>OY728128.1:1750564234-1755492158 GCA_963277665.1 Viscum album
AATCTAAGTTATTTCCCTTGGATTTGGCATGGTGAAACTGGACAAAATGTCAGATATAATGATGATGATGATTTTCAAGATGGTAACTCTAATGTAATTGAATAAATGATTCGTGATATTGCTGAAAAACAAATTAAGATAGAACCAATAGTTTCGTGTCTATATGGTGATGTTGAAAAACCATTTGTATCCTGGTTGTATGGAATTTACAGTTTTTTCGATGGTGTTAAGATTGATTAATCTGAAGGTAAAACATAGATGGAGTGACAGAAGTTTTACAAAGCTGCTACAATTGTTGAAAGACATTCTTCCAAAAGACAAAGATCTTCCAGATTCACATTATAAGGCCAAGAAAATATTATGCCTGATGGGATTGGGATACAAGAAAATAAATTCATATCTGAATGACTATATGATATATAATATGTAATATGAATTTCTATCAGAGTTTTTTAAATGTGGGACATCATGGTATAAGTTGAAATAAAAATCATAGGCTGGTATAGAGATTACAGAGATCCCTGCCAAGGTATTTTGGTATCTTCTTATAATTCATCGTTTGAAACATTTATTTGCTAATTCACATGATGCAAAAAGGTTAATATGGCATGCTGATGAGCAGATATGTGATGGAAAAATACGCCATCCAACTGATTTTCCACAATGGAAGAAAATTGATGAGAAGTATCCTACATTTGGAATTGAAATTAGATATCTCATACTTGGGTTGGGAACATATGGAATTAATTCATATTGAACCCTTATCAGCACACATAGTTCATGGCCTGTTTTATTAGTAATTTACAACCTCTCTCCTGAAGTTTTTATGAAGTTCAAATATGTCATGTTTAGTATAATGATCTCTGGTCTGAAGAAGCCTAGAAATGATATTGATGTGTTCTTGTCACCATTTATTGATGATTTGAAACTTTTATGGGAGGATGGTATTAGGGTGTATAATTCTTATAAAATGGAATATTTTCAACTGCATGCAGTGCTTATGTTCACTATAAATGACTCCCCAGTGTATGGAAATTTGTCTGTATACAGTGTTAAGGGGCATAAATTATGTCCAATTTGTGAACAAAATACTTCATATTGTCAATTGCAACATGGGAGGAAAATAGTATACATGGGTCATTGAAATTTTTTTCCTATGGATCACTCTTATAGAATACTAAAAATGGAATTCAATGGATCACAAGAATTTGATATTGCTCCAAAACCATTATCCCCTGATGAGTATTTTGAGAGGGTTAAGAACATTGATGTGACATTGGTAAAGACACATAAATCTGGTAATGGTAGACATATTTAGAAGAAAATGTCAATATTTTTTGAGCTACCATATTGGAGATATCATAAAGTGAAACATAATATTGATGTCATGAATGTGGAGAAGAATATCTGTGAAAATTTGATTGGAACATTTTTGGATATTAAAGGAAAGACTAAATATGGGTTGAATGAAATATTAGACTTACTATAAATGGGAATACATTTGGAGTTAGCTCCCACTCCTAATGGAAGATGAACATCTCTTCCCCTAGCTTGTCATACATTATCCAAGAGGGAGAAAATTAGCTTTTATCAGTGCCTTCATGATATCAAAGTTCCTGAAGGTTATTCTTAAAATGTAAAAATATTTGTCTCTTTGAAGGATTTGAAGTTGATAGGTATGAAATCTCATGATTGTCGCACCATGATACAACAACTTCTACCAGTTGCATTGTGTGGAATATTTCCCATCCGTGTCAAAAAGACTATAATGATGTTGTGTTATTTTTTCAATTCAATTTATAATAAGGTGATTAGTGTGAATGTTTTGAACATTTTGGAAAAGAATGTAATTTCTATACTTTTTCAATTGGAAATGTATTTTTCTCTATATTTTTTTGATATAATGGTTCATCTGGTTCGAGAAATAAATCTTTGTGGACCTATATATCTTTGTTGGATGTATCCTTTTGAAAGGTATGTGAAAATATTAAAGGGGTATGTTAAGAATCCATATCAACCTGAAACCTCCATTATTGAAATGTATATTTCTGAGGAGGTTGTGGAGTTTTGTACAAGCTACTTGGTTACGGCAGAGCACATAGGTTTGCCTCCATCTCGCAATGAACAAGTTAATAATGAGGGAAAGGGGATTCATGGCTTGAAAGTAAAATCATTATCAGCTGAAAAGATGAAGAAGGTATAATTATACATCTTGAATAACATATATGATGCTCAACTTTATATCACATTTCATATTAATGAGTTTAAACAATGTCATCCAAAGAAGAAAGAAATTTGGATTTTGAATGAGCACAACAAAACATTTTTTCATAGTTTAAAAAGACCTTTCTTGGTAGATCAGATGTATTAGAGACATTAAGATGGTTAGTGGGTGGTACAAGTTTAAATGTGATAACATGGTCCAGATATGACATTATTGGATATAAATTTCATATGAAAGATTAGGACAACAGAAGTGCAGTTTAGAATAGTGGTGTATTAGTGTTTGTAGAAGCAATGAAATTTTTGAGTTCTAAAGACAAAAACCCAATTTCTACATCAAGTGCATATTATGGATTTATTGAATAAATATGGTAGATTGATTACTTTAAAATTAAAGTTCATATTTTTAACTACAAATGGTTTATCAGTAAAAACAGTGTCAGACACGATGAATTTGGAATGAAAGTTGTTAATCTAAATAGATTGAAAGACACAGCAGATTATTTTATAATGGAAACACATTTAAAACAGATTTTTTATGTAGTTGATCAATCATATATGCAGTGGTCTATTGTTTTACAAGGGAAAAAATATATTGGTGAGGATAAACTTGAAGAAGATGCGTATTTATATGATATCCCTACTTTCATGGAAAGATTAGCATAAAATAATGATGAGCATGTTGAAGATATGGTTTGTACCATAAGGAATGATCATGATGAAAGAATTTGGGAAAACAATACATTTTTACATTCCTAATATTATAGGTATCATATGTTTATTTGTTGTTTACATTTATTATTTTCATAAAATGTTAGAAATTTTTGTTTATTTTAATTTTTTTAGTTTAGTTTATCATTTTTACCATTACGTAACTTATATATCTATTGATTTTGTTGAATTATAATTACTTTACCATGTTTACCATGTTTACCATGTTTACTATGTTTACCATGTTTACCATGTTTACCATGTTTACCATGTTTACCATGTTTTCCATGTTTTCCATGTTTTCCATGTTTGCCATGTTTACCATGTTTACCATGTTTACCATGTTTACCATGTTTACCATGTTTACCATAGTTTAACATAGTTTACCTTTATGTGACTTATATATTTATTTATTTTGTTGAATGAAAATTACACTACCATGTTTACCATATTTATCATTGTCTAACATGCTTACCATATTTACCATGTTTACTATTATGTAACTTAGTTCAGTTTTAAAATTTTTGTTTACATTAGTATTGTAATATTTGAAATTGTATATTTGTGAACTAATGTTTACTTTTTTGATTTGAAGGATAATGACAGATCAATCAGTTGATCAACCACATGATTATGGATATGAGCATCATAATCATACCTCTAGGGAGGAACATTCACATACTCCTTTTTATGTTCTCCAATCTTCATCATGTGCTCCCATAATGACAAAGAAGAGTTCAAGAGTTGGTAAACACGACTACACACATTTACCAAAATTATCACTTAACCATAACCAAGACCAGAGGATACTCGTTGAGTTTGATGATGATGATATTCTTAGAGGTCCAAATGAAAAATATTTTAAGAGTTTTGTATCAACTTAGGGTAAAATAAAAGTAATCATTTTGTATGATGATTGGAGAAGTGTAGATAAAGCGATAATATCTCAGTTGTGGGAGACGATTTTGGTAAGATCTTTTGATATTGTTTGACTAATATTTAAATGTTTCTAATATAATATGTTTTACCTCTTTTTTATCATATTACATTCGATATTCCTGACATTAGAGGATTCAAGAGGTAATGTTTATCGATGGCTGCAAGGAGATAGAAGGATTTAAAATCAACCCTCACATCTGATTTCATTTTTGGTCATAGGAATCATGAAAATCCATCTCATATATATATATCCTTTCATAGATGAATACACATGGAGGTAATTTGTTTAAAGTATAATAAAAGATTCATTTTTTGTAAGGGAAATGTAAACTTTT
The DNA here is from genome assembly GCA_963277665.1 of Viscum album. Lineage (NCBI taxonomy): Eukaryota > Viridiplantae > Streptophyta > Magnoliopsida > Santalales > Viscaceae > Viscum > Viscum album. The sequence continues at coordinate 1,750,568,443 of OY728128.1, forward strand.
ATAATATTTCTTATATAAATGATCTTATTAATGTTTTTTTAATGATTTATTATTCTTAATTTATAGAAAACAAGGACATCTCATCATAGGATCCAATCTCAAAATGTATACCCTCATAGTTTATCTTAGGGAGGGTATAAATTATTGGAAGAAAAAATTACAAAATACTGAGAGCTAAGTCTTCAAGCTTTGGAGAGGTTTCCCCTCCATCCCCTCCATCTAGACATGAAAAATGGAAGCGAGATCGGATGGGAAAAAAGGGGCAATATCTTTCAGAAGAATTTAGAATCGTAGCTGAGAGGATTTAAAGATATTTATTTTATTTATTTAAGTTAATTATATTCTTTATATAATTTGAATCATTATATAAATGTTCAATTAATTAATGCAGGAATTTCTTGAAGATCAGAGATCACAGGGGATATTTATAGCTACTGGGAGGCAAGATATTTTATCGATAGCATTGGGAAAGCCCAAACACCCCAGTCGTGTATGAAGATATCTGATGGGTGTATCGATAATAAAAGTGTTTCCACATTCTTCAAATTATTCCATTGAGGGTTTTTATAAAAAAAAATATAATCCTTGGAGGCTGAAGTTCATAATATTAATGCAATAATGGAGTAAAATATTAGAGTGTTAGTACAGTCTATGTTTGAAGACATGCAAAGACAATTTCATACTATAGATCCCACTCCTCCACCTCCCCCAGCAGACCCCATTATTTATCCTCCACCTCCACCAGTAGCTCCCACTCCCCCACCTCATCCTGTGGACCCCATTTTTTATCCTACTCCTTCGCCACAGCTTCCTACTTATTGTGAATTTTATGTTGATGATCCATACCATCATATAGTTTCATATGGGCTGGTATATTGTATATAAGATACAATTCATCATTAACAGTTAGAGGTAGAGAATCATAGGGTATCTGTACAGGATATTATAGATAGATCAGTTCGAGTACCATTACCTATAGATGAGGTGATGAAAGTTGGACATAGTATCGGCCACTTTTTAGTTTGGCCATCCAGACTTCTGTGACTCATTACCATAAAGGTATGTATGTTATATCTTTTATTTTCTTTTTTATTAAAGTTGTTTTAACATTTTAAAACTAATATATTTTTCTATTTATTTTTACATGAATACTTCAAAGGTAAATAAATAATTTATAGACAACAACAAAGACAAATGGCTATGACATCAGATATAGATTCTAATAGTCTTGACAGATTTTCAAGATATTCAAATTTATTGGCTAATCATTATGAGATTCTAATGGAAGCTCGTGTTTGTGGACATCAATAAATGTGAGGATTGTGAAAAATGATATCATAGAGCTTGTTACTGGAGATAAGTTGGGCATAAATGTGGGGTAGATTTTTTCCATGTAAGTCTTAACACCTTTCCATGTGTTATATTTATTAAAAATATATAATTATGTCTTTTTTTATTAGGTATATTTATAACATGTGTGAGAAGAATGAGTAGACAGATGTATATGGATTCATGGACCCGCATTTTATTTCCCTTGAAGCACATGCATTGGATGAGGAATAAAGAAAACTTTATATTGCTGAATGATTTGAACAGAATATAATCACACAGTGTTAGATGATGCCTTTTTGTGAGAGGTATGAAACATATATCTAGCAAAGTGTTCATTATATTTTAACCCAAAAAACCACTAACCTTAAATTTTCTTTTATATCAGTGATCATTGGATGTTAGGTATTTTTTATCCAAGGGAGAAAACACTTTATTGGATATGCTATGTACATGGTGATGTGTGGGGAATTTTTAAGAATATGTTGGAAAATTAAGTTTTAATTTCTTAATATTTTATATTATAATGAATTTTAAATTTATCCCATTCATATTATTTTCTAACAGGGGATGGGTCTACTTTCGAAAAAACACAATGAAAAAGAGTGCTAAGATCAAATATGTAAAAGTAAAGGTAAATATCTATTTATAATTTGTACTTTTCGATGTATTACATAAAAATGATATTTTAAATTGACACTCATTTAAACAGAATTTTCATGAACAATAAGGCATCGTCGAATGCAGATATTATATGTTAAGATTTATGCATGAAATAATTACAACTAGAACACTAGTGAAGTTTGACCTAGTAAGATTTCCTTATAAACTTTTCCATAATATTTCATTTGATTTATTCATTATACATGTTAACTACTATCCTTTTAATTTATATCTATTTAATGACCCTTAACCCTATAGTTCTCAAGAGGTCAAACACTTACAAGTGGAATGGTCAAATTATTTTACAGGTTTGATTGGACTTTAGTTTGTCTATAGTGTAAAATGTAATTTTGAATATTATAATTATAATTGTGTATTCGGTAGTTGTTTTGGTTGGATTTAGGTTTTTTTAGTTGAAATTTTAAGTTTTGAATGTTATATATTTGAATGTTTAATTTTTCTCTGGTTCTTCTTGTTTTGGTCTAGTTCTGATGTGTTTTCTGGTATGGATTCAGGTCTATTTTTGGTCTACTTTTGGTCTAGTTTCTACTTGTTTCATACTTAGGTAGATCATAGTAATGGTTTCATGGGGGTGTGGGTGTCTAGGGGTGGGGGTTGTCTAAGGGGTAGGGGTGACCAGGAGTGGGGGTTGTCCAGGGGGTGGGGGCATGTCCAAGGGGTAGGGGTGTCTAGGGGGTGGGGTGTCCAGGGGGTGGAGGGGGATTTCTAGTGGGGTGGGGTGGTGTCTAGGGGGTAGGGGCAGTCCAGGGGGTGGGAGAAAGGTCCAGGGGTTGGGGGCTATCCAGGGGGTGGGAGGTTGTCTAGGTGGGTGGGGGTGTCCAGGGGTGGGGGCTGTCCAGGGGTGGGAGGGTGTCCAGGGGGTGGGGTGTCCAGGGGTGGGGGTGTTCAGGGGGTGGGAGGATTTCCAAGGGGTGTGGGACTATCTAGGGGGGTGGGAGGATGTCCAAGGTGGTGGGGCCTGTCCAAGGGGTGGGGGCTGTTCAGGGGGGTGGGAGGGTGTCCAGGGGGTGGGGGTGTCCAGGGGGTGGGAGGGTGTCCAAGGGGGTTGTCCAATGGGGTGGGGTGGTGTCTAGGGGGTGGGGGATGTCCAAGGGGTGGGAGGGGGTCTAGGGGATGGGGTGACCAGGGTGGTGGGGGTGTCTAGGGGGTAGGAGGGTGTCTAGGGGGTGGGGGTGTCCAGGGGTGAGTGGATGTCCAATGGGGTGGGAGCCTGTCTAGGGGGTGGGGCTATCCAGGGGGTGGGAGGGTGTCTAGGGGTGGGGGTGTACAGGGGGAGGGTTGTCCAGTGGGGTGGGGTGGTGTCCAGGTGGGGTGGGAGGGCTGTCTAGGGGGTGGGGTGACCAGGGTGGTGGGGTATCCAGAAGGGTGGGAGGGTGTCTTGGGGGGTGGGGGTCCAGGGGTGGGAAGTCCAGGGGGTGCGTGGATGTCCAAGGGGGTGGGGGAATGTCCAATGGGTGGGGGTTATCCAGGGGGTGGGTGTCCAGGGGGTGGGGCTGTCCAGGGGGTGGGGGGTGTCCAGGGGGTGGGGGCTGTCCAGGGGGTGGGGTGTCCAGGGGGTGGGGAGATGTCCAAGGGGGTGGGGGCCTATCCAGAGGGTGGGGGCATGTCCAGAGGGTGGGGGTTGTCCAGGGGGTGGGGGTGTCCAGGGGGTGGGAGGATGTCCAATGGGTGGAGGGCTTGTCCAGGGGTGGGGGGTTGTCCAGGGTGGGGAGTCCAGGGGGTGGGGGTGTCCAGGGGGTGGGAGGATTTCCAAGGGGGTGGGGCATGTTCAGGGGGTGGGGGTTGTCTAGGGGGTGGGAGGGTGTCCAAGGGTGGGAGGATGTCTAGGGGTGGGGGTTTTCTAGGGGGTGGGGTGTCTAAGGGGTGGGCGGGTGTCCAGGGGGTTGTCCAGTGGGGTGGGGTGGTGTCCAGTGGGTGGGAGGGTGTCCAGGGGGTGGGGGCTGTTCAAGGGGGGTGGGGGATGTCCAGGGGGATATCATGGGGGGTGGGAGGGTGTCCAGGAGGGGTTGTCTAGTGGTGTGGGAGGGTTGTCCATGGGGGTAGGGGGTGTCTAAGGGGTTTTAGGTTTTTTTAGTTGACATTTTAAGTTTTGGTTTTTATTTATGTGAATGTTTAATTTTTCTTTGTTTATACTTGTTTTGGTCTATTTCTGATGTTTTTTTGGTATGTATTCTGGTCTGGTTTTGGTCTGGTTTTGTTCTGTTTTTTGCTTGTTTTAGGTCTTCTTTGGCAGAGCATAGTAATGGTTGAACGGTTTTATTAAAAAAATTGGTTTTTACGTCGGTTATTTTATAACCGATGAAATAAATTCATGGGAATAGTTTTTTATGTCAGTTATTTAATAACCAACATAGTATATATGTTTTCACGTCGGTTAAACAATAACCGACGTGAATAACACTTCACAGACAGGTTTTTACATCGTTTATTTTATAACTAATGTAATAAATGAATGGGAATCGTTTTTTACGTCGGTTATTAAATAACTGACATAGCATATATGCTTTCACGTTAGTTAAAAATAATCGATGTGAAAAATCGCTACGTAGCCTAGTTTATCACGTTGGTTATGAGAATAATCGACGTTATAAACATGTTTTTCACGTCGGTTTTTTAATAACCAATGCGAAAAATGCTTCTAAGGAGCATTTTATTACATTGGTTATTAGAAAACTAACATAATAAATGATATAACATGTCAGTTATTTTAAAACTGACGTAATAAATCACCACTCTGAAGCATTTTCCACGTCGGTTTTTTAGGAACTAACATGAAAAACGCTTCAGATTTATGTTTTTTATGTTGGTTTTAAAATAAACAATGTAAAAAACAATATTTATAACGTCTCTTGTAATAACGTCAGCCAAAAACCGATGTAAAAAAATAACTAACGTAAAAAACGTTTTCTGCACTAGTGATTCACTTTTACCCCATTTTTATTCCAACATTTATAACTTCGATCTATTCTATGACAAATAAAGTGTTTTTATAACTCCTCTAGACTAATTAGTCTTTGAATAACAATAGTGTAAACATATACAAAGGAATTGAGAAGGATCATATGCATGATCTTTTGTAAACTTGATGAACTCTTTCACTCTATCTTCATACTCTTTTGTCAGACGATTGGTATCCATCCATTTTTTATTCATATACATCCTATTTTATTTAGTAATAATAATATTTTAAAAAATAAATACACAAAAGATGTTCAATTAGGGTCATCATCCAACTATATATCCCTCTCAGAAGATCCAAAGGAAGCAAAACAATCCAGAAAAAACCTAAACCTATAAAATGTAGGTTTAATCTAAAAGTACAATAGGTCACCACAACTTATCAAATATAATAGATCATGTTCATACTATATCCTAAAAATTATAGTTTGAAATAAATTATAAAAATAAACATTTTCTATAAATTTTTACCAAATAAGTAGTAACAAATAAATGTGTGTTAAAAACCTTCTTTTTTAAGATTTTCATTAAATGAAAACAATCACTTGAAAAACATTTTTCATCAGCCAATACCTCTTGGTCAATTCGCCTTTTTAAAATCTGACATTAAACTATTTCATAAACACCTATTTTTGAAATAAAAAAAATCAAAACTCAAAGAGGTTTCCAACTATCATACAGTTTTATAAAACATGTTTGAAAACCAAGAATTTCCATAAAACTAGGCATGGTGGCCTAAAACCCCATTTTCAAAACTCACACATTCTTAGAGTTTCAAATACAAACCATTATAAATTTTTTCATTTGAGAACTCTTTTTAAACTAATTATTAAAATAGTTTGAAAACACTTCAAAATGATGATTTCCTTTTTTCCTTCTTTAAAAACCTTTCACAACCACTTTTCAAAAAATATGAAAATCAAACCATAAAAATAATGAAGAAAGCACACAGTCAAACACCACAATTTCAAGTCAAAAAACATGGGGAAAATGAAAAGAAAATATGTGCAATACAATAATATAAATAGTAGGGGATACAATAGAAGTAGAGAGATAAAACCCCTAAATGATCTTAAAAAGGATTCTAGTTTCATAGACATCGTCACAAGGCTGTATTAATAAAAGGACTTGAACTGGAGATAAGGAAACTAGTTCGTCACTACTAAACCTATACACACCCCCATAAGTCCCATCAAACTAGGTTGTCAATAATAAACATCCCCACATTGGATCATAAGCTATAATGGTCATACAAGAATCAAAGGGGCTTAAGAGGGTATCACACCTTTTATGAAAACTCATTTTTTATAAAATTTAAAATGGGCATTCTCTTTTCAAAACATGATTTGAATTCAAATCCATTTTATCATTTATAAAATCCATCCCAATCTACTCTTTGAACAAACTTTATCCAAACACCTTTGAAACTCAAATAGGAATATACACTACCCTTTAAACGGCCATTGAAAAAAAATCAAAGACATAATAAGTTTCAAAATCCAATTCACATGGGAAAACACACCCTTTTGAAATAATCCATCTCATTTAGAAATCATAAAAGGTTTAAACACCCTAAAACTTTGATATAAAAATTAACCAAGGCTAAAAAAAGTGGTTTTAAATATAGATCACAAGGGTTAACTCACCACTTTAAAAATAAAACAACATTTTCCATCATTTTTAACACTTTAAAAACACCCAAACACTTGGTTTAAAATCCGATTAACACAAGAATAATTTTTAAAACATCAATTTGGTTATTACCACTATTTTTTAAACTAAAATCATTGTTTTAAAAATCCATTTAGGCATTTTCTCAAACACTTATCATCGAATATCTTTCCATTACAAGGGATAAAACCACTTGGAAAACACCATTTATCCCTCATGGACACTCATATAGGCATAAGTATAATAAGGAAACACTTTCAAAACAATAGTCATTTAAAGATAAAGAAAATATGAAGGAGAAAGAAAAATAAAGGGAACATGGTATATAAGAAAGCTATTAAAAATAAGATGATGTAGCAAGGACAGAGAAGGACACATCAAATCTAACCAAGGTATATCTGTAAATGACACATAATCCCTTCATAAATAGGATGATCCATGGAATGGATTAAGAGTAATATAAAAATTTAATGGAAATTTTCAAGCAACAGTACATCAAAATATTTGTTCTCAAAATACATGAAGATTAATACAAGAACAATTAATCACTTTTCCACCAAAACCTCAAATCTTCAAAAAAAAATTCAAACTACAATTTCATTACAAAACAACCAATATTCAATAATTCTCCATAAAAACGCTTTTTTACATTAAAACTCCATTAAATTCTCAAAAGAGATGTGGTGAACAAGTATCAAATTAAAGCCACACCACCCAAGTATCATAATTTGAACAAAATATTTAAAAGGTTACATTTTTATCATAAAGCTCATAAAAAATTCCTTTTCAATCCATGAACGCAAACTTTTAGACCAATCTCATTAAAAAAATTATTTCAAAGAAACCATTGAGAAAAAAAGTTCTTGGAAACTACTTGGAGAGAAATTAAGAGAAATACTTTAAAACTTAAAAAATAGTATTTTTGATGGTAAACAATACCCTTACCTTGCATCCCATAGAATAATTAAGTCTTTTTTATGGATAACATTTAAAATAGAATCCTAGGAACTCTTTCCCATTATTGAAATCCAAAGGATGGGTATATAGGTTATGGGAGAAGAAATATGGGTATAATTTAGATAAAAAACTAAATGCTAGATACTTGGAAAAGGGTGGGTGAAGTTCTCATTTATAGCCATCCTTAATGGAATTTTCATAATTAAATGTTAAGTACATAATTTCTAAATGAAAATTTGATCGTAAAATAGATATGAAGAGAGACAATTTCACACATCTCTCATCTGCTTATGTCATAAGATTTGATAAGATTTTACTTAAAGCAACTTCAATAAAATATAGTTTCTCATAATTATTCTTATCTCACACTGCTATGCACTACTTCATATAAACCTTATCTTAAAATCTCTAAATATCAAGCTACCTTCATTCATTGACAGACTCGACCACTTCATATCCTTTTCACATCATGAAGATCAAGACCTTCCAATATCTTTTTTAATGTGACTTTCATGTTTTTCTTATAAAATATTCTATAAGATTCTAGGTTTTTCAACTTGAGCATAAATATCATGTAGGAACAAGCTCATGTTGACTTATGTCTTGGGTTTAAAAACCAACCTACACATGTATCTTCCCTTAATGTGATTTATAATACAGTAATTTTTTATCCTCATTTTCATCTATAGCTTATGCAAGACTGATCTTTTCATATCTTAAAATCCTTTGACTTTGGTATCTTGACATTTAAAACTATCCATTTCATTACTCCGGTAAGATTTCTTTGTTTCTCTTTAAGTCATGAAAATCTATATTTATCCAACATATATTATATTCATAAGGGGTTAAATTCAAGAAATATAAATATATGTTCTGGAATAATTATTTTTGGAAGTTGAATTGAAGATAAACGAAAGTTAAAAAGATGAAGTATTGAGTTTTAGAAATTGAGGAAGCAGTGGAACCAACTCTTGAAGAATTTTTTAGGCTAAATCTAGAAGAAAAATCACACAGAAGAATTTATCAAAGGCATGGAATACATAAGAAACTTTGACCCTACTGAGCATATGTTGAAACGTGGTAAAGAGAAAAACCTTGCATGATACATAAAGATTATTCATCATCAAAGGAGCTTACCTTTCAAGGAGCGATGATGGCAGGGAGCGACGCCAGTAAAGAGGGACGACAGCAGTGTAGGGAGCGACGATGATGGGAGAGATGGTGACAAGGCAGGGAGCAATGGCGACGAAGACGATGAAGGAGAAGGTGGGCGGCGAGGCGGGGAGAGAAAGCGACGAGGCAGGGAGAGATGGTCATGGGACATGGTGACAGTTCCATGAAAGCTTGAAGACGTGAGAGAGAAGACTCTGTTAAGGTTATTTTTATAACATCAAGGAAGACTTTTATCAGCACTTTCTAAAAAGTGTTGATAAATGTATGTTTTATCAGCGCTAAAATAGAAAGTAGTGATAAAGATATATTTTATCAGCGCTAAAATAGAAAGCGCTGATAAAACCTACCTTTATCGGTGCTAAAAAAACACCGGTAAAGATATAATGTTAATAAATTATTTATATTATTATATATATTTATAAAATTATATATATAATAAATATATATTTATTATAAAATTATAATAATTATATTTAATACTTATAATTTTATAATTTTTTAAATATATCTATATTTATTTACAATTATAATTATAAATATTTGTATTTATTTATAAATATTTCTATATATTTATAAATATATTTATTTAATTATATATATTTATAACATTATAAGTATAATAAATATGTTTATTCTAATTTTATAATTATTTAAATATGTATATTTGTTTATTTATAATTGTAGGTATAAATATATATATATATATATATATATATATATTTATAAAATTATAATATATATATATATTTATATATAGTTGTAATTATAAATATTTATTTATTTATTTATTTAAATAATTATAAAATTATACTCAAAAGGTTTAGAAGACAGGTGAGCCCGCTCCTAAAGAAATTTATTAAAGAAAAGTAAAGACAACAGAGGAAATGAGATAGATGTGGTAAACAAAGATAGACCCTCATCCAAAATGGAAGTTGACAGTTCAAGACCAGGTCCATAATCATGATCAGAATTCTCATCATCAGTAGCAGTTTCCCACTCTGACTATGGGTTATTTTGCTCAAAAAGTGCAGAATACTTCTCCCTGAGCTTTTGTTGCTCTAGCATGAGCCCTTTGGAGGAACACCTAATAGACATTTTGCCACATTCTCGTCCACCACCCAAATCATCACGGTCATGTCCGCGGCCATAATTTTTTGGATGTTGACCCCGCTGCCAAGTCTTAGCATGTTGTCAAGCCCCTCCCGGCTCTATTCTCTCCAAACCAGAAACATCCATGAGGACCTGCTTCTTAATGACCAACTGGGCAGGAGATCGCTCTTTATCCTTCTTTTCCCTTTGTTGTCTCATGTTTCAAGCAAGGTCCTCTTCTGCATGAGTTGAGCATCAACTTGAGCTTTCACATATACCTCACAATCAGAATTGTCACCTCCAGACACCCGATCAGGGGATGCACCAGTCAGTGCAGCCTCTCCCTCTTCAATATTCCCACAAGCCCGTGCTTGATCCATAAAAAGTCCTTCCGCAACAATCCCCACGTTGTTGATCAAAACATCACTAAAAGATAGGGACTTATGAGCATCCTTGGATTCCAAAGTAGCTTGCTCATGTACCACCATTTCATCCTTTTCTACAATGTCTGCCCAATTTGATGGTCCACAACATGCTCCACCCATCGGCTGCTCTATCACTCCCTTACATGTAGGTAAGGGTGAGTTGTCAATCTCAGAGGCATGCGCTAGAGCTCCGCCCGCCACGCGCTTCACACGATCATGGGGTTTTTCCGCAACATCATCCTTCAAATCAGTCTTCTTGCGACAATCACCAGCATGATGTCCCTTCAAACCACACTTCACACAAAGGAGTTTCCTCCGACATGAAGATGGCAAGTAACCAACAACCATACAGATATCGCAATAGATAGGTTTCTTCTCATATTCCACATCAATACAAATTTCATCTGTGGGGGTAGAGAGATTTACCTTCTCAACAATGGTAGCCCACAGATCAATCTTCACTAACATCATGAAAAAGTGTCCAAGCCGCACATGTTTAGTTTCTTTGTCAAGCCAAATGGGAGATCCAATTGCACAAGCAATGTCATGCAGAATCTTCGGATGTCATAACACCCAATTGAGGGCGGATTTAGGGGGTGGGGTTTTTTTTAGTTTAATGGGGCAGGGGGTTTATTATTTGGGGAAATTGTGTGGTGCAGCGCCACTTGAAGTGGCGCTTTGCACCCCACGCCCCACCCCCTTAACCTACCTTTAATATATATATATTATACATATAATAAATTTATTATAAATATAAAATACAATATAAATAGGATTAAATATATAAGAAATATAATAAAAATATGTGTAAATATAATAATAAATATAATAAAAATATAATTGTAAATATAATAATAAATATGTAATTGTAAGAATTTATTATATTTACATATAATTAAATAAATATATAATAAATATATTATAATTATCATAAATATATTATAAATATGATAAATACATTATAAATATAATAAATATATTTTAAATATAATAAATATATTAAAAATATAATAAATTTATAATAAATATAAAATATTATATATTTAAAAATATTATAAATTTATTATATCATTAAATATAATAAATATATAATTATAAATATGATGAATATAAAATTAAAATATACACATATATATATATAATTATAAATATGCATATATTTATAATTATATTTATTTATAGTTGTTAATATATAATTATATATTTATATATGTAGTTAAATATATATATATATATTTATATTTATTTATAATTTTAAATTTATCTTTACATGAATAAATTTATATTTATAAACATATATTTAAGTAATAAATAAATATAATAAATATATAATCATAAATATAATAAATATATAGTCACATATATATATACTCATAAATATATATAATTATATATTTATAATTACATTTAAAAATAATAACTACAATTTTTAAAATATATTTATAAATATGTATTTAAAAATATAAAATTATTTATAATTATATTTATAAGTATATTTATAATTATATATAAATATTTAAATATAAATAAACCTTATATTTAAAATTTATAAATTTATATATAATTATTTAAATACATAATTAAACCATATTAAATTTATTTATAAATTTATATATATATATAAACATTATTAAAATTATTTATATTTATATAAATAAACATTATGAAATATTAAATAATTATTATAATTACATAATTATTATAATCATATATTTATTATATTTATAATTATATATTTATTATATTTTTAATCATATATTTATTATAATCTTATATTTACAATAATTACATATTTATTATAATTATATATTAAATATATATTTGTAATAAATATATTATAATTATGCATTTATTATTTTTATTATTATGTATTTATTATAATTATATATTTATTTTAATTATATATTTATTGTGATTATATAATTATTATATTTTTAATTATATATTTATTATATTTATATATTTATTATGATTAGATATATATTATAATTATATATTAATTATAATTATGGATTTGTTATATTTATAATTATATAATTCTTATATTTATATATTTATTTTATTATACTTTTATTATAAATAAATACATATTTATTAATGTGATAAATAAATTTATTAAATATATTGATATATTTATATATAACTATCTAAATATAGATTTATTATTGTATAATTATATTTATAAGTATAAGTATAATTATAAATAATCTCACATTTTTAAATTTACATTTATAAATATATTTTTAAAATTGTAATTATTTATTATTAAATGTAGTTATATATATATATATATATAATTATAATATATTATAATAAATATAATAAATATAAATAATTTTAATAATGTTTATTTATATATATATATATAAATTTATAAATAAATTTAATATGGTTTATTTATGTATTTAAATAATTATATATAAATTTATAAAATTATAAATAATTATATATAAATAAACCTTATATTTAAAATTTATAAATTTATATTTAAATAAACATTATTAAAATTATTTATCTTTATATAAATAAACTTTATTAAATATTATATAATTATTATAATTACATATTTATTATAATTATGTAATTACTATAATCATATATTTATTATATTTATAATTATATATTCATTATATTTTAATTATATATTAATTATTATAATCATATCTTTATATATATAAACCTTATTAATTATATATATATATAATAGGTATATATTTACAATAATTATATATTTACAATAATTATATAATTATAATAATTATATAACTACAATAATTATATATTTATAATAATTATGTAATTACACTAATTATATATTTATTATAATTATAACAATTATATAATTATTAATAATTATAACAATTATATAATTATTAATAATTATAAAAATTATATAATTATTAATAATTATAACAATTATATTTATAATTATATATTTATTATATTTATAATTATATATTTATTATAATTATATAATAATTATAAGTGTATATTTATTATATTTATAATTATAGAATTATTGTAGTTATAATTGTATATTTATTATAATTATATAATTATTATATTTACAATTATATAATTATTATAATTTTAGTAATTATATAATTCTTATATTTATAATTATATATTTATTATAAATATACAATTATTATATTTATATATTTATTATATTTATAGTTATTTAATTATTGTAATTATATAATTATTATAATTATATATTTATTAAAATTATATATTTATTATAATTATAATAAACATTATTATAAATTTATTGTACTTATTTTAGTTATTATATTTATTATAATTATATTTATTATAATTATAATTATAATAAATAAGATATATATATATATATATAAGGGTTGGGGAGGGGTTGCCTGGGATTTGGAAACCAAAACTCAAGAGCGCCAATTCATTAGGCGCTCTAGGGTAGAAGTGTCTAGCGCTTATCAAAATTTAAAAAAAAAAAATAAACCCTTTAAATTAAAAAATAAAATAAAAAACCCACTATCCTAAATTCTCCTCCAATTCTAATCCACTCTTGAGCAAATGCATTCCTTATTCGCGAAACATCAAAGTCCAAAGACCACTCGTGCAATCCAATGAGGCGGTGCTCCATGCGCGCAGCTTGTAATTGTCAGAGGAAAAAAGACAGTGAAAAACTCCTTTGCCAAGGGAAACGCACCTCCAGCTGGAAAATCCCGACCCTTCCAATCAAATCATCATGCCTCCAAGTGGCCCGATTTGGGAGGGATTTTCATGGCCCGAGTGGGCATGAAGTATCGGTGATGTCGTCACCAGGTGAGGTGGTCCCGTAGGTGGTTGGCGCATTGCGGTGGGCAATTAGCGGTAGAGGTCGTCCGATGGCGATGGTCGGGGGAGTTGCAGGCGGGCACATCCTGTGATCCGGTGGCGGGTCTGGCGAGGTCCGATTGCGGGGCGACGAGCGCGTGTAGCAGGCGCATACTCCGGCGGCGGGGCTTTGGCGAGGTCCGGTGATTTCCACGGGACGCATAGGTGTTGACCGCGACAACGGTTGTGTGCAGGCGGGCGCATCTGCTCCGACGGCGGCTTTGGCGAGGTCTGGTGATTTCCACGAAACGCACGAGGTTTGACCGCAACAGCAGTTGTGTTGGATCTGTGGGCGGATCGGGAGGCAACGGTCTCTGCTCAAACAGGAGGCGCTGCTGGGCCTACGACCTGGATTTTGTGGGCTTCAAGCTTGATGAAAGTGGGTCATTGGGATTATACAATAATGGGTCTATGGGCAATGGGTTAATGCCCACTCGGACTTCAGCATATATATATATATATATATATATAATGTAATAGAGCGGGGTGGTTGGGTGGGTTATCCCTTGAGGGGGCTATAACTTGCATTTTCGGCTTGTGTGAGTGTGGTGTGTGTGTGTTTGAATGTATTTGTAACCTCAAGAACCTAATATATATATATATATATATATATATATAATTTTATAAATATATATAATTAGTATATTTATTATAATTTTATAATTATTTAGATATATCTATATTTATTTAGAATTGTAATTATAAATATTTGTATTTATTTATAAATGTTTGTATATATTTATAAATATATTTACTTAATTATATATATTTATAACTTTATAAGTATAATAAACTTATTTATTATAATTTTATAATTATATATTTATTTATTTATTTATAAGTATAAATAAATATATTTATAAATATTTGTATATAATTATAAATATATTTCTATATTTATATTTATAAATATATATATATATATATATATTTAGTTATATATATATATATATATATATATATATATTTCTATTGTAATTTTATAATTATTTAAATATAAATATATATATATATATATATATTTAGTTATAATTAATTATAAATAAATATATTTAAAAAGTATTTATATATAATAAAAAATTATAATAATAAATATAATAAATATATTTATTATAATTTTATAAATATTTATGAGAATATAATAGATCAATGAGTATAACATGAATGGATCATATATCTAGTAAAGTATAGATCATAAAAAACAAGTCATCATATATATGGACAACATGAATAATAATAAAGGTGTAATGTATAAATGAACATTCATGATGAATACATAATATATGTGCATCAATTATACTCACGCATCAATATATTTATTGACCAAATTCATTGGAAACATATATTTATTTATTTATAATTATAATTATAAATATAATAAATATATTTATTATTGAATAAAATTTATTATAATCTTATAATTATTTAAATATATATATATAATTATAATCTTATAAATATTTCATTTAAAAGATTATATATATTTTTGAATTATTAAAATATATATAGTAATTATAAACATGCGTTTTTTATTTAATGTATATAAATAAACATTATTTTTGAATATAAATATAATAATTTTATATAAATTAATAATATTTTTTATTAAAAACTTTTATCATCGATATTAGCTAGTGCTGATAAAAGCCCTATTTTATCAGCGTTTTTTTTCTTAGCGCTGATAAAAGCTGGTGCTGCCCTTGCGTTGATCTGTGGTAGTGATTGGAAATGTATCTTATTGGGTAGAGATTTTTTCACCTCCTCTTCCCCTTTAATGATCTGAGGCAAAAGGAATGGGGGGGGGGGCTGACTCGATCTCCCTCCATCCGAGTGTTGTCCATATTCGCTAGTGGGAGGAAAATTTCAATCCATTGGTGGTGAGTAACTCATATGTACAATTGTGGGTCAAAGTCTTTGGGTAAAACTGGATTTTGTAACATCCAAATATTTTCTATGATATTGCCCCTACACTTGGTGTGTCGATCAAACTGGACAAAGAGACAAAGATTGCTAGATATGGGCATTATGCCCACTTTCTAATAGAAGTGAATCTTGGCTCCACTTTGGTTAACACAGTCCACATCTCCACTGATTTTGATGAACTTCCTTTGAAAATTGAATATGAACGGGTGCCTCCCTTTTGCTCGGACTACATGATTATTGGTCATGAGTTATCCAATTGTAAAAAATATTTGCCTAGTGTTTTTTTGCTCAGCTCGTGGGCATGATATTTCCACATGCAACAAGAAAAAGAGGATTGATTTCAAAAACAGTGCCAAGCACCGTGAACGTCTTCAGATGCATGATGGGAATATGGATAACCATGCTTCAAAAGAGATTTCTCTACAGGGTGGTGGCTCATCCAGGGGCTCACAGCTAGTTGGTTTAGTGGGTCTTCAAACAAGGCACACCTCTGATTTAAGTAAAGAGACTTGCTTACAGCCTATTGAAGTCTCAAAGAAGGATGAAAAATATGATGGCAATATTTCAACATATCCTGAACAGGATGGAGCTTTGCCTTCGCTGATGAATTTAATTGGTATGAGCAATTGGTTTGATATTGCAACAGAGGTAAATACTTCAGACGACAAACAAGAGAAGACTCTTATTCCTAATGTTGATGCTCAAAGCCCACTGGTGGGGTGCATGGAAGGGTCTATATTAAATGAATAAGATGTCATTGAATCCAAAACTCAAAATGAGGTTGATGGATATTTATTTTAGGAACAAGAAGCTTCAAGAATCTGAAAAGGTAAATCAAATGTTGACTCCCCTTTGTTATGCAATGAAACAACTGGTGGAAAGAAAACATCTGAATGGAAGAATCCAGTTGATAGTGGAGGTTTTGAAATGGTTTCTCATAAGAAATCCAAACCCCCTTTCAGGGTCATGTTTGGACAACAAGGTGACCGCATCAAACACGTTTGAAGTGTGTGATCCTCCCAAAAGATAAGAAGATGAAAAACACATGGAGACTGTTCCACTTCAAGTGGATTCTATATCAATAGAACCAGAAGGGGCTTGGCAAAAACCTAAACCTTGGAGATGGGGTCGTCTTCCAAAGGGTCATGGCTGAGGATATGGGCAAGAGGCCGCATCACGTGGGCGTGACATGTCTACTAGGTCCTCTACCAAGGAGATTCAACTCACTCTGAAAATAGAAAAGAATAAAGAAAAAATATTTTGTGATCTTCAATAAAAAAAAACCCACTCTGAATGGGAAACCGCTATGAATGATGATGACTCTTATTTTGACAACGTGAATCATCTTCATTCTCTTGATCCCTAGTATGTTTTTTGGATGAAGTCTTTTCTATTTGTTTGACCACATCCTCTTTATTTTTGCTTGTCTTTTCTTTTTTTATTATCCTTAATAAATGGTCATGAGTTTTGAATTATGGGTAGACCCTTTTAGGTATTATTTATTATTTATTTATTTATTGATTATTTTTTATTATGTATTTATTATTTATCTATTATCTATTAATTTATTATTTATTTATTACTTCTTTATTATATATTCATTATTTAATATTATTTAATATCATTATTTGTTTTTTATTTGTATATATTTAAGTATATTAGATACTGTGTATTAGAAATATCTTCATCCCAGTCAGTTTTCCCGCGTCAATGGGATGGAAATATAAATAAATAAGGTAAATGGTTGGTCACCCCAAAGGAAATTTCGGAAGCAGCGTTCCCCGGAATCGCGTCACGTATGTGACGTCATCATCCATGCGTCATGGTCCAGCCGTCGGTTCAGAAGTCTTCGCACTATATAAGAAGCCCGCCCCGCGTCACCAAGCGAGTCTAAGAGTCCCGGCGTACAGCGCTCCTCTTCTCCCCGCAAACCCCGTCGAGACACGCCGTGCGCGGCCATGGCCGAAGCTGTGGAACTGAACATCGTCAATCTCCCGCCGTCATCGCCGCCGACCGAGCCCGTTGACCGTAGTCTGGACGCCAACAGGTCGGCCCGCATGAATCGGTGCGACACCAACAGGAAGCCGGGATCGGTCTGTCCGCTTCCCGCCGACGTCGACTCCGATCACGTCAGCATATCCTTTCACGAAGAGGACGGGGTGGAGGGTGGCAAAGTCGGGCGGTGGCCGAGCGGCAGGTCTACAGAGGCGCCGGCGCCGGAGGCCAATCCGCAGGAAGCTTGGCTCCCCTTAACGGAGTCGAGGAAGGGGAACACTTGGTATGCAGTGTTTCACCTGCTTTCTTCGGGGATCGGGATTCAATCCCTTATGCTCCCTCTGGCTTTCGCCGCCCTCGGATTGTAAGCCTGCGGCTCAAATGTCGATCCCCTTGGGTTTGGTCTTTGGATGATATAGATTTTAAAACAGTGAATGGGGGGCGTTTTTGCAGGGCGTGGGGGATCATCTGCCTATCTCTTGCATTCGCATGGCAGCTTTACACTATATGGCTCCTCGTCCAACTTCACGACTCCCCGTCCGGTGCCCGCCGCAGCAGATACCTCCCCCTCGCCATTACAGCTTTTGGTCGGTAAACTTGCGTTTTAACTCTCTAATAAAAGAACAGGGCAGGTGAATCCAGTACGCCTGACTGTACTTTGATTCCGGCGCAGGCCCAAAGCTTGGGAAGTTGCTGACGATATTTCCGGTGATGTACCTCTCCGGCGGCACCTGCGCGTTGCTGATCATCACCGGCGGGGGGACCCTGCAAAGCTTCTTTATGTTAGTATGCGGAAGCAGCGATGCGTGTGATCCGGGGCGGGTGAGCGGCGTGGAGTGGTTCCTGGTGTTCACGTGCATAGCATTCATTCTGGCGCAGCTCCCTCACCTGAACTCCATCGCGCGAGTGTCCCTCGTCGGTACCCTCTCCGCCATCGTCTACTGCACTATGATATGGGCGGTGCCGGTGAGAGAAGGGCGGCGGCACGCGGCCACGCCGCTGGAGGAAGGAAAATCGCAGGTGAAAAGCGCGAGGGATATCTTGAACGCGCTGGGGATCATCGCCCTTTCGTTCAGAGGACACAACGTGATCCTGGAGATACAGGTAGGGGAAAGCAAAGTCAAGTCATTGAGCAGCGTTTTTGGTACACGTTGACTTGACAAAAATGGTGAAATACGCGTGTTTTTGGGATGTGGCAGGGTACGTTGCCTTTGAATCCGAAGCTGCCCACCCGGAGGGTGATGTGGAGGGCGGTGGTGATCTCCTACATAATCATCGCCATCTGTTACTACCCACTCGCAATTGTTGGGTATTGGGCTTATGGTGATATTGTGGGTGTGTCCGTGACCGGAATCCCCACCAGCGCAGCCATGGTGCGCCTCTTCTCTGACTCATACAGGACGAGCGTCTCCAAAGCCACCATGGCCACCGCGCTGTTAATGATCGTCGTCAACAGCGTGTCGTCCTTCCAGATCTACGCCATGGTGGTGTTCGACAACTTGGAATTCCGGTACACGTCCCTGAAAAACAGGCGGTGCCCGTGGTGGCTCCGCCGCCTGCTGCGGGCTGTGTTTGGAGGGGTGATCTTCTTGGTGGCGGTGGCCTTCCCGTTTCTGGGGCGGCTGGGACCGCTGATCGGAGGGATAACGTCCCCGTTGACGTTTGCGTACCCGTGTTTCATGTGGGCGGCCCTCCGGGGAGACGGGGGGCGGCGTTGGTGGATGAACTTGGGGCTGGGCTGCCTTGGAATCGTCCTGTCGGTGGTGCTGGTTGCCGCCGCCGTGTGGAATATAGCCGCCAAAGGCATACACGCCAATTTTTTTAATCCTTAATTGTATAGGGCGAAACAATGTTTTTCTGTAAAACCAATTGAAACAATTGCAGTTATATAATTTTAGCACCCCCTCCAACTGTTCTTTAGATCCATAAATATGAAACCACGGGTAAATTGGAAATCAAAAAACTGCATTCGTCTATCTTACGCAGAGGAGTTGCCGCACATCTTTTATATATGTGGTTGATGATGTTTGTTCCGAATATATGAATGATTGAATAGTTCAAGAGAGGTGAATTGATGGATTTATAAATTTTAAATTAAATCACAAGAGTTAAGATATTTAATCAATGGAAATTAAAAATAAATAACCCAATATATTTTTATAGTACCTCGTCACATTCCCAACCCGAGAGTATGAGGCTACTATAAAGTGATTTGGATTTTGAAGGGGGGCACAACATGTTATAAATCGGTGTATACACAAACGATTTAAGGGCATACTTTAACAACACACAAAAAATCATTCTTAAATGTGTACTTTAACACCGTTAAAAAAACAATGTTAAATATCATCTTCAACACCACTTTATCATTGGTGTTAGAGGAGGTAAAATTATATTTTTTCATACCTCTTACCCTGATCCCTTTATCATCGCTCCACCCCCCTTTATCAACGCTTTTCACCCCCACCCTCCTTTAACATCACTTTGAAAATTTTCAGTCCCATCCTCCTCTGCACACACTTGGATTGGAACTATGCACCTCTCATTTGAAGATATAAAGTCCTTAACACTGCACCATATTGTTTTGTTGTCAATTTAATGTTATTTCTGTTTATTTATATAATTATTTTTAAATACATTTATAAAATATACACGTGTGTGATATAAATATACATACACATATACTTATATTAATTTAAATATATTATATATTGTATTCATTTACATATACTAGAATATAATATAAATATATATCCATTTATTAATTCACACATATATGTATATATAAACATTATATATATTTATATTATGTAAAAAATGGTTAGATATTGTTTTAAATACATTTTTAGAATATGTATTTATTTAGTATTATTAGAATATACATATACATATGTATTTGTTTATTGACATAAACATGTTTATATACAAACATTACTTGTATAATTATATATATACATATTAGTGCATTTGTATAAGATAAATAAAAAGGATAATTTTTTTACTTTAAATAAATGAATAATAAATATTTAGTTTATATATTTAAAATATATTTTTACGTAAATATGTTGATATATGTATTTATACCAGTGATTCATTATAAGTAAAAATAAGAAAATATGCATTTATTTAATTATAAATAAAACTACATTGTGAAAAATGATAAAACTTTAAAACCATAATATCAATATGAGTGTAAGTCATGAGAATAAATTTAGTTCCTATAAAAAAAACAAGAAGACCCCATTAAACAATGCTGAAATTCCATCAAATGTTAAAAAATTAGGATACTCGACAAAAAACTCAGTTTTAGAGACATTCTAGTCTTTTTTGGCCTACAAAATGTGACTATGGGTTTCCTCCATTATTAGGGTGTAGAGCTCATCACAAAATTCGATTTGATATGTGGTAGAACCCAAACAAACATCTGAATCAAAAGTTATGACCGTTTGAAGTTCAAGTTATGTTTTAAACTTATCTTAGACCATTCATTAATTCATTTAATTTTTATGTCATCCAAGTGTTATTAAATGACTATTACTCGCTAATAATTAAAAAAATTAACAATTAATAATATTTTTTAATTATTTTATAATCCATTTTCATTAAATATCTTATATATTAAGTGTAAATACATATTTAGCCTTATCTAAAACATATTTAAAAAATATATATTATATTTATATCAATATCAATATATTTATATATTAATATATTATTTTTAATGAAATATATTTTTTAAAATGAAATATACCATTTATCAGTGCTAGAAAAAAAATGCTCATACAGGGTGGCCTTTATGAGTGTTTTTTTCTAGCGCTGATAACTCCCCTTTATCTACATTTTTTTCTAGTGCGGATAAAGCCCCCCTTTATCAGTGTTTTTTACATGCACTAATAAAAGGACCCCTTTAACAATGCTAAAAAATGATGTTAAAGGTCGCCTTTAGTAGTGTTTTCTCTAGTGCTGACAAAAGGGGTCTTTAATTGCGCTTTTAGTTAGTACTGGATAAACCCAACTTTGTAGCAGTTCTATCTAACGGCACAACCATATAGTCATGTCTTTTTCTAACATGGAAGCATAACCCAAGAACCACCTTTTGATATATGCAATGTGAGAGGGTAAGGGTGAACCAAATACCAACAGAACATCGAACCCCAACAAGACCGAACTAGAACTTTGCTTATAGAAATCGAAAATTACAGAATCAGAACAACAAGATGAAAGAAAGTAAAAGAAAGAGCAAGAACACAATTATTCATGTACTTCGATCCTATGGGGACCTACGTGTGCGAAAAGAACACGACTCATACACACGCATTTTATTAAGCCCAAAGAAATAAAACGCTACATGTGAAAACCAGTAAGAACTAGAAAAACAAGAACAAAAGGGAACAATATTTACAAGGCTCAAAATAAACGAAATTGAATGCAAATACATACAGTATTGGAGTGAGTAACACTCCAATAGTCGTGTTCTCTTCACACTGGAAGCTGGGTGCAAACACATCTGGATCCGAAGAACTTAGCCTCACCTCTATGCTCTAGGAACAATCACCAAGAAGGGCCACACTTCTTCCACCAAGGAAGGATGTCGTCTCCACCATAAAACGGGCTTGAGATGAACCCAGAGAGAGAAACATGCCACAACTGACACTTCGATGAAGCAAAATGTGATGAAGATCTAGGGTTTTGCCTAGGAGAACCGAGAGAAAAAACCAGAGGTGGGAGAGCTGAATAATTGAGAGGCCGAAGCGACACCGCGCAGGGGGTGATCAATTCCAACGACGTCATTAATTGATACACACAAGTGGATGGTTCCGATCAAGTGGGCGGCTCAACGAATCAACGGCCAGGATATAACCTGTGGAGGATAGTCAGCGTGACAAGGCTGTAAGCCACGATCCACAACACAAGACAGGCCTAAGAAACATAGGCCCATGCGGGAATGGCCCAACAACATATATAAATTGAGCATTTAAAATAAACAATTATTTTTTCATGCATGGTTATCAAACTACTACAATGAAATTGGAAGAATAAAATAAAATAAATTCCAATAGGAAAACAAAAAATGGAATGTCATAATTCACAAATCTCTACAATTTTCATTTGAAATTGTCGATGTTCTTGCACCCATGGTTATAGAATCAGGACCAAATTCAACATATCTAAACAAAACTTGAATTTAAACAATACAACGATTTTAGTCAAAATCTCAGTCGGGTTATCATCAGTGTGTATCTTATTGACACACATAGTTCCAGATTCTACAACATCTCTAATAAAATGTAGTCTAATATCTATGGAATTTATATGTGGTTGATTTTAAAAGAGAACTATTGGTGTATTTTTGGGTGAAAAAGCATTGTGGTGTTTTGAAAATTATTTTATAAATTTTCTAATGGTTTATTGAGTTGTATGGGCAGGGTGAACCATGTGGGAAAATTCTTCGATAATGTTTTATGAATCGCGAAAAAGGTTTATTAAAATGTGCAAGGGCTGCCAATTTTGTTTTAGTGTGGTGATTGTGTACATTTGGTCTTAAAAGATGATTTGAAATGGGTTTTTTGTGTGTAAAACCATAAGGCACTTCTTGAAATTGTTTAATTTTTTTTTGAATGGTTTATTAAATGATATAAAGGGGTGCGAAACACATTTGCGAACTGTTTTTGTGTGCACATGGTGTTAAAATGAAATTTGGATGTGCAAGTGATGTAATGTGATATGTGAAACCTGGTTGAACACAAATGGGAAGCTCGAGTATCTAGGTGGGGCGAACTGGGACTTGTATGCTAGTGATCCGGTAGTGGCCTCGTCCTTATTTCACTTAGCAAGATTGATGATGACAACACTAACTAAACTATGATGATGATTATGGACCACTAGGCCATTGTGGTTTCCACTCCTAGTGGATCGTGTACGAGAAGGTTATTGGTTACACTTACTTTGACACCGAGATACGATGTACCCAGGGCCCCACAGTTAGCTAGTGCCTAAGGGTATTTTCTATGTGTAGGTTCCGGGCGCAGCAAAAGCGCGGTTGGGCCAACACCCAACTTTAATTTTTACCACGATCAATGATTATTCCGGGATCAATACAACAATGAATACCAGTTTCCACAGAATATAATCAAATATTTAGATAAATAAGGAAGTGTCCCTAAACCTTTAGAGAGAATCTTGCACATCATGTTTATAATTAATTTAATTAATTTCATAAAAAAAGGAATACCTGGATCTTCAGTATTTTCTTCATTGATGATGTTGATCATCAGTAATGACCCTTCCAAATTATCTAATTGCGCTTGCAAGGATCCAAACTAGAATCCTTCTAGCAGCGATCCACACGTGCTCTGATGCCCTCCGATCGACACCACTCGTTCTCCGTGTGCTAGCGCGGCGAAGCAAGTGTCTTGTGTCAGTCATTCTTGATCACTTGTTCTTCATCCTTGAAGAACGTATCTCGTTCTTGAGAGGGGAAAGAAGAATATTTTAGAGAGAAATAATTTAACTCAACAATTCTCAATTCACCGGGTGTGCGGTTCGGTACATGGCACAATAGATGTACGTGTCTATTTATTGACATGGGGCTTCAGTTAAAATATTTTATTGCATAACAGCAATTAAATACATTCACAACCTTGGAGAAAACTCATGCTATTAATAATAATACCGTGTTATAATTTATGGTGCGCCAACTTGCACAAAATGGAATTATAAATAAAATTCCATGTCACAAAATAATAGCAGCGTTATTTTAATTTGTGCCAACTAGTTAAATAATTATTTATCGTCTTGCAAATAATTATTTTACCACCGGATTGGCCTTGGTCTGCTCGAACTCCACTTCCATTTATTGAACACTCGAATAAATAAATAAATAATTTATTCTATTAAATAAATATTTTATTTACAAACTAGTAAATAAATATCTATTAAATGTTCAATAAAATAAATAAATATATTTTACCCACAATCCGGTGAATAAATATTTATTTAATTTATGCAATCATTTTAACTTGAATAAAATTATTCTACTGTCTTGAGAATAATATTTATTAATTAAATTCAAATATAATTTAACCGAGACCACCAGAAACACTTAGTGTGTGACCCTATAGGATTCTTTCTCGTTGGCATTTGGCAGACTTTCCTAAAGTCCAAGAGTACTGTCTAGCAATAGGTCAAGGCACCCAAGAGAAGTAACTTAAAGTCACAACAATGACATCCACATAAGACTGCTCACTGTGTAATATAATATCTTTGTTGCAATATCTCATCAAGCAGGTTTCATGATAGTGTCATCAAATTTTATTCTTGATACTTCGTTCTTTGACTACCTAAAATAAACTCATCATTACACCATAGCCATGGAATTTCACATGATGGTTCTATTCAATCAAAGGGCTGAGATATCAACTTCCATAAATGGAAGGGACAAGTCCTTCCTCGACTTATCCATTAATAACATACCAATCGTGATGCACCCAACGTACCCTACTTCCCGCCAACTGTCTGCATGACGATTTTCATCAGTAAATAAAAGTGTGCGAGTCATGACACATATTAATGATAATCTTAAAGTCTAAGGATCATTACACACACTCGCAGATAGAAATATCCGATGACACCAAAATATACGGAATTTCTACCGGCGAGTCGGTTCTCATAATCTCTTATCTTGGAGATTACTAAGTGCGAATTTCATGAGAGGAAGTCTCATCTGCTTACAAGTACTCACACATGATGGTCTGCATGCTATGCGTCTCATCATAGTATGTCATCCAACCATAAAACTATATTTATGAATATTTTTATATCATTTCAAGGTTCTCGTCATAGCAGAGAACTTTCACGAGCTTATCAATGAAAAAATTACTCTAGGATATTATTACATCACAGTCATGAAGAATAATGAAAAATATGCAGTAAGATGTTTAATATTTAAATAAATTAAATATCCATGTAATCAAAGTGTAAATAGTTGGTTCTAGGACACCAACTCTAACAAACTCCCACTTATACTAGAGCCAACTGCCTATGACTTTCAGTTCATTAGACCTCACATGATGATCATGTTTCTGCTGAGTCAAGGCTTTAGTCAAGGGGTCCACCACGTTGTCTCCCATGGAAATACTGCTCACTGAAACTTCACCTCTCTGAGAAAAATCCCTCAAGAGATGATACTTTCTAAGTATGTGATTCATCCATTGATGTGACCTTGACTCTTTTAAAAGATCCACCGGTGCAATATTATCACAGTACAGTGTGATGGGATCTTTACTACTAGGTATCACATCCAGCTCCTGGATGAAGCTTCACATCCAAACTACTTCTTTAGATTCCTTAGAAGCTGTGATGTATTCAGACTATGCAGTAGAATCTGCCACCACACTCTGCTTTGAGCTCTTCCAACTCACTGCACCTCCATTCAAAGTGAAGATGTATCCTGTTTGTGAATTCATGTCATCTTGATTAGTCCAGAGACTAGCATCTACATATCCTCTGATGAATAGTTTCTTATCTCCTCCATAAACCAGGAACATATCCTTAGTACACCTCAGATACTTTAGGATAGTCTTGACTTCCATCCAATGGTGGTCACTTTGGTCATCTTGATATCTTCCTATCACACTCAATGTATAGACGACATCCATCCTAGTATATAGAATGACATAAACAACTGACCCAATCGATGATGGGTATGGAGTCCTTTCCATTATCTTTCTTTCCTCATGTGTATAAGGACACATTTTCTTGGGAATATGAATACCATGTGATGCTAGCAACAATCCCCTCTTGGATTGTTCCATACTAAATCTCTTCAGTATCTTATCAATGTATGTAATTTGAATTAGGCCCAGAAATCTCTTGGATCTATCAGGATGGATCTTGATCCCAAGAATATATATTGCCTTACCCAAACCCTTCATGGAGAAGCATTGATTCAACCATGCCTTAATAGACTGTAAGATTGGTACCTCATTTCTAATAAGTAATATGTCATCAACATATACTATTAGAAAAATGACTGCACTCCCACTCAACCGTTTGTAGACACAAGGCTCCAATTCATTCTTGATAAAACCAAATTTCGTTATGGCTTCATCAAAATGAATGTTCCATGACTTGGATGCTTTCTTTAATCCATAAATGGATTTCTACAATTTTCATACCTTATTGGCATCCTTTGGAGTCATAAACCCTTCAGGTTGTGTAATATAGACATCTTCTTGAAGGTTCCCATTAAGGAAGGGTGTTTTGAAATCCATTTTCCAAATCTCATAGTTATGGTAAGCACTAATGGCCAATAGAATTCTGATGGATTTCAACATTGAAAATGGGGAAAAGGTTTCTTCATAGTCAATGCCTTGATGCTGTTTGAACCCTTTTGCAACCAGTCGTTCCATATAGGTACTGAATTGTCCTTCCATGCCCAGTTTATTTTTGAATACCCATTTTAAAGCAATAGGTTTTACATCAACTGGAGTATCTACCAAAATCCAAACTTGGTTTTGGTACATGGAATCCATTTCAGAATTCATGGATTCTTTCCACTTGGAAACATCTATTCCACTTACTAATTCCTTGTAGGTTAGAGGATCATTATTATCAACTAATAATGAGCCACCATCCTCGGTAACTAGAGAACCATATCATTCCAGTTCTCTAACCTCTCTTGTACTCCTACATAGTTCTTGTGTCTCTGGAATAGTTCTTTCTTCCATGGGGCTTTGTGGAATCTACTCTTATACCAACTCTTGTGTACCTTGAGCCTCAAATTCATCAAATTCTATCTCGCTCCCACTATCACTTTGGGAGATGTGCTCCATCTCAAGGAATATGGTGTGTCTAGACACTATAAACTTTTTTTCTGAGGGGTTTTATAGGTAATATCCCCTTGTTTCCTTGGGGTATCATATAAAGGTACACTTTGTGCCTCAGGGTGAATGTTTGTTACCTGAAGATGCCTTAACAAACACATCACTTTCCTACACATGTAAATTTTATAACATGGATTTATTTCCACTACAGAACTCATATGGAATACCATTTATCGATTTAGTTGGTACTTGGTTTAGTATGCACGCTGCTATTTGTAACAGATATCCTCAGAAGGATAATAGAAGACTCACATGACTCATCATTGATCACACCATGTCCAACAAGGTACAGTTCCTCCTTTCTCTCATAGCATTCCACTAGGGTGTGTACGGAGGAGTGATTTGGGATAGGATCCCAAAATATCGTAGGTAATCAATGAAGTCTTGATTAAGATATTCACTACCTCGTCCTGAGCGAAGTTTCTTAACTATCTTACCAAGTTGGTTCTCAACTTCATTCTTGTATTCTTTGAACTTATCAAAATAATTTTACTTATACCTCATTAAGTAGATATATCCATATCTACTAAAATCACCAGTAAAAGTTATGAAGTATGAGTACCCTCCCCTTGATTTAACTGAAAATGCTCTACATACATCAGTATGAACCAATTCAAGAAGTTCTTTAGACCTTTCAACTTTTTCACTAAATGGGGCTTTGGTCATTTTGCCTTGTAAACATGCATGACATACACCAAGTGGTTTTAGTTCGAAATAATCTAAATATCCATCTTGATGCAACTTTGTCAAGCATTTCTTGTTTACATGACCTAGCCGATGATGCCAAATTTTGGTGAGGTATGAGTCATGTGAATTATCTTTGTTATCAATTTCCATTACTTGGTTTGTGTAATCCAATACATAAAAATCGTTGTATAAATGTTCCCTACCAAAACAAATGCTATATTTGTAAAAGAAGTAACAATAATTTCCAAACTTGAAAAAAATCCATCTGTATCTAATTTGGATACAAAAATAATGTTTTTAGTAAAATATGACACATAATAAAAACCCTTTAACACCAAGATCATCCTAGTTGGAAACATGAGGTGGTAGTCCCCGACAGCTACAACATCAAGTATGGCTCAGTTGGATGATCACCGATCTACCTCCCCTCAGTCAATCTTTCTAAATCTACTTGGTTCCTATATTTGGATACATATGTGAGAACCAAAATATGTATCTAATACCTGATTTGTAGAAATAGATAGATTGAATTCAATAAAAAAACACACCTGATGCTTCCCCTTACTTATTAAGCTGGGTTCAATTCTTCTTCCAGTGGTCTTTCTTTCCACATGTGAAACAAACAGCCTCATGTTCCCTTGAATCCCCTTTGATCTTCCTTTTCTTGGAAGGCCATGAAGAAGATTTGGGCTTAAAGCTCTTCTCCTTCCCTTTACTCTTATTCACCACAAGGAAAGAAGGCTTTTCACGCTTAAAATATTTGTCCACCTGGCTAATGAGGATAAGAAGATCATAAAGATACTTATCAATGTTGTTCATGTTGAAATTGAAAACAAAGTTGGAGAAGATCTGAGGTAGTGATGCGAGAATGAGATCAGTGCCCAGTTCTTTGGGGAGTTTAAACCCTAGAACCTCCAAGCGCTCAATGTAGACAATGAGATTGATTACATGAGGACTAGCTGAGGAACCCTCTCCAAGCTTACTATAAAAGAGTGCCTTGGAGATATCAAACCTTTCCTGTCTTTCTCTCTCCTGGTAAAGACCATGGAGGTTCTTGAGCATGCTATAAACATCCATGTTTTCATGAGACTTCATGAGCTCACTAGACATTTATGATTGCATCAAACATTGAAAGTCGACCACATCATTCATATGTTTCTCATAGACTAGGAAATACTCATCACTTTCCTCTTTGGTAGGCGGATTAGGTAATGTTTACTCCAACACATAAGACTTCCGTTCATGGCATAGGATAACCCGAAGGAATATAAACCATTCCTGGAAGTTACTACTGGTGAGGATGTTGTCTTTATCCAGAATTGATTTCATGGATAGTGTGGTTGAAGATTTTTTCATTTTTATTCTACAATTAAAAGATCATATCATTATTACTTTATTGATTACATTTTATGAGAAATAATAAATTAATTTTATTAAGTCTCCCACTATTTTATCAAGTCCCAATGTCTCTCACCATTGAACTCAGAATGTCCAGTTTCCATGAAATTTTAGGGGCAAGGATCCATATTCCCCTTCACATAACCCCAACAAGGGTTGGTCAAGCTAT
This sequence comes from Viscum album, assembly GCA_963277665.1. Classification (NCBI taxonomy): domain Eukaryota; kingdom Viridiplantae; phylum Streptophyta; class Magnoliopsida; order Santalales; family Viscaceae; genus Viscum; species Viscum album. The sequence goes on from OY728128.1 coordinate 1,750,598,637, forward strand.
TTGAAGGTATTTAGGTAGGTATGACTTTTCCAATAGAGGGCTTGAAGTTCCTTGATCTGTTGAGTGGACTCCCCAATCCTGAAATCATGACTTTGGATTTCCTCAACTCTTGCCTCCAATATTATAGTAAGTCTAGAAAGGGATACTACTCTTGATGTAATATGGTTAAGTCAACCTGAAACCTTTTATAAGGGATTCTTGTATAAAATTAAGTGTCCCAATAAGGGTTGGTCAAACACATAGTTTTATTGAGTTTTTCCCTTAATCAAGTAACGTAAGTATTGGTCTGACTTAATATTTTATTTGAGGGATTTTTATCTCTTATGCGTGAATTTATTATTATCATTATCACATGCTTCTTAATATTAAGTGCAACTTACTTAAGCGATTAACCATGTCTTGATAATATTTACGCATAAGTATTGGTTTTATTTTAGTTCTATCTTGCATGCTTGTTTAATTCATTAATTATGTGATCGCAACAACACATCCATAATGATAAACCATGAAACTGACAGAAATAAAATAAAGAAAATGACATGATCATGAGATTTTCTAATGGTTAGTTTATATAGCGATTGATAAACTAACCCTGACCTAGGGGAGAAGCACCTTGAACCTTTTAGGTTCATGTTTACAACTTTCCACCTGCCCACCTCTATATCTCCTGGGATTGGTTTCGTCCCGGCTTCAGCTTGAACCACCTCCACTAGCTTGGGAGTTCCATCAATTACATATTCTTTTAAACTCACACGCAGGTCAGGGGTAAAATGGGTTTTTACATAAAAGAAAGCTTGGGCACGCAGACCCTACATATTAATGAGGAGAAGGATCACAGACCGGAAAATATAATTTAAATAAATAAATTAAACGAAACCATCCATATAAAAAGTTACTGGTCTATCTCATGATCATCCATACATGAAACGATATTTACGCATAAATAAAACTAGCATTCAATTCTTTAATTGTTCTTTGTTTAAGATAAATCACACTTGAATAAATTAATTATCATCTTTAATTAATCAATCCTTTTATATTAAACCCTTTTCGGAATTTACTTGGGATTCTCATCCATCATAATTTTAAACAAATAAATTCATTTAAAATTATCTTTGTATGTAACTTGTGCCTTGGAGGAAACCTGGTGAATTCATGTTCATAACTACCCAATGTGTAGAAATGAACATTACGCGGATGTTAAATTAAACACACACATATAAAACACCTATCACATGTTATGTCTTAGCTTTACGCCCGCACCATGGTATATGTCTCAAGGGTTTGTATAATATAATAATACATTTTAATAAATCTATGCAATTTGGATGAGTACACAACGTGTACTATTGTTCAGTGTCCATCCAAAGCACAAGCCTGAGGATACGACATGTGAGTGTACTTTAGAAATATTCAGAGTACACAATGTGTCCAGTGGACCACACGCTATGTAGTATCCGTGTTACACAGTCTCCAGCTAGGAAAGCCATGTACGGGGTAAACGGTCCAACCTTAACCCGAAGGAACTACACGCTGTGTCCAGTGGGCGACACGGCGTGTAATTCAGAAACCACATGCCACCTGTTCCTTATTAACACACGAAGCCATTAAGACTAAGACAAACTCCAATGGAACGACTTGGCTTGGAGGACCTGACTCGGTGCATTGAACCTTGACTATACGACGTGTACTGCCGAATACACACTGTGTGTTCTGGTGTTGTATGGCCAAGAACCTTTGGCACCTCTAGATGAGATCCTCTATTTTATTTTAATCAAAATTAAAAGAAAAGGTGAACGAGAAATGAAAGAGGAGGAACAGATCTCGAGATTCATCTTTTCCAAACAATTAACTTTAATTGAAATAACTAAATTATTAAATGCTTAAATCATCAATGAAATATTTAAATAATTATAAACTATGATGTAACCCCTATGATACCACTTTTAGGTTCTGAGCACAGTGGAAGCGCGGTTGGGCTAACACCCAACTTTAATTTTTACCATGATCAATGATTATTCTGAGATCAATACGACGATGAATGCTAGTCTCCATGGAATAGAATCAAAGACTTAGATAAAGAAGGAAGAGGCCTGAAACCTTTAGAGAGGATCTTGAACATCATGTTTATAATTAATTTAATTAATTTCATAAAAAAATACCTGGATTTCGATATTTTCTTCATTGATGATGTTGATCATCCGGAATGACCCTTCCGAATTATTTTGTTGCACTTACAATGATCCAAACTATAATCCCTATAGTGGTGATCCACACATGACCCAATGGCCTCTGATCAACACCACTCGTTCTACAGGTTCTAGCGTGATGAAGCAAGTGTCTTGTGTCGGTCATTCTTTATCGCCTGTTCTTCAGCCTTAAAGAACATCTTACATTCTTGAGAGTGGAGGGAAGATGATTATAGAGAGAAATTGTTTAGCTCAAAAATTCTCAATCCATCGGGTGTGCAGTTTGGTACATGACACAATAGATGTATATTTCTATTTGTTGACATGAGGCTTCAGTTACAATATTTAATTACATAACAACAAATAAATACATTCATAACCTTAGAGAAAACCCATGCTATTAATAATAATACCGCATTATTATTTATAGTGTGCCAACTTGTGCAAAATGGAATTATAAATAAAATTTTGTGTCACAAAATAATAGCAGCATTATTTTAATTTGTGCCTACTAGTTAAGTAATTATTTATCATCTTGCAAATAATTATTTTACTACCAGACTGACCTTGGTCCGATTGAAATCCACTTCTATTTATTGAACACCCAAATAAATAAATAAATAATTTATTCTCTTAAATAAATATTCTATTTACAAACTATTAAATAAATATTTATTAAATGTTCAATAAAATAAATAAATAAATTTTACCCACAATTCGGTGAATAAATATTTATTTAATTTATGCAATAATTTTAACTTGAATAAAATTATTCCACTGTATTGAGAGTAATATTTATTAATTAAATTAAAATAGAATTTAACCAATACCACCAGAAATACTTAGTATGTGACCCTCTAGGATTCTTTCTCATTGACATTAGATAGATTTACCTAAAGTTCAAGAGTTTTGTCTAGCAATGGGTCAAGGCACCCAAGAGAAAGAACCTAAAGTTGCAACAACTACATCCACATATGAACACTCACTTTGTAATATAATCCCTTTTTCTCAATATCTCATCAACCAGGTTTCATGATAGTTTCATCGCCTATTATACTCGATACATTGTTTTTTTACCACCTGAAATAAACTCTTCATTACACCATGGCCATGAAATTTTGCGTGATGGTTTTATTTCAATCAAAGGGCCAAGATATCAACTTCTATAAATGGAAGGGACAAATATTTAATCGAATTATCCATTAATAACATGCCACTCATGACGCACCCAACATACCCTACTTCCCACCAACTATCTATGTTAAATCAAAGTGTGCGAGTCGTGACATGTATTAATGATAATATTAATGTCTAAGGATCATTTCACATGCTCGCAAATAGAAATATCCGATGACACCAAAACATTCAGAATTCTTACTGGCGGGTCTGTCCTCATAATCTCCTATCTTGGAGATTACCAAGTGCGAACTTCATGAGAGGAAGTCTCATCTACTTATGAGTACTCACACATGACAGTCTACATGCTATGTGTCCCATAATAGTATGCCATCCAACCGTAGAGTTATATTTAAGAATATTTTTATATCATTTCAAGGTTCTCATCATAGTAGGGGACTATCATGAACTTATAAATTCAACAAATACTCTAGGATATTGTTACATCATAGTCATGTAGAACAATGAACAATATGTAATAATATGTTTAATATTTAAATATATTAAATATCTATGTAATCAAAGTACAAAAAATTGGTTCTAGGACACCAACTCTAACACTATGTCTAGTGCTTGATGATTATATTATATATACCGTTGGAATACAATATGTTGGTTTGGTAATTTTAAAATCAAGTTTGTTTCTTATTTAAAGTTTCACCCCCTATTAAGATGATTTTTTATAGTTTCATTCCTTGAAACTGTTTTCTAATTAAAGTTTTAATCCTTCAAAGTTATTTTCCTTAAAATTGTTCTTCCATTTTCTTTAATTATAAAGATTGCATGTTTTATTTATCATTGAATATTTAATACATGGAATCTATTATCCGGGTGTAATCTTAATGGTCTTTGTCTCACACCCTTAATACACCTTTAGGTGTATGCAGAATTTGTTGTCTATTTGTTTTAGGTTAAGGAAAGGTGTGTAGTGTTGGAAGGTTGGGTTTCTAGTGGCTTTGGTTCTGGATCTTGGTGGTGGAGGATTGAGTATGTTACTCCTCTTGTTGCATAGAGGTTTGGGGTGTTGTTTTGGTTCCCCTTTGTGTCATTTTCCATTTTGGTATTGGTTTAGTTGTAAATTTAAAATTTGGAAATCATAAAAGGTACATTTGGTTAAATTTTTCAGATCTGTATTTTTGGATTTTATTGGTTATTTTAATCAAATTAATGTGGGTAAATTGTTCCCTCATGTTCTATTTGATACCCGAGTACTTATTCCATCCCATGGGGATCGAAAATTCCCTTCGAGCCTTGTCATGGACCAATTCAGGTGATTGATTCGGGGTCGACCCGGGTTGGTTCGTGACATAAACTATCTTCCCAAAATATAAAAAAAGCATGAACCCCTCCCACATGATAAAACTAATGTGAAATAAAGTATTCCCCTACCTGGAAGAAATAAGATTCACACAATTCACTATACCAAAATAGGGGTTACACATACAGGATGGAACCATTACAGAAAAAACTCAAACCAACTATTGGGTACAACCCAATCCCACATCAGTTTCCACAAATGATGATGACTCGTATATAAGATTGGATATGAAATTCCTCCTAACACACATGGGTTTTAGGATGGAACCCTAGAAGAGACTATGTGTTGGGCCTGAGAGACCTAGGGATGGGGGAAATCAATCCTAACAAGTGGTATCAGAGGGATGGTGCAACCCAAGTGTGATGTTGGGTGGAGTATTCCCCAAAACAGTTTGAAAATGATATTAGTTTCTTGTTTTAAGCATGTGAATTAATGATGCATTGTGTTGAAAGTATTCATGATAATTGGAGGTCATGCATTGAGTCCTGGTGATGAGAAAACGATAGTGCAAGATGGTTGGATCTGATGGATTATCATTAAAGGGGAGGCATGTGTGGTCTTTGGTTTGAGGGGAGGATTGTTGGGTACAAACCCAATCCTACATCAGTTTCCAAAAATGATGATGACTCACATATAATATTGGATGATAAATTCCTCCTAACACCCATGGGTTTTAGGATGGAACCCCAGAAGGGCCTATGTTTTGGGCCTAGAAGGACCTAGGGATGGAGGAAACAGATCCTGACACCAATAGTGACAACAAGGTTCCATGACTCCAAGGTAAAGGCTTCAAGACGTCCCTTATTGTGAGAAATAAATAAAGAAAGAAAGAATGGCATAAATTTGTTTTAGAATTATAGATATGAAATGATTAGGATCGCAAATATGATTTTTATTTACCATTAATATGGGTCTCATTAAATCCACAAGGAAGAGACATTTAAATGCTTCAGAATTTTAAGAAATAGAAGCCATAAATATCCCATTTTGAAATAGATCTTAATTCCATTAATTAAGTCTTTAAAACCATTTTATGTTAAAAAACATAAAAAGGTAGAAACTATAAATTTTGGAAAAAATGAAACTTACTGCTGCCAGGTACTGTGGTTAGTATCTACCGCCAACATCTATCACCCGTATCTATTGCCAGAATCTATTGTCAAATTAAGTCTACTAGCTCCAACATCCACCGCCTTCATCCACTACTAGAATCTACCATAAGATTAATTATATTATACCATCATCTATTTCCCACCTCTAAAACACCCCTTTGGTGTCAAGAGTAGAAAGAGTCTCTCATTTGGAATAGGGGAAGAATTATTTTAGTTGAAGTTGAAAGTACAAAACTCTCTGTTAGATTCAAAGCACATGAAGTTTCTCAGTTGGAGCTGAGAGAATTGTAATCACTTGTTTGATAGTTAATAATCTATAATTGGGGGGTGGGTGGGAGGGGGGGAATAAATGGTTGTAGCAAGGAGTAAGATTTCTATTTAACCTTGTAAATACTGTGTGCTTCTATTTTCCTTATTAAAATTGCACATGAGGTGGGTTTGAGAGATAATACTAATTAAATCAAGAAACTCAACAAGTTTGAGAGATTGAATTCGAAAAAAAATCACAAAAAGATACCATTGATTCACCCCTCCCATTTTAGTGTTCAATCTGACATGGGGCTCTTCAAATAGTAATTATAAATAAGAGTTCTTAATAACATAAAGGAATTTGTTGGGTGTTTCATTGTAACTGATATAGGGATGCATATATTTTAGATTTTGTAATTTATTTATATAATGTAACTTTTATGGGTAGTATATATGGTTGCAATTTTTTTTCTTATTTTGGTTTTAATCCCATTAGGTTTTTTAAAAGGTTTTTAATGAGAACATTAAAATACGTATGACATTATCAGAGATGTGCATTGTTAGAATTTAATTAGGGTGAGCTACCTAACCCCTCCAATCCTCACCCAACCCTTTACCACACTATCTACAAAAAGGGTAGTGCATCCCTCTTCAATCCAGGTGTGATTAGTGAGATATATTATAAATTGAGAAACAATGTGATTAAATTCATGTCTCTCTTCCATTGTCTTCTCTGTATCTCTTATATTCAAATAGTTTCTATATTTATTTTTAGTTTTCATAATATTATCAAATATATGGGAGTATAAAAGAAGTACAAGAAATATTAACAAGGTGGTGGAGGTGGTGTTTCAGCTACCATTGTGCATTGTCTATAGGGAAGATCTTGAGTTTTTTTAATAGGTTTTCTGATTTTTTTTAAAAATAGCATAGGTTAAAAATATGCCTTAAAGGAGGCATCAACGATGCCACCTTCTACCCCCCACGCTACCTTTAGCCCGGATTGATGATATGGAAAAGGCGGTAGAGGGGATGCCACCTTTCCCTTAACTCCCTATAAAAGGGTAGCCACCTTCCCCCTTCTCCTCACTTAAAATTCCCCCCATCACTCCTAAATCCACTACTTCTATCTCTAAAAAAATTCCTTTTCTGTACGGTGGAGTTGGTGGTCCAAAAGAAGGCGGTTTTTTGTGAAGCATCATTTAGAGGTATTTATTTAATTGAATTATTTTTAGTTCTAAATATTTCATTTTTTAAGTAGTTTAGTTAGTTCTAAATATTTTGTTTATTAGGGTTTTTAATTAGTTATATATATTTTGGAATAATAATAATTATTAGTAATGATTAAGTATAGATTAAGTATAGATTAAGTATATAATAACTTAGGATTAAGTATTGAGAAATTTTGGTAGCATAAATATTTTGTGGTTATCTAAGCAATCAAATCCTTGTCTGGATACAAACAAGTGGATGTGGATCTGACACAAATGTACCTAGGGGAAAAACTTGAAAACAATGCTTAGACTCGAATGGGAACTAGTGCACGACAATGGGCCTTGTTGCAATCCTAGTTTGACACTCCTGGGGGATATGCTTAAGATGATTCATATTTTCTTTATAAACTACTAAAGTACCTAAGAAAATAAAAATAAAATTAGTATATTTATCAATGATAAAATGATAATTATGATGTTATAGAATAAAATGGAAAAGGACAAAGGCATTAAAGAATGAAAGTTATTATTAGTAATTGAATTCTTTTTAGTCAGTTTTAAAGATGTTATTTATTAAGTAGTTTTCCAACAAGCCTGTACCGAAGTGGTAAAGGCTCCTGCTTGTCATCCAAAAGACCCAGGATCAAATCTGGGCAAGGACTAATTTCCGGGTTACTATAGTAGCACTGTAGCAGGTCACTGTAGCAGTATTGTAGCATCCGTGGAACTGTAGTGGCGGTGATACTGTAGCAGGTACTGTAGCAGCCCGGGTACCATTGCAGTACTATTCACCGAAGGGCTCTTTGGGCCAAAAAATTGGGCTTTCAGGCCTTGTATTTAGACCACTTGGTCTTGGGCCTTCGGGCTTTGTAATGGGTCCCCCTCTACCTAGTTTGAAAGAGGTCTTTGCTTTAAATAATAAATGAGGCTTTATCCCCAACCTTTAAAAAAAATATTAAGTAGTTTAATTAGTTATATATAGTTTAGAAATAATAATTATTATTAGTAATGATTATTTATAGATTAATTAATAATAAATTAGGATTAAAAATTAATACATATTATTGGTTAATTATAATTAACTAATGAATATAATATGATTATTGATTAAAGAATAAATAAATAATTAAAGAATAACTTAATAATGATTAGCTAGTGATTAAATAATGATTGATTATTTAAAAACTATACTAAGAAACATTAGTATCATTATTTCTAATACAAAAATTTGTTATAAAATTTTAGTATCATAAAGATTATATAGTTTAGAAATAATAGGTTTTATTAGTAATGATTAATTACTGAATAACTTAGGATTAAAAGATGAATACATGTAATGATTATCTAATTATACTTATCATTGATAAAATGACAATTATGATTATATAAAATGAAATGGAGAATAAAAAACACATTAAATTACACATGAATATTTTACAACATACAATAAATATCTTCACATTTTTCAATTAAACATGGTTTGGATGAGATGATCTTGACTTCAGAAGTGAGGTAAAATCCAGTTTATTTTTATTTGGTATCTTAATGACATCATCTAAAGATATGTATTTAATAAGTTCAGTACATACTTGTAGAAAATTCTATTAATCTATCAAATAAAAATCAGTTGGGTTTTACCTCACTTCCTAAGTTAGGCTCATATCATCCAAACCATGTTTTGTTGAAAAATGTTGGTATTTCTTGTATGTTGTAAAACATTCATGAGTAATTTAATGTGTTTGTTCTTATCTATTATAGAATGATTGAATAATTATTAACTTAATAATGATTAACTAGTAATTAAATAATTATTAACTTAGTAAAAACTGTATTAAGAAACATTAGTATCATAGTTTAGGATATAAGAAAATGTTTTAAAATTTTAGTATCATAAAGATTATATAGTTTAGAAATAATAGTTATTATTAGCAATGATTAATTATAGATTAATTAATAAATAAAATAGGATTAAAAAAGGAATCCATATAATTATTATCTAATGATACTTATGATCATATAAAGTGAAATGAAGAAGAACAGACACATTAAATAATACATGAATGCTTTATGACATAAAATAAATTCGTTAACATTTTTCAATAGAATGTGGTTTGGATGAGATGATTCTCACTTTGTACATGAGGTAAAATCCAGATTATTTTTAATTGGAAGCTTAATAACATTTTTGAAGGATATGTACTTCACTTTTGAACTTTCAAAAGTTTTTGGCCTTCTAATGACATCTAAGATATGTCATTAGAAGGTCGAAAGATTTTGAAAGTTCAAAAGTGAAGTACACATCTTTTGAAGATGTTATTAAGATGTCAATAAAAAATAAGTTGAATTTTACCTTATCTGAAGTGAGACTCATCTCATCCAAACCATATTTTATTAAAAATTTTCAACGAATTCATTGTATGTTATAAAGCATTAATGTGTTATTTAATGTGTTTATTCTTCTTCATTTCAATTTATATGATCATAATTTTCATTTTATCAATGATAAATAAACTAAGACCCATATAAATAAAAATTAAAAATTCGACTACTTGTGATATGTTTAATAAATGTTTAAAATTTCATTCATATTGGTCTTATAATTTATATTTTATAGGCTAGCGAAGTCATGTACTTGAAACATTTTTAATTTTCAAGTAGGTGGATTAGAAATCTTATAAATAATTTTTCATCAACATTTTTTAAGAAATTATTTTCATTTTCGACTACTTGTTATATGTTTAATCAATTTTTAAAATTTCATTCATATTGGTCTTATCATTTATATTTTATAGGCTAGAAAAGTCATGTACTTAAAGCATTTTTAAGTTTCAAGTAGGTGAATTAGAAATCTTATAAATTATTTTTCATCAACATTTTTTAAGAAATTATTTTTATTTTAGACAAATTTTTATATGTTTAATCAATGTTTAAAATTTCATCCATATTGGTCTTATAGTTTATATTTTATATGCTAGAAAAGTCACATACTTGAAACATTTTTAAGTTTCAAATAGGTTGATTAGAAAGATTATAAATTATTTTTTATCAAAATTTGTTAAGAAATTATTTTTATTATCAACTAATTGTTATATGTTTAATCCATGTTTAAAATTTCATTCATATTGGTCTTATACTTTATATTTTATAGGCTAGAAAAGTCACTTACTTGAAACATTTTTAAGTTTCATGTAGGTGGATTAGAAAGCTTATAAATTATTTTTTATCAATATTTTTTTAAAAATTATTTTTAATTTTGACTAATTGTTATATGTTTAATCCATGTTTAAAATTTCATTTATAATGGTTTTATAGTTTATATTTTATAGGCTAGAAAAGTCACGTACTTTTTTTTGAAAAAGGAAAATGATATATTAATCATGAAAATCAGCAGTTACAATCTCATGCAACCAAGAAGGGAAATGGTCAAGCCAGAGGTGCTACGCGACAGAAGATCTAAAAGACGCCAGGTGATGGGCTGCTTCATTTTCTTCCCTTTTGATGAAAGAAAAGGCGCATGCTGTGAATCTTTGACCGAGGGACTGGATTTTCTAGATTAGGAGTCCAAAAGATTGGAGGCCCCCCTCACTATTCTTGATAGTGTTGATGATGGTGAGGAAATCCGATTCAATGTTTATGGTTTCCCATCCAATATATTTTGCAAAAGTCAACCCAGCAAGGACATCGAAGGCTTCAGCAACAACGGGCTCCCAAAGAGCGTAGTGACATTCATGTTTGGCAACGATGATATGACCTTGATGGTTCCGGGCCAGCAGTCCAATTCCAACGAATCCATCTGTGGAGAGCGATGCATCAACGTTAATCTTGAGGATCCCTTCCAGGGGTGGGCACCACCGTGAGGCCGCTATGTGAGTGTCAAAGATCCCATGACGGTCAGATGTCTGATTCCACCCCTCAATCCATGAGGTGGCTCATTCAGTCTAGAACTTAGAAGGCTTTGCTGTGTGGTTGAAGATGAAATCGTTTCGTCGAGTCCAGACGATCAAAGACACAATGCACATGGAAGAAACTTTATCCACATAGAAGGAGGATGACCACAACATTAGCAGTGTTGGAAGGTCCGGTGCCGAATCCAGCATAAGCTCTATCCCAGAGCCCTAGGGAGTCCAAATCTCCTCTACCCCCGGGCACTGGATGATCGCATACAGAGGGGATTCGAGCACCTCCGAACAGAGGGGACACTGCGTATCATTCGTGACATGGAGAAAAGCAAGAAAGTCCATGGTAGGAAGAATTCCAGTGCAAATCTGCAACCAGAAATAGTGGATTTTTGGGGTGACATTAATATTCCAAAGGGTTTTCCACAGTCCTCCTCTTTCCTCGTGCTGAAAATCAAGCACGAGCCGATACCCTGACTTCACCGTGTAGGATCCATAAATATCGTTTCTCTAGAATAGGCAGTCTTTCCCCACGTCCCTAATGCAGGGGATGCTAAGGATAATCCTTTTGTCCCTTTCGTTAAACCATGAATTGATCTTATCCATGCACCACCCAGTGCCATGATCATCGAAGAGACATCGAACAGTGGCGTTCTCGTGCCCCGAAATGGTAGGTGAAGTAGCCCGCATACTATCTTTATCGATCATCCAAGGATCAGTCCAAATATTAAATTTCATTCCATCCCCAACCCTCCATCCCAGCCCCTTATTAAGCAGCTGACGAGATCCCCACAGACTTCTCCAGAGAAAGCTAGGGCGAGGGCCGAGAGAGGAGTTCTGGAAGTCTGAGTGGGAGAAATATTTTTCACAAAGAGTCCTTGCGCACATAGAAGAAGGATGCATCATGAGGCGCCATCCCTATTTTTCCAAAAGAGCATCATTAAAGAAGCGGAGGTCACGAAATCCCATTCCGCAGCCTGATTTAGGAGTGCAAAGCACCTTCCAAGCAACCCAGGGAATTTTGTTTCTTCCGTTATTGAGACCCCACCATAAGTTTGCAATACGGGAGTGAATTTGGTCAACAAGCGTACCAGGAAGTTTGAACAGAGACATTATATAGCTGGGGATGGATTGAAGAGCGACTTTGATGAGTGTTTCCTTACCCAATTTGAAGATTCTTTTCGGAGTCCAGCCTTGGATTTTTTTCTCTATTCTATCCACTGTAGCGGAAATGATTTATTTTTTTGACCGGCTGACTATCGTTGGAAGCCCAAGGTACTTTTTGTGTTTTTCGACCAATTGAATGCCTGCAGTAAGACTGAGCTCTGATCTCTTGGTCAGTGGGACACCCGAACTGAACGATATTTCTGACTTACCTTGATTGATTGCTTGTCCCGAGGCCCTCTCGTAAAGGCGGATCATATGGAAGATAGAGATACATTCATTATCAGTAGATCTAGAGAATAATAGATAGTCGTTTGCAAAGAAAAGGTGTGAGATAGGTGGGCTGGCCCGACAAACCATTTCCCCATGGATCTTTTTAGAGGACGCTGCCGAGGAAATGAGGTTGGAAAATACATCAGCCACCAAGATGAAGAGAAAGGGGGAGAGGGGTTCTCCCTGATGAAGGCCATAGGTGGGTGAGAAGCCTTGGGTGAGTCCACCATTAATGTTGATCCAAAAGGAGACAGAAGAAACACATTGCATGATCATATTAGTCTATTTTGGGCAGAAACCCATCTTAGTCAAAACAACCCGGAGGAAGTGCCATTCCACTCTATCGTAGGCCTTGGTCATATCCAGTTTCCAGGCCATAGTAACTATTTTCACAGCAGATCGGGTTTTCATAGAGTGAAACACTTCGTGGGCCATGATGGCATTGTCCGTGATAAGTCTCTTTGCGAAAAAGGCACTTTGATTTTCAGAGATAATAGCAGGTAACCATGTTCGCAGCCGGTTGACCAAGACCTTTGAGAAGATCTTGTAGGACACATTGGAGAGGATGATTGGCATGAAGTCTGAAGGCAAAAGGGGTTTCTTAATATTTGGGATGAGGGTAAGGATTGTCTCATTAATAGAGTAGAGGTTAATTTCTCCCGCCCAAATGCCTTTCATAAAAGCGCACATGTCAGGGCCGACAATGTGCCAATATTGATTAAAGAAAAGAGTATGGAATCCATCAGGACCCGGGGCTTTGGTGGAGTGGATATTTTTTAGGGACTGAAGAATCTCATCATCCGTGAGGTCTTTCATGAGCTGCTGATTCATTTCATCAGTGATCACATGTTTGATGCACGACTCCACCTCGGAAGAAAGGAGTGAATCACCTGCAGTATATAGTTCCTGAAAATAGCATGAAATAAGATCATGGATACCTTCAACAGTGGATACAGTTTCACCATCAGGGTGAGAGAGGCACAAAATAAAATTTTTGCGGCGCCTGGAAGAAGCCTTCTGATGAAAGTAGCGGGTGTTGGCATCCCCTTCCTTAATGTGGGTTTCACATGCGCGCATAGCCCAGAAACTTTTCTTAATGCGGAGGGCTGTGTCCAGTTCGCTTTGAATAGTATCGATTTTGGAGAGAGTGTCATCAGTAGGGAAGCGGGCTAGAAGGGCGGTGAGCTGTCTCTCTAAAGAGTCACACTGCTTGTCGGGTTGCCGAAATTTTTTATTGCTCCATGACCTCAGATTAGTAGCCGCCTGCTGGAGGTTAGAGCTGACGACTTCCTTTCCACCCTTCCAACTTAAACAGATAACTTCTTCACACTCACCATTATTTGCCCAGAAGCTTTCAAACCGGAAGGGTTTCCCCTTTCTTGGGTTGCGATCATGGTGAGAAAGGTCGATCACAATAGGGCAATGGTGTGAATAGTTCAGTGCCAGGTGGGTGATATGAAACGTCTTGAAAATGTCAGTCCAATATGTCAATGCCAGAAATCTATCCAGATGCTCTGTGATGTGTGTGCCCTCCATGTTCCCCCGAAACCATGTAAAGGGGCTGCCTGCGTGGCCCAAATCAGCCAGATCTTCCCTAGCGATCGCATCTCTAAATCTAAACATCGAGGTAGCAAACCGACATGCGCCGCCACGTTTCTCATGCTGTAACTTTATCTATTTGAAGTCGCCTCCGACAAGGATGGGGCCAGGTAGCCCTCGTCGCAATGAAAGAAGGAGTTCCCAGGATTTCCATTTATCATTTTGAGATGGCCATCCGGAGAAACCAACGAAAGTTTAAGGCAGAGATAAGTCATCATGTATGGATGCAACCACATGATTCGGTGAGTACGAGATGATTCTGACGTCGATGCAATCCTTCCACAGGAGGCACAGTCCCCCTGAGTGGCCTTGATGGGGGACCGGGAGGCAGCCTTGAAAGCCACATTTGAGTGCGATACTAGTGTTTTCCTTACAATCTAATATGGTTTCGGACAAGAAAACCATATCAGGGAAAATTTGAGCATAATGGCGCTGGAGCATCCGAACCATTCGTGGGTTTCCAAGCCCACGACAGTTCTAGCATATGATCTTCATTTCTCTAGGAGGGGCTGGGGCATGGCCGCCTCCGCCTCTGAAACTTCAAATAATTGTCCATCATCCATCGCTTTCCACCTTTTCAGAAGACTTTCATTCATTAGACAAGCCTCCAATCGTCGTTTATGGTCCCTAGGTTTTGCAATGATAGTATCCCCACACCTATCATCGCAGTTCACCCTTTTCCATGTTCGTTGAATGGAGGGGCCTGATGGTCTAGTCCTCATCGTGATGGATTCTTACCTGGGGTTGAAGCTTAGGGACACTGACTCTTTACTAGGTTCAGACTCTGGTAATTTGATACAAAGTTACTTTGATTCGGGGGCTGGGTCTGGCGGTTCCTTGTATTTTGACATCGGTCCACTTGGTGGTGAGGCACAGTCTTTCAGAGCCGCCGGAACTGGGCTTGAGAAAATGTCTGGGTCCGAATTCTGGAACACTTGCTTGTCCCCGGTGCTTTCCCTCTCCATTGCGCTATGCAATGGCCCTCCTTTCGTCCGCTGTTCAGCTTGATTGTCCTCAGAAAATTCCGGTGGACCCAACCTGATGATGTTGTTGGGTTCGGGTTTAGTCCGTTTAGAGAGGGCCTTCGTAAGTCGGTCCCGATCCTTTTGTTTTTCCACCTCAGATATGATCGTGGATCCTGTGTTTTTGGCGCGAAGCCAAGGGCCGTACTGAAGGATGATGTCGCCTTGTTCATTCTCCTTCCTCGAGTTGCAAGCTTTCTCTAGGTGTCCCAAACACCCACAGAAGAAACAAAAAATTGGAAGCTTCTCAAATTCGAAGGAGATCCAGGTGTTGAAATCTTCAATTTCTAAAAAAATGCCCCTCATAAGTGGTTGGGTCACATTGACCAAAGCTCTGATCCTCACCACGGGTCCCCAGTGAATGGGGTCAGATTGATCCCAGTCCAAAAATTTTCCAATTCGCTCACCTATTTACCGCATAACACATTCCGTTCTGCCATGAAAGGGGATTCCTTTAATCCGTATACAGAAAGGTGAACTAGTTAGTTTAATTTTTTGAATATCGTCTCCACCTTTAAAGTCATCCATAAGGATAAGATGGTTTTCAAACGACCATGGTCTGCCTTTGATCACCTTTTCTTATTTTTATTATTGAAAAATTCAAAGACAAGAAAACCTTCTCCCACTTCCCGTATGGCAACTCCATCCTCCAACCTCCATAAATTTTGTAGAGTATTTTTAAGGGACCCTTGATTGAAGGGACGTTTTGCTAAGAATTTCCCAACTACCAGGAGCGAGATGCGGTGTGACAGAGAGGCGTCTTCATATTTTTGTGTGGCAATTGGTGCTTTCTCTTTATCTGTCAATGACAGGTTCTTCCACCGATTCACTAGTTCAGAATCCATGGCACAGACTCCTCGGTGTCGTCTCCCGAGCACTGCCCTTCATGACCCCACACCTTTCGCGTGCACAGATCCTCACCGCACTCAAAACGTTACTTCTAGAATCATAGTTTTCTCTCATAGGGTGCCAAAGACCCCGCGCAAATCAAAATCCATGGCCCAATGTGAATCCCCTCACAACTCAGATTTGTCTCTTTTTCACGTGCCCACCACCCCCACGTGGACCCTCCTTCGCGAACCACCCCTTCACGGATCTCCTCCTTTGCGGCCCCCCACCTCTGCGAACTAGCACCTTAGTGGTTTAGCCCTGCTGTGGACCAACACTTTCGCGGATCAACACCTTCGCAGAACGGCCGTAGGTCTGCCCCTTCGCGGAACAGTTGTGAGGGTCTGTTTCGCGAATCTCTCCCTATGTGACTGTTAGTGCCTCTACGTCCCCCACCCCTGCAAACCAGAAGCAAACGCAGCCCTCGATCTTTGCAAGGCCTCCGCCTCCCCACAAGATGCCGCACAAATCGAGCAGACCGCAACAGCTCCCACAGGAGCCCAAGGGGAAATCAGAAAACCACACACTCCTCTTGCGGGCGATCTTTCTTGAGAAAAAAATGCTCCACCGACGTTGTCGGTCGGCGAGCCCCAAATAAACAGGGGCATCCGGCGGTGAGACTCCTGCCCGAGCAATCCAACAGTCTTGGCCGCAGATCTTTGGCCGTTGCTGCAGATCCACCGCGTTGCAACTTACGAGGGAGCCCTGTCAGGCTCTGAAGAAAACCTAGGATGAGCCTTGCCTGCAGGA
Source organism: Viscum album (assembly GCA_963277665.1). Lineage (NCBI taxonomy): Eukaryota > Viridiplantae > Streptophyta > Magnoliopsida > Santalales > Viscaceae > Viscum > Viscum album. The sequence continues at coordinate 1,750,615,487 of OY728128.1, forward strand.
CCTTCCTCACAGACCTTCGCCTCACATCCAAACCCCTTCGCCACAGACCAAGAATCCAAAGAAAACCTCTGGGGATAATGATCCTAGGAAACCCTAGGATGCAACTCACAGCGGCCGCCACCACTACACTGCCCCACCACGATAGATCCGCCGCTGACCAGAACCCAGGAAAACCCTAGGAGGAAGCTCTCAGCCGCGCGAGAGACTTTTGCGTCCAACCCCACATTAAGTCACGTACTTGAATAAGAGATAAATTATGCTGAAACATTTTGTTATATATATATATATATAAATATATATATAAACATAACAAAATAATAATAAAACATTACAATTTTAAATATATAAAAAATAATAATTAAAATAGAAAAAAAAATTATTGTTTTGGGGAAAAGACGACATCGGAGATTCCACCTTTAAGACATATTTTTAAAAATATTTTTAACCTATAGTGTTTTTTAAAAAAAAATCAGAAAACTTATTAAAAAAAACTAGAAGATCTTCATCCCAGTCAGGTTTTCCCGTGTCAATAGGATAGAAATATTAATAAATAAGCTAAATAGTTGGGCACCCCAAAGGAAATTTCAAAATCAGTGTTCCACAGAATCACATCGCGTATGTGACGTCATCATCCATGCGTCACGTTCTAGCTGCTAGTTCAGTAGTCTTCACACTATATAAGAAGCTCTCCCTGCATCACCAAGTGAGTCTAAGAGTCCAGGCGGACAACGATCCTCAGTCTCCCCTTAAACCCTGTCAATACATGACGCCATGCAGCCATGGTCGAAGCCGTGGAAGTAAACATCATCAATCTCCCACTGTCATCGCCGCTGACCGAGCCCGTCGACCGTAGTCTAGATGCCAACAGATCGGCCCGTATGAATCGGTGCGACACAAAAAGGAAGCCGGGATTGGTCTATCCACATCCCGACGACGTCGACTCCGATCACGTGAGCAGAAGAGGACGGGGTGGAGGGTGGAAAAGTCGGGCGGTGGCCGAGTAGCAGGTCTACAGCGCCGGCGGTGGAGGCCAATCCACAGGAAGCTTGGCTCCCCATAACAGAGTCGAGGAAGGGGAATAATTGGCACGCAGTGTTTCACCTGCTTTCTTCAGGTATTAGGATTCAATACCTTATGATCCCTCTACCTTTTTCCACCCTCGGTGTTGGGGTTCATCCCACACATGGGTGCTTCTATTTTTTAGATATGATGTATCTTTTAGATATAAAGATATATTTTTTTGGAAATTCAAGATTCTTCCATTGTGTATCTTCCAGTATGAGATTCAGGTAATATCTCATGATATCTTTTTGATATATTTTCAGATTTCCTTTTCAATCAAGATATGTGGCATATGGGAGCCTATTAAAGGGGAAACAACAAATCAAGGAATGTGACAATTTTGGTGGTGCGCGACAACCCAAGGAGAGCAGATACTTGGGTAACTGTTTTCTAGGGCATGGAAAGCAGTGAGCAGTGGAAAATCAGGTTGTGCAACGAGGTGCTACAACGATGTCGCAAGTTCGATTTTGATCTCCGAAGGGTAGCGTATTGTCACAGACTATTATCAGGGAGGTGACAGAGGCATATCAGGGTGTGGTTTTTCACACAGGTTTTTATGCTGTATTTGCGATTCAAGTTTCGGGTTTAACTTGGATTTTTGTACTCTCTGATTCATAGTGGATTTTTCTTAGAGTTTCCTTGTGGTTTTTTAATCCTTAGAAAGGAGGGGTTTTCCACGTTAAAATTTGTGTCCACATTTTTTATTCTACTGTTTGGTTTGGCGCTTCATTTACATTGGTGATTCTCATAAATTTTTGTTGTCACAACTGAGTTTTTATTTGAAACCAATCTATTTCCGACCCAACATCTGGTATCAGAGGAGGTTCTCCGTGTTTTCTTGATGATTAATATGGGGGATTCACACCGTGGGATTTTTTCTCACATTGAACTGTTCAACGGCCAAAATTATTTTACACTTTGGCAGAAAAGAGTTAAAAATATTTTGGTCTGTGAGAAGACAATGAAGGCATTGAAGAAAAAATCAGAGAAGCCGGAGATGATGAGTGATGATGATTGGCAGGATATGCGAGAGTTGGTGACAAGCACGATTTAGATGTATTTGGGTGATAATACACTGCAGGAAGTGATGAATCTGACAGATCCGGAGGAGATCTGGGTGAAGGTTGAAAGCAGGTATAAATCAAAATCCCTCACAAATCGTTTATATTTGAAGAAACGATTGTATCGTTTGCGAATGCCAGAGAATGGAGATTTAGGTAACCATCTGGACGAGTTCACCAAACTTCTGACGAAGCTATCCTCGGTGGCGGTCAAGACTGATGATAAAGGTAATGCCATACCTGTTGAAATGGAAGAAGAAGACAAGGCTTTGCTTCTTTTGGGTTCGTTGCCTGATTCATATGATAATCTTATCACCACACTGTTGTTCGGGAAGGATAAACTGAAGTTGGATGATGTGATTTCATCGTTGTTGATGAACGAGACTCGAAAAAAGACTAATGATGGTGAATCTTCAGGTTATGGTGGTACTCTGGCTGTGGCAGATGGACGTGGTAGTCAGAGAGGTCGATCAAAGACAAGAAGAAAGGTCAAGTGATACTTTTGCAACAAGGAGGGTCATGTGCAGAGACGCTTCTATGAATTGAAAAATCTTAAGAAGGAAAAGAAGACGCACGACACCGATTCTGAGGATACCAGCGTAAGTCTTATTCAGGGTGAGGGTGATTTACTTTCAGTTGACATTGATTATTGCAGGTCAGATTTGTACACCGAATGGGTGGTTGATTCAACAACATCATACCATATTTCACCAAAGAAGGGACTATTTTCTTCATATGAAGAAGGTGACTTTGGTAGATTGAAGATGAGAAATAGAGATTCTGCTGATGTCATTGGTGTTGGTGATATTTGTATCACTACGAATGGAGGCTGTACACTGACATTGAAGGATGTGCGACATGTGCCAGGTATTCGCCATAATTTGTTATCTGCTAGTTCTCTTGATACTGATGGATTCAGGAGTTCGTTTAGCGGTAGAATATGGAATTTGTCCAGAGGCTCGATGGTTTATGCACGTGGAAAAATGGATGACATGATTTATAGGACAGATGTAAAGGCATGCGGTGATGTGACAAATCCAGTTGCGAAGAGGACTTCATCAGATTTGTGGTAGTGGCGATCGTCGTGCATGAGTCGAAGACCGTCGACAAAGTTGAAGAAGGTTTGGAAGCCTAAGCTTGTCATGAAAGGTGTTTCAGATCTTACACCTAATTATTTTTCTTCCAAGAGTTCCACTATTGAAGAAATAATGGAAATCAAAGATCGAGGTGAAGCGCTCTGTGTTTTTGACTCCTCGAAGGATGTTGAGCAGAGGGAGAAAGTAATTCCTGCAGGTGCTCCAGATTATGTGGCGATCACAGTTATGGGGGAGCCAGATATTGTTGATTCTGGTATTAGCGATGAAGAATTAAGTATGAAGAAGACTTCGGCATTTGGATTTCTTTTGCAGGGGGAGCTTTCATGTTTCCGTCAGAGATGCAAAAGAGGGATGTCATATTTTCTGCAGGGGATGGCGGTTGGTGCGATACCAACCGGTTTTCTTTCCAACTGAGTTTGTTGGATGTGATCTCTTTCTTCGATGGGATGAAGGGGGAGATTGTTGGGGTTCATCCCACACATGTGTGCTTCTATTTTTTAGATATGATGTATCTTTTAGATTTGAAGATATATTTTTTTGGAAATTCAAGATTCTTCCACTGTGTATCTACCAGCATGAGATTCAGGTAATATCTCATGATATCTTTTTGAGATATTTTCATATTTCCTTTTCAATCAAGATATGTGGAATATGGGAGCCTATTAAAGGGGAAGCAACGAATCAAGGAATGTGACAATTTTGGTGGTGCGTGACAACCCAAGGAGAGTAGATACTTGGGTAACTGTTTTCTAGGGCGTGGGCAGCAGCAAGCAGTGGAAAATCAGGTTGTGCAACGAGGTGCTGCAATGATGCCGCAAGTTTGATTTTGATCTCCAAAGGGTGGCGTATTGTCACAGACTATTATCAGAGAGGCGATGGAGGCATATCAGGGTGTGGTTTTTCGCACAGGTTTTTATGCTGTATTTGTGATTCAAGTTTCGGGTTTAACTTGGATTTTTGTACTCTCTGATTCATAGTGGATTTTTCTCAGAGTTTCCCCATGGTTTTTTAATCCTTCAAAACGAGGGTTTTTCCTCGTTAAAATTTGTGTCCACATTTTTTATTCTACTGTTTGGTTTGGCGCTTCATTTACATCGGTGATTCTCACAAATTTTTGTTGTCACAACTGAGTTTATATTTGAAACCAATCTGTTTCCAACCCAACATCTGGTATCAGAGGAGGTTCTCTGTGTTTTCTTGATGATTAATATGGGGGATTCACGCCGTGGGATTTCTGCTCACATTGAACTGTTCAACAGGCAAAATGATTTTACACTTTGGCAGCAAAGAGTTAAAAATATTTTGGTCCGTGAGAAGATAGTGAAGGCGTTGAAGAAAAAATAAGAGAAGCCGGAGACGATGAGTGATGATGATTGACAGGATATGCGAGAGTTGGCAACAAGCACAATTTAGATGTATTTGGGTGATAATACACTGCGGGAAGTGATGAATCTGACAGATCTGGAGGAGATCTGGGCGAATCTTGAAAGCAGGTATAAATCAAAATCCCTCAAAAATTGTTTATATTTGAAGAAACGGTTGTATCGTTTGCGAATACCAGAGAATAGAGATTTACGTAACCATCTAGACGAGTTCACCAAACTTATGACGGAGCTATCCTCGGTGGCGGTCAAGACTGATGATAAAGGTAACATGGTACCTATTCAAATGGAAGAAGAAGACAAGTCTTTGCTTCTTTTGGGTTCGTTGCCTAATTCATATGATAATCTTGTCACCACACTGTTGTTCGGGAAGGATACAATGAAGTTGGATGATGTGATTTCATCATTATTGATGAACGAGACATGACGAAAGACCAATGATGGTGAATCTTCAGGTTATAGTGGTACTCTGGCTGTGGCAGATGGACGCGGTAGTCAGAGAGGTCGGTCAAAGACAAGAAGAAAGGTCAAGTGCTACTTTTTCAACAAGGAGGGTCATGTGCAGAGATGCTGCTATGAATTGAAAAAGCTTAAGAAGGAAAAGAAGGCGCACAACACCGATTCTGAGGATACCGGCATAAGTCTTGTTCAGGGTGAGGGTGATTTACTTTCAATTGACATTGATTGTCGTAGGTCAGATTTATACACCGAATGGGTGTTTGATTCAGCAACATCATACCATATTTCACCAAAGAAGGGACTATTTTCTTCATATGAAGAATGTGACTTTGGTAGATTGAAGATGGGAAATGGAGATTCTGCTGATGTCATTGGTGTTGGTGATATTTGTATCACTATGAATTCAGGCTGTACACTGACATTGAAGGATGTGCGACATGTTCCAGGTATTCACCATAATTTGTTATCTTATAGTTCTCTTGATACTGATGGATTCAGGAGTTCGTTTAGCGGTGGAAGATGGACTTTGTCCAGAGGCTCGATGGTTTATGCGCACGGAAAAATGGATGACATGCTTTACAGGATAGATGTAAAGGCATGCGGTGATGTGACGAATCCAGTTGCGAAGAGGACTTCGTCATATTTGTGGCAGTGGCGATCGTCGTGCATGATTCGAAGACCATAGACTAAGTTAAAGAAGGTTTGGAAGCCGAAGCTTGTCATGGAAGGTGTTTCTGATCTTACACCTAATTCTTTTTCTTCCGACAGTACCACTATTGAAGAAAGAATGGAAATCAAAGATCGAGGTGATGCGCTGAGTGTTTTTGACTCCTAGAAGGATGTTGAGCAGAGGGAGCAAGTAATTCCTGCAGGTGCTCTAGATTATGTGGCGATCACAGTTATGGGGGAGCCAGATATTGTTAATTCTGGTATTAGCGGTGCAGACATAAGTATGAATAAGACTTCGGCATTTGGATTTTTTTTGTAGGGGGAGCTTTCAGGTTTCCGTCAGAGATGCAAAAGAGGGATGTCATATTTTCTACAGGGGATGGCAGTTGGTGCGATACCAACCGGTTTTCTTTCTAACTGAGTTTGTTGGATGTGATCTCTTTCTTCGATGGGCTGAAGGGGGAGATTGTTGGGGTTCAGCCCACACATGGGTGCTTCTATTTTTTAGATATGATGTATCTTTTAGATTTGAAGATATATTTTTTTGGAAATTCAAGATTCTTCCACTGTGTATCTGCCAGCATGAGATTCAGGTAATATCTCATGATATCTTTTTGAGATATTTTCAGATTTCCTTTTCAATCAAGATATGTGGAATATGGGAGCCCATTAAATGGGAAGCAACGAATCAAGGAATGTGACGATTTTGGTGGTGCACGACAACCCAAGGAGAGCAGATACTTGGGTAACTGTTTTCTAGGGCGTGGGTAGCAGCGAGCAGCGGCAAATCAGGTTGTGCAACGAGGTGCTGCAACGATGCCGCAAGTTCGTTTTTGATCTCCGAAGGGTGGCGTATTGTCACAGAATATTATCAGAGAAGCGACAGAGGCATATCAGGGTGTGTTTTTTTGCACAGGTTTTTATGCTATATTTGCGATTCAAGTTTCTGGTTTAACTTGTATTTTTGTACTCTCTGATTCATAGTGGATTTTTCTCGGAGTTGCCCCATGGTTTTTTAATCCTTCGAAAGGAGGGTTTTTCAACGTTAAAATTTGTGTCCACATTTGTTATTATGCTGTTTGGTTTGGCACTTCATTTATATTGGTGATTCTCACAAATTTTTGTTGTCACAATTGAGTTTATATTTGAAACCAATCTGTTTCCGACCCAACACTCGGATGGTAAGACTGCGACTCAAATGTCGATCCCCTTCGGTTTGGTCTTTGGATGTTATGGATTTTAAAATAGTGAATGAGGGGAATTTTTCAAGGCTTGGGGGATCATTTGACTATCTATTGCATTTTTATGGAAGATTTACACCATATGGATCCTCCTCCAACTTCACGACTCCCCGTTCGGGGCCCGCTGCAGCAGATACCTCCCCCTCACCCTTACAGCTTTTGGTCAGTAAACTTGTGTTTTAACTCTAATAAAAGAGCAGGTAGATGAATCCAATATGCCTGACTGTATTTCTGGTGATGTACCTCTCCGGCATCACCTGCGTCTTGCTGGTCATCACTGGTGGGGGAGACCCTACAAAGCTTCTTCAAGCTAGTCTTCGGTAGCAGTGATGCCTGTGATCTGGGGCAGCTGAGAGGCGTGGAGTGGTTCCTATTGTTCACGTGTATAGCATTCATTTTGGCACAAAACCCTCACCTAAACTCCATCGTGAGAGTGTCCCTTGTTGGGACCCTCTCCGGCATCATCTACTGCACTATGATATGGGCGGTGCCGATGAGAGAAGGGTGGCAGCACGTGGCCATGCTCCTCGAGGAAGGGAAATCACTGGTGAAAATCATGAGGGATATCTTAAACGTGATGGGGATCTATGGGGCCACTCCCATTTATGAGATTATTCAATGGGAGGAAGTATATGGTCAGCAACAGCTACATCGGATAGTTTCTTCTTTGGGTTGCGGCACCTACCGTTGAAGTTTAGAGTTGATGAACCACCCCAAACCATCCATGGAAAACATCCATTTTATTCTCTTTAAAATGAGAATCAATCCCATGTTTTTGTAATCTGTAACCAATGGTGATCCTCCGAAAAATTTATCTAGAGAGAAATAGAATGACCCCATCTTCTCCTTTGGATGTAGGCATCACTGCCGAACCACGTAAATCTCATTGTTGATCCATTTTCTTTTATCTTTTGTGTTTGATTTCATCTTCATGACACTCCTCTGCCCTAAAAAAGTGGTATCAGAGGGTTCGGGAGTGAAATGACGACGCGACAACGAAATTTTTCAGTGACCAGAAAATTGAAGTTGCTCAGAAATTTTTTTTGAGCCCAGATCTCTGAAGACCACAGTGAAAAAATTCCAACAGTGCAAGCGTCTTAAAAAACAGAGTTGAAACGAAGAAGATAAGCTCAGTCAAAGTTTGATCAAACCGCAGGTGCTACAGTACCCCGTGCTGGAGAAGAAGGCAATATTCATGCCGCCAGCAACTTTCTGGAAAATTTTCTGGCCACTGTTCTAGCACGCCATGTTAGCGCCCCGTCAGCGGTCGATCCGGACCGTTGAAATCGTTTTGGCCATAACTCGGCCAATCAAAGACCATTTTCAGCAATTCAAGAGTCGATTCCAGGTATTTCAACCGTTTTGGACACATCCTTATAGTTAGATTTTCAAAATCCATACTCTAGAAATGGAATAAAATACCAGTAATATGATTAAACTTACTGCATTTAATTATTCCATCTGGAAACCAAAAATGGAGGACCTTTTGTATATTAAAGATTTTTGGATGCCTATAGTGGAAACCACTAAGCCCATTGCAGTGCAAGCGAAGGAAACATCAACTAGCGGTGAAACCAATGAGAAGACGTCAGCCAATACCCCTCCAGTGGATGCGGAGTGGGTCATACTCAATAAGAAGTGCACCTCCCAAATTAGACAGTGGATCGAAAAGAGCATCTTCCAAAAATTTTCCAATGAACACGACGCCTCTATTCTTTGGCGAAAATTAGAAAAAATGTATGCGAGTAAAACCGTGAAAAACAAAGAAAAAATGATACGTCATCTTGTCAACTTGAAATAAAAAGATGGGACCAGCATATCAGAGCACATGAGCGAGTTCCAAGGTACTGTTGATCAGCTGAATTCTATGAAAATGATAATTGGTGATGAGTTGAAAGAACTGTTGATGTTGAGTTCTTTACCAAAGACGTGAGACACATTAGTTGTGTCAGTCATGAATTCTACTTCAGATGGAACTCTCACTGTGGAGATAGTGAAAGACAAAATGTTAAATGAAGAGTCCAGAAGAAAAGATGAGGGACATACACATGAATCAGAAGCTCTTGTCACTGAAAGATAAGGGAAGCAGAAATGGCAGGGAAGAATTAGAGGAATAGAACCCCATGACCAAAGTCTTTAAAGGATGAAGCGATTGAAATCTCGATCAAGATATGACATGAAGTGACACCACTGTGGAAAGCCTAGACACTTCATCCTGGAGTGTAGAAGGCTGAAGGTAGAGTAGAGGAATCAGAAAGGTAAGACCTAAAATAAATATGATGTAGTTGTTAATGAAGAGATCGTTATTGTTCAGGAAGAAAATCATGTTATTCTTTCTAGCCAAGCCTTGATATGGGTGATCAATTCCGGTGCCTCCTACCATGTCACAGCCAGAAGAGATTTCTTCTCATATTACCATTCAGGGAGTTTCAGACATTTAAAGATGGGAAATGATGGCGCATCCAAAATTATTGGTATTGGTAATATTTTTCTGGAAACTAATGTTGGATACAAGTTATTGTTACAGGATGTGAGGCATGTTCCTGATATTCACCTCAATCTGATATCCACTGGAATGCTTGAATATGAGGGATATGCCAGTTCCTTCAGTGATGGGAAATAGAATCTTACCAAAGGTAACTTGTTAATTGCTAAAGGAAAGAAAGATACCTATCTTTATCTCACAGATTCAAGACCATGTGGAAGATAAGTAAATGCAGCCAGAAAATATGTTCCTGTAGAAGTTTGGAACAGGAGGCTAGGTCACATGAGCGAGAGAGGAATCAGAATGCTCTCCAGGAAAGATCTCTTGCCAAGAATAAAAGGTACACATCTGGATACTTGTGTTTATTGCATAATGGGGAAACAAAACAGAGTATCATTCCGTAGTTATATACCATCTAGACAAGAAAATGTTTTAGATTTAATTCACACTGATATATGCATGATGAGAACCAAGACAATGGTAGGTGCTATTTATTTTGTTACTTTCATAGATGATCATTCTAGAAAAGTTTGGGCCTTTACTTTGAAAACTAAAGATCAAGTGTAGGATGTTTTCAAGCAGTTTCATGTGAAGGTGGAAAGAGAAACAGGCAGATGGTTAAAGTGTGTGCAGGCAGACAATGGAGGAGAGTATCGTGGTCCATTTGAGGAGTACTGTAGTAGTTTCAGCATCAGTATGAAAAAATTAGTACCAAAGATGCCTCAACATAACGGTCTTGCTGAGAGGATGAACAAAACAATTTGCGAGAGAGTAAAATGAATGCTCTCAAATGCAAAGCTTCCAAACACATTTTGGGGGGAGGCAATGATGATCGCAGTTGATCTTATAAACCTTTCACCATCGGTTCCACTAAACTACGATGTTTTAGAAAGTGTCTAGACAGGTAAATATGTTTCATACAAACACTTGAGAGCATTTGGTTGCAGGTCATTTGTTCACATCCCGAAAGATGAGCGGGAAAAGATGGATAGAAAAGGAAAACAATGTATCTTTCTGGGATATGGTCATGAAGAGTTTGGATACCGACTCTAGGATCCTTTCAGTAAGATGATCGTTAGAATAAGAGATGTGGTGTTTCTTGAGGATCGGATGATTGGAGATTTTGAGAAGCTAAAAAGTGTAGAGAAGTCACAGCCTGAAGAAATTCTAGTTAGTTTGGAACTAGTATCACAACCATCACTACCAGCTAGCGCGAGAGAGATACAAAACACTGATGATACATCACTACAAGGTAATATGTCTCTATTTGCTGATATGTATTCATCATATGATATGACAGAATAGATTCCCCCTGAAGCACAGTTGAGGAGATCCACCAGAGAACAACAACCGAGTTGTAGATACTCACCAAATGAGTATGTGATGATCACTGACGGGGGAGATCCAGACAGTTATGATGATGCAATCAGGAGTCAACAGAAGATGAAATGGAAGAAGGCCATGTAGGAGGAGATGATATCCTTGCACAAGAACCATACATTTGATTTGGTAGAATTACCACTTGGAAAGAAAGCACTCAATAACAAGTGAGTGTACAAAATTAAAGGAGAATATGGAAGTTCACAACCATGCTACAAAGCTAGAATGGTTGTTAAGGGATTCAGTTAAAATAAAGGTATTGAATTTGATGATTTTTTTCTCTTGTGGTTAAAATGTCTTCTATCAGAGTTGTTCTTGGATTGGCGGCCAGTTTGAACCTGAAGGTTCAACAAATGGATGTAAAGACAACATTCTTACATGGTGATCTTGATAAGGATATATACATGGAGAAGCCAGAGGAATTTCAGGTAAAAGGTAAAGAAAACCTAGTATGCAAGCTTAAGAAAAGTTTATATGGACTGAAATAGGAACTGAGGTAGTGGTACAAGAAATCTAACTCATTCATGGAGAAAAATGAGTACAAGAGGACAACCGATGATCATTGTGTTTTTATCAAATAGTTTGATGAGGGTGATTTCATTATCTTGTTGCTTTATATTGATGATATGATAATTATTAGTAGAGATATCACCATGATTGATAGGTTGAAGAAGGATTTGAATAAGTCTTTTGAAATGAAGGACTTGGGGGATGCTACTGAGATTCTTGGTATGACGATTACTCATGAAAGGAGGAATCACAAGATTTGGATATCTTAGGAGCGGTACATTGAGAAGGTTCTTAAAAGATTCAACATGGGAAAGCTGAAACCAGTTAGCACTCCACTTATGAGCCATTTCAGGATAACGGCAAGTTAGAGTCCATCGACTGAGAAAGAGAAAGCATAAATGGAAACAGTTCCTTATCAGTCAGCAGTTGGCAGTCTTATGTATGTCATGGTGTGCACCAGACCAGATATTGCTCACGCTGTTGGTGTTGTGAGCATGTTCTTATCAGATCTAGGAAAGGATCATAGGAAAATGGTCAAATAGATATTGAGGTATCTATGAGGTACATCTAGTCATTTTTTATGTTTTGGAAGTGAAAAACCTGTTTTGGAAGGATACACATATTCAGATATGGTTGGAGATGTAGACACGAGGAAATCCATATCCGGATACCTGATATCATTTGCAGGGGGAGCAGTCTCATGGAAATCAGGACTTCAGAAGTGTGTTGCCTTATCCACCACTGAAGCAGAGTATATTGCGGTCACCGAAGGCTGTAAGGAGATGTTTTGGATGAAGAAAATTTTACAGGATCTGGGATAGAGTCAAGAGATTTATATTCTCTATTGCGATAGTTAGAGCACTATTCATCTCAGTAAGATCCCGACATTTCATTCGAGGTCCAAACACATCGACGTGCGGTATCACTAGATTCGAAATGTACTTGAATAAAAATTGTGGAATGTTGAAAAAATCCACACCAATGATAATGGGCTAGACATGATGACGGAGTTTCTACCGAAAGAGAAGTTGGACGCCTGTAAGGATACTACAGGTATAGCTTCTACCCCAAATTGGTCATGAGGGGGAGATTTGTGGGGGGACACTCCCATTTGTGAGATTATTAAATGGGAGGAAGTCTATGGTTAGCAACGAATTCAACAAATAGTTTATTCTTTGGTTTGGCAGCCAACCCAGGTGGCACCTACCGTTGAATCAGCCAGCAATGTGGAAGTTTTCAAGGGTTGATAAACCACTCCAAACCATCCATGGACAGTATCATTTTATTCTTCTTTAAAATGGGAATCAATCCCATGTTTTTTTAATATGTAACCAGTGGTGATCCTCTAATGAATTTATCCATAGAGAAATAGAACGACCCCTATTCTCCCGTGGATGTAGGCATCACTCCCGAACCATGTAAATCTCGTTGTTGATCTGTTTTCTTTCAATCGTTTGTATTTGATTTCATCATCACAACACGCTACTGCCCCAACAAGATCATCGCTCTTTCGTTTAGAGGACACAATGCAATCCTGGAAATACATTTAGGGGAAAGAAAAGTTAAGTCATTGAACAACCTTTTTGGTACATGTTGACTTGACAAAAATGGTGAAATATGCGTGTTTTTGGGATGTGGTAGGGTACGTTGCCTTTGAATCCGAAGCTTCCCACTCGGAGGGTGATGTGGAGGGAAGTGGTGATATCTTACATAATCATCGCCATCTGTTACTCCCACTTGTAATTGTTGGGTATTGAGATTACGGTGATGGTTTGGCTGTGTTGGTGATCGGAATATCCATGTGCGCAGTGATGGTGCACCTCTTCTCCGACTCCTATAGGACGAGCATCTCCAAAGCCACCAATTCCACCGTACTATTAATGATTGTGGTCAATAGTGTGTCATCATTCCATATCTACGTCATGGTGGTGTTTGACAACTTAGAATTCCGGTACACATCCCTGAAAAATAGGCGGTGCCCATGGTGGGTCCGGCGGTTGCTGCGGGTGGTGTTTGGAGGGGGATCTTTTTAGTGGAGGTGGCATTCCCGTTTCATGTTGGATGCCCTCAGGGGAGATGGGGGGCGGCGTTGGTGGACGAACTTGGGGCTGGGGTGCCTTGGAATCGTCCTGTCGATGCTGCTGGTTGCCGCCGCCGTATGGAATATCTCCGCCAAAGGCATACACAACACTTTTTTTAATCCTTAATTGTATAGGGTGAAGCAATGTTTTTCTGTAAAACCAATTGAAATAATTGAAGTTATATAATTTTATCACCCCTCCAACTATTCTTTAGATCCATAAATATGAAACCATGGGTAAATTGGAAATGGAAAAACTGCATTCGTCTATCTTATGCAGGTGAGTCACCAGCCATCTTTCATATATGTGGTTGATGATGTTTGTTCAAAATATATGAATGGTTGAATAGTTCAAGAGGGGTGAATAGATGGATTTATAAATTTTAAATTAAATCACAAGATTTAAGATATTTAATCAATGGAAATTAAAAATAAATAACCTAATATATTTTTATAGTAGATCGTCACATTCCCAACCCGAGAGTATGACACCTACTATAAAGTGATTTGGATTTTGAAGGGGGTAATAACCTGCTATGACTGATTTTTTCACACCTAGAGTCACAGTCCAATTAACTATGCCTTTTTCTACACCATTATAAAATGGATTTTAACAGCATTAGTAAAGAGCTTTTAACAACGTTTATAAATAGCGGTCTACACAAGTGATGATAAAGGGCATACTTTAACAACACTTGCAAAAATAAATGTTAAAGGGCCCCTTCAACACCACTTTATCAACATAGTTAAATGGGGTAAAATTATATTTTTTCGGACCTCTATGAGCTTGATCCCTTTATCAATGCTTCCATGAAGCCTTTATCAACGCTTTTTCACACCACCCTCTTTAACAACACTTTGCGAATTACCAGCCCCAACCTCCTAGACACACTTGGATTCAAACTCTGCACCTCTCCTTTGAAGATGTAATGTCTTTAACACTGCACCATGTTGTTTTGTTGCAAGTTTAATGATATTTCTGTTTATTTAGATAATTATTTTTAAATACATCTATAAAATATACGTGTGTGTATGATATATATATATAATTATATTAATTTAAATATATTATATATTATATTCATTTACATATACTAGAATATAATAAAAATATATATTCGTTTATCAATGCACACATATATGTATATATAAACATTATATATATATATATATATTTGTATAATGTAAAAAATGGTCAGATATTGTTTTAAATACATTTTTAGAATATGTATTTATTTACTTATATTAGAATATACATATACATATATATTTGTTTATTGACACAAACATGTTTATATATAAACATTACTTGTAAAGGTATATATATACATATTAGAGCATTTCTATAAGGTAAATAAAATGGATAATTTTTTACTTTAAATAATAAATATTTAGTTTATGTATCTAAAAATACATTTCTACATAAATATATTGATATATGTATTTATACTAGTGATTTATTATAAGTAAATATAAGAAAATATGCATTTATTTAATTACAAATAAAACTACATTGTGAAAAATGATGAAACATCAAAACCATAATATCAATATGAGTGTAAGATCTGAGAATAAATTCAATCCCCATTGAAAAAGGATAAGAATACCCCCTTAAATAAGGTTGAAATTCCATCAAATGTTAAAAATTAAGATACCCTGACTAAGAACTCAGTTTTGGAGGCATTCTGAGCCTTTTTTAACATTGAAAAATGAAACTAAGGGTTTCCCCCATCACCAGGACATAAACCTCGTTACACAATATGATTTGATATGTGGTAGAGCCCAAAAAAACACTCAGATCAAAAGTTATGACCATTTGAAGTTCAAGTCATGTTTTGAACTTATCTTAGGCCATTCATAAATTCATTTAGTCTTTATGCCATCCAACTGTTATTAAATGACTATTACTCGATAATAATAAATAAATTATTAATTAATAATATTTTTTAATTATTTTATAATCCATTTTTACTAAATATCTTATATATTAAGTGTAAATTCCTATTTAGCCTTATCTAAAACATATTTAAAACATATATATTATATTTATATCAATATAAATATATTTATATATTAATATTTTATTTTTAATGAAATATATTTTTTAAATGAAATATACCATTTACCATGGCTAGAAAAAAAGTGCTGATAAAGGGTGACCTTTATGAGCGTTTTCTTTTCTAGCACTGATAAAACCCCACATTATCTGTGTTTTTTTTTCTAGCGCTGTTGAAGTCCCCCCTTATTAGTAATTTTTTACAAGCACTTATAAAGAGACATCTTTAATAGTGCTAAAACCGCTGTTAAAAGCCCCCTTTAGCAGCACTTTTTCTAGAACTAACAAAGGAGGTCTTTAATAGCACTTTTAGCTAGTACTGGATAAACCCAGTTTTTTAGTAGTGCTATCTAAAGGCATAAACAAATAGTCATGTATTTTTATAACATTGACGCATAACCCCAGAACCACCTTTTGATAAATATAGTGTGTGTGTGGGGGGGGGGGGGGGTAAGGGTGAACCAAATACAAACAAAACACCAAACTCCAACAAGACTGAACTGAAACTTTGCTCACAGAAATAAAAAATTACAGAACCAGAACAACAGGGTGAAAGAAAGTAAAGGAAAGAGCAAGAACACAATTATTTATGTACTTCGGTCCTGCGGGGACTTAAATTCATGACAAGAACACCACCCACCCACCCACATTTTATTATGCTCAAAGAAATAAAACGCTACATGTGAAAACCAGTAAGAACTAGAAAAACAAGAACAAAAGGGAACAAGATTTTCATGGATCAAAATAAATGAAGCCGAATGAAAATACATACAGTGTTGGAGTGAGTAGCACTCTAGAAATCCTGTTCTCTTCATGCTGGAATCAGGGTGCAAACACGTCTGGATCCAAATAACTTCGCCTCACCTCAGTGCTCCTGGAACATTCACCAAGAAGGCCCACACTTCTTCCACAAAGAAAGGATGTTGTATCCACCGTAAAATATGCTTGAGATGAACCCAGAGAGAGAAAATTTCCAAAATAGACACTTCAATGAAGCGAAACGGGACGATGATCTAGGGTTTTTCTTGGGAGAACCGAGAGAAAAAACCAGAGGTGGGAGAGCCGAATGATCGAGAGGCCAAAGCCACACCACGTAGGGGGTGATCAATTTTCCGTGAGAATGCTCGCTATCCATAACTACTCATCCAACCAAAACGCACCACAGATCCATGTGAAAAAGAATGCCAACGACACCATTAAGTGATACACACAAGTGGATAGTTCCGATGTAGTGGGCGACTCAGCGGATCAATGACCATGATATAACCCGCAGAGGATAGCCACCATGACAAGGCTATAAGTCACGATCCACAACACAATATAGGCCTAAAAAACACAAACCCACATGTGAATAGACCAACAACATATATAAATTGAGCATTTTAAAATAAACAAGTATTTCTGCATGCATGGTTATCAAACTAATACAATAAAATTGGCAGAATAAAATAAACAAATTTCAATATGAAAACAAAAAATGGAATGTCATAATTCACAAATCTCACCAATTTTCATTTGAAATTGTTGATATTGTTGCACCTATGGTTATAGAATCAGAACCAAATTCAACCTATCTAAACAAAACATGAATTTAGACAATATAATGGCTTCAATCAAACTATCAGCCGAGTTATCATCAGTGTGTATCTTATTAACACACATAGTTCCAAATTCTACAACATCTCTAATAAAATGCATTTTAATATCTATGTGTTTAGATTTATCTTGATATACTAAATTTTTGGATATATGAAGAGCATATAAACTATTAGAATAAAAATTTATAATATAATTATAAAGGAAAAGTTTTGAAGACAAGCCTTTAAGTCACAAATCTTCTTTCATTTTCTTAGTCAAGGTAATATACTCAGATTCTATGGTTGAAAGAGAAACCATGAACTACATTTTGAATTTCCAAGAAACAAGACCACCACAAGATGTGAACACATAAACAATCAGGATTTTCTGGTATCAATATTACCTACATAGTTAGCATCTACATATCCAGTAATTATTTCAGCAGTATCCACTTTTTTACCATAACATAGTGAAAGATTTTAACTAATAGACAGGTATCTTAAAATCCACTTAAGGGAATGCCAATGTGGCTTCCCATGTGTGGCCATAAACCCACTAAGAGTGTAGATTGCATAGGCAATATCAGGTCTGGTGAAAATCATATAGTACATAATGCTACCAACAATATTAGCATAAGGGATTTTAGACATAAATTGAATATCATCATTAACTGTGGGTGGTTGTGTCAAAGAAAATTTAATGTGTTTCCCAATAGGTATATTGATAGTTTTGATAGATTCAAACACATATCTATTTAGAATATTTAAAATGTAACCATGCTAAGACAAGTAAATCAATTTATCTGGTCTATCTCTAATGATTTCAACACCTAGGATTTTCTTAGCTGCACCAAAGTCTTTCATTTAAAACTTACCTTTAAGTTGTGATTTTATAATAATGATGAGGCTCATGTTTTTACAAATGATAAGAATGTCATCAACATAAAGCATCAGATAAAGCATATAGTTCTTAGTTGATTTAAAATTAAAACATGCATCATATTGATTCATAATAAACTAGTTATCTGGAATAAAGGAATCGAATTTCATATACCACTGCCTAGAGGTTTGTTTCAAGCCATATTATGACTTATTTAACACGTATACTTGATTCAGTTTAAATTCCTTAGAGTAACCACAAAGAAGATTCATGTAAATATTCTCATTTAAATCACCATGTAAGAAGGCAGTCTTAACATTAAGTTATTTGATTTGTAGGTCATTATAGGAAACAAAGGTAAGAAAATCCTAATGGAAGAATGCTTAATAACAGGGGAAAACATTTCATAATAATCAATCCCTTCTCTTTGAAGGAATACATTAGAAAATAACCTTGATTTTTTATTTTATTTCATTTTTCTTAGTGTTATCTTCCTTTTCCTTGTAAATCCATTTAGAACCAATAGCTTTTTCATTGGTTGTTTTATTAACAATAGACCAAGTGTGATTTTTTTCTGAAATATTGTATTTATTCATCCTTGGAAAAGACTCACTTCTTTGAGTATTTTTCATTTAAGTATTTCCAATAAGTTCAAGGATCATCATCTATAATATCCTAGGCCACATTTAAAGCATAGTAATCCATGTCACACTGTATGAACTGAGTAGGAGGTATAGGAACTCTCCTTTCTCTATATTGGGTTAGCTGGTAGTCCTTATTGGTTATAGGAGGTTAATATTCAGAATCTAAACCAAAAATGGAGGTGGAATTATCCTCTATAGTATGTCGTTCATCCTATGGAGTGGGATGGATAAGAGCCTCAAACTGGGCCATAGGCTCAGTTTCATCAGCCTGTTCAAGGGATGAATCACTGTTTCCAGATGTGGAAATTTCACCAGCCTTGGGTTTAGGAGAAGAAAACTCATGAAAAACAACATCCCTACTTATAATTAACTTTTGGTAACTAGGTCTAT
The DNA here is from genome assembly GCA_963277665.1 of Viscum album. Classification (NCBI taxonomy): domain Eukaryota; kingdom Viridiplantae; phylum Streptophyta; class Magnoliopsida; order Santalales; family Viscaceae; genus Viscum; species Viscum album. The sequence continues at coordinate 1,750,634,460 of OY728128.1, forward strand.
CTACTGAGATTTTATACCACTTTACACCCTTGGGATACCCAATAAAGATTCATTTGAGAGTTATTGGTTCTAGTTTATCAGTTTTAATGAGAGAATAAGCAGTACAACCAAATAATCTTAAGTAGGTTTAGGAGGGAGGATTACCATTCCACAATTGTTTGAGTGTTTTATATTGATTAAAAGAAGAAGGAAACCTATTAATAAGGTAGACAATAGTTCTAAAATCCTCTATATAGAAAGATTTAGGGTGACCTGAGCATGAAATCATGCTTCAAACTCTCTCTAAGATATTCTTATTAATCCTCTATACTAGGACATTTTGTTGGGGTGTTTGCCTAAAAGTTATATACCTTTTAATACCTTCATATTCAAAAAATTGAATGAATTTAGTGGATAAGTATTCTAGACCATTATCAATTCTCATGGTTTTAACTTTCTTCCCAATTTATCTTTCAACCAAAATTTTCCAGGTTTTAAAAGTTTTTAAAACATAAAATTTATTTCTTAGAATGTAAATCCATACTTTTATGGAAAATTCATCTATAAAAGTGAAAAAATAGGAACCTCCACCATGGTAGGTTATCCTAGTTACCCCCCATAGGTCAGAATGAATATATTCAAGGAGGATGGAATCTTTAAAGGAGGACCTATTAATGGTAACTCTCTTTGATTTCCCCATCACAAAATCTTTACAAAATGGAAGATTAGTTAGGGTGATGTAATTCAATATCCCTTGTTTGTTGAGTTCCTTTAGGCCCTTAGAGTTAATATAACCCAATTCCTATGACAAAGCATAGTATTATTAGTGTCGGTGGAATAAACACTACCCAACTGCCTTGAACAGGTATTCCCATTCAATTCATACAACCCATTTACAATAAACCACTTAATGATGGTTTTAGAGCCTTTAGATATTTTTAGTCAACCTGTTTCAGATCTAAAAGTGAAGACCTTTTAATATAGAACTCATAAGGAGTCAAGGTTTTTTTAAAGGTTGGGAACCCAACTAACATAAATTAAGGTGATGATGGAATGATTATCTAGTTCTAACACATCAAAACCTCTTCCATCTACCTTAAACCTCTTATTATTACCTATGAGGACATATCCTTCTACCCTTTCAACCATTTATAGGAATGAATCTCTAAAAGGAAACATGTGAAAGGAACAACCTGAGGAAAAGACCCACTCTTGATTGAGTACATGGATGGAAACATTTAAAACTCTAGTAATGTCATAACCTGAGTCAACTAGAAGGGACTTTTTAGTGGACTATTTGGAATCTAACTCATGTATGATTTTCCTATGTTCAGGCTTAGTATGCCTAGGTTTTCTGCAGTGAAAAAATGACTTTTATTTCCTTAGAATCAGATCTAGGTTTAGGGTGATTATTGTTCTTGATTTTATCTTTAGTAAACTGCTTCTTTTTACCCTTTGACTATAGTATCCCCCTAGAAAATAAAATCACTACCTCATCTTTGACTCTAGGTTTAGAGTCTAGTTATTTATAAAGAAGGGCTGACTTAATCTCTTTAAGGGTTAGTGAGTCTCATCCATACATCATGGCTTCAACTAGTGTGCTATAGGAATTATCTAAATAGATTATGAGGATCATTTCTTGATCCACATCATCAACAATTACATAAATGTTGGAAAGATCTAACATTACTATGTTAAATTCATCAAGATGGGATTTAATAGAACTACCAGGTTTCATTTTAAATGTTAACATGTAGTGTTTTTATAAAGCCTACCAAATAATAAAACATTCATTTATAATTTCTCTAGTTTAATCCATATACCATCAATAGTAAAATCATAAGAAATTTCTCTAGTAACTTTATCACCTAAAGAAAACAGTAAGGAGCAATGAGCTTTAAGTAACACATTAGGGGATACATCTTGATACTTAGTAGTGGTATGCATGATTTCATTTATAGTTATAATAAGCTTCTTAGGCCCAAAAAGAGAAAAAATAAGGACCTGTTGAACCATTAGGGATCTCATATTAATTCACCAAAGGTTAAAGTCATTATCACCATCAAATTTCTCAATTTTGAATCTAGTTCATGACATTTTTACCCAAAGAGTAAATGTTGAGTTATTGCAAAATATGTTAAGCGTACACCCCCAAAAACTGACCAATTTATTGAGTAAATGATTCTTATCCAAATGGATTCAAAATGATAAAAAATATAGATGGGATAGTGGCTTTAAATAAAATAAGTAAATAAGACAGTGGCAGATTAGGATGAGATCACAATAAAGAAATCAAAACAGAAACCAGAAGTACATACAAAGAAACAAGAATTGATCTAAACAACAAAAGAAAACTGGTTGGGTACTGATACCACTTTTTGAGGGGGTAAGGGTGAATTAAATACAAGTAGAACACAAAACCCCAAAAATAAAATAACTATAAATTTTCTTACAAAAATAGAAAATTACAAAACCATAACAACAAGATGCAATAAATTAAATGAAAGAGCAAGTAAACAGTTATTTATGTGATTCTATCCCATGGGGACCAACATGCATGATAAGAACACCACCCATATGCATGAATTTTATTAATTTCAAATAAATAAAATGATATAAGTGAAAACCTGCAAGAACTAGAAGAACATGTACAAAAGGGAACAAGATTTAAAAGTCTTGAAATAAACAAAAAAGAATGTAAATAATTACTATTCTAGAGTGTGTATCACTACAGTGTTCCTAATATATTCACACTGGAAGCTGGGTGAATACATTTCTAGATCCGAAGAACTCCTCCTCACCTCCATACTCCTAGAACAATCACCAAGAAGGGTCGCACTTCTTCCACCAAGGAAGGACGTTGTGTCCACCATAAAACGAGATTGATATGAATCCGTAGAGACAAATAGCTTGAAAAATATTCTCTAAGGAATTTAAATGTGATGGTGATCTAGGGTTTTACCTTGTAAAATTGAGAGAAAAAACTAGAGGAGGGAGAGAAAAATGATCGGGAGGCCGAAGTGACACCACACAGAGGGTGATCAATTTCCCCTAACAACACCCGACATCTGTAACTGCTCATCCAACCAAAACACACCAAAAATCCACATACAAAAGAACTCTAATGGTGTCATTAAGTTATACACATAGGTGGATTATTCTGATCAAGTGGCTGGCTCAACAGATCAAGTGGTATCTTAATAACTGTTGGGAAAAAATCGCTCAAGGTAACATTGCAACATTTTTGGGTTGTTTGTGTTTGTTGACAATGCAGGTTTTCATGGTGAATTTTCGAGCTCCATAGATGTTTTTGACATTTAATGTTGACAAAGAACCATGAAAAAGGAATGGATGATCTGAAGTTTGTACAAAAAGAATAGATACAAGGTGGCGCCGTTTTCTAGTGTTTGCCAAATTTTTGGGGTCTAAAATTTGGAGTTTGGTGAGCATAAAAAAAGAGGATTTCCTTGAAGATATCATAAAAATATGGAAAATGCATGAGTTTTACAAATATGGGCTTCATGAAGTGGATTTTGTGATGACATGCAGAAAATTGATGGTGTTCTTCATGATTACGACGATCTTCACGAACGGCAGAGGTGAAGAGCATTGCGAAAAAGATTTGTGGTGGTGATGTAAAGGAATTGATGGAATGCTTTGATATTATAACGAGCTCCGTGATCCGAAAATTTATGTGGTTCTTCACGATATAGAGAGAATTTTGGCAAAAATTTTTGAGCTTTGTGATTTGAGCTGACGTGGTTCTGACTTCACACGAAAGGTTCTCGAGTCAATGGAATCGCCTATAAATAGGCCTCGACCCCCTCGAGAGAAGCAGAGATTTTTCCAAGAAAAATTTGTTGCTCTCAAATTGTAAAGAAGGTTCACAGAGGCAGTGTTCTTCATGAAAGATAGGAGCTTCGTGGAGGCTAATCTAGCTCCACGAAAAAGGTGTGTTCCGCATTTGATCAGCGGGATTTAAGAAGGAAGTCTCTTTGTGAAAACTTGAGATCTGTGATGGCCTAAGATTTGAGAAGGCTTGAGCTTTGCGAAGGCTTGATCTCTACGAAGCAGTGTTCTCTGAGAAGTAGTGAGCTCTACGAAGGTGTGTGCTTTGTGAAGAGTCAGGGACTTCGCAAAGACGTATTTGAGCTTTGTGAAATTGGGAGATTCACAAAGTAGGGATCTTTGTGAAGGTTTATCCAAAGGTTGTTGCCTAGTGATCAGAGGAAAAGGGGTATTCATCAGTGGATGAAATTTAGACTTCAACATAGCATCTATCTATAATTGATGATGTATTCATTAGTGGTAATGAAGAGAGCTACAAGTCTATAAACAGTGAGTGGATCTTCTGAAGCAGTGAGCTCACTTCAGTTGAGAGAGAAGTGATTTCTCAAATTGTGAATGGTTGTAAACCAGGAGAGACAGTGAGTCCGCTTCAAACTTGTAAACAGCAGTGCACTTTAGGGTGAGCCCTATCCAATTCTCTCAATATGAAGGTGATGTCATGAAAAACATCACATGCCATGTAGGAAAAGCTACTAAATATATATGAAGGAGATATTAAGTCTAGAGAGGAAAAGCTGCAAGTTTTGTGGAACAAATATGAATATTTGAGAATGAACCCGAATGATTCCATTGATGAATTCTTTTACAGGGTAAATTTTGTAGTAGAAGGCATGTGAGGTCTCGGTGAATCCATTGAAGACATAAATATTTTGAAGCGAATCCTGAGGAAACTTACACCTCGGTTCAATCCAAAAGTTTTAGTTTTTGAAGATAAAGAACCGAAAGAGCTGACATTGGATAACCTACACAACACCCTTGCTGCATATGAAATGAGAAATGATGATAACGATGTTATGGAAAAGGTGAAATTTAAAGAGGTGGAATTCAAGGCCATGAAGAAGTTCACCATTGAAGATTCTTAGGAATAAGAAGAGACAGACTAGGTGATGTCATTCCTTTCCTTGAATCTTCAAATAGGAAAAGGAAAGTTCAAAGGGAAACTTCTACTAGCTTGATTTAGATGTGGAAAAGTTGGTCATCTTGCAGCAAGGTGCCCCAATAATTTTCAAGAAGATGAGTAGGATAAAATCGAAATTCCCAAGAAAAAATATTTAACCTATGGGAAAGGAAAGAAATAGTTCAAGAGAAATTTCTTTAAGAAGAATAATCTCCTTTCACAAGAATGTGATAGTTTGAATGAGTCTAAGGTTGAGGAGGTTAAATAGATAAAGAAATGAAAATATCATGGAGAAAATGATATGGTGGCTGTTGTTGGTAGTACTCAGAAAAAGGAAGAAACTGACAATGATGAAGAAGAAGAAGTTGAAGGAAGAGTTGATATGCAAGCTAAGTTAGAGGCTTCTCTTGAAGAGATAGATGTTTGGAGAGCCAAAACAAAGAAAGCCAACAAAGTAGTTCGTGACGCCAAACTCTATATGCAGTAGTAAGAAGAAGAGAAGTCTGAGTTGATGGAAGAAATTGAAAAACTCAAGTCATCAACACCATATGACTCAGAATTAGTTAGTGAGTATAAAATAAAGATTAAAGAATAGAAAATGGGGATTTATGGTTTGAATAACACAATAAAAGATAAAATCAAGCGTATCAATAAAATTGAAGGAGAAGCTTTCGGTCAGTGAAAAAAGGTTAAGGACCAAGAAAAACTTCTAATTACCAGCATGTTATCGAGAAAGAAGATCATTCATAAGATAATAAAGATGAAAGATGAGCCTAGTAGTTCATTAGGAAAGAAACAACAATCGAGCTCAGATGTTAAGGATGATTTGGGGCTCGATCAGAAAAAAAAGGATCCAGGGTTGAAGTCAGACCACAAGAACAAATTCCAAGAATGAAAATTGATGTGGGTACAAAGCAGAATTAGAAAATTCAAGGAACCTAAGGAACTATTGGAATCACAGAAGTGACACGTAGGAATGCGCCTTTCATTAGGTGTTATTACTCTGGAAAGATGGGACACTCACAAAATGTGTGTTCTATATCCAGAAGATACCGAAGGGAACAAGAACAGAGGTGGAATCCAAATAGAGAATGATTCTCTATAACATATTTTGAAGGAAACTATTTTTGGTGAAGAGGATTTGGGAACATTTCTAGATAATTTACATCGACCATACAGAGGAATGTGCCAAAGCAAAATCAAAATGTTCGCAAGCAGTAGATCAATGAACCAACATGTGAGTTGAAGATGAAAAATAGATTTTCATCTTTTCAAGATGAATCCGGTCCATCATAATCTGATAAATATTAGAAGTATAAATCTATATCAAGTATGAATACAAAAATATGGACCAAGATGAAGAGAGAAAAGAATGAAGTGGTTGCGGAAATTTCTCTTAAAGCATCATACCGTTCTAGTGTGTGGATCCTTGATAGTGGTTGTACGTCTCACATGACTGGCAACAAAGATCTGGTTACAGGCATAAAATATCACAAAGAAGAAGTTTTCTAGTTCAGAAATGATGAAGGCCTAAAGATAATTGGATCGGGAAAGGCCATGTTTGGGGGAAAATAAATAAGATGTGCTGATGTTTTGGTTGTAGAAGGTCTCAGTCACAATTTTCTCAGCATTAGTCAACTGTGTGACTCAGGGCATTCTATACAGTTTACCAAGAAGATATGTTTTGTTAAGGGAAGATATGGTACAATGATCCTACAAGGACAAAGGACAAAGGGTAATATTTACTTGGTAAGTTGAGAAGAAGATATGTCGTTTTTTATCTAGAGAGAAAGAAAACAAGTTGTGGCCTAAATGACTTGGTCATCTATGCTAGCCATCCCTGGAATATTTGGTAATGTGTGATGCAGCTAGAGACCTCCTTAAGATATCACAGGATCATTCTCACATGTGTGATGCATGCCAACAAGGGAAGATCATCAAAAATACGTCTAAGGAAAAGGAAAATAAGTAAACAAGAGTGCTCTAATTGGTGCATGATGATGTTTGTGGGCCTATCACACCAAGAGAAATTAAGGGAAAGAGGCACTATGTTCTTTTTATTGATGAATATAGTAGGATGGAATGGGTATTTTTCATTGACCATAAGTCTGATGTGTTCAGCTGCTTAAAACAGTACCAGAGAGAGTACGAAAGGATGCTTGGATAGAAAATTCTGAAGTTTCATACTGACAATGGTATATAATTCACAAACATTCAGGTGGAAGACTATCTCAAGAAACATGGGATAAGGCATCAAGTTTCCTTAGTGATAACTCCCCAACATAATGGAGTAGTTGAAAGGAGAAATAATATCATCAAAAACATGTCCAAAATGATGCTAATAGAAAAAGACATACCAGATAGGTTCTGGAAGGAAGCAGTGTTGACATCGGTCTAAATTTCTAACAGATCTCTGTTGTGTCTGAAGGAAGGAAAGACTCTATATGAGATGTGGTGTGGAAAGAATCCAAGAGTGAAATACTTTCAAATATTTGGGAGTAAGTTCTTCATTATCAATAAGGAAAAACATAGGAAATTTGAGTCACATGGAGATAAGGGGATATTCCTTAGCTACTCAGGAAAAATCAAAGCATAAAAATGCTTTAAGAAAAGGATGAGAAAAGTAGTTGAGAGAAATTATGTCACTATAGTGGAGAATGAAGATAGTAATCAATAGAATAGTGAAAAATTTATTGATGAAAGTGATGAAGAGGAAAGTAACACAGGAGAAGAAGAAGTGGACGATGCTGATTCAGAAGAAGATACTGATGATGAGCATGAGGATGTAAAATCCGTATCTATACAAAACCCAAGAAGTGGAGCTGAAATTGACAGGTAGAATATCATTGGTGATCAATCAGATCTAGTTTAGACAAGAAGAATGAAATCTCTGCAGTATACATCTTTCCCATATCAGGTAGATCCAAAATGCTTTTCTGATGTAGCTGAAGATGAAAACTAGCCTCAGGATATGAATGAAGAGCTAGATTAGATTGAGAAGAATCGGACGTGGGAGATTATTTAAAGGAAAAAAGATAAGAATGTCATCAAGAATAAATGGGTCTATCGCAAAAAGATAAATGAAGATGGCATAATGATTCAAAAAAAGAATGACTAGTGTACAATGGATACTCCCAGACAGAGGGAATAGATGTTGATGATACATTTGCACTGGTTGCAAGACTGGATACAATCAGATTATTCCTAGCCATTGTAGTGAAACAGAAGTTCAAAGTGTTCTAGATGGATGTTAAATCTACATTTTTGAATGGGGTTTTGAAGGAAGAAGTGTATATAGAGCAGCCAGATGTTTTTCTCATTCATGAGGAAGAGAATAAGGTTGTTCGGATAAAGAAGGCATTTTATGGGCTGAAACAAGCACCAAGAGAATGGTACTCAAGGCTTTATTAGTATTTGAAGAATCTTGGCTTCCAGTATAGTAGAGTTGATTACAATATCTATTTAAACAATGACAGTAATCAAATAATGATAGTGCTGGTTTATGTTGATGACATAATCTTTCGTGGATCAGATGAAGCTATGTGTAGACAGTTTTCCAAATTCATGAAAAGTGAGTTCGAAATGTCAATGATTGGAGAGCTAAAATTTTCCCTTGGTTTATAGGTGACACAAGGAAGGAATGGAACATTCATTTCTTAATCCAAATATGCCAAGAAGGTTTTGAGAATATTTGGAATGGAAAATTCCAAGGATATGAATACTCCAGTTTCTACCTAGATGAAATTATCAAAAGATGATGATGGAAAGGCTGTTAATATCACATAATACTGGAAGATTATTGGAAGTTTACTATAACTAATAGTGATGAGACCTGATATTGTTTTCTCCACATGCCATGCAGTGCGATATCAAAGCAATCCCAAGGAAATCCACATGCATGCAGTGAAAAGAATACTTCAGTATATCAAAGGAATTGTGTATTTCGTTTTGATGTATAATGAAAAATCTCAGCAAGAGATGTTGGGATATACAGATTCATATTGGTTCGGTTTAGCAGATGACAGGAAATCAACGTCAGGAGGTGATTTATATCTTATTGGATTGTGTATTTCTTAGCTAAACAAGAATAAAGATTGAATTTCATTGAGCATTGTGGAAGCTAAGTATATTGCGGTCACTTAAGCATGCATACATTTATTTTGGATGAAGCAACAACTTGATGATATGAGAGTTGAAGTGAAGTATCTAATTGTAATCTAGTATAAAAACTCAATTACTATAAATCTAAGAAAAAATACAGTCTATCACTCAAGGACTAAGTACATTTAGATAAAGTATAATTTTATCAAGGAGAAGGTTGAGTAGGGAATCGTGAAGTTAGAGTATGTGCCTACAGAACTACAAGTTGCAGACATTCTGAAAAAGGCCTTACCCAAGGAAGATTTTGAGAGTTATCGACTAGATCTGGGAGTTCAATCAAATCCTCTCACTTGAAAAAGTGTGGATGTGGGAGCACCCCCTCTCCCCGAGGTATTGCATGTTTTCTCTAATGTGCTGATATGTGTTCTCTAATCTATTGTAGACCACAGAGGATTGACCTTTGGGTTCATTGATAAAGGGAGATAAATATTTCCTTAAGGGGGAGAAAATGTGGCTTAAGAAGTGAGAAAATATCTTAGTCAAATACATGGGGAGAAACTGACAGGTGAAACAGTGATATAGGGGGAGAGCAACAAGATAGGGGAAGTATGAGTTTTAAATCTTACGATGCTAGAAGTAATAGATCAAATAATAGATATCACGACAGTTGAGGATCGTAATAAAAGTAGAAGAGTGGTGTTGGAACGATGTTAGAAGGTTTCCATTGATCAACAATTGGTATCAGTATGGTATCAACAATTGGTGTTAGAAATTAAGTGATTCATTGATGATCTTTTCATACTACTCTTATTTCTCACACCAAGCATTAATCATGTGGGATTAGAGTATGTGGTGAGTAAATCATTGGTCACTATATGAATTGTAAGAGGCAAATGGTGGTAGCTGATGGAAGGAGCATCAGATAGGTATTGAAGTGCAGAAAATCATTTTGAGAAGATTTATCAACAAACCCAAAGGGAGATATTATTGGGAAAAAATTCATCAAGGTAACATTGTAGCATTTTTTCGGTTGATTGTGTTTGTTGAAAATGAAAGTTTTCATGGTGACTTGTCGAGCTCCAGAGATGTTGTTGACATTTAATGTTGACAAAGAACCATGAAAAAGTAATTGATGATCTGGAGGGTGTACAAAAATAACAGATATAAGGTGGCTCTGTTTTCTAGTGTTTGCCAAATTTTGGGGGTCCAAAATTTAGAGTTTCATGAGCATCGCAAAAAGTGGATTTATTTGAATATCTCATCAAAATATGGAAAAGGAATGAGTTTCACGAAGATGGGATTCATGAATTGGATTTCACGAAGACATGAAGAAAGTTGACAGTGTTCTTCGCATTTACAATGAGCTTCGCGAACGGCAGAGGTGAAGAACATTGCAGTGAAGATTTGCGGTGGCAGTGCGAAGGAATTGACAGAATGATCTGTGATTACGACGAGCTCCACGATCTGAAAATTTCTTTGGTGATTCATGATATAGAGGGAATTTTAGCAGAAATTTCGGAGCTTCTCTATTTGAGCTAACATGGCACTAGCTTCACGCGGAAGGTTCTCGAGTTAATGGAATCACCTATAAATAGACCTCAAACCCCTTGAGTGAAGTAGATATTTTCCAATAAAATTGTTTTGATCAAAAATTAAGAAGGAGGTTTGCAGAGGCAGTGTGCTTCATGAAAGATAGGAGCTTCGCGACGACTAATCTAGCTTTGTGAAAGTTGTGTGTTCCATGTTGGCTCAGTGAGCTTCGCAAAGGAAGTAACTTTGTGATGACTTGAGCTCTACGACAACCTAAGGTTTGCAAAGTATTGAGCTTTGCGAAGGCTTGAGATCTGAAAAGCAGTGTGCTCTGCGAAGTAGTGAGCTCTGTGAAGGTGTGTACTTTGCGAAGAGGTAGGGACTTCGCGAAGGCTTATTTGAGCTTTGAAAAATTGGGAGATTCACGAAGTAGTGAGCTTTGTGAAGGTTTATCCAAAGGTTGTTTCCTAGTGATCATAGGTAAAGGTGTATTCATCAGTGGATGAAATTTGGACTTCAACATAGCATCTATCTATAATTGAGGATGTATTCATTAGTGATAATGAAGAGACCTACAAGTCTATAAACTGTGAGTGGATCTTCTGAAGAAGTAGTGAGCCCACTTTAGTTGAGAGAGAAGTGAGTTCTCAAATTGTGAATGGTTGTAAACTAGGAGGGACAATGAGTCTGCTTCAAACTTGTAAACAATAGTGCACTTTTAGTGGATTTGGTACATCAACACATCGCCAGTGTATTCTCCTTGGACATAGCCTGGTGAAGGTGAACCGAGTAAAATTGTTGTGTCCTGTGTATGCTTTAAGATTCATTCACACTCTAAAATGGGAAGGAGAGAGAGAGAAGATAGTTTTTTCTAACAACAAAACAAGATCAAAAGGGGAATATGTTTTAATTTGTCATACCCTAATTCACCCCCCTCTCAGGGTATCTAGCCTAGTGGACCTAAAAATAACATCTTCCAAATAGATGTAATTAACTTTTGAATTTTTAATAGATTTAAACCTTCTAATGATTTTCCACCCCATAAGGTGATGTTTTCATTATAATTCCAAAATATTTTGAAAATTCAAAATTTAAGTAAATCCCTTTGGAAGATGTTATTAATCTACCACTTGAAAATAAGCTAGATTTTACATCACTTCTGAAGTTAGGATCATCTCATACAAACTTTGTTCTATTGAAAAATTCCAAGGCATATCTTTTCTATTTTAAATAATTCATGTTTTATTTAATGTATTTTTTATTTTCCATTTTACTTTATATGATCATAATACTCATTTTATCATGGATAAATAAACTGATTTTATGTTTTCTCTTCTTTTTACCTCAGTTTCCAAAACATACTATGACTTATTTTCTAATAAATTTTTATATAAAAAAACATTAATATCAAATTATGGGATATAAAAAGACATTCTAAAATTTTATTATCATAAAGATTATATGTTCAAACCTCATTGTCAATATCATTTACACTATCATAATATTGATCAAAAAACATTTTTAATGTAGAGAGTCATGTTTGACTATATCTATTACCATGGAGAGGTCATTCAAACTAAGAAAGGATCATCTTATAGTACAAAACCAAAAACAATGGTTAGTACATATGATTGTGTAACCCTAAATGAGCTTCAAGATAGAATTTGTGGTTTCTTAAACATGGGACCTGATCAAGATATCAAATCTATCAACTATATACATTTTCAATTCCTAGCTACACTATATCATTTAGCTTGTCTATTGGTTGCTAATGAGCTGTGCATCCAAGCAATAAATTAATTTTCCCTATGGTCAGATGGCTCCATGATGGAGTTATATATTGTGGTTTCTACTGTACAAAAATAATTTCCAATTGTACAAAGATTTAGACTTACAAGATTGGTTGAAGAAGGTCTATCCTAAGAAATTAAGGCTCCTCCCTATGATGTGGAAGAGGACAAACTAGATGATCTTCTGGATATACATGTAAATTTGAATTCCAATGAATATTTTTTTAATGATGGAATAGACAGAGACAACAATTCTGATGAGGAGGGAGAAACATAAGTTGGGGAGGAAGTTTCTAGAAATGAAGTATTTATACAACAGCCTCAACCCACAATAAATAATCCACCAATCTTCACATCTTGGTCAGAAGAAATGAAACATTTTCCTAAATTAGACTATAATGTTCTCTTACTGAAAACTGAGTTTTTTAGAGTTGTAATGGATATGTTTAGTGAGATGGACAAAAAATTATATGTTAAAAGGGATTTCCAAGTAAAGATGCATTAAAAAACATGATAAAAAGATTTCATATAGAGTGGAACTGTAGATATGTAGTTCAGGAATCAAGATATAAAAAATACATCATACAATGTGATAAATATGGGTATGATTTTAGATTCCACTTAAGGTAGATTCCAAACATTGCATTTGGAGGTTGGAGAATTTTGAAGATTATGATCGCTCATACTTGAATTCAGCCAAACCTGACACAAGATCATACTTAATTGGATGATTAATTTGTGTCATATATTTTCATCTATTTGATTAGTACCTTCAAAGATGTTTCTATAGACCTTGTGAAATAGAGGATACAACAAGATTTTGGTTATCATGTTTCATATAATAAGGTATGGATGATGAAACAGAAGGCAATCGTGAAGGTCAATTATGATTGGGCTGAATCATATCAGGTGTTTCCGTAATTGGTAGCTATAATGAGACACAAAGACTAAGTTGTATTCCATATTAATATAAATTAATATGTGTCTCAGGATAACCAACTTGAACCATATCATGTTCAATTTCATTGGTTATTATGGGCATTCCTCCCCTATATTTTTGCATTTTGTTTCAGCAAACAGTTTATATATATTGATGGAACATTTCTATATGGAAGATACAAGGGAGTATTTTTGATTTCTGAAACCCAATATGGAAACCGTTCACCTATTCCACTTTCATTTTCCATTGTGTAGAAGGAAAACTACAAATCATGGAGTTAGTTTTTAGTATGTATCAGCAACCACTTCCCCTACATTCAGGGTGTGAGTTTGATATCTAATCAACATCAGGAAATAAATGAGGAAATTAATGTAGATCCTAATATTTGAAGACCCCAAATGCACATCATCGGTACTACATCAGACACATTGCTTGCAACATGTGAAAAAAATTCCATAACGAACCTATGAAGAAGAAAATCATGAGGCTTGGTATGTAATGAATTTGTTATTTTTTACTATTTAAATGTAAATATAAAATCAATTTATGTGAAATATGATCACTTCTATGTAGAATTTGAGAAGAATCAATGATGTTTTTAATATATATTCAAACAAATCCACAAGGATAATCAAGAAGTGTATGATTATATGATGAAGATTCCAAAAGAAAAATAGACATTGGCATATGACGGGGGAAAGTGGTATAGATACATGATCATAGACATTTTGGAGTGCATCAATGGTTTCTTCAATTCAAAAGTTACCTATAACTACCCTAGTTAAAGATACATTTTATCGTTGTGTGAAGTACTTCATTGATAGAAAAAAACTACCCTCATATTGGATTCATCAGGGTCTAAAGTATGGAAAACTCTTTCAATGAGATATTGAAAAGAACATTAAAGAAGCTTTTGGTTATCGAGTGTGCCTTTTCCACCAAGAAGACTCTCGATTTGAATTTCAAGAGTGTTCAGACCTCATCACAAGTAAAAGTGAAAAAATGGTGGTATTACTGGAAGTGAGACAATTTTAATGCGAAAACTTATAGTAACTATGGTTTCTATGCGCACACGCCATCACAACATGTGCCTCTATGAACATATCACGGGAATCATATGTTTATCCAATGTACCGACTGGACACCATTTCTAACTACTATTTTTCACTATGGACACCTATTGTGGAGTTTTAATATTTCCTAATGCCTGAAGACTGGATGATATTTATACCTAGAATCAAAAGGGTGCGTCAAATAGTGAGACTAAAGCCCACTAGGATATGAAATGAGATGGACTATCCTTAAGAACAAGGTAAACGTTTGAGATGAAACATATGTCTTCAAGAAGGTCATAATTGGAAATGATTCCCTAACATTGATGGATCGAGTTCACACTCTTACCCATAATGAAGTATTTCCTCCAATGTAATCTTTTCATATTGTTAATTATTTGTTATTAATATAAGATCATTCATTTTGTATAATTTTATTACATTTTTGAATACTTTTACTATCAAATAACAATAAGCATTTAACATTAAAATTAAAAGGAATATGACAAGTACATGTAATGTGACATCAAATCATAATGAAACTATCCATGGATAAACTATAAATCAAGCACGTGAGTGAATAATCATGAAACATACCATCATGTGAGAAATCATACATAATTTCAAAATCATTCCATTTTAGATCAAAATTATTAGTTAAAGTCAAACTAAGGTTGTGTTGGGTTATAAAAATCAATTTTTCGTCATTATCTAATAGTTTATTAGAAAATAAGTGATAGAATATTTTATAAAGTGAGGTAAAAAGAAGATAAAAATATGAAATCAATTTATTTATCCATGATAAAATGAAAATTATGATCATATAAAGTGAAATGGATAAGAATATACCTATTAAATAACACATGAATGATTTACAATAGAATAAAAATACCTTGACATTTTTCAATAGAACAAAGTTTGGATGAGATGATCCTGACTTCAGAAGTGGAATAACATTCTACTGACCATAAAATGTCATGTATTATATTATACTAGTCATAAAATTCTACTGAACATAAATTTATATTTATATTTCACACTTAATACTTATTTCATTTTTTTACATAAAGATGGAGGATATTATAATACTTATTGATCAGGATAGACATTTTTCCCATGTCATGACAGAGGGTCATTAGGTTAGATAGATCAGGGTGTGTTGAGAACACCATCATCATCACATGCTGCCTCCATCCGCCATTATACCATACTTTCACCATGATACCTTCTATGACATTATGGTATCCAATTTTAAATTCACTAATCATCACCTACTTGCTACCCTCCTCGAGAGATGGAGACCAGAGACACACACATTCCACCATCCTGAGGGAGAGATGACCATAACCCTTGATGATGTGGTATTCCTACTCAGTCTTCCTATCCAGGGAATGCAGTTATTGGATGCACCCATGAAGACTAGAATGGTCTTCCATAGATATTTTTAGGCATTAAAATTTTGGCTGATGATGCTACTACAGATGGCAGGTCAATATCTATGATGTGGATTTAGATTCACTTTACACATTTACCCGATGATGTAGAAAAGTATACTGCCACACGTCATGCCTGTGCCTATATCTTATGAATCATTGGAGTGACATTGTGCAATGATCAATAAGGTATGCATGTGAACATGATGTATCTGGGGGTACTAGAGGATTTTTATTAGGTTAGGACATACAACTGGGGATCTGTGTGCTTGGATTACACTTATACAATATTATGCATGACATGCCGCTCAAATCACACAAATCTTAGGGAATGTGTCATAATTATTCAGATGTAGGCATGGGAGCACTTCCCTCCCATCTTCCCTATTGTTTCTGGTCAGGAGCTACCTATAGATGTGCTGCATAATGCTCTGCATGGACCCTGATATGACCACTCATCTTTATTGGTTTCTGATGTTAGTAGGATTTATTAAATTTAATTTCTTATTATTTATCACTTTCAATGTTGTATTTTACAAGTGGAGTTAGGTAAAACACTTAACCAGTGCTCTGACACACCATTTGGGTGCATACCATCTCATGTTGGATAGTCTTCTACCCGATGACATAAGTATATAAAATATTTCATTGAATAAAAAATTTCATAATATCATCATGTATGGTTATTAGTAATAATTTTTTTTGACAAATATCACATGTTATTTCATATTTCATGGATTCCATACCAGGCTTTATTGGACTAGTTTCCTATATATTGCACCGCTGAACTTCATAATGCTATGGTCATAGTGCCTCTCATTCACTTTCATATTATTGTGTAGCACAATCCTAATAGAGTCATGTTCCAGTTTGGCTATGTAAAGCTTATTTTATTTCCACTAAGACAGTCACCAGTGCTTCATTCCGTGAATATGGTGAGGAGGCTAGACGCCAACTAGCACCGATGATATACCGAGTATCTCGACCCCTAGGGCATACGAGAATCACTTCATATCGAGGGTGTACATACGATGTGATTCCATCTATCACAACAGACCATGTATGAGTCATGGTATATATTGAAGTATATACTATATCTTACTCCACATGGTAGAGGGATTTAAGATATGGTAACTTAATAAATTTCCATTAGTTTGTTTATTATATTATTTTTTAATTCATCTTGAATCTCTTTACAACATACTCGACTAAAACATATTATCCACATGACTAATACAGAGGAGAAGGAGGTTGTTATTCTGGTAGTGATCCACGATTTAGTGCAGGGGATAATGTTAGCTTATCATGAGGTTCACGATAGTATATTCGATCATCTACCCTCGAGAGATGGCATTCTTACCCAGGGATTGGAGATTCCTACTTAGGAACCTCTTCTAGTAGCTGGTGATGTTGAGGAGCTATGATGACAATGGCGCATATTGTGTCGTGCTGCATGTGAGGCCTCACCTGTTCCATAGGAAAATTTTGACCCTCTAACAGTCCATAATTAGTCAATTAGGGATATTCATCAGGGTGTATGATATCTATCTATGTTGGAAGGATATCCATAGCTTTCTCTAGGTACAGATTATCTGAGCTTCTATCAGGTGTCATTTCCCATGCCTCCAACTTTCATTCTAGATCCTTCATAGCTTGTTTGGTTCCCCCCGATGATGATGGTAGATCATTTTATTTAACTAGTGGGATAAGGACCAGGTGTGCAGGAAGACATCCTGTTGACACCTCCTCCCATTGAGACACAGGTAGAGCATCCCACATTCAACGTTCCAATGCTCAAGGATCAACCCTCTCAAACTCATCATACTCCACCCTAGTACAGAGGTCGTCGATCTTAATACGAGCATCCCATTCGCACACCACCATGTGGGATGAAACCTCACAATAAAGAGTGACTATACACATTCATGTATATATTTTATGTCTGTTAAAATGATGAAATTATTTTTACTATCAACCATTTTTACATTTTTAGCCACTATTTCAATTTTTATTTATATTTTAGTTACAATTTATATTTTATAAGCTTCTAAAGTTGACTACTTGAAACATAGGAAAACTTATTAAATTTCAAGTAGGTAACTTTAAAATATTATAAAATATAAACTATAATAAAAATATAAATAAAGCTTAAAACATAGCCTAAGCATCTAAAAATATGTTGAAAATAAAATAATTTCATAAATATAATAAATAATTGAAAATGAAAGGAATATAAAAAAATATTATAAATATAATTGTAATGTTTTAAAACAATAATATATTATGCAATTAAAATTACTTTTTATTAATTTTTTTTAAGAAATGATTGTTATTTTGAATTATTTTTCATATGTTCAGTAAGTGCGTAAAGTATCATTTTGATTGTATTTATATTTTATAAGTTATAGAATTTCAAATCCACAAACTTCAAACATTATTATGTTTCATATTGGTGACTTTGAAAGCATATAACTTATAAAATATAATTACAATCTAAGGGATATATGAAAAAATGACTCAATATATAAAACATCGTCGAAAATAAACAAAATTATAAATATAATGAGTAAAATCTAATTTACATGCCACAAAATTTATTTCTTAAAAACATAACAGTTTCACTTTCAAATATTAAGGACATACTTCTTAACAAAATACAATAAACACAATATATATATCAAAATATACAAACATATATATTTTTAAATATAAAAACATGTATATTTAATTTTTTTTATTTTTGCTGAAAGGTGGTAGAGGACCTACCATCTTTCCACTTAACTGAAAGATGGAAAATCCTATGCCTCATTTCTACAATAAATTTCAATTTTTTTGACTTAGACTTTTTTAAATTTTTTTAGAAAACACATAAAAAAAATCTAATCATTACCATATTTTACTACCCACTTTCAATTATTGGGTACTGGGATTATGATGATAGTGTGGCTGTGTCCATGAGAAGAATCCCCATGAGCACAATGACGGTGAGCCTCTTTACCAACTCCTATAGGAGGACCATCTCCAAAGACACCATGGCCATCACACTATTATTGATCATCATCAACAATGTGTCGTCGTTTTAGATCTACTCCATGGCGGTGTTTGAAAATTTGAAATTCTGGTACACATCCTTGAGAAATAGGTGGTTCCCATAGTGGGTTTGCCGGCTACTGCGGGTGGTGTTTGGAGGGGTGATCTTCTTGGTGGTGGTGTCCTTCCAATTTCTGGGCTGGATGGGATCGCTAATCAGATGGATAACATCCCTTTTGACATTTTTGTACCCGTGTTTCATGTGGGCAGCCCTCGGGGGAAATGGGGAGTGGTGTGGGAGGGTGTGGTGGATGAAATTGGCATTGGGCTGCCTTTGAATCATCCTGTCAGTGGTGTTGGTTTCCACCACCGTATGGAATATCACTTCCAAAGGAATACACACAAATTTTTATAATTCTTAAATGTATAGGGTGAAAAAATGTTTTTTCTGTAAAATCAAATGAAACAATTGTAGTTTTATAATTTCAACACCCCCAAAAACTATTATTTTAATCAATAATTAAGAAACCACCCTTAAATTGGAAATGTAGAGACTTCATTTTTATATCTTACGCGGATGAGTCGCCTAGGGTAAATTGGAAATTTTATAAATTATAAATTAAATTAATAGAGTTAAGGTATTTAATCAACAAAAATTAAAAATAAATAGCACAATATATTTGTATAGTATTTTAGATCAAAATGATATTATTTTCACTCTTTACATTCCCAACCAGAAGAGTATGACACCAACTATAAAGTGACCAGAATTTTTGAAGGGGTTATAATCCAATTAACTATTATTTTGAATACAAAATCATAAACAAAAAAGTAAGCATAAAAAAAGATAGAAATGATAAAACACCACATAATATAGGAATCAGATATTGAATATTTTAATGTCGATTGAAAAAAATCATGTTTTGAGTGTAGTATATTTTCAAGTGATGAATTCCAACAAAAAATGGTCACAAAAGTAGTAAACACAAAAGTTTACAATGACTCCTTAAAATTTTCCATTCCACACTATTTGTGTGATATCCCCTAGCTTGTGCATCCCCCACACTTTATTTTGGTTCTACCAAACTCTTTTTATAGAGTTTTTTTCATGCACTAATATAGATTCAGTTTTATGCAACACCACCTTTTAACAGCACTAAAAAAGCACTGATAAAGGGGGTATCTTTATTAGTACTGAAAAAAGAACTAATAAAAGGTGATTTTAATAGTGTTAAAAAGAGCTGTTAAAATCCCCCCTTTATTAGTGTTTTTTAGCACTGATAAAGGTACCCCTTTATTAGATCTTTTTTTAATAGCACTCATAAAAGAGGGGTCTTTATTAGTGTTTTTTTACTAGCACTGATAAAATTTAAATTTCATAAAAAAAGTATAAATCATTAAAAATAAAATATTAACGTAAAAATATATTTTTATTGAGATATATATAATATATTTTATTAAATATGATTTATATAAGGCTAAATATGAATTTACACATAATATAGAATATATTTAGTAAAAAATGGATTATAAAATAATTTAAAAAATAATATTAATTAATAAATTGACAATTACTATCGAGTAATAGTCATTTAATAGAATTTTTAAATAAAAATAATAAAAAATTATAAAATATCTAAAATAAGTTGAAAACATAATTCAAACTTCAAACAAACATAAAGGGGCCTTTATCAATGCTTTTATTGGTGCTGATAAAAGAGACCCCCCTTTTAACGATCCTTAGATTAACAATATTTTTTAGAATTGTTGATCACTTTTTCTAGCACTATTAAAATATGTTTCTATAGTAGTGATACACACCAAATTCAAAAAATATTTAGTGCATTCTTAAAAACTTCAAAATAATAGCTGTTGCAGTTAGAAGTTTTCAAAGCAGTAGTCACACATGTGAAAACAATGAACTATTTTAGAGTTATTCGATTTTGATTTCCCAAACAATATTTTTCTCCATTTAATGTGTATGAAAATCTCTCTTTCCAATAATAATGAACTATTTCAAAGTTAGAATCACCCCTGATATTATGTAAAACTAAAATAAATTGTAAAAAATAAATCATTAAAATAATTGATGAAAGAATAATAAATGCTCCCTTTAAATACGAGAATCTATCAATTTTCAATCAACCTCAAATACACTACTATAGAATCAATAATATTCAATGATACCATTTTATCAGTACTAAAAAAAGTGTTGATAAAGGTGATCTTTAACAGTACTAGAAAAAACACTGATAAAAGACACCTTTTGTCAGTTCTTTTTTTAGTACTGATAAAGATACCCCTTTATCAGCACTTTTCGTAGTACTGATAAAGGTGTGCCCTTTATCAGTGTTAAAATGATTTTTTTAACAATGATAAAAGAAATATTTCCTAAAAAAACTTTATATTCTATTAAATATCATATTATAGTATATAAATATATTTATATTGATATAGATATAATATAAATTCTTAAATATGATTTATATAATATTAAATGTGCATTTACACTTAACATGTAATAGATTTAGTAAAAAATGGTTTTTAAAAACAATTAAAAATTAATATTAATTAAAATTTGAATAATTAGTATTGAGTAATATAAATTTAATAAAATTTTTTTGAGATAAAAAAGTAATAAATTTTACAATATATTAAGATGAGTTGAAAATAGGGCTTGAACTTCAAATAAATATTACTTTTGACCCGAGTGCTCGTTTGGGCTCCAAGAGATATAAAATCAGAGCTTGTAAAAATATTTACACCATTTAGACTAAGGAGTATTATTATTCAAAATAACCATAAGTCTTCCAAAACTAATTTTTTTTTGTTTAGATGCCCGAATTTTTAAACAGTTGATATAATTTCAGCTTCATTTAAGAGGGTCTTCTTATCATTTTTCGATGGTGACTAACTTATTCCATATAATTGCATTCATATGAATATTATGGAGTTGAAACATTAATATTTTTTATATTATAGTGTTATTTTTAAATTAAAATATAAATGTACATACATATTTTCATATATTTACATATAAAAATTTAATTGTATAAATATATATTTAAATATATTTACATGTAAAATATATTTTAAAATATATAACCCATATGGAAATAAAAATTTATTATTAATTTTTTTTAAAATAAAAATATAACCCTTTTATTTATTCAAGTAATATCTCAAATCTTTCAAAAATTCCTTAATCCACAGGATAATTCTCACTAAAGGTGAAAAACACTCAAAGGTATAGGAGCTTAAGCTAAAACTAATCATGATACGTGATTCAAAATCTGAACTATAATAAAAATTGGTAAGGTTTATTTACATCTTTTATTATAATTGGAATCACATTTCTTTGTATCCTGGAACTCCATCTTCTAAAAACTAAATCTTGGAATTTCTAGAATTTCAGAATGGGAAATTAATTTCAACCCCTGACTTTATAGGAACATTAATGTGTAGATCTGAGTGAGATTCCACATCCCCATCTGGGTGTTCTAGAATCCATAAATTATAAAGGTCATTACTACATATTTTAGGGATCCTCTTAAACTAGATGAAAACACCATTAAAGGGAAGATGGGTTATTTTACTAGAGTCTTGATTTATGTGGATCTTATGAATCCCTAGAAAAATTGTGAGACATTACTAGTCTATAGTGAAAAATAGAATTTGAATTCTATTACAATTATATTCATGTTTTTTGAAACTTCTGTAAACTGGTATAAAATTATGTCTCCAACTACAAACAAGTAATGACATTACATTCTGAAAAAGAGGTCCCTAAGGAAATAGGGAAAAGGGAGATGATTTAGGTTGTAAAAGGGAAGTATTTTGTGTCCTTAAAAATTAATGAGTCTTTGAATGAAGCTATGATGATTCATGAAGGAAAAAATTTGAAAGAAGGAAATGATAGGGATGTCAAGAGCTCCATAGCTTTCCTTAAGGGGAAGGAGGTAGTTTGGGATGATCAATCTATCCCAACTAGATATGGGAATTAGGAACAATATAATACTTGTAGTGAGGATTGTCTATAGAATCCCCTCATGGTTGATATGACCGAAAAAGGTTGTAAAAATTAGATAAGGTTGATCTCCTTATGATGGATAATTCCTTGGATAGTAAGGAGTGAAGTGAATTGGTGGACGAAGAGGAAGAATCCCTTTCAAGGCATGGGTTTATCTCTCCTAAAAAAAGGAATGAACCACATGGACTTGAATATTCCTACCTAGTAGAGGGTTTTGAAAACCATATCCAAGTGGTCTCTCTTATTGTCAAATCACCTAGTAATGAGGAGAATTCCATCCCCTCATTAATGGATCATTTTAAGGGAGTGGAAAATCCTGAGGTGGTGGAAACTAACTCCGGTAAGGAGGAGGCTAGTGGTAAAGGAGAATAGGTCTCCTCATCTTTGGAACCCCCTATCATCACAGTAGTATAAGGGAGAAACCAAAGGATATATCAGAATTGAAATGCATCTTCAAGTGGAAAGGGACCAAAAAAATAAACATGGTAAGAGATGACTATTCTATATTAGAACTATCAAGGCCTAGATAATATGTACACTGGTCATACTCTTAAAAATTTTATTTTGAAGAATCACTCCTTGATGATTGGTATTGCTGAGACTATGTCTCATTTGAGTTTATTCAAAGGTGTTAATTTTAAATTTATGGGATATGATATTGTTGGAATTAATCAGCATACATGAGTTATGTAAATACTCACTACTATAAAAGAGGCCTTTAACAACACTTGAATAGTCTTTTATTAGTGATAAAAAAGAATTGACTACCATAATGCAGTGAAAAGGCCTAGGCTTTTATCAGTATTAGAAAAGTGCTGATAAAGGTGTTCTTTATCAGTGCTAAAAAAAGAGCTGATAAATCACCATTTTATCTATTCTTTTAGAAGAACTGATAAAAGATACCATTTATTAGTAATTTTATTTATCACTGATAAAGTGACCCTTTATCAGTGCTAATAAATTCACTGATAAAGGAGTCCTTTATCAGTGCTATTAATGCACTGATAAAGGGGAATGCTACAGTGTGATGTTAAAACACACTACAACACTGAAAATAGGGAATACTGTAGTGTTCTATAACATCACACTGCAGAACCATAAATATCACCATAAATTAGAAAAATCAGATAGAAATATATAATTTAAATGAAATAAAATTTACCACACAAATAAAAAAACACTATTATAGAGAAAAAAACACACCTGTATAAAAGAAAAAGCCGACCCTACTCGAGAAAAATAATTCACCTATATAATAAAAAATTTATTTTATTTGTAATAATATAAATAAATAAATTAAATAGAAAGTGTTAATTTTAAACTAAACTTTGAGTTATATGAGGAACACTGTGTATCAGATTGCATTGTGGTTGATTTTGAACGTCACACCATTTATTATTCATCTTCAAGAATCATATATAAAAAAATTAAATAAATAATTATATGATAAAAATGATAAGGAAACCAATCAAGTAATATCAAATAGAATGATGAGAAAACAATCTAGGCTCTTCTGCTCAGTTTTTGGCAATATGATGCACATTTTAAACTAAAATGACACTTATATATTGAAAAGATGCACTTGGATTCATACCAATCACACTGTGAATAAGATTGAGATGAATATATTTACTAAACATATCAAATTAAATATATATCATTATCCTAAAATATCAAAAAAATCAGAATAATTTTACTTGGTTTTGAGTACGCCACTTGTGTTTTTTACTAAAATGTCATTTTAAACTGGAAACATGCACTTTGAATCATACATGTCGCATCGTGTGTGAGTTTTATGCGAGACTAATTCCTACATATCAAAAATTTATTATGAATAATTTTACTAAATTATCAATACAATCCTATTTCATTTTATCAATTTTCAGTGAGTGAAATGTTTTTGTATTAAAATGTCAATTTTATACTAATAACAGACACTTTGAGTCATACCGGGAAAATATTGTATCAGATTGAGGTTTGGATGATCCCTATATGTCAAAAATTACTTATGGATCATTTTTATAAAGCACTAAATAAATCCAAATGCGTTTTCTTGGTTTTGATTATGTTAGTTATCTTTTTTACTTAAATTAAGGTCAATTTTGAATAAAAAGATGCACTTGGAGTCATACCGGTCACACTGTGTATCGTATTGATGTGAAACTGATTCCTAAAAATCCCAAATGACTTATGTATTATTTTAATAATGTATAAAAATTATCCAAGTGTGTTTCATTGGTTTTGAGTATGCCACTTGTGTTTTTTTACTAAAATGTTATTTTAAACTGGAAACATGCACTTTAAGTCATACCAGTCACATCATATATGGGTTTGATGTGAGAATTATTACTACACATCAAAAATAAATTATGAATCACTATAATAATTTATCAAGATAATTTAAGCCTCTTTTCTTGGTTTTTAGTGAGTGACACCTTTTTGTATTAAAATGCCAATTTTAAACTGATAACAGACACTTTGAGTCATAATGGGAACATAATGTATCATATTGAGGTAAAAATAATTAATAAATGTAAAAAATGATTTATTTATCATTTTCCTAAAGTGGAAAAACAATATGAATTCATTTTATTAGTTTTGAGTATGTCAGTTATCTTTTTTACTAAAATTAATGTCAATTTTGAATAAAAATACGTACTTGGAGTCATACTGGTCACACCGTGCATCAGATTGAGGTGAAACTGATTCCTACACACACTAAATTAATTATATATCATTTTAATAAAGTATCAAAACAATTATAATGTGTTTCATCAGTTTTGAGTATGCTATTTTTGTTTTTTACTAAAATGTCATTTTAAACTGGAAACACACACTTTGAGTCATACTGGTCATATAGTGTGTGGGATTGATGTGAGACTAATTAATACACATAAAAAATTAATTATAAATTATTTTACTAAATTATCAAGACAATATGAGAACATTTTCTTGGTTTTTAGTGAGTGACACTTTTTTGTATTAAAATTTCAATTTTAAACTGATAATGGAAACTTTGAGTCATACCGAGCACATCATGTATCAAATTGGGGTGTAAATGATTCCTACATGTCAAAAATTAATTATGTATCTTTTTTATAACATACCAAAATAATCTAAATGCATTTTATTGGTTTTGAGTATGCTAGTTGTCTTTTTTACTAAAATTAATGTCAATTTTGAATAAAAAGATGCCCTTGGAGTCATACGGGTTTCACCATGCATCAAATTGAGGTGATGATGATTACTACATGTCCAAAATGACTTATGGATCATTATCAATAGGTATCAAAAAATATGAATGTGTTTCCTTGGTTTTGAGTATGTCACTTGTGTTTTTTACTAATTTGTCATTTTAACCTAGAAACATGCACTTTGAGTCATATCGGTCACATCATGTGTTGGTTTTACATGAGACTAATTCCTACATGTAAAAAATTAATTATGAATCACTTTCCTAAATTATAAAGACAATATGAACACATTTTCTCAGTTTTTAGTGAGTAACACTTTTTTTTGTATTAAAATGTCATTTTTAAAATGATAATGGACACTTTGAGTCATACTAGAAACATCGTGTATCGGATTGAGGTGAGACTGATTCCTAAAAATAAAAAATGAATTATGGATCATTTTTTTAAAGTACTAAAACAATCCAAATGCATTTTCTCAATTTTGAGTATGTCAATTGTCTTTTTTACTAAAATTAATGTCAATTTAAAAACAATCTGAAAGCGTTTTTTGGGTGATGATAAACTCTAAAATAAAATAAAAATTATTTTTTTTCATCAAAATGTTAATATCCCTATTCTCATATATTTTTTTATATTGAGAATGATTATGAGTTTTTTTATTAATGAGCTTCTAAACATGGATCATTTTATATAATGAATGTGCAGATGCATAATGACTGTTGTATAGCTTTCATAATAATTTGTGATATTATATCATGAATCTTTTTGATGGTTGTGTAGCCAAAATAATTCTAACACCCACCAAAGTGAAACCAATTTATTGTTATTATCAAAAAATTCATGATTTGGTCGATGAAATTTTTTATTTCTTTATTTTTTTAGAGGTTTTGGATCAAGATACTAGCTATTTTTCAAAGGGTGTTTGTTTGGATTTTCAATGGTTCACAATTTCATTTGAAGTTGGTTTTTAATTTTTGGGGATTTATTCATAAGTTAGTTTCTTTTCATTTGATTTAATGTTTACTTTAACACAATTTCTCCTCTATGACCATGATCTCTCAATTATAGTTGTCCTCCAATAGTTCTTTTACACACCTGCTGACTACGATGGTTGATTGCACACATATTTATTCAAAAATATAAGTTTAATTATATACCTATTTTATCATTGTATCGATGTTTTATGAATCTAATGCGACTATTGGATCCACTACTAAGACCCTTTCTTTATAGTGTAGAGAAGTCATGGGAAAGCAACCACATCCGTTTTTCTTGTAGTTGTTCAGTTTTTTCTTGGTGTGGGGTTGCTTTCACACTTAAATAATATTTAATAGTACTTGGAATGTTCTAATAAAAATTGTATCCTATGATAATCATTTTGAAAAAACAAGTGGTTTTTGTTTTGATTCTAAAAAAATTTCCACCACTTAAATTCCTGTATAAAATCACTTAAACAAGTGGCGATTTTTTTTCAATAAGCCACTTGAAACACTAGCACAATGGATCTTATCTTAAGTGAAAAGTGTTTTTCACACTTTTCAAAAATTGATCTAAAACATAGTCTTGGTATGATTCTCAATCTACTCCATTTCCCAAAAATTTTATTATTTGTAAGCCAGCGCTTCATCTCCTCCATCTCGGTCTCTGCCTCTACCTCCTCCTCCACCCCAATCTCTGACTCTAACTCTACCTGCAACCTTGCTTCCCCCTCTAAATCTACCTCCACCTTCACCTCCACCTCCCCCTCCACCTCCACCTCTGCCTCCACCTCTTCCTCCACCTTCGCCTCCACCTACACCTCCACCATTCCCCAACAATTTTATTGTTTACAGGTCAACCCTCTAAACAAATTAATTTCCTCCATTATAATTATCCTTGATAAAAAGATCAAAAATAATATGTAAGTATTATGAAACTAATTCCTCACACCCCAAATATATTTATATGGTTTCCTGGGATATTATACACTGTACCCATCACAACAAGGTGGTGCATGGGTGTTGATAGAAACAAATCACATACAACTATACCGTATATAATTTTCATAACATAAAGTTATCAGAAGTTGTTTGATTCAAATTTAGGAGAAAGTTTAATGAAAAAATTGATTACCTCGTGTAAGGTATGTGGTTGGGTGGAATGACTACCCTAAAATCTAGTGGGATCATTTGGTTCATGTTTGGATCTTTGTTCCACCACCGATTTTCTTTGATCCTTTCTCATACATTGGTCTGCCAAACCAGACAAAATAGTAATATCTTGTAGTGAGTCTATTTATGTCTGAAATAATATCACCATATTATATGTATCTTAATGTGGTTTTATCTTCTTTAAATTTGTTCAAGGAGAGAGTCCAAAACCTAATCCTTTATGCGACCATATTGTTCCAACTGATTCAAAGCTACTGGAAGTAGTTTTTCTTCTGGTATGGTTGCTGCCGATTATTGTGTCTAAAAAATATGAAAAAATATGAATATAAATAGATATTTTTTTTGTAATACCATTATAAAGCACAAAAAATTAAAATTATGTTATAGTTACACATGTTTCCTATACTGTTTTTTTCTATTTTCATCAACTAGTTTACCATCATTATTTACATGATCCTCCTTCCATAACACATGATGTGGGATGAAAGTGGATTCATATTTTGATTCATAAATATTCATATAAAAAAATGAACATATGTTGTTTTATATCACATAATTAAACTTTTATTATTGATTTAAAATACATACCAATTTATTCTCTAATGAAGTGTACCCCATCCTTGCTTTACGATAGGGGTACATTGGTTTTGGCGCATGCTCTTTATTTCCAAAATTCTTTTTCTATTTCATAAATTAACAATTTTTAATCAAGTTAGATAAAATAAATAATGTAAAATAATATATTATCAACTGCAATGAACCTAAAATGGTTTCTAATTGAAAGGATTGATGAAATCAGTCCATGTTTCCTACTTTATAATGTGTGCACGACTAACTACTGGGTGAGGATTTACTTTACCCTCAGCATCCCTAAGATGTAACTCTGTAAAAAGAGTTTGGAAGCCTTTATGGGATTTTCCAGTGGACATTAAGATGAATTTCTTATGGAAATATTATAAAATAAATTAACTCTACAAGGAATAATAAAAATTAAATAAATATTTAATTATATAATTTTTTCAGTAAAATAGAAAAAATATATCATAACATTACCATTATATCTTTCCAAAGGATTTCCTTTATTATAGGTTGAAAGTGGCACCATGAATCAATATCAATTGGAACATTCATCCTCATTGTGAAAGTAAGATAACTAATGAACCTTGAATGTTTTGGGTTAATAGGTTGGCTACATTGATTCCAATTGACCTCAAATTTTATACCCTAACTTATTGCCTTGATAAATTCATTCAACACTGTGATGCTGGGTTGTTTTTTTTCAGAAACATTTCATTGATCCACTAATAATTCTGTAGTTTCATCATCAACAGTCTGTTCTTACTCAGGATTGGTAACATCCTCATGTGTAGAAGACATTTCCTGCATGAGACGTCAAACATTTAATTTTTCTTGAATAAAAACAATGTAAAAATAGAGAAAGGATTTGAGAAGGGTCGTATGTATGGTCTATTTAAAACATGATGAACTCTTTAACTCCATCTTCATACTATTTTTTCAAATTATTAGTATGCATACATTTTGAAGGAAATGAGTAATTGAATTTAAGAAAATAATTACCCTACTATGGTAGGTGTTATCCATTTAATTCATCCAAAGGTTAAAGTTATTAATAACTATCATCCTCATTAGAATAATCTCTTGACTAGTTATTAATGCATTTTGTTGCTTGATACTAATCCCCTATCTCTTGTGGATATCCACCTATGTTTATTGAACTAATCTAACCAAAATTCATACCATGATGGGTAATGGTGATCATTTTAGATAAATATAGATTAGAGTAGTTAAAAAATATAGAATATATGGGGGATGAGTCTCAATAAAAATAATTCAATAATAACTATTAGGGAGATGAAGTTGGTGAGGATGAAAGTTGTCTCCTTAAAACTTTTTAAATTGATACATCTCAATTTAAAATTTCAAATATCATTTCAAAATGCTAAAAGGTCCCTAAAACTACAATGATAACATCAACTCATCCCCAACGAGCTACACTGACTCTAATCTATGTTACTATTCCTTTTCCCTCACCTGTATCTCAAATATAAGAGCTCTATATCCATTGAGGTTTATGTGTAGAGTCCGAGTATAAAATTAAACAAGTAAATACTAACAGGGCCCCTAAATATATACCAATGCATATATTTGAGTATATGTTCAAAGTAGAAACACTAAAAATACACATGTAATTAAATTCATTGTGTACTAACTAGGACACCATGATAATCAAATGTACCAATTTCATTTCATAACAGTGAATTATACTAATCACACCATAAGTTTATACCTTGGTTGTTCCCTGACATTCAAATAATTTCACTAATAATAGGTTAACATTTGAATCATATGAGGAGAAAAAATTATTTATATTCCTCTAAAAATAACCACATCATAGGTACCATGATATTCAACCTCAGACCCTAGCATCTAAGACTATCCCTCAGGGATAACCATCAAATGTACTCATTGCATCCAAATCATGAGATGGGTATAACATACCTATTTTTCTTAGGAAGTGCATTTGAAATATGGGTAATTCTTAACATAATTGGTTCCCTTAGGAAAGAACCACACAATGGGTGCCACAATACATTAGTTAAACCTAACTTTTGGAAAACCATAAAGAAGAACAAACAACAACACAAATATCACAAAAACATCACCCAAGCCCTTGATGAATCATTAAAATGACTATAACAACTCACATTCTAACATAACATACCTTTCCCTATCATAATACCCATAATATTCTAATATATGCTAAAAATTATTTTTATCACATCCAAAAATGTATTTCTTGTAGAAAAATATTGCATTCATACATTAAGAGGTATATTAAAAAATCATTTCAAATAATATCAAGTGATTATTAAAAGAAAATATTATAAGGAAATATTTATCATCATTTAAAAAAAATAGTTACATATTACATTTAATACAATAATTTTCAAAAAAATTACTATAGAGAACACATTATTAGATAAGTAAACAAAAAATATTAGTTAAACACTCAGTAAAAAATGTATACAAAGATAAAAATGAAGACTTACTAAATAAAAGTCATAAAATGATTAAATTTCCTAAAATTATAATGTCTAAAAAAATTATTTATAAATGTGTATTGGCATTTTATAATATAAAGATTATTAAAACCATATTTGTGTATGATTACAGTAATATAATTTGAAGAATATATTTATCATATCAATATATATATTATGAACCATTTCATCTGGAAAATAAAATATCAAATACATATATAAAAAATATAACTAATATGGTATCGTAAACATCAAATTCTTCAATTAAATAGTAAAAAATGATAATCACATAAATATTTCTATTATAGCATGTGTAATACATAATAATTGATCATGATTCTATATAAGCCATGTTTTCTCAAACCTAACATAATGAAAACCTAACACTTATTATTTTTTAAAAATATGTTTATCCCATGTATACTCTAAACCCAACCATATTTAAAAATAACCTAGATACAATTTTAATTATGGATTATAACATATTACATTTCAAAAATATAATTCACTTTCCATCACAACATACCACCAACCACAATGTAATCCCAACAAACACTTTTTCATTTAACCGAATTTAATTTATCAATTCATTTATGGTAAAAATTACCATAATCATAAATATAATATAATAGTGTTAATAAGCACTACATTTTCTAATATATTTCACAAGTTTAACTTAACACCTTTAATAATTATTTCATGCGGTATATTATTATCTTATTATTTAATAATATATTCATCATGTGAAATTTTATTCATATTTATATTCAAATTGTGTATGATCAACAAAAAATAATCAAATGAAAGAAAATATACAGGAAACACCATAAAATTATATCATTTTATGACATAGGAACAAAATCAATTTATTCATTTAACACATCACCTATGGGATACTAATCATCCAATACTAATTAAGTAAAAATCCACACCTATCATTCTATGAATTTTTTTGAAGATGATTTGGTCAATAGATACACATATATTCATAATTATTCTTATTTTCTTAAACTATTTTTCATCTTCATGTGCATGAAATACCATGGAAACATGATTCAAACAATGAAAATCCACACTATCTAAAAGGTACAAAGAATTAATAATGGAAACATCAAGAAAATTATCATCAGTTCTGGTAGCGGATGGAGATACAGTTCCTAGTGGTCTCATATGAATCTGGTATGAGTTTACAGAGCAGGGGTGGTGTTGTGTAGGTATAGGTAAGTAAGAGAGAGAGATAGATATGCCCGAATGGCCCGAAGACCTTCATTTTTATTGATTTTTGATAACCCCCCTTTCAAGGGATGAGGGGGAACCCTTACAAGGCCCGTAGGCTCAGAGATTACACGACACGTAGGCTTAAGAGATTACATGACCCGAAGGTATTTAGGGAATTCAACCAGACTATCTACAAGGAACTTCCCCTCCCTAGCATCTGCGTCGTGATAATAGCTCTCCACCTTTGCATGACCGTCTGGCTAGGCTTCCCGTGCAAGCACAAGCTGGTACCGATGGCATAGCCATACCCTCTCATTCTGACAATCCATTTGGTTCTGCTCTGGTGAGTGCACCTGCTCTGAATCCTCTTCTGGGGCTGCTCCTTTTTTTTGTAGCGTGTCTGGGGAAACTGTATGTGGCTCGAAGGCCTTGAGGTGGCCTGAGGGCCTTGAAGGTGGCCCGAAAGCCCTACTGACCAAAAGGCCTGGGTGGCCCGAAAGCCTTAAGGACTCCAAGCCTAAACCGGTGGCCGAGGGTGAATAGTTCCAGCTGCTACAGTACTGAACAATACCTGCTACAGTAACTTCTACAGTTCTTGCTACAATACCCGCATAGTGTATAGTTCTGCTACAGTACCTGTACAGTGTACAGTTCTACTACAGTATCGCACAGTGTACAATACTACTACAGTGCTGCTACAGTACTGCTATAGTAACCCGGAAATATGCCTCTACCTGGTTTTGAACCTGGGTCTTTGGATGCACTTAAGGATACCTCACCAACTGGACTGAGGCTCATGTGCAAAAAAAATGTGTGTTGCTAACACCGACTCCCAGAGGCCCCCCCCATTGGCCCAAGTGTGCGCCATGTTCCCCAGCTAAGAAATGGATTTGAATCGCCCTGTTCATAATACGAACAGTGTTCAAGCCTGGTGGGACTCGATCCTGCGCCATTTCCCATGGAGAGCGAGGGGTACAACCAGCGGGTACCACTCGACTAACACCCCATGGGATAGAGAGAGAGAAATGAGATGTAGGGTTCATCAAGGTTAAGAACTGTGAAAAAATTAAAACTTCAGAACCCAAACAATCAATCTACGAGAGAGGAAAATGAGAAAATAACATACCTTAGAATCTAGCCCTGATTCATCTGAGAGAACGTAGAGGAGTAGTGCTGACAGCAGGAGAGTTCCACAAGAGCTTAAGAATCACGATTGAATGTGTCACAGTTAGGGTTTTTTTAAACAGACCAAGGATGGTTTTATCAGTGCTTGAAAAAAAGAACTGATAATGATCGAGCTTTATCAGTGCTAAAAAAGCACTGATGAAATAAATCTTTATCAGTGCTAAAATCTTAGTGATGATAAAGACTCCTTTTATCAGTGATTTTTTTAGCATCGATAAAGCTCGATCTTTATTAACATCTAAAATGCACTGATAGAAGGAACCTTTATTAGCGCTAGTACATTAGCACTGATAAAAGATTTATAATTATAATTATAAAGAAAAAACTATAAATATATTAATATAAATATATATTTTTTATTATAATTTCATAATTATTTAAATATATAATTATTTATTTATAATTACATGAAAACTTTTTTAAAAAATTATATTTTTTATTTATAAATATAAATATAAAATTTTATAAATATAATAAATATAAATTTATAAATATATTTATAATTATTTATTTATAATTATAAATATATTTATATCATTATATATATTTATATAATTATATATATATATAATAAATGTATATAAATATAAATATAATATGGTATATATATTCATTATTTAAATATATTTATTACAATTTCATATTTATAAATATATTTATATCATTATATATATTTATATAATTATATACATATTAAATAAATAAATATAAATATAAATATATACATTATAATTTTATAATTATTTAAATATATAATTATTTACTTATAAATACATGAATAATAATTTTTTAAAAAATAATATTTATATATTTATATAATTATATATATATCCCATAGGGTGTAGATCAATGGTTTCTGCCCCTATGGGTCTTGGTGAGGTCTCGAGTTTGAGTCTCGCTGAATACATATCTGCATTGTGTATTGCCTTCTTTTCTTTGTAATGTAACCCATTTTCCCAAATAAACCAAGGCTTCAGCCTCAACTTGTATATATATAATTATAAATATAAATATAGTATATTCATTATTTAAATAAATTTATTATAATTTTATAATTATTTAAATATACATAATTATTTATTTATAATTATATAAGTTCTTTAAAAAAAATAATATTTAGTTATTTATAATAATTATAAATATATAAATATTCATTTATGAATATATTTTTAACAGTATTAATTAATATATAATCTTAAATACATGCATTTTAAAAATGAGTGAAATTGAATAAATAAAAATGAGTACATTATAAAAATATTGAAAAAATGGATAAGTTTTATTAATTAAAAATAAATTTTTAAAAAACATGGATATATATATATATATTAAAGAAAATATGAATATATATTAAAAATACTGAAACATAGTAAATAAATATATATAAATAAAAAATAGAAAATGATTAAATCCAAAAAATAAAAAAAAAATAAAAAAAATATTAAAAATGAATAAATAATACCTAACTATAATATTATTAAAAATAAATAAATAAAATTTACCGATTAAAAACATAATATATTAAATGTATCATGTTATAATGAAACTCTAAAATATACTAAAATTTGAATAAATTACATAAACAATAGGTGTATGTGTTTTTATATAAGATTTAATTAATTGTGTAAATATTTGTGTGTATGCATTTTATATAAAAATATATTATTTATGTTTATTTATGTGAAATCAATGTAACACACAACATTTGATATATATTAAATTTAAAAATCAAACAACATTAAAAAATTATAATACATTAACATGTTTTTAGTTATTACATTTTATTCATTTTATATATATTTATATTTAATATATATTTTTTATTACTATTTATAATATATATATATATATATATATATTATATTTATTCATTTTTATTAATAATTGTTCTATTAATAAATTTTTAAATAATTTTGTAATTTATTCATTTTTAATTTTATGTTTAATTATTACTATTTATTCATTTTTTTATGTTTTTATTTAACTATTAAAATTTATTCATTTATATATCTATATTTAATATATACTATTTATTAATATTTATAATCCATATATATGTATATTAAATTTATTTATTTTTTTAATATTTATTTAATTAATAAAATGTTTAATATTTTTCATAATTTACTCATTTTTAATTTTTATTTGTTTAATTATTTCATTTTATTCATTTTATATATCTATATATTTAATATATACAATTTATTATTTTTTATAATTTTTATATATGTATATTCAATTTATTTATTTTTATCAATAATTATTTAATTAATAAAATTATTAATCTATATGTTTTTTATTTTTATTTATTTAATTATTTCATTTTATTATGGACCTTTATCAGTGATAAAAATAAAGCAATGATAAAAGGTACCCTTTATCAGTGATTTTTACTAGCGCTGATAAATGACAACGTTTTTAAGAGCCTCTATTGTAGTAGTGACTTTATGTGATGGTTTCCAAGAGAGTCAGCAGCTGAACCTTGAGTCAATGTAGTTAGCAGATGATCACCACCCTACTCAACATGGAGGAAGGCAACAACTTCTATTCTTTCATATATCCCCTTACTAATGATCAGGGAAGAAGGGCCTTATGAGAGGAGATTGGGAACCTCAAGTAGAACATTCATGGGCTATGGGTGTTTACTGGTGATATTATTGTTGTCCTGAGCTTGCATGAGAGAAGGGGTGATCCTTTTATTTCTATTACTATCTGGGATTTTAATGAATGTTGCACCTTCCAAGTCCACCCTCATATAAAGGGCTTCATTTCAGAGG
Source organism: Viscum album (assembly GCA_963277665.1). Classification (NCBI taxonomy): domain Eukaryota; kingdom Viridiplantae; phylum Streptophyta; class Magnoliopsida; order Santalales; family Viscaceae; genus Viscum; species Viscum album. Next base: position 1,750,670,897 of record OY728128.1, read on the forward strand.
CTTCCCATTGATGATAATATTATATAAGCTGGGCTCTATCCTTGCATGATGTGTAGTGTGTGTAAATCTATAAATGAATCCATCAAGAAAAACTTCTTCCAGTGTACTTTTTTATGACATTGTGTAGAATTATCTCAAATCTCTATGAAGTGGATTCTTTTAATACAAATGATATCACATACCTTTTTTTTAAATGACTTACAAGGGGGTCCAACTCAATTGAAGAACCTACTCTTAGATATTGTGACCGAAGTCTATCACCTTATTTGGTGGAATATGAATTTGAAAAGGTTTGATAGACAAGTCATTGCACTCAATCTGGTCATGAGGAATATTATATTGTCCATTTGAAGAACTACCTACATGAAAACCAGATGGGTTGGAAATTCAATTAGAGAGTTGTCTATATTTTATAGGTTGGATATTCATGACTATTACCAGAAATATAATGGATTCATCTCTATTTTCTAGTAACCACTCATTTAAGGATGGATTAAAATCAACACATATGGTGATTTGAAAGGCAATTCGAGAAATGTGGGTTGTGGTGGGATTTTTAGAGACTCTAATAGAGGGGCCATCTCATGCTTCATGAAAGATAGTGGGATGGTGGTAGCCTATGAAACGAAGATGGAAGGTGACATCATGGAAATTCAAATCTATATATTCAATAATCAGAGCAAGATATGACTTGATCTAGGCTCCACATTCACTGTGCATGCCATTATTCTCAATAAATTTTCTCCTTCTTGGAGGCTTTCTGCAATATGGAAGGACTGTATTTAATATTGTAAGCAGATTTATTTTGATCTATCACACATATATAGAGAAGGAAATATAATTTTGACAAGCTAGCCAATTTGGGTGTTGGAACAAGGGGATGTAAATGGAATTGGAAAATTCCAAAGTCTATTGTAGAGTCTTTGTTCCTTGACATTTGTAAAACTATATCCTTTCATTTTCTATAATTTTGTCTCTGGTGATTTTCTTTTAGATAAATCTTATTATTATACAGATGTATATATAATGTATATATATATATCTATGTGTGTGTGTGTGTATTAATAAACACAAACACACACACATATATATTTATATATTCTAATATATGTAAATAAAAATTAATATATATATATATACTAAAATAAGTACATATTTCCAAATATATATACATATATATAAATATGTTAATATATAGCAAGAAGAATCCTTTAGTCTAGTGGTAAATGTGATTTTTATGCGTATATATATATATGTATCTTTATAAATTAAATTTCTTACACACACACACACACCTATAGGGTAAAACAATGATTTTCTGTAAAATCATTTGAAACAATTGCAGTTTTATAATTTCAACACCCCCTGCAACTATTTTTTAGATCGATAAAGTCTCCATTATTAGTTCACATCCTCTTTAATAAAAAAATAGTTTATTATCAAAATACAATCATAAAAATTATTCCTTTTGAAGTATGTAACAACATGAGTAGCAGAAGCGATTAATGAAAACCAATCCAAGATATACTATATTTGAAAGATGAAACCACCTGTAAATTGGAAATCGAGAAACTAAATTTTTATCTCTTAAACCGATGAGTTTCTACACATCTTCATTATCTTTGGTTGATGATGTTTGTGCCAAATATATGGTTGAGTGAATAGTCAAGAGGGGAGAATTGACCAGTTTATAAATTTCAAACTAAATTACCAGAGTTAAGATAATCAATCAACGAAAACTAAAAATAAAGAGCACATGATATTTTTATAGTAGTTCAGAACAAAATGATCTTACATCTACTATTCACATTACCAACCTGAGAGTATGACTAAATATACTTTTTTCTCTTAATATATAAGATATTTAATTAAAAACGACATATAAAATAAAAATTATAGACTATCAAAAATATTATTTTATATAGAAATATATTCTAATATATATATATATATAATTTTCTTAAATATAATTTATATAATACTAATTTATGTATTATAAATCATATTTATATATCATATATTTGGTGAAAATGGTTTATAATTTAATTAAAAATTAGTATTAATTTAAAATATTGACTAATTAATATTAAGAGACATTTAATAACATATTGATTTATTAATGTCATTTGTTTTTAAATTTGATATATATATATATATGAAATATGAAATAATAAATAATTAATATTTAATTAAAAAAATTGACTAAATATGTTACACTTAATATTTCATACAACAATTTCACATGTACATATACAAAATTAATTAAATTTTATAAAGATAAACATATACACAAATAATAAACTCTTAATATTATCATTTTATATTTTAATTAAACAATATTTAATATTCAAAATATTATTTTTTTATATTTAATATATACTATTTATTAATTTTTATTTAACATATATATATATATATAATTTATTCATTTTCATTTTTTATTTGTTTAATACTTTTGTAATTTTATTCATTTTTAAAATTTATTTATATGTATTTATTGAAATTTAATATGTTTTTAATACAATAGTATTTTTCATAATTAATATGTGTATTCATTTTCATTTAAACATATATTCATTATTTTTTATTGAAATTTAAATAATTAATAACTTTAAATCATTATTTAATATTTTTTCAATCTATTCATATTTTAATTAACTTTCACTCATTTTTAAAATCCATTCATTTAATATTATTTATTCATTAATAATGTTAAGTGTTTTTTATAATATATTTATTTTAAATATCTATTTCTTTAATATTTTTATAATTTCTTCATTTTTGGTGTTTTTTATACATAATCATTCATTACTAAATTTAATATTTTTAATAATGAAATATATTCACACATGCACACACGCACACACACACACACACACACATATATCAACACTTATAATATTTCCTATATAATAAAAAATATGTATTTACATTAAATAAGTCATGTATTTAGTGAAAAAATATTTATAATTAAAAATTAATTTTAATTAAAAACATCGACTAATTAGAATCGAGTAATGAAAATTTTATAAAACTTCACTTGTTTTTTCAATTTGACACACATGAAACTTGTGTTACATTAATTTCACACATATATATAATAAATGAAATTTTATATAGAAACTCTCTCTCATACATAATATTTTAAAATTTATTCAATTTTTAATATTCATTTTAGAATTTTAATTATTACCATAATATATTTAATGTATATTATGTTTTTAATCAGTAGATGTTATTGATTTTTTATATTTTTATTTAATATATACAATTTATTACTTTTTAATATTTTTTCAATATTTTTTCATTTTTAATATTATTTATTCATTGATAATTTTATTTATTTTTAATATTTTTATAATTTATTCATTTTCATTTTTCATTTATTTAATATATTTTTTAATTTTATCCATTTTTATAATTTATATATACATGTTTATTCATTAATATTTAATATTTCTAATATAGTTGTAATTTATATAATTAATATGTATTAATTTTCATTTTAACATATATTCATTTTTAATTTTTCTAATAATCTATATAATTAATAACACTTATTTATTTTTTTAATATTTTTTCAATATATTGTTTTTTTAATTATTAAATTTCACTCTTTGTTAACATTCATTCATTTAATATTGTTTAGTATTATTTCTTCACTAATAATGTTAATTAGTTTTTACTTTTCTTATTAACTTATTCATTTTTAATATTTATTCATTTAATATTTTTGTAATTTATTCATTTTTAATTTTTTATACATATTTATTTATTAAAATTTAATGGTTTTAATATGGTTGTAATGTGCATATTTAGTATGAATTCATCATCATTTTTAGTTTTTTAATAATTTACATAAATAATAAAACTTATTCAATTTTATAATATATTTAATTTCTATTTATTTTTAGTAATTATATTCAACTCATTTATAACATTCATATATTTAATATTATTTAATTATTAATAATGTAATTATTTTTTTACTTTTTTTATAATTTATTTATTTTTAAAATATATCCATTTAGTATTTTTTTAATTTATTTTATATGTTTTTCTTTTTTAAAAAAAAAGTGCAGGTAAAACCTATATTTATCTATTCTATCTCTATGTGTTGATAAATATATGTTTTATAAGTGCTACAAAAAACTGATAATAACCCATCTTTATCATGGTAATAGTTATCAGTGAAAAAGATCGATTTTATTAGCACTTTCTATTTTAGCATTGATAAAACCAATCTTTATCATCACTTTTGAAAATCACTGATAAAGACCGTCTATTATTTTAAATATAACCCTAACAGAGAACCCCATCACTCGTGCTATTCAAGCTCTCATGGAACTGAACCATCACCGTTGCTCCCCTAGAACTCATCAGATGAATCGACACTCTCAAATTCCAATTTATGTAATTGTTTTTTCTCATTTTTAGTCAATATTTCATTGTTTTCATGTTTTTTATTTTTACGAAGGGTTTGTCTTTGTTGTGTGATCTTCAAAACTCAAAGAGGCTCAAGACTTGTTGATATGCAGTGCCATATGATCCCCACACTCATGCCAAGCATACCATGTTATATATAATGTTCTTTCTATGGAATTATTTTAGTTTTATTTCTAATAGAATGAAAAATCATTGAAGTAACATAAAGATAAACCTTTCATAAACTAGGGACTAGTCAGTTTCTAGGAAAGCTAAAAAATATAATGAAAATGACAATAATAAAAAATTGGAATTAGTTTGTCCTATTATGCATGGTGCACACCTACATTCATTATGAGGGAAAACAACCACTTTCAATCTTAGAAATCATTTTTGGTTACATTATATCCAATTTAATTTTAATTAATTTCCACATATTATAAATAAATATTTTATTGCGGTGAAGCAGTATCATTTATTAAAGCATTGGTTTTTTTATTATTCTAAATAAAAAATGTTGTGGTCTTGAAATCACTATAATGATTTATAAATATATCTCACAATTCTTATTTTATTTTTTATTTTTCCTCTGCATATATAAACCCTTTTAATTTAATTTATATTTTTTATTTTCAATTAGGATAGTGTATATTTTAAATTTGGTTATTCTTTAAAATCTATTATTTCTTAGTCAACGTTTGATATGTCATAATTTTCTGTTTTGTTGAATTTAAATATACTATATGATTTGTTTCTTATTTTTATTATTTTTTATGATATATATATATATATATATTTATAAATTGATTATATATATTTTTATAAGATCAATGCTTTATGAAATGTATTATATTGGTTAGAGATTTTATTTCTCTATTTTTTTCTTTAGACATTATCAACAAAAATTAATATTTTTATTGTATGATATTTGGATGGTCAAATATCTTAATTTTGATTCCATAATTTGAAACAATGTGTTATGAATTATTTAAAAATTATTCATTTTTTACTATATATATTATCTTACATTTTTATATATCTAAAGTCAACGATTTTATGTTTTTTCTTAAAAAAACCAAAATCTTATGCATTTTCTGCTTCATTGATCATTTTCTTAAATTCAATTTCTAACACATAATCATAATCCTAGTTGAAATTAACACTTTCATACTTTTATAGTATTTGTGTGATAACATTTCAAAATGGATTCTTTGGAAAAAAGGAAATCTACAATTTGATCCAAGACCTGAGATTTTTTGAAACTTTTGTCCTATAATTTGAGTTTTTAAAATTCCAATGATAGATTAATTTTATTTTGATAATGAATGGATATATAGATTGGATAACTAGTTTTAGAGGTTTTTTATCATTGATTTAATATAATAAATTAATTATTCTCATTTTTAGGGTTATATTTTTAATAATATTATAAATATAATTGATTCTATTCCTTTAATAAAAACATTTGACAACTATCAAAACATGACTTTCAAATTGGAACTTTTAGAATTTCTTCTAGAGAAAACTCCACATCTTCATAGAATGTTTGAACTTACATTACGGATTCCAATATAGTATAATTGAATTATCCTTGCAACCTTGAATGAAGTTAATTTTTCTTGAATATTTTAAATTTTTAATCAATTAATCTTATTTTCCAATTAGTTTAAAGATTATTTAAAAAATATTATATATCAATAAAAAACATGTTCAATCTATGTAAAAATTCATAAAATAGAGTGTGCATACACTCAAAATATGATACTTTTTTTACATATCAATGTGTATATATATATTATATACATAACTTATGTGTATTTATTTATTTTTTGTATATAATGAATATTATTAAACCCTATAGGATTAATTTTAATCGAAAATGGATTCATGGTAATCATATAAAAAACGTGTATGGGGATGGATTAAAGAGTTCATCATGTTTTCAATAGAGAATGTATACAACCCTTCTCAAATCCTTTATCCATGTTTACATTATTGTTATTCAATATTTGTTTTTCTAAAATAGTTGCACAAACATTTGATTTATCATAGAATAGATCAAAACTATAAATGTTGGATTAAAAAATTAGAAACTGAATGTACATACTGATTGGGATGATATATACTACAATTTATGGATCATTTGATATGAATAATAGTGTAAATTATGATGGAGATCATATGAATGAAATGAAAATAGAAATTGAAGATAACATTTTTGTTTGTCCAAAGTTATTTGAAAAGTTAAATAGCTATACTAAAAAACCAATATATACCAGTTGCACTAAATACAAAACATTGTCAGTTGTATTGAAGTTATATAATTTGAAATCTAAAAGAAGATTTGTTGAGTTGGAATGACAGAGATGAATAAATGGGGGGGGGGGTTAATTGTGTTACTTTAAAAAATTTACAAAAAAAATATTACCTTTTGAGATCAAAGAGATTGATTCATTTTCTCTTAAATTTAAGTTATTATAGGAAAATAAATAAAGAAAAGAACAACACACAATGATGTATAGTAGTTTAGGGTGCAAGAATCCCCTAGTCCACTCCACCAATTCTCTCTACATGAGATTAGTTTTTACTAGAAGGTCCTCTTATATAAATAAATCTACAATCGAGTGGGGAATTAAAATATCTACAAATTAGTATGAGAATATGACACTCAGTTGAATACTGGTTTAGCTCACAGTTGTAGCAGAAATCGATAGATGCAAATGATCTTTAATAAAGCACAATAAAAAAATATTTTTCAATATAAAAATAAGATTCCTTTAAACTACAGTAGATAAAACAACATGAAGGTGATAAAATATATATGTCAACAAATTATAGCTCTAGAGGTGATTAAACATTATTATTTTAGACTGCATATTTGTCTATTTAGAAGAATAAACTCTTAGTATTTAATATTATGGTCAAATTGCTTCTGGTCAAATAGCTCTGGAAATATTATATGATAAATCATGTGTATTTGGATTTAAAATATTCAAAGAAATTTTTAACTTCCCTTATAAATAGGAACACTTTAATATATTGAATACGAGACATTTAATTTCTCTTTAAGTAGATTTAAAGAGATATTTAATTTCCTTGAGATCATTATAGAAAACAGGGAAATAATCCATAATTCAAAACTCCATAATTGGCCAAGTTAAATGAAGGGTTTCTCTTCATAGTGATAAACTTTAAAATTACGGTTGACAACATACAATTGATTACAAAAGTAGGTATGATGAACCATATATTTATTCCACAAATATAGGGTTACTTCCAAAAGTAGGATTCCTGATCCATATGTTTATTCCTAATATAGGGCACAAAAACCATATGTTCCACTTCAAACATAGGGTTTAAATAGCGTTTCTATAATTCTTATAAACACATCCAGAATACTTATACTTTGAGAAATAAAATAACCTTCCACATGTTTAAATTGTGAGAAAATAATTCCTGAATAACATAATTATTCCAATTATTATTATCCTAAAATTCATTTAATGTAAATTCATTAGAAGCATAAATGTTGGTGTTTGTGAGAATCAAAATAAAAAAAATAACAAAATTGTTGGATCAACACATTCCCAAAAATATCCCCCTTTTTAAGGTTCAAAAAACCTGTAAAATCAATATTAACATAAACACGAATAAGAAATAAAATTTTAAAAATATGAGAATAAATTTCAATAAAATTTCTCCCATATATATATTTTACATTTTTAATATATTTCTCATATTTATTCCTCAAAATTTTCCTATTTTTACATGTATCCCCATGAATTTATCCCCATACATTTTTCCCTATTTTTGTGACATCAAAAAGAAATTAAGAAACATATTAATGGAAATTTTACATAGGAAAATATATAAAAAAAGGATACTTAAACATAGAAAAATAGTAAAAAGAAAAAATATTAAAACATTTATATTTTAAAAAAATATTTTGGATTTGATTTTGGATAGGATACAATGGAGGAAAATAATTAATACTTTTAGAAAGGTTAAAAATTTCATATTAACTATCCAAAATTTGAACTCTTTTTCTCATAGTATCTAGAACTCTAGACAATAGTTCTATTTTACTATAGATATTTTCATATATTTGATCCATTAAAGAAAATGATAAATTTTTAACTACAAACTCCTTTATCTCATTAATATCTGACTTAGTAATAGATTCATGTCGAATTTTCTCTATTTGACTTATCATCTTCACTTTAAATTCATCAAAGTCTTATTTATAAACTAAGATTTCTTAAAAACATTGATACTTCCTTTGAAGAGTAACAAAACTAATTTTGATAAAAAAGAGTTTTATGACTCTGTATAAGATTTTATAGACCTTTTTATATCTTCATAAAGCTCCACTAATTCTTATTTTCAAAGATTAAAATTGAAAAAAAAACTCTACATAGGGCATTCCATCTTTAGCTATTTGAGAATACTGAACTTTTGGTTCTTCAAAACCACATATTTCTTTACATTTTTCAAAATATTTTTCTAATGGATCTTCAAAAAAAGAAACTGATTGTTCTTCAAATAGACCAGTCATAGAATGAAGAAAATAATTACCTTTCCTATAAAATTCTTTTAACTCATTTTATAAAAAATGAATGAAATGATCGAAACTTTGAACACTTATCTTTTAAGAATAAAATTTCTTTAAGCCTGAAGTCCTAGGTCACTTTATGATGCTCATACTGGATTCTTTAGAATTATTTTATTTTTTAATTTCAAATAAGGAATAAAAAATCTTTTAGAGGGTTTAAAAGGAAGTTAGGGTTAAAAAGACGAAGAATAAAGGTTTTATTCTGATGGTTTTCAGGTGACATTTCTGATTCTTGAGCCAAAAGATAGAGTAATAATTTCATATTTTTTAGTTGAAAAGACAGTTTTATGTAAGATAATGATTTATAAATAATAACTTTACATAATTGAATAAAATTTCTAAGAAAAATAAAATTTCAAATCAAATAAGTTTTATGAAATAAAAGATTAATTAAGAATGCAATTTTTCATTAAATAAACTTATATTTATCTTCATGTGATTTAAATCAATACAATAAAGTAGTACACACTCCACCTAAATTAGAAATTCTCCTAGAAAACTATTATTAATAAGATATATAAAATAATATTTAACAAAATAAAATAATAATAATAATTTTCCACATATTATAATACTTTAGAATTTCTTTTTAAATATATTAATATAAAATTAAATAATATTTAATGAGGATTCATGGTGTAATAAAAAATAGTTAAATAAATTGATTCATAAAATAAAATAATAGAGTGATAAAAGATTTAATAGTTTAAATAGAAGGATAATTAACTCTAGATTGGAAAAAGATAAATTTTTTAAAAGTTCACATAGTATAAAACAATTAGTTCATTTAAATTAAATAATAAAATAGAAATGAAATAATTCCTAGATTAACAGTTCCTGCTCTAATGAAGTTTCCATTTAAAATTATAATAAATAGAAATATAATAATTTTTAATAATTTTTAAGCAGTCAATTAATAATATAATAATAAAGTCTAATGTAACACACCTAAAAAATATCAAATACAAGTTCCTTTTGGTACCCATATGCTTTTGGGTTTGGCAGTGTTAGAAACTAAAGAATTAGGTAAGAAAATCTATTTGTTTTCAGAAGAGACTGCATAATTAAGGATAAATAATGCTTTAAAATAATGAACATTCTTGATACCACAAAATTGAGGTTTTATAAAATAGAATTTATTATCATAATGTACATTTGTTCTATAGAGATAATATTTAATAGTTGACATGCTCTTTATTTTTCAACCATGAAAAATATATTTTCTATATAATTTGGGTTTTTATTTATTACTTCCAATCCCAGGTTTACCTTTATTAGTATAATTTTTTACTAATAATTTGATTCAAATATTTTTCTCTTTTAATAAGAATGATATAGGCTTGTTTTAAAGTATTAACTTTATCCAATAGTTCCTTAATTTTATTTTCATTCAGAGTATATGAAATAATGGAAGAATTAGATCTTAAATATGTAACCTGTTTTGATAAACATTATTTATTAGTAGAAATAAAATCATAAGATTTTATTTGTTTTATATGATAATTATTTAAATATTTAAATTTTTCTTGAAGCATAAAACAATATTTATTAAGTTCATCATAAGAAAAAAATTTTGAATCAAAATTTTTAGAGTAAGAATATTGTATATCATCATCGTAATTCATAAGACATAGATTTACCATTTGATTTTTATGCTCAGATTTATATTTTTTAGTGGATTAATTACTTGAATCATAAGTAGCACTCTATTTAGCCTTCATGAAATTATTACCTTTTCTTTTACAATTATATTTACTTTGAGATTTAATTATAGGATAGTTAGAATTTATGTGACTTTTCTCCTTACATTCATAACTACTATCTTTATTTAATTTCTTATTTTTATTATTGTGTATTTTTCCATATGTTTTAGCAAGATAAGATAGATCTTTACATAAATATTGATAACTTGAATCAAGAAATTAATCCATAGTTGTTTTGAGTAAAACATCTTCTTTTTTTGATAGAGATATGATTTTCATATTTGGATTTCATCTCAACTTCATTCATCATCAAAGTACTAATCATTTCTTTCATTGTCAATTATTTAACTAGTTTGGATTGATAAATAATATCAAATATTCCATTCCACTTATAAGTTAAGACTATGAGTACCATTAAAGATTGATTTTTTTTGTTTAATTGGATCTCCCAAAGTAGAAATATCATTGAAAAATTATATCAATATTCTATTCATATGAGTGATAATTTTATATTCACGTATCCTGAATGTATCAAATTTAAAATCTTCAGTGTTGTACCTTAGTTTTCTAAAATCATAAATCCATTATAGGTAATAAAAATGGTCTTTCAAATCTCATATACAGTATCACATAGAGAGACTTTATTAAATTCATTAGTTCCTTCTCCACATAAAATAACATTCATAACTCCCAAATTAAGATCATATTCTTTCTCTTTATCATCATTCCATGTTTACATATATTCTTTATGAATTTCATAGGGATTGACTACCTTTAAATAAACTTTTATTCCAGGATTTTTCATATAAATAATTATGAACAATTTACAACATCCATAATAATTACCATTAAAATATGGTTCACATATCATAAACATACCTTCTCTAAGATTAGAAATTTTAGATTTATCTTTATCCATATCTTTAACTCTAACTTTTTAGAGCCAAAATAAATATAACCACTTGATACCAGCCTTTGATGCAACTTATTGGTATTAGATAGAAAAAAATAGAGTATTTAAGGATTTCCAAAAAAGAGAGATATATCAATTAATCCTTTCCTATAATGACAATTATTGGGTCAGAATGACAAAGATGAATATATAATAGGGGGTTTGAATTTTTTCATTTAAAAAATTGATAGAAAAAATACTTCCATTTTTAGATTAAAGTTATTATTTACTTATATTTTAAAGAAGATCCAATAGTTGAAAATAAATAAATAAAAGAACAAAACATATTGATGTATAGTGGTTTGGGGAATAAAAATCCCCCAGTCCACTCCACCAATATAATCACCATGAGCTTGGTGATTTTCACTCATAGGTCCTCTTATTCAGAGACCTCTACAACTTAGTATAAGTAGTTTACACCTTAATAATAAGGATTTTATAGTGCCTTATGGTTCCTTTATAGGGAATATAAATATCCATAGTTTAGTATGAGAAGTTAACAGTCCACCATGAATGAGTAAGAACAATAGACACCTCAAAAGAATATTGATTACGATGAAGATGTTGAATACTGGTTCAACTCATAGTTACAGAAGTAATTGATAAATGTAAATGATCTTCAAAAAATCATAGTAGTAAAATATTCCCCAACATAAAATAGAATTCCTTTAAATAGTATTAGAGAAAACACCAAGTAGACAACCAAATATATAGGTCTCCAAATTATATCTCTAGAGTTAACAACAAATTATTATTTTCGAATTCACATATGTATATTTAGAAGAATAAAATCTCATTATTAAACATGATAGTAAAATTTATTAAGGTAAAATAGATCACAAAAATATTTCATGATAAATTATGGTTATTTTAATTTAAAATGTTAAAATAAAGTCATAACTTACCTTAGAAATGGGAATTATTTAATATGTTGAAAATTGGATTTTGAATCAATATTTAAATATATTTAAAGCGATATTTAATTCCGATGATACCATTTTAGAAAATGTGGAAATAATACATAATTAAAAAAGTCTATAATTGACCAAGTCAAATATAGGGTTTCTATGTAGAGTGATAAACTTTAAAAGTATGACTGACAACGTATAGTTGATTAAAAAAGTAGGGATAATGAAACATATGTTTTTTCCTCAAATACAGGGTTTCTTCCAAAAGTAGGGTTCCTAATACATACATTCATTCGAAATTTAGGGTACAAAAACCATACGTTACACTTAAAATATAGGGTATAAAAAATGTTTATAGATGTCTTATATGCATGTATAAAATACTTATACTTTTAGAAATAAAATAACCTTCCATGGGTTTAATGTTTGAGAAAATGCCTCCAGAATAAAATAATTATTCCAATGATTATTTTATTGAAATTAACTTAAAATAACTTAGTTAGAAATGTAGATGTGGGAGTTTTTGAGCATCAAAATAAAAAATAAATTAACAATATTTTTAGAATAACACATTCCCAGCAGGATGGAGAAACACCGACTTTACAGAAATTCTTGGTCACCTAAATTATATGCTACAGGAAGAAAATAAGATTCATTGTAAAATATATAATACTAAATTAATTATATTTTAAATGGGAATGATCTCTAAAAATATAAATTTCTATCCAAATGATTTAATATTGTTCAAAAAAGACCATGAATCACTCATAAAATGCCATAAGAGTGGTATGAATTGATACAATAAGGATAGATCAAGTATTTTTAAAGATGTATGGAACTTTACTATCATTCAAATTTTCGATGACTATATGTATGGCATGAAATTTCTTGAAAATTGACATGGTATAAAGATACAATAATTTATTATGTGAAACAACATCACCAAAAAAACTCTTCTCAGTGGAATAAAATTGATTATGAGTATCCTGAATTTGGAAATGAGCTGAGAAACCTCCATCCGATGTTATCTACAAATGAAATAATTCATTTTGGTGTATAGAGTAGTACTCATAGTACATGTCTGGTTATGTTGTTAAATTATAACTTTCCATAATGGTTATGCATGAAGCACAAATAAATTATGTTTTCTCCACTTATATCTAGACCAAAACAAACTAATAAAGATATTGATGTATATTTAGATTCATTGATCAAAGATTTGAAATTAATATGGGATAGATGTGTTACATTTTATTATGATCATAGAAGTGAAGAATTTATATTGGTAGCCATGTTTTATGGGATGATATACAACTTTATTTCTTATAGAAATTTTTCAGGCTATAACAGTAAAGGAATGTTTGAGTGTCTTATTTGTGAATAATTCACACACTCAGTTTAGTTGAAAGATTCCTTGAAGAGTTTTTTTTAAAATAATAAAATTGTTTACCCTGATGATATAAATACTGATACTAGACTATATTATTTTATTTGAATATATAATAAGGTAAAAAACTGTCTCCACTAATGTGTGATCAAATTTTTAAGAAAGTGACACCATTTTTAGTTAAACTTTTTTGAAAAACCTTAAGAAATAAGGTTGTGAAAAGAGATAAAATTTCTTTGAATTATCATACTGGAATTGTTTGTATGTAATAAATTTTATTGATGTCATTAATATAGAAAAAAATTTATTTGATAATGTTGTTGTCACATTACTAAATGTTCTTGAAAAAACAAAAGATAGTATCAAGGTTAGGTTGGACATGATTGACATGATGATAAGGGAAGAGTTGATATCAGTGAAGAATGAAAGTCAAACTTTTCTTCCTCTAGCATCTTACACTCTATCCATAAAAGAAAAGTTTTAATTTTTAAATTTCCTTAATGGTATAAAATTTCTAGAGGGGTATTTATCAAATATTAATAATGGGGTTTCAATAACTAATTTGAAGTTACAGGGTATAAAATCACATGAATGTCATGTTTTGATGCAAGATTTTATGCCTGTCACTTTATGATTAATTCTTCCTAAAAATTCATGTCATATATTAATCAGACTTTCCTTCCTTTTAAAAGTTATATGTAGTAAATTTATAGACCTGGTGAAGATTCTAATCATGAATAATGAGATTACAGTCATATTATGTGAATTAGAGATGTTCTTCCCACCACCATTCTTTGATATAATGGTGAACATGATGGTTCAATTGGTTATAGAGACTCAAATATGTGGTCCTATCCATTATATATTTATGTCCCCCATTGAATGGTATATGAATATTTTGAAAGGGTACACAAACAATTGAATCCGACCAGAGGGTTGTATTACATAATGATATATTATTAAAGAATCTATTGAATTTTATACCGATTACCTATTAGATGTTGATAGCATTAGTATCTTGAAATGTTTTTATAGTGGATGCCTTATGTTAAAAGGGATTTTCAAAAGAGATGTTGTCACAATTACCATCATAGAGTGGGATAAATCCCACATTTACATTTTACATAGTGCATAGGTTTATCCATACGTTGAAGCCCATAAATTTATTCTTAGAAATTTGTATCCATCAAGGGATGAAGGATAGATATAAAATACATTTTGAGTCAATAAGGTTTCCTTATGGCTTTTCCATCCCTCTATGTTTTTAAAATCACAAACACTCTATTTCAAGGAAAATTTTATTTCCCCTAAAAATTATCTTAATAAGGAAAATTTTTCTTCCTCGAGGAAATTTTCTCATTACCATTGTTTTCATTGTTCATGTTATAATTTATCTAAATCTAACTAATTTTATTTGTAAAATTTGGTTTCATATCTAAAACCTCAGAATCCTATAAATACTTAGATATATAGTATTTTGTTTTCAGGATCCGAATTTGGGTTTCGAATTCTCTGAATTTAGACTTCGAATTACTCTCAATTCAGACTCTGAATTCTCTAAAATTCAGACTCCAAATTCCTCTAAATTTAGACTCTGAATTCTCTGAATTCAGACTCCAAATTCCTCTGAATTCAGACTCTGAATTCTCTAAAATTCAGACTCTGAATTCCTCTAAATTTAGACTCTCAATTCTCTGAAATTCAGACTCCAAATTCCATGAAATTTAGACTATGAATTCTCTAAATTCAAACTATGAATTCCTATGAATCCAGAATATGAATTCCTTGAAATTCAGACTCCAAATTATATGAATTCAGACTTTGAATTCTCTGAATTCCCTGAAATTCAGATTCTGAATTCTCTGAAATTCAGACTTCAAATTATCTAAAATTCAGACTCTGAATTCCTCAGAATTCAAACTCTGAATTCCTCATAATTCAGACTCCAAATTTCTCAAAATTCAGACTTTGAATTCATTATAATCCAGACTCCAAAGTCTATAGACTTATGACTCAGAATTCCTTGATAAATGGAATCTGAATATACATATATTATATAATCCGAATGTTCATTTTCATAGAATCCAAACTTTTATTTTTCCTTAGACTCTGATAAATGGATTTGATTAAGAAACCATATTTTTATTAACCTTGTTATAGTTATGAAATAATGTCATACACTCTATTTCTAACTAACTGTTGTTTGAGTGACACGTGTACAGGTCCCTCTGAGATTCAAGAAAAAATATGACCATTGGAGGAGGGAGATGACCATTAGAGAAGTGCCTATAAATAGTATCTCATTTGAACAAGCTCATGAATTTTGGACAAATGAAGTTGATAACTCTAGAGACCACATACTGTTGAAGTTATTTATAGAGAGTGATACTCTCATGATTAGTGTGTACTAAACATCTTGTTCAGCTTGCTTTGTGTGACTTTGATTGTTGTTGTGTACGATTGAGGGCTTTTGGGGATAGGAAGACAGAGGTTCCGACTACCTTAAAGTTCGAGGACTTCCTTGATAAGGAAGATAGAGGTGCTGACTACCTTGAAGTTTGGGGGCTTGCAGGGATAACAAGACTGATTCCTATATTCCTATAGAGGGCTTAACCTGGTGTGGGTAAGACAAACTTTCTCGAAAGTATAAATCAAGGGACCTTTATCCAAGGTTATTGGATACCCTACTCTTTGGGTTAAAAGATTTCACACTTGTTACTTATTTTGTTTCAATTTTATTTCCACTGCATTTTGATTAATAAGGAAAGTATAACTATCTTATACTTCCTTTTATTTTTATAGTATGATTATTTAGATTTTATACACTTTAAGTTAGAATCTTTTTCCTTGTAAACTTTTCTTAAGTTTCATTTTTGGAACAATATTTCTGGAACCTAGAAAGTTTGTAGAACTAAGAGGTCTTGTGAATTTTCCATGTTTAACCTTGTTAAACATAGTTTTTCCTTAAGGTTAAAAACAAAAGTTTTATACCAACTTTAAAGGTTCCAAAGGAATTTTTAAAGTATACAATTCACCCCCTCTTGAATATTGAGCATCTACATTCATTATTTCGATCCTATAATTGGTATCAGAGTAGGTTTCTGAAATACTTATATTCATATATAAGTTTTCTTTCTCAAGTTTTAATTGTTCATAATATTTTCCTTATTTAGGAATTTATTTTTCCTTATTTACAAACTTTTATTATTAAAAAGTTTTTTTGGAAGGATATATTTTCTATCTAAGATGGCAGGAATGAATGTTGGTTCGATCGAAAATATAAACCCTTCTAGACCAACTATTTTTGATGGGAATGATTATGAATATTGGAGAGATCATATGAATAATTTTTTTATTAATACTGGAGTGGAAAACTTTGTTATGATTACTGGAGACTACAAGATTCCTAATAAGGAAGTCAGAAGTTTTACTAACCAATAAAAGTTAGAGTATCAACTAAACTACAAGGTACGTAATACCTTGTTGTGTTCCATGACCATGAATATATATAGTCATATTTCTTCTTATGAAGATACAAATTTTATTTGGAATAAATTAGAGGTTACTCATTTTGGTACATCCAAAGTTATAGAAACTAGAAGAGCTATTCTTAGAGAAGAATATCATGAATTTCTATTTCCTTATGAAGAACC
The DNA here is from genome assembly GCA_963277665.1 of Viscum album. Classification (NCBI taxonomy): domain Eukaryota; kingdom Viridiplantae; phylum Streptophyta; class Magnoliopsida; order Santalales; family Viscaceae; genus Viscum; species Viscum album. The sequence continues at coordinate 1,750,688,537 of OY728128.1, forward strand.
AGTATGCAAGGTGTAGTAAAGGTTTTTGACTATCATTAACAGTTTACAATGAATGGGTGAGGAAGGTCTTGATGATGAGGATCTTGTGGAAAAGATTATTGACATCATGACTAATGAGTGGGAATATAAGAAAATAGGTATTGATAAGAACATGAAGGTATCTCAAATTACTCTTGATGAGCGTTTTGGAACTCTTATTCAACATGAGACAAGAATGAAAAGAGATGATGATATGAATAAGAAGAAGAATGGAAATGGAAGTGTAGCCTTTACTACTACTAAAGCAAAGACTCTTGAAAGGGTTACAAGATCCAAATATAAGAAAGTCACTATTTTATCTGAATCCATTGAATGTGAACATTCTAAGAATAAACTAGCTAATATTTCTCGAAGGATGAGCAAGATATTTGGGAAGAAAGAATTTTAGTAGAGATTTAAGAAGAAAGAAAGAAAAGACAAGAATGACTCAGAAGTCACTTGCTATGAATGAAAAGGAGCAGGGAATATAAGGATAGATTGTCCTATGCTTAAAAAGAAGGATAGAAATGAAAAACATTCTGAGAATAATAGAAAGAAATACTAAAAGGCTAAAGCTACGAAAGTTTTAAAATAAAATGACACCTGGAGTGCCAGTGGCAGTGACTCGTCTGATGAATCCTTAGAGTACAAATATTCTCATCAGAAGAATCTTGGTTTACTAGCCAAACTACCAATTGAAAATCATTTTCTAATGGTTAAGGTACACAATTCTGAATCTATTACAAATGTATCTTTGAATACAAATTATAGTAATGATAAATACTATGAGTCTTCAGATGAAGAATCTTCTTCTGATGAAGATAATACTTTACCCACTTATGAAGAAGTTTCTAGGTTTTCTAAACTTCTTGAGAATGAAAATTCTAAACTCAAGAAAAATATTGATAAGGAAAACTCTATAAATACTATTCTTATTAAGGAAATATCATATCTTTCTAAAGATATTGTTAAGATCTTGATAAGATTTTTTTTTTATTTTGAAAGTATTTTCAAAAAACTTTAGGAAGTTAATTCTAAGAAGGATAAACTTTTCAAGGATCTTGAAAGTGTAGTTTCTAAGAAAATTATTTTATAGATTAACTATAGTTCTAAAACTAATTTTTTGAGGATAAAAATTTGGTTACTAAACTAAATTCAGAAATATTTTCCTTGAGGAAGTGTTTGTCAAACTTTACCTTAGGTAAGGAAAATTTTGACAAAATGTATTCTCAAATTCGACCTCTAAAGAATAGTTCTGGTTTTGGTTATACTCATTCTAAACCAGTTTTCAGCAATAAATATTTTTTTCATCAAAGTGATTCATTATATACTAAATTTCAGTGTGGTGGACATTGGGAAAAAAGTTATTCCTAAAAAAACCCCAGTCTTTAGGCTTTGATAAATTTTATTTTTCTAAGAAAATGTGGATACCTAAGATTTTTCTTTCTGAAATTTCCAGATCCAAGAAAGTTTGGGTTCCGAAAGTCTAACATTCTTATTTTCTAGAAAATAAAGAAATTACCAACAACAATACATGGTATAAGGATAGTGGATGTTCTCGACTTATTACTGGTAAAAAAAAAATTCTTTAAAAATATTATCAAGATGAAAGGAGGAAAAGTAACTTTCGAAGATAATGATCAGGGAGAAATTATTGGTATAGGTAACATTGTTCTTCTTGGAAAAACTTTGTTTTCAAATGTTTTATTTGTTAATGTTATTAAGAACAATCTCATTAGCATATGTCAATTATGTGATGAAGGATACCTTGTGAATTTTAGGAATGACAAGTGATTAGTACACAATTCCAAGGAAGAGTTTATTCATTCTGCCAATAGGCAAGAGAATGTATATACACTAAACTTAGAAGACCTTATGAACCAATATCTACCTTGACTTAGTGCAATGGAAGATCATTATTAGTTATGGAATAGAAGGTTAGGACACTGTAACCTTAGAAATATATGCAAACTCTCTAAAAAAAGGCTTTTTAAGGATCTACCAGAGCTTAGATATGGTTCTTCAAAAGTCTGTGATCCTTTTCAATGTAGAAATAAACATAAATCAAGTTTTAAATCAATCGGTGAAGTCTCAACTAATTATGCATTATAGTTGGTACATATGGATCTTTTTGGTCCAACACAAACTGGAAGCATTGGAGGCAAATATTATGTATTTGTCTTAGTTGATGATTACACTAGATTTACATGGGTCTATTTTCTTGAAAATAAATCTGAAGCTTTTTATTATTTAATTTTTTTAGATTTCAAGTTAAAAATGAGAAAAACCTTCAATTGATAACTATTCATAGTGATCATGGGGGAGAATTTCAAAATTCTGATTTTGAAACTTTTTTGTTGTAAAAAAGGCATTACTCATAACTTCTCATCACCAAGAACTCCTAAAAAATGGAGTTGTTGAAAGAAGAAATAGAATTCTTCAAGAGATAACTAGAACCATGTTCAGTGAATATTTGATAGCCAATTTTTTTTGGGCTGAATCTATAAGTACTTCTTGTTATACTATAAATTGAGTTTTGATTATACCTTTTCTTAATAAAACACCTTATGAGTTATGGAATGATAGAAAACCTAGACTTTCATACTTCAAGTTATTTGGTTGAAAAGTATTCATTCTGAATACTAAAGATAATTTATATAAATTTGCACCCAAATCTGATGAATAAATTTTCCTAGGCTACTCCACAACTTCTAAGGCTAATAGATTTTTCAATAAAAATACTTGTATTGTTGAAGAAATAGTACATGTAAAATTTTATGAAACCGATCCTTTTATTTTTAAACAACCACAACCTACATCTTCAGATGTATTTTCAAAAACTGATTATCAATCCCTGATAGAAGATCCTTTTGATAAGGAAAATGTTCAAGAAAATGTTTTTGAAGCATTTAACGCATAAGACTTTCTACCATATGTTGATGAACAGGTTTTACAGAAACCAAACTAGTTGTTTCTAAAGAATCATCCCAGTGATAGTATCATTGGTGATGTAAATCAACCTATAAGGACTAGAATTTCCTTAAGAAATGAAGTAGAAAATCTAGCATTCCTTTCCCAATTAGAACAAAAAAGAACTGATGAAGCTTTAGGTTATAATGATTGGATAGAATCTATACAAGATGAGATAAATGAATTCGAAAGGAATAAAGTTTGGACCTTAGCTGAAAGGCCTAAAGAAACTTCTATTATTGGAGTAAAATGGGTCTTCAGAAATAAGTGTGATGAAAATGGAGTCATTTTAAGAAATAAGGCTAGATTAGTTGCTAAAGGCTATAATCAACAAGGAGGAATAGACTATGAAGAAACCTATGCTCTAGTATTTATACTTGAATCTATTTGTATTCTACTTGCCTTTACAACATTCTTCAATTTCAAACTCTTTCAAATGGATGTTAAATGTTCTTTCCTTAATGGTTATGTTCAAGAGGAAGTTTTTGTTGAAAAACCTCCTGGTTTTGAAGACATAAAACATCCTAAACATGTTTTCAAACTTAACAAAGATTTATATGTACTTAAACAAGCTCTTAGAGAATGGTATGATAGACTTATAGGGTTTTTGATTAAAAATAATTATATTAAGGGAAATGATGATCTAACCCTTTTTATAAATAAAGATAAGAAAAATGTTTTGATTGTTCAAATATATGTTGATGAAATTATATTTGGTTCAACTCAGCAATCTTTAACTGATTACTTTATAGATCTAATGAAATATGAGTTTGAAATGAGTATGATGGGTTAGTTAACATTTTTACTAGGTTTTCAAATCTCTCAAAAAACAGAAGGAACTTATATATCTCAATATAATTATATTAAATATTTTCTTAAAAAGTATGGATATGACAACACTAAGAGTATAAATACTCCCATTGGTACCTCAAATTCACTTGATCTTGATGAGGCTGGGAAACCAGTAGATCAAACATCATTTAGAGGTATGATAGAAAGTTTACTATACTTGAAAGGTAGTCATCTAGACTTAATGTTTTCAGTATTCTTATGTGAAAGATATTAATCCAATCCTAAGAAATCTCATTTAAAGGTAGTAAAAATAATTTTTCATTACTTAAAGGGAACCATGGATTTAGGGATCTTTTATACTTATGGAAATGATTTTGTTTTAAAAATATTTTCAGATGCTGAATTTAGTGGATGTAGAATGGATAGGAAAAGTACATCAAGAACTTGTCATTTCTTAGGAGATTTATTTGTTTCTTGGTCATGAAAAAAGCAACACTCAGTAGCACTTTCCACAGCTGAAGCTGAATATGTAGCAGTTGGAAGTTGTTGTGCTCAAGTGTTGTGGATTCAACACACACTCACAGACTATGGTATGAGTTTTACCAAAACAAAAATTTTGTGTGATAATTCTTGTTCTATTTCCCTAAGAAAAAACCCTGCACATCACTCTCGTGCAAAAAACATAGATATTAGGCATCACTTTCTTAGGGATCACACACAAAAAGGAGATATTATTCTTCAATTTATTAGAACACAAGATCAACTTGTTGATATTTTTACAAAATCTTTATCATATGATAGATTTAAATACATTAAATAGAAGTTAGGAATGATAACCATAAGGTAATCCTCCTTGTTAACTTCTTTTTGAAACATATCTCCTTACATTAACAAACTCCTTTTCATAGGGGGAGTACATTTTCTTGTTATCTAGATAAATTTTTCTGTAGTCTAATTTTTTTTCATAGTCTAAGATTTTCTGTAATCTAAAATTTTTCATAGTCTAAAATTTTTCGTAGTTTAAAATTTTTTCTTAGTCTAAATTTTTTCGTAAAATAAAATTTTTTGTAGTCTAAATTTTTTGTAATCTAAATTTTTTGTAATCTAAATTTTTCGTAATCTAATTTTTTTGTAATCTAAAATTTTTCATAGTCTAAATTTTTTGTAATCTAATTTTTTTGAAATCTAATTTTTTTTGTAATATAAATTTTTTTGTAATCTAAATTTTTGGTAATCTAAAATTATTTGTAGTCTAAAACTTTTCATAATCTAAAATTTTTCATAGTCTAAAATTTTTTCATAGTCCAAATTTTTTCATAATCTAAAATATTTCATAGTATAAATTTTTCGTAATCTAAATTTTTCGGAATCTAAATTTTTTTTGTAGTCTAAAATTTTTCTAGAATATAAAGTTCTTCAAGAAGAATTTTCCTCATTACGAATAATCTTCCTAGAAATCCCAAAGGTATGTTTCCTTTCCTAAACTTTCGTAATAATATTTTACTTGTTGGTATTTTCATTTTAATTTAAATATTTTGGATTCACCTTTTCCTTAAATTCAAATGTTTTTCTTAAAAACCTCAAAAGATCAAAACCTATCAAAATCCTTTATTCAATCATCTTTTCAACCGTCAGATTTGATCAGAAGGTTTTCAAACGTTGGATCAACCATGAAAGTTGAACCATTGCCTCAATTGCCTATATAAAGGACCCCCCGATGCTTGTCCCACATTGAATTCCAAGCCTTCGCGTGCTGAAGCTCTGCCTCTATATTTAAGGTTATTCCGGATTTTCAAAGTTTCCTCAGTTTTTAATGTTTGATAAATCCTATCCTCAGAAAGAAATGTTGACCGTTAAAAAAATCTCTCAATGGAAGATATACGAAGAGAGGATAGTCAATCCTAAGTTTTATGCTAAGCATGATTCTATTATATCTAAGAATATCAAGTTGAATGGCTAGGAGAGCCTTTGTATTTAAAAACCGAGGGCACAAGATCCAGTGTATCTGGAGTAGATGGTTGAATTTTATGAGACAACAAGTTTCTTCAAGGAAGAAGGAAGAGACAAGTTCTCTTTTAAGTGTTATGGGAAGACCTAATCACTCTCTTACAACAAGGAAACAAGTCTGATTGGTATTCCTTATGAAGGTGAAGTAGAATTCTGCTCTCAAAAATTACCTGATGTAGTAGAATATTTTGACAAGGAAAATACTCTAGCTTGTCTTGGTCTTTCAGAGGTGAAGACTCTGAAAATTGTTCATCTACCTACCAACTTACGGATTCTTGAGCCATGGGTTCAAGGTTTTGTTATACCAAGGAAAGGAGAAAAGGATACTCTGAAGAAGAGTGACATCTATATTTTGGATTTCCTGGTGAACCTAGAAAAGATAAAATTGGTCAATTATATTCTGGTTACGATTGATAATATCAAGAATATAAATTTGAAGTATCAGATTATAATGTATCCGGCCATTCTATAAAAAATGATTGTTCTTTGTCTTCAGTCTTTCAATATTCCTTGTTGTTCTAAGCTGAGAAATTACAAGGTGATGCTTTTGAGTGGTGATACTTTAAAGAGAATGAATATCAGTTTTTCTAGTGAATCAAGAAAATTTTATGATTTATCAAAAGAAGAAGTTGAAGCTCTTTAAAAGAAATAGGAAGTAGCTGAAACCTCTAAGAAGGGTGGAAAGAAAAGGAAGGCCAAGGAACCAGAAGAGAAAGAAAAACCCCCTGAAGCTAAGGAAACTCAATCCACACCTACAAAACCTAAGAAGAAAAAGATTTACAATGATGAAGTGGATGCTAAGTGGAGAGAGGATAATAAGAACAAAAATGCAGGGGAGCTTAGTTTTGGTTTGGATCCTGCTGAGGAAAAATTATTAAAAATGAAGGCTGCTGGTGATCTTGAGAAACAAGAGATAGAAAAGAAGAAAAAGAAGAAGATATCTGAGGCTGAGATAGTAAAATCTCTTCTTAAGGATGTTGAGAAAGCTTCTGAGAAAATTCCAGTACTAGAATCCTTTTTAATAGAATCACTCCCAGAGACTCTGGGAAAGAAGGTAGTAATTCCAGAACCTCATCAAGAACAAAAATCTATTGAAGAGGAAGAAGAAGAAGAAGAAGAAGAAAGAAGTGGTGATACTGATGATGTGATAAAGCAAGTAGAGGAATATCATAAGAAGGAGAGTCCTTCTGAGAAGATCTCGATCCAAAATTCTGAAGCTGAGTCTTCAAAACTTGCTACGCCAGGAAAAGATGAGAAGGATCCGGATGAAGTCCATAAACTATCTGAAGAGGAGAGCATCAATAGTGATTTCATTCACCCAGGGGATGTTGAGGCAGGAGCCGAGATGGAAGAATAAGATAAAGATAAGATTTTTTAGCTATCAGATAGTGAAAATAAATCACCTAAACAAGAAGAAATCATTCCGAGAGCTGATAAGGGATAATAGGTGGTAGTTGATACACCGAGTACATATGTGGTAAAAAATAAAGAAGTTGGTTCTTCATTGAAGAGTAAAGTTGTTGAGATAGAAAAATAATCCTCACTAACCAAACTCCGGATTCAAAATCGTCCTCTCTTGGACATGATTTTGTCGTTCAGTCTTTGGAAAAGTTGGTTGGTACTATTCACTTATTCCCAAGTATAGAATCAAGATTCCAGATGCTTCAACATACGTTAAATCAAAAATTGGATTCAGTTTCCATGGTGATGGATAAATGTGTCAGTATCAAGGCAGATTTCAAATCTTTTCTCATTGGTTATAAGGCACATAAAAGATCTTGTAAGGAGATTAGAAGCAGGTCAAAGAAGACAATTGAAGAAATGAGAATCTTCGATGAATTTTATGACAATGTCAAGGATGCCTTTGACCACCAAAGACAACAAGATTAATGATCTTACTAAGAATTTTGAGGAGAAGCTAAGTCTCGAATAGACTTCTCAAAAGAAAGAAGTTAAGGATTTTAATGGAAAGCTTAATTCTGTGGCCATGAATTGGAAGAGGGAAAGAGATCTTAGAATTGATATTGAAGAGAAGCTTGCTAAGCAGGATGAAGTTTTGAAGACTAAGACATAGATTCTTATGGATCAGGAAGAAAAGATAAAATCCTTAGAGAAGAAAAGTAAAGATCAGGATTAGATTCTCAAGTGTGTAGAGGAGGATTACAAAGAGATAAAGAAGTTAAAAACCATTATGAAAAAACTGATGTCGAAGGAGAAAGAAGGATAATATTTTCCAAATCTAATATTTTGTTGTATTTTTCATTGAACAAATTATTTCAATATTAATGAAATTTTCATTGTTCTCCACATATATTTGGTTGTTTAGTACTAATATTTCAGGTACAATTTTCTTTTCCATTCTCTTTATTGATTTTTGAGAATCATAAAGGGGGAGAAAGGAATGTTAAAAAGAAAGTAAGGGGGAGTTCATCTAAGGGGGAGTTTTTATCATGAATATTTTCGCATGCAAGATAATGAAAAATCTCATTCAATAAATCAATAATATGATCCTTAGGGATTTCAAATCCTAAGGGGGAGTTAGTCGTATTCACTATGATCCATAAGTAAAGGGAGACACGTTTTTATTTACAAGTCCATAAAAATATTTATGCCCTTATATTCTTTTTCATAAGGATGTTTGTGATTTCCAAAAAGGGGGATATTTTTGAGTCAATAAGGTTTACTTATGACTTTTCCATTCTACTATGTTTTTGAAAATCACAAACAATATTTTTCAAGGAAAATTTTATTTCCCCTAAAATTTATCTTAATAAGGGAAATTTTCCTTCCTCAAGGAAATTTTCTCCTTACCGTTGTTTTCATTGTTCATGTTTTAATTTCTCTAAATCTAACTCATTTTATTTCTAAGTGTAAAATTATGTTTCATATTTAAAACCTTGAAATCCTATAAATACTTAGATATAGAGTATTCTATTTTCAAGCTCCGAATTTGGGTTCCGAATTATCTGAATTCATACTCTGAATTTATCTGAATTCAGAATCCAAATTCTCTGAAATTCAGACTCTGAATTCCTCTAAATTCAAACTCTAAATTATCTGAATTCAGACTAGAATTCCTCTGAATTCAGACTCCAAATTCTATGAAATTTAGACTCCTAATTCCTTGAAATTTGGACTCCGAATTCTATGAATTCAGACTCCTAATTCCTTTGAATTCAGACTCCAAATTCTCTAAAATTCAGACATTGAAATCTCTGAATTTAGACACTGAATTATCTGAATTCAGACACCAAATTCCCCAAAATTCCAATTCCGAATTCTCTGAAATTCAGAATCTGAATTCTCTGAAATTAAGACTCTAAATTACTCAAAATTCAGACTCTGAATTCCTCATAATTAAGACTTTGAATTCATTAGAATTCAGAATCCTAATTCTATAGAATTCTGAATCTAAATTCCATGATAAAAATGATCCAAATATCCATATATTATAGAATCTGAATGTTCATTTTCATAGACTCATAAATTTTATTTTTCCTTAGACTCCGAAAAATTAATTTGATTAAGCAAACATATTTTTCTTACACTTATTATTGTTATGAAATGATGTCATACATTGTGTTTCTAACTAACTGTTTTTTGAGTGACACATATAAAAATACCTATGATATTCAAGAAAAAATATGACCATTGGAGGAGGGAGCTGATCGTTAGAGAAGTGACTATAAATAGGATCTCATTTGGATGAGCTCAGAAATTTTAAACAAATTAAGCTGATAAATCTAGAGACCACATGCTGTTGAAGTGATTTCTAGAGAGCGATACTCTCATGCTTAGTGTGTAATGAACATCTTGTTTAGATTGCTTCGTGCGACTCCGATTGTTGCTGTGTACAATTGAGGGATTTCGGGGATATTAAGACAGAGGTGCCTACTACCTTAAAGTTTGAGGACTTCCTTGATAAGGTAGACAGAGGTACCAACAACCTTGAAGTTCGAGGACTTACAGGGATAGCAAGACTGATTCTGATATTCATATCAAATGCTTACCCTGGTGCGAGTCAGACAGAATTTCTTGAAAGTATAAATTAAGGGACCTTTATCCAAGGTTATTGGATACCCTACTCTTTGGGTTAAAATATTTCACACTTGTTACTTGTTTTGTTTCAAGTTTATTTCCACTACATTTTGATTACTAAGGAAAGTATAACTATCTTATACTTCCTTGTATTTGTATACTATGATTATTAAGATTCTATAAGATTTAAGGTATAATCTTTTTTCTTTGTAAACTTTTCTTAAGTTTCATTTCCGGAACCATATTTCCAGAACCTAGCAAATTTGTAGAACTAAGAGGTCTTGTGAATTTACATTGTTTAACCTTATTAAACATAGTTTTTCCTCAAGGTTAAAAACAAAAATTTTATACCAACTTTAAAGGTTCCAAAGGAATTTTTAAAGTATATAATTCACCCACTCTTGTATATTGAGAATCTACATTCATTATTTTGATCCTACAATACACATAATCAATAGTTTATAGGATTGTTACAATATAATATTTATAAGGAGTTATCTAAAAATATAAATTCAATCACTGAAAAACTTTGATGGATAGCTAGGGGACCAAATGTAAATATTATATCTTACAATAGTTTTATAATTAATGGTTATATGTTCTATACTAAGGAATAATATGAACTTAGTCTGATGAAAAATAATGGATTTATACTTGTGGCACAAGTGATTCACGTATTCCGTTCCAATGATAGAAATATAATTTATGCGGATATGTCATATTTTGACATCATCGAATAGATATATGAGTTGGATTATACAAAATTTCAAGTTCCAGTTTTCTATTGCAAATGGGTTGCTAACATGAGTGTAGTGAAAGTTGATGAATTGGGATTTATGAATGTGAATTTCAGTGTGGAAGGGTATAAAGACAATCGATTCATAATGGAATCCCAATAATGGTAGGTATTTTATGTCTTAGATCCAAAAAATAATAATTAGTCAAATGTCACATTGGAAGCTAAAAAAATTGTGGGTTCAGTTTAAAATTCAATTGAGGATGACCCATTAACTAGGATATCACAATCATTTCATGGAGATCATAATGTAGATAAATAATTATAAACTAGAGGGGACCAAAAATAGTGGATTTGGATACTCGATATAGAATCCAAATCGATTCAACATTTTAAAAAAGAAAGTTCAATGAGTATGTTACAATGTTTTTAATATAATATTATTTTACTCCTAATATTATGTGTTATATAATTAATTTACATAATCCAAATTAAATGTTTAACAAATAATTTCGATAATGAATTCTTCAAATGATGATGTTACCAATCTCATGGAAGAACTAACTATCAATGGTGAAACTGTAGAATTATTAGGGGATCAAAAACATGCTGATGAAAAAAACAAGATTGGCATAGAATCACAATTTTAACTAAAATTATAATGCTAATAAGAAAAGGTATTGTAACAACCCTATCCTTTTAAATATATTAATACATTAATTTAATCATAACTAACCATCAAATACAAACCAAGGATCGTAAAGTTTAGTGTCTTTGTATAATTAGGCACATAAAACCAAAAATATGGGAATAGAATAAAAAATATTTATATTAATTATCTATAATGATCTCCTAACTTCCTTTTAGCCCTTACATCTACATAGTATAACTTGGGGAATACATATAAAAAAAAGATGAGTTGAAAATCCTGATAAGGGAACAAAACATAGGGTTTGAAGGTATAACATGATGATATAAAAAGGCATGGAACATGAATAAACATATGGAATCATAAAATGTAGAACATAGGATCTTGTAATCATGGAATCATGGGAATTTTGAAATAACATACAACATGACATAAGAATGAGTCAAGGCTAATTTCCAAGACCATTATATATGGGGGACATAGTCCCATAAAAGAACCAGGTTCAGTCCCTATCCCAAAATGAAGTCTCATAATACTAAACATTATCCAATGCATTGAAACGCTATTTAGGAACACCCATAATAACCCATTAATTCATATGTGTTCCATATAAATAATCAAAAATAATCATAAGGGTTACCCATAGAAAGAAATGGGTATCGTAATCATGTCATAAGGCATAACAAATGGGCATATCATAAAGGTTTCCATGAAAGAATGGATTTAAATCATAAATGAAAATTAATAAGTGAAAATAGGAATTGATAATTATAAATAATTTCCAACTAAAGTTAAAACATGTAAAAATAGTGTTTAAGAAACTTTTTTAATGAGCTATTTTAGTGTGGTTTAAGGGAAAATATTAAAGAGTATTTAAATAGAAAAATTCATAATTGTTTGCATAAAATCATAAATGAACCAAGATATTTTTACATGATAAAATGAGTGATTTTATGAAAATAATGGTTGCTTAAAATAGATTATGGAGTGTACTTGAAAATGGGTATGAAATTGAAATGTTCCCATTAATTGGGCTTCTTTATTAAGAAGGATTGAAAAAGGAACCTTATAAAGAATGTATTTAACCATAAAATAAAGAATAAATGAGATAGGTAGATGTATTTGTAACATAAAAAAATAATTTATGAAGATTAAATAAAAATAATTAGGAATTACATTGGGGTAAAGAGAGATAAAGCATAACCTAAAGAAAAAATGAAGGTTTGGAGAGAATTTCTTACCTTATGACTGAAAAATTTATGTACTTGTACTTAAATGTCGTAGATAATAAAATTAAGTCCATTAATTAATTAATTAATAACCTATTATACATTTATTTGATTTCTTATATTTTTTATTTTAATTTATGTCCTTTTTTATGGGTTATAATAATCAATTTTTTCATTCTCATATCATTCGTTTCATGACTTTATGATCGGTTCCATTGAGTTTAATTATGGGAGTTCTTGTAAAATGAAAGAAAAATCCAAATGTGGAAATATATGATATTGATGCACCTAAATTTTTTTAAATGGTATCATATATAATTTTATTTTGAGATATGATAATTATTCATTAGATTAAATTTAATGATGAATGTTACATTATTTTGGTGAATTTTTGATCATCATGAACTAGTTTTATTTTTTTATTTAATTTTATGTATATGTATTAGTTTCAGAACATGAAAAAATATATAATATACATGTTTCAATATATATTAAACATAATAATGGTTCTATGACCAAAATTTAAGGTGGTAAAGGAAAATGAAAATGTATCATCCATGATGGGGGTAAATCGACACATCACAGGTGATGTTTTCATTATTAGAATAAATGGAAGAGGGAAGATATTTGATGATGAATTATTCTATAAACATAAAACATTTCAGTATATAAAATATACTATAATTATAATGTCACTTTTGAATAGGGATGTGAGGAGAGGATAATAAAAAAATATATTTAAAATAAATTAAAAGAAAATAAAAGAGTATTATACCTCTTGAACTTCTTATCCTTGAGAAGCTCCTTTGGGAAATTGGGTTTGATCTTTTGTTGAGAAAAAGGTCTCCTAGATATATAGAATAATATTGAGAGAGGAATTGTCTAGAATATAAGTAAGCTCCAAGGATTAGAAGATGTGAGGATAAGAGGTGGTGAGTGATGATTTTTATAGTGGAGTAGAGGGGTATTTTTTGATTATTTTATTCATTTGTTTTTTATTTTCGATCAAGGCCATCAATAGTTAAGATTATTATGACTAAATAGAGTAACTAGTGCTTATGATTTAAAAATATTGGTTCTTACATCAAACATACATCGTTCATGACTAAATAATTCATGTATTTATCTTATACTCTAAATTAACGTATTTCACTATTCACTAAAAATTCAAATATTTTAGAAAAATCCCAAAAATTCCCCCTAACAATTTTTTAACATGTAGATTTCAATAAAATAACTCCATTTTATGAAAATAATTTTCTAAATATGATACATTTAATTTTTAAATAAAATCATCATTTATTAAAAAAATACCGATTTTAATATTACAACCGACTTTAATATTACAACCGATTTTAAGACACTTTGAAAAATTAATTAAGGTCTCATAAAATTATCTTATAATAATAATACAACATAATATTAATTTATAAATCTATTTTGTGAAAATTAATTTTCTTTTAAAATATTATATTAATTATAAAATCATAAATAAACATTTACACATTACAAAAATACCAATACTTAATTTATCATTTTTAAAACATTTATTTACTAATATTAAGATATAAATATATGAAATTTTAATTTATAAGATACAAAATTTTTATTTAAACTTTTATTGGTGAGGTTACTATTATATTGGTGATATTACTATTCTTAATGGTTATATTAGTATTCTAGAAGTCAAGTTACTATTCCATCGGTATAGGTTCCTTAATTTTTAGAAATACCTCTAATTTTATTCATTATTCATTTATAAAGTTTGTATTATGTGGTTTATAATATTATAAGAAGGGAATTTCCATTGATAGAATTCTTGGTTATTACATTCTTACCCCCTTATGAAATTTCACCCTTGAAATTTCATTTTATATTATAAGTTGAAAATAGGTGAGGGTATTTATACTTCATTTAATACTATGGATCCCATGTTACCTATTCATAGTTATGGTTCAACCATAATAATTTAACCAGTTTAGTAGTCTTGTTGCACAAAAATTTATCTCTATGCTCTAATATTTTCACTAACTTCTCCTCGTAAGTGAGACCATTTTCCAACTGTACCACCTCTAAATTCTGTACATGTGAGGGATCTAGTATTTAATTACCCAATATGGATATGTGGAATAGATAATGTACTTGATAAATGGTTTTTGGAAGTTCTAGTCGATAGGCCACAACTCTAACATGATCAAGAATTTCAAATGGGCCGATGTACCTGGGATTCAACTTTCTTTTCTTCCCAAATATCATGATTCTCTTAGATGGAGAAATGTGGAGCAATACCCTGTATCCAACCTTAAAATCTATATCTCTTTGATGATTGTTTGCATATCTCTTCTATCAAATTTGGAAAACCTGAATATACTCTTGAATTGTTTTCAACTTTTCTACAATTTCTTTAGCCATTTCAGGTCCTAGAAGCTTATGTTCACCGACTTCATCCTAGCATGCTGGTGTTCTACATCTTTTCCCATAAAGGGATTTATATGGATCTGTTTGGATGCTAAAGTAGAAAATATTGTTATAAGATAACTCAACTAGACGTAGATATTGGTTCCATCCTCCTTTGAAGTCTATAAAACATGATCTCAACATGTATTCTAGTGTCTGAATAGTCCACTCAGATTGGCCATCAGTTTGAGGATGATAGGACATACTAAAGTTCAACTCAGTGTTTAGATCACGTTTGATACTTTTACAAAACATATTGGTGAATCTCAGATCTCAATCAGATATAATCGACAGTGGTACTCCATGAAGCCTTACAACTTCTCTTATGTATATCCTTGAAAGTTGATCCAGTGGGAAGTCCACTTGAATTCTGATAAAGTGAGCTATATTTGTAAGAAAATCCATGATAACCCATATAGCATTATTTCCTTTGGATGTATTTGGAAGTTTGGTGACAAAGTCCATGGTGATTTTCCCACTTCCATATTGGTATGGGTAATGGTTGCATCACCCCCTTTGGATTTTTTCCTTTTATCCTTCACTTTCTAATATACCAGAAACTTTGATGTATATTCAGTGATCTCCTTCTTCATATTGTCCCAACAATAGTTCTCTCAGAGATCTTGATAAGTCTTTGTTCTCCCTAGGTGAATACATAAAATTGATCTATGTGTGACCTTTATAATATCTTTATTTATATTCCGATCGGATGGTACACATAGCCGTTAGCCAAATATTATGACTCATTCCTCATAAATTTTGAACTCTGAGGATTTCCCTTTTCTGATAGCTTCCACCTTTTTCTGAATTTCCTTATCATTTATTTGAGAATAATTTATTTTATCCATAATGTATGGTTGATCAATCATTTGAGAAAGTATTGATGATTTTTATCCCTTAATGATCCCCATTTCTATCCTCTTCAAATATAAGATTATTGGATCCTTCTCAATTCTCATCAATGATAAATTTATAGGATCCTTTCTGCTCAGAGCCTCCACCACTTTATTCTATTTACCTAGATGATAGTGGATTGAGAATTAATAATCCTTAATGATATATAACCATCTTTTATGGATCATATTAATCTCATTCTATATGAATATATATTTTAGGATCTTATAATCAGTATATATTTCACACTTCTCCCTATAGAGATAATGTCACTAAATTTTTAGTGCGAAGATCAGAGGTACCAACCCCTGATAATACATAGGATAGTTTTTCTTGTGAATTTTCAACTATATTGAGGTATAGGCTATCAATTTATCATTTTTAATAAGTACATATCCTAATAAACTTTTTGATCATTAATGTATACCATAAAGAGTTCCCCACTTACTGGTAGTGTGAGTACTGGTGCCTGTGATAAGCCTCTTTTTTCAACTCTTTGAGGTAGTCTTCACATTCATTGGTCCATAAAAACTTTACTCCATTTCAATTTAGCTTGGTTAATGGGTTTGAAAATTGTGATAATTTATTCAAAAAACATCAATAATACCTAAATAAACCAAGAAATGATAGATCTACATTACAGATATTGTCTTGGGACACTCTTTGATTTCCATTATCATGGAAGGGTCCACATACATCCCTTTGCTGGTAATAACATTCCCCAAGAATTATACTTCCACCATCCATAAATCACATTTATTGTACTTTTCATACAACTTATCCCTTTGAAAATTCATTAGCATAATATTCAAATTCTACTCATGTTCCTCCTTTCTCTTAGAGTATATCAGAATATCATCAATAAAGAGTACCACAAACTTGTTTAGGTAATCACCAAATACTATATTCAACAAGTACATGAAAACATTTGAAGCATTAGTGGTTCCTAATGTAATCACCATGAACTCACAGTGTCCATACCTTGTTTAAAAGGAAGTCTTGGGTATATATTACTTTAACACCTTTAATTGGTTATATCCCTACTAAAGGTCCACCTTATAGAAATATTTTTCCCCATGTAGTTAATCGAACAAGTCATCTATCCACGATAGGGGATACATGTTCTTTATCATGATTTTGTTGAGCTCATGATAGTCAATGCAGAGGATCATTGATACATCCTTCTTCTTGAAAAAAAGGACTGATGAACCCCATGGTGAAGCAATCAAGTATATGAAACCCTTGTCCAGATTATATTGTAATGACTTCTTCAGTTACTCTAACTCAATAGTGGAAATTTTGTATGGAGTCTTTGATATAGGAAGAGATCTAGTAATAAGTTCAATTGATAAATCAACCTCTTGTTCAAGAGGAAGTCTAGGCAATTCTTTTAGGAACACATCAGTGTAGTCCCTCACGATGGGAATGTCTTCAAGCACGATTCTATCCTTTAACTCAATCATTTTATCCAGATATAATTTATTATAAGGAAATAATATACACAATTTTGATGATTATTCTAAAGGTGATTCATCCTCATCCTTACACTTGTATAGAATTGGAAGATGCTTCATGATTTGAACAATGATCTCCCTTTCCCAACAGTTGATGTTGGATTTATATAAAGATATCCAATACATGCATGATATAGCATCAAACTCCACTAAAGGAAGCATGTAAATATTTTTTTGGAGGTTTATTCCACAAACACTAAACAGGGAGGATTTATATACTTTGGATGCAATAATTTCCCCATTTTTTATTCTCAAAGATAACTCAACCTCCATATTTTGAGGTGGTGTGTGAATAGTTCTACTAAACTTTCCAGATATGAAAGAATGCGTAGAACTAGAATCAAATATTACATTCTCTATTCTTAAATTAATAACAATTTTACCTATAACCACATATTTTTTGGGTTCCAACTCAGTATTAGTTATATCATATGCCCTTCCTTGTTTCCTTGGAGTTTTTTATTGTTGATTTCCTCCAAAAACCTTTGGCTCAGAGTATTGGTTAAAAAAATTTCAATGATCCTTTCAGTTGATACACCACACTACAAACTGAGTTTTGATCTGAACCTTCTTGTATTCCTCCACATTTGTGGGATTCTTCATATCTCTTCAAAAATTATTATCTAGATTCCCCTCTCTTCAATATTTGAAGCATTTCCTAGTTCCTTTTAGAAAGTTCCTAGGATTATTATTCCCACAATTTTTATGTGTGGGATGTTGGGTTTTGTCATGAACCGCCTTCAACAAGATGAGGGAAGGGACATCAAATTTCCAGACCCTTACTTATTCAAGTAGAAGGATAGATAATGACCCCTAAGTCCTGCCTTAAATAGGCCCCAGAGTGGTGACTAGCACCAAGGGAATAAAATACTATGTGATATGAAAGACATTACCCTTTTTTTGAAAAGGATCAGGAGATAAAATAGTAAATCTTAAAAAACACCAAAATTGGAAGTAAAAGTAAAGAAAAAAACAATCCATTCCCATATTCATGTTCCAATATAAAGTGCTACAAGTACAAGGAAACTTTAAAGGAAAGTACCAAAAGAAAATAAAAGTAGTAACACTAACGGTCCCAGTGTACAAGCTAATACCATCTTGCACAGTCCTCGAAGTCCTCCTAGAAACCTGAAAATAATTTTATATACATAGGGTGAGTATACAGGTATACTCAGTAGGTATGACCAAAAGCCATCATTCACAAGTGGGGAGGTGTTCTAATGCCCCATGAGAAAAAGGAGATAACAAAATCACCCAGTAAATAATCTATCCACCCAAACCTCACCAAGGAACACTCACTTTACCACTGGTCATTAAAGACATCCTATGCATCAAACCTCCCCCACCATTTTCACTGCAGTCTCACTGCCTCCCAAACAAAAACCTTTTGGGCCACCACAACCACGTATCCTATTCGTAGACACCTAGGCCACAATAACCACACACATCCCCGCCCACAGAAACCTAGGCCACAACAAATACCACCACACCCAAAGAAACCTGGGCTAGAACAATTACCGCCACGCCCAAAGACACCTGGGCCTCATCCCAAAGACACTTGGGAAACAAACTGCCCGCACACACCTGGTCCAACCACCAAAACTACCCTACCCAAAGAATATTGGGCTATAATAGAACTTGGGCCATCATATCTTGCCCAAAGAGTCTTGGGCTACTTGGTAAAGGGAGCAGAAAAGAATCTAATAACCAGCCACTCATATGAGTATTGGAAAAAACACCCTCCCCCATGAAATGGGGGTGTTCAGCACAAAGTTCTCAACTTGTGTGGGGTGAGAATAAGAAACACAAGAACTAAATTATACATATAAGTAAAAAAGAAATCATCCCAACCTAGGGGTTCCAAAACCAGCCCATACACAAACACCCTCGTTACTATTAATTCATAAAAAGAACAACAGGCACAACCAAGTCACAAATCATTCCCAGAAAACAATTCCCCATTAAACCCATTCTTGTTATCACATTCAAGTGGTTCAATTTAAATAATTCTTCACTACCAGGCAACTAATAGGCATAGCCACAATACAAGTAAGAAAAAATATCCAAGTGACAAATTAAGCATTCACAACCGGTTCTCTTGTAAAGTCACAACAACAAAAGGGATCTGTGAGATCCCTCAAAGTACTGGAACCAAACCAAGCCCTAACATATGGCCCCACACGACCCCAAATCCACAAAATAACAAGTATACAATAGGGCATCCCATCTACATTCATGTCACCTCACAAGAATCAAGCAGATCAACCACACATATTACCAAGATAGAGAAAAGGAGTTTTCAGATTCAAACACACCATTAACTAAATTAATTATTTCTGTTTGGTTAACCGGGGTGATAACACATTGATTTTTGTTCATTGGACATCCATTTAATCAGCTGAGTTTATGTGATTAACCAATTTCCATGTTATAGCCATTCAACCATCATAAAAGATAGGGGTTCATTAGTGTGCAAGGAAGGACCTCCAATGACCATTATTTTCAATGGACACAATCCCATACAATTCACAATATATAATCAAAGGTAAAAGAGTACATAAATTTCATCAAACACACCCCTTAATTCTTTAAAAACCATTTATTATCTTCGTTAAGGTTTGGTTTCGTCCATCCCCATTGGAACATTATCATACCCACCCTCATGATACACAATAAAGAGAGACGAAGGAAAACACTACCCAGATAATCAACGATCGAAGTATTTCTCCACGTGAAAAGAATTGGGGATACAAGACTTGAAGGGGCGGAACTCCGAGGACGCCAAGAGTGAGCACGAAAGTCTCCAATACAGGCACACCACTAGCCTTGGGAATGGAGACTCCAAATTCACAAAGGAAAGGAAATAGACCAGCCAATAAGAAAAAATAATCCCCGTGTGATAAAAGGTGAGATCCTAGAGTTACAGGATATGAATTCTTGAATCGCTTTAAAGGAGGATCATGGTTTCACTAAATGGTTGGATGGTTACACATGATGGAATTAATTTTCATTGAATAATTCTCATTTTAGAGGTGACCATAATGGTTGTGAGTTAAAGGGTTTCCTTTAAATAGATGAAAACAAGTAACAATGGCGGAATAGGAAAGTATGGGAAAAGGGTGTGACACTAAGGAAAAAGACACACGTTTTGGTAAGTTTAGAGTCGCCCAGATCTTGGGGGATTGTGGATATCATTTATGGGATTTTAATGTCTTTAAAAGGGGTAATAAAACACTTTGACATCAAAAGATACATTGAGGGGGCAGAACTGGAAAAAAACAAAGGGTGGGACACCGTTTGGTGAGACACCGTAATAATTCCACCGTCATGGTGCCACCGTCACAGTTCCACCATAAGCGGTTCCACCATTTAGGTGTGCAACTGTGACAGTGCGACCGCTACTGTGCTATCAGTTCGATGGAACACCACATGCGGTGCAATCGTCACAGTGCCACCAGTTTGGAAGAATACTGTAAGAGGTGCCACCATTTTAGTGTGTGATCGTGAAAGTGTGACTGCTATGGTACCACCATCACGGTGGCACCACAATAGTGTCAACGGTTTGGTGGAAAACCATAAGCGGTGCCACCGTTTCGGTGTGTGACCATGATCGGTGCCACTGGCATGATGTCGCCATGATCAATGCCACTGTTTCAGTGGAACCATTCGATGTAACCGAGTTTTTGGAAAAATCCTTAATGAGTCACTTTTTGGTACATTAAATCAGATACCTCTCAAACTATTATCTCCCTTGAGAATCAAAACTAGACTTGAATAAAAGAGAGGGGTCTGAAAAACCACCTTGAAAGATACCTCTTAGGAGTAAACCTCCTCGACCTCTTGGAACACCTCTCCCTCATCTATCTTCTGAACAACCATGGATACACTACCACTCCTCTCCCCCAAGTATCCACAAAAAATTTTAAAGGTTATACCGTCCAGTCATATGGATTAGGGAGTACCTTCCTCCATGTCAAGATACTATCCTCTTTGGGTGGCACTGACTCACACGCACGGGTTTAACCACATCCACTTTAATGCATCTTGATTAGGGATCTGGTCCTCCCCTCCCCACAGTTAGTACTCTTCACACACATCTATAGAACGAGGGAAATAGTCACTTTCATAGTTAACAAGGTCAAGCACTACATCACAAACAAGTAAAAAACAAAAAAGAACAAAACTCAAAACAGCTCTGGGTACTGGGCGCACATCTGTGCCTCCCATTCCTAGGTACTCTCCTCGAGGCCACCATGCCTCCATAACACATGAACTAAGGGGATGGTTCATCCATGAAGCACCTTCTCATCATAATCCTCGATCCTCATTGGTCTCTCTACAAATGTCGCGTCATCATCGATATACAGCTTCCCCCAGTCTAGGACGTGCGATTCATTATGTAGATACTGACGGAGCTGAGACACGTGGAAGACATCGTGCACCATTTATAGAGGTAGTGGTAACGCTAGATGATAAGACACTTCACCGACCCACCGAAACACCTCAAAGGGTCTGACGAACCTGGGAGAAAGATTAGTCCCCCTACCAAACCTCCATTGGCCATGCCGAGGGGATACCTTCAAGAATATGTGGTCCTTGATCTCGAACTGCAAGGGTCTCCTCCTATGATCGACATACGACTTCTACCGGTCCTAATCCACCTTCATCCTCTCCCGTATAATCTGAACCTTCTCCTTCATACTCTGTACCACCTATGGGCCAAGAACACCTACTTCCCTGATCTATTTCCAACACATGGGTGGGTGACACTACCTCCCATACAAGGCTTCGAACGAAGCCATGCCAATGGTAGAGTGATAGCTATTGTTGTAGGTAAACTCTACCATAAGCAAGTGTCATACCCACGATCCCCCAAAGTACAAAACACATGCCCGTAGCATATTGATTAGACAATCAAAAAACATTTTATAATTACATTTTATTGGGATTAAAAGTTCATTTTTGATCATATGGGCCTAAGTTAGTACATTTTAATTTTAAACATCCATTCTCATCAATTGTGCACTTCATGCCTAATGTACACCAATTTAGGCCCAATGACTCATCTGATTTTATTGAATGTAATTATTAATGTTTTAATATTATATTTTTGGAAATGTATCTTCACTTCAAATTTAAATGTTTCTCATTCAGGGAGCAAGGAAAGATTCATAAAGGATGATGAAGATATTTGGTGATGAAAGGAGACAATTCCGGTGAAGGCAGATTGGACACCAACCCACTGTTGAGGATGTGGGTCCCACAATACTGTACCAATGAAGCCCAAATTTCTTATGATGATAGAAGACATACAGGGGAACAAATAATTCTTCAGTCCAAAGTTCTAATTCGGTTTCCATGATGGTGATCAAGGCAGCCCAAATGGAAGATCAGAATCTGGGCCAGAATCTGCGGCCCAGAATGTCAGCCCAGAATGTCAGCCCAATGAATCTTCCATATCTCCCGAACCAAAAAGTAAATTGGGCTGATATTTTACAGTATTTTATAAGATATCCTCAGATTTATTTTTGTCTTATATGGCCCACTCCAAATCTGCCATCTAGAAGGACTTTGAAGCGGATTTGTCAAGTGGATGGAAGCTGGATGCCATCTCGGGTCAAGGGTGGAGAAGTCTCCTCTCCACCTACTTTCCACCACCTATGCCTACCCTCATTGATTGGGATGACTTGGACTGTTGGAGCTCGGCCTAAGGATCCAAATTTTCCTATTTAAGGCAGTGGTGATGAGGAGGAACATATACCTTCTTTCATGTAATGTTATTATGCTCAATTTTCGTTGTAATGCTTTCATTTCCCCATGTAAGTTTCTTTTTGTATTTCTAAGTTCTTAATCCAATTCCTTATCTTATATTCTTCCAATTTCTATAATTAAATCTCTAAAATCACAAAAGCACAGTGATAACTCTGTGTTTTGGTGATATAGTTCACACATAGGTGTGAATTCCATTCACACACACAGAGGAGTGCTTGTTATTTCTGCGGTTTTGCTCTCTTCAATTCAATTCTTGTAAGCCTTATTCCGCCCACCATTGATAGCATATCATCAATGGAGGGATAAAACTTTAATGGGTTGATCTTAGGAAGATGAAAAGGCTGGATTTAATGTTATTTAATGCACGAATTATTGTTAATTGGTTAAATAATTCAAGACTTCCATTCTTCAATTATTTTCGCTCCTCATCTTCACTGTGTTTGAAAAAGCTAATTCCAATTACTAAATTGACCATATACCTTGGAGAGATCATGAATATGGTTCTCTAAGTGTTTTGGTGACTAGTAATTGAGTTTAGTTAGTATCTAACCAGAAAATGATGAAGGTAGTGTTATTTTGAAGAATGGTTTCATCAAGAATTAATAAAACCAAAAATTTGTCTAAAGAAATAAAATGCATTCAATCCACCCAAGCGTAACCCTAAGATCAACCCATTTCATTATAATTGAACTCAACTAAACTTATTAGTCTTCTACAAAAACACTTAAAAACAAATCCAAGTTGGCCACTTCATATCCAAAAATCCATCCCTTAGGTTGTGTATCTTAGGTATCTTCTTAGGTCTCTGTGGAATCGACAACCCAAGCTACACTACAAGGACCGTTCTACCCTTATTCTCTTGGGTAAATTTGGGCGTGAACCAAATTTTGGCGCCATTTCCGGGGACCAATTAAGTACCTTAGATCCAAAAAAAACCTTCTTTCCTCACCTCCATTCTTCTACTCTCACCCAAGATCTCTTATCTTGTCCCTTTCTCACTTTTTTTGGCGCATGTCCGCCTACACCCGCGATTTCTCAAACAGACTAGTTAGGGTGGAAAGTCCTAGGATAGGGGAGTCAAGTGAACCTAGGGGATTGTTTAAATCAGATCCAAATATTCTTGAAACCCCAAAGTCATAACTTGAAACAAGTCCAATGGAGGGTCATCCACAAAATCAAATTGTATACCCTGGAGGGAATCAAATGGGAAACCAAAACCAAGAAGCTCCAAACTTAGGGAATGTAGTTGATCAAACCATGAATGACTACCTCACTCCAGCTTGGACCAATGCCCCCTCATGTATTAGACACAATTCCATAGGATACACCAACTACATATTCAAACCCCATGTCCTAAACCACCTTCCAACCTTTCATGGGATGGAGTCAGAAATGCCATACCTTCATGTCAAAGAGTTCAATGAAATTGTTGAAACCATGTGTCGCCCACATCAAATAGAATCTGATAAGATGAGGATATTTCATTTTTCATTAAAGGATCGAGCTAAAAATTGGCTAAACAACTTGAGAACTGCATTAATCCACTCTTGGGACCAACTGCAAAGAGAATTATACAAAAAATACTTCCCTCATCACAAAACAATTGCACTTAAAAAGAGCATCCAAAACTTTTTTGAAAAAGAGGGAGAGTAATTTTATGAAACATGGGAGAGGTTAAAAGACACCCTAAACATGGTTCCACACCATGGGTTTTACATACCTGAACAAGTGATAATTTTCTATGAAGGGTTGGGTCCGGGTAATAAACAATTCATTGACATGATGTGTAATGGAACTTTTAAAAACAAGGCCCCGAATGATGCGTACGAGAATCTGGAAAGTCTGGCTGAACAAAACCAAACTTGGGGAACTTCACCTTATTCTGAAAAGCCACAAAGAACCACTGGAATTCATACACTTATAGAAGAGGAAACCCTTAGGGCTAAACTCGCAGCACTCTCTAGGAAGGTTGAAGAGATAGACCTTAGGAAAGTCCATGAAATCCAAAATGTAGACCTTGTTTGTAGAATTTGTGACAAACATGACCATAAAACAGACAACTGCCCAACCATTCCATCCATCAAGGATGTTCTTCTAGGAGGACCCTCAGCGGAAGTCAATGCCCTAAACTTTCAAAAGCCCCAATACCAAAACACCTTCAATCCAAGGTACAATGACCACCCAGGCTTCCGATGGAAGGATAACCAACAACATAGCCAACCACAAGGGCAAAATCCTTACCCTCAACAAAACTACCAAACCCATAATCAGTTTCAAACCCAACCTATCCAATACCAACAGCCACCAGTCCATTTTCAACAAACCATTCCACCTTCAAAATATCCCCTAGGGATAAACCAATCTTCTCAAGCACCAACCCAAACTGTTCCACAAAGCCTACTAGAACAACTTTGCAAACAAATGGAAAGGATGAACTTGGAAGTCTCTTCCCTTAAACAAGAACTTCAAACAATCAAAACTAGGAAGGCACCCATGCCTACCCAAGCCATTCCACAACAAACAACAAGGGGAGAGTCAAGTTTCAATCAATCAAATCATTAACAATTGAAAGCAGTGACAGTCTTAAGAAGTGGGAAATCAATTGAAAAACTTGAACAAACCATTTCAGAACTATTAAAAGATTCAACATCACTTCAAAATGATGAAGAACAACCCACATATTCTGAAAAAACCAATGAGAATGAGAAGGAACCACAACCACACCAAACACTCAAACAACCTGCTCCCTTCCCTCAACGCATGAGTGGGAAATCCAAGCATGAACTGAGTGAAACCTTGAGAGAAATCTTCTCTCAAGTCAAGATGAACATTCCAATCCTCGATGAAATACAAACCATACCATCCTACTCAAAGTACCTTAAGGACTTGTGCACTTTTAAAAGGAAATTTTTACATAAAAACCAAGTCCTTTTGGCTGCTAATGTGAGTACCACCATTCAAGGGACCATTCCTCCAAAGATGAAAGACCCGGGTTGCCCTTACATCAATGTTGAACTAGGAGAGAAAAAAGTTTTCAAGGACTTGTGTGACCTAGGTGCCAGTGTAAACCTCATTCCTTATGCCATGTATTGTCAGTTAGGGCTCGAAGAACTCCAACCCACATCTGTCACTCTTCAACTCACTGATCGCAGTGTTCGGGTTCCAAAGGGGATCTTAAAGGATGTTTTAGTGAAAGTTGAGAATTTCATTTACCCTGCTGACTTCATTGTCCTTGACAATCATCCAAGCTTAGGTCCTAGGGAGCAAACCCCAATCATTCGTGGCCATCCTTTCCTTGCAACAATCAACTCTGTTATCCGAGTCCGAAATGGGAACATGACCATCACCTTTTGTAACATGAGTCTAGACTTGAACATCTATAATGCAAGCTCACAAATAGGAGATGACGAGGACATTCATGAAGTAAACATGTTAGGAAGCATTGAAAATGAATCCATAGAACATCAAGAAATATTTTATGGATGTTTAAGTCAGGATGAGATTGATTTCCTTTGTTCACATGAAGGAAGTTTATCTCCTTGGCTCGAATCATTTTCAAATTGCTCCTATGATGATGTCTTAGGACCAACAATCAGTGAAACCTTTCAGGAAACCACATTCATGGAGACAACTCAAACTCACTTCCCTAACCTAGATCAATACAATCTTGTGGCTGAAACTTCTACACATGGGGAATCAATTCAATCTGAAAATCTAGGAAACAAATTTGATCTTGATCCAATGCCCCAATCTTCTGCTGAAATTCTGAACCAACCTGATCTTGAATTGAAGGAACTTCCTACTTCCCTCAAGTATGCCTTCCTAGGGGAAAATCAGACACATCCTATAGTAATATCTTCTTCTCTTGAATCCAATCATGAGGGGATGCTTCAAGATGTCCTTAGGAAACACAAGAAAGCCATTGGTTGGACCCTGTCTAATATTCCTGGGATTAGCCCACTTATTGGAACTCATAGGATTACTCTTGAATCTGAATCCAAAACATGTCGTCAACCTCAGAGGAGACTCAATCCAAATCTTATGGATTTGTTAAGGAAAAAACTTCTTAAGTTGTTGAAAGCTGGTATCATCTACCCCATAGCTGAGAGTGAGTGGGTAAGCCCAATTCAAGTTGTCCCAAAGAAAGATGGAATCACTGTGATCACTAATAAGGTTGGGGAAATTCTTCCAACTAGGGTGAGTAGTGGGTGGAGAGTCTGTATTGACTATAGGAAGCTCAACTCTTGTACCAAGAAGGACCATTTTCCCTTGCCCTTTATTGATCAAGTCCTCGAGCGAGTGGCGGGTCATCAATTCTATTGCTTCCTAGATGGGTACTCTGGGTACAATCAAATCGAGGTCTCCTTGGAGGATCAAGGGAAGACAACATTCACCTGTCCATTCAGCACCTTTGCCTTCAAACGCATGCCGTTCGGGTTATGCAATTCCCCTGGAACCTTCCAGCGGTGCATGATGGGAATCTTCTCAGATATGGTAGGGGATTTTATAGAGGTCTTCATGGATGACTTCTCTATCTTTGGGGATACATTTGAGGGATGTCTTAGGAATGTGGAGAGAGTTTTGTCAAGATGTGAAGAAAAGAATATGGTCCTAAACTGGGAAAAATTCCATTTCATGGTAAATGAGGGGTTAGTCCTTGGCCATATAGTCTCGGGTAGGGGAATTGAAGTTGATAAAGCAAATGTTGACATCATTCGTCACCTTCCATCACCCAGAACTATTAAGTAAGTGAGGTCCTTCTTAGGACATGCTGGTTTCTATAGAAGATTTATTAAGGACTTTAGATCAATCTCTCGTCCTCTTTGTGATCTCCTAGTAAAGGATGCTCCATTTGTTTGGACAGAAAGCTGTGAGGGTTCATTTTCAACCCTTAAATCCGCTCTCACCTCTCCTCCCATTATGAAATCTCCAAACTGGGACCTTCCTTTCGAACTCATGTGTGATGCCAGTGACTTTGCTGTAGGAGCTGTGTTAGGACAACGGTGTGATAAAAATCCATATGTCATTTCTTATGCAAGAAAATCCTTAAATGATGACCAAATCAATTACACCACCACTGAAAAGGAGTTACTTGTTGTTGTGTTTGCCTTAGAGAAATTCAGGTCCTACCTCTTTTGATCACCCATCATTGTCTTCACCGACCATTCAGCTCTCAAATATCTCTTCAAAAAACAAGATGCCAAGGCTAGATTGATTAGTTGGGTCCTTCTTCTTCAAGAGTTCGATTTAACCATTAAGGATAAAAAAGGTTTCAAGAATGTTGTAGCTGATCACCTCTCTAGGTTGGAATTCAAAGACAACTCACATCACCTTTCTATGTCTGATTCATTTCCCGATGAGAACCTCTATTCTGTGAGTGATTGCCCTTGGTATGATGACATAGACAACTTCTTAGTTTCAGGGGTCATTCCAAAATTCTTAGGGACCCAAGATAGAAGAAAATTTCTTTCTTATGTCAAGCATTATGTGTTTGATGGCCCATACCTCTATAAGTTCTGTCCTGAACAAGTCATTAGGAGGTGTGTGCCAGAATCCGAACAAGAGTCCATCCTAATGTTTTGTCATAGTGAGGCTTGTGGAGGTCACTTTTACTCTAAGAAAACTTCTTCCAAGGTTCTTCAATGTGGTCTCTTTTGGCCCACCCTCTCAAGGGACTCCTACACATTTTGTCAAAGCTTCCCTAGGTGTCAACAAGTAGGGTCCATCACAAAAAGGAATCAAATGCCTCTCACTCCAATATTAGTGGTTGAAATCTTTGACTGTTGGGGAATTGATTTCATGGGTTCCTTCCCAAACTCTAGGGGATATCTTTACATTCTCTTGGCTATCGATTATGTCTCAAAATGGGTTGAGGCCATTCCTACAAAATCCAATGACCATCAAACTGTGATTAGATTCCTTAAAGAAAACATCTTCTCTAGATTTGGGATTCCTAGGGCTATCATTAGTGATCGTGGAACTCATTTCTGCAATCGCCCATTCTCATCGCTCATAGAGAAGTATGGGATTTCTCACAAAGTGTCCACCACTTACCACCCACAAACCAATGGTCAAGCTGAGTTAGCCAATCGAGAAATCAAACAAATTCTTGAGAAAACTGTTAATCCATCTAGGAAAGATTGGTCGAGAAAACTCTTAGATGCTCTTTGGGCATATCGAACAACATTTAAAACTATCCTAGGAATGTCCCCATATAGGTTGGTTTATGGTAAATCATGCCATTTTCCAATGGAGATTGAGCATAAGGCCTTTTAGGCAATCAAAAAAATGAACTTTGACATTTCTTTGGCTGGAATAAAGAGGAAATTGGATCTAAACGAGCTTGAGGAACTTAGGATGGAGGCTTATGAAAATTCAAGGATCAATAAAGCTAGAGTTCAAGCCTACCAGTCTAGGAATCTTAAAACTAAACACATTGAACCAGGGAAACCTATGCTTTTGTATAGTTCTAAACTTTATTTTCACCCGGGAAAGTTGAGGTCTAGATGGTCTGGTCCATACATAGTGCATAAGGTGTACCCCCATGGGGCTGTTGAAATTCAAGATCCCACCAATGGTCAAATATTTAAAGTTAATGGTCATAGATTCAAACCATTCATAGAACCATTCCAAAAACATGAAGTTAATGAAGACCTGAGTGAACCTACCTTTGATGAAAAAACAATTAATCAATTAGGGGTTTAAGTTGAGCTAACGACGTTAAACAAAGCGTTGAATGGGTGGCAACACATGATTTTTAAATTTACAATCACTTTATTGTTTTAATCAATTTTTTAGCAAAACAATTTGATATAATTTTACCTCATATTTTTGACCTGTTCTTCTCTTATGAGTATGGATGGGTATGAAAGGGGAGCGCCGTATTCATCCGTGTCACGCGGTGTGATCCCTGAGTATTATCTTACCCAGAAATTAAAAAGAAGACAATGTATCAACAATATAGGTGTTTGTAAGTTTTTATTTTATTTTATTTTATTTTTTTATTAAAAAAAAACAAAACAACAAAACAAAAAAAAATGTAAAAAAAAAGTGACACGCCGTAGGACGTGGGTCAAACCCCGTCACGACCGGCGAAGCTGCGGGACTCGAACCCGGGACCGAAGGGAGACAAGGGCGCACACCTACCACTGAACTACGGCGGTTGGTGCTTCCTTATTCTATATTCTTTATATATATACTTATATTTTAAATTTTTATATATATATATATAATTGTTTTTAAAAAAAATTATTACTTGTTATGAGTGTCGATCGTTGGAGTTTCAAAATTAACAAGTATGTTTTGTATTTATTTTTATTTTTATTTTTTTTATTTTATTGTTGTTTATTTTTAGAAAAGGGAACCTCAAGGGGTTTACATTGTGTCTAACTATGTTGGTTTTTGAGATTCAGGGGCTGCCAAGTTTGACGGATTTTCAGGGAAATCATAAGAGTACAAGCATACACTACCGCGAGGATTCTTCAAGTGACATGGAGACCAAGGGATTAAATGAGAGCATCACAAAATTCAACATCAAATATCAGGTGAAATTGTTCTATGCTACTATTCTCTGCCTCTACCCCTTCTAAATTATATTTTCTTTAAACACTGGGGATAGTGTTATATTATGTTGGGGGGAGGTGAAAATAAAAATCAATCACATAGAGCAATAAAATGTGCGTGTTAATTGAATGAAAATTTTCCTTAACCTTGAACATGTTATTACACATTGCAAACCTTTAAAACTGAATATTAAATAATTTTGTAATCCTTGATTCTGATTTTAATACATGTTTACGTTCATGAGCATAAAATTTTTGGAAAGTGTGGCTGTCTAATGTGATTTTTCACTGTTACATTTTCATCCAATTTTTATAAAAAAATTCACAATGCACGTCCGTTGGATTGTGGGGTATTAATTTTAATTCTTGGGGTCCCATAATAAATAGCATAGTTTTGGTGATCATTTTAAATTTAATATGAGTATTTTAAAAAATATATATATTAAAAAAAGAGGTGTAAAAAAAACAAAAAAAAAAAAACAAAAAACAAAAAAAAAACAATAAATTTGCGCATAGAGCAATGAAATGACTTAATGTGTGGCTTTCAGCACTTGGGGATCGTGACTCCATAGTTGTCTGGCTCAGAGTTGGGAATTTTATCTCTATTTGTGGAAATTCGAATTTGTTTTTGAATGAGTTAACTCGAGATGATGCCCGAGTATGTGGGCTTCACTTGGTGCCCTAAGACCTTTGAGCCTGGGAGTCATCGGCATAGTCTCACTACAAGGGTTGACTCATTTGAATTCAATTTCAATAAACATGGAAACATTGCAAAAAAAAAAGAAAAAAAAGAAAAAAATGAATACTCATATTAATATTAAAATGTGATTCCACCTAGCGCTTCCATCTTTTTCCCCTTGAATAAAAATGAACCCCCATGTCTATTGTGACACACAACACATCATCATGATTAATTGTAATTGGATGAAATGTGGAATTGAATTTGATCAGAAGAATGGGCTTGGGCTTGGGTTATTCTTTAGAACCTACATTGTATTAAATTATTTTGATGGGATGCATAATTTTTTTGGTATGAGGTATTTTGGTGAGCATTGTTTATTAAAATGTTTTTGGAAAAAGGAATTTGATTTTCATAATCTTTGAGTTATTTGCTCGGGAATAGCAAATATCAAGTTGGGGGGTGAGATTAGAAAATAAAAACACATTTTATAATTACATTTTATTGGTATTAAAAGTTCATTTTTGATCATATGGTCCTGAGTTAGTACATTTTAATTTTAAACATCCACTCTCATCAATTGTGCACTTCATGCCTAATGTACACCAATTTAGGCCCAATGACTCATCTGATTTTATTGAATGTAATTATTAATGTTTTAATATTATATTTTTGGAAATGTATCTTCACTTAAAATTTAAATTTTTCTCATTCAGGGAGCAAGGAAAGATTCATAAAGGATGATGAAGATATTTGGTGATGAAAGGAGACAATTCTGGTGAAGGCAGATTGGACACCAACCCACTGTTGAGGATGTGGGTCCCACAATACTAGACCAATGAAGCCCAAATTTCTTGTGATGATAGAAGAAATACAGGGGAACAAATCATTCTTCAGGACAAAGTGATAATTCTGTCTCCATGATGGTGATCAAGGCAGCCCAAATGGAAGATCAGAATCTGGGCCAGAATCTGCGGCCCAGAATGTCATCCCAATGAATCTTCCATATCTCCCGAACCAAAAAATAAATTGGGCCGATATTTTACAGGATGTTAGAAGATATCTGGGAATTCATTTTTGTATTCTATGTCCCACTCCAAATCTACCATATAGAAGGGCTTTGAAGAGGATCTGTCAAGTGGATGCAAGCTGGATGCCATCTCGGGTCAAGGGTGGAGAAGTCTCCTCTCCACCTACTTTCCACCACCTATGCCTACCCTCATTGATTGGGATGACTTGGAATGTTGGAGATCGGCCTAAGGATCCAAATTTTCCTATTTAAGGTAGTGGTGGTGATGAGTAACATATAACTTCTTTCATGTAATGTTATTATGCTCAATTTTCGTTGTAATGCTTTCATTTCCCCATGTAAGTTTCTTTTTGTATTTCTAAGTTCTTAATCCAATTCCTTCTCTTATATTCTTCCAATTTCTATAATTAAATCTCTAAAATCACAAAATCACAGTGATAACTCTGTGTTTTGGTGATATAGTTCACACATAGGTGTGAATTCCATTCACACACACGGAGGAGTGCTTGTTATTTCCGCGGTTTTACTCTCTTCAATTCAATTCTTGTAAGCCGTCTTCCGCCCACCATTGATAGCATATCATCAATGGAGGGATAACCCTTTAATGGGATGATCTTAGGAAGATGAAAAGGATTTATTTAATGTTATTTAATGCACGAATTATTGTTAATTGGTTAAATAATTCAAGACTTCCATTCTTCAATTATTTTCGCTCCTCATCTTCACTGTGTTTGAAAAAGCTAATTCCAATTACTAAATTGACCATATACCTTGGAGAGATCATGAATATGGTTCTCTAAGTGTGTTTGTGACTAGTAATTGTGTTTAGTTAGTATCTAACCAAAAAACGATGAAGGTAGTGTTATTTTGAAGAATGGTTTCATCAAGAATTAATAAAACCAAAAATTTGTCTAAAGAAATAAAATGCATTCAATCCACCCAAGCGTAACCCTAAGATCAACCCATTTCATTATAATTGAACTCAAATAAGATTATTAGTCTTCTCCCAAAACACTTAAAAACAAATCCAAGTTGGCCACTTCATAGCCAAAAATCCATCCCTTAGGTTGTGTATCTTAGGTATCTTCTTAGGTCTCTGTGGAATCGACAACCCAAGATACACTACAAGGACCATTCTACCCTTCTTCTCTTGGGTAAATTTGGGCGTGAACCACATATCCTCCAATGTCTGGATGGTCCGCTCTATATGCCCTTCTGTCTGGGGGTGGAAAGTAGTGATGAGGCATAACTAGGTGCAAAAAGCATGTTGCAATCCTTTGCAGAACCGTGAGGTAAACCGGGTATCCCGATCTGAGACTATGGACCTCAGAACTCCATGAAAATGCACCAACATGTCCACGTACCTCTGTGCTAAGGCATCCACCGCACTTGACTCCTTGATTTCCAGGAAGTGAGATGATTTCATCATCGGATCCACCACTATTCAGATAGCATCACAACCCAATTGAACTATGGGTATTTCGATGATGAAATCCATCGAGATGTCATCCCATTTCCCCTCGGGGACATCTAAAGGTTGTAACAGACCTCCTGGGATGCGGTGTTCAACCTTCAACTGCTGACACATGAGGCACTTTTCCACAAACTCTGACACTGTCCACTTCAACCCAAGCCACAAAAATTGGCCCCTCAAACCCCATTACACCTTGGAAACTTATGGGTGTACCACCTGGGGTGAGTTGTGAAACTAACCAAAAACTCTCTTGTGCATTTACACCGAGACAAACAAATTCTCAAAAAACAACATCCGATTCTTCCCTTCTTCTGACCATCCTCCCAGATCATCGACCTGGATAACATGATCGTACATCACTTCAGCCTCTAAGTTCCCCCCACTGAGACTCCTCCACCTACTACAACAGAGAGGATTTCACTATCATCTGGAATAGATATCCTCTTCCATCCTCTACCCTTGAATCTAGTTGTAGGGAAACCAAATCCTCCATTGCCTTCTAAGCACCTTCCGATTCTTGAAGCGCATCCTTCTGTGACTTCCTACTCAAGGAATCGACCACCACATTCCCCTTACATTCAGTGTAAGAGATTTTGAATTCGTAGTGCTGAAGAAACTCCATCCACCTCCGTTGCCGAAAGTTCAGGTCCTGCTAGGAGAATATATACCTCAAGCTCTTGTGATCCGTGATGACCACGAAGAACTCCTCAGTGAGGCAATTCCGCCACAACTTTAGTGAGAACATGACCACTGTAAGTTCCAGATCGTGGGTGGCATAATTACACTCATGGGGACATAACTACCTAGACCCATAGGAGATCACCCCTGTTGTTGCATCAGCACACACCCCATGACTTGGCCT
Source organism: Viscum album (assembly GCA_963277665.1). Taxonomy (NCBI): domain Eukaryota; kingdom Viridiplantae; phylum Streptophyta; class Magnoliopsida; order Santalales; family Viscaceae; genus Viscum; species Viscum album. The sequence continues at coordinate 1,750,723,220 of OY728128.1, forward strand.
GAAGCATCACAGAACACCTCAAACATCACCCCTAATTATTGAAACCTCAATGTTGGGGAACTAACTAGATTCCCCTTCAGATAACTAAAGGCTGCCTAGAACTTCTCACTCCATATAAAATACTATAATTTCATGGTCAAGGCTGTAAAGGGTGCTATAACTAGGAAGAGGTTGGGCATGAATCTCTAGTAGTAAGCTGCTAGAAACCAGAAACTACAAACCTCTTCCATGTTATTGGATCCTTCCTAAGAAACAACTACCTAAAACTTTGATGGGTCCACTGCTATCCCCTTCTCAGAAACCAAATGTCCAAGGAAGTGCACTTCTCGTGTCCAGAACTTGCACTTCGACAACTTCCCAAAGAGATGGCGCTGTCGGAGGACCTCTAAAACCATCCTCAAATGCTGGTCATGATCCTCCTTTGATCTTGAGTAGATTAGGATGCATTCAATAAAAATGACTACAAACTGGTCCATATATTCCTCAAAGAAGGAGTTCATGATCCCCATGAACAAGGCTGGTGAGTTTGTAATGCCTAATGAAATGACCATGAACTCAAAGTGACCATATCTACAACTGAAGGCAGTCTTCAAGATCTCACCATCCTTCACCCTCAACTGGTGATATCCTGACTACAGATCAATCTTGGAGAACCATCATACCCCTTTAACTGATCAAAAAGTTTATCGATCCTCGGGAGGGGGTAACAGTTCTTGACCGTCACCTGGTCTAGCCTACGGTAGTCTATACATAGCCTGAGACCACCATCTTTCTTCTTTACGAACAAGACCAGAGCACCCCATGGTGAAATACTTGGTTGAACAAAACCCTTCTTTATTAGTTCATCAATCTGAATCCATAACTCCTGCAACTCATAAGGCTCCATATGATAGGGATCCATTGAAATTGGACGAGCATCAGGTTGCAAGTATATCCCGAAATCGACATCACGTCGAGGGGATAGAGACACCACCTCTCCAGCAAAGATTTCCAAGAACTCAATGATGATCACCGAGACTTCAGAAATCTCTGTATTTGCTGAATCCACTAACAAATTAGCTAATAAGGAAAGAAGGGGATCCACTCACCAACTTCCTTCCTAGAAACCCCACTTGCCGATGAAAGTCACACGTTGTCTGCCCATATATGAAAACACAACCCTTCTTTGGAATCATTCGATAATGGAACACACAGAGAATAATAATTTGATGCCTATAATGGAATCATATAGGTGCATATTTAACAAAAGGAGTTCCCCACTAGACTGATGTGGTCCCAACATCAGTCTATATCTCCGGAAAACATGAGACAAGCTGGTTTGGCCTCCAACTAGCATACTCAAAACCAGGGGCATGAGAAGTCTCTCTGTGTCTTGACCCAATGAATGAGATAGACTGGGTGAAACAAAGGAGTGTGAAGCTCCTAAATCAAACAAGGAGCAGGAAAGAGTGATAATCAAGATGATCGTACCTTGAACGACCTATGGCCCTATTGGAACTGCTACCTTTGTGGGGTGAAACTAATCATGCCCAGCTCCTCTGCCCCTCAGCTATCGGTCGCCTCCCCGACTGTGCCCTGTTCGAGGTCCCTGAGGAGCGCCCTAAGTTCGGCCTCCTCCTGCAATGTATACTCTCGAAGTAGTAGGAGCTCGTTGTCCTTGCTGCTATTGTTGAAAGGGCCTAGCTAGAAACTACTAATACTGAGGTGGGAACTAAACCATCTCCCCCCACTGTACTGCACGCGGTCTGGGCACTTATTCTGAAGGTTCCCATGACTTCCATAGATGAAGCATCTCGGTATTGGGACCACAAAGAATGGGAGAGGACTAGGATATCGAAACTAGAACTGCTGGGGCCTGCTCCCCACTGGCTGAAACCTGGTTGGCCCTGACACTGGAGGCTTACTACTGATGACCTTCCCTTTTGACGAGCCCAACTGGCTCCCCTATCACGATAAAAATACCAGTGTGTGCATCCTCTCCACCACTTCAGCCTTCTTCTGAACCTCCAAGTACGTCGTTTGAGTGAAGGGAGTAACAAAATACTGAAGAGAAGGTCATAGTTACTCCTCTAAACATCTCTCATGAGACTCCATATCTGAAAAGAGGTCTGGATAAACTAAAGGCGATCCTTGAACTTGATCCCCAGCTCCCTCACTAACATACTCTTCTATTGAAGGGAGAGTATATCCTGCATCTTCTCACCCTTCATAGTGGAAGAGAGGAATTCCTCCTAAAACTCCCTCTCAAAGTCAATCCACGAAACCTCAGCCTCCCTCTTCTCCCTAAGATAGAGAATCCACCACTGACGTGCCGCTCCCTGCATCTAGCTTACAGCCAGAGAAACCCAGTACTCCATTGGAGCCCAAATCAAGCTGAAAGCTATCACCAGATCCTTGAGCCAGCTCTCTGTCTCCATGTCCGAGACACTTCCCTCGTACTTCCCAAAGATCTAATGCTGAAAGGTATGAAGCGTCCTTTTCCACAAGTCATTCTCCTCCTCTTGATCAGCCCTATGCTGATCTTCCAAATCAGCTTTATGGGCCTCGATCGCTTGCACTACCCATGGTCGCCATCCGGGTACCATAACTACAAGGTAAACAAGGAAGGACTAAGCCTGAGTAGTGTAGAATATTGATTTTAAAATTTTCATAGACTTTTTATTTATTTTAAATCCCCAAAATCCCCAATAAACATAAGAACACAAGTCATTTTGATCTATGTACCTTTCCTAGGGTATCTACCCTACAATCAGTGTAGCCTCACTTGGTTGTTCAGTAGGCCTAGAGTCCTTGCATTGGTTCATGGGGGACCCTAAAATCCCACATCCTATATGGTCTTCACTCACCTATTTCACGCACCAGGATTGATTAATATTACTTCCCTTCCATCCCATGCAATCATCACTGTGCCTAACCTCAAAATCCATCCTATCTCTCAACCGTCACCTCTGATACCATTCTTTCATGACCCACCTTTACCAAGATAAGGGAAGGGACAAAAAAAATTCTAGAACCTTCCTTCTTCAAGTTGAAGGAGAGATAATGAACCCCAAGTACCTCCTTCAATAGGCCCTCGAGTGGTGACTAGAACCAAGGGATTAAAATTCTATGTGATATGAAATGCATTACCCCTTTTTTTAAAAGGATTGAGAGATAAGATAGTAAATCCCAAACAACACCAAAACTGGAAGTAAAAGTAAAACTGAAAACAATCCATTCCCATATGCATGTTCCAATATAAAGTGATACAAGTACAAGAAAACTCTAGAGGGAAGTACCAAAAGAAAATAAAAGCAACAACACTAACGGTCCCTGCATTTGAGCTAATATGGTCCCATGCGGTCCCCAAAGTCCTCCTGGAAACTTGAAAATAGTTTTATATACATAGGGTGAGTATACAGGTATACTCAGTAAGGAAGACCAAAAGCTCTCATGCACAAGTTGGGAGGCATTCTAATGCCCCGTGAGAAAATGATATAACCAAAGCACCTAGAAAGGAAACTATCCACCCAAACCTCACCAAGGCACACTCCTCAAATAACACAAGTAAAGTAAAGTAATAGTAATAACACATCAATGTTTGGGTACCCTGCACCACTTTTCCATTGGTTATTGAAGACATCCTATGTGTTAGACCTCCCCCACCATTTTCATTGCAGTCTCACTACCGCCCCAACAATAACCTTTTGGGCCACCACAACCATGCATCCCAACTGCAGACACCCAAGCCACAAAAACCACACACATCCCAACCCACAGACACCTGGGCCACAACAAATACCTCCACGCCCGAATAAACCTGGGCCAGAACAACTACCGCACACCCGAAGACACATGGGCCTCATCCTGAAGACACTTGAGAAATAAACTACCTGCACACACCTAGGACAACCACCACAACTACCTTTCCCGAAGAATCTTGGGCTATAGTGGACCTCAAGCTATCAAAACTTGCCCAAAGAGTGTTGGGATACTCAGGAAAGGGGGCAGAAAAGGAGATAATAACCAGCCACTCATTGGAGTGTTAAAAAAAACACCCTCCCCCATGAAATGGGGGTGTTCAGCACGAAGTTCTCAACTTGTGTGGGGTGCGAATAAAAAACATAAGAACTAAATTATACATATAAGTAAAAAATAAATCATCCCAACCTAGGGGTTCCAAAACCAGCCCATACACAAACACCCCCATTACTATTGATTAATAAAAAGAACAACAACCACAACCAAGTCACAACTCATTCTTGGAAAAAAAATTACCCATTGAACTCATTCTTGTTATCACATTCAAGTGGTTCCATTTAAATAATTCTTCACTACTGGGCAACTAACAGGCATATCCATAATCCAAGGAAGGAAAAACATCCAAGCAAAAAATTAAGCATTCACACCCGGTTCTCTTGTAAAGTCACAACAACAAAAGGGATCCATGAGATACCTTGAAGTACTGGAACTAAACCAAGCCCCAACATATGGCCCCACATAGCCCAAAATCCAAAAACTAACAATAGCACAATAGGGGATCCCATCCCCATCCATGTATCCTCACAAACACCAAGCAGAACAACCACACATATTAACAAGATAGATAAAGGGAGTTTTCAGATTCAAACACACCATTCATTAAGTTTCTTATTTATATTTGGTTAACTAGGGTGATCACACAAGTATTTTTGTTCACTAGACATCCATTTAATCCACCAAGTTTACATGATTAACCAATTTTCATGTTATAACCATTCAACCATCACACAAGACAAGGGTTCATTAGTGCACAAGGAAGGACCACCAACAACCATGATTATCAGTGGACATAAGCCCATACAATTCACAACATATAAGCAAAGGTAAAAGAGTACAACAACATCATCAAAAACACCCCTTCATTCTTTAAAAACCATTTATTATCTTCATTAAAGTTTTTTTTTCATCCATCCCCATAAGAAAATTATCATACCCACCCGCATGATACACAATAAAGAGAGATGAAGGAAAAACTCTACCTAGATGATCAACGATCAATGTTTTTCTCCACGCACCAAGAACTGGGGATGCACGAATTGTAGGGGAGGAACTCTGAGGACTCTAAGAGTGAGTAGGAAAGACTCCAGTATAGGCACACCACTAGCCTCAGAACATGGGACTGCAAATGAACTAAGGAAAGGAAAGATACAATCTAAGAAGAAGAAAGAATCCCCATGCGATACAATGTGAGATCCTAAGTTATGGAATATTAATTATTAAAACTCTTTAAAGGCGGATCGTGATTTCACCACATGGTTGGACGGTTACACATGATAGAATTAATTTTAATTTAATAATTCTCATTAGTTCCATAACGGCTGTGAGTTAAAGGGTTTCCTTTAAACAGAAGAAAACATGTTGTAGTGGTGGAACTAGAAAGTACATAAAAAGGGTGTGACACTGAGGAAAAAGACACAAGTTTTGGTAAGTCAAGGGTTTCCCGACTCTTGGGTGATTTTGGACATCAGTTATGGTATTTTAATGGATTTTAAAGGGGTATTAAAATACTTTTATGTCAAAAGATACGTTGTGGGTGAGGAACTGGAAAAAAAGGGTGGGACACTATCTAGTGAGACACCGTAATGGTGCCACCATCATGGTTCCACCGTAAGTAGTTCCACCATTTCGATGTGCGACCATGAAGGTACAAACACTATGGTGCCACCGATTTAGTGGAGCACTGTAAGCAGTGCCACCATTTCAGTGTGCGACTGTGACGGCGCGACTGCTATGATTCCACCATAACAGTGCCACCAGTTCGGTGGAATATCATAAGTGGTGCGACCATTTCGGTGGGATACCATGATCGGTGCCACCATCACAGTGCCTCCATGACCAGTTCCACCATTTCGGTGGAACCATTTGATGGAACCAAGTTTTTGAAAAACTCTTTAATGAGTCACTGTCTAGGCCATTACAAGTTTTATTTCCATCATGGGATTTATCTCTTGATCCTACCATATTAAAATCCATTTCTCAATTTTTATCTCTGGGCCTATGAGAAAACTGAGAGTTTCCGATATCCATTTCAACCTTAAGGGAAAAACATATAATCTCCTCATACATGTCAAGGTCTCAAATCACCAATGCTTTTCGTAGACTTGAATTTAGTCTACTAAATAAGTGAACCACCTTGATTTCAGTGTTAATGATAAATCTGGAGGCATATCTTACATGTATTGTGAAATTTTTTTTATACACCTTGATAGAATCATCTTCCTTTTGCTTCAGTGCAAGGAAATACATCTCCATATTAAGATAGAGATCCTGGGGAAAATACTTACTAGAAAATATTTTCTTTATATATTATCATTCCATGGAATCAATTTCCTCCTTGGAATTCATGTTATTGATCAGTTTCCCCCACTAATCAGCTTCCCCATCAAAATTATAGGCCACTAACACAACTTTCTATTCTCTTGGGAATTGAAGGACAAATAATATCTTCTCAATGGAGTTAATCCATTATTATGTGACGATGGGAATGGAAGATCCACTCATGATGAGATTCCTTTTTTACATGAAGGATTCAACCACAACTTACTCTTTATTAGGATAAAGAGGGTGTTTCAAATGATTTAAGTTATTATTCATAACTTGATCCAATTGTTCTAGTACTTTCATGAAGTTTTAAGCTCCCATCACCATTAGGTTTGGCATCTAATTAGGAAAATTGTCACATTTCCTATCACATTGATTGTTGGAATGGGTTATACTATTTCCATCCATTAATTAAGAAAAATAAATTATGATTATGGGGCTTGAATAGTTATCTAATAATCATATAAAAAGGAAGCATTGAAAATAGAAGGATAAACTTATAAATGGAAAGTGTATCATATCTTATGATTCCATAAGTTTCAATATAAGTTATCTATGGTGATATAATTATCCCTAGGGTTCTTAGTAAATATTTATAGTCTTAATATCCAAAAAAAACTACACCTTTATCTGATTACAACTATAACGAACCTATCCTTTTACACATATTAATACATGAATTTATGTATAATTAACCATTAAATACAAACCAAGGATCATAATGTCTAGTGTATATGGATGATTTGGTTAATAAAACTAAAAACATGTAAATAGAATAAAACATATTAATATTAATCATCCATAATGAGATACTAACTTCATTTAAGCTCTTACATCTTCCTGGGGAATACATAGACAAAAGGATGAGTTGAAAATCCCTGTAAGTGAATAAACATAGGAATAAAGCATAACACATGGGTTAGAAGGCATAACATGATGATATAAAAAGGAATAGAACATGAATAAACATATAAAATCATAACATATGGATTATGGGATTATATAATCATGGAATCATGGGAATGTGTAAATAACATACAACATGACATAAACATTAGTCAAGGTTAACTTCCAAGACCATTGCACATGGAAAACAATGTCCCATAAAAGAATCTGGTTCACTCTCTATCCCAACATGATGTCTCATGAGATTAAAAATTACCTAATAAATTGAAGTTCCATATGGGAACACAACCCTAACATGTTCATTCATATGTGTTCCACATGAAGAATCAAACATAAATATAAGAGTTACCCATGTAAATAAATGGGTATCATAACCACGTCATAAGGTATAAAAAATGGGAATATTATAAATGTTTCCATGAAATAATGGATTTAAATAATAAATGGACATTAATAAGGTAAAATAGGCATAAATAATGATAAATAATGTATAAATGAAGTGAAAACATGTAAAAATATTGTTTAAGAAACTTTAGAAATGAGCTATTTTAGTGCGGTTTAAGGGAAAATATTAAAAAGTATTTAAAGAGAAAAAGGTATAATTGTTTTTATAAAAGTAGAAATGAATCATGATAGTTCTTTATGATAAAATGAGTTATTTTATAAAAGTAATTCTGAATTAAAAAAATATTATGGAGTGTACTTGAAAATGTGTATGAAATTGAGAAGTTCCCTTTAATTAGGCTTACTTATCAAGAAAGATTGAAAATGAAACCTTATATAAATATGCAGTTCCACATAAGATAAAGATTAATTGAGCTAGATAAATGTTTTTGGAATATAAAAACAAAATTTATGAGTATTACATTTACTAATTACATTGGGGTAAAGATAAATAAAGTGCAACCTAATGGAAAAATTAAGGTTCAGATAGAATCTCTTACCTTATGTTCGAAACTGTTCTAAACATGTAATTATTGTATTGGATAATAAAATTAAGTCTATTAATTAATTAACTCAGAACCTATTATACATGAATTTTATTTATTTTAATTTTATTATTTTTATTTATGGACTTTTTTTATGGGTTATAAGATTCAATTTTGCTGTTCCAGGAGTGTTCATTTCATGATTTTATGATCATTTCCCTTGAGTTTAATTATGGGAGTTCTTGTAAAATGAAAGAAAAAATCCAGATCTAGAATTATATGATATTTATGCACCTAAATAATTTAAATTTTAACATATATAATTTTATTTTCATATATTATAATTATTCATTAGATAAAAATTAATGATGAATGTTAATTTATTTTGGTGAATTTTCGATCACAAGGAACTAGTTTGGTTTTATTATTTAAATTTATGAATATATATTAGTTCTAGATCATGAAACAAGATATAATATAAATGTTTAAATATGGTTTAATTGTAATTATGGTTTTATGACCATTCTTGATTGTGGTAAAGGAAAATAAAAATGCATCGTTCACGATGATGGTAAATCAATACATCTGAGACAATATTTCCATTTTTAGAATAAAAGGAAGAGGGAGGAGATTTGATGATGGATTATTCCATAAAAAAATAAAATTCCATTATATAAAAGATACTAGAGTTATCATGTCACTTTGGGATAAGGATGTGGGGATAGGATAAGAAAGAAAACATATTGAAAAGAAATTAAAAGAAAACAAAAGAGGATTTTTCCTCTTGAACTTTTTCTCCTTGAGAACCTCCTTAGGGAAATTGGGTTTGGTATTTTGATGATACCAAAGGATATTAGACTTTGGAAAGGTAATTGGTATATTAATTGGGTATAATTTAATCAATAACCAAGGCTTTGAATGTGCGAGGAGAAGAGGTGGCGAGCAATGGTATTTATAGTGGAGGAGAGGGGTGTTTTTTGATTATTTTACACATTTGTTTATTATTTTGGATCAAGACTATAAATATTGATGCTTATTGTGACCAAATACAGTAAATAGTTCATGTGAGTTTGAACTATTGGTGTTTAAATCATCCATAGATCATTCATGTCTTAATAATTAATATATTTAAGTTATACTGTAAATTACCGTATTTCTCTATTGACCAAAATTCAACTATTTTAGAAAAATCTCAAAAATTAACCCTAACCATTTTTAGACATGTATATTTAATAAAAAAAACTCAATTTTAGGAATTTTTTTTTCTAAATTTGATAAATTTAATTTTTAAATAAATTCATCATTACTAAAAAATACCGATTTTAATATTATAACTAATTTTTTAACACTTTCAAAAATTAATTAAGGCCTCATAAAATTATATTATAATCAAGATAGAATAAAATAATAATTTATGAATATATTTTGTGAAAATTAATTTTCTTTTAAAACATTATATTAGTTATAAAATTGTAAATAAACATTTACGCTTTACAAAATACCAACCTTAATTTATCATTTATAAAACATTCATTTACTTATATCAAGATATAAATATATAATTTTTTTCATTTATAAGATACCCAAATTATATTTACACTTTCATAGGTGAGGTTATTATTATATTGGTCATATTATTATTCCTAATGTTCCTATTACTATTCCAACGATCAAGTTACTATTCCATCAGTATAGGTTTATTAATTTCTAGAAATACCTCTTATTTCATTAATTATTCATTTATAAAGTTTTTAATATATTTTCAATGTGTTTTTATGTGGTTTTTACAATTATAAGAAGGGAATTTACATTGATATAATTTTGGGCTGTTACAACTATACAATTTGAAGTTGGTAGGAATCAACACAGAGAACCTGTTGACCCCCGAAAGGAAATGTTCTTTAGTTAAATTAGGCTCATAATGAGGATGAAAGTTCCAATTTATATATAAACATGGAAAAATTTCATTATTAAACTGAATACAACCGTATGGGAAGAGGTTAAGGTAATGTTATGGTAATATTTCTCAATTTTACCGAAACATTATATAATGAAATATTGATTTAATTTTCATTATCCCTAGAAGGGTTAATTTATTTTAGATTGTTTTCATAAGAAAAATGTATCAATGATCTCTAGAAAATATAATAGAGGATTTTGAACAGTTTTTACAAAGTATCATTTTAGAGATGTTAAGGGGAAGGTAAACCCCCACCAACCAGTTATGTATGGGCACATTATAAACTAGGAAACATAGAAATATTTCATTAGTCTCCACAAAGAATAATAATTTTAGGTGAATTGTAATCAATAATATTTTATTTGAAAATATTTATTTTATCCACTTTTATTTAAAATTTTTAATTTATGAAATAATTAAGGTGTGCTTAAAATAAGAGATGTGCATCAAAACCCATGTACCCATACCATAAATCAAGGATGGGATAAATTTCACTTGAAAATAAAATGAAATGTATTTTAAATATAAAATAAAAGTTTTATGTGATATGAAATAATATTTTTATCTTTTTTATATGTAATTTTATGAATCAAAATTTGAAGTCACTTCCATCATATGTCATGTGCTATAGAAGGAGGCCCACATAAATAAAGAGGGTAAACTAGTTGATGAAAAACACATGCCATATGAGAATCATGTAAATATATATTAAATAATAGTAATTAATTATGATTTCTAACAATATAACATAAAAATATCTATTTATGTATGTATTTTTTATATGGTTTAAACATAAAAATTGACATTTAGTCTAACTGAAGAAAAACAAATTTAAGTAGCTTTGAAGTAGCTAGAACAATATGGTCATGTTATAGGTGCATGTTTTGGAGTGTCTCCTTGAATATATTTTGATAAGACAAAACCACAAGGAGATATATATGAGATAAAAAAAACATGATGGCATAGAAAGATGCTTTGATATTATTTTCCAGTCTAGTTTGGTAGACCAATATATGAAAATGGACAAAAAAACTATTATTGGAACAAAGATCAGTACAGGAAGAGCCAAATTACCCCACAAGCTTTGAGGATAGACACTCCTTTCAAAAAATTTCCTTACGTGAGGTAATCAATTTTTTCATTTCTATTTGTCCTAAATTTTAATCAAAGAACATTCGTTAACTTTATATAACTAAAACTCTATTGGGTGAAGTTTTATGTGATTTATATGTATCAACACCCATATATAACTTTATTATGAGTGGTACATTGTACAATATCATATGAGACATTCTACACAATAAATAACTAACAAAATACCACATAAAAGTGGGGATTAAAGTATCTCATGATCCGAGAACTGAGTTTCCCATTCTACTTGATGGTTTGGATGTTATGACAGTCTATAATGCTCTTGGAACTTTCATAGAATGACCATATAATCTTATAAAGATACATGAGGTATGTACTTGATATTTATTTCAAATTAAAAACCTTCATATATTTATGAAAAAAGGTCTGAAAATTAGGTATGACATTATAGACAGATAAAACAAAATGGGAATTGAAAGGCCAGATCAAGATAATACAATGAATCAATGAAGAAATAGAAAGGAACTTACAAGAGTACCATTACCCCAACAGTTCCAATTTCACATATATTACCATTAAAAGTTCATGAATATACAAAATTCAATGATGTAAATATGTCTTACATTAAATATAAAGAATAAATAATTGGATATTTCATTAATGATGTCGTTTATCTAGAGAGTGTAAATGAGATTATCAATTTTTAGTGGATGGGATTTTTAGTTGTAAGTACATACAAGAGGTATATTTTAAAAATAATTATTTCCAAAAAATGAACTACTATATTAATTATATTTAATAACAATTCAAATTTTCTATAGGCATATATATTACAACTATATAAAGGAAAACACTATAAAGTAATATTTGTAATCATTAATCCTTCTATCATTTCTATCAAAAAAATATCACTAGAATTGATAGAAGTTGAAAATAAAAAAGATGAAGTAAGAAATACATTTTAAAAGAAAATAATACGCCAAAAACTCCTCTTAATTCCTATAATATAGGTGTAAATGTTCACAATCTAATAATATTAAATATATTTTTCTTTTTTTCATTACTTACTTTTTTTTATTTTTTAGGAAACACTGGATGATAATCATAATAAATTTGGATACACTAGATGTTTATTTTTTGGATGCAATGTATGAATTTGCATCAAATTGACTAAACATGAAATGTTTTATGAATTTTTAATGCACTGTAATCAATATTTTATAGATAAACATTGAATTATATGTTTTAGTTTGTGTTTTAATGAGAATTTTGTAATGGTAGATTGATTTATAAATATAAGATGAATCATGGTATGAGGTAAGTGATTGAATATAAAAATCCTATATATTTATTCCAATGGAAATATATTAATTTATATAAAGTAATATTTAACTATCAAAGCATATTTCAAAACAATTTAATTTTTTTGTTCAGTGTTTATGCAATGTATGAAGAAAAATAATGGCAATAATTATGGATATTATGTTTTAAAATTTACAAAAGATATCATATACCATAAAAATTATAGCATCCCTAAAAAAGTAATTTCTGAAGGTAATTACAATTTCATTTAAAATATTTTTAATCATTTTTCTGTTTATATTTTCTCACTACTATAAATATTTAAAACAATCTACATACTCAAAATAAGAAGTAAATTTGTTTAGTGATCATTGGGAATAGTACATGGTATCAAAATGTTTACCAACTTAAAGTTTATGCGATTACCAATTATGTTTGTGATATAGTACAACGTATGACCTTAGAGATAAATTTGATACATGAAGAATTAATATTTTAATGCTTATATATTATTTTGGCCTATTTATCAAGGATTAGTATAATGGAGGGTTACACTCTATGGATTCTGGTAGAGCTAGTAACATGTCTAAAGATGCTTGTGCTCATGAAATATTATACTTTGAAGATACAACTGAGATAATGACAATAGGGAAATGGGTTAAGGATCCTTATAAACACAAATATGAAGGAATATTACCAACTTAAAGGGATGGTGCTTCCATACTCATAGCCTCATCATTTGTATTTTATGTCTTTAATATAAAAGTATCATTTTTTGTTTAAATTCACATCACATATCAAAAAATGATCAAAATAGATTATATTATTTCCAAACTTTATAAAAATGTTCCATAATTAATTTGGGATGTGTATTAATCGACCACATGTCAATTTGACACACTATGTGGTTAGTGTGACTTGTAGTATGTGTTTTCAACATAAAAGTTTCATTTTAGTTTAAAACACACATCACATAGTCAAAAATGAGAAAAGAGATCATATTGTTTTCAAACATTCATAAAATGATCTATATTTTATTTGTGATGTGTAGGAATAAACCACACGTCAATCCAACACATGATGTGTAACACCTCAACTTGAACCACCAGGTTTGAGCTAGAGTGCCACATTACCTCATGTGCACCTCCTCATACTCAAGAGGCTTCCAAATATAAGTGAGGGTCCTAGTGCATATGTGGTTGACTATAACCTCATTATCATATAATAGGATCAATGATAAAATATAAAATATATAATAAATAATTAGAGTAAACATAAAGAAACTAAATAAATGGAATACATATAAAAAATAACTCTCAAAGTGGTATGCTTGTCTAGAGCATGAGAAATAGATAAATAAGCAAAATAATAATAAAAATATTTGAGTTCCTCCAGAGTCTGTTCCAATCTACTCATTCTTTGTTCTCTACTAATCAACCGTCCACCATAGACCCCTTTACCTTCGCCAGATCACTGGTTATGAAATCTATAAGGGTACCAAAATACCTGAGTAGGATGTGAGTAGAAGACTCAGTAAGACACCACCGATTCATCCTTAAAATAAGTGAACAATATATATAATAGTTTATTCCATGACATAAGTGAAGGATCAAATATACATACAACCATATATATACTGAGTCATCATGTTTTGACCAATTCACCAAAAACCTTGGCCTACCTACTTTGGTTCATCGCTGAAAATGATTTCAGATAGAAAAAACAAGTACCACTATCAAGGTACAAAAATCACCCCACCCAAATAGCGGGTTTCATCAGGAATTCCATACATTCCACCCTATCGATTTGTAGCACAACTCACCCCACCTAGATGGTAATTTTCATCAGAAACACCCCACACTCCATAAAGTCAATCCCTGTCCAGCTTATCCTTTTAATCACCCATAGAAAAAGTCTATAGGATGCCTAGAAAAGTATCTTCTATTCATGCACTTATAAAAATCTCTCTATAGGGATAACCATACCCTCCTCTAAGGACATTTAGATTGTTTCATGTTGGTTAACCAACCACATATGTACATACCTATAAAGGGATAACCACTCCCACCTTTAAATATTTTTTGACCACATCAAACAAACATCAAGGCTCCACTTGATCACATCAATACCTAAAACACAGTTCTACATGCTATTCAACATGACAAGAAATTCATGTCACATTAAGGAACAAATATGAACACCAAGATCAAAAATCAAGAGCCACACATAATTATATTTTCAAAATCAAGAAAGGCTCATGGTCACCCACACACCCACATTCAACTCATAAAAAACATGATTTAATCAATAATAAACAACATATTATGCCAAAATCATATACATGGCCTATAATGGTAAGAAAATTCTTACCACATGGGTTTCAATGTTAGTTTCAAGGTTCGTTGAAGATGTTGTCACCCAAAACATGCTCGAACACCAAATAAGATATGGTCGCAAACCAAGGGATCCTAGAACTAGTTCTAATATAACATGTTATGGGGTCTATATCATGGAAAAGAGAAAAATATTCAATGGATCGAACCAAATATACACGAGTTCAATCATCTTCAAAAGAGTTCCACAAGGATAGTTCAATAAGTGTGCTACTGGAAAAATAGGGGTATCCACAATGAAAGGTATGGGATATGACATAGAGGTGCACTAGAAACCACCACCATGTTGTAGGATGGAACATCATATAATAGGGTTCACCATCTATGTGGTAGGGTTAGCCACCATAGTATAGTGGTGCATTGAAATAATCACACCATGATGTGGGGGAGACTTTTATGGCATAGGGTGAAAACCAACATGGTGTAGAGGTGAATTCTATGGTATAGAGGATGGATGAACGTTTATGTCTATGAAATAAGGTAGTGTATTTTAGTGTAGAGTCTTATCTATAAAACTTCATAGCTCTAGAACAATTATAAATGTGGATAGGGAATCCTTATTTGTAGGGGGTCTTTAGAGGTTTAATCTGCATGAGAAAACCCTCATAAGGCTTCATCAATTCTACTATTTAATTCCAAACAAAGGATCTAATTAATTCCAAAAAACATTCCCCATATTAAATTAAAACTAGACTAATAAAGTCTTTAACTCACAAATAACAAAGTACAAAGAACATGAAAACCATTTATAACTGATGTAGAGAAGATTCTTCCAACATAGACCAAGACACTATGGAATAACCTTTACAAACACCACTCCACAATGAAGGCTTCAACAGAAAATCCACATCACCATAAAAACCACAGTGTAGCCTTTGGTTCTGCGATTCATCCCCCATTCCACTATACATCTACAATGTAACCACCTAGGCTATGGTGTATCCAAATTATCTACTATTTAGTCCTCAACTCTATGGTACAACCACCCATAGTTTGGTCAGAAAAGTACCAAACACACAAAAAATATTTCTCAAAATTACCAAGGACCTTTGAACTTCACCCAAACACAGTTCAAATAAAAACATGGAGGTGTAGTAGGGAAAACGACTTCTAATAAAGAAAAAAATATTCAAGGTTTTATAGTTATCCCCCTCTAAAGACTTATTATCCTCAAGAAGCATCTATATGGTTACTGTTCAAATAGCTTAGGACACTGAGATTGAACATCAACCTCTCACTCCCAAGTATCATCTTGTATCCACCCATGATACCACAAAATATGGATGAGTGGTACCATCATCCCTTGGAGTAATTTATCACTCCAATCAAGGATCCACATCATATTATCCTCAAACTATTCATTTGGTTCCAACTCAATGTCCTCACAGTCTATAACATACGCAGGATTGAGAATGTACCTCTAAAGATGAGAAACATGAAACACATAATGTATTCTTTGATAATATGGTGGAAAGTCTAGATGGTATGCCACTATACCCACCTATTTAGTGATCTAAAAAGGTCCCACAAAACATGGTACTATATTTACCTAC
Organism: Viscum album; assembly: GCA_963277665.1. Taxonomy (NCBI): domain Eukaryota; kingdom Viridiplantae; phylum Streptophyta; class Magnoliopsida; order Santalales; family Viscaceae; genus Viscum; species Viscum album. The sequence goes on from OY728128.1 coordinate 1,750,739,697, forward strand.
TTCCTCAGACATTGATGCAATAATTGAGGATTCATTCTCAAGAAAACCCACTCACCCACAAATAACTCCAATGACCTCCTCCTATGGTCGGTATAAGGAATATGTACACTATGAGTGGTGATAAAACTCTTTTAAATCAACTTCACTCTCTTCTAGGTATCTTTCATCATACTAGGTCCTAAAACTACTACCTCACCAACCTCATTCAAATAGAGAGATGGATGACATGACCTCCAATAATGAGCCTCATAAGGTTCCATCTACCCCCCCGAATGGACAGAAGGCCTTCATTTTTATTGATTTTTAAAAACCCCCCTTTCAAGGGATGAGGGGGAACCCTTACAAGGCTCGTAGGATCATAGATTAAAAGGCCCATAGGCTTAAGATATTACATGACCCAAAGGTTTTAGAAAATTAAACCAAACTATCTACAAGGAACTGCCCCTCCCCAGTATCTACGTCATGATAGTAGCTCTCCACCTTTTATTATCCATATAGATAGGCTTCCTGTGCAAGCACAGGCTGGTACCGATGGCATAGCCATACCCTCTCATTATGACAATCCATTTGGTTCTGATCTGGTGAGTGCACCTGATTTGAATCCTCTTCTGGGGATGTTCCTTTTTTGTAGTGCGTCTGGGGCAACTGCATGTGTCCTAAAGGCCTTGAGGTGGCCCGAGGGCCTTAAAGGTGGCCCGAAAGCCCTACTGACCCAAAGGCCTGGGTGGCCCAAAATCCTTAAGGACTCCAAGCCCAAACCAGTGGCCCAAGGTGAATAGTTCTATCTGCTACAGTACCAAAAAATGCCTGCTACAGTAACTACTACAGTTCCTGCTACAGTACCACATAGTGTACAGTTCCGCTACAGTAACTGTACAATGTATATATCTGCTACAGTACCTGCACAGTGTACAATACTGCTATAGTGATTCTACAGTTCCTACTACAGTACCCCTGGAAATATTCCACTACCTGGTTTTTGAACTTGGGTCTTGTGGATGCACTTAAGGATACCTCACCAACTGGGCTGAGGCTCATGTTCCATAAGGTTCCATCTGAATCAAAGACTGTTAAATATTATTGTATATGAAATTAACCAATTATAGGTGATCATACCAAGATCCATCAAAGTAAAAGTTACAAGATCATATAATATCCTTCAATATGTGTATAGTCCTCTCAGACTTTCCTTATATTTGTGAATGGAACACTATACTCAATCTCACCTGAGTCCTTAATTAATTTTGCAATCCATTCCAAAACTAAAATGTAAAATGTATATCTCTATCATAAAAAATTCTCAAGGGAACTCTATGTAAGTGTATGATCTCATAGAGATAGATATTTCCAAACCCCTCCATAGATTGTGTCCTTATGATTGGTAAAAATTCATATTTTTTTTCAGACAGTCGACAATCACCCAAACAGTGTCAAGACTCTTCGAGGTCCTAGGTAACCCAGTCAAAATGTCTATCGTGGCATCCTCCCAATTATATATGGGTATAAGAAGTGGATGAAAAAACCCTCCAGATTGATGTTGTTTGGCCTTCACCCACTGATAGGTATGGCATCGATTGCTGAAACCAATAATGTCCATCTCCATCACTAGCCATCAGAACTACTGTGGAAGTTGTGATACATCTTGGTTGCACCAGGATTTGCTTCCCATCTAGTGGAATGGTAATATATCATCAACTCCTCTCTAATGGAAGCATGGACTACTAATCTCCTATGTACCATGACCACATCGTCATCTTCCATCGACCACCTGGTTATTTGGCTTCCATCAACCAAATGCTCCCTCATCATAACACACTCTAGGTCTAACTTCTAACCAGTATTCACCCGATCCACAAGTGACGATGAAATCACTAAAGGGGAATAAGTTACAGCTCCTTGATCTCCCAAATCATCCATCCCCCAATTATCTAACAATATCATCAAGTTCAAATTCTCCTCTGAGGGTTGATCACCCACCTCCTCAGTCCGTGTCTTACATCTAAGAGAATATGAAATGAAGTTACCCTTTCTAGGTGAATACACCATATAAACGTTGAACATATATAAATACTGAACCCAAAACCTTTTTCTCTGGTTTAGGTCCCTCTGTGTGAGGATGTAACGAATTCTCTTATATTTTGTGTAAAAAATAAATCCCTCACCAAAGAGATAGCATCACTAATACTTTAGAGCATGGATAATGAACGAAAGATCCAAATCATATGTGGATTAGTTATACTCTTGGGGTTGTAGATTACAAGACCTATAGGCTACAAACTTACATATATATATCAACACCACTCCCATTTCAACACCAGATTCATTATAGTACACTTCATATCCAATCATAGGATTAGGGAGTATCAATACTAGATATTTTTCAACCTTCAATTCAACTCAGGAAAAGCCTCTTCATACTAATATGACAACTTTAATTTAGTACCTTCTTTTTCATCACTGTCATGGGTGCTGATAGTTGGGAGAAGTCCTAGATAAATCCTTCGTAATATCCCACTAAACCCAAAAATCTACTAATCTCAAACATGTTATGGGGACGTGTCTAGGTCATGTGTAAGACCCCGGTTTTTGGAAAGGTATGTTTTTGTTGTGTTTTGGGTTGAACCATTTGTTTTTGGGGCTTTAAAATGTTTCCTGAAAATGTGAGAGTCCTTGGGGGTGTTCCGGCGGCTTGGGGAATGGAAGAAAAGAAATCTGGGAAAGACAGGCCAGGGCGCACAGCCAGGTAAACCGTGCGGCCTACCCAGGCTAAACCGTGCAACCCTTCATCCTCCGAACAGAAGCATGCGCACGGTTTTCCAAACCGTGTGGCTAAATCGTGCGACCCTCCTCCTCCAGATAGTGGCATGTGCACGGTTTGCGCACAGTTTTCCAAACCGTGCGGACAAACCATGCAGCCACTTAATGTTGGGAAAAATTACAAGTTTGCCACTCTGGGCTTCAAAACCCCACTTGGGATTTCCTCTCATTTCCTCCCTCTTCACCCTAGGAACAAACCAAATCACCCAAAGGCTCCAAGAGACCAATCTCCTCCAATTATAAGGCGTTTTTGGTGCTGTTGGTTGCGAATCGAAGCTCTAGGTAAGGCTAATCCCATCCTTGCCTCTCTTTTTGGTTTAAGGTTTGTATCTTCTCTCCCTCTTGTTCCGAAGCTCTAAAACCCTAACTTTTTGGTGAGTTTTAGGTTGAAGCTCCAAAGGTTGGTTGGATAGAGGTATAAGGACTTAGTTGAGAGTGCGTTCAACTACGGTTTCCAGGTAGGTGGTCTATAATTGATATCCCATAGTTATTTGGGTATTTGTGCATGTTTAGTTGTGTTATTTCTTTCCTATGGTTATGTTTTGGATATCCTTGGCATGTTTGGTAATAATGGTGTTTAAAATGGAAAATGGGAACCCTCAAGATCCCCGTGGGATGTGTTGGGATAGAACTGACCTAATTGGGGCCATCCATGGGATGTGCCGGCTTTTCCCAGATTTAGGGATTGATATTAAACAAGTGACCTTGTTGTAATGAATTTTAGAGCCCTAGATAAATATGTTGGCATGATTGGTTGAACATGGAATAGAAGTTAGGTGATGCACCTAGACTTGGCAATAACCTAAGGGTTAGAGTGGAATGGGTTAAGTGGTTGATTCATGGGAATGATGAACGTGTTAAATGGGTTAATGTGTCAACTGATTAAAGAACATAATGGGATAGATTATGGGTTTAATGTTGAATGCTTAGTGAGATAGGCATAACACATGGGAATTGGGTGAATGGTTAAATGATGTGAAATAGTAATGTGTTAATGGGTTAAGGCATGATGTGGATTCCCATGTGGGTTGTTGTGAATAGTGTTTGCTGAAGGGAAATGGTTTGGATGATTTATGGTTACTTATATATAAGCATTAGCACATGGCTTCGTAGAGTGGAGTATGACTTGAGGATCTACGCCCATGGGTCGAGTGAAGACTTAGGTTCTAAACTCCACCCTAATGCACGGGTTAGGAAAGGGGACTGAGGGTCTATTCTCTTAACGGTTGCATCCACCCAGACTAAGGCTTCGAGGTGAGGTTATTGTTTCTATGAGGGGTTAGTACTAGAGAGATAGGATAACGACGTGTTTACCCTCTTGTATGTGATTCTTGGCCTTAGACCCATGTAAAATAATGTATGTGATTAACCCATGGAAATGTGATGAAATGGTAAAAGGTGATAATGGGTGTGTAATGAATGGTAATGGAAGTGGAAATGGCTTGGCTCTAAACTGGTTAATGGTACCTTAAATAATTACTTGGCAATTATCATTCATATTACTTTGCATGCACTATCTATTTATACTGGATATTTTGTAGACACCGTTGGTGGTGGCCTACTAAGTTGTACTCACACCCTGCTCGGGCTGCCGATGGGTACCCGAGCAGACTTCATGTTTGCAGGTCAGGAGAAGGGAAAGGGTCCTTGTTAAATAGTTGAGTGGACATGGGTAACACTTGGTGGAGGATCCGGACATGGAGTTGGGACAATTTTGGGGATTTTGGACGTTGTCTTTATTTTGGGGTTTTTTCCACTTCTGCACTTATAGTATGACATGACATATTTTATTGTTGAAAATGGTTGTTATACATGTTCCTTGTTTGTTGATTATTGTTTCTGCTATTGGTTCATTTCCATTGTGGATTACTCTGATAAAAAGGGGTATAGTCTCCCCACATGACCACATAGACCCCTGCTGCTAGTCGACGGCCTTTGGTGTATGGGGAGGCACGCTTAAGGTCATGTAACCACCCGACTCGGAGCATCGGTTTAGTGGCTTCTGGGTCGGGGACGTTACATCATGATTGCCTCAACTTTCTATGTTTCTGTGGATATACCCATCTTATACACCACATGTCCTAGTAATTTCACATCTTGGATCCAAAAGTCACACTTCAATAAATTATCATAATGCCTATGTGCCCGAAGCATACTTCAGACAATATCTTGGTTCCTATAATGATACTCTTTTTTAGTGAGTAGTTGAGGATGTTTTTGATGAATACTACAATAAAATAGTCTAAATATGGGTTAAAGATCTTGTTAATGAGTTCCATGAACAATATAGACATATTTTTTTCCCTAAAAAATTTCACCAAGTACTCGTATAGTTTATACCTTCTCTATAATGCCATCTTCAGAATGTCCTCATCTATAACTCACAATATGTGACAGTCTGATCGAAGATCAATCTTAGAGAACCACTAAGATCCCCATAATTGGTTGAAAATATAATTGATCCTATAAAATAGATATCAATTCTTAATAGTTACCTATTTTAGTTCCCAATAATCAATAAAAATAGGAACACTACCACCCCCTTCTTAGTGAACAAGACATGTTCACCCTATAGTGAAGTACTCATCCTAATAAATCCCTTCCTCTCCAAGTCATCCAACTATACCTTTAGATTCTTCAACTCAGTTGGTACAATATAATACTGGTGTATGAAAATGGATTACACATCTGGTATGAGATCTAACTCATTTTTAACTCCTATATTAGTTAAAATACCTATTAATTAACTTGGAAATAATTCATAATATCGATCCATGACTAGAGGAAAAGATGGATTCACTACCACTGATCCTACTGAAAAATCCAATCCTGCCATTTGTGTTGTGATAATTCCAAGCTGATGCAAGTCCAATTTGACTCTACCAGCTCCTAGTTCCCATTCTTCAATAATCATGAAATCCTCTCTATTTATAGAAGTTAATGTAACACATCTATTATAGTATTCATTGTTATCTCAGAAGCTGGTCAACCAACCCATGCAAAGAATCTGTAATGACCCAGGTATTTATAAAATAATACTTTTTGATTTCTATTAATACTTATGAATAAGATTTTAATTTTAAGTTGAAGGGGACACTTTTTCTGATAGCGTACTCAACATGCAACAACAGGCTTCTCCTAAATCTTACATTGCACACAACATTGAGTTATCCTGAAAAATAATATAATAATAATATTAATATTTTAAATGGTGGTTAACACCTATCCATTGGAATGGTGGTAATGAATAGTATCAACTGAATTTTGAAATATGGTTTACACATGTTTAAATGATGATTCATTTTTTTACCAAATTTATTAGAAATGAATATAATGGATGTGTTTTTATGAAAACCTATTTTAAAGAGAATAATTGTGTTTTCATATCACTCTTTATGTATTTTTGTTTAAGGAAAAATATATGATATATATTCATTGTAATGTTTTAAATTCATCTTATATTTTTCCTAGATATGATATAAGATTAAAATCATTTTCTTCGGATAAAAGAAGTATTTTTTCTAAAAATGCAGTTTTACTTCCTTTTGATGGAAAACCATTTTTAAATATAGATTTTGAAACATTTATATGTTTTATTTGAAAAAATAAACTTTTTCTTTAGAATCGGAACATAAAAATTTAATTTGGATTAAATTTTTTGTATTTTTTTTGATAAAGTTCATTTTTTAATAAATAGTGAAAAATACTGCATTTTAATTCAAAAATGAATTTTAATATAATATATTTATATAGTTATATTGTAATTTTAATTGGTTTTAAAGTTTAATTGGATTATAATTTTGTCATTTAATACAATTTTGGTCATTGGAAGTAAGTTAACTTGGAAATTGGACATAAACGCATGTTAATCTTTTGGTAGTTTTTACTTCTTAAAAATATGTTTTTTGGTTTTGACAGCAGGAATTAATTTTAAATTAATTTATGAAAATTATGTGTTTTTAATTTGGAAAAATGGATTCCATATTTTTAATCATGAATTACGAACTTTTTAGATAGGTAAATTTTATTTTTAGACATTATAAATAGTAACTTCAGTAAATATTTTATTTTCCATGGTTAAAGGGTAAATCTGGCAACTAAGGGTATAAAATAATATTATAATAATATTTAATGACCCCAACACATATCCTAACCCTATTTGATGATATATTTTCTACCATGGGAATCATTGGGGCGATTTTAGGACCCCATGGAGCCACTTGTGTGTTAAAATGACATTTAATTACTTTTAATTTAAAGTTAAGGAAAATATAACCTAAACATGTATCTTTTAGTAAAAAAATTTATATGGGGTTATAAAAGTTATATTTTGGACTATAAATATTAATTATAAATCCAAAAATATTTCCTACATCATGGTATTTTATTTATAATTTTTAGACATCAAATAAATAAATATATTTATGACACAATGATGATGTAGTGATTACCCGATTAATGAAATATTTAAATAAATGTGATTATAAATATTAAAATAAATTTATTTTGAAACATTTTATGCCATACATTAATTTTAATAATTATTATTACTTGTTATATTTTAATTTATGAAGTTTTTTCTAAATAATCAAGTAGTTATGGATTTTTAAAAAGTCATGATATGAATAGTATATAAATTGATATATATGAGTTTTTAAAACAAATACTATTTTATTAAATGATATAATAGTCTTAAAAATATAATATTTATCTAAATGACTTAGATATTGTTTTAAATGTCATTAATTAACCACTTAAGGTTCGATTGGTATTTTATGGTTACTATATTAAGCATATAGTATGAGTATACAAGAAGACATGGTAATAATTAAATTAGTTAACTAAGGGTTAAAGCTAAATGATAAGGTTACATTTGAAACAGAAACTTGAATAAAACATATTGGATGAGATTATTTCGAATAAAACTCATCTTATATTCGAATTAAATGAGTTTTTTATCTTTTGAAAATCGAAATTCAGTTTCTAATAATATAATCATTCAAGACATTCCTAAAGTACCCCTCCTCCCTCTTATAAAAGGCCACCACCTCTAACCCCTTACTCACACCTCTAAATCCCATTATCTCATCCAAATTCTGGTAAAATAATCCCCCAAAATCCCACTATTACTCCTAGAATCATTAATTTAGGCAGAAAGCAATTCAAGAAATCCTTTTGGCTCAAATCAAAGGGAGTTACCCATTTTAAGAGGTAGTCTCTTCTCTAAAGTTCCTTTCCAATATTCTACTTCTTAACTCCCTATTCTATTATTACTATTTGATTACATAATGAAAAAAGTATAATAAATATAATATTATTTTGTTATGATAAGTATTTTAACTACACTTACACACAAATCTATCTAATGGATTTAGAACATACTGTTTCCGTGGACGACGAATTACTGCTTCACGAAACGATGATTGTCCAATTATCTCCTACCATCTCTCATGGTGGACATTATGATGGAAATATATTTATATGATATATATTATGTTTATATTGTATTTATTCTTATATATTTTTTATTTACAACATATATTTATACTTTTCATGATGTGTAAACACAATAATTTCATTTGAGGAAGCCCGGACTACCGCGCCCTTAAAGTGATATGACTCATTCATGATATACATGGAACATATAAAGGATGGAGTTAATGAACTTATGTAACATATATAAAATATGATATTATAATAGAATTATAATATACCTATGTATCATTAATTTTTCATTCCATTAAATATGAAATAGAAATTAAAGTAGCGTTCATGCGTACGTACGACTTACCGTTTCCATGAACGGTGCATTTCATTTCTTATATATAAATATTGTAAACTATTATAAATACATATAAAAAGTATATATATGATATATATTATATATAAATCATGAATATCATTATGGATATAATGGAATTTTTATCACATAGACAATTTGTAATTTTGACAAGTTCATTTTTGACTCATATACTGAACATCGACAAAACGACCGATATGAACTTGAATAATTATATGATTGTTAAAGAAAATTAATAAGTGATAAAAAAAATAGGCATGAAAAATGTTCTAAATAATGTATAAATTAACTTAATTATATTATTCAGGGAGATAAAGAACGGACAAGACAAGTCAGGCAAAAGGTAAAGGACTTCGTATCAATCTTATTTTATTGAGGCATATTTTGATAATATATAACTCCTTCTTTATACGGTCTTTAATAAAACCATTTGAATTTTACTTTCATTCAAAGGGAATATTTTATCTACGAATCATTTTACTAAACAACAGAAGGAATGTTTTTAACGTTTGCAGCGACAATGACCTCTCCACCACTGTAATAGTTATTTTCATTTCTATATAAGATTGGATATTTTTAAAAGGAGAAGAAATCCATTATTACCTTTTTGGGTGTTTCGGTATTGAAAATGGTTTTTGAAATGGATTGAGTATTTCAATATCTTTAAATTATTTCTTGTGATTGAAAATGAAATGTTATTAGTGAAATTTTGATATTTGAAATATTTTATGTGTTATGATTATATAATGGTACTTGGAAATTTGACGGGTGGTTATGTGATAAACCAAATGATGGGTGGTTCTGTGATAAACCAAGGATGGTTGGTTATGTTATAACCTCCAATGAATTGGGTATGAAAGTCGGCTGTATGGCTATTCAATTTAGTGATGTGTGGAAGTCGACCGTATGGTTATTCCATTTCAGTATATTTATATCCCAAGTTACCTTTATATGCTATATTTTTCTTTATATGGGATAGATAGTAATATTTTTGTTATGAAAAGGGTAGGAAATGACCTTATTTTTATTGAAGTGTTTTTGTACTTCCTTAAGGTGAAAAGTATTACTTTATGATAAAGTATTCATGGTTTACCTATTATTTTAAAAAACTAACAGTTTTCCTTCTTTATGTATCCCTTAATGAGATTTTTATGCTCATCCCAAGTTTTCAAATGTTTTTCATAGGACCTAAAGATGAATAGTGTCAAGGATGAGATCATGGAAAAGTCATTCTTTCTAAAACATGGAACTAAACATGTTTATTTTTTTAAGTGTTTTTGTTTTATAAAAAAAATGGATAGAGAGTAAAAGTGTCTACTTGTAATATTCAAGTTGTTATGTATAAGTTATGAACTAATTCCCTAAACATCTAAATCCGAAAAGATTATCAATGTGAATTATTAACTTAATTCAAGATTATGTAATGTTTAAGGACGAGGACTTACAAAATCACATCGAAGGTCATCATTTCCAGAATCTTGAACTCCCAAAGATGTCCATAGCCTGTGAAAACTATGGGACAATATATGCATCACTAGAGATGGTACAATTTAGTTCTCCATGGTGTTTTAAGGGAACCAACTCAGTGGATAACTTAACTGGTAAGTTGGGTACAATAACTACTTGTTTAGAAATGAAGGAATGAGAAGCACCAGTATTAAAAAAAATATGTTGATAAGGTGGATGTTATTAAATCCATACCTCAAATGGTTGATGGAACCTCTCTATAATCTAATGGAACCTGATCCACTAAATAGACTCCCCCCATCTTATCTTTATGACCCTATCCCTGAATTTTTATTATATGGGAAGTCAACATACTCTACCTTGGACCTCTATTCCTAGCTTGTCCTGATGTCCTAGTACATGTTTGAGATTCCTTTAAGAAAAAGCATTGAAGGTGACCAGAATTTTCACAATGGTGACACTCCATAGATGTATTCATACAAGAACTCATATAATGCAATTTTAGTCTGCAGTTGTATTACCTATTGGTATCATCTCCCATAGAGGATACTAAATAATTCATCATATAACTTAACTATTTTATACCTTTTTATTCTTCGTACACCTTTATCTTCTTAATACTATAATATAATCCTAATTTAGTGAAAGAAATATCAACCAATGTCTCACTATGGGTTGGAAGAAATTCTACTGGTATGTCTTCCTCCATCCCCTTCTCAAAGGTTAGGTCCTTAATAATCACTTGTGAGTATATTGTCAGGTCAAAATCCCTAACCTAACATGTGAGCTATGGTCTAAGGACTATCCAAAAATTATGAGCATTCTATGGTTTGTTTTCATCCAAAAAAGTAGCAAATAGAAGTAACTCTATAAAGAGATATGAGTATAAAAAGGTAGTCATATAACCCTATTGTAGCTCAATGAACTTCTAGTCATGGTCAAATGTCATCATGTCAAGAAATTTATAATCAAGAAAAAACTCCTTGAAGGTCACCCAAGTAAGACCCTCCTATCTACCAGCCTAACTCATGGTATTTCACTATAAACTGGTGGGTCCCTAAAACATAAAGTTTTATAGATTTAATCACCCTTCCTCAAGAGTTTAGACCAACTTGAAAAGAATATCGGTGAAGTCTAACTGATCGTTTACATCATGTGGACCACCATTACCCCAAAATGGCGGAGGATGTAGAAGTTGAAAATACTAAGCATGGATAACCATAGTCCTTTTAGTGGATTCTAATTAGAAATGAAATATCCTAAAGAGTCCTGGACAAACATGATTATTATCTTGGATCATGGGTGTTGATACAAGAGAATTTTGGGGCACATCCTCCTGTACCAAGGGTGGTGGCATGGGAACATATTGGGATTCCACAGCTAGCAGTCCCATCAAAAGTCTTTGAGGTAGAATCTCTATGATATAAAATATATTATGAACATAACATTTCCTAACCATTCAATGGGATCACACAAGGTTATCCTATGATTTTACACTCAACCTAAGGTATACCCCTTCTAGCACTAACCTGGGTCTCCATACTTACACATTAGTCACAGTCATCATATATATACTTACATAAGAGAAGGATTAGTTAAAAATATGAATTTCAAAAAAAGATATATCAAAATAGCATGGAAACATATATATATCACATAATAGAATCTATCTTGAATGGATATCACAAATCAAGGCATTTAATTAAATAACTACTATGAAATAAAACAATTGGTATATATATGGAATGTGAATCTATATTCCCAGGAATGATGTATGAAAACACCTAGAATATCATAAATCACTTATCAACATCATATGCATCAACCAAGGTTTATTTAATCAACATGAATAGAAAAAAAATAATCCCTCCACTTTATGGAAACCTAGAAGTATACTATATAGTGTTATATAGAAATTGTCATAGTTCCCTTGTTTGAGTCCCAACCACAATATCTCTTATCTATCCTTTCAAAATATAAATGAAAGGGAAGATAAAAGTTAGTGAGTCATGATGCTCTGATACCATTTTGTAATGACCTGACCCAATCCACCGGGTCTGTGCCTGAGTGCCACATGACCTCATGTGTACCTCTCTATACCCAAGATGATACCAAATAATGGAAAGGTTATGAGTCCATCAGTGGGGAGACTATACCCCCAGTATCATGTCCTAGTATCAATAATAAACAATACAATTTATAACAAATAATTAGAGTAAACATGTAGAAACTAAATAAATGGGATACATATAAAAAATATCTCAAAAATTGGGAACCCTATCCTGAGCATGAAAAATTGATAAATAAATATACAAATATTAAACATCTATGTGGTCCTCCAGAGTATGTTATGATCTACTCAAACTCTATTATCCACTTGTAAACTATCCCCCATATGGACCTTTCCATTCACTAGATCTCTAGTCATGAAATCTATAAGTGAACCGAAATTGTTGAGTAGGGTGTGAGTATAAGACTCATTAGGACACCACCAATGTGTCCTTAACTTAAATGCACAATATATATTACTATTTATTCTATGAAATAAATAAATTCTAAAATAAACATAAAACGATATATGTGCTGAGTCATCATGTGCTGATTAAGGCACCATGAACCCCGACTCTGCCTTCTTGAGCTCACCATCGGTGAGAATGTTAGATAGAACAAACAAGTATAACCATCAAGGTACACAAATCATTAAGAATTCCACATGTTCCACTATATCAATCTGTAATACATACCACTCCACCCATAGAGTGGTTTCCATTAAGAACACCACACATTAAATCAAGTCGATCCCATGACAAATTATACTTTTAATCACCCATAGACCAAGTCCATAAAAAGACTAGACCAATATCTTCTAATCATCAACTTATGCACATGACTCTATAGGGATATCCTAACCTTCCTTTAAGGTCCTTTGGACTATGTCAGGTTTGCTAACCAACCACATATAAAAACCCCTCTACAAGGATATCCATACAAACCCTTAATGTTATTTAGATTACATTTCACCAAACTAAAAGCTCCACCTGATCAGCTCGATACTTGAAACATAGTTTCATATGATATGAAACATAATGAGTAGTCAATTTTGATTGAAAGGAATAACTAGGAACACTAATATAAAACATTAAGTTCCAGATATAATCACATGTTCATAATCAAGAAAGACTCATGGAAACCAACACATCCACGTTCAACTCATAACAATCCTAGGTTAATCAAGAATAAATAATAAATCATTAAAAAAAATTATATATGTACCAAAATGAAAATAAAATTCCAACCGTGTGGTTGTCAATGTTAGTGTCAAAGTTCTTTGAATATTTCATCACCCAAACCGTACTCAGACACCAATCGAGATATGTCCACACACCAAGGTCTCCTAGAATCAGTTCCAATCCAACATGTTATGAGTTTTATTGCAAGGAAAAGAGAAACAAATTAAAGGGATCAAACCAAACTTAAAAAAGGTTTATATTCACCAAAATTGGTCCACAAGGTTGGTTTAAGAGGAGTTCTACTGAAAAAATAGGGTTCTCCATGGTGCAAGATAGGGGATGTAGGATGTAAGTGTATTGGAAGCCATCACCATAGCATAGGGTGGAACACCACAATGCATGGTGCACCCTCCATGGTCCAGGGTCAAAAACCATGGTGCAGTTATGTACTGTAATAATCTCACCATGATATAAGGAAGACTACTATGGAATAGTGCATTAACATCTATGGTGTATAGGTTTAGACTACAATGCATAGGATGGGTATAATTCGACCTCTATGAGGTCATTTAGTTGACTATAGTCTAGAGTCTTCTCTACAACACTTCATAGATTTAAAATAATACCGAATAAAGGAGATGGAATTGTTATTTCTATGGGGTATTTATAGGTTCAATGTATAGAGATCCAATCCCTTTACACATATCATTACATGATTTTAAGAATAATTATCCATAAAATAAAAACCAAGGATAGAAAAGTATATTGTATTTGGAATAATTGGTACATAATTAGGAAAAATGAAACAATAATAAAAAATATTTTCATTAATATTCATAATGATCTCCTAACTCACTTTGAGTTCCTACAACTGTATAATATAACCTAGGGAACACATAGATAAAAGGGATGATCTAAAAATCCCAATAATGGAATAAACATGGGAATGAAGAATAACACATGAGTTAGAAGGAACAACATGACACCATAAAATTAATGTCTAAGGAATAAACATATAGAATCATATTATGTAGAACATGGAGTAATATGATCATGAAAAAAATAATAATGTGGCAACAACATATATCATGACATAAACATGAGTCAAGGATAACTACCAAGACTATATCCAATGGTGGACATAGTCCCATAATGGATTAGGTTTACTCCTAAATCCCATACATAATGTCTCATGAGAATAAAACATCACCCAATGCATTAGAGTATTATCTAGGTGCACCCATCATAACATGTTCTTGCATATGTGTGCCATATAAAGAATCAAACATAAGGAATAAACATAAGGGTTACCCATAGAAAGAAATAGGTATCATTATCATGTCATAAGGCATAACCAAAGGGATTATAATAATGATATCTATGAAAGAAGGGATTTAAATAATTATTGGTCATTGATAAAGTCAAAAATAATAATAAATCAATAATAATTATGTCTAAATAAATTTAAAACATAGAAAATAGTGGTTAGGTAACATTAGAAACATTCCACTTAAGTACGATTTTAGGGAAAAGAATAAAGAGTATTTAAAGAGGATAAATGAATAATTATTTATATAAAACTAGACATGAAGTAAAATATTTTTCCATGAAAAATTTAGTGATTTTAGAAAAATTTTGTAGGATTAAAATAGTTTATCGAGCGTACTTGAAAATGGGTAAGAAATATAGAAGTTCCCTTTAATTGGGTTGCTTATTAAGAGGAATTGAGAAGGGAACCTTTTATAACATATAATTACTCATAAAATAAATATTAATTGAGATAAATAAATATTTTTGGTGAATATAAATATAATATAAGAGATTTATATAAGACTAATTAAGAGATAAATTGAGGTAAAGAGGGAGAAAGCATAACCTAAAGGAAATATGGAGGTTCAGAGAGATCCATTATCTTATGTGAGAATTCATTCAACACTTGCACTTAATATCATGGATAATAATATTAGATTAATTAATTGATTAATGAACATCCTCTTACAGATGAATTTTATTTATTATAATTTTATTAAGTTCATTTATGTCCATTTCGATGAATTATAGGGTTCAATTTTGTTGTTCTGGGAGTGTTCATTTCATGGTTTTGTGGTCGGTTCACTTGTGTATAATTATGGAAGTTCTTATCAAATGGGAATAATATTATACAATAGAAGTAAAATGGTATCCATACATGTCTGTAAGTTTAAATGGTCCCACATATCATTTTATTTTCTAACATGAGGATGATTCATTTGATAAAACGTTAATGATAAATGTTTTGTTTATTTTGGTAGTTTTTTTCCAACCATCATGACTTAGTTTCATTTTATTTAATATTATGTATACATATATTAGTTATATAACATGAAATAAGTTATAATATAATTATTTAAATCTAATTTAACCATAATAATAGTTTATTTACCAGCCTTGAATGTGGTAATTTAAAATGAAAACTCATTATCCACGGAGATGGTTAACCACCGTAATTTGGACAATGGTTTCCTTTATTTGAATAAGAGGAGATGAGAAAAATGGATGAATATAAGATATTTCATTTGATATATAAAATTAAATTATATATTTGAGACTATATTTATTATTATTTTAAGTATTAAATTGGCAAGGATAAGGTATTAGAAGAAAATAAATTAAAAGAGGTAGTTTGAGAATGTTACCACTTGAATATCACCTCCTTGAAAGACCCCTTGAGGAACTTGGAATTGGTATTTGATGAGGAAAAAATCACATGGAAATGGGGAGTGTGGGGATGAGAGTTTTTTCAATATATTTTCAATCTTAATGTCTTTAAATGTGTGAGGAGAAGGGGTGATATTTATAAGGGGAGGAGATGGATGTTTTTGGAATTTCACAAAATATTAAAATATAGTAAGACTATTCTAGAGAAAAATACTTAAAAATGTCCTATAAATGATTAGGGGATGACATTTTAGACCATATATTACCCCCTTTGATTTTATTTAATATTTTTATTATTTTAAAATAATTTCATAAAATATTAATCCCATAAAATATCATTATTTTTAAATTTGATACTATTCATTACTTTGACTTTAAAATCCTTAAGAAAATTAGTAAAATTCAATAAATATATTTTATTATATCCTAAAAATTTTATTTTCATATATATAATTCGTGTATCAACTTAAATATCTCAAATTATATTTATTTTAATATTTTTAATATCATTTATTTTATTTTTTTATTAATTGAATAATTAATGCATCAACGTTGTGAAAGCATTTAAGGTAATTATTTATTCCATAAAATAAAAAATAAATTAAAATGATTAATATAATTCTTTTATATTTCAAAATAATATTTATCCACAAACATATCTTCTAGAAAACCACATATTATAAATTTTATACTTATTAAAAACAATAATGTGGCATCTTTGAATTTTCTTTAAATAAAATTTTATAAAGGTTATAATGATACTCAAATGACATAAAATGGTCATATAACCGAAAATTGAATTATTAGGGATGAAAATTGATTATCTAATAAAATTTGGGCAAATTTTGGGGTCGTTTTTTGGTCCTTATCATTTTATTTTTACCCTTAATTACTCGATTTCCCTTTACTATGGTAATAAAATTACTAAAATTGCTATTCATTTTGTCCAAAAATAAAATGGATCTATTTAATAAATTTTTAACTCATTATTATAAATACAAAATCTATTTTTCAAAATTCAAAACACATAATATTTATAATTTAATTTAAATTTATACTTGATAAACACAATGAAAAATAGTTTTTTGAAAAAATGTCCATTTAATATATAAAATGTTTTCATACTAAATTCATCTGTAAAATCCATTAAAAAACCATAATTGGAATAATTTTAATAAAAAATAAGTAATTAAAATTTAAAATTAATTGAAAATAAAAGTTTCATTTGTAAATTTTTTAAATGAAAATACAATTTTCAATATAATTCCATATTTTCACTATTCATTAAAATTTATGACTTTTTTAGAAAATTTTCAAAAATTCATCCTAAGATAATTTTGACATGATGAATTCATAAATTAGGTTTTTTTCAAATATATCTTCTAAAAGTGTCAAAATTAATTATATTTATTTTCTCATTAAAAGCAATAAAATCATTTTTTTGAAGAAAATATATTTTTGAGGAATAAAATGACTTTACTAAAAATTATTTGTTTATTTAGTAAGAATTAATAAATAAATATATTTTATAATATGTTTATTCCTATTCATTCCTTCTAATTAAATAACAATATTTTAATAGTATATCACATTTTGTTTAAGCTCTGTGTTGTGTAGAACACAAGCTTTAAAATAAAGTAAATTATTTAAAGAGAAATATTTAATAAAAATCTTGGGGTGTTACATTATTCCAAAATTTTGAAATTTCCCTCTCGAAATTTTATTTTAGATACTAAGTTGAAAAAGGTGAGGGTAATTATCCTTCATCTCTTCCTCTGGTTCCGAAGTCACCTCTTTATATTTGTGGTTCCTCCATAGTACTTTAACCAGGTGAGTGGTCTTGTTGCATAGATACTTATCTCTATTATCTATGATCTTCACTGGATGATCCTCATAAGATAGATCATTTTCTAGCTATACCACCTCAGATTTCAGTACATGGGATAGATTTGATATATACTTCCTCAGGAGGGATATGTGGAATACATCATGTACTTGAGACATGGTTGGTGGAAGTGCAAGTTGATATAGCATAGCTCTGATGTGATCAAGAATCTCAAAGGGTATGATATACCTAGGAACTATCTTTCCCTTATTTCCAAATCTCATGACTCTATTTCATGGAAATATGTGGAGGAATACCTTATCTATAACTTCAATCTCCAAGTCTCATAAAAAATTATATGCATAGATCTTCTGTCAACTTTGGGTAGCTCTGATGTGCTATTGAATGTTATTCACCTTTTTCTACCATTTTCTCGACCATTTTAGGTCTTATAATATTTTTTTCTCCAACTTCACCCATACATATAGGTGTTCTGCATGTCTTCCCATAAAGGGATTCTATGGAACCATTTGTATGCTTGATTGGAAAATATTATTATAATAGAACATGACTGGCATAAGATGCTAATACTATCCTCCTTTGAAGTACATTGAGGATGATCTCAAGTGTCTTCTGGTGTCTAAATGGTCTTCTCATATGATTCATCCATTTGAGGTTGATAAGTTTTACTGGAGTTCAACTATGTGTTTAGAGTGTGTTGGACACCTTTTCAAAACTTAGAAGTAAATCTTGAATCTCAATATGATATAATCGATAATGGAACTCCATGAAGCCTCAACACTTCTCTGATGTATATCCAAGAAAGTTTATTGAGTGATAATTCCTCTTGAATTGTAATAAAGTGATATTTACTTTTTATACAATCCACAACAGCCCATATGAAATTATTTCCTCAGGATGTATTTGAAAGTCCAGTGAAAATTTATATTGTGATGTTTTTCTACTTCCATGTAGGTATAGGAAGTGGTTTCATCTCATCCTTATATTTTTTACTTTTATCCTTCACTTTCTAACATACCAAACACTTTGATGTATATTCAGTGATATCCTAATTCATATTGTCCCACCAATAGTGCTCTCAATGATCTCAATACATCGTTGTTCTCCCTGGTAAGATTGATAAGGTTGATCTATGTGAATATTTCAAAATCTCCCTATTTATATTAGGATTTTAGGGTACACATATTCTTGACCCATATATTAAAACTCCTTATCAATTTTTAACTCTGAGGATTTCATAATTCTAATAGATTCCACCTTCTTTTGAATTTTCACATCATTTCTTTGATAATCCTTTATCTTTTCTGTAAGGGATGGTTGATAAATAATTTGAGAAATAAATGATGAAATTTCTTCCCTTATGATTCCCATGTTAATATTTTTTATGTGTAATAAGAATAGATCTTTCTTAATTATCATCATTGATAAAGTTAGAGGATCCTTTCTACTTGGAGAATCTTCCAGTTTATTTACTTCACCAGGATGGTAGTGGATTGACCAGTTGTGACCCTTGATGAGATATAACCATATTCATTGGTTTATATTAATATAATTATGAGGTAATATATATTTTAGGCTCTTTTTATTAGTATATATCATACACTTCTCCCTATAGAGATAAGGTTTCTATATTTTCAATGTGAAGATCACAACTGCTAACTCCAGATCATGTGTGGGATAGTTTTTTTCTGGAAATTTAAACTTTATTAGGGAATAGGATATTACTTTATCATTTTTCATTAGTACACATCATAATCCCTTATTTTATGTGTCATTGTATACCACAAAGTTTTCACCACTTGTGGGTAGTGTAAGTACTAGTGTAGTGATAAGACTCTTTTTCAACTCTTTGAATCAGTCTTCACATTCACTAGTCCATAAAACCAATCCCTTATTTTATCTTGGTTAGTGGGTTTGATAATCATGATAAGTTCCTAAAAAATCATCAGTAATACTCAGATAGATTATGAAAATTATATATCTCCATTATAGATTCTGGTATAGGCCACTCCTCAATTTCCTTTATCTTATAAGGGTATACAGATATCCATTTTTTGATGGTAACATGCCCCAAGAATGATACTTCCTCCACACAGAACTCATATTTACTATACTTTTCATTTATTTTTTCACTTTGAAAAGTCTTTAGATCATTATTCAAATTATCCTCATGTTCCACCTTTCACTTGGAGTATATTAGAATATCATCTACAAATATCATCACAAATTTTTTGAGGTAATATATAAAGACTCTACTCATTAAGTCCATGAAAATTTCTTGAGCATTAATGAGTTTGAAGGGCATCACTATGAACTCATAGTGTCCATAACTCATTATAAAGGTAGTCTTGGGAATATCTTCCTTCTTCCCCTTTAATTGGTGATATCCCAATCGAATTTCCACTTTAGAAAAATACTTTTACACACAAAATTGATAAAAAAAGTCATCTATCTATGGTTAGGGATACTTTTTATTTATCATTATTTTTTTTAACTTATGATAATAAATTCATAGGAACATTGATCCATCCTTCTTTTTGATGACGAGGACAAGCGCACCCCAGGGTGAAGCACTCAGTCATACAAAAAACTTGTCTAGATTCTCCTGTAATTGATTATTCAATTATTCTAACTCAATGGTAGAAATTTTTTAAGGAGTCTTAGATATGGTCATATATATAGCTATAAGTTCAATTGATAATTGAAAATCTAATTTAGGAGGAATATTGGGAAATTCTTCAGGGAACACATCACTATAGTCCCTCACAATAGGCTTGTATTCAAGAACAATCCTCTCATTTTCCTCAATAATTTGAGCTATATATTCTTTATCATACTATAATAATATTCATTATTGATAAGAAGATTCTAAATTATATTCATCCTCTTACTTACAAATGTACATAATTAGAGGTTGCCTTAGGATGTGAAGAGTGATCTCCTTATCCCAATAGTTGATGTTGTCTTTGTATAAAGACAGCCAATCCCTGAACAATATATCATCATACTCTACCAAAAGAATTAAAAAATAATTTTATGGGAGGTTCATTTCAACAACATTGAATAAGGAGGAGTTATATACTTTATATTAAATAATGGACCAATTTATTGTTCCCATAGATAAACCATACTCTATATTTAGAGGTGGTGTTTGAATAGTTCTACTAAAATTACAATATATAAAATAATTCATAAAACTAGAATCATATAGCACATTCACTATTTTGAATAAATAACTAGTGTAGCTATTACCACATAATTTTCAAACTCCACCGTAGCAGTAGTGATATCACATGCCCTTTCTTACTTCCTTGGAGGTTATTGTCGTTGATTGTCTCTGAAAACCCTTGGCTTAGGGAATAATCTCGCATAATACCCATGTTCTTTGCAGTTGAAAAACTTTACTACAAGCTTAGTGTTGATCTTAAACTTCCTTTATTATTTCTTATTAGTGGTCTTCTTCAAATCCCTTTAGAAATGATTAGCCTGATGCCCCTGTCTTCCACATTTGAAGCATCTATCAGTTCCCCTTAGACATATCCCAAAATTATTATTCCCACAATTTTTACATGTGGGATGTCGGGTTTTATTTCCCCCATGGGATTTATCTATTGATCCTCACATATTAAACTCTATCTTACTCTATTTATAACTAATCCCATATGGACACTGAGAGTCTCCAATCTCTATCTCAACTATAAGGGGACAACATACAATCACCTTATAACTTTTAAAGTCTCAAATTGAAAAATCTTTTCATAGGAACGACTTTAATCCACTAAATAAATGATCAACATTGATTTTAGCTTTCATAAAAAATAATGAGGCATATTGTGAAATCCTTGTGAAGTTTTCCTCATACACTCTGATGGAATCATATTCCTTTTGCTTCAATCCGAGGAACCCCCTCTCCATATTAAGATGAAGAGTTTAGGGAAAATATTTATTGAAAAATATTTTATTGAATCATTCCAAATACATGGAATTAATTTTCTATTTAGACATCATGTTATTGATTAGGTTCCACCATTAATCATCTTCCCCATAAAAAATGATAGACTACCAGCACAAATTTCACTTCTTCTGAGTATCGAAGGAATAAAATATTATCTCAATGGAGTTAATCCATTGTTCCATGATGAGAGGATTAGAAGGTCCAATAAAGTTAGGAGGTCTTTTTTACATAGATTATTTTAACAAAACTTGATATTTATTAGGATAAGGAGGGATTCCCACATGATTTAATTTATGATTAATAACTTGATCCAGTTGATCTAGTAATTTCATGAAGTTCTGATCTCCCATTACCATTTGTTTTTAAATTTCATTAGGAAAATAATCACATTTCTTATCAAATTGGCTGTTAGAAAGAGTTCTCCTATTTCCATCCATTAACTATAAAAAAAATTAGGGGGGATTGAATACTTAGATAATGATCATATAATCTAATGTCTCAATTTTTTCCCGATTTTACTTTTAGAAATTATTTGGTAAAATTCCAAGACCAAGTGCTGAGATAATGTGTGATTATGAGGCCTGATGTGCTCAGAACAATTTTTTTAAAAATGTTATCTTTTTAATAGAACACATGCATGAATTTCTTGAAAAAGTGGAATATCCTTTAAATGCATGATCGAATAGGAAATTTGAGGGCACTGTTGAGATTAGAATGACAACATTACCGTAGCTGCGACCTAACTTTGGTCGGTTCGGGTCATTTGAAGAAAAGTCACCAAGGACATAATAGTAAATAGTATAATTAAATAAAAAATATTTTATTTTAAAATCTTAATAACTCATGAACGGTGACTCGGATTTGAAATTTGAAACCAACGTTGAGTTCGTAATGTGGTGTTTTCCCAAGGCGAGGCATAACATCGGCCGACACAGGTCGACTGTAAAAAATAGTTTTTGAACATTTTAATTAATAAAATAAATAGTGAGTTTATTTTATTTTAACATTACACCAATGTAGTGATGATTTTTCTTTTAAATGAAGAGCTTGATAGGGACCCATTTTTAGGATCATAACCCTAGAAATTACCAAGATGCTCTTGAGAGAATCCTTAGAGAATTCTCTTTGCAGTAATGACAAACACAAGGATCAAAGATCATTCTTGACAGATCACCAAAGGAAATCAATCCTCGATAGAAAAAAATCCATATCCTATGTAGGGAATTTTATTTCTAATTTATTTTTCCCATTCTTTATTTCTACTATAAATTCATGTCAATCCACAAATAGATTGATCCATGGTTCGATCGTTATTTTGGGATGGGTTATTGTTGTAGAATTATCGGGAGATTAGTTTATTCTCTTCATTTATACTTCTAATGAGAGGGAAACGAGGTTGACATGAAAAAAATAAAAGTTTCATTCTTTAGGTTTTCTTGTGCTTTCTCTACCCCTTTCTTGGCATTCTTCGCTGTTAGATCCTTGTGATTGTGGATCGACTTTTCGGGAGGCTCCAAACGCAATTGAACCCCCGGATTGGAGGAAAGATGAAATAGAGGCCGAATCAGTGTAGTTAGAGACCCGATGATCATAGAGGTGTTTTCATTTTAGATATTGGATCACCAGAATAAGGATAGAGGGATGCAAAAAAAAGGGTGCGGGTGGCACACGATGGTGCCACGCGTCCGTAATCCTGTAGGATGCGGTGGTCGCGTGGACAGGAAGTGGTCACCGAGGGTGACCGTGTGATTTGGACAGACCCGAAAGACTAGGTGGGACCTGGCGAGTCAGGTCGGACCCAGGGCGGCTGGACCGGACCATTGTTTACCATGGCAGTCGACAGTGAGCCATAGTCGACCAAGCTACCGTGACAGCAAGCAGTGCGGTCAACCGCCGTGGCAGCTCAAGAAACCACAAAACAGTAAACTATGGGAGTGACTGGAATAGGTGGTCTATCATGGTGGTCGACCACCATAGTCATTGGACCAACCACCTAGTCGGTCCATGGCATAGTGAAACCCTTCTGAAATTTCAAACAACCATAAATTTCAAACCTGATGTCCATTTGACGAGCTGTCTGCGGAGTTAGGAACCTTAAGATGAGACTGTATTTTAGAGATATACTAAGTGGGTTTTTGGGAGTTTCATATAAACTAATGGATTTAAGAGTATTTTCTCCTAGAATGAGTGCTCTTCGAGAAAAAATTTTGGTAGCTGGCTGTGACCTAGAGATTGTGTGTCTTATAGAAACTGTGTGTCTTATGGAGACTGTGTGACCTATAGTGACTATGTGTCTTTTGGATACTGTGTATCTTATGGAGACTATATGTCTTATGGATACTGTGTTTCTTATGGAGACTGTGTTGGAGTTAATTACCTATAAACCAACTTATTTTTAATTTATGATAAACTTGTATTCACTGGTTGAATATTTATAATATCCTTATAAAATTATGATTGTTATTCTGCATTACATAGTATGTGATAATGTTCTAAGAATAGCTGTCACACTAAAAGGTCATAGCGGATCCTTTCCATGATGAGCACCCATAAGTTCCATGACACTATTCTTCAATATATGTTCTATGGATGGGTTACATCATTTTAAGGGAAAAAAATGATAGAAGCTATTAGGGGTGGGGACTCATGAACCTTTGAGGCACCTTCTCATGGTTTACTCCCTTGGTAATATCAAGGAGAATATTATGAGAAAAATACCCACCATTAGGAAATCTACATTGATAAGTTTCATTGGATGTTCATATCTGCAGACATGTGTATTGGTCCTTATAATTTAAGATTATTATTAATGAGTATTATGACTTGTGCACTTATATGTATTGATGAAAACTGTGAAGACAGATGTTTGTAGTGAGGTATGATATTTTGGGTGCATCATGAGTAATACTGAATTAATGAATAATGTGAGAGAGTATTTTTCACTTCTAGAGAAGTAGATATCTTAGGCCCTTTCATGGAAATGGTATAGACTAACTAAATCCATGGCCATGGTATTCTCTAGGCAAGTTCAATTTTGGGAAGTCAAAGAATGAGAAATCAAGCACATGGGTTGATGGAACTTACATGAAAACTTCTTGATTGGAGATATATGGAAAAAGGGATTATATCACACGGTAAGCATTCATATGAGGTGACATGTCATTTTGACATCAACTTCTTTCTCTTGGGTGCCTTGACCCATTTCTAGACAGTAATATTGGACATTAAGAAATCCCACATAATGCCAATGAGAAAGAGGCCTAGAGGGCCACACACTAAGTGTAGTCAATATCTTAGTTAAATAATTTATTCATTTAACAAGTTGAAAAAAATATTATTCCTGGCTGTGGTTTAATAATTATTCAAGTATACCCAATCACATTTATTTTTTGCTAGTTATTTGAGAGAATATATTGCAGAGGAAATATTTGTTTATTGGTGAATAATGCACTTATATTTATTTTATAAATAAATAGTCATTATTAAAGGCCCGGTAAATATTGAAGAGGATTGGAAGACCAAGTTATGGGTTTGGTGAGAAATAATATTATATATTATTTGGTTAAATAATATTTAAATATAATGTGAAAGTTAAGCACATGTCATGGAAAAAATAGAATTACTATTACTATTGACATGGGGTTTCACATGGAATAATAAATTAAGTAATGACACCTTTGATAATTATTTATTATTACCTGGTGAATTAAATTCCACGATATGTTATTATTATTTAAATTATCCAAGGGGTCATTAGACTGGAAAGCCAATCATTTTTTTCACAACATCCTTGGAGAAAAGATCTCAAGTCTAAAGAACCCTCCCCTCTCCAAGAATTCTATTAAGATTGAGGGAGATCCTCCTCCACTGGATCATGGAGAACACCTTAGAAGTGATTCTAAAGGCGATCAACGGTGGTCATCATAAGTGCAAGGATCTTCTATGCTAGAACCTAGAGATTTCCTTTGATGACGCCTGGAGATATGTGGAGCACATGTGGATTAATGCTAAAGGATTCCTATCCTTGGATTCTACATTGCAATGAAGCCACTCCTTGGACCTGTGGTCGAATGTATCAAGGAAGAAAGAATCACCTTGGAGGTAATTCTATAATTTAATTAAATTAATTATAAACAAAATATTTCAAAACACTCTTCTCAGTTCTGGTTTCTCTCCTTGTATTTTATATTTGATTCAATTCTATGGATACTAGAATTCATCGTCGTATTGATCTTGGATTAATCATCAATTATGGAAATTTTCAATGTTGGGTACACACCCATCTTGTGCTTCCACTATCCTCGAAACCTAAAAGTGGTATTAGAGTAATCATATTTTAATTTTAATTATTTAAATAATTAATTTAATATTTAAAATTTAATAATTTAGTTTGCCAATTCATGTTTAATTATTATTGTAATAGGAATTTCTAGATCTATTCCTCCCTTATCGTTTCTCACAGATCTAAGAGAAATGAATAATTTTATGATTAAAATTAAATCTAGGATCTCATAAGGAGGCACCGATGGTTCTATCCAGATAACAGAAGAGTACATGCCGTGTAGTCAGATCTACAGGCTGTGTATTTGTGTTCAATGCATCCAGAGTAATTCAAAAATTAATCAAGTCGTGTGCATTAATGAAATATGGCATTGTTAATTCTTACACCACGTATTGACAAGGATATAATGGCACATGGTCTATTGGACTACATGCCGTGTGACACACTGGACACGGTGTGTAGTCCCTTATGGTCGGGGTTAAGTTGTGCATCCCTTACATGGATTTCCCAATCGGTGACCGTGTAACGTAGAGTCTACATGGTGTGTGGCCCACTGGACATGCCGTGTACTTATAAGATTTCTAAAGTACACCTCACATGCCATTTCCCACAGTGTGTACTTCAGATGGACGGTGAGGAGGGTACACGCTGTGTAGTTAGATCTACATGCTGTGTAATGTTTCCTATTTATACATATTTAAAAATTTTATTATTATATTATGTTACCATTGAGACTTGTACCTTCATGTGGGTGTAATTATGGGAAACAACATGTTATTGGTGTTTGATATATAGATATATATAAATGTCTAATTAACATCTGCATAATGTTCAAAGATCTGCACACTAGGTATGAGTTTTATAACAATTATAATTCTACGTGCATGATACATGTCACAAAGAATAAAGTGTATACAAGTATAAAAATATTCTAGGTAGTTTTGGATGGGTATTCACTGGGTTTCCTCCAAGTTAAAAGTTATGTAAAGGTTATGGATGGGAATCTCAAGGAAATTTTGAAAAGGATTAAGATAAAAATGATTGATTAATTAAAGATAATGATTAATCGATTTGAGCATAATTTATCTTAATAAGAATGATTAAATAATTGAAAACTAGTTTTATTAAATGTGTAATTCATTGCTTATATGTGGATGATCATGATCTAGACCAGACCTTTGTATGTGATTGGTTCCCTTTTAATTTATTTATTAAATTAAAATTGTTGTCCTGTGTGCATTATTCTTGTAAATATGTAGGTCCTGCATTTCCATGGTTTCTTTTATGTAAACCCCTTTTACCCCTCAAATTCATGTGACTTAAAAGAATATGTTATGGATAGATCTCCCAAGCTAGTGGAGGTGGTTCAATTTAGGATTTGAGGTGAAACCAATCCAAGGAGATACAAAGGTGGACAAGTGGAAAGCTGTAAACATGAACGTTAAATGGTTCAAGGTGTTTCTCCCCTAGGTTAGGGTTAGTTTGTCAATCGCTAGATAAAATAACCAATATTAAAGTTGATGATCATACCCTTTATTTTATTTTTGTCAGTTTTATGGTTATTCATTATAGATGTTTGACATGATCAAAAAATTAATGAACTAATAATCATACAATATGGAACTAAAATAAAAATGGATTATGTGTAAATATTATCTTTACACGGTTAATCACTTAAGTATATCCCACTTGGAATTAACAAGAATGTGAAAAGATAATATGTGTAAATTTAGGCATAAAGGATAAAATCCCTCAATTAAATATTAAGTTGGTATAGCCTTCCATTACTTCAGTTATAATCGTTCCATAGTTCAAAGTTCTTGACCAACCCTAGTTGGGGTGATTTTAATTATCTGGGAATTATAATTTAATTTTTTGGGTTGAATTAAATTAGTTTACATCAGGGGTTGAATTCCCTAGAATGACTTGGTGTAACTGATAGGAAAAGGTTGAGGAAATCCAAAATTAAGGATTTTAGGATTGGGGAGTTTACTCAATAGATCAAGAAGCTATTAGTTAATGAAATTGGAATTTAGAATGCCTACCTAAAACCTTTCAAGTGGATTAAAAAACCCTAGTTGGGGTAATGTGAAGGGAAATATAGATCCTTGCTGCTAGAATGTCCAAGAAACAGGATATTCCAAAGCCAATGGTGAGGGATATTGGGTTTGAGAAAATAGTGAGAGACTAATAGATATTAATTTATTCATTTGTCTATATTTATCAAGATAAATTAATAAAACTCTGTTCATCTTAATTTATAGAAACAATAATAAAAATGACATCAAATATATCATTACGATCCATACTCAAGAAGGAAAACATTCTCATTGGCACTAATTTACAAGAGTGTCAAAGGTGCCTTTGAGTTATCCTTCTCTATGATAGGAAACTTTATGTGACGGAAGAACCTTTACCAGTTGCGCCTGTAAATGAGGTGAGTGATGAGGAACTCTCTATGTATGAGAAACATCTAAATGATGCTATAGATGTTTAGTGCCTCATTCTATCATCCCTGACCAATGATCTCTTGAAGAAACATGAGGAAATGGATTCTTATAGAATAATGTCTTTCCTTCAGGATCTCTATCAAGAGAAGGCGAGACATGAGAGGTATGAGATCTCCAACATTTTTTTCACTACTAATCTTGGAGAGTCTGTGCCAGCTGGACCACACGCAGTCAAGCTTATTGGCTACATTGATCATCTAGACATCTTAGGGATTAAATTCCTAGATGATTTGTGTATAGATATCATACTATCATCATTGAATAATACCTTCTCTAGTTTTATTGTGAATTATAGTATGAGAGATAATGAGAAGAGTCTATCATAGATTCTTACCTTGATTCTCCAAGTTGATAAGGACATAGGGTGTGAAAAACCCACAGTACTTATGGTGAATAGAAATAAGAAGGACAAGGAAAAGGGACCTAAGATTTACAAACAATATAAAGCCTTTAAGCACTGTCTGACCAAGAAGAAGAAGATCTAGAGGAAGGGCTAGGAAAAGAAGGTAGTATGCTTTGCATGTGGAAAGTTAGGCCACTAGAAGAGGAACTGCACCAAGAGGAAAGGGGAATCCAAGGATACGTTCGTTATCAAGTGAAATACTTACAGCTATACACATTGGGTATTAAATAAAACTTGTGGGGATCACATCTGTTTTTAAATGCAGGAACCAAGAAGATTCTGGAAAATTGAGAGAGGAGAGGTGGATCTGTGAGATTACAATGGTGAAAGGATGACTACTCTTACCATTGGTGACTACTAACTCACATTTCTAATGAGAATGATTTTAGTTTTACATTGTTGTATTATGTACCTATTGTTACCAAGAACATAATTTATGTATGGATTTTAGATATAGAGGGATTTATTTTCATGTTTGGAAATAAATGTTGTTACTTTTATAAGGACAATATATGTTATGGTATGACGCATTTAAATAATGGTTTGTATGTATTAAATTATGATAACTGAGTGTTAACAATTGATAATGAACCGAGTTCACATGACTTATACAACACCCAGTTGTGGAATCACTGCCTTGGTCATGTAAATGAGAAGCACCTGGAAAATCTTTGTCAAGATGGTTATTTAGAATCTTCTGAGTGAAAAACCCTTGATAGATATCACTCTTGTTTACAATGGAAAATGACCAAACAACCATTTTGTGGATAGGGTAAAAGGTCCACGAAGATTCTAGGATTAGTATATACTAATGTGTGTGGACCATTTCCAGTAGAAGGTAGTGGTGGATATTATTTCTTCATTACTTTTAATGATGACTTGAGTAGATATGGATATGTACACTTAATGTGGTATTAGTTTGAGTCCTTTGATAAATTTAAGGAGTTCAAGAATGAAGTAGAGAATCATCTTGGTAAGAAGATAAAGAATCTTCGATTGGATTGTGGTGGAGAATATCTTAACCAAGAGTTTATCAAACTTTTACAAGAGTCTCGGATTCTATCTCAACTCACTACACCTTATACACCATAGTGGAATGGTGTTAGTGAAAGGAGGAACCATACCTTGTTTGACATGGTAAGTTTGAAGATGATTCATGGAGATCTTCCATTATCCTTTTGGGGATATGTATTAAAAACTGTGGCATACACAATAAACCAAGTACCAACTAAGGAAAAATGGGATTCCCTTCAATATTTGGAATGGAAAGAAACCCACTTTGTTGCATACACGTGTATAGGGATGAAAGGCATTTGTTAAGGATTTATTAGCCAAAAAACTAGCAACCTGGGGCATGAAGTGTATCTTTATAGGTTATCCCAAGGAAACAAAAGGATACCACCTATACAACCCCTCAGACAGGAAAGTGTCTATTTCTAGATAAGATGTCTTTATTGAGAGGGATCACATACTCAAAAAGGATAGTGGGAGAAAGATTAACTTTGATGTAGTTGATGCTCAAGATACCTAGGTGTTGGTAAAGAAACAAGTTCCATAGGTCCCTGTGGAAGAGGTAGTTCCTGAAACACAAGTACTACATAGGAGCACAAGAGAGGTAATAGAACTAGAGAGATATGGTTTACTTTTCACTGAGGATGATGACTCATTATTTCTAGACATTAATGAACCTACATCCTATAAGAAAATAGTAGAGAGATAAAAAGCTGAAATATGGATAGAAGATATGAATTCTATGATGGATTCCATGTATCAGAACCAAGTTTGGGTTCTAGTCGATGCGCTAGCTGATGTAAAGCCCATTGGGTGAAAATGGGTATTAAAAAAGAAACTGGTCATGGAAGGTCAAGTTAGTACCTATAAAGCAAGGCTAGTGGATAAAGGTTTTAAACAACATCATGGAATTGACTATGATGAAACATTTTCACAAGTTTCCATGTTTAAATCCATAAGAACCATAATTTAAATAGCATCTTTCCATGACTATGATATTTGGCATATGAATTTCAAAACTACATTCCTTAATGGTAACCTTCAGGAAGATGTATATAGGACCCAACCAGAAGGGTTTGTAACACCAGGTGATGATAAAAGGTTATACAAGTTGAAGATATCCATTTATGGATTAAATCACGCATCCAGGTCATGGAACATTAGATTTGATGAATCCATAAGATAATTTGGTTTCATTAAGAATGAATGTGAGCCATGTGTTTACAAGTGGTTTAATGGGAATGTAGTCACTATCCTAATATTGTATGTTGACAATATATTTATTATCGTAAATGACATACCAGTATTACAGTCAGTAAATGAATGGTTGAAAAAGTGATTCTACATGAAGTAATTAGGCAAAGAAACCTATATTCTAGGGATCAAGATCATTCATGATTGATCTAAGAGGCTTCTGGGACTAAGTCAAAGTACATACATTGAACAAATACTAAAGAGATTTATTATGGAACAATCCAAGAGGGGATTGGTTCTAGTGTCACATGGTATACATATTTCCAAGAAAATGTGTCCCCATACACAACATGATAAAGATATGATGAGTAAGATTCCATACACTTCAGTGATAGGGACTATCATATATTCCATGTTATATACCATACTTTATGTTTCCTATGCATTGAGTATGGGAGGAAAATATCAAGAAGATCTAGGATAACAACCTTGGACTAATGTCAAGACTATCCTTAAGTATTCGAGAAGAACTAAGGATATGTTCTGGGTGTTTGGAGGAGATGAGGAGTTTGTCATCAGAGGGTATGCTGATGCTGGATTTTAGATAGATTATAACGATTTGAAGTCACAACCAGGATATTTTTTCTGTCTCAATGGAGGATCTGTGAGCTGTAAGATTTCAATGCAGCCAGTTGTCACTAATTCTCCAGTGGATTCTGAATATATAGTGGCTTTTGATGTAGCCTATGAAGTCATTTTGATTCAAAACTTTGTCTAGGAGATTGATGTCGTTCATAGAAGTAATATTCCCATTACATTGTATTGTGATAATATTGCAGTGGTGGCTCTTGCAAAGGATCCAAGGTCACATCAACAGACAAATATATACTCCGAAAGTATCACTTATTGAGGGATTTGTATCAAAGGGGTGAATTTGAAGTGAGAAGAGTGTCCATATAAGAGAATGTGGTGGACCCCTTGACTAAAGACCTATCTTAGGAAAATCATAAATATCATGTGAGAGCTAGAGGAATGGAGGTTGTTAGCAGTTGGCTCTAGTGAAATTGGGAGTCTGTTGGAGTTGATGCCCTAGAAACCAAGTTCTTTTTAATTTATGATAAACCTATATTCATTGGATAAATATTTATAAACTTCTTATCACATCATGATTTTTCTTCTGCATGACAAAGTATGTGATAATGTCCTAAGAATACTTATCACACTAAAAGGTCATAGTGGATCCCCTCTATGATGAGAACCCAAGAGTTCCATGACACTATTCTTGAATATATTTTCTATGGCAGAATGATATCATTTTAAGAGACACAAATGATACATGCTATTAGGTGGGGGGACTCATGAAACTTTGATGCACCTTCTCCTGTGTGTGCCCTTGGTAATACCGTGGAGGATATTATGAGAATAAGAATTGCTAGGAGAAAATCCACATTCATAAGTGTCATTAGATGTTCCAATCTATGGATGTGTGTATTGGTCCTAAGACTTTAAGATTATTATTAATGGGTATTATGATTTGTGAACTTAGATTTATTGACAAAAACCTTGATGACTGATGTTCGTGGTGAGGTAGATTATGTTGGGTGCATCACGATTAATACTGCATTAATGAATAATGAAAGAAAGGATTTTTCAATTCTATAGAAGTAGATATCTCAGGACCTTTTATGGAAATGATATTGCCTAACTAAATCAATGGACACAGTGTTCACTAGGAAAGATCAATTCTAAGAAGTCAAAGACTGGGAAATCAAGCACATGGGTTGATGGCACTTGCATGAAATCTGCTTGATTGGAGATATTAGGACAAAGGGATTATTTTACATGGTAAGAATTTGTATTAGGTGACATGCTGTTGCAACATAAAATTACTTCTCTTGGGTGCCTTGAATCCTTGCTAGATAGTAATATTATACTTTAGGAAAGCCTGCCTAATGCCAACGAGAAATAGGCCTAGAGGGTTACACACAATGTGTAGCCAATATCTCAGTTAGATGATTTATTTATTTAAAAAGTTGAATTAATATTATTCCCATTTGTGGTTTAATAATTATTCAAGTATACCAGATCAAATTTATTTCATCTTTAGTTATTCAAGATAATATATTGCGGAAGGAATATTTATTTATCAAAAAATAATGCATTTATATTTATTTTATAAATAAAAATTCATTATTCAAGGCCCAATAAATATTAATGAGGATTGGAGGACCAAGTTATGGGTTTGGTGAGAAATAATATTAAATATTATCTGGTTAAATAATATTTAAATATAATGTGCAAGTTAAGCACATGTCATGTAAATAATATAATTGCTATTATTATTAACATGTGGTTTCACATGGAATGATAAATTAAGTAATGGGACCTATGATAATTATTTATTATTACCTGGTGAATTAAATTCTCCGTTTTGTTATTGTTATTTAAATTATATAAGGGGTCATTCGACTAGCTAACCAATCATTGTGTGCACAACATCCTTGGAGAAAATCTCTCAATCCTAAAGAACTCTTCCCTCTCCAAGAACACTCTCAAGAACGAGAGAGATCCTCCTCCACTGAATTAAGGGGAATGACATGGAAGATATTCTCAAGGTTATCAAAGGAGGACATTTCAAGCACAAGGATCTTCTGTGCTAGCATCTGGAGACTCCTTTGGTGAGATCTAAAGATACATGGGACACATGTGAATCACTGCTAGAGGATTCCTATCGTTGGATTCTACATCACAACAAATCCGTACCTCGGACCCATGGTCAGATTCATCAATGAAGAAATAATCACCTTGGAGGTAATTCTATAATTTAATTAAATCAATTATAAAAAAATACATCAATCCTATCTTCTCAGTTCTGGGTTATCTTCTTTATCTTTTATATTTGATTCAATTCTATGGATACTAGTGTTCATCATCATATTGATCCCAGATTAATCATCGATTATGGAAACTTTCAAAGCTGGGTATACACCCATCCTGTACTTCCACTACACACAGAACCTCCAAACTGTGTGTCTTATGGAGACTATGTGTCTTTTTGAGACTATGAGTCTTATAAAATTGAGTATATCTAGATGTTCTTGATATATTTGTTGTAGACATATATCTATGTGGAGTTGTCTATATATTCCTTTATGGTATTCCTTTTTGGTATTCCTTTGTGATATTCCTTGGTGGTATTCCTTTGTGGTATTCCTTTATGGTATTCCTTAGTGGTATTCCATCATGGTTTTTGCTTTCTGGTATTACTTTGTGGTACTTTCTTTGTGGTATTACTTTGTTGTACTTATTTATGGTATTCCTTGGTGGCATTACTTCATGGTATTTCCTTTGTGGTATTCCTTAATGGTATTTCTTTTGTGGTATTTCCTTTGTGGTATTCCTTTGTGGTTTCAGGGTATCTTACTGGGTATTTTTTTACTCCCCCTACATGGGATTTTCCCAAACATGTAATTACTTTTATAGAAGATAAAATCTTCGATAGAGTTCTTGGATGACCAAGATTGGGCGGTGACTTGTGATACCGAACTTTCCAAGGTGTGTTCCACCATATTTTCTGATGATAGTCCCAGTACCTCTTACTTTACACGTTAGACTTGTTACTGCAGACTCTTTTCTTTTGGTGGGATTATTTTGGCCCTATTTACTTTCCAGCACTTTCACTATTGTACTCTAGTTATGGGATATAGTGGTTTTAATTCATTATTTACTTAGTGTTTTTACATTTCATCATTTTTGTATTAAATATGTGTGCGTCCATACAGTTAATTTAGGTAAATACATCTTAGTTATGGGATATGCTTACTCAGTCCTAGTAACCAACCCCTCACCTATTATAGGTGGGCTTGGGGTAGTCACGACACATGCCCCTATAAGACATGTCATGATAGATTGGTATCAATGGAGGTTAGTTCTACATGACTGGGAGTCTGTGAGGTTGGTTTGGGGAAAAAATGTTAAGTGTTTTGAGTTCAGATTTCAGGCAAGGGAATCCAGTATTAGTGCGGTGGCCGACGTATCCATACACCAAGACTCTGTGAACCTGATTTTCAACTTAGTACATGAAAACATTGGTTGTAGGGAAAATAACGGTACATGCATCATATAGGAATGAGTTATGTATTTCATTTCTTTCTTGAGTCAGCTCTCCAGATATACTCTATTGACTCTGGTACATCATTTTTTATTATAGGATGCCTCCACGCATCCATCCATCCAAGATTCTACTGTGTGATCATGATGATGACCCACCTAGTGATGAGGGATCAATACATGAGTTTGTACTAGAGATAGAACCTCTGGGTGGTTTACCAAATATACCACCACCCGTTGAGAAACAACTATTACCGGTACTACTAGCTAATGATGCACTCAGACTAAGCACATTACATAAGTTTCAGAGGCAGAAACCTCCTAGGTTTAGAGGTGAGCTAGACCCCCAGGCAGCTGAGGATTTGATGGAGGCAGATACCCATTTCTTCTGCCATTTGAGGACACCTTACAACCAAATGGAAGTCCTTTCCACGAGTATTTTTAAGGTCTCTGTGGGGCTATGGTAGATTTTAGTGACCCAAAAACATGATGAGAAGACTCTATCTTGGGAAGAATTTGAGTATCTCTTTAGATAAGAGTTCTTTCTGACCACGTTGTGGTCAGTGCGTATACAAGAGATTTTGCATATCCAGTAGTGTTATTAGACTGCGGTGGAGTATTCAAAAAGATTTATCGATCTTTCATGCTACTCAATGAATATGGTACAAGACTTGTTCCTCAAGGATCAAACCTTTGACCATGGCTTATGGTGGGAGATTGGGGAATCCATGATATCCCTTATCATTCCTATTTATATTGGGGTACTTGAGAAAGACTTGATAATGAATATATTTCTAGTGGAGAAGGCATTGATAGTGGGAGCTACCAGCAGACACCAAGTAGTTGAGACCTCAGAAGAAGGTAGATGATGATAGTTGTAGGGAACCAATCAAGTTAGGCACTTTTAGAGATGTTCCCAAGACATTGTAATATTGGTGAGGGGTTCACAGGGTAGCTTGAGTCAGCTGAGGGACATTCTTTGTTACTCGTGCGGTGGTCAGGGAAATCTGGAATGAGAATGCCCAACCCATCATATGACCAACCAGGAGACAGTTAAGGGTCCACCAAGGAATAGGAAAAGGTATGATTAGGGTGGTTTTCAGGGTGGAGGATGTCAAAGGGAAGAATACAGGGTGGAAGGAGGTGGTCATAGGGTTGAAATATTACTGCCACCACCCCCAGGTGGTCCACACCAAACTCAGGGAGCTGGTTAATAGGGACTAGGACAGTTGTAGGTGATGGAGGCTTATGAACCCAAGGCTAAAAGGATGATTAGAGGTACAATATATGTCCTTTCCACCATAGCTACAATTTTTATAGACACAGGTTCTTGAAATTATTTTCCTTCCATGAGCCTTGTTCGAGACTTGAAGATTATAGTTGAACCATTGACTCAACCCTTACACTTAGATACTCCTACAAGAGGAGATTATATTATCACACACTGGTGTTGATAGTGTGACCTTACTCTTGGAAGAGATAGTTTTGGTTGGCATCTTTTGGTAGTGGTGTCGAGGACTTACAATTTCATTCTTGGTATGGATTGGTTATCTACAGTTCAATCTCATATTGACTATTTTAGGTGCAGAGTGCGGTGTTTCCACTATGATAGAACCAGGTTTTCCTTTTTTGGTGAAAAGGAAACACATGCAGCATATGATGGACTCAAATATAAGATGGTGAAGCCGATTATTCATCAGTGATCTACACCCTTGGTGTGGTGGATGATATGAGTCCACAGTTTCCTCAAGTGGTGGCAGAGTATGAAGAAATATTTTTTAGGATGTTCCAATATTACCTCCCAATAGGAAGGTATAATCCTACATTGATATATACCCTATTATACCACTAATATCTACACCTTCATACCAGATGGCTTCCACAAATCTTTATGAGTTGAGGATGCAATTGGAGGACTTGAAGAGGAAGATATTTGTGAGACCTACTGTTTTATCCTAGGTAGCCCCGGTTTTTTTCCCAGAAGGAAGACAAGATATTGAGGTTATGTGAGAAATTATGGTGCCTGAACCAGGTGATTGTAAAGAATAAGTGTCCACTATCGAGGATCGATGAACTCTTTGATCATTTGAAAGGGGCATGGTGGTTCTCGAAGATTGACCTAAGATCTGGATATCACCAGCTATGAGTATGGGACGAGGATATACCAAAGACGACCTTCAGATGTTATTACGACCACTTTGAGTACTTGGTGATTCCATTTTCCATAATGAAATCCCAAACAGTGTTCATGGAACTTATGAACCAGATATTTTAGTTTTACTTAGACCAGTTCATGGTGGTCCTCATTGATGAAATCCTAGTGTACTCATCATCGGAAGAGAAGTACGCGAGACACTTGAGGATGGTATTGAACACATTCTAAGAGCACCAAATTTATGGAAATCTCTCTAAGTGTTAGTTTTGGATTCAGGCGACCTATTTTCTGGGAAATGTCATTTAAGTGGCTGGAGTTGCAGTGGGTCTTGTGAAGATTGAGGTGGTTATTTCTTGGGAGCCACCCAAGAGTGTTACTGAGGTGTGGAGTTTCCTTGGTTTAGATGTATAATATTGGAGGTTTGTACTCAACTTTTATAGATTAGTATCATCCTTGAAAAATTTTACATGAAAGGGGTTGCCTTTTTTGTGGACAGAGGAGTGTTAGTAAAATTTTCAGGAGATGAGGTGGAGATTTACGAGTGCTCCCATCTAGAGATTTCGAAAGTAGGGTGTGAAGTATGTAGTGTTCTAAGATGCATCAAGGATGGGGCTTGGTTATGTCCTAATTCAGGGGAAAGCAGGGATTAACTATGGTTCACACCAGTTGAGACCACATGTTCAGAACTACGTGACCCATGATCTTGAGTGATAAGTGGTATTATTTTCATTGAATATGGTGGGAAACTACCTAATGGGAGAGTGATTTATCATCTAATTCAATCATAATAGTATCAATTATATCTTCTCTTAGAAGTATCTGAACTTGAGACAAAGGTGATGGTTAGAGTTCCTCCAAGACTATGACTTTGAGATTGTCTATACTCTTGGGAAGGGTAATGTGGTGGAAGAAGCTCTCATCAAGAGATCCAGTTTATAGTTTCTAAATGAGGCATCAGAGTAGTTGTCCTCATTATAGTTATAATTTATGGATGTGTATGGAGGATCTTACCTCTAGTAGATGGTTTTCACCCCTCTAATCTTCTAAAAAGTCAAGAAGGCACAACTTGGGGATATCGACTATGAGACATTACGTGCTCAGATGTTCACAAGGAATTCCCTTGATGGATATTCAAAAGGTGGGGAGCACATAATTATTTTTAGAGGGTGAACAATAGTACTAGTGGAGTTGTGAAAGGAGGTTTTGAGAGAGTTCTATACATACCCTTTGGCAGTACATCTAGGTGTGGTGAGGATGTACCAGTACCTCCAATGTTAGTTTTGGTGGCCAAGGATGAAGAAGGGAGTTTGAGATTTTTTTTCTCAATGCATCACTTGTTAACAGGTGAAGGACGTGCACTGGGTTTCATCAGGTTTGACTCAACCCTTTGAGGTTCCAGAATGGAATTGGGATGGGATATTAATAGACATCGTGACAGTTTTACCACGTACATCCAGAGGACACAATACCATCTGGGTGATCATTGACTGACTCACCAAGTCGGTCCACTTTCTAGCTATTCAGGAGAAGAGTTTAGTAGAGATATTGGTGTGAATCTACATGAAAGAGATAATTCTACTCCATGGAGTTAAATCGATGATAGTCTCAGATCGTGATACTCTCTTTACATCGTAGTTGTGGAAGGGATTGCAGGAGGAATTTGGGACTTAGTTACACTTGAGCACAATGTTTCACCCATAGACGAATGACCTGATAGAGTTGAATATTTAGGTTATGGAGGACATGCTATGAGATTACATGTTAGATTTTTTCTATAGTTGGGAGGATGAACTACCACCGATGGATTTTTTATACAACAACACCTATCACTCCAGCATTAATATGGCACCATTTAAGGCCCTGTACGGGTGACACTACATGCCGCCACTTTTCTGAACTAACCCAGGACATTTAGCACTAATGGGGCTAGAGTTGGTATGAGTTATAATAGAGAAGGTTCATATCATCCATGATTGGATGAATATTGCACAGATCCGATAGAAGTATTATGATGATAGGTAGTGGAGGCCTTTGGAGATCGAGGAAGGATACCACATATTCCTTCGGGTCTCACCTTGATGCAGATTATGGAGATTTGGTCAGGGAGACAAGCTATCTTTGAGGTTTATAGAAACTTTTTTGATACAAAATAGAGTTGGCGAGGTGTCATACCACTTGGATCTACCACCACAGCTAGATCAAGTACACAAAATTTTCCTTGTGCCGCAGTTGAGGAGGTACCCACATGACCCATCGCATGTCATTGACTAGGGTGAGCTAGAAATTGAGGAATGAGATACTTTTGCAGAGTACCTAGTAGAGATCAAGGATCAACAGGAGAGGATCCTTCATAGGTGGTTGATTCCTTTGGTGCATGTCTGGTGGTAGCACAAGAATCTCCATGAGAGCACATGGGAGCAGGAGGCTTAGATTCGTGCTCAGTACCCTCATTTGTCTGAGTAGCCCTTGTTTTGAATTTTCAGGGATGTAAAGCCCTATGGTTTGGATAATTTAATGACTCATATTTTTCATTATTTTTTTAAGAAATTATTTAGGAAAATTATGATATCAGGAACTAAGATGGCGTGCAATTCCAAGGCATAGTGTTCCTGAAAAAATTCATTAAAAAATGTTAAGTTTTCAATATCACGTGCACACAACATTCCTGAAAAAGTAGAATATCTTTTAAACAAGTGGCCAGATTAGAAATTAGATAGTAATGTTGATCTTAGAATAGTAGATTTACCCTAGGAGGGACCTAAATTTGGTCAGCGTAGGTCATCTGAAAAGAGTCACAATGGGAATAACCATAAATACAATAATTAATTAAAAATTATTTCATTTTAAAATCCAAATATATCATGAATGATGAAACAAATTGTAAATATGATACCACCATTGAGTTAATAATGTGGTTTTTTCCTTAAGTGAGGCATAACATAGGTCAACAAAGGTTAACTCTGAAAAATAGTTTTTGGACATTTTAATGAATAAAATAAACTGTGAGTTTATTTTATTTTAATGTTACATTGAAGTAGTGATGCTATTTCTTCTAAATAAAGAGCTAGGTAGGGACCAAGGGTTTGGATCATGACCCTATAAATTCACTGGAGTCTCTAGAGAGAATCCTTAGAGAATTATCTCAGCAGTGATGACAAACAATGGGATCAGATATTGTTCTTAATGATTCCCCAATAGAAATCAATACTCGATAGTGAATGATCTATATCCTAGGTAGGGTATTTGATTTTTTATTTCTTTTCCCCATTCTTTTCTTCCACGAAGAACTCGGTTCAATTGACAAATAGATTGATCCGAGGTTAGATCATTGTTGTATGATGGGTTATTTTTGTGAGATTATCGAGAGACCAGTTTATCCACTTCGTTTATCCTTATAATGAGAAGTAATCGAGGTTGACATGAGAAAATGACAGGGTTCATTCTTCAAGAATTCGTGTTCTTTATATCCCCTGTTCATAGCATTCTTCATCGTTGGATCCTCATGATCACAACTTGACTTTCCAGGAAGATCTGAAAGCGATCGAATGCCTTGATTAGAGGCAATATGAAATGAAGGCCAGATACGTATAGCTCGGGACCCAAGGATC
The DNA here is from genome assembly GCA_963277665.1 of Viscum album. NCBI lineage: Eukaryota > Viridiplantae > Streptophyta > Magnoliopsida > Santalales > Viscaceae > Viscum > Viscum album. The sequence goes on from OY728128.1 coordinate 1,750,780,782, forward strand.
ATAGAGGTGTTTTAAGTTTAGAGATTGTAGCACTAAAGGAAGGATAACAGACCATGGAAGGAAGGGCACGGTGCATCCAGCGCCACATGGGATGTGGAGCGTCTGACACCACGTGGGATGCATCATAGTGGTTGTGTAGACCGGCAGTGGTCACCACAGGTGACCATAAGCTAGACCAACCTGAAAAGCGTGATAGGTTGGGTAAGAGGGCTAGGTCAGTGTGGTGGGTTGGGTTGACCTGGTGGATCGGGTGAGACCCCAAAATTTGGGTCGGGCATCAGGCAGCCGTACCTGGCCACGATCGACCATGAGCCACATTCGACCATGGGAGTGGCCAGACCAGGCATTCGACCACCATGGTCAATGGAAGGACTTCCTGGTTAGTCCATAACCCGGTGTACCCCCTTATAAATTTTTTAAATGGACATAACTTTCAAACCAAACATCTTTTTGGCAAACTGTTTGCAGTGTTGAGAGAATTACGATAGTAAAATATTTTAAATATATCATAAGTTGGTTTTTCTGGGAGTGTGTATATTACCTAATGTCTTTAAGAGTGATTTCTCCCAAAATGAATGCGTTTTGAGCAAACATTTCTGTGGATGGTTATGACATAGATACGGTGTGTCTTATAGAGGCTATGTATCTTATAGAGACTATGTGTCTTATGGATACTGTGTGTATTATAGAGACTATGTGTCTTATGGGGACTATGTTTCTTTTTTGAGACTGTGTGTCTTATTAGATTGAGTAAATCTGGATGTTCTTGATATATTTTCTGTAGACGTATATCTGTGTAGAGAAGAATAAAAATTCCTTTGTGGTATTCCTTTATGGTATTCCTTGGTCGTATTCCTTTGTGGTATTACATAGTTTTATTAATTCATGGTATTTACTTTGTGGTATTCCTTTGTGGTATTCCTTTGTGGCGTTCCTTTATAGTACTCCTTGGTGGTATCCCTTTGTGGTATTTACTTTGTAGTATTCATTTGTGGTATTCCTTTGTGATATTCCTTGGTGGTATTACTTAGTGGTATTTCCTTTATGATATTCCATCATACTATTCCTTCGTGGTATTTCCTCTATAGTATTTACTTTTTGGTATTACTTTGTGGTTTTGGGGTGTCCTATTGAGTATTGTTTTACTCACCCCGCATGAGATTTGACCGCATATGTCATGTCTTATGGATATGGTTTACTCTTTGATAGAGTTGCAAAAAAACTAGGACCAGACAGTGCCTTGTGAGACCAGATAGGTCGAGGTGTGTTTCAACTTCTTTTCTAATGGCAGTCCCAATACCTCTTACTTTACAGGTTGGACTTGTGGTGACATACTCTTTTCTTTTGGTGGGATTATTTTGGCCCTATTTACTTTCCAGTACTTTCACTGTTGTACTCTAGTTGTGGGATATAGTAGTTTTAATTAATTGTTTACTTAGTGTTTTCGCATTTCAACATTTGCTTCTTGGATATGTGTGCGTGTGTATAAGTACTTTTGGGTAATGCCTCTCATTTGTGGGATATGCCTACTCGGTACTAGTCATCAGCCCCTAGCCTATTGGAGGCTGTCTTGGGGTATTCATGACATGATCCCCTCTGGGATGAGTCATGACATATAGAAATCCAACCATGAGCATAGAATTATTAACTTATAAATGAAAAGTATATGCTAACTTTCGATTCCCTAAGTTTCAGTCTAGGTTATCCATGGTGATAGAATTATCCATACGATTTTCACTAAATTTTTCTAGTCCTAATTCCCAAAAATAACTTGACCATTCCTTTAATACTAACTATTGTAATCCTAGCCTTTAACACATATTATTACATGATTTTAAGCATAATTATACATAAAATACAAACCAAGGACCGAATATTATAGTGTATTTGGAAGAATAGGTACATAATTAAGAAACATGAAACTAGATTAAAAAATATTTTTATTAATCCTCATAATGATCTTCTAACTCTATTTTAGTTCCTAAAACTACATAGGATAACCTAGGGAATACATTGATAAAAGGGATGGTCTAAAAATCTCAATAAGCGAGTAAACATGGGAATGAAGCATATCACATGAGTTAGAAAGCATAATATGTTAACATAAAAGGAATGGATCATGAATAACCATATGAGAACATGAGACTCAGCCTAGTTGGTGAGGTATCCTTAAGTGAAACCACAAGACCCAAGTTCAAACTAGGTAGAGGCATATTTCTGGGAACTGTAGCAACACTGTAGTAAGTACTGTAGCAAGCACTGTATTAGAGACTGTACACTGTGTGGGTATTGTAGCATAACTGTACACTGTATGGGTGCTGTAGCAGAACTGTACACCGTGCAGGTCCTATAGAAGTTACTATAGAATGTACTGTTCAATACTGTAGAAACTGGAACTATTCACCTTGGGCCACCAATTTGGGCTTGGAGTCCTTAAGGCTTTCGGGCCACTCAGGCCTTCAGGTTAGTTGGGCTTTCAGACCACCTTTAAGGAATTCGGGTCACATCAAGTCCTTCGGGCCACATGCAGTTTCCCCAGATAGACTACAAAAAAGGAGCAGCCCTAGAAGGGGATTCAGAGCAGGTGTACTCACCAGAGAAGAGCCAAATGTATTTTTTAGAATGAGAGGGTATGGATATGCCATTGGGACCAGCCTGTGCTTGCATGGGAAGCCTATCCAGATGACCATTCAAAGGTGGAGAGCTAATATCATGATGCAGATGCTGGGGAGGGGCAGTTCGTTGTAGATAGTCTGGTTGAATTCCCTAAGACCTTTGGGTCATGTAATCTCCTAAGCCTACGAGCCTTGTAATATCTGAGCCTATAGGCCTTGTAAGGGTCCCCCCTCATCCCTTGAAAGGGGGGTTATCAAAATCAATAAAAATGAAGGCCTTCGAGCCATTTGGACCTGAATAAACATATGGAATCAAATCATATAGAACATGGAATCATATGGTCATGTAAAAATAAGAATGTGGCAATAACATATATCATGACATAAACATGAGTCAAGGATAACTACCAAGACTATATCACATGGTGAACATAATACCATAATAGATTAGGTTTACTCCATAATCCCATACATAATGTCTCATTAGATAGGAACATTACCCAACTCATTAGAGTGATATTTAGTAAAAAACATCATAACATGTTCATACATATATGCGCCACAAAAATAATCAAACATAAAGAATAAACATAAGGTTTTCCCATGGAAAGAAATGGATATCATAATCATATCATAATGCATAACCAAAGGGTGTATAAAAATGATATACATGAAAGAATGGATATAAATAATTCTTGGTCCTTTATAATGTAAAAATAATAATAGTTCAAGGATAATGATTTCTAATTGAATTTAAAACATTAAAAATAGTGTCAAGGAAACATTAGAAATGTGAAACTTAAGTATGGTTTTAGGGAATAGAATACAGATTATTTAAAAAGGATAAAGGAATAATTGTTTATATAAAAATATAAATGAACTAAAATATTTTTTCATGATAAATAGAGTGATTTTATAAAAATATTTGAGGCTTAAAATAGTTAATGGAGTGTACTTGAAAATGGGTATCAAATAGATAAGTTCCCTTTAATCGGGTTTGATTATCAGGAGAAATTGAGAATAAAACCTTCTAAAACATTTGAATCCCCATAAAATAATGATGAATTGAGTTACATAAATATGTGTGGTAAATATTCCCATAATATATGATATTTATATAAGAATAATGAAGGTAAAAATTGAGTTAAATATAGAGAAAGCGTAGCCCAAAAGAGATATGGAGGTTTGGATAGATCCCTTACCTTATGTACGAATATGTTATGAACTTGAACTTAATGTCTTGAATAATAAAATTGGATTAATTAATTAGTTAATTAAGAACCTATTAAACATATATTTTATTTATTATAATTTTATTAAATTCATTTTTGGACATTTCAGTGAGTTATATGGTTTAATTTCATCATTTCAGGAGTGTTCATTTGATGGTTTCATGATCGGTTCACTTGTATGTAATTATTGAAGTTTCTATAAAATGGGAATAATATTATAGAAGTGAAATGAAATAGTATTAAAACAATTTTAGAAGTTTAAATGGTCCTATATATCATTTTTTTTCTGACATGAGGATGACTCATTTTGATAAAACATTAATGATAAATGTTTAGGTTATTTTGTTGGTTTTTCTGACCATCACGCATTTGTTTCATTTTATTTAATATTATTTCTATATATTAGTTCTAGAACATGAAATAATTTATTATATACTTATTAGAATATTATTTAACCATAATAATAAAATTATGACTATCCTTGAAAGTGATAATGGAAAATAAAACCTCTTTACCTTGGAGATGGTTAGCCACTATAATTTGGACAATGGTTCCCTTTATTTGAATAAAGGGAGACGAGAAAAAGGGTGGGAGATATTCCATTAGAAATATAAAATTTCAGTATATAAATTATAATAAATTTACTATTATATTATGGATTAAATAAAAAAAGATAAGGTAGAGGAAGAAAATAAATTTAAAGAGGTAGTTTGATAATGTTACCTCTTGAATATCACCTCTTTGAAAGACCCCTTAAGGAACATGGAATTGGTCTTTTGGTGAAACCAGAATAACATTGACATGGGGAGAGTGGGGATGAGAGTGTTTATCAGATATTTTTAAATATTCAAGGCTTGTAATCTGTGAGGAGTAGGGGTGGAGAGGGGTGGAATTTATAAGGGGAGGAGAGGTATGTTTTTGGAATTTCACAAAATATAAAAATATATTAAGACTATTCTAGATCCAAATGCTTCGAAATGGACTATAAATTCAAAGGGAGTGAAATTTTAAACCATATATTATCTTATTTTGTATTATTTAATATTCTTATTATTTTTAAATAATTTAATTAAATATTAATCCCATAAAATATCATTATTTTCAAAATTGATACTATTCATTACTTTGACTTTAAAATCATCAAGAAAAAAATCCAAATTCAAGAAATATGTTTTATTATATCCTAAAAATGTCATTTTCATCTTTATAATTTGTGGATCACCTTAAATATCTCAAATTATATTTATTTTAATATTTTTAATATCATTTATTTGATTGTTTATTAATTGATTAATCACTTTATTAGTGTTGTGCAAGTATTTAAGATAATTATTATTTCCAATTTTTTTTTAAAATAAATTAACTTGATGAATATAAATCTTTTATCCTTAAAAATACTATTTATAGTATAACATATCTTCTGTATGAACACATATTAAAAATGTTATAATTATTAAAAACAATAGTGTGCTATATTAGATTTTTATATAAATAAAATATTATAAAGTTTATAATATTATATAAATGGAATAAAATGGTAATATAACAAAAAATTTAATTATTAGGGAGGAAAATTAATCATAAAATTAAATTGGGGAAGTTTTAGAGTCATTTTATAGTCCTTATAATTTTATTTTTACCCTTAATTACCCGATTTCCGTTTAATGTGGTAACGAAATCACTAAAGTTACTATTCATATTATCCATAAATAAAATGAATCTATTTAATAAATTTGGAATTATTAATTAAAAACATATAATAAATTTTTAAAAATTCAAAACATAAGTTTTTCATAATTTTATTTAATTTTAAATCGAAAAAATTCAATGAAAAACAATTTTTTTTGAATAAATTCCCTTTTAAAATATAAAATGTTTTCATACTAAATTAAAGTGTAAAATACATTTTAAAAAAAACATAATTGTTTGAATTTTAATAAAAATTAACTAATTAAAATTTAAAATTAATCCAAAATAGAATTTGACTTTGTAAATCCATTAAAAGAAAATACCGTTTTCAATGTAAATCCATTTTTTTCACGATTCATTAAAATTTCATTTTTTTAGAAAATTATAAAAAATACATCCTAAAATAATTTTAAAATTATTAATTCAAAAATGAAGTTTATTTTTTAAAATAAATTTTCTAAAAGTTTCAAAATTAATTATATTTATTTTCTCAAAGAGAGCAATAATTGTTTTTTGAAGAAAACATAATTTTTTGGCATAAAATAAATTTACTAAAACTTATGTGTTTATTCTCAATGAATTTAATTAAATATAATTTTTAATATGATTATTACTATTTATACCTACCAATTTGATAATAATATTTAATTGTATATCATGGTTGTTCTAATCTTGGTGTTGTGTGCAACATAAGCTATTAAAAAAATAAAATTATTTAAAGAGAAATATTTGTTAAAAATCTCAGGGTGTTATACAATCCATGTGAGAAAACTATCATAAAGACTTATCAATTTTCCTCTTTAATTCTGAAATAAAGGATCAAATTAATTCTAAAACACATTCCACATATTCAATTGAAACTAGACTAATAAAGTCTTTAACTACTAATGATCAAATACCAAAGACCGAGACAACCATCTATAACTGACATGGTGAATATTTCTATAGAATAGACAAAGTCACTATATTTCAACCTCCATGAACGCTACTCCATAATGAAGGCTATAGTGAAAACCCCAAATCACCAACAACACATGGTGCAACCTTTGGCTCTGAAAATAACCCCCATTCCACCATACCTCTATTGTGTATACACCTAGGATTTGGTGTAGCCAAACCCTATGAGGTCTAGTCCTCATTTATATTGTGTATCCACCCTTTTTTTGGAAAAAAACAACCACACACACAAAAAATCTTTCTCAAGCTTCCCAAGGCCCAAAAAACTTCACCCATACATGGTTTGACTAAAAAAAGAGGAAGAATAGGGGAAAAAATTTTCATTAAAGTAATAAAGATTTAGGGTTTTACACAATGGGTCCGTTATGACTTTAAGTGTGTGTTTTTAATATAAAAGTTTCATTTTAGTTTAAAACACATGTTATATAACCAAAAATGATAAATAAGGTTTGGATGTTTTTCAAAATTTATGAAAATGATCCATAATTAATTTGTGATGTGTAAGAATCAAGCTCACATAACTTAGAAACATGATGTTAATTATATTAATTGATATTCATGTTTTCAATATGAAAGTTTCATTTAAGTTTAAAATGTGTGACACTAGCCAAAATGATAAAATAATTTCAGATAGTTTTCAAACATTAGGAAAATAATCCATTATTCATTTATAATTTATAGGAATCAACCATACTTAAATCCAACACATAATATAAATGGTATGACTTGAATTATGTGTTTTCAATATAGAAGTTAAATTTTAGTTTAAAACATGCTTCACATATCCAAAACTGATAAAAAATATCAAATTATTTTAAAGCATTAAGAAAAATATCCATAATTAATTTATGATGTGAAGGAATCGACCACACATAAATCTGATTCATAATGTGTCAGGTATGTCTTGAAGTGCATGTTTTCAATATAAAAGATTAATTTTAGTTTAAAATGAACATCACATATCTAAAACCAAGAAAACATGATCAAATTATTTTCAAACATTAGGAAAAAGATCCATAATTCATTTGGGACATGTACGAACGGACTGAATTTTACTATGACACATGATGTGTCCAGTTTGACTCAAAGTGTATGTTTTCTATAAGAAAGTATCATTTTAGTTTAAAATTCATGTCAATAGATAAAAATTATAAAATGATTTTTTATAATTTTTAAACTTTATGGAAAAAAATTCATAATTCATTTTTGATATGTAGGAATCAACCGCACGTCAATATGACACAAAATGCATTTGATATAATTGGAAGTGTGTGTGTTCAATATAGAAGTTTCATTTAAGTTTAAAACACACATCACATATCCAAAACCAAGAAAACATCATTTGTTGTTTTAAAAAAATAGGAAAATGATCAATAATTCAATTGTTATATGAATTAATTTACCACATGTCTTTCTGATACATGATGTAGAAGGTATGACTCAAAGTTTATGTTTTCAATATAGAAGTGCCATTTTTGTTTAAAACACACACCGTATATCAAAAAACTTGAAAAAGGATATTATTATTTAAAAGACATAGGGAAATTATACATAATTAATTTTTGACATTAAGGAATTGACAACATATCAATCCGACACACGATGTTGATGGTATGACTCAAAGTGTGTGTTTTAAATACAGAAGTGCCATTTTAGTTTAAAACGCACGTCACTTTGCCAAAACTGAGAAAACAAAGTAATATTATTTTCAAACATTAGGAAAACGAGCCATATTTTATTTATGAAATGTAGAAAATGACTGGAAATCAATTAGAAACACGATGTGTTCGGTGTGAATCGAAGTGTGTGTCTTCAATTTATAAGTTCCATTTAAGTTTAAAATGTTATTCACATAGCCAAAGCTGAGAAAATGAACTCAGATTATTTTCAAACAATATAAAAATGATCCATAATTCATTTTTGACTCAAATGAATTGACCAAAAGTCAATATGACACATGATGTAGTAGGTATGACTCATTTTATGTGTTTTTAATATAGATGTGCCATTTTATTTTGAGAACACGTCACATATCCAAAACAAAGAAAATGAGCTCGGATTATTTTAAAAAATTATGAAAATGATCCATAATTAATTTGTGACATGTAGTAATTGACCACACATCAATCCAATACATGATGTGGCCAATATGACTTGAAGTATGTGTTTTCTATATAGAAGTTCTATTTTTTGTTTAAAATTCACATGACATTATAAAAACTGAGAAAACAAGCTTGTATTTTTTTTTCAATATCTAGGAAAAGGATCCATAATTCATTTGTTCCATCTAGGAATCAATTTCAAATCAATCCAATAGATGATGTGATCAGTATGTCTTTTAGTTCATATTTTCAATATAAAAGTTCCATTTTAGTTTAAAACACACGTTATATATCCAAAATCAATAAAATGAGCTCAAATTATTTTCAACCTTTAGATAAATGATCCATAATTAATTTGTGTTGTATAGTAATTTTCCACACACATAAATATGACACACGATACGATCGATATGAATCAAAGTTTATGTTTTCAATATAAAAGTGTCATTTTAGTTTAAACCATGTGTTACATAGCCAAAAAAATGAGCAAAATAGCTCAAATTATTTTCAAACATTAGGAAAATGATCTATAATTCCTTTTTTGGAATATAGGAATTTACGGAACATCAATCCATCACACGATGTGGCTGGTATGACTATAAGTGCATGTTTTTAACATAAAAATTTTATTTTAGTTTAATGATATAATTATTAACAACTATTTATGTAATTAAGATAATTAATAACAGATAATATTATTAATATATTTAGTAATTAAAAATACAATATATATATCTATATAAAATTAAAAATGAACATAATAATTCATAATTTAATTATTAATTAATAAAATAATGAACAATTAATAATTAATAATTAATATAAAATTTACAATATAATCATTAATAATATAATTAATAGTCTAACAGATAATATAATTAATATATTGAGTAATTAATAATATAATATATCATATGTGGATTACATAACATTAAAATTATTATTTTCTTATTTTTTATTTACTATTACTAAAATCAATATTGGATTTATTGCATGGACAAGATTTTGTATGAATGTTGACCTTTGGAGAAATCCTGCTATAAGAGTTATGATTTTGTATATTGGTTTTTTTTGATAAATTATAAATATCACATCATTGTCAATATTTTTTATATAAATTTTGAATTGAATGATGGTGTAATGTTATATTTGTATTTCAAAATGGTTTTCTATATATTTACATTCCTATATTTTTGTTGATTTGGTTTGCTGTTATAGGGATACTACAAGGGCTGTTCTAGTTCTGCTATTACTACATAACCTTTATTAGTGAAAAACTAAAGTGCTAATAAAGGCCACCTTTATTAGTGATTTAGTTTTAGAATTGATAAAGGAACCCTTTATCATCTCAAAAAAAAGGTGCTGAAAAGGGTGGTCTTTACCAAGGATAAAACTAAAGCACTGATAAAAAGGGAATTTATCAATTCTTTCATTTTAGCATTGATAAATTCCCTATTTATTAGTAATTTTTCTAGCACTGATAAATGAATAGCGTATTTAACATCACTCCAATTGTTAGTGTTTTTGTGTGTGTAGAAAAATACTATTTTAGTGCTATTTTAATCCCATTATATATTAGTGGAAGGGGGTGACAACCCATTATAACTTACTTTTGAACACATAGAGTCATATCCAAATAACTCTGCCTTTTTCTACCTGAAGGCATGACCTAAATAGTCATTTATTTATCTAACACGAAATAATAACCTAAGAAGCACCTTTTTATATATAGTATAACAGAACAAAAGATACTAATTTTGAATGAAAAATCATTAAAAAATACACACACAAAAAATAGAAACAATAAAACACCACAAAAACTAGAATTGATAAAGCAAATATGTGAATGTCAAGGCAGCCCGAATCATGCTTTGAGTACAGCAGATTTTCAAATAATGAAGTCTAAGAAAAATTATCATATCAACAGTGAATAAAAAGTGCATAGTCAGAACTTAAAATTTTCATGCTACATTTTTTGTGTGATCTCACCTAGATATTGTGTCCTCAAAAATATGTTCTGGTTTGGTCAAACACTTTTTATAAAGTTATTTTCATGCACAATAAATTAAAAAAATCTTTAGAAAATGAAAAACATATCCAAAATAATTATTGTTGTAGTTACTTATTTTCAATGTAGCAGTTACACACGTAAAATCAATGAAATAATTCAAAGTATTTTAATTATAATTTTCCAGATAATTATTTGCCCAATTTAACAAGCATAAAAATCTCTCTTTCTAAAAATAATGAACCAATTCAAAAATTGAAGCACCTTCGATATTTTGAAAAACTAAAAACAAATTGTAGAAAATAAATCTTTAAAATAATAACTGAAAGAAAAATAAATACCTCATTTGAAAACGTGAAGCAATCAATCTTCAATCAACCTTAAATACACTACTATAGAAAATGTGTTCCCTTTGTTAGTGTTAAAATTCTTATTTTTAGCACTGATAAAATAGATAATTCATAAAAAATACTTTACATGCTATTAAATATCATATTGTTGTATATATTTATATTTATATTTGTATAGAAAAAATATATTTTCTTAAATATTATTTATATAATATTAAATGTGTGTTTACACTTAATAAGTAATAGATTTAGTGAAAATGGTTTTTAAAAATAAGTAAAAATTAATATTAATTAAAATTTTTATAATTAGTATTGAGTAATGGATATTTAATAAAATTTTATTAATAGAAAAATTTAATAAATTAATTAATATCTTTAGAAGAGTTAAAAATGGGACATGAACTTCAAATGACCATAATTTTTTACCCAAGAATTCGTTTGGGATCCTGGATATGTAAAATCAAGGATTTTGAAAAGATCTATACCATTTAAATTAAGGAGGACCCAGAATGTTATTTTTTCTTGGTAAAAAAGTCATATAAGGCCTCCAAAATCGAGTTTTTAGTTGAGATACCATAATTTTTGAATAGTAGATAAAATTTTAGATTCATTTATGAAGGTTTTAATATAATTTTTAAGTGGAGAAAAAATGTATTCCATGATTTTTCATTTATATTAATATTATAGCATTGAAACCTCAATATTTTTCATATTATAATGTTATTTATAAATTAAACTATAAATGTACATACATATTTATATATACTTATATATAAAAATTTAATTACATAAATATATATTTAAACATATTTACATGTAAAATATATTTTAAAGTATATGAACCATAAAGAAATAAAAATTTATTATTCATTTTATTTAAAATAAAAATCAGACTATTTTATTTATTCACCGGACGTCTCAAATCTTTTATATTTTCTTTTATCGGTAGGCTAATTCTCATTAAAGGTGAAAAACTCTTAAAGGTAGAAGTGCTTAAGTTGAAACTAAGCATGATATGGGGATTTGAAAACTAGAAGATAATACCAATTGGTAAGGGTTATTTCTATATTGTACTACAATTAGAATCACATAGCTCTGGTGCCCAGAACTCCAGCTTTTAGAACCTAAATCCTAGAATTTTTTAAATTTCATAATAGGGAATTAATTTCAACCCCCACCTTTATAGGAACATTAATACATTGATCTAGGTTATATTCTATGTCCTGGCCTGTGTGTTCTGGCATCTACAAATTTCAAAGGTCATTACTACCTATTTTTTGTATCCTTTTAAACTAAATGAACACACCATTGAAGGGAATATGGGTTATTTTACTAGAGTATAGATTGATGTGGATCTTTTGAATCCCTATTTGGAAATTGATTCGTTATTGGCCAAAGGTGAAAAAATAGAATTTAAATATGAGTATGAGTATATAAATTATTTATACAACATTTTTAAATTGGTAGGGAATCATGTCTCTAATAATAGACAAGTAAAGAGATTACATTCTAAGAAGGAGGTCCCCAAGGAAACATGGAAAAGAGATACGTGGAATGTTGTAAAATAAAAGGATAATGTGTAATTAAATCCTAACGAGTCTTTGAATGAGGATATAATGATATAAAAATTGATAAATGGTAATAAAGGAAATGATAGGGATGTCAATGACTCCATAGCCTCTCTTAAGGAGAAGGAGGTCGTTTGGCATAATCAAGCCATCCCAAATAGAGTTGGGATTCAGAAAAAAGACAAGAATTATGGTGAGGCTTGTCTGAAGAATATTATCATAGCTTCTATGATCTTATAAAGGTTAAAAAAACCATATAAGGTTGATCTAATTATAAGGGAAGAGTCCTCAGCTAGTAAGGAATGAAGTAAATTTGTGGAAGAGGAGGAAGCACCCCCTAAAGGCATGGGGTCCCCTCTCCCATAAAACTGAATGAACCACCTAAACTTAAATATTCCTATCTAATTTAGGGGTATTAATTCTATGAAAAATAGATATATATTGTTGTCAATACACCTAGTAATAAGAGGAATCCTATCCCCTCATTAATGGTTCATTCCAAGGGATTAGAAAATAAAGACGTGGTGGGAATTAACTTGGTGAATAATAACGCAAAAAATGAGTCTAGTAGTAAATGAGAAGGATTATCATAATATTTGGAACCCCATAACATCAAATTAGTAGAAGGAAAAACCTAAAGGATCTATCAACAAAAAAGATACATCTTTGAGTGGCAAGGAGTAAAAAACTAAACATGGTAAGAGATGAGTATTCTATATTGGATCTATGAAGGCCTAGGTAATATGGAAATTTATCATATTCAAATTTATATTTTAAAGAATAATAACTTGATTATTGGTATTTATAAGCCTAAGAAACATATAAGTTTATTCAATGGTATTAATTTTAAATACATGGGATATGATATTTTTGGAATTAATAAACAAACATGAGTTATAGAAACACTTTGTGTGATGGTTTCCAAGATAGTAAGTTTTGTTTTGAGTTTTCAAAATTAAAATGTTTGAAAAAATGTGTTTTAGTTTCCATGAAAAATTAGTTTGTTTCTTATTATTTTTATGAAAATGTTTTTTGGGCTATTCTGTTTTGAGCCTTGTATGGGGCTTCTATTTTTTCTGATGGGGCATGCTTTATTGGCTTTCTTGACACTTGCCTTTGCCACCGTGGTGATCATTTTATTCTTCTCACTATTGGTTGTCAATGATTTGTGATCCGATGGCTATGGTTACACATTTTATGTTACCTAATTTGTTTATACACTGACACCTATTCATATTTGGATGTCAGTATGTCCCAGATGTTTTAGGATAAATTTCTCCCATAATGCCTTGTATGTTACACCTGTCAAGGCGACCCCTTGGTCTTTGGTGTGCCCTAATTTGGTGCGTGGTGTTATTTTTATGCCAAGGTGTATGTTTTATCTTCCTGGTTAGAGAGAGTGTTGAGGGAGATTCTTACTGTTCAGAGACTCGCTGCCTGCACGCCTTCCCGACACCATTTCAGTGACCTCTTGTGGAGAACTTGGATCTTGCAAGTTCTATAGAGGATTCTTTAGAATCCAGAACATCGGGCCCCAACACAGTCTTGTTTTCTTCGGTGATTCTTTGTTGTGATCCCATTATTTAACTTCTATTTAGTCTCTCCATTGTATATTTATGATTTCTTGGATGATTTAGTTCATGGAGTCTAGGTTATGTGAGTGATTCCATCCATATTGGGAGAGTACTCCTCTAACACTGAGCCAGACTTGATCACTAGCTCTTGGGGAACAGAGGTTTCCGTTCTTGGATAGATTTTGTGGTCTGTGTGTGTGGTTTGTCTTATTATGCTTATATTCTTTTATTTGTGTTGCTGTTTCTATTTTTCATAATAATATAGAAACTATGGTGGTGTTCTTGCCATAGAGTAGGACCAAATAGTCCTGAACCACATAAATATTAGTGTTCCATTTACTTTCCAATAATTTTTATTTTTTGTTCTTTCGATATTTTTAATAAAACAATTATTATTGTTGTGTTTACTTGGAACGTTTTTGTAAACCAAGAACCGATTTCATAACAAGTGGTATTTGATCCTGTTATTTGTTTTATTTTACAATTTCTATTAAATTTTAGATTGAAAAATTTAATGATGAAAATTATTTTAATTTGTGGAGTGTAAAAATATGTGATTTTCTAGTTCCTAATGGTCTTGCTGATGCTTTACATGGTAATAAGGAGCATGTAGTAACCATCAATACCGATATTCAGTACTCCACTTCCTTTGTAGTTTTAGATCATAGTATACTTAAAAAGGCTCACTATACTCTTCTATTAACTCTCAGTGATAAGGTTTTGCGTGAGGTTGCACATAAAACCACTGCTAAATCTATATGGATTAAACTCAAACACTTGTTTATGACTAAGTCTTTTCTTGGGCGTTTGTATAAAAAATGTGATTATACAATTTTATGATGTCCCCATGTTCTTCTGTGCATGTTCATATAGATGAGTTTAATAAAATTTTGTTATATTTGGATAATATTGATATTGTGGTTAAGGATAAGGATAAGGATTTAATTTTTCTAACTTCTCCTGATGATTCTTTTAATTCACTAAGAGATTCCATGATGTATGGTTGGGATTCCATTATGTTAGAAGAAGTTAAGTCAGTTGTACTATCCCATGACCTTCAAACACATGATTTGAAGGAAGATATGAGTAATGTTAAGAGTGAGCCTCATATTTTGTATACTAAGGATCCTGTGCAAAATAAGGGTAAGAAAGAAAAGAACTAGTTTAATGGATTTTAGTGTATTGAGTGCGGTAATATCATCCACATAAGACGTTACTATCCTAATTTTAAGGGTAAAGATATTATGGCCTAGTCACATGTGGTATATCTCAGTTATGAGTCTGATGACGTTCTTTTTTTTGTATCCCCTTCATTATTACTAGACATAGGTTCTGTGTCTTTTTCTTGCATTCCAAGGACTAGCTCCACTTGTCTTTGTAGGGGAATCATGGTTGAGAAATAGGGTTTTGTGTTTTGGTTTAAGTCATTCGGTCTTAGGAGGAGAAGTGTTTTATTTTCTTGTATGCTTCATGTTTTATGGTTTCAATGAATTTTTCTACTGATTTTGATTACTATTTCATTTTATGAGCTTTACTTTGTTTTATTGTTCAGTTTATTTCACATCGGGAAAGGATGTTTAAATTATAGGTGTTTTTTTCATGGGGTGGAATATTTTGGTTAAATAAATGTTAAATTTTGAGTAATATCTATTTTAATGTGGTTTCGTAGTCAATTTGTTTTTTCTAATAGTGTTAGTAGTTTGTTATTAGTAGATGTGTAGTATGGGTAGAACATGTGCCACTACCGGCACATGATAAGTGATATTCATGTTGGGTGAATATTTATAGACCTGGGTTTTTTGGTCATAGGAGAAACCTTACACACTAATTATAATTAATGGTAGTTAGTTTATTTACAAGAACACCATCAGTATAGTTTTAATTTTAATATTGAAAAGGTGGAGATTTTTTTGTTTGAGTTTTAAAAATTAATTTTTTTAAAAAAATGTGTTTTAGTTTTCATTAAAAGTTTGTTTGTTTCTTATTATTATTATGAAAATGTTTTTTTGGGATATCCTATTCTGGGCCTTGTATGGGGCTTCGGTTTTTTCCATTGGGGCCTACTTTGTTGGCCCGCTTAACACTTTGCTTTTCCCCCATGGTGATCCTTTTATTCTGCTCGCTACTGGCCGTCGATGCTTTGTGATCCAATGGATGTGGTTCCACATTTTGTGTTACTTGGTTTGTTAATATTCTTCCAAATGTGAATCTTTGGCCGTCCATGTATCCAAAATGTTTCTAGATCAGTTTATCCCATGCTTCCACATCTTTTATGCCTTTCAAGGAGACCCCTAGGTCTCTGATTTGTCCTAATTTGATGTGTGGTGTTCTTTTTATGATGAAGTGTGTTATTCGTATTCTTGGTCAGAGAGATCACTGAGAAAGATCCTTACTATTCAAAGACCTGCTGCCTGTACGCCTTCCCGATGTCATTCCGGTGACCTCTGGTGGAGAACTCAGATCTTGCAAGTTTTGTAGAGGCTGCTTTAGAATCCAGAACATCCGACCCTGGTAGAGGCTCGTGTTCTTCGGTGCTTATTTGTTGTGTTCCTGTTCTTTACCTTTTGTTTAGTATTTGAATTGTATGTTTTTGGTTTCTTGTCTCATCTGGTTCGCAGAGTCTAGGTTGTGTGCGTGAGTCCATCCAAATTAGGAGAGTACTCCACTAGCACCGAGCTAGACTTGATCACAAGCTCTTGGGGGTGTAGAGGTCTCTATTCTTGGATAGATTTTGTGGTCCATGTGTGTGGTCTGCCTTACCATCCTTCTCTTCTTGTATGTGCACTACTGTTTCTGATTTTTTATAAGAATATAGAGAATTTGGTGGTGTTATTACCATGGAATAGGACCAAATAGGTCTGAACCACATAAATACTGGTGTTCCATTTACTTTCCTACATTTTTTTATGTTCTTTTGATATTGTTAATAAAATGATTATTATTGTTGTGTTTACTTAGAACATTTTTTGTAAAAAAAGAACTGATTTCATAATAGTCAGCAACTTAACTATTATTCAAAGTTGTCAACATATGATCAAATCCTTGATAAAAATAGAGGAAGGGAACCACTTATGTCCTTTAATATATTTCCTTACCAATTATCAGGGAAGAAGGGCCATATGGGAGGAGATTGGGCACCTTAAGCTGAAAATTCCTGAGTTATGGTTGTTGAATAGTTATTTTAATGTTTTACTAGGCTCACATGAGAGAAGGGGTGAGTTTTTTATTTCTATTACTATCTGAGAGTTTAACGAATTCCACACCATCTAGGTTCACCCTCATATAGAGGGATTCATATCAAATGTTTCCCATCGATGATAATATTTTGAAGGCTGTGTGTCATCCTTTCATGATTTTTAGTATGTGTAAATCTACATATGGTACCATATATCATGTATTATTTAAATATACATTTACCATGGAATTATATAGAATTATCTCAAATATCTTTGAAGTGGTTTTTTTAATACAGATGATATCAAATACCTTCATATTTTCTGTGACTTACAGGAGGGAGAAAGTCAATTGAAGAACCAAATCCAAGTTTCTATGGCTAAATTCAATCACATTACTTAGTGGAATATGATTTTGAATAGGATTGATGGTAAATTCATTATACTCAATCTGTTCATGTGGAATATTCTATTGTCCATTCAAGTAACAGCCTACATGAAAATTGGAAGGGATAAAAATTTTATTAGAGAATTATCTATCTTTTATAGGTTGGGTATTCAAGGTAATTATAGGAAATATAATGGATTCTTCTATATTGTCTAGAAACCACTCATTTCAAGCTGGATCAAAATCAACAAAGATAATGCTTCCAATGGAAATTCGAGACCTGTGGGTTGTGGTGGGATTTTTAGGGACTGTAAGGGATATCCATCTCATTCTCCATGAAAGATAGTGGGATTTTTGGTAGCCTATTAGGAATATTTGAAATTTGTCATCATGTAAATTTATATTGAAAGATCTAATAAAGGGAGAAATATATGGCCTGATCTATACTCTGATTTCCTCATGCATGCCATTATTCTCCACAAATTTTCTCCCTCTTGGAGGCTTGCTGCGACATGGGAGGACTGCATTCAGTATTGTAAGAAAATTTATTTTCTTATGACACACATAAATATAGATAGAAATGTAATTGTTGACAAATTGGCCAATTTAGGGGTTTGAATGGTGGAATGTAAATAGAATTAGGAATTTCTAGAGTCTATTGTGGAGTCAATGTTACTTGAAATTTGTAAAACTCCATCCTTTCATTTTCTATAATTCTGTCTCTAGTGATTTGGTTTGTGGGAATGCTTATTATTATATAAATGTATATATAATGTATATATATATATATATATATATCTCTGTGTGTTTGTTAATATATATATATATATATTCTAATATATGTTAATAAATATTAATATATATACACTAAAATAAGTATATATTGAAAAATATATACACATATATATAAACATGTAAATATATAACAAGTAAAATTCTCCAAGCTAGTAGTAAATGTGCCTATTATATATGTTTGTATATATATATATATAAATCTTTATACATTGAAATTCATATACATAGAAACACACACACACACACAGTCACCAGTAAAAAAACACACACACACACACACAATATATACACATATATATAAAAAGAGAGGGAGACATATATGAATATATATATACATAGATAAATGTATTTACAATAATTATGCATTTTATAAATTCATTATAAAAACTTTATATATAAATATATAAATATATATAGAAATACAGAAATATATACATAAAAATATAAATATATACATAAATAACAAAATAGTTATGTAAACATATAAATAAATAAATAAATAAATAAATAAATAAATAAATAAATAAATAAATATATAAATATATAAATATATAAATATGTAAATATATAAATATATAAATATATAAATATATAAATATATAAATATATAAATATATAAATAGATAAATATATAAATACATTAATGTATAAATGCATAAATGTATAAATATATAAATGTATAAATATATAAATGTATAAATATATAAATGTATAAATATATAAATGTATAAATATATAAATGTATAAATATATAAATGTATAAATATATAAATGTATAAATATATAAATGTATAAATATATAAATGTATAAATATATAAATGTATAAATATATAAATATATAAATATATAAATGTATAAATATATAAATCTATAAATCTATAAATGTATAAATCTATAAATCTATAAATGTATAAATCTATAAATGTATAAATATATTAATGTATAAATGTATAAATGTATAAATGTATAAATATATAAATGTATAAATATATAAATATATAAATATATAAATATAGAAATAAATAAATATATAAATACATAAATAAATAAATAAATAAATACATAAATATATAAATATATAAATATATAAATACATAAATATATAAATATATAAATATATAAATATATCAATATATAAATATATGAATATATGAATACATCAATATAGGAATATATGAATATACGAATATATGAATATATAAATATACGAATATACGAATATACGAATATATGAATATATAAATATATAAATATATAAATATATAAATATATAAATATATAAATATATAAATATATAAATATATAAATATATAAATATATAAATACATAAATATATAAATACATAAATATATAAATAGATAAATATATAAATATATAAATATATAAATATATAAATATATAAATATATAAATATATAAATATATAAATATATAAATATATAAATATATAAATATATAAATATATAAATATATAAATATATAAATATATAAATATATAAATATATTAATATATAAATATATAAATATATTAATATATAAATATATAAATATATAAATATATTAATATACAAATATTTAAATATATAAATATATAAATATACAAATATATAAATATATAAATATATAAATATACAAATATATAAATATATAAATATATAAATATATAAATATATAAATATATAAATATATAAATATATAAATATATAAATATATAAATATATAAATATATAAATATATAAATATATAAATATATAAATATATAAATATATAAATATATAAATATATAAATATATAAATATATAAATATATAAATATATAAATATATAAATATATAAATATATAAATATATAAATATATAAATATATATGTAAATATAAAAATATTTATATGTAAATATATAAAAATATTTAATAAATTTATTTTAAAATAATTTGTAATTATAAATAATTATATGAAGAAAATATAAATTAAAAAATGTATGTATATATATATAAACAATTAGATATATCATAAAATATAACAGAATACAAGCTAAAGCAGTGGTAAATGCATTCACTGTGCATAAGTACATCCTCGGTTTGAATCTTAATGGGCACGAATGTAACGCCCCATGCTTTTATAATTAATTTACCTCTAAAATAAATACTATTCTTAGAAGCTAACTTCAAATAAAACACTACACTGAATTGAAACTGTGGTACTTTAAAATAAAATTATTAAATATGACCATTATAACATCGCTATTGAGTAAGACAACATAAATGGAAATAAACATATTATAAAATCCAAAAAAGAATATAGAAGGACTAACATTAGATAGTGGGGTTTTTTATGAATCTCATTTTTCTGAGATTGGAAAGGAGGAAGCTTTACTAGTGTTTTACCAAGACCAAGCCCAAGCCGAACTCTAATAATTATGGTATGAGGGAAATCATCTGAGTGAGAAGTTCATGCTTGTGAAAATTTCCATGTGTTCCATGCTAATAGAATCACAACTCGTGATTTCTACTAGAGTTTATCTTATGTTTATGTCATAGATAGAGATCTTGGAATGTTATGTAAGTATAAATTAAGAATATATAAAGATATAAATATCAATGTCATAAATTATTTACATGTTACATCTATTTTATACATTACACATTTCAACTTTTAAATAAAATGTTAGTTCATTTTTAATACTAATGCATTGATAAAATTTAATTAATGTAGCTAAATAACTAATAAGATAATTTTATGATAAAAATGCATTTTTTCTAAAATTGGATTTTTACACGCTTAATTTTATGAAAATAAATATATTATAGATATTTTTTTTTTCATATTACTAATAAATTAACACAAATCAAATTAATAATTAATATTAAATAAGAATAAGGAAATTAAATATTTTAAAAAAAATATTTTTATAGGAAAACAATTTTCATTATATTTTTATGTTTTTATTTATAAGTTAAATTATAAAATTTTATAATACTAATTTTTAAAAATAAATATAGTTTTTAAATATAGAATAAAAATATTATCTTAGGATTAATTTTTAGTATTTTTCTAAAATATTTAATTTTTAGATGAATAGTAAAAATATAGTTTATACCTATAGAGTAGATTTTATAACATTATTAAAAAATAAGTATGAATTTAATATTTATAAAATATTTTTCATAACCAAAAATACATTTAATAAGTAAAACTATTCATTTAAAAATACAATTTATAATTTAAAAAACTCATGTATATCATTTTGAAACATATATAATATTAAATAAAATATAAACTATTTTTGGTTTATTTATTTTAATTAAGTATCTATAAGGTGGAATTAGGTTTTTAATTGATTTTAAATAAAAATAAATATTATTTGATTAATAATAAACAAATTAATTTAATGAAAATCATCACTATTGATAATTTTATCTAAAACATTATTTTTATGCTTAAAAAACACACATTTTTAAAATTTGGGGTTTTAAGCATAAGGTGTGCTAACAATAATTTTTTTTCCAATCATAGAAATTTTATTTGATGAAATGGTTTCTATATTTGAAATCATAATTTCTAAATTATTCTATTGGGATATTTTTAGTTTTAGTCATAAAAATTAGTTTATCGAGATTAAAAAGGCAGTTACCATGATGAAGGTAAATTAAGGTGAAAAAAGTTTAACCAAGTGAAAAAGAGTTAAAACTATTTTATAGGTGCATCCCAATACTTGAATTAAGTTGGACCAACTGTTGGTGGCCCATAATGAACACTGGGCTATACCCCCTGTGGTTCAACCTTCACTATGAGGTCATTGGGGGTTGTTAGGGGTAGTATGCCCTAGCTCAGGGTTGGGGCGGTCGAAGGCCCCGACAAAAATTTTGGGCACTATAGATACTCTAATCGAATTATAGTAGATCTGACCAGTGACACTCACATAGAACTATGGTAGTACTTACTTGGTTGACATGGAATAATAGAAATATGGAATTTAGTAACATTAGTACCATATCTCTATTGACTTCCTATTATCAGTTATGGTAGCACCGTGAACATACTATGTGATTGGTGGCACTGTTGCACTACCAACTTCATGAACCCATTTAAAAATAGGGTTTTATATAGATATTTTACCTTTTAATTTTTCTCATGATTTTTGTGATGCGATTTTATCTTTACACAGACATAAGGATTATTCTCAAAACAAGTAAATTGATGTGCCTCATTCTCTTGTTATTCTTCTTCGTTGTATCTTTTTCACCCTTTTAGTCTTCCAAGATCATTCATCATTGTTGCTATGACATTTCCGTAAAAAACATTTTAAAAAATTTCTTCAAATGATTGGTTTCAACATTTCTTGATCAAAACTTTTCTTCTCAAAATTATTGTCTAATTTTTAATCCACTTTCCATGTGAAACATGTGTTCCGTTTTTATTAAGATGTTATATTTTAAAAAAAGTCATTCCATTCAAATTAAAGGGGTATTTAACCACCCCATAAAATCCACTATTAAAATTATAATTACTAAGGAATAATTAACCATTTTAATTCCTATATATTCCAATTCCACAAACATAAGCCTCTAATAACAAAAAATTGTCCCATGTTCGCTAATTATGAGAAGTCATGAAAGAAAATACTCAAGTTCTCAATGTGAGTACTAATCACTCCCCGACCCCTTTTCTTCTCTATATTTCTCTTAAAATTATATTATTATAAATATAATATTATATTTTTTATAATACTAAATGTTATTATGTGTAAGTAATAGTCATCATCTATCCTTCCCCTTTCCCATTAGAAAAATGAAAACATCGTTCGTGCATATGTGCAAACTACCACCACCATGAAGCAAAATGATTTTTTCTATAACCAACATAAATAGATTGTTTAAAAGGTTTAATTAATGAATAAATATGATATTTATAAAATTATTAATATTCTAAAAGGATAGATTAATTCTTATATTCTTTTTGTTTTATGAAAAATTTTAACGTCATCCGTGTGCACGTGCTGACTGCCGCCTCCATGGAGTGATGCGTTCTGTTTTTATTTTTTGTATTACATTGATGGTCCAAAAATATATTTGATTAATATATATGATATTAATTATTAATATATTTTATGAACATGGTTTTTAAAGGATATCAAGAAAATTAAGGATCATTATAAAGTAACATGTTGATTTAAGCACCCTGTAATACTACATGAAAAATGGGGGTTCAAAACCCATTGGGAATAGGTACTGTAGAAGTAATGTTGTGATAATATAGAAGTGGAGATACTGTAGAAACGACGACACTATAGCAGTGATAGGACACTGCAGCGGCGTCAGGGGCACTGTAGTAGTGTAGGGTACTCTAGCAGGTGGGTACTGTTTTTTTAACCTGAAAAGTAATTTTTATTCAAAATCAAAAACAGAGAGAATAAAACCAAAGTCATCAAGGAGGGATAAAGTAATGGAGACCAAGAGCATCATTTCTAAAAGTGAATTTCCAATCATCGGGAAGAGATCCCAAGCTAGTGTAGGTAATCAGTCTCTCTCCTGATGTTCCCTTACTAGCTAACAAGTCAGCCACGTAATTCCCTTCACGCCAAGTGTGCTTGATAGAAATATTATGGTTGGAAATTATTTTACAGTACCAGACCATATAAACTAGCTCCCAAGGGATAGCCCCATTTTCCTGAAGAAATTTGACCATCATAGCAGAATCTGTCTATACATCAGTGATGGGGATATTGAACTGCCTACATAAGGAAAAACCTGTGACCAAGGCTTTATCTTCCGCAACCAAGGAATTAAAGATACCAAAGTAGGAACTAAATCCCATAATCATGGAACCCCTGCTGTCACGAACCATCCCACCCCATCTCATTTATCCATTCAAGCAAGATCCATGCACATTCAATTTTAGCCTTATACAAGGAGGGACCCATCGCACCCATCGACCCTGGTTGAGTTGGCTGGAAACCAAACTCAAGAAAAGAACAAGGATAAATCTTCTCAAAGTTACAGACTAACCTACATTTTTAATAAGAGACCCCAACTCCATCACAAGCAGTTTCACCTACACCTGTAAATAATATCCTGAAATCTTAGCTCCATGCCTAACTTTGTTCCTGGAATCCCAGAGAACCCAACAAGTAGACAAAAAAACCATCCCGCAGATCTGAAGCTCTATCCCCAAATGCCCCGACCCTTGGAACTAGCTCAAAATCACATCCTGCATGGGAGCAAAGGAGAAGTGGAGATTGAATCCCTATTGCAGGATTGACCAGATGCCTTTGGCCCAATCACTGTGGAAGAAGAGGTGCTCCGACATTTCCTGTTGCGGCCTTCTGCAACATTGGCACTGGGAATACAGACTCGCATCTCTCTTTTTCACATTCTCATCTGTTGGTATAACATGATTCCTCAGGCACCAAACCAGTAAGTTCATCTTCCCTGGGATCACCTTTCACCAGAGCTTCAAAGCCCACAAGTCTATACTCTTACTGGAATAGATCAGGTTCTTGAAATCGTGACTGGAGAATAAACTGGAAGAGGATCCCAAAAAATTACACCGGTCCGGACCATCCACCAAGTTGATGTTGTCAAAAACCTCCCTTTTCTCCCTGTTCAGGATCACATCAATAAATTTCAAGTGAAGACATGCCTCTTTAAATGAGATGGTCAGAGCTGGACAACCCAGAAAATGGAGAGTGGTTCCAGACCAGTTTGAGTTCCAAAAGTTGACATCACCGCAACCAACGGTCCAACAAACAATTCCTTCCATTACCTCCAAGTGATTCCACATGCAACGAGCAAGGCTGGATAATCTACTAGGATTTAATGACAAGATCCTCCAATCCTCCCCATATCTATTAGTGATGAACTTTGACCAAAGGGATCTCCCTTCAAAAATCTCCCAGGCCAATCTTGCCTGCATAGCTTGCATGGACTCCTCCACATCACGAAGATCAATACCCCCTTCATTGACAGGTCTAGCCAATCGCTTCCATGAGGCCCAATGGCAACGCTCAACTTGATTTTCATCCCAAAGGAAGGCAATCATAATATTTTGCAGGGTTTTGATAGTTCCCTTTGGTGGCCTAATAATGGACAACACATGCCTCAGAATAGAGGTGAGAACACTGTTGATCAAGGTGATCCTACCTCCAAAGGAAAGAAAATGATTTTTCCAATTGAAAATTATTTCTGTGATCCAGTTAATAATGTCATTAAAAAACACCTTTTTGACTCTTCCATTAGAGATGGGGGCGCCAAGATACACCATGGGTAGATTGCGGCGTTGAATTCCCACCTTGTCTTGGATAACAGAGATGTGTCTTCTAGGGAACTTATTAGAAATGAAGACACTACTCTTTCGAGAATTAATTCTTTGACCACTCAACTTTATAAAGATAGACAAAACCTTAGAGAACCCAGAAATTGATTTTTTTTTCTGCCATTAATGAAGAATAACATATCATCAGCAAACATGAGATGATAGACCATGCCATTCCCAAACCTGTTGCGAAAAGAAAGGATCTTCCCATCGAAAAGGCTTTGATGAATATTCCTTGTGAGTACCTATGGGGCCATGATGAAAAAAGTAGGAGACAAGGGATCACCCTCCCTAACCCCACGAGCTGATTTAAATAACCCAAAGGCCTTGCCCATAAGAGAAATAGTGATCCATGGGGAAGCATAACATCTAAAACACAAGTCACACACCTAGTCTTGGAATCCAAATTTCCTCATAAACCTGATGATAAATTTACACTCCAGTTTATCATAGGCCTTATCCAAATCCACCTTAACCAGAATATTGGAACCAACTATATTTTTAATCAAGTCGTCGACCATTTCCTGAGCAATGCTAATGGCCCCATGAATACTTCTTCCTCGCACAAAACCATGTTTCTCCTCAAATATGATTCTTGGAATGACATTACAATGCCTTTTATTGAGAAGAGTGGATAAAATCTTATAAGAAAAGTTTCATAGACATATAGGTCTGAACTGATTCAAAGCAAAGTTTCACAGACATATAGGCCTGAAATGATTCAAAGCAGATGGATCTTTCACTTTAGGGATGAGAACCACTTTATAGGTGCATGAAGATCTAACCAAAGGGCAACATATTAAGAAATATTGCACTGACTCCACCAATTTGTCTTTAACAATGTCCCAAGCAACAATAAAGAAGGCACCTGGAAAACCATCTGGCCCAGGAGTGCTTTCCTTATTCATACCAAACACCGTGATTTTAACCTCTTCCTCCTCAGGTGTCGCCAGAAACATGTAATTGTCCTTGTTCTCCACCAGCCTAGGAATGTAGTTCAAAAAAGCATCCTCTCCAGCCTGAGAACTTAAAATGTCATCATTGAAACAATTCAGTCGAGCTAGTAGATCTTCGAAATACTCCAATGCCTTTTCCCTAACAACTTGGACATCCGAACTGAAGGAAACGTCTTCCATATTGTGGTTAATTCTTATACTCACCCTTTTTTCCTTCATACATGCCTAAAAATAGGGGGTGTTTTTGTCTCCCTCTTTGAGCCAAAAAGCTCGAGATCATTGTCTACACTCCCTTTCAACCACCAGAAGTTTCTCCTGAAGCACATTCTGCTTCTCAACCAACATAGAAAAACGGTTATCATCCCAAGAGTCAATAAGGCCATTCTCAAGATCCTCAATATCTCTCTTGATACCTTCCATACTGTTATCATCATTTCTGTTATTGGGAAGCCAATATTGAATTTCCTTTCTATGAAACTGAAGCTGGTTCATGAGACCAGCCTAGGCCGTGCCTTGGTCAGGTTTTTCCCATGAGTTCCTAACGAGTTGAAGGAATCCATCCCACTGATTCCAAGAAGAAGAGTATAAAAAGTGTCTAGAACCTGCATCCCCTTCCCTAAGTGTCACCTGCAATGGAGCGTGATCCGACACTGATATGGAAAGATGAATGATAAAAGACTAAGAAAAAAGATCCAATCCTTGAATGTTGGCTAGGAAACGATCGAGTCGACAACAAATAATCCTGGTGCCTCGGCGGTTGTTACACCATGTAAACCTGATTTCTGAAAATCCCAGATCAACAAGTCGAGTTGTAGCCCAAAAAGTTCCTGAAATCCCAGGTCTAATTGTTGGAGATCTCAATTCCTCTTTTTTTCTCAGATCCATCAAAAATAGTGTTGTAGTCGCCTCTAACGAACCAAGTGAGACTACCAGGATGGAAGGCATGAAGATGCTGCCAAAGGATACTTCGTTCGGAAGCCCCACAGTTGGCATAAACAAAAGAGAAAAGAAAAACCTTTCCCCTGACCTCAATCTTGGTAGTTATAGACTGCGAGGAAGCCTCCAAGATATCCAACACAACCACTTCTTTAAAGAAAATACATATATGACTGTTACGTGTACCAGAATTCATGCTATTGGTGAATCCCATATTTCTGGCGAAGGAAGAAGTGCGAGCAACATCTTGTTTTGGTTCCAGAACCGCAACGATAGATACATGATGGCAATGAGATTCCGAAGACATGAAATCACACTTAATGGGATCCCCAGGCCCCTCACATTCCAAATGATAAGTGAGATCATTTAAAAAGGGAGGAGGGTACCTTCGAGTGAGATAGAGAAGACTTTGAAAATGAACATGGGGACGCAGAAGCCCGCGACCTCAATCTGGTGGTAGGCCCGACCACGAGAACAGGAGAACACACATATGAAATGGAGCCTTTCCTAGCAACTGGTGAGGAGAACACCTTGTTAGAAACCTCTGGTTCCTCCAGAACAGAGAACCTATTGGAGGAGAAGACCAACTGGGATTTTGGTCGTAGGGTCACATCCTCTGGAAAAAGAGAGACAACCATCATCCTCTCCTGTGGCCGCCTAGACGAGTGCAACTCCGTAAACACGCAGTCAGGAATAAACTTGACACCCAAGACTTAAGACTAACTAGAGGAACCCATAGATAGATCATGGGAATCACATAGAAGGGATGGTGACGGAGGGAAGGAAAGGGGCTAGAAAAAATCTATAAGGGGGTCATGATCATTGAAAACCAAGGAACCCGAGCCAGAAGCTGTCATGACAGGAACATGAGACACAACATTCAGTGTAGGGGCACCAAAGGAGGAGGCATGAACCAAGGACTTCGAGAAGCATTCTGAAACCAAAACTTTGCCAAGAACCTGGGACACCGGGTTTAGAAGAGAAGGTCCGCCCGTGGAAGGGGGCATGTCACCACCCACCAACTCAGAACCAGAGGACACCGCCACTGAACCCAGAGCAACCCGCTCCTCAACCACCGCAGAACCCACTGACACATCAGCAGAAGCACATAGAGAGGGAAAATGAGAACATGAGGCATTCAACGGATTTTCATCCTTGAGTCTAGAGTGGCGTTTCCTACAAACAGCCACTGAATGTCCTTGAAGGACACATTCCATGTAGAAATGAGGAAGGGCCTGATACCAAAGACGTTTCCACCATGAAAACCCGACACCAGCTCTTATCAGCACCTTGGGAGGGAGAGGCTCCGCAAGATCCAATTCCACACAAGCACAAGGGCATGACGCAGCTTGAAGGCACCTAGTATCATCATCAACGTAATGAAAGCCTCCCAAAGCATTACCAACCGATTCCAAGATAGAAGGATTATAGAGAGGTAAAGGAAGCCCAGGAAACCAAACCCACACCGCCGCCTTGCTCGAATCCTTGCTGAAATGTGCATCCCACGACCATCGAGTTAGAGAAAAATTCCAAGAGCCACAGCACCTCTCTTTCCTG
The DNA here is from genome assembly GCA_963277665.1 of Viscum album. Classification (NCBI taxonomy): domain Eukaryota; kingdom Viridiplantae; phylum Streptophyta; class Magnoliopsida; order Santalales; family Viscaceae; genus Viscum; species Viscum album. The sequence continues at coordinate 1,750,809,993 of OY728128.1, forward strand.
GGCCAATCCCTCAAAAAGTACTCCTTGTTGTTCATATGAATGCAGAAAGAAACATTAGAAAGCATCAAGACTGCCGCAGGCTGGGAGAGCCCCCAAGAAACCATGAAATCCCTGAAAAAGGCTAGAGAGGGATTATCTCGCCCGAACCAAGCAACCAAGGAAAATTCATGGAAGATCGATGCCTCAGAGAGTTCCTGCTCCGACAGAATGGGCCTTAGGCAAAACATTTTGGCCTACAGGCTATGTAATGGGATACATGCCCACTGGGCCTTCAGGATATGTAATGGGTCTCCATTTACCTAGTTAAAATAGGTCTTTTCATTGATTTAATAATAAAACAAGGCTTCAAACCCAACCTTTAAAAAAATATGTTGATTTCCGCTAATTAATCGAAACAATCTCTTCATGGATTCCACTATCATAAATCATGCCCATAATTTCCATAAAGTGGACATGGGGATGTATTAATGATTAAAAAATAATGATTTAAATATATTTTATATTTATGTAATGATGGAATTGGTTTCATAGAATGGGGTTCTATGCTTCCATTATAAAACACTTGTGGAGAAATCTAAATTACTAACATCCAATGATGGAAATAAACTATAACTAATGAATAAATGCATGTAAATGAATATAAGTAAATTTTATTAAAGGTATTATAGATAATTAATATGATGAAATATGTCATTTATACGGTTGTGTTTATGATACATGAGGGTAAATTGTTTTCATGAAAGTCATGAATTAATGTAAGGATTTCTGTCACATTTTCCATTAATTAAGGAAAGTTGTAAAGTTATACACATATTATTATTTATTATGGTGTAATTAATTCCTATTGGTTTATATTAATATTATTAATTATTATTTAATGATATTTAAAATTAATTTTCATTAATCCATCCTTCCAATTATTTTTATTTTATTATTACAAAATTTGCAAGTGATCCTCGTCTCAATTTTTATTCTTTGAGACTTATTCCATATAAACCACATGTTTAATTTGTTTTTAGTTTATATATTTACCATGGATAAATTTTTATCATTTTTTCATTAAATTCAAGGTATTTTAAAATCAATCCTATGTTATACCCTTTATGGGTTTTTGATTTGAAAGATATCGAAGTTGAATGGGGTTTTTTTAACTCAACTTATTTTCTTGATTATTAATAATTACTCTTTGTATATGTTTTTAAAAGATTGTTTAATTATATAATATAATGATATTATAATTACTTAACAATTTGTTTCCATTAAATTACTCTATCACGTTAAAAAACTATTTTTATGGATTTATTTATATTTAAAATTTCACAATGTTAAGAATAATTCTCATCCTCTTTAAATGAGATATTTTTCTTCCATGGCCATATTTCCTCTTCCTACAAATGTTATACTTTATATTTATATACCTAATTATGTTCTATCTCATATTATATTCAAATATCCCCTTTTCATCTTTTTATAAGTATGTTTTATTATCCCTTTTTATGATGTGAGTTTTCAATAAAAGTATTTTGAAAAACTAAAAGTGTTTTTTCCTTTCATCATCACATGTTTTATATTACCCTACACTTTTATTTTATAAAAAAATTATGTATTTATCATGATTCAATTACTGAATGTTATTTTTAAAAGATAATTTTTTTGAAGTTTTTCATGCCACCTTTTGGAAAATGAATTTTGAATGTGACCCATAACTTCATTTCTTATAACAACGTTAATTTTTTTTTCTAAAAACTCTTATGGTTTCACTTTCATTTTCCCCATTACATCAAAAGGATTTATTACCATGAAAATTATTTTTCATGAATTAAAATCTAAACCCCTTATACTATTCTTCTTCTTGGTGATTAAACACACAATATCAAATGATCCAATTCTTGATACCATATTATGTTGTACCATTCAAAGTGTTCTTATTAAAAAGGTGTTTTTAAGCTATGTCAACAACCATCAATGATTTTTTAAGAATCATTAGGGATATTTCATTATAATGATATCTACATTATATCTTCATAAAAATTATGAAATTTTATATAGATCTTTTTATGAAGCTGATATATTTTCTATAGGTTAATTAAGTGATTTTTGAAAGATGAATGTTTTCATGTTCTTTTGGAACACATATTTATGGTTTTCATTTTGAGATGGGTGGAACCAAAATTATATTTATTTACAATAAAATGGGTAAATTATGATATCTCATGAGATTAGTATTAGAGTTAGGGATGTGATCCATGATTCATTATGTGATGGGAGGAGGGAATGTGATTCCTGATTCACTATTTTATTATTTTATATGCTTATGTTTGTATAATAGTTCCTTGTTATGATATGTTTCCTTGAAATGCCACATTTATTATCATATTAATTTGATTATGATCCATGGATTAGGTATATTATCTCACACTCTTATTCCATATTACCTATTTTTTCATTTGATATTACATAACTTCTATCATTACTTAGGGAGGAATATGGTTGTTTCATGTTCTTTCTAATAAGATATTTCACCCCATACTCATGTTTTCTCATATTATTATAATCTAACCCCTGATGAAATATTTATGAGTTTTTCTATTAATATGAATTTTATATTACCCCATTCATATATTTCAATTTTTCAAGTTATAAAGATGAATATAAATTATGAGGAGTCTAGAATGGTGTCTAGTGTAGATCAATTATATATAAATGTGAACAAGTATTGTAAAATAAGTTTCTTATGTAGCTGATCCTCAAAGACACTAAAAATTGAATTCTTGGGAAAGTGATATTATTTGAGATATTTAATGGTTAATTTTTAGAATTAATTTAAAATAATTATATGTTTATCTTGAGTCTCTATAGTTAGTATCAAAGGTTGTTTGTAAAGTTTGTGTTTTTAACACAAGATCTGGTAGTGCGTGTGTAGGGAACCTCAATTGGTATTAAATCAAGATTTAGTTATTTTTTAGGATTAGATTATTTTATTTTGGATATTAGTTTAGTTGTTAGGAAGATATAGTTTTAATGAAAATCCTAAGAATAATTCTAGGTATAGGATAATATCTATTTTTTTAAAGTAGAGATTTTTTAGTTTTTATGGAAATGAAATCCGTATATGGATACTACAAGTGGATTAAGTCTCTAACATAGATTTACCTTTGGAAAATAACTCTAAAATGTATGGTGTATTTTTAACTCGATCTCTACATGTTTCATGACGAAGAGGCCTAACTACACACTTGAGTTGACACTCCAGAGTGATATGATTTGGTTAACCACATTCTCTTTACAATCCATTATGTAGGATTTAGTATGTGAAGGAATGAGCTTAAGGATTATTAATGAACCGAACCTAAAGAAACATAGATTTAATTACAAGTGATTTAGTTTGAATTGAAAGCTAATATGGTTTTTTTAAAAATTAATACATTTTGAGGTTGAGTTTTTTGTGAGATTGTTTATAATAATTCTATAATGATGTTAATTTTTAATCACTCATGCTAACCCCTTTTGGTTTTAGTAATGGTTGAAGGCTAAAGGAACCATTTCAGTAATCAGTGCTATGAAAAATGAAAATATTTTCCCAATGAGAAATATAACTGGATAAGAATTGGAGTAAGAAATCATGTGATTATACTAAACCCGCTATCATGAATTAAATTTAAAAACATGGACATAATTGAATTACCAAACACACTAAATAAGAGAAGGATATAATATCATGGAAGTTAAGGTGACAAATATGATAAGGGAAAGAATATTCAATTTCATATGTGTCAAAACTGTAGTAAGGAGAACCAAGGGGGGTGTCTCAATAAAACTGGAAGGTGTTACATGAGTGGTAAAAGAGGGCATAAAGTATAAAATTGTTGAGTAAGAATGAAGAGTTTAGTTAATACATTGTAAATAAATAGAGTTAAAACTATGATACCACTAACTGTTCAATTTATAAAATGTAGGAAAGTTGGGAATTATCCAAGTCAATGACCTAATACAAGGGATAAAATTGATGATATGCATCTGAAAATTCTAATAATATTAGAACAAGTGAAAGCCTATATAATGAAAAGTACTAAAGTTGTTATTGAAAATTATTTGAAGTGAGGAACGTTGATCATCCACTCAAAAACTATGAGTGTTCTATTTGAATATTTTTTAACACACTCAATTGCACCTAGAAATTTATAAGAACACAAAATCCCACATTTATGAATTTATGTTTAATTATTGATAAAAACTTATAGTGGTACGATTATTGTATACCAATTTTATGTTTATAGGTAAAATATTTTTTAAAAATCATATTATTAATCCTTTATATGAATCTGACATGATTTTGGAAATGGATTTTCTATCTTCATAAAGAATCCATATTAATTATTAGAATAGGGAAATCATATATAATATGAAAAATTATCATATGAACATATATCAGTAAATGAATGACTAAGAACTCTCTAGGAAAATTATTTCCATTACATAAGTATCAATATCCCATCATGATTAGTGTTTATATAAAAATATTAGAGAGAAAATCTATATTGTGGATATTCATATTATGTTTCCTAGATTTACCTAAGAGAGTAAGGTAGGTATATCAATAGGAATTATATTTTGATCTATATATATCTCTTGGATACCCAAAGTTATTTTCATGAGTGAGTGACAATTAAAATTTTGAGGATAAAATATATTTAGGGGGGTCATAACAACCTAATATTTTAGTATTAATTTCCATTTAAAATAAATAAAATGATTAATTGACTACTTTAAAGGCAACACCAAACTAAAATGAAAATGTTATATTTTAAAATAAATTTATTAAATGTTACCATTATAACACATTCATTGAGTAATTCAGTATAAATAGAAGTAACTATGTTACAAAATTAATAAATAAATTAGAATAAATGACATTAGGTAGTGGGATTATTCCTTATGAATCTAATTTTTTCTAATATTGGAAAGAAGGTAGCTTCAAAAGAGTTTTCCCAAGACCATGCATAATCCAAACTCCAACAAATTAAGTATGAATGATATCATTTCCAAGATAAGTTCAGGCTTGTTGAAATTTCTATGAGATCAATTCTAATAGAATCACCACCCCTAACTTCCACCAGAGTTTATCTAATTTTTAGGTCTTACACAGAGATCTTGAGAGGTTATATAAGTAGATATTAATACGATATAGACACATAATTTTCATTGTAACAATTTTTTACACATCACATGTATGTTACACATTTCAAATTTAGAATTTTAAATAAAAATAAAGTTAATTTTTTAATACCAATGCATTAGTAAAATTTAATTAATGTAGTTAAATAACTAATAGGGTCATTTTATGATAAAAGTGTATTTTTTATAAAATTGGATTTATATCATTTTATTTTATGAAAATTAATATATTTTTGATAAAATATATTTTTTATTTGAATAATATATTAACAATAATATAATTATAAATTGATATGAATTAAGAGTAATAAATAAAAATAAATATTTTTAAAAAGTTATATTCTTATGAAAATAGTTTTCATTATATTTTTATGTTTTTATTTAAAAGTAAAAATAAAAAATTTTAGATTATAAATTTGATAAAATGAAATTATTTTTTTGGATTTATCTTTACAATATTATTTTTAAACTCAAAACATGACCTTATATTCCATTGACCTTTTAATACTACATGGGATAACCCGAGGATGCTTATAAGAAAGTGGTGAACTATAAAACCCAGTAAGAGAATAATCAATGCATAACATGATGAAAGTATTACATGCCAGTCAAGTGGTATATCAAGGTGACATGAAAGGATTTAGGATCATAAAAACAAACATTAAATTATGATATAAGATGGTAAAATTAAGGAAACATAGGAATGTAGAAACAACATAAAACATAACATCATATGTATAAGTCAAGGATAATCACCAAGACATCATAACATAGTATTCTTAAGATAACCTCCTATGCACAATACATGATATATCACGAGATAAAAACATTACCTGATGCATTGTAGGGATATATAATTTTAGACCCACTCATCACATTCATATCATGTATATGAATTATCATGACACATAGATCATATACCAAAATAATGCTGATTAGTTAAAATTTTATTTAAAATTTGGATACAATTGTTTAAGGTTCATTCATGAATTATTTGATAATGAACTGGGTTTTGGTTTATTTTCACAGGAATGAGGGATTTAGGACTTGAAGGATTAAAAGATGAAAAAGTACCAAAAATAGCCTTTACACGTTGTGTAACGCACACATGATGTGTAGACTCCATCCACAGCATTCATACAGATCCACATACCAACCCATGAAAATTCCACATGAAGTGATGAAAATAAAAAACATGTAAACCCATTAAACGACATGTATCTTTCAAAATTATAATACCACCAAAATTAAATTTTATACATGAAATGCATTAATTACATGATGTTCAATTTTTAAGGCCTCACCCAATCAAAGATACAAATGGATTCTTTGGCGGGAAAAGTGGATATGAGTTACAAGAAATGAAACTAACTTACATGACATGAAGATGTTAGGACCCAAGTCATTTAAGCCAGTACACAATGTATATAACATGAATTCCATATACTTATCAAGCCAAGTTATATTTCCAGTGCTCCATGTGTAGGAGAGAGATCCACACTTTATTTTCTCCTCTCATTTTCTTCCACCATTCCTTCTAGTTTTTATTCCTTCTTGTTCTGATATATATTACTTTCATTAATTTTATTTTTTTAGTAAATCCTTGTGAGTTTTTAATTATCGAACACCTGTTCTTCATCCATTGCAACCCTGATTTTGTTTTTGATGCTTGTTTCCATCAATTACTACCATTATTCATTGACGCTTTCATCAATCTTCATACATTCTTCATCCGAGTAAGTTTGTGACTGTTTCTTGATTGTTTCAATTATCAATTTCTCATTCATTATTGTTATTCTTGCGAAGCTATTTTATCATTAGATTTTCATTTCTTCTAAATGTTTTATATTGATTCTTTCCTGTTTAATCCTGTATTATATTTGTTGCAACTATTTTATGATTATGCAAAATATGTTTAATACTTACTTACTTTTGATCATCATCACCATGCATGGCTAATCCACATTGGGTTAGGGTTCAAAAGTAGAGGTGTTTTGAAACCTAATGAATCTTTATATTGAACCTTGGTAACCCTATGGATAGTAATTATGTTAGTAATAACTAATAATCACATTATTTCACACAACCTTGACCATGGGAAGTGCGATTGAATGAACCCAACCTAATTGGAGATGATAAGAACTATAACCATTAGCTTGTGACTCTTTTTTCATAGATACCAACCATAGTGGACCTAAGTTTTTTTATATACCCTGACCATGGGATAATTGTCACATAGGTAGATCCAATTAGTCTGACCAAAAATAATTGGTGACTTTTTCACTGCTTTGCAGCCTACTCCTTAGGACTATTTCAAGTCAAATATAGTATTATCTTGTGTTAAGATACCTAAAATTGACACCGATAAAATCCACTAAATTGATTAATTACGTCTACACACTAAAAATTCTTAGTTAAAACCCAAGCATGAGGAGTAAAACTGAGGTATACATATAAGAGTTTCTTTTGTTTGGCTGCTAAATTTCCAGTAGTCCACATGGTATCGACCCCACACTTCCACTTTACTATGCAATATTAGTAAGTTTAGTTTGGGATAAGAAATATTTAATCTGACCTCAGTCTACGTGAAATGAATGACACATTTTCATTAGTTAAATTTTGGCGTCATTGCCGAGGAAAAATATTTCTCAGGAATAGTGACCTTCAGATAAAAACCCATATTACCTCACACCACCCCTTTCTTATTTTCCCTCCCTTTTTCTTTTTACAATTATTCTTCTTCGAGCACACCCACGTTCTCTCTCTCTCTCTCTAATTCCTATCCAGTGAATGCACTAGGTACCTTGACTCACTTACGAATCCTGGACACACAAGATTAACTATTATTCAATCCTTAGATCAATAGAACCATCAATACACACTACCACTACACAATTAAAAAGTGTAAAAATATTGGACCTCCACATATTCAAGACCAAAATTATGTGCCACTTGCTAATTATGGTGAGAAACCAGCACTACAGGAGCAGACAATTATAGACTACATTTTACCGTCTATTAGTGGTTCTCCTCCCAATATTGTGAAACCACATATTCGGGCGCCCCCTTTTGAGATTATACCTAAACTCATTCATAAGATCCAAAATATGGGGCTATTCAATGGGCTTCAATGTGAAGACCCCCACGAGAATATTTCAAACTTTCTTGATGTTTTTCATATCTTTTATAACCAAGGAGTATATTTAGATGCAATAAGACTCCAAGTATTCTCTTTCTCCATGTGTGATTGAGCTAAAGAATGGATAAAAAGTCAAGTTGTCGGGTCAATCATGACTTGAGATGAATTAACAAAGAAGTTCCAAGATAAGTAATTCCCAATAATCTATGCTTGGATGTAACGACCCAAAATTTTGAATAATGTTTTTTTCCTAAATTTTTGTGTGTGTTATTTTATTTTATACTCCACAAAACTATATCCTTTAATTAATGAAGTGGGTATAATTAAAATGAGACCATTGGGGTTTTGACTGTTATATGATCGTTGGTCAATATGACCATTGGTCAATATGACCGTTGGTCAATATGACTGTTGGAAAATATAATCATGACGTTGTGTTTATTATTTATAAATAAAAGTGATCTTGGTTAATTAATACATAAAGAAGAATCGATGGCCTCATCTCTTAGTCTCGGGCCATATGAATCCCATCTGTCATAGCTTGAAAAGGAGGTAGAATCACTGGGCTTTGCTCTGGACCAAGCCCATGCTGAACTTCAACCTGTGAAGTTTGAACGAAATAACCTATGGGAGAAGTTCAAGCTGATAGAAATGACCACTTAGGCAATGTTGTCCGAGCTGCCCCAAGATTCTATCACCATAGCACACCTTACACTTTGGTCCTATGCTGGTGTTATAAGGGGCTATGTAACGAGACCTTGGCTACTTTGTGTAATCCTTTTATATAAATAAAATTTTTATTTCTTATTATGGTAAAGTTTGTGAACTTCAAATGTCCAGATAAATATAGGATGTATATTTTTGATGAATTTTGGAAAAAAAGAGGTATTTTAAAATATTTTTGTATTCTTTAAATAATTAATAATGTGAATTTATTTTCAAAAATTGTCCTTCTACAATTGTGTTCAGTAAGAAATTTAAGAGCAACTTTTTTTTATGTGAATAGTAAAGTATGAATAGCAACATACCCATATGAATAGTAATGAATAGTAATTCATCCAAAAAATAGAAAATTAACCCATGAATTTATAAATAAAATTTAGACCTCTTAAAAGTGAAAAAAAAAACGATCATAGTATATGTTTTGGTTTTTTTGTATGTCATAAATATTTTATTTACAAGATTATAATTAATTTATTAATTTAAAATGAAAATTTATTTTCATAAAATTTAATCATATATTTTTAATTTATTGTCTTATGGTTATATGATAATTTTATGGGACCTTGATTACTTTCTTAAGATGTTACAAAATGAGTTATTGTTTTAAAGTCATATTTTTTGGAATAAATAATGATTTTATTGAAATATTAAATTAAAAATATTTAGAAAAATATTTTTAAAAAATAGAGTTCATTTTTAAATTTAAAACATCGATTTTAGGTTAGGGTGAATTTTTGGGGTTTTTCTGAAATAGTTGAGTTTTCCGTGAATAGTAAAAATACAATTTTGAGTTTTGGGTGTTTAACAACATCATTAATGACATAATAATGATGTAATAATTCTTTTCTACTTATTAATAATAATATATGGTATGAGGTGTCCCAAGTGGCCAATATCATGGGCAAATACCATGTGCAAGCCCATGGTTTTGCAAATACCACCTATGAGGTGTCCCTTGGAAATTGATAATTCATTCTCTAACTTTTCCTATAAATACCAAGCCACTCCCTCATTCATTTAATTCACAAATCCTCCTCAATGAAGATCTGGTTTCTTTACCTCCCAAGGATTCCTCCCAAGGTTTACTCAAGCCTCCCAAGGTCCCAACTTTTAAGCTTTCGAAGTTACTCTTTAAGGTAAGAGAAACTTTCACCATCCTCTTTTAAGTCATGACTTCTTTTATGTTATGTCTTATAGTTCCATTTTATTATGTGGGGGATTGTTCTTCTATATATTTAATACTATACATTTAATTTCCAAATTATGAGAGATACTTTCTCCTCTAATCAACTGATTTTCTAAATTTTTAAGTGACACCGTTATGCTGCCGAATTTTTCGTAAAAGAAATCGCGCTTTCTCTTTCCTTTCAAGTTTCCTTTTCATGTGGTGTGTCATTCAAATTTCCACACCATGATCATATTTATTTTTATTCTGTCACTCTACTGCAAAAATATTCATTTATGGATGGGATACCCTTGTCCCCTCTCTTTTTATTATTTTAAAAAACCATGATATATAGTCGTTATGCTGCAGAAATTTCGCCTCAAGATTTCTCTCTTGTTTTATTTATGTGAATACCTATACCTATTTTGTTTCTATGGGTGTTAATAAATAAAAAAAAGATATATTTGATTCTAGAATTTACATACATATAACCCTCACTCCCTTTCCATGGGTTACAAATTACATAATGATCTTATTTTTTAAGAACTTTTAAAACGTCGTGATTTTAAAATGAAACCCATTTATTTTATTCTATATGGGTTATTTATGAATTTTTTTATTATATATGTGAATCACATGAAAATAAATACATATTATGGGTTCACCATGATAGTGCTCCAATGCATTGGGTAAAGAATTTAATCTCTAGATATGACAAGTTTCACGATACCTTGGTGAATAACTTTGGTAATTTTTATGACACCTTGGGGATGAACCTTGGTGATATGTTCATAAATGTATAAATTAAATGTTATAGCCACATATTCAAGTTATTACTCATGTTATTTTTATTATGATATGCCTCTCTTTTCCATTGTTCATGTCTTATGGTTTCATCAAGTTCTTATTGATATCACAAGTAAACTGATTCCTTTGATTTCCTTACTGGGCCTTCAGCTCACCCTTTCCTTTGATGTATGTCTCCTAGTTATGAGATGCAGTAATTGTACTTAGGATGAACTTATTATGAAGCCTTAAAAGTGGATTATAGGAATGTTTTATGTTGTTTTCACATTTTATTGTTCATGATTTCCAAGACCCTAGACTTTAAAGATCCTCTATTTGTAAAATGAAATGAAAAGTTATGTAATAAAAAGGAAGGATGTTATAGTTGGTATCAAAGGATAGTTTAGTTATTTATGGAAATTAGAATATGAAAAATTTAGGAATAAACCTACTGAAAAGTTTAAATATAGGTAAACTTCCTTGTATTTTTGTGAGTATTGAGTAAGTGGTTTATCAAAAAAATACATCCCTGTCCGGATACAAGCAGGTAGAGGCGACTCTGTTACAGATGTACATAGGGGTAAAACCCGAAAACACTGCTTTAAGCTAGACTCGAATGGGAACTGGTGCATGACAACGGGCCTTGCTATACTCTTGGTTATGACACTCCCAAGGGATATTTTTGGTTAATTGAAAGCTTTTTTATGAATCATTATGAAGGAATTATAGATAAATTTAATTGTCTAAGCATGAAGTTTTAAGACATAAAATCCGTTATAGTTAAAAGATTCGTAAATGAAATAAGTTTCTCATTAGGGTTTTATTCTTTTAGAAAATGGTGTAAAATAGGAGGAACCATGCAAATGGTGACCACAATGAACCATGCACTGAAAAACCTCTGATGAAATCTGGAATGGAAACATTCATGCGAATGATGAACCAACTGACTCAAGTTAAGGGAAATAACTTGAATCAAGCTGAGAGACTGATCTCCCCACAAAGGGAACAAAATTCTATTGAATCATTTATGCATTAACGACCACCAACCTTAAGTGGATCGACCAACCCATTGGTTTCTGAATAGTGGATCAGCTCTATAGAGAAGATCTTTTCTGTGCTCCGCTGTTTAGAGAAAGAGAAGGTCACCCTGGCTGTCTATTGTTTATAAGGAGAAGCTGATCAGTGGTGGGAACTGATTAAAAACATGAGGCAAAGAGTGGAGGTTGAAGCTATGGAGTGGTAAGAGTTCAGAGGGATCTTCTTTTGTAAGTATTTCCCTCATTCCATGAGAACAATAATGGAGAAGGAGTTTCTCGAGCTGAAGTAGAAGGAGAATTTATCTGTGTGAAGCTATGAGATGAACTTCACAAGGCTTTCACGTTACACCTCTAGATTTTTCATGGATCCAAATGGGAAGGTTGATAGATTCTTCACTGGACTGAGACCTCATCTGTGGAAGAATCTATCCAACCAATACTATGAAAGCTATGAGGAGATCGTGCGGAGTGCGATGAAAGTTGAGTTGGAGTTCGGTGAGATGCAGTGGTATCATAAATCAAATGATAAGAAGATATCGATGAAGCCCAACTTAGGGAGGACCTTTGATCAGGGAAGAGGAGGAAAACAAGTGAAAAGTCCCACGTTTAATAAATGTGGGAAAAGAATTCATGGAACTGCCTGCTCAGGGGATGAAAATGCTACAAGTGTGGAAGAGATGGACATATTGTGAGGAATTTTCATAGTGAGGTGAAACCTCAAATTCCAAAAACTAACGACAAGGGGAATATGGTGCATTCCCTACCTTATGTCCAATGTTTTAAGTGTGGAAAACTTGGGCACTTTTCCAATCATTGTCCAAATCCAAGGGTAGTGGAGGGGAACCACCATCAGCCTCAAAAAAGGCCAAGGGAGTAAGGCCATGATTTTTTTATCATGACAGCTGAAGTTGAAGCTCTGAATGATGTGGTAACAGGTACTCTTATTGTACTCTCAAATCTATCAATTACTTTTTTTTTGATTCTGGTTCTAAGCATTCATTTATTTCCTCCAAGTTTTCAAAGAATTTAGAATCAACCCAAGATTTTCTTAAAGTAGAGTTATCAGTCAAGACTCTTGGTGGGATTATCCAAGCATCATTAGTTTTTAGAAACTCTAGTATTTACTTTAGTGGGAACAATATTATCAAAAATCTAGTAGTCATTCCCATTCTGGAATTCTACATTATATTAGGGATGGACCAGATCTCAAAGTATAATGCTAAGATCAAATTCAGAAGCATGGAAATCTCAGTAGTCTTGAATTAAAAACCTATAGTTATCTTATAAGGAGAGATATCTCAACCTGATCATTGCCTAAAATAACCCCCTATATCCTTGTTTATAGAGTTTATCGGGGAATAAGAAGAAGGAGATGAGAGTTTAAGGATAGAAAATGTCCCCATTGTCCAGGAATATGTTGACTTATTTCCTGAGGAGTTACCCAAACCTCCCCTAGAAAGATAGGTAGAGTTCTCTATTGAACTCATACCTAGATCTCATATGATATCAAAGACCCCATATATAATAGAAAATGTGGAGCTAGATGAATTAAAGAAACAACTCCATGATATTTTGGAGAAGGGGTTTATCTGACAGAGTGTGTCTCTTTGGGGAGCACCGGTTCTATTTATGGAAAAGAAGGACAGATCGATGCAGCTACGCATTGATTAAAGAGAACTGAATGGGATCACAATGAAGAAAAAAATACACTTTTCCTATAATTGATGACTTATTTGACCAAATTTGTGGGGCTCAATTCTTCTCTAAGATTTATCATCGTTCTAGTTATCATCAATTGAGGGTGAAGAAAGAAGATATTCCAGAAACTGCCTTCCGATAAAGGTATGGGCATTATGAGTTTTTTATTATGCCCTTCAGACTGACTAATGCACCTTCTATTTTATGGATTTGATGAATAGAGTATTTAAGGACTACCTTGATAAATTGTGGTAGTTTTTATTGACAATATTCTGATATATTCCAAAAGTTGCAGAGATCATGAGGATCATCTAAGGTCTATTTTTCAAACTCTACAGAAGGAGAGGATTTTTGGGAAGTTCAGAAAATTTGAATTATGGTTAAAACAAGTTGCTTTCTTAGGGCACATTATAACCAATGAAGGAATCACAATTGACCCTACAAAGACAAAAGTTATATAGGAGTGGTCTCAAACTACAATAATAACTGATATTCATAGTTTCCTGTGATTAGTGGGATATTATAGGATGTTTGTGAAACAATTTTCATGACTTTATAATCCATTAACCAAGTTAACTTGAAAAGGGGTCAAGTTCATCTGTACAAAGGAGTGTGAGGAATTTTTCCAAGAGCTGAAGAAGAGATTGGTTACTGCACCCATGTTAACTCTGCCCTCAAGAAGAGAAGGATCCGTTATTCTTAGTGATGCATATAAAAAAGGTCCTAGGTGCGTCCTTATGAAAAATGAAAAATTCATTTCTTATGCATATCGACAGTTGAAAACTCATGAGAAGAACTATCCTACGCATGATCTGTAGCTTACTACGTTCGTTTTTTCTCTAAAGATATGGAGGCACTATCTTTATGGGGAGAAATGTTATATATACACAAACCATCAAAGTTTGAAGTATATTTTCACACAAAAGGAATTGAACATGAGACAAATGAGATGGTTGGAACTTCATAAAGACTATGATTGTTCAATTAATCATCATCCCAGAAAAGCAAAAAAATTCACTGATTCATTAATTAGGAAAGATCCAATTGTTCTTTCCATGATGAGGATTCAAAGAGATCCTTTGATCAATGACCTAGTAAAGCTGGACATGGGAATTATAAGTGAAGGGACATCATCAACCCTAACCCAAATGATTTCTCAACCATCATTACTAGAGTAGATCAAGAAAGCTTATAAAGAAGATCCTTTGTTACAGAAGAAGTTTGAGGCTATATTGGATGAGAAGTTTCTTGAGTTTAATATTGATCAAGAAGGTATACTGAAATTTCGTACAAGAATATGTGTTCAATATATTTCAGAAATAAAGAAGGAGCTGATGGATTAAGATCATAGATCTACTTTCTCTATACATCCTGGAAGCACGAAAATGTATAGGGACCTTCATGATCATTATTAGTGGGATAATATGAAAAGGGAGATTTCTAACTACACTTCAAGGTTCCCGGTATGTCAGCAAGTGATGGCAGAGTGAAAACATCCCAAATAGGTATTGCAACCACTACCCATACTAGCATGGTGGGACAATATCACAATGGACTTCGTCAATGGTCTCCCTAGAACTTCCAAACGAAACGTTGCAATATGGGTTATTATGGACCCTCTCACTAAGACTTCCCATTTTATCTCTATTTGGGAATATTTTTCTCTTGATCAAATTTCCAGGATTTACGTGAAGGAAGTGTTAAGGCTGCATGGGGTTCCACTTTCTATCGTATCTAATCATGATCCAAGGTTTACATCAAAATTTTGGATAAGTCTTCAACATGATCTGAGCACTGAATTGAATTTCAGTACGGCTTATCACCCCCAAACTGATGGCCAATCTGAAAAAACTATTCAAACACTCGAAGACATTCTGAGAACATGCTCAATGGAATTTAAAGGTGGGTGGGATCAACATCTCCCTTTAGTTTAGTTCTCTTACAATAATAGATTCCACTCGAGCATTCAAATGGAACCCTATGAATCTCTATATGGGAAGCAATGTAGAACTCCTTATTGTTGGGATGAAGCTAGTGAGAGAAAGCCTCTTAGGCCTGATATTGTGTAAGAGATGACAGAAAATGTCCATGCCATCCAACAACACATTAAGGCTGCCCAGAGTCGACAAAAGAGCTATACTGACAACCGTTGAAGGGACTTGGAGTTTGATGTTGGTGACATGGTGTTTCTTTGAATTTCACCTTATAAGAGATTCATGAGATTTGGGAAGAAAGGGAAGCTCAACCATATGTATATTGTCTCCTATGAAATCCTTGATCATGTAAGAGTAGTGGCCTATCGTCTTGAACTTCCTCCAAATCTAGCACAAGTTCATGATGTCATCCACGTATCCCTCTTGACGAAGTACATACCTGATCCTTCATATGTACTAAACCCAGAGGTGGTACAACTGGAACATGACCTCTCTTATGAGGAGTAGCTGGTGGAGATCTTGGATCATAGAGGAAAGGTTCTACGCAACAAGACTACCCACCTTGTCAAGGTGTTATAGAGGAACCACAAATGAAAATAAGCCATGTGGGAACTATAGGAGTATATAAAGAAGAAATACCCACATCCTTTTTTCGTAGTGTACGATTTGAAATTTCAGGGAAGAAATTTCTTAAGGGGGGAAGATTATAACTACCTGAAATTTTGAATAATATTTTCTTCCTAAATTTTTGTGTGTGTTATTTTATTTTATACTCAACAAAACTATATCCTTTAGTTAATTAAGTGGGTATAATTAAAATGAGATTGTTGGGTTTTGACTGTTATATGACCATTGGTCAATATGACCGTTGGTCAATATAACCATTGGAAACTATAATCTTAACATTGTATTTTTTGTTTACAAATACAAGTGATATTGGTTAATTAATATAGAAATAAGAATCGATGGCCTCATCCAGTAGACTCGGGCCATATGAATCCCATCTGTCGGAGCTTGAGAAGGAGGTAGCATCACTGGGCTTTGCTCTAGATCAAACCCAAGATGAACTTTAACATCTGAAGCTTGGATGAAATCACCTACGGGAGAAATTCAAGCTGATAGAAATCACCACTCAGGCAATGTTTTCCAAGGCTCCCCAAGATTCTATCACCACCACACACCTTACACATAGATCCTATGCTGGTGTTATAAGGGGATATGTAACGAGACCATAAATACTTTGTATAATACTTTTATATAAATAATTTTTTTATTTCTTATTATGGTAAATTTTGTGAACTTCAAATGTCCAAATAAATATAATATGTATATTATTGATGAATTTTGGAAAAAGGGGTATTTTAAAATATTTTTGTATTCTTTAAATAATTAATAATGTGAGTTGATTTTAAAAAAAATGGTCTTCTATAGTTGTGTTAGTAAGAAATTTTGATTCTAGTAAGAGAAACTTATTTTTTTTTGCGAATAGTAAAGTATGAATAGTTACATACCTGTATGAATAGTAAATCACCCAAAAAAATAGAAACTTCACCCATGAATGTATAAATACAATTTAGAAATCTTAAAAGTGAAAAAAAAACGATCATAGTATATGTTTTGGTATTTCTATATGTCATAAATAATTTATTTACAATATTATAATTAATTTAATAATTTAAAATGGAAATTTATTTTCATAAAAAGTAATCATATATTTTTAATTTATTGTCTTATAGTTATACGATAATTTTATGGGACCTTGATTACTTTCTTAAGGTGTTACAAAATTAGTTATTGTTTTAAAGTCATATTTTTGTAATAAATAATGATTTTATTTAGAAATTAAATTAAAAATATTTAGAAAATTATTTTCAAAAAATGGAGTTCATTTTTAAATCCAGAGCATAGATTTTAGGTTAGGGTGAATTTTTGGGATTTTTCTTGAAATAGTTGAATTTTTAGTGAATAGTAAACATGCAGTTTTGAGTTTTGGGTGTTTAATGACATCATTAATGATGTAATAATGATGTAATAATTATGGTTAACTTATGAATAGTAAGATATTCCATGAGGTGTCCCAAGTGGCCAATACCATGGTAAAATATGGTGGGTAAGCCCATGGTTTTTCAAATACCATCGATGTGGTGTCCCTTGGAAATTAATAATTTATTCTCTCACTTTTCCTATAAATACCAAGACACTCCCTCATTAATTTCATTCCTAAATCCTCCGAAACTAAGCTCTAGTCTATTTACCTCCCAAGGAGTCCTACCAAGGTTTCTTGAATCCTCCCAAGGTCCCAACCTTCAAGCATTCAAAGTTACTCTTCAAGGTAAGGGAAACTTTCACCCTCCTCTTTTAAACCATGACTTCCTTTATGTTATGTCTTAAATTTCCATTTTATTATGCGGGGTATTGTTATTATATATATTTACTACTGTCTGTTTCATTTCCAAATGATTAGAGACCCTTTTCGCTCTCATCAACTGATTTTCTGAATTTTTATGTGACGCCGTTAGGCTGCTGATTTTTTCGTAAAAGAAATCATGCTTTCTCTTTCCTTTAAAGTTTCCTTTTCATGTGGTGTGACATTCAAATATCCACACCATAATCATATTTCTTTTTATTCTATCCCTACACTGAAAAATGATTAATTTATGGATGGGATACCCTTGTCCACTATCTTTTTATTATTTTCAAAATCCATGATATATAGCCGTTATGATTCAGAAATTTCACCTCAAAATTTCTTTCTCTTTCTCTCTTGTTTTATTTATGTGAATAACCAGAACTATTTTGTTTCTATCGGTGTTCATAAATATAAAAAAACATATATTTTATTTTGGAATTATCATACATATAACCCTCACTCCCTTTACATGGGTTATACATGACATAATGATCTTATTTTTTAAGAACTTTTAAAACGTCACGATTTTAAAATGAAACCCATTTCTTTTATTCTCTATGGGTTATTTATGAAATGTTTCATTATGATATATGTGGACCACATGAAAATAAATACATATTAAGGGTGCACCCTGATAGTGCTCCAATGCATTGGGTAAATAATTTAATCTCCAGAGATGAAAAGTTTCACGATACCTTGGTGAATAACCTTGGTAATTTTTATGACACCTTGGGGATGAAACTTGGTGATATGTTCATGAATGTCTAAATTAAATGTTGTAGCCACATATTAAAGTTATGAATCATGTTATTTTTATTATGATATGATGCTCTTTTCCAGTGCTCATGTATTATGGTTTCATCAAGTTCTTATTGATATCACAAGTAAACGGATTCCTTTGCTTTCTTTACTAGGCCTTCAACTCACCCTTTCCTTTGATGTATGTCTCTAGGTTATGAGATGAAGTAATTGTACTTAGGATGAAATTATGATGAAGCCTTACACGTGAATTAGAGTAATTTTTTATGTTGTTTTAAATTTTTATTGTTAATGATTTCCAAGACACTAGACTTTAAAGATCCTCTATTTGTAAAATGCAATGAAAAGTTATGTAATAAAAAGGAAAGATGTTATATTGGAAGCTTCAAAAAAAATTCAAAACTCTTCCTCATAAGATGAATAATAAGCATGGGAATCTTGAGAAAAAATCAAGGAGCTGACCTGAAAGTTCCCACATAAGGAACTAGATGTGTGGCTTCAAATTTAGAAGATTTATCAAGGAATCCATCCTTTTACACATATGGTAGTAAACGCCGCTGCTGATAGAGGACTCTGGATAAATACATACAAAGTTGGCTAAAAAATTTCATATGAAGTATATCACAATTACTTCTCAAGTTAAGGCGCCTAACAAGAATTATGTTCTTAAGCACAAATCCCTCTTACTCCTATTATGGAAATACAGTCTTATGAGATGTTTGGAGGCCCACACTCATACCAATATTATAGGGAAGGGATGGAGGAGCCTCAAACTCAATATTTTAATTATATTAATTACTAACAACAAGGCCAAAAGTACCAACAACCCCAACAGTACAAATAACAAAAAAACTACCCACAAATTCCAGATCAACCATCATAGATAAATCAAGGTCACTTTCAATAGAAGAGTGGGAAAGTACCACAAAGAAACGAAGGACCACCAGGGTACCCACCAAAAGGTCCATCTCCTCGACCACAAAAAAAATTCTAGAAACCGTTCCCTAGATCTTAGAAATACCCACCAATATAAAATCATCAATTTCAGTAATCCCCACCAATATCACCAACAAAATACCAACCTCTTCAAACTAATATTGGAAACCTTATCAATGCCTTTGTGTAGAATTAAGACCAATGGATGAAAACCCAATAGGAAGAAATGTAAAACCAAAGAGCATCCATGTAAAACCTTGATTACTAAATGGGTCAAATTTCAAAAACCCTATCAGACCAACTACCAAGTGAATTACCCGATGCCACTGTGATGCACCCAAGAGAAGAATCAGAGGCATTGGTTCTTAGTAGTGGGAAAATACTATACTTTCAAACCCCCTTCAAATAGAAGGATGATAAGTAGGAGGGACCTAATAAATAGATAAATTTCATCGATGAAGATGAAAATGATAAAACTGTGATGACCCATCCTATATGGGCCCATGTCGTGACTACCCCAAGGCCACCTCCAATAGGCCAGGGGCTATTGAATAGCACTAAGTAGGAATATCCCAAAAATGGGAGACATTTTTATAAGTACCTATACACTCCATCACACACGCATCTCTAAGACTAAAAATGCTGAAATGTAAAAACACTAAGTAAAGAGGAATGTATACGACTAAGATACCAACAACAGAGTATGAAAATGGAAAACTAGACAGTAAACAGGGCCAGAATACAATCCCACCCAAGAGAAAGAGCTTGTAAAAGTGATTACACAAGTTCCTAAAACACATCTGCAGAAAACCCTACCTGAAGGTAGGGTACTGGAAAACTGTCTGAAGCTATAGGAGCACACCTCAACTGTCTGGTCTCACTGAGCACCACCTAATCCTGGTCCTCCTAGGAATCTTTCAAGCATCGATCTTCTATAAAATATATGACATGTACGGGCAATGACCGTTTAGGGGTGAGTAAAACAATACTCAATAGGACACCCCGAAACCACATTGAAAATATATTACATAGGAAATTACAAAGGAATAATGTGAAGGAATAACACAAAGTAAGACCAATAAAGGACACCATGAAGGAACAACACTAAGGAAAACCATGAAGGAACACCAAGGAACACCACTAAGGAACACCAGTAAGGAACACCATGAAGGAACACCACTAAGAAACACCAAGAAAGAACACCATGATGGAAAAACCATGAAGGAACACCACAAAGGAACACCGCTAAGGAACACCACTAATGAACACCACTAAGGAACACAATAAAGTAACACTATGCAGGAACAACACTAAGGAGCACAAAGAAGGAACAACAATAAGGAACACCACTAAGGAACACCATGAAGGAACACCACTAAGGAACACCACGAAGGAACACCATGAAGTAACAACACTAAGGAACACCACGAAGGAACACCACGAAGGAACACCATTAAGGAACACCACTAAGGAATACCAAAAAGGAACACCACTATGGAACACCAATAAAGAACACCATTAAGAAAGACACTAAGTATACCACAAATAAATACATGAAGTATACCACACAGAAATACATGAAGTATACCACATAGAAATATAGGAAGTATACAACACATAAATACATGAAGTATACCATAGAAAAATACATGAAGTATAACACACAGAAATATATGAAGTATTACACATAAAAATACATGAAGTATACCACACAGAAATACAGGAAGTACACTACATAGAAATACACAAAGTATAACACCCATAAATAGTACAATCAGATCACATAGGTATATGTCTACAATATATATTCTATGAAAGTCCTGATATACTCAATCCAATGTGACACATATTTTCCATGAGACACACAATCTGCATAAGACACACAGTCTACATAAGATACACAGTCTTGGTAAGACACATTATTTTGGTAAGACACACAGTCTCAGTAACACACATAGTATCTAAGTAATACACACAACCTATATTTCACACAGATTCTAGTTCACACATCTTCTAGGTCACATGAATTCTAGTTCACATAACTTATAGGTCACACAACTTCCAGGTCACAAAAATTCTAGGTCGCATCCAGCCAAATAATTCTACTCTTAGCACGCTCATTCCACGAGAACCTATTCCCCGAGCCATTAGTTCATATAAAAAATTCCACAAAAACTAACTTATATTATCTCAAAAGTATTATATTATTTAATGGGTCCCAACACCATAGATGGATCATCAAACATACCTTTCATTTGAATGTTACAACCATTTTAGTGAAAAAGTCCAACTCGGGTCTGGTCCGGGTCCAACCCAAATCAGATCATCCTGAATCAAACCATCATGGACTGATGAGCCACTGGGCCCATCCCAATGGGACACTTAGACTAGCCAGCTGGGTCATTGGGTCACGGTCCACTAGAGTGGCCTGGTTCGTCCACCCTGAACCACACACACGTGCCGACCCCCATCTCCCTCACACGATGGATCCAACCGCGTGTTCCCGGTCAATGCGGCTCCATCACATTTAATTCAGATGTCCATTGAATCCATTGGATCCCCCCATAGTCTACACTTCCACAGGCTCTACATAGACCCCTAGTGGTGTACGTGACCCCCCTTCACCACATCCCCGATCACTGCCTGTGGCCCTGCTCCGGCTGTGGGTTCCCATGTGGCCCCACCTAGACCACATCCTACCTCTGCTTCCAGCCACCCTATCAGTGGACCCCTATCCACTAAAAGCACCACATGGACCTGACACACTAGGCCATATCCTGCTTTTGTCGCTGACTGCTCTGGTGGGGGCCCACCTGGACCGATTGGATTTGTTGATCTGGATGCCACTGTACGCCACCACCTTGTGCCACCGTAAGCTGATGCCTCATCCAAATTTCATTGTGCATTCACCATCGAACCTCTGCGATGTCATTGTAGCCTTAGATATTTGGTCTCGGGTTGTTGTGCCATGAATTGGGGGTGCAACGATCAATCATTTTCATAGGGGTTTCAAATTGCAGGGAGAGGACGAAGAACACACAAAGAACATGAGATATTGAGGAGAGAGAATAAATGCAAATGAACAACCAAAGAATAGATCTTTTCCTTTGTTCATGTAAGCCTCGATTCATTATTGTTTAAAGAAAGAATGAAGAAGGATAATCACAAAGATGTATCACCTATAAAACCCCACAATTTAACCATTCTGCAAGAGCGAACGAACTGCGGATCAAACTATTCATTCGTTGGTCCATGTTCGTTGTTGAATCTAAAAATGGGAAAGGAAATTAGAAAGAGATAAAATTTTCTACCTTGAGTATGGATTAATAATTGAATAGTTATCGTTGCATCTCTATCATTGACAAGATACTCCAACTTCGTTGGTGCGATGATTCATAATCTGATCTCCAATCCATTGTCATTCGCTCGAGAGGATTCTTTCTCCAAGATCTCACTATAAACTCTCCGAGGTTTCTAGGTTTATGAGGATAAACTTGGTATTTATACCTAAGGATTATTTTATAGAAAATATTCACTACATCACAAAAATAATTTATCTTGAAATTATTTAATGATGATTACGTCCTTTTTGGATTTTTCCACAAAAGACCCATGACGACTAAAGTTAAGTCACGCCTAGGGAAAAAATAACATTTTGAACTCAACGGTGGTATCGTATTTCCAATCTATGTCTCCATTCATGAGTTATTATTGTTTTAATATAAAATAATTTTTATTTAATTATTTTATTTTCAGTTAGGCCCAAAAAATATGTTTCACAGACGGCCTACACCAGTTGATGTTAGGCCTTGCCTAAAGAAAATCCATTGCTATGAACAAAATAGTGACCTCATATTTTTGATCTGGGTACCCATTTAAGATTCATTACACTTTTTTTAGGAAAACAACACACACATTCTATAAAAAAGGTAAAATTTTTCAACGAAATGTTCCTGGAACACCGGACCTCAGAATTGCACTCCGCCTCAGCACCTTATCTTGGAATTTTCCCAAATAATTCATAGTTATAAATTCAGGAAAATAAAAGTCATTAAAAAAACAAAGGAAACAGTTAAAGAAATGTGTCTAGAATTAGAAGCAAATGAAAATGTCACAACAAAAGAACAACCCATAAAAGAAGAGTTTTAATTAGGGCCACTATCATACAAACACCGTCTTCTATTCATAGCAATAATTAGATAAGGAAATATCATGGAAAAAATAAAAAGTTTTTAGAAATGTTCAATAAATTTCATATCAACATCATATTTTCTAAAGTGTTTTCCCAAATTATTTCTTATAATAAATTTCTAAAGGAACCGATCTCTAATAAAAATGATGATGGAAAACCTAGGGATCATCTCCCCTAATGACTAGTGTTCCATAGTCATTTAGTAGAAGCTTACATGAAAGATGTGAGCCCCTGATAGTTTCTCAACCCCTTACACCACAGGAGCTTGCAATTTTGAAATAGAATTATGAGACCTATATGAGAGAATAAATCTCATGCCTATGGGTTTTTTCAAGAATATTGGGATCAAAGAATTAAAACTAACAAGAGTGGAACATGGAATGGTAGACCTCTTAGTCAAAAACCCTCAAGGACTTCTTGAGGATATCTTAGTTATGGATAAAAAGTTTATCTTTCCATTATATTTAGTAATTTTAGATATAGAAGAAAAAGGAGAAGTTACAATTATTCTAAGAAGACAATTTCTTGAAATGGGAAAGTCTTTAATAGTTGTTAACTAAGGGAGACTAATATTCATAGTTGGATATGAACAAGTTATTTTTGACTTATTAAAGGATGGAAAGTAAGGTAATAATAATTTTCATTATCAAGAAATATTTCATACTGATGAAAGAGATGAGTTTATAACCATTGAGGTTGACAAGGAGACCCAACCCCATGCTTAGGATGAGGTCATAGATCATGAGAATGCAAAATAATTTGAACCATTAATGAAGAAAAATGTCCCAATATTCATACCTTTTGTCATTAAACCTCCATGATTTGAATTAAAACCTTTTCTGAGAACACTCAAGTACCCATTCCTTGAGATGAAGACAACAATTCCAGTCATTATTATCTCATATATGACTGAAAAATAGGTGGAAAAGTTGATTAAATTATTAATATGATACAAAAAATAAATATCTTGGGGATTGGATGAATTTAAATGGATCATCCATACAATTGGAACCCAAAAAATTTCATTGGAAGAGGGTACTAAACCCAAATTCCAATGAAATAGGGGGTTAATAAATAAGTGCTAAAACTTATAGATTATGGAATAATATTTTAAATATTTAAAAATGAATTAGTGAGTCCACTATAATTTTTTTTAAATTAGGGAGACATAATTGTTGTAAAAAAGTATGAAAATGAGTTGATCTCTACTCGAACCATCATTGGATGGTGAGTATGCATCGATTATAGTAATCTAAATATGATAATTTAGAAAGATCATTTTACACTAACATTTATGGATAAATTATTGAAAGACTATAAGAGAATGAATTCTATTATTTTATGTATAGATATTTAGGATACAATACAATTTATGTAGATCCAAACAACCAATCTAAAAATATAGTCACTTGTCCCTTCATAACCTTCTTCTATTGGAAAATGTCATTTGGTATGTGCAATGAACCAAAAATATTTCAATGGTGCAAGACAAATTTACTCAGTGATATGGTGTAGGTGTTCTTGGAGATCTTTATAGATTAAATTTTGTTGTATGGAAGGTCCTTCAAGGTACCTTCGAGTAACTTTGATCTAGTCTTTCAATGTTGTGAAGAAAAATTCCTGGTATTAAACTGGGAAAAATTTCACTTCATGGTCTAAGTAGGAATATTAATTAGACATAAAATCTCAAAATAAGGCATGGATGTTAATCGAAATAAAATAAAAGTGATAAAATACTTACCTAATCCTACTATAGGGAAATGGATAAGGATATTTTTGGGTCATGAAGCTTTCTATCATTGATTTGTTAAAAACATTATAGAAGTATCCCACCCTTGACACAATTATTATCAAAATACACCACTTATGAGTTGATAAAATTATGTAAATGGAACTTCCTTAACTTAAAAAATATTCTAGTGGAACCTCCTATCATAATTTCACTATATTTTTACAAGGATTTTGAACTAATGTGTGATGAAACCAACTTCACTGTTGGTGTTTTCATAGGAAAATGATTCTGAAATATCTTTTTTCTCATCTAATATGAAATTCACACTCTAAATGATTGTCATGTAAATTATACAAAAAATAAAAAGGAACTTTTGGTAGTCTTCTTTGCATTTTAAAAATCTCACTCATACCTAGTACTGTCAAAAGTTGTAGTCTACACTGACCATGCTTCACTTTAATATATTATGAACAAAAATGATTCTAAACCATGTCTGATATAATAGATTATTTTGCTTCAAGAGTTTGAAATCATAATCAAGGGTAGAAAAGGAACTGAGAATGTCATCACTGACCATTTATCTAGACCTCCACTACCCAATATCAGAGATGATGATAATATTTACATCAAGTATGAATTCCATGATAAAACCCTTCTCAGGATAAATACCCAAGTTCTACCATGGTTTTTAGATATTGAAAATTATCTCAACATGAGATTAATCTAACTTGATATTACCTATCATGGACCAAAATATACCAGGGTCCAAATCCTTCTAAGCTATATATTTTGGCCAATGCTCCATAAAGATTCAAGGAACTTTTTTCTTACCTGTGATTGATGCTAGTGGATAGAGACCATAGAAAAATGAAATTAAATACCCCCAAATACCATCTTAAAAGTCAAAATATTCGATGTATGGGGAATTAATTTCATGATACCATTACCTAATTCTCATGGTTTGTTTTACATCCTAGTCGGTGTTGACTACATCTCAAAATGGGTTAAATCTGAATCCCCTACTCATGAAATTGAAAAAGTGGTAAGAAACTTTATAAAGAAAAATATCTTCTCCAGATTTTGATTTCCCTGATTACTCATTAGTGATTGCAGGAATCATTTGACTAATTCCACTTTGAAAGGATTTCTTGAAAAGTATGGCATTTGATATAACACATGTAATCCCTACCACCTACAAACAGGTGGGTCGTTCAAAGTGTTAAACATGGAAATTATAAAAATATTTGAGAAGATGGTAAATAGTAGTAGAAAGGATTGGAGTTTCAAACCGGATGACACACTTTGGGTATATCGAACGACCTACAAAATGACCATTGGAACTCCTCTATTCCAACTAGTGTACGAAAAGACATGCCACATTCTAGTGAAATTAGAGCATCAATATTTTTGGGCAATTAAAAAGTTGAACATGGATTCTCAGAAAACCAAAGAGGGTTGAATTATCAAAATAGATGAGCTTGAATAAATTAGGAAGGAAACCTATGAAAATTACAGAAGTTTTAAATAATAGACAAGGAAATGGAATGACAACCGAATCACGCGTTGAATCTTCACTCTTGGGAAAAAAGTTCTATTATTCAATGGTCTATTAAAATTATTTCTTAGAAAGAAAGAACCTTGATGGATGATTACTTACTAAGTTATTAGGGGCTTTACCTTATGGAGCTATCAAGATTATGAAAGGCAAATAACCACCATTAAAAGTTATTATAATAACATTTAAAATCTAGTTAGAACCCTTCAAAGAAGGGTTCTTCCTCACTCTCAAATTCTCTTGAACAAAAACACTTGGATAACAATGTCATTGTTATCATTTTATGGGAGGCAACCATTATTTTATTTTTTTATTTATTTTCACTATTGCACTTATGATTTTTTTGTATCATTTTTGTTCATAGGTAACCTTGAACTTTTTTGTACCGACATATCTATATTTAACTGAGTTTATTTTCTTTATTATTAACTATGTGAACCTGCAAACTTCCCTAATTTCATCTCATTAAAACCCTATTGTGTAATGTTTTATCTAGTTCATGTTCTGTCTTTCTGAAAAATTATATAGGTCTCCCAATTTTGAATCATCATCCATTATGTTTCCCCATGGAATAAACACTCATACAGGGAGATATCGACTCCCTAAAATCAATTTAAAAATTTCCATTTCATTTTTTCTATACTATATCTATGATAACTCTCCCACAATTCATTTTTGGAAAGTGTGGAAAATGTCACATTTTATATGAGGGGGAGTCTTTCTTGATATTTCTTATTGATACATTTGAATTATTTCTTATTTTCATTTATCTAGGAGTCATTTTTCATTTAAATAATTCTTAAAATCTGAAACCTCATTTCTTTAATTTAAATAAAAGATATATCTAGGTTGGAAATTTTTGAAATCCTTATTTTAATTGTATTTAGATTTTTAGAATGATTTTTGAGTTCAGTAATTTAATTCCAATTAATTTTTTTTGAAATTACTTTTGATTGACTTATTTCTTATTTTATTCCTTGAGTGATTGCTTTTTATTTTTGTATACTTCCATTCTTGAGAGGATTTTGGACCCACAATTTCATATTATTTTTTGAACATATTTCTTAAGAGACACCTAGGGCATGTAAACCTATTCGAACATGAATTTAGATCTTATTGAGGCTGTTATTGAACAAATAAAATTTTAATATGATATAGGTAATATTTTTTGAGACACTTTTTCCTAATACCACCCTCACATCTTTTCTTCTTTATCCCATAGTTTCAATTAATAACCAGTTTAGGATGCAGCTATTTCAAGCCTATTATCCCTTCCAACCATGCAATTGGTATTATACATTATTATCCTTTGAAAAAGTGTGGGGGAATTTTCAGCCGATAAACACTGGACATATTTATTGAGGATAAGTATTTTGGAATTCATACTATACTAATATGATGTGATCCATGTTTACTCTTATCATTTTACACATACTCTATTTTTTTTAAAAAATATTAAAACAAAAATGAAAAAAATGATTGTGGGTTGTGTATAAGGAAGGTTAAAAATTACTATTTCTAGACCATTGAATCATTTAGGGAATCATATGTGGTTAGGGGATGAATGTTAGATATGGACTGAACATGAATTTCAAAAAATAAATAAAATAAAAATAAAAATAAAGGAGCAGGGTATACATTTTTGATACAAACTTGTTATATTCATGGATCCACTTTGAGCTACATGGATCATGGACACCTTTTGATCTCGAAGGAGACAATTTATTGATTTTATTATGTTTATCTTGCATTATATTTTAGAGACTACCCTCCATTTGAGATTTATTTTCACTTTATTCCCACCTTCCATCGTCCTCAGTGTCATTTGAACCCTTTTCGTTGAAGCCCAAATAATTGATTTTTTATTTTTCTTTACAAAGTAGAGATGACAGAACCAATGCAATCCTATGGTTAGGAACATGTATTCATGGTATAATAATAACTACAATTACATTTTTACCAGAGTGATGAGAGAATATTTATTGGGATTTAAATTGAAAAATGGGTATATAATTTATGAAATGTTTATGAAATTTTAATTAAAAGAATAAAGAACCTGGTTAAAGAAATGAACTATGAGGCATGGCCATTTTTCTCTACAAAATTGATTCTTTAGGACTGAATTATTATGCTTACACTCAGTTTTTTTTTCTTAGTTGTAATTCATGTTTCCTATTTTAAAAACTATTTATTTAAGAATCCTTATTGAGATGCTTTTTTCCTGAGGATAAATTTTTTTTCAAGTATAGGGAATTTGATTATATGAAATTATATATACATTTTTGATAAATTTTTAAGGTTTAATCATGAATTATTTGATAATGAACAAGGATTTGGTTTGTTCTCATAGAAATTAGTTGTTATGGACGCAAAGTAATAAATGTTGAAAAAGTGACAGATACAACCTTTACATGATGTGTATCACATACACGATGTGTAGACTCTATTCACAACATGCTTGCAGAGTATCATACCAACCCATGAATATTATGCATTACGTGATGACAATAAACAACACATGAACCCATTTAATGATGTGAAGCTTTAAAAATCAGAATATCACCAAAATTGAATTTCATACATAACGTGAAGAGATTACACAACGTGCAAGTTTTGAGGCCTCACCCGGTCAAAGATACGTATGTATTATTCAGTGGAAAAAATGGATCTGAGTTAAACAATGTGAAACTAACTTACATGAAATATAAATATTGGGTCCCAATTTATTTAAGCTAGTACGTAACCTGAAGGACTTTCAAGTCATTTAATTCTCAGGCCTATTTATATTTCTAGCACTCTTCCCGCATGAGGGAGCTCTACACTTTAGGGTTAGGGGTTGAGAGTAGTGGTGTTTCTAAATATAATGAATCATTATATTGAACCTTGGTAACCCTATGGATAGTAATTAGGTTAATAATAACTATTCATCACATTATTTTACATAGACTTGCCCATGGGAAGTTAAATTGAATGAAGTCGACCTAATTAGAGTTGAGTAGGACTATGACCATTAGCCTATGATTCTTTATACATATAATCCAAGTGTAATGCATGTAGGATGTCAGATATACCCTGACCATGGGATATTTTTAGTATAGGTAGATCCAATTGTATTGACCAAAACCAATTGGTGACCTTTTAACCACTTTTCATCCCATTCCATTGGACCATTCCAAGTCAAATATTAAATGATCTTTTGTCAATATCCCTCAAATTGACCTTGATCCATTCCTATATTTTTTTGAATTAAAACTCTAAACTACATAGTCTTAGTTAAAACCCAATATTAAAGAGTGAAATTGATTAATCAATCCAAGGGTTTTATTTGATTGGCTGATGACATGCCAGTAGTCCTCATGGGATCATCTCCATACTACCATTTTACAATGCCCTAGTAGTAAGTGTAGTTTGGGATAATAAATATTTAATCTGACCTTATCCCATGAAAATTCAATTTTGCGTGTAAGTGAGTCAAATTCCTTTCATTAATTTTATTCCCATGATCAATGAGTGTGGGTTACATATATATAATTCCAAAAATAAATGATAGATAAATACATCTAGGTGAATACTCTTGATTGGAAATAGGGATGGGTATTCACTACACAATTTTTTGGTATGGGAAAAAAATCAGAGGATAATTTCAAAAGGATAATGGGTGTACAATGATCCATTTAAGAGTTTAACAAGAGTTAAAGGTGTTATATCACTACTTATAAATCATCAGTATAGTATAACGTATGTGTAAAAAAACATTCCAACATAAAAAATTGGACATAAAATTATATGATACAAAGAAAGTTCTTGAATAAAGAGGAGGAGGATATAATCACCTTACCTTGAGAGGGTGCCTTTAAGAGCTTAGGAGGAGATTATTAAGAAATTTGAAACACCATGTGTGGTTTATAGGGTGGGATGGGGAGAAAAAAATTGTGTTAAAATATTTTTTAGTGAAGATAAGTTGGAGTATGGTTGAGTATTTATAGAAAAAGATAGGGGGAATTGTTTATTAATTTCTAGAATTAGGTTTTAGACTCTCTATGATAAAATAATTGAAACAAAAAAACTTCTCATTTTTTCTACCAAGGATAAGTATTTTTAAATATTTTATAAGGTTATGAACCAAAAATAGTAAAATAACGTCATTATTTATATGGAAGTGAGTTATGTTCCTAAAGAATTGATTATGAAACCTTAAAATATAATATAGGTTTTGGAGGATTCATTAAGGGTTTATAAAATTAATAAATTAAATTTAAAAACACATTATTTTAAATGGAAAATATATATTTGGTCATTTATTCCTTTTATGTGATTTATTACATCACTTTTGGGTCATTATCAGTTCATAATACAAACTCTGTATTTATACTGTTTTAATTTTTATGAAAAAATTCTTATGTCTCCGAAAATTAATAAAATATCTTGACCCATCCCCTGGGGCCCATGCCGTGACTACCCCAAGCCTTCCTTCCATAGACCAGGGGATGGTGACTAGAACCAGAAAGGCATATCCCAAAAAGGGAAGGCATTTAATTTAATCATGTACAAAAACAGATAGGGAATACTACACAAATAAAACCATTAAGGAAATAAAGTAATACAACCACCACAAAGTACCACCACTTAGAGAAAAATGTGTAAATTGAAAGTAAAGGGGCTGGAATACAATCCCAACTGAAAGTAAAGTAGAAAAAATAAGTACAATATCTGAAGGTCATCTACCAAGGATCCTACCTGAAGGGTAGGTACATCTTATTATTGGATGTCACTACAACACAACATGTCTATCGATCCACCTCCGAGCACCTTCTAGCCCTGGATCCCCTAAAGTCCCAGTCAAATATGTCTGTCGTCTGCACAAGACATAACATGTGCAGGTGAATTCCGAGTAGGGGTGAGTATAATAATACTCAATAGGGACCCCGAGACCAACTTGGGTCTCACAGAAATCCACAAAGGAAAATGCCACGAAGAAAGATCTCAAAGTAAAGCACAAATAAAAAGACACAACTCACACCAGGTATAAATTAAGTATATAAGTAAAGATGATTAGTCAAAAAATTAGATAATTTTATTCTTTTGAGAGGCTCTACTGTTGATCCACAAAGGGTCACTCTGATGTTGATCCACAAAGGCTCGCTCTGATGCTGATCCATGATGGGTCGCCCAACGGCTGATCCACAATAGGTAGCTCTACTGTTGATCTACGAAGGGTCGCACTCAAAATGATCCATGAAGGGTCACTCTTATTCATATCCAGGAAGGGTCTCTCTTATGATGATCTATTAAGGGTCGTTGTTATGATAATTTATAAAGGGATTCTCTTATGATGATCCATTAAGGGTCTCTCTTTATTATTCACGTCACAGCCAGTCACTGGATTCCTGCACTTCGCACGCTTGATTTCCATAGGATCTTATCCTAAAGCCACTTTTAATACTGAAAACTCTAAAAATTCCCACATAGAGTTACCCAAAGGACCGTCTCGTCGTAAGGGTCCCAACACAACAGACGACGCGTCAAACAGATGCCCAGTCTGTAAGATATGGGCATTTTTGTAAAAATGGCACAGTAGGATTTGAGTCCGATCCAACCCGGCCATATACTAATATCCTCCAAAACTCACATAGAGTATATAAGAAGGACTTCCTCATTTCAAGGGTCCTAATTCTGAAGACAAAATGTTAATCATATGCCTGGTCTGAGAGATATCGTCATTTTTATAAATAGGGGCCAGTTGCGTCCGTGCCCGGTCCGACTCGGTCCGACCAACCTAACAAATCCCAGCCTAGGGTCCCGTATGACCCTTCATGTCTACCTATCCCATTGGGTCTCACTGTTCCCAGCTTAGGTTGGCTGTGGTCTAATCTACCTCATCACCCAGTGACCCAGTTTTATCCGGACCGACCCACTTTGGCGGGATGATCTCTTTTTCTCGCCCGAGCTGCATAACAGCCCATGTGGCCCATCTTTAAATCACAAGCCCAGTCCTCTAAAATGGATTGGCTTAAGGAACTAACCAGGCAGTTCGGGCGACCTAGTCCATCTGGATCGGCTCGGGCAGTTTGGTTGGGCGCGCGCATGATCGGTCAACCCGGCCACCCCCTTTGGTCTAACACAGCCCATAGATGCAAGCCGCTTCTCCACACGGTGCATGGTGGCACCACGTCTCTAGAAAACCGTCACGGAATTCGGGCCACGAACTCCTTCTACTCCACCGTGCTATGCACCGGGCATGCCATCCACGCCTGCTGCCGACCCACGCCAGCGACCCTTGCCACCAACCCAGGCCAGCTACCCTTTTCACCGACCCATGTTGGCAGACCTTGCCGCTGACCCATGCCAGTGGCCCTTGCTGCACCTCCGTTGTCACGACCTGTCCGCCGGGGCCTGTGCTGTGACTACACCAAGCCCTCCTTCCATAGTCCTGGGGCTAGCGACTAGCACCGAAAGGCATATTACCTCTAATTAGGAAGTAATTGCCTTTATATCCTATAAACACACTCAACCAAGCACACAATAAGATAAGAACACAAGTAAACTGTATAAAAAAGAGTCCTAAAAGTAAAAAGGGGCCAGAAATATAAGACCAATAGTAAAGATACAAGTACAATAGAAATACAATACAATTGAAGAAAGATAAAGACAACTACTGGGTCATCCTATGAGGTTCCTACCTGAAGGGTAGGTACAGATCACCTCCTCAGCACTCCACATCCACCCGTCTCCTATACATACTGACACGCCGTATGGTTCACCTTTGGGCACTTTCCAGTACTGGTACTCTCGTCCTCAGTTAGCGTTGTCTGTCATCTACACTAAACACAACTAAGTGAGGGCGTATCCCATGCTGGGGTGAGTATAACAATACTCAGTAGGGACCCCGAGTCCCTCAAGGTCTCACAAAATCCCCCAAGGATAAATCACAAAGCAAGTAAACCTGTGGAAACCCTACTTAGGTATATGACCATACATATACTTAAGTTATCAACTATGCCCATATCAATCATGAGGAAACACAAGGTCCAACTCAAAATCCCAAAGCTCAACTGTTCCACAAAGGATGGAAAATCACGAAGGTAAGTACCACACATGTACAGACTCAGCTCACACCAGGTATAACTTAAGTACAATAGTAGAGATGATTAAATTTAACTACTGAATCATCTTAATCTGTTAAAAGGCTATGCTGCTGACCTAATCAGAATATCTAGGAGCTAACCCACACAGAATCTCTAAGAGCTGACCCACATAGGATCGCTAGGAGGTGACCCACCCGGGATCACTAGAAGCTGACCCACACAGGATCGCTAGGAGTTGACCCACACAGGATCATTAGGAGCTGACCCACACAGGATCACTAGGAGCTGACCCACACAGGATCGCTAGGAGCTGACCCACACAGGATTTCTAGGAGATGATCCAGATAGGATCCCTAGAAGGTAACCCACATAGGATCTCTAGGAGCTGACCCACACATGATCACTATTCATTCTCGTCGTCACAGCCAACTACTGGTTTCCCGTACTAGGATTGCTCATATCTGAGAGGGTATGCTCCCCAAGCCATTGGTCGATACTCCAACTGCCATGATGTACCACAAAGAAGTATATCAAATGATTGCCACATCACATGGGTCTCAACGCAATAGACGGTGCGTCAATCGGACACCCGGTCTGTGAGTTATTAACCTTTTAGTCCTGGGGGACCGGTTGGATTGGTGCTTGATCCAGCCTGACCATACCCTATCATAATCCAAATCTCTAGTGGGGTATACTCAAAGAGACCATCTCGCTCCAAGATTATCAGCATCACTGACAGTTTTTCAAACAGACATCCGGTGCCAAAGTTGTGGCCCAAGTAAAGTATAGGTTCGTATCTGGTCCGGGTCTGGTCCGACCTGAAATGAAATGGAATGGTTCAACCCAGTTTGGGTTGACCCAACCTGACCCACTTGGTCATGCCCAACCCATGGTATGGCCCAGCCCGCTGGGCATTTTGGCAGGCCGTGAGGTCCACGAGGGGATGCAGGTGCCGTGGGGCGGCGGAGGCCGCGAGTCGGCTTGGCCGCGGATGGAGGCTCGTCCGCGGTGGTGCCGCGAGGGCGCTGGGTGGATCGGATGGGAGGGAGGAGGCCACGGGAGGGCTCAGCTAGGGAGGCTTGGCTGGGAGGGCGGAGGCTGCATGACGACTTGGTCGGGGTGACTCAGGTTGTGAGGCCGTGAGCGGTGGCTTGGACGGGGGTGCCGCGAGGATGCGGGGTGGCTCAGCTCTGCCCGGGGTGGTTCATCTAGGAGGAAAGAGGTCGTGAGATGGATCGGTGAGGCTCCAGGTGGTAAGAAGGGGCTGCGGACTGCGGTAGCAGCACAGGCCGCGGCTCGGCCGCAGGGCGCGGAGGTCGCGGGCGGCGGAGCCGCAGGGCGGTGTGGCGTCGTGCCATCATCGGTGGCCAATTTAGTCGACCTCTCTCTTCATTCATCATCATGGTGTAAGACACCTTCTTCCATCTCAAATAACACAATAAGTAAGAACAATGGAGGGGTTGGGCCATGTTTTTTGGCCTGCACCCTCCGCATTAGAGCAGTAGCAAGAGGTTCACAAAAATTGAATCATGAATGTGTATGGAAGATATTTAAAAACATCAATCTCCAAAACCCTCATCAATATCTATTCCCAATCCCACAAAATAATTAGAAGTGGAGAACATGGAAAGTGATAATCATATAGAAATAAACCCCTACCTCGTTTAATTTTTCGACAGAGGTTGCGAGGAAGGAGACGATGTCATTGGGAATAGACAGACATCTGTGACGTCGATGTTTCCTCAATCTTAAGTTCACTGACATTGAAGACATTCATCATCAATAATTGTCCCATGGAAGAAGTCGAAGTCAAAGTCGGCATCCTTTATTGGCATTCTTAATTAGCGAGCGTTCTCCCAATTCTCCAAGTTTCTCCCTTTTTCCAAGAGTTTCCCCCAATCCCACCAAAATGAGGAATAGCCAACTTAATAGATTATGTTGGCATAATTTCAAATTGGTTAAATTAATTAATTGATGGGTTGGCTTAATTAATTAAGGGGAGGGTTGGCATAATTAAGTGGGGGAGCTCAAGATTTTTCTCACACTTAAGAGGGGAGTTCAAGAGGTTTAAGTCTCAGGTGGTCCCCACCACCATAACCTATCATGGGAGGTTAGGCTCGGTGGTCCCCACCTCCATAACCTCTCATGGGAGGTTTAGTTCAGGTGGTCCAAACATGTGAAACATCCGCATGGGAGTTTCAAAATAAAATGAGAATAAAATGTTACACCATTTTATTTTATTTTTATTGTTTCACGAAAAACCCAAATATTAACTTTCACCCTCGACCAACTATCGTCGAGGTGAAAGTCTTATTAAGAGAATACTCACACTGCGAGTTCAATGGTGCACTCAGATTTCAATTCCGAGCACCGGTTCAAAAGTTAGAAAATCCCGCTCACACGTTTACTGAACGTACCTGAAATAAAGTCCATAAGTTCATTCCTTGCACTCCAGGCCTCGTAATCATGCACTGTCTATTTTCACAGACTCGTAAAATTTACATATATTAAAAAAAAATTACATGTAAATTCCAGGTCTTTACATTCTCCCCACCTTAGGGATTTACGTCCCTGTAAGACACAACTCAAAACTAGGAAAACAAGTGGGGGGAGTGAGAACGAATCTGAGCCTCCCGCTCCCATGTGCTCTCCTGGAGGTTCCCGTGCAACCAAAAAATTCACACTAGAGGTATTGACCACCCATTAAGGTCCCGCTACTGTTTATCCTCAATATCTACTAGAAGCCCCGTAAAAGTCACCCCATTATCGATGTCCATCTCGCCGTGGTCGATGACAAGGGAAGGTTCGTGCACATATCTCCTCAGGTGGGATATGTGGAAGACGTCATGCACCCAGTGCAACTGAGGTGGAAGAGATAAGTGGTAATCCATCTCACCAACTCTACTGAGGACCTAAAAGGTTCCGATGAATCTTGGAGATAACTTGCTGCCTCAGCCAAATTTCCGTGGACCTCATCGGGGTGAGACCTGTAGAAAGATGTGGTCTCCATCCTCAAACTCCAGAGGTCTCTGTCTCCTATCAGCATATGACTTCTGCCTACTCTATGTAGTCTTCATCCACTCTTGGATGATCTTCACCTTCTTTGTGGTAGCCCGTACCATCTCTGGTCCCACTAGTGCTGACTCCCCTGGGTCAGTCCAACACAAAGGTGATCTGCAAGGTCGCCCATTCAACGCCTTGAAATGTGCCATCACAATGGTGGTGTGATTGCTATTGTTGTATGCAAACTCCACCAAAGGAAAGTGATCCTCCCAGCTGCAACCGAAGTCGAGGACTCAAGAACGGAACATGTTCGCGAGGGTCTGAATGGTCTGCTCCGTCTGGCCATCCGTTTGTGGATGGAAGGCGGTGCTCAAACGAAGTAGCGTCTTGAAAGCCTCCTACAACCCCTTCCATAGACAGGAAGTAAAACTTGCATAACGATCAGAGACAATCGTCGAGGGTACTCCATGTAACCGCACAATCTCATGTGCATAGATGCATCCCAATATCTTTATTGAACCCTAATCTCTGATCGGTTGGAAGTAGGACAACTTGGTGATTCCATCAACGTTCACCCAAATCGATTCATGTCCCCTATATGTATGTGGAAGTCCTGTCACAAAGTCCATGGATATCCTATCCCACTTCCACTCTGGGACTTCCAAAGGCTGAACCAAGCCTGCTGGTACCTGATCCTCCACCTTCACTTGCTGACAAGTGAGGCACCGAGAGACAAAATATGCTACTGCTTTCTTCATTCCCAGCCACTAGTGCTGTCATCGAAGGTCCTCATACATCTTTTCCACTACTGGATGTACCTCTAGTGGGGATGTGTGTAACTCCATCAAAACATCCTCCTAAAGTGACACTGGTACCATGGTACATCCTATGAAGAGGATGATGTGCTCCCCACCTTCAGAAAATCAATCAGGTGCCTTCCCTATGGATATCTGAGCACGTCGAGCCTCGCAGTCAGCGTCCCCAAGCTGTGCCTCCCTGACTCACTAAAGAAGTGGGAGAGTGACTATAATAGACTGAAGGAAGGCTTCTCCATCTCGGTCTACAAAGGATATCTGGAAAGTGGCCAGCTTCTCTATCACCTCGCCTAGCAGCTATATACCAGACCTCCTGCTGAGTGTATCTGCCACAACGTTCCCCTTCCCAGAAGTATAGACTATCTCAAAGTCATAGTCCTGGAGGAACTCAATCCAATGTCGTTATCTTTGGTTCAAGTCCTTCTGAGAGAAGATATACCTGAGAATCTTGTGATCAGAGTACACTATAAAACATTCACCCATTAGATAGTGTTGTCACATCTTCAAGGTGAAGACCACTGCTGCTAACTCTAGTTCATGGGTAGCGTAGTTCTGCTGATGCTGTCTCAGCTGTCGAGAATCATATGCGATCACTGCTCATTCCTAAATCAGGACACATCCAAGTCTAGTCCTTGATGCATCACAGTAGACTACGTACCCTACGCCCTCCTCTAGAAGCCTCAAGATGGGGGTACTAGATAGACTCTACCTCAGATCTTGAAAACCCTACTGGAATCTCTCAGACCAAATGAATGGTTTCCCCTTATTTGTCAACACTAAAAGTGGTGTTGCAAATCTGGAGAAATCTGGCACAAATCTTCGGTAGTATCCGGCCAAACCCAAGAAACTCCGTACCTCCGTCACACTCCTGGGTGGCTCCCAAGAAAGTACCACCTCAATATTCACTGGATCAACTACAAATCCAGCCCCTGAGATGACATGTCCCAGAAAGTGAACCTCTTAGATCCAAAACTGGCACTTCGAGAGCTTACCATAAAGTTGGTTCTCTCGGAGTGTTTCTAGTAATACCCGCAAATGATAGGCATGCTCCTCCTTAGTAGCTGAGTAAATCAGAATATCGTCGATGAAGACTACTACAATGTGATCAAGGTATGGATGAAAGATCCTGTTCATGACTCCCATGAACACTGTGGGAGAATTGGTCAAGCCGAATGACATAAACAAGAACTCTTAATGGACGTAACGACATCTAAAAGCCATCTTCTACACATCCTCATCTCGTACTCTAAGCTGGTGATAACCTGACATGAGGTCTATCTTCGAGAACCACCGTTCTCCCTTCAGCTGATCAAAGAGGTCATCAATCCTTGGAAGTGGGTACTTGTCCTTCACAGTCACTTGGTTCAGGCACCGATAGTCAACACAAAGTCTCAATATCCAATCCGCCTTCTTAGCGAACAAAATTGGGGCTTCCCAAGGGGAAACAATGGGATGGATGAACCCTTTCCCCTATAAGTCCTCTAGTTATACCCACAGCTCACGAAGCCATGCGATAGCCATCCAATAGGCTGGAGTAGAAATCAGTGCCGTCCCTGGGTATAAGTCAATGTAAAAGTGCACCTCTCTGTGAGGATGTAGACCCGGAACATCATCAGGGAAGACATCCGCATACTGGTCCACCACTATAGGATAACATTGACTCTCCACATCAACTTCTTCGAGGGTAAGGATAGCCAACTGATTAGTAATCAGCTACACCCTCCTCCGGGTAATTCCATCCCATGCTTCAAAGGCTCCCTTCTTGCTGGTGAAGGTAAAACTAGTCCCATCCGTGTGGACACACCACACTTTGTGCCTAATACAGTCAATTTGAGCATGGACTATAGATAACTGATTGATAGCCAAGATGAAGTCATAAGGCCTCGATGCTACTACTAGGAGATCCCAGCTGAAGATCTCACCTCCTAGAGTAATCTCAAACTGCCGACACTAGTGCATAATCATCGAATCCGATCCTGTAGGAGTCTCTAGCCGTAAGGATCGAGCCAACGGCTCTATCAGAATCTCCAAGATCCGAAGGAGGGCAGTGGTAATAAAAGAATGACTGGCACCTATGTCTATAAGTACTGCAGTTAATGTGGAATAGACACAGATCGTACCTTATATCATCTTTGAAGCATCGTGATCATAGGCCTCAGCTGCCTAGAGATGAGATCGCCCCTATCCTCCTGCTCCCTATGGTTGGGGTGGACCACCTGGTGGTGGAAACAGTAACATATTGAATTGTCACCCACCACCAGCTGCACGAATAGCTCCTCTTCCATGTCCACATTCTCCCTATGGACCTCCTCGGTCGAATATATGTCTTTTTCTGGTCTGTCCTTCAACCATCTGATGATCATCCGTATGGTGGGTCGGATAGTCACGATCCATTTGACCCTGCCCGCCGCATGTGTAATACTGCCCGCTCCTAGCTTGACTGGATTTGCCTCAGGTGCCCCGCACAACCGATTCTGAGTCATGTGGTCGTCCACCTGTAGGTCTGGTTCTCTTGGACCTCTGTGACATTTTTCTGCTGCCAGATAAAGAATAATCCATTGCGTGACGATTGGTGGTGGGTATCACTGTTGGTTACTACTCAGAAAGAAAACTCTCCACTAAGAGGGATTGATCTAACACCCCCGCCTGCATCGGGATGTTGAGTGAGATCAATGAAGCCCTAATCTTTTGACTGAGCCCCTTCTCGAAGGTCCGAGATCTGATAAATGGTTTCCTCACCATATCTATGGAGCAACGTGAGAGTTCAGTGAACCTCACTGAGTAATGAGCTACAGTCATGCTGCCCTGCTACAGATGAAGTAACTCTTATATGCGCACTGCGCAAAGAGTCACTGGGAAAAAATCTACCTAAAATAGGCTATCAAAGTCTACCCAGAGAATCATCACCTCATCGTGAACCTGGAGCATCAAGATCCACCATCTGCCTGCTTCTTCCTGTAGAAGGCTGGTGGTAAGGGTCACCTTGAGATCGACTAGTGTCCTTACCAGTTAGAAGACTCTCACTACAAACTCCAACCAATCCTCGCTGCCTATGGGTCCATCTCTCCTATGAACTTGGGTGGCCTTTGGCACTAGAACTTGTGAAAGTTTCTCAAGCGATGTGCACCATCTGCTGCTGGGGCCGGTGGCATGGTGGCCCAATAGGTAATGGTACCCCTGTTACCTCTGCTGGTGCCTCTACTAGAAAGGGCCCTGCACCGGGGCCTCATCACTCGGTGGGATATCAGTGCGTACAACTCTCAGAACCCTAGATGGCTGTCTACATGGAGGCATCCTGAAAAGAAATAGGTGAACCACAGTTAATAAGTTATACCTGGTGAGCTGACTCAAGAAATCACAAAGAAAACTCTTGAAAACACACACGCAATCAGTGTTTTTGTGCACATAGTCAGAAATCAGAAGTTAGGGTCTTGGTGTATAGATATGTCGGCCACCACACCAGCACTAGATTCCCTAAACTCATAACCACACTAACTAAACTTAACAATATTTCTGTTAAAAATAATGATTATAGTCCTATGTTCTGTGGTAAAACTGACTCCTATGATACCAATTTGTCACGAACCGTCCCCTAGGGCTCGTACCGTGACTACCCCAAGCCCATCTTCCATAGGAAAGGGCTTGGAAACTAGCACCGAAGGGAGTATTCCCTATAACTGGGAAGGCATTGCCTTTATATCTTGTAAACACACTCAACCAAGCACACAATAAGATACGAACACAAGTAAACTGTATAATAAAAAGAGTGCTGAAAGTAAAAAGGGGCGAGAAATATAATCATAATAGTAAAGATACTAGTAAAACTAAAATACAATACAACTGAAGAAAGATAAAGAAAATTATTGGGTCATGATCCGAGGTTCCTACCTGAAGGGTAGGTATAAATCGCCTCCTCATCACTCCACATCCGCCCGTCTCCTCTACGCACTGACACACCGTATGGTCCAGCTCTGGGAAAATTCCAGTCCTGGTACTCTCATCCTTAGTCAGAATTGTCTGTTGTCTGCACCAAACACAATGAAGTGCAGGCATAGCCCGTGTAGGGGTGAGTATAAAGATACTTAGTAGGGACCCCAAGACCCACTAGGTCTCACAAAATCCTCCAAGGATAAACCAAAAAACAAGTAAACCAGTGGAAACCATACTTAGGTATATGCCCTTACATATACTTATGTTATCAAGTATTCTCATCTCAATCATGAGGAAACAAAAGGTCCAACTCAAAATCGTAAAGCTCAACTATTCAATAAATAAAGGAAAATGATGAAGTTAAGTACCACACAGGTATAGACTCAGCTCACACTAGGTATAACTTAAGTACAGTAGTAGAGATGATTAGATGTAACTACTAAATCATCTTACTCTATTAAATTCTCAACTGCTGACCTACTCAGAATATCTAGGAGCTGACCCACACATGATCGCTAGGACCTGACCCACACAGGATCGCTAGGAGATGACCCACGTAGGATCGCTAGGAGCTAACCCACACAGGATCGCAAGGAGCTGACCCACATAGAATCTCTAGGAACTAACCCACACAGGATCTCTAGGAGCTAACCCACACAGGATCTCTAGGAGATGACCCATACAGGATCACTATTCATTATTCTCGTCACAGCCATCTACTGGGTTCCCGCACTAGGCTTGCTCGTCTTTAGGAGGGTCTGATCCCCAATCCATTGGTCGATAATCCAACTTCTATGATGTCCCACTAAGAAGTATCTCAAAGTTTCACCACATCATAGTGGTCTCAACACAATAGAAAATGCATCAATCAGACGCCTGGTCTGTGAGTTATTAGCCTTTTAGTCCCGGGGGCACAGTTGGATTCGTGTTCGATCCAACCTGACTGTACCCCATCATAATCCAAATCTCCGGTGGGGTATACTCAAAGGGACCGTCTCACTCCAATATTCTTAGCGCCTCTGACTGTTTGTTAAATGGACACCCAGTGCCAAAGTTATGGCCCAAGTAAAGTATAGGTTCGTATCTGGTCCGGGTCCAGCCCAACCAAGTCGGACCGACCCGACTTGGCCTGGGTTGACCCAGTTCGAGTCGACCCGGCCCGACCTGCTGGGTCAAGACCGGACCGTGGTGTGGCCCGACCCACTGGGTGGTATGGAAGGACATGAGTGGCCACAGAGGCCGTGAGTGCTGCGGGGTGGTGGAGGCCGCAGGTCGGCTTGGCTGCGGACAACGGCTCAGCCGTGGTGGTGCCGCAATGGTGTAGGGTGGCTCAGCCGGCCCAAGGCAGCTCAACTAAGTGGGTGGAGGCCACAGGATGTATTGGACGGGGCGGCTTGGCTAGGAGGGCGTAGGCCATGGGATGGCTCGGCCGGGGCAGCTCAGGTGGCGAGGCCGTGGGCGGCGGCTCAGCAGGGGGGTGCCGCAAGGGCGC
Source organism: Viscum album (assembly GCA_963277665.1). Taxonomy (NCBI): domain Eukaryota; kingdom Viridiplantae; phylum Streptophyta; class Magnoliopsida; order Santalales; family Viscaceae; genus Viscum; species Viscum album. The sequence goes on from OY728128.1 coordinate 1,750,853,559, forward strand.
GGGGCGGCTCAGCCCGGCCCGGGGCTACTCGTCCGGGAGGGCGGAGGCCATGGGACAGCTTGGTGGGGCCATGGGAGGCACAGCGGGGCCACAGACTATGGCAGCAGCTTGGGCGGTGGCTAGGGCGGCGGCTCAGCCGCGATGCGCGGAGGTCACGGGCGGTGGAGCCACGAGGCACCGTGCCTTCGCCGAAGGCCGGTTTAGCTGGACTCTCTCTTCGTTAGTCATGATGGTGTAATCCACCTTCTTCCATCATGAATAAAACAATAAAGAAGAACAATGGAGTGGTCGGGCCATGTTTGTTTGGCCCGCACCCTCTACATTAGGGCGGTAGCAAGCGGCTCAAAAAAATTGAATCCTGATCGTGTATGGGTGATATTTAAAAACATCAATCCCCACAACCCTTTTCAATCTATATTCCGAATCCTGCAAAAGGATTATAATGGGAGAACATGGGAAGTGATAATCATATAGAAATAAACCCCTACCTCGTTTGATTTGTCGTGGAGGTCGCGAAGAAGGAGACGACGTCATTGGGAATAGACAGATGTTGGTGACGTCGACGTTTCCTCGATTGTCAGTTCTTTGACATTGAAGATGTTCATTGTGAATGAATTTCCCATGGAATAATTCTAAGTCCTAATCGGCATCCTTCATTAGAGTTCTTTATTGGAGAACTTTCTCCCAATTCTCCAAGTTTCTCCCTTTTGCCAAGAGTTTCCCCAATCCCACCAAAATGAGGAATATACAACTTAATAGATTATGTTGTCATAATTTCAAATTGGTTTAATTAATTAATTGATGGGTTGGATTAATTAATTAAGGGTAGGGTTGGCACAATTAAGTGGGTGAGCTCAAGAGGTTTCTCAGACTTAAGAGGGGAGTTCAAGAGGTTTACGTCTCGGGTGGTCCCCACCACAATAACCTCTCATGGGAGGTTAGGCTCAGTGGTACCCCCCTCTATAACCTCTAATGGAAGGTTTAGTTTAGGTGGTCCCCACCTGTGAAACATCCACATGGGAGTTTAAATATAAAATAAAAATAAAATGTTACACCATTTTATTTTATTTTTATTCTTCCATTAAAAACCCAAATATTTACTTTCACCCTCGACCAACTGTCATCAAAGTGAACATCTTATTAAGTGAATACTGGCGTTGCGAGTTAAACAGTACCCTCAGATTTCAATTCCGATCACCGGTTCAAAAGTTATAAAACCCCACTCGCACGTTTACTGAACGTACATGAAATAAAGTTCAGAAATTCATTTCGGGCACTCTATGCCTCAGAATCACGTACTGTCAATTTTTGTAGACTCGTAAAATTCCCATATATTAAAAAATATTTACATGGAAATTACAGGTCTTTACAGCCATGACCATCTGGACGCAACTCTTTGGTGCCCCAACGCACTGATGGGCATGCCGCCTCCCTCTGCATGTGGCTGCTGTCGGTGCCGCCACGCCGGTTGTTATTCTGTGAGCCATCGGAGTTGCTCTAGTGGCCCGTTTCTTAAACCTTCTATGTCTAAGACATCGTAGGGCTACCAAATTTTCTATGACAGGTTCGTACTTTCATTGCCTCGACTTTGAAAATTCGACCATAAAGAATGCACAAGAATACGCAAGGCAGAGGGACTCATGACTTACTCATGTCAGCCCGCACCCTCCGCTTTTGAGGTGTATAATCAAAGGAGATGTTTGGGATTTCAACACATTTAATCTACCCCGCTATTCATGTCCTCAAATTTAACAACCCTCCCACTAGAACACACGATCCGTGAATCAACCTGTTCATGGGTTGATCTAAGTTCGTTGTTTTAGAACGAAGAACATAGAAAGAAAAGAAATCATAAAGAAATAATAATCCCTAACTCATTTGACGTTCATTTCCACAACGTTCCATCCTCAAGGGTTCAAGTGGTCGACTTTGTTCATCACTTATCAGCTTCATTCTTCTAGGCACATCGAAGTCGTTGACGTTCTACTAGCATTCGTCATTTTTTTGTTGGAGAAAAAACTCACAAGATATTTGTTAGAAAATTTTCCACAGTTTCAATTCCCACCCTCCAATGTATTATCTAATTAGAAAGGAAACACATCACAACATTTTTATTATGCTACGACAATGTAGAATTATGCTGTTTCATAAATGAAACAACATATCTATTACACTACATCTTAACGAGCCATTAAGGGGATTCTGTTAATTCGCCTTGTCGTCACCTCATCACCGCACCGTAGTGTCACCGTACATCTCTCAACGATTGAGAAATGAAATAAAATAACTTTTTAAAGTTATTTTATTATTTTCTAAAAAGTCAGAAAAATAAATTTTCTGTCTGACCCTTATCGGTCGAAGTTATATCCTTTCTAGGTGAATCCCAACATTCCAAGATCAACGGTTCCCTTAATTTTTGATCCGAGCATCAGTTCAAATTTTAGAAAAACCTGCTCAAATGTTTACTGAACGTACTTTAAAATAAGTTCAAAATTACATTCTGGGCACCCCGGGCCTCAGAATCACGTGCCTCCTTAGCACCTGGTCTCAAAATAATTCTATATAATTCAGAAAAATTTACTTGGAAATTACATGACATTATATTCTCCCCACCTTAAAGATTTACGTCCCCAAAATCCAAAAAAAGGGTTAATCAAACAAGTGGGGGTATTGAACATGAATATGAGCCTCTGACTACCCTGTGCTCTCCTAGAGATTCCCATGCTACCACTGAATGCGCACTAGAGGAATCGACCATCCATAAAGGACACACTCCCATTGATCCTCTATCTCTCATGGGAACTCTGCAAACGTTGTCCCATCGTCAATGTCTAGCTCTCCCTAGTCAATGAGGTGTGATGGATCATACACTTACCTCCTCAGCTGCGACACGTGAAAAACATCATGAAGTTGGTGCATCTTAGGGGGAATATCTAGGGGGTATGCCACATTTTCAACTCTTCTGAGAATCAGGAAAGGTCCAATGAACCTCAGAGATAACTTTCCGCCCCATCCAAATACTTGGAATCCCTATCGGGGTGATACCCGAAGGAAAACATGGTATCCCTCCTCAAAATCCAAGAGTATCCATTTCCTTTTGGCATATGATTTCTTCCTACTCTATATAGTCCTCATCTGCTCATGGATGATCTGCACCTTCTCAGTGGTAGCCTATACCAACTCTAGACATATGAGTGATAACTCTCTAAGGTCTGTCCAGCATAGAGATGATCTAAATGGCCACCCATACAAGGCCTCAAATAGTGCCATGCCGATGGTTCATTGATAGATGTTATTGTATGAAAACTCCACCAGTGGTAGGTGGTCCTCCCAACTACGACCAAATTATATGACACAAGCATGAAGCATGTCCTCCATGGACTATAAGGTCCGCTCCATCTGACCATCTGTCTGGGGGTGAAAAGTTGTGCTCAAGCGCAGCTGAGTCCCGAACACCTCCTAAAACCCCTTCCACAACTGGGATTTAAAGCGTGAATCACGGTATTAGATGATCCTTGAAGTAAACATGTGAATCCATACTATATACCAGACATATAGGTGCCCTAATACCTCTACCAATCCCTGCTGCCAGATGGGTAGGAAGTGAGCCAACTTGGTGAGTCAGTCAATGATCACCCATATAGGGTTGTGGTCCCTGAACATGCATGGTAACCCTGTCAAGAAGTCCATGGATATACCATCCCACTTCCAATCTGGTACCTCATGTGGATTTTCCAAGCCCACTGGGACCTTATTCTTGGCCTTCACTTTCTAACAAGTGAGGCATCGTGAAACAAAATTTGCCAATACTTTCTTTATACCTGGCCACCAGTACAGACGCCAGAGGTCCTGGAACATCTTAACCACACCATGATGTACCACCAAAGTGGATGTATGGAATTTACTCAACACCTACTTCTGTAACGTCACTGGTATCATGGTGCATCCTCCAAAAAGGATGACGTGCTCCCCACCTATCAAAAATTCATCAAGAGACAATCCTGAGGATATCTGAGCACGTCGGTTCTTGAAGTCAACATCCACAACCTATGCCTCCCTGAATCGCTATAAGAGTGGATAAGTGAAAGTAATCAGCTGGAGGTAAGCTTCTCCATCATCATCCATGAAGGATATCTTCATCACAACTAGATGCTCCATCACCTCACTCAGTAGCTGCAAACCAAACCTCCTACTGAGCGCGTCAGCCACCACATTACCCTTTCTAGGAGTATATACTATATCAAATTCATAGTCCTAGAGGAACTCCAGCCATCACCGCTATCTCAAGTTCATGTCCTTCTGTGAGAAAATATACATGATACTCTTTTGGTCAAAGTATATGGTAAACCATTCACCCATCAAGCAGTGCCACCACATCTTCAAGGAAAAGACCACTACTGCTAACTCTAGGTCATGGGCCGCGTAGTTCTGCTCCAGATGCCTCAAATTCTATGAGACATAGACGATCAATGCTCACTACTGCATTAGGAAACAAACTAGTACGATCCATGATGCGTCATAAAAGACTACATACTAAAAGACTTCTTCTAGTAGTCTTAGAATGGGGGTACTCTTCAGTCTCCACCTCAGCTCCTGGAAACTCTAATGGCACCTCTCCGTCCATATGAAGGGATGTCCCTTTTTTTCAATGATGACAAGGGTGGTAATAGTCTACAAAAGTTGGGTACGAACCTCCAGTAGTACCCAAGCAACCTATGGAAACTCAGCACCTTAGTCACACTTCCTTATGTCTCTCAATAAAGCAATGCCTCTATCTTCACCAGATCCACTGAAAATCCAACCTCTGAGATGACGTGTCCTAGAAAGTGGACAACCCGGATCCATAATGGGCACTTTGAGATCTTACCGTAAAGCTAGTGATCTTAGAGTATATCTAGGACTATTTGCAGGTGTGTAGCGTGCTCCTCCTCCGACGCCGACTACCCCAAGATTTAATCAATGAATAATACCACAAAACGATCGAGGTAAGACTATAATATCCTATTCATGAGTCCCATGAACACTTTTGGGGATATTGGTCATGCTAGAGGGAATCCCCATGAGCTCGTAGTGGTCGTACCAACATCTAAATACTTTCTTTAGTACGTATTCATCCCATACCAAAAGCTGACGATTTCCTGATAGGAGGTCTAACATCGATAACCACCTCACTCCCTTTAGCTGATCAAAGATTTTATCAATTCTCAGCAGTGGATACTTGTTCTTCACGGTCACCTGGTTCAGGCGCCGGAAGTCCACGCATGGCCTCAAGCTCCTGTCTTCCTTCTTGGAAAACAACACCAAGGATGCCCATGGAGAAACTCTGGGTTTTATGAATCCCTTTCTCTGCAAGTCCTCAAACTATACTCTTATATCCCAGATTTCTATGAGATCCATCCGATATAAAGGTGTATATATCAGTGTCTTCCCTGGGTAAAAGTCAATATTTAAGTCTACCTCTTTGTGAAGAGGTAGTCCTGGGAAATCTTCTAGAAAGAAATCCTCATACTCTTCCACCACTACAGGAAATCTCAGACTCCTCTCATCCACCACACTGCTGGTGAGGCTATCCAACTGGTGAGTGATCGGCTGCACCCTCCTCTGAGAAAGTCCATATTATGTTGCAAATATTCCCTTCTTGCTGGTGAAGGAAAACCTGGTCCCATCCTCACAGAAATATTACACTTTGCACCTAAAATAGTCGATATGAACATAGACTATATATAATTAGTCCATACCCAAGATGAAGTTGTAAGACCTTGATGCTGCTATTAGTAGATCTCAACTTAAGCTCTCAAATCCTAGAGTAAGCTCACACTACCGACACCCGTGAGTAATCGTCTAATCCCCTCCCATAAGAGTCTCTAATCGTAAGGATCGATCCAAAAACTCCACCGAAACCTCTAAGACTTGAAAGAAGCACGTGGCAAGGAAAGATTGATTGGAGCCTGTGTATATAAAAACTGAAGCCAAGGTGGAGAAGAAACATATTATACCTGGAATCATATCTATAGCTCCATGGTCATAGCACTCCACTGCCTGAAGATGAGCTTTCCCCTATAAGCCAGCTTCTAGAGCCTATGGTGGACCACCTGGGGGTGGTGGAGGTAGTACCTCAAACCATTGTCCACCGCAAACCCCTTGAACTACTCACCTTCTACATCCACCACCCTACAGACCTTCTTTATCAAACCTCTACCTCTTCCTTGGTGGTCCCTCGATAGTCTGCTGATCGTCTGACGGGTCGCTCTGCTGCTGATCCACGACATGTCGCTCTATGGATAATCCATTATGGGTCTCTCTAGTGATGATTCACAAAGGGTATCTCTCCTGTTTATCCATGAAGGGTATCTCTTATGCTGATCCATAAAGGGTATCTCTTATGCTAATCCATGAAGGGTGGATCTTATGCTGATCCACGAAGGGTCACTCTTTATTCTTCATGTTTCAGCTAGCCACTTGATTCCCACACTTAGCACACTTTCTATCTAGAGGATCTAGTCCTAAATACATCAGTCATACATCAACCACAACTAAGTCCCACATAGAGTAACCCAAATTACTGTCTTGTTGTAAGGGTCCCAACACAATAGACGACGCATCGAACGAACGCCCGGTCTGTAAGATATATGCATTTTTGTAAAAAGGGCCCGGTTGAATTAAAAAATGATCCAACCTAGTTGTATGACAATATCCATAAAAACTTACGTAGAGAATCTCAGAATTAACTCTTCATATCAAGGGTCCTCGTACCATATATGGCGCGTTAATCGGATGTTCGGTTTGGGAGATATTGTCGTTTTTGTAAAAAGGGGCCGGTTGTGTCTGGGCCCGGTCTGACTAAGTCGGGTTGACCCAAACAATCCTAGAATAGGGTCCCACATGACCCATCTTTTATTCCTTGACCATTGGGCCTCACTAGACCCAACTCTGGTTAGCTGTGGGTCCAATCTATCAGGTCACCGAATGACACTGTTTTATTCGGCCTGGCCCGCTCTGGTGGGACGATCTCTTTTTCCCGCCCCAACCACATAACGACCTATATGGCCTAACTTTAACTTACAGGCCTGATCCACTAAAATGGACCAGCTCAAGGAACTGACCAGGAAACTTAGGCGGCCCGATCCAACTGGCTCGGCTCGACCGATCCGGTACAGCCTGAACCAGTTCAGATGGTCAGGTTGGGGGTGCGCGTGGCTAGTCTACCTGGTCGCCAAATTTGGTCAAACACGGCCCACGGATGAAGTCCAATCATCCATGTGGTTCCTGGTGGCCTTTCATCTCTAGCACACTACTGTGGCTGTTATACCACGACCTCCTGCTGCTCCGCCGTAGCGCGCACTGGGCTCGCCTCTCCCGCATGCCCCTCTTGTCGCACCGCCGCGACTCTCTACCACTGCGGTGTGCTGATGGGCGCACCTTCTACCTCCACCTGAAGCCACCACCTTATTCTACCCTTTTCTATAGTCCACCCTCGGCCGATGAAGGCACAGTCACACCAGTGGTTCTTGTGCGTGCCACTAGAGTTTCTCTGGTGGTCTATTTCTTGAACCATTTGCGTCTACGTGATCGTAGGGATTACACCTTTTCTACGGTGGCTTCGAACTCACCTTGCCGCCACTTTGAATATTTGACCATGAAGAACGCACAAGAACACATAAAGTGGAGGGACTGGGGCCATGTTCATGTCAGACCACTTCCTCTGCGTTAGAGGTGTATAATCAAAAGGGAGGTTTGGGATTTCAACACATAAAACTACTCCACCATTTAGGTCCCTAAATTTATCATCCATCCCACAAGAAAACACGATCCGTGGATCAACCTGTTCATGGGTTGATCCACTTTCATTGTTTTAAAAAGAAGAAAGAGGAAATAAAATAAATCACAAAGAAAGAATAACCCCTACCTCGTTTGATGTCTGTTGCCATAGCGTTCCATCCTTGAGGGTTCAAGAGGTCGACATCGTTCATCGCTTCCGGGATTCATTCTTCGAGGCACGCCGAATTCGATGATGTTCCACCGATGTTCATCATTTTTCATTGGAGAGGAAACTCATTAGAGGTTCATCAGAGATTTTCCCATAGTTTTAATTCCCACTCTCCAATGCATTAGCTAATTAAAAAGGGAACATGTAGTAGAGTTTCTGTTATGCTGCGATGTTGCGTCGTTATGCTATTTCATTTATGAAACAACATAGCTGTTACACTTCATATTAACAAGCCATTAAGGAGCTTCCTTCAATGTGCCTCAACTTTGCGTAGTCGCTGCATCACAACATCACTATACACCGCTCAATAACTGATAAATGGATGAAAATGAATTTTTAAAGTCAATTTATTATTTTCAAAAATGTCCAAAAAATAAATTTTCCATCCACCCTTGCCAGTCGAAGTTAAGTCCTTTCTAGGAAAACCCCGACATTCCGTGTTCAATGGTGCCCTAAGATTTTAGATCTAGGAATCCGTTCAAAATTTAAAAAAAATCCACTCTCACCCTTACTAAACAAACTTTAAAATAAGTTCAAAATTACATTCTAGGCACCCTGGGCCTCAGAATCACGTTCTGCCTCAGCGCTTGGTCTCAAAATAATTCTATATAATTAAAAAAAATACACAAAAAATAAAATACAATACCGAAAAATTAACCATTGACTAATTTTTATGTTAAAATTTAAGAAAAAATATTTATTTTACAAAAATATTTTTATAAATATGATAAGTTAAAATTTTAAATAAAAATCCATTTTTATCAGAAAATTTTAGTTTTTACGATATTAACCACTTTCTGCCCCTTATAAAAATTAAATTGGACATCATTAAATCATATTATAATTTATATTTCAATAAATATAATTTAATAATAATATTTTATCATAATAACTTTTATTTCAAAAATTATAGATTTTATCTAAAGTGTGTATTAATTGAAACTATATATTTCCCAAAAATACAACTTTTATTTCCTTATTTTAAAAAATAATTTTTTTATCAAACCCATTATATAACAATTTATAAGGTAATAATAAAAATGGATAAATATAATGATTATTATATTAACAATAAAATATACAAATTCATATTACTAGGGTCTAGATACATAACCACTTATTACACCAGTGCATTCTCTAAGGGTAAGGTTTGTGATGGCAATGCTTCCTTGGGGTGGTTCGATACACATGGTTTGGTCCATGATCTTGATAAACATTAAATTCTGTAATAAATTTTTTATCATGAGCTTTTGTTATTGAATCACTTCTTGGGATTGATTAATTGAAAATCTCAGTGGTGCCATCTCCCTCAACATCTCTGATAAATGAGCTTCACAATGTATAATCCTACTAGTTGAGGCCATCAATTCTTTCATTTACGTCAAATAAACTTTATAATAACCATTATTACATACTAATATTAATGGTCAATATAAAAAGCTATATTATAAATTCTTATGATGATTAATGGTCTTTTATATCTGACAGGTATATTTTATAAGGTTCCAAAATCACAAATGTAGTGCATGTGTTTTCTATAACTACATTACTTAAAAATAAATTTATTCATTTAAAAAGGAACTTAATTTATAAAATTTAGATCTATTACCAAAAATTAGGGGAAATTTCTGCTTATTGGCTTGGGAGTGAATGAAATGGGGGTGGAGAGGTGGGTATTTATAGGAAATTTGGGAGTATTGTTTATTTATTTTGAAATATAGGCCTTGGAATTCTAGGTTGTAGAAAATGAAAAATCATTGGCTTACCCATGGTTTTGGATCATGGTTTATGAAATTAAGAAAATGGATTTTTTTTTCATATTTTAGTTTTAGAATTGATCTTTAATATTTTATATTTCTTTTGGTATAAGAATATAATTTTCTAACAAAGTAATGTTTTTGAAATATTAATTTCCATTTTAGACTTTGGAAAGTTATTTATAGGTTTGGAAATTTATTTTAATTAATTAAAATACAATAAATTAGGAAAATAACTTATTTTTGGTTGGGGATTCAGTTTTATTAATTATTACTTCATTATTACATATTTATGAAGTAATAGAACATGCCAAAAAACATGAAACTGTATTTTTACTATTCATTAAAAAAATGTATTTTAGAAAATTATCAAAATTCACCACCACCTGATTTCAATGTTCTAATTTCAAATATATCCTTTACTTTACCAAAATAATTTTCTAAATGTGAGAATTTTAACTTTCAAATAAGAATCATTATTTATTGAAAAATATTTTTTATGACATATTCATCTTTCTGACACTTATAAAAATTAATTGAGACACAATTAAGTTATATTATCAATTATATAGTGTTTAATAATAATATTTCCTGAAAATAATTTTTTTTTATATTACTAGAATTTATCATAAAAGTGTATATATTTTCTAATAATAAAATTATGTTTTATTTTATGCAAGAAAATCTATTTATCATATTCATCTAATATTCATGTGTATTCTGTTAAATAGAATAATAATGAAAATGGAATTGAAGAACTCACTATTCCATTTCTAAAAAGAAAATAAAACCTTTTTAATATTAAGGTTTAGATACATAACCTATTATTACAATGATATACTCTTTATGGGTAAGGTGTGTGATGGTTTCACTTCCATGGGATGACATAACTAACATTGACCTAGTTCTGATCTACACTAGATTAAACTTCTCTGATAATCGATGCCACTTAAGAATTACTATTTGAAGATATGATAGGGTTTTCTTAAGGGAGAATCCTAATGACACTATCTCTCTTTCAAGTTATGATAAATTGGATTCAAAAGGCATGATCTTACTGGTTGAGATTATAATTTCTACCTTCTTCATTACTTATCTTTATTCATTACCATTAATGAACACTAATTCTAATAGTAATAGTATTACCAATGGGCGTAATTCATAATGGTCATATTTACCAATGATCATATTAACCAATGGTCATATTGACCAAGAATCATGTAATGGTCAGATCCTAATGATCACTTTTCATTTTATACCCTTTATTTACTTCACCATTCCCATACCTCAACTTTAATTAATTTTCTTACAAAGGTTCTACACTTTAAATGATAATGTCTATAATATTCCTAAATCACCAATTTATTTTTATAGTTTTTATAGGAGGAGTGATATTCCTTATAGAATTCAATCCTATGGAGTTTACATTACTTTTTGAATTAATATTTTTTTATCTCCATACATTATTTATAGTTATTATATTCAATATTAATTGATGATATGTAATTTTCTTATGAAATATAATAATCTTTCTATGTTCTAATAATGAAATATTCATTGTAAAATAATAGCTCTTAAAAACATGAATTATTTTTTTGGGTATTATATTGTACATGATATATGGATGAATATATCATATAATTTTTAATTTCTATATATAAAGTAAATTTTAAGGGGAGTTAATGGGGATATAATATTTTAACTATTTTAGTTTTTATCCCACCAGTTTTTTTTTCAGAAATGGATTTTAATGAGGTAACATTAAAACAAGTATAAAATTACAAGATATGTGCATCCCAAGAGAGGTTTTATCATTTAATATGGGGTGGGATACACATCCCCACCCATCACCACCCACCACTTTTATCATTGATTATAAAGGGGGTTTTATCCCTATTTAATGTGGGTGTGATTAGTGAGAGATATTAGAAACAATTGAAACACTTTGATTAAATTTCAATCTCTCTTATATTTTTATCTATTTATCCAATACTTAAAATCTCTATGTTTTTATTTTTTATTTTTATAACATAATCAAATATGAGAGTTTAAAATCACTATAATAATGATTGATATGGTGGGGGTGGTGTTACAAAAACCATTATACATTGTCAAATGATCATTGGTAAGATCATCTTCCCATAAAAATTAAGCCATGTTTTCCTACACTAATGGGACAGAAATATGAATAAATAATCTGAATAGTTGAGAACCCAAAAAAAAATTTGGAACCCAAAAATAAAATTTATAAGTAGTTTTACGTATAATTTAATCATGTATGTGACATTATCAACTATGAATCACATTACATCTTTCAGTTTAGAAGTCTTCACATTATATGAGAAGCTCTTCCCACATTACCGACAAGTCTAAGAGTCCTGAAGAACCCCACTCGTATCCTCCCTATAAACCCAGTTGATACAAGAAACTGTGGAACCATGGAAAAACCCATGGAACTAAACATCATCAATATTCTTACGTCATCATCACCTACTAATCCCATCGATTTTACTTTCCTAGATAACTATTTTCTTAATTTAATGGGAATACAAATATCTTTTTCCAACAATAGCGAAATACTTCAAAGTTAGAAGCACCATTGACATTCTATAAATACAAAACCAATTGTAAAAAATAAATTATTAACATAATATATGAAATAATAATAAATAAACCCTCTAAACAAATGAATTAATAAATTTTAAATCAACCTTAAATACACCACTATAGAGTCGATAATATTCAGTCCTACACATTTATCAGTATTAAAAAAATCACTGAAAAAGGTGATATTTTTTAGTTCTAGAAAATGAACAGATAAAAGACACCCATTATTATCACTTTTTTCAGTGCTGATAAAGATGCCCCTTTATCTATGCTTTCCATAGTGCTAATAAAGGTGTTCCCTTTATCAGCATTAAAATGTTTCTTTTTAACACTAATAAAAGTCATAATTAATAAAAAACACTTTACACACTATTAAATACCATATTACTGTATATAAATATATTTATATTGATATAGATATGATATATTTTCATATATATGATTTATATAATATTAAATGTGTATTTACACTAAATATGTAATAGATTTAGTAAAAAATGGTTTATAAAATTAATTTTAAATTAATATTAATTTAAAATTGACTAATTAGTATTGAGTAATAGAAATTTAATGAAATTATATTGATAAAAAAATTAATATATTAATTAATATATTAAGATGATATGAAAATAGGACTTGAACTTCAAACAATAAAAACTTTTGACCCAAGTGTTTTTTTGGGCTCCATAAGATTTCAAATTGAAGCTTGTGAAAATATATACACCATTTAGATTAAGGAGGACCTTGTAAACTATTTTTTCTTGGACAAAAGCACCCATAAGGCCTCAAAAATTGAGTTTTTAGTTGGTATACTCTAATATTTGGATTGTTGATGAAATTTTAACTTCATTTAAATGGATATTATTATATTTTTTCCATGGAGATTGAATTTATTCCTTGATATTACATTCATATGGATATTATGGTGTTGAAATTTTAATATTTTCATATTATAGTCTTATTTATAAATTAAAACATAAAAAAATACACATATTTTCATATATTTAAATATATAAATTTAATTGTATAAATAAATATTTAAATGTATTTACATGTAATATATATTTTAAAATATATAGCCCATATGGAATTAAAAATTTATTAGTCATTTAAAAAAAATATAAACCTTTTATTTATTCAAGGAATGTCACGAATCCTTTAAATTTTCCTTAATAGGTAAGATAATTCTCACTAAATGTGATAAACTCCCAAAGGTAGAGGTCTTAAGTTAAAACTAAGCATGATATGGGTATTCAAAAACTGGATGATAGTACCAATTGGTTAGGGTTATTTTCATTTAGTATTCAAATTAGAATTACATTGATCTATAGCCTGGAATACCATCTTCTACAACCTAAATCCTAGAATTTTTATTATTCCATAATGGGAATTTATTTTAACCCCAAACTTTAATGGAACATTAATGCATAGATCTAGGTGTGATTCCACAGCCTCAGATGGGTGTTATAGTATCCAAAAATTCTTAATGTAGTTACTATTTGTTTTATGGATTCTATATAACAAGATGAAAACACAATTGAATGTAAGTTGGGTTATTTTACTCGATTTCTAGTTAATGCAGATCTTATGAATCTATTTTCAGACTGTACTATATTAAATGTTGATAGTGAAAAAATAGAAGTTTAATTTTATTAAGATTATATACATTATTTGTGTAATTTCTAAAAAATGGTAGGGCATCATATATCTAACTATATGAAAGTAAAGAGATTTCATTTCAAGAAGGAGGTCACAAGGAAATAGGGAAAATTAATATGAGGTAAGTTGTAAAAGTTAAGGATAATGAATCCATAAAACATAATGAGTCTTTAATGTTTCTATGATGATACAGTAAGGGACAAATGGAAAATAAGGAAATGATAGGGATGTTAATAACTCTATAAACTCTCTTATAAGGAAGGATATGGTTTGGATGATCAAGTTATCCAAAATGGATATAGGAGTCAGGAACATGATATGAAATGTGGTGAGGCTTGTAAAAATGAATCCTATCATTGCTTATACGAGCCCATATTGGTCATAAAAATTAGATACAATCGATCTCATTATAAGTGAAAAGTCCTTGGATGGTATGGAATGAAGTGAATTGGTGGTAGAAGATGATGAATTACCCTCAATTCTATAGGGTCCCTATCATACAAAAAGGAATAAACTACCTGTACTTTAAGATTCCTCCCCTGTTGAGGGGTATGGACACTATGAACAAGAGGTTACTTTTTTTTACAATGAACCCAGTAATGAGGGGAATACCAACCTCTCATTAATGAATAATTCCAAGGGAGGAAAAAATCCTGAGGTGGTGGGAAATGACTCAATGAATACTAAATTAGGAAAGGAGGAGGCTAGTGGTACAGGGGAAGGGGTATCCTAATCTTTAGTACCCCTATCATCAAAGTAATAAAAGAGAAGATTCAAAGGATCTATCAGAAAAAAAACGAATCTTTTAGTGGAAAGGAATTAATAACTTAACAAGGTAAGAGATGAGTATTATATATTGGACATGTCAAGGACTAGATAAAATGTACACTACTCCTACTCATAAAATTTTTATTTTAAAGCATCACCCATTAATGATTGGGTTTTTTGAGCATAATAGTCATCTTAGTTTATTAAAATGTATTAATTTCAAATCTATAGGATATGAAATGTTCAACACTAATCAACACACATGATTTATTGAAACTTTATGTGTGCTGGTTTCCTAGAGAGTTAGTGGTTGCACCTTGATTTAAAGTAGTTAGAAGATGACCACAACTATGATCAACATTGAGGAGGGAAACCATTTATGTTCATTCATATATTCCCTTAAAAATTATTAGGGAAGAATGACCTTATATGAGGATATTGGGAACTTCAATCAGAAAATTCGTGGCCTAGGGGTATTGACTAGTGATTTTAATGCTGTCCTAAGATCATATGAGAGAAGGGGTGAGCCTTTTATTTATATTTCTATCTAGGAGTTTAAAGAAATCCACACACTATAGGACCACCCTCATACGGAGGGATACATATCATAATCTTCCCACTGATGATAATTTTATGAAGGCTGAGTGACATATTTTTATGATTAGTAGTGTGTGTAAATATATTGATGACTCTATCAAGAATGTATTCTTCCAGTGTAATTTTTACAATTCTATATGAATCGTTATATCAAATATATTTGAAGTGGAATCTTTTAATACATATGATATCACATCCCTTATTTTTTTTCTATGAATTATTGGATGGGTCAACTAAATTGAATAAGATGCTTTAGGTTAATGTGGATGAATTCTGTCACCTTATTTGGTGGAATATGAATTTGATTAGGTTTTATGGACATACCATTTCTCTAAATATGGCCACGAGGAATATTCTATTTGGCATTTCAATAGCTTCCTACATGAAAAATAGATGGGATGAAAATTAAATTATAGAATTATCAGCTTTTTATAGGATGGATATTTGAGGAAATTAATGGAAATATAATGGGTTTATCTGTATTGTCTAGAAACCACTCATTTAAGGCTTGATCAAAATCAACATTGATGGTGCTTCCAAAGTTAATTCGAGACTTGTTAGTTGTGGTGGGATTTTAGGGACACTAAGGGAGGGGCCATATCATGCTTCATAAAACACTATGGGATAGAGATAGCCTATAAATAAGATATTGAATAAGGTGTCATCATGGAAATTTATATTTCTAGGTTCAATAACTATATAAAGGTATGGCTTGAGTTAGACTCCACTTTTATCATACATTACATTATGCTGAACAACTTTTCTCCTTCTTGGAGGCTTGATGTGACTTGGTAGGACTGCATTCAATATTTTAAGAAATTCTTCTTTTCACACATATATAGAGAAGGAAATGTAATTTCTGAAAATATGTTTAATTTGGGTGTAGGAAAATGGGAATTTAAATGGAACTAGGAAATTCTAGAGTCTATTAAGAGGTAATATTTACAAAAAATCAATTCCCTTCACTTAGAAGGGGTCTTCCACCACCCATTAAAATACAATATAAAAATTATAATTCTTCCTAAATATCTACTAATTTAACTTTACATATAGTCTTATTCCATGAATATAAGCCTCTAGTCACCAAAAATTGTCTTATGTCCACTATTTCTAAGACGTACTACAAGGGAAACCCTAAGTTCTCAATATGAGTAATAATCACTCCCCAACCTATTTTATTCAATATATTACACTTAAAATTATATATTAATCATTATAATATAACAAAATAATAGATATTATTATACAAAAAATTATTTTGTTTAGGAAATAATCATAATCTACCCTTTCCCCTTTCCATTGGAAAAATGAAAATAACATTTGTGTGTGTGTGAAAACTATCACATCAATGAAGTGACATGTTTTATTTTCTTTCACCACATTACATGGATGGTTTAAAAGTGTTATTTAATTAATAAACATAATATTTATAAAATTAATAATATTTTTAAAATATAACTGAATTCCTACTTTCTTATCGTTTTATTAAAAACTATAACATCATTCGTTTGTATGTGCAAAATACCTCCTCCATAAAGAAAAATGTTACATTTTTCTTTTAAGCATTACAAGGATTTTCCAAAAATATATTTGATGAATATATATTATTTTTAGGATTAATATATTTCATTAATTTTATTCTAAAAGGATAACACAAAAATCAATGATCATTATAAAGTAATCCATTGATATTACTAAAATTACTCAAAACAAGCTCCTAGTGGATTCAGTTCCAGTGAACTGTGCCCATAGATCCATAAAATGAACATAGAGATATATATAAATGATAAAAAATGATTAAAATGTATTTTCTTATCTAGTATTGATGAAATTGGTATCAAATAATGGGGTTTGTCATTTCAATTATGAAACACTTTGGAAAAAATCAATATTACTAACATCCAATTATGAAAATAAACTATAACTAATGAATAAATTCACAGTAAATGACTATATATAATGGTAAGGGTAAGGGTTTCCATCTCAATTCCCATTCCTTAAGGCATTTTTTCAATCTATGAACCTATTTTAATATATTATGGTGTAATTAATTTCCATTTCTTTATATTTGTATTATTAATGTCTCTATAATGAGATTTACGATTCAATTTTGTGAATCCACCCTTTCAATTATTTTTATTTTATTGTTACCAAATGTATAAGTGATACTAAACCCAATTTTTATTCTTTGAGACTTATGCCACCTGAACTATTTTTTAAATTTTATGTGTTGTATTGATTTCCCATGGAAGCATTTTTTATATGTCTTACGTGTTATACCTTTGAAGGTTTTTTGATTCGAAAGATATCAAATTTGAAATGATTTTTTTGTCTCAACTTTTTTTCTTGTTTCATAATTACTAATATATTAATATGGTTTTAAAAGATTATTTTTATCATGTATCACATTGGGAGTAGCTGAACCGGTGCACAGGGATAGTGAAAAACAAGGACTTAGGAACTGAAAGTTCCCAGTTGGAGTATTGTATCACTGAGAGGGGGAGGGGACGAATCAGTGATAATATTTTTATTTTATGTTTCTTTTCAATTGAAACAACCTTCACCTCATATTAGAGATTTAAATTCCCTGTTAAAAACAAACTCAATACACATCCATAAGAACACAAAGATTTACAAGGTTCACTATTCAAAAATAATAGCTACATCCTTGGCATGGCTTGGAAATGATACAATACCATAAAATCCACTAAGGAAAAAAATACTTGGATTAAAATGAGTAGGATATACCCTTACACTCATGTATCACTGTGAAACAATACCTCCAGTGCATGTGCACCCTCCTAGCACAATAGGTCAATACAATTTATTTTGTAACAACTCATGTTACCTGCGCTTCTTTTCAATTCACCCGATGTATTCAATTGTAAAAAAATATTCTTTACCTTACCTAGAATAAAGTTAAGAACCTCTTGAAATATGTAAATTAATCCATCTGATTACCCTGAGTATGATGCTCCCAGTACGATTCTACTCGATCTGATATTCTTTAAATTGAATACAATAGAATAGAATTGGCACCACTCTAATACTTTCATACAATAGTCAAGACAAATAGAATCATCACCAATTCCAAACATATTTGTAGTATTCAAGAAAAATATAATTTTAACCACTTAAAAACATGTATGAAGTAGTCATGACAAATAGAATTGAAACCGTTTCAAAACCTAAGACCGATAAAGAGACTCAGGATGATTCTTCCTCAGCCTGAGAATCCCAATATGGAAGCACCCATTACAGAAAACTCTAAACCAATTAATTCATCCTGATATGATTAACACTTTAAAACAAAATTCAATATAAATACTATTCAACTCTTCTTATCTCTCTAAAACTAGGAATTTCTCTAGCCTATGTTGTGAACATTGCTCATTGTTAGAAAGTACAAAGTACTACCTCATTTTATAGGTGAAAATTAGCGGGGATCCAAAAGTTTTTCCTACTCACTAAAAATTTCCAAAATTTGAATTTCCTCCCTGAAATTATGGGATAAATTTTGACTTTGTCAAAGTTTCTCGAAGCTTCTCAAATCTTCTCCAAACATCATTTCTTTCATTTGTATTTCCATTCCCATTTCTTATTTCAGAAACCCAAAACAATTTTTCTTTTAGAAAACCAGAAATATGGATACGATTGTTGAGTTTGATTATTTTTGGGTATGATTGTATTTAATCGACACCATCTCTTTTCTTTCACTTTCACCTTTGAGTCCGATGTAAAACAAAGTCATTACCCTGTTGGTAAGACATGAATCATCTCTTCAATTTCTCTTTCCATCGGCAGGACTCTTTCCTCCTTTCCATCAGCACGACTCTTTCATATTCCATCAGCACGACTCTTTTGAACAACATGACTATTTCCATCGGCATGACTATTCAATCGACACGACTATTCCATCGGAACGACTATTTCATCAGCACAACTATTCCATCTGTACGACAATTCCATCAACATGACTATTCCATCAGCACAACTATTCCATCGACATGACTATTCCATCGGCAAAAATATTCCATCGGCAGGACTCTGAGTCCAATGCCAAACAAAGTGAATACTGTGTCGGCTTGATAGATCTTTTCTTCTTTCATCGCCATGAATTTTCCATCGACATGACTATTCAATCAGTACAACTATTCCATCAACATGAATCTAACTATAAAGCAAAACAAAGTGAATACTCTGTCCTCTTGAAAAATATTTTCTCCTTTCATCAGCATGACTTTTCCATTAGCACGAATATTCCATCGGCATGATTATGAGCTCGATGCAAAACAAAGTGAATACTGTATCGGCTTGAAAAAACTTTTATTATTTCATTAAAATTCCTTTTCCATTGGCACAACTATTCCATTAGCATCACTATTCCATCAGAAGGACTCTGAGTCCAGTGAAAACCAAAGTGAATATTGTGTTGGATTGAAAAACCTTTTCTTATTTCATCGACATGACATTCCCATCGACACGACTATTCCATCATCATAACCATTCAAAACTTTTCAATAGGCAACACCATTCACAACTTTCCAATAGTCAGCAAAATTCACAACTTTGCAATAGTCACCACCATTCATAGCTTTTCAATAGTCATCACCATTCATAGTTTTTCAATAGTCACCACTATTCACAGCTTTTCAATAGTCATCATCATTCATAGATTTTCAACAGTCACCACCATTCACAGATTTTAAATAGTCACCACCATTCATAGTTTTTCAATAGTCATCATTATTCACAGCTTTTCAATAGTCACCACTATTCACTGCTTTTCAATAGTCACCACCATTCAGAGCATTTCAATAGTCACCACCATTAACAGTTTCTCAATAGTCACCAACATTCATAGATCTTCAATAGTCACCACCATTCAAAGCTTTTAAATAGTCACCACCATTCCAATATTTTCAATAGTCATCACCATTCACAACTTTTCAATAGTCACCACCATTCACAGCTTTTCAGTAGTCACCACCACTTTTACTTTCCTCTTTCTTTTATCAAGCTTATAATATAAGTTCTAACACATACTTATGATTTTTGATAATTCCAAAACAGCAAATCATCATCAAAATTAACATTGGAAAGTATCATAACTTTCCATTCATTATAGTTTCTTTATTTCCTTTTCATCCTGAAGACAAACTTTCTGAAAAAAATTGTCTGATTCTTCTAAAAAAACCCAAAACAATTGTTGCCAAAACCAAGTGAAGAGATTTATTTTCTTCAAAACTATCCTTGAAAACAAAATAAAACTCTTGAAACCTTTGTCACCTTTATCAAAATCCTTTCTTTATTAATTATACTAATCTATTGACAATAAATACAACCAAAAGACAACTTGGGCCTAACAATCTCTCACATTTTTTTCCAATACCCACTTCAATCACTTCAACCAGATGAAACTTTTCTTTATTTTTATTCACTCCATTTTTTTCTTTCTCCCCATCTTTCTTTTATATCTCCCCCTTTCTCATATCTCACCCCCTTATTTACAATCAAATTCAAAGGGTCTATCATGATAAGTTCCTCTCTTATTGAGAAATGATATTCATTTCTAGATTTTTGGAACCATTCTTAAATCTAGGTATCACATGAGTACTTTAACAAAGAACCTTTAACTAAACACCTCTAAGTCTACGTGGGCCAAATCGGTGTAGAAAACAAGATTGTATAGTCAAGGTGATCAATGTTGTCCATAATAAAACTTTTATGTAATACGTTTTCATGTTTCTTCCAGCATTCTCATGATTTGGAAAATTCGTAAAGGAATTTTTCTAAGACAAAAGTAATCTTCACCCATATCAATAAACACATCAGAATTTTTAGATGTATAAAAACAAAACTTTTTAATAAAAAATTTATTCACATATTCATTACTTTATTTTGAAAGAAGTGTAAGAGACTCATAAATTCCATCTTTCTTATTTACACTCCTTCAATTCCCTACATGTTAGCACAAGTATAAAAGATATTGGGAATGAGGAGGAACCTCTATTGTTTGTTAGAAACAATAATCGAACTGAGAGTCCTCCCTCAGTCCCGCCTTTTTCTGCTTATTCTTGGATTTTTCATTAGATATGATTTCTTCCTTCTATTCATCCTTCTCAAGTTTTGTAACAAAGTTCTTCTTATTTATCAAATCTTCTGATGTAGATGTCAATTTTTCTTCATCTTTAGGAACATCCTTGTTATAATCAGTTTGTTCCATGTTGTCCATTAATATCTTTTGATCTAAAAATATAGTTAAACAAGGTTTGATATCATGACCTTATTTCTCATCTTCACCATTTATGAATACATTTTTGTTATTATTTCTCATATATTTAGAAGTATTCTTATTCTTTTATTCTTTCACTTTATTTTATGATTCCTACAATTTCCTAGCTAGGTCAATGTGTTCTGGACAAACAACTAAGCAATATTTATTTTGAAACATATAAGATCTATATAATTTTTATTCCAAAAAATCAATCTTATTAGAAATTTTAAGAATATTTTGTTGTGCCGGTATCAAAACAAGACATCCTTTCACAAGGTGTCCTGGTTTCTCACACCTTTCACAAATAGGTTCCAATGGTTGAAACCTATTATCAATTTTTTACTTAATTATTCTTAGTTTTCTTCAATAAAATCTTCTCAAACTTCTTATTTTGAGAGAATTTACTTCCCCTCAAACCTTTCCTTCCATAACCTGGGGAATAATAATAGTGTTGTTGGTTGAACCAACACAAATTCTCTGTATGTCCAAATCCACCACAATACTAGTAATATCCATAAAAGAAGTATTTTCCTTTGAAAATTCCATAATTATAGAGATTTTGAATTTGTTTCTCAGCCACTTTATTATATTTATTTTCCAATCCACCAACATTTCTATTATCAATCTAATTATTTATTTTCTTTTTTGATTTATCAGAACCAGAAGTACTGAAAACATTTCCATATTCAGAATGTTGCAAAACATTTCCAAACTTGTTAGTCTTAGACACATACATAACATTCCCAAAATTATTCTTTTTAAAAAACAATTCCATTCTTCTTATCACTCTTTGAAGATAACTTTTGTTTATCCTTCTAAGGTTTCTCATTATGAGAACATCCACCAATTTTAGTGATTGAGGTTTGGAATCTTGTATTTATCTATTCAACTTTAGATAACTTTTGTCGGACAAGTCCCAAATCTTCTCCCTTTTCCTCTATATTAACTTCTAGATACTCATTAAAATTATTTTCATATTCAAGATATTTCTTCAAATCATCTATCTCTTTATCCATATTCTCTTCAAAAAATCCTTGATTTCTTGTTGAGGAAGATTCATTTTCCAACTTTTTGTATTTCTTTTCAAGCCTTCTAATATTTCTCAAGCATTATTTAAATTCTACTTTCAAATGAATCTAATTTTGAGTATATTCTTCATCAGAACTACTGATTCTGAATTCATCACCATTCATTGTTTCAATAAAAGTATTTTCCTCATCATGATCAATGTAATTTTTGGATTCAACTTCACTTGCTTTATCTTCATCAGCACAACTACTTTCATTACTGAAAGGTATTTCTTCATTAACTTTTGTAATGAATGTGTTGTCTTCAACATCATCTGTAACATCCACACTACCATATTAATTAGACAAAAATTTTCTCTTTTTGTATTTATAGAACCTCTTATCTTCCCTCTTGGAATTGAATTTTTCTTTATCACCCTTTTTCTTATAATATTTTCTTGGTCTTATTTCCTTGTCTTCAATATATTCTTTATCACTTTTTATTCATTTCCTATTTGACGAAAATTTGAAAAAAAATTACCAATGGATCCATATACAAAAAACTTTAAGGGAAGTTTACCTTTATACCTTCTTATACACCTTTTCACATTCTTAGGAAAAAAAGACAAAATTGAATCAATATTTTTACATACCTCATTTTCAGAGTCATAATCTCCAACTTCTTCTTCTTCAAGAATATTCTTTTCTTTCTTAGAAGCCTTGAAATGAATTTATATATAAAATTTAGTATTTTCCTTTCATAAAATTCTCCCTTATCATTTTGTAAGTAATGAGATTACTATGAAAATCATCATGAGATAATGTTTCTGGATCTTTATCTTCTAGTAAAGAAACTTGTGCATTGAAATTGTCATGTATGATTCTCAAGATATCTTAAACAATAGTAGAATCATCCAAATTTTTACCATAAAATATAATAGTGCTTAAAATTTAATTTACCCTGGAAAATAATTCCCCAACAGATTCATGCTCATCCATCTTGAGGTCTTCATACTTTAATCTCCATTTTTGTGACTTCTCCTTTTTCACTTTTGTACTGCCTTCATATATGTTTTTCTATTTATCTCATACACCTTTTGTTGTGGAAACACATTTTTATATAAATAATTAACTTTCATAAAGTGATGATAATATATCATTATTCACTCTTCCATAATTCTCAAGATGTATCTTATCAGTAGGTAAAAGTGGTGTTTTATCATCAATGGGAGGAAACCTTACTGTTGCAGCTTCAAGAATATCATAACTGATAGACATGAGATATGAAAGAATTATATTTTTCCATATATGATTATTATTTTCCTCAAATATTGGAATAGATTTACTATTCAAACAATTCAAATTATTTATCATCAAGGAATAATGAAGTGAACATTTTCTCTGATACCACTTGAAAGTGCCCAATCGGAGTATTGTATCACTGAGAGGGGGAGGGGTGAATTAGTGATACTTTTTTTCTTTAATGTTTGTTTTCAATTGAAACAACCTTTAACTCCTGTTAGAGATTTCAATTCCCTACTGAAAACAAAATCAACACACATCCACATGAACACAATTATTTACAAGGTTCACTATTAAAAAAGAATAGATACGTCATTGGTATGGTTTGGAAATGATCCAATACCATAGAATACACTAAGAAAACAATCCTTGTATTACAATGAGTAGGATATACCCTTACAGTCGTGTAACACTGTGAAAAAATCCCTCTAGTGAATGTGAAACCTCCTAGCACAATAGGGTGATACAATTTATTTTGTAACAACTCATGTTACATGGTATTATTTTCAATTCGCCCAATGTATTCAATTGTAAAACAATTATTCTTTTACTTAACCAGAAGAAAGGTAATAACCTCTTGAACTATGTAAAATAATATTACCGATTACCCTGAGTACGATGATCCCAGTCTGATTCTACTCGGTCATATTTTCATTCAATTGAATACTATAAAATAGAATCAACGCCACTCTAATACTTGCATACAATAGTAAAAACAAATAGAATTATCACCACTTCAAAACATATATGTAATAGTCAAGACAAATAGAATCAGCACCACTTCAAAACATGTATGCAATAGTCATGACTAATAGAATCAACACCAATTCAAAACCTAAGACTGGTAGAGAGACTCAGTACGATTCTTCCCCATCCCAAGAATCCCAATATGAAAACACTGAGTACATAAAACTCAAAACTGATTAATTCATCTTGATATTATGAACACTTTAAAACAATAGTCAAGTTGAATACTCTTTACCTATTCTTCTCTCTCTAAAACTTGGATTTTCTCTCTTATCTATTAGGATCAATGCTCATTGTCAGAAAGTACAAATTACCCCCTCTTTTTATAGGTGTAAATTGGTGGGAATCCAAAAGTTTATCCTGCTAACTCAAATATTCCCAAATATGAATTCACCACTAAAATTATGGGTTACATTTTGACTTCGTCAAAATTTCTCGAAGATTATCGAATCTTATCCAAACATAATCTCAATATTCATCTCTTTAATTTGTATAACCATAACCATTTTTTTTCCAGAAACCCAAAACAATTTTTATTTTAGAAAACTAGAAATGTGGGTATGATTGTTGAGTACGATTGTTTCTGGGTATGATGGTCTTTAATCGACACCATCCCTTTTCTTTCACTTTCACCTATGAGTCATATGGAAAACAAAGTCATTACTCTATTGGCATGACAAGCATCATCTCTTCAATTTATCTTTCCATCGGCACAACATTTTCCTCTTTTCCATTGTCATGAATCTTTCCTCTTCCATCGGCATGACTCTTTCCATCGACACGACTATTTCAATCAGCACGACTATTCAATCAGCACAACTATTCCATCGGCACGACTATTCCATTAGCACAAATATTCTATCAGCACGACAATTCCATCGACATGACTATTCCATCGGCACAACTATTCCATTAGCACGACTATTCCATCAGCATGACTATTCCATTGGCACGACTCTGAGTCTGATGAGAAACAAAGTGAATACTGTGTCGACTTGATAGATCTTTTCTTCTTTCAACGTCATGATTTTTTCATCAGCATGATTATTCCATTGTCATGACTATTAAATCAGAACGACTCAGAGTCTGATGAAAAACAATGTGAATACTTTTTAGGCTTGAAAGATCTTTTCTTCCTTCATTGGCATGACTTTTCCATCAGCATTACTATTCCATCGACATGACTATTCCATCGGCACAAATCCGAGTCCGATGAAAAAGAATGTGAAAACTGTATCAGCTTGACAAACCTTTTATTATTTTATCGGCATGAATTTTCGATCGGCATGACTATTCCATCAGCATGAATATTCTATCAGCACAACTCTGAGTCCGATTCAAAACAAAGTGAAAACTGTGTTAGCTTGACAAACCTTTTCTCCTTTTATCGACATGACTTTTCCATCGGCATGACTATTCCATCAGCACAACTATTCCATCGTCCCCACCATTCACAACTTTTCAATAAGCATCTACATTCACATCTTTCCAATAGTCATCACCATTCACAGCTTTTCAATAGTCACCACCATTCACATATTTTCAATAGTTATCACTATTCACAGATTTTCAATGGTCACCATCATTCACAACTTTTCAATATTCAACACCATTCATAACTTTTCAATAGTCACCACCATTCACAACTTTTCAATAGTCACCACTATTCACAGCTTTTCAATATTCATCACCATTCACAAATTTTTAATAGTCACCACCATTCACATATTTTCAATAGTCACCACTATTCACAACTTTTCAATAGTCACCACCATTCACAGTTTTTCAATAGTCACCATAATTCACAACTCTCCAATAGTCACCACCATTCTCAACTTTTTAATAGTCACCACCATTCACAGATTTCCAATATTTATCATCATTCACAACTTTTCAATAGTCCCCACCATTCATAGATTTTCAATAGTCACCACCACTTTTACTTTCCTATTTCTTTTATCAAACTTGCATCATAAGTTTTACCACATACCTATGATTTTTGATAATTCTAAAACAGCAAATCATCATCAAAATTAACATTGGAAAGAATCATAACTTTCCATTCATTATAGTTTCTTTCTTTCTTTCTCATCCCGAGGAAAACATTTATAAAAACAAGAGTCCGATTATTTTTAACACAAAAGCCAAAACAATTGTTGAAAAAAAAAGTGAAGTGATTTATTTTCTTCAAAAACAACCTCAAAAACAAAATAAAAATCTTTAAACCTTAATATCACCATTATCAACATCCTTTCTTTCTTCATCATACTAATATATTGACAAAAAATACAACCAAAACACAACTTGGGCCTAACAGGAACACCTTCCCATATACCAAAGGTTGTAGACTAGCAGAAAAGGTCTATCTATTGAAGACAAATACAACCAAAACACAACATGGGCCTAACAGGAACAAATTACCATATACCAAATGTTGTAGACTAGCAGCAAGGGTCTATCTATTTATAGTGGGGAGACTATACCCTCTAGTAATGATAATAATAGTGTAACTAATAACATCACTGCATTAGAATTATACCAAACCCAGTAGAAGCAATATGAAACAACAAGAACCACATGATAAAAGTAAACCTGCTATACATACTAGTTAATATCTATATGTCATCATTGCTATATATAAGTATACAAGATCACCTGTAGGATGATCATATTAGTATGTAAGCAAAAACCCAAAAATAACTCTATCTAAGTGCAGAGGAACTACCTAGTTCATCTTACAAAACTATTCCATCCTTCCTATGCATCATGACACATCCTAGTTCACTAAGGTCTAGACCATGCGCTTGATCACTTTCCTATATTCAAATCCAAAAAGTCTATACATGTCTCTTGGTGCTCATGTAGGTTATGAGTATAAACATTTCAAGACACAACTAACATGTTACTATCTTACATACATACATATAACAACGTATGAAAAATTTAAATAAGTATAAACTACTCACACATTAACCAACTTTCTTCCCTTGTGCTTAATTTCCAAATGGAATCATTTACATTCTTCACCCAATTCCAAAACAGAACGCTGCATCCATGGTTATCCATACAATAATAACCCTTGGTATCCATCCATTCCCATACCAAAAAACAAAATATGAAAACCATTACCACATGTACAACCTTTTGAGTGAATTTAATTCCCCATCAACATTCCCATATATACATCACAAGTCTATTGGAATTCCATTTATTGAAACACCATTATCTTGGTAGCTCAACATCCCAAGGAACAGTGATATCCATTATTCCATAGTCCCAACCCTTTGGTCCCAACATCATAGCGTGCCTCAAACCTCAAATGATGGCATCAAACACAATCATATGTGGATTTCTATGGTGATCACCTCTTTCGTTATGATGTTCATCACCAACCCCTATGAATCTTAGTCTAAGAAGGCTTCCTATAACATCGAGTGGTCAAAATCACCTCAATGGTCCGTATCTTGTCTAAATATAACCCCAATGATACTATAATCCAACCATGGTGATTATAAATCACCAAAAACCAAATACACAACTCAAGAGAACCTTCACCATCATTATTTATAACAATTAATATGAACCAACGTGTCATGGTCTATGCCCCATGTGTTCCCATGGATCCAACCGAGCCAAAAGATCATTTTAAATAAAACACATAACTAGATAAATCCTTCCCAATCTATCCTAGAACCTTATCCACAAGATCCATGCCATACAATTCTCAAACGTACCTGATCACACATAATACTACCACTCAAAATCTACCAGTAATAATAAAAAAGAAAGAAATATAAATATTGTTTCACATAGACCACCCCAATAATTCCTATTTATAATGAGTGAAATAAAAATATATATAAATTAGAACAAATCTAGGAACCACATAACTAGTTATTAAGAATCTCTGGTCATCTAATACCAACCTTTGATTCAATAAAAAATGATAGAAAAAGAAGAATCGTTCAAATGATCTTCAAATAGGGAATACTAGATCACATGAAAACATAATTATTAATAAAAATAGAAACAAATAAAAAAAGAAATAATAATTGAGTAATTACCTATGGCTATCTAACATGAATAACAATTCTAAAATGGGACTATATATGAAAGAGATCCTATGAAACCCAAGAGAGGGAGGGAGGAGCTCCCACAGTGGGCTGCTGTGTGAATAGAGGAGGAGAAGGGGGGGGGGGTGAAACTTTAAAGGGGGAAAGTGTAAAATGGGTTTTATATCCCCTTTAATGTGATTATTGTTTTTTCAAACTTTTCTCCAACTATGTAGAGCTACTATCCCAAAGACACTCCACCTCACATGGTTACAACACACTGTTAGAAAAACCATATGAAAATTGTGTAGATCCCTCTACCTCTCAACCCAAAAATAAATGGTTTACTAGGAACAACACACAATTAAAACTAAAAATGTCTTATTAAAAATGGTCCACATGGTTTGGGTCACACGGTTCACATTATCCATGCACCAACCATGTGTCTAGTACCGTGTCTCTTGAAATTGAGTTTTCGAATCCTGATAAGTTTGAAACTCAACCAGAATACCAATACATCTCTTGGGACTTATATCCCATAAAAAATACATAAGGGTGTTAAAAATCCTATAAATCCATTATAAATATTAATTTGATATTTATTACAACCACCAAATGGAAGGTTCAAATTCCCATGGAATTTTCAACTTTCTCAAAACATGGGATCTTACAACCTCCCCACCTTACATTAGCTCATCCCTGAGCTATTTGGCCACCCACTAAATGAAGATGAACCTCAACTTTATTATTTAGTTCTACCATTTCCTATACAATGAAATTATATTTAATATATCCTTCTCATTATCGACAACCTAGACTGCCCCAAATACTCACTCCCAACTGATTCCTTATGTGGAAATTCCCACCTTAGTAATCACCTACCGAGTAACCTCCTATCCCACTTACCATCATTATAATAGTCCCAAACTGACCATTACCCTAGACATTCATGTCATAATGATCACATTCCAAAATCTTACATCTCATCATATGATCACTCCTCACCCTTGCAACACATGATTCTCACAAGGTATTGCATCTCAATCGATGCCTGAAACTACCACATCACACCTGATTCCAAAAATCCATCACATCATATTCATATATATAATTACCACACAAATTTATTGATTCCAAAAAATAATCTATAAGTCACACACCATCCTCGATGCCAATATATTAACAAAAACCTGGTTAATTCATCTACCATAAATGCACCTCAATCCCTAGTGTCGATCATGAAAAATCAAAAGAATATGAAAATTCTCATGGAGTACCTCCAATAATCATTGGCTATAAAGCCTAATATGAACCTATCATCTTAACCCCATGCAGCTGGCCTAAGCCC
This sequence comes from Viscum album, assembly GCA_963277665.1. Taxonomy (NCBI): domain Eukaryota; kingdom Viridiplantae; phylum Streptophyta; class Magnoliopsida; order Santalales; family Viscaceae; genus Viscum; species Viscum album. The sequence continues at coordinate 1,750,883,667 of OY728128.1, forward strand.
TAACTACCTAACACATGTCCTCCCTCTAGGTCTATATCTGTATGACAACCCATATTTTAATACACATTAATTTATGATTTATTACATAAAGATTTACTTAATACCACCTTAGAAGATCATGAGTCCTAGTGTATTTTAGAAATTAGGTACATAAAATTAGAAATTTCAAAATAAATACAAAAAAATTATTCAAAAATAACATAACATGTTCTTATATTCCATGGATCTTCTGAAACTACATGAGATAACTTGGGGGAGTACATAAGAAAGGGGTGATCTATAAAGACCAACAAGTGAGTAATCAAACAAAAACATGATTAAAGTAACACATATGAGTCAAAAAGAATACCAATAAGATATAAAATGGGTGATAATCATAATATTGGACAATAAGGCATGATATAACATGATAACATAAAGGAAACATAGGAATGTGACAAGAACATAAAACATGACATAAGCAAAAGTTAAGGATAACTACCAAAAAACACCACATGGTGGAAAAAGTACCATAATGTATTAGGTTCACTCTATAATTCCATAAATAACATATCATGGGACAAAAAACTTACCTAATTTATCTAAGGGATTTATAATTTTAGGCCCACCCATCATATTCATATCTTGTACATGCATAAGTGTTCCACATAGATCATACATCATAAATATTTATTTCTTTAATTTTAATCCAATGATTAAGGAGTGTGGGTTACATAATTATAATTAACTAATTAATAAAGGATAGGTACAAAAAGTTTAATAACCTTGAGTTTAAATGGGGATGGTTATTCACTAAACAATTTTCTAGCATCGAAAAATCATAGGATAATTTTACAGCATAACAAGTGTATAAAAATATTAACAAAAGGGTTTAATGAGAGTGAAAGTGGTCTCCAATCACTTGTAAATCACAAGTAAAGTAAGTGATATGTGTAAAAACATATCACAACATGGAAAATTGGGAATCAAAAGGCATAATATTAATATGGTGATTTAATAATGAGAAGGAGATGATCCCTTACCATGAGAGGGTGATTCTTAAATCTTGGGAGAAGATTCTTAAGATATTTGGGGCACCTTGGGAGGATTATAGAGAGGTAAGGTTAGATTAAATTAATGATCCAAGAGTTTTTAGTAAATATTAATGGGAGGTTTTGTGAATTTTTATTGAAAAAGAGAGGGAAATTATTTATTAATGTCTAAACATAGGTTTTTCACTTTTTAAGATAAAGTAATCAAAACCACAAACCATCCTATGGGTTTTCCCATAGTTTCTACAAAATAGTAGTTGTATTCATTATTTCATAAAGTATAAGAACCAAAATAATTAAAATAATACCCTAGGTGATGTGGAAGTGATTCATGTTTATAAATAATTTCTTTTAAACCGGTAACATATAATATAGGTTTTGGAGGATACATTAAGGATTTATAAAATCAATCAAATATATTTAAAAATAAATTATTTTAAATGGGAAATATATATTTAGTCATGAATACCATTTATGGACTACCTTACATCACTTTTTATTCATTATGATGTCATAATACATATGATATATTTATAACGTATTTAATTTTTACCCAAAAATTACTCTCTTGGATAATTATGAAAAATTCTCCATTGGATAATTTCAAAGATATTATTTCAAAAATAGTACTTATTTTATAAAAACAATTATTTAAACCCAGGAATTAACTCTGTAAAATAAAAAATCCCCGTTTATTAAAAAATACCATTTTTACTATAACTGTTTTCTGATTCTTATAAAAACAAAATTAGGATTTTTAAAATTATATTATAATTTATATTTAACAAATATTATTTAATAATAAAATTTTATCAAAATATAATTTATTTCAATTTTTTTTTGAATTCATCGAAAAGAGTGTCTTTTTGAATCTCCGTATTTCTGAAAAATACCATTTGTGTTTCTTCGTATCAAAATATTTTTTTATCAAAATTATTATTTAATAATTTTAAAGGAGTAATATATAAGTATAATAATTATAAAAATATAAAAATTCATATGTTAGGGCATAAATACATTCCCTTTTATTACACTAGTGAATTATCTAAGTGTAAGGTGTGTGATGATGATATTGTTTTGGGGTGGTTCAACGAATATGGTTTGGGTTGTGATCTTAATGAGAGTAAAATTCATCCGTAAATGGTTTCACTCATGCTTTAGTTGTTTAATATCATCATGGGCATAGTTAAGGGAAAATCCTAGTGATTCTATCTCCCTCGTAAGATCTGGTAATTGGGCTTTATAGGGTATGATCCAATAGGTTGAGATCATCGTATCTGTTTTCCATTTAAATTTGATTTATCATAACCCTTAATATATTATAATAATACAATCACTATATAATTTCTATATTATCAATGATTATAATTCTTAATGGTATTTTAAATATGATAAAATATAACTTATAGTGGTCTAAAATAACCAAAGTAAGTGCATGTGTTTTCTATAACTACATTAATTGATAAGGAATTTGTTCATTTCAAAAGGGAATTTTATTTATAAAACTTAGGGTCATTACAAATCCCCCTATTCCTAAATTTATGTCTTGAAATTTTTATTTCACACATTAAAATAGTTGGGGGTATTTCTCTTTCATTACCTCTTTGAATTCCCAAGTTACTTGCTCAAACTTGTGGTTCCAACACAATAATTTTACTAGGTGAGTTGTCTTGCTTTTTAGAACATTGTCTCTATGATATGTGATTTTCACCAGATACTCCTCTTGTAAAATGTCATTCTCTAATGGTACCACAACTAGATTTAGTACATGTGAGGGGTCTGATATGTACTTCCTTAATAGGGATACATGGAGCACATCTTGTACAAAATATTAGTTAGGTGGGAGTTCTAGTTGATAGTCCACATCTCTAATGTGATCGATGATATCTATAATATCCTGGAATTTACATTTGTATTTTTAAATTATATGGAATTATTTCGAGACCAGGCGCTGAGACGACACGTGATTCTGAGGCATGGGGTGCACAGAATGTAATTTTGATTTTTTCTTTAGTTAAATTAAGTAAACATATGAGTGGGTTTTTATAACTTTTGATCCAATGATCAGATCGAAAATCTATGGGCACCATTTAACTCAGAACACAGGGATTCACATAGAAAGGACTTAACATTGACCATCAAGGGTCAGCAGAAAAAGTTAAATTTTGGGATTTTCAAAAAATAATAAAATAACATACAAAAAGTTATTTTATTTTTATTCACACCATTTAGCAGCGGACAACAGCACTGCAGTACGATGAAGTGGCACATTAATGGAAAATCATAATGACCCTTTTTTGTTAAAGAGTAACTGATACGCTGTTTCATAAATGAAACAATGCAACAACGTGACATCACATCATAATAGAAACACTACGACATGGTTTCTTTTAATAACACATTGGGGAAAATCAATTCTGGGGAATTTCTATGAAGAATGTGGAACCTCTCTCTACCTCTCTTTGATGACGAACACTATCCACGAATATAGGTGGGATGGATCCGAGAGGTGACGAAGGGAGAAGAACACTAATGAAGCTAGGAAACGATGATCACCAACAAATATTGAAACCCCCATAAACAGAATGCTTCAGCAGTGAACATAAAATCGAGGTAGGGGTTTATTTTATTACAAGTCTTCACCCTTATTCATTCTAAATGACGAACATGGATCAAACCATGAACAAGTTGATTGATGGATCACTAGTTCTTGAGGGAGGGTACTTTTTGGGGGTTTTTTTCTTGGTGTTGAATTTTCATGAACTGAACATCATCCCCAAACCTCCACCCCTGTTTTGAAATTCTAACAAGGAGGGAGTGGGCCAACACAAAAAAGGCCAGGGCCCCTCCGCATGTTCGTTCTTTGGGAACGGATTTCCAAGTTTGTGTAAAGGTGGATTCGAGGCCACCATAGGGAAGGATAATTCCTGGGAGGCCATATGTGCAAGTGGCATGAAGAACAGACCATCGAAGCATATCCAGTGGTTTGCTGAAGATCCTACTGGTGCACCAACATCGACATCAGTGCCGACGACATCATGAAGAAAGTTGTCTCATGTGGAGTAGGCTGAGGAATTGACCGGTTGTGCAGCTTAGCCACAAGATCTTTAGCTGGTGTTCGGACGTTGCTAGCCGCGCTTCATTCTGGGTGATGTGGCAGTGGATGCAGCGTCTTGGGAGAACACCACCGGACCACTCCGAAGTAGTCTGAGAATCTGTTGGAGGGCATCAACCAAGCCAATAGGCCGGACTGCCCCTTTGGGTTGGGCGGGATGAGACCGGGTCGCCGGGCGACCAGGTGGGATGGACCCTCAGCCAATCCAGGCCAAGTCCAGCGAGGCCTAATGGGCCTGGCGAACTGGCCAGCCTGGACCAGATCAACCCAAACTCGGGCTGGTTTAGGTAGTGTCGGTCAAACCAATAGGGGCATGTGGGGACCTCAGGTTGGGTTGGTCGGGTCAGTCCGACTGGGTCATCCTGGGCCCAGATGCAACCATCCCCTATTTACTAAAATGCCAATAACATGCGAACTAGGCATCTAATTGACGCAATGTCTGCTGATTTGGGACCCACGTGATGATTTAGTCCTTTTGAGATACTCTATGTGAGTTTTGGAGATGGTTAGCGTATGAATGGGTTGGATGAGACTCGAATCCAACCTGACCCTTTAAAAAAATTCCCATATCTTATAGACCGAGCGTCTGTTCAACACGCTATTTTTTGCATTGGGACCCTTATAGAGGGTCATTTAGGTTACTCTATGTGGGACTTCGTGGTATTTGAGTTATGACCGATGTCTTGATGGGAAGATCCTCCCTGAATCAAGCATGCTAAGTACGAGAATCCAGTGGCTGACTGTGATGTGAGGAATGAGAGAAACCCTCTGTGGATCATCATAAGAGTGAAACTTCATGGATTAGAAGTCGAGTGACCCTCCTTGGATTATCATGAGAGTGAACCTTTATGGATCAATAGTAGATCTCCCCTTCATGGGTTAGTAGTAGAGTGGCCCTTTGTGGATCAGCAGTAGCACGATCCATCATGGATGAGCCGTAGAGTAACCCATCATGGATCAGTAGTAGAGAGAACCTTAGTGGATCAGTAACAGAGAAAAAATTCATATATTAGTAGCAGAGAGACCCTTTTTGGATTAGTAACAGAGCCTCTCAATAGAATAAGATGATTTAGCTTGATGACTAATCATCTTTACTTATTTAATTAAGTTATACCTGGTGTGAGCTATATCTTTTGATTTTTTCTTCACTTTGAGATCTTACTTTCTTGTATTTTCATTTCTGGATTAATGTGAGACCTATGTTGGTCTTGGGGTCCCTACTAAGTATTGATACACTCACCCATACACGGGCTTCACCCGTACCTATTGTGTCTTCTACATACAATGAATATATTTGACTGGGAATTTGGGGAATGAGGGCTAGACTATTCTTGGAGGTGGATTGTTAGACATGGTGTGTTGTAGTTACATTATACAGTGAACCATACCTATCCTTTAGGTAGGATCCTTGGTGGATGACCTCTAGATCTTGTAACTCATTTTTTGAACTTTCCTTTCAACTAAGATTGTATTTTGGCCCCTTTTACTTTTAGTAGTACTTGTACTTGTTGTTGGTTTTAATTCCAGTTTACTTTCCACAGTATGGGATTTGCATGTGTGTATAGGTTTAAAGGAAATGCCTTCCCTTTTTGGGATATTCATTTCTAGTTCTATTCACTAGACCTTGTCCTATGGAAGGCGGGAATGAGGTAGTCATGACCTGGGCCCTGGGGGATGGGTCATGAAAAGTGGTATCAGAGGGAAGTCGGTTCTACCAGAATAAACTAAGACTCTGTATTTTATATGAGGCAATAGTGTTAAGTGTTTTGATTTTGGATTTTAGGGCAGGGAGTCCAGTGTTGGTGCGGAGGCTAACATATCCATACACCAGGACCCTAAATTCTATTTTCTAACTCAGTACACGAAAACACTAGTTTCCTGTGTTTTGTAATTGTTTTTATCTTGATATATTTTGAGTCATCTCACAAGGTATACCTTATTGACCATGGAACATCTGTTTCCCTACATGATTCCTCCATGATGACATCCAGCCAGGATTCCAGTGAGGGATCACAATGAAGGCCCACCCAGCGACGAGGCATCGGTCTGGGGATCACTTACAGTGATAGCACCTTTAGGTGGTGTGCATAACCACCCGTAGAGAATTAGTTTCTACCAGCCCTACCACCAGGCAGTGCAAACCGAATGAGTATGCTACAATAGTTCCAAATATATAGGCCTACTAGGTTTCAAGGTGATACAGATCCTTAGGCAGCAGAGGGTTGGATAGAGGTATTTACGTGGGGTTTTCACCTAGTGGAGACACCTACAGACCAGTTGGTGGTCCTAGCTGCTAGCCTTTTTAAGGGAACGACAGAGATATAGTGAATCTTGATGCTACAGACACACGAGGAGGTGACCATTTCTTGGTTGAAATTTGAGAGCCTCTTTAGAGCAGAGTTCGTACCAGCGACACTATGCTCAGTGTGTATTCAAGAGCTACAACACCTATAGTAGGGCAGCCTGACTGTGGCCCAGTACTCGACGAGGGTCCCAAAACTCCACCGACATGGTACACGATTCTTTTTTTAGGGACCGAACCTTTGAGTAGGGACTCTGATGGGAGATTAGGGCATCAATGATTTCACTTCGCATCCTAACGTAGGCTGGAGTGCTAGAGCGAGCTCTACTGGTAGTGATATTTCTAGCTGATCATGCACCAGTGATTAGAGCCACCACCGGAGGACAGGTGGCTGAGTCATTTGCAACAGGTAGTAGGAAGATGATGTAGAGTCCCAAATGGGCCAGACCTTCCAAAGGATGACCCCATGATGCGGGGTATGAGGTTCAAATCTTGCGAGTAAGAGGAGGTTAGCTGAGGGCTAGAGTCTGTTATTCCTACAGCAGGCATGGACACATAGCTCGTGACTACTCGACCCACCACACAGATGATCGACAAATGATCTAGGGACCTTCAGGGAAGAGGTATATGTTCGAGTGAGGTGGTTTTTAGGACAATAGACGTGGAAGGGGAGTAGGCCGAGTGGTGGGTGGTTGGTGATGGTTTGAGGTACTACCAACACCACCCATAGGTGGTCCACCATGGGCTCAGTGAGCCGACAGATAGGGGAGAGGCTAGCTTCAAGAGATAGAGGCCTAGACCACAACAATCCAGAGATGATTATAGGTACAATATATTCCTTCTTGGCCTTAGCTACAAGTCTTATAGACATAGTTGGAAGTCACTATTTGCTTTCCACAGACCTCATTCGAGGCTTAGAGATTCTAGTGGTGCCGTTTTCTTGATTCTTATGATTAGAGACTCCTACCAGAGGGGATTCGATGATTACACACCGGTGCTGGTAGTGTGAGCTTACTCTTGGAGGAGAAATCTTTGGTTGGGATCTCCTAGTAGTATCGTCAAAGCCTTAAGACATAATCTTGGGTATGGAATGGTTATCTACAGTCCATGCTCAGATTGACTATTTTAGGTGCAAAGTGTGGTGTGTCCACGAGGATGGGACCAGTTTTTCCTTCATCAGTGAGAAGGGATCCTTTTTAGTACAAGATGGAATTTCTCGGAAGAGGGTACAACCGATCACTCATTAGTTGTCTAGTATCACCCTCAGTGTGGTGGATAAGAGGAGTCAAAGATTTCCTACAGTGGTGGAGGAGTATGTGGACGTCTTTCCAGAAGATGTCTCAAGACTACCTCCTTGTAGAGATCTATAATTTTTCATTAACTTGTACCCATGTATGACACTGATATATACACCTATATATCAGATGGCTCCCGTGGAGATTTTGGAGCTGAGAGTATAGTTAGAGGACTTGGAGGGAAATGGGTTTGTAAGACCCAATGTTTCTCTATGGGAAACCTTAGTGTTGTTTTCCAAGAAGGTAGTTGGGAGATTGAGACTATGTGTGAACTTCCTATGCCTGAACCAGGTGACCGTGAAGAACAAGTATCCACTACCGAGGATTGATGACCTCTTCAATTAGCTAAAGGAGTGATCTGGTTCTCGAAGATTGGCCTCATATCAGGCTATAATCAGCTTCGGGTACTGGATGCGGATGTAACGAAGGCAATATTTAGAAGCCAATACAAAGAATATGAGTTTTTAGTGATGCCTTTTGGAATAACCTATTACTTAAATGTTTTAATGGGACTCATGAATAAGATCTTATAGCCTTAACTAAATCGTTTCATGGTAGTCTTCATTTATGACATCTTGGTGTACTCAGGGTCAGAGGGGGAGCATTCTACACAACTGCTGTTAGTCCTGGATACACTTTGAGGGCACCATATTTATGATAAGATCCCAAAGTTTTAGTTCTAGATTTGGGGGGGGGGGGGGTCCAATTTATAGGAAATTTCATCTCAAAGGCTGTAGTTGCGGTGGATGCGATGAAGATAGAGGCAATGCTTCGATAGGAGCCACCCAGATGCGTGACTGGGGTGCAAAGTTTCTTAGTGTTGGCTGGGTACTACTGGAGGCTCGTACCTGAAATTTCCAAAGTAGAATCACCCTTTTCAACTTTAAAAAATAAGGGACAATCCTTCATATGGATGGAGAGGTGCCGACAAAGTTTCTAGGAGCTGAAGCCGATCGTGACTAGCACCCCCATCTTGAGGTTGCCAGAGGAGTGCATCAACTACATGGTATAATGTGATGCATCAAGGACCGGACTGGGTTGTGTCTTGATTCAAGAGCGAGTAGTGATTGCCTATGAATCATGGAAGTTGAGTCATCAATATCAGAACTACGTAACCCATGACCTGGAGTTAGCAACAATGACCTTTACCTTGAAGATGTGACGACACTACTTGATGGGTGAACGATTTACCATCTACTCCGACCACAATAGTCTCAGGTTTATCTTCTCATAGAAGTACTTGAACTTGAGAAAATGGAGATGGTTAGAGTTCCTCCATAACTATGAATTTGAGATAGTCTATACTCATGGGAAGGTGAAATTGGTGGTTGGAATTATTTGCAGGAGGTCTGGTTTGCAGTTGCTGAGTGAGACGACGACGAAGCTAGCTGCGATGCAGATATCCTTTATAGATGATGATGGATAATATTAACTAGAGTCTATTATTATCACTCCCATACTCCTTTATAGAGTTAAGGGGGCACAACTTGTGGAGGTTTACTGCGAGGCCTGACATACTGAGATATCCTCAGGATAGGCTCCTGATGGATTTTGGATAGGTGGGGAGCACATCATACTTTTCAGAGGACACACCATGGTACCCATGATGTTACTAGGGGAGGTGTTGAAGGAGTTACATAAATCACCTTTAGAGGTACATCCTAGTGTGGAGAAGATGTACCAGGACCTCTGATGTCAGTACTGGTGGCCAGAGATGAAGAATGAAGAGACATAGTTCATTTCACGATTCCTCACTTGTCAGTAAGTGAACGTCGTGTGTCAGTTTACAGCAGGCTTGACACAACCACTTGAGGTACCATAGTGGATGTGATATGGTATATCCATGGACTTCATGACAGGGTTACCACACATGTTCAGGGGCCATGGATATATTTGGGTGATCATTGACTGACTCACCAAGTTGGTTCACTTTCTACCCATCTAGGAGTAGGGATCAATAGAGGGCTTGGGGAGCCTCTATGTCCAAGAGATAGTGCAGCTTCACAGGGTGAATTCAATGATCGTCTTAGACTGAGATGCACGGTTTAAATCCCAGTTGTGGAAGGGGTTGTAGGAGGTTTTTGGGACTCAGTATTGTTTGAGAACATCTTTTCACCCCTAGATAGATGGTTAGAAAGATCAGACCATACATACCTTGGAGGAAATGATTCACGCTTGTGTCCTTGATTATGGTCATATTTGGAAGGACCACATACCACTAGTGGAGTTTGCGTACAAAAATACCTATCACTCCACCATTGGCATGACACCATTTGAAGCCTTGTATGTGAAGAAATGTAGATCACCTCTATATTGGAAAGACCCAAGGGAGTTAGCACTCATGGGTCCAAAGTTGGTACAAGATACCACTGAGAAGGTAAATATCATCCAGGAGTAGATGAGGTATTCAAAGAGAAGACAAAAGTCTTATGCCTATAAGAGATGAAGACCCTTGGAGTTTGAGGAGAGAGACCATGTGTTCCTTTAGGTCTCACCCTGACAAGGATTGGGGAGATTTGGCCAGGGATGCAAGCTATCTCTGAGGTTCATCAGACCCTTCCATATCGTTAGAAAAGTTGGCAAGGTGGTGTACCACCTATCTCTTCCCCCACAGATGCACCAACTACATAATGTTTTTCATGTATCATAGCTAAGGAGGTACGTGCATGATTCATCACACATCATAGAATGGGACAAGCTAGACATTGATGATGTGGCAACATTTAGAGAGTTCCCAGCGGATATAGAGGATTGAAAAGATCAAGTTCTTCATGGATAGTTGATTCCTCTGGTGCATGTTTGGTGGAAGCACAGGAACCTCCAAGAGAGGACATGGGAGAGGGATGCTCAAATTCATGCTCAGTACACCTATTTGTTTGATTAGATTTTGTTTTGTATTTCAGGGATGTAAAGGCATAAGGTGAGAAGAATGTAATGTCTAGAAATTTATGTGTAATTTTTTTTAAATTATATGGAATTATTTTGAGACCAAGCGCTAAGCCGACACGTGAGTCTGAGGCCTGGGGTTCCTGGAATGTAATTTTGACCTTTTAATTAGTTCAATTAAGTAAACGTACGAGCATTTTTTTATAACTTTTGAACTGATTCTCAGTTCAAAATTACGAGGGCACCATTGAACTCAAAATGATGAGATTATCCTAGAAAGGACTTAACTTCGACCGGAAAGGGTCGTACAGAAAAGTTAATTTGTAGGAATTTCAAAAAATAATAAAATAACTTATAAAAAGTTATTTTATTTTATTTTGCACCGTTAAGAAATGGATGAAAGTGTTGCGGTGCGATGATGAGGCACATTAAAGGAAACTCATAATGGACATTTTTTTTCAAGCGTAATAGCTACCCAATTTCATAAATGAAATAGCGTAACGACACGATGTCACAACGTAACAAAAACACAATGACATGTTTTTTTAATAACACGTTGGGTAAATAAATTCGAGGGAATTTCTCAGATGAACATGGAAACTATATCTACCTCTCTCCAACGATGAATGATATCAATGAACGCTGGTGGGATGAATTTGAGAGGTGAAAAATGCTAATGAAGCTGGGAAGCAACGATCACCGATGAAGCTTGATCCCCCTATGAATGGAATTCTTCAGTAGTGAACATTAAATTGAGGTAGGGGTTTATTTTCATACAAGTATTCCCTATTATTCATTCTAAATGATGAATGCAAATCAAACCATGAACAGGTTAATCGACAGATCTCTAGTTCTTGTAGGAGGTTACTTTTGGGGGGTTTTTCCTTGGGATTAAATTATTATGGATTGAACATCATCCCCAAACCTCCCCCCTATTTTGAAATTTTTACGTGGAGGGAACATGCCAACACGAACAAGCCCCGAGGCCCTCTGAATGTGCGTTCTTTGTGACTGAATATCCAATTTGGAAGCAAGGAATATTCAAGGCCACCGTAGGAAAGGAGGAATTATCGGGAGGCCGTAGGCGCAAGTGGAATGAAGAACAGACCACCGGAGCACGTCCAGTGGTCTGCCGAAGATCCTTACAGTGTGCCGCGATGACACCAAAAGCCACCTCAATGGCTATCCCATGTGGAGGAGGCTGATACATTGGGCCACAACATTAAACAGTCCCGCAGCTTAGCTACGGGATCCTTACCTAGAGCCCAGTTGTTGCCAGCTGCACTTCACGGAGGGGGACACGGCGACGGCTACCACGACCTGGGTGAATACTACTGTTCTGGTCCAATGAGGTATGGGAATCTATTGGTGGACCATGACCTAGCCAGAAGGCTAGGCTAGAACCATTCCGGCGGGCCAAACCCACCCCTCCGGGCCGGGCCGGATGAGACCGAGTCAACGAGCGACCCGGTGGGCTGGACCCTAGGGTGAGCCAGGCCGGGTCCAGTGAGGCCCAATGGGACTGGCCAACTGGCCAGCCCAGAACAGACTGACCCAGACCCAGGCTGGGTCTGGTTAGGTCAGTCAAATTAATAGGGGCATGTGGGGGCCCCTGAGCTGGGTTGGTCGGGTCGGTCTGACCGGGTTCGACCAGGCCCAGACACAACCAACCCCTATTTACTAAAAGGCCAATGACTTGCGAACCGATCATCCAGTTGACGCACCGTCTGCGACATTGGGACCCATGTGACGAGGTGGTCCTTCTGAGATACTCTACATGAGTTTTGGAAATGTTTTTCAATATGGCCGGGTTGGATTTGACTTGAATCCAACCCGACACTTTTTACAAAAACTCCTAAATCTTACAGACCAGACGTCCTTTCAACGCGCCATCAATTGTGCTGGGACCCTTAAAACAAGATGGTCCTTTGGGAAACTCTATGTGGGACTTATTGATGGTAAAGGTATGAATGATAGCTTGAGTAGCAGATCCTTCTAGAATCAAGAATCCTAATTGCGGGAATCCAGTGGCTGGATGTGATGTGAGGAATGAGAGCGACCCTCCATGGATCTGCATGAGAGAGACCCTTTGTGGATCAGTAGTAGATCGACCCTCCATGGATCATCATAAAGGCGACCCTTCATGGATCAGCAGTAGAGAGACCCTTCATGGATCTATAGTAGAGAGACCCTTTGTGGATCAACATTAGCGCGACCCGTCGTGGATCAACTGTTGAGCGACCCGTCATAGATCGTCAGCAGAGTGACCCTTCTTCGATCAGCAGTGGAGCGACCCTTTGTGGATCAAAGGTAGAGAGACCCTTCGTGGATCATCAATAGATCTTATCAATATAATAAGTTGATTTAAAACTAACCATCTTTACTTCTATACTTAAGTTATACCAAGTGTGAGCTGTGCCTTTTGCTTTGTGCTTTACTTTGAGATCTATATTTGTGGTATTTTACTTTGTGGGTTTCTGTGAGACCCGAGTTGGTCTTAGGGTCCCTTATAAGAATTTTTATACTCAACCCTATATGGGATTCACCCACACCTGTTGTTTTTTTTGTAGATGAAAAATAAATTTGATTGCGACTTTGGGGATCCAGGACTATATGGTGCTTGGAGGTGGATCAATAGATGTAGTGTGCTGTAGTGACATACGACTATGAGCTATACCTAACCTTTAGGTAGGATCCTTGGTAGATGACCTCAAAAGCTTGTAATTACTTTTCTGTACTTTACTTTCAGTTGGGCTTGTATTCTGGCCCCTTTTACTTTCTGTAGTACTTGTACTTACCATTGGTTCTAGTTTCAGTTTAATTTCTGCAATATGTGCTACGCGTGTGTGTACAGTTTTAAAGGAAATGCCTTCCCTTTTGCAATATGCCTTTATGGTTCTAGTCACCAGCCACTGGCCTATGGAAGGTGAGCTTAGAGTAGTCGCATCATGGGACCTGAGGGAGAGGTCATGACAATATCAAAGGGGATGATGTATCTTGGACTGAGAATTAAATTCTTCTTGAACCTTATGACTTACTTCTATGATGATATAAGAAAGAACACTTTAACCTTGAACTCAAACTCTATGTCTCATCGATAATTTTTTATATAGAATTTATATAAACTTGGTGTTAACTTCATTTGATGTTGAATGGTTTGAACCTTCTCTGTCATTTTACAGATAATATCAGGCCCCATCATCTTCCTCTCTCCAAATTTATCCCATTATGTTGTAGTTTGAATCCTCTACCCATACAATGAATCAATGGTTCCATTTAAATTCTATAATGGAAACTATTATTATATGAGAAATCTAATAGGGGAAGGTGTTGATACCAACATCCTTTAAAATACATTGAACAATATCTCAATATATCTTCAAGAGTTTGAATTGTTATTTAATAATGAATATCCTTCCATGGGTGATACCAATTATGAAGCTCAGTTTCATATAAAACATTTACTAAAGGCTTATCCAAAACCTCAAGGTAAAAATAAAATCATGATCCAATACAACTGAGAGTGAAAAACCATGTATTCTTACCACTTACCTTATATACATCATGGTTATATTCCCAAGTGTCCTGGATTTCAATGGTATTCCATGACTTAGTGAGGTGATAGACTACCATCATGATCACATTATTTTCATTAGGTTTCTTGGGGATTCCTATGATGAAACACATAGTTATGTTTTCATTCTTATAAACCAGTATGGGTAATGGTTTCATCACACCATTTTACTTAAATTATTTTTCATTTACTTCTTATTATACCAAACATCGAGACCCATATTTTGAAATCTACCTCTTCATGTAATTCCAAAATAATTTTTTCTTTATATGTCTATATATCTTAGTTCTTATTTGATGAATAAATAAGGACGAGTGTTTTGAATCATCCATAAGTTCCTTATTTGGTCTTAGTTTTTATGGGACACATATCTGGGTTCAAAACCTTATAATCCCATCTTTAGAAAAGTTGTTCACTATATTTTTCTACAGTAACTCATTACTTTTCATGCCTCTTTGATCCTCTCAATAATGGATGGTTGAGAAGTTATTTTAAAATGGTAGGTTGAATATCATTTTCTCATTCTTATGTACATCATTTATGTGTACAATAATATTGGATCCCTTACAATCCTCATCATGGATTAGGTTTCCAAATCCTTTCTACTTAGAGAATCTTCCACCTTGTTCTCCTTACCAGGATGGTAATGAATTGAATAATCATAATCCTTGATAATATCCAATCACCTTGATTGGAACATATTGAGATCCTTTTGTGTGAATATATACTTTAGGATTTTGTGATCAATATATATGTCTTACTTCTACCCACATAGATAATGCCACCAAAAATTGAATATGAAGATCACTATAACCAATTTTAGATTATGTGTTGGGTAGTTCTTCTCATGGATCTTTAATTGGTGGGAGGTATAGGATATTAATTTTTCATCATTCATGAGTACAAAACCCAAGACAATTTTGGATGCATCTTTATAGATCAAAACTCCTTCCCTATTGGTGGGTAATGTGATCATAGTTGCAGTGATTAGACCTTTCTATAGATATTTAAGGATCTATTCACATTAATTTGTCTAGAAAAACATGAAACCCTTCTGATTTAACTTGGTTAGTGGTATTGAAAATTGTGGGAAGTTTCTCAAAAATTAAATATACTACCCAGCGAATATAACTAAACTATAGATAAACATCACAAATTTTGGTCTCGGATATCCTTCAATTGCCTCTATTTTTGAGTGATCCACAAATATCCCATTTCTAGTGATAACATTCCCAGGAAGGTTATATTATATATCCAAAACTCACATTTACTGTACTTCACAAATAAAATTTCCTTTATCAAATTATTCAACATGGAATTCAAATGCACCTCATGTTCCTCCTTACTTTTGGATTGAAAAAGAATATCGTCTATAAATACTACCACAAAATTTTCAAGGTAATTCTTAAAGACTCTATTCATTAAGGACACAAATATTTTTGAATAATTAGTGAATCCAAATAAAATCACTATGAACTCTTAGTGCATATACATTTTTTGAAAAGTATAATCAATTATATCCTTAATATTCACCATTACATGGTAATATCATGACCAGTGGTCCACCTTGGATAAGTATTAAGATCCATGCAGTTGATTAAACAAGTCATCAATCCATGGCATAAGATACTTATTCTTTATAATGATCTTATTGAGTTCATGATAATCAAATAATAGGGCCATTTAATCATCCATGTTCTTGAAAAAAGGGATCAGTGCACCATGTGATGAAGAACTTGGGTGTATAAACCCTTTATCTAGATTCTTCTACAATTGTTTCTTTAGTTCCTCAAGTTCAAAAATGGAAATTCTATATTGTCACGAACCGACCCAACGGGGCTCGAGCCGCGACTCCCCAAGCCCGCCTCCAATAGGCCAGGGGCTGGCGACTAGCGCCGAGTAGGCTATCACACACATGGGAGGTATTAGCCTATGTTACCTGTACACACGCACCCACAAACACCTCCATGCAATAGTGTAGAGATATAGAAACTGAAAATTAAATGCATGCATACAATCTATCCCAAACCAGAGTGCAACAGCAAAAGTACAAGGGCAAAACAGGGCCCACCAAAAGAAAACTACAAAGCATGTCCAACCTGCTCTGAAGAAGGGGAACGCTGCCACAAACACCCGCCGGAAAGATCCCTCAGCACAGCTCCGGTAAACACCCCAGTCAACTCGCTCACTAAGCTCCGCCTGCTCCGGGTCCTCCTGGTACTCTGTCAAAAGGCCTGTGGTCTGCACAAGACACAAACATGTGCGGGAAAAGCCCGTGAAGGGGTGAGTATAAACATACTCAGTAGGCACCCCAAAAACCCAAAACCCAAGGGAGAAACTGAAAGGCAACAGTCCGCTCAACCCATCCAGAGGGAACCCAGACGAGAGAGAAACTCCATATCGTGACCATCCTCGGCTAAACACAACTAGTCAGCTCAGCTCAGGTGTATGCCCATACATACACCTTGAACAATCCAGATATACACAGCTCACGCCACAAAGCCACAAGAGGTACCGACCTCATCACCAGCAACTGTCCACAACCAGGAGAGTACACCACGAACACTGTCATACCAGATGACACTCATCCGAGAGATACACTCCATCAGGTCCCAAACAAACATATCAGACGCTCACCCGAGAGACCACGCTCGTCGGATAACATCACTGAGGAAACATCTCCAAAACACCATAACCACCAAACTCCTCGGATAGGGGATCTCCGCTAGGGTCTGCTAGGGGATACCAAGACCCACTCCGGTATACGTATCTCATAGATAGGGGATCACTCCCAGGGTCCGCTGGGGGATACCACGACCCGATATGGCATACATAGTACTCACAGATAGGGGATCACACCCAGGATCCGCTGGGGGATACCAAAACCCGATCTGCACTCGACAGAAGCTTCACACTCATATAGAGGATCATCGTCCATATAAAGATGGTCACGACGATACTGGAACCCTATCTGGTATAACTCGCGATGTAGGGGATCGAACCGACGATGCCACAACCCTACCAAAACCACGCGCTGAGTAGGGGATCGCATAACCAACGATACCGCAACCCTACCGACACCAAGCGCTGAGTAGGGGATCGTATAACCAACGATACCGCAACCCTACTATAAACATCATGCTGAGTAGGGGATCGTAAACCCGACGATGCCACAACCCTACTGTGCACGACCCACCGCATAGGGGATCATATTCCCGATGATGCCACAAACCCTACGGGGTTAACCTGCTAGATAGGGGATCACCGCCCATGAATAGGCGGTCACAGTGATACCAAGAACCCGATCTAGGGTAAAGATGCTAGAGGATCCACTCCAGGCCCACCGGAGGGATACCACAACTCTAACAGTTTAAACATCCCATCGAGAGGATCAGAAACCCATACGAAGGTTGTGATACCACACGAACCCTCGTAGGAACGAACTAAGGGAGAACCCTCAACCACTGCTGGTCCAAACGTCGCTAACCCGAGCGACTCGCCCCAAAGCCACACTGCGCACCTCCGAAGCCAAAACCGAGGCCACCATCGCGTTCTACGCGAACAAACACGCAGGATAGGCTGTTTACTCGCCCGAAACGGAGCACCGGTGAAAAATGCACTATTCACCGTAGCTAGCTTGCGCGGGGCCCACGCTACCATCCCGAAACCCATCGAGAGGATCGCACCACGGCGATCCCCGAGGAAAAACAAGCTGAATCGACTAGTCGCTCGTCCAAAACGGACACCCGGTGGAAAAGGTACTATTCACCGAAGGCCAGCTCGGGTGGGGCCCACGCGTAGATTCCGAAACTCATTGAACGGAATGCACCATTACGATCCTCTCGGAAAAACACACAGGGTCGACTATTCATCCGCCAAAAACGGACTCCTGGTGCAAAAGCTGCATTTCCCCGCAAACGCCAAAACCCGGCCTCATGGGGCCCACAACCCGTTCTCAGTCCCAACACCCGGAAACCATCTCAAAAAGTCCGTCATACCATCAGGGTCCCAACGCCACTGACAGTACGTCAATCGGACGCTCCGGGTAGAAGTTACAACGGCCCGAAGTCGTAAAATAATAAAATAATATTATTTTATACGACGTTTCTAGCTCCCAGACCACGATCCCGAACCTTAAAACCCTCGAACCCACACCCGAGGGTTTGCCTCGTCGTCAGGGTTGCGTCGCCGCAAACGGCGCGCGAATCCGACTCCCGAAGTGCAAGATACGGGGGTTTAAAGACCCCCCGTATGCGAAAAGTGGCCGGACCGGCCCCGACCGGCCGGTCCGGCTGGCCTGGACCGGCCCCCGCCACCGGCCCGCCCTGGCCGGCGGCCTCCGCCGCGCGCCGCCGCGCCGGTGCCGCGCCGGTGGACCTTCCGCGGACCACCGGGAGCACCCTGGTGGTCCGTTTCGCGATCCGGAGGCGTCTACACGACCCTCGAGACCCGATCTACACTGCTACGGCTTCAATTTGCAGAAAAACGCTGCAAAAACGGGATCCGGGATTGTAAAACTCAAACCGCCTACCTCGCGGGCGAAACACCGACGTTCTGCCTCAGATCCGCGCTCCAGAGCTTCCGCTGCGTGCTCCTGGAACGTCCGCCGTCGAATTCCGAGCTCGTGGGCGCTTCGTTTGCTCGTTTCGGCGGAGTGGCGGCGAAGAACAGCGAAGAACGACGAAGAACGATTAAAAGAGGGGGGGGGGGGGGGGGGGGGCGCTGATATTTATATCAGCCGCCCGCCGGCGCCAAACTCGCCTCGGACCCGACGCCCGATGCGATCAAAAGTAAGGTCACCCCTAGGGTAAACGCGTCGTTCTGAACGCAACGACAGTCTCAGATTTTCCATCCGAGACTCTGTTCAGAAGTTATTCGAGCCGACGCTCGCACACTAACTTGCTACTTATTTACGGAAACGCCCCTGGTGGCGTTTCTCACCGCAGGCCCGCGACCGCAATGTTTACACCCCGCCTAGGGTAAACGGCACGTTCCGGACGCAACTGTGCCCTCAGATTCCCGTTCTGAGCTACCGTTTAGGAGATATCACACCCCCGCCACGTGCATAGTATAAAAATACTTAATATTTTTATAAAATTAATTCCGGGAACACCGGGCCTCGGAATCATACGCCGTCTTCGCGCCTAGCTCTGGAATTATTCGTAGAAATATTCCAAAGTCTGACAGGGCCAAAAACCCGAGTCGCTACATCCTCCCCCCTTAGAACTTTTCATCCCCGAAAAGCCCTAAGCACAAGGAAAGCGACTGGACTCTCAACTGGGTCTCACACACTAGCGAGCTCACCAACAAACAACCACTCAGGGTCTTACCAACGCCCTGAACAAAACTCGAGAAAGAAACAAAAGGAAAGAGTACCGCTAAACAGTGTCTGAAAAACTACTGCAGTAAGTAGAAAGGACACAAGGCGTACCTCTATCCATCCGCGGTGCCTCTGGGTCGACTGCCTCCAGGGCATGGAGCTGTCCTCGCCCTCGACCACCAGCTCCCTGAGCTTGGCGTGGACCACCTGGGGGTGGGGGTGGTGGCAACTGGTACTGTCTACCACCGCCTCCCGCTGAACCAGCTCCGATGCCACGTCCGCCGCCCTACGGACCTCCTTGCTCGAGATGTTGCCTCTGCCAAGGCGGTCCATCGACCTGCTCCCTCTCAGCAGCACGTCGGGTCAGACAATCTCTAGCAAGATATCCCCGACCATCGCAAGCGTAACACCGCCTCTCCTGCGGCTGACCAAAACTGGCCTGCGAGCCCTGTGAGCTCCGAGGCTCAGATCCTCCATCCCGGGATCGCCTCCTGAAACGTCGGCCACGTCCAGACCCCTGAGTCTGTCGTCGGCTACCAGATGCCGATCCGACCGATGAAGTCTCAGCTCTCGAGTTCCCAGCACTAACAGGGGGAAACTGCTCAGCCAGAAAACTCTCCACCACCAGCGCTCGCTCCAGCACTCCAGCATAGGTGGGGAGGCACAAGGAAACCACACCTGCTCGGATATCCCTGCGTAAGCCCTGCTCGAAGGTCCGAGCCCTAAAGAACGGGTATCGAACCATATACAGGGAGTAGCGCGATAGGTCTGTAAACCTCGCTGAGTACTCCGACACAGTCATGCTCTCCTGTCGAAGCTGCAGAAGCTCCTGGATCCGCACTGACCTCAGCGTCACCGGATAGATCTCCTCCCTGAAGAGTCGCTCAAACTCTACCCACGTGAGCGTCTCCTCGTCATGGGACTGCGTCAACAAACTCCACCATCGCCCGATAGAACCATGCAGAAGGATCGCCGCTAGGACCACCATCTGATCTGGAGGTGTCCTCACTAGGCGGAAAACTCAGGTGACTGCCTCAAGCCAGTCATCAGCTGCCTGGGGGTCTGGATCACCCCGGAACCTCAGAGGTTGATGCCTCTGGAACTCGTGTAGTGCACTCAGCCTGCGTGCAACCTCGTCCTAGACCGCCGGCACAACCAGCTCCTCAACAGGTGGTGGCTCAACTGGCAGACCACCTGGAGGTGCAACCTCAGAACCTGCGCCCTGCTCCACAGCCACTACACGGGTCGGGTCATCAACACAATCCTACTGCGGAACCCTCGCTGGCTGTCGTCGTGGAGGCATCCTGAAATACATTCAAGACGTACCATAGTCAAAGAGTATATCTGGAAAGCTGACTCAAGAAGGACAAGGAAAAACCAAAAACCCAGTCCTATATGATGCATGTACCATTATGTCCCCGCGACCAGTGTACGAATGTCCCGAGTCGAAAGGCAGGTTATCAGAGTCCTGGTGTATGGATACGTCGGCCGCCGCACCAACACTGGAGTCCCTGGCCTGAAAACCGAGCTCGAAACACCATAACACTGCCGCTATGCAACCCAAACCAAGATCACAGCTAGACCAGCTACGCTCTGAGATCCCAAAGGTGGAACCTCCTCTGATACCACTCTGTCACGACCCGACCCAACGGGGCTCGAGCCGCGACTCCCCAAGCCCGCCTCCAATAGGCCAGGGGCTGGCGACTAGCGCTGAGTAGGCTATCACACACATGGGAGGCATTAGCCTATGGTACCTGTACACACGCACCCACAAACACCTCCATGCAACAGTGCAGAGATATAGAAACTGAAAAGTAAATTCATGCATACAATCTATCCCAAACCAGAGTGCGATAGCAAAAGTACAAGGGAAAAAGAGGGCCCACCAAAAGAAAACTATAAAGCGCATCCAACATGCTCTGAAGAAGGGGAACACTGCCACAAACACCCGCCCGAAATCTCCCTCGGCACAGCTCCGGTAAACACCCCAGTCAACTCGCTCACTAAGCTCCGCCTGCTCCGGGTCCTCCTGGGACTCCGTCAAAAGGCCTGTGGTCTGCACAAGACACAAACATGTGCGGGAAAAGCCCGTGCAGGGGTGAGTATAAACATACTCAGTAGGAACCCCAAAAACCCAAAACACAAGGGAGCAACTGAAAGGCAACAGTCCGCTCAACCCAGCCAGAGGGAACCCAGACGAGAGAGAAACTCCATCTCGTGACCATCCTCGGCTAAACACAACTAGTCAGCTCAGCTTAGGTGTATTCCCATACATAAACCTTGAACAATCCAGATATACACAGCTCACGCCACAAAGCCACAAGAGGTACCGACCTCATCACCAGCAACTGTCCACAACCAGGAGAGTACACCACGAACACTGTCATACCAGATGACACTCATCCGAGAGATACACTCCATCGGGTCCCAAACAAACATCTCAGACGCTCACCCGAGAGACCACGCTCGTCAGATAACATCACTGAGGAAACATCGCCGAAACACCATAACCACCAAACTCCTCGGATAGGGGATCGCCACTAGGGTCTGCTAGGGGATACCAAGACCCACTCCGGTATACGTAGCTCACAGATAGAGGATCACTCCCAGGGTCCACTGGGGGATACCATGACCCGATCTGGCATACGTAGTACTCACAGATAGGGGATCACACCCAGGATCCGCTGGGGGATACCACAACCCGATCTGCACTCGATAGAAGCTTCACACTCAGATAGAGGATCATCGTCCATATAAAGATGGTCACGACGATACCGGAACCCTATCTGGTATAACTCGCGATGTAGGGGATCGAACCGACGATGCCACAACCCTACCGAAACCACGCGCTGAGTAGGGGATCGCATAACCAACGATACCGCAACCCTACCGACACCAAGCGCTGAGTAGGGGATCGTATAACAAACGATACCACAACCCTACTATAAACATCATGCTGAGTAGGGGATCGTAAACCCGACGATGCCACAACCCTACTGTGCACGACCCACCGCGTAGGGGATCATATTCCCGATGATGCCACAAACCCTACGGGGTTAACCTGCTAGATAGGGGATCGCCGCCCGTGAATAGGCGGTCACAGCGATACCAAGAACCCGATCTAGGGTAAAGATGATAGAGGATCTACTCGGGCCCCACCGAAGGGATACCACAACTCTAACAGTTTAAACATCCCATCGAGAGGATCACAAACCCATACGAAGGTTTTGATACCACACGAACCCTCGTAGGAACGAACCAAGGGAGAACCCTCAACCACTGCTGGTCCAAACGTCGCTAACCCGTGCGACTCGCCCCAAAGCCACACTGTGCACCTCAGAAGAAAAAACCGAGGCCACCATCGCGTTCCACGCGAAAAAACACGCAGGATAGGCTCTTTACTCGCCCGAAACGGAGCACCAGTGAAAAGGCACTATTCACCGTAGCTAGCTCACACGGGGCCCACACTACTATCCCGAAACCCATCGAGCGGATCGCACCACGGCGATCCCCTCGGAAAAACAAGCAGAATCGACTACTCGCTCGTCCAAAACGGACAGCCGGTGAAAAAGGTACTATTCACCGAAGGCCAGCTCGGGTGGGGCCCACGCCTGGATTCCGAAACTCATCGAACGGAACACACCATTGCGATCCTCTCGGAAAAACACACATGATCGACTATTCATCCGCAAAAAACGGACTCCTGGTGCAAAAGTTGCGTTTCCCCGCAAACGCCAAAACCCGGCCTCGTGGGGCCCACAGCCCGTTCTCAGTTCCAACACCCGGAAAACATCTCAAAAAGTTTGTCATACCATCAGGGTCCCAACACCACTGACGGCACGTCAATCGGACGCTCCGGGTAGAAGTTACAACGGCCCGAATTCGTAAAATAATAAAATAATATTATTTTATACGACGTTTCTAGCTCCCGGACCACGATCCCGAACCTTAAAACCCTCGAACCTACACCAGAGGGTTTGCCTCGTCGTCAGGGATGCGTCGCCGCAAACGGCGCGCGAATCCGACTCCCGAAGTGCAAGATACGGGGGTTTAAAGACCCCCGTATGCGAAAAGTGGCCGGGCCGGCCCCGACCGGCCGGTCCGGCCGGCCGGGACCGGCCGCCGCCGCCGGCCCGCCCTGGCCGGCGGCCTCCGCCGCGCGCCGCCGCGCCGGTGCCGCGCCGGCAGACCTTCCGCGGACCGCGGGGAGCACCCCGGTGGTCCGTTTCGTGATCCGGAGGCGTCTACACGACCCTCGGGACCCGATCTACACTGACGGCTTCAATTTGCAGAAAAACGCAGCAAAAACGGGATCTGGGATTGTAAAACTCAAACCGCCTACCTCGCGGGCGAAACGCCGACGTTCTGCCTCAGATCCGTGCTCCAGAGCTTCCGCTGCGCGCTCCTGGAACGTCCGCCATCGAATTCCGAGCTCGTGGGCGCTTCGTTTGCTCGTTTCGGCGGAGTGGCGGCGAAGAATGGCGAAGAAAGACGAAGAACGATTAAAGGGGGGGGGGGGGCTGATATTTATATCAGCCGCCCGCCGACGCCAAACTCGCCTCGTACCCGATGCCCGATGCGAACAAAAGTAAGGTCACCCCTAGGGTAAACACGTCGTTCTGAACGCAACGGCGGTCTCAGATTTTCCATCCGAGACTCCATTCAGAAGTTATTCGAGCCGACGCTCGCACACTAACTTGCTACTTATTTATGAAAACGCCCCTGGTGGCGTTTCTCACCGCAGGCCCGCGCCCGCAAAGTTTACACCCCGCCTAGGGTAAACGGCACGTTCCGGACGCAACCGTGGCCTCAGATTCTCGTTCTGAGCTACCATTTAGGAGATATCACACCCCCGCCATGTGCATAGTATAAAAATACTTAATATTTTTATAAAATTAATTCCGGGCACACCGGGCCTCGGAATCGCATGCCGTCTTCGCGCCTCACTCTGGAATTATTCGTAGAAATATTCCAAAGTCTGACAGGGCCAAAAACCCGAGTCTCTACATATATATATTCTTAGATATTGGAAATTATTGAGTATAAGTATGATCAATAACTCAACCGCTCATCTAGGGTGAATATTGGGAAATTATTTAGGAAACACATCAACAAATTCCCTTTCAATGGAAATTTAATCAAGGGTGAAATTTTAATTAGTCTCAATCATTTTAGAAAGATATGCTTGATCACAAGGAAATAATATCCTTACTTGAGATGATGATACCAAATGAGATTCATTCTTCTCATTAAAATTGTATATAATCATAGGACAACTCATGATATACAGGGTGATTTATTAATTTCATCAATTTATGTTGGCTCTATATATGGAAAATAAATCCATGCCTAAAATAGCATAAAGTTCTTATAAAGGGAGTATCATAAGGTTAACTAGGGAATTAAACCCACAAATTTTTATTAGGGATTAGTTATATTCTAGGGATGCAACAATTGACCCATTTTAAATCTTCACCGGTATCTCTACTTCTATGTTCTGAGGTGGATTTTTAATAGTTATACTAAACTTATATGATATGAAAGAACATGTATAAAAATTGATAATAAACCTGGCTTCACTATTTGATTTTAGTTATGATCATTTGCTACATCCAAAATAGACTCAGGGATCCGAAGTTTCATATTATTAAACACATAAATGGGAAATAGTGATTATTAAAGGGATAAATAAAAAATGACATAAATTCCTTAACATATGAATTTATAGGATTCAATATAAGTTATATAGGATCTATTTACAAATATAAAATAATATGGGATTTGTTTTCATTCATAATGGTTTATAAAGATCTTGTGAAGTTACAAAATCATATTCCCTCAGAGTTTCAAACTGTGTGGGTAGCAGGGACAATTTTCATGCACCAGGTGACGATCGAGTCCAGTTCAAGGTGCCCTTTTGGAGTTTATTCCCCGAGGTACAACTATTCTAGATATACATCTACTTGCAATATCCAGATAGTTTTGTATTTACTTGAAAAATAATTAATCTATAAGTTACCAAAATTTAGTGCTGTTTTCCTATGTTTAGTCTTATCCTTAAGAATTTATCTCGGGGTTTTTAATCATAATCCAAAAAATAACAAGACTTGGCTCTGACACCAACTATGACAAACTAGATCTTTTATAAACCTTACTTCATGATTTATTACATAAAGATAAACATAATACAATCCTAGAAGATCATGAGTCCTAGTGTCTTTGGGAAATTAGGTACATGAATTAACAACTTGTAAAATAAATTAAACAAAATTATTTAAAAGCTCTATAACATGCACTTATATTCCATCGATCTTCAAAAATTTCATGGGAAACCTAGGGATGTACATAAGAAATGAGTGATCTATAAATACCAGTAAGGTAATAATCAAATCATAACATGATAGAAATAATAAATGTGAATAAATAGTTATATAAATGAGAAATAAAAGTGGTTATAATTATAATTTTGAATAATGAGACATGATACGGTATGATAACATCAAGGCATTATAGGAATATGGAAAAAAAAATGATGACATAAACATATTTCTAGGAAAACTAAAAATAAAAATTTACATGGTATAGAAAGTAACATAATGGATTAGTTTCACTCCCTAATCTCATACATAATGACTCACAAGGGAAAAATGTTACATAATGCATTGGAGGGCTATACAATTCCCGAACCACCTGTCACATTTTATCATGTGAAATCATTAGTGTTCCACATAGATCATAAAACATAAGAAAATATTTCATAAATTTTAATCCCATGATTAAGGAGTTAAGGATACATACATGAAATTAACTAATCAATAAAAGATATAAACACCTAGGTGAATACCCTTGAGTGTAAATGGGGATGGGTATTCACCACACAAATGTTTTGTATGGAAAAATCATAGAATAATATTTGATGCATAATGGGGGTACATAAAGATTCATAAAAGGATTTAATGAGATTGAAATGGGTATATCATCACTTGAAAATCATAAATACTATTAGTGGTATGTTTTAAAACATGTCCCATAATTGAAAATTTGGAATCAAAAGGAATAATATAAAGAAGGCAGTTGAATAAAGAGGGGAAGGAGAGGATCCCTTACCTTGAGAGAGTGCTTCTTAAAGCTTGGGATGAGCTTATTAAGATCTTGGGGAACATTGGTTGGAATATAGAGATGTAAGGGAAGAGTAAATTCATGCTCCAAGTTTTTTTATTGAAGATTAATGGGATGTTGGGTGTGTTTATATATCAAAAAGAGTGGAGAATTATTTATTAATGTCTACATATATGTTTTGGACTCTACAAGATAAAGTGATCAGAAACAAAAAAATTTAAATGATTTTTTCCCATGGTTTCTACCAAAGAGGATTGGTTTTAATTATTTTATAATTCTAAGAAACAAACACATTAAAATAATACACTTGGTGATGTGTAAGTGAGCCATGTTTATAAATAATTGCTTTTAAAACCATAAAATATAATATATGTTTTGGGTGATTCATTAAAGCTTTATGAAATTAATAAAATAACTTAAAAAAATTATTTTTAAGTTAAAATATATATTTGGTCATGAATACTTTATATGTCATATATTAAATCACTTTTAGGTCATTATGATGTCATAATACATACAATATATTTATACCTTATTTAATTTTTATCCAAAAATTCAGCTCTCTCAGAAAATTATGAAAAATAACCCATTGGATAATTTACAAATTCTAATTTCAAAAGTAATATTTATTTTATCAAAATAATTATCTAAAATGATAATTTAATCTTTTAAATCAGAAATCTCCATTTATTGAAAAATACTGGTTTTTAAAAATAATTGTTTTTTGACCCTTATAAAAATTAAATTTGTCTTCATAAAATTAAATTATAATTTATATTTAATAAATATTATTTAATAATATTATTTTATTAAAATATCATTTATTTAAAAAATTCTTGTATTCCAAAAAAAGTGTACCTTGATTGAAATTATATATTTCCCAAAAACACTATTTGTGTTTCATCATATCAAAATTGATTTTTTATCAAAATTATTATTTAATAATTATAAATAAATATGTTCACCTATACCCTGATGGATTGATAAAGTAATATCCTTCATGTTATCCTTATATAAATTCCTAGTTCACTACCTACAATAATGAGGTAAACCTAAATATGTTCACCTATACCCTGATGGTATGCCATAAACCATCTTCGAACCACCTCGCCCAGGAAATGTCATCTCCTTTCATAGAGGGTACAAAATTTGATAGGTCCATGAACCTCCCAGAATTCCCCATGACTGATGTGTCTCCCTAATATAAGTTTATAAAATAATGATCTCGATCTTACCTCAATTTGTTAGGAAACAAGTGATCAGAGAACATAGTCTCGAAGTCCTTCCACACCAGCCCTTACCTATACACCCAACCAGTGCTTCACTACATCCCTGAGCATATTAGTGGGAAACTTAACCCTCCACCCTATGGTAATCTCAATATGATCAAAAATAGTTTTCATATACTATATTTACAACTCTCTTTCCTATGGTTCAACCTCACCCTAAAATAGGGGGTGTTTTGACTAAAACTCCCATGTGAGATATTCCATGTATAGATTAGCTCCCCAAACTCCCTAATCAATGCTATGAATGACCCACACCATGATTTCATTGAGTGTATAATCTATACATGTATCAAACTACAATGAACACTATGGATTCCCCATCAACCTCATAGCCTCTACTTGTGGGTCATTATCATGACCCCCCCTTAAGGGCCTCATCTAGTACATTACCTGGTGGTGCCACATATCCACACTCATGATTCTCTATCGAATTCCATCTAGGAATCATCTCACAAAGAATAAAAATCAATGATAAATAATTATACCAACAATCAAGATATCACAAATAGGGAAAATTGTAATGTGTTTCCACTATAGGAAAATGACCATTTCATGGCGGTTTAAACTGCCTCCATATGCTTCTTCAGTGGTTCCAAAAAACCGCCTCTAAATTGTGTGTTGGTATACAATACACGGTTGTTTACTTGTTTTAGTGGCATTTTACAGTAACTGTCATAGTGGAAACATTTAGTGGTGGTTTTTTATGATTTTAGCGGCCTTTTTCCTGTTGAAAATGAATTTATTTTAGCAGTGGTTAATACTCCCGCTAAACGAAATCATTTTCACCTAGAAAACCGCCTCTAATACCAAGAAAACTACCACAAAATAATAAAGGAATATGAAAATTGTGTAGTGGCTATTTTAACCACTATGGATAAAAAAATACTGAAATTTTTGTGGCGGTTAAAACCACCAACAAACATAATAAATTTATTTCACGGTGGTTAAAAACACCACTAAATCTAGATTTACAAAAAAAGCAGCTGATTCTGCAACCCCAGTACCAGTGCCCTGAAAAAAAAACCATTCCATTTTCACATGTACATATCCCACATACAAAAGAATACCAAAAGACCAAATTTTTCATAATAATCACATGATAGATACTTGAATAATAGGTTTAGTAAGATTTGGGTACATGAAATTTATTCTAAGTACATGAAGTGTCAGTTTTGGATAGAGTGGTTTCATAATCAGGGATAACACTTGATCTTGAGTATGTTGATGTATTTGTGAATCTAGCATAACTGAGAATTGTAATAGATAGTTGATGTTTTATTGGGTTGTATGGGAATTAAATTAGAATCATTTTTGAGATCTATCAATTAGAATTGCCATTGACCACAGTTACCAAGAATGGATTCACGTTTGACTGTACATACTAGTGTGAGGAAGTTTCTATCATATTGAATAAGTTGCTTTTGTCAGCTCTGATCCAAATAATTCCTCATCCTAACGTTGGAAAAGTAGTGAACTTTGATGCATCAAGTTCTGGATTAGGAAATATTATTATATCGAGTGATAAATTAGTCACTTTGGGTTTCATCAGATTTTAACCCACAAGATGAAATACTGTAATCCTATATTTTAGTTTGTAATTGTGGTCCATGCATTGAAATGATCGTGACATAACCACTTGGGAGAGAGATTTGTTGGGTACTTTGGCACCTAGAGTGCATATAATATTTTCTCACTACATGGACATAATATTTATCAGATTAATTTTATAGAGTACTTGTATATGTTTGAAATCAATAAATAGTATTCAACTAGAAATGGAAAGGTAGTGGTAAATGCATTGGGCTAGAAAATATAAGATATGGGAGAACATATTTCATTAGATGAATAGAATATCTTATCTTCACTATAAGACTAGTTGGTGGGTGTATTTGAGGGTTTATGGGAAGCAATGTGGGTATCATTAGAGATAATTTCTTTATTGGTTAAACAAGTAAAGACAAGTTAGAATATTTTTCTGGAATTTATCATGATGTGTGATAGGTTGGAATAATGTGAAACTATTTCAGGATTTAATTTTGTTATAGAAGGAGTGTTTATAGTTCATATCATGGTAATGGTCACATATTCCACGATATACAAGTTTATGAGATCATATAATGCTTTGAAGTGGGATGTTCACCTAGGTCCAACCATGATTTATAATAATGAAAAGTGGATGTTCTAGTGGCCCTCTATAGTTGGATACAATGAAGGCTTTTTTACTACTGATTGACTTATCCAAAAATTATCACTAAGTGTCAGAGTTGATAGTTGAAGTGGGATGTTCACCCAGGGCCGACCTGTTTTACCTCATAGTTTTGGTAATTATAATAGAAGTCTATGAGTTGATAGTTGAAGTTGTGTATAACATTTTATCCTTAGATCGATGAGTAGTCCTAAAGGATGATCCAAACCATATAAGACATGCTTCATGAATTCATTATAGATATTAGACACCAGATGAATCTTTTTTGGAGATACAAATTCTTATAGGTTAATACACTCAAGTGTTCAATATATATTTTTAAATTCTACTATTAATGAAGTGGACAGTCCCTCTACCTTAACAGGATCAAGACACTCAAGTGTTCAATAGATATTTGTAAATTATTATCAAAACTTTTTTGAATAAGAGGAAATAATAAGTGGGAGTGATCACATGAAAACTATAAGACATGAGGAGAGAATACTATAAAATTTGAATAATGAAGGGATATCCACTAAAAACAAGTTGAGGGGAGTTACAAAACTAGATATTCTCAAGAAAATCAATAAGAAGTTTGGTCATTCATCCTTGAGGTAACAAACCTAAAAAAATTAGGAAAAATGAATCATAAAAAATGATTCAGGACAATAAATAATTGAAATATATGGTTCATAACACACTTGAGTAATCAAGACATAAAAGGAAACATTAGAAATCAATAAAATACATAAAAGGAAACAAAATAAATCCAAAAAATGTTAGGTCATGAAAATGTTGGATGGAAACTATGTGACACACATGATACATATACAAACCGACTGTTAGCATTTATTTCCAACATTCCAACAATACAACTAATCATGGTCCGATGATGAACACAACTCATCACCCTCTCCATCTCCATCTCTACTTCTTACTAC
Source organism: Viscum album (assembly GCA_963277665.1). Taxonomy (NCBI): domain Eukaryota; kingdom Viridiplantae; phylum Streptophyta; class Magnoliopsida; order Santalales; family Viscaceae; genus Viscum; species Viscum album. The sequence goes on from OY728128.1 coordinate 1,750,914,724, forward strand.
CACCTATAAGAACATTATATTGAAAATTAAATATTTTTATATATTTTTAATTAAATTTAAAACCAATAATAGTTTTAAAACTAATTTATTTTGTATTTTTGTGATTTAACTTCTCACCACCATTCGATGGAATACCACCAGGGGAAGATCCGATCATCTTCTGATATAAGTCAATAAACACTTTCTACAAAGCAGATATCTAATCCCCCTAGTCTTGAATGGTGTTTCATAGAGAAAAAATATCTCTATGAGTTTCTCAAGGTATGAACTGACTACAACCATAATTAGATGCATCTGCAATACCCAGTAGCCTGCCAAAGACCTCAGATGGTATGTATCCCAAACCCATCCCACACACTCTACCAGGATGCTCCTTCCCAAGGACTTTAGCAACTTGGTTATCCTAGGAGACTGAGTAGGATTATGTAGGATTGGCATCCCATAGTTCTTTAATTTTTACCTATAAATGAAATAGAATTCATATTAGAAGAAACATATATTAACATAGTAACAACTAATAATAAGTTATTATAATGAAAAATGAGTTCATACCCCAACTTCTTTGGTAGGATCATTAACAAAACTTCCAACAGTTTTTCGGTGAACATTCAACCACACTTCTATTCAGAATGCTTCATTCCATAAACTCTATGACTACATTGAAAAACATAAATCAACAATTTAATATATTAAACAAATAATATTTCCTTATAAATATTTAAACTATTGAAAATATTAACAGAGCAGATCGGCTTTTAGAAAAACTCTTTGACCCCATAGTGTGAGGGATGACCTGCATAGCCCAACTTAATGCATTTTTTTCTTGAAAGATATTGAAATAAATAAAATGAAATTTAATAGTAATGTATTCAATGTTATATCCTATTCATATGCATTTATAAATGTAAAATGATATTAATATAGTAATATATATTTAAATACCATATGCTTCTCATCATGATGTTTGTTAACAAAAACATTTAATTGTTCTTTGGGTACCCCAATGGGTAAACTTATCATACATCTGTTGGGAGGTCAACAAAGTTTTTTTGAAATCACCCAACAATATCTATTTAAAGTCTTTCTATTTTTTCCATGATTTTCAATGTACACTTTCATTCTATCACATCAGCAACCATAAAGTGGAAAAAAAATCTGTACATAGAAATTAATTTTGAAAATATTAATAACAAGACATTCAATTACACCATAATGTATTAAGATTACCATTATTTGGGAATCAAAAACATCATTTTTCCAACTTTCATGCATATTCCTCCAATCATCATATGAAATAGGAATGGAAATGGGCTCCGCGGCCAGCTAGCCTAAAATCTGGCCAACTAATCCTACAACGTCATCCGTACATCTGAACTTTTTATATGAATCAAATGGGACAACTACCTTCTCTCTGGTTAGATTCCATACATATGAAATTTTTATATTTTTCTCCACACTTGAATTATTTCCATATTTAATGAACAAACCATTAGTTTAAAAAAATTTCAATAAATTTTTTCATATTAAAATTTGTACTTATAATAGCCACCCTCTAGTATCCCCACAAAGAACATGAAGTGGCGCACCACTCCCCCACTACTGAGGCTGCTGAAGTGGATGGTGATGACTAAGATACTGAATGGATGCTCATATAGGGTATGCTAGATGGTTTTGGGGGGGATGGTTCATGGGGGGAAGCAGATGGTGTCTCAGATGCCATAGGGAGGGAGACAAATGGATCATCATCTGTTTCAGTGGTTGATGAAATAGTATATCACTTCCTCCTTGGAATTCCTATCATTTAATAAAATAAAATTAAGTTCAAAACATATATTTCAAAAAATTTATGCAGAAAAAAATTAAAAATGATAACAGATGCAGAGTACTAACAAAAAAAATACATAACAATGATAATGAATGATTTCACAAATGAAATAAGTGGTTGATAAATGAATGCATAATTGTACATGCAACCATTATCTCCTTCAATCATATCAGTTTCCTACTACATTACTTCATCTAATTTATTCATCATTTATAGACTAGTATTTTCAATATCATGATGGAAAAATAAATCCAATTATTTTTTTTGATGAAATTAAATTTCAGAGGTCAAATCTTCCACTTTTTAACCCATACCATACAAATCTATTTTTTTACATGAGAAACTACACACCACCCTTCATACAAAAAATAATTCACATAATATACCATTTTTTCTTATGATGATAAGATATATGGATCATATAGGTCACGATCACAAACATCCAAAGTTGTGTCAATATTTCAGAATTAGTTAACAACTTTGGAGGTGGTCTATGATCAATGAAATGTTAAATTTTGGTCTATTCAGCTAAAATCTATGAGATTCATCGAGAAATATTTTATGGCATAAGAAGCACCATTTCCTACTCTGAGGTAGCCATTTTGGCTCAAAATCAAAGTTACAAATAGGAAAATCCAAACCCATGTAAGTGTACCAACCAGATAAATTCCTAAGCCCAAAGAAGTCACTAATGGTCCACATTAAAGTAACATGCATTTTGAACATTGTTTTAGAATAAGAATCAAATTTCTCAACACTTTTGCTCCATAAATCCAGTAATTCTTCAATTAATGGATGCAAGTATACATCAATATCATTTCCAAGAACGTTTTTCTCCATGAATAATCATTGAAATGAAAAAATACATTTGTTTCATACACATCCATGGAGGCAGATTATAAGGGATGAAAACAGCTGGACAAATACTATAACTGGTACTAAAAGTCCCAAATGGGTTGAATCCATCCGTAGCCAATCCCAATCAAACATTCCTAGGATCAGCTGAGAAATATGGATGAAATAAATAAAATTGCATCCATGATTGTGAATCTCTTGGATGTCACATATACTCATAATTGTTATTATCTACAAAATTCCACTTCATGTGTTTAGCAGTTTTTGATGACATGAATAATATTTTCAATCGAGGATTTAAAGGAAACTAACACAAAACCTTTATAGGTGTATTCATTTTATTCTTCTTCATGGTAGTATGTTGATTCAGACTTCCAACATCACCCATTGACTACCATCTAGAAGAAGAACATTTTTTTCAGTCCCGTATACTTGAATCCTCTCGCCAATAAAGCATACAATCATTGGGGCACATGTGTATTTTGGTATAATTCAAACCAAGCCTATTAACAAATTTTTTTCATATCATAAAAGTACTCGAGGATGTTTTCATCAGGAAATTCATCACCCCAAAATTACAATATCATGGACATTTCCTTATTTTTAATTCCATATAGACATTTGATATGGTACAACTTCAGTAGAAAATAAAGTTTTGAATATTTTAAAAATCCACTATACAACTCTTTATTTCCATTGAAAACTAAATCATGAAACATATTTTCCTTAGTTAATTTTTCTCTTACATTAGTTTCCACATAATCAAGAGGAGTATCCACTGATATGTTACAATCTTGATCTGGTTGTCTTACAGTCTCAAAAACATCACTTGTCATGTTGCTATTTGTATCACCCTCATCTGGTTGTTCTGATATGTTTTTATGTTGATGGTGGTGCCTTGCTATGCCGAATACATCATTTATATAGTTTTGAATTTCATTTTCCATTGTCTATAAAGTTGGGAGCTCATTATGTGGATTGACATCAGTGTTCAACCTCTCTGTAATGTTCAATTCTCTATGCCAAATCCAACACAAATATTGACTAGGGAATTGCGTCAATATTAAATGTTCATAAAATTAATATCTTTTAAACCATCTTCTAAATTTATATTTAGGACATGGAAATATCATTCTCCCTTCAATGGATCGATTATAAATTGAAAAATATAAAAAATCTCCCAAACCCTTAACATACTGAGGTGTGTTCCTCAGTAATGTGATCCATCTTTTAACCATGTATATCACAGTGTGCCTACACAATATTAAAAAAATTAAAACACATAACTATTAATAAATAGGTAAAGAGATTCATATATACTAGTTGTAAAAATATAAAAATATGTTAAATGAGGTTTTACTATATAAATACATATGGTAAATAATGAACCCACCCACTAGAAAACCAAATCATGAAAATTTAAAAGATCCATAAAAGAAGAGGAGAACAAGGATCCCATCCCTATAGTTTTTGTATGTCGTGCTACACCAAAATAGATGGACAAACTAATGATGTCATAAATTTGATATGACAAAGTTAAGGGATTGATAAATCATATAATAATTGAATATAAGTTAGTAATATGAAATGGAAACAAAATATTACCTTAAAATAAAAGTTTTTATGCTTTTAAGAAAGAGATATAAGTTTGGGTTGGAAACATTAGTAGTGAAATGGTTTCTAAATAAGATTTTAATAATTTGAAAAAGATTTTGTCTAATAAGTTTAAGATTGTAAAATACATTACCAGTCATGATCAAGTTTCTAATTTTAGTGTAATGGGTTTTGTAGATATCCCATGATAAATTCCGTTATTTCTAGAAGATCTTTCTACAATGAGAAATTTTTTTATAGATTATATTTTGACATTGTAACCTTGAAACTTTGATTGAAAATAATAAAGTATTGGTTGAGAAGTTATCCTATAGAGAGCCTGGTGTTTAGTTTTTGTTTGACTAGATGAATTCTATGATGTGAAAACATGTTCAGTATTCTAATACTATTAAATTTTTTCTAAAATAGCATCTGGTAGAGGCATTGGACATGTTCCATGATTCATGATTTTTGATGAAGGAATAGTATGGGATAATGAATTAGAATTTTTATCTATTTAGGAGGGATTTAAAGGTAATGCATTAGACTATTCACAATTCCCTAACCACAAAATATATTTTTTTTCTGATGAGCCTAATAATTTTTCTTATATTACCCCATAACCTGTTAAACCCTTGTTCCAAAACTCATTTGTAAGATGGGATTATTAATAAAAAATATATTTTTTATTTATATTCTATTATTTGATATCTTTAATATCTATTTAAATTTTACTATATTTGTATGTTTCATATCCTATTTGTTTTTCAGAATACAATTATTTTTGGTTAACATAACATTCTATAATGAATTATAATTTTTAACTATAGTTTTATGTTATTTTATTGTTTATTATTCCAATTCTTATTATGCTTGAAGAAAATAGAAATGTATCACTTTACAAATCACAATGGTGGGTTAATTTTTTAATTTATTCAAGTGTTTTTAAAATTCTAGGAAACCAAAAAAAGGCTAGGGAACCTAAAAAATAAAACCATAATATATTTATATATCAAATGATGTAAATAGGGTGTGAGAAAAACTAATCCCAGTATGATCTCAAAAAGGATTTTGTGATAGTGTTTTCAAAACAAATCTCATTTATGATAGTTGTAAACATAGTTAGATAATATATTTTTATTAATAATCACATGGAAAACCAAATATCACCTTAACATATATTTTATAAACTTATATTTTCTTCTTCTTTAAATGAAAATAATCATTTTAAAAGTATAACTTTAAAACCCTTTCATTCTTTAAAACCAACCATTTCATTTTTAATTTTAAAAATAATCTAGAAACACCATTTTAAAAACACTTCAAAAAAAATTTAATGAAACAATCCCATTCTCATAAACTGTAAAAATTAAACACCATGTCACCACATCACAAACTAGATATGAGTAAAAAAGAAAAATTCATGGTTCCCACCATATTAATCAAAATAGGGGACAAAAGGAATGAGGGTCCCTATATGGAATCCATATAGTATCATGGGAAACAAAAAAGGTCAAAAAGTAAGATAGTCCTAGACCTTACCAATACTTGATACCTACCACTGACATATGTTTCATCTAAACAACACAAGTCACTTGAGTATCCTGCACCTAGCATCATAGGGGGAACTCCCCACTATCCATGGTATACAACACAACTAGGGGACACCAATAGTGTGTAACTATCTAGTGTAACATAAATATAGACCTCTCTCTCAGTGACTAGTGTACCCATGACAAAAATAATAGGAGATGAGTAATCGAACAAGTTATATGATTAATGAAACAATATAATATAAATCTGACCTCATCTCCAACAACCTTGCAATAAACAACACAAAAAATATCATCTATTTCATAAAAATACATATAAAGATAAGGGGGAATCATTTAGGGTATTACATACATTATAAGTAGTTCATTATGAAAGTTAAAAATGAGACTTATTAAAAAATAATCAGAATTATAAGTCACTTTAATCCTCTTTGAAATCCCATTTCAAATAATTCATAAAAACTAACAATTTATACCCTTTACTGAAATATGAAATAGTTTAATGTCTCTTAACTATACTCATACTATAGAATATCTAGTGATCAAAATATTTTGGGGTTTAAAAATAGATATGAAACCTAAATATATAATAGTCCATGAAAAAAAAGAAATAAAAAACATGTCATTTGAGGATCTATATAGATATATCATGACATATGATATCACAATGAAGTTACATGCTAATAAAAAATCCAAAAAATATAATAATAGAATAATGTTTTATTTTAATGAAATTAATGATTAAACCTATAATGATGATGAAATAACTCATCAATCAATGAATATTAAAATATTCTTCAAAATAAAGAAATCATAAAATCATTAAAATAATGTGGGTAATGATATATAACAACAAGTGACACTATTCCAATGAAAAAAATGAACACATAAGGTTGTAATTCTATATAACTAACAAAAGTAACAATAGGAAGAATACAAAAATCAAAGAAACCTTCAATGTTTCAACATAGTGTGTGAGAAATAAAACCCTCCTATAAAGAGAATCAATGAAAAAATGTTCATAGTATATCATGACTAAAATAGAGGTTAGTCATGATGTAAAATATAAATCTTATTCATCTTCCACTAAAAATTCCTCCTCTCCCTCTAATTATTTATCCAATCACCTATGCTGTAAAGATTTAAAATATGCTTGTTGAAAACATGATAAAGGTTTTTTCGAACTGAATTTCATATAGAATTATCATAAAAATAAGTATAATAAATTCCTCAATGATAAGTAAAAACTCACAATTAAAACAACCAAATTATCCAAAATAATGTTCAATATAATGTGATGAAGTTACAATGGAATATTGATTATATATGAAAATAAATTTTTAAATTCACCAAAGTCCAAAAAAATATATTTAAAATTGGGTTTACAATGTTGTGAAAATAATAATATTCTTTGGGATTTTCAAAAAATTAATTATCTTTAAAAAGAAAAACTATTTATTAATTGATTTAAAAAAATGTTTTATAATTAATATCATAAAATAGAGTATATAATTGAAGGAAATAATTAAAATAATGGTATCCAATGAACTAGATATTTGGGGTGAACTCTTATGGTGTAAGGATATTTTCTCAAAGTTCAATTTGACGGTGTGGAGGGTTTATAATCATATACTTCCAAGTGATGAAAATATCATGTGCATGTGTGTGAGTATGGCCTCTAGGTGATACTGTTATAACTAGAGGATGAAATAATAAGAAGGATGATACTGAGGGATGGAGAGAAGCGTCGAACAATGCCATGGGTCAGGGCCTGTAGTGGGGAGGTGAGCTACGGCTTCAGGGGGTCAGTAGAAATGGGAGACGATCCGTACTGAGGTGTGGTGAGGCGGAGAGGTGTGCTGAGGGGAGGCGTAGGGTTTTGGGGGTCACCGGGGGGGGGGGGGGGGTTCCCATGGGGTTAGGGGGGGTGGGTCTCATGGGGGTAAGGGGGAGAGAAGGGGGTCTTGTGGGGGTTTGGGTAGAGAAGTGTCGGGATTGAAAAAAAAATTTGGAATCGGTTTTTAATAAACCACTGCTAAATCATTTATAAAAAAAGTACCATTGGTTTGCTAAACCACCACTAAAAAACCACCAAAAAAGGCTATTTATGTTGTAGTGAGAAAAACTCATCAACCTTAAACTTCTCTACCATAACCATATCACTTATAATCCATCCTCTTGGCCCCCAACCTATGCATATCAGAGTCAAGCATCACATACCAGTCACACTAGAAACCACCAGTCTAGTATGGATGAGTAGAATTCCACCAATAGGGTATATAAGAAAACACTACTATCCTACTGATAACATTTTAAATAGTTCACCGCTTCCTTTATTCTTTAATACACAATTGTAATCGATCATCACATATAATATATCCACATATGTTGACATAATAATCACACTAGGAACCACATAACCAGGTTGGATGAGTAGAATTCCACCAAGAGACTATGGAGGAAAGCACTATTTATCATATTGTTGAAAATTTAAATAGCATAACTCAATTTCCTATATTCCATGTTCCATGCAACAATAATAAGAAAAAACACATGTCCTGTAAACCTAAGTGCCTATCATGATGCATGAATTCTATCCTCATACCTCTCAGGCTAAGAGTCTAAAAAATAGTAATATCAAATTCAACATTAATTGAATCAAATATCTCAAATGTAATCATGAAAAACCATAAAAATAACCCAATTTTCCCTGTAAATTTGATTTCATTTCATGCAAGTGTTGGCTAAACACACAACACAACCTACATCCCAAGTTCTGATACTTACTTAAGGATCCGGTTTACCATATCCCAAATAATAGACTATTTTAAAAAACATACATTTAATACCACATAAAGACCATCCATACATCATTACCCCTTTATGACCCACTATCCTTTAATACTACTTTTAAACAACCATGACATGATATCAATTTTCCATGTCCCACCCTAGGAGCCACTAAATTGATTCCCTGATCTAGTGCACAACATGGTCTTATGCGAACCTCCATATAAGAAAATGGTGTTCTGTTAGTATCAGGGATCTATTGGGTTATAGTGGAGAAACTATACCCTCTAGTATTGATAATAATATTGGTAATAATAATATAACAGTGGAAGAATTATGAAAACCTGGTTAAATAAATATGAAACAAAAATAGATATAAGATAAAATTAAACCTTCTATACATAAGAGATAATATATTTCATGGAAGTCATATATATATGCATGCAATATCACCCATGGGCTGATCATATAAGTATGTAAGAAAAAAAACCTAAAACTAACTCCATCATAGTGAAAATGAAACACATGGTTAATGTACTAAAAAAATATTCCATCCTACTTGTGCACCATGACACATCCCATCTCACTAAGGTCTAGGGAATTATCATAATCAATTTCTTACATTAAAATATATAAAGTATTCATGCATCCCAAGGGTCCCATTTAGGGTGAGAGTATGAACTCACTAGGACACCAACAACGTGTGTTTGTATTACATCCATACATATACCTATGTATAAAAAAAATAAAAAAATAGAAAAAAATCACACATCAAACAACCCACTTATCTTGTGATTAAGAATAAAAAAGAAGCGTTTACCTACTTTGGCCAATGTAGGAGTGGAAATATGCATCCACAATCAGTCATACCATAATAAAACTCAATCTATTTCCATTACGATGACACATAAAATCATGTGCCAACCATTAACACATGTAATTTTTTTAGTAAATTTTATGTCCCATCGACATGCCCATAAATACATCACAATTACATTAGACTTACATTTATTGAAAATCCACAAGCTTAGAAACCCAACGTCCCGAGGAATAGTGATAACCATCCCTCCATAGTGCCAGCCCTTTGGCCCCAACATCATAGAGAGCCTCATCCCACATTTGATGGTATCACACACCATCAAACATGGATTTATATAGAGATAACCTCATCAGTTATGATGATCATCACCATTCCCTATGCCTCTAAGTCCATAAAGACCCCCACCCACATTGAGTGGTCAAGATGGAATCACTGGGTCCATATCTTATGTACACACAACCCTAAATGTTCTATCATCTAACCTCAGTGAAAAAAATCTCCAAAAAATATTCCATAACTCTAGAAGACCTTTTCAACCACCAGTTCTAACAATCAACATAACCCAAGGTTTCATAGGCCATGCCCCACATTTTCTCATGGAACCAACCTAGTCATAGGCTCATTTTAAATAAAACACATAATTGGTGAAAGAATTATCAATTAATCCTGGAACCTCATTCACACAAGCCATCCCATACAAGGATTAAATATACCTTATCACAGATGATACTACCCCTCAACATATTTTTGGAACAAGATAAAATAATTAAATATAAATACAGTCACACCTAGACCACCCCACTCACTCCTATTAATCACAAATCACATAAACACACATATAAATTAATATAAATATTGGAACCACCTACCTCATTCTTATGAATCTTTTCTCATATGATATTTTATTTTGATTCGATCTAGAATGAGAGAAAATGAAGAATTTGGAAAATGATCTAGAAATACAGAATATTAGAACACATGGAGACAACATTCCAAATAGTGTTAAAATTGAATAAAGGAATAAATAGGAATCAAAGACATAACAATATCTATCTAACATGATGAAATATTCTTGAATCAACTTTATGAAAAGGATATACTAAGAAACATAGGAGAGGTAAAGAAAAGATCCAACGGTGGAATACTATACGAATATAGAAGGATGGGGGGGTGGTAGTTGTAGTGAAAGGTTAAATAATGGAGGGGTAAAATGTTCATTTCAAGACCCATTAATGATATTCATAGTTTGTCAAACTATGCACCAACTATGTGGTGATACTGTCTTAATGAAACGCCACTTCTCATAGTTTCATCACACAATTAGACAAACTGTGCAATATCCATGTGGATCCCTCTACCCCTATAAACCAAAATTGATGGATTATTGGGAGCATCACATGGTTAAAAATAAATATGTGATTTTATAAATGGGTCATATTATTAGTTCTAACCATGCACCAACCTCATGTATAGTGCTGTGTCTCCCAAAATTGGGTTTTCAAAGATTGATTCTTGCAAAGCTCAACAAAACTCCTAAGAAACCTCTGAGGCCTTAAATCCCATCCAAAAACAACACTTAAATATTTTTTAACTAATGAAAATCCATTCCAAATCATGATTTAAAATTCAGGATATTCACTAAAATGAAGGTTAAAATTCACATGTATTTTTTGAATTTCTCAAAACATGGGAACTTATAGTTTTCTTATCTCATATGATGATATTATACTTCATTTCTACCTTATTTTCTAGGTAATTACATTATCACACCAAGAAATTTTTTTATGTATTTATTTATTCTTAAAATTTCATGATGTTAAAAGAATTTATCATCTTATATAAATTCTACCTTTTTATTCTATTTCCATATTTACTCATCCTATTAATGTTCAACATCATATTTAGAAACCCAATTACGTTCTATATAATGCGATATTAACATTCCACCTTCTCCTCTTCTTAAAAGGATTTCTTATTTTCCCTTTTTATGGCATGAGTTTTGAATAATAGTATTTGGAAGAACTAAAATGGGGTTTTCTTCTCTTGGTCATATGTTTTATCTTCCTCTCCACTTTTCCTTTAAAAATATTTTATGTATTTTTTATAACTCCATTATTGAATGTTATTTTTTAAATTTATTGCATTAAAAGTTCTTCAGTACATATTATTGAAAATTAATTTTTTAATATGATCCACAACTTCGCCTATTATAAAAATGTTAAGAACATTTTCTAAAAACTATTTTACAGTTTCACTGTTATTTTACTCATTATCTCAAAAGGATTAAATACCATGGAAATTATTTTTCATGTATTACTTTATAAATTTCCTTATACTATTTTTCTTCTTGGGGATTAAACTCACAATATCGAATGACCCAAATCTTGATCCCATATTATATGGTACCATTCCAAGTGTTCATCTTATAAAGTTGTTTTAAATTTTTGTAAATATATTTCAATTATTTCTAAGAATCACTAGGTATATTTCCTTATGATACCATCAAACTTATTTCTTAGGTTGAATTATGAAATGTTCTATAGATTTTTTTATGAAGCCCATCTCTTTTCCAAGGGTAAATATAGTGATGTTTAAAATTTTAATGTTTTAATGTTCTTATAGAATAGATATGTATTATTTTAATTAGGTTTTGGCTGATCCAATAATTATATATACCTATAACTCATTGGGTAAATTATGATATCTCATGAGATTTGTATTATAGGTTATGATGTGATTCTTGATTCACTATATTATGGGATGAAGGAGTGTGAATCATGATTCATTATGTTATGATTTTATATGGTTATGTTTTTACCATAGTTCCTTATTATTCTATATTTCCATGTCATTCCACATTTAGTGTCATATTCCTATGATTATTCTCTATGGATCATGTATATTATCTCACTCTCTTATTCCATAGTACATGTTTTTATATTTGATATAAAATGAAATTATAAAATTACTTATGGATAAATATTGTTTTATATGTTCTATTTAATAAGATATTTCACACCTACTCATTTTTTCTCATATGTCTATGATCTAACCCTTGGTGAATTATTGATGAGTTTTCTCTTACAAAGTGTTTGAACTTACCACTTTCGAATGTTTCTATTCTTCAAGTTCTAAATATTAATATAACTTATAATGATTCTAGAAGTGGATATAGTATGGCTCAATTATAGAGAAATGATCACAAGTATTGCATAATAAGTTTCTTATATAGTTGATCTTCAAAACACTAAACCTTAAATTCATGGGAGTGTGAGATTATTTGATAGATGTATTTTTTTTTTCTAGAATTTATGTAAAATAAATATATGTTTATCTTGGTTATCTATAGTTGGTATCAAATATACTATATAAAGTTTTTTTAGCATAAGATCATGGAGTATGGGTGTGTGGTACCTCAGTTGGTATCAAATAAAGGTTTAGTTATTTCTTAGGATTAGTTTAGATTATTTTTTGGATATTATTTTAGTTATTAAAATGAGATAAATTTAGTTAAAACCCTTAGGGTAATTTTAGGTATAGGATAACATCCTAATTTTTTTTAATTTTGATATCATATAGTTTTCCTAGAAATGAAATTGTTTTATGGATACTACAATTGGATGAAGGATCTACCATAGATGTACTTAGGGGTAATGATATTAAAAATGATAGTTGAATATTAACTCAATATATAATTGGTTCATGAAAAAGAGGTCTAACAACACACCTGGTTTGACACTCCCAGGGGATACGCTTTGGTTAAACAAAATTTATTTATGATCCATTAACAAGGATTTAGTATATAAAGGAATGTGGTTAAGGAGTACAAAAGAAAAAATAATAAAGAAACCTATATGGAGTTGATATTGATTTTGGTTAATCTAAAATATAATGTTTTAATTTAAAGATTAATAGATTTTGAGGATAATTGTTTCATGGGATTATTTATAATAATTATATTATGATGTTAATTATTTGTTACTCACGTTAAAACCTTTTCATTTTAGTAATTGTTGAAGCGTAAAGGATCCAAGTTAACAATGGGTGCTATAGACATTGTAGATATTTTACCAATGATAAATATAACTGGATAAGACTTTTAGTAAGAAATAATTTTATTATTTCAAAACATCCATCATGAATTATGATTAACAACATGGGAATAATTTTATTAAAAACACACCAAATAAGATAAGGATGAAATATCATGGATGTTTAGGTGAAAAACATGAATAGGGAATGAATATTAAATTTCCTCTGTGTAAAAAATGTTGTAAGGAGAACCAAGGGGATGTCTTAAAGGAATGAGAAGTTGTTTTATGTATAAGAAAAGAGGGAATAAAGCAGAAAATTGTCGAGAAGAAATTAACAGTTTAGTTGATTCTATGAAAGGAAATATATTTCATCATGAGATACAACTAACTTTTTAATTTCAAAAAAGTGGGAAAATTAGGAATTATCTAAGTCAATACCATAATCTAATGGCTAAAATCGATGAAAGGAATCCACAACTTCTCAGAAAAAGGTAAAAAGGTTAATACAATATAGTAAAAATTACTAAAGTGGGTTCTAAAAATTATATAGAGTGAGGGACATTGATCATCAACTCCAGAACTATGAGTGTTATATATATATATTTCTTATTATAGTCCTCTGTACCTAAAAATATTTCTAAGAACATCAAACCCCCACCTTAGTGACTTGTTCTTGAATTATTAATAAAGACTTATAATGGTATAATTATTTTATCCCAAGTTTATGTTTATGATTAAGTGTTGTTAAAACCATACTATTCATCATTAAGATAAGTTTTAGGTGATTTTGTAAATTGATTTTCTATCTTCATGAAGACCCCATATTAATTTCCAGAAAATTGAAATCATATCTCATATTCTAAATTTACAGATGACCATATATCATAATAGTGATGACTAGGAACTCCCCAAGAAAATTAATTTACTTACACGAGTCTTAATACCCAATCATAAGTGGTGTTTAGCTCAAAATATTGGAGAGAAACTCTATATTGGGGATATTATTATTATATTTCCTAGACTTAACTAAGATAGTAAGTTACATTTCTCATTATCAATTATATCTTAAGAAATGTCTATATCTTATATACCCTTAGTTTTTTCTGTGAGTGAGTGATAATTAAAATTTTCATGATTAAATATATCTAGGGGAAGTAACACCTTGATATTTTAGTATTAATTTCCCTTTAAAATAAATTATATGATCAATAACCCACTTCAAATGCAACAAAAAAATTAAATAAAACTTTGATAATTTAAAATAAAATTAATAAATGTGAATATTATAACATATCCATTTAGTAAGTTAGTATAAATAGAAGAATAAATATTACAGAATCAAGGAAAAAGTATAATAAATGTCATTATAAAGTGGGAGTCTTTCATATGAAGCTAACTTTTTTGGAGTTTGGAATGAAGGTAGATTCAATATGGTTTTCCCTAAACCAAGACCAAGAAAAACTCTAACAATTATAGTTTGAGAAATATCATCTGAAAGAGATGTCCAAGCTCATGAAAACTTTCATGAGATCAGTGATAATAGAATTATCGCCTATGAATACCACTAGATCTTATATTATGCTTAGGTCTGTCATAAATATCTTGAGATATTAAGTAAGTAGAGATTAATCTAATATAAACATGTAATTATCAATATGATAATTTTCACATGTCAAATGCATTTTATAAATTTTACCTTTTGAATTTTAAAGAAAAATAAAGTTCAATTTTTAATAATAATACATTAATAAATTTAAATTAATGTAGTTAAAGTACTAATAATATCATTTAATGGTAAATATTCATTTTTTAAAATATTTTATTTTTATACGCTTTGTTTTAAGGAAATTAATATATTATTGATATAATATCTTGTTTATATGAATAATATTTTAACTTTAATATAATTTTAAATTGATTTGAAATAATAATAATAATAAATATATTTAAAAATTTATTTTCATATGAAAAATATTTTATTTATATTTTAATGTTTTTTAAATTTTAAATTCACAAATTTTAGAATATGAATTTGATAAAATTAAATTCATTTCTGGAATCATTATAAAAATATTAATTTATGATGAGTTTAGGGTATTTTTCAGAAATAATTAATATATATTAGTTATTGGGGGTAAAATTACAGTGAAACACAAACACACACACACACACACCTTACACCCATAGGTCAGAAGGACATGTCATACCCCCAAGGGGTAACCCAACAATCAAGTCCTTTTAATTTTTATATATTATTGGCCCACAAACCCAATTATATATAGAATCTAAAAGGCCCACTTAATCCAGCTAAAAGGCCTAAAATAATCCTCTAGGAAGGCCCAGTTTCATTCACCCATGTTAACAAAGACCTCCACCCCAAAATCTTAGTGTTATCATAACACCATCATACCAATGGTTTCTAAACTATTATTCTTCATTCCCAATAACTAGATATATCCATTTATATTAGAGGCTCACAATAAAATCATAATAAATACTACATCTTCCCACAACCGCACCTAGCCGATTTGGACATCTACCCTCTAGTCATTGAGTAGTGTCAATTCGATTCTCTGAACACAAACTTTCTATGGATATAAACACTCATTCCATCACCATTACCACTATTGGATCATCTCCCCTATATTGAGTTAGGGACTATCTCCCAAACCCCACACCCCCACCATCGAGCGGGGGTCCACCTATAGTACTACTCCAAACAGACCATCAAATTCTAGTGATTCTATCCCATGAATGTCATACAAAATTTAATTGGGGGTGAAAATTATATTGAACTAGGATAAACATACTTGGATATTACATCATTTTAGATTAATATTTAGTACATTACAAAAATAAATGTCTGAGGACTATAATAGTTTAGTGTATTTGGAAACTTGGAAACAAAATATTCTATCCTGGTGAATGATCTTAAACAACTCTGATAATGATCTCCACCTTTAGTACTTCTACCTAAAAAATGTCTTTATAAACTGGGTAAAATAAATATAAGAAAGGGGTGAGCTCAGATTCCCATTAAGGGTAAATAAATGAAATGCACATGAATAACATAGATAAAAGGGTATATAACTTGAGCATAACATTTTAAGATTATACCCTATATATTTGATATCATAAAAAATATTGGTAGTTCATAAGACATGGATCATAAGAGAATTAAGTTCATAAGTCATGAAAGTATAATATAGGAATAAGACATGGAATTTTGGAAGACACATAAGCATATAAAAACCATATGTCAAGGCAGCCTACCAAGGCCTTTATAACATGTAAGGCTTAGGTTAATCACCCATGTACATGTTTCGGGCTTGGAAATCCCTCTTGTTCACCCTCCTGTTTTGGGATTGGGATTTCCACACATGTACCCTCATGTTTCAGGTTTGGGATGTCCTCTCGTGTACCCTCTTGTTTTGATATTGGGATGTCCTCTCCTGTAACCTCATATCTCAGGATTGGGATGTACTCCTACATAGCCTCTTATTTTAATATTGGTATGTCCTCCCCTGTACCCTCTTTTTTTTGGGTTAGGATTTCCTATCATGTACCCTTGGAGATCATAAAAAATTTATCATTTCCCTATCCATTTGAGGGAGATATAAGTCCAACTAATTTCATAATAAAGTCATAAATACATGTGCCACAAAATCATTAACAATCATACAATAACCCATAAAATTAAATGAGTGTCATAAACATGTAATCATATATTAACTTATGTAAAAGACTAGTTTTATAATCATTTCTTCCAAATCATAACCCATTAAAATATGTGGGGTTCAAAAGAATATAACTTTTATAAGAGAAATAGGTTTCATAAGAATCATTCTATCAAAATATAAACCATTCAATAAGGAATATGAATGGAAACATGGATCATTTTTTATAAAAGAATGAGTAATATCAAAATATGTTATATTAGATGGAAAATAACTTTTTAAGATATTTTGAAAAAAATTCTAGAGGAAAATATCCTTTCTTATTTAAAAAATGATCTTCAAAACAATTTTTTTAAAACCATTTTATTTCTGAAAAACACGAAAGCTTATAAAAATATATTTGAAAACCATTTAGAAACAATTTTCTTTTACACTATAGAAAAAGATCTTGTAAATGTTTTGAAAACCATTTTTCTTAGAAAAATTATATAAAGAGATTGAAAAACATTTGAAAAACATTTTCATTGAAAAATAATAAAATGATATTGAAAACATTTTGAAAATAATTTTCATTAAAAATTATAAAAGAAGCTTGAAAACATTTTTGATAACAGGTTTCCTTGAAAACATATAAAAGGATATTTAAAATATTTTTTTAAAACAAATTTCTTTGAAACATTATATAAGAATATTGAAAATATATTGAAAAAAATTTCTTTTATAGTATATTTTAAAAAACAATTATTAAAAAAATAAACTTTTAAACATGAAAATATAGCTTCATATAATTGATGGCGTTTAAATCCAAACATGCCGTACGAGGTAAAAATGACATTCCTTTTTCATGGTAAAAAGGTTATAAAATGCATCATTCAGAAAGAGACAATAATATTCCTTTGAAATAATTTGTAAAAGAAAAAAAAAGTGTAAAAATGTATTTTAATGATGATAGGATATTAGTAGAATATTCTTGGAAACCCTTTTTATAAAACATGGTTTTGAAGGAACATAGATTTCCGACTAAAGAGAGGGTAAAGTTGGGCTTTATTAAAAACACTTTATTAACTTTATTATTTACTAAAGAGTGAAAAAATGGATCCAATACATGAATATATCATGAAAAAATATATTATAAGAAAATTCACGAGATTTATTAAGATATAGATCCTAATATTTCATCAAATTAATCATAAACATAAATAATCTTGAAAAGTGATGAGATTGTTTCAATAAACTCTTATCACTTGTTAAATTTGAACAATACTCCCCATAAAATAAAATGGAATTAAATTAAGCTTAAAATATCATTAATATAATTATATTTAATATATAACATTTATAATTCATTATATACAACTCATGAAAAAATATACGTGCATAACATGCCATGTGTATCAAAGAAGGAAAATTTAGACAAAATTAATTTACCGATTTTGTATCTTTTGAAACATAAATCCCATGATATAACTATCATGAAATTGATATGTAAATACCCAAAATTTTAATAATAATAATCATATAATACATTCATGGGAAGTATACAAACCACACAAAATTAATAGGTGGTGAATACAACATATATCTCCTGAAAATAAAAAGTGGGCTGAAATTCCCTTACCCTGCATATTGAATCTCTTCATACTAATACAATATTTCTATATAATAAATATAATTTTAATATATATATTTTAAATAATAATATTATTATATAAAATACCATATATGGTTTGATTATGACTTTATATTACACATTTGATAAAAATCCTATGTTAAGGTTTCACTTCGGGCAATATTCGCTTTGTTCTTCGCATGTGTCTTAATTTGTTATATCTTTTGTCCTTATATTTATATCATGATTTAAAGAATTTAAAACATGATACAAATAACATTTATATACATTATATGTTTATTATAATAATCTATATAATATATAAGTAGAAAATGGAATACACTATCCAAGGAGATGGTAAGCCGTACGTACGCATAGACACTGTTGCTGTTTTTATTATTATGTTGAAAGAAAGAAATAAAATTAAATATTAGTATCTATATATTTATATATATAATTATTAAATTAGAATTATTATATAATATATAATATAAGTTCACTAAACCCATTCGTAATACATTCCATGTAGTGTGTGAATGAATCACATCGCTTTGAGGGGGCGATAGTCCACACTTACTCAAACGTAATTATCATATTTACACCAAATGGAAAATAAAAAGGTATGTTTTTTAAAAGTAATAAATAATATTAAATACATAATAAATATAATTTATTACATATATAAATATACATTCCATCATAATTTCCACCATGATAGGTGGTAAAGGAAAAATGAACAATCATCATTTAGTGTGGTAGTAGTTCACCGTACACATAAACAATATATTCGTTACCAATTAGATGGATGTGTGTGTAAGTGTAGGTATAAAAATTATTATAAAAAAAGAATAGTTTATCTAATATACTGTTTTTATTGTAAAATCATGTTTTTAAGATAGTGGAGGTGGTGTAGAAAGAAAATAAAAGAAAGGAGCTTGAGAGAAGACATTACCTCTTAATCGGGTAACTTCTTTGGGTTAGTTTCAAAAGGATTCCATGGATTGCTTTATCACCAAATTGAGGTTTAAAGGATTAATGGAGGAATTTTTTTAAGTTTATTGAGTAGATCTTGGACAAACCTAAGTGATTTTATTGATTTAAAGTAGAGGGATAAGTGGTGGCCTTTTATAGGGAAGCGAAAGGACACACTTGACATTTTTGAAAACAAGTTAGGTATACCCACGTTTTTACTTAAAAAATTCATAAAAAGACATAAAAACTCAAGAAAGTTATCTTAATGGATGAATAATGGCACGTAAATGGGGTTTGGACAAGTTTATAGGTCGTTTAGGTCTGAAATTTAGGTTTAGTACTTTATTAACCTAATTTTCTCTTAACCATTGTAGTTAATTTTAATCATTTTTAGTAATATTTTTGGTAAAAAACAAATTTGAAATTATTAGAAATTAGAAATTATTATGATTAAAAATATAGAATCCATTTTTTAAAATTCTAATCACATATGTGGAAGAAATTAATTTAAAATTAATTCCGTTGACGGGACGTCACTACATGTTTATAAAATAAAAACGTCTAAAAGATTGCTAAGTTTTTATACCCAATTTCAAAGTGAAATTGATTCGAATGACCTAAATTGTATTAATTGAGAAACTATTATCTAATAAAACTTTTAAAACAAATTAAAATATAATTTATAATTATAAATAAATTAGACAAAAATGCAGTTTTGAATTAAAATATGGTATTTTTCAATATTTATCAAAAAATGAAGTTTCTAAGAAAAATCCCAAAAAGTAAACCTAAGTTAATTTATATATTATAATTTAAAATGTAATGTTTATTTTATAAAATTATATTACCAAATGTGTCTAAAATTAATATTATTGTTTTTCATAGTAAGGCATAAAATGAAATTTATTTCAGAAATTAGTATTTTAAAACATATTAAGAATTTTCCAAAAAAATGATATCCTTTATTATCAATAAAACCATTATAAAAAATATTTGAAAATTATTTATTACTACTAATATTACTATGTTTAATGACTAGGTTATAATTATATTGTTTAAATAATTATGACAATAAAATGATGTTTTGTAGAAACTCAGGGTTGTGTGTAACACACACCAAGTCAGTGTTCTATGTAACGTACACCAAGTCGCTGTTACATGTAATATATTCCAAGTATATGTTATATTTAACATATAAAAAGTTGGTTCCATGTGATATTAATGTTTTAATTAGCGATTTAATATAAAAAAAAATGTTTTCAGTGTTTTGTGAAATGAAAAATCTCAAAAGATTAAATTAATTTGAAAAAACATTACACAAAATTAGGAGGTGTTACATTATACCCCCCTTTAAATGAATTTATCCCAAAAAAGTTATATGGGTTATCAAAGTTTTAATACTTGTAAGTTTAATTTATTAAAACCCACATTGTGGAAAAGTATACTAAAACATCCTTTAAAAAGGGAGAGTTTTAATAATAGTGGTTACTCGAAATAACATGTAACTAGGTTTACACATAGGGGAACATAGGTGGGAAGTGGAAAAATAGACATGGACGAAAAATTTAACTGTCAAGTTTTGATGAAGAGTGATATAGAACAAGTTCAGGAGAAAGTTAACAATCAAAAATCAATAAATCTATGATTATCTAAGGGACCATTTAATTTATTAGAAGATAAGGAACTAGGATAACATTTTTGGTTTCAAGATCCTTTCACAAAAAGTTAAAGAGTTTTCATGAAAATATATACTTGCATGATTTCAGTACATCTTTACCCTTTGTTATTCCTTGATCTACATCACATCTTTCGCCAAAAAAGTAAGGTGAATTTTTCTTTTCTAAAGCACTAATAGATCATGAGATCCATGATATGCTATCCCATTTATCATCAGTTATCCTCAAAACAGTGTTTTTATCACAGGTTATCCAATATGAATAAATCCTCATGTTGTGAGATAATAATTTAATCTCACAAACATCATCCAATGTTTAAACTAAAATTTCCATAAGCGGTTAACCTTGTAACCCTTCCAAAATATAATTCACCCTTTATTCATTAAATAATCTATTATCTTAAACCAAAAAAAAATTTCATTAGAAACTTCGGTCCATATTTATTCTGATAGAAAATAAAATGTGATTTTATTATTCCATAATCCATGTTGGGAAATATAATCACATGAAATATCATTAAATGATGAGAAAGAAAAACATTCATAGGGATTATTTATACAAAATCAACCACAAAATTACCAACTAAGGAAGGAAAGATGTATTTCTTAATTATATTGGTTCACTTCATCCATTATGATCACATATGTTTTCCATTTTTCCTTTTTCTTTAAAGGTTTTTGTGGATTTTTATTCACATTAGTCCTTAGATTAGGGAACTTATTAATGTAATGGAAAAACTCCATGCAATTGAAACATTAAAGTGTGGGAGGTGCATTCTATGATGATTTCTCATTATTTTCATCATTATCTGACTTCGTCCCATCACTTTGATATTTATATTCTCGATGAGAATCCCTTACACAATTAAAATATTTAGTATTCCCCTTAAGATATTTCCTCCAATGTTTCTTGCCACAGTTTGTGTATAATAGAAGGATCATTTTATTTTCTCTACGGTTGTTAGATTTTCCTTTGAAATACATCTTCTTTTTCTTTTCAGAACCATGAGATTTATACACAACTATAAAATACATTTCCATATTTATAAACCATCTAAAAAATTCTTCATAGATTCTAAATTATCTTATATCCATGGAATTTTGAAAACTAGGTTTCAGACCACCAAATAATCGATCAATTATTCTTTCAGATTGAATGACAATTCCTGAAGAATAGCTCACAAGATTGTAAAATTTGATTCATAATCATGAATATATTCTTCATTATTCTTCATAAGATCTAAGAATTACTTTTCCATATTTGTATGAATAATCCAATGAAAGTACTTATTAAAAAATAAGTTCTTGAAATCATCCCAATCCATTGACTAAATTTCATCTTACTACCTTATATTCTTGATTAGAGTCCACCAATTATCTGATTCACCTTCTAAATGATAAACAACAAGAATTAATTTATCATATTATTAAAATTAGAGAACCAAAAATATCTTTTGAGTGGTATTGATACATGCAATAAGTAGATCAGAATACCCATTAATAAAAGGTAGAAATTTCCTCATGAGGGACTCATCAAAATACTATTCCCTCCTTTGCTCATTGGGGAGTCCCTTATTGTTAATTTCTTGAGAAATTTTGGTGATTATATCAATGATACTTTCCATTCCTAATCCCATAGAATATGGTTACTCAGGAGAAAGATCACTATATTTTCCATTGAAATCACCATTAACGCAGTTCCTTCTACTTCTAATCATTAACTAAAACCAAAGGCATAGAATAAGAAACAATTATCAGAGTGAGGAACCCAATAATCATAAAAACCACTTATATAATGTCTAAATTATGACACATTTATTAAAATATGAAACCATAGGTTTATCCTAAGTTATTCATATCCTACTACTATTTAAATCCTTCATGATGGTTCATGAAGAGTTTGTCAATTCCCAGAGAATATCCCCGGAGTGTGTTAAATCGGGTGCATAGTAAGGCCCGTTATTATGTACCAGATTATCCTGAATTTGGATCGGGACATCTTATTAGAGTAGTTAACCCTAGGTACATCTGTTCTATATCAACATCCACCTATAGTATATTGGTAGGGATGTATTTCTAAGAAACCACTTACTATATCCTTTACCAAAATTACAGGACATTTTCTTAAACGTTCAATCTTACTTATACTTATCCTTAGATACATCCTCAAGCATATCCCTATAAATATAACCAAGTGTCTCACTAATGTTTTCTCATCTTATTTTTCAAAGGTTAACTAAACCTTTCCTCTGATACCAACTATAGTTACCCAGGCTTATCATACATGGATATTACATCATTTTAGATGAATATTCAGTACATTACAAAAAATCATTCTTGAGGACCATAATAGTTTAGTGTCTTTGAAAAAATAGAACAAAATATTATATCCCAGTGAAAGATCTTCAAAAACTCCCCTAAATATCTTCACCTTTAGAACTTCTACCTAAAAAACTTCTTTATAACCTAGGTAAAGGAAACATAAGAAAGGGGTAAACTTAGATGCTCAGTATGGGTAAATAAATAAAATGAGTAAGCATAACATGAACAAAAGGGTATAAAACTTGGTCATAACATTTAAAGATCATGCACAGCATATTAGAGATCATAATAAAGATTGGTAGTTCATAATACATGGATCATAAGAGAATTAAGAGAATAATCCATGAAATAATAACATTGGAATAAGACATAGAATTGTGACAGACACATAAGAATATAAAAATCGTATGTTAAGGTGGCCTACCAAGGCCTTTATAACATGTTAGGATTTGGTTAATACCTTGTGTACCATCTTTACGATTGGAATTCCCTCCTATGTACCCTCTTGTTTCAGGCTTGGTATGTACTCGCATATACCCTCTTGTTTTAGGCTTCAGATGTCCTCCGATGTTCCCTATTGTTTTGGGTTGGGGATGTTCTCTCTTACACCCTCTTATTTCTGGCTTGGGATGTCCTTACATGTACCCTCTTGTTTCGGTCTTGGTATGTCTTCTCTTGTACCATCTTGTTTCGGGATTGGGATTTCCTCCCATGTACCCTCTTTTTTTAGGCTTGGGATGTCCTTTTATGTACCCTTTGAGCTTATAAAAGATTTATCATTACCCAATGCATTGGAGTGAGATATAGGTCCCTCCTATATCATAATGAAGTAATACATATATGTATAAAAAAATAATAAATAATCAAATCATAAAACCTGAAATGAAATGGGTTTCATAAACATGTAAACATATCTTGACTATAGAAAATTATAGGTTTTATAATCATTTTATTAAAATCATAAACCATGAAAAGAAGCGGGTTTCAAAAGAATATAAATCGTGGAAGAGAAACAAGTGTCATAAGCATCATTCCATCGAAACATAAACCATTCAAGAAGGAATATGAATTGAAACATTTCATCATTACTTATAAGGTCATGGTCAATATTAGAATATGTCATCTTAGATGAAAAATAACTTGGTATGATATTTTGAAAATATTTATTGAGGAAAATATTATTTATTATTTTAAAAAGGTTCTTTAAAACACAAAAAACTTTTAAAAACCATTTTCCTAAAAATAAAATGGAAATATTATAAATAAATATTTAAAATTTTTTTGGAAAACTTTTTCTTTGAAAACATATAAAGAGATATTGTAATTTTTTTGAAACCATTTTACATGAAAACTTATAGAAGGATCTTGAAAAAACTTTGAAAATCATTTTACTTGAAAACTTATTAAATGATATTGAAAATTTTTTGAAGAAAAAATTTCCTTGAAAACATATAAAATAAGCTTGAATTCATTTTGAAAACAATTTTACTTTAAAAGTTATTAAAGGATCTTGAAAAAGGTTTTTCTTAAAAAAATTTCATTGAAAACTTATAAAAGAAACCTAAAAAACTTTTGAAAACCATTTTTTAAAAATCTAATTTAATTTTTTATTTTTTTTAAAATAATAAAATTTTAAATGTGAAAATAAATCTTCAAATAATTAATGGTGGGTAAATATTTACATGTTGTATGAGGTAAAAAGAATATTCCTTTTTCATGGTAAAAGGATTATAAAAAATACATTTTTTGGAAAGTGATAAGAATATTCATTTGAAATAATTGGTAAAAGGAAAAAAGGGTGAAAATGTATTTTAATTATCATATGATATTAGTCGAATATTCTTGGAAACCCTTTTTAGAAAACATGATTTTGAAGGATTGAGATTTCTGACAGAAGATAGGGTTAAGTCTGGATTTATTATTAACTGTATTATGTACCAAAGAGTGGAAAAAAATGACCAATACATGAATGTATTACTAATAACTAGAGGATAAGATAATTAATGATATCTCTTAAGATATAGATCATAATATTTAATTAAAGGAAGCATAAACATAAACAATCACTACTAAAAAAATGACCCATAACCATGGTTCAAAACCAAGGGTATAGCCCCCAAAACCATGGGTATAGACTATACCCATGATTTTGGGAACCATGGGAAACCGAGGTGTTGGGATAGGTCCACATCCTATACCCATAGTTTGGAAAAACTTGGGTGTAACTTTATCCATCATGTCATAGGCACACTTTTCAGTATGTCATGTCCTTATACCGACGATTTGAGAAATGTGGGTAAAAATATTCGTAAAATCAATGTAGAAAGTTTCATACCAACAAACTAATACAACACCACACAACACCTAAACAACATAGCTACACCATTCACATCTATATATATTCATATCTACTTATTTATATTAATTCAGGCTTGCTGTATTTGAAAAAAAACCTCAATGAATTTTGATCCCGCGTCCTGCACTACAAACTACCCGAACCTCACCAACCAGGATATTGAATTCATGGAAATATATATCTATATTTAGTTATATATATGTATATATATTTCTATATATATATTAATCAAAATCATTTAAGAAAATCATTATCGATGAGTTTTGAACCCCTGCCTAGGATAACATGATGAACTCCACTTACCGCTATATCAAATTGATCAATCTAAATTTATAAATATATATTTTCTTATATATATATATATATATTTAAAAAACATAAGTATAAATAAAACGTTTGGCCAGGTTTTCGAAACCAGGAATCTGCACTGTCCCTAAAGTCTTATAGTGCTACACCAGTAGTGGTTTTGTTTATTTAGATATATATTATGTTATATATATATATATTTATAAAATTTTATATAAATAAAATGTGTTACGTAGGTTTTGAACTCAAGAATCTTCTTCTGTGTTGAACAGTTTTACCACCACAATACTTACAATTACATTTATAAATATATATATTATGTCATATATATTTTTTGGTATATAAAAATTAAGTGACCCTATACCCATGTTTTAGTAAAAATGTGGTTATATCTAACATATATAGCCATAAAGTTCATAAAACATGGGTATAAGATCATATACCGAAGGCTATACCCATAGATCATGAAAACCGTGGGTATAGATGTCATATATACCCATGGTTTACCAAGAACCATGGGTATATGTTTTCCAGCGGTGTTCCCACGTAGCGTTATGGATTCTCATGCTTAAACAAGAACCCTATACCCAAGGTTTAGTAATAAAAATGGGCATAGGTTATAAAATTTCACCTATACCCACGGTTGATGAAAAACATGGGTATAGACCCATTTTCCAGTAGTGAATCTCGAAAAGCGATGAGATTGTTTTAATAGACTCTTACCAATTCGTAAATTTAAAAAATAATCCCCATGAAATAAAATATAATTAAACAAGGAATAAAATATCATGAAAATATAAATATTCATGATATAATATTTCAAAGGCATTATATACACCTCATGGAAAAATATTGGTGCATAACATGGCATGTGTATCAAAGAAGGAAAATTGAGAAAAAATTACTTTACGAACTAAGTAACTCTTGAAAAATAAATCCTATGAAAAAAATATCATAAAATGAATATTCAAATAACCATAATTTTAATTATAATAATCATAGAATACATCCATGGTCAGTATACACACCATACAAAAGGAATGAGTGGTAAATAAAAAATATATCTCCTGAAAATAAAAACTGATATGAAATTCCCTTACCTCGTGTCTTGACTCTATTCATAATAATACAAGATTCATGTATAATAAATATAACTTTATTATAAATATTTTACAGAATAATTTTATTATATACAATACCATATATGGTTGGATTATTAACTTATATTACCCGCTTGTTAACATTCCTATGTTAGGGTTTCACTTTGGGTAATATTCATTTTGTTCTTCACTTGTGTCTTAATTTGTTATATCTTTTGTACTTATATCATGATTTATAGAATGTAAAACATGATATAAATATCATTTATATACAGTATGTATATATTATAATAATCTATACAAAATATATTTATGAAATGGAATACACCGTTTATGGATATGGTAAGTTATACATACGTATGAACATTGTTTCTATTTTTATTATCATATTGAAATAAAGAAATAAAATTACATATAAGTATATATGTATATATATATATCTTTATTACTGTAGAATTATTATACTATATATATCATTTAATTTCACTAAAACCATCCTTAATACATTCCATGTAGTGTGTGAATGAATCACATCGCTTTGAGGGGGCGGTAGTCCACATTTCCTCAAATGAAATAATCATATTTACACCAAATGGAAAGTAAAAAGGTATGTGTTTTAAATGTAAAAAAATATTTAATAAATAATAAATATAATATATTACATATATAAATAGAAATTCCATCATAATATACACTATGAGATGCAATAAAGAAAAAATGAACAATCGTTGTTTTGTGATGTGATAGGTCATTGTAAACATAAACAGTATGTTCGTTACCCATTATATGAACGTGTGTGTAAGTGTAGGTATGAGAATTATAATAAAAACATCCTAGTATATTTAATATAATATTTTTATTATACAATAATGGAATAAATATAGTGGATGCGGTAGATAGTGAAAATAAAATAAAGGATCTTTAAGGAAGATGTTACCTCCTAATCGGGTAACTCCTTTTAGTTTGTGCTAAAAAGATTCTTTGGATTATTTTTCTAGACAAATGGTGGATTAAATGAGGAAGGTTGGTATGATGGTAAGTTTATTGGGTATATATTGTCCTAACCTAATTTTTTTGAGAGGTGTAAAGAAGGGGTAGTTGTGGGGTCTTTTTAGAGGTAAGGGAAAGGACACAGATGACATTTTTGAAAATAAGTTAGGTATACCCACATTTTTACCTCAAAAAAGTTATTAAAAAACAAAAAAACTCAAGAATGGAAATTTAATGGGAAAATAATCTCAATAAAATGGGTTTTTACAAGTTTATAGGTCCTTTTGGGTCTTAGATTTGAGGTTTAGTACTTTGTTAACCTAATTTTTCTCCTATCCATTGCAATTAATTTTAACCACATTCACTAATATTTTTGGTAAAAAAATAAATTTATCTTATTAGAAATTTGAAATTATTATAATTTAAAATATGGAATCCATTTTCAAAATTTATAATCACATATTTAGAAGAAATTAATTTAAAATTAATCCCGCTAATGGATGACACAAAGAGTTTTTAAAGTGAAAACGTCCAAAAGCTTACTAAGTTTTATACACAATTTCGACATGAAATTGATTCTAATGACCTAAATTGGATTAATTGATAAAAATATGATCTAATTAAAATTTTAAAACAAATTAAAATAAAATTTATCTTTATAAATAAATTAGACAAAAAGGCAGTTATTAATTAAAATCTGGTATTTTTCACTATTCATCCAAAAATTAAGTTTCTCAAAAAAATACCAAAAAATAACCCTAAGATAAATTATAAATTTTAAATTAAAAAGTAAAATTTATTTTATAAAATTATATTTTAAAAAGAATTTAAAATTATAATTTTTTATTTTTCATAGAAAGATACAAAAAGTACTTTATTCGAGAAATTAATATTTTAAAACAGATAAAGACTTTACCAAAAAAATTATATCCTTCATTATTAATAAAACCATTGATTTTTTTTAAAAAGTAGTTATGAATATTCATATTACTAAGTTTAATTTATTGGTTATAATTAGCTCATTTAAATAATTATAACAATAAAATGATATTTCGTAGAAACTCAATGTTGGGTGTAAAGTACTCCAAGTCGGTGTTCAGTGAACCATACACCAATTTGGTGTTTCATGTAATGTATTCCAAGTTAATGTTCTGTGAAATGTATTCCATGTTAGTGATATGTGAAAGGAATGTTGGAATTAGTGATTGAGTATAAAAACTATTTTCAATGTTGCATGAAATGAAAAACATCAAAAGATTAAATTAATTATAAAAAATATATTTCACAAAATCTTGGGGTGTTACACAAATAATCATAGAAGTTGAGATTTGACCCCCAACCACCCACATGAAATAGTGAAAAATACCATTTATACTTATAAAATATTTTTTATAAAGTTATTATAAAATAATCATGAATTTAAAAATTATAAAACATTTTTCATGACTAAAAATGAATTTACATAGAAAAATGATTCATTTAAAAAAACTATGTTTAACACTTTGAAACTTAAGTAATATTTATTTTAATAAAATATTTTTTGGTCAATTTATTTAAATTAAGTATCCATAAGGTAAAATAGTATTTTGGATTTAATTGAAATTCACACAACTAATATTTAATTAATAATAAAATAATAAATTTATTGGAAATAATTAAAATTTATAATTTTATATTAAAAATTATTTTTATTCTTAAAAATACACTTTTTCTAAAAATGGTTTTTACGCATATTGTGCACTGATATAAAATTATTTTTTGTCACCCTTAGAAATTTTATTTCATAAAATGGTTTACCTATTTGTAATAATAATTTTTATGTTATGTAATGGGGTTATTTGTATTTTTGGTCATAAAAATTAGTTAACAAGGTTAAAAATGAAGTCACCACAATAAAGGTAAATTAAGGTAAAAATAATATAAAAATGTTTAAAAGAGAAAAAAATGTTAAGAACATGTCTCTAAATGAGTGATTGATATTTTTATCTACAAAAAATTAGCTTCTATCCATTATTTTTTAATTTTTAATCCACTTACAACGTGAAACATGTGTTCCTTTTAAATTAAGAGGTTATATTTATAATAATTTCATTCCCTTCATTTATAAAAGGGACCTTTCACCACCCCTTCATGAACACTATAAAAATAAGAATTAATATTAAAACTCTACCCATTTTACTTAACCTAGATTCATATTCCATGAAAATAAACCAATATTCATAAAAAATTGGCCTAAGTCCTTAATTTTTGAGAAGTCCTCCAAGGGAAAGATCAAGTTCTTAACGTGATTTCTAATCACTCCCCAAACTATTTTATTCTAAATAATTCCCTTAAATATAAAATTTTCCCATTATAATATAATTAAATCATCATCATTACTATATTTAATATTATCATGTTGAGGTAACAATCATCATCTATCTTTTCCTATTTCCCCTGAAAAATAAAAATGTCGTTTGTGTGTATGTACAGACTACCACCTCCATAAAGAGATGTGTTTCATTTTCCTTCACCGAATAACATGGATGGTTGAAAATGGTTATTTAATGAACAAATATAGTATTTATAACATTATTAAGACACTAAAATTAAAAACCAATTCCAATATTCTTTCTATTTTATGAAATATGATAATTTCATCCGTGTGTACGTGCTAACTACTAGCTCAATAGAGTTACATGTTCTGTATTTATTTATCACCTTAAACGAATGGTCCCAAAATATATTTTATTAATATATATTATATCAATCAGTAATAAATATCATGAATATGTTTCTAAATGGATAGCCTAAAAATTATTTATCATTATAATGTAATCTGTTGATATTAGTAAATTATCCAAAAAAAGATCTTCATGGAGTCTATTTTCATAAACCATTCTCATAGTTTCCATAAATAGAAAATAGTGATGGATAAATCATTAAAAAAATATTTCATTTTATTTTATAATATGGTAATGACTATCTTGGTATCATATAATAGGGTTTGTCGTTTCCATTACAAAACAATTGTGAAACAATCAAAATTTCTAACACTTGATTATAAAAATAAGCTATAACTAAGAAATCAATGAATAATTAATTATTAAATTTAAAGTGTATAAAATGTAATATATATTATTATGGTTATAAAATATTTATTTTATATGGTTTTTTGTGATACAGAAGGATAAAACACTTTTGTGAATGTTGGGAACAAAGGTAAGAGTTTTTGTCTCAATTTCCATTCATTGTGGCATGTCTTCAAGTTATGAATTTTTTTTTATTTTATATGGTTTAATTATTTAACCATTGGATTATACTCTTACTATTAATTTTTATTTCATGGGTTTTACAATTTATTTTCATGAATCTATCCTTCCAATTATTTTGAT
Organism: Viscum album; assembly: GCA_963277665.1. Lineage (NCBI taxonomy): Eukaryota > Viridiplantae > Streptophyta > Magnoliopsida > Santalales > Viscaceae > Viscum > Viscum album. The sequence continues at coordinate 1,750,946,575 of OY728128.1, forward strand.
TTGATTGTCACCAATTATGAAGGGATCCTCATCCCAATTTTTATAATTTAAGACCTACAATATATGCACCAATTTATAAATTTTTTGTAGTTTATATAATTCACATGCATGTATTTTTCTCAAATATTCCATAAAATCCAAGTCCTTTACAAATCTATCTTATTTTATGTCTTTCATGGGTTTTCAATTTAAAATATATCGATGTTGTAATGGGTTTTTTATCTCAGATTCTTTTCTTGAGCCATAAAAATTATTCTTTGACTTTGGTTATACATAGAAATTATTCTATCCTGTTATGATATTATAATACCTTTATACTTTATTTTTTTAATTACATTTTCAAATGAAAAAAATATTTATTAATGGTTTTATTTCTACTTAAAATTTAACGGTGTTAAGAATAATTCTTTCACTCACCAAATGACATCTTTTTGTATTACATGTCTATATTTTCACTTTATACTAATGTTATCCTTTATCTTTGGAAACCCAATTACATTATATATCACATTTTATTCACATTTCCTTTAACTCATTTTTAGAATGTGGTTTTATTATACTTTTTTATAATGAGAATTTTTAAAAAAGGTATTTTGAAAAACTAAAAGGGGTTTTTCCTTTCATGATCATATGTTTTATCTTTCATTCCACATTTTATTTGTAATAAATTTATTTATTTTTGAACTCTATATTACTCAATGTTATTTTAAAAGTTAATGTTTAAAAAAATTTCACTCTATATTTTTGAATATGACTTTTGAATGTGAACCATAAGATCATATCTTATATTAATGTTAAAAATATTTTTTAAAAACTCATTTATAGTTTCACTTCTATTTTAATCATTTTATGAAAATACTTTATAATTTTACAAATTATTTTTCATGATTTACCCTTTAAATCCCTAACAATATTTTTCTTCATGAGAATTAAACTCAAGGTATTAAATGATCCAATTATCAATCCCATATTATGTGGCATCATTTGAAGTGTTCTTATTATAAAAGATTTTTTTTATTTATGTCAACATCCTTAAATATTTTTTAAGCTTAATTGGGGATATTTACTTACAATATTATCAAACTTATTTTTACATATGGAATACGAAATACTATATGAATGTTTTTATCAGACCCATCCCTTTTCTATGAGTTAATTAAGTAATTTTTGAAAGATAAATGTTCTCAAGTCATTATTTCACACATAGGTATAGTTTTCATTATGTGACGGGTGGTGTAATAATTATATTCCGCTTTAATAAATTGGATATAGTATGATATATCATGATATAAGTATGGGATTTAGGGATGCAATTATTGATCCACTATGTGATAATTTTCAATGCTTATTTTTGTTCCATTGTTACTCTTATGTTGTTCTTCCATGATATTCCACATTTGTGTCATATGCATATAATTATAATCTATGGATCATGTATATTATCTCACACTATTGTTCAATGGTACATGTTTTCTTATTTGAGACTAAACATCCTTCAATTATAACTAATGGACAATTATTATTGTTCCATGTTCCATTTAATAATAAATTTCTCCCTTGCTTATGTTTTCTCACATGCTTTATCTTACATTTGATGAAATTTTGATGAGTTTTTCCCTTACTAGTTTTTTTTTATCTCATTCCTTTCTTATGTTCCATTACCCATATTATAATCATGATTATAACATATAAGGAGTATACAAGGGGGTCTTGAGTGTATTTATTATTGAGTAATGTTCATAAGTATTGTTAAATTAATTTTCTGTGTAGATAATAAAAATTAGAATTAAACCTTTAGATCTTAGTATGGTGAGATTATTAGAGAGATATAATGTCAAATTTATGTAATTGTTGTAAAATAAATATATGTTTATCATTGGTATCCTTATCTGGTGTTAAATATAGACTGTAAAGTATGTTTTTTATCACGAGATCTAGGAGTGCGGGTCTGAGGTACCCCATTGAAGGACTAAGGGGAGTTAATTTATGTAATAAAAACAAATATTTAGTCAAAAATAATTCCTAAAATGGTGGGAGGGGGTGTATAATCACTACTAAAAGTGTGGGAGGGGGCACTGGGTGGGATTCCATGGTTATTGGTGCCACCAATTTTTTTTAAAAATATTTTTTGAGTTTTACAAGTGCTAGAAAATAGAGCTGATTGAAAGGACTTTATCAGTACTAAAAATTCATTAATAAAGTATTTAGTTGATGGAGACCTGGATATTTTAGACAAATATTTTGAGTTTTTATCAGCACTGATAAGATCAACCAACTTTTATAGGTTATCAGGAGATCAATTATTTGTTAGTATTGAAGATAAAAGTTTCTAGAACTAATAAAATAAATATATTTAATAGTGATACATTATATTTCCAAGATAATCATTATTAATAACTTGTAAAAAAACCAAAGTAATCAAATTATGATTTTAGTGATTCTTGTTTATATCATGTTTCATCCATCACAATTTTCATTTAATTCATCGCAAAATATATCCAATTTAGTTCACACAGAATTGAAATAATTAATAAATAATTATAGAACAATAAAATCAAGTTAAATAAGTATTATACACATATATAAAATCTAAATAGAAAAATAAAAAAAGGTCACATTCAAAAATATTTTATAGTGTACAAGTATTTTGTATGGTAAATCTTTATAAGGTTCATTTTCAACATAATGTTCAACATAATTGCATAAGGTTCAATCATTTTTCAACCATAATTTAAGGTTCATCTTGTAAGGTTGAGACAAAATCATAAGGTTTAGACAATTAGAACATAATATTCATGATATCATGAGGGTTCACTTCATAAATTACAAAAAGCTTAATGTTTGGTAATTAAAAACAATAGTATGGTTTATATATAATTACATAAGGTTGAGAAAGTTTATAGTAAGGTTTAGAAATTCTAGCCAAAAGGTTAATAAATATACCTGTGAGGTTCATACATATAGTCATAAGGTTCAAACATAAAATTGTAAGGCCAAGATAGTCATTTTAGAAAAAATTAGAATAATCTAATTTAATTCCTTCAGTGTATGAGCCTTTACTCAATTCATACTCATGTGATTTTTTTCTATATAATTATTTAATTAGAAACATAATATATTTGGAGAATAATAAAAAAACAAATCAATAATAGAACATATTTGTTTTTCTAGATGTAGTGGAAAATTCAAACACATTTATTCACTCATGTTAGAGGGAATAGAATAATAATTTTATAATTATAAAAAAATAATTAAGATGAATACAAAGGGTCCATTTAAAAATATCCCCCATTTTGATAATTATATAATCCAATATAATTTCAAAAATTTATCCCTCAAATTATCAAAACATTTAAATAAAAAATGTATCCTCCTTAATAAATACTACATATTTAACAAATTTAATGGTTTATCCTTGTAAGAAATTAATATAATGTAATTTAATTTTCCATATAATAATAAGGATAAATCCATCTAACACAAAAAATATCAAACTGAGAATAAAATTATAAATCTTGTTTATAAATTAACATTTTATTTGGATTTGAAAATAAAAATAGATTTGAAACAGATGTATGAAATATATAACTGTATAATTTATACCAACTAAACAATTAAATAAAAACTACAAAATAAGGAGATAAATAATAAAAGTAGAAATAATTCACCTTAATAAAATTTTATCTCCCTTTATTAAACAAAACTAATTTTGAAAATAGTTTGTGTAGATTTTAAATCTACCGTTTGTAGAATTTATAAATAGATTGTATAATGAAATGAAAATAGCTTATAAAAATACTCTAATAAACACAAGAATAAATTAAAACATGTCAATATATTCAAGGAATAATAAAATTATTTGTATTAAATTAAATAATACCCAATAATAAAATCATATTCCTGTAAACCCAAATATAAAATAGAATCTACATATTCACTATCTATAATAAGAAACAAATTTATGTGTATATTATTGAAAAAAATACAAGAATATCAATCATTCTCCCTAAAAAAGTATTGAATAATTTCCTAGAATTGAAAAATTTAAAATTTTTAGAGTTGACATGAAGTTGTATTTTGATGGAGAAATGATTTTAAACTTATAGAATGACCCTAGACATTGTATGAAAGAATATTGACCATAAAATAATAATAATTTATTCTCCTATGAATATAATAGAATTAAATTATATTTCCATCATACTGAGTAAAAATTTAATTTTATCAAACTTATATTAATATAAATGTTTAATAAAAATATTTTCTTGATGATCATCAATTGAAACATATTCTAAAAAAACTTCACCTTTTTGAAGATGATCACTGATAAAATGATATCAAACTTTAATATGATTAGTTATTGAATATTATAATTTTTTAGAAATAGAAATTGTAATGAGTTTTCACACAAAATAAGTAACTTATGAAAATAAACCTCAAAATTAATTAAGGTTTTATTAATCTATAAAAACTGAGTGCAAAAACTCACAATAGCTACACATTCTGCTTCAGTAGTTGATAAATAAATAGTAAGTTATATCTTTGATCTCATAGAAACTAATATTTTACCTAGAATGTGAAACATTCCACTTAAATAATAATTTAATTACCTTTTTAATTAAAACTAATTTCTTCCTAGATAAAATGAAGTAAGGTTTACATAACTTTAAACATATTTTATGATCATTTAAAAAAAATTTAAGTGACTTTCATTATGTTCAGTTGAAATATATCAGAAATATAAACAATAAAAAATAAAAGTTACTAGGAAGAAATTAAACATAATAAATTACTAATCATACCTCTATGAATGTTATTATCCATTGATTTTACAGATTTATCAATATATAATTTATATAAATTACTCATATGGTTGTTTAAGCTTTTAAAATTATCAAGTCCAAATATTTTAACTTACTATTTAGAACAATTAGATTGACTTAGAAAAATTCCATCATCAATTTAAAATATTTGAAATCCAAGGATGAATTTTAATTCTCCCATAAGACTCATATGAAATTCACTTTTCCTTAAATCTAAAACTTCTATAAAAAAATTTTCACTTGAAAATCCCAAAACAATAATATCAACAAATATTTGAACAATACTAATATTTTTAAAAGTTTTATTGATAAAAAATTAGGATCCCATTTTCATTTATCAAAAATATTTTTCAAATGAAATTGATGAAATATTTTATGCCAAGATTGGGGAGATTGTTTAATTCTCTATAGAACAAATGAGTGTTTAAAAAATTATTAAGATATTTTTCATGTATAAATATAGGAGGTTGTCTTAAAAATACTTATTTAAAAATAAAACTATTTATAAAAACACTTTTCACATCTATTTGATAAAATTAATAAACATAATGGTCAACATAATCTAATAATATTCTAATACCCAATAACCTTACAACCAATAAAAATGTTTTTCAATTTCCTCCCTCAGTCTATGGCCACACCTTGGGGCTTAGACTGGAGAAGTATCTACTTGGACCTCAAGCGTACCTCCACAAAATATAGATGATTCCAAATCAAATAAAGGTTTTAGGGTAGTATCATGGGGAGATTATACCCACATATCATAGTAGTAATAGAAGAAATAAATAAATAAAAAATCATCCATCACAATAAAACATCCATTAGAGTATATATAATCAATAATAATATTAATTAATGTTTAATAAAATAGTCATACTAACTCATGGTCATACCAATATACAAGTACTAATCACCCAATGGGATGATCAAATACATATGATAAATAAAATAATGAATACACAAGGAGGATATAATACCATATTCAAGACTAGAAAAATACTAATATCTACTCTATTTGAGATATCCAACACAATCTTGTAACTCTAATACTATTTCAAACTTGAAACTATAATCAGTTATATCTCCTTGGGTACCCAAGTTCCATGGTCGCCCATGTTGGGTGTGAGTACAACTCAATAGGTAACCACCAGTAGGGTCCCAAACATAACCAATTATGTAGTATATGTTCTTTGTGATATACTATGTTGAATAAATAAAAACAGTGTTAAAGCATAATTAATTAACCATCATAGATCTTTGGGTTTTCACCTGACACCTGAGATTAATAATACATACTTTAGCCAATGCTGAGGTGTCTTTGTTCACATAATGTAACCGTTCCAACCAATACTAGGCCCAAAAACCATATGATTATCGGTGAAAGAAATAATTCCTAGGAGTAGTTCGAGTAAATAGATATCATACCTAGAATATAGTAAATTCATAGCTGGATAACCCTAGGAAATCCAATAGTAATAGGAATAAAACCAATTATTAAGGGGATATCCCTAGGTAATACAATAGAATAACACATAAATTTATTACTTGGGAGATGACAATAGGAAATCCATATAAATGAGGAACACTAGTAAGATCTTGGTAATGTATTGGGAATGCAAATGTCAACAATCCCCATGAATGAATCCCAGGTAGTACCTTAGGAATTTCAAGTATCAGGTGTATCCATGAGATCTTATGGAGTATCCTAAGAATCATATTGAGGGGAAAAATATATTCCTCATGATGTCTCACACAATAGTGATCAAGGGAAAAGAACCCACCTAAATACATCTCATATAACATGAGGCATAATCTAATTCTAAGGAGGTGATCCTATAGAATCCATTGTTAGTAGAAAAAATACGAGTCCATGGAGAACATCATAGGAATTATGTATTAATATTCATAAAACTAAATCCAAGGAGCATGTAAAATTCATTATATATCAATAGGCATACAATATATATCTTAGTAATCCTAGGAATACCACACACACACAAGTGTATCTGTGTGTATAAATTGGAGGTAAAATCCCCTATCATGATACCAAATTTGACTATTGATTCGAGTTTTATGGTGACACCTACAATTGTCACTACCCATTACCACAAACACCATATTAGGTGTTGTTATATCACTGGGGAACCCATCAGGTCCCCCAATATCACATCATAAATAAGAACCCCACATGGGTTCCTTTATCTAATTCACATATCTTGGGTCTCTCCTATCACTCATAGGGCATATCATGCTTAGAAACTATCATGAAGACAACATGAAATCACCGAACTCATAAGAAAATCCTCACTATAATTAGTATTAATAGATGGAAAAATATATACCTATTCTACTAGGTCATCTTAGGTCAGTCCTTTCATCCAACCCACCCATGTACTCACATCTTAGTACGGGAAGAACACACACACCCATTATTATCTCAACTAGTATAAGGACTAAAGGCATCTCAAGGATCCTACATGGCTAATCCCTATCCATATTTCTAAATTAATCACTCACCATTACATAGAGGTCACAAAGGGAACCAATCACTAGGGATGATACATAATTCATATAATTTTATTTAATAAATTTTTACACCCTTCAAGGTTTATAAATCTCAAGACATGCATTTATAATCACGACCTTATCCATCAGCGACTAAAGTATCAAGACAATTCATAAGGTTCTTTCATGGAACATGGATTTTTTTTCTTCAATTCTGACATTTTATATAAATATAAGTATCCATTTAATTAAAATTTACAATCACCCATAGTAGTGAGATAACTTATCAGATGTATTTAAATAAAATATATTCACCATAGGGAATGTTATGTACCCACTTAACTCATACTTATCCATGTTTTAAGTGTGTCCTAACTACCATCTCTCAAGATCATCCAAGAAAAATTGATCATCTCCCATAACTACGAGGCCTATCTCAAGCCATAATGTTAATATCAATTACTTAAAACAATTTATTGTTAAATATTTTTTTAAAATATACATAATGCCTAAAAGCTCACTGGGATCACCCAATCACTTAAATCATGAGTAATTTGGTGTCATGTACTCCTCACACACACCCAAAACCGATCCACACAAAATACCCGTCATTTTCTAATGATTAAATGAATAGTTTAATCAAATTCTGGTAAAAATACTAAATAAATTTATATCATGATGTACCACCAACCAAATGAAGATAAAAAAAATATGTTCAATGTCTTATGATCCACTCTAGTCACACATATCAAAATCCCCATCATATTAGATTATTTCCACCCTTCCCTAGTGGAAATTGTCAATAACCCTAACCCAAACCATAATTAAATCAACGTACATCAACAATGAAGAATAATGGGAAAGGAAATAGATAACGTCACCTTGAATCATAGTATAAATTCACTTAGAAGCACCCCAAACCATGGGGGTTGATGGACGAGGAAGGAGTGGAGTACCAAAAAAGGCCTCCCTACATTACCCCATTCACCTAAAATAAAAAGAAACAATGACCTCAGAAAAGTTTATTTTACCCTACTAAATAAAAAAACCAACCCAGGTCCTGACAATTACATAGGGTTAACAATATGATAAAATCCATCTCCCTTCATATTTATGACATGACCTGGGAGGTCGTGAGGTGAACACCCCATGAAGAGGGCTTAGATGTTGGCTTTTCTCTATCATGGTGTGATCCATTGGGATTAAAACATGTAATACATCACACAAGTGAGACAATCCCCATTACAGTTTTTCATTGTGTGACCAAGGGGTTGTTGCATGATTGGATGCTGGTGCATAATTCCAATAAGTCCACTCGACCTTTCGATGAAGCTAACTCGAGAACATGTTACACAACTTGACCCTTGATCCATGTCTGGAAACATTATCTAGAGATTGATCAATATATATATTTCCAATATTAATCTTGGTTCTCAAAATTCATCCATCACCAAAAAATACAAATTCCATCAAGAATTCAAAACTAAAGAAGGTAAAAGGTTTTACAACTTATGAACTATAGAGCTTCTCATCCCTAAGATTCCCCAATAGAACATAGTCACTAATATTAACCTATATAGGTCAAAATTAAGGATCAAATTGTCATGTTCTACTCTAGAATTATAGCTAAGATTCCACTACACAACTCCAAACATGAGTCAGATTATTTTTCAAAACTTGAGCCACCACTTTTCATTATCACCAAAACACTGAGACAATATTCAACAACACCATTATAACCATGGACATTAGGGTTTCATTAATTAATTCACTTATAAGATTATGGTGATTTTAACCATAACACTCAACTGAAAAGGGACTATTATAAGTCATGATTCTATCTATTATCATAATCTCCTAAAAAAATATTTTATATAGTCAGTTGACTCACTTGGGGTGGTTTCCATCTCAGTGTACTAAAAAATTTAAAAAAACATTTATTAGAAATCCTCTAGAAAAACATTCTCAGAAACACTTTTATTGTACTCATAGATACATAATATCACCACTTGATCATAATATCTTTACTATTTAAGGAATCCTAAGAGCATACAAGTATTCACAATAAAGTCTAAAATCGATAGTTAGTGTAATTGCATAGTTTTTTACTCGACTATCCAAATCTATAACCATACTATTCTCTGAGCATCAATGCATTTTTGACCTAATAGAAGAAAAGAACAAATAAAAGTAATCCTAATTCTTGTGCCAATACATTGACTCTACCCAAAATCACATTCAAGAAACAAATAAGGTATTATATAAAAAAAGAAATGAAAATAGTTATATTCACGCACTAAAATTACAATTCCACCAGGATCATGTATCTATCGGTCCCATCACACCATTGATGCTACCCATTTGAGGGGAATAACTCTACAAATTACTATCTATCCTTTATCACATGAAATTAATGGAAAATACTTCCTCATTAATACCTGTGTGCTAAATTTAAACAAGAAACACTTACATTCTCGACTCACCAGGAATGTCATCATTGAAATAAATTAAATTTCCATCCATAATGCGGGTCACCTCCCTTATCCAATGATTAAATCCCTACCATATGAATTTAATTATACATATTCATTAGCACAAACTCAATAGGTTCAATCATTATATTAATATCACTACTCCAAAACCAATCTCATTCATACCGCTCACCGCTAGAAGCTGTCATCATTAATATAGGGGGATGTTTCTCATAAAAAACACCAGTCCTTGGAACACACATGGTCACTCAGTAATCTATATTTCAATAGAAACATGCATAACCAGTGCATACCATCTCAATCTCACCCATACCCAATGGGTGTATGCTCCAATAAAATATAATTATAAAAACAAATCACACTCCCATGAGTCATAAACTATAAATCTAGGATAACCACCTCAGTAAATGAACATTATATATTACATGTCGATATGATCTATACCGAATCACCCTCAATGCCCCTCTTCAATATCATTCATTTCACATATGCTTTGGTTTACCACAAAAACACCCATCAAACCGGGAATTATTCCTAAACTACAAGAATCTACTTATGATCTATACATTATTCATTATGCCCACTATGATTGAAATTAGCTATCACATCACCTAACGTAAAAAAAACTTGGGTTATGAATCCTACCAATATTTACCTCTAAATATAACATTTTATACAAAATCACCATATGTTATTTATATCACTTAATCCACAGAATCACCATAACTAAATTGTATACCAGGTACCACCTCCTATGAACCGATATCATATCTTTTAGAATCAATAAATACTTATTGCCTCTAAAAAACTTACAATCCTAGATAACCACACACTCAGATTACCCTCATATATCTTATTACATATCATCCATAATAGCTATGTCCCTAATACCCTTGGTTGTATCTTGAGGGAAATTGGATCTCCCAAAAATCCTATAAACTTATATTTTATAATCCAAAACTCTGAATAAACACCTATCTATTCCCATATCAAAATTCCGGAGAAAAATTACATGCTAACACCCCTTATAGGGTCTCACATATTTTTTTTTCAAGAATCATATTCCAAATCATCATCCTTATAGGGAAATGATCATCATCAAAAATCTATGTATGAGAGTACCCCATGGGAATCATGATCAAAACTTGGTACATATATACTGGAATCATCATAGACTATTCATGTAGAGTATTCCTAGTCATATAGTTCAGTTAAAGAGAGTTTCACCAAGAATCTATATAAGAAAACATCATATTGGTTTTTTTGACACTTAATTGAGAGAACTTAATTTCTTATTGGAATCAGTTACATAATTATGCACTAGGGGTTTACCATGAAGGTATTAAATGATTACACCCACCTACCAAGGTCACTATACATCCTATATAAGGGGTAGTTTGTATTCATCATAATCAAGGAACACACATATGTAGGGTATATATTCCATGTCATTAGATAAATATACCATGGTTTAGCTGAATAAAATGCAACAAATATGTTATTTTAGAAAATTATTTATAAGTTATTTTTATCCCTTTAAAACATTGAACCCTTTCCCATTGGTGATATCTATCATGAGAAATTACATGTATGTCTTGTGAATTATAAATTCCCAATAAGATACATTTACATAGGAATATTTCCAATAGGATGAGAGACAAAAACCCAAAAACCCAAAAACCCAAAAACCCGAAAACCATAAATATATGAAACAATGTATATCGGACAAGGTGAAACCATACACCCGTAAAATATTAAATAGATAATAATAATCTCATATCCATGGTAACCTATACATTATATTCAAAAAATTTCTTGTGATTCACCATCATAAGGTCCTTCATAAGCTCTGAAACATTCCCAATTACTTTCTACCATGTCCCCAAATTGTATGACAAAATAAAAAAAATCCAATATTACTTTGTAACATCCTAACTTGGTTTGTAACTACTGAGTTGTTCTATGAACATGGAAGTCGTTAATAATACCTCATGTGCACCTCCCAATACACTAGTGGTTTTCTACTACTAATGGGAGTCTAGGGTAGTAAAATAGGGAGACTATACCCCCATATCAAAGTAAAAATAGTAGCATAAAAAAAAATAATTTATAATAATAAAACATCCAATTGATTTTTTAGATTGAATTAATAGAGTCAACATAAATAATGAATGTGGAAGAATGTAGTCATACAGACTCATGATCATTATACTATACAAGAACTGATAAACCACTAATCTAGTCATATTCACAAGATAAATAATAAAATAAAGATAAAATAACAATATACTACCATATCTATATCACATCACATCCCTGTATCCTCTCTATCTATGATACATATCTCAATTATGAAACTCCAGGCCTCTGACCAAATTGAACCTATAATCAGTGAATTTTTCATTGAAAAAAATGTTCCAAAGACACCTAACAAGGGTGTGAGTACAACATAGTAGGTCACCACCAATGGGGTCACAAAAAGAAACTAATAATGCAATTTTTGTGCTATATGATATGCTCAGATGAATAAATAAACACAGAATAGAAGCATAAATATTTAACCATCATCAATAATATAGTTATCATGTAACACTTAGGATTGAATACACAAACTTAAACTAGTGATGGAGTGTCTTTGAGTATATCAGGTAATCACACCATCCAATAAAAGGCCCAAAAACCATATGATAGTATGTGAAACCATTTATTCCTATGATTAGTCTTTGGAAATCCAGATCTTACAAGGTATAAATCCCATTCCCATAGGGATAAACCTAGTAAATCTAGTATTAATAAGATACAAATGATTTATAGGTGTGATGAACTTAGAAAATATAATAGAAGAATTTATACAATTGATTCTTAGGGGTATGACCCTAGGAAATCTATATAAATGAGTAATAATTTCTAGATACCAATAAATTACTAGGAATCCAATAATCATCAAGACCCATGGTGGAATACGAGGTAGTATCATGGAAATTATAAGTATTAAGTGCATCCAATAGGTATTATTGTGTATCCTAGGCGTCATAATGATGGGAATAACACCCACCTAATGATTCCTCACACATCAATGCTCAGGGTAAAAGCATCTACTCGATACATCTCATATAACATTAGGAATACGCTTATTATTTGGAGGTAATCCTAGGAAATCCTAATTTAGTTAGAGAAATCCAAATATATGGATCACATATATGGAAATATATATAAATAGTCATATAATTGATTTTGAGAATCAAATGCAAGGAATTTTATGTCAATAGGAATACAAGATAGATCCTAAGCATCCCATAAATTTATATATATACCAAAGAGGGATAATATTCACCCAAGATACATCATCTCACTATGAAATTAGTTTTTAAGGTGACACCCAAAATTGTAACTGCCCATTCCCACAAGCACCCATTGAGGAGTCATTATATCATTGGGGAACCCACTAGGGTCCCCTTGGTCACATAATACACAATCACCCCTTAGAAATCCATAGATAATTTTTAAGTTGAAAATTCTATAGGTAATTTGAATTCTAATGTTAGATTTAGGTTCATTTGAGATCCAAGGTTTGGATTGAGCTATTTGAGTATTGGAACAGCCTTTGGGAGATGTTTTTGCTTGATGATTGATACCTAAGGGTATTTGTGTTCTTAGGGAGAAACTTGGGGAGAAAAAGATTCCCTTGCAGTTTTCCATATATTAAAATCTCTATAAAATTATATATCTCTATATTTTTCTGATTTTTATGGAACCTGGGGTACACATGTTGAAAATGGATAGAGAGAAATTTCATGGCTAGGAATTCTTTATAGGAGTGATGGATCGGTAACCCACCATGACAAAATACCCAATGATCATGTGTTTTGATGACCGTGGAAGCTGAAGGGTGCCATATATGGGATACATAGAGGATGAAATTCCTTGGATTGGAATTTTTATTTTCATATTTGTCTGGGGGTGGAAAAAATGGCCAAGGGGTCTTCACCGCACTATAGATCTTGGCTTGGTCTGAGTGAAAGATCTCTACCAACCAGGGTGAGTAGGGAGGAGCTTGTCTATGGTGAAGAACATGTTAAGATGCATGGGGGTTGACTGGGGGTGCACTATATTACATGCACACACATATCTCCATACAATAGGTCAAGGATAATAATAGATATTAAAACCTATAGAGTTTAATTAAATGCATGCAATAAAGTCTAGGTAAAAATTAGAGTACAAAAAGAGAATACAAGTATATAGAGGGGAAAAATACACACCTAAAAATTTGAAATTATCTTGACCTAAAAGGACTTCTAAGGATGATGAAGAGAGCCCTACTGATGAACTTAAAAACTAACCACCATACACCATCATAGTCTCCTAGAACAACTAAGCTCCACCGACTCGGAGTCCCCTATAGTCTTCTTCAAAATAATTTTCATCTGTATAAGACATGATATGTTTGTAAAATTTATATGAAGGTTTGAGTATATGCATAAATTTTAATAATCCCTAAACAACATAAAAGGATAAAATAATAAGAAGATAGTCAGCTCAACCAACAAGATAAGAGAGAAAGGGAACCAAACAAAAATGTGCTCATAAATATGAATCCCTGGTTGAAGTGAAAGGAATATAAATATTTACATTCAGTTAAGGATGATGAGTCTGTCTATATCTCCAAGATCTATAGTTAACTGGATGCTAACATCCAATTGTAAATCTCACCAGATATGGGGGACCCATATCTTTCTAATAGAATGTCATGGATGATGGGGTGTTGAACCTAAGAGGGTGGAGGTCCCGAGCCTCGTCTGTGCCTGATCATGGGAGGGTTAGAATCCATATATAAAATTCCCAAAATATAGGGTGTGTATAGTATGGGGTAGAGGTGGGTTACCAATCCTATCAATAAAAAATGGGTGACCCATGCCCTGAACTTTGCATTCCATTAGGTTGTTTTCAACCCCACTATCATTTCGAAGATCACACTAAGTCTCCATGATTTCAAAAATTGATGGAAGGAGTGATATAATAATTCCACCAAATTTTGTATCTCAAATGTAATAAAAAAGGAAACCATCATGTTCTACACAAAATTATACTCATAATGTACTACTTGTAGGTCCAAAACTAAGTCCCAAAGAAGAAGATATGGATGGTAGTTCGTTCTTGGAGAAGTACACAGTGTGTGCCTTGGTGTACACTAGGTGTAATCCCATGTCCAAGCCTGATCCCATCCTGATACTCCACTAATGATGTGGAGGTTCATATACATGGAATGTGACTGAAGGAACAAGGTGTATGGGACCACCCATGGTCCCTAGCGTGAACTCCCTATATATGGAACAACTATCCTGGTAGGGTCACCCAATGCATAGGCCCACCACATGGTCATGTGATATTTAAGTTGGATGGAAACCCTAGCTACAATAGATCATGGACTACACAACATGTGTTCTTCTAGAACACATTACATATAGTTGGTAATTTCAAATATTTAAAAGTCTAGTCTCCCAAATCTTTATGAATCTTCTGATCCCATCACCGATCCCGCCAAATATGCCTAAAAATATGTCAATCATGGATTTACCACCACTAGAATTATATTTATAGCCTTCAAATCAATGGAATTTTTTTGTTGAATACTATCATTACCTTACAACCAAACTCAAGAAAACCAAACTCGATCCATCTATCGATCTCATTTACAGCAAGGTTCCACGAATATCAAGCACCATGATAATCTCATTAATTAAGAAAAAATTAAAAATGAATATAGGGGTTTGATCTTGATTCAAATTAGAATATAAATAGTTGAATCACCACAAAAAATGGTGCTGACATTGAATAAAGTGAAAAAGTACGGTAGAAAACCAAATAAACATCAAAGTGAGAAACACCATTTTCTTATATGGTTCTAAAAAACGATTTTCATTACCAAAATAAAAGAACATAGAAGAATTCATCATAATAACATAAATCCAAATTTAAAATTGATCGTTCCATGTGAAAATGGGGAAATGAAATTAGAATCTATAATAGACAAATTAATCCATACAAGAAATCAAGAAATATAGGGTAGAAAAATCCATAAATAAAAAGTCATACCTCATGAATGCATTATTCATTTGAGGAGAAATTTTTTTTATAGTTATGTAATTGAAGAATACACTACATTAATTATTTGTTATAAAATTCCCCATGGTCATACAAGATCAATCTTAAATTCTTACTTTATTCAATCATTAAAGTTCCTTCCCTACAAAGATATCTCTTCTACCTCTAAATATCCCTGGGTTATGTGGCTAACCCTTGAGATTATCTTTACTAGAGATTATATAGGGGATGCCGTTAGGCCGATTTTTTTAAAAAATTAAAATTATTTAATTAATTTTATTCATTTTAATTCTTCGATGATAGTGCATTATGCCAAAACCCAATGCGTATGAAACTTATGTAATGTTTATGGTAAATAATACATTCTAGAATCAACCAAGGTATTTGTTTTTATATTCAATACTATTATTAATAGAAAATCCATTTATTCCAAAAAACAAATAAACATGATTTAATATATTTATTCTGGGGTCCTACAATACCCGTAAAAATACTAGATCTCTAAGGAAAGAACATTATATATATGTAGAAATATACAAAGGATATATTCATAAAAACTAGTGTAATTAATTTCTAACCAAATTCATGGATTTTCTACCCATAAAAAAATACTATAAAAATTAAGGTTATAGAGCTTGCATATGGATATAATAATTCCATGATATTTCTTGGATATTCCCATGTTTCAAAAGGACTCACACCAATCGGATAACTCCCCCATGGAGGATCCTCCCTTGTTTATTATCAATGGAAACCGAGTACTATGATTAGGTGTCTCCATACTTCATGTCAAATCACCCCTTTCTATAATGTGTGGAAGGTAATGTTTGTATATCCTTATATATGACACATGAAAGGAATCATACACCTGATCTAACTGTGGGGGTATGGTTAGATTATAATTAACCTCTCCAACTCTCTATAGGATCTCAAACAATGCAATGAACCTTGAGGATAGTTTTATATCATAACTAAAAATTCGTAAACCTCATCATGGAGATAACTTTAGGGACACATGGTATGCCTATTCTAAATAAAAGGTTCTACAAAATTAGTCTATATATTATTTATACTAACTCTGTGTGGTCTTCATTCACTCATGGATCACCTGAAATTTCTCCATCATTTTATGCACAATCTCTAGTCCAATAAGAGATGAATCACCAATATTTTACCACACAAGGTTGACTCATATGGTCTCTAGTATAGAGCATTTAATGGTTTCAATTTGATAGTAAAGTGATAGATTCTATTATAATAGAATTCCACTAATATAAAGTGACCCTCCCAACTCAAACTGAAGACCGACACATAGTCTCTAAACATATACTAAAAAATATGGATGGTTCTCTCATCCCAGTAGTCAATATAGGGGTGAAAATCCTTTATCACCCATAAATATTTCCCAAAATCCTCCTAGAAACCTCTCCATAATCATGAGATCAACTATGAATAAAAATTTAGAAAAATTTTCAAGGGTATTCATATGAATCAGGATGATCTCCTACACATACAATCATTTTAAACGCTCAACAAAAAATTTATTCTTGATAGTGAGGAAATGAGATGATTTGGTAAATAGATCAACAATATCCTAAAAACATCATAGAATATTTATATTCATTTAAAAATTATAAAAAGCCATTGATATGACATTATACGTCCTTTTTGGGATCTCATAGGTTGATTTTGGTCTACTGGTTCCTAATTTTTTTCCTTGACCTGCTGATATGTGAGGCATTAGGAGACATACTTGGAAATACTCCACCTCATACCAACCCATAAAAACTACCATCTAAATTCCTATTACATATTAAAAAATCAAGGATGTATGGATAAGGGGGAGGTATGAAACTCCCTCAACACCTCCTTAAACAACATGATTAGAATCACTTTCACTCCTCAGAATAGGATGATATAATATCCATCCTAAAAAACTGCCTAGTTCATCTTTTGAAAATATCTTAGAATATATGCCATCAAAATTATTATCCCCCAAAAAATCCTCTCTCCCATAATATAGAAGTAGTTTAGTCACTAAAATCCACTAAATAACATATTTACCTCTCTCTTCCACCAGGGTCAACTATGAAGAGGACAATTTCTATGAATCCTCCTCCACTTAGTGAGGCCAAGATTTTTGAATAAGGAAATTTGGAACTATGTTTCCATTTACTAGAGTATATACTATCATGAAGGCATAGTCTTGTAGGATCTCTAGCCAATTACTCTATCTCTGGTTAAGGTCACTCTTATAAAAGATATACCTAATATTTTTGTGTTAGGAGTAAACCATACAACACGTTCCTAGAAGAAAATTCCTCTACATACTCAAGGAAAAGACAACTATGACCAAGTCTAAATAATGGATTATGTAGTTATTATGATGGGGTGTTAGCTGCCTCAACCAGTAAGTAATAACTATCTACCTCTATATCATTACAAACATGAGCCTAGATCTAGTGGCATTAGAGAACACTACATACTTGACACTCTCATTTTGAAGTCTCAACATAGGATCTATAGTTTACCTATTCCTTATCTCCTTAAAGGATTCTTGACATCACTCAGTTATATCAAATGATTTACTTTTTTATTTTAAAGTAGTCAAGGGTCCACAATCCTATAAATGTATGTTGAAAACCTATGATAGTACCCCAACAATTTGAGGGAACTCCATACCTCCGATATGATCAAGGGTGGTTCCCAAGCTAGAACTGCCTCCATTTTTATTAGGTCCAGGACGACACCATTTTTAGAGATTAAATGACCCTAAAGTGAATATATCTAATCTAAAACTACCACTTAGAGCGTTTACTATAAAACTGGTGATCATAAAGTAAGTCGATGACCATCCTCAAATACTATGTGTGCTGCTCCTATAACATAGAGTAAATGAGAATTTCATCAATGAAGATAACCAATAAATGGTGCAATAAGGGATAAAATATTTGATTTATAATTCCCATGAAAATATTAGGGGAATTATTTACACCAAATAACATCCCCATGAACTCATAGTTCCCATAAAAACATCATAAGTCCATATTTAGAATATCCTACTCATGAAGCCCAAAATTTTGGTTTTCAGACCTAAAATCAATATTTAAGAACCATATAACACCTTTTAATTGGTTCAAGAGGTCATAAATACATTAAAAGGGGTATTAATTTTTGATCATCACCTGATTCAAGCATACATAATCAATTAACATCCTCAAACTTCCATCCAAATTCTTTGAGAAAAATACCAAATTTACCCAGGGTGACACACTTAGTATATTAAAACCCTTATTTTTAAGGTCCTCCAACTACACCCCTATATCCTAGAGCTTAGAATGTGATATATGATATTCTTCAAAAGACATTGATTTGGTCCCAGGGTGAAAGTTAGTATAGAACATATTATCAAGACATGAAGGAAGTCCCATAACATCTTTGATGAAGACATCCATATCATCATCCACTAACATTGAAATATATATGACTAAAGAGATCTATACACAAAGGTATAAACTCACTAACCTATGTGTGATAGTTTTCCTATTTTTTCTTCTAATCCCCACTCGGTATTCCAATAAGCCTTTGCCTCTATTGAAGGAAAATCACATCGAATCTTCCAGTAGTAATCTATCTCTCCTACATCAATAATTTATTTGGGAAAATATTACGGATATATAGTCCATACCCTAAAAATATGTTATAAAAATTCATCAAAATAACAAAGAATTCCAAATAGTAACTCTCTATACTAAGATACCACTCACACTATTGTGAAAAGTTTGAAATGGTTGAATAAATGTTTAAAGGGGAGGTATTCGGCCTTAAATATTGGACTATAAGGGTCCACCGGAAAAATAATATCATATACTAGGGATAATCACATAATAAAAAATTAGGGCCAAAATAACTAAAGAAAAAGTAAATAATATAAAACATGCACCTCAAACCATAATGGGAGACTATGGATCATAATCCTCAACTTTCATTCCTCCCACTAATTATTGATGGGTCAAGTAACATGGATAAATATGACTTTTATTTTCATAATCATTTCATCTCCCATTCATATGAAGTGAATTTATTCTATAAGGCATTTAGGATATAGGTCTTCTAGGCTATATGGGTCCTCAAAAAGATTCTTATACTGAAGATTTCCACATTTGAGTCTAAGATTGAGTGTGGATCCAACATCAAGATCTTAATGAATTACATCTCCTAGTTATAGAAGATTAATAATCCCCACAATTACCACTAATAACTCCATTTTCCAAATTATCCCTTCCCAGTAAGCTCCCCATCACCCAATCATAATCATGAAACTCACAAACTTGCAGTGAGGGCCTGGTGGAGAGATAGAACTCATTATAGAATAAGAGATCAATTCTCTCATATGTGAGTTTTGAATCATCCAATATCTAGGTGATCAAACCCCACCAACTCATCATAACTTTACCAAAGTGTATGGTCTCTAGTGTGGCAATATGATCTTGTGGTTTTTTCATGAATCAAAAAAATGAAAACTATAAAATACAATCAAACATATGCTTCCTAAGGGTCTATATCACCCCAAAATATAGGAATTCCCTGATATTATAATCTAACATCATTCTCTATTTACTATCATAATCATCTTAAAAAAAGAAAACCATTGAATAATAAACCTAAAATGGAACATTCGCCTGATCCACTGGTGGTAGTTTTACAAACTATTTGTTGAGTTGAATAGTTTCTTACTGTATATCCAAAGAAAACACCTCGCACAGTAGATCCTAAAATGTAGACTCACTACTGATTTGGATATCATCACAACCCAATATTTAGGCCTCATCACTCAATTAGTCATCATCATGACCTTATCTCATAATCCTAGCTAGTTGTTGTTGTGAAAGGGAACATGAACGTTAATAGCACATACAATTCTTATATAAGAATATTTGGAGAGATAACTCCTGAAGGACATGGAAGTTCAAAGAACCCTTTGTATGTGATGCATGTACCTTTGGTTTCATCTCAAATGGTTCCTCAATATTTTGAGTCAATAAGTATGTGGTTAGAGTCCTAGTGTATGGATATGTCGGCGACCGCACCATTAATGGGTTCCCTAGTTTGAGTTCCAAACTCAAGACACATTAACACCATTACCATAATTTTACAAACCAATAATCAAATCACATATATCTCCAAACACCATACCTAAGAAAGAACTATAAATTATACTACTATTTCATGAATCAATTCCCTTGGGCCCTGCATATGTTGAACTGAGGGTGACACCCCAAGCCAACCTCAAATAGGCATGTGGATGGTGACTATCATAGAGTAGGAATATCTCAAATGATTATAGGACTCATCCTATATTACTTGTACACATTTACACATTTAAATATAATAGTACATGAATAATAATAAATGACAATACCACTAGAGTGTAATCAATTGACTAAAATAACTCTATATGAATAAGAGATTACAACAAAATAATCAAAGTAGAAAGAGGAAAATAATTCAAACCTAAAAAATTGAAAGTATATCAACTAGAAAATAATGATTGGGGTGAAGAAGATATACCTACTAATAAACTTAGAAATTGACCAGTATTTACGACAATTGGATCCTAGTACAAATAATCAAAACCTTCTATGGATCCACCAAATTCTCCACAAATCTACCTAACATTTTCGTAATACAAAAAAAATGTAGGAACATACCATGTGGGAGTGAGTATAAACATACCTATTTGGATTCCTAGAAAACATAAAGGGAGAAATTAAGAAGAAGATACTCAGATCAACCCACATAATAAAAAGGAAAGAAAAAAAAAACAAAAATATGCCCATATAGAAGAATCCATAGTCAATGATAGAGAAATTTTGATCTTCACATATAGATAAGGATGACAGGTGTACCTATAAATCCAAGATTTTATGATGTATTGATACATGTATAATAATTTAAATCTAACTAGATATAGGGTAACCATGCCTTACTGATGGCACGAAACGATTGAGGTGCTGCTAGCCTTAAGAGGGTGGAGGGCCCATTCCTCACCATATTTTTAACCACTATAGTGGTTCTAATCTCAATCATCAATAGATGAAGAAACATGTTGATCTCATAGATAGATGAATAAGCTTCCACAAATTTAGTTAAAACTAATCTTGAGTTTTTCTGAAGTAATCCATTAATTTTTGTTACAATGTTTCCTATAAATAAATATGAACCTTAAGAATTAGATGCTAGTATGAAAAATAAAAGGTAATTCTGAATTTCTCTATTCATTTTGAATATTTGAAATCTAAGTTTGTTGAGTATGCTTTACATCAATGTAATATTTTTCTTTCAGAGTGATTCTACTTAGATCTACATATGTGTGAGGTTTTTATTGTAAATATATTAGTATTTAAGTTGTGTTTATTATAATCCTAATTTTATATGATTTATGTATTATGGGGATAAGAAAAAAATATGATCATCTAGTAAAGGGATATCGTGGTGAGGAAGATAGAGATCGAGTAATTATGGTTTGTGAAGGGAGAAACTAATGATATGTTTAGTCAAGGGAATCCATGTATAGGAAGAAAAACCTTTTAATAGGTATAAAATTAAGGATACCATATGACTAGTTAAAATTCATAGATAAATTAGATCTCATTTAAAATTCTACCATTCACCTTTGGTTTAAAACTATGATTTTACTAATTTTTTTAAAGGGGTATTTCGTTTTTTAACCAATACACCATTTTTTATTTTGTAATTTCAGCTATGCTAACTATTGCATTGGTAATATAATATAGAAATAATTTATGCTAACTCTTTTTAAAAATAGTATATAATTACATTACTATGATATTTTATTTCATCGGTAATTTGAAAAATTGATCAACCTATTACTTCATAGGTAATTCAAAAAATAGGTAAAATTAATACTCAAACAGGAAGGAAATTTTATGTTTATTTTTAAACTACAATTCACCCCATCTTGTATTTTCTTTTCCACCATAAATTTATAAAAAATTTAGTATCAAAGTAAGCCTTTACCTTGATTATGATATTAACTTATAAAAATTAATTTGTTTTTATTTGTATTAGTTATTTTGAATTTCAAATTCGTTTCTATATAGTATGCTTATTGGTAGAGGAAATTTTTTATGGAAGGAGTACCATTTGGAAAACATGAAAATTTAAATCCAATAAGGGTTCCTATTTTTGATGTAGATTATTAGGATTATTATCATGATCATATGAAATTATATATCTTTAATACGAGTTTCGAAAACTCTATCATGTAGTTATGAAACTATAAATTTTTTGAGTAGGATATTTTTAGATTATCTCATGAAGAAAACCATTACTATTAGGTAAAACATAAAGTTTATAAAACTTTATAGTTTTCTACATCCTGGAACATGGCCTAATATCTTCATGTGATTTGGAACAAATAAATTTAGAAGAATTTAGAGATAACACATTTTGTAACTATCAATGTTTTAGAATATTACAGTGCTATGATTTGAGAAGACTATAAAACCTTTGATTTTGTACATAGAGAAACTATAAAACAAATGTATCAATTCATTATAACTATTTTAAATAGTTTAAAATACTTGGGTGAAAGGTGTTATCAAAATATCAACTCACAAAAAATTTTATAGAAATTATGGCTAAACAATGGGACTATAAAAGGAAAAATATTTATGATACAAAAAAATTGAAATATTTAAGTCTAAATGACTTAATTGGTACATTATTACATCTTGAGATTAGGTTGAAATGAGGAGATGAAAAATAAATAAGGAAAAATGGATTAACATTCACTTTCTCTTCATGTAACCATAATTTCAGCAGTTTTAATACTTGTTCTAAATTTTCTAAATCTACTATTTAAAATAATAAATTTTAGTAATCTAATCAAACTGATTAAAACAATAGTAATAGTGAAATTTCTGAAATAGTAGGAATGATGAATAATATTTTTAGTTCAAATTTCTAAAAGGATCATCAGAAAGACAGGAAAGATAACAAAGAAAGAAAAGATAATACTGAATCATTATAAGTTATATGATATTAATATAAGAAGGAAGATCTTATTAGACCTTATTTTCCTAATCCGAAGATGAAAAATAGAAATTTTACAAGTAATTATCAAAAGTAATGGAAAAAAATATTTAAATCTTTTGAATGTTAGAGTGAAAGTGAAAGTAACACATATTCAGATAGTTTATCAGAATAAAGTGTAACAAAAACCCAGATTTTTTTTGTTTATATTGAAATATTCCAAGTAATGAAAAAATTACTCCTGGAAAAGCTAATTAAGAATATATCAAAAATTTAAATCCAGATTCTAAATTTACTTATAACACTATAGATGTTTTTTCAACCATATTGAAAGATGAAAAATATGATCCATCAAAAGTTAAAAAATATAAATCATCATAAGATTAGAAACATTACCAACTATAATTGAAATTCATAGATATATACCCCTTTTGAATCAATAAAATAATATTCTAAAAAATATATACGAGTTTTCTAATGAAAAAATTATTAAATCCAGAAAAATAAATTTAAAATCAACTTCAAATATTTAAAAACTTTCAACTAAATTAGATTAAAAGATGTTATTTTATAGATTATATTGACCATAATTTAGTTTATTGTAACTCAGTTGTTCAGAATTTAGTTGACGAAAAATCCAATGAAGATAATAAGGATTTTATTTTTGAACTTAAATATAATGTATTTTGTTTAACGAAACATGAATCTAATTTTAATTTTAGTAATGAAAATTTTGATAAAATTTATAAACAAATAAGACCCTCAAGAACTTATAGTGGAATATATTTTAATTTTTAAAAAACATATTTTCAGTCAAACTATTATGTAGACAAAATTGAACTTTTTTTACTAAATATAAAAGATGAGTTCATTTCTTAAATATTGTTCTTTAAAAAAAATTTAGGATTTTTTGTTTTATAATGATTTTATTTTAAAAAAATTAGCTGCTATATAACACAAATTATTTTAAATGATGTGGGTCTCTAATAGATTATTTTATATCATTAGTGGTATAAAAAATGTATGGATACTAAGAACCCAATTTTTTTTGAGAAAATAATATAAGTACATAAAGAATGAGAAATGGTAAATGGATAGTAATTGTTATCGACATATGACTGAAGAAAAGTAATATAAATGAAATTTAATTAATATTAAAGGAGTTAGAGTCAGTTTTTGATAAAATGTATATTGTGAAATCATAAGAAATTGTGATATTTATTTTCTTGGAAAAATAGTTATTTGAAATATTTTATATGTTTTTGGAATTAAGATTAACCATATCATAATAAGTCAATTATGCGATGTGGGAATATTTTAAAATTTTGAAATGAGAAATTTAGTGTTCAATGTTTAGAAGGTAATTTCATTTTATCTATTGATAGGTATAGAAATGTTTATGTACTAGAATTAAAATAATTAAGTAATTATAATTTTCCTTTTTAAGTATAAAAAATACTTATCTTGGTTGTGGAATAAATGATTAAGATAATATAATTTCTAAACAAGAACTTAACATTCTAGGAAAGGACATTTTAGGGATCTATTAGAACATAAGTTTAATTACACCAGAGTCTGTGATAATTTACAATTTGGTAAGTAACATAAGAAAAGATTTAAATCATAAAGTGAAGTATTAACTACAAATGTTTTATAGTTAGTTCACATGGATCTATTTTTTTATATAAAAATTGGATATATTTTAGGAAAATACTCTTCATTTTTGTTGGTTTAAAATTACGCTAGATTTACTTGGGTCTATTTTTTCACTCAAAAATATTAAGCGTTGAATCATTTTATGGTAATTATTGATTTTGTTAAAAATGAGAAACACCTACATTCAGTTACTATCCAGAGTGATCTTGGTGGTGAGTTTTTAAACATTGATTTTTGAAAATATTTGTCATAAGAAGTATATTTTATATAATTTTTATACATAGAAAACACCATATAAAAATGTGTAGTTGAATGAAGAAATATAAATCTTTAGGAAATTACTCAAATATTTCTAAGTAAGTATCCTATTGCTAGGCATTTTTGGCCTATGTTTTTGAGTACTTTTTGTTATACTATAAATTGAGTTTTACTCAAACATTGTATTAACAAAACCACTCATGCGATATGTATTGGAAGAATGAAAAAATTACATACATAATATTTTTAGATGTAAATTATTCATTATGTATACAAAATATCAGTTATATAATTTTTTCTAAAAAAAGATGATGTAATTTTTTTGGGTTATTATAAAACTTGTAAATATTTTAGAGTATTCAATAAAAGAACCAATATTGTTGAGGAAACACTTAATTTAATGTTTGATGAATATGAAAATTTAGTTTTTTTAAAACCATATATTTTTCAAAATAGTTTTGTTGTTTAAAAAAAATATTTTATTAATTTATTGGAAGATAATTTATAACTACTATTTGAAAATCATGCAGAAGTATGACCATTAGATTTTTAATATTTAGAATCTAACTCAACATAAAATGTATATCTGTTAGTTAAATATCATCATATCAATTCACTAAATAATACGTTGATCTTAAAGAATTATCCATTTGATTATATTTTTGGATAAGATATATAATCGGTTGGAACTTTAAGTCCCATAATACATATTTGGGTTCATCATACCTTCCTATCACAATTTGAAACTTAAACAATACATGATGTTTTAGCTGATGAAATTTTGATAAGGTTCATTTACAAAGTAATCAATTAGTTTGAAGGGAACCAAGTTTGGAAAATAGTTGAATTTCATTCAGATCTACTAACAATTAGAGTAAAATGGGTTTTTATAATTTTTTTATGAAAATGTAATTATTATTATAAATAAAGGAAAACATGTTACTGAAGGATAATATTAAGAAGAAGTCATTAATAATGGTGAAGCATTTCACCAGTAGCTATACTAGAATCTATCAGGATCTATTTATCCATTTTAATTCATTTTAACTTAAAATTATTTAAAATGGATATGAAAAGTG
Source organism: Viscum album (assembly GCA_963277665.1). Lineage (NCBI taxonomy): Eukaryota > Viridiplantae > Streptophyta > Magnoliopsida > Santalales > Viscaceae > Viscum > Viscum album. Next base: position 1,750,973,551 of record OY728128.1, read on the forward strand.
ATTTCATTAATGGTTATGTACAAGAGGAAGTTTATGTTGAAAAACCTCTAGGTTTTGATGATACAATTTATTTGGAAAAATCATTTAAACCTACTAAAGCACTCTATAGACTTAAAAAATCTAGAATATCTTAGTATAATAGAATTATAATATATTTAAATTAAAATAATATTGTTAAAGGATGTCCTGATCCAAGACCTCCAATAAAGATAAATTTTCAAAAACACCATCATTGTTCAATTTTTTTTGATGATATTATTTTTGGTTCAACAAAAAAAATTTCTGATAGATTTTCTAAACATATAAAAAATGAGTTTGAAATGACCATGATGAGTAAACTCAAATTTACATTGGTTTTCAAATCTTTCAAAAACTTGTAGGGAATATTATAACTCAATATAAATATATTATATATTTACTCAATAAATTGGTTTTTATATTTCATCAAACATTAGTTTTCATTTTTAAACATATATCAAACATGATCTTGATGAAACCATTAAATTGGAAGATAATAAATTAATTAATGTATGACAAAAAGTTTACTCTATATTACAATAAGTTAACCATACATAATATTTTCGATTTTTTTATGTTTATGATTTAAATATAATTTAAAATAATATTATTTAAAAGTAGTAAAATTAATTTTAAGACACCTTAAAGGAACTTCAGAACTTGTGTTTTTATTTTTCTAGAAATGATTTTTTTTAAAAAACTAATCCAATTATAAATTTAGAGGCTGTAGGTTTGATATAATATCCAGTTTTGGAACATGGAATTTCTTCATAGACAATTTAGTCTCTTAGTCCTACCAGAAAAAACATTTATTATAAGTTTCCACTACTGAATTAGAATATTTAACAACTAGAAGTTATTATGCTCATGTGATGTAGTTGTAAGACACACACATGAATTTTGGTTTGAGTTTTACTCAAAATACTATAATTTTGTATCATAATAGTTCCATTTCCTTATATAGAAACCAAAAATATAACTTAAAAGAAAATCTTATTGATGCATGACACCACTTCCTTAGGGATCACATGCCTGAAGAGATATTATTCATGACATTATCAGAAGAGAAAACTATTTCATTGATATTTTTACAAATACACTTACTACTAATAGTTTTGAATTCATTAAAAAAAATATGGGATGATGAATTTTAAGTGATAGTTAATCCAATTATTGTTTCATTTATCTCTTTAAATTAAAAACTTGTCAAATTAAAAAATATAGAGAATTTAATTTCAAACATATCTCATTTTCAAATCTGTATAATTTTAAAATATATATGCTTTTTGAATTATCTGATTTTAAAAATTATATTATTTTAAATTCTATCTAATTTTTAAAATTATCTAAATCTAAGAATTATCTAATTTTCAAATCTATCTAATTTTCAAATTTATCTAATTTTTAAATTTATTTAGTTTTCAAATCTATCTGATTTTAAAATCTATATAATTTAAAAATCTATAGGTTTTTGATTTTTTTTTATTTTTAAATCATTCAAAATTTTCAAAATTATATTATTATCAAATATATCTGATTTTCAAATTCATTTGATATTCAGATTTATCTTAATTTAAAATTCATATGATTTTCAAATTTCTCGGATTTCCAAAGTTATCTTATTTTCAAAATTATATGTTTTCCAAACTTATCTAATTATGAGAATTATCTAATTTTAAAACTAATATGATTTTTATATTTATCTAATTTAATTATCATATTTAACTATTTTTAAAGATTATCTTTTTTTTTCAAATTCTATCATTTTGGTGTATTATTTTTTTCTTTTATATAAAAGATTTATAATTTTTGTCAATATTTTTCTTGAACCATCCTTTAAAGAGGAAGGTCATCCATTGAAAGATAACTTAATGAAGATTTAATCATTTATTATATATCTTTTAATATTACATTTCTATTATTATTTAATTTTGTTGGTTATATTTTTTTATAATATTTTTGTTAAATATTATAGGGGGAGTTGTTAGTACTTTCCAAAAATATACCTCTTCTTCTTACGTTCAATGAAATTTTAAATTTAAATATTAAAAGAATTTTCATGACATATGTTCCGGCCTTTCATCATCTTGGAAATTTTTTAATAACCATTCATACTATAAAAGATAAAATTTGAAATATATAATTATTAAATGACTATGTAAGGACTATAATCACAAGTATTTTTCATATTAAATTATCTTTTTTTTATTTTCTTTTCTACATAAGAATCATTATAAATGTTTATTTAAAAATTTCATAAGTCCAACCTTAAAGAATCAAATATTCATTGCAAAAATAGTAATAGAACCTCATGTATCTAAAGTATTTTATCTATTTATTGGTGAATAATGTCATGTTGAAAGTTTGATAATGCAGAGTCATGAATTTTATTATAAGAAGAATCCAGATAAAATCCATAAGACCGATGGAGAAATTGAATTTTAATTTGAACTCAATTTATAAAAATATTTTTTTAGAGGGGAAATGATTTTTTAATTTGAATTTATATAGATAAATTATATTACATCATCTATGCTAAAATAGTTTTTCATAAATATTTGAAGAGATGAAGAAGTTCCAAAGGTATCCAAAACTTATGATTGGAAAATCCACAAAAATAATTTAAATTTAAATTTACAATTATTTTTTATCTTCTATATTTATTTTTCTTGAATCACAATAAGGGTATTTAAAAAAATTATTTTGTTTATCCTATAGTTGTTTATATTTGATTATTTTAATGGGGATAAAATTTAATAAAATTTCCTATTGTCTATTTTATTCTGTTTATCATGTATATTTTATTATTTTTATTCCATGAATAATTTTAAAAAGGGGAATTAGTGTTTTTATTTTATGAAGTTTTTTTATTTTTTTCCAAAAAAATAGAGATAAATTATCTATCATGGAGACTACACTGATATATATTTTTAATTTCAGTTTGCATCTTTAAATTTTCTTACACATGTTTTATTTTCCCAAAAGGGGGTGATTATTTCTGAAATTTGTGATTCAATGAATCACTTACTCATTTATTTTATAAATAAAAATAAATTTAATAAAAAAATAATCTGAATTATGTTTTCTTTAATGTTTTTATGTTTATTCATAATGAACTTATGCTAAATGAAATAATGTAGCTCTAAACTATTTTAAATAAATATTATAATATAAAGATCCATGTTAGATTACATCCATTGGATTTAGAAGAATTTAATGGTGATGATCTAACTCATTGGTATATGAAGAATAAAATTGAGTTAATTATTATATGAAGAAATTCCTTCTAATGTAGTTTTAATTGATCATGAGTTTTACAGAATTCAACCTTTGGAGTTTGTTGTAACGTTTCTTATAAATAAAGACACAACTCAAGAATTATAATAATATATTGAAAATAAATGTTCAATATTAATGTTTTTTTTTAGTTTTGAAGATATATAATTGCTTATTTTTGTTTTATTTTCCAATCAGTGTAATATTTTTCTTATAGAGTGTTTCTACTAAGAGATACCACTGTGTGAGGTTTTCCCTATAATGATATTATTATTTTGAATTTATTTTTTTTAAATTTTATCTTTTGGGATCAATGGATTTTGGGGATAATTATATATAAAATACAATCATTTGATCAAGGATTTAGTGTCTAGTAAGATAGAGATCAAGTAATTTTGGTATATGAAGTTTGCTTCCATAGGCAGGTTTTGTCAAGGGCTTCTAGGGATATGGAGATGGAATTTTTAATAGGTATAAAACTAGGGATACCTTATGAAAGGTTGAAAGTAATGGATAAATTATATTTAGTTTAAATATCATCTTTCCACTATTGGTTTAAAGGTTTGATTTTAATAATAAAATATTAAAGGATTCTTTTATTATATAACTAATAATCTAGGATTCAATTCTTAATTTCCACTATATTAACCAGTTCATTAGTAATTCAAAATTCAGATCACTTATTTCCATTATGCTAAATTTATTTTAAGCTATATATAATTCTACCAATTTGACCTTTTAAATAATTTTTAATTCAAAAAATTTATCAATATTTTATTTCATTGGTAATTTAAAAAACCAATAAACTAAATACTAGATGTGAATGAATATGATAATTATATTTTTAAACTATAATTCACCCCTATTATATTTTATTTCCAATAATACATTGGAAAAACATGCCTTAGGTTGTGTACTATGGGAGATGGTTTCCAATCCTATCTATACACGAAATGGGGGAAACCCATGCTGAACTACATGTACCATTTGGAGGCTTTCTAACCCCATTATCACTCCAGATATTACACTCTAGTATCAACATAATACAATCAGAATGTATGGATAAATATACTCACAACAAATTCTTATATATCATTAATTCCATAAAAAAGGTTACCATCAAAATATTTACTGAATTCTACATATAATGGACTACTCGGAGGTCTAAAATCAAGTCTTGAAGCCTACCTATTTTCTACATCCCCACTCAGTGTGTGGTGGTTCATGTACATGGTGTGTGAGCTGAGGAACATAGTGTGTGGGACCACTCAGGGTCCCATACATGTACTCCCTACATATATATTAGTTGGACAAATATTGTTACAAAACATATGTTCCAACAACATAAATATGTGATATATAAATCATTTATAATCCGTAGACCCCATAAAAGTATACTACATGGATTGTGTTCTTTTGGAACACTTAGTGTGTAATCATAAATTTCACTAACAAAAAATTACAGTCTCCTAGATCATTAATGGTTCGTTGATTCCATCACAGATCTCACTAAGTATGCCTTTGGATGTATCAATTTGAAATATAATACCATCATAAGTAGATTTCCGGACTTCGAGTAACAAGTATAAAAATCACAATTTAGGACTGTCATTCCAGTTTAAACAAACTCTTTAAATCCAAAATAAATCCATATATCAATCTCATTTCCTCCAATGTTACTTGATTCTTCAAGTACCAAGATCATCTCAGTCACTCAAAAAAATAATAAAATTAATAGGGGGTTCGATCTCAATTTGAACTGGACTGGAAATTGTTGAACTGCCACATAAAACAAGGTTGATAATGAAGAAGAAAATGAAATTGGGATAAAAAAAAGAAACATAAAATTGAGAAACATATTTGAAAGATATGGTTCTGAACAATAATCATTATTATAGAAATGGAATAATGGAGAAGAATAATTCATTACAATTAAAAATCCAAATTCAAAATTTTCGAAAGCCATGCATAAATAGGGAAAAAAAATCAGAACTCATAGAATATAAATTAATCTAAATTAGAAATAAAGATATATATGGTTGAAAAATATATAAATAAAAAGATATACCCTAAAAATGAATCAATCATTGGTGAAGAAATTTTTTTCTAGTGATGTCATTACAAAATATGATGTGTTCATTGTTCATTCCATAATTCCCTATGGTCACATGATTTGGATCCTATATTCATCCTTAGTTTGATCATTTAATCTCCTTTACCACATTGACATCTCCTCTTCCTATCAATCTCCCCAAGTTATTCATCCAACCTGGGATCTTGGCTATAAGGGGGATTATTTAGGGGTTTATTCCAGGTTTAAAGTATTTAAACATAAACTTAATTAGTTAGTTTTAGTTTTTCCATGACAATACATTATCCTAAAACCTAATGTATATGAATCTTATATTGTGGTCAAGTTAAATATCATGATTGAGATTCAACATTGTTATCCATTTTCAAATTAAATATTTAAATTAATGGGAAAGTAATTTATCCCAAAAATACATGAAAATATGGTTTAATACATTTAATATATTAATTTTGAGGTCCTGTGACACCCATAATATTGTTTCAAATCTAAATAAAAACCATATATATATATATATATCGAATTTACAAAGTGTCCAATAATCAAGACTATCGTTGTTACAAAATATTCTTAATAATACAAATTGATATAAAATATTAATTAAGAAAGAATCTTTAGGATAATAATTTTTATATAAAGGATTTGGTATATTCATGATATTGTGGAAATATTAAAGAAAAAACACTTGTATAAGTTCATTTCATCCCATATATAAAATAAGTGACCTCATATAGACTTACTTTTGAACTTTTAATAAAGAATGTATTATATATTTCAGGTAATTGATTATTATAACCAAGTAGAGTCTTGGATTTAATTAATTTTTTCATTATTACTATTCTTTATAGCATTATGTTCCATTAACATAGAGACCTTACAAATTATTTCATAAATATGACATCATTTTAAGATAAACAATATAATAGTATTACAAATCCTAGATCAAAAGGTTTAGTGTCGTAGTAAAGTTTATCTCATACATAATTTTTACATAATAGAACATAAACATTATTCAATTCTTTATTCTATATGTTTGTGAGGCCCTCATGTTCTCCTTAGTAAAAGAAATTAGTTGAGTATGTACATCAATAAATGGGTTGATCTAAAATCCCAATAAGAAGATGAATAAATTACATAAATCAATATAAAATGGGTGATCATAATCATCATCATTAATTCATAATAATAGGACCATCATCAATATGATGTAAAAATGTGATAAAGGCATGGAATGTGGAAATTCATAAAAATGAAACATCATGTATTAGTGTTCAAAATACCACACATAGTTGTGAAGAAAGAAAGAATCATATTCACACATAACATTTGTGAATAATCATAACATCATAATTGTTAATAAATATATTATCATGCTTATTCATAATACACATCATCTCAAGAGATAAAAAACCTTATCTAATGCATTTTAGGGCTATATAATTCCGGTTCCACCCATAAAATCATAAAATTTACATAATTATGCATGCCACATAGATCGTTTATCAATCAATGTCATGAAGTAACCCATGCGAAGGATTGGATTTCATAAGGATTTAATAAATAATTTTTTCATGAATAAACATGGTGCTCTCAAATAGAAAAGGGAAAATAAATTATTTTTTATAAGAATCATCATTTTTTCACAAATAATAAATATCTCAAGAAGAGTCAGGATTCATTTTGGAAAGAAGAGTTCCTTTGGAAAATCTATGTATTTTTCAAAAAATCAATTTGGAAATATTTATATTCATGAAAATAAAATTTTAGAATAATGAAATTATATTTATATAACATTAAAGTAATATCCATAATTAAATTTATGTAAATAATAATAATCCCAATGAAAGGGAGTAGAGTTTGAGAATCCCCTTACCTTAATTCCCTCTTTATTTTATTTCTTTTTCTCCTCCTGAATAATAAAAATATATCTATTAAAAAATTGATACAGAAGTGAATTATAGTCATTTATAAATTTATTTATAAATTATAATAATTGTATATTTCTTAATTTTCATTAATGAAATTAAAGCGTTTTAATATCATTCTTTTCCTAAAAATTTCTTATTTTTCATATAGTTCACTATTTTGTTAAATATAATTTATAATTTAAATTAATTGATTCTAGAAGAATAAAATAAATTTAATTACATATTTATAAATTAAATATATTTCATACTTTCCATATATTAATATTGTTATATGAATTGAATTGGAAATGTCTCCGTAGGTGCTTAGCTGACCTTTGAGAGGACGTTATTGGGAGAGCGGGAAAGGTAAGTATAATTTTTTTATTATAAATTTGATATTTATAGAAATTTAACATAAATATTATAATTTTAAATTATTGAATAAATAATTTAATAACATATGGTCTTGAAATTAATTGTGAAAAAGAAAAAGTGAAGGAGAAAAGAGGGAAGAGTTAATAGATACTTACTCTCTCCTCAATGTTGCTTCTATTGTACAAAACTATAACTCCCTTGGTAATTAGAGTTGGATTTATACAGAATGTCCCTAAGTATTATAAGGGGATTTAGGGGGTGTATTTGGGTAGATTTTGGGCATTGGAATGGTTGGTAGGAGTGGTTTTACAATGGAAGAGAGAGGGGTTATTTATAGGAGAGTTGTATATTTATAATAAAATATTGAATAAAATATTATATGAAAGGTAAAACATGTAATAATGAATTTTTCACATTATAAATCATATATAAATATAATATAATGTGTTTAAGAATTAAAATCCACTTTATAATTAAAATTCAATTGTTTATTCAAAATAAAATATGGAAAAATGAGAAAATAATATTTTAAATGAATAGTTTAGATTTTTTGGATTTGGAAAGTACTTTTAGGTTTGGGAATTAAGTTTCCCATATTTTAATGAATAATTTATGAACTAAAATTTATCATTGTTGAACCTAAAGTTCTAAAAAATATTATTTCCAAATTACATCATGAATGATTTAATTTAAGATACACTAGTTATAGGAAAGAATGTATTTTTACTATTCACCGGAAAATTGAAGTTTTTCTAAAAATTACCAAAAAATAACCTTAAGAAAATGCTGATGTTGTTATTTCAAAAATGATATTAATTCCATCAAAATAGACATCTAAAATAGGTAATTTAAAATTTTATTATAAAAATAATTTTTTATAAAATACTTTAAAATAAAATTTAGTAAAAATTTTCATATATTTTCTTTGAGTTTTTAATCATGTTTTTTTATATGTTTTAAAATTATAAAATTATATATTTACATAAATTAATTAGGTTAAATATTATTTATATCAAAATTTATTTTTTTTTTGTGTAAAATCACTATTCCAACAGTCATGTTACTATTCCCAATGGTTAGATTACTATTACGACTGTTACATTACCTCCAATATATAAAAATCCATTGTTTAATTAAATATACAACTCAATTTCTCTTAAGGTTATATATTTCCCTTTTTATATAATGTTGACTGTTTTACAAACTTTTTGTTTCTTTTCTATAGTGTTGGCAGTGGGGGTGATGATTTTAGTAGATTGGGGAAATCCATATTTTCCCATTTTAGATTTTTGATATTATTTTTTTTCCCATTGAAATGTTTGGAATTTTAATTAGTATCATTTAGGATCAATGTAACTATATTTCTTAATGAGATAAATTATTTTTAGTTTCATTACTTGTATAGTACTATATATTATATTATAAAAAAAATTTATTTCAAGAGAGAAATACCATTTATAAACATTAGGTTGTTACATTCATCACCCCTTTAGAAATTTCATCACAAAATTCAAACTCTTATTATTAGCTAATAAAATATGAGGGTAATTCTGTTTCATTGTTTCATCTGGTTCCTCTGTCACCTCTTCATACTTATGGTTTCTATATTACACTTTTACAAGGTTAGTTGTCTTATTTCATATAATTTTTTCTCTATGGTCCATGATCTTCACTGGATGCACTTATTATGAGAGATCATTCTCCAGTTTTACAACTTATAGATTTAGTCTATGTGAGGGACCAAGTATGTACTTCCTTAGGAGTGATATATGGAAAACTCCATGAACAAGATCCATACTTTGTAGATGTGAAAGACAATAGGCCACTTCTCTTATGTGATCAAGGAACTCAAAGGGACTAATTTACCATGGGCTAATCTTAATTTTTTTTACAAACCACATGATTATCTTCTATGGTGATATTTGAGGGAAAATCTTGTCTCCAACATCAAACTCCAAGTCCCTTCATCCATTGTGAACATAAATCATTTTATGACTCTGAGTTACTTTTATATGTAGTTGTATCGATTGAACCTTCTCTATCTTATCTTGCACAAGATCATGTCCAAGTAGCTTTTGTTCCTCAACTTCATCAAAAAAGATGAAGTTTTTACAATGATTCCCAAATAGAGCTTCATATGAAGACATTTGAATAGTTGAGTGGGAGATATTGTTACATGAGGAATCAACCAATGGGAGATGACGATCCCATCCTCCTTTAAATTACACTAATAAGGATCTTAGAATATAATCATACATCTAAATAGTCCTTTTAGATTGGCTATCAATTTGGGGGTGATAGGCTGTGTTGAAATTCAATTCAGTACTCAAATAATGCTGAATAATTCTCTAGAATTTAGAGGTGAAACTTGAATCACGATCATAGATGATCAAAAGTGGACCAACATATGGTCCCACTACTTTCTTCATATATATCTTAGAATTTTGTTCAAGAGATAAATCTTCCCGAATAGAAATAAATTGGGCATTCTTGGTGAGTTGATCCGCTACTACCCATATTGCATTGTTTTCTTTGGATGTATTTGGGATACTAGTGAAAAATTACATTATGACATTCTCCCATTTCCTCATGGGTGTAGGAAACAGTTGCATCATCCCTTTGGAATTCTTTCTCTCTACTGTATCTTTCTTACATAACAAAAACCTTGGTATATACTCTACAATCTCCTTCATCATATTTTCCCAGTAGATGTGTTCTTAAAGATGATGGTACATATTAGTTTATCTTGGATTTATATAGAATGGTGAGATATGTGCATTATCTAACAGATATTTCTTTATCCCTTGCGATGAAGTAAAAAAAAATTCATTCCAAATCGAATCATGCCATCATCATCAACAGGGAACTCATTTATCTTCCATTACTTAAAAACATTAACCTTATTTTGTAACTGTAGATCATTACTTTGTACCTCCTTGATCTTATCTTCGATGGATTGTTGGTAAATCATTTGGAAAAGTTAGGATATATTCACTATCATTATGATTTCAAATCCATCCTTCACATATCCAAAATGATAAGGTATTTCTCAATTTTCAGTATGGATAAAGAAGCAGGTTCTTTTCTGATAAGAGAATTAAATACCATGTTCACCATTCTCAGATGGTAAAGAATATAGCAATTGTAGTACTTGATTAGATTTAAATATATTTTTTGAAACATATTGAGCTTTTTTTGTGTGAATATATACTTTATAATCTTATGATAAATATATATTATCACACACATCAACATTAAGATAGTGACCTAAAATATTTAGAGAAAATATAATAGATTCTAACTCTAGATCATGCGTTGGGTAGTTATGTTCATGGATATTCAACTATCACGATATATATGATATCATCTTATCATTTTACATGAGTAAACAACATAATACTTTCTCTGAAGCATCACGATATATCATAAAACCTTTTACACTTATTAGCAATTTGAGTATTGGTGCAGTAATTAGCCTCTTCTTAATATCCTTAATGAATTCATCAGATTATTATGTCCAGATGTAGTTTACCCATTTTTGTGTTAATTAATTTAGTAGGGTATAACATTGTGAGAAATTCCTCACAAAACATTGGTTTTACCTAGAAATATAATAAAACTATGTATTTCAATGGCACGAGTGTGTATGGTCCATTCTTCAATTAACATTTTCTATGAAGGGTATACATAAATTCCCTCACTTGTGATCAAATTACCAAGGAATGTGACTTTCTACATCCAAAAGTAAAAATTGTTGATCATAGAATATATTTTATTCTTTAGTAATATCACCGTCACAATCCATAGATACTCTTCTTGTTCCTACTTAATTCGGTGTAATTGAGAATATAATCAATAAACACAACAAAAAATTTATCAATGTCGTCTCTAATGACTATATTATTCAAATCCATGAATATAACAGGGGAAATAGTAAGTTTAAAGGGAATCACAATGAAATCATAGTGACCATACCTTGTATGGAGTGGAGTATTATGAATATATTCCTTCTTTAACTTCAGTTGATGATATAAAGAATGAATATCCACCTTTGAGAAATACTTATCACTTCTTATTTGATCAAAAAAGTCATAAATCATTGGTAGATGATATTTTTTTCTTTATGGTGATCATTTTGAGCTCCTAATAGTTAATAAAAATCCACATTGATCCATCATTCTTCATGAAAATGAGAATAGAATCACCTGAAGGTGATGCACTAGGGCATATAAACCCTTTTTACAAATTATCTTACAGCTGCTTCTTTAAATCTTTTAGTTCAATCAAGTCCATCCTATATGGTAATTTTGAGATAGAAGTAGTTCCATCTATGAAATCTATTGAGGATTTTACCTCATGATCTGAGGGATGTACATGTAACTCATCAAGAAATACATCACTGTATTCCCCAACAATGGTATTTTCATCTAGTTTGACACCTTCTTTTGAATCAAACATTTGGAAAAGGTATTATTCTCTAAAGGGTATCAAAACCCATACTATTGATGGATTTTCCATATGAAAATTCATGATATTCTTTTCATTTGTAGTGGATCATGGTATGCTTTGGAATATGATAGGATATTTCTTTTTACAAAATGTTGATATGTTGTATATATAATGTTAGCCAATCCATGCCCAGTATAGTATCACATTATATAAATGAATGTATTAAGAGATTCAATGGAAGAATCTTCCCACAGATAATTAGAGAAGAAGAGTCCAACACTGGGGTTTTAATGATTATACCAGTAAGAATTTTTACAGATATATATACTTCATGGTATCGGGGATTATATTCAATAGTTATAGAAAACATGTATGATATAATGGAATGCATAGAACCATAATCCAAAAATAATTTTTACATTATTTATTAAATTGGTTGTGTAACTTGTATGACTTTATTTTCATTCTCCACTTCAGTAGTAGTGATGTAATAATCTTTTCCTTCCTTCTTTGGCTTTGGTGGTTTCTGATGTTGATTACCCCAAGGACCTGTGGTTTTGTGAACTTGTTTTAATAGTCCCTCTACTCCATAAAGTTAAATCATTGAACCATGGGTGGTTTATTTGGAGGTTCCTACCTTTACTCCATCATGTTGTTCAGCTTCTTCATGTCTCTTTGACATTCATGAGCTTGGTGGATTTCTCTCCCACACTTGAAGCATTTCCCCTAACTTTGAGAAAATTCCCATGATCCTTCATCCAACATTATTGACATGTGGGTAGTTGGATTCTATTTTCTCTTTTTTTCATTTTACCCACTAACTTAAAACTCCATTATTCTCTTCTTATCTCCATATCCATGAGACCATTATCTGAACTCCATCTCTACTTTGAGAGAACATCAAAATACTTCTTTATAACTTCCTTGGTCTCAGATATCTAGAGCCTTTCAGAGGCATGTTTTTCAACCACTAAAAATCTATCTATTTTTCTATACTTGTTGATATAAAAACTTGAGGATTATTAGGAAAGACTTGTGAAGTTTTCCTCATATGTCATGATAGATTCATCTTCATTTGGCTTCAGATCTATAAATTCTCCTTCAATATTTGTTGTAATTTTTCAAAGGAAATACCTGGTAAGAAATATTTTCTTAAACTCTTACTAATCTATATCTTGAACTTCACCCTTCATATTGACGTTCTTTATCAATTCCCACCATTGATCAGATTATCCATTCAAACGATAAAGAACCACTTCCACCTTTTCCTTCTTATAATAATGGATCACTAAAGATATCATCTCCATTGAGTTAACCCACAGTTCCATGAAAAGTGGATCAAATGTTCAACTAATTATCAGTGGTCATTGTCTTATAAAGGACTCAATGGATAGTTGATCATTATTGGGTGAAGCTAGAAGTTACACATGAGTTAGGTTATTATTAATATTATAAGACAATTGGGTAATAATTTCCATGATGTTTTGAACTCCACCACCCATGGAATTGGGTATATCATTGAAAAAATCATTGTATTTTCCCTTATATGGGGTTTTTTTCTTTGTTTCTCCTGGTTCCAACCATTTTCTAAAATATAAATGGTTTGAACAAAAATTAATTCAATAAATCATGAATAATTTATTATTTTATGAAATTAACAGTAAAGGAATATCTCATGGGATCCCAATGTTTATCCTTTTCAAAAAATAATCTTCTTGGATGTTTTACCTATACATAGGTGTATACTTATGGTTTGCACTATTTTTTTATAATCCAAATTCAAAAATTAACTGAACCATGCTCTGATACCAACTACAGTAACCTTATGTTTTCTTTCACTACTATTACATTATTTTTAGACAAACAACATAATAACATTAGAAGTCGAGGATCAAAAGGTTTAGTGTCTTGGGTAAATTTGAATCATACATAACTTTTACAAAATAAAACATAAACAATATTTAGTTCCTTATTATCTATATTATTATTGACACTCATGTTCCCATTTGTACAAGTAATCAAAAGAGGATATAAATCAATGAAATGGGTGAGATAAAATCCCAGTAAAAAGATGAATAAGAGGCATAAATAAATATTACATGGGTGAAAATAATAATCATAATTACGGAATAAGAATAGTATTATCATCAACAAAATGATGTAAAAACCTGATAAAGGTATGAAATGTGGAAATTCATAAAAATGAAACATCAAGTCTTAGTGGTCAAAATACCACATATAGTTTTGAACAAAGCTAACATCTTGTTCACACATATCATATGTGCATAATTGTAATATCATCATTGTGAGAAAATATAACATCTTGTTAAAAAATAATACAAATCATATCATTAGATACATAAAATTACCCAATGAATTCGAGGGATATATAATTCCAGGACCACCCATCACATCAGAACATTTTCATAATCATGTACGCCAGAAAGAACATATATTAAAAAATTTCATAACATAATCCATTTAAAGGAGTGGGTTTCATAAGGATCTCATCAATCATGATTTCATGAATAAAGTTATATTTATGAAATTGAAAAGGGAAAAGAACAATTTTTTATAAGAATCATTATTTTTTGAGTGAAGAATAATTTACTCAAAAGGAGTCATGATGTGGTTTGGAAAGAATAGTTCTTTTAAAAAATCGTTGTATGTGTCATAAAATCAGATTGAAAATGTGTATACCAAAATTGAAAAGGGAAGAAAAATGGAATTATATTTAAATAAAATTAATAGAATATCCATAAATATATTTATGTGAATGAGGGGAAACCCAATGAAAGAGAGTTGGGTTTGAGATTCCCATTACTTTAATTCCCAATTTATTATGTATCTTTTATTCCTCATGAATAAAAAACAAAAATTTATTAAAACATTGATATAGAAGTTAAATATAATCATTTATACAACTAATTATCAATTATAATCATTATATAATATTTATCAGTTTATTTCAGTGAAATTGAAGTACATTGATACCATTGTTTTCTTAAAAATTTACTGGTTTGCCTCAATTTAGCTATTTTGTTAAATGTAATTTATACATTAGTATAATTAATAAAAGAAACAAAGAATAAATGTAATTGAATATTTATATATTATATTTAATTCATACTCTCCATACACTAAGTTGGTTATAAGCATTGACTTAGAAATTTATATATAGGTGGTTAACCAACATTTGATGAGATATTATTGGGAGAGTAATAAAGGGATGTATAACATTTATATTACTCATAAATATGATAATTATAATATGTTAACATAATTCTAACTTACTAAATAACTAATTTTATAGCATATGGCTTTTAAAGAAATTGGAAAAAAATAAGAAAGGTATGAAGAAAAGGGGGCATAGTTTATTGAGACTTACACTCTGCTCAGTGTAGCTTCTCTTGTATGACACTATAACTCCCTTGGTGATTGGAGTTGTATTTTTCTATAATTACCTTAAATATTATGAGGGTATTCATAGGGAGGATTTGAGAAGATATTGTGACTTGGAATGTGTGGGAGGAGTGGTTTTCCAAGGGAAGGAACATGGATTATTTATTTTTGAAGAGAGGGGTATTTTTAAAATAAAATTTTGAATGAAATATTATATTAGAGGTAAAAGTTTTAATAGTGAATTTCTGACACTATAAATCATATTAAAATATAACATAATGAGATTAAGACTTAAAATAACCTTTATAAATTTAATTTATTCGTTTATTCAAATGGAAGGGTGGAAAAAATGAGAAATTAATACGTTAATGCAATACTTTAGAATTTTAGGTGTTGGAATGTACTTTTAGGTTTGGGAATTCAGTTTATCATATTTTAATGAATAATTTATGATATAAAATATATCATGGTAAAACCTTAAGTTGTAGAAAGTATTATGTAATGATTAAATAATTAATGATGTAATTGGGGACACACCAGTTATGCAAAAAACTGTATATTCACTATTCACCTGAAAATTAAAGTATTTTAGAAAATTACTAAAATTAAGCCTTGAAAATTTTGGATGCGTTGATTTCAAAAATGATATTCATTTTATCAAAATAAATTTTTTAAAAAGGTAATTTTAAATTTTAATATAAAAATAAGGATTTTTACAAAATACAATAAAATATATTTTATTAAAAACATTTTAATATTTTCCTTGAGTTTTTTAATCATGATATTTATTTTTTCGGCATTATAAATTTCATATTTACATAAATTAATAATTATAAATATTATTTTTTCAAAATTTATTATTTTTGGGTAAAATAATTATTCCAATGGTTAGGTTACTATTTTTAAAGGCCAAGTTACTATTCCAACGGTCAAATTACTATTCCAAAAGTAATATTACCTTCTATATATACCAATCCATTTATTTATTCCAAATTCACCTCAATTTATCTCAATGTTCTATATTTCCCTATTTTTTATAAATTTATTTGTTTACTAATTTTTTTTTCTATAGTGTTGATAGTTGGGGTGATGATTCTAGTAGATTGGGGAGATCCATATCTTCCCATTTATCTTTAATATTTTTTATTTTTTGTCTATTTGTAATCTTTTTAATTTTAATTGGTCTCACTAGTGATTAGTGTAAATTTTTTTCTTAATGACATAAATTATTATTAGTTTCGTTATGTGTATAATACTATATATATATATATATATATTATAACACACATTTTTTCCTAGATAAAAATATCATTTATATATTATGGGTTGTTACAATGAAAAAATCTAGAAATATATCAAAATAGAACCAAAATATTAGTGGAAATAACTGGGGGGGGGTGTTGAATAATTAATTTAAATTTTTTTGATGATATTTATTGAAAGAACCATCACCATATTCTAAATTGATTTTAGATCACTAAAAAACTACCAAACATGAATTTTAAAATAGATTTATAATTTTCAATTTTATAAAAAAGGACAATCGTTTGTGTGATCTAGATTTCACTAAGACCATACATCATAATAGTGTCAATATATAGGTACAACAAGAATATAATATTTTTTTTCATTTTAAAAAATTCCCCCAACACTGACTAAGTACTTCTTTAATTATTATAATGACAAATGATTTGATATTTCAATAATAATAAAGTATCAAATTGAACTGGACTTCCTTTTATTTTTTTTATAATGCTGCTTATTTTCTTATTTATCAACTTATAATGATATAGTTTCCTTCTCTACTCAATGAAAATCACACACCCTCTTCTTGTTATTCATTGTCTCTAAAAATAATCTTGAAAATTTCTAAATAGATAAATCTCTATTTTTATTTTTTATTTCCTTTTTCACATTACTCCCCCAACATACACCAAGGACACAATTTATATCACTCACCCACAATATTAAATCTTGACAAAAATTGAATTTAAAATTCCTATTTAAACTAATAAAATTATCTAATTATTTTTTTTAACATATTCTCTTTGTTATTTCTTATTATATTATTCTTTTCTTATAACATAATCCACTACAATATAGTATAAAATGTTTTAGTGTGATTGAGTAGTTAATGTATAACTAGTCATTCTTCATTCACAAAAAATATTTATTCAAGGTGAAAACCTTCTACCCATACCTTGAATAAAAAGTACCATTTTGTATGGTTTAAACTGTGATAAGTATCTTTGTTATTTTATAAATAATATTTCTTCATAATATATAAAATATTTAACTTCTGTATGTCATTTTTTAGAAATGTAAAATCTCTACTAAAGAATGATCCTTAAAAAAATATGAAATGATTCATACACAGAAAACAAATAATCTTTACATAGATGATCCATCCACATATGATGTTTACACACATCATTAATTTTTCCATATGAAGTGATGCTTACAATAATGATGTTTATTGAGAATAGATATAATAATTATGAAAAAATATATGATCTTTACAATGTTACCAAATAATGTTTATAAAGTTAGCTTATGATACCTATACACTTCCAGACATGTCCATTTTTAGCCAAAACTCTGCAATTACAGAATTCTCCAAATTCTTCCCCCAAACTATTCGTACATGATTCAAAAACCTCCACACAGATTAAATCATTAAAATTAAAAAATATACATTATAATATGTGATTTTGAAAATGATTTAATAATTGATAACAAAATCCAACATAATAATCATTTACACTTCATTACCTTCAATTATTATTCTCTTTAAAAACACTAAATTCTAGAGGAATCAGCATATTTTAATAATTTCTCTAAATACTAAACTACTTACAAATATCTATTCATCTAGAAAACCCATCATGGTATTTTATTGGAAACCAAGGAACTTAAATTACTATAAAACTAAGACCTATGATCAATGAATCTCCATTAAATAATTATAAGCTTATTGAGAAATCCCAGTGTAGTAAACAAGAATATTGAATAATAATATCATACTTTTTATAAAAATAGTGACTTACATTCAAGAACTATAAACTCAATCCTCTTTATTATACATGATGAAATTATAACACTTAGAAATTGATCGTGTAATAGATCACTTCTTCTTCAATCAATATGTCACCATCTCAATAAGTCTACCATTAACTTAGAAAATCTATCAATAGAACTTGTAATAAAAAAAATTCCTATATGAAATGCAACAAAATATTTGAACAATATACATATTCACTTATAAAAACTCATATTATCCCTCACAACACTCCCCTTTTAATAAATATCTCTAAACACTTTATCACCCCAAAAAAGAAATTTAATTCTCATGGTTGAAACATATATCAATGGATAAAAAACAGTTCTCTCAACCTTTATGTACACAAAACAATAAAAAAATTTGTGTTATATTGTCTCCCCCTTGATAAAAATAATATTAAGAACAATATGAGAGACTGTAATAGATCACCATACCTTAGCCTTGATTGAGCTAAGGCCAGATACCCGTTATCAACATTTTCATTTTACATATATCCTTTAGAAATTTATTAGTTAAGATATCAACCAATTTCTCCTTTACAAGAAAAAATTATAGATTTCACTCATTAATTTACATAATCTATGTTATGAAATGAAATGTTATAATATTTTCTTAGATCTTTAATTTTAAATTGAATTTATAGAAATATTAATATCACCATTGTTATCATATACCTTGAGTAATGTTAATTTCACCTCTAGAACATGGTCTTCCAAATGAGTGTATATCCTTATAATTTGAGTTGTAGATTGAGTGGAAGAAACATAATCTACTTGAGTAGTACTAAGAGTAAAATATCTCTACTTATTATAATTCCACAATAAACACATACCTCTTTGGAATAAAACTACACTAAATGTATACATCCTATCATCATCATTTCTTTCCCAATTTACATTTGGAAATCAAAAAACATTAAACTCTCCTTTGCTACTATATTCTAGAAGAAAATATGTTGTTCCTTTCATGTAAATAATTATCCTCTTTTAATCTATGAAATAAAACACTTTTGGATCACTTTGACACCTATCACAAAGTGTAAAAATATATATAATTTTTAATATTGAAGCTGTCAAGTATAAAAAACTTCTAATATGTTTTTATAATTCTGTTGGATCCACTTAATATTTATCCATACCTTTGGATATCTTATTTCCCACTAAAATGCGCATGGAAACTGGCTTTGAATAATCTATGTATAAATTCTTTAAAATATCCATAACATAATTTTATTAATAAAGAAAAATGTGATCTTTCTCCTAAAATATTTGTAAACCTTGAAAATATATTATCTCACTAAGCATGGGAATTTCAAATAAAATATTCATATATAAAGAAAAATATACCAAAAATCTTTCTTCATTTTTAAAAATATAATATCATCTATATATACAATAATAATCGGAGATACCTATTTTTCTTCTTTTATATATAGATTTCTATCCACTGTCACCTGTTTAAACTTTAACTTCTTCAAATAGGAATATAGATTATAGTAAAAATATATTGGGTATATTTTCAACCCATATAAAGCCTTATTTAACCTTTAAATATAATTCAATTATTATATTTTTATTAGATCATTTGTTTGTTCAATATAGGACTATTTTTCAAGTCACCATTGAAGAAGGAGTACTTGATATCCATTTGGAATATCTTGTATTGCCTTTGGGATATAATAAAGAAAATATCCTTATAGTATCTATCCATTTCATTGGGGGTAATATTCTCCTAATAATAAATTTATTCTCCTTTATAATACCCTTTACACACAAGTAATTATTTTTTTCTCCCAAATTTACCCTTTTTATTCAAATTGTTCTAGAATTCCCATTTTTTCCAATATTTTTTTGTAGCATGGATACTAACTCATATGTTTGATTCTTTTTTATCTCATCCAACCATTTATCCATATCATCAAAACACTCTATATTGTCCAATTCATATTGTATATCTATTTCTTTAACTTGATAGAGTAGTAAGGAATGTGATGCTTTACTAAAAGTTATTATTGTTTTAAACCCACTATACATGTTCTTTTATGATATTATACACCTGATATTTCTTTATCATCCTTGCATGAGATGAATAAGGTTGTTTATTTTCACTATAAACCACTTAATCATCTTCTTCACCTTTAAATTGTTTTAAACATTCACCATTTTCATAAACTTGTGATATAATTTAAATAAATTTCTCATTATGAATTCTTAAAATTTTTATTTTAGGGATTATTTATTTTATTGTGTGTTCCAACACCTTTAAATCAATAGAATCAATAATCTGATTAGTTACATTGTTCTAAAATAAAGTGTACCTCCCTTTATAGGATAAACAATGAAGATCCATTCAATATATTTATGCTTAAAATTTATAATATTTTATCCTATAAATTTGATTACTCAACAACTTCCAGAAATCCGTAGATACCTAATACTTGGATACTCACTTATGGGTTCTTATCTATATTTTTCTCATATAAGAAATGTTTTTTAATGTGAACTACATAACCAATATATTGTACTAAAAAAATACTAACTGGTATCACACACTAATAACATAGTTCAGACATCTCTATTAAGATTATATTATTTAATTTAGGCCCACCATTTGTTTTGTGGTTTTTATGGTGTACTTAATTCATGGTGAATACAATGCTTATCAAGATAAGTATAAAATATTCCACATGTAAACTCACCATAAATATATATTTGGATATTCTTTATGGTGAACCCACACTAATTTTTTGTTACCCTCCTAAATTTTTTAAACATTTTTATATCCTTAGATTTATGTTTCTTAAACATAATAAACATTATATTAGTAAAATAATCAATACAGGAAATGAAATACTTATCTTTTTTTTATTTATTCCTTATTAACCCATAAATTTTTTAATGGATAAGATTAAATGGATGAGTTGATTGAATATTTACATTCTTATAAAGAGAATTAATAATATTTCTATATGTTAATGTTAATCAAATCCAATTACTCACTTTTTAGAAGAGTCACATCCTAAACATTGTCTATATATGTGATCTTACTCATGTTATTTTGGAAAATATATCCAAGTCTTAAACTCTAAAATTAATTTTATTATTTCATGCTTAAGTGAAAAAAATTTAGATCACCCAAATGAAATAGGTTTCCCCTTGGTATACACCCATCTTCTAAAATCTTCACCATAAATCCATCATTTTGAATGACCACTTCACTTCCTTCATCACATAATTGAGATGCACTATGAAGATAGTGTTTTAGTCATTCATCAAATAATGTAATCTTGGATTTTACTTGATCATTTCAAATTATAGTTGATCCAACACATTTATTTTTGAGTAACACATCATTGCCAAAAGTCAATGAGCCTTGTTTCAACTTTTCAACATTATTTAAGTGTTTTAAGTATCTAATTATATAATAGAGATATCTAATATTTAGAATCCATTTATTATCCCATTTTGATGTTTTTATTGCCACTTTCACTAAAAAATAATTTTTAATTTCTTTTTATCATATTATTATAATGATATTTAGTATTGTAACTTATATTTTTCTTGGTTTTTAATAGGAAGAGACATTAAGTTTCATGGTTACCAGGCTGGTCACATCTTCCAAAAACTTCTTGAAGAAGTTCAAACATGTTCTAATATTTCGGTTAAAAATTGATAATATATTTATGAACATTCATATTTCTATAGAGATTACCCACACTCATAATTTCCCTCTCAAACATCCTTGGCACATAATAATAATGATAATTTAACCCAAATATTGTTTTCAATTGTGAGAAACCTCCCAGTGCCAGTAATAGTTATAAAAAGTAAACTTTCCTCTCCATAAATGTGAATATATAGATATATAATCAAATATTCTTTCCTTATTTGTGTCAACAATTTTGGATTATTTTTGTGAACCAAAAATATTGTGGACTCCCAACATATTATTATTCAAATTATAATTTTTTTACTATTTTTTGAGTTACCATTTATTTTATTTTTTGATTTCAAACAGGTGTTCCCAGAATTTATAGATTTGTATTTTATATTATTCACATTATTCATTGTCTCAAACATTTCAATTATTTTTTAGGATTCTATTTACCCATATAGGGTGATTTTTTTGGTATTCAAAAATCACATATTTCTTTTAACATTCTACAACCTCTAAAATATAATTCTGTAAGATAAATTTGAATTTATTATTTTATTTTACTATAATAAGAAGTTTTTATTCATTATGGGGAAACTATTTATATTTATAATTTACCTTTTCTTTTATATTGGTGTTTATAATTTTTCCACCATAAAAAAATATTCTTTAAATAATTTATTTCGATGATCAGTTTTGATTTTTCTTTTGTACTGTTGGATTTGTTAATTCTAGAAGATTTACTATTTTTATTCTAAATTATTATCTCCTTATCAACCTTTGATATATTTAATATAGATTCCTTTAATTATATCCTAAAAAATTTCCATTTTAGTTTCATCATCACACCCATATTCACTACTTAAATCACTAGTGAAAGTTTCTTCATTTTCCTTGGTTATTAGAATTTTTCATCAATGTCACTTGCGCTCTCTATTTCCTTTTACTCATTACTACTCTCACGATATTCATACTAGGATAATAATTTTCTTTTTTTAGTATAAGATTTATATGAAACTTCCCATTTCCGATTTTTACCTGTCTAGAAATAAGAGGAATCAAATTTTCAAACATTAGACTCACATCTAAACCTGAATATAATCTATTAACATCATTTTAATCAACTTCATTATTATAATCAACTTCTTCTTAACCACTATTATATATTCCAAATTTTCACAAAATTGCATCACCATGCCCAAAATTTCATTAATCCTTGTAGAGAAGCTATATATAGTTTCATCATCCCATATTTTCATATCATAATACTTTAGACCCCAAAAATTTAGTTTTTCTCACTTCACTTTTTCACCACATTTATAAATGTTCTCAAGTTAATAAAATATTCCTTTTAATGTATTTTTTCCTTTGAATTTTATAAAATAACTATATTTAAATGAAGACAATAACCATTCTGAGCATGTCCATAATTTTCAAAACTCTTCTTATCTAATTGTATAATAGAACCATTCTTAACATGAGGTAGGATCCCATCATTTGTTGATTATAAGATATCATGATATGAATACAATTAGTAAGTTAATATCTAGTCCTTTCATATATAATAACCTGACCCATCAAATGTGTGAATTCCATTATTGTTCACTAATTTATATTTTTCCAATATATATAATAGAAATTCAATGACAATCCCTTCAACCAAAGAGAAACTAAAATTGAAAAAATTGACATAGATGGCCACAATAGAGGGAAATATTACTGTAATAACAATTTAAATGACACATGCACATAATTAAAAATGACTGAGAGGGGTGAAAGGTTAGGGTGGGGGGGGGGGTGGTTGGGGGAGAGGGTCAGGGTGAATTAGTTATTTAAATTATTTTTAATTTGAATTATTGAAACAACATTCACAACCTGTTAAAGTAAATTTATATCACTTTAAAACACACACACACACATGAGGTGAATAGAATATTCACAAGTCTCACCTTTCAAAATGAAAATCTAATCCTTATCCTTATCCATATTTCAGAGAGACTGTAAAACCCACTAGTATAAACATGCTAGTGAAAATAGAAAGGCATATCATTGTACTCATGTTTTAATAAGCATCATAACCATGTTTGAGACCATCCCACACTATTAAAATAATAAATTATTTTATTTTTCAATAATAATAATGTCTTTAACTGGTTTTAATTTCTATTCAATTTGTTTTAGTTCCAATTTTCTTCTTCTCCTATAACCTATAATGATATGTGTTCTTTAGTCTGTGAAAAATTCACATCCTTTTCTTCTTCTTATTATTTTTTCCCTCTAAAAAATAATTATGATAATTTTTATAAAGATAAATCTATGTTTTTTTATTTTTTCCATTACACATTACAACTCTTTAATGCATGTATAATAGAGTATATGTCACGAACCACCACTAATAAATATACTTTGAATTTGAATTTAAAATTACACTTTAAAAAACAAACTCATTCAACTATTTTCTAAATTTTTATCTTTATTTCCACTTATTCTCTTCCTATTGTCTTCATATATAGGTTACTATTACAGATCAAAAAATTATGAAAAATGAATGAGTAGTTAAACTATAACTCCTACGTCTCCAGTCAAAACAATTCTTTCTTTTAAGTGTGAACCTTATTCCTCCTTTAAACGAATCAAAAATACCATTTGGTTATATTTAAACTATAATGGAATAAATTTTTAATCATCTAAATAATATTTTTTATTTGAATAATCTTTTTTCATATAATAGATTGAAAATGATTCTAATATAGATCAAAATCATCTTTTCATAGATGATCCTTCTATATATGATGTTTATGCACACAATTAACTCATGCATATGAATTTATTCTTATATAGATTATGTTTACATAAAAAATATATAATACGTACAAAAAAGATAAATTTTGAACACATAATGACCAAATGATGCTTACAAAGTTTTATTTTGATCCTTACACACTCTAGGGCTTAACCATTTTTACACACAAACTTCTTAATCTAAAATTCAATAAATTCTTCTCAAAACCTCTTCAGACTTGATTCGAACACCTTGAAACATATAAAAAAATTTAAATCATGAAAATATACATTATAATATATGAGTTTAAATTTTATTTATACATTGAAACTAGAAGAAAAGTCAATAAATATATCCAATTCATCACCTTCAATTACCATTCCCATGAAAAATTCCAAATGATAGAGGAAAATTATTATATGAATAATCTCCCCTTGCACTAAAACACTTCCAAATAGATATTAGGCTCAAAAATACATATACAAACTTTCATATTCATTTTTCATATTTTAATTTTGATCTAATAAATATTTAGATTTTATTTCTTCAACCTCATTATTTTTTAAAAGATAATATTAGATTTTATGATTTTCTTTCTGAAAAATTTCAATATATGTATAGATTTTATCATTTGTTTTAGAAGTTATTTTCATTAATTTTTAATTTTATTTAATATTTACTATATATACATTTTTTACCTTATAATAATTTCATATATATAGAGTAAAATTTTCGAAGCCATGTGCCAAGATGACATGCGATTCTAAGGCCCTATGAGCACAGAATTAATTTTATAAAAATATTAAATATATTTTATATCATGCATGTTTAGTTTTTCAAAAATAATAGAATATATTTTAAAAAATATGAAAATATAAAATCATAAACCAAAGTTGAATTTAGAGTGTGGGGTTTACCCTTGGAATGACCAAAAAATGGTCATCAGAGGATGTTTAGATAAGACGACTGTTTGCAACTACGTTAAGTGAACAAATTAATTATTTTAATTAATTAATTTAACCGTAATTCCCTCTATAAAAAGCCTATTCTTTGATTTTTTTAAATTGATCCTTTTCATGAGCCCGTGTTTTGGATTCATATTTTTTATTCTTTTTATCACCGTTGTTCCCTATTTATTACCCTAGCTATCCCTAATATATATTCATTAGAAAATAAATGTTACAATTATTATTGAACCATTTTTATGTTGTTTTCCCCATTCATTCTTCGTGATCTCCCCTGTTGGCCTATATAGCCATAGTTTGAAAATTTTAGGAGATATCAAGTGTGATTGAACCCCCATATCCATGGAATAATCACATGAGGTTAATTAATAATTGATTACAGTATAAATTAGGATGTTTAGTGGGATACCGGTGATTCCACCTTTTGTAGGGAATCTAGTGAGGTAATTAGAGGTTCCATGAGCGACAACACTTCGAGGAGGCTATATTATGGAGGATCAGAACACCAATTTTTAGCCACCTAAGGGTGGGAATCAATGAACATAGGTTTTATAATTTTTTTTGGGAGAGCATCATGTGTGATTTGATGTCGATGCATCATATTTGGAATGCAAAAAGTAGATATATTATTCTGTGAAAATCCTAACTAAATAAAATATACTGGGATGAGCACACATCATGTAGTGACCCACCTATAGTGACTAGAATTTCTAGGTGGGTAAAATATCACACGCTATGTGGGTCCTCCACACATAGTGTGAACTGGTGCTAGAGACGCGACATGTACTTTAGTAGTACATGGATTGAGACATGGATAGACACATTCCATTTATATAAACATGGAAAAAGGACATGGACATGGCTAGGGGAACTTGGATTGACCTTAGGAAGACAAGAAACACTGTGTAATTCCCTACAGGCCTTGTATTAATACATAGTCAGTGAAAAATATGCTAGTGAGGACATGACCAGGTATCAGATTGGTACCAAAAAATGTGTGGGTCCCCTACACACCATCTACATCCTTTTGCAGAAAATTTTACCGCTCGTATCATATTTTTTTGGACTCATATTTTTCCCATGGGAGTAGCCTTTCCTGAGTGTTTTAACAAATAGAACATGATGGTAGCCTTCAGAGTGGATTTTAAAATATGATTCAAGATGTTTTGGAAATGAAACTTCTTTTAGGTGACACTCAATGATGGCAGTGATTGGGAAGGATCATCAAAGATATTGAGTGGCACCCTCCTATAGATTCAAGTCATGATTCCTATAACTACTGATTACCACCCTTATCAAACTCAAGCAATAGGTCCTCTACCATTATATTTCAACCCTCTTATTGGGACACGACACAATTCCTCTATCTATCTACTGATTTTAACCCTTCTGTAGAGTCAGGGCATGGGTCATCTTCCATTAGAGTGGGACCCTCTTGTTGGGATAGGGCATGAGTCTTTGATTGATCTACTAAGTGGAACCATCATATGGAGTTAGGGCATGGGTCCTCTACCATATGAGTGGTAACCTCTTATAGAGTTCAGTTAGGGGTTCTATACTATCATAGTGGAACCCTCCTACCGTGAAAAGGAATATGTCCTATATCCACCTTAATGGTGGAACCTCTTATAAAATCAATGCATGGGTCCTCTACTATCTGAGTGCATTCCTCTTGTTGGATCAGGGAATGAGTCCTATATCTACAATATTAAACCCACTTATAGTGCTAGGGTATGAGTCCTCTACTCAGATACTATAACCCCTCAACTGTGAAGAATATTGGTGATGTGTGGCTCGACTTCGATACTTTTTTTGACAGACACTCGGGAAGCTGAGAATCATTAATGGATCTCTTGGAACTATTATCAGACTAATTTCTCTGGTTGGGTTATGAGATAGAGATCCCATTTTATCTATCATTTGGGTTTCTGATATGAAAATAGAGATATATATATATATTGATGGTTTTTTCTTCCCTCTTTCTATGGGTTGACCAGTCGACTTATCTTATGTCACTTATTTTTTACCCCTTATGATTTTGGATAATCCTAAATTGTATGTATATATACACCATTACAT
This sequence comes from Viscum album, assembly GCA_963277665.1. NCBI lineage: Eukaryota > Viridiplantae > Streptophyta > Magnoliopsida > Santalales > Viscaceae > Viscum > Viscum album. The sequence continues at coordinate 1,751,001,608 of OY728128.1, forward strand.
GGGATTTCCATTCATGTTTCATGTATTATGAAGATGAGGGAAAAGTCAGTGGTGATTTCATAAGAGCATAGGGATACCCTAATGCATTTGACCAGTATAGCGGTTTGGTCTTAGATATCTGGAGATGGTATCTATACACATTTATCTTTTCTAGTTATTATCATGTTAGGACAGCTTTCTGGTTGGGTGTTTTTTTTCACATTTTGGATTATTCTATCATACTCTTGAATTTACTAGAGGTTGTTATGTTCAATGTTGTTACCCTATATGTTACTATATTTTATTTTTTTCCATTTTACTTATATATTGAGATAGACATGTGTGTGAGAAAAAGTACATTAGGAAAATGTATCCAATATTATTTTTTAATTTCAATGCTAGATTCTATCCCCAGGCCTATATAGGTAGGCTTAGGGTATTCCCAACTTGGTCATATGTGGGCCAAGAGGGCCCTAGAGGTATTGTTCTTGACACATTGGTGTCTAACTATTCAACCTCATGATGATTTTTGGAGTTTTCTTCCCATGATGAGGTTTGGTTGGGACTTATTTAAACAATGTAAAAGGGTATCGAGTGTGGATTTCAGGCTAGGGAACCTAGTTTAGGTTCAGCAGCTGATGTATCCATACACCAAGACTCCTACCATGTATTTTTCAACTCAGAATACCGAGACATTGGTTGTGGGTAACATTGGTAGATGAATCATATAGGATTCAGTCATTGAAATTAATTCTTGAGTCATATCCCCTTATATATATTCTCAACTGACCATGGTATGTCTTGATTAAATTTTTTGGATGCCACTGGAAATACAACCAACTGGGTTGAAAATTCAAGATCATGAAAACGATCAGATGAGTGATGATGCCTTAGTTCAAGGGACATCACATGACATCCTTTCTCTAGGTAGATAGATAGTATCCCCCACCTATATAGTAGTAGATAGTACTAGAAGAGTAGGATGAGGTTGTGAGTAGGCTTAGCACACTCCATGAGTTCTAGTGATAGAGGCCGCTGAGGTTCCCCAGTGAGATAGATCCCACGAAGTGAGAGGATTGGATAGAGTTGGTGATATGATTTTTCAGGATTATCTCGACATTTACTAGTTATGTGGTTGCACTAGAAACCATAATTTTCCCTAGAGTAGCTGAGAGTTGGTGGAGTTTAGTCACAGAGATACATGATGAGTCAAAACTCTCATGGACCAACTTCCAACAACTACTTTGTAATGTGTATTACCCCAAGTTATTGCACTCAGTTTGGATATCGGATCTTATGGAGCTGTGATAGGTAGGGATGATGGCTTCTGAGTATGTTGTGAGATTCACTGACCTCATATATTACTCCCTCAAAAATATTCACGATGGATACTTTTGGGTGTGTTAGTTTAATAAGGGACTCTGTAGAGATATTCTTGCCAATGTGGTACCCCTATGTATTCTCACTTATTATAGATTGTTAGAGCATGCATTGGTGACTTTGATATTCCTATCAGAGGGATTACATGCAGATGGAGTTAGAAATATGAGTTTTTTGGTTCCTACAATTTCTGCAAACAAAATATAGATAAGTCTATTAGTGTGGAAAAAGATATAAACAAATAAGAATAATAGTTTAAGGGAAAATTTTCAAAGTGGGGAAAACATGAAGCATAAAACGCTCCATAGACCACCGCTCTGCCTGAAATTCCACCGCTTCAAGAAGCACCCATGAAGAAAAATTGTTAGTGGGAAGGGGCAGTTCCTGCAAATGAAGAATATTCATTTAGGGGGATATGTGATGATTTTCACCCCTGAAAATGATCCATCCTTATGAACTAAATCATTCACAGGGTGAGGCGGTATCATCAAATCCTATAAATTAAATGAAGTAATTTGTGGGGATAGGTAGTGATTTCTTCAACCACAAATGATTTCCCCACTCACTAAGTCCATCATTGGATTCTACAAATAAAGTTCCACACCTCCCCAAAGACGACTGACCATGACGATACCCGATCTCGCTTTTTTATATAAATAGACCCTAAGGGGGATTGAAATCACTCATAGAGGAGATGATGATAACTAAAGGAAAGTGATATAGATGATTGATATAAGGAGATATGAAGTAAGGAAATACAATAACTAAATCCCATCAAAGATTCCCAACCGTTAAAACCCATCACATAGTAGTAAGGTGGAAATATTAAGACAAGTGGTGGTCGAAGAACCCATAAACCCATCATGGACATAATTACCATTAAAAATAAGTCGAATGGACCATCTAAAAATGAGCACCCCAAGTAGAAAAATGATATACGAGTGAAACCCTTCTATGTGTAGAAAAATGATACGTGAGTGGAACTCAGTCCCATGCAGTAAAAAGACATGCGAATAGATCCCAATTCTGCATATCACAGTGTTATACAGACTACACCCTTACTCTCATAGAAACACAATACGTGGAGGGAACCTCATCACATATAGGTTCCTTCTATATAAAATAAGGCATCCTAGGTGACTCTAACATCAACTCCCTATCACTCCCTTCAGTTTCATCATCAAGCCATGTGTTGGACCCTCCATGAGCAATTCCAATGACATCAGGCCAAGGACCCTTCCAAATCCACATGAAATGTAGGATAAGATAATCAGGCACATGAACATTTCCTTTTGATTTTATATAACGATGGTAAGTAGAGTCACGTGGGTAACCCCAACAGTAAGGTTCCCCCAAAAATATCCTCTGGTTTACATTCCCATGATAATGAGGGTTTCGTACTTGGGGTACTCATGTGAACCAACCCATTCAAGGGATTTATTGGAATTAATGGACTTTACCTTCAACGAGGGATAGTGATGAACATTCTTCTCCCCCCAAAACTATTTTTAGGGCACTCCTCATGAGGTAAGCCCCTAGACTTTCTTGGAGGAGGTGTCACTTTTTCTCATCTTCACCTACGACTGGGATTCATTCGGATAATTCATTGAATGTGACTATCCCAAATATGAAATATTATAGGAAACATGCACACTCAAATATATTTCTATCTCCATTTTCATTTTAGAACCATCCATTAGTGGATAGGGTGAGATCGTGTCATCATTAAATCAACTGTTTCTTCTTGTTTCTCACATTGAGAATGACTCACATGGTCTTAGAGGTGAGTAGAAATTTTGACATCCGTATGATTCCAATACCTCAATCTAGCATTCTCTATAGATTGAAGCCCCATATTAAAGCATGAAATAGGCCTCCTATATGGTTTAAGCACCTATAATTCCCCCTAAAAGGGAAAATTCTACGTGTAAGCCCCAACTTCTACCAAACAACATGGGATTTGATTGCCAAAAAAATAGGATATATAAGAAACCTACTTGAGTTACAAACAAAACATCAATACCCATCCTAATTACCTCTAGAACATAACCTTGGTAAAATCATACCCATACCTAGGAGGCTAAATCTCTCATGGGACCCTTAGGCCACCTCATCATAATTCCTACATTATCCTTAACCAGAAAAATTTCACCTAGATGTCCCCATCGGATGAAATTAAACTGTATGGTTCAGTCCTCACCACACAACCTTAAAAGGTGAAGTTACCCATCAAGTGTCCTTGAAATACATGGGTTTCAATTCTTCTCATGAGGATACATAAGAATACCATTTTATGGCTTCAATCCCGATATCAAAAAAATTTCGCCTTGGATTACTGTTATCTCTAGAGTTCCCCACTACATCACTTAAAACTTGTATCATGCTAATATGGTGACCAAGGAATCCTTGACCTATCCACAAAAGAGTAACATTAATGGAGAACCACATATACACATAGACCCCCCCTTGGATGGAGAACCTCGAATAAATACAAATGATTCCAAACCCATGCATGTCAATGATTGATTATTAGTTCAGAGTAATATTTAATATACACATTTGGGAATGAACCAAGGATTCTTGAACATATCTTAAATCTATAATTGAGTCTTGGAATAGGAAATAGTCCCCCCAAAAGGGTGTGATGATCCTGAATTCTTTTCCTCTAGACCAATGCTAGTTTTAATGTGTCATTGGAAAAGTTAACTAGTAAACACTCACCTTTGGAATGTAGTTCCATGAATCATGGATATGAGAACCAATGGCTGTTTATGACTCCACAAAAAAGAACTACATGAGACCATTTATAAGTATTGGACCCAACATGGGTTTTTGTGTGAAGCTTAACCCCACAAAATCAACCATCGAGTTCCAATGTTTTTTCCATTGGAAACAAAATGGTGAACCCGACGTGAATTACTAGAATAAAACACTTCCTTTAGAATATAGAATGGATATAATACTCGGTCCACATAATACCACTTCATTCTGAACCAAAACATATCTTCCTTTGGAAACTAAATGGTGTACCAGATGGTAATCCTTAACATAGGTGGCAGTGTTACCCCACATCCGGACCCTTTCACAAGAAAAATGGAATAGAGAAAAGTGATACCATCAATTACGCATGTTGTCATGAGATGCTACATTGATGATTATTTTTTCTTGTCCACCATATATATTGTAGGCAACCATCAAAGATTCCTTTAATCTAATAAAATCATGGCAGTTTTCTCAAGCACGTGTGTCCGCAACCTCACATGCGGCCAAACCCTAAAAGAAGAAGAGGACTCTATCACCGACCCAACCTATTCAATGTTGGGTTTCAAATGCAATAGTTATAGAGTGCCATTGAAATTGTACTGTACCTACCCTGGAGATAGCTGGAATGGCCCTCCAGTCAATGAAGCCCTACCAGTCATCCACCCAATGATGGTCAACAATCCAGAACAGGTGGATTAACTAGATTTGTTCAAATGTTTTTGGAGCTTGTCCAAGAAACATGATAACGAGTGTCTTTATTAACTTAAGGAGGCTGATGATGCTGTTTCTAATGATTTCAACCATGCAGCACAGGGTTCCCACACAAGGGATCCTACCAAAAACCATTTCTTCCAATTCTAGGTGTCTTACCATCCTCACCATGAAGAGCATACTGCCATAGAGGCCCCAACTAAAGTCCAAAAAACCTAGGTTCCCAGGGAGACTTGTGAGTGGTGAATTCTATACAATCAAGAATAGACCATCATCCTGATTCCTACTAAAGAATCCCACTGTGAAATTAGGATAGAAACTAATGAGAAAACGTATGTTCCTACTCAGAAATATTCTTAGTAGAATATGATGGAATAATTCAAGATGATACATATTCCTTCTAGTTCATGTCACTCCCATCAGTAAAAAGTGATGGAAAATGATGGGATGATGAGAATTCATGCTACCTATTTTGAAACATACCATGAAAATACAATTTCACATTATGGGTTAGCACAAACTCATGATTCTACCCGCCAAGGCCTCTATGAAAATAGGGTGGAAACGTTAAGGAAAATGCATATACTCATCGATTCACATCAAGTCTATCAGAAACATACAATGGAAATCAATGATGAGAAGATAAAAATCCTTTCTCGAAAATTTGAAGGCCACCATTAAACTTTTGTGCAAACCAATTACAAGCAGATGAAAATTCCTATAGATAAAAACAAATCCCAACAATCAAATAATATGGAAACTAAGGAATAGATAAAAATCCAAACTCACAAGTATGAAGCCCGCTGGTTAAATATGGAAGAAATTGGAGGAAATAGATGGCATACCCCAGTGATAAGTCAGGGTTAGAATCATATCTCTTCACCCACACAAGGAAACTATTAGTACTTATTGGAAGAAAATGGAGGACTGGATCAAGAAAATATTCTTGATCTAACATCAAAATGAGAATATATTCCCGTTCCATTCATGTAAGTCTCTAAAAATGTATTAGTAATGATGGAGGATTAAACATAAATTCCTAACCACATCCTATAGTCTTTAAATGATTTAATCATATACATGAAAATAGAAAGGATACAGGACCACAACCCCACCTCCCCAAGTGGGGAAACTCATACAAAAAAACAGTGGTCGCTTTAAAGAAGACATGCACCCCTGCTCCCATCCGGGAGGGTCATCGGTGATATTTTGTGATAAATGGACAACTAGACTAGGAAAAAATATCCATTCCAACTGGGGACACCAGTCCACTATGGTGACTATTTGAGGGCATGCATATATCCAAACCATAACTCATGATGATCACTAACATATCCTAGAAGCACAACGAGTGACACTTGAACATGAACCCATATATAAAGGATGTCACCCTCAACAAGTGGCCCCAAAATCCTATAATAGAGAACCCTCAAATAAATCACACCAGAGTCAACTTGAGAATAATGATAAAATTAAAAACCCCAATCTACTAGAAGCTATTATTTTGGGTTCCATAAAACAACTATCTCTGGTGGATCAAGATCCTGAGGACCCATCAAAAAATCATGGAAGCTTCAATAACAATTGTGAATGTACTCCCCACGACATTATTACTAACAACTTTGAAGGTGCTCTCCAGGGTATCGACCAAAAAGGAATCCTTTGTGGGCATAAAATTATTTATCATGAGATCCTGTCTCCTAATGAGAATCATTATAACCCTCTTTATGACCTAAACATAATATAATAAGAAGTTTACTTGCTTACTATCATCCACCCTGAAGGTCCTACCAAAGTTATATACAATAGAAATTATCCCTATAGTTTTACATCAAGCTATGATGGTAGTCCTCACCATTTTGGAATGTTCTATAAAGGTCATCCCTGCAGTGACACCTCATTTTGGAAAAAAATTCCTACCCTTGTTGTAGTCATCCCTAAAGGTCCTTCCTATAGTATAAAATATGGAAATTCTCCCGATAGTTAGACATCAAGATGTGATGATAGCCTTCTTCATAATGTAACCCACTTCCAAGGTCCTACTCACAGTTAAATTTCATGTTAACAAGAAGGTCCTCCCCTAACTGAGTCAAGTATAAGGAAACCCTCATATTATAAGGTTCTTATAAATATATGGTGATAAATATTAGATACCCTTTCAATAACAAGAGACATACATTCTCAAATAGGGAATAGACCAACGAAATTCTCATTTTCTAAGACATCCCTAGGCCGTTCAGAATTCAACAAGACCCGTACTAGCCCCAATAAATTCCATCAGATCATCAAAAATCATTAAAATTAGGAAGATCAAGCATAGCCTTCCCAAATGGAAGAACAAAAAGATATGTTGCTCGTGGAAAGAAAATTGGACAAGGATGAAAATATAATCATTTTTGGACCACAAACACTTCTCAATTTGATATACCAAGTGAATTTTTGGAATAATTCCTACATAACATCTGTCTGAATCTCTAGAAAACTCTCCACCAAATGAAGACACCTTTTTTCCTTTAAATGGGTACACATACCATGTCAAAATATTGAGAGTGATTCATTATAAAATGGACATATAATCCCTTCCGTCTGCACAAATACCATAATCAGATAGGCAAAAAAAAAAAGGTTTCCAACTGACCATCCTCGATGTACTACATAATTTGTGTCATCTAATCAATGACTCCCTTCCTGGTGTTCATATTTGGGGATGGAGGGAGCATAGATCTTTGTATTTTTCACCATGAACCATTCTAAATAACCCATTAGAAATAGAATCATTAAATTTCATTATCCTAAGGAGGAAATTAAGTGAAATACCTCCTTAGGAAATGAGAAATTATCAACAAGAACCGGTATTGAGTATGTCTTAAGAGCATTAGGCCTGATGAGAGAAAGGAATTGGAAAAACCCTGAACCAGGAAACCAAGAACTTTTAGAAAGCTAGTTCCTTAAGATAAGAAGATAATCCAACACTCTTAATGTCCTTATAAATGAATACTTCATGTACAGACCCAACACCATATCTAGTTCAAAATCTAATGAGAATGCACAAGATCAGGTAAGTGGTGATAGTAGTAGAAGTATCCTCGATACAGGATCATCTCAAAACTGCAGGGGTAGGGGAATTTTTAACACAAAAATCCCCTATAAGACCGATGAATCCTAGCTGAGGAATAATAACAAGAGAATAGAGGTAGTCCCATGACAATGGTCTGGGTGTAAATTTTAACACAACCACCAACCCAGTAGAAATCAATATTTTACCATTTAGGGTGGATGAAAACATTATATGTATCCCATTTTGTCCCATCTCATGACTCATTTTCCTAAGAAGGGAGGTATACGACCAGGCTACATAGAGGTTGAATCCGAGTCACTCTTTCACAAAGAAACCTGAAGACGATCTAATAAGAGAAGAGAGAGGTCTAGTATGGGATGAAAATAATCCTATTATCATTCAATATCTGGTACGATACCCAAAATACACTATGCATCAATGAACATTGTTTATGTAAACCTCACAAATGGGACTAAAAGTAATGTGATTACAGGAGAGAATAAAGTTTATAGTTCCACCTGGGATGCCGTCTACAATAAGAATGAAGGTGTGCATACCCTAAACTAGAGTATTTCTCTAAATAGAGTTGTTACTGCAATCAATCATCCACCACTGCCTCAGAAAACCTCAAATATAGAAAAGAATAAAAACAATATTTTATATGAACCTCATGTTATCTTGATGAGAACAAGCCTCTTAAACTTTAAGAAATATTCACTCAATATTACGAAGAAATGAAATATTTGAGATGAATCAATTCTGAGCTACTTCAAGGTAGTCATCTTATTAAATATGCTCCCTGGATATAGCCTCAATATACACTTCTAGTATGAGCACCTCATCCACAAGGGTTCATCCCGAAGATTGAAGCAAGGCCATTAAATCTACAGAACACAATGATTGGAACATTTTTCTACCTTGAAATGATCACATATGGATATCAAGATTTTCCTCTATTAAGTAAAAAACAAGAGAAAGTCTAGTTAAATCCTCAAAATATGTCTTCGGTCGGTTATTTGCCTTTGGTAATGGTTAAACCAAAACATTAGGTCCTGCTACTCACTAAATTGGAGAAATTCCATGTTCAAAAGATGACACACCAGGGACTTATAAACACCATTATGTCATTAATAGATATATTGGAATCCTTGGAGGAGCATCATGCATTGGTATAGATGGAATGGAAGCCTTACCTTTACTGGGTGAGTGACACCCCACTAGTGCCAAATTTTAGAAGTTCTTGTATTCCCAATATTAAATAGACCATATGAACCAAATAAAAATCTAACCCAATATGTTTCTTATTTTTACCCCATGATGATAACCCTAGAGAAACAATAATGGGTAAAACTTAGATGCTTCATACAAACCCAACAGTGGTCATCCTTCATGTGGTATACTAGTTTTCCCGCTTGGTCGATAACATGATGTGAGGATCTCTTTCAGATGTTCCAATTCCAGTTTAGCTCAACATTTTGAAATAAAATAGTTAAATACCTCTCAAATTGTAAACATGGGGAGAATGAGATAGTCTCAGGCTTTATTTCCTGATAGGAAGGGCTGACCTAGTCTTTGAACTAGCCACTCCCCTAGGAAGAGATGATAGTTATGTCCATCAATAACCTCTGTGATGAAATGTTAATGGAACTTATCTTGGTAATGTATATTATAAGTTTCCTAGATTTCTCCTCTATTTCCCATATAATGGTTGAATCCATACAGAGGACTAAAATAAAGTACTGGGTAACTCCACCAGTCTATGAAAAAAGAGCAGGAAAAGATGATGTGGCCTCCGTTATACTTAATCCAAACTTTTCACCTTCCCCAACTCCAAGGACTGATCTGTATCACACCACAACCCTTGGGAATCAAAATGAACCCCCACCTTGACAAGATGTGTGATAGAGACCCATAAGAAATAAATTCTAGGAACAAAGGAATAAAGTTTACATTTTCCAAGAGGATCAAGTTTGTGGATATTTTATAGACATTATGCAATGTAATTTACTCTAAAAAATAGATCCAAAAGGGTTGATGAGGCCAGTATTTATGATCAGAAAGATAATTTTCTACTCCATCAGATACTAAGAAATGTCATCTAAGAGTGATTCATCTTCAAATACCTCCTTCCAAAAATGATATATTCTAGGAAAGTAAAAATAAGTCCACTACCAAAACAAGTGACATATGTTTCCAATATTTCACCTGATAAAGAAAGAAAGTGGAAGAAAGTTGTTAATATAAGGGAATAGAAATTGTGAAGTTGGATTACATGGAAGAAATCAATTGATCTAATGGAATTATCCATGAATAGTTGAAACTGCCAACTATGACTCCAGCTGCTTCTGCTGCACCACAGTCGACGCCATCAACCCCAAAAACAATTAGAAACCAGGATTTCAAAAATAGTCCTGGGTGGAAAGAATAGGATGGGGTGGATAAGGATGAATCTGTATCATGTACGAAGTCAGATTAAGCACTCTCAGATTTTATGACACCATATATAATAGAATGGGCACCATCCAACCAAACTGTACAAATAGATGAAGTCAGTCAAGAGGTGTCATCATCAAACAAGGACTTGATATTCAGCTCCATAAATATAATTTACTTAATAGATCCCTTCCCTAATGATGAGTATGTCTATGAAACTAAGTTCCTCACATCCGAATGGAGAACCAAAGGAAGAGGATGTAGGAGTTGAGGATACTAGGGAAGACCTAACTATGGATGAAAACAAACTGCCATCCACACCCCTTCTCAGATTATCAATGTCATAGAAATGCACATAAGAGACCTTTAGAGAGTCCAATAAGAACATGAACATCCCAATTAACCTTATAGAAGTCACTCTGACATGATCATTCTGGAATATCTATCTGATGAAAGAAATGTGTCAGATCACCATCAACAAGTAAGTGGACCTGCCTGACCCAACCCACCAAGGACTGGAGTACCTCTAGATCATGTCCTAATGTCCAATCCATCTACATAAGATACTCAAGAGCCTAAAGTGACTATTGAAGAGAGTCCCCATATGAGGATGCACCGAACATTAGACCAGATGTACAAAATATTGAAAAAACTATCCTTAGTAATGGAAAAACTATTAATCCTAGACACCTTAAGTTTATGGAAAGACTTCAGGGAAGAACTCATAGAGTCTTTACTAATCCGATAAGAGTTTTAGGTCAAAGTAGACTCTACTAAATTCAACTGAATAGAGACCAATTTTTCGGTATTCCATGTGGTTATCTACTTCAAAAATCAAGTTGAAAGTACCATCTTATAGGGACACGTTAAAACCTTGTATGTTTCTGGAAGGATAAATGGTTTCGACATCTGAATAGTTTTATTTGACAATGGTTCCAGAGTTAAACTCATTCCTAAATGAGCACCTATTTAGTTGGGATGTAATGAGGATGAACTATTACCCTCCATCATAAACCTACAAGGATGAGAAAAAAGTGATAAGAATATATTAGGTCTAAAAATTATCAAGACTTAGTTTGGAGACCTCATGAGAAGGTCAGAATTTCTAGTCATTCAATAAAACAATACCTTCAACATTATATGGGGAAGGACATGGATGCATCAACACATAGTGAATCCCTCATACTAAAATAAATGCATCAAATAATGCATTAAAAGTTGAAATGGAACATTTAACGATGATAAGGTACCATTCGAATCATATGAATCACATTATATTGTTGTAGGATTCTTTGAGAAAAAAGGAAAATGATCCATGGTCAATGGTATTGATTGGGTCACCACATAGAACTATTTGGAAATGATCCCAAAAAACCCCTTTAAAGATATTTGTGAAGAATACATATTCCCTATCAATCAGGTTGGGTATGTGAGTCCAAATTTGGACACATATTCAGCATTCCTTATGATTTCAACCATGCCCCTCGAGTATAGTAATATTGGAAAACTTGTTTCCTCATTATAAATTGGTGAATGAGAGAATATAAAAGCCTTTACTCCATATCCATGGCTCCAATAAATACACATATCCCTTACTGAGGAAGAAGACGTTGTTTTGTCACCCAAAGAATACAAAGACACTCCTCCGTCCCTCACTCCATCCTTGCTAGAAAACCCCCCACTGTCAGCCGGGTCAAAATAAGTTACTTCACCCTTGGATATCAAGGTATATATTCCTATCCAAACCATATATAAAACATCCTATGTATTTTATCCCCATTAGAATAAGAATGATAAGATAAATAAGAAGAGGAGGTCTTCTAGGATGCTCTTCTATTATTTTATGAGGGTATCTCCACCACCATTGACTAGACTAGAGAAATAAATCCTAGTATAGAGGAAGATCCATGGACCAACATGATTAGTGCCTCCATTTATCCTAAAGAGAAATAGGTATACACCTCCTTAATAAGGAGTAATTGAGATGTATTTGAATTTAGTTACATAAAAATTCTAGGCCTCAATCTTAACGCGTCGACTCACCACATAGGTCTCCCTGAGGATCACTGGGGTTATAAACAAATACCCAGAAAGACGCACCCGATACATGCTTCCAAAATAGAGGCTGGAGTCAAAAAGTTCATCATATCCATATTCATTTCGGAGGTCCAATATCCCAGGTGTCTAGCTAACATATTCCCCATCAAAAAGAAGAACAAACAAATCAGATTCTACATTGATTTCAGAGATATCAACTAGCACTATTCGAAAGATGATTTCCCAGTACTGATCATAAAAATGCTGATCAAAGAAGCTGATAGATACTCAGATTTCTCTTTCATGGATAGATATTTAGGATTCAACCAAATAAAAATGTCCCAAGAAGATGAAGAATACACCAACTTCAGGGATCCAATGGAGTGTTTTTCTATCAAGCGAAGCCCATTGGTCTGAATAAGTCGACACTACATATCAATGTTCCATCCAACGCATATTAAAAACCATATAGGGATTTTTTGAATGTTATTTTGATGGATTATTAGTTAAATATCAACAACTCTAAGACCACCTAATAAATTTGGAATCACTTTTCAAAACACTATAAAAACACATCTGGAAAATGAACCCCAAAAAATGTTCTTTTGGAGTTACTTCTGGAAAATTTCTCATCTTTTTCATACACCACCATAGAATTGAGTTGACTTGGAGAAGAAATAAGCTCTCCTTGGCATGCCATCTCCAAAAATACTCACTTATTTTAGATTAATTCAAGTAAATTTAGCCTACATACGATGCTTCATATCCAACCTTGGAGGAAAATGTTTTCCATTCACCTTGTTGATGAAGAAAGGGGTTACATATCAATGGACCGATTATTTTCTATAAGAATTAGATCATATCAGGATATATATTTTAACACTTCTGGTGATAATGATACCTATCAAAGGAAGGGAACTCATTTTTTATGTGAATTCCATAGAATGATAACTAGGTGCCTTCCTCGCACAGAATAATGAGGTCGGCAGCGCAAACAACCATTATTATCTCAACCGAACCATGATCGATGAGGAGATGCATTATTCAAATACCAAGAAAAGATATCTGGAACTAATCCTTGTAGTATATAAATTGAGTAACTACCTATAACACCATGAATTCTATTTGGTGTCTTACAACAACCAACTCAAATATATCCTTAACCCTCTGATGTTGATCAGGAGTCTGTCACGATAGGCGACCATCTTATAGGACTTTGAAATTTAGTTCAGGATTCGCAAAGAAATCAAAGTCTATGAATTATTATATTTTCTAGTAGATAACCCCTTGCCATAAAAGACTTCATTATATGATGAGTTACATAATGAAGAAGATTTATCTATTAAAGAAGACCCCCAGATATGGGAGATTTATTTTGACGATGTTCCTAAAATCTTGATTGGAAAGAGGATGGAAAATCCCAAGCTCAATAAGGTTGGGCTGGGATTCACACTAATATCTCTAGTAAAGGAAGTCATGTATTACTTCTTCCTACTGTTGGATGGGTGTATGAACAATGAGGTTGAATATCGATCTCTCATTGAAGGACTAGACCTGGCACATCAGATACTGGTAAAACACTTGAAGATAAAAGGTGATTCAGAACTGGTCATTAAGAAGGTTAAAAATAAATATACTATCATAAAGGAAGAGTTAATCCCCCCACTATACCATAACCTAGGAATAATGGAGGAATTACATCTAAAGCAAAAATTAACTCAAGTCACCTATTGAAAAAATGTACAGGATGAGGCATTGGAAAATATAGCCACAACTCTAGATAATCCAGACTAGAATGAAATGACCATCAGTATTTCGCACCACCAAATGGTATTTAAATTCATTTATCCCCTCAAAGAAGAAATGGATGAAATTAGACCCATCCATGAACCATATTATCCCACTACCGGCTAAATAAAATCCATTTTGGACTACCATCAAAGGGGAGATCCCCCACTAGATTGGACCGAGATAGATATAATCGGGATATGAGAGATTAAATTTGTTCTTTATAATGGAAAAAACTAGCGAAAGGTCCCCTATATTTGAATCCTTGATGGGGTCCTCCTTAATGGAATCAATAGAGAAGGGAATTTATCTATCATGAAGGAAGTACATGAATGAGCATACAGTGCCCACCTTTCAAGATCTAAGATTTCCCTTCAAATTCCAAGGCTTGGATACTAATATCCCACTATAACACATGACTACACTAAATTAAACAAAACTTCCATTCCATATTAGTTCATGAAAACTTCATTCATTGACCCTAAGGTAACTTCACACATCTAAGTACTCATGGAAATTCTCCATATTGTGTAATGGACATCATGGGACCATATCCACCCAACTCGTCTATACAATTCAAGTATATTATCACAAAAACTAACTTATTTTCCAAATGGGTAGAAGACATACAATTCAAGGTGGTCAGGTAAAGAAACATTTTTAGCTTCATGAAATCCAACATAATCACTAAATTTTTTCCCTTATATAATTCTGATGGACAATGACACCAATTTCAGTTTTGGTGATTTGGAGAAACTATATCTAGAGAATGATATCATGTCAAATCATTTTCCCCACTACCATGATGTGGCTAACATATATATAGAGTCCTTCAATGAGAGAAAAAACAATATAATCTATAAAAAGGAATGTAAGGATAATAAGTCATGGATGGAAAAGTATCTTTATTCTCTTTGTTCTTACTTGACTACGACCCACACTACCACCCAAGAAACCCCATAGGCATAAGTAGATGGGAAAAAGCTAGTGTTACCCATAAAAGGTAAATTTATCTCACTCCATATTTCAATATATGATCAAATATTCATAGATGATAAATCCTATAATATATTTGATGAATTGTAATTACTTAATGAAAAGAGATTGCATGCCTTTAACTACTTGGAGGTTCACCAAAACTGTATGGCACAATAATTTAACAAAAATTTTCACCTCAATAATTACTTGAAGATGAAATGGTGTTGATTCTTTGGACATTGATGATACTCAAATAGAAACATCAAAATCTTGATCCAAAATGGGAGGGACTATATTTCATACATAAGGTCTACTCTAAAAGATCTTATACCTTGATCTCGACGTATGACCTTCTTCTTACAGCTCATACCAATGCAAGGTTCTTGAAAATTTAATTCATTTGACCATATGATACTTCATCCTAACCACACAACATTATAATATTATACTAGAATCCTAGCTGTATGATGATAAAATACAAGATGACATCAGGGTGTCCACATAAGAGTGGGAATCAACTTCAACATTGGTGGTCTACTATTACAAATTCAAGAACTACATACGGATTGATTCTCATCCACATGGGATACATGAAAATGCCCATATATCATGTGTCAGAACCAAACACCATCAATGAAAAATCAAATTTATCCCCTATTTACATTGGTCCAAACCTATGAAAGGAGCTTTTTTGATGAACTACATACAAATTGATTCCCGTCCACATGTAATATATAATGACCCTCATACTTTTCATCTTCGATCCCAAACATAAATTTTCTCTACCATTTTTCCTCTTGGACTGAGTTTACATTGGGAGTGTTTTGTGTTAAATGTCTCCTATTAAGTACTCATTCATATCAAGTAATAGAAGCTACACCATGAAACTTCTAGTGTTTCCATCATTCTAACTGCATGATGCTAAAGTACATTTTTAATCATTGTTTCAATCAATAATTAATCACACTAGATCTAGATCCATTTTATATAATGATTAAATGTACCTATTTCTTCAGCGATAATCCATATCAAGAACTAAGTATGGCTTGATTCCCATCCCCATGGAAAACACAACAATTTCTGAATGTCGTATCTTGGTTATAGAAACAACAAATGTGGAATTCCACTACCCTTCATCTTATCGCCTCTGTGTGGTGGAACAAACCTTTTTCAGGCCCTGTTTCTCAAATAGAGAACTTCTCACATGGGATTCAGAGTTTCAAAATGGGATTCCCTACATAATCAAAGAGGATCAATCCACATCAGATGATCATGGGAGCATGACCTTACAAAGCACGCCGGGTATTTCCTCTTCAAATTTGGAAACCTAATGTCATTACCACCAGATGTTAAACTACATGGTACCTCAAGAAATATGTGTGGATTGATTATTGATATGAAAATATATATAGTGACACCTAATAATCAGGTCATATTCTCATTAACCAGTAAAAAACAAGATACCTACATATCCTGTGTACAAATATCTATAAAGGAATTTTCATGTTTGGGTTCCTCATTTAGGGATCCATCAAAGAAACAGATGTGACCCCCCTATGTATGAGTCAGATCCATATAGGTAATTTCAAAATTTGTGGTCAATCATGGTATGAATTTTTGTGATGTTCCAGACATATATCATCAATTATCCAAACTCTGTACCACAAGAAATTTTGGATCTTCATAAACCTCCCTGGCTATCAGAAATGGATGGTCAGTGTCTTGGGGACACCATTGTCTGACTATGAAAAATATGCCTCGATTGGATCTGTATAAGTTTCCCAAAAAAATTTTTATAAAAAAGGAAAAGTAATCACTAGGAGAGGTTTATCCAATATCCATACGCCTCAATGGACTCCATTCACATATCATTTCCCCTAATCTGAGAATCCCAAAAATCATGGTTTACACTTTCTTCTACCTCACATTTGTGGCATGTAAGAATATCCTGAACCAATGAACCCCCCCATTCCTCATCATTTCCATGAAGTTTGTTCTTAGAGTTTTGAAGAAAAACTATAAGACCTCATCTTGTCTTTACTACATGATGTTAAACTACATCGATGATGTCATAGTCACATGACACTATACTATGCGATTACCAAGAAATATATTTGGATTGATTTCCACCCTTAAAGGATATGTAGTGATGCTTGGATTTCTACTATTGGGTCCATCCACAACAATATTTAAAAAAAATTCCCCTTTCCTTTATGTGGGTCATAACTATATTGGAAACCACATAAACACTATGTAAATCTTGAATTCTTATTTTAATGAGATACATAGTAATATATGGATACTGTATCATGGTCTGGCCACAACAAAAAAAAATTACACCTCTACTATACATGAGCTATATCAACGTGGGAGAATATAATATGAACCACAAACCCTTCAAAAGATCATATCGAAAGGAAAATTTCACGGGTCCACACAAGAGTAAGATCAGAGTGTAGGGAAACCTTCCTGGAACTATGTACAATTTGATTTATTCCCTTGAAAGTTATGTAGTGATGTACATATCTCAAATTTGTGTCTAGTCATAAAAAAATCTCTTACCCATTCATGGGTCAGACCTAAATATATAACTTTCTCATACCTTTATATGAAAAACGTTTCTACTCATTTTCAAGAAATCTGGACGTAAAATGATCCTTTCATATTCAGGTAATCTCCTTCCGCAAAATACACTATGTGTCCAGAAAGGTCTCATTCCTCAAAAACCACCTCTACCATAAAAAACAGAGGGTCAGTGTCTTGTGGAATCCATTTTTTGACTATAGAAAATATACCCCCGTTGGATCTGAACATGTTTTCCAAAAATATTCTTATCAACCGAAGGAAAATTCATCCTGAGGAGAGGATTTTCCTACCTCCATATGCCCCTATGATATTTACATACGACAACACTCCTTGGATTCAAAAACCACTAGATTACAGTTTAAAAACTTCTCCCCTTGTTTCCTAAAGATGAATGGAAATTCATGGTCATGCTACCATGAAAATGGATAATCATTTACCCCTTGGTTAGAGTAAAGGGATTTTAAATTTTAAATATCGAATTTCCTCGTTTAATGATGTTAAACTAAAACCTAATTTGACCCTCATTTACGGATGAAAAATTCATGTGAGAGTGGTTTCTAATTGATGACCAAAGTTGACTCTCATCATATTCAGACATCATTTTATTCACAACCCTCCCCTTGTGTTATTGAAAAATTTAAATTTACAAGAAATTACCTCGCCATTAGAACTGCAGGGCTAATGTCTTTAGGAAAATATGGTGTTAATATGAAAAATATTCCCAGGTTTTCTCCGCATAAGTTTCCCACAAAAATGACTATTAACCAAATGTGATTTTTTCCTCAGGAGAGGCATTTCATACCTTTTTAATCCCTAGAAAAATCATGTTAGAACCTATTATTATGGTCACTCCTTAGGTACATTACCCATATCATGTATTAGATTTAGAAATCCTAAAACCAAGGTAATGAAAAATACACTGTTCATGTCTAGAAAATATTAGGGAATTATTGGCCAATGAACCCTATGGGGTCCTTTCCCCATGATTCATGGTCAAAGATATTGGACAAAAAACATTCGTAATGTAAGTCCAATTTTCAATAGTCTAAACTACCCAAGTAAAGAGACATAAAAAATTATAGGATTGAAAACCCAATAGGAAAATTTCACCATGAATAAAAGTCAAGTATCAGCTCGCTAGACCTATGCTTTTAATGGTTTAGAAAACATATCAAGAAATAAATAATTAAAGAGGAACAAATCCTATTGAGTTAAAAACCTGAAAAGGGTGGCCTAAGAAAAAGTCAATGTTATAGCTCGTAATCCCATACCACTATGGACTTAGGAAAAATTTAGGTAGATAACAAAAAAGGAAAATATTTCATTGGGTTTTTCATGTAACCATAGAAATAGTCTAACTATTATCATTGAGTACCTTATCTAAAGATAAAATTAGAGGATTTCAAGATTATTACAAATTGGTTATCCCAAATTGTGATTAAAATAAATGTCCGATGAAGATTATATTTCAATTGAGACTAGTTATAGTTGATTGGTATTGAAGGAAAAGATAAAGGATATGCACTGAAAGTAGAATAATTATTAATTTACCTTATGAATGATAAATTTTGTAGAATCCAACTCCTAGAGACTCTCCATGGTAATTATGAATTCCACTTACTATATTTGAAAAATTGTAACACAGACTTGTCCAATTCTTATATGGACCGATGAAGCTCCATCAAGGTGGATGTTTTAGGCCCTATAATGACCCATATTTCCGGTTCCTTATTTTGCTCCTCAAATATGTAATAATCACCTTTACCAACTGCCACCATGGTGTACACTAATTCTTGTTTAATATATTACAGCTCTTAGTCAAGATATTCTTCCTCCAGATGAAGTCACTCTATAGAGGTCCTTTGCTCCATAATTTCACCTTTTCACCTCATTACCATACCAACATGATCAACTACATCATCAAGAAGGACCAACTGAAATTAGGTAAGATGAGATGTGAACTCCACAGTAGAAAGAAGAGAGTGGAGTAGGCTTGTTCTTTCCCAAGAAGCAACCACTTGCTTCACTATACCATAGATAACATGATTATCAAACACCTTACCCAAGTAATGAAAACAAGCAGAATAATATGGGCATTTTTATTGGGATTCTTGGAATGGGGTTTAATAAATTAGCTTCCAAATTACTTTCCATATTCTATAGAAAGCTATATGAAGGATATAAAGGGAAACCATGTCTTCCTCAGAGTCACTCTATGATCGACGAATATATTCAGGGATAATAACCACCAATGAGGGTCTTGATTCAGCAACTACAACATGAATCAATCCTACAAAAATACTCCCATCACAATATTCACTGATGAAAGGATCATAGCATCAACTACCACCCCTAAAATGGTGGTCATAGTTATGAAATTATAAAATAAATTCTATAAATTCCTACATATAGAAAGAACAAAATGAAAGAAAAGGATAAAAAAATGTAGAGCTACCTTAACCATCAATAATGTTTTCACCCTTGACCACTGGTGCCTCACCATCACTCAACAAAGGGAAGGGTGTATCCTCAGCCTGTGAATGGACCTCAGGATCCTCTAAAGAGATGTGAGATGAAGGACCATGCTCAGCTAGGTTTTTGGTCTCAAAAAAGTCACTCACAGAAATTGTGATTGTCAGAATAATCATCACCGAGCTATAGAAAATGGTTTATTCTATATCTCCTTGATCCTTAGTCACTCTCTATTCCAAGGAATAATTCTCCAGAGGAGAACATTCAATATTCTCAATAGAAACATCTACCATTATAGACACTCCTATAATAGAGGAAGTAGTCATTTGGTTTGGAAGGGTTGACCCCCTAGGGCTACAGATTTCCCCAACATCATTAATAATGTGATGATCCACATGTAGATTCACTAATAGTAGTATAATTTCCACCTTCATATCTATAAGAGTGGGATTTCCATGCTTAGTAAAAGCTTCAACATCTGAAGACACTCCCACTGTTGGGATAGAATTTTTTTGATATTGAGGAGATTACCTCCTAGGGCTTGTGATTCCCCCATCGACCTCAATTAGTCTGACTTCCATGTCCTATATAGTTATAACCACTAGTGGTTCCACCTTTACCTCATAATAAGTGGGAGCTACTGACCCATAGTCGATTGATGTGTGATTACTCATTAAACTTTCATAAAATTATGTTCATGATGATTAGTCAGAAAATGAAGATAAATAACCTTAAAATTGAAAAAGGAAGTTCAATATTCACCTACTATGATTGACATTACATGTATCAACAACTGGTATGCCTACCGACATCATGTGATTTTCCATAAGGAGGATCCATTAGAAGGAACTGAGTGTGTTGTTGGGTGATTAAATTCCATGGCATGATCTGAAAGACTAGCTCAATCTTCTCTGTATCCCTATGGTAACCCTCTCCATTGATCCAACATATGAAGGGACGTCCTTCACAACTACCATTCCCCTAGGGGTGTGTTTCGGGGAAGCAAAAGTTTCATGGATCTCCCCAATTTCCTACAAATACAAGAAACTGGGTTTTAATGTCTTGGTGATAAGAAGAATGGGGGTTGGTATAAGAAAACTTAATTACCACTTCATCAGTATCACCTGACTCTGAAATTACCGCCATATATTCTACTTTAACAGACTAATAAGGTCTACCCTTGAAATAGTACAGGAATGTATCTATATCTTCCAGATATGTATCCACCTCCTATGAATCCTGATGAGATGAAATACACATGGAAGAAATGATTGATCTAAAGCATGTAATCCTATGGGGCTCTTTGAGAAGAATCTACCATACATATTTGATATACGTGATGGATGTTAGGGTATTCCAAGCCTTCCAAGCTTCTAGAAATTCCACATTAATCGGGATGGTTAATGATGGAGGGTCCAGTCGAGGAAGTAAAGAAGATTCATGTATCCATAACTTCTTTCTAGGTGCCTGAACCACCACATAACCCTCTAGGGATGAGTGCTTGAGAGAACCCAGATGAAAAAAAGAATATCCCCCACTCTAGTTATAGTAGGAGGTTCAACTTCATCGAAATCCTTGGAAGCATTTCTATCATCATCATCATCCTCGTAAACATCCAACCTCAGCATGGAAAGTATTCAATGAGAGAATCTATGAAATTTGTGTAGGGAGTGGATTGATTCATCAATGTATCAAATAGATAAATCCACCTTCTTAAGTTAATTATCATAATATATGTTAGTAGATGTTGATATAGAACCATATTTAGTAAGTGAAACCTCCTTCTATAACTAGAAACACTACAATGCGTGAGACATGTGGGCCCTCCTCAATGAGTCCCATTGTCTCCAAGATGATGGTAAAGTTGAATTGAAAGGAATTTATTCTTGATCTTGATAAGTAGAATTGAAATCATTGGGGTGGGGGGGTTGAACCCCCAACCCACAAAAATTTCCTTGAAGGTTTAGAAGAAAGGAATTTTATTCTCTTCTTCTTGGGCATAGAGTGATCAACTATTTTCTTCTATTTTCCCATGACCCTAGATGACTTTTTGGAATCAACAATAGAAACATGTTTTTCTATTTTCTTCTTGTTGTATGATTAGTTCTAGATCACCACATACGATATGGTGACAGAATTTAGGAATTCCATAGAAGGAGGAAGTTTGATCCGACATAGGGTATCTGCTTGAGTAAATATCAACCAAAGATACTGAGATATCCTTAAATGATTTGATGAACATGCACTGTTAAGGGTTTGTGGACACTTAATCTAGATAGAAATGAATTTATGAGAAAATATAAATAGGTGAATACCCCTCATAGATAATTTCCCCATCGATTCTGGAAACTAAAATTCCTTCTCTTGAAGAGAAAAGATACCCTTAATCAGAAAATTCCTTGTATCCATCTTTTACCAAGCTACCAGAGGGGGAAATATAAGGATCATAAGTGAAATGGTCATGGTAGTGGAACTATTCCATCAACTAACACTAAATCTAGTATGAAATCATTACCCCACTTAGGCTCTGACAGTATGGTCAGATAATATCTTTAGGGATTATTTGAGGGTTGATATATGTGTAACCTAACATATGAGCTACTAACCAGCCCTAGATAATCTAGAAGGGTCTCAAAAGTTATGGTGCTGGACTCCCCTCACTAATCTACATCAAAAAATGGTATATCATCACTAATACTAAGATGGAAATATTAATACACCCACTGGTGGCCAATTTAGCCACCATGGTGAAATTTTAACTGTAACCACAATATCAGAATCACATACCAACAGAAGATAGATACTCAGAAACATGGATAGAAATGATTCCAGTAGGAATAAATAGTCATTTTTTGTGAGAATCTCCCATCCCCATTCATTGAATCAACCCTCTTATAGAATTGGCCAATAGGAACCCACTAACATTTATTTGCATGGTTGGGAAAGTCCTTGGTATCCATTTATGGGGATCTTGGGAATTTTACATAGGAAAGGAGTTAATCCAACTGTAAAATGGAAAATCTTCCTTTGGGTAAGGATCATCTTTCAAAAGGGAAATTTCTACGGAAATGAGTTTCATGGAAAGAGGATTAGTACTCTCCACATTATCCCCGGATGAAGAGGGGGGAAGAAATTCATCATACATATCACTAAAAATGGGAACTCTAAAAATCAATCAGATATCCAAAAGGATAATTCTGAGTTCCCCACACACCATGTGGAAGGTGTTGGTGTTCTATTTTCAAATGACCAATATCCGTGATATAATATTTTTATCCTAGTGGGAGTAGGTCCATTAAACCTAGACCAGCTCATATAACCCCATGTCCTACAACTCAAATTTTAATTGCTTACAGATCTAGAAAACCCAAAAGGCCACCCCATTCCAAAGCTAACTAGCCTCCATAATGAAGGTAACATTTTAATGTCCACTCATATTTCTTATTTTATGTGGACCTCCACGTAATGTTGAGATAATAATGGATTTTTTCATCGGGTCCCTATAGGTTTTCCTCCAGTGACCGAGGAGCATAATTCAAAAGAGATTCGACAATAAGGGACTCTTGGATAAATTCCCCCTTACTGAAATACTGACCTGAAGAATTTGTTGTTCTCAAATCTCCAAGTAGAATATTCATTTGTTGTATGCGGTTCCAAAATAGCTATGTGGGATAGTAGCCCAAATACATGAAGGGTAAACCTATCGGAGACAGGATACACTCTTTGACTAGAACTAAGAAGTCCTACAAGGATCTGAGGAAATGGGTTGATGATGATTGTGTTTTCAGTTGAATCAATCATAGGTTTCTTCCTTTCATCACCAGACGAAAGAGTAGTAGAAGCAGTGGAAAAAAATAAAAAAATGTAAAAGAAAACTATAAAGGGTCTATCCAATTTACTAAATCAAGATTAAAAAATAAACTAATTAGTTCTCACACAAAAAGGAGAGGTATTAAACACATAGACCATTAGTTCATGGAAGAACTTTGACATTGAACCAAAAACCAGAGAAGTCACCTATCCATGATCCATCAGTGTTCACAGTTCGAGAAACTCATGAAGGCTCTAGCCCATGAAGAATTGGCCTATGAAGAAATTTTTTTAGAACATTCCATCTACAAAATGTTTACTACTATGGGGAGGATAGAAAATTACAATTCATGGTTAAATCTTATAGTTTGTGTGTGATAAATCTCAGTTTGTAGAAATAAATCCGACCACAAACGAGATGATTCATTGAAATAGATGCGGTTGAGATATCTTGCGAGGGAACCGGGTTCACTGAGAGATATTTTAGTATACAAATTAGTTGGACCACTATTTAGAGGCATGGTCCCCAGCAACGAGTCCACTTGCATACTGTAATCAGTTAATAATATGACCACTTTCTACATTGGAATGGCCTCCACTTTTTCTTGATTGAAACCCATTCTAATGGGGATAATTTGTTTGGTCATTAAATTTCAGAAAAAAATGAGGTAAGTCCATTAATTTGTAAAGGAGTGAAAATAAATAAGAAGAAGAGTTGAAAAGAAAAATTCTCAAAGGGGAAAACCACAAAGAAGAAATTTCTCTGCAGAATAAATATCTACATGAAGTTATACCACTTCACGAAGCACCCATGACCAAAAGTAGTTATCGAGAAGGGGAGGAGCTGGTGGTTACCAGAAAGAAAGAAGAGTCATTTACAAAGAGGAGCTATGATTTCCAGACCTACAAATGATCCATCACTGTAGACTAAATCATTCACTGAGTGAGGCTATATTTTCTATTCTCAAAAACTAAAATAATTCATTTAATGGGTTATAAGGTGATTTCCACCCCTATGAACAATTTTCCCCACTGGATAAGTACTTTGAGGGCTTCTGTAAAAGAAGGTTTTTGACCCACCATAGATGACCGACCATGCTGGTACTTGGTCCCTTTTTTATAATTAGATCCTAAGTTGTACCAAAAGAACACACATAGGAGAGTCCAAAGATCTATAGAAGGAGAGATGAATGCTTGAGGTAAGGTGATTCGATGTAAGGTACCACAAGAACCAAATACCTTCTATGATGCCCAGCAGGTAAAAAATACCACATAACAGTAAGAAGGAAATAATAAAACTTATGGAGGTCCATGAATCCAAAAACCATATGTAGATATAATTACAGAAAAACATAAATCGAATAAACCATTTGTGAACAAGGATCCCGCATAGAAAAAGGCTTTGTGGGTGAAACGCTACCCCATGTAATAACATGCTACCCGGGTGGTACTACTTCCCACATTGGAAAGATTTATGTGTGTAGATACTAGGTCCATGTATCACAACACTACACGGATTACACCCTTAACTATATAGAAACATGTTACATGGAGGGAACCTCATCCCATATAAGTTCCTAATATAAAGAATGAGGCATTCTAGGGTACTCTGTTATCCACTCCCTCTCACTACCTTCAGTTGTACCATCATTTCATGCATTTTAGCCTTAGTGAACCATTCAAATTGAATCAAGCCAAGGAACCTTCAAAATCCACTTAACAAGTATGATAAGATCGTTGGGCACATTAGTATATCCTTTCAAGTTTCATAATCATGGTAAGCATAGTCGCATGGGTAACCCTCACAGTAAGGAGGAACCCTATAATATCCTAATTTATACATTCCAATAGAAACAAGGTTCTTGACCTTGGGGTAATCACATTAACCTCCCCATTATAGGTATTGAGTGTAACTACTAGCCTTTCACTTTGATGCGGGCCAGTGATGAACATTCCTCTCCCACCCGAAACCAATTATAGTTCACCCCTCCTGAGGTAAGCCCCTATCCTTTCTTGCAAGAGGTGAAACTTTTTCTCCACTTCACCTCCACCCAAGAGGTATTCAAATAAGACACTGCATGTGACTATTCTAGATATTAAAATAAGAGAGGAAAGATGCACACACAAAGCTGTCTCCTAGGAACGTTAGGATGCCGTGACATAAATCCCACACCATCCTTGACTAGACACCTTTATCATGGACATAATCACTACATGACATTAAAATGAATGGTTTTATCCTCATCACACAACTTTAAAAGGTGATGTGCCTTGTTAAGTGTCCCAAAACTGCATGGGTTCTTATTCCCCTCTTGAGGGTACATAGGAATCCAATTTCATGGGTTTGATACTGACATAAAAACAACTTCTGTATCCCTGGATGATGATAAACTCCAGAGTACCCCACTACATGGATTTAAACATGTACCATCCTAATAATTGATCAAGTAATCCCAAAAAAGTGTAACATTTATGGAGATACCTAGATACATACAGATCCCTCTATTGATGGAGATCCTTATATATATATAGATTATTTAAAACCCATGCATGTTAATGACTAGTCATTACCTCAAGGTAATCTGTAAGATACACATATGTTAATGAACCAAAGATTCATGAACATATCTTGAATATATAAGAGAGTACCGAAATAAGAAATTGTTCCCCCCAAAGGGTTTTATGAGTCTGAATTCCCATCATCTTGACCAATGTGAGTTCTTAATTTTCATTGGCAAAGTTAAAAAGAAAACACATGCCTTTGGAAATTAGGTCCACAAATTATGGATATGAGAACCATTAGGTGTTTCCAACTCCCCAAATTATGTTGTTGGAGACTATTAAAAAGCATTGGACAAAAAAATGATTATATGAAACTAAACCCCCCAAAAATCAACCGTCATGGCCCAACACATTTTATATCGAAAACAAAATTGTGAACCTGATGGGAATTACATGACTAAAAAAACTACTTTAAAGGATAGAAAAGATATACTACCCGGTCTTCATTAGACCATTTATTTCTAGACCCAAATATAATTTCCTTCTGAAACAAATTTATAAGGATAAGTCATCTATAGAAGATAGAACAGACCTGTCAGTAAGAACTAGGCATAAGAGATCTTATCAAGACCAGAATCAAGAATATGATCAGGGGAATAGTGACCATTCAGATTACTAGGACCTCTTATAGAGAGGTGGTTTTATTAATGTGATGGTTGAGATCAAACAGAAAGAAATTTCCTGACTTAACGTGCTAATGAAGAAAGAAAAATAGTGGATATACTATCATGGTAGAGGCATCACCATGAACATGGATCTCCCAAGATTGACCAAGGTGGACCCTAGGGAGGCATATATGGTATAGGAATAGGTGGGGATTTGAGAGGAGGGATTATGGATGGTGAAAACCATTATAACATTCTTCAACCACAAATACTATGTGGCCCACATCAAGCTCAAAGAGATGGTAGTTGCGGCTAGGGGAAGATGCAGGCTATAGAGGCATATGAATCAGTATCTCACAAGATTATTGTAGGTATGATCTATATTTATTCTGATATTTATTCAGTACTAGTATTCATAGTTATGAATCACTCATTATTCTATTTACTCTAGGTGCGAGAGCTGGAGCCCCTAGTTGAGGTTTTGACCCAATATATTTTTCTTGAGGTTCCTTCAGGGAATGCTTCTTTGATATAATTCATCTACTAATAGTGCGAGATACCACTCAGTGGAGAGAGTCTCCCATTGGAATTCTTATTTATTATGATGATATATTATGACATCATCTTGGGAATAGAGTGTTTGTTCATGGTTTAATCCCATATTGGATTCCAAAACTTCTAATTTAGATTCTTTTTCATTGATGGGAAAAAATTATCCTTTATGGGTGAGAGAGATATCATAGTGGAGCATGTGGGTATTATGATTTGGAAGCTATAACCCATCACCCATAAGTTGGTGAGTTTATCCCTTATCATAATGGGCTCTTCAATCATCTGTATTCCTTCATTCATTGAGGACTATATGGATATATTCTCCAAGTTATTTTTTGGGTTACATTCAAGGAGGGAGATGGATTTTTTCATTGAATTACACATTGGGATCACTCTAATATCTTCTGCAGCATATTAGATGTCCCTTTCATAGCTACAAGAGCTACTGATATAGTTAGAGGACCTTTGAGTGAAGGGTTTCATTATACCCTATGTGTACCCTTGGGAATCTTTAGTGTTGTTCATGAAAAAGGTGGATAAGATATTATGTCTTTGGGTAGATTATGCTCACTTGAACTATGAAATAATAAAAAATAAATAATCATTTTTGATAATTTATGATTTATTTGATCAGTTTCAAGACATGAGATAGTTATCAAAGATCTATCCTAGGTCTGGCTACCACTAGTTGAGATTTTATGAGGTTGATATTCAAAACCTATAATTCTGATGTCAGTACATATAATGTGAGTTTCTGGTGATTCCCTTTAATGTTATGAATTCCCCCACTATGTTTATGGATTTGATGAACTGGATCATCCAACCATACATGGACGTATTCATTATTGTCTGAATTAATGACATACTAATATCTTTGGTGATAGAGGAGAACCCTACAGAGCACTTTAGGATGGTCCTAGACATAATTTTGGAGCACCAGATATATGGTAAGCTCTCAAAGTTACAGTTATAGATCTAAGGGATTAAATTTATAAGGAATTTCATTTCTGAGCATCATTTATCCGTGGTCTTGATGAAGATTATTACCGTGATTTCTTGGGGACCACCCAAGAGAATATCATAGGTGAAGAGTGTTTTTGGCTTGGAGGGGTACTAAATGCGGTTTGTGGTAGAATTATCTAGGTCTATATCCCCTTTTACCACCCTTATGTAAAAATGGTATACATTTACCTAGATAAAGAAATTCTAGGGATACTTTGAGGAGTTGAGGTTGAGGGTGACGAGTGATCCTATTTTGAGACTACTGAAGTAGGTAATGATGTACATGGTTTATTTTTATGCCACTACAGGTAGGATCTGTTGTGTGTTGATACAGAGGCAACAAGTGATCACATATGGATCAAAGTAGTTGAGACACCAAGATCAGAACTACATGGATCATGGACTAGAGTTGTAAATAGTAGTCTTTTCTAGGATTATTTGGAGAAACTATCCCAAAGAGAGTACATTGTTGTTCACTCATACTATTAGAGTCTCAAGAATATCTTCATGTTGAGAGACCTAAACTTGATATAGAGTAACATGTTATAGTTAATTCTAGAATGTGACTTTGAGAGAGTCTATATTCATTGTAAGGGAAACATGGTGGAAGATTCCCTTAGTAGGAAGTCTCATTCTCACATGTAAGAGGAGGATTATGAGTAGTTGGCTTCCTTGCAACTGACCTTGGTTATAGAGGAGGGTGCATCTTTTCATGAGTCAATGGTATTGGGACCCCTACTTCTCTAGAGTGTGAGATAGTTCTAGTTGGGATACATTGACCATGAGGTCTTATATGACTAAATATCCTCATGTTATTCACTAGTTGGATTTTTAGAAGGATGAAATCTTGTCATCCTTTTGCATGGATAAACGGTGTTACCAATCACAATGCGAGAGAAGGTGATGATGTAGTTTCAAACTTGTCCGTTGGTTATACTTATCGATGTATTAAATATGTACCAAGATATTCAGTGGATGTTTTAGTGGGATGAAATATGGGGGAGTATGATCGAGTTAATCACTTGGTGCCTCACATGTTCGCAGGTGAAGGATGCGTATCAAGTTCTAGTAGTTTTTTATAGCCTCTTGAGATCTGAGATTAGAAATGGTATGAAATATACATGGAATTTATGACATGGATTTCATGGGTAGTGGGAGTCCATGATGCTAACTGGGTGATATTTGACCAACTTATAAAGTCGACATACTTCCATTCTATCTAGGAGTAGAGTTTGGAGGAGAGTTTGGGGAAGTTATATGTTTAGAAGATTGTTCACCTTCATGAGGTTACCTCGATGAGTGTCTCCTACTATGATATGGAGTTTACATCATAGTTTTGGATATGAATATTGGATTCATTCATGACCAAGATGAGGATGAGTGTAGCCTTTCAACCCTAGAAATATGGGAAGACCGATCACACTATCCAGGCGTTGGAGGATATTCTGAGGGATTCCATGTTAGTATTTGGCCTGAGCTGTGAGGATGAGTGACCCTCAATAGAGTTTTCTTATAATAATAGATATCACTATACTATTAGGATGGAATATTTGGAGTCCATGTAAAAGAGACCCTACAGGTCACCCTTATAGTGGATTGAGGTTGGTGAGGCATATCTTATCGATTCGGAGATGGTGCAGGCAATGAAAGAGAAGGTATAGGTAATATCTGAATAGATGATGAAAACTCCAAGTAGAATCAATACTATGTAAATTAACATCATAGGCCCTTGTATTTCAAGTATGGAGACCAATATTTTTTTTGAGAAAATCACTATGAAAATTATTTTAGATATTCAGATAGGGAGGCAATCTATCCAAAGGTTTATCAGGCCATCAGTGATCTTTTAGAGGGTTGGTGAGGTTTCCTACTACCTTGAATTACCCCCACAGTTGGAGAAGGTTCATGAAATCTTTGATGCGTCAATTATAAGGTGATACGTTGATGATCCTACACACTATATTGATTGGGGAGATCAGAACATAGAAGGTGGATCCACCTTCATAGATCACCTGATGGTGATCAAGGATCAGCGAGAGAGGATCATGCTTGGATAGATGATTCATTTGGTTCATATGCTATCACAGTACAAAAGTATACAAGGGAGATCCTCATAGAGGGAGATCCATATGAGGGTTCAATATCACTATCTTTTTTTTTTCTTTTTGAGAATTAAAATTTTGATGGCATTAATAATGTAGAGACACAATTTTTCCCTTTTAAGACTTCAAAATATATCAAGGAATATCTTTAGAGCCAGGAACTAAGACAATGCAAAATTCCGAGGTCCAATGGGCCAAATATTAATTTTTTCCCTAATCTATATTTCGTAGACATGAAATCTTGGACAATGATTGACTCACACTAGATTATGTGTTTTTCCACATTATTGTTTTCATGATATTAGTTGTTGGACTATAGGGTCAGAGTTCAACATTACCCTGTGGGATTGAGCATGATCAAACTCCAAAATTTGTGGTAGATTCATATATGATGAAAAAATTAACAATTATATAAAGGATATTATTTTTTAAAGGATATAGTTTATTACACCATGCGTTGTGAATCTGGTGAGGAAATGGGAGGAACTATGAATGAAGATAGTGTGTAGAATCTTCATTTAGGAGGATCAAAACAATGATTTATGGTAATAAGGGGGATGTAATTGATGAATAAAGGCATTCCCCTTCATTATTGGGAGAAAATTAGACAATATTTGAAGCTGAAGTTATAGATCATAAATATTCTGAGTAGATATGGAATTCTTCAAATATCCCAACTACATGGTGTGTACTGGTGTAAACACATGATGTGTAGTGACCCAACTATTGTGGATAGGGTTTCAAGGTGAGTTAAGTATCAAACGATGTGTGGGACCACCACACACCTTGTGTCTTGATGTTGGTGACCCGATGTATACTACATGAGTACATAGAAAGGGACACGACCATATACATTCCATGACCTATTACATTGAATGAGGACATGAGGATGGATATGAGAACATGATAAGACATTAGGAGGCTGAGACATGCTGTGTAACACACTATAAGATGTGTAGTACATTATGGATAGAAATCTATGTGCTGGAGAGGACACATCTAGGTAGTAGAGTGGGATATCATTCCAGGGGGGTCCCCAACATTCTATGTACCTCATTTTGAGGAATATTATGCAACTCATACATCCTTTATCTGGACTTGTATTTTTGGGCTGTGATTTTCCTATCATGAGTGTTTTCCATGTATAATAAGATGAAATATATCAAAGTGGATTTCGAGACACAATGAGATATTTTCTGAGCATAATACTTCTTTAGAAAATGCTCGATGACTTTATTGATTTGGTAAGATCATCAGAGAGATTTAGTAGAACCCTCATTTAGATTCATGTCACAGATCCTCCACTACGGAGTGGAACCCTCTTATGGAGTCAGGGAATGGGTCCCCTACCATTGGATTTGAACCCTCTTATGAGGACAGGGTATGGGTCCTCTATCTATCCACTAAGTGGTTCCCTCCCATAGTGTCAGGGCATGGGTCCTATACCATCAGAGTGGAAACCTCCCATAGCGATATGGAATGGGCCATCTATATATATACTTCTTATAAACTTCACGTGGAGTTAAGGAATGAGAACTCTACCATCTATGTGGAACCCTCATATGGATTCAGGGAATGAGTCCTCTACCATCAGAGTGGCACCGTCCTGCGGCGATTTGGATGAGGTCCTCTATTTACCTTTAGAGTGACACCATCCTGTAATGCTAGGGCAAGGGTACTCTACCATATGAGTGTAACCCTCCCTTTGTATCATGTAATGGGTTCTCTCTATAATGAGTGGCACCCTCATATTGTACCATGGTATGGTCCTCTACTTATATATTGTGTCCCTTCAATTGTGCAGTATAGTGGAAATATGTGGGATGACATAGATACTTTTTCAAACAGACATGAGAGATACTAGGTATCATTGATGAACATCTTGGAACATTTGGAAGATGCTTTTCCTAGGTTGGTAAGTGATATGAAGACCCACCTTTCTATCATATTTTAGTCTATAAGATGGGCATATATATACTTATATTGTTTGTTTTCATTTCTATCATTCTATGGGTTAAGAATTCTACTAATATCATGTCTCTTATTTATCACCTATAGCTTTCAAAGACTGTTATTGGGTATATATATTCACCTCTACATGGGGTTTCATGCATTTTTCCTGTATGATACAGGTGATGGATAGGTCGACCATGATTTTAGAGTAGTATAGAGATACCCTAATTCATTTGACCACGTATGGTGGTTGGGGATTTGAGATATAGAGAAAAGATCTCTCAACATTTATGTTTTCCAATTTTTTTAGGTTGGGATATCATTCTATTTCGGAATTTATTTTTCCCTTCACATTTTATATTATGTTATCATAATCTTATATTTCCTAGAGGTTGTAACATGCATGGTTGTTACCCTAGATGTTACTGACTTTTATATTTATTTCTCTGCATTTTTTCACCTAGATGGTTGGGTGTCTGAGCACAGGTATATTAGGATAAAGTATTCCATATTAGTTATAGATTTTTCCATAAGTCACCAACCCATAACCTAGGGAGGTGGACTTGGGGTAGTCGCATCCCGGTCTTCCGCTAGCTAGGTCTGCCTTAGGTTGTGGGGCCGTGACATTGATATTGTTTTCTTTAAAAAATTTCTAATATTTTTATTTTTTATAGATCTAAATATTTAAAAACAAAATTGTTAATACTTTAAATTTCAACATATAATTCTTCAATAAAATGTTTTTCTGAATCCAATTCGGTATATTCATTTTCAGAATCACTATCTTAATTCAAAGAAGCCATTAAGAATAGTGTTTATAATTCGATTTCAAAACCCAATTCTCTACTTTAATATGAGTATTTGGTATAGATGCATTAATTAAAAGGGAGATATCTTCATTTATTTCATCATTTTAATATTTATCACTTTAGTTAACCTTATAAATTTTTGTTTAATATGTGATTTTATCTTACAATCATTACCATTTACATATGAAAAATCATTATAAGTAACACTAGATTTCCATTTTTTTCAATTATTATCACTAGGATAATATATTTTATTTATTACTGTGTATCCCATATTACTTTTCTACAAACCATTGGAAACTTGTAATACTTTATCATTATCATTTCCCTGTTACTCTAAATTTGATGATTATGAAATAACATTCATATATTTAAAAGATATTTCTTTCTTCTTATTATTCTCTTCATCAATAATTTTCTAAATTTATAATTCATATTGAAATATATTATCAAAGAGTTTATCAAGAGAATATTCTTTAAAATTTATTCTTTGTTTATAAAAATCTTCTTTTCATTTCATTTCTTAGACAATTACCTAATAACTATTTCAATAAGAGTAATATTATCTATGGTTTATATTAAATAACCCATGAAATTTATGATAGTAGTAAATAATTTAAATATTTTAAAACATGTTTTTTCTTTACCATTTTTTAAATCATGATATTTAGAACAACAAATCCCATGTTTAGTTCATTTTAATTTATTAGTTCTATATTTAGTAACATGAAATATTATTTAATTACAATGTTCAATTTTATAGGATAAGATATTAATAAGGGAATTTATTTAAATTTGATAATAGAATTTATTCACTACTTTATAGTATAAAACATAAATAATATCATCATTACTATTCGAGGTTGCTGTCTCATTTTTTGGTAACTTCTAGGATTTTTCTATTAGGATTCATTGATTAATGCTTACACTCTTCAGGTAAGATTCCATTATCACTTACTAACTTCAATAATTAGTAATATAAAAAATTATTATTTTAAGGAATCCATATATCATTAAACCTTGTTCCTTACCTCTCAAATTATATATATTCCCTAGATATTTTTTAATATATGATTAGAAATAGAAATATATATACAATTTTTATAAGAATTTTTTAATGGTTTATGTTATGATACAAACTATATATCCCATATATGAGAATGACATAATTATAAAAGGGGGTGAATTGTCAAACTTATGTTTTTTTAAATTAAATCATATGAGTTAAGATAATAAAGTAGTGAATATTTTAAATAAATATCATTGGATATTTTTTTAGTAGTTTAGATCAAAATTATTCTATGTCCACTATTCACACTCTTATCCTAAGAGTATGGTAGCCACTATAAAGAGATTTTGATTTTTAATGGGATTCACATCCCATTACAACTATGTTTTTTCACACATGGTGTCTCAACCTAATTAATCCTATTCTTTTATACCTAGAGTAACAACACAAACAATTTTTCCATTTTCTAAAATAGAGTCACAAATTGAGAACTATATTTTGATGAGTATTATAACCTGACACAAGATCATTTTTTAATGTAAATTAATTAACCCAAAATTATGAAAAAAATCATAAAAAGAATACAACAACATATAAACCATAATTCAAAAAATGAAGATGTGTTTGTCAAGGAAGCTTATATCACACATTGGGAGTTTTAGAATGTCATATAATGATGTCTAGACCAAAATTATTGTAGTATTAGTAAAAAAATAGTAGAGTGAGGCATTCAAAATTTTCATGGCGCACTAATCATGAGACCTTATCTAGATCATGTGTCATAAGAACTTTGTTTTTGTTTTGTAAAAATCTTTTTATTACATTTTCATCAAGCTCATAAAAATCAAAAAATCTTCACCATAAGAATAAAAAATCAAATGAATATCCATTTCAATTACTCTTTTTCTAAGAAACAATTTCACACATGAAACCAATGAACTACTTTGGAGTTGTTTGATGATGATTTTATATAATAAACATTGATATTCTATAAAAATAAAAAAACTATAGAAAATAAATCATTAAAATATTTGATGAAAATAATAATAAAATCTATCTTTAAATATGAAACTCAATAATTTCTTAGTCAAACTTAAATATTAAGTCTAATTTGTAGACAATAATTCATAACAACTTATAAAAAATTCAAAGTAAATTAAAATTTTATCTTTACTATTGTAAGTATACAAAACACTTCATCCTTCATTAAATATAGTTAATTAAACACAAAAAACATCCAATTTAGTTTATATGGAATCAAAATAATAAATAATTAATTATAGAACCTATAAATTATGAAAAATAATTGATATACAACTTTGGTGAATTGAAATATAAAAAATTTGAAAAGAATAACATATTTTAAAAATATTTTACAGGGTATAAGTACTTAATGAGGTAAATATTTTTATGGTTAATTTTTAATTTCCGGTTCAACATAATCATTTAAGGTTTCATAATTAGTAAAAAATATCATAAATTTCATCTCATAAGGTTAAGAAAGCTTTGTAAGTCTCAGAAAGTCAGTGCATAATGTTCATGATCTCACAAGGTCACATTTTAGGGCCTAGAAAACTTTTTATAAGGTATGTATATACTTTAATAAGGTTAATAAATAATACCTTAAGGTATATATGATTTACCATATGGTTTATACACAACCACCATTAGGTTGCGACATATAACTATAAGGTTTAGAAATATAGCCATAAGGTTTAGACTTATAACCCTAAGGTTAAAGAAATTTTTTAACACATACTAAGTAGAATATAATTAAATTCCTTCAATTTAAGATTCTCTAATAACTAATAATTATGTAAATTTTTATAGAAAATTATATTACACAAAACATAACAAACATGAAGAATAATAAACAAAATAAATCAATAATTAAATATCATTATTTTCTTGTACAATTCGTGCAAATTAAAAATTGATTTTTACTCATTATAGAAGGAATAAAGTAATAATTTTATAATTTTAAAACATAATTAATTGGAGTGGAATGGAGTAACTCAGCAGAAAAAGATTAGATAATAGAAAACTGAATGACATCCCTCCACTGAAGTGTGTATGAAGTTCCAGTTATCTTCTATGAACCCCCACTTGAATTGTGGTGTGGAAATTATAGATCAAAACTTCTTTACTATCATAATAAAACATTATTATTATAATATCAAAATTTATTCTTATGGAAGAAAAAGTACACAACATTAATTTTACCTGAATATTATATGGCTTTTTAATGTTGAAAAATGAATATTTTTGGTGTCCAACATTGAAAGATCAATGAGGAATATCTCTTATTAATAAACCACAAGAACTACCAATGGAATTAAAAAAATACCTTAGGACCCTCACTGGATTGATGTGTCATGATGAAACATCGTACGTGTGTCATCCTCCTAACCCCATGCTTCCCAGTATAGGGGATATGAATTCACCATACTGCTCCGGGTTGGATGGACTCCTAATCCCATCCACCCCAGTGGAGTCCAATGAACTAACCCATGTTAGTTCATACTCCATGTTTATAAGTGATACATTGGTATAAGGCCAAAATTTCCACATCTAATAATTGATTGATCCTAGAGCATCATTCACATGGAAGTCAAGTTAGAGAAGAATAACTGGTGTCCAAGAGTTAATATAAGGTGTTACAACATCAGAAACCATGTATCACTCAAGACTATCCATGAATCGAAGAAATACATTCATCTAATGTGAAAATCTAATAGATATTACCCATTAATAACAATAACTTTTAAATATTTATTGTGAGGGATGACCAACACTCTCATAATGCAACAAGGAAGATGTCAATATAAGGGACATGATCATCTCTTTCATATGAATACACTAAAATAATTGACAAATTTCCAACCAAAAAAACATAAAGAAGAACATTTGAACCAATAATATTCAACTTCTTGATAGATGCTCAGTTTCACCTAACAATGTATCACCACCAACCAATAACCTAGACTTCACCACTGAATGCATTCCATGATCGTTGAAGTTTTACCACTAAAGATCATCCAAATCCAATAGTGTTTCTCAGGGGTCATATACCCAACCAACCATACTAACATCATGATAAAAAAAATATTAACATGTAAACTAGAACTGACATGACACTCCCCACCTTAAGAGTGTTTTAATCATTGAAATAAGAAATAAACCAACTTCTCATAATAACTCTCAATAAAATTAACCTTAAAACATAAATATTTATGTATTTTGTATGAAAAAGAAAACAAAACTGAATTGCATGTCAAAAAACCCAAATATCTATAAATTCATATAAAAAATTGGGATTAACTTGATTCCTTTAACTCATAGGTCTCTCTACTATAGATATGACCTGAGAACACAATAATTTTCTCAAATTTCAACGATTTTTCCAAAATAGTCCAGTTAGTTGCATCATTTAAATACTGATGGGTATCTCATATATCAACACATAATTACTCGAGATTATATAAATTAAATGGAACATCCTATACACTAACCATAGAATTTTCTTCCCTATGAATTCATGTATTAGATGGATCACATAAATAATGGCTCAAATTTCTTCAATACCATATGATATTAAAACAATATAATGACCTCTTGAGTCACCCAATGGAAGAAGAATAGGGTCACAAGACCTATTAAGTGTCTGAACTTTCCCTTGTAATGTCTAGACCACTGAAACTAAGAATTAATTAATTCTCAAGACCATAAAAAATGTCATGTAGAATATGACCACCCATCCGAACAAGGGTTTTATTTAGAAAAAATAGTCCCACTAGGAAAAATGACACTTTAAAAGTACCATATAACAAAAATATCATGGAACTAGCAAGGTGTTTATGATCTAAGGGTGATACCTTACTCATTAAAACCCATTAAAAAAGTATAAGTGTTGAACCTTTCACAAGGTCACTCCAAAAAAAAGTCACTAGGTCTAAGAGCCCGCTATTCAGGCAATTTTTTAATAGGAAAAAGAGGCCTATAAAAAACAGTAAAATTCCCATTCCCCAGAAACTCAATGAGAAGTTCAAACTACCCTTAAACAAGGGATTTAAAATTAAATACACCACTCTATATTCCATTTTTAATCCATTACATTGATTCATATTTGATCATTAAATATTTAAAAGATTTAACACTAATCATAAAATCACAACAAGTAGGTATTTTCAATATTCATTTTTAAACTCTAACCATTTATGGACATGACATCATAGTTTGGAAATTTATCATATTAATATGTTCTTAACATATAACGTTACCTATGAGGGTCCCATTTTACAAACCCAATTTCATCAAATTGCATTCCAATAGTAGTTGTTTAAATTATCAAAATTGTAAAACTCTTAAAGCAGTTTATCTCATTAGAAACATGCGCCAACTAACAATCTTGGTTCTATTTGTTCATTTTAAATGTTAATCACACGACCTCCTTTCCAGTGTGATAGATTCATAATACTTTATATGGTTAACCAATTCAAGTTATCCTTTAAACATTAGAGAATTTTACATTTTAATAAAACTTTCTAAACACTTATAAATTTCAATGATGGTTTGAGTGTACTGGTTATCTTTTCCCAATTATAAGGTCCCCATACACCTTACAAATGGAAACTAGTTTCCATTTAATCTCAACCAATAAATCCATACCATGAACCCTGTTATATATATATATATATATATATATATATATCAAAAAATACTAGAATGTTATCATGATCAATAAACACGAAGAGACATGTTATATGCAAAGAAGCATCATATATAGGCAAGGAAGCCTAATTAATCAGGTATCATGAAAACATATTAACATGCTAAATAAATCACCAAATCATGTTTTATAAGTAGGTATTCTAAAGGAAACAAAATCATGGAATAACACTAAAGGAACAAAAATAAAATCAACACAAAGATATACAAATGTAACTACATGGATTGAAATATACATGGAATGTGAATTTATATATTCCTATGATGATGTATGAAATGCTAAATTTTTCTAAATCAAGACAAAGAGAGAATTCCATAATCTCATAAATCAATATGCATAAGAATGTGCACTATTCATTCAAGATGAAATAATAATAAAATATAATATAAAACAACACAAACAACAGTCCCATCCATGGCCACTAGAACTTTTCCCCATACATGGGTTGATCACTATGAGGAAAAACTAATTACCTAGAACTAACACATTACTAGTCTTTTATTTACCAGCCAAATATAGTAATACAAAGGAAAAATTACATTGAAACCACTTTGTAACATCCCAACCTAATTGACTACTAAATAATTTGCCGGATTGTTGGGTCACATGGCCTCAAGCATGCCTACCCATATGCCAGAGGCTACCGACTAAAAGAGAGGGTCAAAGGAGGTGAGATTGGGGAGACTATACCCCCATGATCATAGTATCACAATGGGATATCAAATAATAAATTATAGACAATAACAGAAGTAATATTAAATGAAGTATAGAGCAGTAGATGTATAATATAAACTGAATATAAACAATGGACAATGGAAATATACATTAGACACATGCATGTCTAGATGATGATACAAAAAATAAATAATATATATACAAAAGGAAAATATATATAATAAATTAAAATAAAATAAAATAAGTAAAATCCCATAAAGAAATATCCACTAGCATCCCAAAACCTAGCTCAATCATGCGCTCTTAACTCCCAGGTTTAAGAAAAACAAAAAAAGATGGAATCCACAGTCCTACAAACATAAGCACTACTTTGGTACCCAAATGCAATGGTGGTCCGAGTAGGGTGTGTTATATAAATCCCAGTAGGTTATGAACCATGGTATCATAAACTGAATTGAGTTTGTGATTATAATTTAAACAATTTACAATTAATATAAATATCAAATAAAAATAAAATAAATAATTAACTAACCCGATTAGGTTCCTTAAGGACACCTGGCAGCTGAACCTAGTTCAGATCCTGGATGGAATAAGAATGTTTGAACAAAAACCGCATGTATATAGTAATAAGATATAGGTAGTATAGTAATATAGAACAACCACCTATATGAACCAATTGCATGACGGTGCAAGTGGAAATATACCTAGAATACTAGGTGCTAGCTATATTGTGTTGCAACTCAATCATCCATAACTAGTATTAATGATCCTATAATATCCAAGAGAGTGTACATGCCCTACATATCATAATTAGTGGGAGACATCATGATCATCACTCGAGATGGTGAGTGTTCCATTATGTTAACACTCGATAAAGTGATGAGTGTGCCATCATGCAAACACTCACTGAGGAACATGATGCATTATACCCACTATTCTAAAAATTTCAATAGAATGAGAATCCATGACTCAACACCTGATGTAATGGAGCATGATATTACCATTCAAAATAGAAACCTTACCACATTCAACATTCTATATCATGGAATAAACATATTTTTAAAAGTAATTTAATCCACTAGGCATTAAATCTCATGATTTACATTTAATAATCCCATTATAAACAAGGGTGATCCATTCATTATAGTTAAAATTAAGCATGAAGGATGCAATTATCAACATTTCCTTACCCCCCTTTAAATTTTATTTTGCATAAAACATTTAATATAATCAAGCCATAACATTTAAAATTTAAAATTTAATTTATCCATGGAAGGAAATCCAATGTGAACATACCATTCCATTTTATATCAAAAACTAATTTAAATAAAAAAGCCATCATGTAGAATCTATTCATTCAATGACATGTCATTAAATCTATCATATCATGACAATTAATTTAACAAGGTCCTATGAGAAACTTAGATGGAATCTTTATCAATTTGGTATTGACCTACTCAGGTAAATCACATTTACAAAGAAATATATCCAATTTATAAAACATACCAGATCTTAGAAGGGTCTTTGTTTCATTTAACACTTATATAAATGAGGGAAACTCTTTTTAAGAACATCCAAATAGGCCATGTAAAAAACATTCCATATGTAACTTGATAATAAAAGAGAAGAAAAAAATCCATTCCATAAGGTCAATTAAGATAAAATTTGCTAATCAATACTTTTAGATTTAGAAGATAACACACCTCATCCAAGGGGTTTTATAATAAAAAAGTGACATTTCATATCAACAAATAATTTAGCATAAATAAGTATGAAATATGGAATTCATAACTCAAATAACTTTGAATATGAATTTTTGAAATATACCATGCAAGTAAATTCAAATATAATGTTCAACATGACACTTAAGAGGTTCCATTTTCATTTGGTCTATCACTTATAAGGGAAAAACAATTTACACTCCAATTTGAACACTTAAAAGGTGTTCCAAGCAATGAATTCATTTAAATAAAAAGTGATAATTTAAGCCGGAAAACCAATGGGTGTTCGTGATCAAGGTTATCTTTCTCTATTAACCTAAAAATGCTTAATGTTTGTAATACATGGTGTGTAGATTAATTTAATATAACAGAACCAATTTTAAGGAAACAAACGTCAAAATCCAATGTACGGTGTAATAAAGACATTCCTAAAATGAAGAAAAATAAATAATAAATCTATAGACCACATACCTCGTACCTAGGATGTTACACTCATCCAATATCAAGCTATGATTCAGTCTTGTTTGGATGAAAATAATGAAATAGCCATTTTAACTGAAAATTAGGAAAACGAGTTTTCACCTTGATAACTTGGTATATAGAAGGATAAATGAATAAAGGTTAAAATGCAATTGAGATCTCACCGATATGGATAAATTATAAGGCCCCAGCCTTAAACCTTACTTAATCTTGAGTTATTACAAGATTACACATTGAGGATCTTTTCGGGTTTAGAGTTTTAGAGAATTAGATCATAAAACTTGCATTACATTCCACATATAAACAAAGTGGTTACATAAAGATAGTATTCTTCATTCCCATCAATGGAAACACATTTAAAATAAAACATGGATTATTTATTGACACATCCTTGACTCTATCATCTTATCATGTACCTTTCCCTTGACCTGTGAAAAACATTTCAAAAACTTGGGATGAGCATAAAAACTCAGTATGGGTTATAAAAAAAACATGGAAAGGAAACATGAATTCATATATACATAAGAATGAAATCATACTTTACCCATAAAACATAGGCACTTTAACATACCTCATAAAAACATGAATAAATCATATAAATCATAATACGTAAAGGTAACTTGAGGCATTCATAACATTCTTACGTAGGGGGTAACCCTCTTGGTTACGTTTGGAATACCCATCACAGTATATTCCCTAAAATCTCTTCGGAGAAACCTTAACGTTTCACTCCTTCGCGTTACCCAATGCATTGGAGAGCTATAACGGGCTCACCCGCCCTTAGTTTATCACGGAACCACCCGTCTTCATAATAATGCCCAAGAACCATAACATAATCATATCACATAAAACATGCATAAAGGAAACATAACATTTCCACATTTCAATCACGAGATATCAATACAACACATTGATATAATAAAAACATTATGAAAACCATTTTCAATACCAAAGTAAAACATGGTATTTATTTTTCTTTTAAAAAAAAGGTATGGCTTGTAGAGGAAGCCAAAACTCAAATAACGGTTACGACGGCGGAGAAGTCGTTGTCGCCGCATACGTACGACAAAAACATTCCCTTTTGTCGTTTAGTAAACGCTTCGTATAAAAAAGATTCCTTTTGAGTAAACGTAAAAGTCAAAGGGGTTTATACACCGTATAAAAGAAAGTTGTGTATAAAATAAAATATGACTCAACGAAAGGAGATTGAGACGAAGTCCCATACAATGATCATTTTTAAATAAAATAGATCTATTATGTGTATTCACTATATGTACACATACAGAAGGTATAAACACAAGATAAGACATAATAATATCAGGACATAATTTGAAAGTAGGATATTAACCCAAAGAACGGAAATTGGGTTAAGAAGTTCCCATACCTCGTATCCGACTTGACCCGACCGTTCTTTAAACTCCTGAATAATAAACTTTAGTTAATCTCTACTTGATTATGAATCTTTTCCAAGTTCATTATTCCTTTTATACCATGTTATGAACTTCATGTAATCATTTAAGTTAATAATGTTCATTTTGTCGGTATTTGGTTCTTAAGTCAAAAATATACTTCTTACACTTACATGTTGTTAATTTGGTCAATGTTTCATTATATCCAGAATGGTATTCATGATGTAGATATCATATATGTCATATATATCCAGTACATACATGTATTGAAAATATTACATAATCATTTATAGGTAAGAAATGAAATGCACCGTTCATGGAGACGGTAAGCCGTACGTACGCATGAACGCTACTTTCATTTCTTTGTCATATTAATGGAATTAAAACTAAATGAGACTTATGTATATTTTAATTCCAGAATTATATTCATCATTTAGATATATCATTAATTATATATATCCATTATATACATGTACTTTTAATAATACATTACATTTGGGGATAAGAAATGAAATGCACCGTTCATGGAGACGGTAGTCCGTACGTACGCATGAACGCTACTTTCATTTCTATCTCATACTTTAATGGAAATAAATGATAATGATATATAGGTA
Organism: Viscum album; assembly: GCA_963277665.1. Taxonomy (NCBI): domain Eukaryota; kingdom Viridiplantae; phylum Streptophyta; class Magnoliopsida; order Santalales; family Viscaceae; genus Viscum; species Viscum album. The sequence continues at coordinate 1,751,045,825 of OY728128.1, forward strand.
TATTATAATTCCAGTATAACATCATATATAATAACTTTAAATCCATCCTTTACACGTCCCACATATGGCATTAACGAATCACATCACTTTGAGGGGGCGGTAGTCCGCACTTCCTAAAATGAAGATATCGTGTTTTACCCATAATGGAAACCATAAAGGTATGCCCAAAATGAAAAAAAACAGAAGCTTAAGGAAAACATAAACATATAATATATCATATATAAAAATAGTGACATCATAATGGCCACCTTTGAAGGTGTTAAATGAGTATTGAACAATCATCGTTTCGGGAGGCAGAATTTCGCCATCCACGGAAACCGTATGTTCTTTAACCATTTGATGTAGTTGTGTGAGAGTGTAGCTCAAATATATCTTATAACAACATCCTAGTATATTGAAGATACTGGTGTTGTTACAAAAGAAGTAAATAAAAAGAGTTTAGGGGGTCGGAGAAGCAAAATAAAACAAATGAACATGAGAGAATGAAATACCTTAAAAAGTGTAACTTCTTTTGGTTTGAGCCTAAAGGCTTCCTTTGAAAGGATTATGCCCAAAGGGAATCCTCTAGGATGAGGAGAGGGATGTGGAGAGAGCAAATGGGCAGGGGTTGGCCGAGCCAATGGCTTGAAGAGTGTGTGAAATGAGGTAGAGGTGGGGGCCTTTTATAAGGGGAGAGGAGGGGCACTTTTGGAAAGTAAAGAAACATTACATTATTTGAAAATGTGTTTCGGTTTTAAAAGGTCCCACATTGATGGAATTCGTGGATAAGGTGATAAGGCATCGAAATCCATTCATCCAATTGGTTTTGGACATGTGTAGTTCATAGATTTTATTTTATCTTTCCATTTTATTTAAATCGTCAAATAATGATGTCATCGCTGCATCATTATTATGTCATAAATAATTAAATTTATTTAATGTCTAAAAATTATAAATAAATTACTATGATGTAGGAAATCTTTTTAGCTTTCCATTGAATATTTATAATCAAAATTTGGACTTGTATAACCCCACTTAAAAATTGTTTTCGCAAAACATATTATGTTTGTGTCATTTTCACTTTAACATTTAATAAAAAGTAATTTATGTTATTTCCCAACAAAAGTGGATACATGGGGTCCCCAAGTTAGGCCATGACTTTTCTTGGTCGGCCATGACACAACCAATGAGGTTGGGACATGTGTCTAGGTCATTTTATATTATTAAAGCATTATTTATACATTAAACTACCCTAATTACCACTAATCGCGATTAAGAACTTAATAAGTTACTATTCACCAAAAAATTATTTTAATCTCATTGAACCACATTTTACTTCTTAATGACAACCATGTATGTCGGATTTTCAAAATTCAATACACATTAGTGGTAAACTTTAATTTAACTGAAAAAAACAGTTTGCTTGATTACCACTTAGTGGTTTCACTATTCATCAAAATTGAAGTTTTTCAGAAAATTACCAAAAATTCACTCTAAGCTATATTTGATATTACGAATTCAAAAATGAAGTCTATTTTACAAAATTCAAATCATATAAGTCACATTAATTAATTTAATAATTAATTCCCGCTGCCAGAGCAAATAGCGTGTTTTTACAAAACAATAAGTATCAAAAGATTGACACCAGTTTAAGTCTAATTTCAAAGTGAAATTGATTCCAATGACCACCATTAGATAAAATGGTAAAAATATATTCTAATTTAACTTTAAAACCAATTCAAAAGATAATCTAATCATATAAATAAATTAGATCAAAAAGAGGTTTTGAATTAAAATGCAACATTTTACACTATTCATAAAAAAAATGAACTTTATCAGAAAGGTACCAAAAATTACACAAAGTAAAATTTGATGTCCCGATTCTTAATAAAAGTTTTATTTGGTTCAAAAGAATGTATAAGAGTGATCAAAACTATATTTAATGACGGTTCACCATTAAAAGGTGATAAGTGAACCTTTAGTGAAAATTAGAGTATAAAAGCCTAAAATTGAACTCTTTCCGTATTTTAAGCCTTTATCTTTTATTGGGTAAATGTAAAAACATCTAAAAACATATCTATTCATATTTTAGTTATTTCTATTCATTCCCGCCAGTACAACGGCTACTTGTTAACTAACATTTAAAATAATATTATTATATTACTAGTGTGCTACGTAAGTTTCAAAGAAACTCATCGTTGCGTATCGGGTACGCTATCGAACATAGCAACCCCTTTTAATTAAAATTCATATTTAATTCTCTAATATTAATAAATATGAAAATTATTTATTCTTTAATTACCTGGGATGTTACATCCTTCCCCCCTTTTGGGAATTGCGTCCTCGCAATTTTATTCACTTATCAAAATAAGTGGGGGTATTTATCCCTCATAGCATTTTCAGATTCCCACGTTGCCTCTTCAATCACATGGTTTTTCCAAAAAACCTTTACCTGGTGAATCACCTTATTCCGTAACACTTGCTCCTTATGGTCAAGAATTTGGACCGGTTGTTCCTCATAAGATAGGTTCTCTTCCAGCTCAACTACCTCTGGACTCAAAACATGAGATGGATCTAGCATATACTTTATCAACATCGAAACGTGAAAAACATTGTGTACCTGAGATAAACTCGGAGGTAAAGCCACTCGGTATGCAACTGATCCAACTCTCTCTAGAACTTCGTATGGTCCAATGAACCTTGGACTCAACTTTCCTTTCTTACCAAATCTCATCACACTTTTCCAAGGAGAAACCTTGAGAAAAACATGATCACCTACCTCGAAAGATAGATCCTTCCTCCGGTTATCCGCATAACTCTTCTGCCTGCTCTGAGCTGTTCTCATGTGTTTCTGAATCAGCTGAACTTTTTCTGCCATCTCTTCTACCAATTCTGGTCCCATCAACTTCCTTTCACCCACTTCATCCCAGAAAGCTGGAGTTCGACACCGCTTCCCATATAATGCCTGAAATGGTGCCATCTGTATACTAGAATGAAAACTGTTATTATATGAAAACTCAACCAAAGAAAGATGTTGGTCCCAACTTCCCTGATAATCCATAGAACAAGGTCGTAGCATATCCTCCAATGTCTGAATTGTTCGTTCTGACTGACCATCTGATTGAGGATGAAAAGATGTACTAAAATTTAACTCAGTACCCAAAGACTTCTTAAGGCCTTTCCAAAAGTTAGAAGTAAACCTGGGATCACGATCCGATACAATGGAGAGAGGAACTCCATGTAACCTGACTATCTCTTTAAGATACAAACGGGAAAGTTGATCTAGATAGAAAGTATCTCGTATAGAAAGTAAATGAGCAGATTTAGTCAAGCGATCAACAATAACCCAGATTTCATTATTACCTCGAGATGTCTTCGGTAATCCAACAACAAAGTCCATGGATATATTCTCCCATTCCCACTCTGGAACTGGTAAAGGCTGAAGCATCCCTTTCGGTAACTGCCGCTATGCTTTAACCTGCTGACAAGTCAAACACTTCACAGTAAAATCAGCAATGTCTCTTTTCATTCCATCCCACCAGTAATACTACCGCAGATCTCTGTACATCTTAGTACTGCCAGGATGAACTGAAAACGGGGAACTATGAGCCTCACATAACAACTCATTCTTCACTGTGAATCACAAGGCACACATAACCTCTTCACAAACCTCAAAACAAAAACACAAACTTATCCAAGAACTCATGGAAAATTCTATTCATTAAGTCCATGAATACAGCAGGTGCATTGGTTAGCCCAAAAGGCATTACTACAAATTCATAGTGGACATATCTCGTACGGAACACAATCTTCGGAACATCTGCTTCTTTTACTTTCAACTGATGGTACCCCGACCTCAAGTCAATCTTCGAAAAATACTGAGCTCCCTGGAGCTGACACCACTACATTCGATGGCCCAACATCTGCTGAAGTAGTTGCAAAGGATTTCACCACCCCTTTCTGCTTGTAGTCTAACTGCTTCCCATCACTCAAGCTCCTTGTCGGACACTCGTTTTCATAGTGACCCATCTCATTGCACTTATAACATTTCACTAACTGTAAATCAAATTTGTTTTTACCTTCACCTTGATCCTTTTCAGTGCAATCACGAGCCTTATGTCCCATCTTACCACATCGGTAGCACTTCCCAGAATTCAGAAGACATTCCCCAGCATGCCTTTTGCCACATTTATCACAAACTGGAAACTTAGTTTTCTTACCATCAGACTTTTTTGAATAATTCTTACCTTTCTCTTGCCACCTCGGTCTCTTCTTCTGCTGGTTGTTATAGAACACTTGGTCATCGATAAACTCCATTTCCACCTTCTCAGCACATCGAAAAAGCTTTTCATAACTTTTAAACTCTCGAGAAGCTAATGCCCTTCGATACTTTGGCTTTAATCCTAAGTAAAAACGATTGATTTTACTATCAAGGTCCCGAATAAAATTTGGAGCATACCTTGCCAATCGAGTGAACCTTTCTTCATAGGCAGCCACTGATTCTTCCTCTTGCCTCAATTCCAAGAATTGCTTTTCCATCCTAAGTCGAACAGCCTTAGGAAAATACTTCTCAAGAAACATACCTTTGAATTCATCCCAGTCAAGAGCATCAATCTCATCGGCGTCCCTGATATTTTTAACCATAGACCACCACTGATCTGCTTCACCCTCCAAACGGTAAATAGCAAGACTAACCTTTTGATTGTCTGAACACCCCATGACATCAAAAATCTTCTCTAGTGCTTTAATCCACCCTTCAGCTAGCACAGCGTCAGATGATCCTCTGAATGATGGGGGATGTTGCCTCATGAAATGTTCCACCACTGACATGTTCCTCTGTGGTTGATCTGGCTGATCTCGTGCATGGATACCACCACCATTTATAGCCTGAGTCAACTGTGCCATCACTGCAACAAACTGTTCAGTTCCATTTCCGACCATCTCAGGTTGCTGATTTGGAAGGTTGTCTTCCTCCTGATGTCGTCCCAACATAGCTGCTTTGTTTCCTCTGCGGAAAACCATTCTGAACACCGAAATATCTTAGGCGAAGCAACATGGTAATCCGTAAATGCTATATCATTTCAATCATATTATAATTTAACACTTTTCTAACTCCTAAAGTTGTCTAAACCGACCTTTGATACCAACTATAAGGCCCCAGCCTTAAACCTTACTTAATCTTGAGTTATTACAAGATTACACATTGAGGATCTTTTCGGGTTTAGAGTTTTAGAGAATTAGATCATAAAACTTGCATTACATTCCACATATAAACAAAGTGGTTACATAAAGATAGTATTCTTCATTCCCATCAATGGAAACACATTTAAAATAAAACATGGATTATTTATTGACACATCCTTGACTCTATCATCTTATCATGTACCTTTCCCTTGACCTGTGAAAAACATTTCAAAAACTTGGGATGAGCATAAAAACTCAGTATGGGTTATAAAAAAAACATGGAAAGGAAACATGAATTCATATATACATAAGAATGAAATCATACTTTACCCATAAAACATAGGCACTTTAACATACCTCATAAAAACATGAATAAATCATATAAATCATAATACGTAAAGGTAACTTGAGGCATTCATAACATTCTTACGTAGGGGGTAACCCTCTTGGTTACGTTTGGAATACCCATCACAGTATATTCCCTAAAATCTCTTCGGAGAAACCTTAACGTTTCACTCCTTCGCGTTACCCAATGCATTGGAGAGCTATAACGGGCTCACCCGCCCTTAGTTTATCACGGAACCACCCGTCTTCATAATAATGCCCAAGAACCATAACATAATCATATCACATAAAACATGCATAAAGGAAACATAACATTTCCACATTTCAATCACGAGATATCAATACAACACATTGATATAATAAAAACATTATGAAAACCATTTTCAATACCAAAGTAAAACATGGTATTTATTTTTCTTTTAAAAAAAAGGTATGGCTTGTAGAGGAAGCCAAAACTCAAATAACGGTTACGACGGCGGAGAAGTCGTTGTCGCCGCATACGTACGACAAAAACATTCCCTTTTGTCGTTTAGTAAACGCTTCGTATAAAAAAGATTCCTTTTGAGTAAACGTAAAAGTCAAAGGGGTTTATACACCGTATAAAAGAAAGTTGTGTATAAAATAAAATATGCCTCAACGAAAGGAGATTGAGACGAAGTCCCATACAATGATCATTTTTAAATAAAATAGATCTATTATGTGTATTCACTATATGTACACATACAGAAGGTATAAACACAAGATAAGACATAATAATATCAGGACATAATTTGAAAGTAGGATATTAACCCAAAGAACGGAAATTGGGTTAAGAAGTTCCCATACCTCGTATCCGACTTGACCCGACCGTTATTTAAACTCCTGAATAATAAACTTTAGTTAATCTCTACTTGATTATGAATCTTTTCCAAGTTCATTATTCCTTTTATACCATGTTATGAACTTCATGTAATCATTTAAGTTAATAATGTTCATTTTGTCGGTATTTGGTTCTTAAGTCAAAAATATACTTCTTACACTTACATGTTGTTAATTTGGTCAATGTTTCATTATATCCAGAATGGTATTCATGATGTAGATATCATATATGTCATATATATCCAGTACATACATGTATTGAAAATATTACATAATCATTTATAGGTAAGAAATGAAATGCACCGTTCATGGAGACGGTAAGCCGTACGTACGCATGAACGCTACTTTCATTTCTTTGTCATATTAATGGAATTAAAACTAAATGAGACTTATGTATATTTTAATTCCAGAATTATATTCATCATTTAGATATATCATTAATTATATATATCCATTATATACATGTACTTTTAATAATACATTACATTTGGGGATAAGAAATGAAATGCACCGTTCATGGAGACGGTAGTCCGTACGTACGCATGAACGCTACTTTCATTTCTATCTCATACTTTAATGGAAATAAATGATAATGATATATAGGTATATTATAATTCCAGTATAAAATCATATATAATAACTTTAAATCCATCCTTTACACGTCCCACATATGGCATTAACGAATCACATCACTTTGAGGGGGCGGTAGTCCGCACTTCCTAAAATGAAGATATCGTGTTTTACCCATAATGGAAACCATAAAGGTATGCCCAAAATGAAAAAAACAGAAGCTTAAGGAAAACATAAACATATAATATATCATATATAAAAATAGTGACATCATAATGGCCACCTTTGAAGGTGTTAAATGAGTATTGAACAATCATCGTTTCGGGAGGCAGAATTTCGCCATCCACGGAAACCGTATGTTCTTTAACCATTTGATGTAGTTGTGTGAGAGTGTAGCTCAAATATATCTTATAACAACATCCTAGTATATTGAATATACTGGTGTTGTTACAAAAGAAGTAAATAAAAAGAGTTTAGGGGGTCGGAGAAGCAAAATAAAACAAATGAACATGAGAGAATGAAATACCTTAAAAAGTGTAACTTCTTTTGGTTTGAGCCTAAAGGCTTCCTTTGAAAGGATTATGCCCAAAGGGAATCCTCTAGGATGAGGAGAGGGATGTGGAGAGAGCAAATGGGCAGGGGTTGGCCGAGCCAATGGCTTGAAGAGTGTGTGAAATGAGGTAGAGGTGGGGGCCTTTTATAAGGGGAGAGGAGGGGCACTTTTGGAAAGTAAAGAAACATTACATTATTTGAAAATGTGTTTCGGTTTTAAAAGGTCCCACATTGATGGAATTCGTGGATAAGGTGATAAGGCATCGAAATCCATTCATCCAATTGGTTTTGGACATGTGTAGTTCATAGATTTTATTTTATCTTTCCATTTTATTTAAATCGTCAAATAATGATGTCATCGCTGCATCATTATTATGTCATAAATAATTAAATTTATTTAATGTCTAAAAATTATAAATAAATTACTATGATGTAGGAAATCTTTTTAGCTTTCCATTGAATATTTATAATCAAAATTTGGACTTGTATAACCCCACTTAAAAATTGTTTTCGCAAAACATATTATGTTTGTGTCATTTTCACTTTAACATTTAATAAAAAGTAATTTATGTTATTTCCCAACAAAAGTGGATACATGGGGTCCCCAAGTTAGGCCATGACTTTTCTTGGTCGGCCATGACACAACCAATGAGGTTGGGACATGTGTCTAGGTCATTTTATATTATTAAAGCATTATTTATACATTAAACTACCCTAATTACCACTAATCGCGATTAAGAACTTAATAAGTTACTATTCACCAAAAAATTATTTTAATCTCATTGAACCACATTTTACTTCTTAATGACAACCATGTATGTCGGATTTTCAAAATTCAATACACATTAGTGGTAAACTTTAATTTAACTGAAAAAAACAGTTTGCTTGATTACCACTTAGTGGTTTCACTATTCATCAAAATTGAAGTTTTTCAGAAAATTACCAAAAATTCACTCTAAGCTATATTTGATATTACGAATTCAAAAATGAAGTCTATTTTACAAAATTCAAATCATATAAGTCACATTAATTAATTTAATAATTAATTCCCGCTGCCAGAGCAAATAGCGTGTTTTTACAAAACAATAAGTATCAAAAGATTGACACCAGTTTAAGTCTAATTTCAAAGTGAAATTGATTCCAATGACCACCATTAGATAAAATGGTAAAAATATATTCTAATTTAACTTTAAAACCAATTCAAAAGATAATCTAATCATATAAATAAATTAGATCAAAAAGAGGTTTTGAATTAAAATGCAACATTTTACACTATTCATAAAAAAAAATGAACTTTATCAGAAAGGTACCAAAAATTACACAAAGTAAAATTTGATGTCCCGATTCTTAATAAAAGTTTTATTTGGTCCAAAAGAATGTATAAGAGTGATCAAAACTATATTTAATGACGGTTCACCATTAAAAGGTGATAAGTGAACCTTTAGTGAAAATTAGAGTATAAAAGCCTAAAATTGAACTCTTTCCGTATTTTAAGCCTTTATCTTTTATTGGGTAAATGTAAAAACATCTAAAAACATATCTATTCATATTTTAGTTATTTCTATTCATTCCCGCCAGTACAACGGCTACTTGTTAACTAACATTTAAAATAATATTATTATATTACTAGTGTGCTACGTAAGTTTCAAAGAAACTCATCGTTGCGTATCGGGTACGCTATCGAACATAGCAACCCCTTTTAATTAAAATTCATATTTAATTCTCTAATATTAATAAATATGAAAATTATTTATTCTTTAATTACCTGGGATGTTACATAAATATAGAATGACATCATTCAATTCCAACTTTGGAAAGTGGAGTTATCAGCATGAATAAAATGAAGAGGAATAAGAAACCCACAACACACATGAGGAGATCACATGGATAGAGGAGGAGAAGAAAATAGGAAAAGAGAAATTTAACCTCATTAAGGGAAATTTTTTAACTTCACCCTCAAAACTGGGTTGCATTGTTTTTTTATGGTTTGGAAAAACTATACACCAACTGTGTGGCTCTGACTTTATATAAAACCCACCTTACATGGTTATACCACATAATTTTCCTAATCGTGATCCAATAGTGTGATGACTACTACGAGGGTACTACCTAAGTGGCACTAACCATGTGGGATAGGTGCATCGTTCAGGAAAATCGTGCATTGTCCATGTAGGGAACTTCTCCTCCTCTGATACATCCTACATGGTTTTCTGTTGAGGGCTGCATGGTTTTAGTGAAACTATTTAACTCTATAAAACCACTCAAACATTAAACTTTTGGGGCTCAATGCGCCTAAAACTCAATGAGTCACCCAAGGGACCCTTGATCCATTAACCAAGTCCAAAAACAATACATTGAGGTGTTAAAACTCTTATAATTACATTCTAAATCTTAGTTTAATGAAAAACCAATCTAATAAATTCTAAAATTAAAATTCCCTTGGAATTTTACCTTTTTCCAAAAACATGGGTAGTTACATGTATATCCTTTGGTTATAATGTAGAAACAACGTAATATTAATTTTTATCAAAAAAATCATCATATTTTGAAAACCGGTTCCACATATGAGTGAAATATGCATTTATGATCATAGTGATCCTTGTTTCATAGTGAAAATAATCTCTATGGATCTTAATTCCATATTTAGAAGGGATCATGATCAAGTGTATCATGATATTGGTATTCAAATGAATAACATTGAATCAAATGATTTAACACCATCATATAAGTAGATGAATTATTCTTTACATCCATTCAAAAGACTCATACACAATATCCACCGACTCAATCATAGTATACTAATATGCATTGTGTACAAAACTTGCACATAAACTAATACGTAGACTCATACATGGTTTACTCCCACTCTTAGGTTTAGATCAATCTTCACAAATCAACTATCATTAGGTTGATTTCAACTACATAGAACTATATTAATTACTCACCCTTTTATTTAATTTATATCAATAGTCACATTGAGTCATTTCATTGTCCCCTATGTGCACTAAGTTTCTACTTCTTCCAATAGACTTATAGTGTCTATAACTTTTAGAGGAACTTCCTCTAACTTTTAGTAATATTTTCCCAAAAAAAATTCACATTTAAAATATTGAGTATCATCAATGTTTACCTAAACATCAAGTGTACTTATAGTTTTCATAGACGTTTATTGATCTTTGTAAACTTATCAAGAAAATATACTCCTCAGTCCATAACTAGTTATTTATTCCACCATTTTTAACTTTATATTCTCTTTAAAGAATAAATAGAGTTCCAATGATCTTTCAAGAAATCCCACTTGAATTTTGGTGTTGTAATTTGAGTTTAAAACTTATCTAATTTCATGAAACAACATGAGAATTATATGTTTGTTAAATATTCTCATGGAAGATGACGTACAAAACATCACTATTAGCTAGATATCACATGAATTTTTAATGATTTATAGTTCAAATGTTTTTTAATACTTTCATAAAATTATAGATCTGTAATGTTAATTATTAATAAACTACAATACTCCCTATAATTCATGAACAAATCCCCTAGTGCCCTCCCTATCTTGGTGGGTCTCCATGCATTCCCGAACCTATGTCTTCCTCATGCCATTATACAACCCTGCATAGGTGATATACCTCCAACCTACCTCTCATGGATGGATGGATAATATTTATGATTGTCCATTGTGTCTCTCTAGGACATCCTAGATACTCATGTGTTCATTTTGTCTTGGTTGGGCTATACTTTTTTGTTAAGTGGCAATCCAAATTTTAAGGATAAATTATCCTTATAAAAACTTTAGTCCTTTACCAAATTACCACTTAAAAAACTAATTACAAGAACAAATACAGACATAAAATTTCTAAATATAACAAACAATAATAATTTAAAATTACTTTAAAAAACTCACGGCTCTCATAACATTATCCAAGCAATTTTTTTTATTTTTAAGCCTGAAACATATGGATGAAACTCCAATAGAACATTTATCACAGTGATATAGAGTTGGCCACAATAACTTCTCCATGAAACTCAAATGATTCAATGAATTTTACCTTATATAAAAATCCAACCCTTCTACAAAAATAAATTCAAAACATCTTCCAATATTTGTATTTAAATCATCATTTACTCATAATAAGTGAAATTTTTTGAAGGATGCTTCTTAATAAAATGATTGGGTCATCCAACATAACACCTAAAATACTATTCTCAAATACAATTATTCATTAACATATTGAGAAAATATTCTTTGGTGATGTATTCTTTATTGAAATTCATTGAAAAAAATATAACACACACAAAGAGAGCTCAATAAACATCACCACTAACCTATCATCACTACTACCATTAACCACAACGTACCCCATTCCCATACTCACTATTACTTACCCCTACTTGTCTCCACCTAAATCCCCCAAAAATGAATGTCCAAATTGTTCTTTAAAGATATCTAAAAAATTTTATTTTTGAATATAAAACTTTTTGTAATATTTGTTAAATTTTAAAATTTTACAGGTCACAAAAATATGGAATTTTTTTTGTCTAAAATGTTCTTCTCCATCGACAATGAATTACTACAGGAATGATGATAAAACAAGGTTAATTTTCTAAAGAGTTAATTAAAGTGGTAATAAATATCATATTTTATTAATTCTAATGGTGAGTGCAAATAAGAGTAAATAGTTATCAGTTCCTTTGTTAATATTGATAAAAAAACCCTTTTTCACTTTTTTTAACTAATTATATAAAAACTACTTTGTTTAAATGTTAAAATACAATTTTTCAAATATCATTTCTGATTTGATTTTTTAAGAATTATTTTATTAATATATTGTGTATAAATTGATATATATGTTAATTTTATATATTTATATTTATATTTATTATTATGAGAGTTTTAAAAAGCATGATAACATGGTCTAAAATAAGAGTGTTGTTTTTTATTTGAACAATAATGTTTACTTCAATAAATAATATATTAATTTTAATATATTCATAATTTTGATTTAAAAAAATTTAAAAATTAATAATTCTAGATTTATTTTAATTGAATAAGTATTATATTTTCAATCATCCTTTCAAAATTAGGTGGAAGTTATTTTGTTAAAAACTTATAAATAACTTGATATGATAGTAAATAATAATTGCAATGTATAATTATAGTTATTTATAAATTTTTTTTTAAAAGATAATAATTTATAATAAATTCAACATTTTAATTTAACATGGTCATATGTTGAGTGATATATTCGAATTTAAAATCCATTTAAAATAAGGGTATAAATTAAATTTTTATGTCAAGATAAATATAAAAACATTTATTGGGGATAATGTTGTGCTTTTGCGGGATTTGAAAGGTCAAAATTAGTATCTTTGAGGTAATATTTAATTGGGTACAAGGAAATTCCCAATTTTAAGGATAAATATTATAACTAAAAAATTATTTTGATATATATCTATGTGTTTTTAAAATATAAAACAAGTGAATTATCCAAATTCTTAACCAACACTTTCACAAGATAAAAAAAGTAAAAAATGTTATCTTTCAATTTTTATCATGACATAAATGGAAAAAAGTAGAATTATTAAATGTATTAGATGAAAATATTTATGAATAATAAATAATATTTAATTAATTATTTTATTTTTAAGATATAATAATTTTCTACTTCTCCAAAATGATTACACAAAGTCGATGTAACTATTATGAAAACATAAGAAAATGAAAATATAGTAGATTTAAAATAATTAAAGTGATAATATTTAGACGGAATAGAGTTTTTATAATTTTTTTTGAGATTATCATAATAGGTAAGAAATTATTATGATTTCAAAATCTGAATTACCCAGTTTTATAAATAATATTAATGTCAAATTGAAAGAATAATATTCAAAATGACTTTAAATGGTATATAATGTAGAAAATGATTTAATAATTGTTAAAAATGAATCATAAAACATTATATTAAGTCACTTAAGGATGGATAATAGAATATAGTATCATATATTTTCCATTTATGAGAAAATTTCCATTTTAAAATTACACTCTTGACCCTTAAAAACTAAATATTTGTTAAAATGCTGTTGATTTTTTCTTATACAAGGGGACTCATTGTAACATATACAAAGCACATATAATATCTGGTTTTATATATTTATTATACAAAAATACTTCTCTAAACACACCTTTATAGGTTCATAAGTCTATTTTATATCCATAATGCCAAAATCTAAAGGGTTAATACACAATTTGAATGAGAAGATTGAAAGAGAATGGTATGAATTCCAAACTGAATCTTTCTATTTTTGTATTAAATTATTCCTTATTAAAACTAAGTTAAAACATGTACTATTTTTATCATTATATAAAATTATCATGATATTGGAATATATTTGACTCATTAATTATGGGAGAGCATCCATTACCTCATCTACCTCTTTTTATAAGCCGTTACTACGCCAAAATAATGGTTTCTCTGAAACCATGTATTTTAATTTCATCTCCCCTTTTATTCTTTTCAATAAGATAAGAAATATATTAAGGTAACTGAAAATTATAATTTATATTATAAGATAGTGTTTTTATATAACCCAAATATTTATTATGTTTTCCTTTTTTAAACCCTTTTTCAAAACAACTCTTTCTATGGTAGTTTTTTCTATATAAGTTAACAGTGATATTTTTATAAAATCACATCTTACATGAATTTTATTGATAACTGATTTTATAATTTTATATAAACCTAATATTCAAATAATTAAATTATTTTAGGCATTTACTGGAAAATATACATTATAATAATGAAATTTACAGTAAATAATCATAATTATTTTAACCATGAAAAACAAGATTATATGGGAAGATTTATTGAATGGTAACTAATTCAGAACCTATGAAACTCTTTTTATTATGGAATAATATGGAAAAAATAACTTTAAACTTCTATATATTATGAATCCATTAGAAACTGACCTCTAACCACTACAATTACAAAGTGAAATTATTACATATTGTTAACCAAATTACTTTAAAATGATCTATGTGAAGAATTATTATTTAGAAACTAAATGAAATAGATAAAAAGTTAATTTAATATAAAAATAATAAAGAAATGAAAATGATAAATGTTTTTAGGTAACTGAATATTATTTAGGAGGATAATATATATTCAAGGAAGGATGCGACATGAGTTAAGGGGATTCATAACTCAATTTCATTTCATTATGTTGTATCTTTTATTCATTGAATATGTTTTTATAAGATTATATAGATTATAAAATATTATTGCTTTATGTTTTATTTAAATTTTTTTACATGGATTTACATTTAATTCAGATAATTTATTCTTGATAAATCCTCACTTCACATGGTACGGTCATCGTAAAAGTTTCTTATCTAATCTCACAATATAACTAATACTGTTTATGTCTAAATTTCCATCAGGGGAAATTATACATTATTTATCTATAAAAACCCATTTATTTTATTCTCATACATGTGAATATTCATTATATTTTTTTTATCTATAAATCTTTGATTACTCAATAAAATTTTATATTTACTTTTTCTATCGTTATAAAGTAGCGAAAGCAACATTTTTTATCATTTTTTGAAAAGTTTCATTATCGAATTATTTATTCAGTTTTATATATGAATCTTAATTTCTAATATTACATGGTTTTCCAAATTAATTATTATTCACTTTGTTTTATAAATTATTTAATTTTAAATTTAATTATTAAAAATTATAGGGGTTTTATTTTAAACAATTGCACTAAATGTTTTGAAGTATTTTTCTAAAATTTCACTATCATATAATTTTCAATAACCACTTCTCATCTTCTTATTAATATTTATCAATATTTTATGTCTTTCTATAATTTTTCTATCAATATTTAATTAGTTTACTTATTTTAAACGTCATCTTTTTTTTATAGGTTTGCTAAAAGGGATTGTGGTTATGGGTTAAAAGTTATGTTTCTATGAGTTTATTCATTAAATATAGGATATTTTTATCAGAATCCTTAGAGTTTGTATCCATATATTTTTTAGATGAATTTTTAGATTAGGAATTTATTAATTGATGAAAATTTATGAGTTATGTATTACATCATGGTTTGATAAGTTTATGAGTGATCAAAAATTTAAAGGAATAGACTCACTTTTGAGGTATTTTGTGATTATATTTTATGTTGATTAATGATATTTTAGGAGATGTTTATTGGGTTTTAGGAAGAATACATTGTTTATGTATATATAACCTTTAGGTTGGGAATGTGATTTGATGTTGAGGTAAATAGGGTTATTTGATAAAATTCTTATTTGATTGTGGAAATATAAATTGATCAGTATAGATAACATTGGGAGGTTGAAAAGTGATTTAATAATAATATGGATTAATTTATATTGGGGGAATTTTACTTTTTTTGGAACATTACATTAGTAAGGTATATAAAAAAATATTGGTTACTATGTGATTTTATGTCAAATTGGTTGATAATATTTTTGGGTTAAATGTTAATTAATTTATCAAGGCATATATAATTTTATTATGGTTTTACATCATTGTAATTCATGTTATTTTTTGGAATGAATTAATATATTTTAATTTTAGAAAATATTATAGAAGTTTTTTTGTGATATTTTGGGTTTAATAACGTTTTTGATAAATGTTGTGTTTTTTTAAGGGGACATGTGATCTAAGCTTTTATAAATTTTTATTTTAGAATTTGTTAAGGTTAGTTTGAAGTGTTTTTTTGTTTTTAGGGATTGGGATATGATGAATAAGAATATATAACATAAGTCAACTACAATTATCCCAAAATAATAACAATTTAAACTAAAAGTCTCACATTATCAAGAAATTTATTAAATTAAAGATTAGAAAATCATAGAATTGTTTTTCGTCATACAATGATTTATTCTTATTGTATTTGATACTACCTTTACTGACACTAATTATTTTATATTTTAAAAAATATCTAGATTAATAAATAATTGAATGATAAAAAAATGAAAGTTACAAAATGAATAACAAGATATAACAGAATGTGATGTGGACAATCTTACGGTTGTTATTACAAATCTAATACTCGAGACCATACTGTAGTAGGTAAAAACTATATCCTAAAATATGAGAAAATTAAAACTCTATAGATCCTTTACTAATGATGTTATTTAGAAGTTAAATCTTATAATTTTAAATTTTCAAAATTAGCTGATTTTTGAAATTCAGCATATGAAAATTATCTTATTATTAATTTTTTATTTCTTTGAAAAATGTTTACTTTTAGTTAAAAAACAAAATTTTTACAAAACATGAAATTTATAATAATTTAGGATCATAAAATAATGATGTAGAAGATTACAGTACAATTTATGTAATCTAAGTTTACTTTATGGAATAATAATATACTGTTTAAATTTTTTTTGTACTTTTATATCCTATGTTGATCATTTTTAGAAATAAATAAAATGTTACTTAAATAAAAAAGAAATATTTTCAGTATTTTTTACGAATCAAGTATTTTAAAGGGATATTTGGATTTTTATTTCCTTGAATTCATCATACCATATATTTTTCTTATTAATAACCAATTTATTTTCTTAAAATTGAAATTCAATGATAATTTTACCTAATTTGAAAAATTAATTCTTAAAAACATTATTTTTGTAAATTTTTTTTAAATGATTAAGTGTTTTTATTTTTTATTTACATGTCACACATTACGAAATTTTATTTGGTAAAATGATCTGAAATTTTTAAATAAGAAGGATCATTTTAGGTAAAATTCACAATCTTATTTATTATCATTAAAAATTATTTCTATAGTTAAAAATTTATTACCAACATGAATGAAAATTAGGGAAAAATTTAAAAAGTTATAAGAAAAATACCTAAAACAATAATTTTTTTAAAAAATTTGTGCTTTAGGTGTGTTTCAACCCAAAATCACTATTTGATACTCTTTTTCCATATTTTGGGAAATTATTCATGAATAAAATATTTTCATTATGTAAAATATAATGGTTACCCCCAAAACTACCATTCCCTCTACATATAAAAGGGTATCACTCCCAGCACTTCAAGGCTCATTTATCCTAATAATTTCTATTAAAAAATATTAATTTTTATCCTTCTATAACCCTCTCCCACGTTTAAAAGATTTTTTTCTCTATTAGTTGTCATGAGGCCTTCATTTCTATATAGGCTTCCTTGTAAAATTCAAGTCCTCAATATGAGTATTGTCAACTACTTTTCTTCATAATTATATTCATTAAAATTTATTATATACATTCTAATATAATGATGTTAGTACCATTTATTACTTTCATTTTACTATATTAAGGGTATAATCATTTTCTATTCATCCATACAATCCATTATGAATAACGAAATTGGCATTTGTTCATACAGGAAGACTACAACCACCGTGAGAAAGTAAATTCATTTTTTAATAAAACCCATAATTTGTGGGTTTTAGAATATTTTAATGAAGAAATATGATATTTATTATATTATTAAGGTTATATTATTAAAGATTAATAACGTATTAATGATATAATTAATAAAAAATCATTATTAATTCAATCGTTTAAAATAACTGTGCTAAGGTGAAGATATTTTAACCAAATTATGTAATATTTTCATATCAATTACTTATTATTATATACCCTTTATATTTTTTATATATCCTGAAAAAAAAATCCATATTCATCTTTTAATATTATATTACAACAAAACTACCTCAGAATCATACATTAAATTAGGGTATTTTCATGAATTGGTAGGTTGACCACCTACTTGAAAAATAAAATAAAAGTGTATCATGATTGAATATGGTAAAATAATTAATTGTATAAAATAGTAAAAATCTGTAAGTAATTTTTTTAGGAATCAAGAGATGTTATATCAATATTAAATTTAGTAATTAAGGAAACATTCTATGATCGATAAGAGTCACCAAAACATGGTTTTTATTGATTCTACATTCAAGGATAAATATTAAAACACTCATGAATGGAATTTGAAAAATAATAAATAATTATAAAAAATATTTAAAAATAAATTCAATTACCTTATACTTATGAACTTTGGAATAATACTGAATACATACACTACCATTTGGAAACCATTACAAATGACTATAAATATAAACGCATGATGTAAAAAATAGGTAGAATCCATAAATAGAATGAATATTTATGAATATTATAAAATAAAATATACAAGAGTAAGGTTATTAATTAAGTAATTAAGATATATCTATTTGTGATATAGGAGGATAAGTTATGTTTTACGATTTCATGATAAGAGGTATGTGGTTTCTGTCTCAAATTTATCTCTTTAAGACATGTTTGGGATTATGCACATAATTACTTTTATATGGTGTATTCAATGACTCTTTGAGATATTATATAATAAAATAAATTTATAAATTTCATTTAAATATTAACTCTAGGAACTCTATTTCAAGGCGTATTGATTTAATTTCTACCCAAGTCATATCTGGGGGTTTTCAATCAAAATTTTCATTATTTCGGATTCATGTTATATTCACCACCTATTTTTTTTTGGGTTGTGAATACCTTTCCACAGATGAATTTTTACCATATCAATCAGGAAATTTAATGGATTCAAAAGTCTATATTATTATCCATCTCTTATATTATTTTGATTTAATATTCTCTAAAACCATTGAGAAACTCAAGCTTTTCAATGGTGAAAAAACCATCATATGTTTTGGTAAAGTAAACATTTCAGAAATTTTAAAGAAAATAAATCATTTTCTAGATAATAAAAAGTGTATGTGGCTATTCCATAGATACACCGAGGGATAATCACCTTGAATATGGTTAGATGATCATTGAATCAATCATCACCATGATGCATGATGAGTGGGCCTAATATTGTACACTTATAAAGACATTCTCGAAGGATTTGACTTGGAATATTCACGTTCTCTTTAAGAACCATGATGAAGGATTTATCCTACCTTTTTCTTGGTCTCCTACTAATGAAAACTATTGAACTCAATTAAAATCTTCAATGTATAAATAAACACATTAAATGTACCCTCACCACTAAATTTTGTTGATAAGGGTACTTCATGTTACTTTGAAAATACCCCACTACTTATAAGACCATTATGGAATGTTATCATAGACATACATGTCATTCTATTGATTGAGAAGTATTTTAGGTCCCAATTTATAATTATATGGAAATCTATATTTTTAATTAGCTATAGGTTCCTTAGGGAATGGTATAAAAGGTATTGATGGAACTTTTTATGAATACATTGTAATTAATTAGTTGATTTGTGGGTACTAGAATTATATATCCCTTCGATGCATAGAAATGTTTCATGGGACAAAAAAGTTGGGTTTTGGTGAATACCTCTTCCTATAATAGGATGATTTTTTGAATAAGGCCTTGATCACATGTTTTTATGTCAACATTATATATTCCATTTTAATGATAATAATCATTATTTTTATCAATGTTCCCATATATTATCATGGATATATAATTCCCTCAATTGTTTTTAATTATGGATTCATATTATTTATTTATTTTTTCCAAATCACTTATTCCATATTTATGTTATGATGGATTCCATTAAAGGCTACTCATACTGAGTATCCCAACTCACCCTTATTTTTTCCTTACCCCAAGAAACCTAGAGATAAACTATTTCGAATTTTAAATAAAATTATGGAATGTATCATAATGTTCTTAGAATGCATTCATGTTGGACCTTATGTTTTCAAATGTAATGTATGTATATATATGATTTTTCATGACCAATAAGATGTACAATCTTGTGGGAACACATTTATTCTATACCAATAATATAGTATAACTACTAGATCTTTTTTTTGGGTATGATATGCTATAGTTGGTATCATAGAAAATTTAATAGGAACCTTGGGGACTAGATTTAGTGGACCCTAGTTAGATAGAACATGTAATATGAAGACCCTCATGATTTATATGTAACACTTTAGAAAACAAAAATGAACTTTATTTTAAAATTCAATAACCCGAGGTAATTATGTGTATTTAATTATAGAAAGATGGTGACTGATGAGAGGAATGAGAACTGCAACAGCACCCATTGTCAATTCAGGGATATACCCCTTAATAATATTAATGAAGTGACATTTGACGCTATTAAATTCATATAATTTTTAGGTCATTTGACCTAGGTTGTGAAAAATAATATTTCCCACATATAGTAAAATGTATATCCAAAACATGGTATAACTATGTTTGAATGCTTCATACACTAACAACCTATATCATTTAGTATAACTAATAATCCATTGGTAGCTTAATAGTGTATCAAGTCCTTGGAGAAGATATTTCTCGCCTTGGGAAGTAGTGAAAAGGAAAAATTCATCATAGTGGTCTATCATATGAAGGGATATACAGACCAATGGTGGTAGTTAATCCAAAAAACTAAAGAGGGAGATTATATAATGTACAAGTAATGGTGAAATTTTTGAGGTGGTATTCTATGAATAATAATTTCTTCATGAGAAAATAAAATAAATGGAAAGGTAGATTCCGAAACATAAATAAAATGTGGTGAAAAATGTTTTTGAGTGTGAGGCTAACATTACATGGTAACCTAGACATTCTACAGATAATGTACGTCAAATAGAAATAATTAGTGTTCATTTATTTTATGGTTTAATGTTGATTCTTTTAAGGTTATTTGTCTATTAGGAATTTTAAATGTATGAGGATATTGTCCCAAGGGATATTAAGATATAAAATTAGTTAAATATGAAGTATGTATTCATGAGAAATAAGGATAATAAGAGGTAATCTAAGCAGCATGGTAAGAATAATGTAGAAAATGGTAAGAAAGGAATGGTGAGATTTTCCACATGTTATAACCATGGGAAGAAATACCATGGGGCTTACAAGAAGGGAGAATGAGTTTTTTATAAGTTCATAGAAATAAAAAATCAATATCATTAATAATAATTAAAGGAAGATTCTATTGTTGTTCGGTTATTTATCTATGAGGATAAGGGAAATTTCATGAACAAATACCCTAAGAATCAAAGTAATTTAACCAAAAAAGGATAATGAAGAATGTCTTAGCATATAAAATTACCAAAAATGATGAAAAAACTCCAAAAGATGTGGTGCTAGGTACTTCGATCAAAGCCTCAAAGGTAGACAATTTTTTATTCAAATATAGTTTTTCTCAATATTTTTTATCTTCCATGTTTTTTAAAAACGTCAATTATTTCCCCAACACCCAAGTAAGGGTGTTATCATGTAAGAAATTAAGTGGAAATATTATTACTACAAATATGTGTTAGGTAGTTCCAATTATGATTCATGGATGTAACATATTTTGAAAATTGGTTATTCTATCTATAATTGACTTTGATATGACTCATGGTATATTTTTCCATTCAATGTATTATGAAAAAAACTATTTCCAAGAGAAGGATGTCACTATTTATGAAGTTGAGGTGGAATATCTTGTCTATATAAGGTAAAAATCATTATATAAATTATGAATTGATCACCACGTCATTTTAGTCCTTATTAAATTCTAGGAATAAAGTATTATCAAGAATAGTCTATGGATTAGGTAGTTATCCTAAGAATAAAGGATGTACATATGGGAAAAAAAATTCATTGATGTTTTTCCAGAAGAATTGCTTGGTCACACACCATAGCGTGATGTTCAGTTCTATATTAAACTCATTCATGATGAAATAACTATATCTAAAAATACCTATATAATGGATCCATTGGAGTTGGAGGAGTTGAGAAATTTCTCCAAGGGTTACGTGATAATGGATTTTTACACCATAGTGCTTCACTTTGGGGATCCCCTATTTCAATCATGAAAAAGAAGGACGAGTATATGATACCATGCATTGATTGAAGGTAGATCCATCCCATTACTATAAGAATATGTATCCTATAAGAACCTAGCTTTTTATACAAGTTATAGATCCCATTGTTTTTGATTTAGATGCTTAATTGTGGCCTAACATGAGTACCCAATTTGATCACAGGTGTTTTGAGGGTGTTTAAGGATTATTTGGACCCTAGAACCCAACTTTTGCGGTGAAATAGGTCCATCATAGGATTAGTAGAAACCTTGAAGGAATTTTTTCATAGTTATTTAAAACTGTGAGAGACTAGAAAGGGTAGTCAAAGTGGTAACACAGTTTAAAAAACCGTGGGATTTGAGGTACACACCCATTTAGGCATGTTTACAGTTTTTGACAGTAGGTTGAGACATTGTTTGTTCACTATTTGTAAAACTGGGTATAAAAAAATTCATTCAAACCATTTGGGGTGCCCCTACCTATATAAATGGGTGTAATGTTTATGCATGGTTTTTCCAACCGTGTAACCAAACCGTGAGACCCAATTATTTGGGTGAAGTTAGAAAATTAAACCTAACTAATCTATTAATTCAATCAAAATTTCCCTTTCTTCATCTATAGAAAACACCTATGTTGGGAGAGATCCTTTGATCTCTTGGGTATAATTTTATCCCCCTCCTATATTTTATATTATTATCAAGTGATGTCAGTATCATTGGATCTAGATCAGTGAGTACTCAATTCCTTTTATGTCTTTCATCATTATTCTTAATATCAAATTTTCTATTTAGGTGCAAGATAATACTCCAAAATTTCAGGTTCTTATTCAGTTATTTGATTTTATTCTAATCCAGGTTGAATCAGTAGTTGATACTATATGATAAATATACTTCTGAGATACAGTAGGTGGTCTATATCATCCTCTTGGGTTTGGTTAATTATGAAGATAGTTCTCATTGTGTTTCCTACCAGACCTTCCGACACATCTATGAAATTTAATTTGAAAATTGAATTAATATAAATGGAACCTGTTCCAGATTCCATTAGTTACTTTGAGATGAATTTATGGTTTTCCCCCATCTAAAGGACCCCCATATGCTGTCCCATGTAATTGAATTGAATTTTACCTCTGTTATACCACCCATGGGGTGTTTATTTTAGTTTTAATAGTTACAGGAAGCCTTTTATAAACGAATTATACTGATTTGAGTAAATAGAAGATGTTTTCCCTCTTTTTCATGTTGATTCTTTGATTTTATGGTTTATATGGAACTTTTATATGAGTGGGTAAACTCATTTATGTTAATTAAATGATAATTGATATATGAGTGGGTATACTCATGGGACTAGAATGAGATGTGATGATTTGAAATGGTAGTGGATTCCTTGGGTGGTATACCTTGGATCATGATTATATTAGAGACCATATAAATTTTTCATATGGGTCTTGAATGTGGTAGTGTATTCCTTAGATAGAGTGTAATCCTCGGGTCTTGATTCTGTGGGATGAATTGGGCCTTGATACCCCTTGGGTGAAATTTTTCTTAGGATCTTAATGGACATAGTCAGTAGAAATAATCTTTAGACCCAAAATCAAACCTAACCAAGTTTCCATCATGTAGCTCATAGGACTCGATGAGGATTCCATGGTCTTATACACCTTGGATCATTCCCTTCATGGTATGAAACTTTTTATTATATGGGACGACCGTGGTAAATGTGATATCGTTGGTCATATGGAAAGGATATGGATGTTTGATACACAGATTATATTGAAAGGACATGGTTGACATGATATATCTGAATGTATGGTGAGGTTTTTTAGTGATTTATGAATTGTTTGTAACTACCTTGTTATAGGAACTTGACTGTGTTTTTCAGGGAGCCTTTTTAGGTCAAATTGTATAACTTGATGTGTTCCATGGGCATTTCACTATTTAATACTGATTACCTATTTTAATTTTCACTATAATTTAGCTTTTTAAATTCCACGACATGGATTTCTATTTAATATTGGGTGATTAACTATAGGATTGTTTCTCACACCCTATTTGGGCCACTATTGGGTAACCGAACCAACTATATGGATGTAGGTAGGTACCAGGGAAAGATCCCAATTTTTGATTCTTGACTTTGTTCCAGGATTACGATCAGGGGGGCACTAGACCTGGCTAAGTCTTGTAATACAATATTAATATATCCCATTTTTGTATTTTTTGTATTTTCACACATGTATTATATCACACTTTTATGTACCTATTTTGGATTTCTTTGTAGATGCAAGACATGTATCATTAACTTTTTCATATGAGATTACTTCAAGAACTATTTATCTATTCTTGTTGTTTATCTATTATCAGACTGTTATACTTCTTATACTATTTGATTTTTATGTTTTATACTGATGTGTTACACTCTAGTAAAAAGTAATAGTATCCCCATAAACACACCCAAGGTCCTCACTACTAGTTGGTAGCCTCTATCATTTGGAGAGATAAGTTTGAGTCCATGTGTCCAACCTAGATCGGGGCACTATTGAGTGGAATCCATGTTCAGGATGTTACATATAATTTACCACAAATTGATGACTTATTTCATAAACATAATTGATAGAAATAATTATGAAAGATTTATCTTCATCTCGTTATCATCAATTATGGGTGAATAATGATTATATACTGAGGATGATATTTCAAACATGGTATGAACATTATGAGTTCATGAAAATTCATTATGGATTGACTAATGAACCTTCTATCATTATGGATTTTATTAGTATAACATTCAATGTGTATCTTGAAAAATTTATGGTTACATTCAGTGATGATATATTAATATATTCTTATACCTGTAAGGAGCCTGATATTTATATGAAAATAATTCATGAGAACCACAAAAAAGAATTATATTATAAATATAGAAAGTGTGTATTTTGGTTTAATTAATATTCTTTTCTTGGCCATATTGTCTCTAAGGGTGGAATATATTTTTATTTTTCAATGAGAAATGTAATAAAATAATGGACAATATCGAGGAACATAATTGTGATATGATGTTTCATGGGTTTAGCATGTTATTATCTACAATTTATTCATGATTTTCTAAGGATGGCCAACACGTCAACCAAACTAACACACATGGGTTAAATTCACATGGCCAAGGGAATGTGAGGAAAGTTTTGAAGAGATGAATGTGAAACAACTTAATGAACTTGTTTAAGTCACCCATCAGTTAAGGAATTATTTATAATCTACAGTGATGCATAAAATAAAAGAGACGGTTATGTGCTTATATAGAATGAAAGGGTGATTGTCTATGAATCAAAGAAATTGAAAATCCATGAATAGAACCATCTAACTCATGAAGATGATCTAGAAGACACAATCTATAATGATGTAGAATTTTATCAATGGAATTTCTATTTTGAATATATAATTGGATCATATTTAGTAATATATTATTGTATAATACACAAGAAACAGAGGATATAACCAATTTGTTTATTATAAAAATTTAAACATTACATCAATATAATAAAAATGACCATAATAATTGAAATAATTAAAATGGGATATAAAATATAAAATAAGATAATAATAATGGGAAAATTTGGATATACTGGAACCCCCAGAATAATCATACTCACAAAAAATATTATATAAATGAAGCATAATATAAGTAATACAATATGATTTTTGAAAACAAAAAAAATATAACCTTTGGGAAAAAATTAAGTGAATGAGTAATGAATGAAACATTGAGTATTTATAAAAGGTATGGATCCCATATTTCCATTATAAATTTAACAGTTGGAATAGTAATCGAATAGTTGGTATAGTAATCTTATAGTTGGAATAGTAATATGACTATTTGGAGTATAAACCTGAACATTATAATAACATAATCACCTATGTAAATGTAAAATTTTATTTAGGTATATTATAAAATTTAAATATGGTATATTTATACCATGGAACAAGTAAATAATTTTTAAAAAAAATGATAAATTAAGTGATTGTATTTTTATAAAACAGAAATGTTTTAATTGCACTTTTATAATAAATATAATGATTTAAATATTTTTTTTTTCATAAAATGTATTTATATATTAATTTTAATTTTTATTATAATTATAACATAATTTTATGAGACCATAATTAATATTTCAAAGGTTCATAAAATTGATCGTAGTATTTATATTTTATATTTTTCCAACAAATGATGATTTTTTTAATAAATTAATTTTTTTATCTAGAATATTATTTTTATGAATAATATTTCAATTTTGGAATCTATACACCAAAAAAATTTAGGTTTATTTTTTTTATTTTTCTAAAATAGATAATTTTTTGGTGAAAGTGAAATACAATAAGATATTGTATTTGAAGATGAATACAAGAATTTTTGAGTCATGGATGATTTAATCACACATTAGTTAGATCTAAAACAAACCATTTATTATATATAGTAACAATATTAAATATTATTAATAGTATTGTTACAAATAAATAAAATAATGAATGTAATATTCAAAATACCCCTCTCCTCTGCTTATAAATACCACCCCTTAGAAACGTTTATCCTCACACCTTATAAGATTATATATTTCAAAATTTCTTAATTTGTTTTACCAAACCTCTCACAAATGTTCCAGTGCTACTGGTATAATTCAAATAACATTTCAAGGTGCCTTAAGGGGCAGCTTAAGAGGGGGTGACTAAAAAAAGAAGTAAGATTCTTGACTAATTTCTTTGAATTTTATTCTTCTTCTACCACCCCATATAATCTACATCCACCTAAATATTGTTACATTAGTATCCTAAATATACATAAATTTTATTTTTATATTCTAATATCCATCCTAAACACTCCCTCATTTCATTACTAAAATGATAGTGTTGTTTACAATATGGTTGGTTCACTGCCTCCATGAACAACACACTTCATTTTTTTCCACCAACTTCAAGGATGGTTATAATTTATTTTGTGGTCAAATAATATTATAATTAGTAAATTAAGAATTATATAATTTAATTTAATGAATATATGTCCATAAAATCAATTAAAAATAATCTAGTTAATGATGGTTGGTAAAAACATTTAAATGAACTGACTACAAAACATTAACATTTTTTCTCAATGATTTTTCTCCATGTCAGAACACTTATAGATAATTGGGACCATTTTAAATTTTTATGGTGATTAATACCATTTCATATCTATTCTAGTGTTATATTCCCTTTTGATAATAAATTTAATAATTATCCACAAGTGATCCGACCTTGGAACTATGTAACGAACACTCGCAGAACAACAAAATTAAACATTATATTTTATCGAATAGGGTATAAATGAACACAAAAAAAAAATAAAACAAATAAAATATATGTGGAAATGGTTATAAATTAAATTATTAATGAATATAATTTTATTATCATGGTCGTTAATTTTAAGTGCATAAATGATCGCTACATAAGGTAAATGATCTCTCTAATAACCCTTTTCTTTGGTTTATGAACTTTCACTCTCTAAGGAAATTTATCTCTCTGTATCTATATCTCTATGTCAATATATATATATATATATATATATTTTATAGAAAAATTATAAATTATATATATATATCTCTCTCCCATATATAACAAAATTATTCACCATTACTTTTATGGGTTAATACATTCCTTAATTTCATTTCTCAAATGCATTTTTTAAGAAATATATTTTGATTATGATATGAGGAATGATTTTGAAGCACATTTATTTCCATGAGTAATTATTTTTTTTATGACTTATGAGTTATTTATTTTTGTGTCACACATAAGTATGTGCTTGTTATGATTGGTTATCTTAGATAATGCTCGCATGAATTGGATGATGTTTTGTATCTTGAGACATTATTAATGGGATTTGGGAGTGAACCTAATTCAGGAAGGGACAATTTCCACCCTATGATGTTGTATTAGAGGTTATATTTGACCCATGATTATGTCATGTTTTCTGTTTCTTCCACTTTCTTATGTTTCCATGATCATATAATACCAATTTCATTATATTATGATTCCATGTGATTATTCATGAGCACCCTCTTTTATGATATCATTTCATGTCATTTGACTCAATTTTTTTGATTTATTATCATGTTTATTACATTAATGGTATTTTTATATCACCCCTTTTATTAAGACTTTCCCTAGGTTATCCTATTTAGTTTTTGGTGATGAAAGGGATTTAGGAAATCATTATGAAGATTGAAATAATTTTTTTTAGTTTCACATAAATGTGTTATGAAACTAGTCTTCCAATGAAACTAGGTTTTCAATCCTTTGGTTTTTTTAAATTAATATTTATGTTAAAAATAATTAAAATTATGTGTAAAAGGATTGAGTCTCTATAGTTGGTGTCTAAGAATGATCTAGTTATTTTTGGGTATTATAAATAGAATAAGTTAGTGAGAAACTTAGAGATAAGTATATGTATAATAAAATATCCAAGAATTTTAGTGAATTACAGAGATAAGTGTTTCCAAGAAATTAAAATCCCTATATAGATACTATATGTGGACATTCTATAATAGAGTTTTTCATATGCATAAACACAAGCCATTGAAGCTTCATTGATTCTTCACCAATATAATCATATTAGAAATTTATATAACCCATATAACACTACTAAATTGGTACATATCATAGTGGAAGTATAAGGTTGAACCAATATGGAGAATATAGAGACAATTCTTAATCTAGAAATTGGAACCTAGACATCTATTCTTCACATGAATATTTATGTTTGGGTTCTAAGGCAACTAATTTTCTTTATCTTTAGGTGATGAAAAAACTGCATGAGATCAATTTTGGGGATCCTACACTTAGGGTAACTATAAATATAACAAGGGAAGGTCTTTTGGTTTTTAAAACATAGATGTTTAAGAATTAAAAATTTAGATTTGGTCTACAAAATTACATTTACCCATATTAGTAACCACTCTTTGGTATAGATGACACTTTCATCCCATATGCATTAGGTGAAACTAAACAATAGGGAAACACATCAAACTATTGGTCCCTGATTGGTTTATGCCAATTAAGTTGGGATCCATCCCTTGAAATCTCATAGAATGGATCATATAAGGGAATGAAATAAGATTTTGTGTTCAACCAAAATCCCAATTCAATAGATTTCCACATTTTTGATTTATAAATTAATTAAATCATTTTTAACCCTACTAACGACCCCTTACCTTAGGATGATGAGTTACAATTGGAAAATACAATATTAAACATGGAAATAATGAATGAAATTAGAAAAAAAAATCATTGAAATATAATAATCATTGAATGAAATGAGAATACTATAGTCTTATGAATGTAAATAAATAATTGAACTATGATAGTTGAATAAATAAACATTTCATGAAGAAAGAAGAATAAAGGAAAAAGAACGATACGAAGAGGAAGAAATTAATGAAAAACTATAAAAGTAATAGAAATCATTCATGGAAATCACAATATTAATGTATGGGAATGAAAATGAAAAAGGAAAAAATTATTGAATAAAAAATGTGAAATAGCGAAGCCCCCCAAAATCATATGGTGCCTAAAATATAGATAAGCCACACCACCTTTCATCATAAAACTTTTATGCTATAATTCGTCTTTAATTTATCTCTTCCAATCACTTATATTCCATAAAATGTTTTACACTGTAAGTGACAAATTTTCAGTATCTAGTGATTATATATATCCATTATTTACTAATTTAATTATATTAATGGGTCTATGATCCCAAAGTATTTTAAAGGTGATAATCATGCTTGAAGATATTCACATCATGAGGGATTGTAGTGATGTATTCCTTGAAGATTTTTCTTGTCTTCCTTCTGAGAGGTTGAGTTATCAATGTAACTTATACTTAGATCTCCACATTTATCCTAGAATCCATAATTAATGGAAGTCCTTGTGTTTGATGAACTGAAAAACTAGTTACAAGATAATTTAAACAACATTTTCATACACCAAGTGCTTCATTTTTGGGTGCACTAGTCCTCTTAGTTAAGCATAAGAATGGGAAAATTCACCTCTACATTTATTATCATGAACTCTAAAAAATCATGATAAATAAAAAGTTTCCCCTACCAAAAATAGACAACTTGTTCGATCAACTAAGTGGGGCCAAATATTTCTCTACAGAGAACCTTTAGTTGGGATATCACCAATTATAGGTGAAGAAGGAAGATATTCCCAATACTTACTTTCAAATAAGTTATAGACATTATGAGTTCATAGTGGTTCCATTTAGGCTCACTAATTCTATTTAAATACCTATAGACATAATGAATAGATAATTTAGAGATTAACTCAAAAAATTTGTGGTTATCTTTATATATGATGTTTTGCTATAGTCTAAAAACAATGAGGATCATGAGAAGAATTTGAATACTATGATAAATAAATTTAAAAATGAGAATATTTAAGTAAAATATTGTAAATATGACTTCTACATAGTGGAAGTACCATTAATAAGAAATTTTATCCCCAATAAAGGGATATATATGGATCCTTTTAAGGTAAATGAAATTTAGGTGTGGATTAGACCAATATATGTAATGGAGATCCATAATTTCCTTAGATTACCTGGATTTTTCTGATGATTTTTGAGAAACTTCTCCTGATTATAAAACCTAATGACCAAGATAACTTTGAAGGGAGTAAATATTTATTGGACAGATGAATATGAAGTGGGATTTAAGGAAATGAAAAAGTGGATTATCACTACCCTAATCCTCATGTTTCCCTTAAGTGAGGAACTTTTCATGGTATATAGAGATGCTTCCAAAAAGGTCTTAGGTTGTGTACTAATGAAAAATGAAAAAGTGATAGCCTATTCCTAATAGAATTTGAATGTTCATGAGTAGAACTATCCAACCCCTAATCTATAACTAGCTGTAGTAATCTTTATATCAGAAATTTGGAAGCACAATCACTATTGGGAGAATTAGAAGTTATATATAGACCATAAAATCCTCAAATATATATTCACATAGATGGTATATAATATAATCCAATGAGGATGGTAATATATGATCAAGGAATATGACTTATAAATACACTACCATAATGGGAATGAAAATAAAATCATAGATTCTCTATGTAAAAAGGATATTGGGACCTTATAAGTGATAATAATTGAGAATGATCCAACATTATTATACTTGTAAAGGATGGGCATGTGAACCATAAAGGAACTAATATCATCATTACATTATCAAATGATTGATAAAAAATCCCTTATAAAGAATAAAAAGGGTAATTAAAGGGATGATGTAAAAATATGGAAGAAAGTGGGAGCTATAAGAATATGGAAATCCCAGGAGTTGAAAATTTATGAAGAAGGAGTTGTAAGAAAGTTGGAGCTACTGAATAATGAACATAACTCAACCTCATCCATCCACCTAGGGAGCATGAATCTATTTCATGATCACTAGGAGAACTATTAGTGAGACAATATAAAGAAGGAGATCATGGAATATACATATATATTCTTGGTATGTCTTCAAGGAATGGTTTAAAAGAAAAAATCTAAAGGGATGATGCAACAATTACCCATAACTATATGAAAATAGGAAAAACATCACAATTGAATTTGTTGATGGTGTTACATATAGATGAAGGGGAAACAAATCTATACGGGTTATAGTGGGTCATATTACAATGAATTCTTACTTTACTGAAAGTCAAGAGGAATTATCACTCAATCAAATTATAAGAATATAAATATAGAAGTGGATATGTTTTAAATAACCCCATAATCGATTGAATCTGACCGAGATCCGAGACTTACCACTATGTTATTGAAAAGTATATAAAATTATCTAAATATGAGATGAAATTTTTATGTATTATCACACAAAAATTTATGTAAAATATGACCAGACTGTCCAAACACTTAAAGAAATGTTGACAGTAATCTCGTTATACTTCAAAGGAATATGAGATCAACATATTACTATGGTAGAGTCCCCATAAAATAATAACATTCACTAAATTATCTAAATAGTTCCATATGAATGCATTACTATAAAAATATGTAGATAAATGGTGTTCTATAATGAAGTTGGTGAACTCATGTTGTTGGGACCTAAAATGGTTGAGGAAATGGTAGAAATGTTCAAGACCATTCAACATCATATTAGATCTTATCAAATTTGAGAGAAGAGTTATTCCGATAATCTTTAACGAGAAATAGAGTTGAGGTTTGAGATAAATTATTCTTATATATATCTTCATTTAATAGAGTCATTAGATTTGGGAAGAAGGGAAAGCTATATCCCAAGTACATCAACCCCTTTGATATTAACGATTGCATCAGAGCTGTGGCCTATCAACTCTCTCTCCCATCATATTTTAATCAAGTACATGATATATTCCATGTATACATATTAAGGAAGTACATAATATATACCTAACACGTACTACATTCAAATGTGTTACAATTATAAAACAATCTCTCTTATAGGGTGCATCCAATCATGATCTTAGACCATAAAGATAAACTTTTACCCAACAATACAAATCACATTGTCAAAGAACTATGGTGAAACCTGTTGTATGAGGAGGTGGAATGAGAATTAGAAGAAGCCCTGAAGAAAATTACCCTCACCTTTTTTCACCTTATCATGTAAAAAATAATTTCATAGTGAAATTTCATAAGGGGAGAAGTGTGCAATGAACTAGAATTTCACAAATGGAATTTTTTTTGAGTGTAAAATTGTTTCATATTCTGAAATATTTTATTATATAATGAAAAATTACCACATGATATAAAAAATAAAATAATATTAATATTAATATTATCATTAAATTTACATAGGAGAATATCTATAAGAATTTAATGTATTATAATCATTCAAAAAACAAAAAATAAGATAATAATAATAAGAAATTTTGGATTTTCTTAATCCCCCAAAATAACCATACTCACAAAAAATACAATAGAAATGAATAAGAATGTTAATAATAAAATATTAATATGAAAAATTAAATTATATATATAATTTAGAAGAAAATATAAGTGAATTAATAATTAATTTAATATGAGGTATTTATGGAAATTAGGGATCTCATATGACAAATATAAATATGATAGTTGGAATAGTAACCTAACTATTAGAAGAGTAATCTTACGGTTGATATAATAATTAAATGTTAGGAATAGTAACCAGATCATTAGAATAGTAACATCACCTCTATAAATTTAAAATTATATTTTGGAATCTTATAAAATTAAAATATGACATATTTATATCATGGTACAAGTAGATAAGTTTTTTGAAAATGATAAATTAGGCGTTTGTAATTTTTTAAAACATTAATGTTTTAATTTCATTTTTATAATGAATATAATGATTGAAATTAAATTAAATTATCATAAAATGGTTTGATAAATTAATATTAAGTTTTATTATAATGATAATAAAATTTAATGAGAACATAAGTAAATTTTCAAAGGGTCAGAAAATTGATCATAATATTAAAAGTTTTATTTTTCAAATAAATGTGGATTTTATTTAAAAGTTAAAATTATTTAACATATAAAATTATTATCATAAAAGGAATTTAATTTTTTCAATACTCACATAAAAATATGTTTTGGGTGAGTTTTTGGTATATTTTTAAAATAGAGGAATATTTGGGGAATTGTAAAATATGGTATTTAATATTTTCACAGAAATACATAAAAATTTGAGTCATGAATTTTTTAGGAACCCATTATTTAAAAATCAAATGAACCATTTACTTTATATATTCACAATAATCTATAATATTGATATTTTGGATCTAAAATAATAAACTAAGGAATATAATATTAAAAAACACCCCTCTCTCCCTCATAAAAACCACTTATCACAAAACTTTCTCCTTACAACTTATAATCCATGGGTCTTGAAACATTTAATGTTAAATATATTACCAAACATATACCATTCATCCAAGTTTGTTTGTGTCATCCAAATACCATTTTATTTATCTTTAATGGGCAGCATAATAGGTGGCTACTGATGGAAAAGGTAAGATTCCTGATTAATTTCTTTCAATTTTATTCCTTTTCTACCACTAAATATAATATCTGCACCCCAAAAAATAGTAGATTAAGTATCCTAAATATAATAATATTTTACTATTATAGTTTAATATATATATTAAAACATAAATTATTTAATTTATAAAATGAAAGTGTTATTTACAATATGGTTGATTCACCGCCTCCATGAACAACAAACTTTATTTTCCTCCAACACCTTCAAGGATTGTCAAAAAATTATTATTATGGTTAAATTAGATTATAAGAATTATATTATATATTATTTAGTTTTATATAATGTATATATGGGTTTATAATTAACTAAAATGAATCTAGTTCATGATGGTCGGTAAAAATCCTAAATGAACTAGCCACATAACCTTGACATTTTTACACATTGTTTTATCCCTATGTTAGAGCACATATGGATACTTAGGACAATTTAAATTTATTTAAGGTCATGAATACCATTTCATATCACTTATTTATTTTTAGTTCCATTTATATGATCTTCAATAATTATCCACAGGGGATCCGACCATGGAACCATGAAACGAACTCCCTTGGAAGAACAAAATTAAACATATATCTCATTGAAATGGTTAGAAATGTTCATAAAAAAATTATAATAAATAAATTTTAGATGATAAATTTATTGAAAAATTTAATTAATAAATATAATTTTATTAAGTAGGAGTTTTTTTTCAATTGGAAAATATATCCAAACATAAGGTAAAGGATCTATCCAAATCACCATTTTTTTGTGTAATGACATTTCCCTCTCTAACTGACTTTATCTCTTTATTTAAT
The DNA here is from genome assembly GCA_963277665.1 of Viscum album. Taxonomy (NCBI): domain Eukaryota; kingdom Viridiplantae; phylum Streptophyta; class Magnoliopsida; order Santalales; family Viscaceae; genus Viscum; species Viscum album. The sequence goes on from OY728128.1 coordinate 1,751,081,073, forward strand.
TTTATGGAATGAATCTAAATTATATATATATATATTCCTCTCAAATTTATACCTATATTTCTATCCCTTGTTTTTAAGGGTTAATACATTCCTTAATTTCATTTATCAAATCTATTCTTGAATAAATATATTTTTTGATTATGATATGAGACAAGATTTAAAACCACATTTTTTCCATGGGTAATTTTTTTGTTATGCCTATTGATTGATTTCAGTTTTTGGGAAAAATAATCATAGAAATGTTATGATGGTTACCCCAATATAGAGATATAATTAATTGGGTAATGTTTTTTCTCATGAGACATTTTGAATTATATTTTGGAGTGAACCTAATCCATTATGAGACTCTTATCACCTTGTAATGATGCCTTGGTGGTTCGAATTGATTTATGATTACTCCATGCATTATATTTATGATACATTACTTCATTAACAATAAAATATGATAATTTTTTTATTATGTTATGATTCCATGTGATTATTCACGGGGATTCTCTTTTATGATATCATTACATGACATTTGACTCACATGTTAATGATTAATTATCATATTTATTCCCATGTAGAGATTTTATAGCTCACCGATTTGTTTATGTATTTACTGAGGTCATATTAAATTTTTTAGGAGATTAAATATATTTAGTATTTCATTTTGGAGATTAAAATAAATTCATTTTTCTTTAGTTTCACTTTGATGCATTATAAACATAGTCTTCTAAAGACACCAGGATTTTCAATGCTTTAGTTGTATTTAATAGATATTTATGCTAAAGATCGTGTAATTATATGCGTAAATGGATTGGGTAACTATAGTTTATTTCAAAGGATAGTGTATTTTTTTAGTGGATTATAACTATAATACCTTAGTGATAACCCTCGAGATAAGTCTAAGTATTTGAAAATATCCTAGAATTTTGGTGAAGTATAGAGAATGTGATTTTCAAAAAATTACATCCCCTTCTGGATAATACAAGTGGATATGGATATGAAATAGTTATACCAAGGAATAATAAACAAAAAGAGGTATCATTAGGTGCTAACTCGATCATGCCATGGTGCACAAAAAATAGTACTTGCGTCATACTAGGTTTGAAAATCTTGAGGGTCATACTTTTGTAAATTCAAAAACTCCTTACAGAACATTATGAAAGATTTAAAAAATTATTTGTTTTGAAAACTAATATGTAAATACCATGGATATCTTAGATTGAAAAACTAGATACTCATAAGTTTTTATTTATTATTATATGTTATTCCTTTATATATAGAGTTTCCATTTTATATGTTTATTAGTTAAAGTATTCTCATATATTTTCCCTTTATTATAGTTAATAGTGGGAAATAGGAGGAACCTAACAATAAGAAACACAGTAAGAAATGTGATGATTGACCTAATGATATTACTAACAATATGAACCTAGATCTAGGAAATTCGTTTTAGTATTGGACTAATTGAAATATTATATGATTAAAAACATCAATCATGGGGAGAACCCTCCCTCTATTAAGAAGGAGAAAGTTGTGGTCAAATACTTTATATGAAAAGTCCTCCAACCTTTATCAGATATTCTAATCCCCTCATCATAGAAAATTTATTAACTAATTTGAGAAGATATTCTATTTAATATAATACTTAAAATAATAGAAATACATACAATATGTCTATCGTCATGAAGGGGAAGATGATTAGTGGTTAAAAATGATCAGAAAAATGAATTCCAAAGAAGAAATTTATTCTCCATGGAATGGAAAAAAATTGAGAAAATATTTTTCAAAAACTATTTTACCTAAACCCTATATATTAAAATTGGGTGGAAATTAATCTAACTGAAGAAAAATAAATATGAGTCTATCAGGGAATATGAGGCAAAGATCATGAGTCTTTCATGATATACCTCCATATTTTTTATTAACATTGAAAGTAATATAGTCTTATTCGTTAGAGGTTAAAGCTTAGTTTATGTTTTTTTTATCAATTATAGAATTTCATATCTACGAGGATATTTTTGATTATGATCTTAAGGTTGAGATAGAGATCAATGAATTAATGGTCTCATGGGCCTGGAGACAAAAAATATAAAATAGAATTTTCTTTGGGTGTATCAACAGATAAATCTCAATGAGCAATGAAAATTTAACTACCCACATGTTAAAATCTTGGGAAGAAGCATCCAAAAAAATATGTCACTAGAACCAGGAGACGTTTCAAGGTCTTTAAAGAGAGAAACCTTAACAATAAATGCTAATTGGCTATGAGGAAACCACATACGGTGATGGAAGAAAAAAGGTTCTAGTAAATGATTATCCTATGGTAAAATATTTCAACTACAAGGAAGACATGTATTATTATAAAAAATTCTCTAATCAAAGGGGTTTTATATTCAATAAATGAAAAAAAACATCTAAGTCATAGAGATAAAGGAAGGGAATATTCTATCACTACTATTGAGGTGGATCCCAATAATGATCTAGTGATATGTACAATGTTTATCCATTAAATAATTGAAAAAAATACCTTTTGATTTTAGTTTTACACATTATTTCATGTTTTGTATTTTTAGTAGAACTATTTAAACATCACCTAAAAACCTGGGGTCAATTTTTCAATGAGAAAAAAAAACTAAATAAATTATTTCATTCAATGTATTTAAGTCCTCATAGATCATTTTTAGATTGAAATATCCATGAAATATTGTATTAATTACTTTAGTGGTGTTTGGTAATGTATTGGGTATGAATTATCTAACCTTATGTAATACTAACATTAAGTGTAGAGAGTGGGAATCATTCTTCACATACCAAGTCAACCATAGATTCTGTACAAGTGCAAGGAGGAGGATGAATATCCTTTGGAATATTAATTTCAAGTGTGGATAATATATCCTAATGAGAAATAATATATATCTCAAATAACTAAGATATGGCATATAATCATGATCGATGATATTACCATTGTGGGATATTATACTGATGTTTTCCCCAAAGAGTTTCCTGGTATTCCATTAACTTAGAGGTTGAATTTTGAATTTAACATAAACCTGGATCTCCATCAATATCAAATACTCTTTATAGAATATCCAATGTTTAGTTGGAATAACTAAATAATTAGTTATAAGAAAATATAGAGAAGGGTTCCATATGCTCGAGTTCTTTACCATGGGATTTTCCATTCATCTTCATAAAAAAGGATGATTCAATGCACCTCTACATTGATTATTGGGAAATAAACAAAACCAAAATAAAGAACAAGTACCCCTACTATAGATAGAAAACTTATAAATCATCTACATGGGGCCCACAATTTCTCTTAGTTGGGTATTCTGTCAGGATATCACCAATTAAAAGTGAAGATGGAATATATTCTAAAAAACTACATTTTGAATATGTTATGGGAACTATGAGTTCATAGTTATTCTATTTAGAATCACTAATTATCCATCATTTTTATGGACTTAATTAATTTCTGTTTGGATATTATATCTAATTTTTTCGGTTGTCCTTATTGATGATATTTTGATATATTCCAAAAATATGGAGGAGCATGAGGAGTATTAGAAAAAAGTGCTATAGACTATTTTAAAGGAGAATACATATGAAAATTATTATAAATGTGAGTTATGGAAGTAGGAAGCATCATTCTTATGGCATGGAATCACCTATAATGGTATATATATAGACCCTTATAAGAAAAAGAAAACCGAGAAGTGGACCAAAACATCATTTGTAACCAAGATCCAGAGTTTCCTTGGACTAGCTACTTATTATTGGTTATTTGTGAGAAACATATCATGATCATCAAGCCCACTGACTATGCTAAGCCAAAAATGTTTAATGTTTTTCCTAACTGATGAAAGTAGAGAGAGCTTCACGGAATTGAAAAATAGGCTAATAACTACGCAAACCCTTATGAAAACCTCCAGAAAGAAACTTTTTCATATATTATAATAATTCTTCAAAAAAGGTAGTAGTTTTTTATTGATGAAAAATGACAAAGTGATAGATTATTCCTCAAAGAAGTTAAATGTACATGAGAATAACTACCAACATAAGATCTAGAGCTATCTATGGTAATAATCACATTAAAAAATAGGCAACATTATCATTATTGGGAGAATTTTGAGATATATATGAATCATAAGAACCTCAGATATACATTCACATATAAGGTAAATAATATGAACCAATAGAGATGGTTAGATACGATTAAGGACTATGCATACTCAATCCACTACCATAATAGAAAATAAAATAAAGTGTTATATTATATAAGTAGGAAGGATCTTGTGACCTTATCAGTGATATGATTTGAGATGGATATAATATTATTAGACTTGCAATGGATGAACAAAGAAATAATTAATGAAGGATAATCATCATTCATTTAAAAAATTATTTCACAACCATACCTTATAAATAAGACAATGGATTCTGAAATTGTTGATGTTGAAATATATAAGAAAGTGGATGTTACAGGAAAAGGAAATCCTCAGAGTTAAAAAATTATGAATAAGGAGTTGTAAGATTTGAGAATGACTATGTGTAGCATAAATTCATAATATAAAGAAGGGGTTTTAAAAGATGACAATAAATCAACCTTCTCCATCAACCTATGGAGAAAGAATATGGATTCATATCTCCAAGAGAACTATTAGTGGGACAATACGAAGACTGAGATCATATAATATACATCAAAACTACTGATATGTTAGAAGGTGAATACTGAAAGGGAAAAATCCATTGGGATGATTCAACTGTTACCAAAACCTATAGAGAAATTGGAAAACATCACCATATACTTTTTCAATGGTATTTAAAGATATTAATGGAAAATAATCCTATATATGTTGTGAGGGATCATATTACAAATATTGATCAATTTATTGAAATTTTAGAGGACATATCACTCGACCAACTTTCATGAATATTCAACAGAGACGTTTGGAGGCTACATGGACAACCACTATCAATTGTATCAGTATATGATATGATATATTACTATATGTTCTAGGAATGTCTCTAACATGCTATAAAAATTGGGTTGAACTTCAGTATAGCTTATCAAAGCAAGAATGATGGAAATTCTATGTGGCCTATCTATACACTTGAGGACACGTTAATAACATTATTAATGGATTTTAAAGGAGGATGTGATCAAAATATTCCTTTCTTTGAGTTCTCATAAAATAATATCTTTTACTCAAGAATCCAAATAGATCAATATTAATCTATTTCTGGGAATATTTGTAGATCACATGTATTCTAGAATGATGTTAGAGAATGTAAGATTTTGGGACATGAAATGGTTGAGGAAATTGTTTAAATTTTTAATAGCATTCAACAACTCATCAGAGACACTCAAAATCAATAGATTATCTATGATAAAAATCCTAAATGAGGCCTAAATATTATGTTTAGGGATTAATTGTTCCTCTATATATCACCATAGAAGTGATTCATGTGATTTTGGAATAACGTAAATCTAAGTCCAATGTACATTCTACCCTTTAAAATTATTGATTTCATCAAAGTTGTGACCTATCGATTAGAACTACCACCGTCCATTTCTCAAATACATAAAAGTTTCACACATATTCCTCCTGAGGGATCACATACCATATCCCTCACATGTTCTAAATTCAAAGGTGGTATAACTGTAAAACGATCACTCTTTTGAGGAGAAGCTCAAAAATATCATAAACCATATTGATAATGTTATACAAAATAATAAAACTCACATAGTCTAAGAATTAAGGTGATACCATATATACTAAGAAGAGACCTGAAAACAATAGGAATCTATGAAATAGAAGTGACCTCAACTATTTTATCCTTAGTATGTAAAAAAATATCAAGGGAGAAGTCTTATAAAGGTGGAATACTGTAATGAAAAAAAACCCTAACAATGGAAATTCCCTTCTGAATCTATAATTTTTTAATCTTTTTTTGTATAATATTATATAATTCATAAGTACCACATGATAGAACAATAAATTTTTTATTATAATAACTTATAGAAAGTATAAATCCCATGTGACTGTTATAAATCTGACTATTAGAATAATAATCTGGTCATTATAATAATAATCTGATTATTGGAACATTAATGTGACTATTAGAAATCGTAAAATAATCATTAAAATAACATCTTCACATATGGAAATGTAAAATAATATTTTGGATTCTTATAAATTTAGTAAATTAATGTTTTCAAAATGATAAATCAAGCGCTTATAATTTTATAAAACATAAATGTTTTCATTACAGTTTTATAATAAATATAATGATCTAAAAAAAGTTTATTTTCATAAAATGGGTTTATAAATTTATATTAAATTTTATTATAATGATAATATTATTTTATGAGACCATAATTAATTTTTCCAAGGGGCATAAAATTGATCATAATGTTTTCTTTTCAATTTTCAAACAAATGAGGATTTTATATAAAAATTAAATTTCTCCCAACTAGAAAATTATTTTCATAAAACTGATTTTATTTTTTTGAATCTAAACATAATAAAATATTTGGGGTGATTTTTTATTATTTTTTTTGAAAAATTTGAATTTTTGACGAATAATGATAAATGGTAAAATACAATATTTAACATAATAAGATAAATTCATGAATTTTTGATTCATGGATGATATAGGTGACCATTATATTAATATTACATTAACCATTTCTTATATATAGTCCTAATAATCAATACTACTGACTATATTGATCAAAAATAATAAACCATTGAATATAGTATTCAAAAACACAATCCCCCATTTAAATACCACCCCTCAAAAACCTTTCTCCTCAGACCATCTAGTCCTTGGATCATGCCAAATTTTTCCCAAAAAACATACCCAATTTCTCCCTCAATTCATAAAACATATGGTATCATCCAAATAACAATTCAATGAGCCCAAATATGTAGCTGAATATGAGGTGAATAATGGAAGATGTAAGACTGTGTACTAATTTATTTCAATTTTATTATTTTTCTAACACCCCATATAATATCAATACACCTACAACTTGAAACAAAATAATCCTAAATATATTAAAAATTATTATTATTGGGGAATATACAATTTATATCATCACTTATGTCATTTCTAAAATTAAAGTGTTCCTCACTATATGGTTGGTTCCCCACCTCCAGGAATAATGCACCACATTTTCTTCTACCCCCTTCAAGGATGGTCAATTTTTTTATTATGCTTATATAAGATTATATAAATATATTTTAACTTATTGATTATTTTTAATGAATATATTTCCATAATATTAATTAAAACAAATCAAGTTTGTGATGGTCAGAAAAATCACCTAATTGAACTAACCACATAATGTTAGTGCTTTCAATCAAAGAATTATCCCCATGTCATATAAAAATTAATAATTGGGATAATTTAAATGTTTTGAATGGTTTTTATACTATTCCACATCAATTTTTTAGTTGTATGTCCATTTTAAATGAAATTCAATAATTATCCATAAGTGATCGGACCTTGGAACCATGAGAAGAACATTTTCAGAACAACAAAATTAAAAAATATACCTCCTTGAAATGGTTATAAATGAAGATAATAAAATTATAATAAAAAATATACATGTTAAAGGTTATAAATTACGTAATTACTTAATATTATTTGATTATCCAAGGTTTCAAGTGCAAGTTCAAAATAGATCTAGACATAAGTGAAGGAATCTCTCCAAACACATGTTTTTCATTAGGTTATGACCTTTCTCTCTATAAATCACTTTATATCACACTTTAATTTCATTGAAAAATTATAAATTATATAAATGTCTCTAACATATATACCTATAATATTTTAAATTCATTTGAAGGGTTAATACATTCCATAAGTTAATTTCGTAAATCCATTATTTATGAATTTTTTTTAATATTATTCGTGACAAGATTATTGAACCCATTTATTTATATGGGTAATTATTATGTTTATGCCTTATGATTTATTTAATTTTGTGGAAGACATAATCATTTAAATTTTATTATGGGAACCTCCAGATAGAGGTCCAACGAATTGTGTATTTTTTTTGTCTCATGAGACATTATGAATGGGATTAGGGACTCAACCTAATCCATGATGGATTGCATGGTTGTCCCGAGTTATAGTCAAAAAAATTTATATTTTAATCTAAATGTAGACTAGGGTCATATCAGGGTATTATATCAAGGAGACGGCTTTAAGAGTCTCACTAACCTATAAATTATGTATCTTTAATTTTTTCTCAATTTTTAAATAGCCAGAATTCTTTTTCTCTTTGTTTGGTTATCGATTTAAAAAATTAATTAAAAAAAATTAAAACTAAAGAATGGGTGAAATATGTTGGATCCAAGGTTATCATAAAAATTATTCATTATCCACTAATGTTTTCATATGTAAATAGAATGAATATAATTCTTTTATTTCGCTCTATCTAATTTTTATGTATGAACATAACGAAGATAAATATCTTTTGATTTATCTAGTTCCACCTCATCCATAGCGAATTGTTAGGGAACATGGTTTATTGAGGAATTAACAATCTAAAAACATAGATTCATCATATGAAATTCATACATCAATCCATAGAGATCCACTAATATTCACTATGAGCTAAGAGAGGGAGTGAGAAAATATTTGATAAAATTGAGGATGTAACTACTCATTAGAAAGATTAAATGGATATCATCGATTTTTTTTATTTCCATTTTGATACCATACAATGGAGGAAACCTAGATATAATTAAAAAATAAATTATCTACATAATCTGTTAGAGGGACCTATCCTATTGGTTTGTTCTCCAAGATTTTGAGTTGAATTGATCACATTACAAAAACGACATATATATTTGAGAAAGAAAAATGGAATTTGGGAAGAAGATAAGAACAACAATAGACATATGATGAAAATAATTGAAATTGAAATTAAAATATAGAAATAAAATTTGGAAGGAAATTATAGCTAAAGACGGAAGATGCCAAAATTTTAAAATGGTTGAGTGAGAAAAATATTTGTAGTAGTATCCTTATTTTTCCCCAAATTTAGTGTCGAAGTGAGTAATTCAAATTGATTCCATGTGTTCATATCTGATGATTGTGATCAAATTTTCTAGGATAATTTCTTCCCAAGATCAAGATCTATTTAGTTTTATAGTGAATCAATTCAGTACATCAAAACATAGTGTATTTTATTCTATGCCTTAAATATTGGAATTTTTGATTTTTATTTCAATAGGCCTGGATATTAGTGAAAAAGTGGGAAGATCGGGCATGGACCTAGGATGTGACTTCAATGTGAAAAAACAAATCAATTAATTTTAGTATAAAATTATTATCAATATATATATATAGATATTCTTTTTATTGTTTTTATATCTTCTCATTTTATTATTTCTTGTTTAGCTCACAAGGGGAGGGGGTATTCTTCTTTGAGTTTGTCTTGGTTTAGAAGTGGTACTGATGAATTCTTTGGATTCTACCTTTCTTAGAATAAGTTGGAGGCTTTGAATTCTTTAGGATTGAGATCCCTCTCCATGATAAGTGTAGAATATCCTCTATGATCTTAGATCTATATGGCTAATTAAGTTTCAGTTCTTTGGATTAATATCATGGTGTTTGGTTTCATGTGTTGGGTGAATTGACATCTAACCTGGATAGTTCATATGAGAGAGTTGGTAGATTGGATTCATCCAAATCTGATGGCAAGGTTTTCCTTATTTGAGAGCCCAGGTAGTTCAAAGTTCTCAAAAATTATTATCAAAAATTTATGAAGGTTGTGCTCATGTTGGATCGTAGTAGAAACACAACACCACTTTGATTTAATTTTGTTAATGGATCTTGTTCATTACATAATGTATCTCATCCGAGGAAGGTGATAATGTATTAAAATTAAATTAGTGATGCTCAGAGTTCCTAGGTCTTCTTCAACCACCTCCAGTTCGAACTAGTTGCATGGATATAGTGGCAAGCATGGTGGGTAGGGGAGAAGTGGTTGTTGGAGGAGAAGTGCTAATGAACATTTTGGTGTGGAGGTAACCAAGAGAAGAGTTATTGGTAAGATGAAATGGGGCTCACAGTAAGGTGAAATGGGGATCCTGAGTTGTATACTGACCATGAGACTGGGATGCAGTATGATGTGTGTCGGTACTTATCATAGTTAGTATACAGACCGTGAGTAGAGGTGCGGTGGGGAGTGTCTCACGATAGGATATGGAGATGACCACAAATGAGATCCACGATAAGTATACTGACTATGAAAAGGGACATGAATGGTCAGTTGACAATCAATGAAGATGGTAGCTTTGCTGACCATTTAAGGCATGGAAACTTCTATCCTTTGAATTTTTAACCTATATAAAGAAGCATTTCTATTAGTGGAAACTTTTTTTTTCCAAAATATTAATTTGAATTTATCTAGATATTAATTTTAATTTTTTTTTTCAAAATGATAAAAATTTATGTATTTACATTTTAATTCAAAATTAAATATTGAATGAATTTATACTAAAAAATTTAATACGTTTAAGAAATTAAATCCAGATTGAATATTTACAAATATAATTTCACATCATAGAAATTAATGAGAATTTTAATGGTATGTAGTTTTCAAATTATCTTAAAAATGAATATATCAATGAAAACCATATTTTAAGCTATTTATTAATTATGTTTAGATTTTAGAGTGTCATTGAAAATCATTATTTTACATAGGAATTATTTTAATAATTGGGTATTTTCAAATAAAATAAGACAAAAAATGTTGAAATTATCAGCTCACATCACTCCCCCAGACATGATGTATTTCACTAATCGGAAATTTTATCCTTGAATTTCAATTTTTGAAATAAGGAAAAATAATAATAGTCTCATCCTAACTATATCTAAAATTAGTAGTCATATAATAATTAAACAGAGACATGATTCACTTTTATCATGCCTCATATGGTACTCAAAGGATTGCCCCAACAAAATTTAATAAATTCCTTATTTGATGAGTGGATTGAATTACATTTAAGTGCAATTGAAGTTTTAACAAAAATCACTACAATTTTACCCTCTTTCAAATGTTTTCTCAAACCAATCTTTTATTTTATACTTTATTGATAAAACTTAAATGAAAGAGTTATAAGTAAATTTCCCCCTTTATGGGTTTCATACAACCCTCACAATGATGAACTTATTTTCAGAAAGGGAATTTATTTGAACTCTTTTCCCATCCAGAAGTTTTTGAAAAAAACAAGGAATATAACTTATTGAGATTGAATTTTTTTTATATAATTTTAGAAATATACCAAGTGAACTTGTCTTACAGACTCATCATGAGATTCCAATTGCTCATATTTATTCAAAGTTTAATTAACCTATACCATTTTCATTCATGTTGGCCCTCTAAGGTGTTTATTTCACCTATAGTTCAAGTTTCCTCCAATTAATTTAAAAATTCTAGTGATGTTTAGTTATAAAATAGGTTCCCTAAAAATATTTAACTGATACTCCTTTTCCTAGTTCTATGAAAAAACTTCCACAATGGAAGTCTTCGATTTCACTCAGATATAAAATAAATATTACTATTGTAGAACCAATTATTTACTTTAATTATAGGATAATATTTTAAAACTAGGCTTGAAAACATGATGTTCATGAAAATTTTGAAAATTGAAAATGAAATCTATAAAATAGATCTATTTCAAGAATTGTATTTAAATAACACATAATATTTTTTGGGTTTTTTAAATAAATGATAGAATTCGAATTTAAAACAAAAAATTGTATTTTCAATATTTATAACTATATTTTTTATTTGTGCTTATTTATTTATAGATTTTTAAACATTTTACTAAATTATTTTGGAACTATTCTAATCCATTTTGAATATACTCCCATTCACTTATTTATTACTCTTAATTTAAGCTCTCGTAGACATGAAATGAAATTTCAATGAATGAACAATTCAAAAGTATAGATACATACTGGTATTTATTTCCCACTTGGTTTGAGTGAGGTTCTCCCCTAGGAGTACCATCGAAAAGTGATCCATCCTCCATAGTTCTTTTCACTTAGAGAAAACTGTAGAAAATAAATAAAATATTAAAATTATTTTATTAAAAAGTAACGTCTATAAAATAAATAATAAGGGGAGGGTATGAGAGTATTTGAATTTTAGGTCTGAAAAGGAACTATATTTAGACTTCCTACTTCTAGATAGTATTTTTACAATTCCCAATCCGTACAAGGATGGAGCCTGTGTGGAAAATTCTACCACATAATCTTATATTCAAACCAATTCATTTTTAATTCTTGGGTGTCCCCTTAAATAGAGTTATATAGTAATTCTAATTTGTCATGCCCCTTGATAATGAAAAGCATGTAAAAATTTTGGGCTAGAAAGATTAGGTATGTTGAATCCTTGAGTTCTTCCATAATTGTTGTGTCTTATTCTTATTGTAACATCTATAGTTGTGCTGCTTTATAGTTTTCAAACAAGGGGATGTCAATAGTTAATTTTAATTGAAAATATTCATAACAAGGTGAGTTTAGATTATATGTAGTTTCATTCTCTATATCTTCTTGAGGGACCACCAGGAATTCATCCAGTTTTCCATACCTCCCTCTATATAATATTCAATATATAGTACATGGAGTAGTTCCTTCACCATGGGCCCCAAAACATCTTCATATTAAGACAATTAATGTGAATATTGTATGCTTTCATTATCGACATGATTAATCTTCTAGTATGTTATAGGTTTTCAAGAAACATGGGGTGTCATATTATAGGGTTTATGTGAGTAATAGTTGAGGTTATCTTCATCCATATCCACCATTTCTTCATCCTCAATGGTCTAACATTCATATTCTAGTAGTTGATATTTCTACCCAACTATTTCCAAATATAAATTTACTGAATGTAAACTAAAAAAAGTTTTCCATCTTCTAAATCCAGGATAATTGTGAAATATTTATTTCTTGTGGTTTCATTTAAATCATAATACAGATCAATAAAGAATTAGTTTTTAATAAAATCAATGAAAGTGAAGTTTTAAAAAAATTATCCCTTTAAAATACTAGCATGTAGCTTCTCGGATCGGTACCCTAGTTCTAGAAATATGTGGTCAAGGATGAATATTAGAAGATATTTTACCTCTAAAAATTCTTATTCCTCAATATCTTATTGAGAAAAAACAATAATATATAACTCTTTAGCTTATTATTGTTTCCAATTCTCACTGTGTTCTTAGAGGGTAGTGACTATTGCAACTTTCATAACCTTTAATTCCTTAATAACTTCTTCATTTTACTACAATTTTTGGGATTATTTCACTTTAAATTTATCTAACATTGATTATAAGATCATAATATCCTTCTGTGTAAGATCATATTATGTTTGATGGTGTGGGAGCACGTTTTTCCAATTTTAGTTGGGTTCATTCATATACTAGTTTCCATCCTCCCTCCCATTGGTGTTCCCTGATGTTTTTTGTTTTCATTTCCATTAAAAGTTCATGTCATGGGATTCATTTTGGAATGTGAAATGAGAAAAATATTAGTGATCAATTAATGAATGGTCACACTTCCGTTCGTATCCCTATTTGAGAAAAATGGAAAGAAGAAAAAAAACAAAGAATGAAAGGGAAAATAATAAAAAACTATTTATATTAATGTTAGGGACATTGATAACTTGACATTTATCATGTGGTTATCATGGTCCATGTTAAAACATAATTTCTATTCTACTCATAATGTAGTATTGTGGATGACCGGGGTCATCTCTTAAGGATACGGGATTGGGAGTCTCACTATCCTAGCACTAATATATCATTATTTTGTTTTCTCAATTTTAAAATTGCTATAATTGTTTGATTAATTTTTTGTTATCGATTTAATGAATTAAAACTATTTAAATATTAGTTAAACACAATAATGGGTGAAAAGGGTTAGATCCAGGGTAGGTTACACAAATTATTCATCATCCTCTTAAGGTATCATCTAAAAATGGAATTAATATCATTGTTCCATTTAGTTTAAATATCTAATTGGGGGGGGGGGGTTGGATATAGATAAGATAAATCCCCACTGATACATCAAGTTACACCTCTTTTATAGTGAAGAGGGACTAGACACGCTTGACTAATTCATTTAGTATCTCCATACCCAGCTATATCATATGATGTTTATCCCTCAATCCACAGTACTCTACTAGTATACACTTTAAACAAAGAGAAAAAGAGAGAGAAAATATTTGATAAATTCTAGGATTCAGCAGCTCATTAGAACGAGGTAATGATTGTCATAAATATAATTTATTCCATTTTTTTGTGACATCATGGTTGAAATCTATAAATAATTAAATAATAATGTTACCTTGTGATCAACCTTAGATACATATACCTCATGTCAGTTCTCCTAGATTTGTCATTGAAGAGATAATTTTACAAATATGGAATGGATATTTGAAAAAAAACATATAGAATTGAGGAAGAATAGAAAAACACATAGTTAGAAGATAAAGAATTGAATTTAAAATTAAATTAAAACATAGAATGAAAATTTGGAAGAAAATTACACCAATATTTAGAATATGCCAAATGTTTTGAATAGTAAAGGGAGAAAAATATTTATATAAGTGTCCTAAATTATCCTATGATTCAGTTTTGAGACCTACTTATTATATAGACTCATTATATTTAGATCTGATGGTTGTGATAATTTTTTTTAGTATCATCTCTTAAGATAATCAACGTATTATTATTTTGATGGTGAAGAAATTCAGTACATCCTATCATAGTGGATGTTATTTTATGGTTGAGATTTTGGACTTTTGATTTGGATTTTAGTTGGACTTTGGATGTGGGTTTGGACATCAATTGAAAAAGTGGACAGGCTGGGCATGTCTTGGGATGTCATTATAATTATCCAAAAAACAATGAAAATAATTTTGGAATAAAATTATATATAGATATATTTATTTTTATTTTTTCTTTAATATATTTTTATTCTTTTCTATTGTTATCATGAGTGGAGGGTTTATTCTTATCTGTATTTGATTGGGCTTATAGAGGGCAGAAAAAACTAGTTTAGATTCATCATTGTTCAGAATAGGTAGGAGGCTTCAACTTTCTCAAGATCGTGATCCATCTCAATGACAGGTGTTGAATCACCTCTGTGAGCATAGATATTTATGGACAGGGAAATACCACATATTTGGTTTTAGATCTTGATAGCTGGTTTCAAGTGAATGTTTTATTAACATCAATCTTGGACAAGTTCCATGTGAGCTTTGGTAGATCAGGTTCATTGACATTCAATGGCGATGTATTACTTATTTAATGACCCCAATAGTTCATGGATCTTGATTACTAGCTTCCATTATCTCCTTTGGTTATTCTCATGGTGGTTCTCAACATGAAGGTGTCCATGATTCGATTTAATGCCAACAGTGGCGGTAATGGATCTTGTTCACTACATGACAGAGCTCATCCAAGACAGGTGCAGATGGATTCAATTTCAATAAGTGAATCTTAGAGGTTGTGGGTCATCTTTAGCCACCTTCAGTTCTTAATAGTTCATCTCTACTAATGTAAAGCATGGTGGGTTGATGGAGAAGTGGTCACGAGTAGAGATATGACCATGAACAATAGGATATGTATGTGACTGTGATCATAGCTCATAGTATGGTTAAATGGGTCTCACGATCATTATAATGACCATGATATGGGGTTGTGGTAGGAAAGGTGTTTGCAATTCTCATGGTTAATATATTGACCATGAGTGGAGGTTCAGTTGAGAGTGTCTCATAGTAATCTGTGGAGGTGTCAATGAATGTGGGCCACGATAGGTATACTATCCATGAGAATGTTTTTTCATGGTTAGTTGAAAATAAACTTTTACAGTAAATGTTGTGAACATGTAAGGAATAATCATTTCTATCCTTCTCATTTTTTTTAAGTCCATAAAAATTATTTCTCCCAGTTCACAATTTTGTTTCAATTAATTAATTTCAATTCTTTAGTAGACTAATTTTAAACAATTTTACTTCAAAACTATTATAATTTAATTATTTTTATTTAAAGTTAAAATAAAATGTTGAATGAATTAATACTCAGTAAAAAAATATATTTAAGAAATTAATTCCAAATTGAATATTTACTATTTTAATTTCAAAGATTAAATATTAATCACAATTATAATGGTATAATTTTTTCAAATTATCCTAAAAAAATAATATATCAATTAAAAAAATATTATAAATAATTTATAATTATGTTTTTATATTATAAATTCATAGAAATAATTTCTTTAGATGGGAGTTTTTGAATTTGGGAGTAAATTAAAAAAAGAGAGGACAAAAATTGTTGAAATTTTCATCTCACATCCATGGGATTTATCCCACTAATAGATGTTGTCATGGTTGTTAGCCTTGAATTATTCTTATTTCATGTTTTATATTACTGGATCATTTCAAATTTTCCATGATCATATAATACTATGTTCATTATGTTATGATTCAATGTAATTGTTCATTATGATTATATTTTATGATATCATTTCATGCCATTTGACTCACATGTTATGAATCATTATAATGTTTATTACCAAACTGGGCTTTTTAACTCACCCTTTTTTTAGGTATTTCTCCATGTTATCCTATGTAATTTTATGAACATAAATGGATTGAGGATCTCATTATGGTGATTAAAATAAAGTCCTATTATTTTAGTTTCACTATCATGTATTAAGAACCCTGTCTTCCAAATATAGTAGGGGTTTTGATCCTTTGGTTGTATTTATGAAACAATATATATTAAAAAACATGTTATAATTTTCCAAAAAGGCTTGGATCACTATATAATAACTTCATTGAAAATATTGATACATGACCTCTATGGTGAATGTTGTGATATATATATATTTATGTACCACAATATTTTGATGTATATCTTCTATTAGAAGGATCTCAACATGAGGAAAATAAGAAGATTGGAACTACTCGAGGAAATTAATTTCTCAATACACTACCACCTTGGGAATGAAAATAAGGTAGTTGATTCATTGACAAGGAGAGAATATAGAGTTATGAAGATGATGAGAATTAGAAATAATATTATATATAGAGATCTAGTAAATAAGGATTTAATGATTCGTAGGAAAGGGGTACAACCATTCGTTTTCCTAAAAATTTCTAAAACAACCATACTAGAAAAGATATCGAAGTACTAGATGGATGATTAGAACATAAAATGGTAGATTAAAGAATTAAATGTTGGTAAATTGAAATATTTCATCTATAGATATAGAGTGTTGATGTTTGGAAAGATTTTATGTATTCTATCCACACCATAGTTGAAGATGGAACTATTAGATGGAGAACATAACTAAAATTTATTTATACATCAAAAAGTAATATAGATATTTAAGAGAAAATTTATGGTTGGATGGTTTGAAGTGGGAAATTTTAGACTATATATCCATATTTTTATTATCAAAATAGTTAAAAGATGAAAGAAAACATCCCAATAGAGTCATGAAACCTCTTCCAAAACCTATATGGAAGAGGGATAAAATTATAATGGAATTTGACATAGGAATATAAAAGACTTCAAAGAAGAACAATGAAATATGGTTTATCTATGATTTTTTTCTAATTTGTCTCATTTGATATATATAAGATAAGATATACCCCTTTGAGAGTCCTGTTTTATTCTATATCAACGAAATCGTAATACTTCATATGCAACTTCTACGGATTGTATCTGATTATGATCCACCTATTTTCAAAAAAAATATAGAAGAATATTCAAAGTGATCCAAAAAATTGAATACATTTAAGAACCAGCTATCATCTTTATAATTATGTGTAGTATTAAAGGACTATCAAGACATTGTAATACATGCTAAGATGATGTTAAAGGTATATGGTATCAGTATATAAATATGGTGCAATTTGGCCTAAAATAATAGCTTTAATATTAGAATATATATGGAACCATTCAAATCATTGTATTGGAGTAGATATTTTACTCCAACATATTGAGAAGAAGTTGGAGAAGAAAATTGAGTTAGTGAATATCTTGTAGTGGAGGTTAATATTAAAGTAAAAACTATTCAAGATCATATTAATGTAACCTAGAGAAGGAAACATAACTATGATGATAATGGAAGTAATGAATTGGAATTTAAAGTTAAATATCACATAATCTTAAAGGGTATAAAATGGAAGGGAGTTGTATGATTTTTTAAAAGGGGGATGTTAAACCCTAGGAACATTAGGACTTTTAATGTAAGATAATGAATTGGACCTGTAGCTTACATATTGGCTATTCCACCTAAGCTATATTAAGTACACATTGTCACCCATGTTTCATTACTAAAGAAATACGTTCCAGATCCAGTGAAATTACTCACATATAAGGCAATATAATTATAGAATGATATTTATTTTAAAGTGGATCTTGTAAAGATTCTTGACTCTAGAGATAAATTGTTATGAAACTGTTCAAATCAATTGGTGAAATTCATGAGGAGAAATAAAAAACTAGAACATAGATCTTGAGTAGCCTAAAGAAACTTTGAGGTATTAATATTAACTTTTATTCAATAGACAATATACTCCCCAATTTTTGGGATGAAATTATTTAAGGTGGGGGGGGGGGATGTAATACATGAAACCATACTATAGAGGTAAAACACCCTATCATAAACTATCACACAATTCACACTCTAAAGTTATCTTATTCAAGAATTTATTAAAAAGTTAAATTTTATATTTTTAAATTTAAAAAATTTACTTCATTATTTAATTCATTAAATCAAAATTATCTTAGTTTGAATTTTTGAGCTTCTTCTAAAAAAGTTGGGTTTTGGTTAAAAAATATGATTTTCATGAGACTTGTAATTTATATGATTATCATTATATAAGAATGAAATTAATATTTGAAAAAACTATGTCATAAAATATGAGTTTAATAAATAAAAATATGTATTTTAAAATATTATTTAAACATATAAATCATATGTCCAAATATTTTAGAATTAATTTAAATGTTACGTTAATAAAAGTTTTTTTTCATTATTTTATTTGAATCATGTATTTCAAGGGAGATTATATTTTTCATTGAATTTAATGCCCCTTAAATTCTATTTAATTTATTATCAATTAATTTTTTTTCCATGAAATCCGTATCTAAGACAATTTTATCTTTAAAAAAAAATTAAACTTAAAATTTTATTTTCATAAAAGCCATTTTTACATGATTGAGTGTGTTTGTTTTTAAAAATAAAATCTAAAATATTTTGATATTTTATTTTATAAAGTGATATATAGTTCTTAAAATTAAGTATGAAATTAAGTAAAAGGTTCAATCTTAATTTCTTTTCAATCAAATTGGTTTCGGAGGTTAATAATTAATTAAAAAATTAAAAGTAAATTTGGGGAAAAAGTTTAAAAGGTAACAGAAAAATATATAGAATAATATATGTTGACTAAGAAAGTCTCTATGTTGTATTTTTTTACCACACTCACTATATCCTCCTATTGTTTCATTTTTTGTTCTTAAACCCTGAATAACATGTTTACATTATTTAAAAAGCAAGGGTTATTCCCAAAACTACCATCCCTCCACTTATAGAAGGGTAAAAATCAAACCACTTCAAGACTGTCATATAATTATAATTTCTACTTGAAACACTTAAATATTTTTCCTCATATAACTCTATCCCATTTTAAAAATATTATAGTCTCTATTAATAGGCATCGATCCTTCATTTCTAGGGATAATTCTTAGGAAAATTCTACTCCCTAACATGAGTATTATCAACTATATAACTTTTATTATTAATTATATTAATTGAAAATTATTCTATAACCACTAATATACTAATTTTATTATCATTTATATAATTTAATGACCTAATATTAAGGTTATAAACATTTTTTATTAATTTAACTCAACAATTAAGAAAAACCTTGTTGTTTGTGCATATATGAAGACTACCCCAACATGAGAATCAATATTTATTTCACATCAGATCCACTAATTGATGGTTCCTTGAATTTTTTATTGTGTAAGTATTATTTTTATGGTATCTTTAAGGTTTTGGTATGACAAATTGATGAACCAATTAATGATATAATTGATAAATGATCATTATTTATTCAATTGTTTAAAATAAACATGCTAAGAGGAAAACCATTTATTCATATTATATAATATTTTAAAATCCCAGATAATCTTGATATATAATTACAATAAAACAAAATAATAATAATAAAGACCTAACAATCAATTCATTTATAGGGGTGTGAACATGAAAAAATATTGGTGATCAATGAAAGAATGTTCAAACATCAGTTATTATTCTAGTTTGAGAAAAAGGGAAAAAATAAAACAAAAAACAAAGAAAGAAAGAACGGTAAAAATAAGAATACACTATTTATACTCATGTTAAGGATAGTAATAACTTGAACTATCTCCCTAGAAACAACTCCATGTTTATCACATGGTTTTCATGGGCCATAGCTAAACATAATTTCTATTTTACTCATATTTTATCATAATGGAGGACTGGGTTCATCTCTTAAGGATAAGGTATTGGGAGTCTCACAATCCTACAACTAATATAACTATATTTTTTCAATTTCAAAAAATCTAGAATTGTTTTTTAATATTTTTTGTTTATTTATTTAGTTAATTAAAACAATTTAAATAGATTTTAACATAAGCATGGGTGAAAGTTATTATATACAGGTTTGATCACATAAATTATTCATTATCAACTTAAATTCCCATCTAAAAATGGAATCAATATTATTATACCATTTATATCCTCTATCTAATTTTTGGGTGTAGATATATACAAGAGAAATTCCTCCTGATACATTTAGTTCCACATATTTCACAGTGAATAGGTAATGACCACTCTCTATCAAGGAATTTAGTATATCAACCCCATCTCTATCGTATGGTGTTCATCCCTCAATCTGTAGTTCTCCTCTATATTCACTTTGAACCGAGAGAGGGAGAGAGAGAAAATAATTGATAAATTCTATGATGTATGATCTCATCAGAAATAGATAATTAATATCATAATTATAATTCATTCCATTTTTTGTAATATCAAGGTTGAAACCTAAAAGTAATTAAATAATAAGGTTCCAATTTTATCACCCCTAGAGACATATCCCTTGTGTTAGTTCTCCATGTTTTGGAGTTGAAGAGATCATGTTAGGAATATGTAATTGATATTAAAAAAAAGTAGTGAAATGGAGAAGAATATGACAACACATAACAGATTAAGAATAGAATTTAGGTTTTAATTTAAATGTATAAAGAAAATGTAGAAAAACATTGCAGCTATTTTTAGAAGATTCCAAATGTTTCGAATGGGATAGGGAGAAAATATTTATCATTGCGGCCTTCTTCAGCCTCCAATTCAGTTTCGAGGCATGCTTCTTAGATAGACTCCTTATATTCAGCTTTTATGGAAATGATAATTTTTTTAGGATCGTATCTTACCAAGATCAACCTCTCTTTATTTTGATTGTGAAGAAATTCAGTACATCACAATATAGAGGACGTTATTCTATTCTTTAAATTTTGGAATTTTGATTTGGATTTCACCAGGAATTGGGAAGTGGGTTTGGACATCAGTGGAAAATTTGGCCAAACCAGGATTGGTCATGGGATGTCATTATAAATGGATAAGAAATAAAGAAAATATTTTTTTTTGCAAAAAATTATATATAAATATTTACCTTCTAATTTTTTATTTCTATTTTTATTATTTTTTTATTCTTTCCTATTGAGATCATGTGTGGAGGGGTTATTATTTTCTATGTTTTAATAGGATTATAAGAGGTAGAAAAAACTATTTCAGATTCTACCTTTCTCATAATAGGAGAGAGGCTTGAAATTTCTCAAGATCGTGATCCATCACCAAGACAGGTGTGGAATCTCCTCTGTGAGCAGAAAACTGTATGGCTAGGGCAGTGGTGTTTCTTTGGTTTTGGATCACAACTGTTGATTTAATGTGGCTGGTATATCTCCATCAATCTTGGATAGGCTTCATATGAGCTTTGGTAGATCAGGTTCATCAACATCCAGTGGCAATGTCTTCCTTCTTTAAAAACCCGAACAGTTAAAATATCTCGACAACTAGCTTCCATCATTTATTTTGGTTCTCCTCCAGGTGGATGTCAATGAGCACATGGCAGTGATTTGGATTCGTGTTAATAGTGGTAGTAGTGGATCTTGTTCACCCCATGACAGATCTCATATTTAGTTTGTGTAGCTAGATTCCATTTCAGTTAGTGATTTTCAGAGGTAATGGGTAATCTTTAACATCCTTTAGTTCCTACTAGTTCAATAGTTATTCTAGAAAGCATTTTTGGTTGAGGGAGAAATGGTCATGGGTAGAGATGATACCATGAATTATAGGATATGGAGGTGACCAAGATTAGAGCTCATAGTTAGGTTAAATGGGTCTCATGATCATTATAATGACCACAACATGGGGTAGTATTAGGAAAGGTGTTGGAAATTCTTATGGATAACATATAGATCATGAGTGGAGGTGTGGTTGAGAGTTTCTCATAGTAGTTTCTGGATATTTCAAAGAATGTGTGCCACGATAGGCATACTAAGCATGAGAATGTGTTTTTGTGGTTATTTGACAATCAACATGCACATTTGGTGTTGTGAACATGAAAAGAACGATCACTTATGGTCTTTGATTTTTTTTGACTTCAACAAAAAATCGTTTCTCTTAGTTCACTATTTTTTAAATAATTAATTTCAATTCATTAAAACATTAATATTAAAAAAATTTATTTAAAAACTATTTTAATTTATAGATTTTCATTTAAATTCAAAAGAAAATTTTGACTGAATTAATATACAAAAATATAATTTGTTTAAGAAATTAATTCGAAATTTAATATTTGAGATTCTAATTTCAAATCAAAAAAAGTAATCACAATTTTAATGGTATTATTTTTTCGAATTATCCTAAATAATGAATATATCAAATAAAAAAAATATTTTATGAAAATTATATTTATATTTTGATTTTAGAAATTCATATAAAATAATTTATTTATATAAGAATCATTTAAATTTAGTGGTAAATAAAATAAAATAAGAATAAAATGTTGGAATATTCATCTCACATCCACAAGGCTTTGTCAACCATGTGATGTTGTCATGGTTTTTATCCTCGAATGATGCTTATTTCATGTTTTATGTTGTTGGAAATTTCCTAAGTTTCTATGATCATCTAGTAACATGTTCATTATGTTTTGTTTCAATGGAATGATTCATTATCCTTCTCTTTTATGATATCATTCCATGCCATTTTACTCACATGTTATGATTCATTATAATGTTTAATCCCAAAATAGTCTTTTTAGTTCACCCATTTATTTAGGTATTTCCCTATGTTATCCTATGTAGTTTTATTAACATAAAGGTATTGACGATCTCAATATAGAGATTAAAATAATTTTTTTTATTTTATATTCACTTTAATGTATTATGAAACATATCTTCTAAATAAACTATTTTTTTCGATCCATTGGTTGTATTTAGGGATAAATATATATTAAAAAAATCATGTAATAATTTAATAAAAATTCTTGGATAACTAAATAATATCTTCATTGAAAATATTGAAAAAAAACTATAGGGAATGACGTGATATATATATATACCATAATATTTTCAAGTATATCTTATATTATAAGGATCTCAACTGGAGGAAAATAATATGACTACAACTAATCGAGCACAATACACTACCACCCTGGGAATGAAAACAAGGTGGATGATTCATTGAGTAGGAGGGACTATGGAGTTCTAACCAAGATGAGAATTAGAAATAATCATATATATGGAGATATAATAAATATGGATTTAGTTATTTTTTTTGGAAAGGGGTACAACCATTCATTTTCCAATTAATTTATTAACCAACCTTACTAGAAAAGATAGCAAAGTACTTGATGGATGATAGAAACTTAAAATGGGATATTAAAGAAATAAATGATGGGAAATTGTAATATTTCATCTATAGAGATAGAGTGTTGATGTTGGGGAAGAAGTTATTTATTATATCCATACCAGTGTTGAAGAGGGAACTATTAGATGAAGAACATATATGAAATTTTTTTATACACCACATATACATATAAATATTTAAGAGAAAATTTCTTGTTGGATGGTATAAAGTGGGAAATTTCAGACTCTAGATCCATATTTTTTGTATAAAAATAGGTAAACTATTAAATATAGCATCCCAAAGGAGTCATTAAACCCTTTACAATACCTATATGGATGTGGGACAATATTATAATGGAATTTTTCATAGGACTCTAAAATAATTCAAGCTAGAATAATTAAATTTGGATTATCTTTGATTTTCTTGATAAGTTGTATCATTTCTTAGAAATAAGAGAAGTTATACCCCTTTATATTCTTGATTGATTCTATATCAATGAAATCACAATACATCCTATGGATCCTATATCAATTAAATCTGATTGTGACCCCCCCAAGTTCACTTCAAAAACATGGAATAATCTTAAAAGGGATTTTAGCAATCAAACACATTTAAGCACCACCTATCATCTATAGAATGATGTGCGGTCTGAAAGGACTATCTATAATTTTTAATACATGTTAACAGGATGTTATAATGACTTAAAAGGTTACTGAGTTCAGTATATAAATTTGGTGGAATTTACATACAACAATAGATTCAATTTTATAATCCATATGACACCATTCAAAGAATGGTCTGAGAGTAGATATTTCACTCAGAAATATTGAGAAGATGTTTAAGAATGAGATTTTGTTGGTCTATATATTGTAGAGGAGATGAATTTTAATGTACACCCTATTCATGATCATATAAAAGTAGCATAGAGAAGGATGCATAATTATGCTGATAATGGAAAAAAGTTATTGGAATTTAAATATAAAGATCACATAATATTGAAGGTTTCACTATGGAAGGGAGTTATATGATTTTGAAAAAGGGGATGTTAAACCCTAAGAACATTAGGCCTTTTGAAGTACTTTAATTAATTGGAGGTCTCGCCTATAGATTGACTATCCATACCAAGAACTCTAAAGTACACATTTTCACCCACGATTCATTACTAGGGAAATACATTCTAGATCCAATGAAAGTACTCACATATAATGGAATATAGTTGTTTAATGGATTGTATTATAATGAAAATCTTGTAATGATTCTTGAAACTAGAGATAAAGAGTTAAAAAACCATTCAAATTGATTGGTAAAATTTGTATGTAGTAATCATCAACTAAAAGATAAAACCTGGTGATCATGAAGAATCTAAGAGGTATTAATATCCATATTAATTCAATATACAATATATTTTCCAATTTTATTGATGAAATTTTTTAGGCGAGGGGAGGGAATGTAATACCTAAAACCGTACTATAGAAGAAAACACCATATCATAAACTATCACACAGTGAACAATCTAAAGAATGTTGATTCAAGAAATTATTAAAAAGTTAAAATTTATAATATTAGATTTAAAAAACAAACTTTATTTTTTAACTCATTAAAAAAATTATATTAGTTTGAATTTTTGTGCTTCTAAAAAGTTGGTTTTTAGTAAACAAATATGATTTTCATGAGACATGTAATTCATATGATTATCATTATATAAGAATGGAATTAAAGTCTTAAAAACACAAGTAATAAAATAAGAATTTAATAAAAAAAATTAATTTTAAAATATTATGTGAACATATAAATCCCATTTCCATAAATTTTGTAATTAATTAAAATGTTAATTTAATAAAAAACTATTTTTGGTCTTTTATTTGAATCATGTATTTCAAGGGAGATTCTATGTTTCATAGAATTTAAATCACTATAAAATCTATTTTTTTATCAATAAATATGTTTCAATAAAACATGTATATATGAAAATTTTATCTTATAAAAAAATTTAAGATCATAACAATTATTTTTATAAAATCTGTTTTTACGTGATAGAGTGTGTTTGTTTTTAAAAATAAAATATAGAAAATATAGAAATTTTAATTTATAAAATGATATTTAAATTTAAAACATGAAGGATAAGATTAATTAAAATCATAAATCTTAATTTCTTTTCAATAAAATTTATTTCTAAGGTCAAAGATTAATTACCAAGGTAAAAGTAAATTTAAAGAAAAAGGTAAAAAGGTAAAATAAAGATATCTAAAATAATAAAACATGACTCCAAAATTGTATCTGATGTGAGGTTTTTCCAAAAACTCATTATATCCTAGAATTTTTTCCTTTTTTTGGTCATATAACCTGAATAGTATGTTTACATTATTGAAAGTGTAAGGGTTATTCCCAAACCTACCCTTCCCTCCACTTCTAAAAGGGTAACAATCCAACCACTTCAAGTCTAACATCTAATTATAATTTATACTTTAATGTATTACAAATTTCTCCTCCTATATCTTTATCCAATTTTAAAAATCATATGGTATCCAACAATAAGCACAAATCATTTATTTATAGGGAGAATTTCCAAGAAAATTCAAGTCCTTGGAATGAGTTTTATGAAGTACTTAGATTTTATTTTTAATTATATTCATTAAAATTTATTATATACAAACTAATATACTTATATTATTATCATTTATTTACTTTAATGTAACAATATTAATGTTATAATAATTTTTTAATATAATGCATCCATTAAGAAACAAATTGGCATTTGTGCATACGTGCAGACAACCGCCTCCACAAGAAATAAAATTTATTTCTCATAACTTCCACTAATTGATGGTTCCTTGAATTTTTGTTGAGTAAGTATTATGTTTGTGGAATTTTTAAGGTTCTGGTATGAAATATTGAATATCCTATTAAAGATATAATGGGTAAATGATCATTATCAATTCAATCATTTAAAATAGATTTTCTAAGAGAAAAATAATTTATTCAAATTATATAATATTTTCATATACATTAAATATTCTTGTAATTTATCTTTTATATCATACAAATAATCACTAAATTATATAATTTTTCCTCTTTTATAATGATATTACCAATAATCCACCTCATAATCATTCATGAAATCACGTTATGTTCATGTTTGGGCCAGTTTAACCACCTTCTTAAAAAATACTATGAATTTTTATTGTGAATGAAAATGGTAACTTAATTACATTTATATTATAAAAAATATGTGTAAATAATGATTTATTTATTTTTTATAGTTATATTATATGAATATTTAATTCAATAATTATTAAAACACTATTCAATCAACATAAATAACCAAAACATGCTTGTTATAAATTTCATCTTCAATGATGAAGAATAAAAACCTCATGAAATAAATTTGATACATAATTATAAATCATTTTTAATAGTAAATGAATGACCTTGTAATTATTAAATTTGGAATAAGATGTAATACATACAATATAATTATGAAACTAGTATGAATGATCAAAACTATAAATAATTGATGTGAATAATAGTTAGAAATCATATAGAGAATGACTATTTATGAAGATTATAAATGGGAATGGATATGAATAAGGATATATATTATGTTAATAAGAAAAATATGTTTTTATTACAAGAGGTTAAATTATGTTCTTGGATTTCAGGATAATAGGTAAGGGTTTCTTATCTCAAAAGTTTCTCTTTGGGAAATGTTTTTTATTATTATCATGAACCAGACAAGATAACCCAGTACTCTAATACCGAAGCTATCAATAACATAGCTTGAAGGGTGTTCCCGATCCCTATGGTTTTCTGAATAGTACCTAGAATCATAAAAGAAAAAAACTGGGAATGAGTTTTCCATATAAATAGTTAATAAAACAGATACATATCAGTATTCTCAAAGAAAAATTCCAATGGATACAATACCAAAAGAACAAGTTAAACAACCCAAGTCCCAATGGATACATAAATCCAATCGCAGTGAATAAAAAACAAGAACACCTCTAAGTTTTTCTTTCCCCTTGCTCTATCCTAAAATATGTAAATCTAGAAATTCCTGAAGGAAATGTAAGGGTGTCAGATAAAAGACTAATAGGGTCTCACCATGCATTCCATAATAAGATACCATAATAAATAAACCATATCATTAAATCATTTTATTAAAAAATAGGCATGGAAGTAAATTTTCATATTTAAATCAAAACATCCTTTTCATTTTAAAATATGAAAAAAAATTGGACAATGGATTATATTAACATTTTATATAAAATAATTTATATAACTCACTAGGCATGAGTATAGAAGTTTCAAAATAAATGGAATATATATTTATCAAGTAATCACCATAAGAAACATGGTCATATTACTTAAGGTACAATAGTTCTAAGCTATGAGATCCTCTCACATCTCATATCAATGATCCAAAAAAATATTTGTACACACATCCCTCAAACACCGGCCAAAGGGGACTCATCAACATCCCATCAAGGATAAGATCTTCCCAACTAGGTTTTTGTTCGAGTTATAAAGATTCAATATATTACCATGGAATTACCATCCTAGTGTGTTTGTACCAAATAACCCACTAAATACCTAGGATCCCATATTCTTAATCAATCCATCAATAATGGGAAAATTTTCTCAAAACAGTTTGAAATAATATTCCCCCTTTCCAGTTTCAATATTCCAATTTCACTTTTAGATCTAAAACGTAGGTTTTTGATCAATTCATGATTTTTTTCAGAAAAAACAACCAAAGGGTCTTATCAAATCAATTTAATACATTTTTCTCAAAATTCAATTCCACATATCAATTTCACAATTTCCATCAAATGCAAATAATTCATTAATTTCTAATTCTATTAGAATTGGGGTTTTCCCCGAAAATTTATTCCAATACAATTTTAAATACCAATTATCATATAATTAGGGTATCATAATTTAATTTAATTAAATATAAATCAATCATTCAATTCAAGGGTTATTTAAATGAAAAACATTAATGAAATCTACTACCATTTTCATGAGAACACAATGCCCACAACAAGACTCACGAATAAAGAATGAAGGAAGGGGAGACATAGACACTCAACATAGAATATTTATTCAATAAAAAAGAGTGTATATACATAAATATTATGATGATATATCAAAATATAGAAAAGATAATAGAGATAAATGGAAGATACTGGGAGACCACTTACCTTGAGAGATACACCACAACAATCCTAAAAAACAATCAGAGAATGAATGATTTAGAGGGATTAGATATCATAAAATTTGACTAATATTGGGTCTAGGCCAAGAGGGAAGATCTATAGAATGTAACAAAAGGAAATCATCCATGTTTCGTAGTTTAAAACACTCGGTCAGTATTTTACATGGTGTGTAACCCAATTTCACACCGTGTAAGTGTTGAGTCCCCTATATGCAAAAAAACACATCGCCTTTTTATTAAAAACTATATTTTTAAAATTTAAATTTATTTTAAACTGTACATGATGTGTAACTGTTCATTATATGTACCCATTTCATGGAATCTTCTAGGTGATGATTACATACTATGTAACAGCATTACATGGCATGTAAATTTTCAAAAGATTGCAAAAACTATTGGTTTTATGAAAACCACTTCCACAAATCCCTATATTCAAAATTAATGGTATCCTACCAATTCTTTATTGGAATTATTAAACAAATAAAAAAGGGAAATCATTTTTTTAAACATTAATGGAAAAAAGGTAATAAGGTGTTACAACTTCCACACCATAAAAACTTTCTGTCCCCAAAACGCCTATAAAAAAACTTTCATATCGAAGAGGTGAGTCCACTACTATCTCATATGTGCCTCATGCTCTCATATCTAATGAGATTAAAAACCATGATACCATAGTACATTGACCAAAGATACATCCTCCCATAGAGTAACTTTGTCTCAGAATCAACAATCCTAACTTGATGCTTTGTTACAGATAAATGAGAATCAACATTAAAATCACTCCATCTCAAAACATGAGATGGATCAGAATGATACTTAAGTAGATTTGGTACATGGAAAATGTTATGTATCTATATCAACTGTATATCAATTTCTAAATGGCAATCCAATATACTGACATTCACAATAACCTTAAAAGGTCACACAAAATGAGGATAAATCATCCATTGACTCCCAATCCATCGATGGTGAAAATGAGGTGAATTGTTTTTGAAAAAACATATCACCAACTATACATTACAATTATTTATAATGAAAACCAATATAAAATTTAAACCATATTTTTCCCATAAGTATACATTGATACATCAAGTAAATATTTTCAATCATCTCTTGAACTAAGCTTAGTCCAACCAAGGATTTGTCACTAACATCTGACCAACACAAAAGAGATTTTCATAGAAATCCATCAAATCCATTAAAGTATCCATTTTAACCATAAAATGGTAACCATTGTTATAAGAAAACTCAACTAGTTCAAAATGGTCTTCCCATGATCCACCAAAATCAAGGAAACATGCAAGAAAAATTTCCCCAAGAATTTGTATATCCCTATTTTTCTGGACTTCCATCACTGGATGGAAATCCATAATCCCACTAACCTAAGATGTAAAATTAATCATAAAGGCCTCTCAAAAATAAATAAGTAAAACTCGGATATCTATTAGTGACTATAGAAGATAGGACACAGTGAAAATGAACAATCTTTCTCATATACAGATTTCCCAATTCTTCAACATTGGTTGTATCGAAAATTTCTATAATGTGAGGTGAATTGGTTAGCCTATCAATCACAATCCAAATCAAATTACTATTTATCTAGGAATGTGGAAACCCAATAAAAATGTCTATACATGCTTTATCCCACTTCTTGGTTAGAACTGGAAGTGGCTGAGGGAAAGCTGAAGGCCTCTAGTGCTCATCCTTGACCTGTTATAAGGTATAACATTGACCAAAAATATCATCAATATCTCCTGTCATACTAAGATACTAGAATCATTTCCCCATATCATAGAACATATTTTTTGTTCCTAGGTAGAATTACCATTTGGAACACTGGACAATACAACCCTAACCCCTGTTTCCCAATCACCTATATGAAACTACGAAAAAAGATCCATCAAGTTCCACTATTATGAAGAATATTTCATAGACTAGGTTATAAGTTTCCTACTTAAAAATGTTCAATGAAATTCCATTTCTATATGGTATAAGAAATATCAAAATCATTGGACTGAAGGTTCTCTACACAATGCCTCTAGTATATACTCAAATCTGTTTAGAGAAATTTAACTCAATCTCTTATGGTCAGAATACATGGTAAACCTTTCTATGAAAATATAATATCGTTAACACTTTAGAGAAGGCATAAAAACTTCAAATTGAAGGTCATGGGTCAGATAATTCATCTCATGTGGCATAATATATAGATATTCATAAGTAATTATGTTATCACCTTGTATAATAGAAAAAACCAAACCTAAACTTGATGTGTCAAAAAATACCACATAGCCCTACCTGACCTTGGAAAGAGTCTACACTAATGTCGATGTAAAAATAAATTTCATCTCAAAAAAAGAACTATGAAATTTCTAATCCAAATAAACCTTCAATTTATTCTGAGTTAGAGCATTCTTCAGAGAATCTAATTTAGATAAGTCCTTTATGAACCAGCAATAACATCCATCTAAACTCAAGATGCTCGTAATCTCATTTTTTGTGGTTGTTACCATGTAATAATAGCTTTCACCCTCTCAAGATAAACTAAAAAACCATGTTCTAAGACCGCGTGTCCTAATAACATCACTTCGTAAATCCAAGAATCACATTTCTATATCTTTTCATTAAGTTAGTGATTTTTCAATAGTTTTAGAACTACTGAAATATGATGCACATGATCCTCCTCAGAGTTTGAGTAAACTAGGATGTCATCTACAAAGACCAATGTGAAATTATCAAGATACTCATGGGCGATCATTTTAATAAAATATATAAAGACTGTAGGATCATTGGTTATACCAAAGGACAAGAAAATATGCTCATAATAGAAATAACTGTTTTAAAAGGTTTTTTTTTCAGAATTATAGACTCTTTTATCCCCAAATGTTGATTATTGAATCAATGATAAATATTCAAGAACCACATCAACCCTTGTATATGTTAAAACATATTATAAATCTGTGGTAAAAATACTTGTTCTTTACTGTGACTCGATTGAGTTTTTAGTAATCAATACATTGGTGAAGGTT
This sequence comes from Viscum album, assembly GCA_963277665.1. Lineage (NCBI taxonomy): Eukaryota > Viridiplantae > Streptophyta > Magnoliopsida > Santalales > Viscaceae > Viscum > Viscum album. The sequence goes on from OY728128.1 coordinate 1,751,113,314, forward strand.
TCTAGTATATTTCTTGAAAAATAGAATAGGCCTCACCCAAGGTGATACACTCAGGTTTATGAAGATTTTCTCTAACAGATCATCCAACTGAGACTTAAACTACTTCATTTTAGCTACTTCCATATGGTAAGAAGGAATAGAAATTGGTTGAGTACTAGACACTAAATTAATAGAAAAATCTACCTCTCTTTCTAGAGAAAAACTAGATAAGTCATAAGGTAAAACATCTGGAAACTCATAAAAAAATGGAGGGAGAACACCACTAAAGTATTTCCACTCCAGATCAAAAGAAAACAATAATATTACTTTACCAAATTATGGATATTAAGTTCAAATATGCTCTACATCAGGTTACATTTTCATAGAATGATATGACACACCCCAACAAGCATATTAAATGAAACCCAACAAAGATAACAATCAATTTGGGATTTACTAGAAATGAGCCAATCCATCCTTAATATGACATCAAAACGTTTCATGTTGAGAAGCAGAAAATTCTAGATAAGCTTGATATTTGATAATGAGAAAACAGAAGTAGGACAATGAAGACCCGACTCTCTCTTTGTTCTAATGGTTTTTGTAATATCCATCATATAAGACAAAATAGCCATATGAATATTTAACATATTGAAAATATTATTTGATATAAATGATTTATATTCACCTGTATTAAATAAATACTTAACTAATGATTAATCTATAGTGGTGGTACCATCAATAGTCATTGTACCCATATATGCTTTCTATGGATACTATTTTACTATGTTATGAATCTTCGTTCCAGATGCCTGTGGTCAGAACCCCTTTTTACAATAAAAAATTTATTTCACCATAGAAATTTTAGATGATAATGATTCTATTACACTACATGGGGTAGAAATGATATAACATGACTTCACCAAGAGTCATAAATTTCCACAAGAGTTATATATCGTGGTTGCCTCTGTGAAAACCCATTTTGAATACCCTGTATTTCCATACTCAAAGAAAGTAAAAGCATCATTTCTAATCACTACACGATGTATAGAATAAACTTTATATTGATATACAAAATGAGACTCATCAATATTTCACTTCCCTTTATGGGAATTTGATGAACTTCCACTAGGAGAAAAAGTAACTCCTATCAACTCTGAATTACCAAAAAGATCAAGGTCAATAATCAATTCCCTATCTAGAACATCTATATAATAAGATATCTTTAGTAAGAAAACATAATAATGATTATAATATTAAAGTCCCATCTTAAACCATTGAGTCTTCATTTTCTCATTTGATATAAAATTAGGTGAAAAATGCTCAATATAGTGAATTGGTTCCCATATTATTCTATGGTTCGATCAGCCTACTTGAGTTTGAAAAACTCCATATCCAAACTGGAACTATACAATATTGATAAAACGAGTAAGTGAAAACTTCTTTTAAGGTCTTAAATTATAAAACCTAATGAGTATTCACCATAACCATGAAATCCCACCATCTCCTGCTAGCTCTGTTTAGCTTGAAGGAGGAACATTTCAACTTGATTGGGTTAGGTGTCTACAAGAAGTAAAAAAAAGATAAATCCATATCAGCCAATCTTCTTCCTATTGAGGATCATTTGAGATAGGGAACACAGGTGGATTCTCGTCAAGTAAGTCCAAACAATGATTCTAAAATGAATCCATCAGAGGATCCACTGGTAGTGGTTGAACGGTAATGGGTTCTTGTGCCTATCCAAGAGCTTCGACATCACACATAATCACCTCAACTAGATTATGGTCCATGAGAAATTTTTTCACTATGTTTCATCTGTATCTTCATCATATATCATATTACCCCATATTCTCAGAGTCATGATCCTATAAAACATTAACAAAAAACATTTAATACATAATAATATTACAAAAAAAAACAAAAATCAACAAGGGAAATAGGGAAATTAATCACATAAGATAGATAAAAACAATTTGGATATATACCTATCCAAATAAAAAGTAGGTAAATACTATAAATAATTCTCAATACTCTTTTCCAAAAACACCCAAGGTGACTTAGGGCTCATTATGATGAGAGATAGCCTCAAACTCAATTGCAACTAAATCCCAAGTCCTGATAATATTTATCAACTGAATACTGTCATCAAGGAAAAATTATTAACCTCTATTTAATACCATTTTTTTAGAAACCATCCTAGATATCTGATTAATCTAATACCCAAGCCTACATTGAAAAATCCCAAAAGTTATTCCTAATCCCCACAAGTTAGAAACTAGCACCTGACATTATAGAAGAAAAAAAACTATTAACAGTTTCCCAACATACATAGCACTCAAAACCCAAAGAATCAATAACAACCACAACTTCAAAGTGATGCTTTCTCCTTACTGAATCCCAGTAGAAGGAAATATAAAAATTCACAAAGGTAAAGGTATGGTGTGAGCTAAATATAGATTGGGTCTCACTAGTTATTCCCTAATAAGATTCCATAAATCACTAGGAATGAGTAAATATTTTTTAAAATCAATGGATTATATATATATATATATCAAGTATTCATAATAAGTAACATGTTAATCTACCTTGAGGTATGATGGTTATAAGATATGAGATCCTCACACATATCATATTGGCGATCACAACAAAATGTGTGCACATTTCCCTCATACACTAGCCAAAAGATGACCCATCAACATCTCATCGGGGATAAGATCTACTGAACTAGGTTTTTATTACAGTTTTAATGTACCAATTAGTTTCTAGGGAAATACCATCCTATCAGGTTTCTACCAAATAACCCAAAAACTACCCTGGATCGTATGCGGTAAATCAATCAATTAGTAATGGAAAAATTATTTCAAAACTATTTAAAATAAAATTTCCCCATTTCTAGTTCCAGAAATCTACTTTAACATTTAAAAACAAAACTTTTGGAATTAATCAATTCATTTTTTTTAATATAGAAACAACCATAACTTCTCATCAAATAAATTTCATCCATTTTTCTCAAAATTCAATTTCATAAATCAAATTAAAAATTTCTGTCAAATTCAAATCACAACATAATATCCAATTGCATTGGAAGAGGGGGTTCCGCCACTAAATTATTGACAATAAAATTTCAAATCCCAATTCACAAGGAATTTGGTTTTCATTATTTAATTGAAATAAATCTAAATGAATCAATAAATTCATTGGTTTATTAATTGTAAATCTGAACGGAACCACCTACCTTTTTTAGGAGAATACAATGCCCACAATGGTAATCATGAATGAAGAACGAAGGAATATGAGATCTAGGAACTCAATATAGAATATTGTTTCAATAAAAAATAGTTTAGATCCATAAATCTCAATATGATATATCATACTGCAAGTAATATAATAGATATTAATAGAAGATATAGGGGGGCCACTTACCTAGAGAGATATATCACAACCAACATGACAAACAATCCCCGAACAAATGATCAAGAGGGATTTGATATCACTAAAATAAAATATGAGTGGCTCTTGGACTAATTGGAAGAGATGTAAGATGTAATTAGTTGAATTATTCCAAACTAATTGCTTTAAAATTCTCAGTCAGGATTTTTCAAGGTCTGTAACACAATTACATGTCATGTAATTCTTGACTCCCATATATGTCGAAAAAACCCATTTACTTTTTTTAATCAAAAATCCATTTTTTAATATTTACATAGTGTATAAACTATACAAAGCATGTAACTTTTAATGATGTGTACCCATTTCACAACATCTTCTCGACGATGATTACAAGTAGTGTAACACCATTACATGGTGCAAAAATCCCTAGTAGGCTTTAAAAGCTATAAGTTTTATGATGAAAATTCAAAAAAAAACCATGAATTCCCCATTACCAGAATCCTCCCTATTCCTTACAGACCTTATTCAGCCAATTAAAAAGGAAAACAAAAAAAGTTCAAAAAATAACTAAAAGAAATATAATAGGGTGTTACAAAAATGCACACAATTTCTATATTTTGGTTTATATATATTACCTATTTGATTTAATATATAATGAATTTACTATTCTCATTATGTTTAAATACCAATTCTAATCCCTCTATTTTGATATTTATTGTTGAATTTAAACCCTTATTAGATGTGGGGTGTCTCAATTTTCATTCCTTGGGACCAATGTTTTATTCAACACCTATTTTATTTTTTTATGGTGCATAAAGATCCATGGAATATGTTTTATTATATTACTCATGAAATTTATTGGATTTAAAAGTCTATATTTTTATCCCCCTCACATAATATTTTTATCCAAGAGTCACATAAATCATTGTAAAACTCAATATTTTGAATGGTGGAAAAACCATCAAAATTTTTGGTAAACTAATTTTGTGTAATTTTATAGAAAATAGAACCCTATTCGAATACAATCATGTGGATAATGATATGGGTTAGATTCACCTAGGGGTAGACTCCCTGATTTTTTTGGTTGTGCATTGGCTCAATCATCAGCCAAATGCACAATGAGTGGGCCTAAGACTACACACCTGGAGAGAAACTTCAAGGGGATATTCTTTATAATATTCACAAGCTCTTTTTGTACTATAATAAAGGATTTCCCACTATTTCCTTAGAATCATAACAATTTAATATAATTAATCCAAGTACTATCTCCCATGGATAACCCAAAACATTTAATGTACCCTCACCATTATATTTATTTGATAAGGGAAATTTATTTAATGTTGGAGACACCACATGACTTGAATGTCAATTAAGGGATATTATCTTAGACAACCAAAATATTATATTGACCATCATAGATCATTGGGTTTTCACCTAACACCCAAGATTAACTATACCTCCTTCAGCTAATGATGGAGTGTCTTTGTGCACATCATGTAACTATTCCAACCAATACAGGGCCCAAAAACCACATGATTATAGGTGAAAGAACTGATTCCTTGGAGTAATTCGAGTAAATATAGATCATACCTAGAATATAGTCAATTCATAGGTGGATAACCCTAGGAAATTCAAAAGGAACATGAATACAACTAGGGGGATATCCCTAGGTAATCTAATAGAATAAAACATATATCCAATTATTATGAAGATGATAATAGGTGATCCATATAAATGAGGAATACTAGTCAGATCCTAGAAATGTCTTTGGAATATAACAGTCATCAATACTAATGACTGAATCCCAGGTAGTACCTAGGGAATTTCATGTATCAGGTGTATCCATGAGATCACAGGGAATATTCTAGGTATTATATTGAGGGGAAAACAACTGCCTCTTGATGTCTCACACTACAAGGCTCAAGGGAAAAGCACCTATACGAATACAACTCATATAACATCAGACATAAGATTATTATAAGGTGGTGATCCTAGATAATCGAAAGTTAGTAGGAAAACTGTGAATCCTATGCATTAAATGATTACACCCACCTACTAAGGTCACTATAAAACATATATAAGGGGCAATCCATTTTCATCATAATCATGGAACAAACCTATACAAGGCATATATTTTGTGTCATTAGATAAATATACAATGGTTTAGATGATTAGAATTCCACAAATATGTTTTTTGACAAAATTATGTATAAGTTATAGATTTCAATTTTAAAATATGAACCATTTTCCACCAGTAATATCTATCATGAGAATGTACATTCATGTCATGTGAATCCTATATTACCAATATGATAAATTTACATGAGAATCTATCCAACATGACAAGATCTAAAAACATTAAATCTATGAAACTAATTATATCACACTATGTAAAACCATACTCCCGTAAAATCGTAAAGGGAAAAAATAATCTCATATCAATGGTAACCTATACGTTATATTAAAATATGTTCTCCTACTTTACCACTATAAGGTCTATCATAAGATCTGAAACATTCATAATTCCTTTCTACCGTATCCCCAAATTACATGAGAAAATAATGAAAAAAACCTAATACCACTTTGTAACATCCTAACTCAATCTATATCTATTGAGTAGTGATTAGAATATGGAAGTCTCTAATAATACCTCAGGTGAACCTCCCCCTACACCAATAGTTGTCAACTACTAATGGGATGATAGGATAATACAATGGGGAGACTATACCCCAATATCAAAGTAACTATAACTGCATAAATAATCCAAAAATATTTTACAATAACAAAACATCCAATTGAGTATGTAGATTCAATTAAAAGAACCAATAATAATAATGAATTTGGGAGAAATTACTCATAAAAACTAATGATCATTCCAGTATACAAGAACTAATCACACTGTATGATTGTTAGATACAAAAGGTAAATAAAATAATAAAGATACAATAATGATCTACCACCATATCTATATCCCATCATATACCATTATTATTTATATCTAGAATACCTATCACAATTATGAAACTACAAGCCTCTTCCCACCTTAAACCTATAAAAAGTGAAGTTTTCTTTATTAACCATGTTCCAAAGACACTTGATAAGGGTGTGAGTACAACTTAGTAGGTCACCACCAATGGGTTCCAAAAAAAATTTTAATGAAATTTTTGTGTGATTTGATATGCTCAGTTGAATAAATATACATAGAATAGAAGCAGAAATATTTAACCATCACCAATACTCTGTTTCTCATGTAACACATAGGATTGACAGCAAAAAATTCTACCAACGATCATGTGTCTTTGAGTATATCAGGTATTCACACCAACCAATATAGGGACCAACAACCATATAACAGTAGGTAAAACCACCGATTCTAAGGATTAGTCCTTGGAAGTCTAGATCTTACCAGGTATATAGCCAATTACGATGGGGATAAACCTAATAAATCTAATAGTAATAAGAATACAACTGATTCATAGGGGGTGAGCTTATAAAATATAATAAAAGAACACATAAAACTGATTCCTAGGGGTATAACCTTAAGAAATACTTATAAATGAGGCAAAATCTCTAAATTCCAATAAATTACTAATAATCCCATAATCATTAAGCCCCATGGAGTAATACCAAGTAGTATCATGAGAATTATAAGTATTATGTGAGTCCACTTAAGATAATAACATCCACCTCATGATTATGCACACATCAATGATCTGGGTAAAATCAAATGCCCGATACATCTCATATAACATTAGGTATAAGCTTATTCCTTAGAGTAAATACTAGGAAATACTAATTCAGTAAGAGAAATCCAAATATATGGATCACATCTATGAAAATATGTATAAATAGGCATATAATTGATTTTGTGGATCATATGCATGTAATTTTATATAAATTGGAATTCAAGACATATCATAATCATCCTATGAATCCTATACATTCATATATATAAAACTGAGGGCTAATATCCTCCTGTGATACATTATCCCACTATGAATTTGGGTTTTAAGGTGACACCCAAAATCATCACTGCCCATTCTCACACACACCCTCTTAGGAGTGATTCTATCATTGGGGAACCAACTAGGGTCCCTTGGTTACATCATACAAAAGAAACCCTTTAAACAACCTTGGATCCTTTTAATTTTTTAATTATAAAGGTAATTTTAATTCTAATGTTGTAGTCAGGTTTTTATGATATCCAAGGTCTGTATTGAGCTTTTTGAGTATTGGAACCCCTTTGGGAGATGTGTTTCTTTAGGATTGGGACCTGAGGGTATTTTAGTGTTTTGGGATATCTTAGGTGAGAAAATAATTCCCTTGAGGTTTTAAATATACCAAAAGTTCTACACAATTCCATGTCAATATGTTTTTATGAATGTGATGGAACATGGTGGGAACACATTTTAAAAATGTGTAGGGAGAAATTTCTTGGCAGAGAATTTTTTCTAGGAGTGATAGATGGGTAACCCACCACACCATAGTACATAATTATTGTGTGTTTTAATGACTGTGGAACCAAAAGAGTTCCACCTACGGGACAAGGATAGGATGAAATTACTTGTATAGGAATTTTTCATTTCATATTATTATAGGGGTGGCCAAAATGGTGAAGGGGTCTTCACTACACTATAGATCTTTTCATGGTTTATGGGGAAGATCCCTAGACACTATGTTGAGTAGGGAAGATCCTATCTATGGTGAATTTCTTTTTAATATCCATGAGGGTTTACTTGCAGAGAACTATGGAATTGAACTTTCCATGTTGGGCCCAAGTTTTCTTAAAATGGTGGAAACCCATTTCCCTTTGATTATAAAAACCATCTCCCCTCCTCTCTTCCTCCCTCTTGCACAATAAACCAAGAGGTCTATCCATTTTTATTACATTAGTCCCACTTGGTGTTAGGTGGATATTAGTAAAAATTTTAGTGAAAATTCATAGTGATATACTCTCTTCTATCCCTTCCCCCCTCTCAATTCTCCTTCTGATTTGGGTGATCCAAAATAGTTTTTGGTGATTATTTCAACCGTGTCATAGTAAGAATGGTCAGAAATGATAGGGATTCTACTTGAAAAGGGTAAAGGATGTCGTCATACATTGATCAAAATATGTTTTACTAAAGTTTGTTGTACGTTTTTTTATTTAAAAGGTTATATTTTACGGATTTGGTTAAATATTATTTATTAATATATTTAATCAATGTCATGTATTAGGGGTTTGTATTAGGATGGTTCCAATAGAATTCAATGGAACTTCCATGAGTGGTTAGTTATTATAACAGTGTGAAAGGTTTTTTTGGTGAGTTTTTAGTCATATTCCAAATTAATTTCATTTGGTTAATTAATTAAAATTTCTATAATTAAACGAGTTTGATGTTATTGAATAAACACATGTGTGTGTCCGGAGTGGACCACACCCTGTGGCTTGAGGTTTCAACAGGCATTAATGGTCAATGTAATTACCTGGTATTATGTCTAATTATTAAGAATTATAAAATTAATTATTATTTTTTATAATTAACTCAATTAATTGTTTTGCATTGAGATAGATTATCAAGAATTGATACAAGCATGGATGAACCTTGGATGGGCATAAGTAGTAATTTCCAAGTGGATTAATGTGATGATAAATACATTTCTAAGGTAGGTAGTCCGTAAGCCTACCCATTTAAATTTCTCATTTCTGTATGTAGGTGTAATGTGATATGTGTGGCCTCACCAATTTTGGTGATCAATCTTTTTTATAAAATAATTTGTTTAATTTAATGTAAATTCCTATACTGAACAAAGTTCGAATGACTACAAAAGATTATTATGCACTAACTTGATTACCTCATACATTGATGATCTAAGAAAAAATTATAAATGCATCTTTTATGACACTAGGAACCTGAGGAGTGTAAATGAACTTAACAAGATTTAGTATCCATAGTTTTAGGGTCCCTTAGAAACCTTTATGTAGAAGTGAGTGATAAATTGAGATGGTTGTCCAAGGTATTGGTTATGTAAGATCCTTGAGATGCCTTAATACTTAGATCTTGATGAGATGATCACGGGGTGAGTGTTAACCCACCTATGATATGTGAGAAAATGGGTGGGTAAAACCTACAGAGGTTTGTGTATTGGTTGGGTGTGAGGACCGACCTAGGTTCCATCAGAAAGGATATCATCTTGAGGCCATCTCATGTACCTGACTATACCTATGTGACCTATGAGTCCATAATGTAATTATGATGATTCCAAGGGAACCATTTCCTCTGAGTAATTCCCTTAGAGATAATATATGTGAATTACTTAATAGGAATTGTATAGGGTATCTATATTATTATGTGACCCAAGGGACCATAAAGGGTGCCTTATAGATAAAACAACCTTTGAGATGGTTTGTACAGGAATTGGTAGTGATGATTATGGAGGTCACCTTAGAACCCAAATTGATGATGTGATCCTATTATAGATGTGAGTATTTTTGGATTTTCACCTAATAGGCCCACATCAAAATGCGGGATTGGTTATTATATAATGTTAACCCCTTCATGATGCGTTACATGAAATGATTCAAGTGAGACCCAGAGCCCATCGAGATGTATCGATTTACATGTAATGTTAAGGATATTCTCTTTGGATTAATTTTTTTTTTCAATAGATATGATGATACCTATTGGATTATCTTTAAAAAAAGATGTATTTTGATACATGGGATTCCATGGAAGTTCTAATTATATTTTACCTTCATGGCTGCTACTGATGTGATGATTTGGGTGGTATTCACTCCCTTATGAGATTCCTATATTCATGGGATACCATGGATGTTCTCTATGAATCTAAACTTAAATCATGAAAATTGAAATTTTTTGGGATGGATGCACTACCCCTCGAGTCATGAGTGTACATGCGGGTGTCAGATTAAAACTCGAGGATCTAAATTAGTTATTTATTTACATTTTCATAGTACTTTTATTTAAATGACCAAATCACACATATAAAATATTATTTTACAATTACATAAAGAATCACATTGGTGGTTCCCTACTAATATTTACTCACACCCTGCTCAGGTGGCTATGACACATGGGTACTAGAGCATCTCTCATTGATTGTATGTTCAGGTAAGGTAAGGGCTTGGATTTTAATTGTTCATCTAGATAAAGTGGATGAATTTGGGGGATAAATTTGTTTCTTCTAAAGCATGTAGTAGATGTTATACATTTTTGTCTATTTATTTGTATATGTGATTTTACAAGTGGGTGATTAGTGATGGAATACTAACATGACTATGGATTCATATTACTGTTTTCTTTTGAACTATATTTAATATAATATGATATGTTTTATTGGAAATGTGTACTATAATTAATTATTCTCATGGGAAATATTTGGTCATTTATATTATAATTTCACACTCGGATATGGGGTATGGTCTCACCATGACAACAAACCATACCAACATTACTAGTCGGTATCCATTAGTGTATGGGTAGACATGTCTGGGGTAAAATAGTTACATGATATGGTAATAGTTATAAGGGAAATAAAATGACATTCTAAAAGATTTCTATTTGAACTTATGTGAATTATATCATAGTGTATCAATGTTTTAATTTTGTCAAACTATTTTGGAAGATAATAGACATGTGAAATAATAATTTGTGAGAGATTTTGATGGAACTTAGAATAGTGGGTGACATACACATTTTTCAATGAAATTTCAGGGAAGTTTGGGATGCGGGATTTATATTTTCGGTTTTTGTTTTAATGGAAGTTTTAATTCACCTATTATTACACACTTGAGTTTTATTAGATTTATGATTATGGGTTTTTGGCCCTTATCCCATTAATTATAGTACTATGTACATTCATTATATTTGGAATTATTAATTCACAATAAAAAAGTTAGATTTCTTGTGATTGAGATTTTAGATGATGAAAGTTCATCCATTTAATGTGTCCGTGATAATTTATATGGAATTTTCCCATAAACTAATTGGAAAGATTATACTTATCTGAACCCTAATATATTTCCTATAATAAAAATTCATATGGATTCTATAGAATTATTATAATTGATGTTGAAAATATATTACCTCAATAGAAGAGATACAATGTGACCTTATTAGGTAATCAAATTTTTATTTTACGCCTTATAGATAAACAACCAGTGTGTGGTTGCAGTATTCATTTCTCTCAGATAATAGCTTCCATTATTTAATGTGTTATAAATATCATATAAAGTGTATTCTTATATGGATTATTGGAAGAATTATACTTGACTGAACTTTATGATTATGGTATACTTGATGTAGGTCATGATGGGGTGATTTCATTGCATATATATGTACCTAGATGGGATTGTGGTTCTAAAGGGGTAGCCTCATATGTAGATTCTCAATAAAGAACAGTTCCCATAAGTAGGCTGATGTTTTGGCCTATGATGAATGATATGTGTATAAAAATATGACAACCCTAGAGTATATGGGTTGGAACATGAGTTTGCAAGTGATATTTGGGATGGGTGTAGAGACATTCCCCATTAGTTATGACCTAAATGAGATAAAGTTTGTGGTCTTGGTGGGAGAGATGAATTCCCGTGGGATGCGACTTAGGATATAAGTGATCTATATAATATGATTTAGATTCACTTAGTATGCTATGGTAACAGGTGGGAAGGGTAAACCTTGTCCAATGGGTACCCTTAGATATAGAAATCATGCGTATATTTTTTTAGTTGACATCAGTACATGATAGGTGTAAATAGTAAGTGATATAATCTTGGCAATGCCTTAGACTATGTGATAAGAATCACTTAATGTTCATGGGTGTCCATGTAGGTTTTGATGGAAGTATCAACAAGATACGAGACCCTACTAAAATTGGGGATGGGTTCGAATCAGATAGTTGATTATGACACAAAATAGATAGATCTAAGATAGATAGATCATGGATATAAACTTTTTGTTTTAGAATGAAGACTGAGTTGATGGGGGGGGGGGGGTCATACACTAGACCTTAGCATAAGATAAATGATCAATTTTAAGTTAGAGTGCCCAGTTTTTTATAGTTTGGTGAGTTTCTCCTGAGGGAGGAGAATAATTGGTTGATTAGGAACATGAGCATTAGTATGATGAGAAGCAACTCATGGGATTGTGAGTCATGTTTTGTGATCATGTGGTATATGATAATACAAGAATTGAGTATTTATGAAACCGAATTTGATAGTGGAAAAGGGCCATTTATGAGGCTATTTTAAGAACCACTATAACCCATAAGAGGATACTGAGTGTTGATGTTTATTTTTGGGAAACACCTACACGTGTGAGGGAAATTGAGAACTGTTTAGGCATGATTCTGTTGATTTGTGAATTAGTGAAAAAATATGTGCAAGTAGAGGAATAGTGGTTTTGATGAAAGGCTTTTGGGAATTATTTCTCTAGGTTATAATGTGTATTAAATGTGAAATGTCCCTTTATAATAGTGTAAAAATTAGAAATGGATATGGGTTTTGTGGTATAATAGACCCATGTGTACACAATGAAAAAGTATTGTTGGGAAGATGTGATGGTGGAAACTGTTGAGCTAATGCTCAAGGAGTGGCATAAGGGAATCCATATGATGGGGAGAACACTATAGGATTTCAGTTTGTGTGGACCTTATTTCAGATGTAAATATAGTATAAGTCTAAGATAATGCTCTTAGTAATCTAGGAGTGGAAAGTAGTTGATGATTATTTTTGGTGCTCAGGTATGAGTGGGATATAAATATTTGTGTACTGGTTTAGTGCACCGATGATATGGATACTCCCATAGTAGGGAATAGAATTAATCATGGAGGGGTGACAGGTGTGTTATAAGGGTCATGCATGTGATGAGATCGGTCATCAGACGATCAAGGTGGAATCAATATTCTAGTTAGTAGGTGAATACAATTTTATCTAGTTTTGTAGCGAATACTAGGTCAGAGATTTAGATATAGTACTAGATAGAATTCATGCATTGGCATTGGGATAAACATGGATTTGAAATGATCTTATGGGGAGTTAGATCGACAGTGTGTTGATTATTAGGATGATATCATGAAGATAATTTTGGTTGGATGAGTATTTAAAAACATAAATACACTATGAATTGGGTTTGTAGATTAGTGAGGGTATTTGGATGGTCTCATAATTCCTTTTAAAGTAGAGGAATCAAGGCATGGTGATATGTATGGGTGGGGATTTTTTTTCAGTTTTAACTAAAATCGTAACCAAACCATTATTTAATGTTTAGTTATTATAAATAGAAAACAAAACCACCATGTAGTGGTATGCTTCAGATTGCATTTTTTTTCTAAAACATTAATTCTCAGTTAAGTTTGGTTAGGAATATAGATTAATCTTTTTTATGAGAAAACCAATAAAGTTACAAGAAATTATTAATAACATAAGGGATGAATTGAATAGATCAATAAAATTAAAATATAAATGTAATTAGAAAAGATAAATATCCGAATATGGTGTTCTTATACCACCTTTAAAACCTGAAAGATTACATAAATATGTTTTCCATTATATATCTAAATAAATAAATTTAAAAAAATAAATAATGTAATTTAAAAAATCATAAAAACTATATAAAAATCATTAATTATATACAAAATTATAATTTAGTTTAATTATATTCTCAGACATTCAATGGAATTCACAAATGTCTCATAAAATAAAATATATAACATGGATATTTTCAAAAATTAATCAAAATTCCCAGATAAGTTTGACATTGAAACACCCAGAGGATGTGGTTGAATTATTATGTCGAATCAAATTTATAAATTTATAGTAACTTGAAATATATCAAATACAAACTGTAGAGTATCAGGGTAGATCCCATAAAGAAATGGGTTATAATATTCAATAGCATTGATTTTGTCATGTGTAATTTCACGTGTTTTGAAATGGATGAAAAATCCTAGGGGAATTTATATTTTTTGCTTCCTGGGTAGGCCATTTTTAAAATTATACTGTGGAACTTAATTCTGAGAGTCAGAACACTAAAATTTGTTTTTATTAAAGAAAATAAATTAGTTAAATTAAAAATTTAAACATTAATAAATTAAATGGGGGTAAATGGGAAATAATAATAATAAATAAAGGTTTCTTTAATAATTATAATAATTATTTTATTATTTTTGTTGTGTGATTATTATTATTATCATTATTGTTGTTATTATATTTATTACTAATATTATTTTTAGTTTAGTTATTATTTTTTTAGAGACTCCAAAGGGTATCATTAATTATGTTTGTAGAGACCCAAAGCTTGACGTACATGGACAATACATTACTTTTGCAGAATACTTAATAATAAAAAAACCAACACTCAAGGACCATAATAGTTTAGTGTCTTTGGAAACTTGGAATATAAACTTCTAATCATGTGGAAAGATCTTCAACATCTCCCATAACGATCTTCCCCTTTTTGTTACCTTACCTAAAAAATTTCTTTTAATCCTAGAAAAAAACATAAAAAGTGTGAGCTCAAATGCCTGGTAAGGTTAAGCATGGAGAAAATAAAACAAACCATATACATTTGTACATAAAAACAAGAACATAATTTTTAAACATTGAAATCTTGAGCAACGACATAAAACAAGGTTGTACGTAAGGCATAGATCATAATGGAACATAAACCATGATAAAATATCTTGTAAATAAAACTTTTAATTGTGGAAAAATATTAATCACATGATATTATTTCCATAGTATCCAAGGCATTGCTGCCAAGACCATCTTAGTGGACAAAGTCCCTTTCTGAATCGAGTTTACTCCTCGTTTTAGTCCTGTAACACTGAACCAGATTAACTTTCCATTCCATCCATGTCTATCTCATGAGATATAAATCTTTACCCAATGAATTGGAGGGAGATATAGGTCCCACCCATCTCATAATGAAATCATTCTTTCATGTGCCACAAAATCATAAATCCTACATCATAGCAGAACCCATGTAATAGAATGAGATTCTTTAACATCATTCCATCATAAAATAATCCATATAAAAATGGATATCATTTCATCATAAGAAAAATAAATCCATGTAAATAATTCAGACATTATACATGAAACATAAACTTATTAAAAAATGTCATTTTATATTGAAAACAGTTTTGAGAAAACAATTGAAATGAATTCTTGAGGAAAATATCCTTATTACTTCAAAATCATTTTCTTTTCAAAAAATTCCATGAAATTTTAAAAGAAGTGATTTTTTTTGAAAATATTCATGAAATATTTTAGAGGAAGCTTTATGAAAATTAGGAGTAAAAATCCGTTCATGCCGTATAAGTTAAATAAAACATTCTCCTCATACTTTTGCCAAAAAAGTCAAAAAGTACCTCATAGGGGAACAAAAGAAATATTCCTTCCATACTATGGGGTAAAAGTCAAAATGGGTAAAAAATTACATTAAACATTCATGAAAAAACTTTTATAAAACATGTATATGGATGATAACAATAACCCCAGTAAATACTTACGAATAAGAAATCTCGGATAAAAATGAGATTTGCAAAATTATCCCTTACCTTAGGTCCGATATGCTTCGTACGTATCCGAACCTCCAGTATAATGATTTAAATAATGTCATTGACTTATTATAGAATCATATTTATTGTTATGATATCACATATGGTTCACTTATGACTTTATATTACTCGTTCTTTTGTAAATTCCATGTTAAAGAGCGTTTTGGGTAAAATCGTTTCATTTGTCGTCTGTGTTTTGACTTGTAATTATTCATATGATTACTTAGATCATGATTACGTAATTCCAGAATATAAAACATGATTTATATATAATATATATTCATAATATACATATATATAATAGATCGATAAATGGAATGAAATACACCGTTCATGGAGACAATAGGCCGTACGTACGCATGAACGATGTTTTTGTTTCCTTATTGAATTTAATGGAATTAGGTAGATGTCATACACACACACAAACACACACACATATATATATATATATAAATCCAGTATCATTATTATGTCATATATTTCATTATTATTCATTATATATACTTTATAATCATTCATGAATGGTTAACATGGAGAATGAATCTCATCGCATTGTGGAGACGCTAGTCCGTACGTACGCACGAGCGATGATATCATTACCATGATCGTGGAATTGTATTGAAGTGTATGTATATTATTTCAGAATCAATATCACTTTACAATAATAATATAAAGTTATTCTCTGCACCATTATACCTATCCAAGTATGGTGGTGGTGGAAAACAGATTACACCACGGCGTGGAGACGGTATTCCGTACGTACACACACATAGTGATTATGTTTTCTGTAGGATGGATAAAAGATGAAATAGGGTTGTTTCATATTTATAATAACATATCAGTATATGATTAATATTTATTTTATTACTTTATAATGATAAAAATGAAGAAGAAGAAGTAGAAGAATAAAGAAACATGAGAAAATCAGAAGAAGAGATTACCTCTTCTTCGACGCACCTCCTTTAAGCTTCCTCTTAAGGAAGTAGAGTTAGTCTTTTGAGAAGACCAGAACCTCCAGAATGTTTCTAGGGAAGTGGATAAGAGAAATGGGCAGGTTTTGGCCGAGCTTCAAGGCTCAAAAGGGTGTAAAGAGAAGTGGGAAGGGGTTCTCTTTTTATAAGGGAGGAGAGGGGAACCTTTGGAAATATTAAAAATATTATTTCATAATAAATCTAAACCCACTTAAAAACTTTCAAAAATTACTCATATTTGAATATTAGATGAGATAGGGTTGTAATATCATCAACAAATAAAATTTAGACATGTATGGAATTTATTTTAAACATTATAAACTTGATTTATCCTTATTTAATCTATTAAATTTTATTTGTGGTAATAATATTCTAAATTCTAAATTGTTATATATAATTACTTATGTGCTTTGAATTATTAATAATTAGATAATTTCTGAAATTGTAGACTATATAAATTTAAATTTATAATCTTAAAATATATTTTTGATTTTTAACCAATTTAATAATATGTTATTTTTATAAAATAACAATAGTGTCAATTTTTGAAACTATTCATTTATTTGAATTTAAATAAAATCCACACAGAGGATATATTAAAAATAAAATATTTAATAGGTTCATAACATGTCATAGTAATATATAAAATTAGTATATCACATTAAATAGTTCATATAATATTTATTTTACTATTTGTAAAACCATTTATTTGATATTTCTCTTAATAAAATAATTACTACAACATTTTTGTATAATTATTAAATATAATTATTTTTTGCATTAAAAATAAAATAATAGGATGAAGATAAATCTTATATCTTTCATAAGAATAAATTTAGTTGGATTTATCTTCTAGAACACCCAAATTTTAAAATGTTATATTTATTAAATTATGAAGGCGACAACTTTGACATCATATAAAATAAAATAATATAAGTGTCATAATCACTTTTATAAGACTCGAAATGGTCATATATTAGGTAATTGGATTCTTATGGTGTATATATACACTACCAATAAGTTTTGGTCAGGTTTGTGAGCCCTTTAATATGTATTACTATTTCAATAAAAACAATATTATTGATTTTGTTACTAAATAAATAATTTCTGCATCATTAATGTATAAGACAATAAGGTAATTAAATAACTCTTAAAAATTAAAAATAAATTACCATGGTAAATTAAAACATTTTATCTTTCAAATGAGTATTTATAACCCAATTTATATTCTGTATAACCTTATATTAAAAATACTTTAATTATTAAAGTTTGAGTGAGACATATTTCACTTTCCTTTAAATAAAATAAACTAAAGGTCTTAATCACATCCAAGTCATTTCTAATGGATTCCATTTAGACCCAAATATTACTTAGGAAGAAATATAATCATCCAATTGTATTAAGACAAGTTTAGGGTAATTTTATAATATTATATTTACCCTTAATCACCCGATTTACCTTTTACTATGGTAAATAAAATTTACCGTAGTTGCTATTCATAATTACCAAAAATAAAAAGTAGTCTATTAATATAATTTGGACCCACTGATTCCAAATATGGAATCCATTTTTCCAAATTCAATACACAGAAGTTGCAGAAATTAAATTAAAATTAATCTCGTTGTCGAAAGAAAACAGGTTTTTGTTTAAAACATTGCAAAAGATTGAATTGATTTAACCTATGAATTCATTGTAAAATCAATGATAATGACATAAATTATATTAAATGGTAAAAATATATTCTATTTATACTTGAAAACCATTCAATATTATAATTTAACCACATAAATTATTATGATGAAAAAAGTTGTTTTTAATTAAAATATAGCGTGTTTTTACTATTCATTAAAATATAATAGTTATTAGAATAATATGAAAAATTTATCCAAGGTAAAATTTTATATCCTGATTCCAAATAATAACTTTATTTTGTAAAATTTAACTTACAAAAATGTCAAAAACAAGATTTAATGTGGCTGCGCCATCAAAAGGCGACAAAACTGCATTTTTTGAAAAATACTTATTTTACCTGAAAAATTTATTTTATTCTCATACCATGTTCTAGAAAACGAGTAAGATGAATAATAATTTTATAAAATTCAAAATTTAGTTAATACTATTCATAACGGCTAGTTCATAATAATATTATAATAATATATCGTTGTTTAGTGAAACCCGGTATCGCGTACAACACACACTATCGAGGGAGGTCGTGATTGTGTGTAATGCAAGCCAAGTCAGGTTGAAGTGTAGTGAAAGACTTAGTTATTGTTGCGTACAAAAAAATACAACCATATTTCCTTTATACATTAAACAAAATTTATACTTAATGTTGCGTAGAATAATTTCTATAAAACGAACTTGAAATTGTGTGTAACACGAGCCAAGAATAGTGTTGCGTATACTACAAGCTAATACAGTGTTGCGTATAGCACAAGATAATCTTGGTGTAGCATACAATAGAAGACATCAATGAAATTAAAAAGAATAATTCTAATAAAATCTCGGTTTGTTACATTCTACCCCCTTAAAATGAATTTCTCCCTCGAAATTCGTCGGGGTTATAAATGGTTTACTACTCGAAAGTTTCTTTAATAGAAACCCACATCGTAAAAAGGAATACCAAAACTTATCTTTAAAAACTAAAGTATGAAACGTAACAGTTACCCAAATTAACTAATCACTGGGTTTCCACATAGGAGAACATAGGTGAAAATATGGATATAGAAGAGAAATCTAACCACCATGTTCTGATGGTGAGTGGTAGAGAACATGACTATGAAAAAGCCAACAATAACAAAGCTATAGATTTGTGATGATCTAAGGTACCGTCTGATTCATCAGATATAAGAGTACTAGGACATCATTTTTGGATTTCATGATATTTTCCCGAATGTTGAATAATTCTTACTTGATTTTGGTAAAATCTCATTGTTTTTCATGTCTTGAACAATTTACACTTCATCTCTTATAGAAATGAAGTTGAATTTGTTTTCTAGGAACTGTTAGCGGATATTGTGATAGAATGATAGGTCATTCCATCCGTCTCAAACATAAGGTTAGAAAAAGTTATATACATAAGTCTATCTATGGTGATATTATTCGTATATGGTTCTAAAAATGGACTTATACTTCATCTATCATACCTCTTAATAAAATAAACTAGTTTCTACTAACAAGGGACTTCCTATAGGCCAGTGGTAGGAGATAAAGGCCTATCGCACATCAGTTGTGGGTTCGATTCCCATATCCTTGTCCGACGCGACGGGTTGTCACCCATCCTGCAAGTTGTCCTTTTTCTAAAACTACATTATAATATCGAAAAAATTTCTAGCCTTAAACAATACTGACTAATGTCCAACATAATCCACTCCAATCTTTAGGCTTATCCAAAATACTTCTATCCAAGATCATAGTATAAAGAAAATTATTACTGGAAAGGTCAAATAACAAGAACACAAATAACATCATTTATCATATTATATATCTTGTTGGTCACATTCCAAACATGTGAATTCCTTAATCATGTATTCTATTGCAACATGAATTACCATAGAAACTTAGTGAAAAAATGAGTGCTGTCAAAAGTTAAATCTTTCCACATACCAAAATCCCAAAAATTATATATACTCAAACCATGATATCACTTAGTCCATATATCAATCATGAGCTCATGAAGACTTATAAACAATTTATTTTCTTCTTATCTATTTAGTATGCGCATATCATCTGCTTTCCAAAATTATTTGAATCACTTTTCATGGTTACTGGTACCATATAATTATTGAAAACCATAATAAAAAAATACATAAATATTCCAATATTCCACAGTACTATAAATTAGATTCCACAACATTATTTTGTAATCTCCTTACATAAACACATAATCATTCCACTACATCATTTTCATACTCAACATTGACAATAGTGATCGCATGTGACTTCCCTTTATCCTTTTCCTTATGTGGTTGCTCATGTTGATCACAATTAACCCTTGGATTAGGGCATTGATTAGCATAACGCCCCATTTCATTGCACTTGAAGCATTGAAGTGTTGGTGGTGCGTTCTCTGCAGTCTTTTCTTTATTCATATCATTTGAAACCCTTTTTCCATTACTTCGACTCTCCACTACTTGATGACCTTGTTTTCCACACTTGAATCATTTTCTAGTAACTTTTTGACAATCTCCACCATGATTCTTTCCACACTTTGATCATAAAGAAACATTTATCTTCTTTTGACCATTATTCTGAGATTTATCCTTGAACTCCATATTTTGTTTCTTGTCAAAACCATGAGATGGATGTGTAACACCAACTTCCAGTTCTACATTGATAGTACAACACACAATTTCTTCATAGCTACTGAAGTCTCTTATCGCTAATTCCTTTCAAAGACTTGGTTTTAATCCACTGAAGAATCGATCATCTTTTCTTTCAGGTTGAATGATAAATCCAGATGCATACCTTGCAAGAATTGTAAAATTCGCCTCGTATATACCAACAGATTCATCATCCTTTTGCTTAAGTTCAACAAAACTCCTTCTCTATTATTTGTTCAAATAATACGTGGGAAGTACTTATTGAAAAATAAGTTCTTGAACTTGTTCCATTCCATGGACTCAATTTTATCTCTTTGCCTCATATTCTTGATAAGATTCCACCATTGATCAAAATCACCTTCCAAACTATATACTGCTAAGATGACTTTATCATGCTCAGAACATTATAGAAGTGAAAATATATTTTCAGTGGTACTGATCCATTGTTCAGCCACTAATGGATTAGATGACCTGCTGAATGAAGGTGGGCGCTGCCTCATGAAGGATTCAACATAATGTTTCTCCTTTCTCTGCTCATTTGGAAGTCCAGAACGATTCATAGCTTGTGTAAGTATAGAAATAAGATTGTGCACTCCATCTCCCATAACATTGGTTTGTTCAGGAGGACAATCATTGCATCGTCCATTACATTTATCAACATGGTTCCTTCGGGTTCCAGCCATCGTCTAAAACCCCAAAAGAGTAGCGTGAGTCAAACATCATGATAGGGAAAACACCATAATAAAGGGGGAGTACCTTCCATATCTAACATCCTAGGTTCAATTCTAATATCGTTACCATAACTCTAGGACTATAACCTATACTTATACTTAACCTTAGGGACATCCCTACACATACCTTAGAAATATCTCTAGGGATCTCACTAAAGGTATCGCATCCTAGTTTCCAAAGGTTTACTAAACCTTTCCTCTGATACCAACTATAGAGACCCAAAGCTTGACGTACATGGACATTACATTACTTTTTTGGAATACTTAATACATAAAAAAAACCAACACTCAAGGACCGTAATCATTTAGTGTCTTTGGAAACATGGAATATAAACTTCTAATCATGTGGAAAGATCTTCAAAATCTCCCATAATGATCATCCCATTTTTGTTACCTTACCTAAAACCATTATTTTAATCCTGGGGAAAAACACATAAATAGGGTGAGCTCAAATGATCAGTAAGGGTAAGCATGGAGAAAATAAAACAAACCATATACATTTGAACATAAAAACATGAACATAATTTTTAAACATTGAAATCTTGAGCAACGACATAAAACAAGGTAGTACGTAATGAATAGATCATAATGGAACATAAATCATGATAAAATAGCATGGAAATAAAACTTTTAATTGTGGAAAAACATTATGCACATGATATGATTTCCATAGTAGCCAAGGAATTTCTGCCAAGACCATCTTAGTGGACAATGTCCCTTTCTGAATCGAGTTCACTCCTCGTTTCAGTCCTGTAACACTGAACCAGATTAACTTAACATTCCAGCCATGTCTATCTCATGAGATATAAATCTTTACCCAATTCATTGGAGGGAGATATAGGACCCACCCATCTCATAATGAAATCATTCTTTCATGTTCCACAAAATCATAAATCATACATCATAGCATAACCCATGTAATAGAATGAGATTCTTAAACATCATGCCATCATAACATAATCCATATAAAAAATGGATATCATTTCATCATAAGAAAAATAAAACCATGTAAATAATGAAGACATTATACATGAAACATAAAAATATTAAATAACGTCATTTTAGATGGAAAACAGTTTTGAGAAAACACTTGAAATGAATTCTTAAGGAAAATATCCTTTCTTCTACAAAATCATTATCTTTTCCCAAAATTACCTGCAATTTTAAAAGAAGTGGATTTTATTGAAAATATTCATGAAATCTTGTAGAGGAACCTTCATGAAAATTATGCGTAAAAATCCATTCAAGCCGTATAAGTTAAAAAAACATTCTCCTCGTACTTTTGCCAGAAAAGTAAAAATGTACCTCGTAGGAAAAAAAAAAGATTACTTCCATACCATGGGGTAAAATTAAAAATGGGTAAAAAGGACATTAAACATACATGAAAACACTTTTATAAATCATATACCTGTATGATAAAAATAACCCAAGTAAATACTTACGAATAAGCAATCTCAGATAAAAATGAGATTTGCAAAATTATACTTTACCTTAGGTCCGATATGCTTCGTACGTATCCGAACCTCCTGTATAATGATTTAAATAATGTCATTGAATTATTAAAGAATAATATTTATTTTTATGATATCATATATGGTTCACTTATGACTTTATATTACCCGTTATTTTGTAAATTCCTTGTTAAAGAGAGTTTTGGGTAAAATCGTTTCATTTGTCGTCCTTGTTTTGATTGTAATTATTAATATGATTACATAGATAATGATTACTTAATTACAGAATATAAAACATAATTTATATATAATATATATTCATAATATACATATATATAGTAGATAGATAAATGGAATTAAATACACCGTTCATGGAGACGGTAGGCCGTACGTACACATGAACGCTGTTTTCGTTTCCTTATTGAATTGAATGAAATTAGGTAGATGTCTTAAACACACACAAATAAATATATATATATAAATACAGTATCATTATTATGTCATATATTTCATTATTATTCATTATATATACTTTATAATCATTCGTGAATGGTTAACATGGAGAATGAATCACATCGCATTGTGGAGACGGTAGTCCGTACGTACGCACGAGCGATGATATCATTACCATGATCGTGGAATTGTATTGAAGTGTATGTATACTATTTCAGAATCAATATCACTTTAAAATAATAATATATAGTTATTCTCTACACCATTATACCCATCCAAGTAAGGTGGGGGTGGAAAACAGATTACACCATGGCGTGGAGACGGTATTCTTTACGTAGACACGCGCAATGATTTCATTTTTTTTAGGATGGATAGAAGATGAAATAGGGTTGTTTAATATTTATAATAAAAAATAAGTATATAAGAAATTCTGATGTTATTACTTTATAATGAGACAACTAAATAAGAATATGTTGAAGAAGAACGAAACTTGAGAAAATCGGAAGAAGATATTACCTCTTCTTCGACGCACCTCCTTTAAGATTCGTCTTAAGGAAGTAGAGTTGGTATTTTGAGAAGACCAGAACCTCAAGAATCTTTTTAGGGAAGTGGAGAAGATAAATGGGCAGGGGTTGTACTATATTCAAGCCTCAAAAGGGTTTGAAGAGAAGTGGGAAGGGGTTCCCTTTTTATAAGGGAGGAGAGGGGAACCTTTGGAAATCTTAAAAATATTAATTTATAATAAATCTAGCCCCACTTAAAAACTTATAAAAATGACTCATATTTAAAGATTAGATGATATAGGGTTGTAATATCATCAAAAAATAAAATTTATACATGTATGGAATTTATTTTAAACATTATCAACTTGATTTATCCTTATTTAATCTATTAAAGTTTATTTGTGGTAATAAGATTCTAAATTTTAAATTGTTATAAATAATTACTTATGTGCTATGAATTATTCATAATTAGATAATTTATGACATTGTAGACTATATAAATTTAAATTTATAATTTTTAAATATTTTTTGTGATTTTTAAAGAATATAATAATATGTTATTTTTATAAAATAACAATGGTGTCAATTTTGACAGTATTCATTTATTTAAATTTAAATAAAATCCACACAGAGGATATATTCGAAATAAAATATTTAATTTTTTCTTGACATTTCATAGTAATCTATAAAATTATTGGATCACAATAAATAGGTCATATAATATTAATTTTTTTATTTTTAAAACCATTTATTTGATATTTCTCTTAATAAAATAATTACTACAACATTTTTGTATAATTATTAAATATACTTATTTTTTTCATTAAAAATAAAATAGTAGGATGAAGATAAATCTTATATATTTCATAAGAATACATTTATTGGGATTTATCTTCTAAAACACCCAAATTTTAAAATGATATATTTATTAAATTATGAAGGTGACGACTTTGACATCATATAAAATAAAATAATATAAGTGTCATAATCACTTTTATAAGACTCCAAACGGTCATATATTCGGTTATTGGATGCTTATGGTGTAAATATACACTAAAAATAAGTTTTGTTCTGGTTTGTGAGCCCTTTAATATGTATTACTATTTCAATAAAAACAATATTATTGATTTTTTACTAAATAAATAATTTCTGCATCATTAATGTATAAGCTAATAAGGTAATTAAATAACTCTTAAAAATTACAAATAAATTACCATGGTAAAGGAAAAAAATTTATCTTTCAAATGAGTATTTATAACCGAATTTATATTCTATATAACCTTATATTAAAAATACATTAATTACTAAAGTTTGAGTGAGACATATTTCACTTTCTTGTAAATAAAATAAACCAAAGGTCTTAATCACCTCCAAGTGGATTATAATGGATTTCATTTAGACCCAAATATGACTTAGGAAGAAATATAATCATCCATTTGTATTAAGACAAGTGTTAGGGTAATTTTATAATATTATATTTACCCTTAATCACCCGATTTATCTTTTACTATGGTAAATAAAATTTACCGTAGTTACAATTCATAATTACCAAAAATAAAAAGTATTCTACTAATATAATTTGGACCCACTGATTCCAAATATGGAATCCATTTTTCCTAATTCAATACACAGTAGTTGCAGAAATTAAATTAAAATTAATCTCATTGTCGAAAGAAATATGGTTTTTGTTTAAAACATTGCAAAAGATTGAATTGATTTAACATACTAATTCAATGTAAAATCAATGATAATGACATAAATTATATTAAATAGTAAAAATATATTCTATTTATACTTTAAAACCATTCAATATTATAATTTGACCACATAAATTATTACGATGAAAAAAAAAATTTAATTAAAATATAGCGTGTTTTACTATTCATTATAATATGAAAGTTATCAAAATAATATGAAAAATTTATCCAAGGTAAAATTTTATATCCTGATTCTAAATAATAATTTTATTTTGTAAAATTGATCTTATAAAAATGTAAAATCTAGATTTAATGTGGGTGCTCCATCAAAAGGCGACAAAACTGCATTTTTTGAAAAATACTTATTATACCCGAAAAATTTATTTTATTCTCATACCATGTTCTAAAAAATGAGTAAGATGAATAATAATTTTATAAAATTCAAAATTTAGTTAATACTATTCATAACAGCTAGTTCATAATAATATTATAATAATATATCATTGTTTAGTGAAACCCGGTGTTGCGTACAAGACACGCTATCGAGGAAGGTTGTGATTGCGTGTAATGCAAGCCAAGTCAGGGTGACGTGTAGTGAAAGACTCCTTTGTTGTTGTATATAACAAAATACAACCATATTTCATTTATACATTAAACAAAATCTATACTTAATGTTTTGTAGAATAATTTCTACAAACGAACTTGAAATGGTGTGTAACATGATCCAAGAATAGTGTTGTGTATACTGCAGGTTAATAAGGTGTTGCGTATAGTGCCAGATAATCTTGGTGTAGCATACAATAGAAGACATCAATGAAATTAAAATGAATAATTCTAATAAAATCTCGGGTTTTTACAATGTTGTGAAACCTCCCCTTAGTGACCCTAGTACTGCGTAACCCCCTACTTTGTGGATCCATTTCACATATGATTTCATCCGGATTTCATCATGTTTTCCCATCAATTTCTTGAGTAAAGGTAATATTCTCTCATCTCCTCCATCAATTTGGCAGTATTCTTCTCTTTTGTCAAATTATGAGGTTCATCCGAAACCTAGGTATGGTTTAACTCCAATTTTCATTACTTCTTCATTCAATAGGGTTTTCGAATAACCTCTCAGGTCATGTTTTGGTGACTTTCAGCAACCACCACCAAAGGAAAAGAAGTTTAGATTGTTTTGGTTCATCTCCTCCATTTAAGGTGAAGTTTTATACTTGTTTTTTTGGTTTTGAACGGTCTATTTTATGTCACTTAATTGTTTTATGAGTTTTTGGTAATTAATATGAGGTGCGATGGTCCTTCCTACTATAATTTTTTGTTCCTATTGATGTTGTAGTGAGTTTTTCCAACTTTGAGGACGCTCACACATGTACATAGGTATGTATATTTATATAAATATTGATATCCTCCATGTACACATTACATCATGTAATGGGAAATACAATCATTGGGTTAAGGGATATATATATATACATGGGGGTATGTGAATGCATATGTGGAGCAGTTTTGGTGATCACATCCAATCTATTGAGTGCCAAAATATTATTAAATTGGTTCCTTTGAGATAGGGTCCCTCTCATAGAATCTTTAATTCAAGAATGATTTAAATTTCATTTATCCACCTTTTAAATTATTCTAGTATATATAAAATTTATTTTAT
Source organism: Viscum album (assembly GCA_963277665.1). NCBI lineage: Eukaryota > Viridiplantae > Streptophyta > Magnoliopsida > Santalales > Viscaceae > Viscum > Viscum album. Next base: position 1,751,141,032 of record OY728128.1, read on the forward strand.
TGAATAGGTGTTTATTTAAGACAATTGTTTCATTTGATATACAAGTCATGGTTTTGTAATAAAACCCCTCCAATGGAGATGTACTATCTGTGACAACTCAAAATGGTTGTTTATGCTTATTTAGATTTGTGGACATTATTTAATTGATTTTTCCTTATACTTTATGTCATTGTTATTTGTAACCAACACATCGTAGTGGGCCCTTTTGATTTCTCTGAAGGGGGTTTCCCTCTTTTTATTTAAACAGCTATTTGAACCAAAGAACCCTTTAAGTTCCATTAGACTTTTAAGAAATAATTTACCATGTAGTCAAGTGATGTAATGACCAATTAAACAATAAGTGAACCCCTTTTTATCTTATAAATGGTAATTCCACATTCTAATTAATTGAACGAGTTAAATGGAACCGAACGTGATTAACTTGGAACATGAGAGGTAATTCCTCAAATAGTGAAATATGTAAATGGTTATGCCTCCTTTCTAAAGTTTAAATGGATGGAAGGAAAAAAATATAGTGGATTATTCATGGTGAATTTCACTCCAAATTTTAAATGTCCTACTATAAATTGGTAAATGTCCAATTATAAAAAAATACCTCCTATGTGTTTGACTTTATTTGTACAATAGATTACCCAAGTAGGTAATTTCCATATTGATACTTACACATTCTAAGTGATTTATTTAAACATTATATCCAATAGAATTATTTGTATTATGTAAATAGCATGATTTGGATGGAATGACTTGTCATAGCGGAAAGCATTTCCTTGAGGGTTAAAATGAGAACACCTTGTCAAAATAAAATGAATTTCTAAGCTTAATTGAATTTAATGATATGTATTTGATTAAATGGAGAATTAATTATAAATTTATTTCCATTCATTAAGTGGTTGAATCAGAATTAAATTTGGAGGGTGTCATGGGAAACCCGTTTATTTAATGATTTACATGGACAAGCTTGTTTGCTTGTTTTTTTGTCTTTAATGAACTATGGTTCAAGGCTTGTTGATGCCATGTGTTTTTTTTATATTACACTGCTTATGAAAGTGCCTAATTCTTATGCCCTGTTGTAGTATATATATATATATATTAGAATCTTGTTAGATTGATATATTAAAATGCTAATAATGGAATTTAATTGTTATATACTTGTTTTTTCCTAAACTCATTATGCTATTTTGATGGCATGAGATGTTTATTTAGTGGTATAAAATATTATATATGCATTTCCTTGTGATATATTCCTTTCTTGATACGAATATTTTGAAATAGGACAAGATAAATCAAAGGTTTCATATTAAGGACTCATAGATGGACTCCCGTTATTTAGTGGTTATACCATGACAGGATGGGGAAGCGGTGTTTTAGGATCTCTTGGAAAGTGATTCGCCATGTTTTTTACTATAAAATTGGGTGATACTGAGTTACTAATGGGCAGTCAAAGATAGACCCATTGGAAATATGGCTATTCCAAGCCCCGATTGATACTCGGTCCCTTAGGCGTGATACCCAAGACATAATCATAGTTACCATACCACGAGTCATACATGGAATTTTGAATGGATCACCATGGATGTGATTGGTGGCATTTGATATTTTGAATGGATTTACTATAGCATTACCGTAGGGATGAGATCATACTCCACCTACGAAATTGACGAGTTTTAATATAAATGCTTGTGATGCATCTTTTTTATTATTATGTGTTGTGTTTTCACTTTTTACATTTCTCTATTGCTTATTAGAATACTTATGTGATTATATTAGAATTATAGAACAATCCTATTCCAAAGCTTAGGGGTGTAGTTTTTTGAGTTTCCTTATTAAATTTGGAACCGGTACACATATTATTGTTGCACAGGTACATCCTTTCTAATTTCTAGCATAGGACGAAGGAGGTGGTATGGGAATGGTGTATGTTTATGAACCCATACCAAGTTCTTATTATTAATTGTCATCTCACTAAATTTATTTTATATGGAACACTTAGTAATTTATTTTTAATTGTATGGATTATGTCAGACCTTGTGGGTCCCATCCTACTGATATTTATAACTCACACCCTGCTTGGGTACCCTTGGTACCCATATAGACCTTCTTTCATTTTTTAGTACTTTATCTGTTTTATTTATATTTATATTGTCTAATAATACTTGGAAAATATGATAAGAGGTTATAGTATCCCCAATATCACCTTCTGAGACCCTCAATTCTAGTCAACAACCTCTGGCATACCGGAAGATGCACTTGAGTTCATGTAACCCATCAGTCCAGCCACCATCTTATAGGTGAGCTAGGTCGGGATATTATAAAGTGGTATCATTTGAAGTTATTTTTAGTTGAATTATTATTTTGGGTTAGTAGATAGGATTCAATTAATGTGTCAGAGATTGTTTAATATTTGTGCCTAGGACTGGTCACCCTATATATGGGAAATGGCCAAGTGGCCAGGTGTTGGAATCACTGTTCATGATTTTCAATATTATAGTTGATTTGATTTCACCTCAAGTTATTGGTGTAATTTCTATTACTTATGGATTTATAATGTTTATGATATTTTACCTTTTTCTTATCAAGGAAAGTAATAAACAATACATGCATCATAAAAGGCACATAGGGATTCATATGTCATGCATATTCATTTCCATGTAACTCCATTCATAGGTTTCCTGCTAATATGATTGAGTTCCTTGAATTCCATGTAATGTTATTATGTTTATCACCATTACTATTTGTATTGCCTGTATAGGTGTTGTTATACCATTCTTCTGTGCCTAGAGAATGTCTTCCCTGGGTTAGTTACTTGTGATAACATACTAGTTTTGTTTTTATGTAATTGATTTCATGGGAGAAATGGATTGGTTGTAATAAAATTGGATCCAAATGCCACCTTTAATGTGTATGGGCCCTTTATGGATTGGTAGATAACCACTCATATGACTAGACTATTCAACATATGCATTTTGTATTATGAAATGGTTTTAAAAGTAAAGGGACTGGAAATAAAACATGTAGTCGTGTCCTATGCATAAGAACCTCATGTAAGGGTAGATAAATCTTCCTTGAGTTTCTTTGGAATAGAAGAGAGAGAATTTTACATAGGCTATCCTTATTTTATTAATGGATTAGATTATTGGATTTTATTCCTAGTGACTTATTTTATCATTACGTGGTGTTAGGGTTGATGCTTGTTCTTCGTATGGGGAAAATCCATGGTAGGTAGCACCATTAGAACATTAAATCCTTGCTAATCCCGTTAGTTTTATCCCTTTTGTTTCCATTCACATGCCATTGTCCGTAGTCAGACCCCTTGCTTAAAATTTCACTCCTTTATGGATGTTTTTTCATCTTTTTCTTGGCATGATTATGGGTATGAGCATCAAGAAGTGGGCGGTTTGATCTGGTTCGAAATTATTTAGGCATCGTCAGCTGCTTTGTAGGTCGGTTGAGTCTTTCCTTTCATTAATGGTGGATGAATTAGTATTTAATAATCCTAGAAAATTATTTTATATGGACAAGCTGATTCCTGATTCCACAATGTGGATAGACTATTAATGGTATTTATGATGTTCCTTTTCTCATTATATATTAGGGTAGTATGCATCAGTATACACGGTACCTTTTGAGTTCTTAGCGACGTAACATACCGATTGAGTTAAGTAGGATTGTTGAGCCTTACACTATTAGGTATGGTGTCAGGTCATCTTCAGTGAAGGGTTTCCAAAGTATGAAAAAATCATGTTATATCCAATGCTCGGGATGGCATTAGGAGACTCAGTTGTTTTGGCACACTAGTCGATTTGGTTTGGGGTTTCATACCAATTGTTCAAACGTTTGCGTTTATGGAGTATATGACCTAACACACTTTTTACTGGATATTATATATGTTCTTTTGACATTTGGGACACTCATAAGGTGGGGTTTTTAATTTAGGTTCTGTTAAATAAGTTTTGTTCTGGGTAGAAGGAACATAACCAAAAAGGACCATTAGAGAATGGTCGGGATTACTAAAATGTTGTGAGGCTTGTGAACTTTATATCGTGTCAGTGCATGGCCAAAAACACAATATCAATGTGTTTGGATATGTACACAACCCTTGAAAAATTTCATTGGTATTGGTGGAAATTAGTAGTTAATCTTGAATTATCGGATAATGTATCAGGTTGTAAAGTCATTATGATTGGTTAATGAAAGTGCGTTAGAAGGTGGAGTTGAGTTTCTTTCAAAATGGGTCAACCTCTTATGGTTCGACTATTATTCTTCCTAGTTTGGGTTTGTTTGATTGGAAACCATTTAAATACTCTTAGTGTATCCTTATTAGTTATGATCATGTGACCAATCATGACATTTTCTTGGTACACTAAGAGTGTGTCAGTCATATACCGTGTTAATGTTTTAAATCAGTTGGACATGTTCGATTAGTTATTTTTGTATTTCATGTTGGATGAATGGTTTACTTTATTGTTTGGTCAGAAAAATCATTGGATTTTGGTTATATACTTCAGTGGATGTGTTCATGTTTAATTGAAGATTACTTGAGAGGAGTCATCACAATTATTCCTCTACGACACCGAATGTCTATGCCGAGTATGTGTGAAGACGAGTGCGATATGTGTCTGCGTGGACCATTTATAAAAATATAGGTCAAAATATATTACTAATTTTGATGAATGATTAACCATATTACTATTTCAAAATTACAATAGGAGCATCATTAAAATGCTGATAGGTGTGAATGTAATGATATTTTGACGGGGGATTGAAACATGGTTTGGAATTGGTCGCTTAACATTAAAACCTATGGTGGTAAGTACCTTTGGCTAGTTTTCTGATGAGACAATGATATGATAATTTCTCTATCTAAACAAGCTCGGGTAATAGCCATCATGGGATTTTTTTTGGAAAATGAGCGTTGGTTCAGTTCTTAATGTCTTAAGTGATTATTTCCTAATCAATGCTTGAAGGTGCGTTTGGTGTTGGGAAAGGCAAACAACCATTTGAATGAGTCTTCCTGACCCCTATGGGTTTGGTGATGTTTCCTTATTTCCCGAAGGCTTCTTAGGAATAACAAGTTCTATGGTGGGAGGGTTGTAATGTCTGGCCTTTTGAACTAGATGAAAAATTCCAGTGGAATTTATATTTTTCCGTTCACTGGGAAGACTATTTTTAACACCATGTTTCAGAACATAATTCTGAGTTTCGGAACACTACAATTCATTTTTCATAAATAAATTAAGAAAAATAAATTCAAAATTCAAAATTTGAATAAATTAATTGGGGTAAATAGAAAATAATAATAACAAATAAATGTTTCTATAATAATTACAATAATAATAATATTATTTTTTTTGGGATGTTATTATTATTATTATTATTAATTTTAGGTTAGTTATTATTATTTTTAGAGACCCAAAGGGTATCCATCCTTGTGTTTTGCACACCACCCCTTCAAGACCCATGTAGTGCGTGACCCCCTCCTGTACGAATCCCTTTTTCAAAAATATTCATCCAGATTTCTTTATGTTTTCTCTTAGATTCCTCAAGGTAAGGTTGTATGCTATCATCTCATCCATGCCTTTGGTGGTTTTCATCTCTTTTGACACACAGTGTGGTTCATTTGAACCCTTGGTATGAGTTAACTACGATTTTATTTGTTTATTCTTTAGGTATGTTATGCAAATGGACTCTCAGGTCATCTTCGAGCATGTTATGACAACCGCAACCGAAGTCGAAGCAGTTCAGGTTGTTTTGGTTCTCCGTCGCCATCCGAGGTAAGGTTTTATCCTAGTTTTTTGGTTTCTCACAATCTATTTCAGGGTATTTAATTTTCTTATGACTTCCTAGAAATTAAATTTAGGTTTTGTTCCCTGTTGCTTTAATTTTGAGTTTATATTTATGTTTTAGTGAGTTTTGGTCATCTTTGAGGACACACATGCATGTACGTAGGTATTTATATATATATCCTCAATCTAAATATTCTATCATGGCAGGGGAATACGTTCATTGGGTTAAGGGATATATATACACTGAGGTATGTGCGTGAATATGTGGAGTAGTTCCGTGTGATCACATGCAATCTATTGAGTTCCAAAATAGAATTAAATTGGTTCCTTTGAGGTAGAGTCCAACTCCTAGCCTCTATTATTAAAGAATTATTTTCATTTCATTTATATCCCTTTTAAAATATTCTTGTTTGTATTGAATTTCTTTTATTGAATAGGTTTTTAGTTAAGATAATTGTTTTTTTGATAAACATATCATGGTTTTGTAATAAAACCCCTCCAATAGTGGTGTGCTATATGAGATAAAAATAGTGGTAGTTTATGACTATTTAGAATGTTGTACATTATTTAGTTGATGTTTTCTATATAATTTATGTCGTCATTAGTAGTAAATCAAACATCATACTTGGCCCTTTTTATGTCTTTGGAGGGGCTACCATTTTTTTATTAAAATAGTTGTTTTAACCATAACACTCATTAAGTTATGTTAGAGTTTTAAGATGGAATTTCCCAAGTAGGAATGTGATGTATTGACCAAGTCACTACTATGTGACCCCCTTTTTATCTTATAAATGGTATTTCCATTTTATAATAAATTTAATGAGTTAAATGGAACTGAACATGGGTAACTCGAAAAATGTGAGGTAATACTGCACATAGTGAATTATTTAAATGGTTATGCCCCTTTAATAACGATTAATCAGATGGAATGAAATTAATATAGTGGATTATTAACGGTGAATTTCACTCCAGATTTAAAATTTTATAAGGTAAATTGGTAAATGTTCAATTATAACTAGAAAACTCCTAAGTGTTTGACTTTATTTCTATAAGGGATTACCTGAGTAGGTAATTTATCTCATTATCATTTCACATTCTAAGTGTTTTCTTAGAACTTTAAATACAATCACCACATTTTGATAAGGTAAATAGAGTAATTTGGATGAAATGGCTGGTCATGGTGGAAAGCCTTCCTTGAATGTTTAAATTGAGAAGAACTTGTTAGAATAAAATGAATATCTATGCTCAGTTGAATTTGATGACATATCTTTGATTAAATGGATAATTATTTATAAATTGATTTCCTTGAATTATTTTGTTGATGTAGAATGAAATGTGGAGGGTGTCCATGGTAACTGGTTTACTTAATGCTTTTCATGTACAAGCTTGTTAGTTTGTTTTATTTATTTTTCTGATGAACTATTGTTTGAGACATGTTTAATACATATTATTTGGTTTATATTCCACTACTTATGAAAGTTCATAATTATTATGACCTACTTTAGTAGATATATATATATATATTCCAAGATTTTTATCTTGATACATTAAAATTATAATAATGGCATGTAATTGTCACATTCTTTCTTTTGTCCTATATTACTTCTGATATATCTATGACATGAGATATTTATTTAGTGGCACGTAATATCATAAATGAATTTCATGATGATATATGCCTTGATTAAAATGAATATTTTGAAATTTTTTGAGATAAAACATGGGTTCTATATTAAGTAATCATGGATGGACTGTCATTCTCGAGTAGTTATACCTTGATGTGTCAGGGAAGCAGTGTTTCAGGCTCCCCAAGAAAGGGATTCCCCGATATTTTTACCAATATATTGGGTGATACTAGTTCCCTAAGGGGAATCTGAGGATGGACCTGTTCTCATGATGGATACACCATGCTTTGGTTGATACTCAGTCCCTTACGTGCGATACACGAGAGGACTCATAGTTACTATATCATGATAGATAATTGGACTTTCGAAAGGATATATTTTGATGGGATCCGTGACAATGGATATTTTTAATGGACGTACTGTAGCAATAACTTAGCGACAAGATTCGAATCCATCTATGAAATTGATAGTTTTTAATGTAAATGCTTGAGATGCTTCCATTTTTATTATTATGTATTAAATTATCTCTTGTGTCATTCCTCTCTTTCTTATTAGAATTATTACGCGATGAAAAGGGAATTAGACCCCATGCCTAAGCTCAATCTTGCGGGTGAAATTTTTTTAGTTGACTTTTCAATTTTGGAAATAGTAGACACATTATTTTTTCACAGGTACCTCTTTTATAATTTCTATCATAGGCTGAAGTAGGTGGTATGAGATGGGTGTTTGTTTAAGAACCCGAACCAAGTTTCCCTTATTAACTGTTATCACACTACATTTATTTTATACGACACAATTATTAATTTATATTTCATTATATGGATTGGGATATACACTATGACCGCTGACCTACTGATATTTATATCTCACACCCTACTCGGGTACCGTTGGTACCCGAGTAGACCTTATATTTATAGTATGCAGTTTGTTTGTTGTATATCTAGTACCTGGGAGTTAGGAGAAAAGGAATGAGCTGGATCTCACGATGATCATGGAGAATTCTCCATGGTGGTTTTCTACATCTTATTTATTATTTTACTATGTTGTAAATCTTTCTATAATGTTTACTGATTTCATTTTTTTATCATCACCATGACAAGCATTCATCTATTGTATAATCTTGTGTTGGACACTTTTTTTTAGTTATGTCAAATCTGTTTTCTCTATTATCTATAATTTTTTAACTATTATGCTCCTTTTATTGTATTTATATTATGTAATACCACAGTGAAGCTATGATAAGAGGGTATAATCTCCCCACTATCACCACCCGAGACCCTTTCTACTAGTCGGGAGCCTCTGGCGTACATGGAGATGCGCTTGAGGTCATGTGATCCACCCATCGAATAATCATCTTAGGGGTGATCCGGGCAGGGGTGTTACATCTTGAATTTATTAAAACTAAAATTTCCTAAACTAATTTTATGTTTTAAAAGAACAAACAAAAAGATAATTATAATATGAAGATTAGAGAGTTGCTATAAATGAATTATTTTAACAAATTAGAATTATTTAATCATTACATGTGAGATTAATTCAAATTAAAATCCATGATAATTTGTGGAGTATCGAGCCTAGCCTCTCAACATCACCTAAAACATACTAACATAACCAAACCCTTTTTCAAGGTATGTTTATAACTAAATAAGGATCATTTTATTCAGTCTCTAAATTAAATGAAATGTTTAATCAGCTCTCACTCTCCACTACACTCAAATACATTGGGTTTACTCCCATAATTACAATAGCTCATTCTAGGTAAGTAGGGATGTGATTAGAGTTATTATCAATTTAAACAATATTAATTTAAATAATTAAAAATTGTTAAATAATAAAAATAGTTGGTACATATCTCTTCCATCGACTATACACTCTCCTACAACAGATAGCCAACCATAGTCGATCTCCCAATCATTAATGATTTAATTAGGAGTTTTCAAAGAATGATTATAAAAGAAAAAAATAATTAAACAAATAATACATACCTTAATTCTAAGTAACAACCAATTTATAAAATCTACTATTATATAATGAATAAATGAAATGGAAAACAAGTCCTAAAGTACATCGAAATGATAGATGATGACAATCCTCCCCATTCCACTCTCACATAGAGTGTTGAAAAACCATATTCTATTGGATCTTGGAACCTCCACTAGGTGGGTCAATTTTATCCCCCTATAAAATTGTATCAGCCTCCAATTTATAGAGATAGTTATCTATTTACAATTTTCAAACCCCCATTATATCCTCTATGAAGCTATTGAATAATTATAACTCATTTTCATTTTAAAATACCATAGTATTTATTAATGATATGGTTGGAAAAGTCTTTACTTATATGAATATCTTTTGACTCCAAATGAATCTTCGTAGATTACCTATTTTCCCCCCTAATTTGTGGAGGGTTTTTAATCTTCATTAATAGGTGAGGACCCCACATGCCAATTATTCAAATATCTTCTGAATCTCACCAGTTTCTTTTTAAAATCATGAAGAGATGAAACATTTGAAATATTCATATAAAACCCATGTAACGGTGTTTAAAAACCCCTTTTGGAATAAGAATTTTCATCATTCATTATGCATATGGTGATAAAGTGTGGACATACTCCCATTGTGAATCCTTCTTCCTTAAAATTATCACCACTGCCAATATAGAACCCTCCATGATGTCACCCAAAACCCTATTCAGTAACCTCAATGCATCATATTCTTTAAAATTATCCATGTTTTACTAGTTTCACACAATGATATAACCTATTATCAAGAAGCATCGACCACTAGATGGTGAAACCACAAAGATGAAAACACAACTTCATTTCTCCATTTGTTGGATATTGGGAGCCACGATGTAACAACATCGTCTATGACATAATTACTTCATCAAATTAAGATCCAATGTCACTATGAACCAAGGAACAATATTGTGGAGTTACTAGGTTTGAATATGTAGTGGAACCCTGAGCTATCCCTTTGGCTTCCATACCTATTCTATAGTGGAGCGGGCAGTGACAACGATGACATAGTGGTGGTCTGTGGTGGAACAATATGTGTGAGGAAGAAAATGTTGGTGTTTTTCCAAGATGGTGATATTTTTTCAAGTTTACATTTTCATTGGAGAAAGAATACCCAATATTAGAAGAAATGAAAGGTGGTATCCCCTAAATATTATAGTCTATTCCTGAGGAGACCATTAAGTTGGATGGGGCTCAGAGGACCCCTGGTGCTACCATGCACTAATCCACACAAGTGAAACCATCCTCCTTTCTATATATAGACTTTAAATCCATGATTCTATGCTGATCCACTCTCATACATGCGCTATACGTTACCTTTTCACCCTATCACCCCAATAATCTCTCCCCATGGGAATGCATGGTAAGTTGACCCTCTTAGGGTAGCTTTGTAGCTTACACCACTTGGAATGAGGTCTAGCTAGGGTTGTCCATTTTTTAGCTAAACTAACAAAAAATACTTAAAAACATTATAATACATGTATTTTAATTATTTTTTTGCACCATTAGAAAATTCCATTCTAAAATACAAATTAATTTGAGATTAATTATTAACACATAGAAAATAGGAATGAAAATTTAAAAAAAATTTATATTTATTATTTAAATTTTCAAAAACTATGAATAAAAACTTGATCATCATATGCCAAAATTTCCCATATCTTTTAGTTACTTTAACTATATTATTCACTTAAAAGATTTAACAAAATAATAAATAAAATTTAAAGGTAGAAATGCCTTACATGTACACTCAATTTCAAGAATAAATGAATAATTAAAAAACCTTAATATATCATATAAAAGGACTTGAATCAAATAAAAATATTAATAAATATTCGTATATTATAAGAATAATAAAGAAATGACTTTTTAATAAGGTAATTGAAATAAAACCACAATCAAAATAAATCAATCTTGATAGCATTGTGTCCCAACAATATAGCTAAAAAATTAATGATAAAATAAATAAATTTTTATCTAAATAATTGAAAAAATTTATATAATATACATCAATAAACATCATTATATATTTTTTGAATCTATAAAATAAAAATAATTTAATAAAAATTCCACTTATAATTCATTGAAATAATAATAAAAATTTAAAGGAACAAGTGAAAATATATCCTAGATATATAAGTATAAATTTTCACTTTTGAATGCTTATAACCAACAATCTGAGAAAATAGAACAAAAAAAACCTTCCTAAAAAATAGAACGATAAAAAATCTAAATCAAATAAATTAATAATCCTAAATCATTTTTGGAGTAATTATTTTCACCTTTATCATTTAAAAAATAATATCATAGTAGAATCATCCAACTTTTATAGATGGCCATCGGTAAGAAATCGTCGATTCCCAATGTATTTGTATGCTGAAGATTGTTTTTTCACTCATGTTCTGGATTGATATTTTATTTTTTTTCCCGAAAATAATGTAATGTTGATAAAAATAAATAATTCAAAATGAATTATGAGGTATGTCACACTAAGTATGATCCTAGTAGGTCTGAACATGAATAATGGCTAGGATAGATTTACATAGGATTGGGAAACTCAATTGGTTTGGTATTTAAGACATTTAGTCAAAACTATAGACAGCTATATAAAAAATATTCCATTTATATTATTGAATAATTAGTATAAAGTCTGGGGAATAAACCATCCAATACATTGGATTAATTATAAAAAAATTTAAGAAAATAATAAATATTTAAAAAAATTTAATTTTTATAAATGAACAAAAAACATACCCAAATTAGATTTTATGTTATTAAGTTGGTTATATAAAATATATTGAAATAAAAATATGTTTTAAAAATTAACTGAAAGGTCAAGAAGAAAACCTAAAGAAAGAGTTATTAATCAATATAGAAATAGAAAATTTGAGAATATTTACTTGAAAATATGGTGCGCCTCCACTAAAAGTGTTGATTAGGGATGGGAGTGTCAGAGAGTAAGTGTTTTTGTGGGGGTTCGAGTAGAGTGGTTACTTGTTTAAGGAGGTAAATCCCCTGCATCTAGCTAGATGTAGTAATGTTTTTACAATAATCTGGTCCATGGGATAGAGGGTATTATCATCGATCATGATATGTTGGCAAGGGAGATGGGATCGATAATATGGAGGGGAATAGAATCAAATCTTGGAAAAAATAGTGGTATCAGAATGAGGTGGGATCATAATGGTGTAGATTGGAAAGGGTGGAAAGGGATGAAATATAATAGGGAAGACAAGACATGTTGTAGGGTAGGATATGAGATTATAGTGGGTATCTAAGGGAATCATTATAGGGAAGCAGTAGGGAAGGCATGTAGGATGATATGAGTGAGTGAATTAGGTTAGGATGGGATACCAAGAGGATTTTGGAATAGGGGTGGGAGAGGGCATGGACATGTTTAGGATGTGGAGAGAGTGAGGTGGTGTATGAAGGGTGGTGTGGGTTCAGTATAATTTTAAATAATAAATATATAATTTTTTAAATCATGAAATTAAAAACAATAATATATATAAAAATATTTTTTTAAATATACATTTATATTTTTTAAAATAATAATGATAACATTATTTTTTATGGGTATGGATTAGCTTAATAAGTGTGGTTTAGTTTTGATATTTAACTAAATGATAATCCAAGATGGTTTATTCATCATGGAATTAATACCAAACTATAAGAAAAAAACCACTATTTCAACTTGGTTTGGTTGGGTTTGTGTTTTGGTTTAGTTCAAATAGTTTTTCGCACCACTACCTGGTGATGAGATAGCTTGTTGGTTGATGGGACCAAAAAATTTCATGAATGATTGGTCAAAGGAAAAAACATATGTTCTCATATGAAATTGTGTTTCATAATATATAAACCACACTGGGTGGGGTTTTGGGCCACTAAAAATTAGTTTTGATAGTTAATTCTAATGGGGGGGAGCACCATGGATCATAATCAACCAGTTTGAGTTGATTCATATATTGGGGAGCACCATAATATCAGATTTAAACTGATAGTAAACGTATCATGTCCTAAAATATATGGTATTAGGTAAGTTCTTTATTGGTGTTTTGGTGATGTTTATGATCATTAGATCAATTTTTTATGAATTATGTACCTTATTTTTAGAATTTCATAGTTTTCACTAATTCCACATTCTACAGTATAATGTGATGAATTCTGAATGAATTAATGAAAAATTTAGGTTAAGGTTAATGGTTTAAAAACCATATAATATTTTCAAGGATGATAAGTTTTATGGTGTGGAGGTTATAAAACTATGGGTACTTTTTTGGTTGTAAATTTCAGAGGAATTTTGAATTTTATTTTTGGAGTTGGGTTTGTTTAAGAAATAAGGTTTGTATTAAGCTTTCCAAGTGTTATAATTCCCTTGAGGAGATGTTTTTAATGATGATCGAGACCCAAGAGGAACTGAGGATCTTATGTGAGCTCCTGTATGAGATTCTGGTTCTGTTGGTCATGGACCTATTTGCAACTATCTGGGAAAAATCATGTATGGGAATTTTTCCAGTTATGGGGTAACCTAGGGGTGCACCTCTGAGAAATGGATAAGGGAAAACACCATAGATTGGAGTTTTGTCCGGTCATGGTGGTTGGGTAACCCACTATATCATAGTGCTTGTGGATCTTGTTTTTTAATTTTATTTCAAATTTAGGGGTTCCACTCTGCGACATAGGGAGGAAACAATGTCCAATATGGGAGTTTAATACGCTATTTTGGTCTTGGATTTGTCAAAATAGCGAAGGTATATCTATAAAATATTAAATATTATTATGATTGGAGGGGGAGACCCTTGTTCATCATAGTGAGCAGGACAAAGCCTAGCCATGGTGTCAGGCATTTCAGGCTCCTTGGGGGTCATCTGGGGCCCCACCATGGTGCAACATATGTCATGGCATGACCACATTATTTTAATATGAGGATGGGTCATTTCCTTTTTAGTTTTCAACACCCTCACCCATACTATCTTCATCACTCATTCACTATTAACCAAGGGATCTCTCCCCATCGATTTCTTTTACCCCCTTTGTGTGGGTTTGATTTAGGTTATGATTTTATTTATTATTTCTGGAGATATTTTATCTTTCATTTTCCATTTACCTTTCATTTAATTTTCATTTTTATTTGGGAGATCAGACTTTAGGTTTGGTGATAATTTCCATTAGATCATGTTGGAAATTTTCCAATATTATAAGGCTTTACATACTAATTGTATTGGATGAATTAAGATGATGTTCACATGCCATTTTACTCTATTTTGTTGAAGGTTCATTTATAGATAGTTTTATTTAAGGGTTTTGGTTAAAAAAAATCTATTTTCTAGTTTAATCAAATTTTCTTATTAGGGATTTTTCCTTGGAGAGTGCCTGGAGAGCACCATGTGCCTTCTTTGGGTGGTTGGTCGCTATTTCTGTGATCTGAAGGAATTCAAATTTTTAAGGGATTATTTATAATTAATTTGTTTTTACTAATTAATATTAATTTCTATAATTGATTGAGTTGGATTTTGTGTCTTAAACATGAGTTCACGTTAGGAGTGTACTTCACCCATGGATGAAGGTTTTGGAAAGAGTTTATTGATCCTTGCAGACTAACTTAGGAACTAATCACCGTACACTGTCATAGTCCCATAACACAATTAAGCTCCACCTAATTCGAGTCTCCCAATGTATTCTTAAATATTATTGGAATCATTATAATACATAATCTATTTGTAAAAATCATATAAAGAGGTGAGTACACACATACATAGTAGGAATACCTGAACAACATAAAGGGGGATCATAATATAAAGATTTCAAGCTCAGCCCACAAGACAAGAGGTAATGGAACCCCCAAAAATATTCTCCTAAAGAGGAATACCTAGTTGAAGAGAGGGGAATATAAATCCTTAAATCTTGTAAAGGATGTGATTCTATATGAAAATCCATGATCCATAGTTAATTGGATGATAATATCCCATTATAAATCTCAGGAGATATGATGGGGCCATGTCTTTCTAATATCATTACATGAACAGGGGTGTCGAACCTAAGAGGGTGGTGGGCCTATGCCTTGTTTGTGCTTGATGGTGGGAGAGTTAGAATCCATATATTAAATACCCACATTCCAGGGTGTGTATAGGATGTGGGTGGGGTGGGTCACCAATCCTCTTTTAAAAAGTGGGTGACCAACACCAAAAACAATACATGCCATTAGAGGGTTTTCAACCCCACCATCATTCCAAAGATCACACTAAATCTCATTGTCTGCCAAAAGTGATGGAAGGAGAAATCTGATAATTACACCTAATTTTCATCTCTAATGCAATAAATAACGAAACCATCATGTTAAACACAAAATTCATCTCATAATATATTGCTTACAGGTCCAAAACTATGTACAGAACAAGAAGATATGGAAGTTTGAACATTCTTGGATAATTACATAGTGTGTGCCTTGGTGTACACTGGGTTTACACCCATGTTCAAGATTGATACAATATAGATACTCTACTCGACATGTAGAGGATCACATACATGGAATGTGACCGAAGGAACAAGGTGTGTAAGACCACCCATGGTCTCATATGCGAACCCCATGAATATGGATCAACTAACCAGGTAGGGTCACAAAAAGAATAGTCCCTCTACATGGTAATGTGATATTTATATTGGCTGGAAACTTTATCTACAATAGAATATTGACTACACTACATGTGTTCTTCCATAAAAAATTAAATATAGTTGGTAATTTCACACATGGAAAATTTTTATATCCCAAATCTTCACGCATCCACCAATCCCACCAAATATTCCTCTAGATATGTAAAAAATATATAGAACACCACTAGAAATATATTTATATCCTTAACATCACTTGAACTAATATTTTTGTTTAATACTATCACTCCCTTACAACAAAACTCAAGAAAACTGATCTCGATGCATCTGTTGATCACATTTCCACCAAGGTTCCTTGAATTTACAACACCATGATAATCTCATAAATTGTGAAAAAAAATAAAAATAAATATTGGGGTTAAATCAGGATTTGAATAAGATTATACAAAGTTGAGTATCCAAATGAAATGGTGTTGAAGTTGATCAAAGTGAATAACTATGGGAGAAAACCAAATAAACATCAAAGTGAGAAACATCATTTTCCTTTATGGTTTTAACCATTGATTTTGATTACAAAAATAAATGAACATAGAATAATTCATCATAATAATTAAAATCGAAATTAAAAATTGACTTTTCCATGTGAAAATGGAGAAATAAAATTAGAATCTATAGTAGATACATTAATCCATGAAAGAAATAAAAAGATATAAGGTAGAAGAATCAATTAGTAAAAAGTAAAACCTTAAGAACATATCGATCGATGGTGAAAAAAAAATCTTATAGTGATATAATTGAATAATCCACTACATTAATTATTTGTTATAAAATTTACCATGGTTATTCGTGATTGATCCTTGATTTCTACTCTATTCAATCGTCAATATTCCTTCCCTGCAGTGATATCCCTTCTACCTCTAAATATCCCTGGGTTATATGGATAACCCTTTAGAATGGCTATTGGGGAGATTATATAGTGGTTACCATTTGGATAAATATTTAAAGAAATTAAAATTAATTAATTTAAATTCATCTATGATATCACATTATCCTAAAACCTAATGAATATGAATCTTATTTCATGAATATGTTAAATATTATAATCTATAATCAACCAAGGTATCGGTTTTTCCATTCAATACTCTGATTAATGGGAAAAATATATATTCCAAAAAATTAATCAACCTGAATTAATTTATTTAATATATTTATTATGGTGTCCTAAAACACCCATAACAATAATCCATTTCTAAGGGAATACTGTTATATATATGTATAAATAAAAAATGGATATAATCATAAAAACTAGAGTAATTAATTTCTACCCACATTCATGGATATTCTCTATGAAAAGAAAAAAATATGATAAAAGGTAAGGTTATTAGTCTCGCATAAGGATCTAATAATCCCATGAGAGTTTTTGGTTGTTCCCTTGTTTCTAAAGTATTCTCACTAATGGGATAAATCACCAATTGGGGGTACTCCCTTGTCGATCCTTGATGGAAACCAGGTACTATGAATATGTGTCTCCATCCTTCATGTACAAATCACATGAGTCAATAATGTTGGGAAGGTCATATATGTATCTCTATATATATGACATGTGGAAAGCATCATGAACCTGATCTATGTGTGGGGGGTATGATAAGATTATAAGTAACCGCTACAACCCTCCATAATATCTTGAACAATCCAATGAACCTTGATGATATACTTTTATCATAACTAAAACTCTAGAAACTATATCATGGAGAAACCTTCAGGAACACATGGTATCTAGGTTACAAATATAAGGGTGTACAACATCAGTCTATATAATAGTTCTACCATATCATTGTGGTCTTTATTCAATCATGGATAACCTAAAATTCCACCATCATTTCTTACACAAGATATAGTCCTGTAAGTGATTAATCCACCATTTTTGTACAACACATGGTTGATCCGTATGGTCTTCTGTTTATGGAATCTAATGGTGTTAATCCAATATTTGAGTTATATATTCTATTATAACATGAATCCACTAATGTAATCTGATCCTCTCAACTCTAACTAGAGGCCAATATGTAGGCTCTAAACATATCCTAAAAATATGGATGGTTTTCTCATTTTGGCATTTAGAATGGTGGTGAAATTGAATTATATTTCAAAAATGTGTCCTGAACTCCTCATAGAAACCTCCGCATAATCACAAGATCAACTGAGAATAATAGTTGAGGAAAATTGTCATGGGTACCCTTATCAATCCTGATGATCTCATACACATACAATCACCCTAAACCTTTAACAAATTTTTTCTTTTTGATAGTGAGTAGCTGAGATGATTTGGTAAATAGATCAATAATATCATAGAAAACATCATGGAATGTTTCCATTCATTTAAAAACTACACTAAAAAAAATAACATGACATCTTATTTCCATTTTGATATAGCAGAGGTTGATTTAGTCCAATTAGTTCTTATTGTTCGACCTTCACCTACAGATATGTGAGGCATTAGGAAGCATACATGGAAATGGACAACCTTATACCAACCCATCAAATAATTCATCAAAATTTATAGTACATATTCACCAATCCAATATGTATGGATAAGGGGGAGATATTAAACTCCCTCATAACCTCCAAATAGAATATGATCAGAACCACTGTCACTCCTCAGAAAAGGATGATATGATCCCAACCTTAAAAAACTACCTTGTTCATATTTTGAAACTATCTGATCATATAGGAATTCATAATAATTATATCCCAATAAAGCCTCTCTCACATGATATAGAAGTTGTGTAGTCCCTAAAATCCACTAAAGATAATATTTCCCTCTCTCTTCCTCTAGGTTCAACAATTGTAACACCCCAAGCTTCCACGGTACGTTTCCCTTTGAATAATGCAATGACGCGCATTGTACACAACTTCGAGATTCTAACACACCACAACCAATCAAACTAGCCGTTATGAATAGTAATACCTACTTTTTTAAAGTTTATCTCTCAAAATGGACTTCATTTTTGTATTCGGATTATCTAATTTCTCCTAAGGTGAAATTTTGGTACTTTTCAGATAACATTAATATTTTGATGAATAGTGAAAATTACTAAATTTTAATTAAAAACAACTTTTTTAATAAAAATACTTAATAGTGATAAATTATGAATTTTTTTGTGGTTTTAAAATATATTTAGAATAAATTTTTACCATTTAATACAATTTTGGTCATTGGACATAATTTCACAATTAAACCGAACATAAACAAGTATCAATCTTTTGATAGTTATTATATCTTAAAAACACGCTTTTTGTTTTGACAGTGGGAATTAATTTTAAATTAATTTCTTCCACTTCTGTGTTTTGAATTTGGAAAAATTGATTCAATATTTGGAATCAGGATGTTCAAATTGTGTAAATAGGTAACTTTTATTTTTAGACATTTTGAATAATTATTTCGGTAAATATTTTATTTACCATGGTTAAAGGGTAAATCCGGTAAATAAGGGTTAAAAAATAATATTATAATAATATAAAATTACCCTAAAACGTGTCCTAATATTATTGGATGATACATTTTAGACCATGGGAATCTTTGGGTCGATTTTGGGACCCCATGGTGCCACTTGTAAGTAATAGGGACACTTTATTTTAATTAAGTTAAAATGAATACAAAAATGGCACAAGCATATATCTTTTATAAAATTTTTTTTTAGATAGGATTATATATGTTGGAATTTCAACTATAAATATTAATTAGAAAGATAAAATTATTTCCTAAATAATGGTATTTTATTTATAATTTTTAGACATTAAATAATTTAATTTATATATGACACAATGGTGATGCAGTAATTACCATAATAGTGAAAAATTAAAATGATTGATATTGTAGATACCCAAATAAATATAATTTGAGACTTTTTATGAATTAAAATAATTTCCTAGGTTAATATAACATGTTAGGAATTATTTAATTAACATTTTTCGAAGTAATCATTCTGTTATGATTTTTAAAAAGAATCAATTATTGAGTAGTGTCAAAATTGACATAAAAGAGTTTTTAAAACAAATATTATATTATTAATTGATATTAAATTCCTAAAAATATAACGTTCGGCCAAGAGACTTATATCATGATATGTGTATCATTAATGTACCACTTGTGGGTCTCTTGGATTTATATAGTAAGTTTATTAACCATATAATATAAAAATACAAAGAGACATTGTAAAAGTGAAACTAATTAACTAAGAGTTAATACTTAATGATATGGTTAATATAGTAACCCAAACCTGTAGAAATTCTATTTTTTGAGTGGTTTTTGACCTATCCCAACCTTAAAATTTAAATAATACACTTTGGATTTATTAGAAACCGAATATTAATTTATTATAAAATAATATTTCTAGCTTTTCCAAAGGTGCCCCTCACCCCTCTTTTAAGAGGGCACTCTCCCTTCTCATTAACTCACACCTTCAAAGCCTTTTGGTTCGGCCAAACTCTGCCCACATACTCTCTCAACTTCTCTCACTTCATCCCAGAGGTCTTCCTTTAGTCAGAAAGCCTACTTAAGGAGCCCTTTTGATCAAATCAAAAGGAAGAATGCGAAGAAGAGGTAATGATTTCACCACCCTTTTTCAAGTTCCTTTCTTCTTCCACTTATTCTTTCATTGTTATTACCATTATAAAATAATAACTATAGTATCTTATATATAATGTGTTGTTATTATAAATAAGGTACAATCATATTCAGTATTCTATCCATCCTTTGAATAACATGTCACCATACGTGGGTACATACGGCTTACCGTCTCCACGTCGTGGTGTAATTGTTATTCAATAAATTATTATTTGGATGGGTATAATAATGATTTATAATTCATGTAAATAATAAATATAACATGATAATAATTCTTTATATATGATATACCATCCAATTATATATTATTTTAAATATCAAAAGAATGATATTGTCGCTCGTGCGTACGTACGGACTACCGTCTCCATGAACGCGATGAGATTCATTTTCCATCATATCCATTCAAGTATAATTATCATTTGATGATTAATAATAGTATCTAAGAACTTGATATAATTTTGGATATGATTAATATAAAACCCATCCATGACAAACATGACTTACGTAACAAAACATATAAAATAAAATGAGTAAGTTAACACCTGAAATAACGATAATACTAAGATATTATTAACAAATCAATGTTAAAGGATCATAGATGATATCATATTAATGTATATGATTATTTTATAATTTAATAACAATTATTTCACCATTATACATGAGTTTAACCTACCCCCAACCAAGGAAAAGTACAAGGTAAGGGTTATTTCACAATCTCTTCATTATCCGTGGTTGTTTATACGTAATAATCTTCTGGGATCTCTTTATCATCCACATCCATGTTTCTTAAAAATGTATTTCAAATTTTTTTTACTATTTAAAATAATAAGGGTTAAAGTCATTTATACCCTAATTTTACTTTTTATAAGAGTTTTATAAAGGAATCTTTCCGTCGTTTTCCAAACAAGGTGCTTTTTAACATTTTCGACAGAATTAAGGTAAGAATGTTTTTTAACTTATACGGCGGGTACGACTATTTTCCGCCCTTATAAAATCATCGAAGCTTCCATTACAAGATTATAAGAATATTTTCAAAGAAAATGTTTTATTTTATAAATATATGTCTCTTAAATGATTTCAAAATAGAAAGATATATTTCTATAAAAAGAGTTTTGATTTCATCAATGTCAACATCCTTTGATGGATTTTACGCTTATTTGAAGTTGATTTATTATGATACAAAACTTCTATATTGTATTGAAGGTTTTGTGATATGTTTGACTGTGGATGTGTTATTTTTATACCATTCATTGTTTATGGATGAAGTATTTACATTTCGTATGCTAGTTTTAATACGAATGTTTATGTTATGTTTAAACGTTTTCATATGGGAATGCATTGGACTTAATATGTGATGGGTGGTGCCCGCTATAGCTCCTAGATGCATCGGTAGGTCTCATGAGACAAACTAGTGTCTTGGAACAAGGCCTTGGAAAAATCTTACTTGTAGTCTTGTCACGAGGCCTTGGCTATGTGGTTATGATAGTCTGGCATTATGCATTCCATCATTATGGAAGTGGTTATTGATATTGCATGTGATTATTCAATTAGTAGAATATCCATGTGAATAAGTAAATGGAATTATTTCATTTTATTTTTTCCATACAATGTTGATGTTCAAGTTTAAAAGGATTTTGTTTTAGTTATACATTTCCTTAAATGTTTATTCTTATTTATGATAGTTTCCGCTATATTGTTATCCTTACTGGGCATTTGAGCTCACCCCTTTTCTATGTTTTATTTTTCCCAGGATGTGAGGAAGTAAATTATGAATGACCTACAGGGATATTATGATGGGATAATAGTGTGGACTATGAAGACAATATGTTGTTGTAGTATTTTTTTCACTTTATGATGTAATGGAAAACTTTATGAATATATCTAGTGTTTCCAAGGCTACTAAACCAATCGGTCTTTCGATATTTGATCTTTCTTGTGATCATGCCAATGTTATGTAATAATTCACTGACTCTAGGAAACTGGGGTTGGGGCGTTATAGTTGGTATCAGAGGAAGTTTAGTACAAACCTTGGAAGCTAGATTTAGATAATCTCTGATTAGAGCACGTAGACCTAAGATAAACTTTGAGGATTAGTATAGAAGAACTTTCTAGAATTTTGGTATTGTAGAGATTTTGTTAGTTTTCTGAGCAATACATCCCTGTCTGGATACGATTAGGTAGAGGCGGCTCTGGAACAGATGTACCTAGGGGTAAAACCCAAAAACACCGCTTTGAGCTAGACTCGAACGGGAACTGGTTCACGACAACGGGCCTTGCTGCACTCTTGGTTACGACACTCCTGGGGGATATGCTTAGTATAATTTACGTTTTCTTTACTAACCGATTTGAAGTATTAAATATATAAGATGAGAGTAAATGACATTGGTTAATACTAATGTGTTTCAAATTGAGAATATGGTGACATGTTAATCTCTAAATGATTTTATGACTGCTGTTACTCACACAATGCTTTCTGGTTTTCGTCAATGGCTGGATTCCAAAGAAGTCATAGTGATTTTGAGAATGATGTACAAGGTGGGAACGGTGGTGGCAATGAGAAAAAAATGGAATGTTGATAGGCGTAAAGGATATCGTCATTATACCAAATTAATTTTCGAAAAATATGATCAACAATATATATATTAACCAATTCCCAGACTCAAAAAAGACGAGAAAGGTGATGAATGATAAGAGCTCCAGCAGTGGAGACTATGGAGAAAAGAATCCTCAATTTCCATCATGCAATAAATGTGGAAGGAGACACCCAGAAAATTGTCTCAATGGGACAAAGATATACTTTACGTGCAGGAAGGAAGGACATAAAGTAAAGAATTGCCGAAGAAAAATGAAGTGTACTTGGAAGAAGATAAAAATGGTCCCAAGAGTCCATTTACAGTCATTTGCCATAAATGTAGGGTACCTGGCCATTACCCGAGTGAATTCCCTATTCTATAGGATATTTTCTTGGTCAAAGAAGAATCTATGTGAAAATAAATGGTTGGAGAAATGTATAAAAAGTATTAGTGCTCCTTGTTGATGGGTTTACTTTGGTATAATTTTCTCTTGTATTTTTAACTCTGTAGTTTTCCATGTGAGAATGATATTTGAGGAAGAATTATATTTTCTCTTGTGAATATAGTTATAAATAAACATTTTGTTTTATATGATCATTGGTTTTTAGGAAATTATAAGTTATTATAATTTGGGATGAAAATGCAAGGTATGGGATAAGATTTGTGGTTAAATTATGTTATGGTTATTTTGAGGAATTTATCTCATTTTGGTAATGTTATAAAATATAATTTTTGAAAAAGGACAACACGCAGACCGTGTGAAAACCCGTTGCGTCAGAAAAAGATGTGGGAATCAAACCCACAACCAAAGTGAGATTGGGATTTATCGTCTACCAATGGACTACGTGAAGTCCCTGGTTAGTGTGACTATTATTTTTAGTTAAATGTTTTTATTGATCATTAATAATTTGATTTGGGATCTTATGTCTTATCAAATGAATACCCTTAGTATAGGAAAATGATTTGGTAATTAAGTGATAAATGTTACTTTGGAAGTTGTTCGCTTTGTTGTATGAAAAATAGAATAGTATAGGATTTCATTTTAGGAGTAATGGTGGATTTTTATCTATGTTTTTATTGTGGATTTATAGTGATTTGGGTTGTTTATGGAAATGATTAGGTTAATTACTTTTAATTATGTGACTTTAAGATTAATTAATGTCATTTGGAGATACAATTTAACATGGAAGACTACATTCTTATAAGTTTTGAGTTTCAATTTTAGTTTGGATTATATTGAAAGATTTTAAGGACAATTGATTATTTAATGGTATTTATTTAACTTTGGGGTATTGATGGTTTAATTTTAGAAATTAA
Organism: Viscum album; assembly: GCA_963277665.1. Lineage (NCBI taxonomy): Eukaryota > Viridiplantae > Streptophyta > Magnoliopsida > Santalales > Viscaceae > Viscum > Viscum album. The sequence continues at coordinate 1,751,165,587 of OY728128.1, forward strand.
GATTTGTATTTTTTTCTCTAATGGAATATCCATTTGGGGGGTCATCAGATATTATACTAACCATTTTGGTTTTGATTAATCTCTAAAGACAAGGTAAATATATAGTTTATCCTACATGGATTATGTATTTCTATAGAAGTTTATTCTAGCTCTTCCATTGTGACCAAGTCTTCTTGAATACTCATTGTTCAAAAAAAAAATGAGTTAGTGGTAAAATGTTATTAAAGAATGAAACTCTACTTAAAATGTAAGTATATCTCTTTATGTTCTTAGTCAATATCATAAACTAATTCCCCGTCCTTATGTAATTTAACTTAAAACAAAAAAAATGTTGTCTGTTTACTTTTCCTACTGGGAGACTAAGGACCGTTTGTCCCAACACAAGTTTGTGATTTTATTATTGTTAACTTTCTCCTGATCATGTTTTATATCCCTCTCCATCAGAATTGAACACTTAGTTTATCATCCATATCCATGTTTTCCTACATGGAATCCTAGTATGGGTTATCTTGGGTGACCTTTATACCTCTCTTCTTTTCTTTTAAAGTGATAGTTTTATTTAATATTTTTCCGATGTGGGACATTCCATTATATTATCAAGCCTAATTTTAAAAAAATTTCAAGGACACAATTTGTTTAAGGAGGGGAGAATGTAACACCCCAAGCTTCCATGGTACGTTTCCCTTTGAATAATGCAATGACGTGCATTGTACGCAACTTCGAGATTCTAACACACCACAACCAATCAAACTAGCCATTATGAATAGTAATACATACTTTTTGAAAGTTTATCTCTCAAAGTGGACTTCATTTTTGGATTTGGAGTATCGAATTTAGCCTAAGGTGAAATTTTGGTACTTTTTGGATAACTTTAATATTTTGATGAATAGTGAAAATTACTAAATTTTAATTAAAAACATCTTTTTTAATCAAAATAATTAATAGTGATAAATTATGAATTTGAGTGGTTTTAAAATATATTTAGAATTTATTTTTACCATTTAATACAATTTTGGTCATTGGACATAATTTCACAATTAAACCGAACATAAACATGTATCAATCTTTTGATAGTTATTATATCTTAAAAACACGCTTTTGGTTTTGACAGCGGGAATTAATTTGAAATTAATTTCTGCCACTTCTGTGTTTTGAATTTGGAAAAATGGATTCCATATTTGGAATCAGGAGGTAGAAATTGTGTAAATATTTAACTTTTATTTTTAGACATTTTGAATGATTACTTCGGTAAATATTTTATTTACCATGATTAAAGGGTGAATCTGGTAAATAAGGGTTAAAAAATAATATTATAATAATAAAAAATTACCCTAAAACGTGTCCTAACCTTATTGGTTGATATATGTTCTACCATGGGCATCTTTGGGTCGATTTTGGGACCCCATGGTGCCACTTGTAAGTGATAGAGACACTTTAGTTTACTTAAGTTAAAATGAATACAAAAATGACACAAGCATATAGCTTTTATAAAAACAATTTTTACATAGGGTTATATATGTCAGAATTTAAATTATAAATATTACATAGAAATCTAAAACGATTTACTACATAATGGTATTTTATTTATATTTTTTAGACATTAAAGAATTTAATTTATATACGATACAATGGTGATGCAGTAATTACCATAATAGTGAAAAATTAAAATGATTGATATTGTAGATACCCAAATAAATATAATTTGAGACTTTTTATGAATTACAATAATTTCATAGGTAAATATGACATTTGAGGAATGATTTTATTAACTTTTTTTGAAGTAATCATTTTGTTATGATTTTTACAAAAATCAATTATTGAATTGTGTCAAAATTGACATAAAAGAGTTTTGAAAACAAATATTATATTATTAATTGATATTAAATTCCTAAAAATCTAAGGTTCTGCCAAGAGACTTATATCATGATAGGTGTATCAATATTGGAACACTTGGGGGTTTATTGGATGTATATAGTATGTTTATTGACCATATTATATAAAAATACAAAGAGACATTGTAAAAGTGATACTAATTAACTAAGAGTTAATACTTAATGATAAGGTTAATATAGTAACCCAAACCAGTCTAAATTCTATTGGTTGAGTGTTTTTCGACCTATCCCCACTTTAAAATTTAAATAATATACTTTTGAGGCATTAGAAACTGAATATGAATTTATTATAAAATAATATTTCTAGCTTTTCCAAAGGTGCCCCTCACCCCTCTTATAAAAGGGCACTCTCCCTTCTCATTAACTCACACCTTCAAAGCCTTTTGGTTCCGACAAACTCTGCCCAAATACTCTCTCAACTTCCCTCAATTCATCCTATAGGCCTTCCTTTAGTCAGAAAGCCAACTTATGGAGCCCTTTTGATCAAATCAAAAGGAAGAACCCGAAGAAGAGGTAATGATTTCACCACACTTTTTCAAGTTCCTTTCTTCTTCCAATTATTATTTCTTTGTTATTACCATTCTAAAATAATAAATCCAGTATCTTATATATACTGTGATGTTATTATAAATATGGTACAATCATATTCAATATTCTATCCATCCTTTGAATAACATGTCACCATATTTGCGTACGTACATCTTACCGTCTCCACGTCGTGGTGTAATTGTTATTCAATAAATTATTATTTGGATGGGTCTAATAATGAATTATAATTCATGTAAATAATAAATATAACATGATAATAATTCTGTATATATTATATACCATCCAATTATATATTATTTTAAATATCAAAAGAATGATATTATCGCTCGTGCGTACGTACGGACTACCGTCTCCACGAACGCAATGAGATTCATTCTCCATCGAATCCATTCAAGTATAATTATAATTTGATGATTAATAATAGTATCTAAAGAATTGATATCATAATGGATATGATTAAGATACAACCTATCCATGACAAACATGACTTACGTAACAAAACATATAAAATAAAATGAGTAAGTTAACACCTGAAACAACGATAATACTAAGATATTATTAACAAATCAATGTTAAAAGATCATATATGATATTATATTAATGTATATGATTATTTTATAATTTAATAACAATTATTTCACCAATATACATGAGTTTAACCTATCCCCAACAAAGGAAAAGTACAAGGTAAGGGTTATTTCACAATCTCTTCATTATCCAAGGATTTTTATACGTAATAATCTACTGGGATCTCTTTATAATCCACATCCATGTTTCTTAAAAATGTATTTAAAAACATTTTTACTATTTAAAGGAATATGGGTTAAAGTCATTTATACCCTTGTTTGAATTTTTATAAGTGTTTTATAAAGAAATATTTCCGTTGTTTTCCAAAAAGGTTATTTTTAACATTTTCGATAGAATTAAGGTAAGAATGTTTTTTAACTTATACGGTGGGTACAACTATTTTCCACCATTATAAAATCATTAAAGCTTCCCTTACAGGCTTATAAGAATATTTTCAAAGAACATGTTTTATTTATAAATATATGACTCTTAAATGATTTCAAAATAGAAAAAGATATTTCTCTAAAAAGAGTTTTGATTTCATCTATGTGAACATCCTTTGATGGATTTTACACTTATTTGAAGTTGATTTATTATGATACAAAACTTCTATATTGTATTGAAGGTTTTGTGATATGTTTGACCATGGATGTGTTATTTTTATACCATTCATAGTTTATGGATGAATTATTTACATTTTGTATGCTAGTTTTAATAAGAATGTTTATGTTATGTTTAAACCTTTTTATATGGGAATGCATTAGACTTAATATGTGACAGGTGGAGCCCGCTATAGCTCCTCGATGCATCGGTAGGTCTCATGAGACAAACTAGTGTCTTGGCACAAGGTCTTGGCAAAATCTTATTTGTAGACTTGGCGTGAGGCCTTGGCTATGTGGTTATGATAGTCTGGCATTATGCATTCCATCATTATGAAAGTGGTTATTGATATTGCATGTGATTATTCGATTAGTAGAATATCCATGTGAATAAGTAAATGAAATTATTTCATTTTATTTTCGCCATACTATGTTGAATTTCAAGTTTAAAATGCATTTGTTTTAGTTATACATTTCCTTAAATGATTATTCTTATTTATGAAAGTTGCCGCTATATTGTTATCCTTACTGGGAAATTGAGCTCACCCCTTTTCTATGTTTTATTTTTCCCAGTATGTGAAGAAGTAAATTATGAATGACCTTTAGGGATATTATGAGGGGATAATAGTGTGGACTATGGAGACAATATGTTGTTGTAGTAGTTTTTCACTTTATGATGTAATGTAAAACTTTATGAATATATCTAGTGTTTCCAAGGAGACTAAACAAATCGGTCTTTCGAGATTTGATCTTTCTTGTGATCATGCCAATGTTATGTAATAATGCACCAACTCTGGGTAACTGGGGTCGGGTCATTAAAACAATGAAGATGAAAATTTCTCTAAATAATCCTCCACTAAGTGGGGCCAAAATATTTGTCTTAAGGAATATGAAACTATGTTTCCATTTATTGGAGTATAAACTATCATGAATCCATTGTCCTATAGGATATCTATCCAAATATATTTTATTAGGTTATCTACTCTTAAGGAAAATATATACCTTATATTATGGTGGTATAATTAAACCAAAAAGAAAATTACTTGAAGAAAATTCTTCTATATAATCGAGGAAAAGACAAATAATTCCATGTCTAATAATATATTATTTAGTTCTACTCTTGGGGTCCGAGATAACTTGACCCATAAGTAATCATTTTCTACTTCTACATCAATACAAACATGATTCTAGATCTGAAGTCATTACAAAACACTATATACTTGACAGTCTCATTTGGAAGTCTCAACTTAGGATCACTAGTTTACCTCAACCATAGCTCCTTGAAGGAATCTTGACTTCGCTCGGTCCTACCAAATGATTTCCTTATGATTTTAAATAATTTAAAGGTCCAAAATCCTAGAAAAGTATGCTAAAAACCCATGATAGTACCCTATAAATTTGAGAAAACTTTACACATCTGATATTCTCATGGGTGGTTCCCAAGCTAGAATTGCCTCTATTCTAATTGGGTCCATGACTACACCATATTTAGAGAAGAAATTCCCTATAAAGTGAACATATCTAATCTAGAACTACCACATTGAGAGTTTACTATAAAACTGGTGATCCTAAAGCAAGTTGATGACCATCCTCAAATACTCGATGTGATCATCCTCTGACATAGAGTAAATGAGAATGTCATCAATGAAGATAACAAAAAAACGGTCCAATAAGGGATAAAAAATTCGATTTATAATTCCCATGAAAATAGTAAGGGAATTATCTACACAAAATCGCATCCCCAAGAACTCATAGTGCCCATAAAAACTTTATAATCCCTTCTTTATAATATCCCACTCATGAACCCACAAATGGTGGTTGTCAAACATGAAATCAATTTTTAAGAACCACCTCACACCTTTTAATTGGTTGAATAAGTAATAAATACTTTAAATGAGGTACTTATTTTTTATCATCACCTAATTTAGGAATACATAGTCAATGCACATACTCAAACATCGATCCATATTCATTGTAAAAAATACCGAAGTTACCTAGGGTGGAACACTGAGTCTTATAAAATCTTTCTTTTGAAGTTCTTACAACTACACCCCAAATCCTTGATCTTATAATAAGATATCTGATATTCTTCAAAATATATATATTTGGTCCTATGGTAAAAGTTAGTACAGAACTCAACATATAGACATTGAGGCATTCCCATAACAACTTTGATGAAGATATCCATATTCTCATCCACTAATATTGAAAGTTAGATGAAAAAAGAAATTACTACACCAAAGTATAACCTTACTAACTGATTGGTGATAGATTTCATATTTTTACTCATTATCCCCACTCAATGTTCCAATAAGCCTTTCCCTCTATTAAAGGTAAATCACATCCCATCCTCTAGTGGGAATCTTACTCTCCAACATCAATAATCTATCTGGTAAAATATTATGGATAGATAGCCCATACCCAAAATGACGCTATATAGCTTCATCAAAAGAACTAAGAAGTCCCAATAGGAACTCTCTATACTAAGCGACCGATCACACTATTAGTAAAACTGAGAAATTGGGGAATAACTACTTAAAGGGGAGGTCCCTAGTCTGAAATATTCACTACAACAAAACCGGCCCCTAGCGGCGGTTTTTTTTCATTTGGCGGCGGTTTAAACCACTGCTATAGGGTGTGGCAGCGGTTTACAAAAACCGCCGCGAAATTGGGCGTCAACAATCTATTAGCGGCGGTTTTTACTATTTCGCGGCGGTTTAAGAAAAGCGTCATAGATGCCTCTTTTCGCGACGGTTTTTGACCATTTAGCGGCGGTTTTATGTGTAGATGATACTTTTTTTTCGCGACGGTTTTAACCGCCGCTATATTCTGGCCTTTGATGTGCCTATGTCGCGGCGGTGAAAACCGCCGCTAAATTTAAACATAATACATTTAGCGGCGGTTATAACCGCCGCTAAATACTAACCAATAAGGCATTAGCGGCGGTTATAACCGTCGCTAAATGTTGACCAGTAAGGCATTAGCGGCGGTTAAAACCGCCGTGAAATGTTGACCTGAAAAAAATAATAATTCTGCTCCTACCACACCACTTCCCTGAAAAACAAATCAAACCAGAATATTGAACAGGAGACACCATACAAACAAATAACATGGTAGTATTCATTGAAAAATAGGATATGAGTAAATGTTGCATGTTATGGAGTCCAACCTAAGGAAAGGTATGTATCACAATTTGGTGAGTAACCAATCCATGTGACCCCCAAGATGTATATGTGTTTTTAGCTTCTTTAATTTCTTATGTGTTTTAAGAAGGGTTGATTTATATTATATGGATACGAATACTCTATATAATAAATGGTTATGAATTTTGATACAATTTATGTGATCATGCTAACCATGGTGATGTGTAATGATATGTAATCGGTTATGCTCTAAGTTGGCCGATATAACATTCATGGGTGGATTGTGATATGGGTTGAGTTTTTTTAACAATGGATTTGTGTTATGGGATAGAACAAATTATGTTTATATGGGTATAGAATTTGTTCCAAAGATGGATTTTTGAGTAGTTATAGAATGTATGTTATGGTATGGTTTGTTGTGTGTTTTGGGTTGGTTGTTAATGCCTACTATAGAAAATGGGTAACTTGTGAATTGGCGTGTGTTTTAGGTTGGACAACACGCTAACCGTGCATGGTGCATGAGAGAGTATGGTTTATGATCTTGTAGGTTATACATGATTCCTATTGAGGATTTGAGTTATGTCATTAGATATGAGATAAGAGTTTCATGTATACATCCCAAGATGGTCATCATGTTGCAGGTTGGATGGCATGCATCATGATATAGTTTTTATTGACTTTGTTAAAGAAAATAGGTTTGAGTTTTTTAAAATTTCAACAACTTATCTAATGCTTTCCTAAATACCTTATTGGTGGAATTATACTTAACCAAACCAAATGATATTGATTTTTCACAATAGTTATTATCAGAAGATAATGTCATTAATATATATGTTCATGTATGTGATCTTTATCCTTCAGGGGATGTATGGTGTGTCGATTTCTAGTTAGGATTAGTAATCTAGATTTCATAGTTGGATTGGGTATGGGATTTGTGATATGCATGAGAACCCTCGAGTGGGTATATTGGCCTATGATTTTCCTCGTGATATTTGAGATGGGTTCATAGATGCTTCTCCATGAGTTGTATCCTATATAGGATGTGATATGTGAACTAGGGTTGAGAGAGACTAGTAATATTGAGATGTATCTTGGGATATTGGTGATTGGAGTGTTCTAATCAAGTGAAATAGCAATTCTCATTTCCACCTGATGAGGGTTTTCTTCTATGTATGTAATCCAAGAGAGGACTTATCCTAGGTCTATGAGTTCATTAAAAAACTGAAAGTAAGTTTAGACACTTTGTTCTATAGTGATGGTATATAGGTGGATTGTGGTTTGGTATTCAGTTAGTGATATCATTGTATTTGGTATTGTGAATGTAAAAGCATGGGTAGTGCTTGTGTTTTGTTAAGTCTAACATGAATAATTGACATGGTTATTTGGGGGATAAGTTAAGTTAAACTATGATTATTTGGATGTAATTGTAATGATGCATATTAGGTGTTCTAATAGAGTGTATACATGCTTAGATTCATGTTATACTGATAACGGTTAAGGTTAGGTATTGTGGGAGGCTTCCAAGATACACTCTTTCCATGTCAGTAAGAGCGTGAGTTCTTTATCAGCATAATTGGCATGTTGGTTGTATAGTCTAAGATTAGCCTGTCAGGTGGGAATTTCTTCATGCCTGTGTAATGTGTTGTGGCTCATTGGGCCTTGATAGTGATGGTATGAATTGGGCTTACACAGCTAGGATACCCAGGTGCTACTATGGAGCAACAATGATATGAATGGGACTTACCCAGTTGGACTGCCTAGGCACTTCTATGAATCAGTTATGGTATGAATCGAGCTTACACAATGGGGCTACCCGAATGCTGCTATATAGTAGAAATGGTATGAATATGGGTTACATATATGGTATTCTCAGTGGATGTGGTACCAATTAAAACACAGGCCTAAATGGAATGATGTATACCACACTCGAGAAATCAAGACATAAAATGAAACATCATAAATAAATAAAATGCATAGAAGTAAACATGAGAAATCAAAAAAATGTTAGGACATGGAAATGTTTGGTGGAAACTATGTGCCATATACATGTTACATAAACAAACCAACCGTTCTCATACTTGTTCAACACATCAACAACACTACTACTCATCATCTGATGCTGCATCGTCACCCTCTCCACCTTCATCTCCACTACCTGCTGCCACCTATAAGAACATTATATTGAAAATTAAATATTGATTCATATTTATAATTAAACTTAAAACCAATAAAAGTGTTCAAACTAAATGATTTTGATTTTTTTGTGATTTACCTGCTCACCACTAGCCGATGCACTACCACCGGGGGCATATCTGCTCATATGCTGACGTATTTCAAGCAACTCTTTCTGCAAAACAGATATCTGATCCCCCTGCTGGTGAACTGTGTTTCGTAGAGAAGACATCTCCCTCTGAGTATCTTCAGGTATGAAATGACCAGAACCAGGATTAGATGTAGCTGAAATCCATGATGGCCTGCCAAATACCTTAGATGGTATGGGTCCAAAACCCATCCCGCGCACTCTACCAGGATGCTCCTTCCCAAGGACTTTACCAACCGGGTCATCCTGGGAGACTGAGTAGGATTGCTTAGGATTGACATCCTATATTTATTTAATTTTTACCTATAAATAAAATATCAATATATATTAACACAGTAAAAACTGATAATAAGTTATTATAATAAATAATTGACTTCATACCCCAACTTCTCTGGTAGGTTCATTAACAAAACTTCCATCTGTTTTTATGAACATCCAGCCATAGTTCTGTTCGGGATGATTCATGCCCTAAACTCTATGACTGCATTAAAAAAAGATAAATCAACAATTAAATATGTTAAATAGATAATATTGTCTTATAAATATTTAAACTAATTAAAATATTACCAATGACATTCGGCTTCTAGAAAATCTTTTTGAGCCCGCAGTGTGCGGGATGACTTGTTTTGCCCGGTTTGATGCATTCTGTCTTGAGAGATCCTGAAATAAATAAAATTCAATTTAACAGTAATGTATTCAATGTCTATCTCCTCTTCATGTACATTTATAAATGTAAAATGAGGATAATATAATAATATATATTTCAATACCATCCTCTTCTCATCACGATGGCTATCGACAAAAACTTTCCACTGTTCTTTCGGTACCCCACTGGGTAGCTTCTCATACATCTTCTGCACAATCAACGAAGTATCATTGGAATCACACCACAACCTCCATTTGAAATCTTTCCATTTTTTTCCAAGATTTTTCAATGTCCACTTCCGTGCTATCACATCAGCAACGGTAATGTGGAAGAAAAATGTATACAGAAATACATTTTGAATATATTAGTAACATGACATTCAATTAAACCATAAAGTAATAAAATTACCTTTATCTGAGAATCAAAAACTTCATTTTTCCAGTTTGGAGGCATATGCCTCCAATCATCATATGAAATAGGCAGGGAAATGGGCTCTGCTGCCAGCTGACCTATAATCTGACCAAGTAAACCTGCGGCGTCATCCGTCGGGACCCCATAAGAATCAAATGGCACCACTATCTTCTCGCCATTCATGTTCCAAACATCAGAAATTTTTAATCGTTTTTCCACGGTTGCATTTTTTTCATCTTCAATTAGCAAACAATTACTATAAACAAAATGCAATAAATTAATTTAATTAAAATTTGTACCTATGACTGTGACCCTCCAGAATGTCCGTGATGAACTGGAAGGGGCGTGTCGCTGCCCCGCTGCTGAGGCTCCTGTAGGGGGAGGTGATGAATCATCCTCTAATGAGACATCCACTGACGGTGTCAGAGATGGTGCAGGGGGAGATGATGCAGGGATGTAGGCAGCTGCTGCCTCAGATACCGTGGGGACAGACGGATCGTCATCTGTCGCAGAAGTAGATGAAATGGTGTACCGCTTCTTCCTTAGTATTACTGTCATTTAATCAAATAAAATTAAGATCAGAATATATATTTCAAAAAATTTATGCAGAAAAAAAATTAAAAATGATAATAGATGCCCAGTACTAACAAACAAAATATATATAACAATGATAATGAATGAGTACAGAAATGAAACAAGTGGTTGCTGAATGGATACATAATTGTACATACAATCATTTTCCCTTTCAATCATGTCGGTTTCCTGCTCCATTGCTTCATCCACTTCATTCATCCTTTCTAGACTAATATTTTCAATATCATGATGGACAAATAATTCTGCTTCCTGTTGTTGATGAAATTCAATTGTAGAGGTCAAATCTTCCACTTCATCACCCATATCATACAAATCTCTTTGTATTTCGTGAGTAACTACACTCCACCCTTCATCCACAACATCATTCACATAATATACCATTTTTGCATGCGATTTTAAGATATATGGATCATGCAGTTCACGATCACCAACATCCATCAAGCGAGAGAAGTTTACAGAAGTAAATTGCAAGGAATCTCTTTTAACACCTCTGATAATATCGACCCATTTGCATTTGAATAAAACAACAGCAAAATGCCCGTGGTAGTTTAATTCAATAATATCACGCAACTTTCCATAGTATTACACTTCAGCAAATGTAAATATACCACTATTCTGTGTTTTCAAACCCATTTCTCGATCGACTGTACGAAATCTAAAACCATTCACATTATAAGCGTCGAACTTTCTAACTTGTTTTATAGGACCTCTAGCAAGAAACTTCAAATCTTCTGAAAAGTCTGCTAGAGTATCAGTATTCATGATCTGAAGAATAAAAATATAATTTAATAGATTTGCAAATTGTATGTGTCAAACTAATATTCGTATTTATTGCAATATTTATAAACTTACACGTCGTGCAAACCATTCTACCAACTCTTTATTCACAGCTTTCGTTATAACTTTTTCATCTCGTGTTCGGCCTATCATTCGTCTCTTTGTTTGTATCTTCAACTCTTCAATAAATGGATCTTAATTTTCACTATTCAGTATCACATATCTATGTGCCTGTAATAACTCCAATTCTGTCAGTGTCGCGTATGAGGTCCTCCCAACTGATCGGCCAATAGCAGGAAATATTTTTGATTTATGATGCATTTGAGATTGAGTTGATGTGTCGTCAACACGTCCAACTCGATTAAATCTTGTCTCAATATCATCCAAATATCCGGAACAAAAGGTGAGACACTCCTCGGCCAAATAGACTTCAGCAATAGAGCCTTCTGGTTGAGCTTTATTTCTCACGTATGCTTTCAAATGCCCAAGATATATGTGAATAATAATAATAATAATATTATGCATTTATTTAAATTCAAAATATTTTTTACTAAACTGGAAACATATAAATAAAATACCTCTCAATTGGATACATCCATTGATAATGAATGGGGCCTCCTAATTTAGCTTCGTCAACCAAATGCACAGTTAAATGCATCATGACAGTAAAAAACGATGGAGGAAAGATCATATCCATTGAAAAAAGGGTCAATACAAACCTCTCCTGTAGGTTGCCAAGATGTAAAGGATGTAGAGTTTTCTCACATAATTGCCTGAAAAATGTTCAGAATTGCAGTACAACAGCAGTAACTTTTTCAGGTAATAATGTACGCAATGCCAATGGTAGTAACTGTTGTAACAAAACATGTGAATCATGACTTTTCAATCCATATAACTTACGATTCTTCAAATCAACAACACCTCGAGATGTTACTAGAATACCCATCAGATACTTTCACATTCTTTAAAATTCGAAGGAACGCATCTTTATCCCTATTTTTCATTGAAAAAATGGCAGGAGCATACTTTTCTTTCTCATCTGGCCAGAGATCACATTTTATGTTCATTACTTGTAAGTCTTTGCGAGCATTGAGACGATCCTTCAACTTTCCATGCTCATTATGTAATGTGAAAATCAAATTATCACATACATTCTTCTCAATATGCATCACATAAAGATTGTGGCGCAAAGAATTAAATTCCCAATATGGAAGTTTGAAGAATATACTTTTTTTCTTCCATTGTTGCGTTCTGATTTCACTTGACGATGCACTTCGCACTCGTTTTCCGCTATCAGTCAAATGATGAACCTTCCCAAATTCTGTTTTAACATTTTCAAGCTCTGTCAATATTTCAGAACCGGTTAAAAACTTTGGAGGTGGTCTATGATCAATGGAACCATTAAATTTGGATTTGTTCAACCGAAATCTATGAGATGCATCAAGAAATCTTCGATGACACAAGAAGCACCATTTTCTACTGTGAGGCAGCCGTTTGGGCTCGAAATCAATGTTACAAACAGGACAAGCCAAACCTGTATAAGTGTTCCAAACAGATAAATTCCCAAGCCGAGGGAAGTCACTAATGGTCCACATTAAAGCATCATGCATTTTGAACATTGTTTTAGAAGAAACATCAAATGTCTCAACACCGTTGCTCCATAACTCCTACAATTCTTCAATGAAAGGCTGTAGGTATACATCAATATCATTTCCAGGAATTTGTTTTCCAGGAATAATCATCGAAATGATAAAAGATGTTTGTTGCATACACATCCACGGAGGCAGATTATAAGGGATCAAAACAACTGGCCAAATGCTATAACTCGTACTCAAAGTCCCAAATGGGTTGAATCCATCGGCAGCCAATCCCAATCGAACATTCCTAGGATCAGCTGAGAAATCTGGATGTAATGAATCAAATGTCTTCCACGATTGGGAATCTCATGGATGTCTCATTAACCCATCATTGTTATTATCTACAGAATGCCACTTCATGTGTTCAGTGGTTTTTGATGACCTGAATAATCTTTGCAATCGAGGCTTCAAAGGAAAGTAACACAAAACTTTTGCAGGTGTGTTCCTTTTCTTCTTCTCCATGAAATTATGTTCAGTCATACTTCCAACATCACCTTTTGACTGCCATCTAGAAGAAGAACATTTCTTATAATTCTGTCTACTTGAATCCTCTCCCCAGTAAAGCATACAACCATTGGGGCACGCATGTATTTTTGTATAATTCAGACCAAGCTTGTTTACAACTTTTTTCATCTCATAAAACGATTCTGGGATTTTTGCTTCAGGAAATGCATCACGAATCAATTCGAATAACATGGACATTTTTTTATTTGTAATTCCACATAGACATTTGATATGGTACAACTTCAGCAGAAATGAAATCTTTGAATATTTCAAACACCCACTATACAACTCTTGATTTCCATCGTCAAATAAATCATGAAATGCATTTTCCTCACTGAAGTTTTCCCTTACATTTGGCTCCATAGAATCAAGAGGAGGATCCAATGATATGTTACAATCTTGATCTGCTTGTGTTACAGTCTCAAAAACATCACTTGTCATGTTGCAATTTGTACCACCCTCTTCTGGTTGTTCTGATATGTTTTGATGCTCATAATGGTGTCTTGCAGTTCCAAATGCATCATTTATGAGGTTTTGCATTTCATTTTCCATTGGTGACAAACTTTGGACCTCATTCTATGGATTAACATCAGTCCTCAATCTTTCTGTATTGTTTGATTATCCATGCCAAATCCAACACAAATATTGATCAGGGAATTGCTTCAGAATTAAATGTTCATAAACTTCATCTCTCTTCAACCATGTTCTAAATTTACATTTAGGACATGGACATCTTATTCTCCCTTCAATGGATCGATTAGAAATTGAAAAATCTAAAAACTCATTCAAACCCTTAACATATTGAGGTTTGTTCCTCGGTAATGTGATCCAGATTCTATCCATGTATATCACAATGTGCCTACACAAAATATACGATAGTGTAAGATTACAGAAACATAATATAATAAAGATGAACCATTGATCATAAAGTATGCATAATATAATAAAGATGGTTCATTGATCACATTTACCACTTGAGACCAACCGAACAAGTCTGGTCCATAAGAGACAACGTCAACACCTCATTGAGGAGAAATAATAATATCGTGTTACACACTTATCATAACACTATCTACCCAAATATTTTTTATGGTTTCCAATAGGATATGTTTACAGAACATGAAGCACCCAATTAATTCATTATCCATTATAAGACATGTCGTTTTGGACCAAATTTACACGGGAGAGAAGTCACATGGATTTTTGTAAAATAAACCATTGGAATTGAAATTGGTCTATAGGATGGGATTTAATCTATTGAACATATCTATATTCTTGGAAAGAGTTGAGGTGTAAATAATATTAAGTGATATCCCAAAGGAACCAACTGCTCAATATAAATTCCAAGAAATTACTCAAATTATGGATGGATATTCTCACTTTTAGTAATAAATACATGAATAAATGTTGGAGAAATATATAAACCACAAAAATAAATAATCCACAATTACTATGCATGACTTATCCGTTGTTTATGATAATAAATCAAAGAATCAAGGAAGAACTAAAAATTACCAAAGTCGAAAGGGGTCGCGGGGGGCGCCGGGGGGTGCGGGGGTCGCCGGAGGCCACGGGGGGCGTGGGGGGTGTCAGGGTCAATAAAAACATTACACCCATGAAAATACAATAGAGAATTATCACTAAGCATATACCTAGGTATGACATCCATACTATAAAACCATTCATGGAAAACCCAATACACATAATATGAAATCATACCTTCTTTAAATAAAAAATTAAAGATAAAGTGATGGTCAAGGTTTCTATAATGACATGACCTTTATTATAAGTTTCAAGACCCATTTACTAAAACTCATTCCTCCATATCAACATAAATCTTAACATAACATTGGAGGCCTCATTATTGACCTTATAATGCATCCTTGGCTTTGGTCAAATAAGAATAGGTGTAGATGTCAATATATTTTTTAGCTCATAAAATGAATATTTTTATTTATCATCCCACTAAAAATTCACTCCATTCCAAGTCAATACTATATTTTTAATGAATATGTGAGAAAACTCCAAGATAATGCAATAATAAGAAACCACATGACCAATGAAAATATGAATCTCAACAATATTAGTATGAATCTATTAAGAAATTATAGATTCTACTTTCTCAATATCCCCTAATATCCTAGATTTAGAGAACTCACGACCAAAAAATGTCACCTATTGATTATAGAAATAAAATTTCAATATATTGGAATATAAATTATGATATCTCAATGTGTCTAAGAACCTAACCAACTATTATTCATGCTCCTCATAGGATCATGATCATACCGATATATCATTGATAAATATAGTCCCGAATGAAAAAAAAGGATAAAAAATGGTTTATCAAAGTTATAATTACATATGGTTTCTCCATTACCCTAAATATAATTAGCAAAAACACAAAATTACTATATAGTGTTTGAAATTCTATCTTGGACACACCTTTAGCTCAAACCTTTAACCGCTGATAACCTAATCGATGAACAATCTTCAAAATCCATAAAGAACCTCTAAACTGATTGAATAAATCATAAATTCATAGAAAAGGATACCAATTATTAAGAGTAACATGATTTAATTTATAATAGATAATATAAAATCAATAACTCACTCTTGCAATATTGGTAAGAAGAAATGGATAACCTTATGTTGACACACTCAGATTAATAAATCCATTGGATTAAAGATCTCCCAACTAAATATTTATCTATCTAATAAATCACCCAAATAGAACCTCCATGTTTCCCCTAAAAAATCCAAGATCCAACCAACCACCGGATAGCTACACCTCCTTTATAGCTCCACATATGAGACTATGATTCACAACATGTAAAGAAGGAGGTATTTTATTTACATTTTTGTGTTGTATATAATCTAAATGTTGACCAATATGGGAATATAGGGTATATTAAAGGAAAAAAGTAGGATATCCCTCAAAAATATCATGTACCCTATATAAATGATAAACCAAAAACATTAAATTCATTTTATAAAACATTACCTAAACCCATGGCATTTTCCTAAAACAAAATATAGATATTAAAAATTAAATAAATAATCAATATTTTCCATTAACTGTTTCCAAATATATAAACATTTCCATTTTTATAAAAAAACACCATAAAACCCCTTCTATTTTTAAAAAAGACTAAGGGATACCTTATAAAATGATTTCAACCATGAGTACTTCTTACCCTTGAGTAGACCAACTACCCAACCATTTCTATAAACCCTACCAAATGAGATGACGCACCAATGGTTAATCTAGATTTATGTCATCATAGTCTATCCAAATAAGGATCCCACACTAAAGTTTGAATCTTAAATAATGTCTAAGACCTCACCCAAAATCATCACATCAATATTATCAACCATATAAAACTTCATAGAAATCTATAAATTCAACTTTTGATGAAAATAAAATAATAAAAACATATAATGGAAAAATCAGGGGGTATAAAGAAGTATATCCCAAGTGAATGAGAAAGATCTCATGGGGATCCCCCCACACCTTCCTAACATTTTATTACATCTATATATATAATCTATAATTACTATACAAATATCAAATGGGATCTTGGTACATAATATCTCTTAATTACCTAGGCTGTAAAACTATTTTTTTCTTAAACCAACTTTGGGTCACCAATGACCTGGGCACTAGAGTTGGCCCATGACATACCCAAGGCACACTCTTAATATCATTAGTCTAGATACTAGTTCTAAGGAATCATATAGGAACTCATGGGAATTGGTTTTCAAAATAAATAAAATTAAGACTTAAGACTTCCACACAAAAATATAAAATAATCACTCAATAAATCAGAGGTCCATGTTTCCGTGGAATGAGACAAAAAAAAATGAAGTACCTAATTAAGCATGATGAATATATATGGAAACTAGATCAATGGTTAAAAATTAAACTAAAAACAATAATATATATTTTAGGGGTCACCAGTGGTCGAGGGGGGGCACAGGGGGGTGCAGGTTTCACCAGAGGGCTTCGCCGGAGGGCGCGGGGAGTGCGGGTTTCGCCGGAGGGCTTAGCCGGAGGGCGCGGGGAGTGCGGGGGTCGCCGGAGGGTGCGTGGGGTGCAGTGGTTGCCGAGGCCGGGGGGGATTGGGGAGGGTTTGGGGAACGCGGTCGGGGAGGGGGAAAGGGTCGCGGTGTTTCTGAAAAACTTTGGGTTTCGCGGCGGTTTATTAAAAACCGCCGCGAAACCTTCACCGAAAATTTTTAGCAGCGGTTTTGTGAACCGCTGCCACAAAACCGCCGCTAAACCCAGTTTTTTTTTGTAGTGATTGGACTATAAGGCTCTACCAAAAAAATAATTTCATATAGTTGGGATAAATCACATAAAAAAATGAGGGCCAAAATAACTAAAGAAAAATTAGATAATATAAAAAATGCACCTCAAACCATACTGGGATACTATGGATCATAATTCTCAATTGTCTATCCTCCCACTACTTCATACTGGGTCAATTAGTCATGAGAAATATGAAATTGTTTTTCATAATCATTTCATTACCCATGCATATGGATTCAAAGTATTCTATAAGGCCTTTAAGCTATATAACCTCTAGGCTGACTGGGTCCTCCACAATATTCCTACACTGCATATTTCCACATTCGAGTCTGAGCTTGAGTGTGCCTCCAACATCAATATATTGATGAATAATGGAAACTAGCTATAGAAGATTACTCAACCTCAAAATAACCACTACCAACTCTATGTTTCCAATGCTCCCTTCCTAATATGCTCTTCATCACCCAATCCTACTCAAGAAACTCCCAAAATTTCACTGAGGGCTTGGTGGAGGTATAAAATTCATTGTATAATAAGAGCCAAATTACTACCTATTTGAGTTTTGAATTATCCAGTATCTGGGTGACCAAACCCAACCAACTCATCATCACTCCACCAAAGTGTATGGTCTTTAGTATGTAATTATGATCATGTGGTGTTTTCATGAATTAAAAAAAGTGAAAAATATAAAATGAAATAAAACCTATGCTTAAAAATGGTCTATATCACCCCAAAATATATGGGTTCCCTACTATTATAATCTAACATCATTCACTATTTACGAGAATTGTAATATTAAATGAGTGAATATATTGAATAAAAAAGATAAAATGGAACATACACATGATCAATGGGTGGTAGTTTCATAGACTAATTTCTTAGTGGAAGTTTTTTTACTGTCTCCCCAAATGAAAGACCTCACACATCAGATCCTAAAATATTGCCTCACTACTGATATGACAATCATCGTGAGCTAGTATTTAGGCCTCATCACTCAACTAGTGATCATCACAATGCTATTTCCGAATCATAGCTAGTTGTTTTTGTGAAGGGAACATAAAAGTTAATAGGACATACAATGCTTTTATGAGAATTTTTTGAGAGATGACTAATAAAGGATATGGAAGTTCAAAAAACCATTCATATATGATTCATGTAACTTTGGTTTCCCTTCAAATGGTTCCTCAACATGTTGAGTTAAAAAGTAGGTTATTAGAGTCATGGTGTAGGGATATGTCAGCCACAACACCATTACCATGTTCCCTAGTCTGAGATACAACTCAAGTTTCCTTAACACCGTTAACCTAATTTTGCGAAACAATCCTCACAACACATCTATCTCCGAACACCATCCCAAGGAAAGACCTGACAATAATAATATTCTTCCATGAATTAAGCCCCTTGTGCCCTATATTTGTTGACTATAAGCTGAGGTCGACACCCCAAACCCACCACCAATAGTCTAGGGGATGATGACTATCACAAAGTAGGAATATCTCACATGATGGGAGGACTCATCCTATATTAATTGTATATAATCACAAATATCCAAATAATAGTACATGGAATATAATAAATTCTAAGACTACTAGAGTATAATCAATTGACTAAAAAACCATTATGTAAACAATATATTAAAAAAAAATAATCAAATTACACAGGGGAAAAATATTCACACCCTGAAAACTGAATGTATATCAACTCGAAAATAATGATAAGGATAAAATAGATAGCC
This sequence comes from Viscum album, assembly GCA_963277665.1. Lineage (NCBI taxonomy): Eukaryota > Viridiplantae > Streptophyta > Magnoliopsida > Santalales > Viscaceae > Viscum > Viscum album. The sequence continues at coordinate 1,751,185,273 of OY728128.1, forward strand.
CTAATTACCATGTTTTAATCTAACAACCATATACAACAATAGTCTCCAAGTAAAACATTGGCACACCTACTCTAGATCCACCATAGTCTCTTCAAAGCTTCTTGACATTTTTATATGACACGACATATGTGGGAAAATACCATGTTGGGGTGAGTATATACATAACTAGTTGGATTCCCAAACAAGATAAAGAGAGAAAATAAGAATAAGATAGTCAGATCAACCTACATGATAAGAAGGTATGGAAGTAAAACAAAAATATTCCCATATAGAAGAATCAACAGTCGAAGAGAGAGGAATTTTGATCTTCATAGCTAGTAAAAGATGAATAGTGTATCAATAGCTCGAATATCTAGTAATTTATCGATATAAGAATAATAATGTAAACCTCCCCAAATATAGGGTACCCATGCTTTACCGATGACATGACATGACTGACGGGGTGCTGGCCCTTAGAGGGTGGAGGGCCCATTCCTCATCCGCACTCGATGATGATTGGGTTATACTCCATAAATAGAAGAACCATGCCTATTTGAGGAGATTATTAAGGTAATGAATCACTTATTTATTTATTTAATATATGAAAGTAATCTTTATATGAAAATTATCCGATATATTTGTTTTTTAATTTGTTGGTTTATACACAATGAACTTTTGGAAACCAAAGCACTAGTGATCTAAAATATTTAATGAAACTTTGGTGAACATAAGATCCATGATATATTATATCCATCATATTTTGAACCACTATAGTGGATCTTATCTCAATCATCGATAAATTAAGCAACGTGTTGAGTTTATCTATAGACGAATAAGCTTCCACTAATTTAGTTACAAAAAATCTTGAGTTCTACTGATGTAAACCATTAATGTTTGTTACAAAATTTTATAAAAACAAAGATGCACCTCAAACATTTTATGTAGTTATGAAACGGAAATGTTAATTCTAAAATTCTCTATTCATTTTGAATATTTGAAATATCCAATTACTGAGTGATATTTAGTTTAATGTATTAATTTTCTTTTAGAGTGTTTCTACTTAGATACATACATATGTGTGAGGTTTTCCTTATAAATATATTAGAATTTCAATTTTTTATTCTAATTATAATCCAACATGATTTAGGACTCATGGTGATAAAAATATAAAAAATATGATCATCTAGTCGAGGGATTCCATGACTTGGAAGACAAAGATCATGTACACAAGCTATGTGAAGTGACAAACTTCTGATAAGTTTAGTCAAGGGAATCCATTGATAGGTAGACATACCATTTAATAAGTATAAAAGTGAGGATACCATATGACAAGTTGAATTTCACTTATACCTTAGATATAATTTAAAATTATACATTTCACCTTTGTTTTAAAATTATGATTTCAATAATTTATTTTTAAAGGAGTATATGGGGTTTTTAAAAATACCCCATGTTTTATTTTTTAATTTCAGATATGTTAACTATTTCATCAGTAATTTAAAATAGAAATAATTTATTTCCACTATTCTAATTGTATTTTAATATTGTGTATAATCAAAATACATTGATCTTTGATTTTATTGGAAATGTGAAAATAGATCAACCTAGTACTTAATAGTTAATTCGAAAAACTGATAAAATTAATACTCAATATGGATGGAAATTTTATTTTCTTTTCCAAAATATTTTGAGACAAAATTTGGTATCAAAGTATGTATTTACCTTTATTATGATATTATATTATAAAAATTTAATATTTTTTTGTATTTATATTAATTTATTGTAATTTAGAAATAGTTTCTTTATATTAGTCATGTAGGTGAAGGAATTTTTTATATATAAGGAGTTCTATTTGGAACACTTGAAAACATAAAATCCAATAAGGCTACCTATTTTTTATGTAGATGATTAAGATTATTAGTATGATCATATGAGATTCTATATCATTAATACCAAAGATGTAAAATTTATCAAGTTGATAAGAAAATATAATTTTTTTGAGTATGATATTGTTCAATTCTCTCATGATGTAAAATATGAATATTAGGTAAACAATAATGTTCATTATAATTTAATGTGTTATAGGACCAAGAACAAAGCCTGATATCTTCATGTTTCATTAAAAAAATAAATTTATTAGAATTTAGAGATAACCGATTTTGGAACTATAAATTTTTTAAAAGATTGCAGCGCTATGATTTGAGAAGACTATCAAGCATTTGATTTTATACCTGGAGAAACTATAAAATAAATACATCAATTAATTATAACTAATATAAATATTTTACAACACTTGGGTGATAAGTGTTATCAAAATATCAACTCACTAAAAATATTAAATACATTATGGGTAAAGAATGGGATTATATAAGGAAAACTACTTATGATACTAAAAAATTTATAGATTTATATCTAAATGAATGAATTGGTATATTATTACATAATGATATTAAGATGAGCTGAGAAGCTAAAAAATTAAAAAGGAAGAATGGATTAGCATTCACCTCATCTTCAGGGAACACTAATTATAGTACCTTTAATACTTGTTCTAACTCATCTAAATATATTGTTTACAAGAATAATATAAAGTAGTCTGACCAATTTTATAACACAACAGTAATAGTGAAATTTCACAAATTGTAGGAAGGATGAACAATCTTTTTAGTTGATCAATTTTCTAAAATGTTCAACAGAAAGACAGGAAGGATGTGAAAGGTATAAAAGATAAAAATGAATAATTGGAAGTTATATTCTAAGAATGTAATAAGAAATGTCATATTAGACTACATTTCCCTAAACCAAAGATAAAAAATAGAAATTTTATAAAGAATTATATAAGCAAAGGAAAAAAATATTTAAAGCTTTATATTTTTAGAGTGTTAGTGAAAATGACATATCTTTACAGAGTTTGTTGGAAGAAAATGGAACAAAGACCTATAAAATTTTAGGTTTTATTCAAATATTCCTTGGAATAAAAAAATTACTCATGGAAAATGTAACTAAATAATCTCTCAAAATTTTAAATCCATATTCTAAACTTACTTATAATACTAAGGACAATTATTAAACATTATTTAAAGATGAAAAATATGATCCATTGAATGTTAAAAAAGATTAATCATCAGAAGATAAAAAACATTACCAAGTATAATTTAAATTATTAGATATTTAACCCTTATGATTAAATAAAATAATATGCAAAAATATATATATGAGTTTTCTCAAGAAGAAATATTACATCTAGTCAAAATATTTAAAATCAACTTCAAACATTTCAAAACATTCAACTAAATTGGATTAAAAATTAATTTTTTTTTTGAATTATATTGATCAGAATTTAGTTGATTGGAATTTAAAAGACACAAAATTTGATGAAGATAAATTATATTTGATTATTCAACCTAAATCTTATGTATTTTATAATGAAACTTGAATCAAATTTTAATTTTTTAACAAAAATTATGATAAAATGTATACATAAATTAAACACTTTAGATATTCAAGTGGAATAAATTTTATTTTTTAAAAAACTTAATTTCAATCAAACAATTTAGTACCTAACATTAATCTTTTTTGTAATAAAAGTAAAATAGGAGTTCACTATGTTAAATATTATTATTTAAAAATGTTCATGATTTTGGGGTTCATAATGATTTTATTTTAAAAAAAATTAATAGCTATATGACACAAAATATTGGAAGAGATGTGGGTTAATAAATTTTTATTTTCTACCATAATTGGTTTAAAAAATGTATAGATACTGGGAAAAAATTTATTTTCTTCAAGAAAAAAATATAAGTACAAAAATTATGAATAAATAGTACATGGATAGTGGTTGTTATAAATATATGATAGGAGATAAGTTAGTATATTAAACTAATCTAAATTGGAAGGAGTTAAACTAAATTTTTGATATAATTTATATTGTGAAGTCATAAAAACTGGTGATATTTCTTTTCTTGAAAAAACAATTTTTTGAAAAATTTTATATGTTTTATGAATTAATATCAACCATATAATAATATGTCATTTATGTGAAAAGGAAATCTTTTGAAATTTAGGAATGAAAAATGTATTGTTCAATGATCTGAAGTTAATTTTATTTTATATATTGATAATAATGGAAATGTTTTCGATCTTGAATTAAAAGAATTAAGTAGTCATAATTTTCCATTTCAAGTATAAGAAAATACTTATCTTGGTAATGGAATAAGATATGAAGACACTATAACTTCCATAAAATAACTTAACTTTCCAGGAAAGAGCATGTTATGGATCTACCAGAACATAGGTTTAATTCCACCAGTGTCTACGATCCTTTCTAATTTAGTAAGAAACATAATAAATGATTTAAATCATAAAGTGATGTATTAACTACAAATGTTTTATAGTTTGTTCACATGGTTCTATTTTTTTCTATAAAAACATGAAGTATTGGAGGAAAATACTATTATTTTTTTGTTTATTCTTATAATATATTTAATTAGATCTATTTTCTCACTCAAAAATATTAGTCATTGAATTATTTTAAGCTAAATAATGCTTCTCTAAAAAATTGTAAACACCTACCATCGATTAATATCAAGTGTGATCTTAGTGGTGGGGTTTTAAAATTGATTTTAAAAATTTATGTCATAAAAAATATATTAGATATAATTTTTATGCATACAGAATTCCATAAATTAAATGTGTTGTTGAAGGAAGAAATATAAATCTTTATGAAATTACTCAAACATTTCAAAGAGATTATACTATTTCTAGGAATTTTTGGCCTATTGTTAGGAGTATTTTTTGTTATACTATAAATCAAGTTTTACCGAAAACATTTTATTAATAAAACCCCATATGATTTATGGATTTGAAGAAAGAATAAACTTTCACACTTAATATTTTTGGATGTAGATTATTCATTGGGAATAAAAAATATCATTTATGTAAATTTTACTAAAAAACTATTGAAGTAGTTTTTATAGTTTATTATACAACTACTAAGTTTTATAGATTATTCAAAAAAAAGAACCAATGTTGTTGAGTAAAAAATTCATTTAATGTTTGATGAATCAAAACCTTTAGTTCTTTTAAACCATCAATTTTTCAAAATATCAATGAAATATTAAAAATTTATTTTACTAATTTATTTGTCAATATTTTATAACTATAGTTTATAAATCCTCCAAAAGAAACACCATCATATTTTAAATATTTAGTATCTACCTTAACATAAATTTTTTATCTGTTAGTTAAATTTCATTATATGAATTTACTAAATAATATTTTAGTCTTATGTAATTATCCTTTCGATTATATTTTTTGATATAAAAGTCAATTGGTTGAAAGTAGTAGTCCCCTAAAAAATATTTGTGATTATAATGGATTTCTATCAAAATTTTAACCCAAAAAACATTTTATGATTGAGGTGATTAATGTTGGATAATTTTCATTTAAGAATAACTCTATTAGTTTGAAGGAAACCATGTTCAGACCCTAGTTTAATGTCTAGAAGATATACTGAAAATTAGAATAAAATGGGTTTTATAAACCAATTATGAAAATGTTATTATTATTATAAATAAAGAAAATATGTTTCCAAAGGATACTGTCAAGAAGAATACAATAATTATGATAAAACATTTCACAAATAGATATATAATAATATATGATGATCTATTTAGCCTTTGTAATTAATTTTAACTTTACTTTATTTTAAAATAATATGAAAAGGGATTTTTAATGGTTATGCACAACATGAAGTTTATGTTGAAAAACCTCATCATTTTAAAGATATAAAATTATCATAAAAAAATTAAACTTACTGAATCACTGTATGGACTAATTAAATCCTGAATATCATAGTATTATATAATTATAATATATTTAAATTAAAATAATTGTGTCAAAGTCCTAATTTAACAACCACTATAAATAAATTTTTCAAAAACACCATCATTGATAAAAAAATTTTGATGATATTTCTTTGGTTAAAAAAACAAATTTCTGATAGATTTTCTAAACATATGGAAAATGAGTTTGAAATGACCATGATGAGAGAACTCAATTTTCTTCCTCGATATTCAAAATTTTCAAAAACTAGTTGGAAATATTTTAACACAATATAAATATATTATATATTTACTCAAACATTTTTGTATTCATACTTATTAAACCATTAGTATTCCTTTTTAAACTTATATTAAACTTGATCTTGATGAAACCAGTAAATTGGAAGATAATTTTTTTTAATTTCTGATAAAAATATTACTATATCTTACTGTAAGTTAACCATACATAATGTTTTCACATTTTTTAATGTTTTATATTTAAATATAATCTAAATCAATACCATTTAAAATTAGTAAAATACATTATTAGACACCTTAAAAGGTAATTCCGAACATGTGTTTTTATTTATCCCAAAATGATTTTATTTTTCAAAATTTCTCAGATACTAAATTTAGAGGTTGTAGGTTAGATATAATATCCCCTTTTGGAACATGGAATTTATTTGAGGAATATTTTGTCTTTTATTCCAACTATAAACAAAAATATTTGTATTTTTTACTACCAAATTAGAATGTCTAACTACTGGATGTTGCTGTGATCAAGTGATGTAGATACATCTCACACACACACATGAAGTTTGTTTTCAGTTTTAATCAAAATACGATAAATTTTTATAATACTAGTTCCCTTTTTAATCTAGAAATATAGAACATAACTCAAAAAAAATCACATAGACGTAATACACCAATTCATTAGGGATTATAAAAAATGATATAATATTATTAACTTTATCAGATTAGAACATTAGTTTATTGATATTTTACAAAGAATATTACTAATGATTGATTTTAATTCATTAAAAAGAAGGTGTGATGATGAATGTTATATGATCTTTAATCCACTTCTTGTTTCATTTATCTCTAAAAATTAACAACCTGTCTAATAAAAAATAGAGAATTTTATTTTAAAAATATATCTGTTTTGAATATATATAATATTAAAATACATTTATTTTTAGAATAATCTGATTTTTAAAAATATGTGATTTTAAATTATATATAATTTTGAAAGTAATCTTATTCTAAAAATTATTTAATATTTAAATATATGAATTTTTTAAATCTATATAATTTTCAAAATTATCTAGTTTTCAAATCTTTTTGATTTTAAAATATATATTATCTTCAAATCTATAAATTTTTTAGTGTTTATTTATTTTTAAATATTTCTTATATTTTAAACTAATTTTATTATCAAATTTATCTGATTTTTCAAATAACTTGATATTCATATTTATCTTATTTTCAAATTCATATGATTCCCAAATTTCTATGCTTTTCAATCTTTTCTAATTTTCAAAATTATTTTTTTTTCTAAACTTATATAATTCCGAAACATATCTAATTTTAAAACATACATGGTTTTTATATTTATTTAATTATTTTTTTTAATTTAACTATTTTTTAAACATGATAGTTTTTCAAATTGTATCCTTTTGGTATATCCGTTTTTTCTTTTCTATATAAGATTTATAATATTCACCAAACGTTTTTCATGAACCATCCACGAAAGAGGAAGATCATCAATTGAAAGATAAATTCACAAATATTTAATCATTTTTACAAATCTTTGAATATTACATTGATATTATTATTTAATTTATATGGAAATTTTTTTATAATTTTTATAATTACACATTATAGGGGTTTTTGTTTTTACTATTCAAAAATTTAAATTTTTTATTAAATTCAAAGAAATTTTAAATTTAATTATTAAAATTATTTTTAGGACATATGTTCTAGACTTTCACTTTATTGGAAATTTATTAAGAACAATTCATACTATGAAATATAACATTTATAAGATATCAATATTAAATGTCTATATAAGGACTATAGTCACAAGGATTTTTCACATTAAATTGACTTTTTTATGAATGTTTTTCTCTTCAAAAATATTATTCTAAATGTTTATTTGAAGAAGTTCAGAAGACTTACCTTAAAGATTAAAATATTTATTTGTAAAATAGTAATAGCATATAATGTAGCTAAATTATTTTATCTATTTATTGTTGAAGAAGGTCATGTTCAAAGTCTGATAATTTAGAATCATGTCATTTATTATAAGGGGAATCATGATAAAATTCATAATATTGATGCAGAATGTGATTTTTAACATGAAATAAATTTATAAAAATATGTTGTTAGATAAGAAATAATTTATGAAATGGAATTGATAAAGAAAAATTCATTTATATCCTTTATGCTAAAATGGTTTTTCATAATGATTGAAGAGATGCATAAGTTCCAATGGTATCCAAAACATATGATCTAAAAACCAAAAAACAAAATTAAAATTTTAATTTACTATTTTTTCCATTCTATATTTCTTTATGGAAATAAAAATGGGGAGGGTTTAAAAAAATTTATGTTATTTATCTTTGATTATTTTAATTGGGAGATATTTTAATAAATTTTTATCACTTATTTTTTATAGTTTAACTTATATATTTATCTTTTTTTTCTATGAATAATTTTAAAAAGGGGAAGTAGTGTTTTTATTTAATAAAATTTCTCAAAATTTTTCTCAAAAAATATAGATAAATTTATATCATGTAGAACACATGGACATCTATTTTTAATTTTAGTTCTTATCTTTAAATTTTCGTACATGTGATTTATTTTCCTAAAAGGGGGTGATTATTGGGGAAATTATTGATTCAATGAATCAATTCCAAAAAATAAAAATTAAATTTATATAAAAATAATCTTAATTGCGTTTTTGTTTATGTTTTTATGTTTATGCATAATGAACTTATGGTAATTTAAATACCAGGACCATAAAATATTTTAAAGTTTTTTGATGATCTAAAGATCTAAGACAAATTACATCCATTGGATTTAGATTAACTTTAATGGTGATAATCTAAATCATCAGTATATAAATAATCATATTGCGTTATTCAGTAGATGGAAAAATTACTTTCGATGCAGTTTCAATTGATTATGAGTTTTATATAATTAAACCATTGGATTTTTTTGTAACATTTTATATAAATAAAGAAACAACTCAAGAATAATAAGTATATATTTAAAAGAAAAGTTCAATGTGAAAGTTGTTAGTTTTGAATATTTATAATTTTTTATTGATGAGTATTTTTCAATCAGTGTAATCTTTTTCTCATAGTCTTTCTACTAAGAGATACCAATGTGTGAGGTTTTCCTTCTAAAGATATTATTATTTTCATTTTATTTGTTTTAATTTTTTTTCCATTTTTATCAATGTATTTCAGGAATAATTATACATAAAATATGATCATTTGATCAAGGATTTAGTGTCTAGTGATGCAAATCTCTAGTACTTGTGGTATGTAAAGTGAGCTTCCACAGACAAGTTTAGTCAATGACCTCCAGGGATATGAAGGTATACATTTGAATAAGTAAAAAACTAAAGATACCTTATGAAATTTTAAAAGTAATGGATAACTTAGATTTGGTTTAAATATCTTCTTTAAAGCTTTTTTAAAAAAATATTATTTCAATATTAATCTAATAATGGATTTTTTGATTTCATAAGGAATAATCTTTGTTTCATTTTAGAATTTCTACTATGTTAACTAGTTACTCAATAATTCAAAATTGAGATAATTTATTTCAACTATGATAAATTTATTTTAATACTATATATAATTCTATTATTATGATCTATGAAATCATTGTTAATTATAAAAATTGATAAATATTTTATTTCATTGGTAATTTAAAAAACTGAAAAATTTAAAACTCAAAGTGGTCGATTATGGTAATTTTATTATTAAAATATAATTCACACCTATACTATTTTATTTCCCATAATACATTTTAGAAGCATTCCTTAGGGTGTGTAATATTCAAGGAGGTTTCCAATCTTATCTATACAATAAACTGGGGACCAACACCGGAACCTACATGTTCCATTAGGGGGTTTCTAACCCCATTACCACCCTAGAGATCACACTCTAGTCTCAAGATCATCCAATCCCGATAGAAGGACAAATATACATACACAAAATCATTACATATTATTGATTATATAAAATGGTCACCTTAACATTCTTTATAGAATTGTACATTGAATAGACTACTCACGGGTCTAAAATCTTGTCTTAAAGCCAGTCTATTTTCTACTTCCCCACTCATTTTGTGGAGGTTCATGTACATGGTGTCTGACCCGAGGAACATAGTGTGTGGTAGTACTCAAGGTATCAAGCATGTACTCACTGCACATAGATCAGTTTCCCAAACATTTTTGCACAACATGTAGGCCCACCACATAGCTGTGTAATATATTAATCATCTATAAAACCTAGACAACAAAGAAAGAGGTCTACATGGAATGTATTATTTTGGTACACATAGTGTGTATTGATAAATTACAATAACATAAAATTATAATATCATGGTTCTTTACATATTCATTGATTCTTATATAGATCACACTAAATATTCATTTGGATGTATCAATCTAATATCTAATACCATCATAAGTAAATTTACAGCATTCAAATCACTAGTTTGAAAATTGTCTTTGAAGACATTCATTCATGTATAGCTAAACTAAAGAAAACAAAAATTAATCTATATATTGATCTCATTTCCTACAACATTCCTTGATTCATTAATCACTGGGTTCATCTCATTCATTCAAAAAAAATTAAAAATAATATGGTGTATGATCACGATTCAAACTAGACTAGAAATTATCGAACTGCCACCTAAAATGAAGTTGACGATGAAGAACACAAAAAAAATTGGGAGAAAACCAAAGAAAAGTAAAATTTAGAAACATAATTGGAAGATAAAGTTCTATCCAACAATAATCATTATAGATACTGAACAGTGGAAAATATTTTTCCATTATAATTTACAATACAAATTGATAATTTTCTGGGCCATGCAAAAATGGGAAAATAAAATCAAAATGCATAAAAAATAAATTGATCCATGCTAGAAATACAGATATATAGGGTTAGAAAATATATAAATAAATATCTCTACTATAATAACTAATCAAGAATTGGTGAAGAACACATTTTCTAGTGATTTTATTACAGAACCAATTGTGTTTTTCATTCGCTCCATAATTATCTATGATCAGAATATTTCGATCCTAGATTCCTCGCTAGTTTGATAATTTAAAGACCTTAACCACATTAACATATCCTCTTCCTCTCAATCTCTACAGGTTATACGTCCAACCCAAGATATTGGCAATGAGGGATATTATATAGGGGTTTCCACTGGGTTTAACATTTTTAAAAAATAAAAATAATTAGTTAACTTTATTCATTTTAATTTTTCCATGACAACAAATTATCCTAAAACCCAATGAATTTTAATATTATATCATTATTAGGGTATATCTCATGTTCTAGATTCAACCTTGTTATTTATTTTCAATTAAATGATTTAAATTAATGGTATTGAAATTTATTACAAAAATTTGTGAATGAACTGTTTAGTAAATTTAATATGTTAATTATATAGTCCTGAGATACCCATAATAGTGTCCCAAATCTAAATAAAATGTATATATATATATATATTTAATTTTAAAAGTTCCAAATAATCAAAACCAGAGTCCTTAGAAACATTTCTTAAGAACCCAAATTAATTTCAAGCATTTATTAACAAGGAATCTTGAGGATAATAACTTTGATATAAAGGATTTGATATGTTTATGAGATTTTGGAAATATTAAATAAAAAAAACTTGTATAATTTTATTACATACCAAATATAAAAAAGTGGTCATATATACACAATCATTTGAACTTTTAATAAATAATATATTATATATTTTAGAAAATTGATTATTATAACCATGTTTGTCTTGGATTTATTCATTTTGTTCATTATTACTACTTAACATTACATTATGTTCCATGAATGTAGATACATTACAAATTATTTCATAAATATGACATCAGTTTATGATAAACAACATAATAGTGTTACAAATCACAGATCAAAAGGATTAGTGTCCTGGGAAAATTTGGCTCATGCACAATTTTTTACATAATAAAAAATAAATAGTATTTAATTCCATATTCTCAATCATCCTAGTGGACCTCATGTTCTCCTTAGTATAAGAAATCAACTGTGTATGTACTTCAATTAATGGGGAGATAAAAAATACCAATAAGAAGTTGAATAAGGGACATGAATCAATATAAAATAGGTGATCATAATCATCATAATTTATTCATAGGCATAAGATCGTCATGAAAAACATTATTTAAAGATGTGATAAATGAATAGAATATGGATATTAATAAAAATGAACCATCATGTCATAGTGGTAAAAATGCCACACATTTTTGTGAAAAAATCTAGAATCATATTCATGCATAACATATGTGAATAATCATAAAATCATAATTATGAATAAGTATATCATCTTATTTATGCATAATACACATCGTCTCATGAGATTAGATACATTAACCAAGTCATCATAGGGATATATAATTATGATTCCACTAGTCAAATCATAACATTTACATAATCATGCATGCCACATAGATCATATATAAATCAAAGTCATGAACTAACCCATGTAAAAGAGTGGGGTTCACAAGGATTTCCTTAATCATTATTTCATGAATAGACTTGGTGTTCCCAAATAGAAAAGGTAAAATAACATATTTGTTATATGAATCATCATTTTTGAGCAGAAAATAAATAACTCAAGAGGATTCAAGATTTGTTTTAGAAAGAATAGTTCTTTTTGGAAAATATTTATATTTTTTATAAAATCTATTTGAAAAAATTTATATCCACAAAAATTAAAGGGAAGAACAATGAAATTATATTTATATAACATTTAATTCTTATCTATAATTAAATTTATGTGAATGAGATAAAACCTAAACAAATGGATTAGAGTTTGATAATCCCCTGACCTTAATTCCCACATTATTTTATTTCTTTTATGCCTCTTGAATAATAAAAATATATTTATGAAAACACTGATATAGAAGTGAATTATATTCATTTATAAATTTATTTATAAATTTTAATCATTTTATTATATTTATAAATTTCTGTTGATGAATTTTTTTATATCATATTTTTCCAAAAAATTCCCTTTTTCCTTGATTTCTCTATTTTGTTATGTATAATTTATAAATTAGGTTAATTAATTTCAGAAGAATCGAATACATGAAATTAAATACTTATATATTATATATAATTCATACTTTCCATTCATGGATATTATTATAGGAATTGACTTGGAAGTGTATCTGTAGGCGCTTTACTAAACATTGATGGGACATTATCGGAAGAGCATGGAAGGGAAGAATTAATTTTGTAGTTTTCAGAAATATGATAATTACTATAGTTTAACATCATTAATATAATTTTAAATTACTTCTTAAATAATTTTATATCATATTGTATTGAAAAGAATTGTTAAATAAAATAAAGTGATAGACAAAATAGGGAAGAGTTAATTGAGACTTACTCTCGCCTTGATGTTGCTTTTATTGTACAACAATATAACTACCTTTGTGATTATAGTGGGATTTCTCCATAATGTACCTAAGTATTATAAAGGGATTCAGGGAAATTATTTGGGTAGATATTTTTCTTTTTTATGGGTGGGAGGATTTTTTTCCAATGGAAGAGAGATGGGTTATTTATACATGATGATATGTGTGTATTTAGAATAAAATATTGAATAAAACATTATATCAAAGGTAAAACTTTTAATAGTGAATTTTTGACATTAAAAATCCTAGATAAGAATAATATAATGGTTTCAATACTTTAAAGTCTCATTATAATGTAAATTAGTCATTTTATTAAAAATAAAATATGGAAAAATGAGAAACTAATATTTTAATGTAATACTTTAGATTTTTAGGATTTGGAAAGTAATTTTATATTTTAGAATTATGTTTATCATATTTTAATTAATAATTTATGAAATAAAATATATCATGGTCAAACATATAGTTTTATAAAGTATTATTTCTTTATTATATCATGATTGATGTAATTTAAGATACACCGGTTATGCGAAAACTTCTTTTTAACTATTTATATAAAAATAGAAATATTTAAACAATTTACCAAAAAACCCTTGAATATTTTTATGTGATGATTTAAAAAATTATATTCTTTTCATAAAAATAAATTTCTAAAATATGTAAATTTATGTTTTAATATAAAAATAATTATTTTTACAAAATATATTAAAATATAATTGAGTAAAAAATTCCATATGTTTCCTTTTGAGTTTTTGATCATATTTTTTTATTTTTTTAGCATTATGAAATTTATATTTACACAAATGCATTATGTTAAATATTATTTATATCACAATTTGTTTTTTGGGAAAAATAACTCTTCCAATAGTCATTTTACTATTCCTAATAGTTAGATAACTAATACAACTATCAAATTACGATTCTAATGATCACATTATCTCATGTATATAAAACTCAATTATTTCATTAAATATTAAACTCAGTTTCTCTTAAAGTTATATGTTCCCATTTTTTCAATAATTTTTATTGGTTTACTAACCTTATGTGTCTTTTCTTTTGTGTTTTTATTGGGGGTAATGATTCTAATAGATTGGGGCAATCCATATTTTCCAGTTTTTGAATTTTTATTTTTTATCCATTTGTAATGTTTATAATTTTAATTAGTATCATTTATGATTAATGTAATTGTATTTTTTAATGAAATAAACTATTTTTAGTTTCTAATTGGTCTAGTTCTATGTAGTATACTATAACACACATTTATTTCATGATACAAATATTAATTATAAACTTTGGGTTGTTACATTCTTCACAACTTTAAAAATTCATCCAAAAATTCCAACTTGTATTCTAAGTTGAGAATAGACGAGGGTACTTATATTTCATTGTTTCCTCTGGTTCCTATGTTTCCCCTTCATACTTGTGTTTAATCTATAACACTTTTACAAGGAGAGTAGTCTTATTATATAGAACACTACCTCTATGTTCCAATGTCTTCACTAGATTGACTTCATATTAGAGGTCATGCTCTAGTTGTACCACTTATGGATTTAGTACATGTGAGGGGCCAGGAATTTACTTGCTTAAGAGTGATGTGGAACACGTCATGAACATGATCCATACATGGCGTATGCGAATTCCATTAAGCCACTTCTCTTTTGTGATCAAGGTTCACAAATGGGCTAATATACATTGGTCTAATCTTCCATTTTTTTCCAAACGACATGACTCTATTTCAGGGTGTTAATCGATAGAAAATCTTATCTCCAACATAAAACACAATTTCACTTAGACTATTATAAACAAAAATATTTTTCGGACTCTTGGTAACTTTTTTATACAGTTGGATGGATTGAACCTCCCCTATCAACTCTTTCACAAGATCATGTACAAGTATCTTTCATGCCCCAAATTCATCCCAAAATAGAGAGTTTTACATTTCTTCCCATATAGATCATCAAATGGAGACATTTGAATAATTTAGTGGAAGATATTGTTACATGATGACTCAACCCATGGGAGATTATGATCCCTTCCTCCTTTAAATTCCATTGACCAGGATATCAGCATGTACTCAAGTTCTTGAATAGTCCTTTCAGATTGGTCATAAATTTAGGGGCGATAGGTTGTGTTGAAATTCAATTTAGTACTCAAATCATGTTGAATAATTCTCTAGAATTTAGTGGTTAACCTTGTATCATAATAAAAGACAATGAAAAATAGAACCCCATATAGCCTCACTAATATCATCACATATATAATGGAAAGTTATTCAAGAGATAAATCTTCCCAAATATAAAAAAAGTGTGCATTCCTGGCGGGTCGATCCACCACAACCCATATTGCATTGTTTCATTTGTATTTATTTGGGATAGTAGTAAAAACTTCCATGGTGACATTCTTCCATTTCCACACGCGTACAAGAAATGGTTGCATCGTCTGTTTAGACAATAGTCACTCTACTTTTACTTGCTGATATAATAAAAACCATGAGATATAATCCACAATCTCCTTCTTCATGTTGTCTCACTAGAAGTTTTCACTAATATCGTGGTACATCTTGATTCTTCCTAGATGGATAAAGAAGGGTGAGCTATGTGCATTACCTAATAAATAATTCTTTATCCCATGTGATGGAGGCATACAAATCCTCATTCCAAATCAAATCACACCATCATCATCGATATGGATCTAATGTATCTTCCATTACTTTTCCACGTCTACCTTATTATGTAACTCTAGGTAATTACATTGTGCTTCCATGATCTTATCTTTGATATATGGTTGGGAAATCATTTGGAAAAGGTAGGTTGAATTCCCCACCATTATGATTTCCAAATCCATGCATCACATGTCCAAGAAGGTAGGGTGTTTCTCAATCTACATAATGGATAAAATAGCAGGTTCTTTTCTTATAAGAGAATTAACTACCTGTTTTTCCTTTCCCAGATGTGTATGAATAGAGTAATCATACGTCATTATTAGATACTAACACTTTCTTTGAACCACATTGAGCTCCTTATGTGTGAATATATACTTTATAATCCTATGATTTAATACATATATCACACATATAACAATTGAGATACATACATGAAATATTAAGAGAAAATATCATAGCTTCTAACTTTAGATAGTGCGTTGGGTTTTTCTGCACATAGATCTCTAACTATTATGAGGCATAGGCCATCAATTTATCTTTTTTCATGAGTAGACAACCCAAGCATTTCTTTGAAGCATCACTGTATATCACAAAACCTTCTCCCCTTGTTGGTAGTTTGAGAATAGGTAAAAATATTATAATCTTCTCAATCTTCTTGAATATTTACTCACATTTTTATTTTCAAATATACATTACCCCTTTTTGTGTTATGTTATTTAGTGGGATGGAAAATTGGGAGAAATTCCTAAAATAAATTTAGTAGTACCTAGCCAATCCAACAAAACTATGGATTTCCATGAAACTAGTGGGTCTCGTCAATTCCTTAATTACCTTTGTCTATGAAGGGTCAACATAAATTCCCTCACTTGTGAACACATTCCCCAGTAATGATGGTTTCTACATCTAAAAGTCACACTTCTTGAACTTTTCATACATTTCATCCTTTAGTAAAATCCACATCACAATCCCAATACACTCTTAATGTTCCTAATTAATCCTAGAGTAAACGAAAATATAATCTATAAACACTAATATTTCATTTAATGTATTCTCTAAAGAATACATTATCCAAATCCATGAATATTATAGGGGAATTAGTATATCTGAAGGGAATTACTATGAACTCATAGTGCCCATACCTTGTATGGAATGCAGTACTATGAATATCTTACTTCTTCATCTTCAGTTTATAATATCTAGAATGAATATCCACCTTTGAGAGGTAATTATCACCCAATATCTAGCAAACTTGTCATCAATCATTGGCAGAGGATACGTTTTTCTTTATAGTGATCTTGTTGAGATCCTGATAGTTAATAAAAATCCATATTGATCCATCCTTTGTCATGAAAAAGAGAGAAAGAGAACCCGAAGGTGATACACTAGGGAATATGAACCCTTTGTACAAATTCTCTTACAGTTGTTTCTTTAAATCTTTTAGATTAATAGAGGCCATCCTATAGAATACATTTAAGATAGGAGTGGATCCATGTATAAGATCTATTGATAACTATACCTCATGATCTAGGGGATGTCCGAAAAACTCTTTAAAAAATAAAGCACTTTATTCCCTATTAATTGGAATTTCCCCTAGGTTAATACCTTTCATTAACTCAACAATTTGGAGAATGTATGATTATTCATAGGGTATCAACACCCATACCGTTGATGGATTTTCCAAAGGATATTAATGATTTTCCTTGCATCTGTAGAGGATCATGGGATAGTTTGGAATATGAATGGAGATTTTATGTTCCAAAAAATTGTTTTTTCTTATATAATGAGATCCAATCCATGCCCATTATAGTTTCATATTATAGTAATGGAAGTATTATGAGATATTGTGGATGAATATTCCCACAGATATATACATGATAAGATTCCAACACTTGGGTTGCAATGATAGTACCACCCGATGTTTCTACATATATATCTACATCATAGAAATGGGGATTCGATTATGCTATTCTAGAAAACCTTTAGGATATTAAATAATTCACATAACCATAATCAAATAATAATTTTTTCTATTATTTATCGAATTGGATGTCTAACTTGTATGATTTAATTTTCATTCTTCACTTTAGTAGTATTGATAAAATAAGCTTTCCCTTTATTCATTGGATTTGGTGGTTTCTAATGATGATTACCCAAAGGATTTGTAGTTTAGTGCACTATCTTGCATAGTTCACTTGCTCCTTAAAATTAAATCATTAAACCCTGAGTGTTGTATTTGGAGGTTCTTTCCATTCTTCCATCATGTCGGTTAGCTTATTCATGTCTCTTATACACTCATGATCTTGGAGGCCTTCAATCCCACAATTGAATCATTTCCCCTACCATTGAGAAAATTCCCATGATTCTTATTCCCAAATTATTTACACGTGGATTGTTGGATTCAATTTCCTCCTTTGTTTCATTTGACCCTACCATCTTGAAACTCTATTCCTCTATTCATATCTCTATATCCACGAGACCATTCTCAAAACAACATATCTACTTTGACAACACATCTAAACAAATATTCATAAACTCTATAGTCTCAGATAGCTAGAGCCTTTTGAAGGCATGGTTTTAAACCAATAAAAATATATCTATTTTTATATATTTTTTGATAACAAAAATCGAGGCGTATTATGAAAGAGTTTTTAAGTTCTCCTCAAAAGTCATGATAAATTCACCTTCTATTTGCTTCAAATTTATAAAATCTATTACCATCCTTGTTTTAAGATTTCAAGTGAAATACTTGGAAAGAAATATTTTCTTAAAATCTTACCAATATATCTCTTTTATCTCATCATTTTTCTTGGTGTTCTTTATCAATGCCCACCATTGATCAGATTCTCCATTCAAATGATAAAAAAATAGTTTCACCTAATCCTTCATAGAATAATGGATCACAGAAAATATCTTCTACATCGAGTTAACCCAATATTCCATGAAAACTTGATCATAAGTTCCTCTAAACATCAGTGAACATTGCATTGTGGAGGACTCAAGGACTAGTTGATCATTCATGGGTGAAGGAAGATATTACACGTGGGTTAGGTTATTTTTCATATCATGAGACAACATGTTAATAATTTATATGAGGTTTTGAACACCACATCCCATTTAATTGGAGACATCATTCAAAAAATTGTCGAATTCTCCCTCACATGGGTTGTTGTCCTAGTTTCTCCCTATTCCCACCATTTTCTAAAACTAAAAATGTTTGAAAAAAAATTAATTCAACACATCCTTAATAATTTAATATTTTTTTTGAAATTGACTCTAAAGGAATATCTTTTGGGATCCCTATTATTGTCCTTAAAAAATAATCTTCTTGGATGTTTTACCTATACATAGAGTTATACATATGTTTTACAACCTTTTTTTATAATCCTAATTCCCAAATTTACTAAACCATGATCTGATACCAACAATAGCAAGGTTTCTTTTAATTTCACAACTATTGCATCATTTCAATGTAAACAGTATAAAAACATTACAAATCCACGATCCAAAGGTTTATTGTCTTGTGTTCTCCATAGTTAAAGTAATAATATAAGGATATTCATCAATGAAATGGGTGAGCGAAAAGCCTATTAATATGAAGAATAAGGGAAATGAATCAGTATCACGTGGGGGACTATAAGGCCAGTATTTTTTTCCATGTAAAAGTTTTTTTTTATATGGGAATATTACGACTCTGTAAAAATTGAAGGTGCATGATTCCGAGGCTCGATGTGCCTGGAATGAATTTATGAATTTTTTTTGAGTATGTTTAGTAAATGTGTGAGCAGTGTTTTGTAAATTTTGAATCAGTGCTCGAAATTGATATCCAAGGACACTGTTGAACTTGCAGCACCGATATTCTCTTAAGGAGACCTTCACCTCAACCGTAGTAGTTCGAGGCTGGAAATTAGTTTTTGGACTTTTTGTGGGAGAAAATAAAATAAACATGCTTTATTTTATTTTTGAAATTGAAACCTTCCATTTTAAATTTCGTGCTAGGTACCACCCAAACCCCTCTTAATATGAAGTTAACCTTTGGAATTTCCCCAGGTTAATTTGACAACATCAATTCAATTTATGTGAAAACTCTATTTTTGTAATTAATAATCATAATCTTATTAATTTGGCACTACAAATTTATTATGTGAAATATTTGCAAAGGAAAAGAGTGCTTGGGAGAACCTTTATAGAAATATCCTCCGATGAAGAATGGCTTCCGAACGAAGAATGAAGAACCAAATTCGGAAGCGTCTTGTGGGAGTGACGAATGTCGATTTACCCTTGATCGACTTCATCTTCTTCCTTGGGAAAACTCTAACAAATGTCAAGGTAGTGTATTAATTTGAAATATGATATAATTTATTTTTAATTCTTCATATTCTAGATTAAAAACAAAGATGAACCAAATAACATGGCCATCATCCAAAAAATATACCTTGCCCCTATTTCTCTTGTTCTTCGCACGTTCTTTGTGCGTTTATCAATTCCAAATATTTAACAGTGCTGAAAACACAATGTTTTGTTGAGTGCTACGTATGGACATGTATCCCTCGACCTGAGGATCACAAATATTCAGTCATTATATTTTTATAGCATAAAAAGGATATGTGGTGAACTGCAGAAGTAGAAGGCGGTCGACACACCGGTCGGCCGCGTGGAGGTAGGGTGGTGAGTGTCTGCACCGCTGGATGAGCAGGAAGCCGCGACCCGTTGGTTGCGGCAGAGTAGGGTCGCAGCCAGCACACCAGCCGACCGCATGGTGGAGTGTTGGCACACTCCCTCACCAACGTTGGAGCTGGAGGCCGCGACTGCTGGGCCGCAGCAGAGGCTGAAGGGTGGCCGGCACCCGACTTACTGTAGAGGACAACAACACTGTCGTGTCACTGGTATGAGGATGACCAAGTAGCCGTGGCGCACCAAGTAGGACCTGCTCCAGTGGGTCTCTCTTAAAAAATAACCAATTGGTCCATTGGACCATTTGGGTTACTAGGGAGGTGCCTCCCATTTCGGGCATCAGTTAGGGTGGACCCCACCACGACGGTCCACCAGACTGTGGGCCGCACCGCGGACATCCCCAATTGGCCACACCATCAGGATGCCCCTTTCGTGGGCTGGGGTGGACCTCAACCCAGTGGGCCAAGCCCTCTGAAGCCCAGGACGACCGGTCTGGACCAAGGTTCAGGCCAGGTGACCCGTACGAGGTCAGGTTGGCCCAGGCTGAGTCGGGCCGGGTTAGACCTGACCCGGGCCCATCCAGACCCAGTTTCACCTTTGTAGCCATAACTTATGATTTGGTCATCCATTTGAGAAACCATCTAAGGAAAAAAAATACTTGGATCGAGACGGTCCTTTTGGTATACTCCACTTGAGTTTTGGATAAATTTTGTGTATGGCCGGGTTGAATCAAACCCCGAATCCAACTGGGCCCTTGAAGCAGAAACGCTAATAACTTACAGACCGAGCATCCTATTGATGTGCCGTCTGATGTATTGGGTCCCTTATGACGTAAGTAACTTTTAGGATAATTATTCATGGAAATTTATGGATATTTAGGTATGACCGATGACTTGAGGAGTGAATCTCCCAAACATGATATTAGTGGGAATCCAGTGGTTGGCAGTGAGGCAGAGGTTGGTGACAGATCAGATGGAGGTTAGTACTGAGAGATCCTATGTGGATCAACACCGATCCTGTGTTGGTCAGATCTTGTGTGGGTCAGTTCTCAGCGATCCTGTGTGGGTCAGTGCATACAGATCATGTGGGGGTCATTGCGTGGGTTTATACCTATCTATCATGTGTGGATCAGACTCTGTATAATCAGTAGTAGTACCTCTTGAAAGAATAAGATGATATAGCTTCGCGAATAATCATCTGTAATTCTATACTTCACTAATACCAAGTGTGAGCTATTTCTTTTACCTGTGTGGTACTTCTACCTTTATAGTGTTACCTTTGGGTTATTTCTTCCTCTTTTGTGATATGAGTATATCTTGATAACTTAGGTATATGTATGGTCATATACCTAAGTAGAGTTGATTTCTATTGCTTCGTGCATTGTGGTTTTTTGTTTGTGGTACTCTAGGATACCTACAAGGGTATCAGGGTCCCTATTGAGTATCCTTATACTCACCCCCGCACGGGCTATGCCCGCACCATACTGTGTATTGGGCAGATGACAGACAGTGCTAATCGAGTTCAAGGGTACCAGACTGGATGCAGATCAGAGGTGGACATTAGATGGGATGATCCATAGAAATGACTATTTGAGAGCTGTACCTGCCCTTCAGATATGGTCCTTGTCGTGTGATCGCATAAGCTATTCTTTTTCAGTTTTACTTGTACTTTCTAGTTGGGCTTGTATTCTTTCCCCTTTACTTACTGTACACACACTGTTTACTTTATAGTTTATCTTGTAATTGTATCTTGTTGTGTGCTTGGTTTGTGTGATTTCACACTTTTATAGGCAATGCCTTTATGTTTTTAGGGATATACCTTTCTAGTGCTAGTCGCCAGCCCCTGGCCTTTGGAAGGCAAGTTGGGGGTAGTCACGACACGGGTCTCAGGGGACGAGTCTTGACAAATGGGTATCAGAGGAGTTAGGTTCTACTGAAGAACAAGAACTTTGATCTTCTCTATGTGGAAATAGGGTTAAGTGTGATGATTGTGGTTTTCAGTTTAGGGATTCCATTGTTGGTGTGGCGACCGGCGTATCCGTACACCAGGACCTCGACTTCTGATTTCTGACTCAGTGCATGAAAACACTGATTGTGTGTGTGTTTTTGAAATGATTTATTTTGAACTCTTTGAGTCTTCTCACTAGGTATAAGTTAATAATCGTGGTGCACATGTTTCTTTTTTAGGATGACTCTATGAAGACATACATCTGGGGTTCCAGGTAGAGTACATAATGATAGCCCACATAGCTATAAGGCTTCAGTGCAGGGACCCCATACAGAAGTTGTACCATCGGGTGGTGTACTAGTAGCTCCACTACCTATCTGACCGATGCCAGCATCCCCAGCAGCAGAGGGTGCATGCCACTTAAGCACGTTGCAGGAGTTATAGATCTAGAGGTCACTGGGGATCCGAGACGAGACAGATCTATAGGCGGCTGAGGACTGGCTAGAGGC
Source organism: Viscum album (assembly GCA_963277665.1). Lineage (NCBI taxonomy): Eukaryota > Viridiplantae > Streptophyta > Magnoliopsida > Santalales > Viscaceae > Viscum > Viscum album. The sequence goes on from OY728128.1 coordinate 1,751,208,574, forward strand.
CGTTGTTAGAGTTTTTTGACTAGTAGGGACAACAACTAATCTCATGTTGATCCTTATCGCCAGTCTACTTTAGGAAGCAGCGCGTAGATGGTGGATCTTGATGCTTCAAGTTCCCGATGAGGTCACTCTCATCTGGGTGGAATTCAAGATCCTTTTCAGGGCAGAGTTCATCCCAACAGCCCTAAACTTAGTGCATATATAGAAGCTTCTCCAATTGCAGTAGGGTAGCATGACTATGGCTCAATATTTAGGGAGGTTCACATTTCTCTCATGCTACTCTACTGACATGGTGTGAGACCATTTCTTCAGGGCCCAGACCTTCAAGTGGGGATCATATTGGAGATTAGATATTTTATGGTTTCTCTTAGCATCCCAACATAGGTAGTGGTATTAGAGTGGGAACTCTTATTGGAGAGTTTCTTTGCTGAGCAGTCACCAACAATAAGACCCACCATCAGACGACACGTAGCAGAGTCATAGGAAGCTGGCAGCAAACAGATGATGAAAAGGTTTAAGAGGAGTAGACCTACATGTGTACAACCACATGATATAGGGTCGGTGGTGTGGGGCTCTCGAGACAGTGTAGGACAGGTGAGCGAGAGGCAGTGTTACTCGTACGGCAGGCAGATTCAAATGGATCGCGACTGCCCGACCCTTCGTACGAATGACTAGTAGATGGTCAAAGGAACACCTGAGAAAATGCGAATATTTGATCAAGGAGGTCCGTAGTAAGGACACGGACGTGGCATAGGAGAAGGCCATGTAGCAGGCATTGGGTGGCGATTTGAGGTTCTACCACCACCACCTCCGGGAGGTCCACCTCGACCACATGGAGCGGGTGGACATGGATGACATCAGCATCAGGCAACTGAGTCCTATGAACACAGTTCTCTGGATATGATACAAGATACGATAGCTGTCTACTCTACTTTAGCTGAAGTACTTATAGACATAGGTTCTAGTTATTATTTTATTTCCACGGCCCTAGTTCGGATCTTGAAGATTCCGACGGATCTGTTGGCTTGATCTTTATGGTTAGAGACTCATACAGGAGAAGATTCGATGATTAGACACTGGTTCTAAAAGTGTGAGCTTACTCTAGGAGTTGAGAGCATCGGCTGGGATCTTCTTGTTGCAGCGTCGAAGCCTTACGACATCATCTTGGGTATGGACTGGTTATCCACAGACCATGCATGGATCGACTGTATTAGGTGCAAAGTGCGGTGTGTCTGCATGGATGGAACTAGGTCTTCCTTCATCGAAGAGAAGGAAAGCTTTTTAGCACAGGATAGACTTACCCAGAAAAGGGTGCATCCAATCACAAATAAGTTGGCTAGACTTACCCACAGAGTGGTTGATGTTGAGAGTTCAAGCTATCCTGAAGTGGTGGACTAGTATGATGTTGTTTTCCCTCATGATGTTCTGGGTCTACCTCCCCATAGATAGGAAGAAAATTATATCAAATTGTACCCAAGGACAACACTGATATCTACTCTAGTATATCATATTTCTCCTACAGAGCTTCGATCGATGTGGGTACAACTGGAGGACTTACAGGGAAAGGGGTTCATTAGGTATATTTTTTCTCCTTGGCAGCCTCGATTTTGTATTCCAAGAATGTGGATAGGAGTTTGAGACTATGTGTGGACTATTGGCTCCTGAACCAGGTGGCCATGAAGAACAAGTATCCACTCCTGAGGATTGATGATCTCTTTGATTAGGTGAAATTGCGCATGATGGGTTTCAAAGATAGACCTCATATCAGGCTATCACCAACTCAGAGTATGAGATGAGGATGTGCACATGATGTACTTTAGATGTCGGTATGGCCATTATGATTTCTTGGTTATTCCTTTCAGCATGACCAATTCCCCAAGAGAGTTCATGGGACTCATGAATAGCATCTTCCAGCCATACCTTAATCACTTTGTGGTAGTCTTCGTCGACGACATCCTGATATACTCAATGATGGGGGAGGACCATGACTATAATCTACAGATAGTTATGGACACACTCTGAGAGAACCAGATTTATGGTAAGCTCTCAAAGTGCCAGTTCTAGATACGAGAGGTCCACTTCTTAGGACATTCCATCTCAGAGGATGGAGTTGTGGTGGATCCTACGAAGATCCAGCCTGTGATTTCATGGGAGCCACCCAGAAGCATGACAGAGGTGCGGAGTTTCCTGGATTTGGCTGGTTACTACCAGAGGTCTGTGCCTGACTTTTCTAGAGTTGCGACACCCTTATCAGCATTGAAGAGGAAGGGGAAACCCTTCGTGTGGTCAGAGAGATACCATCAGTGTTTCTATGAGCTGAGGCAGAGACTGATGAGTGCCCCCATTATGAGGCTACCATAGGAAGGCATTAGGTACGTAGTCTACTACGATTCATCAGGGACCAGAATCAGATGTTTCATGATGCAGGAGAAAGAAATGATCACGTATGGTTCTTGATAGATGATAAAACATGGGAAGAACTACGCTACCCATGACCTGAAGTTAGAAGCAGTGGTCTTCGCCTTGAATATGTGGTGACATTACTTGATGGGTGAGAATTTTATAGTCTACTCTGGTCACAAGAGTCTCATGTATATCTTCTCTTAGAAAGACCTAAACCTGAGACAGCGGCCTTGACTTGAGTTCCTCCAGGAATATGTCTTCAAGATGGTCTATACACATGGAAAGGGGAATGTAGTAGCCGATTCAGTTAGCAGGAGATCTGGTATATAGTTGATGAGTGAGGTGACAAAGCAGTTAGCCGCCTTGCGGATATCCTATGCGGATTAAGATGGAGCATCTTATCTTTAGTCTCTGATAGTCACTCCCCCACTCCTTTAGCGAGTCAGGGAGGCGCCTCTTGGGGACACTAAATGCGAGGCTCAACATGCTCAGATATTTATAGGACAGGGACCTGATGGATTTACTGAAGGTGGGGAGCACATCATCCTCTTCAATGAACGTACTATGGTACCAGTGGCGCTTACGGAGGAAGGGTTGAAGGAGTTCCATACCTCCCCTCCAGCGGTACATCCATGAGTGATGAAGATGTATGAGGAGCTTCAACATCATCACTGGTGGCTGGGAATAAAGAAATTTGTAGCAGAGTTTGTCTCTTGGAGCCTCACTTGTCAGCAAGTAAAGGAATAACATGATGTTCCAGTGGTCTTAGTTCAGCCACTAGATATGCCAGAGTGGAAGTGGGATGGAATCTCAATAGAATTTGTGATAGGACTTCCACGCACGTCAAAGGGTCATGATTCCATCTGGGTAATCATTGATCGACCCACCAAGTCAGCCCAATTACTACCTATCAGAGAGTAGGGATCAGTAGAAAGCTTAGGATTCCTCTAAGTGAAGGAGATTATACGTCTTCATGGAGTTCCATCTACAATTTTCTCATATCATGATGAACATTTCACCTCCCATCTATGGAAGGGGTTACAGGAATCATTCGAGACATATCTTTGGTTGAGCATCACCTTCCACCCTCAGACAGATGGTCAAATGGAGCAGAACTTTCAGACCCTTGATGACATGCTGCATGCTTGCGTCCTCGATTTTAGCCACAACTGGGAGGATCACTCGACCTTGTTGGAGTTCTCCTAAAAACATATCTATCATTCCACTATCGGAATGGAAACATTCGAGGTGTTTTACGATCGACCTTGCAGATCATCTCTGTGCTGGGCTAATCTAGGGGAGTCAGCACTCGTACTACCAAAGATGGTACGAGCTACCACGAAGGAACTGCAGATCATCCCGGAGTAGATGAAGAATACACAACGAAACAATATGTATTATGTAGAAAGGAGACAGACACCCTTACATTATGAGGATGGTAACCATGTCTTTCTATAGGTCTCACCTCAGGGAGGTCTGTGGAGATTTTTCTGAGGTGGCAAGTTATCTTCGAGGTTCATCAGACCCTTTCAGGTCCCCAACATAGTTGGCGAGGTGGCTTACCACCTATCTCTTTAACCTCAGTTGTACCGAGTGCACGACGTTTTTCACGTATCCCAGTTGAGGAGATATGTACATGATCATTCAGACATCATTGACTTGGGAGAGCTGGACATCGACAATGGGGAGACATTTTTGGAGGTTCCAGTAGAGATTGAGGATCGATAGGAGAGAGTCCTACATGGGTGATCGATACCTCTGGTTCACATATGCTGGAATCAGGGGAAATTTCAGGAGACAACATGGGAGCGGGAGGATTAGATTTGTGCACAATACCCCCAATTGTTTCCCTCCTTTGTGTTGTGGATTTCGGGGACACAAATCCCTGAGGTGGGGATAATGTAAAGACTCAGATTTTTTCCATGAAATTTTTTTGTTTATTTAAATGGGAATATTGCGAGTCCGTGAAAATTGGCGGCGCACGATTTCGAGGCCCGGTGTGCTCGAAATGAATTTCTAAACTTTTTTTCGGGTACTTTTAGTAAATGAGCAAGTGGCATATTAACTATTGAACCGGTTCTTGGAATTGAAATCCAAGGACACCGTTGAACTCATAGGGCCGATATTCGGTTAAAGAGACCTTCAACTCGACCGTAGTAGGTTGAGGGTGGAAATTAGTTTTCAAATATTTTGTGGGAGAAAATAAAATAAAAAAACTTTATTTTATTTTTGAAATTGAAACCTTCCATTTTAATCTTAGTGGTGGGAACCACCCAAACCCCTCTTAATATGAAGTTCACCCTTGTAATTTACCCTAGTTAATGTGCCATGTTCAATTCAATCAATATGGAAACACTATTGGTTTAATTAATAAAATTAATATTACTAATTTGGAACCACACCATTTCAGGGAGAAATCATTGGCAAAGGAAAGGAGAGCATGAGAGAGCCTTTGGAGAAATATCCTCTGATGAAGAACAACTTCCGAATGAAGAACAAAGAACCGACTTCAGAAGCATCTTGCGGGAGCAACGAATGCTGAAACCTCCTTCATCACCATAGTCTTCTTCCTCACGACATATCTAATGAAAGTCAATGTATAAGATTTATTTTGAAATATGATTGAATTTATTGTGAATTATTCATATTCTAGATTCACTACAACGATGTCCATTATCCTGCACATATAACTTGGCCATTTTTCTTTTGTTCTTCATGTGTTCTTCATGCGTTCATCAACACAAAATATTTAACAGTGCTTAAAACACTATGTATTTTTTAGCGTGACATATGGACACGGAGCCCTCGACCCGAGGATCGTGAATTTGTGGTCGTTATATTTTTTGGGCTTAGAACAGAGATGTGGTGAATGATGAATGATGAGGGAAACTAACACACCGGCCGATGGTGTGGAGGTAGGGTGGTGCATGTACGCAGCTGGATGAGTAGGAGGACGTGGCCCGTCAGCCGTGGTAGAGTATTTTCGCGGCCGCCACACCAGCTGGCCACTTTGCAGAGTGGCGGCATGCGTCCACGCCTCCAGTGGAGAAGGAGTCTACGGTCGCCTGGCTACAGTAGAGGCCGAAGAGTGGGCGACACCCATCCAATCATGGAGGACAGCAACACCGTCTCGCCGCTGGGACGAGGAGTACCTGCCGGAGAGCCGGCCGACCATGGTGCACCGAGCAGGACCTGATTCGACAGGTCCGACTTCCAATGAATCCAAACGGTCGGGTCGGCCCCGGCAGAGTCGGGCTAGGTATGTCCGACCTGACCTAGGCCCAACTAGACCCACTTTTACATTTTTGGCTATAACTTGTGATCCCGACGTCCGTTTGATGAACTTTCTATGGTACTAGAATCCTTGGATCAAGACGGTCCTTTTGGTATACTCCACTTCAGTTTTGGATAAAGTTACAGTATGGCTGGGCTAGATCAAACACCGAATCCAACCGGGCCCGTGGAGCGGGAACACTAATAACATACAAACTGGGTGTCTGATTGATGTTTCGTTTGATGTGTTGGGTCCCTTATGATGTGACTGACCTTTGAGATACTTCTTTGGAGAACTTCGTGGTTATTTAGGTACGACTGTTGACTTGAGGAGTAGATCTCCCAAACAATCTTTTTGTAGGAATCAATTGGATGGCAGTGAGGTGGTGGTTGGAGACAGATCATACAGAGGTTAGTACTGAGCGATCTTGTCTGGGTCAGCACCGATCCTATGTGGGTTAAATCTTGTGTGGGTTAGCACCGATCCTGTGTGGGTCAGATCTTGTGTGTGTTGGTGCTCAATGATCCTATATGGGTCAGTGCATACCGATCATGTGTGGGTCAGATCCTATGTGGGTCATTGCGGGGGTTAATACCTATCGACCATGTGTGGGTTAGACTATATATAAAAAGAAGTAGTACCTCTTGACATAATAAGATGATTTAGTTTCATGACTGATCATATGTACTTCTATACTTCACTAATACCGGGTGTGAGCAGATCCTTTTACCTGTGTGGTACTTTTACCTTCGTGGTGTTACCTTTGGGGTATTCTTTCCTCTTGTGTGAGATTAGTAAACCTTAACAACTTAGGTATATGTATGAGAATATACCTAAGAAGATTTGATGTCTATTGCTTCATGGTTTGTGTTTTTTCCATTGTGGAACTCTAGGAGACCTGCGAGGGTCTCATGGTCCCTATTGAGAATCATTATACTCACCCCTAGATGGGCTATACCCTTACCTTGTTGTGTCTTGTGCAGATGAAATACAACACTGGTTGAGGTCAAGGGTACCAGACTAGAGGCAGATCGAAGGTGGACATTCAATGAGATAATATGTAGGGATGACCGTTCGAGAGCTTTACCTACCATTCATGTAGGGTCCTTAGCGTGTGATCACAAGAGCTGTTCTTTTTCAGTTTTACTTGTAATTTCCAGTTGGGCTTGTATTCTGGACCCTTTACATACTGTAGACACCCTGTTAACTTTATAGTTTATCTTATACTTGTATCTTGCTGTGTTCTTGGTTTGTGTGAGTTTATAGGTTTATAGGTAACGCCTTCCCGATTTTAGGGATATGCCTTTCTGGTGCGAGTCGCCCTCTCCTGGCCTATGGTGGGTGGGATTAGTGTAGTCACGACATGGGTCCCGGGAGATGAGTCGTGACAGGGATGATAATAATAATTATTAAGAAAAAAGAATATGATTAACCTCAAAAATACAAAGTAAGAACATGATCAAGGCACATAATGTGGAAATTAATAGAAATAAAACATCAAGTTATAGTGGTCAAAATACCACAGATAATTTCGAACAAAGCTAGAATCATGTTCAGACATACCATATTTGCATAATCGTAACATAATCAGTGTAAAAACATATATCATACTATTCAAAAATAATAAAAATCATCTCATGAGATACCTCACATTACCCAATACATTAGAGGGCTATATAATTGTGGACCCACCCATCATAAGATAAAAATTACATAATCATGCATGCTACATAGAACATATATAAAAAAAATCATGAATTAACACATTTAAAGGAGTGGGTTTGATAAGGATTTAATCAATCACGAATTCATGAACAAAAATTGAATTCTCAAATGGAAAAAGAAAAATAACATATTTTTTATAAGAATCATCATTTTATAGAAAAGTATAAATTACTCAAGAGGATTCAAGATGTGTTTTGGAAAGAAGAGTTATTTTGAGAATCCTTTGTATGTGTCATAAAATAATATTGAAAACATGTATACCACCAAAATAAAATGAAAGATAAATGAAATTATATTTAAAAAACATTAATGTAATATCCAGAAATAAATTCATGTGAATTAGAGAAAATCCAACGAAATGGAGTTATGTTTGAGAATTCACTTACAATAATTCCTACTTTATTTTGTTTCTTTTACACCTAATGAATAATAAACATAGATTTATGAAAATAGTGATATATAAGTTAAGTATATCAATTTATACAACTAATTATCAATTATAATAATTAAATTACATTTCTTATTTTTTTTCAATTAAATTGAAGCATTTTGATATCATTTTATTCTTATAAATTTTTCATTTTACCTCAATTTGGATAATTTATTAAATATAATTTATAAATTAGTAAAATTAATTACAAAAACGTAGAATAAATGTAATTAATTATTGATATATTATATTTTATTCAGTATTCTGATATGTTAAGGTGGTTATAATCATTGACCACGAAATTTATCCATAAGTGGTTAAGCAGCCTTTGACTGGACATTATCAGGAGAGCGGGAAAGGAATGTATAAAATTTATATTTTTAATAAATATGATAATTATAGCAGGTTAACATAATGCTAACATACTACATAATTAATTTTATAGCATATTACTTTTAAAGTATTGGGGAAAAATAAGAATGATAATAATAAATGAGGGAAGAGTTTATTGAGACTTACACTCTCCTCGGTATATCTTCTCTTGTATGAAACTATTAATCCCTTGGTGATTTGAGTTGTATTTATCTATAATGTCTATATATATTATTAGGGTCTTTATGGGGATGATCTGAGAAGATCATGGGCTTTTGAATGTTTTGTAGGATTGGGTTTCCAAGAAAATGGATACGGGTTATTTATAATCGAGGAGAAGGGTATTTTAAAAATAAAATATTATATCAATGGTAAAACTTGTAATAGTGAATTTTTGAAATTATAAATCATATATAAATATGATATAATGGGATTTAGAATTAAAGTACCATTTATAATTATAATTCAATAGTTTATTCAAAAGGAAATGTATAAAACATGATCAAATAATATGTTAATGCAATACTTTATATTTTTAATCATTGAAATGTAAATTGATGTTTGGGAATTAATTTCATCATATTTTAATAATTAATTTTTGAAATAAAATATATCATTCCCAAACATAAACTTATACAAAGTATCATTTCTTGATTACATCATTAAATAGGTAATTTTGGACACACCTATTATACAAAAAACTGTATTTTTTAATATTCATCTGAAAATTGAAGTTCTTCAGAAAATTAACAAAATTCAAAATTAAAAAACATTGTTGTGTTGATTTCAAAAATGATATTCATTTTATCAAAATAAATTTATAAAACAAGTAATTTTAAATTTTAATATAAAAAAATGATTTTTACAAAATACATTAAAGTACTGTTTACTAAAAACTTTCTTATATTTTCTTTGATATTATTAATCATGATATTTTTTTGGAATTATAAATTTTATATTTACATAAATTAACAATTATAGGTTTTATTTATATCAAAATTTATTTTTTGGGGTAAAATAACTATTCCATCATTGAAGTTAATATCTCAACTTCCAGGTCACTATTCCAATAGACACATTACTATTCCAATGGTAACATTACCTCTATATATACCACTCCATTATTTCATTTATTATTCAACTAAATTTCTCTCAAGGTTATATACTGCCCTTTTTCTATTAATTTTATTAATTTACCAACATTTTGTTTCTTTTCTATAGTTTTGATTGTGGGGGTGATGATTCTAGTAGATTGTGGCGATCCATATTTTTCCATTTTAGATTTTATATTTTTTTCTAGTTGTAATGTTTGGAATTTTAATTGGTTTCAATGATTATTAATGTAAAAATATTTATTAATGAAATAAATTATTATCAGTTTATTAATGTCTATAATAATTTATAGTATAATATAATAAATATTTATTTCAATAGAAAAGTATAATTCATATATTATAGGATGCTACTGCGAAAAAATATAGAAATATATCAAAAAAAACCGAATGACTATTGGAAATAACTGGGGGTGAATCAGTGATTTAAATTATTTTTAATTTTATTTATTTAAGGAACCATCAACACATTCTAAATTGAGTTTTGATCACTAAAATACCCAAAAATTAATGTTAAAATAGATTTATAAGTTTAAACTATCAAAAAAAATTAAAATAATTTGTTTGATATGGATTTCACTAAGACCATATGACCTAATAGTATCAACATATATGTAAAACAATAATAGAATATTCATTTTTTCATGTTACGAAAATTCCCCCAATGATGTCGGAGTGCTTCCGGGACTATTATAATGATAAATGAATTTATATCTCAATAACCATAAAGTCTCTAACTAATCTAGATGTTTTTAAATTGTTATAATGATGACCTATTTCTTATTCTTCTACTTATAATGACATAGTTTCTTTTTTTACTCTTTGAAAATTTCAAACACACTTCTAGTTCTTCATTCACTCTAGAAAATAATCTTGATAATTTCTATAGAGATAAATCAATATTTTTTAATTTTTATTTTTTTTCACAACACTCCCCTAGAACGAATAAAAAGAAAAATTTATATTATGCACCCAGAGTATTAAATCTAAACTAATTTGAATTTAAAATTAATATTAAAAAAATAACTTAATTATTTTTAAAATATTCTATTTTTTATTTCTTCTTCTCTTCTTCTTTTCTTATCATATAGGCCACTACTATATAACAGAAAATGTTTTTGTGTGATCAATTAGTTACAATATAACTATACCTTCTTTATTTGAAATCTCTCTTTATTAAAAGTGAAAACCTTCTTCGCATCCCTTGAAAAAAATATAATTTTGTATGGTTTCAACTATGATCAATAGATTTGGTATTTTATGAATAATTTTTTTAGAATATATACAATCATGAAATTATGTGTGTCATTTTGTATAAATTTAAAATCTTAACTAAGGAATGCTCCTTAAAAATATTTTAAACGATGAATAATCATATCAAAAATAATCTTTACATAGATGATCCATCTATAGATGATGTTTACACACATCCTTAATTCATACTTATGAAGTGATGATTACGATGATGGTGTTTACATAGAATAAATATAATAATTATGAAAAACAGAAATTATGTCTAAAATTTCACCAAATAATGCTTATAATGATAGCTTATGATACATATACACATTAGGACCAAGCCATTTTCATCCAAAATTATACATTTCTAGAATTCTTCTATTTCTTCTCCGAAACTACCCATATATGATTCAAACACCTCTAAACACTTAAAAAAATTCAAATATAAAAAATATACATTATAATATTTGGGTCTGAATATGATTTATTCATTGATAACAAAATCCAAAATAATAATCATTTCCAATTCATTACCTTTTAATTATCATTATCCTAGAAAACACTGAATTCTAGAGGAATCATACTATTTTAATAATATTCCCATGTACTCCACAACTTCCAAATATATCATCAGCTAAAAATATGATCATTGGATTTTATTGGAAACTAAGGAACATAGATTACTACAAAACTCATACCTATTATCAATGAATCATCATTCAATAATTCTATGCCTATGTGAGAAAACGTAGGGTAGTAAATAAGAATGGTGAATAATATTATCATACTATCTATAAAAATAGTGACTTACATTCAACCACTATAAACCTAATCCGCCTGATTATACTTTATGAAATTATAACACCTGAAAATTGATCATGGAATAGATAGATTTTCTTTAATAATTTCTTTTCAATTTCAATAAGTCTTCCATTATCTTGGAAAATATATCCATGGAATTTGTAAGAAAAAAATTCCTATATGAAATTCAACAAACTATTATAACTATATAAATATGCACTGATACACACACATACCATCCCTCAGAACATTTCCCTTTTAATTAAACTCTCTAAATTCTTTATCCCCCTAAATAAGATATTTATATCTCATTTTTGAATCATAGATCGATGGATTCACAAAAACAAGTATAGCCACCCTTTATCTACATAGAGAAATAAACATATTTATGATGTATTGTCTTACACCTTGAAAACATGAATATAAATAACATTATAAGAGAGGGGAATAAATCACCATGACTTAGCCTTGATTGAGTTGAGGTCAAATACCCATTATTATCAATATCCTTTTACATGTATCCATTGGTAGTGGTTTAGTTAAAATATCATCCACCTTCTACTTTGTAGAAAAAAATTTATAGATTTGACACATTAATTTACAAAGTCTATTTGATAGAATTAATCTATATAATGATTTTCAATGATTTGTAATGTTGAATTGAATTTTTAGAAATATTAATATCACTTTTATTATCATATACCATGAGTACTGGTAAATTTCATTCCCAGAAAAGGTCTTCGAATTAAGTTAATATATGCATATGTTGAGTTATATCATGAGTGGGATCCACAAACTTTTATTTAGTAGTACTAAGTGTCACAGAAATATAATTATTATAATTACATAATAAACAAATACATCCTTGAAATAAAACTACACTAGATGTAGACGTCCTATCAAAAAAAATTATTTTCCAGTCTACATTTGAAAATGAAAAAATATTATACTCTTCTTTGCTACTATATTTGATACTAATGTTTTTTGTGCCTTTAATTTACCTTATTATACTATTTTAATCTATGAAATCAAAAACTTTTGGATCAATTTAATAGCTGTCAAAAAGTTTTACTATATAGATAATTTATAATATTGAAGTTGTTATGTATAAAAAACTACCAATAAGTTTTTAAAAATATCTCAGATCAAATTAATTTACTTACATACCTTTGTATAACATAGTTCCCACTAAAATGGGAATGGAACCTTAATCCTATATTTATAACATCTTTAAATTATACATAGCATAATTTTCATAATGATGAAAAAGGAGATATTTATCTTAAAATAATTATAGACCAAGAAAATATCATATCTCACCACGAATGGAAATTTCAAATAAAATATTCATATATAAAGAAAATATTACAAAAAAATTTCTTCATTTTTGAAAAATATAATATCATCTATATAAACAATTATAATTAGAGATACCTTTTTTTCATCATTTATGTAGAGGTGTCTATCCACTCTCACTTTTTAAACTATAACTTCTTCAAATATACATCTTGATTACAATACAAATATACTGGGGATTGTTTCAACCAATATAAAGAATTTTTTATCTTGTAATCATAATTAAATTAGTCTCCATGTATTAATTAATAAGTTTGTTTAATATATGCCTCTTCTTCAATTCACCATTGAAGAAGGAAAACTTGATATCCATTTGCAATATTTGGAATTTCCTTTGGGATATAATTAAATAAATATCATTATGGTATCTAGCCATTCCATTGGGAAAATGGGCTCCTCAAAATCAATTTATTCTACTTTATAACACCCTCTACACACAATTAATTCATTATTTCTCACAAATTCATGCATTTTATTCAACTCATTCCAAAATACCCATTTTGTTGCAATAACATTTTTTTCGGGAATGGATACTAACTCCTATGTTTGATTATTTTCTATCTCATCCAACTCATTTTCCCTAGCATCAAACCACTCAATATTATCCAATTCTTAATGTATATTTCTTTTTTTAACTTGATAGTGTAGTGAGGAATGTGATGATTTACTAAAATTTATTATTCTTTAGACCTATTAACCATGTTATTTTTTGATATAATGCACAAGATATTTCTTTATCATACTTGGATGAGATTGATAAGATTATTCTTTATCATTAGTAATAACTTAATCATCTTCTTCACCTTGCAATTTTTTAGAACATTAATCAATTTTAAAAACCTACTATATAATAAAAATAAATTTGTCTTTATAAATTATTGAAATTTTAATTTTAAGGATTATTTCTTTCATTGTGTGTTCCAACACCTTCACATCCATTGAATCAATAATATGGTTAGTCACTTTGTTTTAAAATAGAATATTTATCCCTTTAGAGGATTACCCATGAATATACCATGAATATATTGCTTCATATAAGTTATAAGATTTTATCCTATAAATTTGATCATTCAACAACTTTAAAACATCCTAAAATACTTAATACATGGATACTCTCTTATGGGTTCATATCCATATTTTTCTCATATATGCAATGATTTTTAATGTGAACTACTACACTGATAGATTGTATCAAAAGAAATACCATGAGGTTTCACATAATAATATTATAGTTCTATCCATCACTACTAGGATTATATTAATTCATTTACCCAAACAATGTTATTGTGCTATTTATGGTGTACTTAATTCATGTTGAATACAATTTTTATCACCATAAGTATAAAATATTACACAGGTAATCTCATTATAAATACCCATTTGGATATTCATTAAGGTGATCCCACAATAGGTTTCTATAGTTATCCATAAATTTTGAATGCTTTAATATCGTTATCTTTAGGTTTAATAATCATAATACACATAATTATAATAAAATAATCAATAAAGGAAATAAAAATACTTCTCATTTATTTTTTATTCTTCTTTAGACTATAAATATATTTATGTATAAGATTCAATGGATGAGTTGATTTAATATCCTCCTACTTATAAATATAATTAATAATATTTCTATATTTTAACGTTGAGAATATCCAATTCCTCACTTTTTAGAAGATCTGCGTCATGATATTTGTCTCTATATGCATTGTACTCGTGTTATTTTGGCCAAGATAACCAAGAATTCAATTATATAACTAATTTTCTTATTTCATTCTTATGTAACATAAATTTACAACATCACCCACTTGAAATAGTAATCCCCTTGTTAGAAACACATATTCTAAAATATTCACAAAAAACCATTCCTTTTAAATGATCACTTCACTTCATTTAGCACATAATTGAGACACACTATGGAGATTGTGTTTTAGTCGTTCATAAAATAAATTACTCAAGGATTTTAGTTGATCTCATAAAATTTTAGTTGATCCAAAACCATTAGTTTTTAGTGACCCATAAATCCCAAAAGTCAATGTGCCTTCCATTACCTTTTCAACATTATTTAAGAGTTTTAAATCTCTAATAATATGATAGAGATATCTAATATTTATAATCCATGTATTATCCAATTTCTATGATTTTAATGGAACTTACACTACCAAATATTTTTCACATTTTTTTTATCTTTTTATTCTAATTATATTGATTATTTTTACTCTATTTTTTCTTGGGTTTTAATAGGTTGAGAGATTAAGTAGCATGTTTATAAAGATAGCCACATATTTCACAAATATCATGATGAATTACAAACATGTTCTGAGATTTATGTTAAAATTTTATAATATTTTTATGAACAGTCATCTTTCGATAGGGTTGAAACCCTATAATAATTTCAATCCCAAACTTCCTTTTCAAATAATAGTACTCATAATTTAACCCAAAAAATTCATTTAAATTGTGAGGAACCTCACATTTATAAAGAGTAAACTTCTTCTCTAGAAAGGTTTCTATCAAGATACATACCCCCATATTCCTTTCTTTTTTGAGTCACCAATTTTGGATTGTTTTTTTGAACCAACAATATTATGGACTCCAAACATATTCGTGTTCATATTACTATTATTAGGGTTTCTTGAGTTACCTATTGTAGCAGTTTTTGATTTCAAACAGGTTTTTATAGAATTTATAGATTATTATTGTCGCTATTATTTTCTAAAAATTTGATCATATTATCATGATTCTTTATCTCAAATGGTTCAATTTTTTAGAATTTTATTCAACCACATAAGAGGAATTTTTCTATTAACCAACCACATAGATATTTTAACATTACACATCATATAAAATATAATTTAGTAAGCTACATTTGAAATTATTCAGTTCTTCTTCTACCTTAATTAATTTTCATTAAATACGATTAAACTATTTCTATGTTAAATTTAACTTTTCTTCTATATCAATTTTTATTATTTTCTCACTGTCAAACATTTTATTTAAATATTTTATTTCATTGATCATATTGTATTTATATTTTTCATTATAAGATTAATTAATGATAGAAGATTTACCATTTTTCTCTTAAATTATAGTCTCCTTCTAAAACCTGGATGTCTTTAATAGAAATTCATTAACTTGTATCCTTAATAAAATTTTTATTTGAATTTTATCATCACACCGAGCTTTACTTCTTCAATCACTAGTTAATTTTTCTTCAATATCCTTGGTGATTATAATATTTTCATCAATATCACTAGTTTTCCCTATTCCCTCTTCCTCACTACTAATCTCACAATATTCATACAAGGATAATATTTTTTTAGTATAAGAGTCATGTTAAAATTTCCATTTTCTTTTTTCACCCATCATGAGATAATATGAATCAATTTTTGAATCATTATATTAGAATATATACCTGAATATAAACTACCAACATCATTCTAATCAACAGTTTTCATATAATTCAATTTGTACCATTAAAAGTGATTTAATTTTCAGCTATAACATTAATCTTGAAATAATTATATTTTCTTATATGATAGGAAATTATAATACCATGTAATTCATAATGGGGAAGTATTCCTTGATATTTATCTTAAAAAATATATAATTTTCTATAAAACCTAAATGTAGGATATAAAGTATCTTATTAACCACCATTGTATCTTATAACTTCTCTAACAATTTAATCACTGAGCTCCCAATTTCAATCACCCTTGTAGATAAGCTATATATAGTTTCATCCTCATATATTTTCCAATATTAATAATTTAGTCTCCAAATATTTAGTTTTTTACACATCACTTTTTCATTGCCTTTATAAATGTTCTCAAGTTTATCAAAGACTTATTTTACCTTATTGGATCCTTTGAATTAGACAAATTAACTATATGTAAATGAAGAAAATATACAATTATGATCATGTAGATCATTTCAAAAAATAATTCTTATCTACTTGTATAATAAAACCATTACTAACCTGAGGTAAGAACACATCAGTTGTTGATTCTATGATATCATGACATGATTAAAATTAATAAGTTAATATCTTGTTTTTACATAAATAATAACTTGACCCATAAAATTTTTTAATTCCCTTATTGTTCACTGATTTATCTTTGTCTAATATATATAACATAAATTTAGGGATAATCAATTAAACCATAGAGAATCTAAAATATAAAAAATTAACATATATGATCACAATAGAGGAGAATCTAACTCTATTAACAATTTCATAGACACATAAAAATCATTTGAAACTACTGAGAGGGGTGTAAGGTTGGGGGGAGGGTGGTGAAGAATTAGTTATTTAAATTATTTTGAAATTGAATTACTGAAACAACCTTCAAAACCTATTAATGTAAATTTAGATCACTTTGAAACACAAAAACACATGAAGTAAATATAATATTTACAAGGTTCACCTTTCAAAATGGAAAAATAATCCTTATCATGATCCTTATTTACCAAAGACCATAAAACCCACTAGTATAAACATGTTGGTGCAAAGATAAAGGAATATTGTCGTACTGATGATATAATAAGGATCCTAACTATGTTTAAGGTCATCCCACAATATTAAAATAATAAATGATTTGATTTTTAAATAACAAGAATGTCTCAAACTGAATTGAAATTACATTCAAGTTGTCTCAGGGCCACTTTGCTTCTTCTCCTCCAGCCTATAATTTTTTGTGTTCTTCAGTGTATAAAACATCATACCCTTTTATTCTTATTATTATTTTTTCTCCGTAAAAATTAATTATGATAATTTATATAAAGAAAAAACTATGTTTTTTATTTTTTCTAACACACATCACAACTCTCACATGAATGTATGACATAACATATGTCATGAACCACCACTAATAAATAAAATTTTAATTTGAATTTAACATTTAAATATAAGAAATAAATTTTCCCAACTATTTTCCAAATATTTCTCTCTTTTTTTTCACTTCATCTCTAATTATTTTCTTCTCATCTAGCTTACTATAATAGATCAAGTGACTGAGTAGTTAAACTATAACTACTCTTTCATTTGTCAATACAATTCATTATTTTATGTTCGAACCTTCTTCCTACATTATGTGAATAAAAAATACCATATTGTGATGTTTAAACTATTATGAAATAAATTTGGAATCATCTGAATATACTTTTTTATTTGAATAATATTTTTCTTTTTATACATATTGAAAATTATGCATTCAAATATCATAATAATCTTTTCAAAGGCGATCCATCTATAGATAATGTTTACACACACCATTAATTTATCCTTAAGAATGTATTATTATCTTGATGTTTTTTACATATAAATGTAATGATATTTAAAAAAACATAATTTTTTTTACATAATGACCAAATTATTCTTACATACATTCATTTTTATCCTTACACACTCGAGGGCTTAACAATTTTTACACACAATCCTCCAAATCTAAAATTCATTAAATTCTTCTCAAAACCTCTTAATACTTGATTAAAACACCTCAGAACATATAAAACCCATCAACTCATGAAAATATATATTATAAAATGTGAGTTTAAATTTATTTTATACGTTGAAAATAAATGATAAAATAATAAACATATCCAATTAATCACCTTCAATTAACATTCCCATGAAAAATCTAAAATTATAGAGGAAACTTGTTGTCTCAACAATCTACCATAACACTCAAAAACTTCTACATAGATTTTAGGATCAATATATTTATATATATATAGAATTTCATATTCATTTTTAATCTTCTAGTTTTATTCAAATAAATATTTAAATTTTATTCATTCAACGTCATTATTTTTTAAAAGATGATATTAGATTTTGTGATATTATTTTTGAAAAATCTCTTTATATGAATAGATTTTATCATTTGTTCTAGAATTTATTTTCATTAATATTTAATTTTCATATATATTAACTATAAATACCTTTTTCCTTGTAATACTTTTAAATATATCAAGAATTATTTTTGAAGCCATGTGCCAAGATGCCGTGCGATTCTGAGGCCCGATGTGGCCAGAATTAATTTTATAAAAATAATAAATATAATTTTAATCATGCATGGATAGTTTTTCTGAAATAATGTAATATTTTTAAAAATGTCCATGAATCAAAAAATATGAAACAACAGTTGAATCCAAAATGTGGGGTTTACACTAGGATTTAATAAAAATGGTCATCATGGGATGTTCAGATAGATGACTATTTGCGGCTTTGTTAAGTGAATTAATTAATTATATTAATTAATTTAGTTAAAAATACTTCCCCCAATAAATATCCTATTATAGGGACTATGTGGGGTTAGTTTAAAAGCCATTGGACCATTGAGATGAGAATTCCACCACCCATCATTGGTGAATTGAGATCGGATGCTGATGAGCTTTCAAATCCAAGTGAATTAAGGGGAAATGAATAAAATATATATCCCCCCATAATTTGAAATCATGTTCTTCACCATTTATCAATTAAATATTGATGTAGGAATATTCAATTTCACATTTCACTATTATGATTAAAATATTAGTCATGATAAAAATTCTATTATTTTATTTTATTAAAATTGAGACTTTGTATGAGCTTGTTTATCATATTTAGATTTTTTATTATATTTATCACCATTGTGAACTATTTACAACCCATGTTATCCTTGATATATATTCATTGTCAAAGAAAACATTTATAGTTATCATTTCACCCTTTTTATGTTCTTTTCCCCCATTGTTCTTCATGATCATCACTGTTGGAATATAAGGCTACAATTAGACATTTTTTGGGAGAGATTAATAGCGGTCAAACCCCAAAATACATTTAATATTCATGTGCGATGAGTGGATAAATGATTAGTGGACTTATTGGGATATTTTCTGTGATATGAGTTATTCCACCATGGGTTAGGAATCTGGTGAGGCAACTGGAGGTGCCACGAATGACAGCACAGAGAGGTGGCTATGTACAGGAGGATCATACCACCAATTTTTAGCCATCAGAGGGGAATAATCAATGAGAAAAGACTTTATATTTTTTTGTGGTGAGTATTAGGTGAAATTTTATACTAATGCATTGGATATGGAATTCAATGGATATCCTGTGTCACGACCCGTCCTCGGGGCCTGTGCCGTGACTACCCCAAGCCCGCCTTCCATAGGCCAGGGGCTGGCGACTAGCACCAAAGGCATAAATCCCGATAACTGGGAAGGAATTGCCTTTATAAAAGTAAACAAACACCACATAGTACAAGCGAGAGTAAACACTAAGTACAAAGAGAAGTGCTGAAAGGAAAAAGGGCCAGAAAACAAACCCAAAAGAAAGTACAACTACAAATGAACAAAGTAAAACAGAAAAAGATAACAACTGGAGGGATGGAAGCGACTCCTGGGTCGTCCTCCTCAGATCCTACCTGAAGGGTAGGTACAGATGGAGAAACTCCTGGATCGTCCACCACGGATCCTACCTGAAGGGTAGGTACAGATAGCGCAGCTCCTGGATCGACCACCACGGATCCTACCTGAAGGGTAGGTACCGATAGCCTCCTCAATGCTCTCGCCCGTCAACCTCCTCCGGATACTGACTCGTCGTATAGTCTACCTCCGGGTACTGTCTCGTCGTGTAGCTCACCTCCGGGTACCATCCAGTCCTCGAACACTCGGCCTCTGTCAGCACTGCCCATCGTCTGCAACCAACACAACGAGGTGCGGGCATAGCCCGTGCAGGGGTGAGTATAACAATACTCAGTAGGGACCCCGAGACCCTCAAGGTCTCACTAAAACCAACAAGGATAACCACATAGAAGATCTCAACAGATAACCTCTACTTAGGTATATGCCCATACATATACCTATGTTATCAAGTAACCCATCTCAATCTGGAGGAAACACAAGGATCATGAAATCAACGGATAACCACTACCCAGGTATATGCCCATACATATACCTAAGTTATCAAGTGACCCATCTCAATCATGAGGTCAACACAAAGGTCAAAAAGTCTCAGATCAAACCAGGATTTTCATTATCGAAACCGTAACTGCTGAAGAGCTCCATCTCTGGAGTGTACAGTGGTCCTATCACGACTCCGAGGTACTGCTCACTAACCTAAGACTACTGAGGTACTTCTCCTGTCGAGTACCGCGGGCCTGCCACCTCACACAGTAGTGCTTCCCGCCGGGGTCTGCCACCCAAACACAGTAGTGCTCCCCCCTCATAGCCTACAGAGGTACTCCTCCTGTCGAGTACCGCAGGTCTGCCACCTCACATAGTAGTGCTCCTCCGCTGTGGGTCTGCCACCTCACAAAGTAGTGCTCCCCACTGGGCAACGTAAGTCACTCCGAATCGAATCGGACAAGCAGTCTTCAGGTCTCTTCCGGCTACACAGTCTCCGTACTCCGTACGCTCGTCTCTGGGAGGGTCCGCTCCACGAGCTACAAGTCGATACTCAAAGTATATCAAAGTCCCACGAAGAAGTATCTCAAGGACCGCCTCATCATAGGGTCTCAACGCAACAGATGACGCGTCAATCGGACGCCCGGTCTGTGAGTTATAAGACTTTTTGTCCCAGGGGCCCGATTGGATTCGCAAGCGATCCAACCCGACCGTATCTCAACTATACCCCGAACTCTCATAGGGTATACTCATAGGGACCAATTCTCAACGAGATCAACAACGCCGCTGACAGTTCGTCAAACAGACGTCCTGTCTGAAAGATATCATCTTTTTCCGTTCTAGGGGCCCGGTTGGATTTCGGGCACAATCCAACCCAGATATAACCCAACTTCATCCAAAACTCGGGCGGAGGATGCCAAAAGTTCCGTATCGTCAACAAGAATGCAGTGAGACAGACGGCGCGTCAATCGGACACCCGGTCTGGAAGTTATTGGCCTTTTCGTTCTAGGGGCCCAGTTGGTTTCGTGAGCGAACCAATGCGACCGCACTCCGACGGCATCCAAACCTCAAGCGGAGTAAGCCAAAAGATCCGTCTCACTTAGAGGAATCCATCAAAGCTGACTGCA
This sequence comes from Viscum album, assembly GCA_963277665.1. Taxonomy (NCBI): domain Eukaryota; kingdom Viridiplantae; phylum Streptophyta; class Magnoliopsida; order Santalales; family Viscaceae; genus Viscum; species Viscum album. The sequence goes on from OY728128.1 coordinate 1,751,230,300, forward strand.
TGTCATTCGGACGTCCGTAGCTCAAGATATGAGCATTTCCGCTCCGAGGGCCCGGTTGGTTTCGTGTACGAACCAACCCGGCCGAACTCAAAGTATTCCGAAACCTTGAGTGCGATATACTTAAACGACCGTCTCGATCCAAGGATCACATCACCGCTGACAGTGCATCGTTTGGAGGTCCGTAGCCCGATTTATGGGCATTTGAACCCAAACAGTTCGGTATCGGGGGTTTCGGGCCCGGGCCGACCCGGCCCGAGACCCCCCCCCCCCGGCTGGCCCGAACCGGGTCGACCCTCCCCGTACAGAGTCGGCCCGGCCCGGCGAGGCCTGGCAGACCGGCCGGGCGCCGGTCCGGCTCAGCGCAGCGCGCTGGGCGCGCAGCCAGCTCGACCTTCGGCCGAGCTGTTGAAATAAACGGGGGGCGCTTTCCCCCCTTTGTAACCGCCCCCCCCTCAATAATGGGGGGGCCGTTCAACTGGCCAGGGGAATTTAATTCCCCTGGCCTTCCCCATTTCCGGCCGGCCCAACCTGGCCGACCGACTCCTCCTCAACGGGACCGGCAGTGGCCGGTCCCTTTTCGGCTCCGACACCAGCGGCCCAGCTAGCCGCCGGTCACCAAGCTCACCCGTGGCCCGGAACCAGCCACGGCCCTTGTCATCCGGCGCGGTGCAATAGCACCGCGCCCCTCCGCCGCGGCCCCGCTCCGGCCGTGGTGCCTTCAATTTCGTTTGAAGCGGCGCGATGGCGTCACGTTCTTGAATTTCTTTCGACGGTGCGGCGCGACGACGCCGCGCAATACTTGCCGTGCGATTCCCGCGTGGTGCGACGACACCACACCATCCCGTTCCATCTGCAAGGAAACAAACATGAACATAGGAGGGGGGGGGGGGGGGTTCGGCCGTGTTTGTGCGGTCCGGCCCCCCTCTCGTTAAACGATAACATTTAGTCGTTTATCCTCGAAGTTCGACATGCTAGAATCAAGAACAGAAATAATTAATAAAATAACAAAATCCCCCTACCTCGTAATTGTCATTTGTTGATGATCTCGGAAAAAGGGTGGATATCGATTCCTCGATTGTCGTGTTCGTCACACACTCCCAATTCTCACGCTCATGCGTTGGAAAGGAAGAAAGGTACTCGTCGTTGGTGGATGAGCGTTCGGAGGTGACGTCGTCATTGACGACGTTCTTCGCAGGTGACGTCTTCTGCTTTGACGCGGATGAAGGTCGTTGGAGATGTCGCGGGCATCGCTTCCCATTCCTTTCCTCGGTTGAAGAACGATGAATAAGATGGCATTGTCGTGCTTCAGTGGCGGAAGAGATGTTCTTCGTGTTCTTCGTCGTTGAGAAAGAAGGACTCAGGATTTCCTAAGCTTTTTCTCCAAAGGCTCCCAATCAACTAAAATCCAACCCAAATAAAATAAGTTTTAAACTTATTTTATTAACACAACAAATAATTTGAAATTCAATTGTTTGAATTTCAAAAACCTACATGTAACTCACCAAATTAATTACAACAAGTTGTCAAATATTAAAGAAGGTGAGTTAATGGGGAGTTGGAATGTGAGGGGTTAAGAGGGTTAGAGAGTTTAGGGAAATTTGAAAAGGTGGGGGGTTCCTGTGGGTCCCACCCTTTCAAATATCCACACATGGGAAGTTGGATGGATGTGGGCCCACCACCGACTTCCCATGGAAGAAGTTAACCACACAACATGAAATAAAATTGATTCAACAATTTTATTCACTTTATTTAATTAATCCCCAAAAATTAACTTCTTCTCCCGCACAAACGCAACTATGGTAAAGGTTCACTTAAGTGATTACCGGCGTTGCGAGTTCATCGGCGCCATCGGATTTCAATTCCGAGCACCGGTTCAAAAGATAGGAAAAGCCTGTCGTTCGTTCACTGAACGTACCCGAGCCAAACTTCAAAAATTGATTCCGGGCACTCCGGGCCTCGGAATCAAGTGCCATCAGAAACTGCGCTCTTGTAAAATTCCAAAGAAAATTAAGAAAAAATGTTCCTTGAACTTTCCGAGTCTTTACATTACTCCCACCTCAGGTATTTACGTCCTCGTAAAGCTTTAACACAAACTAAGGTTACAAAAGTGGTACAGAGCGTGCATCTGGGCCTTCCGCTCCCATGTGCTCACCCGAAGGTTCCCGTACTGCAAGAGAAAGTGCACCCGAGGAATCGATCATCCTCGTAGGATCTACTCCTGTCGATCCTCGGTCCCCACTAGAACCTCCATGAAAGACACCCTATCTCCATCTTCCAGTGCCTAATGGTCGATGATATGCGAAGGGTCGAGCATGTATCTCCTCAGTTGAGATATGTGGAAGTCGTCGTGCACCTAGTGCGACTTAGGTGGATGGATCAAGCGGTAAACCACCTCGCCTACCTAGCCGAGGACCTAGAAAGGTCCGTTGAACCTCGGAGATAACTTTCCTCCTTGGCCACATCTCCGTAAACCTCGTCGAGGTAAGACCCGTATAAGGACGTGATCGTCATCCTCGAAATCCAGAGGTTTCCAATTCCTGTTAGAACTTGAACTCAAACGACTGCTGCCATGAGGGTAAGGTTGGCCGACTCAAGAGTGATCGGTCGCACCCTCCCATGCATGAATTTAACTTGTTCTGCCCAGGGTTTCCTTTCCTCCGACCAAGGAAAACCCATCCCGATGTTTGCCTAATACCGTCAATTTGAGTATGAACAGTGATTGCCAAATCCATACTCAAACTAACGTCGTAAGGCCTCGACGCTGCCACCAAGAGGTCCGAACCGAGACTCTCTCCTCAAGGGTCAGATCACACCGTCGGCGTAAGTGTGACTATCGAGTATCCTCCCAAAGGTGTCTCCAGATGTGAGGGTCAAGTCAACGGCTTAACCGGAAACTCTAGGTGTGGGACTAGATTCATAGAAGGAAGGGATGATTCTTATTGATGTCTGTGGCAACGGCAGCTAGTAGAAGACAAAGTCCGCACTTCGAATCATCCTTAGAGCCCTTTTTTGTCGAACTCCATGACCGCAAGCAGCTAATCTCTTCCCCTGCTCTCCAGCTCCCTAAGTCTAGTGGGGACTACAAAGGCGGGTGATGGTAACATGTTGAAATTTACACCACCACAAGCTACTCCCCTAGCTCTGCCTCAATGTCTACTGCTCTGGAGATTCATCTGTCCTTAACATTACCTCTTCTTGAAACATTTTACATGCCCAAGTCCCCAAGACTGGCACCCGTTTCCTGCTTTCCAAACATCTATCATTCTCTGGCTGTATTTGTTCAGCAAAGAATTCTCATAAACAAAGGTTCCTTCTATCACCCTAGCCTAAGTAGGAATGCATAGAGAAAAGGGGCTGGCTCGGAAGCCCTTAAACATACCATGCTCAGAGGTCCGAGATCTATTACACTGTTCGAAACGCATTCATCGAGTACCCGGTATGTTCGGTACGCCTCGATGAATTCTCAGCTATAAACACGTCGTCCCGCCGAAACTGTATAAGCTCTAGAAAACTCTCGGACACCTCCTCAAGCCAGTCCTTAGCCGCCTATGAGTCAGGTTCGCCTCAGAACTTGAGGGTATCTAATGTTAGAACACATGTAAGGCAGTAAGCTTACATGTGTCAGCTACCGGTACCACCGGTTGTAACTGCTGACCAACAGGTAGTGATGTATAACTGACACACTACCCAAAGGTACTATCTTAGGCATCGGTCCACGTACCGAAGCCTCATCACTTATGCGGACCATCCTCATGGTCATTCACTAGAAAAACACTAGTGGCGAAGTCCACCATCCATTCTACTGATGTCTCAGCTAGGCAGAAAACCCAAGCAATCACCTCCAGCCACTGCTCTACTGTTTGGGAATCTATCTCTCCTTGTAACCTCGGAGGCCGCTGCTTCTAGAACTCGTGCAACGTGCTCTGCCAGCATGCACAGTTTCCTAGTATAGCTGTTGGAATCTGCTACCCAACAGGTTGTGGTGTGGCTGGTACACCACCCGAGGGTGCCAACATAGTAAAAAGGGCCCTGCACCAGAGCCTCGTCGCTCGGTGAGCCGTCATCGAGTACAATCTCAGAACTCCAACTGACTGTCTGCGTAGAGACATCTTGAACAGATACAACACGGTCAAACGATTTATACCCGGTGAGGTGACCTAGTTTGAGCTGACTTTAATACTTTGGAAACACACACGCAATCAGTGTTTTCGTGTACAAAATCGGAAATCAGTAGTCAGGGTCCTAGTGTACGGATACGTCGGCCGCCGCACCAACACTGGACTCCCTGAACTGAAGACCACACTCGGTACCCTTAACACTATTGCTTCACATAGAGAAAAATCAGAGTCCTGAGTTCTGCGGCAGAACCGAACTCCTTTGATACCAATTTTTCACGACCCGTCCTCGGGGCCCGTGCTGTTACTACCCCAAGCCCGCCTTCCATAGGCCAGGGGATGGCGACTAGCACCAAAGGCGTAAATACCGATAACTGGGAAGGCATTGCTTTTATAAAAGTAAACAAACACCACAGAATACAAGCGAAAGTAAACACTAAGTACAAAGAGAAGTGATGAAAGGAAAAAGGGCCAGAATACAAACCCAAAAGAATGTACAACTACAACTGAACAAAGTACAATAGAAAAAGATAACAGATGGAGGGAAGGAAGCGGCTCCTGGGTCATCCTCCTCGGATCCTACCTGAAGGGTAGGTACAGATAGCGCAGCTCCTGGATCGTCCACCACGGATCCTACCTGAAGGGTAGGTACAGATAGCGCAACTCCTGGATCGACCGCCATGGATCCTACCTGAAGGGTAGGTACAGATAGCCTTCTCAATGCTCTTGCCCGTCAACCTCCTCCGGATACTGACTCGTCGTATAGTCTACCTCCGGGTACTGTCTCGTTGTGAAGTGCACCTCCGTGTACCGTCCAGTCCTCGAACACTCGGCCTCTGTCAGCACTGCCCGTCGTCTGCAACCAACACAACGAGGTGCGGGCATAACCCTTGCAGGGGTGAGTATAACGATACTCAGTAGGGACCCCGAGACCCTCAAGGTCTCACTAAAACCAACAAGGATAACCACATAGAAGATCTCAACAGATAACCTCTACTTATGTATATGACCATACATATACCTAAGTTATCAAGTAACCCATCTCAATAATGAGGAAACACAAGGATCATGAAAGCAACGGATAACCACTACCCAGGTATATGCCCATACATATACCTAAGTTATCAAGTGACCCATCTCAATCATGAGGTCAACACAAAGGTCAAAAAGTCTCAACTCAAACCAGGATTTTCATTATCAAAACCGTAACTGCTGAAGAGCTCCGTCTCTGGACTGTAAAGTGGTCCTCTCACGACTCCGAGGTACTGCACACTGACCTAAGACTGCTGATGTTATCCTCCTATCGATTACCGCGGGCCTGCCACCTCACACAGTAGTGCTTCCCGCCGGGGTCTGCCACCCAAACACATTAGTGCTCCCCCCTCATAGCCTACAGAGGTACTCCTCCTGTCGAGTACCGCGGGTCTGCCACCTCACATAGTAGTGCTCCTCCACTGTGGGTCTGCCACCTCACAAAGTAGTGCTCCCCACTGGGCTACGTAAGTCACTCCGAATCGAATCGGACAAGCGGTTTTCAGGTCTCTGTCGGCTACACGGTCTCCGTACTCCGTACGCTCATCTCTGGGAGTGTCCACTCCACGAGCTACAATTCGATACTCCAAGTATCTCAAATTCCCATGAATAAGTATCTCATGGACCGCCTCGTCATAGGGGTCTCAACGCAACAGACAGCGCGTCAATCAGACGTCCGGTCTGTGAGTTATAAGACTTTTCATCCCAGGGGCCCGGTTGGTTTCACAAGAGAACCAACCCAGCCATATCTCAATTGTACCCCGAAATCTCATAGGGTATACTCATAGGGACAGATTCTCGACGAGATCAACAATGCCGCTGACGATTCGTCAAACGGACACCCTGTCTGAAAGATATCATCTTTTTCCGTTCTAGGGGCCCGGTTGGATTTCAGGCACAATCCAACCCGGCTATAACCCAACTGCATCCAAAACTCGGGAGGAGGATTCCAAAAGTTCTGTATCGTCAACAGGAACACAGCGAGACAGACGGCGCGTCAATCGGACGCCCGGTCTGGAAGTTATTGGCTTTTTCGTTCCAGGGGCCCGGTTGGTTTCGTGAGCGAACCGACCCGACCGCACTCCGACGACATCCAAACCTCGAGCGGAGTAATCCAAAAGATCTGTCTCACTTAGAGGAATCCATCAAAGCTGACGGCACGTCATTCGGACGTCCGTAGCTCAAGATATGAGTGTTTCCGCTCCGAGGGCCTGGTTGGTTTCGTGTATGAACCAACCCGGCCGAACTCAAAGTATTTAGAAACCTTGAGTGCAATATACCGAAACGACCGTCTCGATCCAAGGATCGCATCGCTGCTGACGGCGTATCGTTTGGAGGTCCGTAGCCCTAGTTATGGGCATTTGAACCCAAACAGTTCGGTATCGGGGGTTTCGGGCCCGGGCCGACGCGGCCCGAGACCCCCCGGCTGGCCCGAACCGGGTCGACCCACCCCGGACAGGGTCGGACCGGCCCTGCGCGGCCCGGCCCGGCTGGGCTCGGCCTGGCCTGGCAGACCAGCCAGGCGCCGGTCCGGCCCAGCGCAGCGCGCTGGTCGCGCTGCCAGCTCGGCCTTCGGCCGAGCTGTTGAAATAAACGGGGGGCGCTTGCCCCGCTTTGTAACCGCCCCCCCCCTCAATAATGGGGGGGCCGTTCAACTGGCCGAGGGAATTTAATTCCCCTGGCCTTCCCCATTTCCGGCCGGCCCGACCAGGCTGGCCGGCTCCTCCTCAACGGGACCGGCAGTGGCCGGTCCCTTTCAGGCTCCGACACCGGCGGCCCGGCTGGCCGCCAGTCACCAAGCTCCGCCGCGGCCTGGAACCGGCCGCTGCCCTTGTCGTCTGGCGCGGTGCGACGGCACCGCACCCCTCCGCCGCGGCCCCGCTCCGGCCGCGGCGCCTTCGATTTCCTTTGACGCGGCGCGACGGAGTCGCGTTCTTGAATTTCTTTCCACGGCGCGGCGCGACGGTGCCGCGCAATACTTGCCGTGTGATTCCCTCGTGGTGCGACGGCACCACGCCATCCCGTTCCATCCGCAAGGAAACAAACATGAACATAGGAGTGGGGGCAGGTTCGGCCATGTTTGTGCGGTCCGACCCCCCTCTCGTTAAACGATAACATTTAGTCGTTTATCCTCGAAGTTCGACATGCTAGAATCAAGAACAGAAATAATTAATAAAATAACAAAATCCCCCTACCTCGTAATTGTCGTTCGTTGACGATCTCGGAAAAGGGAGGATATCGATTCCTCGATTGTCGTGTTCGTCACACACTCCCAATTATCACGCTCATGCGTTGGAAAGGAAGAAGGGTACTCGTCGTTGGTGGGCGAGCATTCGGAGGTGACGTCGTCGTTGACGACGTTCTTCGCAGGCGACATCTTCTCCTTTGACGCGAATGAAGGTCGTTGGAGATGTCGCGGGCGTCGCTTCCCTTTCCTTGCCTCGGTTGAAGAACGATGAAGAATATGGCGTCATCATGCTTCATTGGAGGAAGAGACGTTCTTCGTGTTCTTCGTCGTTGAGAAAGAAGGACTCAGGATTTCCTAAGCTTTTTCTCCAAAGGCTCCCAATCAACTAAACTCCAACCCAAATAAAATAAGTTCTAAAATTATTTTATTAACACAAAAAAGCATTTGAAATTCAATTGTTTGAATTTCAAAAACCTACATGTAACTCACCAAATTAATTACAAAAAGTTGTCAAATATTAAAGAAGGTGAGTTAATGGGGAGTTGGAATGTGAGGGGTTAAGAGGGTTAGGGAGTTTAAGGAAATTTGAAAAGGTGGGGGGTTAGTGTGGGCCCCACCCTTTCAAGTATCCACACATGGGAAGTTGGATGGATGTGGGCTCACCACCAACTTCCCATGGGAGAAGTTAACCACACAACATGAAATAAAATTGATTCAACAATTTTATTCACTTTATTTAATTAATCCCCAAAAATTAACTTCTTCTCCCGCACAAAAGCAACTACGGTAAAGGTTCCCTTAAGAGATTACCGGCGTTGCGAGTTCATCAGCGCCATCGGATTTCAATTCCGAGCACCGGTTCAAAAGATAGGAAAACCCGCTCGTTCATTCACTGAATGTACCCGAGGCAAACTTCGGAAATTGATTTTGGGCACTCCGGGCCTCGGAATCAAGTGCCGTCAGAAACTGCGCTCTTGTAAAATTCCAAAGAAAATTAAGAAAAAATTTTCCTTGAAATTTCTGGGTCTTTACATCCTATCTATATAGTGTATACTGGGATGATCACACACCATGTAGTGTCCCACCTACAATGACTAGAATTTATGGGTGAGTAAAGTATCACATGCAATTTGGGACCAACACACATAGTGTAACTTGGTACTAGAGACCCGAAGTTTACAATGGTAGTACACATACCCAGACATGGACAAACACATTTTGTGTACTGGCACATGGCCAGAGGATATGGACACATGTAGGAGAACATGGCTTGACCCTTGGAAGAAAAGAAACATTGTGTATTACCATACACACCTTGTAGTACTACATGGTAATGGGATAATGTGATAGTGAAGAAATGAAGGACTAGTAGAGTGTTACCACAAACTTTGTGGGTCCCCTACACACCGAGTACTTACTTTTGAGGAAAACTATACCTCTCATATATCTTTTCTTTGGAATCATCTTTTGGCTTGCGAGTAGCCTTTCCTCACCGTTTTTCCAAATAGTACCTGATTGTTGTAACGCCCCAACCGTAGTTCCCTAGATTCAGTGAACTATTAAATAACATTGACATGATCACAAGAGATCATGTCCCGAAAGACAGATTAGTCTAGTAGCCTTGTAAGTACTAAATATATACATAAGATTTACATTACATTATGAAATAAAAAAAACAAAAATTGTGTTGCATTTGAACACACTCATATCCAATAACCTATCCCTAATGGTCAATCATAATATAATTATTCAAATAATTGGAAAAATAAAATATAAGAAAGGGGTGAGATCATATTCTCAGTAAGGATAACAATGTAGCAATAACTATCATAAATAAGAATAAACATTTAAGGAAATGTATAAAACAAAAACACAGACCTTTTAAACTTAAAATTCAGAATAATTTGAATGTATAAATCAAATAATTCTATTTACCTATTTACATGGATATTCTACTAGTCTAATAATCACATTTAATATCAGTAACTAATTTCATAATGATGGAATTCGAAATGTCAGACATCATAACAACATACTCCTAGCCTCGTTCCAAGACTAAAAATATAAATTTTTTCAAGGCCTTGTTCCAAGACACAATTTTGTCTCATGAGACATATCGATGCATCGAGGGGCTATAGTGGGCCCCTCCCATCACTTACTAAGTCTAATTCATTCCTCATATGAAAGAAATGAAACATAACATAATCATTCGCATTAAAAAAATTGCATATGAAATGTCAATGCATTAACCATAAACCATGAATGGTATAAAAGTAGCACATCCACAGTCAAACATATCACAACACCTTCAATACAATATGGAAGATTGTATCATAATAAATCAACTTCCATCAAGCGTAAAATCTAATAAAAGACATTGATATAGATGAAATCAAAACTAATTAAAAGAAATATCTATTTATAATTTGAAATCATTTAAAATTCACGTAATTTTAAAAGAAAACATTTATTTTGAAAATATTCTTATAATCTCATAAGGGAAGTTTCGAAGGTGTTATAATGGTGGAAAATAGACACACCCCCCGTATAAGTAAAAAAACGTTCTTTTAGTAATTTTTCAAGAACTTCATAAAGAACCTTGTTTGGAAAATGATAGAAAGATTTCTTTCAAAACATTTTATAAATATTAAAAAAAAGGTATAATTGAATTTAACCAATATTCTATGAAATAGTAAATTTTTTTTGAAATACATTTTTATTAAACACATATGTAGATGATAAAAAATTCCATGTAGATACTTTTGTATAAACAACCTCAGATAATGAAGAGATTGTAAAATTAAACCTTACCTTGTACATTTCCTTATTAGAAGGTACGTAAAACTCCTGTATAATGGTGAAATAATTTTTATTAAATAATAAAATAACCAGATACATAAATATGATATTTAATATGATCCTTTAATATTTATTTGTTAATAATATTGCATTAGTATTATTGTTTCGGGTGTAACTGATTCATTTTCCATTATATGTTTTGTTATATAATCTATTTTTGTTATAGATATGATATATTTAATTTATATATAGAATGATATTAATTTCTTCAAACATTATTTTTAATCATCAGACTAAAATTATTCATGAATGGTTATGATGGGGAATGAACACTCATCCCGTCCTGGAGACGATACACCATACGTACGCACGAGCGACAATATCATTATATTATTGGTGAAATAGTATGTAATTTGATGGTATATTATAAATAAATAATAATTAACATGTTATATTTATTATTAACATCAATTATAGTCATTATCATACCCATCCATATAATAAAGTGTTGAATAACAAACTACACCACGACGTGGAGACGGTAAGCCGTACGTACGCACATATGATGACATTGTCATTCATTGGATGGATATAATAATGAATTTGGATGTAGAATTTTTATAATAAAATCAAAGTATTTATAGGGTAATTAAGTTATTATTTTTGTATAGAAAAAAAATGAAAGAGGAAGTGGAAAAATAAAATAACTTTGAAAGGGGTGATTAAATAATTTCCTTTTCTTCAAGTGATTCCTTTTCATTTGACCAAAATGGATCCCTAGGTTTTCTTTTTGATAAAATTAAGAATTCGTGGTTGAAGTGAAGGTATTTTTTAGGATATTTGAGTAGGTTTTGGTGAAGCTAGATGGTTTTGGAGGTGTGAAATTAAGAGATGGGATGTACCATTTCATAACAGAGGTGACCATCACTTTAGGAAAAGCCTGAAATATTATTTTATTATAAAATAATTTTCGATTTATAATGGAACAAAATGGATTTTAATCTAGGATAAAGTGATTTTGTGTCGAAATATTCTCATCCAATAGGTTTTAGAAACGTTTAGGTCACCATATTAACCTTATCTTTTATATTTAACTCCTAGTTAAATGGTTTATCTTTTACCATGTATTCTTGTATTTTTCTATTACATGGTTAATAAAATTACTATAAAATTCCAAGAGAACCTAAAATGGTTCATTAATGACATACCTATCATTATATATAAGTTCTTTGGTCAAAACATATATTTTTAGGAATATTATATCATTTAATAAAATAGTACTTGTTTTAAAAACTCACTAAGGCCAATTTTAACACTATTTAGTATTTGGTTTTTGTAAAGTCATAAGAATATGATATCTTCAATAAAAATAAACTCATTCAACCCTAAATTTTCATATTAACCTATAAAAATATTATAATGTATCGAAAGTCTCAATTTACATTTATTTTAATATATATAACACAAATTATTTTAGTCTTTCATTAATATGGTAATTAATACATCATTATTGTGTCAAAAATAAATTTAATTATATAAAGTCTAAAAATAATAAATAAAATGCTATGATGTTGGAAATATTTTTATCTTTCTAATGAATATTTATAGTCTAATTTATCTTTTGTATACCCAATATTAAAAATGGTTTAGTTATTAAAATTTAAATTTAACACTTTTAACTCTTCTTTAAATAAAATATATTAAATGTAATAATCTAATCCATGTGGATCAAGAATGATCATATTTTTTTTACCAAGGATGATTTTGGTCGAAATATAACTATACAATAGAATTAGGACATGTGATTGGGTAGTTATAATATATTTTTTACCTTTAATTACCCTATTTATTTTTAACAATGGTAAATAAAATTCTTAAGCTACAATTAAAAAAATTATTTTTATCCTATTGAACCACATTTTACTTACTGATTTGGACTGCTTATCTTGGACTTTTAAAATTCAATTTACATAAGCAGTAAAATTACTTTTTATGTAGATTTGCAAATATGCCAAGTAGGTGGGTAAAAGACGTTAAAAGGCTCAATAATATTTTATATATGAAATTTTATAATAAAATGACTCCAATGAATTTCATCTGATTAATATAGGTAATATATATCTATTTTGAATTTAAAATAAATTTAAATTTTAAAAAATTTATATAAATAAAAAGTTGGTTTTAAACAATAACATATTGTTTTCACTATTCCTCAAAAAATTGAATGTTTTCAGAAAAATACCAAGAATTCATCCTAAGATAATTATGTTATCCCTAATCAAAAAATGAAGTCAATTTTGAAAAATAAAATTTATAAAATTTCAAAAAGTTGGTATTACTATTCATAACATCTTTTTAAATGGCTACATTGATTGGTCATGGTGTGCTAGAACTCGAAGTTGCGTACAACACAATCTATTGTATTATTCAAAGAGAAACATACTTTGGAAGATTAGGGTGTTACATTCTCCCCTACTTCAAATAATTTTGTCCTCGAAATTTTTAGAATATTACTGCATAAAATAGACTCAGGTGGTTCTTCATCATATGTTCCTCAGGTTCCCACATTGCAACATCCATTTTATGGTTTCTCCAAAGAACTTTTACCAAACGAGTCGTCCGGTTTCTCAATAATTGTTCTCTCGTATCAAGAATCCTGATAGGATCATCACAATTAGATAGATTGGGTTCTTTTTCTATTTCTACATAGGTGAGTACATGCGTTGGGTCAAGCATGTATTTTCTTAATAGTGATACTGGGAATAAATTACAAACTTTGGAGAGACATGGAGGATTTCCAAATGGTAAGCTATAACTACAATTCATTCTAGAATTTCGAAAATTCCGGTGTACCTGTAACTCAATTTACCCTTCTTAACAAATTATAAAACACCCTTACATGGACATACCTTCAAGAAAACATTATCTCATACTTTAAATTACAAATCTTTCATTCGTTTATCAGTATGTATCTTTTGACTACTTTGAGCTACTTTAATGTGGTTTTGGATAATATTAACCTTTTCCATTTTTTCATCGACATGTTCTAGGACTATGAGTTTTCTTTCACCAACATCATCCCAACAAGTTGGTGTGCGACATCTGTTTCCATATAACACTTCATATGGTGCCTTTTGAATACTTGAATCGAAGCTATTTTTATAAGAAAATTATACCAGAGGTAAATATTGATCCCACATACTTTGAAAGTCTAGTGAGAAAGATCTCAAAATGTATTCTAATGTTTGAATAGTCCATTCTCATTATCCATCAATTTGAGGGTTGTAGGCAGTGCTCAAATTAAGATCAGTATCTAGGGCTTTCAGAAGAGTTTTCCAGAATCTTGATGTGAAACGGGGATCCCGATAAAAAACAATCGATATGGGTACACCCTGAAGTCTTAAAACTTCATTAATATATAGTCTTGCTAAAATTTTAAGTGGTAAATATTCCCTTATAGTGAGAAAATGTTTTGAAATAGTAAGACGATCAATAAAGAACTGTATTGAATCATTCCTTATTGGAGTCTTTAGTATCACCATGAAAAATTCCATTGTAGTACCATCCCATTTTCACTCTGGTATGGGATGATTTTTCATGACTCCTGCAGGATGTTGCCTTCCAGCTTTTACCCATTGAAAAACCATACATCTTGACACATAATCAGAAATCTCACTTTTCATGTTGTTCCAAAAAAAATTCCTTTAAATTTATATACATTTTAGTGGTACCAAGGTGTATAGAGAATTTGGAGATATGATAATCATCCAACAATTCCCTTTTTAGATTAGGTATATTGGGAACACAATGTCTCTTCCAAAATTTCAAAATTTTATCTTTATATATGAATTCGATCAATCACCCATCATTCACATCTTTAATTTTTTTTGAAACTCCTCATACTCAGTCTGAGAACTTATTATCATTTCTAGTAAGGATGTATTTTCAACCATTTGAAAAAGTTTTGATGTTTCACCTTCCATGATTATTTCCATATCAATATTTACTAGATCCATGAACATAGGATCTATTTCAGATCTCTTCTTGTTCATAAATCCATGATCTATTCTGATCAAATCATCTGCAACCTTATTTTCCTTCCTCAGGTGGTTGTGTATAGTGAAATAATAATCCTTGAGTAGTTCAAGCCATCTCATTTTCCAATTGTTGAGTTCTTTCTGTGAGAAAATATAATTCAAACTCTTTTGATCAGTATACATCTCACATTTTTCAACATAGAGATAGTGTCTCTATATATTATGAGAATAGATTACAGCTTCTAACTCAAAATGACGAGTAGAATATTTTTGTTCATGAATTTTTAGCTGTCGTGATGCATAGATAATAACTCTATCATTCTGCATAAGGACACAACCAAGTCCTTTCTTTGATGCATAACTATAAATAACAAACCCATCACTCCCTGATGGTAGAGTCAAGATAGGAGCATTGAATAATATTCTATTTAGTTCTTCAAAACAGACTTCACACTATTTTTTCCAAAAAAATTTAACCCCTTTACTTGTGCGCTTGGATAATGGGTTAGCCAATCAGGAAGAATTCTGTATGAAATGTCGATAATAACCTACTAAATCAATAAAACAATGTAGCTTAGTTATAATCATTGGTGCTGGACATTCATGGATTTCCCTTATCTTTGAAGTATCAACAATGATTCCATCCATAGAGAAAATATGGCCATGAAAAGAAATATTCTGAAGGTAGAATTCCCACTTTCTAAAATTCCAATATAATTCATCTATTCTAATATTCTTTAGAATAATGTGGAAGTAATTTTCCTGATCTTCATAGATTTTGGATTATACCAAGATATCATCAATAAATAACACTAACATGTAATCAAGGTATTCATTGGAAACTTTTTTCATTAGATCCATCAAAACTGAGGGTGAATTAGTCAGTCCAAAAGGAATTACTGTAAACTTATGATGCTGGTACCTGGTTTTAAATGATGTCTTTGAAATGTCTTCCTTTTTCAAGCACAAATGATGGTATCCAAAGTGAAGTTCAATCTTGGAAAAATATTTAGCTACATGATGTTGATCAAATAAATCATCAATGCTAGGTATGGGATACTTATTTTTTATTATTATAACATGGATATCCATGTAGTCAATGTATAACCTGATAAATACATCTTTCTTCTTAACAAAAAGAACATGGGACCCATATGGAGAAACCCTAGGTGGAATAAATTATATATTACTCAATTCCTCAAGTTATTTATTTAGTTAGACTAATTCCACAGTGGCCGTTCTATAAGGGTTCTTCGATATGGGTGTTGAAGTAGGAATTAAATCAACAGAAAAGTCAATTTCTCATTCTGGAGGATGTCCAGGTAAATCCTCTAGAAACACATCAACATAATCTTTCACAATAGTTACATCATTTATTTTAACATTATTTTCCTCACCCATAGTTATTTCCCTCCCTTCCTCTCCAATAATTTAATTTAGTTTAGATACTGAGGGAAGATCTATATGAGAATCATATGGTGATGTTTCTGCTCTAATGATAGGGTACTCCTTATCAGCATCAAAAATTGTAACCTCATTCTTATTATAATATATTTTCACGTCATGCTCCAGAAGAAAATCCATAAAAAATATTGTATCAAATTCAATCATGGGTATGATGATGAGATCATAAGATATATCACTTTTATATGCCAAAATGGTAACTGACTCAAAAAACATTATTTCAATGTTACATTCTTTAGGAGTTTTGACTGACAACTCCCTTGTTAAATCAAATTGTAAATATTTAATTTTCTAATCAAAATGGGAAGGTATAAAAGAATTAGATAATCCAGAATCAAATAAAGCATTGGATAAAATTGAGTAAATGATTAAAGTACCTTCCACCATGTTATTAAGAGCCTCAACCTCAGTATTAGTGATAGCATAATCTTGGCCTTTCTACCTTGGCCTTTTCTGAGGTATGTTTTTTGGTGCTTAGGACATTCATTTTCATAATGCCCCATTTATCTAAAATTGTATCATTCAACATTGAAAACCTTTGTATGTTGCTTGAAATCACGAGCATGGTGACCTTTTTCTCCAGAATTATGACATACTCATATCCCCTTCAGTCATGTACCGGGGTGTTTCTTCCAACATTTACCATAGGATGGAAATTAAACTTTTCCCTTATTCTACTTATTTCCATTTCTAGAGTGTTCAATAGATCTCTTCTTTTGTTTCGTTACTTTAAAGTTTTATGTCTTAGAGAATTAATTTTCTATCTTGATAGCAGATGAGATTATATCTTTGTACGACAAGAAAGATTGTGAGACTAATGATCGATGAAGAAATGGATTTAACCCATAATGGAATTGATCAATATAAATCCTTGGGATATGTATATAATATATAGCATGTGTTGCTAACCTCGTAAAGAGAGACTCATACTTTGAGACATTAACATCCTTTTTTTTACTAAGACTCAGAAATTACTTTTCCATATCTTTTTGATGGTCACGAGAAAAATTATTTTTATAATAAACGCTAATGAAACACCCTCCATTCCATATTTTATAATTATTCATCCTCCTTTGTGTTTTGAATTAATGACCCCAATTGATCTCAATATCTTGTGAGGCGATAAACTGCTATGAATACTTTTTCCCTCTTGATAATCCCCAAATCATGAAATATTTTCTCTAAAGAACTTATCCATTGAACAACTACAAAATTATTTTTAGTCCCATTGAATATTTGTGGTTGTTTCCTAATGAATCATTATAACATTAATCCTCTACATTGTGGACCTGGGTGCTCCATACAGGTAAGGTTATTATTCATAACCTATGTGTGTTTTCCCTGTATGGTTATAAGGTGTTCAGTACTTGCTGCATCAGTAGCTCCACAATAATTATCTTGAGTAGGAGGGAAATACATGCTTGGATTCTGTGAGTTGATACAGTTTCCATCTGTTCCACTAGGATCCATTTCTAAACAATGGAATACACTAGATTAGTTTATGAATCACAATACATTATTCCAAACTAGTAAAATACCTAACATAAAGTAAACAGTTTATCCATATAATCCATAATCATAAAAAATGTTTTCATTGAGGATGTATTTACTCATAAATCCTTACTAATGGTTTGTAATTAAAATGTGAATTATCCTAAGCATATCCCTTGAGATTGTCGTAACCAAGAGTACAGTAATACCCATTTTCATGCTCCAGTTTCTCTTTGAGTCTAGTTGAAAGAGGTGTTTCTAGGTTTTACATCTAGATACATATGTGCTAGAGCTGCCTCTACCTGCTCGTATCCATACGAGGATGTATTGCTTAGAAAATTCACAAAATCTCTACATTACCGAAAATCTTAGAAGTTATTCTATAGTAATCTTAAAAGTTTATCTTTGGGTAATGCTCTTTAATCAGAGTATTTCTAAATCTACATTCCATGGTTTGTAAAAAACCTCCTCTAATACTAACTATAATTCCACAACCCATGTTACGCATAGTCGGCGCATTATGAAAAAACATTGGCATGATCACAAGAGATCAAGTCCCAAAAGACATATTAGTTTAGTAGACTTGGATGTACTAGATACATACATAACTTTTACATTACATTATGAAAAGAAAAAACAACAAAATTGTGTCCCCTTTGAACACAATCATATCCCATAGCCTATCCCTGCAGGTTAATCAAAATATAAATCTTTGCATCAGGGGAAAAATAAAACATAAGAAAGGGGTGAGCTCATTTTTTCAGTATGGATAACAATATAGCAGAAACTATAATAAATAAGCATAAACATTTAAAGAAATATATAAGGCTAAAACCCAAGACTTTTAATCTTAATATTCAGAATAATATAGAAAAGATAAATTAAATAATGCCATTAAATTATTTACATAGATATTATACTAGTCGAATAATCACATTTAATGTCAATATCTAATTTTATAATGATGGAAAACATAATGCTGATCATCCTAACCACATAGTCAAGGCTTCGTGCCAAGACAAAAAAATAATTTTTTTTCAAGTACTTGTTCCAACACAATAGTTTATCTCATAATACCTACTGATGTATTGAGGGGCTATAGTGGGCCCCTCCCATAACTTACTAAGTCATATTCTTTCCTTATATGAAAAGGATGAAACAAAACATAAAAATTTGTATTAAAAACTCGCATATGAAATGTTAATACTTTAACCATAAACCATGAATGGTATAAAATTAGCACATCCATAGTAAAACATATCACAACACTTTCAATACAATATGGAAGATTTTATCTTAATAAATAAACTTGAAACAAGCATAAAATCCAACAAATTATGTTGACATAGATGAAATCAAAACTATTTGAGAGAAATATCACTTTCTATTTTGAAATCATTTAATAGTCACGTTACTATAAAAGAAAACATTTATTTTGAAAATATACTTATAATATCTTAAAGAGGCTTTGAAGGTGTTATAATGGTGGAAAATATCCACACCCACTATATATGTTAAAAAACGTTCATTCCTTATTTTTTCTAATAGGTTATAAAGCACATTGTTTGGAAAACTATAGAAATATCCCATTAAAACCATTTTATAAAATGTCAAACAAGGGTACAGATGAATTTAATCCATAGTCTAATAAATAGTAAAAAAAATTTGAATTTTTTTTAAAAAACACATATTTTAATGATAAAGAAGTCCCAATAGATACTTATGTATAAACAACCTCATATAAGGAAGAGACTATAAAATTAACCCTTACCTTTTACTTTTCCTTATTAGAGGGTACGTTAACCTAATGTATATTAGTGAAATCATTTTTATTAAACTATACAATAACCACATACATAAATATGATGTCATATACGATCCTTCAATATTTCTGTATTAATAATATTGCATTAGTATTATTGTTTTAGGTGTTGCTAATTCGTTTTCCTTTATATGTTTTGTTATGTAAGTCATGTTTATTATGGATAGGATATATTTTATTCATATCCAGAATGATATTAATTTATTTAAAAATTATTTTTAAAGATAAAATTAAAATAATTCTTGAATGGTTAAGATGGGGAACAAAAACTGATTGTGTCGTGGACTCGGTAAGCCGTACATACGCACGAGCGACAATATCATTCTATTAGTGGTGAAATATTATATAATTGGATTTTATATTTTATATACAGAATCATTAACATGTTATATTTATTATTTATGTCAATTTTACGAATTATTATACCCATCCAAATAATGAAGTGTTGAATAACAAACTACCCCATGATGTAGAGATGGTAAGTCGTACGTACGCAAGTATGGTGACATTGTCATTCATAGGATGGATAGAATAATGAATATGGTTTTAGAATATTTATAATAACATCAGATTATGTATAAGGTACTGGATTTATTATTTTTTATGTAAAAAACAAAGAAAGAGGAAGTGGAATAAGAAAAGAACTTTGAACGAGGTGATTAAATAATTACCTCTTCTTCGGGTTCATCCTTTTGATTTGATCAAAATATCTCCTTTAGTTTTCTTTCTAATCAAAGTAAGGACTCTAAGTTGATTTTATGATATTTTTGAGGATATTTGACAGGGTTTGGTAGTGCCAAATGGATTTGGAGGTGTAAAATTAAGAGAATGTGATGTACCCTTTTATGAGAGAGGTGAGGGTCACTTTAGAAAAATCTTGAAATATTATTTTATTATAAACTCATTATAAATTTAAAATGGATGAAACCAAATTTATATATAGGATAAGGTGTGTATGGGTCGCAATATTCTAAACCAATAAATTTTAGACATGTTTATGTCACTATATTAACCATATCGTTTATATTTAACTCTTAGCTAAATAGTTTTACTTTCACAATGTCTTCTTGTATTTTTATATTACATGGTTAATAACATTACTATGAAATTTAGAGATAACCTAAAGTGTTTCATTAATGATATAAATATTGTTATATATAATTAAATGGGATGAAACATATATTTTTAGGAATAATATATTATTTAATAAAATACTATTTATTTTAAAAACTCATTTATTCTAATTTTGACACAATTTAGTATTTATTTTGAATGTAATAACATTCTGATTTCTTCGAAAAAAATAAATTGAACAAACTATAACAAGTCATATTATACTAGAAAATTAGTCTAATGCATTAAAAGTCTCAATATACATTTATTTTAATATTTATAACATCAATTATTTTAGTCATCCATTAATAAGGTAATTACTGCATCATCATCGTGTAATAAATAAATTTATTTATATAATGTATAAAAATTATAAATAAAATACCATAATGTAGGAAATATTTTTATCTTTCTAAAGAAAATTTATAAAAAAATTATCTTATGTATAACCCAATATTAAAAACGGGTTGGTTATTAAATTTTGAATTTAACACTTTTAACTCTTCTTTAAATAAAATATAATAAATGTCTTAATCTAATCAAAGTGGAAAAAAGGACAATATTTTTATCCTAAGGTTTTTTTGGTCGAAATATACTTATCCAATAGAATTAGTACATGTGTTTGGTTAATTATAATATCATTTTTAGCTTTAATTACCCTCTTTATTTTTAACCATGGTAAATACAATTCAAAAGTGACTATTCACCAAAAATTATTTTCATCCTATTGAACCACATTTTACATACTAATTTAAACTGTGTCTCTCATATTTTTGTAATTAAATTCACAGATGTGGTAAAATTATGTTTTAAGAATATTTTCAAATGTGCCTAGAAGATGGGTAAAAGACGTTAAAAGGTTCAATAAAATTTTATATATCTTATTGTATTATAAAATGAATCCAAGGAATTAAATTAGATTAATATTGGTCTTGTATATCTATTTTGAATTTAAAATAAATTTAAATATAAAATCAATTATATAAATAAAAAGTATATTTAAAACAATAACACAATGTTTTCACTATTCATAAAATTGATGTTTTTCAGAAAAATACCAAAAATTAAACATAAGCTAATTTTGATATTAAAAATACAAAAAATGAAGTACATTTTGAAAAATAAAATTTATATATTTTCAAAAACTGGGTATTATTATTCATAACAGCTTTTGAAACAGCAAGTTTGATTGGTCGTGGTGTGCTAGAACTCGATGTTCTGTATAATGAAAGCTATTGTATTATTCAAAGAGAAACGTACCGTGGAATCTGGGGGTGGTACAATGGTAGCCTTCATAGTGGATTTTCAAAAATGATGCGACATCTTCTTGGGATGAGAATTCTTTTAGGTGACACTCAACGAAGGCCATGATTGGGAAGGACCATCACAGAGATCGACTGGAACCACCTTATAGATTCAGGGCATGATTCCTTTACCCACTGATTGAAACCCTTCGGTATATTCATGGAATGGGTTCTATACCATTTGAGTGGATCCCTCCTACAGAGACAAATAATGGGTTCTCTATCTATCCATAAAGTGGACCCCAACTATGGAGTAAGGGAATGGGTCATCTACCATTGGAGTGGGACCGTCCTTTTGTGATTGGGCATGGTTCCTCGATTGATCTATCGAGTGGAACCCTCCTACGGAGTCAGGGAACGGGTCATCTACCACATGAGTGGTAACCTCTTGCGAAGTGAAGGCATGGGTTCTCTACCATCATACTGGAACCCTCATACGATGATAGGGAATATTTCCTTTATCCACCATCATAGTGGAACCCTCTTAGAATGTCAGTGAATGGGTCCTATACAATCTTACTAGATAATTCTTGTGGGAACATGGAATGATTCCTCTATCTACTATGTGAATCCATACTATTGTGATAGGGTATGGATCCCCTACTTTGATATTGTATCCCCATGACTATGGATAATAGTGGTGAGGTGTGGCTCAACTTGGATACTTTTTCAAACAGACAATCATGATGTTGGGAATCATTGATGGAACTCTTATAACTATTGTCAGACTCTTTTCTTGGGATGGGATGTGATATTGAGATCCCCTTTTCTCTATCATTAGTGTTTTTGATATGAAAACACACAAACAAACACACACACACACACACACACATATATATATTAATTTACTTATATTCCCTCTTTCTATTTGTTGACCTGTCTACTTTTGTTATGTCTCTTATTGTTTCTCCATTAATATTTTGGGGAATCCAACATTGTAGGTATATTCACACACCTATATGGACATTACATACATGTGTCATGTATTATGAAGATGATGGAAAAGTAATAAATGATTTTATAAGATCATATGGATACCCAGAGGCATTTTCCCTTGTACGGTGGTTTGGTCTTTGAGATCCAGATACAGTCTCTATCTGCATTTATCTTTTCCAGTTGTTGTCATGTAGGTAAATCTTTGTAGTTGGGTGTGTAATTTTTCCTTCAAATTTGGGATGATTTTCTCATTCTCATGAATTTCTTATAGGTTGTTACATTAAAGGTCGTTTCTCTCTTTTTTACTTTCTATTTTATTATTTTCATTGCAATTTTTTATTAAGGTAGCCAGGAGTGTGAGAATAAGTTCATTAGGAAAATTCATCATATATTAGTTATTCATTATTATGCCCATTTCTATCCATAGGAATATAGAGGCTAGCTTGGGGTAGTCTTGGCTTAGTCTTCTATGGGCCAAGTAGGCCCTAGTGGTCTTGTTGGTGACAGATAGGTATCTGGAAGTTCAAGCTTAGGGAAATGTTTGGAGTTTTTTCCCTTCATGTGGTTTGGTTGGGACTTAGGTAAAAAATGTAAAAGTTTCTAATGTGTGGATTTCAGGTTAGAGAACCTACTGTCAGTTTAGCATTTGATGTTTCTATAGACTGGGACTCTCATGATATAATTTTGATCTTGGAATACAGATACATTGATTGCAGGGATCATTGATACATGAATCATATATGACCGAGTCTTTGAAAATATTTCTTGAGAAATGTCTCCATATATATATTCTAATCTGACCATGGTATGTCTTGATCAATGTTCCAAGATTCCACCATAAAAACAACCAACTATGTTACTAATTCAGGATCATAATGATTATTTGATGAATGATGAGGCCTTAGTTCAGGGGGCATAACATGAAATCATTCATCCATGCACATAGCTAGCATACCAATTCCTATCGAGAACCAAATATTATGAGAAGAGTAGTTTGAGGATGTGTGTAGGATTAGCGCACTCCATGATTTATAGTACCTAAGGCTGTTGAGTTTCCCTAGCGAGCAGGATCCATAGAAGGAGGAGGATTTGTTGAGTCAATGATCTTATTTTTCACACATATCTAGTTATTTATTGATTAGATATTTTCAATAGAAACAATACTTTTACCATATTTTTTGGGAGTTAGTGGATTCTAGGCCCCCATATGCATTATGAGTCAAAACTCACATGGAACATCTTCGAACTGCTACTTCACAGGGATTATGACCCCTCATTATTTTCCTCAGTCTAGATTTAGGAGCTTCTAAAGATTCAAATGAGATGGATGAAGGTTTATGACTATGTTTTGAGATTTAATGACCCCATGTATTACTCCCTTGACAAGATTCATGATGCATACTTATGGCTGTGCCAGTTTAAGAAGTGTCTCTACCGGGATATTCACGTTAGTGTGGTACCCGTATGAATTCCTACTTATACTAGAGTATCGGAGCATGCACTGACGATTTATATATTCATATAATAGGTATTATATACAACTAGAGTTAGCAAAGGGCGTTTGTTGGGTCTGGAAAATTCCAAAAACAAAATAAAGTTAAGTATATTAATTTGGAAAAGGAGAGAAAAAATATAAAGAATAATTGAATGAAAAATGTTCTAAGGGGAAAAAACATGAATCCTAAATCACTCCCCAAACCTCCAATCCATAGAATGTTGCACCACATCATGAAGTAACCATGAAAGTAAATATTTACAAGGAAGGGGTGGTGCTGGTGGGACCCACAAATGACGAATAGTCATTTATAAGGAGAAGTGATGAATTACACTTCCCAAAAATTATCCATACCCATGAACTAAATTGTTCGTAGGGTGGGGCAATATCATCGGTTCTTGGAAATTAAATGATGTTGATTTTGGGGATAGGTAGATATTTTTCCCCACAAATGATTCTCCGCACTGACTAAGTCCATCATGGGCTTCCACAAAAGAAGGTCAATGACCCACCACAAATGATCAACCATGCTAGTACCCAATCACCCTATTTTCTATAAATAGAGCATGAGGGGGATTGAAATCACACATAGGGGAGAAATTGAAAAGTGATAAAATGAGATAATTATGATTGAGATATGGAGGGATGAAGTAAGGCACTACAAGAATCAATGACCTTAAATGATCCCTAGTAGGTAAAACCCACCACATAATAGTAATAAAGAAAGAATAAGATAACAGGTGGTCTAAAAACCCAAAAAACCTTCATGGACAAAATTCTCATAAAACATAAATCGAATGCCCCCTCTGTGAATGTGAACCCTTCATAGTAAAATTCTCTATAGGGGAAACCACTACCCATGTAGAAAAATAACATCCAGGGGGAAATCAGTCCTGCGTAGAAAAAGGATATTGAGTTGGAGCCTAGGTCTGCATAGCACATTGCTACGTGGATGAAACAATTTATTGTATAGAAACACGCTACACAGAGGGAACCCCATCCCTCATAAGTTCCTGCTATACGGAATGAGGAACCTTATGGGACTCTACTATCCACTCTATGTCACTCCCTTTAGTTGCATCATCAGGCCATATGTTGGACCCTCCACGAACCATTAAAACGGTATCAGGACATTTATCCTTCCAAATCCACTAGTCATGTATGATAATCTAATAAGGAACATCAGCATGTAATTTTAATTTTCTATACAGATGGTAAGTACAGTCACATGGGTTACCCCTATAATAAATTTCTACCAAGAATATCCTCATGTTTTCATTCCCATGGTAACATGGGTTCCATACTTGGGGTACTCATGAGAACCTCCCCATTATAGAGATTGAGGGGAAACACTGACCTTTCCCTTTAAAGTAGGATAATGTTGAACATTCTTTTCACTCCAAAATCTATTTTTAGGGCACTCCTCATGAGGTAATCCCCTTTCTTTGTAGGAGGTGTCAGTTTTTATCCTCTTGACCTCCACCCAGGATGTATCTAAATAAGTCAATGAATGTGACTATAGTAGATATGAAAAAGAGAAGAAATATGAACACTCAAATCTATTTCTATCTCTGTTTGGGTTCCAACCCCATCCATCAGCGGAAATGGTGAGATCATGTGATCATCAAATCTACTAATTTATCTTTTTTATAATATTGAGCATGAGTCACATGGGTTTAGAGGTTACTGGAAATTTTGACAACCGCGTGATTCCAAAACCTCAATTGGGTTTTATCCATAGATGTAGTCCCCAAGTTCAGGTACAAAATGTGCCTCATATACAGTGTATGCCCCTATCATTCTCCCACAAATGGTAAATTCTTATGCCTAAGCCCCAATTTCCACTGAACTACTTGGGAATTGATTACCAACTAATTGGGATATGCAGGAAACCTCCATGAGGTCCAAACCCAACATTCATATCAATCCTTATTCACTCCATACCATAAATTTGGTAAAATCATACCCCTACATGGGAGAATACATCTATCATGGGATCCTTAGGCCACCTTAGAACAATTCCCACATCATCCATAACCAGAAACCCTTCTCCGGTACATCCTCACCCGATGACATTAAACTGTGTGGTTGGTTCTTTATAACATGAACTTAAACGTTTATGTGCTGCATTATGGTTCCCTGAATTACTTGGGTTCTGATTCCTCTCAGGAGGATACATAAGAAGCCTCTTTCATGGGTTCAATATCGACATCAAAACAAGTTTTCCTTGGATGATGATAAACATCAAAGTTCCCCACTATACAAATTAAAACTATTATCATCTCAATAAGTGACCAAGGAATCCCTAACCTTTCCACAAAAGAGTATCATTTTTGGACAAACTCAGATACATAAAGACCCCTCCTTTGATGGAGAACATAAAATACATGCAAATTATTCCAAAAACCATCATTTCAATGATTGGTAATTAGCTTGAGGTAATATTTAATATAAATATATGGTAATGGACCAAGGACTCATGAACATATATTAAATATATAAGTAAGTCCTGGAATAAGAAATAGTTCCAGCCAAAAGGGTTTGAAAATCTTGAATTTCCATCCTCTGGACCAATGTGATTTCTTAATAGTCATTGGCCAAGTTACCCAGTGACCAACTACCTTTGATATTTTATTCCATGAATCATGGATATGAGAACCATTGGGTGTTTCTGGCTCAACAAAAAAACCTATTGGAGACCATTCGTAAGTATTAGACCCGGCGCGAATGATTGTATGAAACTCAACCACATAAAATCAACCATTGGGGTCCAATATGTTTTCCATTGGGATCAAAATGGAGAACCCAACATGAATGACTTGACTAAAACACCACCTTGGAATATAGAATTGATACATTTCTTTTTCCACATTGTACCATTTCATTAATAACCCAAAAACACATTCCTTTGGAAATAAAACTTTGAACTTGATATGAATCCTGAACCTAGGTGGTGGTGTTACCCCGCTTTGTGCCCCTTTCGTATGAAAATTGGAAGAGGAAAAAATGAGACCATCAATTATGTATGTGGTCATGAGATGAAACTTTGATGAGGTTTTTTTTAATTTTATGTATCTTCTATATAGGTTCCTGGAACCCTTGAAAGATTATTTCAATCCAATGACATCTTGGAATTTTTCTCAAACACAAACGTAAGTGACCACATAGGCATATGATCCCTTGAAGAATAAAGGGACTCCATAACCCACCAAGTATCTCCAATGTTGGGTCTCAAATTCATTAGTTACGGAGTACCTAAAAATGGTATTGTACCTACCATGGAGGCATCTAGACAATCCCTTCAATCAATGAATACACACCAGACCATTACAAAGTCAAAGAGACCCTAACAAGCCCTTCCACTTGCCACTAGATCATCAATAAGCATTCAAATTGGCCAGATATAGTAGATGAGTCCCTAAAGGAAGAACAAAAAGATATGTTGATCATGAGAAGAAAATTAAACAAGGATAAAAAACTAGTCATTTTTTCCCACAACCACTTCTCAATTCGAAATACCAAGGGACTTTTCAGAAGACTCCATACATAACATCTGTCATAATATCTAGAAATCTCTCTACCGAATGAAGAATTTTTTTCCTTATAATGGGTTTTCTTACCATGTCAAAATATAGGGAGTGTGTCATCATAAAATTTTCATAGAATCCATTTCAATCGCACAAAGAGCACAATTAGAGAGGCAACAAACATATATCCAACATACCTACCTTAATACACTGCATAAGTTGAATCATTTAATCAACAACGCCCCAAATGGTGTTTATATTCTGGGATGGGGAGAACATAGATCATTAAATTTTCCCCATTTCCCATTCAACAGAACCCATTAGAAATATAATCCCGCAAAGATATTATCCCAAGGATAAAATTAATTGAAATACCTGATCAAGAAAGGGGAAATTCTCATCAAGAACCAGTATAGAGTATGTCTTAAATGAATTTGGCCTGATGAGAGAAATCCATTGAAAAACATCTGAAGCAAGAAAACGTGAACATTTAGCATGTATCTCTCTTAAGTTAAGACAATCATCAAGCACTCTTAATTTCCTCAAAAATGAATAGTTATCATGAATACCATACACAATATTTTTCTCACACCCAAATGGGAATAAAAGAGATTAGGGAAGAGGTGATAGTAGTAGCATCAGACACCATATGGGATAAACCATGACCTGTGGGTCTAGGGGAATTTTAAACACAATATCCCCTCTATGACCAATAAATCCATATTGAGGAAAAATAAAAAGAAAACCGAGGTAGCCCCAGCCCATAGGGCTGGGGGGAATTTCACCTCAACCACCTACCTAGTGGAAATTAGCCCTTTTCTATTTAGGTAAGATGAAAACTAGATATGTATTTCATTCTGTCCATTTTCATAATTCATTTCCCCCGAAAGGGAGGCATACAACCCAGCTACATAGAGGTTCCTTCCAAGTCACTCTTCACCAAGAAGCCTGAATATGATCATAGAAGGGATGATAGAGGACTAGTAAGGGATGAAAAATATACTATTACCATTCAATAGTTGGAATGATACCCACAATGCACTATGAATCATTGAACATTTTTGATTTCAACCCTGTAAATGGTAATGAATGTAATTTTAATCCAAGAGAGCCTAAAGAATCTGGTCCACCTTGGATGTGGTTCATGTAGATACCCAAGATTGATATATATGGAAATTTCATTACATTTTCAGAATACTAAATACAAGAAAAAAAAGATACGCAACGACTGTCTTAGTTTAGTGTCATTGTAAACTCAAAACATAATCATCTAACATGGTGAATGGTCTTCAACATATCCCATAAAAATCTTCCCATGTTCTTTTCCTACCCAAAACTTATCTTTATATCTTGTAGAAAAGAAAAAATTAAATGGGTGAGATAAAATGCTTAATAAGGGTATAAAATGAGATCATAAAACAAACCATAAATAGAAGAATGTAATAACATGATCTTTATGTTCAAATATCTAAATCATGCGTCACAAAATAAATCATTATAGTTTGTAAGGCATAGATCATAAAAATCATTAACCATAAAATTAAATTTTCATAATGCATAGGATTGTGGAAAATAAATAAGCACATAATACGATTTCTATAGTAGCATATGAATTACTTCCAAGACCATCATAGTGGACAAAGTCCATTACTAAAAAGGGTTTACTTTTTGTTCCTGCCCTATATTACTGAACCAGATTTACTTGTCATTCCAACCCTGTATTACTGAACCAGATTTACTTGTCATTAAAGTCATGATAATCTCATGAGATATAAATCATTACCCAAGACATTGGAGATAGATATAGGTTCCACCCATTACATAATGTAATAATTCTTACATGTTCCACAAAAATATAAATCATTCATCACAGCATAAACCATGAAATAAAATGGGTTTCTTAAAAATAATTCCATCAAAAGCTATATAAAATAAATTGATTTCATAAAAATAAATTCATCAAAAACACAATAAAATAAAATTAATATTAGGTATAGAAACATAACCCTATGTCATCATATATGGGGAATAAGTTTTATAAAACTCTTGAACTTATTTCTTGAAGAAAATGTCATTTCTTTTTCAAAAATGTTTTCTTTTCTCGAAATTTCATGAAATTTAAAAAGAAAAGAATTTAGTTGAAAATAAAATTGTAAACAGTTAAAGTAAAATTAATTTAAATAAGTAATTATGAATATTTAAAAAATCATTCGTTCCATACAAGTTAAAAATACATTCTCCTCGTAATTTTTCCTGAAAAGTCAAAAAGTACCTCATATGGTAAACAAAAAAAGATTCCTTTAATACAATGTAGTAAAAGTAAAAAGGGGTAAACATTTCATTAAATATAATTACAATTATATTAAACAATTTATTAAAACATTTTTATAATATATGGACTTGGATAATAAATAATTCCCTAGTAAATACTTATGAATAATCAATCTCGGATTAAAATGAGATTGGAAAAGTTATCCCTTACCTTAGGACTAATTTCATCTGTATGTGTCAGAAAATATTGTATGGTGGGTTTAAAAATATTATTAAATTGTAACATAACCATAATAATATTTATGTTATCATATATGATTCACTTATGAATTTATATTACCCGTTTATTTGTCAATTCAATGTTAATGCAGCGTTTTGGGTAATAGTCGTTTTATTTATTATATGTGTTTTGAATTGTTATTCTTGATATTATAACTTATATCAGAATTTAATTACTTCCATAATGTAAAAAAATATTTAAATATTATATATTTTTATTATATATATATATATAATAGATAGATAAAATAAATGGAATAAAACGTTCATAGAGACAGAAGGCTATCCGTATGCATGAATGCTATTTTTGTTTCCTTATTATATTGAATGGAAGTAAGTAACTAATACACACACACACACACATAAATCCTATAGTATTATTATGCTTAATATTTCATGATTAATTATTATATATACATTAAAATCATTCTCGAATGGTTAACGTGGAGAAGGATTCTCATTGTGTCGAGGAGACGGTAAGCCGTATGTACGCATGAGCGACGATATCGTTCCCCTAATTATATAATGTCATTGAAGTGGATGGTGTATAATATATAATAATTAGTTTCATGTTATAATAATCATATATAATTATTATTTCTACCATTATACCCTTCCAAGTAATGCGGTGATGAAAATCATATTACACCACGGCGTGGAGATGGTAAGATGTATGTATGCACGTGCGGTGATTTAATTTTTCATGGGATGGATAGAAGGTGAAATAGGGTTGTTTAATATTTATAATAACATTTATTTATGTGAGTGATACTAATGATATTAATTTATAATGGAATAACTGAATAAGAGGAAGTAGAAGAAGAAATAAATTTGAAAGAATCGGTAGAAGAGATTATCTCTTCCTCGACGTGCCTCATTTTAATTATCTATTAGGGCATAAGGGTTGGTCCTTTGAGAAGCCCATAACATATATAATGTAACTAGTTAAGTTTATAATATAAATTGGTAGGGGTTGGTTAAGTTTCAAAACAAAAAATAGAGTGAATATGAGAGGGAGAAGATGCCCTTTTATAAGAGAGGAACGTGGAACTTTAAGAAAGTCCTAAAATATTAATTTATTATAAATTTAATTTCTATTAAAAATGGTCCGAACAATATTTAATTATAATATAAGATGATTTTGGTTCTAATAACCATCATCCATTATCTTTTATACAGTTTTTGGATATTTTTTATCCTTATTTTTTTGGTTTAACCCTTATTTTACCCTTTTTAATCTTACTGTGATATCTTGTTATTTACACATTGTGGGTTAATGTAATTACCATATCATGTAAAACGACCCAAAAAAGTTATTTATGACATATTTGGAATTATATTAACATGTTTGAATAATCTTATAATTTTAGTAATTTAATATCATTTTATGAACTACTTTATGTTATCTGTTATGAATTTGTCAATATTGAGACTATTCATACTTGAACTTTTTAAAAAATTCATAAAAAACTAATTCCTTAGAAAAAAACTCATTAACTTATCCCAAAAATGTAAATTTAATCCAAAAACTTTATATATGGAATCAAAATGTTCAAACTAAACTTATTTTCATATTTTTAAGTTCGTTTATTTGAATCTTTCATTAATGAGGTAATCACTACATCATAATTATGTCATAAATAAATATATATATATATAATGTCTAAAAATTATAAATTAAATACCATGATGTATGAATTAATTTACGTTTCTAATGAATATTTATAGACACATATATCAGTTATATAAACGAATATTAAAATTGATTTAATATCAGATAAATGTATAGGTTATAATTTTCTATACA
Organism: Viscum album; assembly: GCA_963277665.1. Taxonomy (NCBI): domain Eukaryota; kingdom Viridiplantae; phylum Streptophyta; class Magnoliopsida; order Santalales; family Viscaceae; genus Viscum; species Viscum album. Next base: position 1,751,261,980 of record OY728128.1, read on the forward strand.
TTAAATTAATTATTATAAAATGTCATTTTACCATCCAAGTGAATACATAGGCCCCCCAAATAGATCCAAAGATGACCATGGCTGGAAATATCTCATCCAATAGATTTAGGAAATGTGTTATGGTAGTTTAATATTATTATAATATTATTTTTTACCCTAATTTACAAAATTTACCATATAACCATGGTAAATCAAATATTTACTGAAGTTACTATTCATAATGTAAAAAAATAAAAGGTACCTATTTACAAAAATTGAAACATATAATTCCAAATATGGAATCCATTTTTTCAAATTCAAAACACATAAGTTTCAGAAATTAATTTAAAATTAATTCCTATTGTCAAAACCAAAAGGTGGGGTTTTGAGAAGAAATGACTATAAAAAGATTGATATGTGTTAATGTCCAATTTAAAAGTAAAATTACTTCCAATGACCAAAGATGGATTAAATTAAAAAAATATATTCTAATTAAACTTTAAAACCAATTAAATAGATAATATATCAATATAAATATATTAGATAAAATGGCAGTTTCGAATTAAAATGCAGTGGTTTTCACTATCATTAAAATTTTAATTTTATTAAAAAAATAGAAAAATTTCTGAAAAATGAAAATTTTTATGTCATGCTTCCAAATAATTAGTTTATTTTGTCCAGTTTAACTTAAAAAAGTGTCAAAAGACATATCTAATATGGTCTCACCATCAAAAGGTGGTAAAACCGTATTTTTTTAAAAATACTTTTTTTCTTTGAAAAAATGATTTTGTTCTCATATCATATTCTAGAAAATGTGTAAGATGAATATTAATGTTATATAAATTTAAAAATGTGGTTAATACTGTTAATAATGGAAATTATATATCCCATTAAATAAAAATATTTTATTAATATATCATTCTTTAGTGAAACTCGGTATTGTGTACAATGCAATCTATCGATGAAGGTCGCTAGTGCATGTAACGCAAGACATGTTGGTGTTGTGTGTATTGAAATCTACATTTGGTGTTGTTTATAACATAATAAAAACTTATTTCATTTATAAATTTGAAAAAAATCTATAATTAGTGTTTCATGAAATGAATTTTATCAAAGGAACATAAAATTGTCTACAACATAAGCCATGAATAGTGTTGCATATACTGGAAGAAAACACGGTGTTGCGTATTTCACAATATAAGCTTAGTGTAGCATACAACACAAGACATCGAAAAAATTAAAAATAATCAATCTCATATATTCTCAAGGTGTTTCATTTTACCCCCCTTAAAATGAATTTCTCCCTCGAAATTCATTGTGGGTTATAAATGTCTTACTACATGAATGTTTATTTCATGGAAATCCACATCGTAAAAATAAATACTAAGAAATAATTTCAAAAAGAAAAGTTAGAAATATAACGGTTACCCAATTTAACTATTCACTAGGTTTTCACAAATGAGAACATAGTTAGGAAGTTAAAACATCGATATGGAAGAGAAATATAACCATTATGTTCTGATGTATAGTGATAGAGAATAAGGTTTAGATAAAGTTAACTACAAGAAATCCATAAATCTATGATGATTTAAGGGACCTTCTAATTAATCATATAAGAAGGTACTAGGATAAATTTTTTGGTTTTCCCGATCATTTTCCTAAAGTTGAAGAATTTTTGAGGAGAATAAATACTTACTTGATTTAGGTACAATCTCACCATTGTTCATGCCTTGAAAAATTTCCACTTCATCTCTTAAAAAAATGAAGTTGAATTTTTCATTCGTGAAGTGTTAGCAGAAGATGCGATAGAATGATATGTCATTCCAACTATCTCAATAAAAAGGATAGAACAGGTTATCAAATAAGCATAATCCCACCTATAGTGAGATAATACATTAATCTAACAAAATTTAAATGAAAAATAACTTATACTCTCCATAACTGGATAACCTTACAATACTTCCAAAAAGTAAAAATATAAAACGTTAGAAAGAGGTGAACTAAATTGACATAACTTTTATCTCCCATATCACATTTGCCAATTCTTAATTGTCACATTCCAAACATGTGAAAAACTTAATCATTTATTCTCCTTAAAAAATGATAATAACATGAATTTCCATATAACCTTAGTGAAAACATGAATGATGTCAAAAGTTAACTCTTTCCACATACCAAAATCCAAAAAATTCTATATACACAAACTATGATATAACCTTTTTCCTTATATTAGTCATGAGATCGTTAATACTATCTAATAATTCATTACCTTTTATCCCTTCATTGCGCATATCATGTGCTTTCCAAAAATATCAGAATAACATTTCGTGGTTACCTGTATAATTTAACATATACATTAACATACTTAAGAAAAAATAATAGTGTAGAAGTCTTTAGATGTCTCTTTATTCTATAGTTCCATTAAATTACTTACACAACATTACTCTACATAAACATGAAATCATTCCACTACCTTCATAAAAAATTGACCGAGCATCATCATATTATTCCTTAACACTTCTTTTATCTCACATATAATTTGTAGTCTCTTCATCGTCAACAACATAAATACTAACTAGACAACCATGTTGATTTTCTTCATGATATTTTCCCTTAGGGAATCTATTTTCATAATGCTCATACATTCGATATTTAAAACATTTAACCATTGTTGATGTCTTATCAATACCATTATCCTTGTCTATTGTGTTAACTAAACCATTTACTTTTCAATTACTTGATTTGTGTCCTTAGTTTTCACACCTAAAGAATATTCCATTTCCATTGAAACATTATCCTTGATGACACTTCCCATATGATTTACATGAGGAAAATTGAACTTTATTTCCTCTATTATCATCATGAAACTCCATATTTCTCTTATTAGGTGGGTCAGGAAACTTACCAAAGTTGAGATTATTAATCATATTATGAGATTTATGATTAGGCATAATACCAATGTTTCAACTTCCATATACTGTTTCATTTGGTTTCTCATGAAAAATATTATTCCATTGCCCATCATATTATCCATTAACATGAATCCTCTTGTTTCAAACCATTTTCTAAAACTTGAAAAGAAGAGTATGGGAGGAAAAAATTATACTTGGAAAACAAAATTTTCATAGGGGAGTACTTTCAAATCTATAACATCTTAGGTTTAATCCTAGGTTATTCATGATCGTTACCATAATTAGAGGACTGTAATATATAGTTAGACTTTCCCTTAGGTACACCCCTATACATACCTTATAAATATATATATAGATCTCAGTAATGTTTTCACATCCTTGTCTTCAAAAGTTGACTAATCCTTCGCTATGATACCAACTATATAGATCCCAGATTGACATATATGTAAATTTCATTACTTTTGTGGAATACTTAATATAAGGTAAAAAATAATCCCAAAGACCGTATTAGTTTTGTGTCTTTGGAAACTCAAAACATAATCATCTAACTTGGTGAAAGATTTTCAAAATCTCCTATAAGGATCTTCCCCTTTTTTCCTACCTAGAACCATTATTTATATCCTGGAGAAAATAAAACATAAAAATGGTGATCTTAAATTCTAATTAAGGGTACAAATTGATAACATAAAACAAAACATAAACATAAAAATGTAAAAACATGAAAATAAAGTTTAAATTTCAAAATCACGAGTCATGAAATAAATCATGGTAGTTCATAAGGCATAGATCAAAAAATAAAATTAACCATAAAATTCTATTGGCATAAAACATGGGATTGGGGAAAATAAATATTCACATAATATTATTTCCATATTAGCCATTTAATTTTTCCAAGACCGTCATAGTGGACAAAGTCTATTTCTGATCCATGGTTACTTGACATTCTAGCCTTGTATAAGTGAATAAGATTTACTTTCACTTCTAGCCATGTATTATTAAACAAGATTTACTTTCCATTCTATTCATGTCTATCTCATGAGACAAAAATATTTACCCAATGCATTGGAGGTATGTACAGGTCCCACCCATCTCTTAATTAAATCATTCTTTCATGTTCCACAAAAACGTAAATCATTCATCATTGCATAACCCATGAAATAAAATGAGTTTCATAAACATCATTACATCAAAATATATATATAATAAATGAATTACATAAAAATAAATCAATCATAAGAAATATAAAAAAAAGTAATAATAGGGATAGAAACATATCCTTATGTCATCTTATATGGAGAATAATTTGGAAGAAACACTTGAACTTAATTCTTGAGGAAAATATCATTTCCCTATAAAAAATTATTTTTTTCCCAAAATGTCATGGAATTTTAAAATAAAAAAAATTAGTTGAAAATACACTTATAAAATTTTAGATGAATATTCATCAAAATAAGGTGTTATTAATATGTAAAAACATGTTCATGCTGTATAATTTAAAAAACTTTTCCTCATTGTAAGACCCCAGTTTTTTGTAAAGGTATGTTTTGGTTGTGTTTTTGGTTGAAACCTTTGTTTTGGGGCTTTAAAATGTTTCCTAAATGTGTGAGAGGCCTTGGGGGTGTTCCGAGGGCCCTGGGCATAGAAGAAAAGAAATCTGGGCAAGACAGGCCAGGGCGTACGACCTACGCATAGCCTGCGCACGACCAGGCAAACCATGCGGCCTGCCCAGGCTAAACCGTGTGACCCATCCTCCTCCGGACAGAAGCATGCGCTTGGTTTGTGCATGATTTTACAAACCATGCAGCTAAATTGTGCAACCCCCCTCCTCCTCCTCCGTATAGTGGCATGTGCACAGTTTGTGCACGTTTTTCCAAACCGTGCGGACAAACCGTGCAACGACTTAATGTTGGAAAAAATTACCAATTGTCCACTACGAGCTTTAAAACCCTACTCGGGGTTTCCTCTCATTTCCTCCCTCTCCACCCTAGGCACGAACCAAATCTCCCAAAGGCTCCAAGAGACTGATCTCCTTCAATTCTAAGTCATTTTTGGTGCCATTGGTTGCAGATCAAAGCTCTGGGTAAGACTAATCCCATCCTTTCTTCTCTTATTTGTATAGGGTTTGTATCTTCTCTCCCTCTCATTCCGAAGCTCTAAAACACTAACTTTTGGTTGAGTTTTAGGTTGAAGCCCCATAGGTTGGCTGGATCGAGGTATAAGGACTCGATTGAGAGTGCGCTCAACCGCAGTTTTGAGGTAGGTGGTCTACAAGTGATATCCCATATTTATTTGGGTATTTGTGCATGTTTATTTGTGTTCTTTCTTTCCTTTGGTCCCGTTTTGGATAACCATGGCATGTTGGGTAATAATGGTGTTTAAAATGGAAAATGGGAACCCTCACGATCCCCATGGGATTGGTTGGGATAGACTTGACCTAATTGGGGGCCATCCATGGGATGTGCCGGCTTTTCTTGGATTTAGGGATTGATATTAAACAAGTGACCTTGTTGTAATGAATTGTAGAGACCTTGATAAGTATGTTGGAATGATTGGTTGAACTTGGAATATAAGTTAGGTGATGCACCTAGACTTGGAAATAACCTAAGGGTTAAAGTGGAATAGGTTAAATGGTTGATTCATGGGAATGATGAACGAGTTAAATGGGTTAATGCGTAAACTGATTAAAGACCATAATAGGATAGATTATGAGTTTAATGTTGAATTCTTAGTGAGATAGGCATAACACATGGGAATTGGGTGAATGGTTAAATGATGTGAAATGGTAATGTGTTAATGGGTTAAGGCATGAGGTGGTTTCCCGTATGGGTTGTTGTTAATAGTGTTTGCCAAAGGGAAATAGTTTGGATGGTTGATGGTTACTTATATATAAGCATGTGTACATGGATTCATAGAGTGGGGTATGACATGAGGATCTATGCCCACGTGTCGAGTGAAGACTGAGGATCTAAACTCCACCCTAAATGCACGAGTTAGGAAAGGGGACTGAGGATCTATTCTCCTCATGGTTTCATCCTCCTGGACTGAGGCTTTGAGGTGACGTTATGGTTTCTATGAGGGGTTAGTCCTTGTGATAAAGGATAATGATGTGTTTACCCTCTTGCATGTGATTGTTGGCCTTAGACCCATGCAACATAATTTATGTGATTAACCCATGGAAATGTGATTAAATGGTAAATGGTGATAATGGGTGTGTAATGAATGGTAATGGAAGTGGCAATGTCTTGGCTCTAAATCGGTTAATGGTACCCTAAATAATTACTTGGCAATAATCATTCATATTTCTCTTGCATGAACTACCTGTTTATACTGGATATTTTGTAGACACCGTTGGTGGTGCCCTACTGAGTTGTACTCACACCCTGCTCGGGCCACCGTTGGGTACCCTAGCAGACATCATATTTGCAGGTCATGAGAAGGGAAAAGGTCCATGGTAGACAGTGAGGGGACATGGGTATCACTTGGTGGAAGATCTGGTCTTGGAGTCGGGACCATTTTGGGGATTTGGTCATTGTCTTTATTTTGGGGTTTTGTCCACTTTTTCACCTATAGTATGATATGGAATATTTATTATTGGAAATGGATGTTATACATGTTTCGTGCTTATTGGTTATTGTTTTCGCTATTTGGTTTATTTATGTTGTGGCTTACTCTGATAAAAAGGGGGTATAGTCTCCCCACTTGACTTCGTAGACCCCCGATGCTAGTCGGCATCCTTTGTCATACGGGGAGGCACGCTTACGGTTATGTAACCACCCAACACGGAGCACAAGTTTAGTGGCTTCCGGGTTGGGGAAATTACAAAGTGGTATCAAAGGAGGTCTTTCATCAGCTTCTCTATGGTCTTGTTATTTGGGATTGGTAGCCAAGGGTTAAGACATGTTGGGCCTTGGTGATGATATCGTGATTGGGATTAGGTAACCCATGTATGAGGGAAAACCCAAGTCCCCCTAGGTGGGAAATTTTGTTCTTGGTTGTGTGTTGTTACAGTTGATGATATTTCACCGTTGGGTGATGCACATGTGGCTTGATGTGACAGTTTTATGATATTTGGCTCGTGGACTTAACGACATGAGGATTGGCATTCCTGCATCATTATAGGCACCTAGGGAGATAGGTGACATGCATTGTATTAGACACACGCACGGGGTGGGTGTGTGATGCAGGAAAGTAGGATGCATCAATAATTTCATGAAACCAAGAAATAATGAGAGGAATGAAATAAAACAATCGGGTAAATGATGTTTAATTTAGTAATAGGGTTTGAAACAAGTTGGAAAATGTTGTTGGGTTAGCGTATGAAAAGTGGGTTGTTGTAGCTAGTAAAGATCTTTTGATAAATTTGTGAAAGTTATGTGGTATGGGTGATAAATCATGTGCTTGGAATTGTAGAGAAATTCCACCATGACATATGTTACCAGTTGGGAAACGAGATGGTGTTACTGAGAACACTCCCCCAGTAGAGGAGAAAGAAAATGTGGTGATCAATGAAGGTGGAGAGGACCTGTTCCGAGAGAACTTGGATCACCTTATGCATATGATGGATCAGGACCCAGGGTGGGTTGCACCAAGTATGTTTGAGCTAACCAGGGAGTTTCAGCTGCAGCACCCCCCGACTTTCACTGGAGAGGGTGGGCCAGAGGAAACATAGTTCTTGTTAGAGTCTGTCCAGAAGATACTGGATCATCTAGAGACCCCTATCGAAAAGCTGGTGAAGCTGGCCTCTTATATGTTGCGAAGCCAGGCGAGGCGTTGGTGGGACATTTATGCTCAGACCGAGCATGATGAGGGGACGTTGGGGAACATTTTTCAAGAAATGTTTCTGGAGCATTCCTACCCAAAGACCATGAGACAGGAGTGGGATGCAGAGTTTATGAGCCTGACTCAGGGATCGCTATCAGTGATGGAATATGCTAGTCGCTTCACTGACTTGAGACACTTTGTCCAAGTGTTAGTAGGGGATTAGGCAGTAGTAGCAAGGAGTTTCCAGGATGGGTTGACACAAGAGATCAGGTCTCCAATAAACATCTTCCACTTGAAGAGGTTCATAGAGGTAGTAGATCATGCATTGATCTCAGAAGGAAACCTGAAGGGGGCTTCGAGTTGTGGGATTGTGGTGTCACTGAGATAGAAGAGTGGTGTAGTTACCGATTGTCGAAAGTGATTCCATGAGTGTTCACAACATCGTGGAAGTGTGAAAAGTGGTTTGAAGAGAGGTTCAACCTCTCAAAGTGGAAATCAGGTGTTTTGATATTAGTGCTTTAGGCCGGGGCATATGTGTGGTTAGTGTCCTCGACCTCTAGTTGAGTTCCGTTCATGAGACCAGATGGGACATGTGAAGAAGTTCTGCAGAAAACCTCAGCAGGTGGGTGAGTATGATGGTGGAAGGCAGGTACCGGATTTGGGAAAGGGATCAGTTTCCCCATATTAGGAAGGTAGTTTTAGCTCCGCACGCCGTAATGGTAGGGGCGGTGGATGTGGAACTCTAGGGAAAGATCGCTCATGCCAACAGGGTAGTGCAGCGTAGGGTGTTCAGGGTAGAGCCCAGGGTAGTGGGGCAAGCCATCTTCAGGCAGTTCAGTTTGGGCCTGGTGATGGTGAGGCTGGACCATCGACTGTTTGAGGTAGGATCATTGTAGCTTCTACTTTTTCTAATGCATTGTTTGACACAGGTGTCACACACTCTTTTATCTTTTCTCAACTTGTGGTAGTGTTGGGTTTTCCTGTGGAGGGGTTGTGTGGGGTGATGTCAATTGACACTCCGTTGGTGGTACAGGTTGAGGATATCAAGCATTGAAAGGGATGTGCCTTGGAAGTTGGTGGGTATCATTTTCTGTGGGACTTGTTCATTCTCGAGATGTTAGGGTTTGACCTAATCCTGGGAATGGATTTTTTGGTGTTATATTAGGCACACATAGAGTATTACGGTCACAGATTATCATTCAGGTCGCTTGAGTGTGATGCTTACGTCCACTATGGCTAATGGGATGCTCGAGCAGGGCGTGCCGGTCCGTTTTTTCAACAGATGAGTGGACTCACGGCTTTAGTGGCATGTCTCATGCTTGATGACAATGCAAGATGGGAGCATTCTTTTTTTCCGTCTTGTGGTGGATTGGTTCCAGGATGTGTTTCCTGAGGATTTCTCAGGGTTACCCCCTTAGAGGGATGTTGATTTCACAATCGATTTACTTTCGGGAGCAGAGCTAGTATCTATTCCGCCATACCGAATGTAACTGACAGAACTCTAGGAACTGAAGGTTCAGCATGAGGAGTTGGAGCGTAAGGGTTTTATCCGTCCTAGTATGTCTCCTTGGGGATCTCCTGTTCTTTTGGAAAAGAAGGCCAAGGGGTCGTTAAGGCTGTGGGTTGTCTATCGAAAGTTGAATTAGATTACTATGAAAAATTGGTACCCTCTTCATAGAATTGATGACCTGTTCGATCAGTTGAGGGGTGAATCTGTGTTTTCTAAGATTGATCTGAGGTCGGGTTATCACCAGTTGAGGGTGAGGTCTTCCCACATACCGCAGACAGATTTTCAGAGTCGGTACGGGTTGTTTGAGTTTTTGGTAATGCCTTTCGGCTTGACCAATGCACTGGTGGTGTTTATGGCTTTGATGAACCAGATATTTTATCCCTATTTAGATCGATTTGCTGTTGTCTTTGTTGATGATATCTTAGTGTACTCGAAAACTCACGATTATCATGCCCAAAATCTTGACATCATCTTGGGTACTCTAAGAGAGCACCAACTATATGCCAAGCAATCCAAGTGTCAATTATAGATAGGTGAGGTACATTTTCTGGGTCACATCATCTCGGTGGTAGGTGTGTCAGTGGATCTAGAGAAAGTGCGGGCAGTTGTATCTTGGGAGCATCCCAAGAGTGTTTCTGATTTTCGGAGTTTTTTGGATTTTCCCAGGTATTACCTAAGGTTCATTCAGGATTTCTCTCGATTGGAAGCACCACTTTTGGTATTTACCAAGAAGGGAATCAGGTTTGAATGGTTTGAGGCCTGTGAGAATGCCTTCCAAGAGTTGAAGATGCGGCTGATGACTGCACCTATCTTGATCTTACCTGAGCTGGGAAAGAAGTACATCGTGTTTTGTGATGCATTCATAATTGGACTTAGGGCTGTGTTGATGCAGGATGAGCGGGTGGTGGCTTACGGGTCAAGGCAGTTGAGACCCCATGAGTGGAATTATTCCACTCATGACCTTGAGTTGGCTGTATTAGTGTACACCTTGAAGTGTTGGAGGCACTCTCTGCTGGGAGAATGTTTTACCGTGTTTACCTACCATAAGAGTTTATAGTACATCTTCTCACAGCAAGATCTGAATCTTCACCAGTGAAGATGGGTTGAATATCTTCAGTCTTTTGACTTTGAGTTGGTGTACACGTCGGGAAAGGGAAACTGTGTTGCTGATGCTTTGAGCAGGATGGTTCAGAATCCGATGGTTCAGGAGTCCAACACCAAGTGGAAGGTGATGGCTTTGTTTGTAGAAATGCACCTGGAGGTGCATGAGGAGAGTGGTTAGGTCACTCTTGCTTCCTTAGGTATGGATTCGACACTTTTAATACGAGTTTTGGAAGGTCATCATGATGATCCTGAGTGTTTGATCGTGAAGGAAAATCATAATGGTGGGGAGCTACCTTCTGGTTGGACCGTTAGTGTGGACGGTGTTGTTCGTGTTCTTGATCATGTGGTTGTGCCGAAGTGTGTGCGGGAAGAGTTTATGTGTGTGTTCCATGCATCAAAGTGGGTAGTGCATCCTGGTTTGACCTAGATGTACCGTGATATCCGAAGGCAGTTTTGGTGGCCTATAATGAAGAAGGATGTTGCGGGCTTTGGGGCGCGGTGTCTTACCTGTCAGCAGGTGAAGACCAAGCATCAACGCCTCGGTGGTTTGTTGCATCCATTGCCCATTCCGGAATAGAGTGGGATGATGTGACAATGGATTTTGTCATGGGTATTCCAAGGATTCCACGATAGAATGATGCAATACGGGTGGTTGTGGATCAGTTAACGAAAGTGGTTCATTTCTTACTGATTCAGGAGACCCATACATTTGACCAGTTGGGTGAGTTGTATGTTTGGGAAATAGTTCAGTTTCCTGGTGTGCCGCAGACCATAGTTTTGGAATGATATCCGCATTTCACATTGGGTTTCTGGCATGTTTTGTAGAATTCTCTTGGTATGCAGGTGTTTTTGAGTACGGCTTTCCACCCGCAGACGGACGGGTAGTCAGAGCGTACGATCCAAGTGTTGGAAGACATGTTAAGAGCTTGTGTCTTGGAATATGGTGGTTCTTGGGAAAGACACCCATCGTTGGTTGAGTTTTCCTAAAACAACAGTTTTCAGGATACGATTCAGATGGCACCATTTGAGGAACTTTACTGGAGGCCATGTAGATCTCTGTTGTGCTGGTTAGAGGCCGGTGAATCTGAGTTATTGGGGCCAAGCCTCGTGCATGAGACTTCAGAGAGAGTTATTTCGATCAGGAAGCGAATGGATACGGCTCAGAGTAGGCAGAAGTAGTATGCAGATCGGAGGAATAGACCTCTTGAGTTGGGGGTGGGTGATAAAGTGTTCCTTCGGGTGTCTCCAAGGTTGGGTCACCATCAGATACGAAAGCAGGGTAAGCTGGTGCCTAGGTATGTGGGACCTTTTGAGATTGTGGAGAGGATCGGACCGCTGGCATACCGATTTTCTCTTCCACACTGGTACGGTTGGATGCATGATGTGTTTAATGTGTCTCAGCTTCGATGGTATCACCCTGACCCATCTCACGTGGTTGATGTTGAGGATGTGGAGCTTGAGGCTGATGCGTCCTTTGAGGATTATCCGCATCGTGTGGAAGATTGTAGTGAAAAGGTCTTGCGAGGCAAGGTTGTGCCGTTAGTGCAAGTACTATGGAATCATGGGAAAGATCAGAAAGAAACTTGGGAGCGGGAATCAGATACATGGGCTTAGTGGCCCGAAATCTTCTCTTCGGTGGATCAATGAGGCTTGGAAACTCAGCTCGAGGCCGAGCCGTTCTAAGGTGGGGAGGTTGTAAGACCCCTGTTTCTTTGGAAAAGCATGTTTTTGCCGTGTTTTGGGTTGAACCCTTTTTTTGGGGCCATAAAATATTTCTTGAGAGTGTGAGATTCTTGGGGAGTGTTCTGGGGGCTCGGGGCATGGAAGAAAGGAAATCTGGGAAAGACAGGCCAGGGCAGACGGCTTGCGCAAGGCCAGGAAAACCGTGTCACCTGCCCATGCTAAACCATGTTACCCATACTCCTCTAGAAAGAATCACGCACAGGTTTTTCACATGGTTTCCAAATCATGCATCTAAATCATGCGACCCCTCCTCCTCCGGACAGTGGCATGCACACGGTTTGCGCAGGGTTTGCAAAATTGTGCAGACAAACCATGCAACCACTTAAAGTTGGGAAAAATTACAAGTTTGCCACTCCAGGTTTTAAAATCCCACTCAGTATTTCCTCTCATCTCCTCACTCTCTACCATAGGCAGAAACAAAATTTCCCAAAGGATCTAAGATAACTATCTCCTTTGATTCTAAGTCATTTTTGGTGCCGTCGTTTGTAGATCAATGCTTCTGGTAAGGATAATCCCATCCTTGCTTCTCTTTTTGGTTTAGGGTTGGTATCTTCTCTCCCTCTCATTATGAAGCTCTAAAACCCTAATTTTTTGGGTTAGTTTTAGGTTGAATCCCCAAAGTTTGGTTGGATCGAGGTGTAAATAATCAATTGAGAGTTCTTTCAACCGTAGTTTTGAGGTAGGTGGTCTACAAGTGACATCCCATAGTTATTTGGGTATTTGTGCATGTTTAGTTGTCTTCTGGATTTTTATTTGTTATGTTTTGGATAAATATGGAATGTTGGGTAATAATGGTGTTTAAAATGGCAAATGGGAACCCTCATGATCCCCATGATATGTGTTGGGATAGACTTGACCTAATTTGGGGCCATCAATGGGATGTGTCGGCTTTTCTTGGATTTAAGGATTGATATGAAACAAGTGAACTTGTTGTAATGAATTGTAGAGCCCTTGATAAATATGGTTTCATGATTGGTTGAAGTTGTAATTGTATTTAGGTTATTCACCTTGACTTGGAAATAACTTAAGGATTAAAGTGGAACGAGTAAAATGGTGTATTCATGGGAATGATGAATGGGTTAAATGGGTTAATGTGTAAACTGATTAAAGGCCATAATGGAATAGATTATGGGTTTAATGTTGAATGCTTAGTGAGATAGGAATAACACATGGGAATTGGGTGAATGGTTAAATGATGTGAAATGGTAATGTGTTAATGGGTTAAAGCATGAGTTGGTATCCCATGTGGGTTTTTGTGAGTAGTGTTATCTGAAGGGCAATGGTTTTGATGGCTGATGGTTACTTATAGATAATCATGTTCACATGGCTTTGTAGATTTGGGTTTGACATGAGGATCTACGCCCACGGGTTGAGTGAAGACTGAGGTTATAAACTCCACCCTAAATGCACGTGTTAGGAAAGGGGACTGGGGATCTATTCTCCTAACGGTTGCATCCACCCGGATTGAGGCTTCGAGGTGATGTTATGGTTGCTATGAGGGGTTAGTCCTAGTGAGATAGGATAACTATGTGTTTACCCACTTGCATGTGATTGTTGGCCTTAGACCCATGTAACATAATGTTTTTGATTAACCCATGGAAATGTGATGAAATGGTAAATGGTGATAATGGGTGTGTAATGAATGGTAATGTAAGTGGAAATGGCTTGGCTTTAAACTAGTTAATGGTACCTTAAATAATTACATGGAAATTATCATTCATATTTATTTTGTATGCACTACCTGTTTATACTGGATATTTTGTAGACACCATTAGTGGTGGCATACTAAGTTGTACTCACACCCTGCTCAGGCCGCCGTTTGGTACCCAAGAATAATTCATGTTTGCAGGTTAGGATAAGGGAAAAGGTCCTTGCTAGATAGTGAGTGGACATGGGTAGTACTTGGTGGAGGATCCGGACTTGGAGTTAGGACCATTTTGTGGATTTTGGCCGTTGCCTTTATTTTGGGGTTTTCCCACTTTTTCACCTCTAGTGTGACATCGCATATTTATTATTGGAAATGGATGTTATACATGTTCTATGCTTATTGGTTATTGGTTTTGCTATTTTGTTTATTTCTGTTCTGGCTTACTCTGATAAAAAGGGGGTATAGTCTTCCCACCTGACTCCGTAGACCCACTATGCTAGTCGGTAGCCATTGGCATACGTGGAGGCGTGCTTAAGGTCATGTAACCATCCATCTCGGAGCACCGGTTTAGCAGCATTCGGGTTAGGGATGTTACACTCATACTTTTTCTAGAAAAGTCAAAAAGGTCCTCGTATGGTAAAAAAGATAGATTCTTTTCAAACCACGTAGTAAAAGTAAGAAAGGGTTAAAAATGAATATATATACATAGAATAATATTAAACAATTGATGAAAACAGTTTTAGAAATTTTGGAAACATATAATAAATATATCCCCAGAAAATACTTATGAATAATAATCTCGGATAAAAATGAGATTGGAAAAGTTATCCCTTACCTTAGGTCTGATTTCTTCTATATGTGTCCTAAACTCTTATATAGTGGGTTTAAACAAATTATTAAATTGTAAGAAAACCATAATAATATTTATGATATCATATATGATTCACTTACGACTTTATATTACCCATTTATTTGTCAATTCAATGTTAATGCAACATTTTTGGTAATAATTGTTTTATTTATCTCACATGGTTTGAATCATTATTCTTGATATTATTAATTATATCATGATATAATTACTTCTAGAATGTAAATAATGATTAATATATTATTTATATTTGGTATATACATATATATATATATAATATAGATAAAATAAATGGAATACAATAGTCCTGAAGATGGTAGGTCGTACGTACGCATGAACACTGTTTTCATTTCCTTATTAAATAGAATAGAAATAAGTAAATGGAATATATATATAACCATTAGTATTATTATGTCATATATTTCATGATTATTTATTATATATAATTTATAATCATTTTTGAATGGTTATCGTGGAGAAGGATTCTCATAGTGTCATGGAAATGGAAAGCCGTACGTATGAACGAGTGCTGATATTGTTCCTATAATTGTTGAATGGTATTGAATTGGATGGTGTATATTATCTCAGAATTATTATAATTTTATAATAATCATACATAGTTATTATTTCCACTATTATACCCATCCAAGTAAGGCGGTGGTGAAAAATAGATTACACCACATCATGGAGATGGTAAGTCATATGTACGCATGCACATGGATTTCATTTTTCATACGATGGATAGAAGGTGAAATAGGGTTTTTTCATATTTATAATAAAATATCAGTATATTATTGGTACTGATGTTGTTAAAATATAATGAAACAACTGATTAAGATGAAGTATAAGAAGAAATAAATTTGAAAGAATTGGTAGAAGAGACTACCTCTTCCTCAACGTTCCTCCTTTAAATTTTTTATTAGGATACTAGTGGTAGTATTTTGAGAATACCATCACCTATATAATATAACTAGGAAAGTTGGTGAGAAAAATTTTCAGGGGTTGTGTGGTCTTGGAAGCTCAAAATGGGTGAATATGAGATGGAGTAGGTGTCCTTTTATAAGAGAGGAGAGGGGAAATTTAAGAAAGTCATAAAATATTAATTTATTCTAAATTAAATTTTGATGTAAAATGGTCCAAAATTTATTTAATTCCAAAATAAGATGATTCTGGTTCTAATACAAATTATCTAATAACATTTATACAAGTTTATAATTTTTTTCATTCTTATATTTTTGGTATAATCCTTATTTTACCCACTTTAATCTTACCATGATATCATGTTATTTACACATTATGGGTTAATTTATTCACCATATCATGTCTAACGACTCAAAAAATGTTATTTATAACATATTTAGACTTACATTAACTAGTTATATGAATATTATTTTTTTATGATTTTAATTTCATTTAATAAAATATTTTATCTTTTAAGTTATGAATTATTTCAATTTTGGACACTATTCATACTTGACCTTTTTAAAAAAATCACATAAACCTGTTTCCTTCG
Source organism: Viscum album (assembly GCA_963277665.1). Classification (NCBI taxonomy): domain Eukaryota; kingdom Viridiplantae; phylum Streptophyta; class Magnoliopsida; order Santalales; family Viscaceae; genus Viscum; species Viscum album. The sequence goes on from OY728128.1 coordinate 1,751,278,018, forward strand.
ATCCCAAAGAATTAAATCATCCCTAATTTCTCAATTTTATCCAAAAAATTCTTGGATAGAATCAAAATTTTTTAATTAAACTTATTTTAATACTTATAAATTCATTAATTTGAATCTTTCATTAATGAGGTAATTACTGCATCATAATTGTGTCATAAATAAATATATCTATCTAATATCTAAAAATTAAAAATAAAATTCCATGATGTAGGAAATAGATTTATATTTCTAATGAATATTTATATACATAGATATCAGTAACATTATCATATATTAAAATCGATTTAGTAAAATATATATGTTTATGTAATAATTATCTATACTTTAAATTAGTTATTATAAAATGTCATTTTAACATCCATGTGAATCCATGAGGTCCCCAAATCTACCCATGGATTATAATAGTCAGAAATATATCATCCAATAGTATTAGAACATGTGTTAGGGTAGTTTAGAATTTTTATAATATTATTTATTACCTTTATTTACTAGAATTACCCTATAACCCTGGAAAATATAATCTTTACTGAAGTTAAATTTTATATTGTCAAAAAATAAAAAGTACCTATTTACCCAAACATAAATATCTAATTACAAATATGTAATCCATTTTTCCAAATTCAAACACCAAAGTTTTAGTAATTAATTTAAAATTAATTCCCTTTTTCAAAAAAACAAGCATGTTTTTAAGAAGTAATAACTTTCAAAAGATTAATAAGTGTTGAGGTCCAATGTAAATGTATGAAAATTTAAAATGTCCAAAACTGGATTAAATGATAAAAATATAATCCAATTACACTTTAAAACCAATTAAAAATATAATATAACTATATAAATATATTAGATAAAAATGGAGTGTCGAATTAAAATGCCTTATTTTTCACTATTCATTAATTTTTTTATTTTTTTAGAAAAATATAAAAAATTTAAAAAAAGAAAATTTTTATGTCCCGATTCCAAATAAGAAGTTTAATTTTTCAAATTTAACTTATAAAAGTGTCCAAAAAATGATTTTAAATGGGTGTGCCACCAAAAGGCGGTAAAACTGCATTTTTTGAAAAATAATACTTGTATTCGAAAATTTGATTTTATTCCCATATCATGTTTTATAAAATGTTTAATATGAATGGTAATGTTATATAAATTCAAAATTTTGTTAATAATATTCATAAATTATAGTTTATATCCAATTAAATATTAATATTTTAATAATATATCGTTGTTTAGTTAAACAAGGCATTGCGTATAATGGAAGCTATCAAGGAAGGTCTCTCTTGCATGTAATGCAAGACAAGTCATTGTAGAGTGTAGTGAAATATTTATTTGGTGTTGCGTAAAACATAATAAAAACTTATTTCATTTATAAATTGATCAAAATCTATACTCGGTGTTGTGTGAAATGAATTCTATCAAAGGAACTTGAAATTGTGTGTAACAAAATCAAAGAATAGTGTTTAAGCGACAAAACATTTTCTTACATTACTATTACATCATTTTAAAGATAAACAACATAATAGTATTACACATAGAGGATAAAAAGGTTTATTGTCTTGGGAAAACTAGAACCATACATAGTAATTACAACATCAATCATAAACATTTATTAAATTTATTCTTCTTTAGATTTTTAATGGAACATAACCTCTCTTTAGTACATGTAGTCACCTGAGGATATACATAAAAATGGTTGAGGTAAAGTCCCAATAAGAGGATAGATAATAACAAAATAAAATATGGTGAGAATAACAATAACGCAGGGAAAAGATCATGAACATGAGGGGAAGTATTAATAAGAAACTTGAAATGTGGAAATACATAAAAAACGAAAGATCATTTATTAGTGGTTAACTACCACACATATATGAGAAAAAATATTTCATATCGTTCAAAAATCATTTAACTTAAACTCTTGAGATTAATTACATTACCCAATTCATTGGAGCATTGTATAATTTCAGGTGCACCCGTCACATTGAAACATTCATATTACGCTATATAATTTCAGATGCACCTGTCACATCATAACATTATCATTATACTACATGACACAATGATAATATATAAATAATTAAAATAAGTAACCCATTAAAAGGAATGGCTTTCTTATCATAATAAAAAATTCATAAACTTTGGGATCCCAAAAAAATATGAGATTACCATACTTGATAAGATAATCATTAACCTTGAGTGAGAAGTGAAAGGTACGTTTTTGAAAGAAGAGTTATTTTGGAAAACATTTGTTTGAAATAATCTTCATTAAAAAAAATATATATCCCAAAAGAGGTACGATAATGATGAAAAAATGATTTTTAAGGAGTGACCATATCAAAAATGGATTGAATGAGGGAGAACCTGAAGAAAGAACGTTGGGTTTGAGATTTTCCCCTTACCTTGCATCCGAATGTTTTCTTCACTTTAATGTCCTATATAACTACATTAGATTGATTAATTAACAATTAAAAAACTTTGTGAACATTAATATGATACATTATGGTATCATTAAGTTATTTTATGATACTTTGGATGAGTTATAGAGTTAAAAAAACATTTTTTTGGGAGTTTTCGTTTTTATGGTTTTCTTGAGTGGTTCACTTGAATTAAAAAAAGAACATTCAAGTAGAAAATGGATAAACCTCCATAACTGATAATTAATGTTAATAATGATATTCCAGAAGATATAATGTTATTATAATGAATTATATTATATACCGTGTGGCTGAATCATTAGATAAGAATTAAATAATGATTGTTTGGGTAAATTTGTGAGATTTTTAGACCATAACAAACTTGTTTTGTTTAATAATTTTTTAATATGTACATAAGTAAGTTCTAGAAAATTAAATAGGAATAAATAGATAAAAACAATTTCTGTTTAAACCATAAATTTTTTTTCATGACTAGATATGAAGGTAAAAATAGAAAAAGAAACATGTCGTTCTTGAAGGTGATAAATTAACACCTCACGAACAAAATTTTCTTTTATAAAATAAAATGAATAGGAGAAGGGGGTTGGATGGTGTAATTTCCCAATAGCATCATAAAAATACAATATATTCATGATACTGGAGTTACCAGAACATGTGGATGATGATAGCTGGGCATAGAGAAAGAAAGATCTTGAAACTGAAAGGAAATTAATGGAAAATAGGGAGAGAAATTACCTCTTGAATCCTCCTCTTGAGATCCTCTTTAAAGGGCCTCATCTTCGCGTTTTGTTTAGACCACAAGATCTTGGATGTGTGGGAGGGGTTAGGAAAGATTCTTGGGAAGATTTTATACAAGTATTGAAGCTTGAGAGGTGTGAGGAAATGAGGGTGTGAAGGGTGGTATTTAAAGTGGAGGGGAGAGGGGTTTTATCAATATAATATTGATTAATTTATTATTTCTCAACAAGACAAGGAATAGTGAGTCATCTATGACCGTGAATAGTAATTTTATCATGTGAACCTGAACCAATTTGTCTTACATCATTAGATCATCATGCATGACTCTATAATCAGCTTATTTAGCTTATTTTGTAAATTATGGTATGACACTATTCATAATTAATTCAAGTATTTCAGAAAAATACCAAAAATTCACCCAAATAATTTTTTGATGTGTTGAATCCGAAAAATGTAGTCCATTTTTTAGAAATATTTTTCTAAATATTATTAATTTAATTTTTAATTAAAATCAAAATTTACTATAAAAATATTGTTTTTAAAATTAAAACTGATTTTATAATTCTTTAAAAAATTACGTAGGGTCTTATATAATTACCTCAATATTATAAGACAAGTAATTATTAATTTATTTAAAAATTTTATGAAAATAATGTTTCTTTTAAAATAATTAATTAATTATAATTATTTATTTATGAATTACAAAAAAACATATACTTTTACTATGGTCAAATCATCACTTATAAGATGCGTAATTTTTTAAATTATTCAATGTAAGGTTACTATTATTTTGAGTGATTTACTATTCATAAGGGTAGGTCACTATTCACCAAATATTATGTTTGTCCTATCAGACTCCAAACAAATTACTGATTGTAACCGTGTATGTCATATTTTTGAAATTCAAAACATAGAAGTGGAAAAGTTATGTTTAATGATCACATAGTATTTATTATCATAATATGTCATTATTCTTCATAATGGGATTATACTATAAGTTATAATTATAAATTGGTAATTCCATTTATAATAGTTTGGTTCGTTACATTCTTCCCCCCTTATGAAATTTCTTCCACAAAATTTCATTTTACATAAATAGTTTAGGGTACTTCTCCTTCATCGCCACTTCCAGTTCCCAAGTAGCTTCTTCAAACTTATGGTTCCTCTACAACACTCTAAAAAGGTCTGCTGTCTTATTGCATAGAAACTTTTCTCTGTGGTCCATAATTACTACTGGATGCTCTTCAAAGGATAGATCATCTTCCAGCTATACCACCTATGAGTTAAGTACATGTGAGGGATCAGGTATGTACTTCCTCATGAGTGACATGTGAAACACATCATGATCTTAATCCATAGTTGGTGGAAGTGCAAGCCTATAGGCCACGACTCCTATGTGGTCTAGGATCTCAAAGGGGCCAATGTACCTTGGGCCTAGCTTCCCTTTATTTCTAAACTACATGACTCTCTTCCATGGTGATATTCTAAGGAAGAATTTATCTCCAACATCGAACTCCAATTCCATTTTATGGTCGTTAGGGTAGCACTATTTCTAACTCTGAGAAGCTTTGATGTGTTTCTGGATTACTTGAACCTTTTTTTTCATCTCTTGGACAATATCGGGTCCAAGTAGCTTTCTTTCTCCATCTTCATCCTAGCAGTTTGGAGTGGTACATCACTTTCCATACAGATCCTCATATAGAGCCATCTGAATACCTGAGTAGAAGATATTGTTGTATGAGAACTCAACAATGGGAGATATGGATCCCATCCACCTTTTAATTCTACAGAGCATTCTCTTACCATATCATCAATCATTTGAATAGTCCTTTTATATTGGCCAGCAGTTTTTGGGTGATAGGCCATGCTGAAATTTAATTTAGTACTTAAAGAATGTTGAAGGCTCCTCTATAATTAAGATGTGAAACTTGGATGACGGTCAAAGACAATAGATTGTGGAATGCCATCCGATCTCACCACTTCCTTCACATATATATTTTCAATTTGATCAAGCGACAGGTCTCCCCGAATATAAATAAAATGGGAAGTCTTGGTGAGTCGGTCAACCATAACCCATATCACATTATTTCCCTTCGATGTCGTTGAGAGACCTGTAAAAAAGTCCATAGTTACATTCTCCCATTTACACATGGGTATAAGAAATGGCTGCATCAATATTTTGGACTTTTATTGCTCAGATTTACCTTGCTGACATACCAAGAACCTTGATATATATTCTACAATCAGTTTCTTCATGTTATCCCAACAGAAGTGTTCTCGGAGATCAAGATACATCTTGGTACTCCCAGTATGGATAGATATTGTTGAGATATGTTCATTGTCCAATATCTCATTCTTTATCCTAGGTGATGAAGGCACACGAATCCGCATTCCAAACCAAATCACACCATCATCGTCAATATGGAACTCTTACAGCTTCCTTTCCTTCTCTACGTTTACCCTCTTGTGTATCTCTACATCATCCCTTTGTGCTTCTTTAATATTATCTTGGATGTATTATTGTGGAATCATTTGGGAAAGGTATGATGTATCCCCTACCCTTATGATTTATAAATACATCGTTTTTATATCCAATAAGATGTGGTCTTTCTCAATTCGTAACATGGATAGAGTAAAAGGTTCTTTTCTTCATAGAGAATCAACTGCCTTGTTCTCCATTCCAGGATGATAGTGAATAGAGAAATTGTAATACTTGATTATCTCTAACCATATAATTTGACTCATGCTAAGCTCTTTATGTGTGAATATATACTTTAGGCTCTTTTGGTCAGAGTTTATGTCACCCTTCTCACCATAAAAGATGTGCCTTCATATTTTCAAGGAAAAAATCACAGATTGCTTCTCTAGATCATGCATTGGGATGTTCTGCTCTAGGATCTTTAACTACCATGAGGTGTAGGCTATCATATAATAAATTTTCATGAGTATACAAACCAATCCATTCTTTGAAGAATCACTGTATATAAAAACACTCTCTCCACTCTTCGATAGTGTGAGTACAGGTGCAGTGATCAACTTTATCTTTATCTACTTGAAGCTTCCCTCGAATTCATTTGTCACGACTCAATTTACCCCTATACTTGTTTACATAGTTAGAGGGCTTGAAAATCATGTGAAATTTCTCACAAAAATTCAGTAGTACCCAGGTAATCGATGAAAACTACAGATTTCTATGACAGTAGCAGGCCTGGACCATTCCGGAATCACCTTTGTTTTTGATGGTTCTGTAAAAATTCCCTCACTTGTGATCACATGTCCCAAGAAAATGACTTATCTCATCAATAAGTCACACTCTATGAGAATGGAGTACAATATATAGTTTCTCAATGTTTCCAACACAAGTCATAGATGTTCTTGATGTTCCAACATGCTGTTGGTGTAGATGACAATATCATCAATAAACACAACCACACATTTTTCGAGGTAATGTCTAAAGACTCTATTAATAAAATACATGAATATTTCATGGGAATTAGTAAGCTTGAAGGGAATCACTAGAAACTCAAAGTGTCCATACCTTGTACGGAAGGCTGTCTTCTGAAAATATTCCTTCTTTACCTTTAGCTGATGATATCCAGAATGAAGATCCACCTTTGAGAAGTATTGAGCACCTCTTAACTGATTGAAAATTTCATCAATCCATTGAAGAGGATACTTTTTCTTTATGGTGATCTTGTTTAGTTACATCTAATCGATACACATCCATATTGTTCTTTCCTTCTTCATAACAAAGAACACTAGCGCACACCAAGGTGATGTACTATGGCGTATAACCCCTTTTTTTCAGATGCTGTTGCAGCTACTTCATTAAATCCCCCAATTCGATAGGATCCATCCTATAGGGACAATTTGAGATAGTCGTAGCTCTATGTATGAGTTCTATTGAGAACTCTACCACACAATATGGGGGAATTCCGGTTAACTCTTTAGGAAATACATCACCGTATTCACTCACGATGGGCATTCCCAAAAATTTGTCACTTTCATTTGACTCAACAATCTAGGAGAGGTATGATCCTTTATAGGGAATCAACACCCACACCATTGAAGGGATTTTAAAATGGGATTCATGATCTTCCATGGATTTTTAGAGGATCATGGGAGGATTCAGAATATGAAATGATATTCACTTTTCATGACAGTTTATACATTTTCTATATGTCGAGAGGTAGTCGATTCCCATTATAGCATTGAATTCCATCAAGGGAAGTATTACAAGGTTTTCTAGAAATATATTCCCACATACACCAACATGAGAATAGTCAAACACATAGGTTTCAATGATTTCACCACTTGGTGTTTTTATAGATATATCTACTTCATGGTTTTAGAGCTTTGATTCTATAGTTCTAGAAAACATTAAAGATATAATGGAATGCATAGAACTAGAATCAAATAATAATTAATCCATTATTGAGTGAATAAGAAGTGTAACTTTTATGACTTCATTATCTTTCTCCACTTCCACTATAGTGATGTCAGAAGCCTTACCTTGTTCCTTTGTATTTGGTTGCTGCTGACGCTGATTACCATTGAGAACTCAAGGTTTAGTGAATTGTATTGTATAATGCACTTTATCCCTATAGTTGTATCATTGAACCAAGGGTGGTTATCTTGTTTCTTCCACCACATTCCCTGTAATTTTCATGTGTTTTCAACACTCTTGATCATGGTGTCCTTCTTTCCCACACATGAAGTACTTTCCTGTCCCATTGAGGCAGTTCCCAGGGTGCAATTTGCCACATTTTGGCATGTGGGTTATTGAGTATTTTTCCCATCATTGTCATTTGATCCACCAGATTGAAACTCCATATTTGGTTTCTTATCACCATATCCATGGGACCATTCTCCAAACTCCATCGCCACTTTGAGATAGTATCATAAAATTCTTCATAACTCCTAATGTCTCGAATTGAAAGAGCCTTTTGAAGGTGTGGTTTTAATCAACTAAATAATCTGTCAATTATTCTATCCTTTTTTTATAACAGAACCCGAATAATGACTTGAATGCCCTGTAAAATTCACTTTATAGGTTGTGATAGATTCTACTTATTTTTGATTGAGATCTATGAATTATCTCTCCATATTCTTATGAAGTGTTCTTGGGAAATACATGTTATGAAACATTATCTTAAAGTCTTCCATTTCCTTCTCTTCAATTTCCTCCCTAGGATTAGTGTTCTTAATAAAAGCTCACCATTGATCGGTCTCTCCATCTAGATGATAAACGACTAGTGTCACCTACTCCATCTCAGAACAATGAAGCACAAAAAATATATTCTCTATGTATTTGACCCACTATTACGAACTAGTGGATTGGACGATCCACTAAATGTCGGAGGTCATTGCCCCATAAAACAATTGAATTGTAGTTTCTACCTCTTTGGGGAAAAATTACTTTCTCTATTATTATGTTTATTATTCATAACCTGAGATATTTGGGTAAGTATCACCATGAATTTTTTAACTCCACCTCTTAAATCATTCATCATTTGATTTAAGAAATTGTTGCATTGGCCCTCTCATGAGTTGTTATCCTGGTTTCTCCTGGTTCCCATTATTTTCTAAAATATAGAAGGGAAGAACAAAACATAAGTAAACAATTAATGGATAAATAACTTATACATTTTTAAATATTACACTAAAATAATAACTTATGGTATCCATATGTAAACCTTCTTGTGTGTATATTTGTACAATATATCATGCTAGAGGTTTTCTCTCAGGTTTTGGGATCTTAATTCCCAAATTAATTAAACCATTCCTCTGATACCAACTAAAGTGACCTGGACTTTTCTTACATTAATATTACTTCATTTTAAATATAAAAAACAAAATAGTATTACACATATATGATCCAAAGTTTTAGTGTCTTGGGAAAACTAGGACTATACATAACCATTATAACATCAAGAATAAACATTTAGTTAATTTCTTCTTCTCTAACTTCTTATTGGCACTTGAACTCTCCTAAGTACATGTAGGCACCTGAAGATATACATAAAATGGGGTGAGCTAAAATCCTAGTAAGAGGATATATAATAAAAATATAACAATGGGTGAGCATAACCATAACAGAGTAAATGGATCATGATAATGAGAGGAAACATTAATAAGAGACTTGAAATGCGACAACACATAAAAAATGAAACACAATGTATTAGTTATTAAAAACCACACATACTTGTGAACAAAGATAGAAACTTGTTCACACATAATTTATATTAATATCAGGATATTCATCCCTTTACCCAATGTATTGGAGCACTGTATAATTTTGGGCGCACCCGTCATATTGAAATATACATATTGTGCTATATAATTCTGGGAACACCCATCACATCATAAAATTATCATAATAATGCATGACACAATTAACATATATAAAAAATGAACATAAATAATCATGTAAGGGAATGGGTTTTATCTCATAATAACACATTCATAAACATTGGGTTCCCAAAATAAAGTGGGAATAACATACTTGATAAGATTACTATCAACCATGAGTGAGAATTAAAAGGTGTGTTTTTGAAAGAAGAGTTCTTTTGGAAAACAATTAGTTGACATAAAATCCAGTAGAAAACATGTATATCCAAAAAAGGTATGATAATGATGAAAAAATTATTTTTATGGAGTGACCATACTAAAAATGGAGTGAAAGAAGGAGAAAGAAATAAAGTTGGGTTCGAGATTTTCCCCTTACCATGTATCTAAACTATTTTTTTACTTTAATGTTTTGTATAACCACATTAGATTCATTAATTAACAATTACAAAACATTTTTACAATAATATGGTTCATTATGGTTTCATTAAGTTATTTTATGGGCCTTTGGATGAGTTATAGAGTTAAAATACATTATTTTCGAATGTTCGTTTTTATGGTTTTCTTGAGTGGTTCACTTGTATTCATAAATGAATGCTCATGTAGAACATGGATAAATATAAAGAAATAATTTTTAATGTTATTAAAGATATTACATAATTTAAAATGATATTATAATGAATTATATTATATACCATGTGGATGAATCAGAAGATAAAAATTAAATAATGATTGTTCCTATTAATTAGGGTTGTTTTTTAACCACAATTAACTTGTTTTGTTTAATCATGTAGTAATATGTAAATAAGTTAGTTCCAGAACTTTAAATTGGACCTGATAAATATTATTTTTTTGGTTAAACCAAAAAAATAGTGTGATGACCACATCTGAAGGTAAAACTGGAAAAATAAAACATATCATTCTTGAAGGTGATAGATTAACACCTCACGAACAACGTTTTCTCTTATAAAATAAAAGGAAAAGTAGAAGGGGGTTGGATGGTACAATATAACATTATTATAATAACATTAAATTATATGTATGATATGGTAGTTACCATAACATGTGGATGAAGATAGGTGGGGATAGAATAAGAAAAGAACTTGAAATTGAAAGGAAATTAAAGGAAAAAGGGGGAGAAATTACCTCTCGAATCCTCCTCTTGAGATCCTCGTTAAGGGATCAAGGCTTGGTATTGTGATGAGAAATGAAGGTATTGTACATGGGGGATGAGTTTGAGAAGATTATTTGGAGGAGTTTAGAAAAGGATTGAAGATTGAGAGTTGTGAGGAGATGAGGGTGTGAAGGGTGGTATTTATAGTGGAGGGGAGAGGGGTTTTCCCAATATAATATTCATTAATTTATTATTTCTCCACAATACAAGGAATAAAAAGTCTTACATGAACATGAATATTAATTTTATCATGTGAACTAGAAGAAATTGGGCTTACATTAGAAGAACATCATGCATGACCCTATAATTATATTATTTAGCTTATTTTGTAAATTATGGTATTCCACTATACATAAAAAATTCAAGTATTTCAGAAAAAATCCCAAAAATTCATCCCAACCATTTTTAGACTTGTAGAATCCAAAAATTAAATTCATTTTTTTAAAATAATTTTCTAAATATGATAATTTAATTTTTAATTAAAATCACAATTTACTTGAAAAATACTGCTTTTAAAATTAAGAGTGATTTTCTAATGCTTTCAAAAATTACGTAAGGTCTTATAAAATTATCATAACACTAAAAGACATATAATCGTTAATTTGTGATAAAAATTGAGAAAATAAATTTTCTATTAATTTAATTATAATTAATTATTTATGAATTTTAAAAATACCAATACATTTATTATGGTCAAATTGTTACCTATAAGATGCCTAAGGTTTATTTAATTATTCAAGGGTAAGGTTAATATTGTTTTGAAAAATTTAATATTCATAAGAATAGGTTACTATTCATAAGGATAGGTTATTTTTCACCCAAAATTCTGTTTTTACTATCAGAATCCAAACATATTACTAATCAGAACCACTTATGTGAGATTTTCGAAATTATAAACAGAAATGTTGAAAAATTATGTTTAATGATCACATAGTATGTAGTATCATAATATTTCATTGTGATTCCTAATGTAATTATACTATAATTAATAGTTATGAAAATTTAATTTCATTAATAAAACATTGGTTCGTTACCGTTTTGGATATACTACAAGCTAACATAGTATTTCACATAGTGAAAACTAATCTTAGTGTAGCTACAACACTAGAAATCAAATAAATTAAAAACAATATATCTCATAAATTCTCATGGTGATATATTTTACCCACCTTAAATTTAATTTCAACCTCAAAATTCTTCATGGTTATAAATGTTTTATTACTTGAATGTTTTTTCATGCATACCCACATGAAAAAATGGAATAATAAAACATCATTACAAAAAGGAATGTTAGAAACATAATGGTTACCCAAATTAACTTTTCACTGGGTTTCCATATAGTAGAACATAGGTAGAAAGTGAAAACATGGATACTGAAGAGAAATCTAACCATCATGTTCTGATGGATAGTGATAGAGAATAAGGTTTGGAAATAGTTAACAACCAGAAATCCATAAATCTGGGATAATTTTAGGGACCAACTGATTCATCAGATAAGAAGGTACTTGGATAACATTTTTTGGTTTTCCAGATCATTTTACTAAAGTTGAAGAATTTTTCATGATAATAAATAATTACTTTATTTTGGTACAATCTCACATTTTTTCGTGCCTTGAACAATTTCCACTTTTTCTATTAAGCAAATGAAGTGGAATTTTTCATTCATGAAGTGTTAGCAGAACATGTGATAGAATGATTGGACATTCCATCATTTTCAAGAAAAAGGTTAGAACATGTTATCAAATAAGAATAATTCCACCTATAGTGAGATAATACATTAATCTAACAAAATAAAAATGGAAAATAACTTATACTATCCATAAATGGATAACCTTACCGTCCTTCCAAAAAATAAAAATATAAAACATTAGAAAGAGATGAACTAAATAAACATAACTTTTATCTCCCATATTTCATTTGGAAGTTCTTCATTATCAGATTCCAAACATGTGAATACATAAATAATTTATTCTCTTTAAACAAAGATAATTACATGAATTTCCATAAAACCTTTGTGAAAACATGAATGCTATCAAAAGTTAACTCTTTCCACATACCAAAATCTCAAAAATTCTACAAACTCAAATCATGATATCTCTTTTTCCTTATATCAGTAATGAGATAATTTCTACTATCAAACATCTCATTTTCTCCTTTTCCCTTCATTATGTACATATCACGTGCTTTCCAAAAATATCTAAATAACCTTTCGTGGTTACCGGTATCATTCAACTTATACTTTTAAATACTTAAGGAAAAATAATAGTGTAAAAATCTTTATATGTTTATTTATTCCATATTACCATAAAATTTCTTATACAACATTACTCGAGATAAACATGCAATCATTACACTACCATCTTAAAGCATTAAACAAGATTCTTTGTTTTAATCCTTAACACTTCTTTCATCTCACATATCATTTGTAGTCTCTTCATAACCAACAAAATAAATACTACCCATACGACCATGATGATTCTATTCATGGGATTTTCCCTCAGGGAAATGATTTTAATAATGCCTATACATTCCAAATTTAAAACATTTAACCATCATTGATGTCTTAGAAATACAATAATCATTTTATATTGTGTTATCTTCACCTTGTACTCTATAATTAATAGAATTGAGTCCTTCTCTTCCACACCCAAATAATCTTCCAGTTCCATTGAAACATTCACTATGATACCTCTTCTCACATTATTTACATGAGTAAAATTGAACTTTCTTCTATTATCATCATAAAACTCCATATTTCCCTTTTTTATGGGTCCAGAAACATACCAATGTTGAGATTATTGATCATATTATGAGATTTATATTTAGGCATAATAATGATGTTTTACATTGCAAATCCTAATTGATTTTGGTTCTCATGAAAAATATCATTCCATTGTCCATAGTATTCTCCATTAACATGAATCCTCTGATTTCCAGCCATTTATTGAAACCCAAAAAGAGCAGTGTGAGAGGCAAAAATCAAACTAGGAAAACAATATTATCATGGGGGAGTACATTCATTCTCTATCATCATAGGTTTAATCCTAGTTTAATTCATATTGTTACCATAATTTTAGGACTATAATCTATAGTTAGACATACCCTAAATAAAATCCATATAAATTCCTAATAAATATATCTATGGATCTCACAAATATATTTGCATCCTAGTTTCCAAAGGTTTACTAAACCTTCTCTCTAATACCAACTATAGATATCCAAGATTGAAATATATGTACATTTCATTAATTTTGTGGAATACTTAATAAAAGACACCAAAATACTCTCAAAGAACATATTAGTATAGTTTCTTTGGAAACTCAACACATAATCATCTAACTTGTTGAAAGATCTTCAACATCTCCCATAAATATCTTCCCCTTTTCTTTTCCAACCAAAAACCTTTCTTTATATCCTAGATATAAGAAAACATAAAAAGGGTCACAAAAAATTATTAGTAAGGTTAAAAATTGAGAACATAAAACAAAATATAAACATAAGAATGTAAAAACATGAACATAATGTTTAAATATCAAAATCATGAGTCATGAAATAAATCTTGGTAGTTCGTAAGGCATAGATCATAAAAGAACATTAACGATAAAATTGAATTGGTATAAAACATGGTATTAAGGAAAATAAATAATCACATAATATGATTTCCATAGTTCCCAAGGCATTTCTTCCAAGACCATCTTAGTATACAAAGTCCATTAATGAACCAGGTTTACTTTCTGTTCTAGCCATGTATTACATAACCAGATTTTCTTTCTGTTCTAGCTCTGTATTACTAAATATTATTTACTTTCCATTCCAGTATTTCATATCACATGAGATATAAATCTTTACCCTATTAATTGGAGGGATATACAGGTCCCAACCATATTATAATGAAACCAATCTTACATGTTCCTCAAAAACATAAATCATTCATCAATGAATAACCCATGAAATAAAATGGGTTTCTTAAACATAATTCCAAAAAAATCCATATATAATAATTAGATTTCATAAAAAAGTCCATCATAAAGAAATAAAATCAAATTAGTAATAGGGATATAAACATAACCCTATGTAATATTATATAGAGAATAATTTTTATAAAACAATTGAACTTAATTCTTGAGGAAAATATCCTTTCTTTTTGAAAAAACTTTTCTTTTATCAAAATTTCATGAAAATTTAAAAAACATTAGTTGAAAATACAATTATAAACTTTTAGAGGAATACTAATTTAAATACGGAATTATGAATATGTAAAAACTCTTTCAGGCCATATATGTTTTAAAAAACATTCTCGTACTTTTGCTAGAAAAGCCAAAAAGTACATTGTATGTTAAACGAAAGAGAGATTTCTTTCATACCACACAGTAAAAGTAAAAAAAGGGTAAAAAATGAATATAAATATACATAGAATAATATTTTATGATAATTAAAACATTTTTTGAAAATATTGACAGGGATGATAAATTTATCACCAATAAATACTTAATAATAAATAATCTTGGATACAAATGAGATGGGAAAAGATATCCCTTACCTTAGGTCAGATTTCTTCTGTATATGTCCAAAACTCATGTATAGTGGGTTTAAAAATATTATTAACATGTAACAGAACAATAATAATATTTATGATATCATATATGATTGACATATGACTTTATATTACCTTTTTATTTTTCAATTCCATATTAAAGAAATGTTTTGGGTAATAATAATTTTATTTATCGTACATGTTTTCAAGTGTTTTACTTGATATTGTTACAAATATCATGATTTAGTTACTTATAGAATGTAAAAAAATATTTATATATTATATATATTCAGTATCTAAATATACATATAATAGATAGACAAAATAAATAGAATACACTATTCAGGGAGAAGGTAGGTCATTTATACTCATGAATGCTATTTTAATTTCCTTGTTAAATCGAATTGAAGTACATAAATTACACACATATATATACATAAATACATTATTATTATTATGCCATATATTTAATTATTATTTATTATATATAATTTTTAATCATTCTTGAATGGTTAACGTGGAGAAGGAATCTCATCGCGTCGTGGAGATGGTAAGTCATACGTATGCACGAACGACGATATCATTCCCATAATTGATGAAAAGTATTTAATTGGATGGTTTATAACATCTAATAATTAGTATAATGTTATAATAATCATATATAGTAATTATATCCACCATTACACCTATCTAAGTAAGGAGGTGGTGAAAAACATATTACACCAGATTGTGGAGAAGGTAAGTTGTACGTACGCACACACTGTGATTTCATTTTTTGTAGGGTAGATAGAAGGTGAAATAGTTTTGTTTTTTATGTATAATAGAATATAAATATATGAGTGATAATGATGTTATTACTTTAGAATGAATCAACTAAAGAAGAGAAAGTACAAGAAAATATAAATTTGAAAGAATCGGTAGAAGAGACTACCTCTTCCTCAACTTTCTTCCTTTAAATATCCTCTTAGAGAACTAGAGTTGGTATTTTAAGAAGACCAGAACCTCTAAAATATAACTAGATAATTATAAAAGAGAAATAGGTAAGAGTTTTCCAAACATGAAGGCTCAAAATAGAGTAAAGAGTAGATGGAAGAGGTTCCCTTTTATAAGAGAGGAGAGGGTCACTTTAGAAAGTTGTAAAATATTAATTTATTATAAATTATATTTCGATGTAAAATGGTCCAAATCAAATTTAATTAGAAGACGTTTTTTAACACCCATAATTTAACAATTTTGAGACAATTTTATAATATTTTTCCATCATTATCTTTTTTGGTTTAACCCTTATTTTACCATTTTTAATGTAACTGTGATATCATGTAATTTACACATTGTGGGTTAATGTAAGTACCATATTATGTAAAACAGCCCAAAAAAAGTTGTTTTTGACATATTTTTACTTATATTAAACATTTACACAAATATTATATTTTTAATAATTTAATATCATTTAATAAACTATTTTATGTTTTAAGTTATGAATTATGTCAATTTTGGACACTATTCATAGGTGTCTTTTTAAAAAAATTAATGACAAACTGATTTCTTCAAAAAAAGGCATTAAATCATCGGTAATATGTCAACATCATCCATAAAAGTTTTTTATGGAATCTAAATGATCAAATTAAATTTATTTTATTATTTATAATTTCAATTATTTGAATCTTTCATTAATAAGGTAATCACTAAATCATAAATTTTTCATAAATAAATAAATATATTTAATTTATAAGAATTATAAATTAAATTTCATTGTATAGGAAATAGTTTTAGATTTCTAATGAATATTTATTCACTTAGATATCAGTTATACATCCCTATATTAAAACTGATTTAGTAAAATATATATGTTTATGCTATAATTATCATTGCTTTAAATTAATTATTATTAAATATCATTTTCACATCCATGTGAATCCATGGTGTCCCAAAATCTACCCAATGATGCCCATGGTTGGAAATATCTCATCTAATAGGATTAGTACATGTGTTAGGGTATTTTATTATTATTACAATATTAGTTTTTACCCTTATTTACCATATTTACCCTTTAACCATGGTAAATAAATTATTTACTAAAGTTACTATTCATAATGTCTAATAAAAGGTACCTATTTACAAAATTTGAACCTTATAATTCCAAATATGGAATCCATTTTTGAAAATACAAAACACAAAATTTGCAGTAATTAATTTAAAATTATTTTCCATTGTCAAAACAAAAAAGCGAGTTTTTATGAAGTAATAACTATCAAAATATGGAAATGTGTTTATGTCCAATTCAAAAGTGAAATTTTTTAAAATGTATAAAATTGTATTGATGGATAAAAATGTCATCCAATTACACTTTAAAACCAATTAAAAATATATTATATCTATATAGATAAATTAGATAAAAAGGATGTTTTAATTAAAATGCAGTGTTTTTCACTATTCATTAAAATTTTAATTTTATTAGGAAAATATAAAAAATTCAACAAAATTAAATATTTATGTCCTGCTTCCAACTCAGAAGTATATTTGGTCAAATTTAACTTATAAAAGTGTCAAAAACTAGATTTAAAATGGGTGCTCTATCAAAAGAAGGTAAAACTACATTTGTTTTGAAAAATACTTCTTTTGTAAAACAAATTAATTTTTTATCTTATCATGTTCTATAAAATGTGTAAGATAAATGTTAATGATATATAAAATTCAAAATGTGGTTAATACTATTCATAACATCTAGTTAATATCTCATTAAATAATAATATTTTAATAATATATCATTGTTGAGTGAAACTCGGTATTGCGTACAACACAAGATATCGAGGAAGGTCTCTTCTACATGTAACAAAAGAAAAGTTTTTCATGTATTTAAAGAATCCTTTGATGTTCCATATAACATAATCCAAATTTAGTTCATTTATACATTGAAAAAAAATCTATTTTCAGTGTTTCATGAAATGAATTATATCAAAGGAACTTGAAATTGTGTGCAACACAAGCCAAGAATAGTGTTGTGTATACTACAAGCTAATACAGTTTTTCATATAGAGAAAGCTAATATTAGCATTTCATTGAAAAATAGAAATAGAATAAATGAAAAAGAATTCATCTCATAAATTCTCGAGGTGTTATTTTGCACACTATGAATGAATGTGTGCATACTATGAACTGAAGGATTTACCTAATTCTAGGTGTTAATCCAGTGAAGCCTCGACCACCTCCTTAGCTAACCTAAAATATATAAATGAATAAAAGATAGTTTATATATGACTCATCAACTAATCTTGATGATAACAATCCTGTTAAACTCAACAAAATATTCAATCAATAAGAATATGAAATGAAATATTTGAGACGAATCAATGCATAGCTGCTTTGGGGTAGCTGTCCTATTAAATATGAACCATGGGAAAAAACTCATCATAAAATTCTATTAGGTGAACCTCATATACAAGGGTACATCCCGACAATTGAAGAAGGGCCACAAAATCTACTAAACACATTTTCTGGAACATCGATCTACATTGACCAGATCATAGGCAGATATCATGATTTTTCTACATTAAGAACACAACTATAGAATGTACAGGTAAATCCTCAAAATATATCTCTCTTTGATTATGTTCCTTAGGTATTCGATGAACTAGCACACCATGTCCTTCCCATCGTTGTACTGGATCATTTCCATGTTCAACAGAACACACACCAAGGAATTATCAATGCCAGAGAGTCATTGGATTCTATATTTGAATACTTGAGGAGCATCATAAATTGGTATATGCAGAATGAAAGCTTTATCCTTACTAGGAAAGTGACACCCCACTACCAATGAATTTTAGAAGTTATGTATTCCCAAAATTCAAAGGATCAGATGACCTAGAACAACATTTGACCCACTATTTGTCTTATTATGACCCCTTGATGTGATCCTAGAGAAATAAGAAGTGGTAAAACTCATATGTTTCTTAAGAAACCTACAATGGTTATCCTTCGTATGGTATACCATTTTTATAGCTCGGTCGATAACTGGATGAGAGGATCACCAACGATTGTTCCTATTCCAGTTCAACAGAACTCTTGGAAATAAAACAGTTAAAGTACCCTCAAATTGAGAATAGTTAGATAATGAGAGATTCTTAGACATCATATCCATATGTATATGGATAACCTACTATTTGAACTAGAAAATTCACAAGGAGAATATTCTTTCCATGTATAATGATAACATCTGTGATGAGCTACGAATTCCAGTCATCATGGTAAAGTATACAATCGAGTTCTGGGATTTCTCCACTATTTCCAAAGAATGGAGGACTCCACACAAGGGACTAAGAACAAGTCCCAAATAACACTACCGGTCTCTAGAAAAAGAAATGGAAAATATAAAGCACCCTCTGTTACACCTAATCCATCCCCTACACCCACTCCAACTCTAAGTCCTATACCATATCTCACCACGCCCCTTGGTCATAGACATCAACCCCTGCCTAGAAAACATGAGTGATATAGAATCACGAGAAAACATTTTGAGGAACAACGGAATAATGTTTAATTTTTCCAAGAGGATAAGTCTATGGATATTTTATATACTTTATGAAATGTAATTTTCTCTGACTACCATAGAAAAAAGGGATGATGAGGTTGGTCTTGATGAACATCTAGATAATTTCCCATTACCCGAGATAATGGGACACACAATTCAGGAGTGCTTCATCTTCAAATAAATCCTTAAAAAATGTCAGATTCTAGGAATGTAAAACTTGGTCTACTCCGAGAACAAGTTTCATATGTTTCCAATATTTTCCCAGATGATGAAAGAAAGTGGAAGGATGTTGTTAATAGAAGGGAATAGAAGTTTTATAGTTGGATTATTCATATGAAATAAATTGAGTTAATGGAATTCACCACGAAAAGTTCAAACAACCAAATGATCCCTCATCCACATCTACCACACAACAATCAATTTCATTAACACCAAAAACCATTAGAAACTAGGATTTCAAGAATAGGGCTGGATGGATTATAAATTAAGTGGAGGAGGATGATGATTATGAATCATGGAAAAAGTATTCTTCAACACCCTCAGATTTTATTCCATCAGATCAGAAAGAATGGGTACCACCCCACCAAAAAACACCACTAGAAGTAGTCAGTCAGGTGGAGTCATCATACAATGAGAAGATAATCTTCAGATCCATAAAATTAATTAACTTAATGGGCCCCTTTTCCAATGATGAGTATGGTTACAAATGTGAGTTCCTCACATATGAATGGGGAACTAGAGGAAGAGGTTATAGGAGATGAGGATACTATAGAAGACATAGCCATAGATGGAATCAAACATACAACTGAACCCCTACTTGGATTGTCAATTTCACTGAAATTTGTGGAAGTTCCATTTATTGTGTCTAACAAGAACAATAAAATCCCACCACACCTTCCAGAATTCACTCTGACTTGATCATTCTAGAACATCCATCAGAAGAAGAGAATGTGTTAGATCACCATACATGGGTAAATGGACCTGCTTGAATCAACCCACCAAGGATATGAGTACTTCCAGCTCCAGTCCTAATGGCCAATCCATCTACATCAAATAATAAATCACTAAAAGAGCTTGTAAAAGATAATCCTCATGGCAGGTATCACTAAAATTTAGACTATATATACATAGTATTGAAATAACTATCCTCATTACTAGCCAAACTATTAATCCTAGAAACCTTGATTTTGTCCAAATTCCCCAGGGAAGACCTTATAGAGGCTCTGCAGAGCCACCAAGAGTTTGAGGTAAATGTGGCCGCTGCCGTATTCTATCGAACATAAATAGATCTTGCATAATTTTATGTGGTTATCTATTTAGAAATTCACAAATAAAGTGCCATCATTAAGGTATATATCAAACTTTTGTATGTGTCCAAAATTTAAAATGGTGTCGACATCCGAATAGTTTTATTTGGAAATTATTATAGAGTTAACCTCATTCAAGTACGAACACTTTTTCGGCTAGGATCTAATACGGATAACCTAGTATCCTCCGTGATAATCTGACATGGATATGAAAAAATTGAGAATCATAAATTGGGTAAAATCTTGATAAAGACTCAGTTTGGATACCTTATGAGAAACATAGAATTTATAGTCATTCACTAGAACATAATCTTCAATGTTCTACTTGGAAATCCTTGGTTGTATTAGCACCTAGTGATTCACTCATCCTATAATCAATTCATCATGTAATGAATTAACAGATGAAATGGAATGTTTCACACTGAAAAGGACCCATTAAAATCGTACTAATTACATTTTATAGAAGCATGATTCTTTGATCGTAAAAGGAAACAACCCTTGGTTAATGGTATTGATTAGGACACCACACCAAACAGTTTGGAAATGATCCTAGTAGACCACTTCTAAAAGCTCAGTGAAGAATAAATATTTCCCATCAACCAGGTTGGGTAAATGAGTCCAAATTTGGATATTTATTCAGAATTCCTCATCATTTTAGTCATTTACACCAAGTATAGTAATATTGAATAAAATATTTCCTCTTTATTTATTGGTAAATAATAAAATTGGAATTCTATAAATCCATCCACATTACTCTAGAAAACTCCGGCATCACATTCTAGGGCAGAAGAGGATGGATCATCACCCATAGAAGACAAAGACACTCCTCCATCCCTCACTACATCCTCTCCAAAACCCCTACTGTTAATCGGGTTAGAATAAGTCACTTCACCCCTGAATATCATGGTATCAATTCCCATCCAAACCATAGAGAACACATCATAAGCCTTCTCTCCCCATAAGAAAAATAAGGGGATGATGAAGAGGAAGAGGAGGACCTTAGGGATTCCCCTATAGTATTTAAGGAGGGAATCTTCAATAACTGTTTACTAGATAAAAGAAATAAATCTTGGAACAAAGGATGATCCATAGCCCACCATGATTAGGGTAGCAATGTATCCTAAATAAAAAGTGGTAAATAACTCCTTCTTAAGTCAGCATTGATATGTATTTTATTGTAGTTGCATAGAAATTCTTGAACTCAATCCCAATGTGTCCACTCCCCACCTAGGTCTACCTGAGTATCACTGGGGTTATAAGAAAAAGCCAAAAGGAAAGACCAGACACATGCTTTGAAAATAGTGGCTAAAGTCGATATGGTGAACAAAGCAAGAATCATTAGAGAGGTCCAATATACTTTTTGTATATCCAACATAGTCCCCATAAAAATTTAGAATAGATAGATTATATTCTACATCGATTTCAGAGATATCAACTGGCACTATCTGAAGGGTGATTTCCCAGTCCCGATCATAGGATTGCGGATCGATTCAACCACCAGATACCATGCTCTCTCTTTCATGTATGGATACTCTGGATAGAAACAAATAAAAAATCCCCAATAATTTGAATCATACACAAAATCTAAGGACTCTAGGGAGTGTTTTTCTATCAGATTATTCACTTTTGTTTGAAGAATGATGACACTAAAAATCAATGTGCAATGGACCACATATTTAAACTCGTTCTTGGAATGTTTTTTGAATGTTATGTTGATGAAATTGTGGTTAAATCTCAACAAAACTAAGACCGCCTAAAATATTTAGAAACCATTTTTTAACAAAATTCAACAACAATACTTGAAAATGAACCCCTAAAAATGTTCATTTGGCGTTACCTTAGAGAAAATTCATATCTTCTTCATATGCCACCATGGCATCAAAGTCAACTAGAAGAAAACACAGGATACCCTTGTCTTTCCATATCCATGAAACCTCACTGAGTACAGAGGAATTCAAGTAAATTTATCCTAAAAATGTCACTTCTTATCCAAACATACAGGAATATGCTTCCCATTCACCATGTTGATGAAAAAGGTGTTATATATCAATGGGATGATGATTTTAAAGAAGCATTTGATATTATCAAGATATATCCTTTAACATTTTCAGTTCTAATGATTCTTATAAAATGAAGACCACTCATTATGTATGTGACTGCCCTAAAATGATAACTAGGTGCATTCCTCACTCAGAATAATGACACCGACAGTGAAAAAAACCTTTATTATTTTAGCTGAACCCTGATCGATGTAGGGAAGCATTATTTAAATATCAAGAAGTGCTATGTGACCCTCATATTTGTAGTCTAGAAATGGAGGTACTTCTTGCAGCACCATGTTGGCAACTTGTCCTCTCAAAACTACTAACTCAAATATATCCTCTTCCTTCCGATATTGAATATGCATCTGTCACAGTGGTCGGTCACCCAGTAGGAGTTTGACATTCAATTCATACCTTATAAAGATATAAAAGTCTAGGTGTTATTATATTTTTTGCAGAGAACCCCTCGATATAACTGAATTCATTATATGTTGAGTTACCTAATGAAGAGGTTTAATCTGTTAAATAATCCCCCTAGATATGGGATATTCCTTTTAAGAGTGTTTATAGAAGCCATATAAGAATGTTGATGGGAAATACCAAGATAAAAAAAGTAGGGATGAGATTTATACTCATATATTTAGTAATGGAAGACCAATAATACTGATTCCTACTATTGGAGGGGTGCATGAACAGTGAGGAGGAATATCAGGATCTCATTGCAGGAATAGATCCATAACATCATATACAAGTAAAACACTTAAAGATAAAAGGTTCCTCAGAATTGGTCATTAAGAAGGTTAAAAATAATTATGATATTAAAAAGGAAGATCTAATCCACATCTTATATTATGTCATACAACTAATGTAGTAATTCCCTTTGGATCCCAAATTATCTCATGTCCCCCAATCAAAAAATGCACAGGCTGATGCATTTTAAAATACAACCAAAATCCTGGATGGTCCCTATTGAAATGAAGCAACCATCAATATTGCACACCACCAAATGGTCTCTCCATTCATTTAGGACACCGTAGTGGAAGTCAATGATATTAGACCCATACCATATCCTTATATTCCCACTAATGGCTGAATACCACCCATTATAGACTACCATCAAAGGGGATATATCCCAATAGATATGGAAGGGAGAGGGAAAATTGGGAGCTATGAAGTTAACAATGTTTTGTGCAATGGAACAAATAATCAAATGGTAATCTATAAGTGAATCCTTGATTGGGTCCACGTTAGGGGAATAGATGGATAAAAGACATTATCTATCATGAAGGAAGTACAAGTTGTGTTAAATGGTTCCCACCAGTCAGGATCCATGGTTTCCCTTCAAATATGATGTGTTGGATATTACTGGACCACTATAACATAAGAATGCACTAAATTCACAAAAAATGTCTAATCCATCCAGGTTCATGAAAAATTCATTCACTAACCCATGGTGTTACTTTACATAGACATGTACTCTAGGATATGATCCATATAAGGAATTGACATCGTGGGACTGTATCCTACCACCATAGACAAGAAATTCAAGTATATTCTCATAACTACTGACTTATTTTTCAAATGGGTATATAGAATACCCTTCAAATAGGTTTGGGAAAGTAACATTGTTAGCTTCATGAAATCCAGTATCATCACTATATTTGGTGTTCCTTATACAATACTAACAGACAATGACACCAATTTCTATTATGCTGAATTGGAGAAACTATATCAAGAGTATGATATCAAGTCCAATCATTTTTCATTCTACCATATAATAGCAAACATACATATATATTCCTTTAATGAGACCATATAAAATATACATCAGAAGAAGGAAAATAAGGATAAGAAGACATGCCTGGACAAGTTTCTCTATTCTCTATGGTATTAATAGACTACGACCCACACTTCCACCCATGAAACCCCATTTTCATCAGTAGATTGGACATAGGTGGTCCTACTCACCAAATTTCAATTTATCTCACTCCAAAATTTCCATACCTGAACCACTACCCATAGATGAGAAATCATAGAAACTGTTGGATGAATTGCAATGTTATGATGAAATGATATTGAATACCTAGAACTATTTGGAGGTTAGAAAAAATAGGATGGAAGAAGCATTTAACTTAAATGTTCACCTCTGGTCATTCCTTGAAGAAGAAATGAGATTTGATCTCAGGATTTTGATGATAATCAGAATGAAACCTCTAAATCTAGATCCAAAATGTGAGGGACCATATTACCTATATTTTTTATAATCTAATAGATCTTATTTGTTGATCTCTATGGAGAGAAAACTCTTTATAGCCCCCACTAATTTAAGGTTACTGAAAATGTATTTCATTTGACCCCATGATACTTCATCCTAACAACATGAAGTTAATCTATGCTACAGGAATCCTAGCTACATGATGATAAACTGAACACCGCCATTGGGGTATCCACATGTGAGAGGGAATATCCTTCAACATTGATCATCTACCATGACATGATATATAACTACATTCTACTTGATTACCAACCACATGGGAACGTAGTGACGCCCAGATATCATGTTATACGTCCAAACACCATGAAATAAAACTAAAATTCCACCCCAACATGCATTGGTCCAAACATATATAGGGATATTTTTTTCAAGAACTATATATGGATTGATTCCCATCCACATGGGATATATAAAGACACCCATAAATCTCTTCTTTGATCCCAAACCTAAATGCACTCATCCATTTGGCCTCTTGGACTCAGTTTCCTTCAAGAGTTTTTTGTGTGGAATAAAGCCTCTTAGTTCTTGATACGCATCATGCAATAGAAGATACACCAAGAACCTTTCACTATTGCCATCATCCTGACCACATGATGCTAAAATTCATGGTTAATCATCATTTCAATTAGTAATTCATTGCACTATAGCTAGATACATGTGAGAGAATGTTTAAATGTACCTATTTGTTCATGGATAATTCCTATCAAGAACTATATACGACATGATTTCTAACCACATGGTAAACATATCAATGAGTGAATATGATATCTCCGGTCCATCCACAACAAATGTTGAATTCCTCTACCCTACATCTCATCCCCTCATTGTGGCAGGAGAAATATTTGTCACCCATTATTTCTCACACCGAGAACATCTCACAAGGGATTAGGAGTATCATAATGGGATTCCATTCATAATCAATCCAAATCAATCCACATAAAATGGTCTTTGGAGAAAGACCATAAAATGCACACAAAGTATTTCCTCTTCAAATTGGGAAACATAATTTGCTTACTACAAGATGTTAAATAAATTGGTACCTCAAGAACTAAGTGTGGATTTATTCTTTCTATGATAATATACATAGTGATGCCTTGGAATTATGTCATAGTCTTATGCATAGGTAAAAATAAGATACCTCTATCTCCCAAGTATAAAGATCTTTGTAGGAATTTTCTTGTTTGGGTCCCCCATTCAGGGATCCATCAAAGAAACAGAAGTGACCCCCTATGTACGGGTCAATCATTTGTAGGTATTTCCAAACTACAGAGCCAATATTGGTCTAATTTTTTCTGATGTACCCATACATATCTCTTCCATTAATCAAACTCTATAAACTGAGAAATTCTAGATCTTCCTAAACCTATATGTCTACTAGAAATAGAGGGTCAGTGTCTTAGAGACACTATTCTTTGAATATACACAATGTGATCGAATTGGATTTGCATAAGTAGCCCAAAAGTGGCCTATGAAACAAAGGAAAATTCATCATCATGATAGGATTTTCCAATATTCATATGCCTCAATGGGTTCCACGCCCCGTATCATTTCTCATAGTCTTAGAATCCCCAGTATCATGTTTCATAGTTCTTCTACCCCACATTAATGGAATGTAACAACACCAAGAACCAATGAATCCCAACTTACTCATCCTTTACACTACCTATGTTCCTAGAAATATGACCTAAAATTATCTTTTCCTTACCAAACGATGTTAAACTTTATAGATTATATCCTATTCACATGACACTAAACTGTGAGATTCCAAAGAACTACGTTTGGATTGATTTCCACCCTTATATGATACATAGTGAGGATTTCATTTTAACTATTAGGTCCATCCACAAAAATAATTAAAAAATTACCATTTCTTTATATGGGATAGATATATACGAGAAACCCCATATGAACTATGTAAATCCTAAATTCTTATTTAAATAAGATACATAGTGACACCTAAATCCTATATCATGGTTTGGCCACAACAAAAAAGCATGCCCTCTCTCCTATACATGATCCAGATCAACATGATAGAATCTAATATGAGACTCATCCCATTAATGAGATCATATCTAAAGGAAAATTCCCCAGTTCCACACAAGAGTTAGATTAGAGTATAGGGAAACTGTCCCAAAACTATATGCCGCTTGATTCATACCCTTGTAAGATATGTAGTGATGCCGATATCTCCAATTTCGGTCCAGTAATAAAAAAACCCTTTACCTATGCAAGGGTCAAACCTACACATAGAACTTTCTCATACCTCTGTAATCAAAATATTTCTACATATTTCCTGGAATTCATGATGTAAAATGCTCATTTCATATTTAGGTAGTCTTATTCTTCAAACCAGACTCTATGTTCAGAAAGTTATGAATCTTTATAAACCTCACTGAACATCAGTAATATGGGGCTAGTGTTTTGAGGAAACTTTTTTTTTACTATGAACAATATGACCCAGTTGGCTCTGTATAAGTTTCCCAAAAAAATGCATGACAACCAAATGATAATTTATACTCAAGAAAAGATTTTCCTACTTATATACTACGCTATGAAATTTATATCCCACATCACTCATTGGTTTTAGAATCCCTATAGATTAAAACTTACTACCTTACCCCCTTTAAGCATTAATATGTTAAGAAATTCATTGTCAGACTACCATGAAAATGGATAATCATTTATGCCTCTTTCATAGGAATGTGATTTGAAATTTTTAATCCCAAATGTATGGGTTTAACATCAATAAACTAAACCATTCTTGAACCCTAATTTAAATATGAAAAATTAATGTGAGAGTGGTTTCCAATTTATGATCAAATTAGAAATAGAGTAACTCATCATTTTCAGACATCTTCTCCTTGAAAATTCTCCCCTCATGTTATTGAAAATTGAAATTTATATAAAATTAAGTTTCTATTGGAAATGTAATGCTAGTGTCTTGAGGAAAGATTGGTTTGAATATACACAATATTCTCCAGTAAGATCTGGATTGGTTTCCAAGAAAAAGAAAAATTAATGAAAGTGGAATTTGTCCTCAGGAGAGGAATTTTATACCTCCATACACCCTAGAAACATCATGTTAGAAAACATTATTATAGTCACTACTTATGTACATTTCCAATATCATGTCTTAGATTTAAAAATCATAAAATTAGGGTAAATAAAAATAAATCATTCATGTCTAGAAAATATTAATGAATTATTTCAAATATTCCTCATTAGGGCCCTCACACCATGAATTATGGATGAAGATATTTGAACAAAAACATGAGTAATGTAAGACCAATTTTCAAAACTCTAAACTATAGATGGAAATGAATAAAAACAATAAAGGATTGAAACACCAACCCACATATGGCTCCATGGGTTAAAGTTGAGTATCAGCTCACCATGAACTATACATTGCATTTTTTGGAAAAAATATAGAGCAATGAATAATTAAAAAGGCAAACATCTAGTTAAGTTAAAAAATAAAAGATTGTATATGTAAGAAAAATGAGAAGTTAAACTCCATAAGCCCACACACCCATGGATTAAGAATAAAAATAGGGAGATAATAGAAAAGGTAAAATGTTCATAGGGTTTTTCTTGCATCTCTAGAAATAGGTAAACTATTTTCACTGAGTTCCTAAACTCAAGAAAATATTATAGAATTTCATGATTATTTCAATTGTGTTATCCTTGATTATTATTAAAATAAATTTATGGAGAATATTATATTTTAATCAGGACAAGTTATAATCAATTGGTTACGCTAGAAAAGATAATGGATATGAACTGAAAGGAAAATATTATTTTATTTATCTTATGAATGAGAAATGGAGGAGAATCAATAACCTAGATCCTCTCCATAGTAAATAAAAATTTCAATTATTAGACTAAAAAAGTTATAACAATTCTTGTTCTGAGTCCTCTATGGATTGGTGATTCTCTAGCCAGGTGGTAATTTTAGCCTCTACAACATCCCACATTGCCTCTGCTTCCTTAGCTACATCAAATCAGTCATTTTCCTGACCCTCTACAAACCACTTCCCTTCATCAACTACCACCTCATTAGAGACCAATTATTTCTTAAGACATTCCAGTAATTGGTTAAGATGCGCCCTCCTAACAAAGCCACATTTCTAAGGTCCTTTACTCTATAATTTCACATTTTCACTTCATGGTCATACCAACATTCTCAACAGATTCATTATGAAAGACCTACCGAGATTTTGAAACATGAGCTGTGGGCTCTACAATAGAAGGATGAGAGTGGATTATGATTAATCTTTCCTATGAATAGCCAACACACCTCACTATATCATAGATATAATGATAGCCAAACCCCCCATACCCAATAAAATAAAAACATTAGGTACAATCAGGGAATCTTCATTTTCATGTTTGGAAGGGGTTTTTGAGAAATCATCTTCCAAATGACTTTCCATATTCATCAGTGACAAGTATGAAGGTTTTCCAAGACCACCTAGTCTTCCTCAGTGTCACTATTAGATGAAAGAATATATTTAGTGATAAGCACCACCATAGATAGTCTTGATTCAGTAACCCCTGCATGAATCAATCTTGCAGCATCCACTTCATTCACAATATCATCTGACCAAAGGATTAGAACATTAAATTCCAACAATAAAAATGATGGTCATAGTTCTAAAATTATAAAATTAAATAATCCAATGCTTATATCTCAAAGGAAATAAATTAGAAAAAATGATAATGAATTGGGGATCTACCTTCACCCTTAAGATTTTTATCATCCATAACCACCAGTGTGTTATCATCACTCGAAACAGGGAAGTGTGTATCCCAATATTGTGAATGGACCTATGGATCCTCTAAATAGTCCTGCAGTCAAGGACCATTCTCATCAAGGTTAGTGATCTCCAAAAGGTCACTCACATAAAATGTGTCTTCTTAAAGAATCCTCACTGAGCTATGGAAAATGGTCAATTCTATGTTTCCATAATCCTGAGTCACTCTCCCTTTCCTGGATGAATTCTTTGAAGGAATAGATTCAATATTCTTATTAGGAACATAGACCCATAAATACACTTCTTTTACAAGGGAATAAGTCATTTGGTCAATAAGGATCGAACCCCTAGTTCATGATATTTACCTAGAATCCACAATCATGTGAATCTCCCCACCTAAATCCACAACTAGTAGTATAATTTCCATATTTGTCTATATAAGAGTATAATCAGTACACTCAATTATATCTTAAACATCTAAAGACTCTCCCACTATTTGGAAAAAGTCATTTTGTCTTGAGGAGATTCCCTCTTAGGGTTTGGGATCCCCCCAACAACCCCAATTGATCTGGTTTCCCAATCCTTCCAAGATATAACCACCAATAGTACCACCTTTACTTATGAATATGTAGGAGCTAATGACCCCTGTGTGATAGCTATCTGATTCCACATTAAACATTGGGGATTGGGGAGGAATTTCCCTGACATGATATGATGGACTGATTCGATATTATCTATATACCTATGGGAACCCTCTCCAGTTACTCCAACATATGAAGGGATGACCTCCCCATTCCTGTATGGGTGTATTTTGGGGAAGCAAAAGTGTCTTGGATATCCAAAATTTCCTACAAGAACAAGAAATGTGGGTTTGATGTCATGAGGATAAGAATAATAAGGTCTAGTATAAACAACCTTAATTACCTATTCGTTAGTAACATCTAGCTCTGAAATTACCACTATATATTCTACTTGACCAGACCAATAATGTATAACATTGAAAGTGTGTAGGAATGTATACTTATCTTCTGGATTTGTATCCACCTCACATGGATCCTCATGAGATGAAATCCACATGGGTGAAGTGATTAATATAAAGCTCGTAAGACTATAGGGATCTTCTTGATGCATCTCCCATACATCTTCAGTAGATTGCTAGCCCTAGAGGTGTCCAAAGCCATTCAAGACTCTAGAAATGTCATAGTAATGGGGATGGATACTGATATAGGGTCCACTTGGGGTAATGAAGAATATTTTGGTAGACAAAACTATTTCATGGTGCCTCTTCCATCTTGTAACCATATGCCAATGAGTGCTTGGGAGACCCCAAATCAAAACAAGGAATACCCCCAATTATAATTTTAGTAGGAGTGTTGACTTCATCAGCATCCCCATAATCATGTATACCATAATCACCATCCATGTTAACCTCTAAAATCAGCATGTAACGTATTCTATGAGAGTATCTATAATGTTTTTGGAGGGATTGGATTGAGTATTCAAGGTCTCAAAGAGAGACATCCACCTCCTCAAGGACATTATTATAAAAGATTCCCCCAAACTCTAAAACATAAAAATACCCAAAAAGTGAATCCTCCTTCTACTGCTAGAAATAATACATATCTTGAGTCATATGGGCCCTCAACATAGTATCCCATTGTTTATAGGATGATGGGAAAGTGGAATTGGAAGGGATATATGTTTGATCTAGATAAGTTGCACTGAAAACATGGGGGGTTGAACCCCTAACATGAAAACATTTTTGGGAGGTTCAGAATGAAGGGATTATCTGGGATACTTCCTAGGCTTATAATGGTCAATTTTTTTATTCTATTTTCCCCTAGACCTGGATGCCTTTACACCCTCGACAATTAGATTGAGTTTTTCTTATTGATTCAAGGGGTATGATTAGTTCCAGGTCTACACAAAGGATATGCTGAGGGAATGTAAACATTCCATTAAAGGAGGATTTTTGATCTGAAATTGTGTATCCTCTTGAGTAAACACTAACCAAAGCTACTGAGATATCATTAAATGCCTCTATGAACAAGAAACGTTGAGGTTAGAAGGTCAATTAATCTAGACAAAACTGAATTGGAGATAAATTATTAAGGGTGAATACACCTTGTATATTAGTTTCCTATCAATTCTGGAAAAAAAATTCCTTCCCTTAAAGAGAAAAGATACACTTTCTTAGTATATTCCCCAGATCAATCATTTATTGAGCTATCTTTGGGGGGAAATCAGGATTATAAGTGAAATGGATATGGTAGTCAAACCGTTCCTTCAATTACCACTCACACTAGTCTGAAGGATTTACCCCACATATGTTATGGAGGTATGGTAAGATAGTAGATTTAGGGATCTATTTAGGGTTGATTATGTTTAACCTCGCATATAAGCTACTATATAACCCTAGATAATATAAAAGCGACCCACCAGTCAGGGGTGATGTCCTCCCCTCACTAATATGCCTAAAAAATGGTAGATCTTCACCAAAACTAAGATGGAATTATTAGTAAACCCACCAAGAGAAAATTGATCCATAATGGTGGAATTTTTCACTCTAACACCTATATCAGAATCACACATTGGTAGAAGATAGCTACTTGAAAACAAGGATAGAAAGGCTACTAGTGGTAATATCTAGTCATCATTAGGGAGAATCTCCAAGCCCCATTTATTGAATCAAACCTCTTCCATAATAGACCTATAAGCACTAGTCTGCATTTACATTTCAATGGTTGGGAAAGTCCTTGGTCTCTACATGTAGGGATATTGGAAAGTTCATAAAATGAAGGTTTAAGTCTAATTGGAAAATGGAACCACTTTTTTTTGGAGATGATCCTCTTTCAAAAGGGCCTTTCTTTGGAAATGTGTTTCATGAATAGAAGAGGATTCCTATCCTCATCATCACAGGTTGAAGAGGGTGGAATAAATTCATCATAAAAATCACTGAAAATGGGAAATCCTAAAATAATTTAGAAATCTCAAAGCCTAATGTTGACTTCCCATTACATTGTGTGGAAGGTGTTGGTGTTCGGGTTCTACCTGATCAATAGCTAGGAGATTATATTTTTATTTTTATGGGAGTAGGTCTATGAATCATAGAAGAACTCATATAACCCCATGTCTTTCAACTCGGCTTTTAATTCTTTTCAACTCTCATAGACCCACAAATTTCACCACAAGTAAGAATCGAATAATCCATGGGGAAAAAGATCCCATTTTTATGTCCACTCCTGATTTTTGTTTGTTATGGCCCCCCACATAATGATGTGATAATAATGTATTTTTTTATCAAACCTCTATAGGGTTTCATCTAGTGACTGGGCATCATATTTCAAAAGAGATCCAGCAAAAAGGGACCCTTTGATAAATTCCCCCTCTTTAGAGAAATATTTTCCCAAAAAATGTTGATATTATCAAATATCCAAGTTGTAGGTTGATTTAATGTATGCAGTTCTGGAATTTATTTGTCCGATAGTAGACCAAATATATAATTGAGAAACCTATCTAACATTGGACATTCTAATAAACTAGAACTAAAAATTCCTTTATGGAGATAATGTAATGGGTTAATGATTATTATGTTTTCTACAAAATTGATCATAGGATTCCTTTATTCATCACCAGCAGATAGAGATGTAGCGATAGTGGAAGAAACAATATCAGTAGTAGAAGAAGCCTATGAAGGGTTTATCCGGTTGTCTACATAGATACTCAAAAGTAAAGTAGTAATTTCTCCCAAAAAAAGAAAAATTATTAAAACCACATACCATTAGTTCAAGGAATAAATTTGACTACAAACCAAAGTCCAAGGAAGTCAAACGTCCAAGACCCATTAGTTTTCATAGTTCATGAAACATGTAAAGGTGGTAGATAGTGCAGAATTGGACAACGAAGCAATGGATTTTAGAACCTTCCATCCCAAAAATGTTTCCTATTCTATGGATGATATATAATTACTATTTTCCATCAAATATTTTAGTTTGTGGGTGATAAATTTCAGTTTGTGGGAAAAAATACAACTGAAAAAGAGACGATTCATGGAAATAGTATGCATATGAGAGATCTTGTGAGGAAATTGGGTTCAATAAGAGATATAGTATTATAAAAATGAGATAGACCCCCAAATTATAGGAATGGTCCCCTCCAACGGGCCCACTCGCATACTTAAAATTAGTTCTAAACATGATCTCTTTCTACATCATAATATCCACCTCTTCGTCCTGATCAGAAAACATCCCGATGGGGGGTATTTTTGGGTCTTGAAATTTCAAAAAACAAATCATGATAAGTTTATTAATTTGGAAAATAAATGGAAAAAATCATAGGAAGAGTTTAAGGGCAAAAATTCAAATAGAAAAAATCATGAAAAATAAATCACTCCGTGGGATACCTCTCTACACCATTATAATATCCTTCCACCACTACCATTAGGTGGACCACGTCAAGCTCAAGGAGATGGAAGTCGGAAACATGGGTAGTTGTAGACTATGGAGGAATATGAACCAGTAGTGCATGGGATCATTGAAGATATGATCTATGTTAATTACACCCTTTCTTTAATACTAGTATTCATAGTTCTTTCTCATTAATCATTATCTTTACTCTAGGTGCGAGTAATAGAGTCCCTAGTTGAGGTTTTGACCAAACATATTTTCCTTAAGGTTCCTTCAGGGAATGATTCTTTGATATCATTTATCTAATGATAGTGTGAGATACTGATCAATGGATAGATCCTCTCGTGTGACTTCTTGGTAATTATGATGAGATGTTATGACATGATCTTGG
This sequence comes from Viscum album, assembly GCA_963277665.1. Classification (NCBI taxonomy): domain Eukaryota; kingdom Viridiplantae; phylum Streptophyta; class Magnoliopsida; order Santalales; family Viscaceae; genus Viscum; species Viscum album. The sequence continues at coordinate 1,751,312,944 of OY728128.1, forward strand.
GTATGGACTGGTGGTTCTTGGTTTGAGCCTAGATTGGATTTCACCACTTACGATTCGAATTACTTTTCACTAATGGGACAATATTATACATTGTGGGTGAGGGAGATATCATTGTGGATCATGTGGGTATTATGAGTAGGAAGTTATAACCCATCACAGATCAGTTGGTGAGTTTATCTCATTTCATAGTGGGATCTTCAGTCATCTAGATTCCTTCACTGATGGAGTATTATATGTATATTTTCAGCAAGGTTGTTTCAGGGATACATCCAAGGAGTGAGATGGATTTCATTGTTAACATTATCCTTAGAACCATTCCAATATATTTTTAGGCATATTTGATGTCCCTTCCCCAGCTCCATGAGCTTCGGTTACAGTTGGAGGATCATTGAGAGAAGGGGTTCATTATACCTAGTGTGTCACCCTGGTAAACATTAGTGTTGATTGTGAATAAGTTGGATAAGATATTATGTCTTCAGGTAGATTATCCTCAGCCAAAATGGGAAATAATAAATAATAAATACTCCTTTATGTGAATTGTGATCTCTTTGATCAGTTTAGATACTTTAGATAGTTCTCGAAGATTGATATGAGGTCTGGATACCAGCAGTTGAGTTGTTGTGAGGATGATATTCAAAACCTATAATTCAGATGTCAATACATATAATCTGAGTTCCTAATGATTCCATTTGATGTGATGAATTCCCCATACTAAATTTACAGATTTTATGATCTGGAACATACAACCATACTCGGACCTATTTTTTTTTATTTTCCTTCTTGATTACATACTCGTATCCTTTATGATACAGGAGGATGAAGCAGGGCACTTTAGGATTGTCCTAGACTTGATTTTGGAGAACCAAATTTATGGGAAGCTCTAAAAGTTCCATTTTTTGATCCAAGAGTTAAGATTTTTGATGAATGTCATTTTTGATCATGTTTAAGCTTTGGAGGTGATGAAAATTATTACAATGATTTCTTGGGATCCACCTAAGAGCATATCATAAGTTCATAGTTTTCTTGTCTTAGAGGGGTACTACATGAGGTCTGTGATAAAATTATCTAGGATTGTAGTCCCTTTGACAACCCTAATATTGAAAGGTCATCCATTTATATTGATGGATTAGTTCCATGGAGGCTTTGAGGAGTTGAGGCTGAGGCTGATGATTGCTCTTGTTTTGAGACTACCAAAGTAGGTAATGGAGTACGTAGTGCATTATGATGACACTAGAGGTAGGATGAGGTTTTTGTTGTTACGGAGGAAGCTGTTGATCACATATGTGTCTACATAGTTGAGGCCCCATGAGTTGAACTAAGTGTCTCATGACCTAGAGTTAGCAATAATAGTCTTTGATATGAAGATGTGTAGACACTAGCTTCTAGGAGAGTACATTTTTGATTACTCAAACCAATAGAGTATCTGGAATATCTTCCCACAGAGTGACCAAAACATGACATGCCTCCATAGTTGACCAACTTATAATGTTCAAAAACGTTTTTTCTATTTGGGATAAGAGTTTGGTGGAGGGTTATGGAATGTTGTATGTTCAGGATATCATCCACCTTCATGAGGTTCCCTCAACGAGTGTCTCCAACTATGATGTGTGGTTTACATCACAATTGTGGAGAGGACTATAAGATTAATTTAACATGTAGATGGGGATGAGTATAGACTTTCAACCCCAAAAATATGGGAAAAAGGAGAAATCTATCCAGGTGTTGAAGGATATATTGAGGGCTTCCATGTTAGACCACAGCTGGACATGGGAGGATCAATTACCCTTAATAGAACTTTCTTTTAATAATAGATATCACCCTAATATTAGAATATAACCTTGAGAGTCCATGTAAAAGTGTCCAAAAAAGAAAACCTTATATTGGATTGTGGATGTTTAGGCATCTCTTGTCGATCTGGAGATGGTGAATGCGATGAAGAAGAAGGTATAGGTGATCTACGAAAAAATGAGGACAACTCAAAGAAGAAGAAATATTTTTTAGGTTAACAACATATTCCCTTGAATTTAGAGTAGGGAGGCCCCATTTTGTTGAGAGTCTCCCCATGAAAATTATTTTCTATATTCTGATAGGGAGTAAATATATCCCCGAGGTTTATTAGGCCTATATATATATTGTAGAGGGTTGGATAGGTTTCCTACTGCCTCTACTTATCCCCAAAGTTGGAGTGGGTTCATGAAATTTTCGATGTGTCACTACTATGTTGATGCATGTATGATCCTACATATGCTCTTGAATGAGGGGATAGAGACATCGAAGGTGGATCCACCATCACATAGAACCTAGTGGTAATCGAGGATCAATATGATAGTATCCTACTTGGATGGACCATTCATTTGGTTCATGTGCGATGACAGTACAAGAGTATACAAGAGAACTCATTGTAATGAGAGATCTAGATGCATGATAAATATCACTATCTTTTTTATATTTTATTTTTAAAAATGAATGTATTGAAGGTGTAAATAATGTAGAGACATAATTTTTCCCTTGTATGAATTTTAAATATATCAAAGAATATTTTTAGAGCTAGGTGATGAGACAATGCATGATTCAGAGGTCTGGTGTGCCCAAAATTAATTTCAAAAAAAAAATACTAACTATATTTATTATTAAACGCGAAATGTTTTTCATAAATAATGGAATATATATTAAAAATAGTCTCTAATAAGAAAATCGAGACTACAATTGAATCTACAGGGTGGGGTTTAACTTAGGTGTGACCTAAAATCGGTCAATGCATAATGTTCAGATAAGGCTACCGTTCGCTAGTATGTTAAGTGAGTCAATTAATTATTTTAATTAATTATATTAAACCTAATTAACTCTATAAATATCATTTAATGGTGAATCTATAGGGTAATCTTCATAAAACTGGGATCATTAAGAGGATAATTTCACCACCCCTCATTGAAAAATTTAGATTGGACGATTATGAGCTTCCAGATCTAAGTGAATGAAGCTCCACAGAACGAAACTGATCATTTCCCACAATTAGTGATAGAATTATTCACTATAATTTTATAAAATCTTATTGTAGGAATTTTAATTTTTGAATTCAATTATTACGAATAAATTTTTTACCATGATCAAAATTCTATTCTTCGATTTATGTTAAATTGATCCTTTGCGTGCGCCAATATATCTGATTCATATGTTAATTCAATTTATCATCACTGTGATAGGTTTCTCACAAAAATTATCCATAATATATATTTTTCATACAATAATTCTTGGAAAATTATTATTTCACACTTGTTTATGGGTTTTTCCACTTTCTTTCTTCATGATCTTCCTCATTGACATATGTTTCCACAATTCAACATTACCGGGTGGGATCAAGCATGATTAAACCCCAAATTTGTGGTAGATTCACATATGATGAACAAATAAATAATTCAAAGAAGAATTATTATTTTCTATAGGATATGGGTGATTCCCCCATGGTGTATGAATCTTTTTAGGGATGAAGAGGCACTACAAATGAAGACAGTGCATGGAGGCTTCTTGTGAGAGGATCTAAACATAGATTTCTGGTCATCAGAGTGATGAAATTAATGACCGAAGGCTTTCCCCTTCCTTTTTTAGATAGAATAAGTCATGAATAGATGTAGAAGAAGTAGATCTAGAATACTCCATTTATTTATGGAATTCTTCATAAATCCTAACTACACGGTGTGTACTTGTATGAATAAAGGTCTTGTAGTGACCCAACTATACTGGATAGGATTTCTAGGTGAGTAAAGTATCAAATGATGCGTGGGACCACCAAACACCATGTGGGTTGATGATGGAAACCTGATGTGTAATACAAGAGTACATAGATAGGGACATGACCAAGAACATTCCATGTACTGGTACATAGAAAGAGGACACGAGGATGACCAGGAGAACTCGACTCAGCACCATCATCATCATCATTTCTTATTTAAAAATAGAAATCTGGAAGGAATAAGGGAAACCCAAACACAAGGCCAGGAGGCCTAGGGAGGCTGGAAGAAATGAAACTCGAGGGCATCCCCTCTTACAATACTAACTCCATCATGTTTTAGATGATAATGGTTGTAATAGAAAGTGGTACCATTAGCTTGAGGAGCTTGTGAATCCATGTGGTTTGCCATATTATTTTCCCTCTATCCACATTTGTCTCAATTGGGTGTTACTAGAGAGGATATCCCGACACTACCAGATAGGGTATGAGATAGAGCATGGGACACGATCAGAGCCTTGCAGCGAGTTTTAGAGATTCCGAGGGTTGGTTTAAACTTCCTCAATATGCATACCCGCTTGTATGCATAGAGTGAGTCCAGAGAGAATAGAAAGTGCCTCCTCTTGGAGAGAAGAACCCTTGGCAAAGAAAACCAAGAATGTGAACACACAGGATCTCCTTGAGTCAGGAAGTACCACACCGCCCTTCATAATACCCGCATAACATGAGCCATCCGTATTGAGTTTCAAGCAGAAGGATGGAGGATTCCAACAGACCCAATGGCAGTGAGGGAAAACAATTGGGCTGGCCTGGGAGGTTGAAAATAGGATGTGAAGGGAGGGAGAATCCCACCAGTTGGTAATTCACCTGATCATATCCAGAAGCAGACTATGATTATGTACCAGGATTTACCTACCTGAGGAAACACACCCCTCAAAAAATTATGACATTCTTTTAAGGGGATTTCAAGACACAATGATATATTTTCAAAGCATGATGATTTTTAAGAGATGCTCGATGATGGTGATGACTAGTTAGGATCATCAAAGAGATTGAGTGGAACCCTCATGTGGAATTAGGGAATGGGTCTCTAACATACTAAATAGAACCATCCTATGGAGTTAGGTAATGGGTCCTCTACCCCTAGAGTCTAACCATCATGTGAGGATTGAGAATGAGTCCTCTATCTATCTACTGATTGGTTCCCTCGTATAGTGTTAGGGCATGGTTCCTATACCATTAGAGTGGAAACCTCCCACAGTTATATGGAATGAGTCGTCTATCAATCTACTAATTATAACCTTCATGCGGAGTTAAGGGATGGATCATCTACCATATAAGTGGCACCCTCCTATGGATTCAGGGAATAAATCGTCTACCATCACAATAGAACCCGCCTATTTAGACATGGCATTTTTCCTCTATCTGCCTTTAGAGTGACACCCTCCTACAACATCAGGGAAGTGGTCCTCTACCATATAAGTGGAACCCCTTCCTATGAATTAGGTCTTGAGTTATCTGTCTACTAAGTGGAACCATATTATTGTACAATCTTATGGGTTCTTTACGTAGAGATTGTGTCCCCTTATTTGTGTAGTACAGCAGAGAGGTATGGCTCGACATAAATACTATTTCTAATAGACATGTGAGATGATAGGCATAATTGATGATCCTCTTGGAACTTTTTGAAGTTGATTTTCCTGGGAAGTGATGTGATATGAAGACACCCATTTCTCTCTCATTTGGTTTTATAATATGTGAATATATATATATACCTCTTTTGATTGATTTCATTTAAATATTGCTATGAGTTATGCATTCTACTTCTATCATGTCTCTTATTTCTCCCCCTTATGATTTCAAGGAGTCATACTGGGTATGTAGATATTCACCTCTTCATGGATTTTCCTGCACGTGGAATATATTATGCAGGTAATGGATAGGTCACCAATGATTTTTTAGTAGCATAGGGATACCCTATTTCATTTAACCACATACTTTTGGAACCAAGTTGGATGGATAAGGAAGTAAGAAAAGTTTTCTATTACATAGTGTTGTCTTTTGTCGTCAAAGAAGCTAAATAAATTCACTTTGTAAAGGATGTGTAAACTATGAAAATGCCTTCCTGATTTGTATTTGACAAATATCATATATTTGGAGAACTTGTGATGCAAGACTTATGTAGAGTAGAGATAGTAAGGAAGTGATTTTGGAAAAGGAAAGAAAGTGGCGTGCAAGTCAAGAGTGGTGCACAAGTATTGGGATGCGAGTATTGGAGGACAAATGTAAGTGGCACACAAGTAATATGTCAAGATCATCCCATTAAAACATGAAAAAGGAATTAAAGTTGCGCGTAAGTCATAAACCGATGCGCAAGTCTAATGGGTACGCATGTGTGGCGTGTAAGTATATATGGAACTCAAGTGTATGTTGCTTGCAAGAAATATTTCAATATCATCATATCAAAATAAGAAAAATGAAAGAAACTGTCATGAAAGTGATGGAGTTGTGCTTAAGTGATGGAGCGTCGCGGAAGTGATGGAGCGGCGCGCAAGTGATGAAGCGACGCACAAGTGTATGGGGAACACAAGTCACCAAAATACCAATAAATAGATGACTAGCCTCCTCATTTTTTTTAATGTTCAACACTTAAGAGAAAATTAGAGCTCTGATCGTAAAAGTAGTGGAGGGTGCTATGATCACACAAGTAGTAGAGGGCGGCACACAAGCTGAATTGGTGTGCAAGCTGAGGGTAATTTATAAGGCGCACAAGTAGGGTGTCACACAAGTTTTGTCATGAAAGTATTGATGTACAAGTTTCTAGAGGCACACAAGTAGGGAGGTGCATTAAAGAAGTGGCTTGTGTATAATCCAACGGTGGCGCGCAAGTTGTGAGTTGTGCTCAATGGTGGCATGAAAGTACTGAGTAGGAACACAAGTAGGTGGTGCGCAAGCAGTGAGGCGCACAAGCAGGTGGCGTGCAATTCGGGAGGCGTGCAAGTAGGGGTGCACAAGCTGTTTTCACCAAGAGGTTCCTACCAGCTTCTGGGTAAGAAAGTGAAGACTTTTTTTTGAAAGATTTGATTTTTGAATGTTCATTAAGAAGTATAGAATCATTACATTACCCTAATTGTGATAAGAGGGAGAACATGCACTATTTCATTTTTTTTCAAAGTGATACAAAAGTGTAAGGGTATATCCTACCCGTTGTATTCCACATCAAAGGATTGTTTTCTAGTGGATTGTGTGGTACTAGATTGGTTCCGTACCATACTAAAGACATAGATACTCTTGTTGAGTAGTGAACCTTGTAAATATTGTGTTCCTATGGTTTTGTGTGTTCAGTAGGGAAGACACTCTTTAAGAGGAGGTGAATGTTGTTTCAAAAATAAGGAAACTTAAAAAAGAAAAAGATATCACTGATTCACCCCTCCCCCTCTCAGTGATACTTGGATCCTGACTGGGAACTTCAATTGGTATCAGAGGGAGGTTACCTTCGTTTATTCATTGCTGAAGTGGTTGAAGAGATTTTGTGATGGAGAATCTAAATTATGTGAACAATAAAGGGATTACAATTTTTGATGGAAAGAACTATCACATCTGGAAGGACAGAATGATGCCTAATCTTTTGTCTCTTGGATATGAAGTTCTTGAAACAAAAACATATGGATTTATTTATATTGATGATAAGGTTCCTCTTACTCCTGTTGATAAGAAGAACCTTGAGAATGATGGAAGAGATAAAAATGAGTTACTATCATCTCTTTCTGAGAGTGAATTTTTAAGAGTGAAAGGTGTTGCTACATCCAAAGGAATCTGTGAAAAACTAAAGATCATCTATGAAGGAAAAACAAAATTGAATAAAGCTAAACTAAAAATCTAGAGACTGATGTATGATTACTTGAAAATGGGAGAATCTGAATCTATTGGGGATTTCTTTACCAGGATAAATGATATTGTCAGTACAATCAGATGTCTTGGGAAAACATTGGAGGATTCTATAGTTGTTGAAAATATCTTGAGAATTTTTCCGGAAAAGTTTGATGCTAAAGTGTCTTCATTAGAAGATAGAGACCCTAAAACATTATCTTTCGATGATTTGAAAAGAACTATCATTACTTATGAGATAAGAAGGGAGAAGACAATGAAGGGAAAAACAAAAGCTGATAGAGAAATGTCATTCAAGGCTACAAAGAGAGAGAAGTCAATGAAAACTTTTATTGAATATGATGCTGGTGAATCTGATTCTGAAGATGTGGTATGTAAAAATTTTGGTGAAATTTTATCTTCGTTTTCTAAGAATGTGAAAAGATGTATAGGGAAATACAAGGGTAAACTTCCCTTGTAATGTTTTGAGTGTGGATCCGTTGGTCACTTTGAAGCTAACTATCCTCAAAAGAATAAAGAATAAGATAGTGATGATGATAACAGAAGGCCAAGAATGTTGTGGAAGAAACAAGCTGACAAAGATAAATATTTTTCAAAGGGGAAGGATAAAAAGTTATTCAAATAAAAAAGACAAATATTATTATATAAGGATGAAGATGAAGAAGATAATGAAGATGAATATGAGAAATTATTTGCTAAGAAAACTAGAGAGAATACCTTTATTTCTGTAGTGAATAATGAAGAGTACGAGAGAAATAGTTTAGAAGAAGAAAAAACTCAACTTGAATATCATCTAAAAGAAGAGTTGAAAGAATGATTTAGGAAGATCAGAAGACTTGAGAAGGAAAACAACAAGCTAATAAAAGAAAATTCCATAGTAAACAATAAAGAAGGTTTTACTGGTGAGAAAATCAAGATGGAAAAGGAGATTGATGATCTAAAAAATTCTCTTGAGAATACAAATAATCATAATGATAATCTTGAAGTAAAGCTAAAGGAAAATGAAGAAGAGTTGGAACATGTCCAATAAGAAATTTTATAAAGCTAAATAAATGAATATTAGTTTCAAAAATTCTATCTCAGATGTTGGTGAATGTTCTAGTAAGAATAAACCAGACAAGGATCCACAAAAGTTACCTTCAAAGGTCAAAATGAAAGACATAATTGGTTCTGATAAGAACAAGGCTGGAAAGACCATGTATGTGATCAAAGTCAGCAATGATGAAAAATCAAAAGTGCATAAAAATCATGAGTCAAGAAAGACTTCTAATACTTCTGGTGCTGTTAAATCTGAAATGATAAAGGGAGTTACAAATAAAAACATTAATGTTTATGGTCAGCATAGTTCTATTAAGAAGGTTGTTGAGAAGGGTGTTCACAAATCTGGTTAGTATAAAAGTTTCAGAGGAAAATATTCTTTCTATGGTTATTGCTGGTATTGTGGTGGATTCGAACACATGGAAAATATGTTTTGGTTCAACCAACAACATTACAACTATTGCACAAGTTTTGAAAGACAAGGATTGAGGGGGATTCAATCCTTTCAAAATAGAAAGTCTCCAAATAAATTTTAGAAGCTATCTGAGAAGACTGGTGTGAAATTTGGGAATAGGTTCCAACCACTGGAAACTATTTGTGAAAGATGTGATCGACCTGGACATCTTGCTAGGGGCTTCCTTAGTGTGTTCCGAGAGAAAAAAAATTTTCTTAATAATTCACAAAATCCAGAGTTTTTAAAAGCTAAAAGGGATAGGTCTGATATGTCCGAAAAGAAAGGGTTCATGGTTGTATAGCCATAACACATTGACCTAGCTAGCAAGTTGGAGGAAGCACAATAGAAAGTGAAGGAATAGGTAGAACAAAAATCTCTTTTTGTCGAAACTGATTTGAACGATACAAAAGGAGAACATTCATGGATTCTTGATATTGGGTGATCTTATCATATTATATGATACTTAAAGTTGCTGAAGAATGTGAAAGACTTCAATGAAGGAACCGTTACATTTGGAAATGATGAATCTCTGATAATCAAAGGTGTTGTATCAACCATCATTGGGAAAGAAAAAATGAAATCTAAGAAAACATTATATGTCGATGGGTTGAAACATAACCTTCTGAGTGTTTCATAACTCTGTGATGAGGGCAACAAGGTTATATTCCAATAATATGGGTTCGTTGTGAAATGTCAAAATGATGGAAATATAGTTACAAGAGGCCAACATACAAAAGGAAACTTCTTCCAAGTTGGTGAAGTACAAAATTCTTGTTACATGGGCATGGTGGATGAAAATTAGTTATGGCATAAATGGCTGGGACATATGTGTCAAAGAAACATGTGTAAGTTATCAATTCGAGATATTGTCTGAGATATGCCTGATTTATCAGGAGGAAGAGATTGGTGCTGCACTATCTGTGAAAAAGGGATGATTACAAACTATTTTCATTACAAAGTTGAAATTCGTTCAAAAGAACCCTTAGAACCTATACATTCTGATATATGTGGACCAATTATCAAGCAATCAAGAAATGGAGATATGAAATTCATTACTATCATTGATTACTTTACTCGTATTCCTTGTGTTATATAAATGAGACATAAGTCAGATGCTATGAAAATGTTTAAGAGTTTTAGAAGGAAAGTAGAAAAGGAATGTTAGTATTCAGTGATGAATTTGATAACTGATAATGGTGGTGATTATAAGAATTAATATTTTGAAAGTTACCTTGTGAAAAATGTAATTCTACATGAGTGGAGTTCACCATACACACCTGAACAAAATGGGGTTGCTGAAAGAAAGAATCAAAGTCTGGTGGAAATGGGGAGAACTATGTTACTTGAATATAGTCTTTCTCATTATTAATGGTGGCAATCCATGAGCATTGCTATTTATATTCAGAACCTATTTTTCTATTGGCCAAACTCAAATATGACTCCATATGAATTGTTCTATGGAAAAACACTAATTCTAAAACATTTAAGAGTATTTGGGAGTCTATGAATTATAAAGATGAAAAGTGGAAACCTTGGAATGTTTGAGAATAGAGGAGATTATAGAATTTTTCTTGGCTATGATCCAAAAGGAAGAGGATATAGTTGTCTCGATAAATAAACATGAAGAATTATTGATTCTTTAGATGAAAATGTTGTTGAAAATGTTGAGAAAGAAAAGCAGTCATATGTTGATGTGGAAGTTGAGCATGATAGAGAAGCTTTTGTAAATGATTCTGATAGTGATACAAACTTTTTTAATCCTACCAGTGAAGAGGAATCTGACTCAGAAATCTCAAGTGATGAGGATGAAGTTCGAACAACTCATCCTAGTTTGAGGAAACAAGTGGAGGCTCAGAATATTATTGGAGATAAGCATCAAACAGTTCAAACAAGAATAACAACGAATGCTATATCACATAATTATATTTATTCTAAAGTTGAATCGAATGATGTAGATGAAGCACTTGAGCATTCAGAATGGGTTCATGCAATGAATGAAGAGCTTGATCAGATAGAGAAGAATGATACTTGGGAACTTGTACCCAAGTTAGACATCAATAAGATTATTGGTACAAAGTGAGTTTTTTGGAACCAGTTTAGTGAAGAAGGTAATGTAATAAGAATCAAAGAAAGATTTGTTTGCAAGGGGTATTCACAAATTGGAGGTATTGATTTTGACGAAACCTTTTCTCAGGTTGAAAGAATATAAATAATCAAAAACATTCTTTCTATTGCTGCACAACGAGGTTACAAAATATTTCAAAGGGATGTAAAATATGCATTCTTGAATGGTGACATTGATGAGGAAGTTTACATTGATCAACCTTGTGGATTTGTTATTGTAAAGGATGAATGTTATGTGTGAATATTGAAGAAGGATTTTTATGGGATAAAACAAGCTCCGAGAGCATGGTATTCTAAATTAGATACTTAATTAAAGAAGATGAACTTTAAGAAAGGGAGAGTTGACACCAGTCTCTACATCAAGGAATGTCAAGAGTTTTAATTGATGGTAATTGTTTATGTTGATGATATTCTATTTGCAGGAAATGATGAAAGATCATGTGAAAAATTTGTTGAGGAGATTAAGAAGTCATATGAGATGTCCCTGATGGGAGAAATGAAGTACTTTCTTGGGCTACAAATTTCACAAAAGAAGAATCACATTTTTCTGTCTCAAGAAAATTATGCTATGGAACTTTTGAAGAAGTTTGGCATGGAAAATTCGAAACCAGTTTCCACAAAAATTTCAGTGGGAACCAAGTTACCTAAAGATGGAAAAGGCAAGAAAGTTGATCAGAAAGAGTTTTGAAAGCTAATTGGATGTTTTTTGTATGTGACGACCTCAAGACCCGATATCGTCTATGCTGTTACTTTATGTACAAGATTTTAGAGTGATCCTAAATAATCACATTTTATATCTAGAAAAAAAATTCTCAGATATATTAAAGACACAAAAAATTTTAGATTTAGGTATGATGGCTTAAGAAATATTGATATATTTGGTATTCTGATGAAAATTGGGTAGGAAATGTTGATGATCGAAGATCCACATTTGGTGGAGTTTTCTTTCTGGGGAAAAGTTGTGTTAGTTGGCATACCAAGAAACAGAATTCAGTAACTCTTAGTACAACTGAAGTTGAGTCTGTTGCTGCTACTGAAGCAGCAGCTAAAATAATGTGGATGAAGACTCATCTAGAAGATCTTCTTATTGAAGTAAAGCTACCATTGCTCTTGGGCTGTGATAATTAGAGTGCAATCAATATTACAAGAAATACAGTACACAATTATCATTCAAAACACATTGATATAAAGTACCACTTCATCAAAGAGTAGGTGGAGAATAATGAATTGATGCTGAACTATGTTCCTACATCTGAACAAGTTGCTGATATATTCACAAACCATTGCCGAAGGAACCATTTGAAAAATTGAGGTTGAACATGAGTGTCCCACCTCCTTCTCATTAAAGTTAATATACATGTTTCTTTCCCCTCTCTCGTCTTTCCTTAGGATAGTGTTGTCAAGGGGGATAATTGTTTCATAAATATATCCTGATGGAAGCATGCATAAAGGGGGAGTTGTGGGTAAGCTGTGAATCCAGCATGTATGTGTGTGAACTATTCGAATTGTCTGTTGGAGTGGTTGTAGGAAACAATGTTTTTTTCCAAGAAAGTTGATGAAGTGAAAAATGCTGAGGCCGAAGCTTGAAAGATGATCTGAAGAAGGCCGAGGAGGTATGCTCATGAGATTTCATAGTCACTACTTTTGGACAGCATGGTTTTGGCTGTCAATAATTATTGTTTCCTACAATGAGTTAGCTCATGTAGGCTTAGAATTGTTGATAAGTAATCCATTTCTTAAGGTTAAAATTTTCAGTGATTTATTAATCATGGTTGACAACAAAATCCAAAGGGGAAGATTGTTGGGACCTAGTTGGATGGATAAGAAAGTAAGAAAAGTTTTCTCTTATAGAGTGTTCTCTTTTGTTGTCAAATAATTAAAATCAATTCACTTTGTAAAATACATGTAAACTATGAAGATGATTTTATGATTTGTATTTCACAAATATAATAAGTTTAGAGAACTTGTGATGCAAGCCTTATGAAGAGTAGAGAGGGTAAAGATGTTATTTTGGAAAAGGAATGAATGTGGCGTGCAAGTCAAGAGTGGCATGCAAGTATTGGAACACATGTATTGGAGCACATGTGTAAGTGGAAAACAAGTCATATTTCAGTATCATCCCATCAAAATATGACAAAATAAATAAAGTGGCACACAAGTTAAAAATTGGCGCACAAGCCGTAAACCGACGTGAAAGTCTAATGGGCGCGCAAGTGTGGTGCACAAGTATATGTGATGTGAAAGTGTATGTTGTGCGCAAGAAATATTTAAACATCATCATATAAAAATATGAAAAAGTAAAGAAAGTGTCACACAAGTGATGGAGCGGTGCAGAAGTGATGGGGCGACGTGAAAGTTATGAAGTGGTGCACAAGTGTATGGGTCATGCAAGTCACCAAAATTCTTATAAATAGATGACTAGCCTCCTCATTTTTTTAATGCTAAACACATAAGAGAAAATTATAGCTCTGATCATGAAAGTAGTGGAGGGTGATCTGATTGTGCAAGTAGTAGAGGGCAGTGTGCAAGCTGAAGTGGCACGCAAGCTGAGGGTTATTTATAAGGTGCGCAAGTAGGGTGTCACCCAAGTTTTGTCGCACAAGTTTTGACGGGCAATTTTCCCGAGGCACGCAAGTAGGGAGGTGATTTCAAGAAGTGTCCTATGTATAAACCAATGGTGGCACACAAGTTTTGAGCTATGCTCAATGGTGGCACACAAGTAGTTAGTAGGTGCACAAGCTGGTGGTTCACAATCAGTGAGGCGCTCAAGAAGGTGCCACACAAGTAGGGAGGCGCACAAGTAGGGGAGTGTATGCTGTTTACACCAGGAGGTTTTTACCAGCTTCTGGGTAGAAAAGTGAAGACTTTTTTTGAAAGATTTGTTTTGTGAAAGTTCATTAAGAAGCATAGAATCATTAAATTACCCTATTTGTACTAAGAGTGATCACACAGACTATTGGATTGTTTTCAATGTGCTACACGAGTGCAAGGGTATATCCTACTCATTGTATTCCACATCAAAGGATTATTTTCTAGTGGATTGTGTGGTACTGAATTGTTTCTATACCATACCAAGGACGTAGCTACTCTTGTTGAGTAGTGAACCTTGTAAATCTCGTGTTCCAGTGGTTGTGTGTGATCGTTAGGGAAGAAACTCTTTAATAGGAGGAAAAAGTTCTTTCAAAAAGAAGGAAACTTAAAAAGAAAAATATATCACTGATTCACCCCCTCCCCCTCTCGGTGATACTTGAATCCTAAATGGGAAATTCACATACGGTGGTTAGGGATTTGAGATCTACAGTAGATATCTGTCAACACTTATATTTTTCAATTATTATCATGTTGGGACATCATTATAGTTGGGAATTTATTATTCCCTTCAAATTTATTATTAAGCTACTGTAATCTAGTATTTACTAGAGGTTGTTACATGAATGGGTATTACCCTAACTATTTCTATATTTAATATTTATTTTTATGTTCTTTTTCACCAAGATGGCCAGGTGTGTGAGTACATGTATATTAGATGAAGGTATCACATATTAGTTGTTTGTTTTTACACATGTCTCCATCCCCTAGCCTATGGAGGTCGGCTTGGGGTAGTTGCATCCTGGTCTTCCGCTAGCTAGGCTGGCCCCAGGCGGTCAGTCCGTGACATTGACATAGTTTTTCTTAAAAAATGTATTATAATTATATTTTATTTATTATATATCTAAAATATTAATTTTTTTGAAACCACTCAATTTAAACATATAATTATTTAATCCTATGATTTTTTGAATTTCATTCAATATATTAATTTTCAGTATCACTATTCTAATATGAAGAATCCATTAAGCATAGAGTTTATAATTCCATTTCAAAACCTGATTATCTACTTCAATCTATGTGTTCATTATAGCTCTATCATCTACAAGGGCTATATCTTTATTTTATTCAACATTAAATTATTTCTCACTTTCTTTAACCTCACTAATTTTATTTTGATATTTTATTTTCTCTATTATTAATTATAATTTACATCCAAAACATGATTATAAGTAAGATTAGAATTACATTTATTTCAATGATTACCACTAGGATAATCTAATTTATTTCATCTTGTGTATCCCATATTTTTTTCTACACACCATTGGAAACACATGATGCTTTATAACAATCAATTATCTATAACTCTGAATTTGATTACTATGGGAGAACATTAATATATTTAAATGAAATTATTTTCTTCTTATAATTCTCTTCATCAAAAAAATTATAAATTTATAATTCATTTTCAATATATTACCAAAAAGTTGATCAAAATAATATTGCGTAAAATTCATTCTCATGTCTATAACAACTTTTTGCATGTCATTTCTTAGACAATTTCCTAAGAACTATTTCAAGAAGAATAATATTATCAAAGGTTAATCTTAATGAAATCATGATATTTATGATAGCATTAAATCCTTGAAATATATGAAAAACCATTTCTTCATCACCTTTTTTAAATCTTTATATTTATACTTATAAATCCCATTTTTAGTTGTTTGTAATTTATCAGTTCTATATTGAGTAACATGATTTTTTTTAAATATCATGTTCACTTTTATAAGATGATATATCAATAACTAAATTTCATTGAATGGAATAATATAATATATTAACTACTTTATATATTAAAAAATAAATAATATCATCATTAATATTCATGGTTGATTGCTCAATTTTTCATAAGATGTTGGGTTTACTATTAGGATTTAGTGATTAATGATTAGTTTCTCTAGGTATGATTCCATTCTCACTTAATAATTTCATTTAGCAGCAAAATAAAAAATTACAATTTTAAGGAATCTATATGTCAATAAAAAAAATTTTCCTTGCATTTAAATTTGACATTTCCATAGACATTTAATTATAGTATATGGTTAGAATGAAAAGATATATAAAATAGGTCTAGGAATTATTCAAAGGTCTAAGATCTCATATAGATTTTTTTCTAGTTATCAGAATGACTTAATAATCAATGCGGTAGGGCTAAATTAAATAACCTATGTTTTTTAAATTAAATAATCAGAGTTAAGATAAGTAAGTTTTGAAAATTTAAAATAAATATCATTAGAGATTTTTGTAGTAGAGTAGATCAAAATGATCCTACATCCACTCTTCACACTCTCATCCTAAAGTATGGTAACCAATATAAGGTGACATTGATTTTGAAGGGGAGTCACATCCCATTACCACTATCCTTTTCACACATGGAGTCTCAACCTAATTAATCCTATCCTTATAAAACCTAAAGGAACAATAGAAATAGTTTGTCTATTCTCTAAAATAGAGTCACAAACCCAGAACTACATTTTGATGTGTATTATATCATGATACAAGGTCATGATTTATAATATAAATGAATTAACAAAAAATTATGGATAAAAAGATAAAAAAAATATAATAGCATAGAAAACATAATTCAAATAAGGAATATGTGCATTTCAAGGAAGCTCACATTAGACTATGGTAGTTGTAGAATTTCATATAACGATGTCTAAACCAAAATTAATCTAGTATTAGTAAACCAAAAATTTTATAGTGAGGCCTTCAAAATTTTCATGACATGCTAATAATGTGACCTTGTCTAGATCATGTGTCATCAACACATTGTTTTATTTTTGTAAAACTATTTTTATAAAGTTTTCATCATGTACATAAAATTAAAAAAAATACCACATGAGAATAAAATCAAACGAATATTCATTTTTCTCAGTCATTTTTTAAGAAACAATTTCACACATGAAACCAATGAACTTATTTGGAGTTGTTCAATGAAGAGTTTATAGAATAAACATTGATATTTTATAAAAAAACTATAAAAAATAAATAACTAAAATAATAAAATATCTATTTAAATATGAGATTCAATGATTTTTCATTCAACGTTAACTACTTTTTATAATTCATAGATAATGAATCATAATAACTTATAACAAATAAAAATAAAATTCACATATTGAATTTAATACTTTAAGTATAAAAATACTTCATCCTTCATCATGACCATCTAATTAAACATAAAAAAACTTCTAATTTAGTTTTTACAGAATGAAAATAATATATAAATTAGTTTAAAACATATAAATTAAGAAAATTAATAAATAAAAAACATTGGTGAATTGAAATATAATTTTTTTGAAAACAATAAAATATTTCAAAAAACATTCATAGGGTATAAGTAATCAATAAGGTAAATATTTTTAATGTTAATTTTCAATGTATAGTTCAACATAATCATGTAAGGTTCCATAATTTGTAAAAAATATCATATGTTACATCTCATAAGGTTGAGATAACCTCGTATGGCTGAGACAGTCAGTGTGTAATGTTCATGATCCTATGAAGTTAGATTTGTAAGGTCTATAAAACCATTTATAAGGTATGTAAAGTGTGTAATAATGGTAATAAATACTCCCTTAAGATAGATATGGTTTACCATAATGTTAAAAAACATTGACCATTAGGTTGAGATATATATCTGTAAGGTTTAGACATATAGACATAAGGTTTAGAATTATAACAATATGGTTAAATAAAACATTTAATACATACTAATAAAAATATAATTTAATTCCTTCAAAGTATTATTCTTTATTAAAATAATAAATATGTAAATTTTTATTCCAAATATGTTTACACAAAATATAAAAAATATGAATAAAAAAAAATCAATCAATAATTAAAAATCCTTATTTTAATGTACAAGAAGTATAAGTTCAAACATATTCTTCACTCATTCTTGATAGAATAAAATAATAATTTTATAATTATAAAAACATAATTATTTTAGTCGAATGGAGTAACTCAATATAAAAATATTAGAAAATAGACAACAAAATGACATCCCTCCTCTAAAGGTATTCATACATTGTTGAATAAGTCATTTTATGAGAAAGATCACTCTTCTCACCATGTAATTCCAGAACATCCCTAGTTAATGTTATAAGAAGAAGAGAGATGTGAGATTATGTAGTTTTAGTGAGGAATGAAAGAGAATATATGAATATACTCTCACATGGTAGTAGGATTTTTGAAGAACCTCAATATTCTCCTCAGTAGTTTATACATATACTCATGCATTTTAACGTATGAGTAAATGTATTGAAAATTTCATGAAAATATTTCATGAATGAAACAAAATATTGACCGTTTCATCTAATGAATTTGATATTAATTATAGATAAGATTGTAATTATTCACAGAAATGATAACTTTTATCATTGATCCACCTACACAATCAATGATAGTGGCATATACACCATTCTGTAAGACATGAAAAAGTGTAATTTATAAATCAAATGGGAAGTTGCCTTATGATAAAGACAAATATCACCTTATGATTGTAAATAGGTAGTATCATGTTTATATTCATTATAATATCTTCTTATTCAAATAATACGAAAAAACGATGATGCATCATGTACAAGATTCTTTAATTCATATCTATTTTCAATAAATCTATGTTAAATGAAGGATATAAACCGTAAAATAATATGATTTAGCTAAAAATATTATATTAAAAGGGATAACACTAAAATCATCTATCACACCCTCAATGGTGATATATATGTATTGAAATATAAATATTGAATAATTAATATTCAAGAACATTTTAATGTGCCCAAATCATATATTACTTTTATACGGTGAAACAATATTCATAATTTTGTTTATTATATATAAAATATTGAATCTTGACACATTTATTTCACTATATACATCCATCTAGAGATGAAAATTAACTATTTAATCAAACTGTGACAAAATTATATGGGTTTAAATGAATAATTTACTCACTACTAAAATTTTCACTTTCTACCCATACCGAATTTCATAATCTACATTTAAACATAACTAATATGAATATAATAATTAATAAATTTAATTCACTAGATTCTTAAAAGAACCATTACATTTCATCCCATGGCCCTCTTCATCCATGACACCCCACTACCAAAACCTCTCATCCCCCGCTACAACCTCTTCACCCAACAACACCATAACCCTTCATCCTTTCTCCCTCACTAATACCTACACCTCCCTTGATCGTCATCACCTTCTATAACACTGAGAGGATTGATAAGGGATGCATTCAACATTGATAAGGGGGTGATTAGTGTAGGAAGCCTTTAATAAAACTTAACTTTTTATCCCTTTTCTCTTTATAACTATCACAATTAGGTGAATGGTTCATATGTTTTATGTTTATAACCTTTTGTAAAATATGAAACACATCCATACACACATACATAAATAAAAAAATACATTTTATAAAGTCAAATAACAACATTTTATAAAGTCAAATAAAAAATATGAATAGCTAATACATGGTTAGAATGAGAAAACCCATGATCACATAACCCAATAGGAATAAACATATTAGATAAAATGAGTAGGGAGTAGCCTATAATATCTATGAAAACATAACAATGATTCATTATAATTTAATGGGATAATTTTATAATAATTTTGGTAACAGAAATAAAGTATTTCACCAATATAGACTCTACAAGTTATCAGGGTGATGCATTGGTCTTCTTCATCTTCTACTTCAAAGTTGCAAGAATGTAATTCCTTTTATACTATATTCCTAACGATTAAAAGAAACACAATTTTCATCTTCTTAGTCGGGAATAATAATTCAAATACTTCTCTCCCTTCATAGTATAAATAAATCGGATGATATGACTATTTTTTCCTCTATGTGAGTTAAAATACACAATACTGTCATATTCTCTTCTTCTCTTGTGATAGATACAAGACACATACTTTTATGTTTGAACTAATATGTGAGAAATACAACCACTTCCCAATTCTTCTTCTCATTCTTCAGTATACATGTAAATAACATGAACACTTCTCTATTTAATGATACAAATAGGTGTATAATTTTAAAATTCTACATCATATATTCTTATAATAAATTTTATTTTACAATAAGTAATATATATTCAAATAAAATAATCATATATTCCTTTTTTACTTCTTATAAAATTATTTATTTCCATAAATATTAATCCCATTTAAAATCATAAAAGAGTAAGATTTCATTCCGTCACAACATTGAAACACCTTTCTGTTACATTTCATCAAAGAATTCAAATATATATTAAAAATTTTTCCATGTATGTATGTTGAATTCATTTTTATTTATAGTGATCCTTACTTCATAGTGTAATGAATTTATATAGATCTTCCTTCCTTATTTAGTTTTGATCATTATTAAATGAACTATTGTATTTGAATTTGAATGTGTAGATTAATATTTTAATATTTAGTGTCATTATATGTCTAGACACATCTTACATTACAACCTTTCAAATAACTCATAAAAAATATACTGTGACTCATATATAGTACACTAATTTGAATATCACACAAGAATCGAATGGAGACTCTTACATAGAAACTCATGTGATCTACTTCCACACTTATAATGAGATCCATATTCACACATCAACAATCTTTATATAGATTTTCCTCACATAGAAATGCGTTTATGAATTCATTTACCTAGATTTATTTTATGTGTATAATTACATTGAATTATTTCATTATCCTCCCTATATTCAAGTGTTAGCTTCATTCAACAGACTAACAATGTATATATCTTTCTATGGATCTTCCACTAACTTCTTGTAATCATTTGAAAAATCATCTTAAAATTCCAAATATTGATTATTTTTTTGAGAATATAGAAACATACATTTCACTTATAGTGCATATAATATTATTATTATATTACGGTACATATTTAGATGATATACACCTATATTCATCCCCAGTTCCTCATTGCCCTTTTCCTCACTTCGGATTCTCCTCCAAGTGTGTGTGAAGTTGCATTGATCTTGTAAGAACCCATAGTTGAACTTTGGTGTTTAAATTTAAGTTCAAAACATATTTAATTTTATAATAAAGCATGATAATTATAATATCAAAATTTATTATTATGGAATAATAATTACAAAACATTACATTTACAAGAATATTTTATGGAATTTTAATGATGATAAATGCATATTTTTTTGAGACCCTCATCAAAAGATCAATGGGGAATATATATTCTTAATGTTCCAAAAAACCTACCAATTGCATTGAAAAATTACCATACAAGCCTCACTGGCTTGATGTTTCACCATGTGACATTGTACGTGTGTCATTCTACTACTCCCATGTTATCCAGTGTAGGGGATCTGACTTCACCCTACCACTCATTGCATGCTATCTCTCCTCTAAGATTGGATGAATAGTCTCTCTAGCAATTCCTAGCTAGTCAGATATTCACTTGGACTTAAGATGAATAAATTTTTTATTAAGTGATCGTGAAATTCAAACCTTAAAATAATTAACATGAAACCTCTGGTCCTCTGCTAAATTACCACTTCAAAAAACTAATTACAAGCACCAATAGATTTTTTTACTAAAGATAATAGCATGTATTACTTACATATTCATTGATCATAATGTATGTATTTCTAAATATCATGAAATATTTTTTTAATATATTAACCATTATATTGAACTCCTTATGAACCCTTATCACAACGATATATATTTTATCATTATAAGTAATCTATATAACTCAAAATTTTCAAAAGAATTCCATTATTATATATCTCACTTCCCTGGAAATAACTTCAGACCATCTACCAAGATTCCTATTTTAATATTCATTCACTTAAAACAAGTAAAATTTTCATAGGGATGGTAATTCATAACATTCTTATGTTATCCAACCAAGATTCACATCTCCTCTTCTCCACTCCAATTATTATACTTCATTTTTTTTAAAAAACATAATTAGTGCTCCATTATTTATTGAATTTCATTTTAAAAAATAAAACACACACAATATTGGATGAATAATCTCCCCATTGTTTTTTATTTAAATACACAATATAATTGAAGAGACCCAACATTGAATTACATGGAAATTACATTTATTTTGCAGAATACATAATACATGGCACAAATAGATGCCCAAAGATTATATTAGTTTAGTGTATTTAGAAACTCAGAAAAAAAATCTTCCAATCTTGGGGAAATATATTCATCATATCCAATAAAGATCATCCCATTTTTCCTACATAAAAACATTCTTTATATGTTGGGGAACTGATAATATAGAAAGGGACATCTCAAACTCTTAGGAATGGTAAACATGAAGAATAGAAAAACAAACCATAAACATTTTAACGTAAAAACATGAAAAATAAACATCAAAATCATGAGTCATGAAATAAATCATGGATGTATGTAAGGAATGGATCATAAAGGAAAATTAACTATGATAGAATATAATTGGAATAAAACATGTAATTGTGGACAATAAGCGTATAATATGATTTCCAATGTAGCCAAGGAATTTCTTCCAATCCAACATAATGGACATAGTCCATTACTGAATTGGGTTTACTTGTCGTTCTATCCACGTATTAAAGAACCTGATTTACTTTCTGTTCCAGCCCTTTATTACTGAAGCAGATTTACTTACCATTCTAGTCATGTCAATCTTGTGACATATGAATATTTTCCCAATGCATTGGAGGGAGGTATAGGTTCCACCCGTCTCATAATGAAATCATTCTTACATTTTCAACAAAACATAAATTATTCATCATAGAATAAGCCATGAAATAAAATTTGATTCATAAACATCATTTCATGATAACATAATCAATATAAGATATATAGAAACCATAAAAATAATTCCATCATAAATAAAATCAAAAAAATTTAATAATAGGGATAGAGACATAACTCCATGTCATATTATATGGAAAATAATTTTGATAAAACACTACAACTTAATTTATGAGGAAAATATCATTTTTTCTTCAAAAACATTTTATTTTCACAAAATGTCGTGAAATTTTAAAAGAAAAAATTTAATTAAAGATAAACATAAAATATTATAAAGGAATATTCATGAAAATAATGCATTATGAAATGGTAAAAATTCATTCAATCTGTATAATCTAAAAAAAATCTCCTCTTACTTTTTCTGGAAAAGTCAAAAAGTAAATCATATGGTAATCAAAAAAAAGATTCATTCCATACCATGTATTAAAAGTAAAGAATGGGTAAAAATTACTTTAAACATACATAGAATAATAATAAAAATTTTATGATAATATTATTAGAAAACATGGACATGGGTGATAAATATATCCCCAGTAAATACATACGTATAAACAATCTCTGATAAAAATGAGATTGTAAAATTATCCCTTACCTTAGGTATGATTTCTTAGGTATGTGTCTGAAACTCTGTTATAGTGGGTTTAAACATATTATTAACTTGTTATAGAACCATAATAATATTTATGATATCCTATATTATTTATTTATGACTTTATATTAACTTTTCATTTGTCAATTCCATGTTAAAGAAACATTTTTGGTAATTACCGTTTTATTTATCATATGTGTTTTGAATTGTTATTCTTGATATTATTACTTATATTAGGATTTACTTGCTTCAAAATTGTAAAACATCATTTATATATCAAATATATTCAGTATATAAATATATATATAATATAGATAAATGATATCGAATACACCGTTCATAGAGTCGGTAGGCGGTACGTATGCATGGACAATGTTTTTGTTTCCTTATTAAGTTGAATGGAAGTATGTAAATGAAATAAATATATATATATATTTATCCAGTAGAATTATTATGTCATATTTTCAATTATTATTTATTATATATAATTTATAATCATTCTTGAATGGATAATGTGGAAAATGAATCTCATCGTGTCGTGGATATGGTAAGACTTACATACACAGAGGCAATGTTATCATTCCATAATTATTGAATGTTATTTAATTTTATTTTTATAATATATAAGAATTAGTTAAATTTTACAATAATCATATATAGATATTATTTTCACCATTATACCCATCCAATTAAGGTGGTGGTGAAGAACAGATCACACCACGACATTGAGACGGTAAGCTATACTTAAGCACGAGATGTGATTTTATTTTTCGTAGGTTGGATTGAAGGTGAAATTGTGTTTTTTCATATTTAAAATAATATATTAGTATATTAGTGATACTTATTTTATTACTTTATAATGAAACAAAAAATGAAGAAGAAGTAGAAGAATGAAATTTGAAAGAGTCTGTATAAGAGATTGCCTCTTCCTCAATGTGTGTCCATTAAATTTCTTCTTAGGGTACTACAGTTGGTCTTTTGAAAAGAACATAACCTATATAATTTAACTGATTAATTTTATAAGAGAAACTAGAAGGGGTTTGTGGAGCATGAAGGATGAAAATAGAGTGAATAGGAGAGGGAGGATGTGACCTTTTTTAATAGAGGAGGGGGGCACTTTATCAAAGTCTAAAAATATTAATTTATTATAAATTCAATTTCAATTTAATATGGTCAAAAATACATCATCCAATAGGATTTGGAAATGTTTTAGGGTAGCTTAATATTATTATAATATTATTTTGTTGGTGTTATTTACCATATTTACCCTTCTAACCATGGTAAATAAAATAATTTCTAAAGTAACTGTTCATAATGTCAAAAAATAAAAGCTACCTATTTACACAATTTAATATTTAAAATTAAAAAAATGGATTTATTTTTTACAAATTTGAAACATTGATGTTTCAGTAATTAACTTAAAATTACTTCCCATTTTCAAAACCATAAAACGAGTTTTTATGATATAATACTTATTAAAAGATTAATACATGTTTATGTATAATTTAAATGTAAAATTACTTGAAATGACAAAAAATGGATTAAATGATACAAATATAATCACATTAATATTTAAAAACAATTAAAAATACAACTTAAATATATAAATAATTTAGATAAAAAGGTAGTTTCGAGTTTAAATGCATTATTTTTCATTATTTATTAAAATTTTGATTTTATTATAAAAAATACCCAAAATTAAAATTATGAAAATTTTATTTCCCGATTAAAAATAGGAATTTTGTTTTGTTTTATTTATCTTATACAAGTTCAAAAACTAGATAAAAAATTGTTTCACCAACAAAAGGTGGTAAAACTTTATTTTTTTTAAAAATAATTCTTTTATCCAAAAAATTGATTGTGTTCTCATATTATGTTATAGAAAATATGTAAGATGAATTATAATGTTATATAAAATTACAAATGTGGTTAATACAATTCATAACGGCTAGTTATATATTATTATAATAATATATAATTGTTTAGTGAAACTCGGTATTGCGTACAACACAAGATATTAAGGAAGGTCTCTCTTGCGTGTAACGTGAGCCAAGTCATTATCACATATAGTGCCAGATTACTTTGTTATTTTATATATCATAAACCAAACATAGTTCATTTATACATTAAAAAAAATCTATACTCAATGTCATGTGAAATTAATTTTACCAAAATAAAATGAAATTGTTTGAAACACAAGCCAAGAATAATGTTGCTTATACTGCATGCTAATACAGTGTTGCATATAGTGAAAGATAATCATGGTGTAGCATACAAAAAAATTCATAAAAGACATTAAATGACTCTATCTCATAAAATATGGTGGTATTACAAAAATTATATATCAACATGTGATATCTCTTATTATTTCTCTTCCCCTTTATTATTAATATATTCATTTAATCATAATATCCTTTACTTATTGAAAAAAAAATAAAAATAATTAGGAGAGGGTGGTATCATGTCATACTTAATCACTTTTCCATAAACCATTCCACTATGTGTCTACACGATTCATTATCAACATAGAAAATTAGAGGCTTTGATATAGAAAACAAAGATGGAGATTAAAAAGAATATGATTCTAACAGGAATCAGTCACACATGACCATTCATAAAAATATTCTAAGTAAATTTTATGATAAGATAAAAAACTAAACCAATTGAGACAAAAATTACCATGGAATGAAAAACCTAGATTTACATTAATCAATTCAACTCAATTTTTGAAGGAGTATCACTATAAATGTATGTTTATGAATTTTAGAGAAAAAAACTTCATCATAAGTTAAGTCCACGTCATGGATTAAAAATATTGTTTCCACATTAATGTTTGGATATATTACTTATAAGTAAAGATAAGATAATAATAAATTATTTATTTTTCAATGAAACCACTTCATACACTTTCTAAGAAAATAGATTTATGTAATATAAATTAGTATGGAAGGTTATTCAAATATTCTTTACATGCCTCCCAAATAAGGATACTTTACTAACCACTTCCATAATATAGTGTCTATTCCATGGATACATTCTAGTATGTACCAATTAAATAATACACCAAATAGATGTTTTCAAACATCTATATATATTTGATATCACAACAAAACTTCATTGAATATGACCCCTTCTTCAGATTTTCATTAGAATATCATTTAAGAGATCAATCTTGGATAGTGGATTCTTCATTTTTCTAACTAGTATTAAAAACATTGAATCCCCAGGTTTACAATCTGAGGATATATTTTACCTTTCAGTTACCTACATATATAGAACGTAAATATACCAACATGATGAAAAAGTAAAATGGGAAACATTTTCCCCAAATTTTAAATACAAGTTTCAGTGTATTACCGTAAAAAAGTTACTGAACTATTCATGATTTCACTTTTTTATATATAATTTTTATTTTTGGTATCATGGTACTCATCATGTAGAGTCCCAAATCATGACGTACATGGAAATTAAAATACTTTTTCGGAATACTTAATACATGAAAAATACCAACACTCAAGGACCGTAATAGTTTAGTGTCTTTGGAGACTCGGAACATAATCTTCTAACCATGGAGAAAGATCATCAACATCTCCCATAAAGATCTTCCCCTTCTGTTTTCTTACCTAAAACCTTTCTTTATATCCTGGGGAAAAGAAAACATAGAAAGTGTGAGCTCAAATGATCAGTAAGGGTAATCATGGAGAAAATAAAACAAACCATAAACTTTTGATCTTAAAAACATGAACATAATGTTTAAACATCAAAAACGTGAGCAATGACATAAACATGGAATTACGTAAGGCATAGATCATAATGGGACATCAATCATGATAAAATAGCATGGGAATAACATTTTTAATTATGGAAAAAACATTAAGCACATGATATGATTTCCATTGTATCCAATACATTTCTTCCAAGACCATCGTAGTGGAAAAAGTCCCTTACTGAACCGGGTTTACTTGCCATTCCAGCCCTGTATTACTGAACCGAATTTACTTTCCATTTTAGCCATGTCTATCTCATGAGATATAAATCTTTACCCAATGAATTTTAGGTAGAAATAGGTCCCTCCCATATTATAATTAAATCATTCTTAATTGTGCCACAAAACAATCATACATCATTCATCATAACCCAAAGAATAAAATGGGTTTCATAAACATCATCCCATCATAACATAATCCATATAAAATAAATGGATATCATTTCATCATAAGAAAAGTGAAACTGTGTAAATCATAGATACATTATAATTGAAACATAAACATATTAAATCATGTCATCTTAGTTGAAAAATGGTTTTGATAAAGCACTTGAAATGAATTCTTGAGGAAAATATCCTTTCTTCTTGAAAATAATTTCCTTTTCACAAAATGCCATTCTATTTTAAAAGAAAATGATTTTTTTTGAAAATAGTCATGGAATATTTTAGAGTAATATTCATGAAAATAAGGGGTTATGAAACCGTAAAAATCTGTTCATTCCGTATAAGATAAAAAAACATTCTTCTCGTACTTTTGTCGGAAAAGTCAAAAAGTACAGCTTTTGGTAAAAAAAAGAAAGACTGCTTTTATAACACACAGTAAAAGTCAAGATGGGTAAAAATGACTTTAAACATACATGGGAGAATATTAAAAACTTTATAAAAAAAATTTTATGGGCATAGACGAAAAATATAACCCCAGTAAATACTTACGAATAAGCAATCTCAGATGAAAATCAGATTGGAAAATTATCCCTTACCTTAGGCCCGATATGCTTAGTACGTATCCAAACATCCTGTATAATGATTTAAATAATTTCATTGACTTATTATACAGTCATATTCATTGTTATTATATCATATATGCTTCACTTACGACCTTATATTACCAGTTCATTTTTCAATCCCATGTTAATGCATCTTTTTTGGGTAAAATTATTTCATTTTTTGTACGTGTTTTGACTTGTAATTATTCACATGATTACATAGATCATGATTACTTACTTATAGAATGTAAAACATGATTTATATATAATATATATTCAGAATATAAATATATATAATAGATCGATAAGTGGAACGAAATACACTATTCATGGAGACGGTAGACCCTACGTACGCATGAATGCTGTTTTCGTTTCCTTATTAAATTAAATGGATGTAAGTAAATAATATATACATAAATACAGTAACATTATTATGTCATATATCTCATTATTATCTATTATATATACTTTATAATCATTCTTTAATTGTTTACATGGGAAATGAATCTCATCACGTCGTGGAGACGGTAATCCGTACGTACGCACGAGCGATGATATCGTTCCCATATTTATTGATTTGAAATGGAGTGGATGATATAATATCATAGAATAAGTATTATGTTATAATAATCATATATAGTTATTCTTTACACCGTTATACACATCCACGTAAGGTGGTGGTGGAAAAACAGATTACACCACGGCGTGGAGACGGTATTCCGTACGTACGCACGTGCGATGATTTCGTTTCTCATAGGATGGATAGAAGGTTAACTGAGTTTGTTTCATATTTGTAATAACATATCAGTATATTAGTGATACTGATTTTATTACTTTATAATGAAAAAACTAAAGAAGAATAAGTTTAAGAAGAAATAAACTTGAAAGAATCGGTAAAAGGTATTACCTCTTTTTCGAAGTTCCTCCTTTGAACTTCCACTTATGGAACTAGAGTTGGTATTTTGAGAAGACAAGTACCTATTTAAGATTTATAGGGAAGTGGGGAAGTTAAATTGGCAGAGTTTTCCCAATCTTAAAGGCTCAAAAGGGTATGAAGAGAAGAGGGAAGGTGTTCCCTTTTTGTAAGGGAGGAGAGGGGCACCTTTGGAATCCTCAAAAATATTAGTTTAATATAAATTCAAAAACCACATAAAAACATCCAAAAATGACTCAATTACAAAATTAGATGCGATAGGGTTTTAATATCATAAACCAATCAAATTTAGACAAGTTTAGATCTTATTTTAAACCTTATCATTTTGATTTATCCTTATTTAATCTATTTAATGTTATTAGTGGTAATAAAATTCTAAATTTTAAATGGTTTTAAATAATTTGTTCTGTGTTGTTAATTTTACATAATTTAATACATTATGAAATTTTAGACTATATAAATTTCAATTTATAAATTTTAAATATTTTTGTGATTTTTTAACAATTTAATAATATGTTATTTTTATAAAATAACAATAGTATCAATTTTGACACTATTCATTTATTTGAATTTAAATGAAATCCACATAGAGGATATATTCGAACTAAAAATTTTAATAGGTTACTAACATGTCATATTCATCTATAAAAATAATTTAGCACATTAAATAGTTCATATAATATTTATTTTACTATTTGTAAAACCATTTATTGGATAATTCTCTTAATAAAATAATTTCTACAACATTTTGTATAATTATTACATATACTTATATGTTGTAGAAAAATTAAAAATAAAATAATAGGATAAAGATAAATATTATATATTTCATAATAATACATTTAATCGGATTTATCTTCTAAAACACCCATCTTTTAAATTGTTATATTTATTAAATTATGAAGGTGAAAACTTTGACATCATTTAACATAAAATAATATAAGTGTCATAATCACTTTTATAAGACTCCAAATGGTCCTATATTCTGTCCTTGGATGTTTATGCTTTATATATAAACTACCAATAAGTTGTTTTCAGGTTTTTGGCCCTTTTATCATGTATTACTACTTCAATAAAAACAATATTATTGAATTTTCACTAAATAAATAATTTCTGCATCATTAATGTATAAGCTAATAAGGTAAATAAATAACTCTTAAAAATTACAAATAAATTAACATGATAAATACAAACATTTTATCTTTCAAATGAGTATTTATAACCGAATTTATATTCTGTATAAACTTATATTAAAAATACTTTAATTATTAATGTTTGAGTGAGACATATTTCACTTTCCTTTAAATAAAATAAACTAAAGGTCTTAATCACATCCTAGTGGGTTATAATGGATTCTATTTTGACCCAAATATTCCTTAGGACGAAATACAAGTATTCAATTATATTTAGAAAAGTGGAAGGGTAATTTTATAATATTATATTTACCCTTAATTACCCGATTTACCTTTGACTATGGTAAATAAAATTTACCGTAGTTACTATTCATAAAGCCCCAAAATAAAAAGTAGTCTATTAACATAATTTGGACCCACTGATTCCAAATATGGAATCCATTATTCTAAATTAAATACACAAAAGTTTCAGAAATTGATTTAAAATTAATCCCATTTTTAAGAAAACGAGTTTTAAATGTTAAAACATTGCAAAAGATTGAAATGATTTTACCTTTGAATTCAATGTAAAAACAATTATAATGACATACATTATATTAAATGGTAAAAATATATTCTATTTATATTTTAAAACCATTCAATATTAAAATTTAACCATGTAAATTATTACGATGAAAAAATTTGTTTTTAATTAAAATATAGCGTGTTTTTACTATTCATTAAAATATGAAAGTTATCAGAAAAATATCAAAATTTTATCCAATGTAAATTTTTATATCCTGATTCCAAAGAAGAATTTTATTTTGTCAAATTGAACTTATAAAAATGTCAAAAACTAGTTTTAATGTGGGTGCGCCATCGAAAGGCGGCAAAACTGTATTTTTTTGAAAAATACTTATTTTATCTGAAAACATTATTTTGTTCTCATACCATGTTCTAAAAAATGTCTAAGATTGATAATAATGTTATAAAATTCAAAATGTAGTTAATAATATTCATAACAGCTAGTCCATAATAATATTATAATAATATATCATTTTTAGTGAAACCCGGTATTGCGTACTACACATGCTATCGAGGAAGGTCACGATTGCGTGTAATGCAAGCCAAGTCAGGGTGACGTGTAGTGGAATACTCCTTTGTTCTTGAGTATAACAAAATACAACCATATTTAATTTATAAATTAAATAAAATCTGTACTTAATGTTGTGTAGAATAATTTCTACAAAATGAACTTGAAATTGTGTGTAACACGAGCCAAGAATAGTGATGCGTATACTGCAAGCTAATACGGTGTTGCGTATGGCGCAAGAAAAATTAGTATAGTATACAACAGAAGACATCAATGAAATTAAAAAAAATAATTCAAATAAAATCTCGGGTTGTTACATTCTACCCCCCTTAAAATGAATTTCTCCCTCGAAATTCGTCTGGGTTATAAATGGTTTTCAACATGAAATTTTCTTTCATAGAAACCCACATCATAAAAAGGAATACTAGAACTTCATTTTAAAAAGGGAATTTAGAATCATAACGGTCACTCAAAGTAACTCAGCAATGGTTTTCCACATAGGACAACATAAGTGAATATATGGATATGGAAGAAAAAAAATCTAACCATCATGTTCTGATGGAGGGTGGTAGAGAACAGGGCTTTGAAAATGTCAACAATCACAAATCCATAGATTTTTGATGATCTAAGGTACCATCTGATTCATCAGATATAAGAGTACTAGGACAACATTTTTGGATTTAAAGTTAATTTCCCTAATGTTGAATAATTTTTGAATGAAATGAAATTCTTACTTGATTTTGGAACAATCTCTTTGTTGTTCATGTTTTTAACAATTTCCACTTCATCTCTTAGAGAAATGAAGTTTAATTTGTTTTCCATGAAGTGTTAGCAGATCATGCGATAGAATGATATGTCATCCCATCTGTCTCAAACATAAGGTTAGCAAAAGTTATATACATAAGTCCATCTATGGTGATATTATCCATATATGGTTACAAAATGGACTTATACTTCATCAATCATACCACATAATAAAATAAAACTAGTTTCTACTATTCAGGGACTTCTTGTAGGCCAGTGGTAGGTGATAAGGGCTTGTCGCACATCGGTTGTGGGTTCGATTCTCACTGCCTTGTCCGACGCGACGGGTTGACGCCCATCCTGCAAGTTGTCCTTTATCTAAAATTACATCATTATAACATTCCATTAATAATATTGAAAATATTTCTAGCCTTAAACAATACTATCTTATGTCCAACATAATCCATTTCAAATCTTTTTGATTATCAAAAATACCTCTGTCGAATCTTATAGTATAAAGAAAATAATTACTAGAAATGTCATCTACCGAGCATGTAAATACCATCATTTATCCCCGATATATCTTATTGATCACATTCAAATCATGCGAATACCTTAAACATGTATTTTCTTTAAAAATGAATACCCTATTGAACCATAGTGAAAACATGAATGCTGTCAAAAGTTAACTCTTTCCACATCCCAAAATTCCAAAATTTCTATATACTCAAACCATGATATCACTTTGTCCTTATTTTAGACATGATCTCATGATTACTATCATATTATTTTCTCCTTATCCCTTCATTATACGCATTTCATCTTCTTCCCAAGAATATTTCAATCACTTCTTCTTGGTACTAGTACCATATAATTATTGAAAACCAATATATAGATATTCCAAAATTCCACAATACCATAAATGAGATTCCATGATACTATTTTGAAATCCCATTACATAAACACTTAATCATTACACAACATCATTTTCATACTCAACATCACAAATAGTGATTGCATGAGACTTCCTTTATCCTTTTCCTTAAGAGGTTGCTCAAATTGATCATCATTAACCCGTGGATTAGGGCATTTATTAGCATAATCCCCATTTCCTTGCACTTGAAGCATTGAAGTGTTGGTGGAGAGTTCTCTGTAGTCTTTTATCTATTCACATCATTAGCAACCTTTATCCCATTACATCGACAATCAACTGCTCGATGTCCTTCTTTTCCACACTTAAAACATTTTCTAGTACCATTTAGGCAATCTCCACCATGCTTCTTTCCACACTTTGAGAATAAAGAAACATTCATCTTCTTTTCACCATTGTTCTGAGATTTCTCCTTGAACTCCATCTTTCGTTTCTTTTCAAAACCATGAGATGGATATGTAACACCAATTTCCAATTCTACCATGATAGCAAAATGAAAAATTTCTTCATAGCTACTGAAGTCTCTTATATCTAATTCTCTTCGAAGACTTGGTTTTAAGCCACTGAAGAATCGATAAACTTTACTTTCAGGTTCGATGATAAATCCAGATGCATACCTTGCAAGCCCTGTAAAATTCACCTCATATATACCAACATATTCATCATTCTTTTGCCTAATATTATGGAAATCCTTTTCCTTCTTTTTTTGAAGAATACGAGGGAAGTACTTATTAAAAAAAGTTTTTGAACTCGTCCCATTCCATTGATTCAATTTAATCTTGGGGCCTTGAATTATTAATTAGACTCCACCACTGTTCTGATTCACCTTCTAAACGGTAAACAATGAGAATGACTTTTTCTTGTTCTGAACATCGATGTATGGAAAATATCTTTTCAATGGTACTGATCCATTGTTCAGCAAAAAGTGTATCAAAAGACCCACTGAAAGAAGATGGATGTTTCCTCATGAAGGACTTAATAGAATATTGTTCCCTTATCTTCTAATTAAGATGTCCAGAATGATTCATAGATTGTATAAGTATATCAATAAGATTTTGCACTCCATCTGCCATCACATTTGGTTGTTCGGTAGGACAATCATTGCATTGTCCATTACATTGCTTAACACGGTTCCTTCGAGTTCCAGCCGTCGTCTAAAACCCAAAAATTACAGTGTGAGAGGCAAAAATTATGCTAGGAAAACAACATAATAAAGTGGGAGTACTTTAAATATCTAACATCTTAGGTTTAATTCTATGATCGTTATCGTAATCCTAGGACTATAACCTATACTTATAATTAACCTTAGGGACATCCCTAGAGATACCTTAGAAATATCTCTAGGAATCTCACTAATGTTTTTCTCATCCTAGTTTCCAATGGTTAACCAAGCCTCCCTCTAATACCAACTCTAGAGACCCAAATCTTGACGTACATTAACATTATAATACCTTTTCAAAATACTTAATACATGACAGAAACCAACACTCAAGGACTGTAATAGTTTAGTGTCTTTGTAAACTCGGAACATAATCTTCTAATCATGGAGAAAGATCTTCAAAATCTCCCATAACGATCTTCCCCTTTTGTTTTCTTACCTAAAACCTTTCTTTATATCCTGGGGAAAAGAAAACATATAAAGGGTGAGCTCAAATTCTCAATAAGGGTAAGCATGGAGAAAATAAAACAAACCATATAAATTTGAACATAAAAACAAGAACATAATGTTTAAACATAAAAACCTTGAGCAATGACATAAAACATGGAAGTACGTAAGGCATAGATCATAATGGGACATCAATCATGATAAAATAGCATGGGAATAAAACTTGTAATTGTGGAAAAACATTAAGCACATGATATAATTTCCATAGTAGCCAAGACATTGCTGGCAAGACTATATTAGTTGACAAAGTCCCTCACTAAACCAATTTTACATGCCATTCCAGCCCTATATTACTGAACCAGATTTACTTGCGATTTCAGCCATGTCTATCTCATGAGATATAAATCATTACCTAATGAATTAAAGGTATATATAGGTCCCACCCATATCATAATGAAATCATTCTTACTTGTGCCACAAAACAATCATACATCATTCATCATAACCCAAAGAATAAAATGGGTTTCATA
Source organism: Viscum album (assembly GCA_963277665.1). Classification (NCBI taxonomy): domain Eukaryota; kingdom Viridiplantae; phylum Streptophyta; class Magnoliopsida; order Santalales; family Viscaceae; genus Viscum; species Viscum album. Next base: position 1,751,348,142 of record OY728128.1, read on the forward strand.
AACATCATCCCATCATAACATAATCCATATAAAATAAATGGATATCATTTCATGATATAAAAAGTGAAACTATGTAAATAATAGAGACATTATACTTGAAACATACACATATGAAATCATGTCATCTTAGATGAAAAATGGTTTTGATAAAGCACTTGAAATGAATTCTTGAGGAAAATATCATTTCTTCTTGAAAATCATTTTCTTTTCAAAAAAAGCCATTAAATTTTTAAAGAAAATGATTTTATTGAAAATAGTCAGGAAATCTTGTATAGTAAGTTTCATGAAAATAAGGTGTTATGAAACCATAAAAATCCGTTCATGCCGTATAAGTTAAAAAAACATTCTACTCGTACTTTTTTCGGAAAAGTCAAAAAGTACCACGTTTGGTAAACAAAAGCAAGATTCCTTCCATAACACGAAGAAAAAGTCAAGATGGGTAAAAATGACTTTAAAAATACATGGGAGAATATTAAACACTTTATGAAAACATTTTTATGGACATCGACGAAAAATATAACCCCAGTAAATACTTACGAATAAGCAATCTCGGATAAAAATGAGATTGCAAAATTATCCCTTACCTTAGGTCTGATATCCTTCATACGTATCCGAACCTCCTCTATAATGATTTAAATAATGTCATTAACTTATTATAGAATCATATTCGTTGATATTATATCATATATGGTTCACTTACAACTTTATATTACCAGTTCATTTGTCAATCCCATGTTAATGAATCTTTTTGGGTAAAATTATTTCATTTGTCGTACGTGTTTTGACTTGTAATTATTCATATGATTACATAGATCATGATTACTTACTTCCAGAATTTAAAACATGATTTATATATAATATATATTCAGAATGTAAATATATATAATAGATCAATAAGTGGAACGAAATACAACGTTCATGGAGACTGTAGACCGTACGTACCCATGAACGCTGTTAATGTTTCCTTATTAAATTGAATGGATTTAAGTAAATAATATATACATAAATCCAGTAACATTATTATTTCATATATCTCATTATTATCCATTATACATACTTTATAATAATTATTTAATTGTTAACATGGGAAATTAATCTCATCGTGTCGTGGAGACGGTAATCCGTACGTACACACGAGCGATGATATCATTCCCATATTTATTGATTGGAAATGGAGTGGATGATATAATATCATAGAATCATAATGATGTTATAATAATCTTATATAGTTATTATTTACACCATAATACACATTGATGTAATGTGGTGGTGGAAAAACAGAATACACCACGACGTGGAGACAATATTCTGTACGTACGCTCACGCAGTGATTTCGTTTTTTGTAGGATGGATAGAAGGTTAAATGGGGTTGTTTCATATTTATAATAACATATCATTATATTAGTTATTGTGATGTTATTACATTATAATAAAACAACTAAATAAGAATAAGTTGAAGAAGAAATAAACATGAAAGAATCGGTAGAAGGTATTACCTTTTTCTCGAAGTGCCTCCTTTGAACTTCCTCTTAGGGCACTAGAGATGGTATTTTGAGAAGACCAGTACCTCTTTAAGATTTATAGGGAAGTGGGTATGTTAAATGGGCAGATAGTGGCCGAGTATCAAGGCTCAAAAGGGTCTGAAGAGAAGAGGGAAGGGGCGCCCTTTTTATAAGGGATGAGAGGGGCACCTTTGGAATCCTCAAAAATAATAATTTAATATAAATTCAAACCCCACATAAAAACCACCAAAAATAACTCAATTATAAGATTAAATGAGATAGGGTTGTAATATCATCAAAAAATCAAATTTAGACATGTTTTGATTTTATTTTAAACCTTATCATTTTGATTTATCCTTATTTAATCTATTTAATTTTATTTGTGGTAATAAAATTCTAAATTTTAAATGGTTATAAATAATCCGTTATGTGTTGTTAATTTTAAATAATTGGATACATTATGACATCATCGACTATATAAATTTCAATTTATAATTTTTAAATATTTTTGTTATTTTTAAACAATTTAATAATATGTTATTTTTATAAAATAAAAATAGTGTCAATTTTAAAACTATTCATTTATTTGAATTTAAATAAAATCCACACAGAGGATATATTCGAACTAGAAATTTTAATAGGTTTATAACATGTCATATTCATCTATAAAATTAGTTTAGCATATTAAATAGTTCATATAATATTTATTTTACTATTTGTAAAACCATTTATTTGATACTTCTCTTAATAAAATAATTTCTACAACATTTTTGTATAATTATTAAATATACATATTTGTTGCATAAAAATTCAAAATAAAATACTAGGATAAAGATAAATCTTATATATTTCATAAGAATACTTTTAGTCTGATTTATCGTCTAAAACACCCAACATTTAAAATTTTATATTTACTAAATTATGAAGGTGACAACTCTGACATCATTTAACATAAAATAATATAAGTGTCATAATCACTTTTATAAGACTCCAAACGGTCATATATTCGGTTCTTGGATGCTTATGGTGTATATATAAACTACCAATAAGTTTTGGACAAGTTTTTGGGCCTTTTATAATGTATTAATATTTCAATAAAAACAATATTATTGATATTTCACTAAATAAACAATTTCTACATCATTAATGTATAAGATAATAAGGTAATTAAATAACTCTTAAAAATTACAAATAAATTACCATGATAAATAAAAAAAATTTAGATTTCAAATGAGTATTTATAACTAAATTTATATTCTGTATAACCTTATATTAAAAATACTTTAATTATTAATGTTTCTGTGAGACATATTTCACTTTCCTTTAAAGAAAATAAACTAAAGGTCTTAATCACATCCTAGTGGGTTCTAATGGATTACTTTTCGACCCAAATATGCCTTAGGAAAAAATATAAGCATCCAATTATATTAATACTAGTTTTAGGGTAATTTTATAATATTATATTTACCCTTAATTTCCCGATTTACCTTTTACTATGGTAAATAAAATTTACCATAGTTACTATTCATAATGCCCAAAAATAAAAAGTAGCCTATTAACATAATTTGGTCCCACTGATTCCAAATATGGAATCCATTTTTCTAAATTCAATACCCAAAATTTTCAGAAATAAATTTAAAATTAATCCCGTTTTTAGGAAAACGAGTTTTAAAAGTTAAAACATTGCAAATGATTGAAATGCTTTTACCTATGAATTCAATGTAAAATCAATTCTAATGACATAAATTATATTAAATGATAAAAATATATTCTATTTATATTTTAAAACCATACGATATTATAATTTAACCAATAGATTATGATGATGAAAAAAATTGTTTTTAATTAAAATATAGCATGTTTTTACTATTAATTAAAATATGAAAGTTATCAGAAAAATATCAAAACATTATCCAAAGTAAATTTTTATATCCTGATTCCAAATAATAATTTTATTTTGTCAAATTGAACTTATAAACATGTCAAAAACTAGATTTAAAGTGGGTGCTCCATTGAAAGGTGGAAAAACTGCATTTTTTTTGAAAAATACTTATTTTACCCGAAAACATTATTTTGTTCTCATACCATATTCTAAAAAATGTGTAAGACGAATAATAATGTTATAAAATTCAAAATTTAGTTAATACTATTCATAATGGCTAGTCCATAAAAATATTATAACAATATATCGTTGTTTAGTGAAACCCGATATTGCGTACTACACACGCTATCAAGGAAGGTCACGATTGCGTGTAATGCAAGCCAAGTCAGGGTGACCTGTAGTGAAAGTCTCCTTTGTTATTGCGTATACCAAAATACAACCATATTTCATTTATAAATTAAACAAAATCTATACTTAATGTTGCGTAGAATAATTTCTACAAAATGAACTTGAAATTGTGTGTAACACGAGCCAAGAATAGTGTTGCGTATACTACAAGCTAATATGGTGTTGCGTATAGAACAAGAAAATATTCGTGTAGCGTACAACAGAAGATATCAATGAAATTAAAAATAATAATTCTAATAACATGTCGGGTTGTCACACATCACATCCTCTTTGTGTGGTGTAATTTCATTTTCATAACACTTCAGGTCATATGAATCATGTGAAACAATATTAATTACATTTAAAGGATCAAATATTATTCTATTTATTGAAAAACAACCATTTGTGGTGTTCCTAGTATTGACAAATCTCCCACATTATTATTCTCTTCAACTAGGGTTTTCATTTTTTGATAACATTAATAAAAATCAAGATCCATCATGTGGAATGAATTCTACTTATTTTGAAAAATATTGTACATTTTTTATTCATATTACTTTCCTTAAATAAATATGATTTCCAAATAACTAAACAACAATTTTGGTGTATTTAATGATTTTTTAGAGCCATTACATTGATTCTTTAGAGATCTATTCACTAAATCAGTCCCTTTGTGATTTTCTTGGCCAAAGTCCCCATCCTTCTTTTTCTTGCTTCCACCAAAACATACATACATGGTTTATTTTAATGTTTCCATTATGTTCCCTTTATAATTATTTCTCTTATTTTGATTTATCACACCCTATATACATCATGGATATGATTTTACTATTATCTCCCTTGTAATTTTATCCCAAGGCTGACTCATTCTTCTTTTGATGCTTTCTGGGAGTATTATGGACTGTAAATTTATTTTTTTCAAGAATTCATCACATTTTTTAATTAATTTATATATAATTATTTTTCAATTTTTTATACATGATGAGATGGGAATACAAAATCTTCATGACCATAAGAATTGTGAACATCAAATATATCACCAAATTGTCAAAATCTAGTTTAGGTAGATAGATTTTTCCTAATACGAATATTTTTCATGTTGTTATTATTTATCACAAAGAAATGAGACTCTATTGAACCTATGGAGTTGATATACTATATTAAGTATCCAATGATCTAATCCCATATCTATTACAACCCCAATAATTCCATACATACATTGTTCCCTTTCCTTAAAATTCTTATTGTCCTAAAATTTCAGTTATATAATAACATTTTTTTAAATTCATCCACTATTTGTTGGATTATTTTGGGGAATAAATAGTTAAAAGATACTCATATCCACCCTTAATATGGTATTTGGCTTCTGATCCCATTTCATCATCCATTATTTTAACCACTGATATTAAACTGGAACTATATATGAAATGAGATTTAAAATAAATATTTTAGTTTGAAATATATGGTTCCTATTCTTGTGATATATATAAGGATGGATCATAGGATGAGACCAATTTATTCTTGAAAGATAATATATAAATTCTATAACAATATCACTCCTCTGAAAATCAGGTGGTAACATCATGTTTTTCCTCAATTTAACCAAAATATTCTTTTTATCTAATTTTGACATTACCTTAGTCACTATTAGGTGAATATTTATTACATTATATATATATCACAATTCATTATACATGGAATGAATATAGACACACACGAACACACACACACACCATGAGTAAGATTATATAAAATGTCCAGTATTCAATAATATTAGTCAATCAGTAGTAGGTATGTGAAAATAAATAGTCACAGAATCCACCATTAACTAAATTGTGATAAAAAATGAGTATAGAGTAGCATAAAATTCATATATCAGAACCTCAATAATTATTTTTAATACCTCCTAAAAGTTTTAAAATAAGTGTAGTAACAACAAAAATACCTTCCTTAATATATAATTTTCATGTTTCTAGTGTACTACTTAGGTCTTATTATTATTCATCTACTACTTTCATAGATATATTAAATGAAATCTAAATATTATATATATATATATTAAAGTTAATACACCCCTCTAATTACTTTTCATAGTAGCAAATAGTAAGTATTTTATCCAATTCATAGTAGAAACTAGATAGGCTGCAATAATCACTTATCCCTCTATGTGTTTGGAGCATCACAATAACTTCTTCTTTTATTTTTATATTGAAATGGCTATAAGGAAATTAATTTTCTATGTGAACTATTTTGAACATAAATCCACATATTATAAATTATTCTTATAGTTATTCAGTAAAAAATAATATTATCACCCCTATTTATTCTTCAACACTCAATAATTTAAATTTTTGGAATGTAGTACGAGATCATCTCATACCAAATTTTATTCAAGATAAAATAATATATATCAGAATATTTGTACTAGAATTTTTTATTCCCTCTTATAAGATTAGCAGTTTTCTTTAAATATTACTGATATTTAAAATACCTTAATACTCAAACTGTAATATCCAATCCTGACTAACCACTGTACATTTATCCAGAATAGGGGGTCATATGGTCTCAAGAACACCTCCCTGTATGCCAGAGGCTTCCAACTAACATTGAGGGTCAGAGGAGGTGATAGTTGGGAGACTATACCATCATGATCCAAGGACAATGGTATATCAGATAATAAATCGTAGAAAATAGTTGAAGCAATATTAAATGAAAGAAAAATAACGAAACAATAACATAAATTGAATATAAATAATGGACAACGCCAAAATAAATCATATGCACCAATTTCTAGATGATGATACACAACTAAAAAGTATACATAAAATAGGAAATAATATATATTATGGAACAAAAAATAATGAAACTCATTTAAATCCAAACAGACTATCTTCACGAGCATCCTCAGATCAATCTCGGTCCTCTGGTCATAACTCCCTAAAATAAGAAAAACAACACAATCAAGATTTCATGGTCCCATAAACATAAGGTCTATTTGGGTACCACCATGCAATGGTAGCCATAGTTTGGTGTTAGATATAAATCCTAGCAGGTTTCCACCCACAAGTTATTCAATTGAATCCAGTTCGTGAATATAATTAAAATACTATGAAACTAATATAAATAATAAAAAAACTGAAATAAATAATTAACCTCCCCACTCAGGTTCCTTAAGGACACGAGACGACTATAAACGCTTCAACTTATGGATATAATAATAATTATAGAACAGTATCCATCTGTATATAGAAATAATATATACATAGTATAGTATATATCACACCACTACTGGAAAAGGGATCTTTCCCAACAGTTGTGTACCAACGGTTCAAAGAACCGTTGGCATATCATATCTTTCCCAACGGTTTCTATAAACAGTTGGGAAAAACCCCTCAATGCATAGTTTTCCCAACGGTTGTATGAAACTGTTGGGAAAGATAGGTTTTTCCCAACGGTTCTTAAGAACTGTTGGGAAAAGTGGTGAAGGACCCTTGTTTTCCCAACGGTTATATGGAAACCGTTGGGAAAGATGGTTTTTCCCAACGGTTCTTAGAACCGTTGGGAAAAGTGGTGAAGAAATTGGGAAAGGTTGGTCTTTCCCAACGGTTATAAAAAACCGTTGGGAAAAAAAAGCCCCAAATACCAAATCGAGCCAGCGGCCTCCCCACATTACAGAAGCATTCACCTCGTGTCCTCCTGGAGCGATTTCTTGCGGAAGGACCTCCCAATCCCCACATCATCCATCAGATCAGCACCTACCAGGTTAGACTCCTATATTTTATCAACAATATAGTTCCAGCTCTTATAAATCATATACTTCTATTCTTGATTTTGTTATTCCCAATTATTAGGGTTTTTGTAAAAATTTATGATTGTTTCATGGTGGTCATGTGCACCACTATAGGTACATTGATTCACTAATTTATTTTGGTATTTCCATAAAATTCGAATACAATTTATTAATGAATCAATGTTGGGTGTTAACATGAAATTCATGTTCTTTATTTTTGTTGAACACCTTATTTATGGTATGGGGTAAGATTATTTAAAGTGTAAACAAATACTTATATAGAATTTCCTTGTAAAACCTGATGGTTTAATTCTAGTTAAATGGAATCATAATTTTTTATGTTATTAATATTTAGTAATTGGTGAGGTGAATCATATATGTATATGAAAAATAGATCAAGATCATTTAGTATTGGATAGAATTATTCCCTAGTAATGTGAGACCCTTATGTTGTTGGGTGAGTATGGAGTAGTGAGATATATTGCTTTTTACTTACCTTTTTTCAATTCTATGAGCTAATGATGGCATGCACTAATTTTTTGAGATCTTTCAATGTTTTTATGGTTTTGATAGTGATCCATGATGTGCATCCTAGTATGTAAGATCCAGTTGGGTATTAGACCCTAGATTGGGTGAATTTGTATGCGGTAGGGTGCTTTCTAGGATGGGTTGTAGTGATGTGATGGTAACATATGAGAGGGGTGGGTCTTACTAATGTGGATTCATTCTATATCATAAGCATGTAAATATAATTTTTATTATGATAACTAAATGTGAATGATGTGTGATCAAATATTGTCTTATCCTGGAGAATTCCTTGTGATATATTGATATAGTGGCATGAGTGATGATGCATGTGGTGACATGACCAACATACATGCGTTTCATGGTTAGTGATCAATTAGGCTAATGATCCTATGATCATTGGGATGTGACTCTCAACGATTCAAGAAGAGTTATTAATATGATAACATGAGGGTGTGTTCCTATTTGGTTTTGTCATTCGGTCAGTTTGGACCCCCCCACGCGCGTTTATCAAGCGCGCGCAACGCTTAAAGAACGCATAATGAGACCTCCCGCGCAGACCGCACGTCCGATTGACGTTCCGTCTGTGTGTGCACGTCGCGAATAATAATGGGATTGTTGTCCTGTGATTTCAGGTCAATCTGATGTCGTCCGCTATGAGTTTGAACGTTAGACGCCCATTTTGGCCGTTTATGACACCAGAACGGCGTTACCGGTCACCACGGGCACACGGCACGTCCTATTGACGTGCCTTCTGCTCGCCCACATCACAATTCACTCAACCTTTGATGTCGTCCGATTTCACGCCATTCGGAATTCATTCGGCCAGTTTGGACCCCCCCACGCGCGTTTCTCAAGCGCGCGCAACGCTTAAAGAACGCATAATGAGCCCTCCCGCGCAGACCACACGTCTGATTGATGCGCCTTCTGCGCGTGCACGTCGCGAATAATAATGGTATTGTTGTCCTGTAATTTCAGGGCAATCCGATGTCGTCCTCTATGAGTTTTACCGTTAGACGCCCGTTTTGGCCGTTTATGACACCAGAACGGTGTTCCCGGTCACCGCGGGCACACGACACATCCGATTGATGTGTCGTCTGCTTGACCACATCACAATTCACTCACCCTTTGATGTCGTCCGATTTCAGGCCATTCGGACTTCTTTCGGCCAGTTTGGACCCCCCACGCGCTTTTATCAAGCGCGCACAACGCTAAAAGAACGCATAATGAGTCCTCCCGCGCAGACCGCACGTCTGATTGACGTGCCGTCTATGCGTGCACGTCGAAAATAATAATGGGATTTTTGTCCTGTGATTTCAGGTCAATCCGATGTCGTCCGCTATGAGTTTGACCGTTAGACGCCCGTTTTGGCCGTTTTTGACACCAGAACGGCGTTCCCGGTCACCGCGGGCACACGGCACGTCCGATTGACGTGCCGTCTACTCGACCACATCACAATTAACTCACCCTTTGATGTCGTCCGATTTCAGGCCATTCGGACATCGTTCGTCCAGTTTGGACCCCCCCACCCCCACGCGCGTTTATCAAGCGCCTGCAACACTTAAAGAACGCATAATGAGCCCTCCCATGCAGAACACACGTCCGATTGATGTGTCGTCTATGCATGCACGTCGAGAATAATAATGGGATTGTTGCCCTGTGATTTCAGGTCAATCTGTTGTCGTTCGCTATGAGTTTGACCGTTAGACGCCTGTTTTGGCCGTTTATGACACCAGAACGGCGTTCCCGGTCACCGCGGGCACACGGCACGTCCGATTGACATGCCCTCTGCTCCACCAAATCACAATTTACTCACCCTTTGATGTCGTCCGATTTCAGGCCATTCGGACATCGTTCGGCCAGTTTGGACCCCCCCACGCGCGTTTATCAAGCACGCGCAACGCTTAAAGAACGCATAATGAGCCCTACCGCACAGACCGCACATCCGATTGACATGTCGTCTGCGCGTGCACGTCACGAATAATAATTGTATTGTTGTACTGTGATATCAGGTCAATCCGATGTCGTCCGCTATGATTTTGACCGTTAGACGCCCGTTTTGGCCCTTTATGACACCAGAACGGCGTTCCCGGTCACCGCGGGAACACGACACGTCCGATTGACGTGCCGTCTGCTCGACCACATCACAATTCATTCACCCTTTGATGTCGTCCGATTTCAGGCCATTCGGACTTCGTTCGGTCAGTTTGGACCCCCCCACGCCCGTTTATCAAGCGCGCGCAACGCTTAAAGAACGCATAATGAGCCCTCCCGTGCAGACCGCACGTCCGATTGATGTGCTGTCTGTGCGTGCATGTCGAGAATAATAATGGGATTGTTGTCCTGTGATTTCAGGTCAATCTGTTGTCGTCCGCTATGAGTTTGACCATTAGACGCCTGTTTTGGCCGTTTATGACACCAGAACGGCGTTCCCGGTCACCGCGGGCACACGGCACGTCCGATTGACATGCCCTCTACTCGACCACATCACAATTTACTCACCCTTTGATGTCGTCGGATTTCAGGTCATTCGGACATCGTTCGGCCAGTTTGGACCCCCCCACGCGCGTTTATCAAGCGCGCGCAACGCTTAAAGAACACATAATGAGCCCTACCGCACAGACCGCACATCCGATTGACGTGCTGTCTACGCGTACACGTCACTAATAATAATTAGAATGTTTCACGGTGGTTTCAGCACAATCCGAGGTTGTCCTCTATGAATTTGCCCGTTGGACGCCCGTTTTGGCCGTTTATAACACCAGAACTGCGTTGTCGGTCACCGCGGGCACACGACACGTCCAACAGACGTTCCGTCTGCTCGACCACTTCATAAATCACTCACCCGTATTTATCGTCTGATTTCAGGTCATTCCGACATCGTTAGGCCCGTTTGGACCCCCCTCACGCGCGTTTACGAAGCGCGCGCATCACTTAAAACACGAATATTGAGCCGTACTGCGCAAACCACACGTCCGATTGACGTGAGGTCTACGCGTACACGTCAAGAATAATAATTAGAATATTGCACGGTGGTTTCAAGTGAATTTAAAGTCGTCTGCTATGAATTTGACCGTTTGACGCCCGTTTTGGCCGTTTATGACACCCGAACTGCGTTCTCGGTCACCGCGGGCACACGACACGTCCGATTGACGTGCCGTCTGCTCGACCACTTAATAAATCACTCACCCGTATTTGTTGACTGATTTCAGGCCATTCTGACTTCGTTCGGCCTATTTGGACCCCCTCGCGCGCGTTTACGAAGCATGCTCATCACTTAATACACGAATATTGAGTCGTACCGCGCAAACCGCACGTCCGATTGACGTGACCTATGCGCGTACACGTCACGAATAATAATTAGAATGTCTCACGGTGGTTTCAGCTCAATCCGGAGATGCGGTGTGGCCGACACCACTCAAAGTGTCCGTCTTTTGTTTCAAAAGGACGTCATTTTAAGTGAAAAGCATCAACTGGCATACGGAAAACCGACCAAACACATTCTGAATCTGTTGATAATTTATCCCAACAATCCATGGGTCATATGTGACGTGTACGAGCCAACCTGGGAAGAATCCAAGTCGCGGTGTGGCCGGGATAAGTCTAAGTGGCTCTCTTTTGTTTAAAATGGACACCATTTTAAGTACATACTGAAAAATGACCAAACGGATTCGGTTTCCATTGAAAATTTATGAGAACGATCCATGGGTAATATGTGACGTGTACGAATCAACCCCGCCACAATAGGAGACGCGGTGTGGCTGACACCACTCAAAGTGTCGGTCTTTTGTTTCAAAAAGACGTCATTTTAAGTGAAAAGCATCAAGTGACATACGAAAAACCGACCAAAGGCATTCGTACTGTGTCGATACTTTAGCACAAGGATCCATGGGTCGTATGTGACGTGTACGAGTCAATCCCGCCTCAATCCGAGGAGCGGTGTGGCCGACACCGTTCTAACTGTGTCTCTTTTGTTTAAAATGGACAGGATTATAAGTGAAAAGAACAACTGACATATGCAAAACTGACCAAACGCATTCCGAATCTGTTGATAATTTATCACAATGATCCATCGGTCATATGTGACCTGTACGAGCCAACCTGGGCTCAATCCGAGTTGCGGTGTGGCCGAGATCAGTCTAAGTGGCTCTCTTTTGTTTAAAATGGACATCATTTTAAGTACATACGGAAAACCAACCAAACGCATTCGGTTTCCATTGAAACTTTAGGAGAACGATCCATGGGTCCTATGTGACATGTAAGAATCATCCCCGCCTCAATCCGACATGCGGTGCGGCTGACACCACTCAAAGTGTCCGTCTTTTGTTTCAAAAGGACATCATTTTAAGTGAAAAGCATCAACTGACATACGCCAAACTGATCAAACACCTACGAGTTCTGTTAAAACTTTAGTAAAATGATACATGGGTCATATGTGACGTGTACGGGTCAACCCCTCCACAAACCGAGCCACGATGTTGCCGATACCACTCAAACTCTCTCTCTTTTGTTCAAAATGGACTAAATTGTAAGTGAAATCAACAACTGACATACGGGAAACGGACCAAACGCCTTAGGATTATATTGAAACATTAGTAAAACAATCCATTGGTCATATGTGACGTGTATGAGTCAACTCTACCTCAATATGAGGCACCGTGGGGCCGGGACCATCCAAACTGCCTCTCTTTTGTTAAAAATGGACAATAGTTTACGTACATACGCCAAACCGATCAAACGGATTCTGATTGTGTTTTAACGTTATGAAAATGATAAATGGCTCATATGTGATGTGTAAGAGTAAACCCCGTCTCAATCCGAGGCCCGGTGTGGCCGACACAACTCAAAGTGCCTCTCTTTTTTTTAAATGTATTTAATTTTAAGTGAAAACAACAACTGACATACGAGAAACCGACCAAACGCCTATTAATTATGTCTAAACTTTAGGACAACAATCCATGTGTCATATGTGATGTGTACAAGTCAACCCCGCCAAAAACTGAGCCACGGTGTGGCCAGGACTACTCAAAATGTATCTCTTTTGTTAAAAATGGACTAAATTGTAAGTGAAATCAACAACTGACATACGGGAAATGGACCAAACTCCTTCAGATTCTATCGAAACTTTAGGACAAAGATCCATGGGTCATATGTGATGTTTAAAAGTCAATATCGCCTCAATCCGAGCTGCGGTGTGGCCGGAACTACTCAAACTATCTCTCTTTTGTTTAAAATGGACATAATTTTAAGTGAAAACAACAACTGACATACGCCAAACCAACCAAACGACTTCTAATTCTATTAAAATGTTACTAAAATGATCCATAGATCACATTTGACGTGTACGAGTCAACTCTGCCACAATCTGAGCCGCGGTGTGACCGGGACCACTCAAACTGTCTCTCTTTTGTTCAAAATGGACTAAATTGTAAGTGAAATCAAAAACTGACATACGGGAAACTGACCAAAAACTTTCGGATTCTATTTATATTTTAGGAAAACGATCCATGGGTCATATGTGATGTGTACGAGTCAACCCAAACTCAATCCGAGGCACCGTGGGGCCGGGACCACCCAAACTGCCTCTCTTTTGTTCCAAAGGGACAATATTTTATGTACATACGCCAAACCGATCAAACAGATTATGATTGTGTTTAAACTTTAGGAAAATGATTCATGCCTCATATGTGACGTGTATGAGTCAACCCCGCCTCAATCCGAGGCCCGGTGTGGCCGACACCACTGAAAGTGGCTCTTTTTTTAAAAATGTACTTAATTTTAAGTGGAAACAATAATTGACATACAGAAAACTGACCAAATGCCTACGGATTCTGTATAAACTTTAGGAAAACAATTCATGGGTCATATGTGATGTTTACGAGTCAACCCCACCTCAATCCGAGCCACGGTGTGGCTGGGACCACTAAAACTTTCTCTCTTTTGTTTAAAATGGACTAAATTGTAAGTGAAATCAACAACTGTCATACGGGAAACCGACCAAATGCCTTCGTAATCTATTTACACTTTAGGAAAACAATCCATGGGTCATATTTGATGTGTAAGAGTCAATACCACCTCAATCAGAGGCATGGTGAGGCCGACACCACCCAAACCGTCTCTCATATGTTAAAAATGGACAACATTTTACATACATACGCCAAAATGATCAAACAAATTCTGATTGTGTTGAAACATTAGGATAAAAATCCATGGCTCATATGTGACATGTACGAGTCAACGCCGCCTCAATCCGAGGTCCGTTGGGGCCGAAACCACTCCAAGTGTCTCTCTTTTGTTTAAAATGGACATAACTTTAAGTGAAAACAACTGTTGACAAACGCCCAACCAACCAAACGCATTAGGATTCTATTGAAACTTTAGAAAAACGATCCATGGGTCATATTTGACTTTTACGAATCAAACCTACCTCAATCCAAGCCACGGTGTGGCCAGGACCACTCAAATTGTCTCTCTTTTCTTGAAAAGGGACTAAATTGTAAGTGATATCAACAACTGACATACGAGAAACAGACCAAATACCTTCTAATTCTTTTGACAATTTAGTAAAACAATCCATGGGTCATATGTGACATGTATGAGTCAATCCCACCTCAATACGAGTCACCGTGGGGCGGGGACCACCCAAACTACCTCTCATATGTTCAAAATGGATTAATATTTTACGTACATATGCCAAACCGATCAAACGGATTTTGATTGTGTTGAAACTTAAGGAAAATGATCCATGGATCATATTTGATGTGTACCAGTCAACCCAGCCTCAATTTGAGGCATGGTGTGGCACTTACTGAGTTACAAGTGATGAGACTCCTATGAAAATACCTTTTCACTATATATTATAAAAGTGGTTGTCGTATGAAGATTGAAATGGGTGTAAATAATATTTGACTTATTGAAACTCTGATTCAACTATACTGGATGATTTTTGTCATATGAAGATTGAAATGGGGAATTATTCACCACGACTCTATTCAAAGATGTGGTGTTCTTTGTTGTTGTTTTAAGTGTGTCAGTGTTTTTGTCATATGATGATTCAAATGGGGAATTATTCAGCATGATTCTATTCAAAGAGGTGGTGTTTTTTTCAGTGTTGTTTTTTATGCAGGTGCACTGGAGGGGCCACTGGAGGAGCTGCTGACAATTCTGAAAATACTGAATACCAACGGTTGTAAACCGTTGGTATACTTTGCCATACGTAAACATATTCCAACGGTTTCCATGGAAACCGTTGGCAAAAAATCTATACCAACGGTTTACAACCGTTGGTATAAAATAAAAACCATTGAATTCCCAACGGTTTCATGAAAACCGTTGGGAAAAATACTATACCAACGGTTGTGAACCGTTGGTATAAGATGAGAATATAGTATTCCCAAACCGTTGGGTAAACCTATACCAACGGTTCAGCAAGAACCGTTGGCAAATCCACACCTACAGTGGGCTACCCCAACGGTTTACTTCAAACCGTTGGTATATATCTTTCCCCACGCCTTACTTCCCTACGGTTTGGACAACCGTTGGTATAGAATATACCAACGGTTCTCCAGCCTATACCAACGGTTCTAAACCGTTGGTATATCCTTTATTTCCAGTAGTGCACCCACCTATATAAACAAAATGTGTGCTGATGCAACTGGCCATATAGTTGGAATACTAGGTGTTGGCCAGACTGGTGCGTAACACAATCATCAATAACCAGTATAATTAAGCCTATAAGCTCTAACAATGGGTTTATTCCCAACAGCTCATGATGAATGTGACATTCCATTCTATTCACTCAATATGCTGAGTGTTATTTCATTTCAACACTTGAGAATATGGTGAGTGTGCTGTCATTCCAAACCTCACTCAGAAATGGGGAACTTCATACCCAATATCCTAATAATGCCAACGGTGTGAGGTACTATGAATCAACACCTGTTGTAAGGGAACATGATACCTCTATACTCAATAGAACCCTAAACATTTTTCCACATCCTATATCAAGGTGTAAACATATTTATAATAATAATTGAATCCATGAGGAATTAACTCTCATGATTTACATTTAATAATCCCATTATAAAAATGGGCATTTCATTCATTATAATTCATATTATGCATATAAATAAATATGAAAATTTTTTCAGGGCCTTAATACCCATTACATTTAATTTCACATAAAATATTTAATATAAACAAGGAATAGAATTTCAAATTTGACATTTAATTTATCCATTATTGGAAATACACCATGAACAAGTAATTATTTTTTATATCAACAAATCATTTAAATAAAACTACAATCAGGGAGAAACTATTCAATAAATGACACATCATTTAATCTATCTTATAGTGGAAATTCATTTAACAATGTTCAAGGAGACACTAAGATGTTATCTTTTTCAATTGGGGTTTTACCTACATGCTAAAATGCCATTTTTAAGGCAATCCATACAATTTATGAAACGTCCAAGCACTTAGAAGGTGGTTTGGTTTATT
The DNA here is from genome assembly GCA_963277665.1 of Viscum album. Taxonomy (NCBI): domain Eukaryota; kingdom Viridiplantae; phylum Streptophyta; class Magnoliopsida; order Santalales; family Viscaceae; genus Viscum; species Viscum album. Next base: position 1,751,364,730 of record OY728128.1, read on the forward strand.
TAACACTTGTATAATGGAGGTTAAATCTTATTAAGAATAACCAAAGTGAAAATGTATAAATCATGACATATTCCACACCTTAACAAAATCATAGTATAAAAAATATACTCCATAATGCCAAAAAATATGCAATTCACTAATAAATACAATTTGGTTTAGAAGACATAACACCTCATTAGATGGGTTTTGTTATAAAAGCATGACATTGTTCATCAATAACTAATTTAGCACAAATAATTCTCAAATATCGAAATCATATCTCAAATCACTTTTAATCTGCCTGAAAATCATTTTTTTCACATTTTCAGAAGCCGGTTTAAGGGGTTGCTGATACCCATTACACCATTTCACCACATCCTTTTAACCACATCTCCACATCCAGATGAAATAAACATTTCAAATTTCAAATTCAAATCCACCGCTAGCCGCCACGAGCTTCGAACTAGCGTCATCTTCAAGCTCCCACGATCGCTTCAAACCTGTCAACGAATCCCGCGGCAGAGCTGACATGCCTCACACCACGCACCGCACGTCAATCCCTCACTGTGCAATACCCCGCATGCAAATCGAAAGCCACGCGATGACCCAAACACCGTCACACACCCACTTTCACCAGAACACCGATGAGGTACACTGGCTCCCATCGTCATCTTCACCGGAGACCATCGTCGTCTTCCCTGGCGAGCTTCACTGATATCAATAATATCACCGTCGGAGAAACATCCCGACACCAGAACATCAACGTCTTCACCCAAATCACCAAGAAAATAGAGAAAAGGCCTAAAAACTTCACCCCCGTCTCACAGAAAGGAATTAATTGAAAAAACTCCATGATATACAACAAAACCTCCACTCCAGCAACCATCACAAACAACAAAAATCAAAGAGATGAAAAGAAATTCCACCAAAGACCAAATCAAGCCGCTCTAGAAATGGCACCACAGCATCACCCTGACTCGGAAAATCCCGTCTCCACCTAAACAACTGACCACATCAGACACAGCAAGACCCCAACGAATTCGGAAGAGAAGAGAAGGAACCCACAAACCGTCGACAAACGAGCGCGACTCCCCAACACTGAAAAAATCTCACCATAGGGCAACCACAAGAAGCCGAGAACAACACCAGGAGCGCTCCAAAGAGTATGTCGTCGACGCAGAACGGTCTTACACCCGCAGATCTGAACCACCACCCACTGAAGACCAAAGCGAACCTTCACAGCAAAAGGGAAGACCACAAACCCGCTAGACACAAACACCACAGAGAGCCTCCACCAACCCACCGAACGCGGGGGGAAACACCATGTCTTCCGTAGTGAAGGAGCTGCGATAGCGAGAGAAAAAAAAACCTAGGTCGGGAGCCCTTTACGGGCACATTCCAGCATTCTCCTTCATTTCCAATCACATTTAATCTGCATTTAAGAAATATGGAATTCATGTTAATTCAAATATAAAGTTCATCATGGCACATAAGAAGTTCCATTATCATTTGGGGTCTCATGTACTAGGTGAAAACACATTTACATGACCAATTGAATTCTTAGAAAGAATTTAGGATATTTAATTCATTAAATTAAATTCCAAAAATTTAATCCTGCACATCCATTAGTGCCTTTGATTAATTTTTTCTTACTCTATTTACATAACAACACTCAAAAGGTGCAATAAATAGTGCATTGATCAGTTTCATATGATAGAACCAATTTTAAGGAAACACGTGACAAAGGCTAGTGTGTGGTGTAATTTAAACAATCAAAAGATGTTGGAAAAATTAATTAAGAAGACTTAGACAACCTACCCCATACTTAGTAATTTCCACTCATCCAATATTAAGGTCTGATTCACTATGGTTTAGATGAAAATAATGAAACCTACATTTTTCTAAAATTTGGAAAATGAGCTTCAACCTCAGTAACTTTGTCCTGAGAAGATTAAGTGAATCATGTCTGAAATGGAATCTATATACAATAGATATAGATCTATAGATGCCGATGATGTTTTATTCTGACTTCATATAGATGAGTTATCATAATTCCCATAATATGGAGGAAGAAGAAACCCATGACACACATGAGGACCTTACACGGTAGGAAGAGGAGAAGAAATGGGGATAATAGAATGTTAACCTCATTATGAGAAATTTTTTAATTTCACCCACATAAGTAGGTTTCATGGTTTGGTCATATGGTTTGGCCAAACAGTCCACCAACTGCATGGCTCCTTCTTCCTAGGAAACCCACCTTGCATGGTTGTGCCACATGATTTTCCTAACCGTACACAAACCGTGTGGTGAATTATATGAGGGTACTACCTATGTGGAAATAACCATGATGGATATGAAATTGGTTTGGTTAAATCTTTTGAAACCCATGTTAGAAACTTATTCTCCCCTAATATAGGCTGCATAGTTTGATGTTGAGGGCCACACTATTTTATAAAAACCATGCCCCTCGATCAGACCACCCAAACCTTGATATTTTGGATTAGAACACACCCAAAACACATCAAGACACCCGAGGTCCCTATAAAACATTTAACCAAGTCCAAAAATAACCCAGTGAGGTGTTACAAATCTCAAAATTACATTCCAAATCATGGTTCGATGATCAACCCATCTAGTAAACACCAAAATACAAATCTAGTTGGAATTTCACGATGGATCGAAAAGATGAGATGTTATAACCTCTAGACATTATAACTTCTCATCCCCAAAATGATTTCAAGAAAAATGAAAACATAATCCAGAATTCAAGGGTCTTGATGTTTCATTTAAAAGGTTGCGTTGCATTTTAAACACCCAAAAGTATTAACACTTACGCTATGAAAAATCGATCCAACAGTCATTTTCTTATTGAATAACTATAACGATGCATACATGATCATGTTACCTAAATACATGATCACATCATTATCTCTTTAATCATCAGACTAATAGTGCTTCCCACTACTGGGGTTTCTATATTTAATAGACAATTTTGAAATATAGTACACCCCACTGCTAGAATTTCCTTAAAAAATTATTTTAAGTGTTCAAGAAATGATCCTGGCATGATTTATTTTACAATTCATACACGATTACATATGAATACATAAAATAAACCTCAACATAAATAAATTTTCAAATTCTAATTTACCAAACTAAAAGTAGTCACACAATTATTTCTAGAAGTCACTTTCAATCCTTATACCACACCACCATTAACCCAATGGTGTGCTTTAAAATGGTTCCATAAGAAAATATACGTTAAAAAATAGGGCTATGAGGTCGATCCATCTATGAAAGACGGTTCTCAATTTTCTCTTCTTAGAAGGACAACATATTACCAACAGAACCACAATGCCTTCCTCCAAGGAATCTTTCATTTACAAGAAGAACATTCACCAAATTCTATGCTTGAATTACTTTGACATTACGGTGATCAAACATCACTTGACCATTTAATTCATCATTACAAAGAATGAACAAGTGTGTAACCTAGATCTATCCCACTAGAATCAACACTTTATTTAAAAAACAGCTCTACGCATAAAAAAAAGTCCTGGGTAACCTAATATTTATCAAACTGCAGCCTAATGAAGAATCTTATGGTACTCATTTCCCCATGTTTACAAGTGTGACATTGTTGTGAGGACAAAATGTCCACATCCATTAATTGATTGATCCTAGAGTGACATCCACCTGATGGTCATGTCAGGGAAGAATTAATGGTGTCCAAGAGTTCTTACAAGGTGTTCCTACATGAGAAACCATATATCAATCAAGGAAAACCATGCCTTAAAGAAAACAATTCCTACAACGTCAAAATATAATTGATATTACTCTTCAATCCCAATTGATTTTAAAACGTTAGTGCAAGGTATGACCGAAACTCTTTTAGTGCACCATGTATGATGTCAATATAGGGGACATGATCATCTCATCTAGATGAATACACTAATAGGATTGATTTGTTTCCAAAAAACAAAGAAAACCAAAAGAAGAATAGTCGAACCACTTCAAGTCAACTTCTTGATAAAAGCTCGACTTCACCTACCAACACATCATCACCAAAAAATTACTATTCTCTCACCACCAAAGGCATTCCATGATAGTTCAAGATTTACCACCAATGATCATAAAAATACAACAATATTTACCAGGGGTCATATAAAAAAAATAACCATATCAACATCATGATTCCAAGTAAGAACTAACATGTACACAAGAACTGACACGACGCTCCACACCATTGCAGTGTTTTAGTCATTGAAAGAAGAAATTTTCCAGCTTCTCATAAGAATGATAAATCAAATTAATCTTCAAAAACAAACATTTATGCAATTGGTATGAAAAAATATAATTTCAATGGCATGCCAAAATAGTTAATTTTTTAAAAAGTAATCTTGAACATTGGGATTAACATGATTCCTTTAACACATAGGTTACTCTACTACAAAGATGACATGAGAACACACTATATAGCTAAAATATCAATGAATTCTCTAAACCCAACTAGATAGTTACATCATCTAGAAACTAGATGGGTATCATATATATCAATATAAACTTACATACAAGTATAGAAATAAAACAGAACCTCCTGGGTATTACCATTAGGCTTGCCTTCCCCATGAATTTATGTATTAGATGGATCACAAAAAAAAACTAGCTCAATGTTGTTATGTACCATTTGATTGTAAAATAGACTAATGACCTCCTAAGTCACCCAAAGAAATAAGAATAGGGTCACAAGCCCAATTATGTTCCCGACTATTCCATTGGAATGTCTAACCAACTGAAATCGATCATCAATCCATTACAATTCCTATAAAAATGTCAATGAAAACCTGACCAACCATCTGAACTGGGGTTTTATTTATAAACACAAAGTATTACTAGGGAAAACGACACCTGAAAAGTACCATAAAAAATCATGGAACCAGCATAGAACATAAGGTATAAGGGTGATACATAACTTGGGATATCCCCTTACAAAGTCATAAAAATGGATCATATTGCTTAGTCAGGCCAAACAAAAATTCACCAAGCCTATGAGCCCGTTATTCCTACCATTTCTAAGAGGAAAACGGGGCCCATGAAAAATGTTGACATTTATGTTCAAAGGAAACTGAATGAGAAGTTCAATATACCCTTACACAAGGGTTTTAAAATTATGTACACCATGTTACATTCAATTTTTAATCCATTACATTGATTGATATTTGATATTTAAACAATTAAAAGAATTAAAACTAAACATCAAATAATAACATGTAGGTATTTTAAAACGCCATTTTGAAACACTAACCATTTGTTGAAATCACATAATAATTGGTAAATTTATCATATTAATTAATTATTAATAGATAATGTGACCTATGAGGGTACCATTAAACCAACCCATCTTCATTAAAATAAAATCCAAAACTAGTTTTTTAAATTATCAAAATTCCAAAACGCCTAAATCAATTTTTCTCATTAGAAACATCCCCCAACTAACCCACATTGTTCTATTTGTTCATTTTAAAAGTTAATCACATGACCAATATTGACATGTGATAGAGACAGTAGCCTTTGTTGGGTTAAAAAAATCATTTTAACCTTTAAACATTAACCACCTTTACATTTTTTAAAGTTTTCTAAAAACATATATATCTCAAAGATGGTTCATGTAAAAATGTTAAACGTTCCCAATTATAAGGTTCCCATACACCTTACAAATAAAAACTAGTTATTGTTTAATCACAACCAATAAATCAATCCCATGCACGAAGTTATATATATATATATATATATATCAAATAGTAATAGCATGTTATCGTTAGCAATAAACAAAAAAAAACATGTTATAAGAATATAAGAATAATATACAGGCATGGTTGGATAATTATTTAGGTATCAAGACAATATATTTAAATTCTAAACAAGTCCCCCAAGCATTTTTTATAAGAAGATATGATAAAGAGAACAAATTCATGGAATAACACTCAAGGAACAAAAATCATATCTGTGAAATGATCGACAAATGCAACTACATAGAATGATATATGCATGGAATTTTAATATCTATGTGACTATAATGATGCATGTAATGATACTTCTATTCCATACTAGGACAAGTGAAAAGTACCAGAATCTCATAAAATAATATGTAGTGGAATGTACACTAATTCCTAAAAGTGAAATCCCAATCAAATGTAACTGAAAAAACATGAGAAATAGTCACATCCCTGACCGCTTGGAATTTTCTTCATACATGGGTTGACAAATCCCGTGAACTTCTATTTACCAAGAACCACCACATTCCAAGTCTCCTATCTACCATCCCAAAATAGCAATACAAAGGAAAATTTCTTCTAAAACCACTTTGTAAAGTCCCTGTCTGACTAAAAACTAAAAGGTTTTCCAAACTGGTGGGTCACATGGTCTCAAGAATAAATCCCCGTATGCGAGAGGATGCCCACTAGAAGTGAGGGACCAAATAGGTGAGTGTGGAGAAACTATACCTCAATGATTAGAGTAGCACAACTGAATATTAGGTAATAAATTATAGAGAATAGTGGAATTAGTATTAAATAATATAAAAAGCATTAGAAGTGTAATATATACTAAATATAAACAATGTCCAATGACAATATATATTAGTTTCATGCATGTTTAGATAATGATTCAAAACTAAATAGTATATATATTGTAGGAAACAATATAGAGTACAGTAAAAAAATAAATAAAATAAGTAAAATCCCCAAGGGATATCTTCACTAGCATCCCATGCTCTAGTACAGTCATGCACTCTTAACTCCGAGGTATAAGAAAAACAACACAAGAAATAACCCATCATCCTATAAATATATGTTCTACTTGGTTACCCTAATGTAATGTTGGCCCGAGCAGGGTGTTATATATAAATCCCAGTAAGTTATAACCCATGGTGTCTAAAACCTAATCTAGTCAGTGAATATAAGTAAAATATTGTGCGGGTAATAAGAATAATAAATGAAAATAAAATAAATAATTAACCAACCCAATCAGGTTCTTTAAGGACACTTGGTGACAATAACTTCTTCGGATCATGGATTAAATAATACTTTCTAAAAAATAACAATATATTTATAGAAATAATATATATATTGTATAGTTATATATTTCACCCACCTATATGAACAAATTCTATACCAATACAATTTGAAATATACTTGGAATACTAGGTTCTACCTAGATCGGGGATGTAACTCAATCATGCATAACTATTCCTAATGAGACTTTATGATCCAACATAGGATACATTCCCTACATCTCATAATGTGTGGGATATGTAGTGCTCGTCACTCGATATGGTGAGTGTGCCATCATGTCAACACTTGGGAAAGCAATGAGTGTGAAATCATGTCAACACTTACCCAGAAACATGGTGAATTATACCCACCGTTATAATACTTTCAATAGTGTGAGACATCATGGCTCGAACCACAAAGAAAGGGAATGTGATACTACCATTCTCAACTGAATCATTTGAATTGTTCGATATCCAATATCATGGAATAGACATATTTTTAATAACAGTTGAATTCATGAGGCATTGAATATCATGATTTAAATTTAATAATACCATTATAAACAGGGGTGTTTCATTTATTATAATTAAAATTATGCATGTACTTAAAAATTAAATGATCTATGTAGGTTTACCATTAATTAAATTTCATTTCACATAAAATATTTAATATAATCAAGGCATACCATTTAAAATATAAAATTCAATTTATCCAAGGAAGACAACACACCATGAAAACACCATTCAAAAATCAGTACTTCTAGCTTTAGAAGAAAACACACCTCATTAAAGTAGTTTTATGATAAAAAAGTGTCAATTCTTATAAACAACACATTTATAAAAAATACGTATCAAATATAGAAGTCATATCATAAATAACATTAAAGATTTATTTTATAAATATAAAACTCAATGAAATTCTAATATAAAGTTCAACATAGAACTTAAGAGTTTCCATTTTCTTTTGGGATATCATCTATAAGGGTAAAACCATTTAGACTCCAAGTATAATGATTATAATGTGTTCTTATCATTTAATTAATTTAACTAAAATTGTCCAATTTAAGACAGAACACCCATGGGTGTCAGTGATCAAGGTTATCTTCATCAATTTACCATAAATTGCTCGATGGGTGCAATAAATGGTGCATTGATCAATATAATATTAAGGAATTTTTTTTAAGGAATCACGAGAAAAAAAAATAGTATGGAAGGATAGATATAATCATAAAATGATGAAAAAATAAAGGAAAATTTTATAGACCACTTAACTCATACTTTATATATTGCAGTCATCTAATATAATGTTCTCATTCATCCTAGTTTGATTGAAAATGAGAAACAATCATTTAACCAAAAAATATACATACGAGTTTTCACCTTGATGAATTTTTCTCATGAAGATTAAATAAAAAATTGTTAAAATTGAATCGAGAACTCATCAATATATATCCATAGGGAATGACATAATTTGATTCAGACTTTGGAAATTGTAGTTATAATCATTTATAGAATAGGGAGGAATAAGACACCCACATTATGTAAGAGGAGCTCATGTGGATGGAGGAGGTGAAGAAAAGGGTGAAAAATAAAGTGGACCTCATTATAATATTTTTTTTTATTTCACCCTCAAAAACAGGTCCCATGGTTAGGATGCATTGTTTGGCCAAAATGTGCACCAACTTTGAAGCTCCAACTTCATAGGAAACCGACCTCACATGGTTATGCCACACTATTTTCATAACCATGAGCCAACCGTGTGGTGAATACAATGAGGGTACTGTCTATGTGAAACTAACCGTGTGGGATAGGTGCATGGTTCATGTAAATCATGCATAACCCGTGAATAAAATTTCTCCTCATTTGATATAGGCCACACAGTTTTTTTCTGAGGGCTACGTCATATTAGACAAATCCTATGCCTCCATCAGACCACTTAAACCATGAAATTTTGGAGCCCAATGCTCTTTAAACTCAACAAGACACCTTAGGGACCCTTGAACCTTTACCCATGTCCAAAAACAATACATTTAGGTGTTAAAACTCTTAGAATTACATTTTCAAGCTTGGTTGAAAGAACATCACATCAAAAAATTTACAAAATTCAAATTCTCTTGGGATTTCACCTTTTTCTCAGAATCATAGGTTGTTACATGGTTATCCTTTCTTTATAACATAGATATTCCATAATCATAATTTTCATCTACAAAATAATCATAATTTCAAACCAGTTCCACTTATGAATGAAAAATTCATTTATGATCATAGTGATACTTGTTCCATAGTGCAAAGAATCACCATGGATGTTCATTACATCTTTCGAAGGGATCATGATTAAATGTATCATGATATTTGAATTCTTATGAACAGTTTTGCATCATCATATTTAGCACCATCGTATTAGTAGATATATTATACATTAAAACCATTAAAATGACTCATGGAAAATATCCCCTGACTCAAACACATTACACTAATATGAACCTTGTGAAAGACTCACACATAAACTCTTTGGAAAACACATACATGGTTTAGTCCTACTCTTTGGTTGAGATCAATCTCCACACATTGACTATAATAATGTGGATTACACTTATAGATAACTATATTCATCAATATCATTTTTATTTCATTTATATAAATATTCAATTTGATTCATTTCATTCTCATTTATGATCATTAAGTATCTACTTCATCTAATGGACTTATATTATCCATATATTCCAGTGGAACGTCCTCTAATTTTTAGTAATATTTTCCCAAAACATGTTCAGATTTACTATATTGAGTAACATCTGAGATTAAAAAAAACATCATGTGTACTTATAGTGTACGTGTAATTTAATTGATTTTAGGAAACATATTTTGACGACATATTCATTAGTTCACACCAAGTTATTTCTTCCACCATTCTACAATACAGAGTCTCCTAGAAGCATGCATGGATTTCTAGTGGTCTTTCAATAATTTATAGATTATTTTTTTGTGTCAAAATTTGAGTTGAAAACTTATATAATAACATGTAACATTATGATATTTTCATGTTTCTCATATATTCTCATGGATGATAAAGTACACAACGTCAATATTTACATAATATGAAATGACTTTTTAATGATGTATAGTACACTTGTTTTTTTAAGTCATATATAATAGGATAAGTGGGAAATGTATGTTATTAATAAACCAAAATACTCCCCACAATCCACATACAAATCCCATATTACCCTAATATCTTGGAGGGTCTCCATGCCTCCCTACACGTGTGTCTTCTTCATGCTCTTGTACAACCCTGCATAGGGGATCTTCCTCTAACCTACCTCTCACAAATAGACGGGTCACCTTTGTGATGGTCCTGTAATTATCTCTTAAAAATCCTTGATACTCCGGTGTTCATCTAGTCTTGGTGGTGCTATATTTTTTTGTTAAGAATTCATCCAATTTATATGTATAAATCACCCTTACAAAATACATCAGTCCTTCAAAAAATAACCAAATCAAAAATTAATTACAAGAACTTATACACCCATAAATTTCCAAACATAACATACTATAATAATTCAAAATTATTTTAAAAAAAATCATGGATTTATTCACATAATCTAAGTGAATTTTATATTTTTAAGCATGTAAAAAATGGATGGAAATCAAATGGAACCTTTATCACTATGATATATAGTTGACCACTATATCTTCTCCATATAACTCATATGATTTAATGAATTTTTCCTTCAATAAAACTCCTACACTTCCACAGAAATAACATGAACCCATATTACAATCTATGTATTTAAATCATCATTTACTCATAATAAGCGACACATTTTTATGGATAATTTTTCCTAACATGATTGGGTTATCCAATTAAACACCCCATATATTCTTCTCAAATACAGTTATTCTTAAACATATTGTAAAAAGATTCATTGGTAAAGTATTATATATATTAATTCATTGAAAAAATATACAACACAATGAATGTAGGATCAATAAGCATCACCACTTACCTATCTCCATTACTTCCATCATCATACACTTACTCCATTCCACTAATTACTTTTCCTTACCCCTACTTTTCTCCACATACTACCTACCCTTTAATTAATGTATATAGGGTTTTTTAAAAATATTTCAAAAAATTTATTGTTGAATATCAATATTTTTATCATATTTGTTAAATTTTAAAATTTTAGGGATCACAAAAATATGAAAAAATTACTGTTTGAAATATTCCTCTCCATCAAACATGAATTAATATAGAAATGATGATAAAATTAGGTTAATTTTATCATCATTTAATTAATGTGGTAATAAATATCCACTTTTATTAGTGATAATGGTTAGTACTAATATGATTCAATAGTTATCAGTGCATTTATTTATATTTATAAATCAAAACTTTTTTGAACATTTATGCTTCATCATATAATAATGAATTTATTTAAATTGTAAAATTTAATTTATCAAACATGATTTCTGAGTTTTATGTTTTTATGAATTTATTTATTTATTTTTTCTGTATAAATTGATATTTATGTTAATTTTGTCGATTTATATTGTTATTTATTATTATGACAGTTTTAAAAAATAATTATAACATCATATGGAATACAAGTTTTGTTTTTTAGTTGAACAATAATGATTTCTTTAATAAATATTATATTATCATTAATATATTAAGGGTTTAGATTTAAAAATACAACCAATAATAAATTTAGATTTATTTTAATTAAATAAATATTATATTTTGAATATTCATGTAACAATTAGGTGGATTGTAATTTTCTAAAAATTTATAAAATACTTGATGTGATAACAAATAAAATGTGTCATGTATAATTACAGTTATATTTTTTTTGAAAAAGTTAATAACTCATAATAGATTAAACATTTTAATTTAAATTGGTCATATGTTTAGTGATATATTTGAATTCAATATCCATTTAAAATAAGGGTATAAATTGCCTTTTTATTTGAAGATAAATATGAAAGAATTTATTGGGTATAATGTAATGATTTTAGAACATTAAAAAAACAATTGGAATCATTGATGTAATATTTAATTGGGTATAATGAAATTCACTATTTTAAGGACAAATTTTATTACCAATAAATTATTTTGATTTATATTTGTGAATTTTTAAAATATCAAACAATTTAATTTTCCAAATGCTTTCACAAGATATGAATGGAAAAAAACATTATATTTCATTTTTTATCCTTATAAAAACTATAAAAAATAGTATTATTGTAACACCCCAGGCTTCCATAGTACATTTCCCTTTGAATAATGCAATAGCTTGCGATTTACAGAACTTCGTGATTCTAACACACCATGAACAATCAAACCAGCCATTATGAATAGTAATACCCAATTTTTGAAACATTATAAATTTTATTTTTTAAAATGGAATTAATTTTTGAATTCATAATATTGAAATTATCTTAGGGTGAACTTTGGGTATTTTTCTGAAAACTTTCAATTTTTGATGAATAGGGAAAACACTACGTTGTTGTTTAAAACTAACTTTTTATTTAAAAATTTATTTATTTTATTTAAATTTATTTTAGGTAAAAAATAGATACATAATACCTATATAAGTTCAAAGTAATTCATTGGAGTCATTTCATAATATGTTTAGATATATACAAATTTTATTGAAATTTTTACCATCTTTTACCCACCTCATAGGAGCATTTTAAAATTTGAATAAAACTTAATTTCACCACATCAATGAATTGAATTTAAAAAATCTGAGGGACACATTAGATATCAATAAGTAAATTTTTTTTCAATAGTATGAATTTAAAATAAATTTAAATATAAAATAAATTTAAATATAAAATTAATTATATAAATAAAAAGTAAATTTTAAACAATAACACAATGTTTTCACTATTCATAAAAATTGATGTTTTTCAGAAAAATACTAAAAATTAACCATAAGCTAATTTTGATATTAAAAATCCAAAAAATGAAGTACAATTTGAAAAATAAAATTTATAGATTTTTAAAAACAGGGTATTACTATTCATAACAGCTTTTGAAACAGCTAGTTTGATTGGTCATGGTGTGCTAGAACGCAATGTTCCGTATAATGAAAGCTATTGTATTATTCAAAGAGAAATGTACCATGGATGCTTGGGGTGATACAATGGTATCCTTCAGAGTGGATTTTTAGAAATGATGTGACATCTTCTAGGGATGAAAATTCTTTTAGGTGACACTCAACGATGGCTGTGATTGGGAAGGACCATAAAAAAGATCGACTGGAACCACCCAATAGAGTCAGGGCATGATTCCTTTACCAACTAATTGAAACCCTTCAGTAGATTCATGGAATGGGTTCTGTACCAGTAGAGTGGATCCCTCATAACGAGAAAAATCATGGGTTCTCTATCTATCCATAGAGTGGACCCCAACTATGGAGTTAGGGAATGGGTCATCTACCATTGGAGTGGGACCATCCTTTTGTGATTGGGCATGGTTCCTCAATTGATCTATCGAGTGGAACCCTCCTACAGAGTCGAGGGATTGGGTCATCTACCACATGAGTGGTAACCTCTTGCGAAGTCAAGGAATGGGTTCTCTACCATCAAACTGGAACCCTCATACCATGATAGGGAATATGTCCTTTATCCACCAACATAGTGGAACCCTCTTACAAAGGCAGTGAATGGGTCCTATACAATCTTACTGGATTCTTCTTGTTGGAAAATGGAATGATTCCTCTATCTACTATGTGAAACCATACTGTTGTGATAGGGTATGGATCCCCTACTTCGATATTGTATCCCCTTGACTGTGCAGAATAGTGGTGAGGTGTGGCTCAACTTGGATACTTTTTCAGACAGACACTTATTATGCTGGGAATCATTGATGGAACTCTTATAACTATTGTCAGACTCTTCTCTTGGGTTGGGATGTGAGATTGAGATCCCCCTTTCTACATCATTATTGTTTTGATAGGAACACACACACACACACAGAGACACATATATATTAATTTACTTATATTCCCTCTTTCTATTTGTTGACCTGTCTACTTTTGTTATGTCTCTTATTGTTTCTCCATTAATATTTTAGGGAATCCTACCTAGTAGGTATATTCACACCCCTATATGGACATTACATACATGTGTCTTGTATTATGAAGATGATAGAAAAGTAATAAATAATTTTAGAAGAGCATATGGATACCCAGATGCATTTACCCTTGTACGGTGGTTTAGTCTTTGAGATCTAGAGACAGCCTGTATATGCATTTATCTTTTCCGGTTTTTATCCTGTAGGTAAATCTTTGTAGTTGGGTGTGTAATTTTTCCTTCAGATTTGGGATGATCCTCTCATTCTCTTGAATTTCATAGAGGTTGTAACATTAAAGGTTGTTCCTCTATTTGTTACTTTCTATTTTATTATTTTCATTGCAATTTTGTATTGAGTTGGTCAGGAGTGTGAGAATAAGTTCATTAGGAAAATTCATCATATATTAGTTATTCATTATTATTCCTATTTATATCCCTAGGACTAGAGATGCTAGCTTGGGGTAGTCTTGTCTTGGTCTTCTATGGGACAAGTAGGCCCTGGTGATCTTGTTGGTGATAGATAGGTATCTTAAAGTTCATGATTAGGGAAATGTTTGGAGTTTATTCCCTTCATGTGGTTTGGTTGGGACTTAGGTAAACAATGTAAATGTTTCTAAAGTGTGGATTTCAGGTTAGGGAACCTAGTGTTAGTTTATCATTTGATGTGTCCATAGACTGGGACTCCCACGATATAATTTTGATCTTAGAATACCAATACATTGATTGCAGGGATCATTGGTACATGAATCATATATGATTGAGTCTTTGAAATTATTTCTTGTGAAATGTCCCCATATATATATTCTAATATAACCGTGGTATATCTTGATCAATGTTCCAAGATGCCACCGTAAAGACAACAAACTATGTTACTAATTAAGGATCATAATGTTTATTTGATGAATGATAAGGCCTTAGTTTAGGGGGAATCACATGGAATCATTCATCCAAGCGTATAGCTAGCATCCCCTATCCTATCGAGAACTAAATATTACGAGAATAGTAGTTTGAGGATGTGTGTAGGATTAGCGCACTCCAGGATTTATAGTGCCTGAGGCTGCTGAGTTTCCCCAGTGAGTAAGATCCCTAGAAGGAGGAGGATTTTCTAGAGTTAGTGATCTTATTTTTCACACATATCTAGATTTTTATTGATTAGATAGTTTCAATATAAACAATACTTTTACCAAAGTAGTTGGGAGTTAGTGGAGTCTTGGCCCGCATATGCATTATGAGTCAAAACTCACAAGGACCGTATTCGAACTGCTACTTCATAGAATTTATGACCCCTCATTATTTCCCTCAGTCTGGATTTAGGAGCTTCTATAGATTCAACTAAGAGTGATGAAGGTTTTTGACTAGGTTTTGAGATTCAATGGCCCCATGTATTACTCCCTTGAAAAGATTTATGATGCATACTTATGGTTGTGCCAGTTTAAGAAGGGTCTCTGCAGGGATATTCACATCAGTGTGGTACCCCTATGAATTCCTACTTATAATAGAGTACTAGATGATGCACTGGTTATGTAGATATTCATATCATAGGGATTACATACAACTAGAGTTAGCAATGTGAGTTTGTTGGGTCTTGAAAATTCCATAAACAAAATAAAGTTATGTATATTAATTTGGAAAAGGAGAGAAAAAATATAAAGAATAATTGAAGGGAAAATGTTCTAAAGGGAGAAAACATGAATCCTAAATCACTCCCCAAACCTCCAATCCATAGAATGTTGCACCACTTCATGAAGTAACCATGAATGTAAATATTTAGAGGGAAGGGGTGGTGCTGGTGGAACCCACAAATGATGAATAGTCATTTATAGGGAGAAGTGATGATTTACACATCCCAAAATTTATCCATCCCCATGAACTAAATTGTTTGAAGGGTGGGGTAGTATCATTGGATCTTGGAAACTAAATGAAGTTGATTTTGGGGATAAGTAGTTATTTCTTCCCACACAAATGATTTTACGCACTGACTAAGTCCATCATGGGCTTCAACAAAAGAAGGTCAACGACCCACCACAAATGATCAACCATGCTGGTACCCAATCAGCCTATTTTCTATAAATAGAGCATGAGGGGGATTGAAATAACACATAGGGGAGAAATTAAAAAGTGATAAAAGGAGATAATTATGATTGATCTATGAAGAGACGAAGTAAGGAACTACAAGAATCGATGACCTTAAATGATCTCTAGTAGGTAAATCCCACCACATAACAGTATGGAAGAAATAATAAGATAACTGGTGGTCTAAAAACCCAAAAAACCTTCATAGACAAAATTCTCATAAAACATAAATCGAATGCCCCCTCTATGAATGTGAACCCTTCATAGTAAAATGCTCTATAGGGGAAACCACTCCCCATGTAGAAAAATGACATGCGGGTGGAGCTCAGTCCTGTGTAGAAAAATGATATTTGGTTGGAGCCCAGGTCTGCATAGCACAGTGCAACGTGGAAGAAACAATTTCTTGTATAGAAACATGCTACACAGATGGATCCTCATTCCTCATAAGTTCATGCTATGCGGAATGAGGAACCTTATGGGACTCTAGTATCCACTCTATGTCACTCCGTTTAGATGCATCATCAAGCCATATGATGGACCCCCCACGAACCATTAAAACGGTATCAGGACATTTATCCTTCCAAATCCACAGGTCAGGTATGATAATATAATCAGGAACATCAGTATGTCCTTTCAATTTTTTATACAGATGGTAAGTATAATCACATGGGTTACCCCTGTAATAAATTTCCACCAATAATATCTTCATGTTTTCATTCCCATGGTAACATGGGTTCCATACTTGGGGTACTCATGAAAACCTCCCCATTATAGAGATTGAGGGGAAACACTGACCTTTACCTTTAATGTTGGATAATGTTGAACATTCATTTCAGTCCAAAATCTAATTTTAGGGCACTCCTTATGAGGTATTCCCCTTTATTTGTAGGAGGTGTCCGTTTTTATCCTCTTGACCTCCACCCAGGATGTATCTGGATAAGTCAATGAATGTGACTATAGGAGATATGAAAAAGAGAGGAAATATGAACACTCAAATCTATTTCTATCTCTATTTGGGTTCCAACACCATCCATAAGCGGATACGGTGAGATCGTGTGATCATCAAATCTAGTAATTCATCTTGTTTATAATATTGAGCATGACTCACATTGGCTTAGAGGTTGCTGGAAATTTTGACAACCGCATGATTCCAAAACCTCAATTGGGTGTTATCCATAGATGTAAGCCCCTTCATGAACAAAATGGGCCTCCTATATGGTGTATGCCTCTATCATTCCCCCACAAATGAGAAATTATTATGTGTAAGCCCCAATTTCCACCGAACTACTTGGGCTTTGATTACCAACTAATTGGGATATGGAGGAAACCCCCATGAGGTCCAAACCCAACATTCATATCCATCCCGATTCGCTCCATACAATAAATTTGGTAAAATCATACCCCTACCTGGGAGAATACATCTATCATGGGACCCTTATGCCACCTTAGAACAAGTCCCACACTATCCATAACCAGAAACCCTTCTCCGGGACATCCTCACCACATGACATTAAACTGTGTGGTTGGTCCCTCATAACATGAACTTAAAAGGTTATGTGCTGTATTATGGTTCCCCGAATTACATGGATTCTGATTCATCACAAGAGGATACATAGGAATCCTCTTTCATGGGTTCAATAGCGAAATCAAAACAAGTTTTCCTTGGATGATGGTAAACATCAAAGTTCCCCACTATACAACTTAATACTATTATCATCTCAAAAAGTGACCATGGAATCCCTGACCTTTCCACAAAAGAGTAACATTTTTGGACAAAATCAGAAACATACAGACCCCTCCTTTAATTGAGAACATCAAATAAATAAAAATTATTCCAAAACCATCATGTCAGTGATTGGTCATTAGCTCCAGGTAATATTTAATAAAAATATATGGTAATGGACCAAGGACTCATGAAAATATATTAAATATATAAGTAAGTCCTGGAATAAGAAATAGTTCCACCCAAAAGGGTTTGAAGATCTTGAATTCGCATCCTGTGGACCAATGTGATTTCTTAAGTGTCATTGGCCAAGTTACCCAGTGAACACCTACCTTTGATATTTTATTCCATGATCATGGATATGAGAACCATTGGGTGTTTCGGGCTCCACAAATAAACCTGTTGGGGACCGTTCATAAATATTAGACCTGGCGTGAATGATTGTATGAAACTCAACCCCTTAAAATCAACCATTGGGGTCCAATATGTTTTCCATTGGAATCAAAATGGAGAACCCAACATGAATGACATGACTAAAACAACACCTTAGAATATAGAATTGATACATTTCTTGTTCCACATTGTACCATTTCATTCATAGCCCAAACACACATTCCTTTGTAAATAAATCCTTGAACCTGATACGAATCCTGAACCTAGGTGGTGGTGTTTCCCCGCTTCATGCCCCTTTTGTATGAAAATTTGAAGAGGAAAAAATGAGACCATCAATTATGTATGTGGTCATGAGATGAAACTTTGATGAGGTTTTTTTAATTTTATGTATCTTCCATATAGGTTCCAGAAACCCTTGAAGGATTATTTCAATCCCATGACATCTTGAATGTTTTCTCAAACACAATCGTAAGTGACCACATAGGCATATGATCCCTTTAAGAATAAAGGGACTCCATAACCCACCAAGTATCTCTAACATTGGGTCTCAAATGCACTAGTTAGGGAGTTCCAAAAAATGGTATTATACCTATATGGAGGAATCTAGACAAACCGTCCAGTCAATGAATACACACCAAACCATTCAAAAGTCAATGAGACCCTTACGAGCCCTACTACTTACCACTGGATCATTAATAAGCATTCAAATTTTCCAGATATAGTAGATGAACCTCTAAAGGAATAACAAAATGATATGTTTATCATGAGAAGAAAATTAAACAAGGATGAAAAACTAGTCATTTTTTCTCACAACCACTTCTCAATTTGACATACCAAGGGACTTGTCAGAAGACTCCATATGTAACATTTGTCTTAATATCTAGAAATATCTCTAACAAATAAAGAATTTTTTTTCCTTATAATGGGTTTTCATACCATGTCAAAATATATGGAGTTTTTCATCATCAAATTTTATTGGATTCTCTTTCAATTGCACAACGATCACAATTAGAGAGGAAACAAAAATATCTCCAACATAACTGCCTTAATACACTACATAAGTTGAATCATTTAATCAACAACGCCCCAAATGGTGTTTATATTCTAGTATGGTGAGAACATAGAACATTGAATTCCCCCCATTTACCATTCAACAGGATCCATTAGAAATATAATCCCCCAAAGATATTATCCCAAGGAGGAAATTAATTAAAATACCTACACAAGAAAGGGTACATTATCATCAAGAACCAGTATAGAGTATGACTTAAATGAATTTGTCTCGATGAGAGAAATACATTGAAAAACATCTGAAGCAGGAAAATGTGAACATTTAGCATTTATCTCTCTTATGTTAAGACAATAATCAAGAACTCTTAATTTCCTCAGAAATGAATAGTTATCATGAAGACCTTATAAAATAATTTTATCAGAACCAAATGAGAATTAAAGAGATTAGGGAAGAGGTGATAGTAGTAGCAGTAGGCACCAAATGGGATAAGCCCTGACCTGTGGGTCTAGGGGAATTTTTAACACAAAATCCCCTTTATGACCAATAAATCCAAATTGAGGAAAATTAAAAAGAGAACATAGGTATCCCCAGCCCATAGGGATGGGGGGAATTTCACCTCAACCACCTACCTAGTGGAAATTATTCTTTTTCTATTTAGGTGAGATTAAAACTAGAGATGTATCCCATTCTGTCCTATTTCATATCTCATTTCCCCCGAAAGTGAGGCATGAAACCCAGCTACACAGAGGTTCCCTCCAAGTCACTCTTCATCAAGAATCCTGAATATGATCATAGAAGGGATTATAGAGGACTATTAAGGGATGAAAAATATACTATTATCATTCAATAGTTGGAATGATACCCACAATCCACTATGAATCATTGAACATTTTGGATTTCAAACTTGTAAATGGTACTGAATGTAATGAGAATCCAAGAGAGCCTAAAGAAGTTGGTCCACCTTGGATGTGGTTCATGTAGATACCCAAGATTGATGTATATGGAAATTTCATTACTTTTTCAGAATAATTAATACAAGAAACAAAAAGATATGCAATGACTGTATTAGTTTAGTGTCATTGTAAACTCAAAACATAATCATCTAACATGGTTAATTGTCTTCAATATCTCCCATAAAAATATTCCCATGTTCTTTTCCTACCCAAAACCTCTCTTTATATCCTGAAGAAATGAAAACATTAAAAGGGAGACAGAAAATTCTTAGTAAGGTTATAAAATGAGATCATAAAACAAACCATAAATAGAAGAATGTAAAAACATGAACGTTATGTTTAAATATCTAAATCATGAGTCACAAAATAAAACATTGTAGTTCGTAAGGCTTAGATTATAAAAATCATTAACCATAAAATTAAATTGTCATAAAACATGGGATTGTGGAAAATAAATACGCAAATAATATGATTTCCATAGTAGCAGATGAATTACATCCAAGACCATCATAGTGGAAAAAGTCCATTACTGAAAAGGGTTTACTTTTTGTTCCCACCCTTTATTACTGAACCAGATTTACTTGTCATTCCAACCTTGTATTACTGAACCAGATTTACTTGTCATTCAAGTCACAAGAATCTCATGAGATATAAATCATTACCCAAGACATTGGAGATAGATATAGGTTCCACCCATCACATAATGAAATAATTCTTACATGTTCCACAAAAATATAAATCATTCCTCACAGCATAAACCATGAAATAAAATGGGTTTCTTAAAAATCATTCCATAAATATCTATATAAAATAAATTGATTTCATAAAAATAAATACATCATAAACACAATAAAATAAATGTAATTATTGGTATAGAAACATAACCCAATGTCATCATATATGGAGAATAATTTTTATAAGACTCTTGAACTTAATTCTTGAAGAAAATATCCTTTCTTTTTCAAAAACATTTTCTTTTCTCAAAATTTCGTGAAATTTAAAAAGAAAAGAATTTAGTTGAAAATAAATTTGTAAACCTTTAAAGTAATATTCATTGAAATAATTAATTATGAATATGTAAAAAATAATTCGTTTCATAAAAGTTAAAAAAACTTTCTCCTCATACTTTTTCCAGAAAAGTCAAAAAGTACCTCATATGGTAAACAGATATTCCTTTCATACAACGTAGTAAAAGTAAAACGGGGTAAAACTTTCACTAAATATAATTAAAATAATATTTAACAATTTATGAAAACCTTTTTATAAAATATGGACATGGATAATAAATAATTCCCTAGTAAATACTTATGAATAATCAATCTCGGATTAAAACAAGATTGGAAAAGTTATCCTTTACCTTTGGTCTAATTTCACCTATATGTGTTAGAAACTCTTGTATGGTGGGTTTAAAAATATTATTAGCTTGGAACATAACCATAATAGTATTTATGTTATCATATTTGATTCACTTATAACTTTATATTACCTGTTTATTTGTCAATTCAATGTTAATGAAGGGTTTTGGGTAATAATCATTTAACTTATCATACGTGTTTTGAATTGTTATTCTTGATATTATTACTAATATAATGATTTAATTACTTCCATAATTTAAAAAATGATATATATATTATATATATTTATTATATATATATATATATATAATAGATAGATAAAATAAATCTAATACAATGTCCATAGATACAATAGGCTATACGTACGCATGAACGCTATTTTTGTTTCCTCATTATATTGAATGAAAGTAAGTAACTTAGACACACACACACACATAGAAACACACACAAACAAAAATCCTGTAATATTATTATTTTCAAAATTTCATGATTATTTATTATATATACTTTAAAATCATTCTCGAATGGTTAACGTGGAGAAGGAATCTCATTGCGTTGAGGAGACGGTAAGCCGTATGTATGCACGAGTGACGATATCGTTCCACTAATTATAGAATTTTATCGATGTGGATGGTGTATAATATATAAGAATTTGTTTCGTGTTATAATAATCAAATATAATTATTATTTCTACCATTATACCCTTACATGTAAGGCAGTGATGAAAAATAGATTACACCACGGAGTGGAGACGGTATGCTGTATGTACGCACGTGCGGTGATTTCATTTTTCATAGGACGGATAGAAGGTGAAATATGGTTGTTTAATATTTATAATAACATATCATTATATGAGTGATACTGATGATATTAATTTATAAAGAAATAATTGAATAAGAGGAAGTAGAAAAGAAATAAATTTGAAATAATCGGTAGAAGAGATTATCTCTTCCTTGACTTTCCTCATTTTAATTATCTATTAGGTCACTAGGGTTGGTCCTTTGAGAATCCCATAACCTATATAATGTAACTAGTTAAGTTTATAATAGAAATTGGTAGGGGTTGGTTATGTTTTAAAACTCAAAACGGAGTGAATATGAGAGGGAGAAGATTCCCTTTTATAAGAGAGGAACGAAGCAATTTAAGAAAGTCCTAAAATATTAATTTATTATAAATTTATTTTCAATGAAAAATGGTCCGAAAAATATTTAATTCTAAGATAAGATGATTTTGGTTCTAATAACCATCATATATTAACCTTTATACAGTTTTTGGATATTTTTTATCCTTAGCTTTTTGGTTTAACCCTTATTTTACCCTTTTTAATCTTACTGTGATATCATGTTATTTACATATTGTGGGTTAATGTAATTACCATATCATGTCAAAAGACCCAAAAAAAGTTATTTATGGCATATTTGGACTTATATTAACCTGTTTGACTAATATTATAATTTTAGTAATTTAATATCATTTTATGAACTACTTTATGTTTTCTGTTTTGAATTTGTCAATATTGAGACTATTCATACTTGAACTTTTTAAAAAACTCATAAAAAACTAATTCCTTAGATAAAACCTCATTAAAATATCCCTAATATGTCAATTTAATCCAAAAACTTCATATATGGAATCAAAATGTTCAAATTAAACATATTTTCATATTTTTAAATTCATTTATTTGATCCTTTCATTAATGAGGTAATCACAACATCATAATTGTGTCATAAATAAATATATTTATATAATTTATAAAAATTATAAATAAAATAAAATGAAGTATGAATTAATTTAAATTTCTAATGAATATTTATAGACATAGATATCAGTTATATAACCATATATTGAAATTGATTTACTATTAGATAAATGTATTGGTTATAATTTTCTATACTTCAAAATAATTATTATAAAATGTCATTTTACTATCCAGGTGAACCCATGGGCCCCCCAAATAGATAAAAAGATGATCATGGCTGGAAATATCTCATCCAATAGAATTAGGAAATGTTTTATGGTAGGTTAATAATATTATAATATTATTTTTTACCCTAATTTTCTACGTTTAACATATAACCATGATAACTCAAATATTTACGAATGTTACTATTCATAATGTAAAAACATAAAAGGTACCTATTTACAAAAATTGAAACATATAATTCCAAATATGGAATCAATTTTTTCAAATTCTAAACACATAAGTTGCTATAATTAATTTAAAATTAATTACTGTTGTCAAAACCAAAAGGTGGGGTTTCAAAAAGTAATAACTATAAAAATATTGACATGTGTTAATGTCCAATTTAAAGGTAAAATTACTTCCAATGACCAAAATTGGATTAAATTATAAAAATATATTCCAATTAAACTTTAAAACCAATTAAATAGATAATATATCAATATAAATATTTTAGATAAATTGACAATTTCAAATTAAAATGCAGTATTTTTCACTATCATTAAAATTTTTAATTTTATTAGAAAAATAGAAACATTTCAGAAAAAGAAAATTTTTAAGTCATGATTCCAAATAATAAGTTTATTTTGTCCAATTTAACATAAAAAAGTGTCAAAAATCATATTTAAAATGGCCGCACCATCAAAAGGTGGTAAAACCATATTTTTTGAAAAATACTTCTTTTATTTGAAAAATTGATTTTGTTCTCATATCATATTCTAGAAAATATGTAAGATGAATTCTAATGTTATATAAAATAAAAAATGTTGTTAATAATATTCATAATGGATATTATATATCCCATTAAATAAAAATATTATATTAATATATCTTTGTCTAGTAAAACTCGATATTGCGTACAATGCAATCTATCGATGAAGGTCTCTATTTCATTTAACGCAAGCCATGTTAGTGTTGTGTGTATTGAAATCTACATTTTGTGATGTTTATAACATAATCCAAACTTATTTCATTTATAAATTGGAAAATATCTATACTCAGTGTTTCATGAAATGAATTTTATCAAAGAAACATAAAATTGTCTACATCACAAGCCATGAATAGTGTTGCATATACTGGAAGAAAATACTGTGTTATGTATTGCACAATATAATCTTAGTGTAGCATTCAACACAAGACATCAAAGAAATTAAAAATAATCCATCTCATAAATTCTCAAGGTGTTACATTTTATCCCCATTAAAATGAATTTCACCCTCGAAATTCATTATGGGTTATAAACGGTTTACTGCATGAAAGTTTATTTCATGGAAACCCACATCATAAAAATAAATACTAAAAAATCATTTCAAAAAGAAACGTTAGAAATATAACGGTTACCCAATTTAAATATTCAATAGGTTTTCACAAAGGAGAAAATAGGTATGAAGTGAAAACATGGATATGGAAGAGAAATCTAACCATTATGTTCTGATGTATAGTGATAGAGAATAAGGTTTAGATAAAGTTAAGTACTATAAATCCATAAATCTACAATGATTTAAGAGAGAATCTGATTAATCAGATAAGAAGGTACTAGGATAAATTTCTTAGTCTTCCAGATCCTTTTCTTAAAGTTGAATAATTTTTCATGAGAATAAATACTTACTTGATTTTGGTACAATCATACCATTGTTCGTGCCTTGAAAAATTTCCACTTCATCTCTTAAAAAAATGAAGTTGAATTTTTCATTTGTTAAGTGTTAGCAAAACATGCCATAGAATGATATTTAATTCCAACTGTCTCAATAAAAAGGCTAGAACAAGATATCAAATAAGCATAATGCCACCTATAGTGAGATAATACATTAATCTAACAAAATTTAAATGAAAAATAACTTATACTATCCTTAAATGGATATCATTACAATCCTTCCAAAAATTAAAAATATAAAACATTAGAAATAGGTGAACTAAATCGACATAACTTTTATCCCCCATATCTCATTTGGAAATTCTTAATTGTCACATTCCAAACATGTGAAAACCTTAATCATTAATTATCTTTAAAAAATGATAATAACATTAATTTACATAGAACCTTAGTGAAAACATGAATGATGTCAAAAGTAAACTCTTTCCACATACCAAAATCCAAAAAATTATATATACACAAACCATGATATAACTTTTTCTTTATATCATTCATGATCTCATTAATACTATCTAATAATTCATTATCTTTTTATCCCTTTATTTTGCGCATATCATGTGCTTTCCAAAAATATCAGAATAACATTTTGTGGTTACCGGTATCATTCAACATATACATTCAAATACTTAAGAAAAAAGAATAGTGTATAAATATTTAGATGTCTCTTTATTTTATAGTTCCATTAAATTACTTACACAACATTACTCTATATAAACATGAAATCAGTCCACTGCCTTCTTAAACAATTGACCGAGCATCATCATTTTATTCCTTAACACTTGTTTTATCTCACATATCATTTGTAAGCTCTTCATCATCAACAACATAAATACTAACAAGACAACAATGTTGATTTTCTTCATGTGATTTTCCCTTAGGACTTCTCTTTTCATAATGCTCATACATTCCATATTTAAAACATTTAACCATTATTGATGTCTTATCAATACCATTATCCTTGTCCATTATGTTAACTAAACCTTTTACTTTGCAATTATTGGATTTGTGTCCTTATTTTTCACACCCAAAGAATATTCCAGTTCCATTGAAACATTCTCCTTGATGACACTTCCCACAGGATTTACATGAGGAAAATTGAACTTTCTTTCCTCTATGATTATCATGAAACTCAATATTTCCCTTTTTAGGTGGGTCAGGAAACTTACCAAAGTTGATATTATTAATCATATTGTGAGATTTCTTATTAGGCATAATATCAATGTTTCACCTTCCATATCCTGTTTCATTTGGTTTCTCATGAATAATATCATTCCATTGACCATCATATTATCCATTAACATGAATCCTGTTGTTTCCAACCATTTTCTAAAACTCGAAAAGAACAGTGTGTGGGGAAACAATTATACTAGGAAAACAAAATTTTTATAGGGGAGTACTTTCAAATCTCTAACATCTTAGGTTTAATCCTAGGTTATTCATGATCACTACCATAATTCTAGGACAGTAATATATAGTTAGACTTTCCCTTAGGGAAATCTCTATACATACCTTAAAAATATATATATAGATCTTAGTAATGTTTTCACATCCTTGTTTTCAAAATTTGACTAATCCTTTGCTATGATACCAACTATATAGATCCAAGATTGACATATATGTAAATTTCATTAATTTTTTGGAATACTTAATACAAGACAAAAAGGACTCCCAAATACCGTATTAGTTCAGTGTCTTTGGAAACTCAAAACATAATCATCTAAGTTGGTGAAAGATTTTCAACATCTCTTATAAGGATCTTCCCCCTTTTTTCCTACCTAGAACCTTTATTTATATCCTGGAGAAAATAAAACATAAAACGGGTGATCTTAAATGCTAAGTAAGGGGAAAAATTAATAACATAAAACAAAACATAAACATAAATATGTATAAACATGAAAATAAAGTTTAAATATCAAAATCATGAGTCATAAAATAAATCATGGCAGTTTATAAGACATAAATCATAAAAGAAAGTTAACCATAAAATTTCATTGGCATAAAACATGAAATTAGGGAAAATAAATATTCACATAATATAATTTCCATAGTAGCCAATGAATTTCTTCCAAGACCGTCATAGTGGACAAAGTCCATTACTGATCCATGTTTACTTGACGTTCTATCCTTATATAAGTGAATCGGATTTACTTTCACTTCCAGCCATGTATTATTGAACAAGATTTACTTTCCATTCCAGTCATGTCTATCCCATGAGTCAAAATTATTTACCCAATGCATTGGAGGTATATACAGGTCCCACCCATCTCTTAATTAAATCATTATTTCATATTCCACAAAAACATAAATAATTCATCACTGCATAACCCATGAAATAAAATGAGTTTCTTAAACATAATTACGTCAAAATATATATTAAATAAATGAATTGCATAAAAATAAATATATCATAAGAAATAAAAAAAAGTAATAATAGGGATATAAACATGGCCTTATGTCATCTTATATGGAGAATAATTTTGATGAAACACTTGAACTTAATTCTTGAGGAAAATATCATTTCTATGTAAAAAATGATTACTTTTCCCAAAATTTCATGGAATTTTAAAAATAAAAAAAATTAGTTGAAAATACACTTATAAAATTTTAGAAGAAAATTCATTGAAATAAGGTGTTATGAATATGTAAAAACACATTCATGCCCTATAATTTAAAAAACATTTTCCTCATTGTAAGACCCCATAGTTTTGGAAAGGTATGTTTTGGTTGTATTTTTAGTTGAACCCTTTGTTTTGGGGCTTTAAAATGTTTCCTAAAAGTGTGAGAGGCCTTGGGGGTGTTATGAGGGAATAGGGCATAGAAGAAAGGAAATGTGGGCCAGACAGGCCAGGGCGCACGGCTTGCGCACGGTCTGTGCACGACCAGGAAAACCATGCGGCCTGCCCAGGTGAATCCGTGCGACCCCTCCTCCTCCGAACAGAAGCATGAGCTTGGTTTGAGCATGGTTTTACAAACAGTGTGGCTAAATTGTGAGACCCCTCCTCCTTCGGAAAGTGGCATGCACATGGTTTGCGCATGTTTTTCTAAACGATGCGGACAAACCGTGAGACCACATAAAGTTGGAAAAAATTACAAGTTTTCCACTCTGGGCTTTAAAACCCCACTCATTATTTCCTCTCATTTCCTCCCTCTCCACCCTAGGCATGAACAAAATCACCCAAAGGCTCAAAGAGACCGATCTCCTTTGATTATAAGGCATTGTTGGTGTCGTTGGTTGCAGATCGAAGCTACGGGTAAGGCTAATCCCATCCCTGCTTCTCTTTTTGGTTTAGGGTTTGTATCTTCTCTCCCACTCATTCCGAAGCTCTAAATCCCAAACTTTTGGTTGAGTTTTAGGTTGAAGCCCCAAAGGTTGGTTGGATCGAGGTCTAAGGACTCAATTGAGAGTGCTTTCAACCGCGGTTTCGAGGTAGGTTTTCTACAAGTGATATCCCATTTTTATTTGGGTATTTGTGCATGTTTAGTTGTGTTCTTGGTTTCCTTTGGTCATGTTTTGGATAACCATGGAATGTTGGGTAATAATGGGGTTTAAATGGAAAATGGGAACCCTCATGATCCCCATGGGATTTGTTGGCATAGACTTGACCTAATTGGGGGCCATCCATTGGATGTGCCAGCTTTTCCCAGATTTAGGGATTGATATTAAACAAGTGACCTTGTTGTAATGAATTGTAGAGCCCTTGATAATTATGTTGGAATGATTGGTTGAACTTGGAATATAAGTTAGGTGATGCACCTAGACTTGGCAATAACCTAAGGTTTAAAGTGAAACGGGTTAAATGGTTGATTCATGGGAATGATGAACGGGTTAAATGGGGTAATGTGTAAATAGATTAAAGAACATAATGGGATAGATTATGGGTTTAATTTTTAATGCTTAGTGAGATAGGCATAACACTTGGGAATTGGGTGAATGGTTAAATGATGTGAAATGGTATTGTGTTAATGGGTTAAGGCATGAGGTGATTTCCAATGTGGGTTGTTTTGAATAGTGTTTTCCAAAGGGCAATAGTTTGGATGGATTATGATTACATATATATAAGAATGTGCACATGGCTTCATAGAGCGGGGTTTGACAGGAGGATCTACGCCCATGGGTCGAGTGAAGACTGAGGTTCTAAACTCCACCCTAAATGCACGGGTTAGGAAAGGGGACTGAGGATCTATTCTCCTCACGGTTGCATCCTCCCAGACTAAGGCTTTGAGGTGAGGTTATGGTCGCTATGAGGGGTTAGTCCTAGTGAGATAGGATAACGATGTGTTTAACCTCTTTTAAGTGATTGTTGGCCTTAGACCCATGTAACATAATGTATATGATTAACCCATGGAAATGTGATGAAATGGTAAATGGTGATAATGGGTGTGTAATGAATGGTAATGGAAGTGGCAATGTCTTGGCTCTAAACTGGTTAATGGTACCTTAAATAATTACTTAGCAATCATCATTCATATTTATCTTTCAATAACTACCTGTTTATACTGGATATTTTGTAGAAATCGTTGGTGGTGGCCCACTGATTTGTACACACACCCTGCTCGGGCCGCCGTTGGGTACCCGAGCAGACTTCATCTTTGCAGGTCAAGAGAAAGGAAAAGGTTTATGCTAGACAGTGAGCAGACATGGGTATCACTAGGAGGAAGATCTGGACTTGCAGTCTAGAGAATTTTGGGGATTTGATCATTGTATTTATTTTGGGGGTTTTTCCACATTTTCACCTGTTGTATGACATGGCATATTTATTATTGGAAATTGATGTTATACATGTTTCGTTCTTATTGGTTATTTATAATGCTATTTGGTTTATTTCTGTTGTGTCTTACTCTGATAAAAAGGGGGTATAGTCTCCCCACATGACTCCATATGCCCCGCTGCTAGTCGACAACCTTTGTTATACAGGGAGGCACACTTATGATTATGTAACCACCCAGCACGGAGCACCGGTTTAGTGGATTCTGGGTCGGGGACATTACAAAGTGGTATCGAAGGAGGTCTTTAATCTCCTTCTCCGTGGTCTTGTTATTTGGGATTGATAGCGAAGGGTTAAGACGTGTCGGGCCTTGGTAATGAGTTCGTACTTGGTATTAGGTAACCCATGTAAGAGGGAAAACCCAAGTCACACTGGATGGGGAATGTTGTTCTTGGTTGTGTGTTGTTAAAGTTGATGATATTTAACTGTTTGGTGGTGCACCTGTGGTTTGATGTGACTGTTTTATGATATTTTTCTCATGGCCTTAACGACATGAGGATTTTCATTCCTACATCATTATAGGAACCTAGGTAGATAGGTTACATGCATTGTATTAGACACACACACGAGGTGGGTGTGTTAGGTAGCAAAGTAGGGTGCATCATGCATTTCATGAAACCAAGAAATAATGAGAAGAATGAAATAAAACAAGTGGGTAAATGATGTTTAATGGACTTATAGGGTTTGCAACAAGTTGGAAAATGTTGTTGGGTTAGCGTATGAAAAGTGGGTTGTTGTAGCTAGTAATTATCTTTTGATAAAGTCGTGAATGTTATGTGGTATGGGTGCTAAATCTCATGCTTGGCATAGTAGAGAAATTCCACCACGACTTCGGTTACCAGGTGGGAAATGGGAGGGTGTTACTGAGAACACTCCCCTAGTGGAGGAGAAAGAAAATGTGGTGATCAATGAAGGTAGAGAGGACCCGTTCCGAGAGAACATGGATCACCTTATGCAGATGATGGATCAGGACATAGGGTGGGTTGCACCAAGTATGTTTGAGCTGACCAGTGAGTTTCAGCTGCAACACCCTCCGTCTTTCACTAGAGAGGGTGGGCCAGAGGCATCATAGTTCAGGTTAGAGTCTGTCCAGATGATACTGGATCATCTGGAGACCCCTGTCGAAAAGTGGGTGAAGCTGGCCGCTGATATGTTGCGAGGCCAGGTGAGGAGTTTGTGGGACATATAGGCTCAGACCGAGCACGCTGAGGGGATGTCGTGGAACGTTTTTGAAGAAATGTTTCTGGAGAATTACTACCCAACGACCTTGAGACTAGAGTGGGCTGCAGTGTTTGTGATCCTGACTCAGGGATCGCTATCGGTGATGGACTATGCTAGTCTCTTCACTGACTTGAGACTCTTTGTCCCAATGTTAGTAGGGGATGAGGCAATAGTAGCAATGAGTTTCCA
Organism: Viscum album; assembly: GCA_963277665.1. Classification (NCBI taxonomy): domain Eukaryota; kingdom Viridiplantae; phylum Streptophyta; class Magnoliopsida; order Santalales; family Viscaceae; genus Viscum; species Viscum album. Next base: position 1,751,396,148 of record OY728128.1, read on the forward strand.
GGATGGGCTGAGATAAGAGATCAGGTCTCATGTAAACATCTTCCACTTGAAGAGGTTCACAGAGGTAATAGATCAGGCACTGATATCGAATCGAAATCTGAAGGGAGCTTTGGGTTGTGGGCTTGTGGTGTTAGTGAGACAGACAAGTGGTGCAGCTACCGATGGTCAAAAGAGACACCATGAAATCTCAAAACATGGTGGAAGTGTGAAAAGTGGCTGGAAGAGAGGTTCAGCCTCTCAGAGTGGAAATTAGGTGTTCCGAGATCAGTGCGGTAGGCCGGGGCATACGTGTGGTCAGTTTCCTAGACCTCCAGTTGAGTGCTGTTTGTGCGGCCGGATGGGACATGTGCAGAAGTTATACAGGAATCCTCAGTAGGTTGGCGAGTATGATGGTGGAAGGCAGGTTACAGATATGGGAAAGGGATCAGTTTCCTCGTATTAGGTAGGCAGTTGGAGCTCCACAGGCTGTACTGGTAGGGTCGGTGTATGTGGAACTCTAGGGCAAGATCGCTCATACCACCAGGGCAGTGCAGCAAAGGGCGTTCAGGCTGGAGCCCAGGGTAGAGGGGTAAGCCAGCTTCAGGCAGTTCAGTTTAGGCATGGTGATGGTGTAGAGACCCAAAGCTTAACGTACATGGACATTACATTACTTTTTCGGAATACTTAGTACATAACAAAAACACACACACAAGGATCGTAATAGTTTAGTGTCTTTGGAAACTCGGAATATAATCTTCTAATCGTGGTGAAAGATCTTTAACATCTCCCATAAAGATCTTGTTTTCTTTACCTAAAACCATTCTTTATATCCTGGGGAAAAGAACACATAAAAGGGTGAGCTCAAATGCTCAGTAAGGGTAAACAAAAGAAATATCAATCACATCATATTCATAAGAACATAACATATTGGAAATCATAACCTGCAAAAGAGATCATAATTTCATAACATGGGATAAATCATGGTAGTGAAATGTAATCACAATAATCATAACATAAAACATGAAACTTTGTAGCATACACACATAATAATAGAGAATCATTTCTTGTTAGTCAAGACTCATTTCCAATACTATCTTAGTGGACAAAGTCCCTTTCTGAACCGAGTCACCCTCGTTTCAGTCCTGTTTCACTGAACCGGTATAACCTACCATTCCAGCCATGTCTATCTCATGAGATATAAAATCTTTACCCAATGCATTGGAGGGAGATATAGGTCCCACCCCTCTCATAATGATACCATTCTTATGTGTGCCACAAAATCATAAACCATATATCATAGCATAACCCATGTAATAAAAATGGGATTCGTAAACATCATGACATCATAGAACAATTCATATAAGATAAAGGAATTCATAAAAATAATTCCATCACAACATAATCAAATCAATGTAATAATAGGGATAGAAATAGAACCCTATATTATCTTAGATGGACAATAATTTTGATAAAACACTTGAACTCCATTCTTGAGAAAATATCCTTTCTACTACAAAAACATTTTTCCTTTCTTAACATGTCAAAAAAATTTAAAATAAAATAAGTTGATTAAAAATAAACTTGAAAAATTGTAAGGGAAGCTTCTTGGAAATAATTTCTTAAAAATCCATTCATGCCGTATAAGTTATAAGAAATCATTCTTCTCGTACTTTTTTCGGAAAAGTCAAAAAGTACCTCGTACAAAAAACGACAAAAGATTCCTTTCATATCTTTTAATAAAAACTCTACGAAGGGTAAAATTGGATTTAAACAATTGTAGGTGGATGGAAATAATATTAAATATTGAGGAAACATGGATGTGGATGATAAAATACACCCTAGTAAATACCAAAGTATAAATAATCTCGGATAAAAAATGAGATTGTGAAATTCCCCTTACCTTAGGTCTGATTTTCTTCGTAGGTGTCCAAACCTCCTGTATAATGATTTAAATAATGTCATTGACTTATTAAAGAATCATACTCATTGTTATTATATCATATATGGTTCACTTATGACTTTATTTTACCCATTCTTTTGTAAATTCCATGTTAAAGAGTATTTTGGGTAAAATCGATTCATCTGTCGTAGGTGTTTGGACTTGTTGTTCTTAACATTATTATTACATATATCATGATTTACTTACTTCCAAAATATAAAACATGATTTATATATCATATATATTAAGTATATATATATATATAATAGATAGATAAATGAAATGAAACACACCGTTCATGGAGACGGTAGTCCGTACGTACGCATGAACGCTGTTTTCCTTTCCTTATTGTCTTGAATGGAAGTAAGTAGATGAAATACATATATATATATACATAAATACAGTAGATTAAACATGGCATATATTTCATTATTATTCACTATATATACTTTATAATCATTAATGAATGGTTAATGTGGAGAATGAATCTCATCGCGTCGTGGAGACGGTAGTCCGTACGTACGCACGAGCGATGATATCATTCTCATGATTGTGAACATGTGTTGAAGTGTATATATACTATTTCAGTATCAATATCACTTTATAATAATCATATATAGTTACTCATTACACCGTTATACCCATCCAATTAAGGTGGTGGCGGAAAATAGATTACACCACGGCGTGGAGACGGTATTCCATACGTACGCACGCGCGGTGATTTCCTTTTTCCGTAGGATGGATAGAAGGTTAATTAGAGTTGTTTCATATTTATAATAACATATCAGTATATAAGAAATACTTATGTTATTACTTTATCATGAAACAACTAAAGAAGAAGAAGTTGAAGAAGAAAGAAATTGAAAAAGATCGGTAATGGATATTACATCTTTTTGACACGCCTTTTCTCAACCTCCACTTAAAGAACTAAGGATGGTCTTTGAAGAAGACCAGGACCTCTAGGAAGATACTAGGGAAGTGGAGAGGAGATTTTTTAAGGGGTTGGCCGAGCTTGAAGGCTCAAAGTGGTGTGAGGAAGAGGGGGAGGAGGTGCCCTTTTATAAGGGAGGAGAGGGGCACATTTGGAATAACTAAAAATATTATTTTATTATAAAATCAAGTTCGGTTTTAAATAGCTCCAAATTGATTTATTTAGAGGCTAAGGTGGGGATGGGTCGAAACACTCTCATCCAATATAATTTAGACAAGTTTAGGTTCCTATTTTAACCCTATCATTTAGATTTAACATTAAGTTACTTTTACTGTGTCTTCTTGTGTTCTTATACTATAATGTTAATAAAATTACTATAAGAAGACAAAAGAACCCCAAGTTGTTTATTATTAATATATATAACCTTATCTAAGTCATTTGGCCGAACCTTAGATTTTTAGGAATAAAATAACAATTACCAATATAATATTTGTTTTAAAAACTATTTTATGTCAATTTTGACACAATTCAGTAATTGATTTTTGTGAAAATCATAACAGAATTATTAGTTCAAAACAAGTTAATTAAATCAATACTAACATGTCATATTAACCTATAAAATTAGTGGGATTCATAAAAAGTCTCAAATTAAATTTATTTTGGTGTTTATAACATCAATTATGTCAATATTTCATTAATAAGATAATTACTGCATCATCATTGTGTCATAAATAAATAAATTTATTTAAAGTCTAAAAATTATAAATAAACTATCATTATGTAGGAAATGTTTTTAGCTTTCTAATGAATATTTATAATCGAATTTATCTTATTTATAACCCCATATTAAAAATGTTTTAGTTATTAAACATTGATTTTTACTATTTTAACTATTCATTAAATAAAATAATATTAAATGTCATAATCTAATCCAAGTGGACCTAAATGGTCATATTATATTCATAAGGTTGTTTTTGGTGGAATTACACTTATCAAATAGAAATAGGACATGTGTTAGGGTAATAGTAATATCATATTTACCCTTAGTTACCCTATTTACTATTAACCGCGGTAAAAAAAAAAGTAAAAAGTTACTATTCACCAAAAAAATATTTTTATCTCATTGAACCACATTTTACTTACTGATATCAACTGTGTCTGTCGGATTTTCGAAATTTCATTCACAGAAGCGGTAAAATTAAGTTTTATGCAAAATTTAGTTTTTAACATACCACTTAGTGGTTTCACTATTCATCAAAAATTTAATGTTTTCAGAAAAATACAAAAATTTCACCCTAGGCTAATTTCGGTATTCCGAATCCAAAAATGAATTCCATTTTGAAAAATAAAATTTACAAAATTTCAAAAAGTGGTTATTACTATTCATAAGGGCTAGTTTTAATAATATTTTAATAGCATATCGTTGTTTAGTGAAACTCGGTATTGCGTACGACGCAAGCTATCGAGGAAGGTCGCGATTTCATGTAAAGAAAGCCAAGTAAGTTTTGTGTAGAAAAAGATTCCTTTGATGATTTATATAACATAAAAGTCTCGGGTGTTACATTCTACCCCCCTTAAAATGAATTTCTCCCTCAAAATTCGTCACTTTGTAACAAACAGATGAGGATACCTCTCCCTCATCATATCCTCAAGCTCCAATGTAGCTTCTTCTAATTGATGGTTCCTCCATAAAACTTTCACCAATCGAGTGGTCTTGTTTCGTAGGACTTTTTCGCTACGATCCAGAATCTCTATCGATTGTTCTTCATAAGAAAGATCTTGCTCCAGTGGTACAACTTCTGAGGTGAGTACATGTGAAGGATCACGTATGTACCTTCTCAGGAGAAATACATGGAACACATCGTGAACTTGAGAGAGATTCGGTGGAAGCGCCAATCGGTAAGCTACCTTCCCAACACGATCCAGTATTTCGAAAGGACCGATATATCTAGGGCTCAACTTCCCCTTCTTTCCAAATCTCATAACCCTCTTCCAGGGAGATATTCGTAAGAACACTGTATCACCCACTTTAAACTCTAGGTCTTTTCTTCGGTTGTCGGCATAAATTTTCTGTCGACTCTGAGCTACTCTTATGTGTTGTTGAATAGATCTGACCTTTTCTTCCATTTCATCGACGAGATCAGGTCCTAATAGCTTTCTTTCCCCAACTTCATCCCAGCAAGTTGGAGTCTTGCATTTCTTTCCATAGAGAGATTCATAAGGAGCCATCTGAATACTGGAGTGAAAGCTATTATTATAAGAAAATTCCACCAAAGGTAGGTGTTGATTTCAACCTCCTTTGAAATACATAGAGCAAGCTCTCAACATATCTTCTAGGGTTTGAATTGTTCTCTCAGACTGACCGTCTGTCTGAGGATGATAAGCAGTGCTGAAACTCAACTCTGTATCCAGAGTATGCTGAAGACTTCGCCAGAACATCGAGGTAAATCTCGGATCCCGATCAGATATAATAGAAAGTGGTACTCCATGCAATCTTACCACTTCCTTTACATATATCATGGCAAGCTGATCCAGAGAGAAATCCTCTCTAATAGCAATGAAGTGTGCAGACTTTGTAAGATGAACAACTATGACCCAGATAGCATTATTGCCTTTGGATGTTTTAGGAAGTCCTGTGACAAAGTCCATAGTAATGTTTTCCCATTTCCATTTAGGTATGGGTAATGGTTGTAACATCCCCTTAGACTTCTGTCTCTCAGCTTTAACTTGTTGACAAACCAAGCACTGAGAGACATATTCAGCAACATCTCTTTTCATGCCATCCCACCAAAAGTACTCTTTCAGGTCCCTATACATATTCGTGCTTCCAGGATGAATAGAGAATGAAGAACTATGAGCCTCATCCAGAAGCTCCTTCTTTAATTCGGGGATGGGAGGAATACAAACCCGATTCTTGAACATTATTATCCCATCACAATCAAGGTTGAACTCAGGAACATTTATCAACTTCTTTTTTAACTTGACATCTTCTTTCTGTTCCTCTTTAATCTTCACATGTATAGATGGTTGAACATTCATTTGAGAAAGATAATATTTTTCCCCTTCCATTATAATTCCAAGATCTATCCTTTGTAAATCCATAAACATTGGATCTTTTGTGATCCTCATCATGGATAAACTAGAATGGTCTTGTCGACTTAATGCATCTTCCACCTTGTTTGCTTTCCCAGGGTGGTAATGGATTGAGCAGTCGTAATCCTTAATCAGCTCCAACCATCTTCTTTGACGCATATTCAGCTCCTTTTGTGTGAAAATATACTTTAAACTTTTATGATCAGTATAAATATCACACATTTCACCATAAAGCTAATGCCTCCAAATCTTTAATGCAAAGATTACCGCAGCTAACTCCAAATCATGTGTTGGGTAATTTTGCTCATGGATTTTCAACTGTCGTGAGGCATAAGCTATCACTATATCATTTTTCATAAGAACACACCCTAATCCCTTCTTGGATTCATCACTATAGATCCCAAACCTTTCTCCACTACAAGGCAGTTTTAGCACAGGTGCACTGGATAACTTTCTTTTCAACTCCTTCAAATTCTCTTCACATTCTTATGTCCAGACAAACTTAACTCCTTTCCGAGTCAACTTGGTGAGTGGATTAGACAATCATGAAAAATATTTCACAAAACGTCAATAATATCCAGCCAAACCAAGAAAACTTCGGATCTCAGTTACTGTTGTTGGTCTCGACCATCTTTCTATAACCTCTGTTTTTGCTGGATCCACAGATATCCCCTCTTTTGAGATTATGTGACCCAAAAATGCAACTTTTTGAAGCCAAAAATCACACTTGGTAAATTTGGCATAAATCTTCTCCTTTCTCAGGGTCTTCAATATAATTCTCAAGTGATCTTCATGTTCTTCCTTGCTCTTTGAATAGACAAGAATATAGTCTATAAAGACTACCACAAATTGATCAAGATAGTCTCTAAAGACTCTATTCATCAGATCCATGAAGATAGCTGGGGAATTAGTAAGACCAAATGGCATCACTATAAATTCATAGTGTCCAGACCTTGTTCGGAAAGCCGTCTTTGGTATATCCTCCCTTTTGACCCTTAATTGATGATACCCTGAACGAAGATCAATCTTGGAAAAGTATTGAGCTCCACGTAGTTGGTCAAATAGGTCATCAATGCGCGGGAGAGGATATTTGTTCTTGATTGTGATCTTGTTAAGTTCTCGATAATCAATGCAGAGTCTCATTGATCCATCTTTCTTCTTAACAAATAGAACAAGTGCTCTCCAAGGTGACGCACTAGGGCGTATGAATCCCTTATCAAGATTCTCTTGGAGTTGCTTCTTCAATTCCTTCAACTCAATTGGGTCCATTCTATAAGGTGTCTTTGAAATAGGCAATGCACCCGGTACGAGTTCTATTGAAAACTCAACTTCACGATTTGGTGTAAGACCCGGTAATTCCTCCGGGAAGACATCATCAAACTCCCGTACAATGGGAATATTCTTAATTGCGAGTTTCTCACCAACAATTTGAGATAAATAACCTTCATTTGGTGGAATCAATACCCATAAATTGGAAGAAATTTCCACTGGAAGGTTATGTTCATCCTTGCATTGATAGACGATCATAGATTGATCTAGAATATGAAATGTGACTTCCCTTCTTTGGCAATTGATATGAGACCCATATAAAGAAAGCAAATCCATGCCATGAATCACATCAAATTCCACTATAGGAAGGATCACAAGATTTGCAGGAAGCACTTTCATACAAACTTCGATCGGAGAAGAATTATAAACTTTTGATGCGACTGTTGTGCCATTAGGTGTTGTCACAGCTAACTCAACATCTAATTGTTGAGGTAATACGGTGATACCCTTAGAAAATTCTTCCGAAATAAAAGAGTGGGTGGATCCAGAATCAAATAAAACATTTGCTACTTTAGAGTGGATGGTAAGTGTACCTTTCACCACATCGTTATCGTACTCCACATCACTGATAGAAATTGCATGTGACTTTTCTTTTTCTATAGCCTTAAGAGTTTGTTGACATCGACCATCATCATCAACCCTTGGATTAGGGAATTTATTGGCATAATGACCCATCTCATTGCACTTGAAACATTGAAGTGTAGTAGGTTCATTCTGTGTATCCCTTCCTTTGTTTGCATCATTAGACATCTTCTTCCCATCATCGCGGCATTCAAATGCCCGATGACCTTCCTTTCCACATTTGAAACATTTACTTGTCCCTTTAAGACAACTCCCTCCATGTTTCTTTCCACACTTTGAGCATATGGGAAATCTCATCTTCTTTTCAGTGTGCTCTTTAGATTTTCCTTTGAATTCCATTTTCCTCTTCTTATCAAACCCATATGACTGGTGGGTTACTCCAATCTCCATCTCGACTTTGAGAGCACATCGAACGATTTCCTCGTATCTATTGAAGTCCCTTATGACTAACGGCCTACGAAGACTTGGTTTTAAGCCACTAAAGAATCGATCGATCTTACTCTCAGGTTGGATAATAATACCAGAAGCGTACCTTGGAAGTCTTGTAAAATTGACTTCATAGGTACCAACAGATTCATCATCCTTTAGCTTCAATTCAAGAAACTCATTCTCCATATTTGTTCGGAGAATACGAGGGAAGTACTTATTGAAAAATGATTTCTTGAACTCATCCCATTCCATGGACTCAATTTCATCCCTTTGCCTCGTATTCTTAATATAATTCCACAATTGATCAATATCTCCTTCCAAACGATACAATTCTAGGATGACTTTATCATGTTCAGAACATTAAAGAACTGAAAATATCTTTTCAGTAGTTCTAATCCATTGTTCAGCAACTAATGGATTAGTAGACCCGCTGAAAGAAGGTGGAAGCTGCCTCATGAAGTATTCAACAGAATGTTGCTCCTTCCTTTGCTCGTTTGGAAGTCCTGCATGATTCATAGCTTGAGAAATTTGTGTGAGCATGGCTACAAGATTTTTCATTCCATCTCCCATAAAGTTTGGTTGCTCAGGGGGACAATCATTTCATTTCCCGTCGCATTCCATATTAACACGGTTCCTTCGGGTTCTAGACATTGACTAAAACCAAGAAGAATAGTGTGAGAAACACTAATTATAATAGAAAAACCACATAATCAAGAATAGAATTTCACACTTAAGGTCTTATCCTAGGCTATTCATGGCCATTTCTAAAACACTAATATTGTGTTCTATGCTTAGACTTATCCTTAGGGTTCTTAATAAGGCTTTCACATCCTAGTTTCCAAAGGTTGACTATACCTTTCCTCTGATACCAACTGTAGAGACCCAAAGCTTAACGTACATGGGCATTACATTACTTTTGCGGAATACTTAGTACATAACAAAAACACACACACAAGGATCGTAATAGTTTAGTGTCTTTGGAAACTCGGAATATAATCTTCTAATCGTGGTGAAAGATCTTCAACATCTCCCATAAAGATCTTCTTTTTTTACCTAAAACCTTTATTTATATCCTGGGGAAAAGAAAACATAAAAGGGTGAGCTAAAATGCTCAGTAAGGGTAAACAAAAGAAATATCAATCACATCATATTCATAAGAACATAACATATTGGAAATCTTAACCTGCAAAACAGAGAATAATTTCATAACATGGGATAAATCATGGTAGTGAAATGTAATCACAATAATCATAACTTAAAACATGAAACTTTGTGGCATACAAACATAATCATAGAGAATCATTTCTTGTTAGTCAAGACTCATTGACAAGACTATCTTAGTGGACAAAGTCCCTTTCTGAACCGAGTCACCCTCATTTCAGTCCTGTTTCACTGAACCGGTATAACCTACCGTTCCAACCATGTCTATCTCATGAGATATAAAATCTTTAACCAATTCATTGGAGGGAGATATAGGTCCCACCCCTCTCATAATGATACCATTCTTATGTGTTCCACAAAATCATAAACCATACATCATAGCATAACCCATGTAATAAAAATGGGATTCTAAAACATCATGACATCATAAAACAATTCATATAAGATAAAGGAATTCATAAAAATAATTCCATCACAACATAATCAAATCAATGTAATAATAGGGATATAAATAGAACCCTATATTATCTTAGATAGAAAATAATTTTGATAAAACACTTGAACTCTATTCTTGAGAAAATATCCTTTCTACTTCAATTTTTTTTCCTTTCTTAACATGTCAAACAATTTTAAAATAAAATAAGTTGATTAAAAATAAACTTGAAAACTTGTAAGGGAAGATTCTTGGAAATAATTTTTTAAAAATCCATTCATGCCATATAAGTTAAAAGAAATCATTCTTCTCGTACTTTTTTCGGAAAAGTCAAAAAGTACCTCGTACGAAAAACGACAAAAGATTTCTTTCATATCTTTTACTAAAAACTCTCCGAAAAGTAAGATTGGATTTAAACAATTGTAGGTGTATGGAAATAATATTACATATTTAGGAAACATGGATGTGGATGATAAAATACACCCCAGTGAATACCAAAGTATAAACAATCTCGGATAAAAATGAGATTGTGAAATTCCCCTTACCTTAGGTCCGATTTTCTTCGTAGGTGTCCGAACCTCCTGTATAATGATTTAAATAATGTCATTGACTTATTCCAGAATCATAATCATTGTTATTATATCATATATGGTTCACTTATGACTTCATTTTACCCGTTCTTTTGTAAATTCCATGTTAAATAGTGTTTTGGGTAAAATCGATTCATTTGTCGTAGGTGTTTGGACTTGTTGTTCTTAACAATATTATTACTTATATCATGATTTAATTACTTCCAGAATATAAAACATGATTTATATATCATATATATTCACTATATATATATATATATTATAGATAGATAAATGAAATGAAACACACCGTTCATGGAGACAGTAGTCCGTACGTACACATGAACGCTGTTTTCCTTTCCTTATTGTCTTGAATGGAAGTAAGTAGATGACATAAATATATATATATATACATAAATCCAGTAGATTTAACATGGCATATATTTCATTATTATTCATTATATATACTTTATAATCATTCATGAATGGTTAATGTGGAGAATGAATCTCATCGCGTCGTGGAGACGGTAGTCCGTACGTACGCACCAGCGATGATATCGTTCTCATGATTGTGAACTTGTGTTGAAGTGTATGTATACTATTTAAGTATCAATATCACTTTATAATAATCATATATATTTACTCATTACACCGTTATACCCATCCAATTAAGGTGGTGGCGGAAAATAGATTACACCACGACGTGGAGACGGTATTCCGTACGTACGCACACGCGGTGATTTCCTTTTTCCGTAGGATGGATAGAAGGTTAATTAGAGTTGTTTCATATTTATAATAAAATATCAGTGTATAAGAAATACTTATGTTATTACTTTATCATGAAAAAACTAAATAAGAAGAAGTTGATGAAGAAAGAAATTGAAAAAGATCGGTAATGGATATTACCTCTTTTTGATGCGCCTTTTCTTAACCTCCCCTTAAAGAACTAAGGATGGTCTTTGAAGAAGACCATGACCTCTAGGATGATACTAGGGAAGTGGAGATGAGATTTTGTCAGGGGTTGGCCGAGCTTGAAGGCTCAATGTGGTGTGAGGAAGAGGGAGAGGAGGTGCCCTTTTATAAGGGAGGAGAGGGGCACCTTTGGAATAACAAAAAATATTATTTTATTATAAAGTCAAGTTCGGTTTTAAATAGCTCCAAATTGATTTATTTCTAGGCTAAGGTGGGTATGGGTCGAAAAACTCTCATAAAATATAATTTAGACAAGTTTAGGTTCCTATTTTAACCTTATCATTTAGATTTAACATTAAGTTACTTTTACCGTGTCTTCTTGTGTTCTTATACTATAAGGTTAATAAACTTACTATAAGAAGCCAAAAGAACCCCAAGTTGTTTATTATTAATATATATAACCTTATCTAAGTCATTTAGCCGAAACTTAGATTTTTAGGAATAAAATAAAAATTTCCAAGATAATATTTGTTTTATCAACTATTTTATGTCAATTTTGACACTATTTAGTAATTGATTTTTGTGAAAATCATAACATAATTATTAGTTCGAACCAAGTTAATTAAATCAATACTAACATGTCATAGTAACCTAGAAAATTAGTGGGATTCATAAAAAGTCTCAAATTACATTTATTTTGGTGTTTATAACATCAATTATGTCAATATTTCATTAATAAGATAATTACTACATCATCATTGTGTCATAAATAAATAAATTTATTTAAAGTCTAAAAATTATAAATAAAATATCATTATGTAGGAAATATTTTTAGCTTTCTATTGAATATTTTAATCGAATTTATCTTATGTATAACCCCATATAAAAAATGTTTTAGTTATTAAACTTTGATTTTAACTATTTTAACTATTCATTAAATAAAATAATATTAAATGTCATAATCTAATCCAAGTGGACGTAAATGGTCATATTATATTCATAAGGATGTTTTTGGTCAAATTACACTTATCCAATAGAATTAGGACATGTGTTAGGGTAATAGTAATATCATATTTACCCTTAGTTACCCTATTTACTATTAACCGCGGTAAAAAAAAGTAAAAAGTTACTATTCACCAAAAAATTATTTTTATCTCATTGAAGCACATTTTACTTACTGATATCAACCGTGTCTATCGAATTTTTGAAATTCCATTCACAGAAGCGGTAAAATTTTGTTTTATGCAAAATTCAGTATTTAACCTACCACTTAGTGGTTTCACTATTCATCAAAAATTGAAAGTTTTCAGAAAAATACCAAAATTTCACCCTAGGCTAATTTCTGTATTCCGAATCCAAAAATGAATTCCATTTTGAAAAATAAAATTTACAAAATTTCAAAAAGTGGTTATTACTATTCATAACGGCTAGTTTTAATAATATTTTAATAGCATATCGTTGTTTAGTGAAACTCGGTATTGCGTACGACGCAAGCTATTGAGGAAGGTCGCGATTTCGTGTAAAGCAAGACAGGAAAGTGTTGTGTAGAAAAAGATTCCTTTGATGATTTATATAACATAAAAGTCTCGGGTCTTACAGATGGTGAGGCTGGACCATCGACTATTTGAGGTACGATCCTTGTAGCATCTACTTTTTCTAGTGCGTTATTTGAAACAAGTGTCACACACTCTTTTATCTCTACTCAACTTGTGGTAGTGCTGGGTTTACCTATGGAGGGGGTGTGTGGGGTGATGTCAATTGACACTCCGTTGGGGGTGCGGGATGAGGATATCACACATTGCAAGGGATGTTCCTTGGATGTTGGTGGGTATCATTTTCTATGGGATTTGTTCATTCACGAGATGTCAGGGTTTGACCAAATCTTGGGAATGGATTGGTTGGTGTTGTATCGGGCACACATAGAGTATTACTATTGCAGAGTATCATTCCAGTCGCTTGAGGGTGATGCTTACGTCCACCATGGAGAATGGGATGCTCGAGCAGGGCGTGCAGGTCTGTTTTGTCAACAGATGAGTGGACTCACCTCTTTAGTGGCATGTCTCATGCTTGATAACAATGCAATATGGGAGCAGTCAGTTTTCCCTCCTGTGGTGGATCAGTTTCAGGATGTGTTTCTTGAGAATTTCTTGAGGTTACCCCCTTATAGGGATGTTGAGTTCGCAATCGAGTTGCTTCCGGGGGCAGAGCTAGTATCTATTCCGCCATAACTAATGGCACTGACAGAACTCCAGGAACCGTAGGTTCAACTTGAGGAGTTGGAGCGTAAGGGTTTTATTCGTCCTAGTACGACTCCTTGGGGATCTCCTGTTCTTTTTTCAAAGAAGGTCGAAGGGGTCGTTAATGCCGTGTGTTGTCTTTCGAATGTTGAATCAGATGACTGTGAAAAATCGGTACCCACTTCATAGAATTGATGACCTGTTTGATCAGTTGAGGGGTGCATCGGTGTTTTCTATGATTGATCTGAGGTCGAGTTATCACCAGTTGAGGGTGAGGTATTCCGACATACCGCAGACAGCTTTTCGGAGTCGGTGCATGTTGTTTGAGTTTTCGATAATGCCTTTAGGCTTGACCAATGCACTGGTGGTGTTTATGGATTTGATGAACAAGATATTTCATCCCTATTTAGATCAGTTTGTGGTTGTCTTTGATGATGATATCTTAGTGTACTCGAAGATTCATGATTATCATGCCCAATATCTTGACATCATCTTGGGTACGCTAAGAGAGCACCAGCTATACTTCAAGCTATCCAAGTGTCAATTCTGGATAGGTGAGGTAAATTATCTGGGTCACATCATCTCGGAGGCAGGTGTGTTAGTGGATCTAGTGAAAGTTCAGGTAGTTGTATCTTGGGAGCATCCCAAGAGTGTTTCTGATGTTCGAAGTTTTCTGGGTTTTCCCGAGTATTACCTAAGGTTCATTCAAGATTTATCTCACTTGGAAGCGGTGCTTTAGGTATTTACCAAGAAGGGAATCATGTTTGAATGGTTTGAGGATTTTGAGAATTCATTCCAAGAGTTGGAGAAGCGGATGACGACTGCACCTATCTTGATCTTACCTGAGCTGGGAAGGAAGTACATCGTGTTTTGTGATGCATTCGGAATTGGACCTGGGGCTGTGTTGATGCAAGATGAGCGGGTGGTGGCTTATGGGTCAAGGCAGTTGAGACCCCATGAGTGGAATTATCCCACTCATGACCTTGAGTTGGCTGTAGTAGTGTACACCTTGAAGTGTTGGAGGCACTATCTATTGGGAGAACGGTTTACCGTGTTTACCGACCATAAGAGTTTAAAGTACATCTTCTCACAGAAGGATATGAATCTTTGGTAGTGAAGATGGGTTGAATATCTCCAGTCTTTTGACATTGAGTTGGTTTACACGTCGGGAAAGGGAAACCGTGTTGCTGAGGATTTGAGTAGGATGGTTCAGAATCAGATGGTTGAGGTGTGCAATACCGAGTGAAAGGTGATGGTTTTGTTTGTAGAAATGCACCTGGAGGTGCAGGAGGAGAGTGGTCAGGTCACTCTTTCTTCATTAGCTATGGAGTCGAAACTTATAATATGAGTTATGGAAGGTCATCTTGATGATCCTGAGTGTTTGATCATGAAGGAAAAGCTTAAAGGTGGGGAGCTACCTTCTGGTTGGACTATCGGTGTGGATGGTGTTGTTTGTGGTCATGATTGTGTGGTTGTGCCAATGTGTGTGCGGGAAGAGTTGATGCGTGAGTTCCATGAATCAATGTGGATAGTGCATCTTGGTTTGAAAAAGATGTACCGTGATCTCCTAAGGCAGTTTTGGTGGCCTGGAATAAAGAAGGATGTTGCGGGCTTTGTGGCGCGGTGTCTTACCTATCAGTAGGTGAATACCAAGCATCAACGCCCAGGTGGTTTGTTGCATCCATTTCCCATTCCGTAATGGAAGTGGGATGATGTGATAATGGGTTTTTTCCTGGGTCTTCTAAGGACGCCATAAAAGAATGATGAAATATGGGTGGTTGTGGATCGGTTAACAAAAGTGGATCATTTCTTACCGATTCAAGAGACCCATACAACTGAATAGTTGGGTGAGCTGTATGTTCGGTAAATAGTGTGGTTTCATGTTGTGCCTCAGACCATTGTTTCGGACTGAGATCCACGTTTCGCGTCGGGTTTCTGGCAAGGGTTGTAGAATGCGCTTGGTACGCTGGTGTTTTTGAGTATAGCTTTCCACCCGCAGATGGATGGGTAGTCAGAGCGTATAATCCAAGTGTTGGAAGACATGTTAAGAGCTTATGTCTTGGAATTTGGTGGATCTTGGGAAAGACACTTATCATTGGTTGAGTTTGCCTACAACAATAGTTTTCAGGCTATGATTCAGATGGCACCATCTGAGGCACTTTACTAGAGGCCATGTAGATCTCTGTTGTGTTGGTTAGAGGCTGGTGAATCCGAGTTGTTGGGACCAAGTCTCGTGCATGAGACTTCAGAGAGAGTTAAGTCGATCAAGAAGAGAATGGATACGGCTCAGAGTAGGCATAAGTCATATGAAGATCGGCGGCATAGACCTGTTGAGTTTGGGGTGGGTGATAAAGTGTTCCTTTGGGTGTCGCCAAGGTTGGGTCACCGTCGGATACAAAAGCAGGGTAAGTTGGCGCCTAGGTTTGTGGGACCTTTTGAGATTGTGGAGAGGATCGGACCACTGGCTTACCAGTTGGATCTTCCATAGTGGTATGGTGGGAAGCATGATGTGTTTCATGTGTCTCATCTTCGATGGTATCACCCTGACCTGTCTCACATGGTTGATGTTGAGGATGTGGAGCTTGAGGCTGATGCGTCCTTTGAGGAGTATCCGGTTTGTGTGGTGGATCATAGTCAAATGTCTTGCGAGGTAAGGTTGTGCCATTAGTGTGAGTACTATGGAAGTATGGGAAAGTTCAGGAAGAAACATGGGAGTGGGAATCAGCTATGCGGGCTCAGTGGCTCAGAATCTTCTCTTCGGTGGATCAATGAGTCTTGGAAACTTGGCTTGAGGATGAGCTGTTATAAGGTCAGGAGGTTGTAAGACCCACGTTTTTTTGGAAAGGTATGTTTTTGTCATGTTTTGGGTTGAACCATTTTTTTGGGCTTTAAAATGTTTCCTGAAACTATGAGATGCCTTGGAGATGTTATGGGGGCTTGGGGCATGGAAGAAAGAAAATATGGGCAAGACAGGCCAGGGTACACGACTTGCGCATGGCCAGACAAACCGTGCAGCTTGCCCATGCTAAACCGTGTGACCCATACTCCTTCGGACAGAAGCACGCATACAGTTTGCACACGGTTTCCAAATCGTTCAGCTAAATCGTGTGACCCCTCGTCCTCCGAACAATGGCATGCACACGGTTTTCGCACGGTTTTCCAAACCGTGCGACCACTTAAAGTTGGGAAAAATTACATGTTTGCCACTCGGGGTTTTAAAACCCCACTCAGGATTTCCTTTCATTTCCTCCCACTCCAGCATAGGCACAGACCAGATCACCCATAGGCTCTAAGGTAACAATATCCTTTGATTCTAAGTCATTTTTGGGGCCCTTGGTTATAAATCTAAGCTTCGGGTAAGGCTAATACCATCCTTGCATCTCTTTTTGGTTTAGGGTTTGTATCTTCTCTCCCTCTCATTCTTAAGCTCTAAAAACCTAATTTTTGGTTGATTTTTAGGTTGATGCCCCAAAGGATGGTTGGATCGAGGTCAAAGGACTCTATTGAGAGTGCGTTCAACCGCGGTTTTGGGGTAGGTGGTCTATAAGTGATATCCCATAGTTTTTTGGGTATTTTTGCAGGTTTAGATGTGTTCTTGATTTCTATTTATTACGTTTTGGATAACCATGGCATGTTGGGTAATAATGGTGTTTAAAATGGAAAATCGGAACCCTCATGATCCCCATGGTATGTGTTGGGATAGACTTGACCTAATTTGGGGCCATCAGTGGGATGTGTCGGCTTTTCCTGGATTTAGGGATTGATATTGAACAAGTGACCTTGTTGTAATGAATTGTAGAGCCCTTGATAAATAGGTTTCCATGATTCGATGAACGTGGAATTGATGTTAGGTGATGCACCTAGACTTGGAAATAACCTAAGGGTTAAAGTGGAATGGGTTAAATGGTTGATTCATGGGAATGATGAATGGGTTAAATTGGTTAATGTGTAAACTGATTAAAGGCCATAATGGGATAGATTATTGGTTTAATGTTGAATACTTACTGAGATAGGCATAACACATGGGAATTGGGTGAATGGTTCAATGATGTGAAATGGTAATGTGTTTATGGGTTAATTCATGAGGTGGTTTCCCATGTAGGTTTTTGTGAAGAGTGTTTGCTGAAGGTCAATGGTTTGGATGGTTGATGGTTACTTATATATAAGCATGTGGACATGGCTTTGTAGAGTGGGGTATGACATGAGGATCTACGCCCACGGGTCGAGTGAAGAGTGAGGTTCTAAACTCCATCCTAAATGCACGGGTTAGGAAAGGGGACTGGAGATCTATTTTCCTAACAGTTGCATCCACCCAGACTAAGGCTTCGAGGCGAGGTTATGGTTTCTAAGAGGGGTTAGTCCTTGTGAGATAGGATAACGATGTGTTTACCCGCTTGCATGTGATTATTGGCCTTAGACCCATGTAAAATATTGTATGTGATTAACCCATGGAAATATGATGAAATGGTAAATGGTGATAATGTGTGTGTAAGGAATGGTAATCGAAGTGGAAATGGCTTGGCTCTAAACTGGTTAATGGTAACTTAAATAATTACATGAAAATTATCAATCAAATTTCTATTATATGCACTAACTGGTTATACTGGATATTTTGTAGACACCGTTGGTGGTGGCCTACTGAGTTGTACTCACACCCTTCTTGGGCAGCCGTTGGGTACCCGAGCATAATTCATGTTTGCAGGTCAGGAGAAGGGCAAAGGTCCTTTCTAGAGAGTGAGTGAAAATGGGTAGCACCTGGTGGAGGATCCAGACTTGGAGTCGGGACCATTTTGGGGATTTTGGTCGTTGCCTTTATTTTGGGGTTTTGTCCACTTTTGTACCAGTAGTGTGACATGGCATAATTATTATTTTAAATAGATTTTATACATGTTTTGTGCTTATTGGTTATTGTTTCCGCTATTTGGTTTATTTCTATTGCGGATTACTCTGATAAAAAGGTGGTATAGTCTCCCCACCTGACTCCGTAGACCCTCACTGCTAGTCGGCACCCTTTGGAATATGGGGAAGTATGCTTAAGGTCATGTAACCACCCAGCTCGGAGCACTGGTTTAGTGGCTTCCGGGTCAGGGACATTACACTCATACTTTTTCCAAAAAAGTCAAAAAGTTCCTTGTATGGTAAAAAAAGATAGATTTCATTCAAGCCACGTAGTAAAAGCAATAAAGGGGTAAAAATGACTATATATACATATAATAATATTCAAAAATTAATTAAAACAGTTTTAGAAAATATGGAAATAGATGATAAATATATCCCCAATAAATACTTATGAATAAACAATTTCGGATAAAAAAGAGATTGGAAAAGTTATCCCTTAACTTAGGTCGGATTTCATCTATATGTGTCCTAAACTCTTATATAGTGGGTTTAAAAATATTATGAAATTGTAATAGAACCATAATAATATTTATGATATCATATATGATTCACTTATGACTTTATATTACCCATTTGTTTGTCAATTCAATGTTAAAGCATCATTTTTTGTAACAATTGTTTTTTTATCTTACATGGTTTGAATCATTATTATTGATATTATTATTTATATCATGATAAAATTACTTCTATAATGTAGAAAAATATTAAAATATTATATATATTTGGTATATACATATATATAATATATAGATAAAATAAATGGAATACACCGGTCATGAAGATGGTAGGCCGTACGTACGCCTGAACACTGTTTTCATTTCCTTATTAAAAAGAATAGAAATAAGTAAATGAAATATATATATACCCATTAGTATTATTATGTCATATATTTCATGATTATTTATTATATATAATTTATAATCAATCTTGAATGGTTATCGTGGAGAAGGATTCTCATCGCATCATGGAAATGGAAAGCCGTACGTATGCACGAGTGATGATATTGTTACTATAATTATTGAATGGTATTAAATTGGATGGTGTATATTATCTCGTAATTAGTATAGTTTTATAATAATCATACATAGTTATTATTTCCACCATTATAACCATCCAAGTAATGCAGTGGTGAAAAATAGATTACACCACATCATGGAGATGGCAAGTCGTATGTACGCATGCACATGAATTTCAATTTTCGTACGACGGATAGAAGGTGAAATAAGGTTGTTTCATATTTATAATAAAATATTACTATTTTATTGGTACTTATGTTGTTAAAATATAATGATTCAACTGAATAAGATGAAGTATAAGAAGAAATAAATTTGAATGAATCAGTAGAAGAGACAACCTCTTTCTCGACGTTCCTCCTTTAAAATTTTTATTAGGATACTAGTGGTTGTATTTTGAGAATAACATCACCTATAGAATGTAACTAAGAAAGTTGGGAAGATAAATTTTCAGGGGTTGTATGATCTTGAAGGCTCAAAATGGGTGAATATGATATGGAGTAGGTGTCCTTTTATAAGAGAGGAGAGGGGCACTTTAGGAAAGTCATACAATATTAATTTATTTTAGATAACATTTTGATGTAAAATGGTCCTAAATTTATGTAATTCCAAAATAAGATGATTTTGGTTCTAATACCAATTATCTAATAACATTTATACATGTTTTTAATTTTTTTCATCCTTATCTTTTTGGTTTAATGCTTATTTTACCGATTTTAATCTTACCGTGATATCATATTATTTACAAATTATGGGTTAATTTATTTACCATATCAAGTCAAACGACTCAAAAAAAGTTATTTATGACATATTTAGACTTACATTAACCAATTATATGAATATTATATTTTTATTATTTTAATTTCATTTAATAAACTATTTTATGTTTTAAGTTATTAATTATTTCAATTTTGGACACTATTCATACTTGACCTTTTAAAAAAAATCATATCCACCTCTTTCCTTCGATCCCAAAGAATTAAATCATCCATAATTCCTTAGTGTTATCTAAAAAATTCATGGATATAATCAAAATCATTTAATTAAACTTATTTTAATACTTATAAATTCATTTATTTGAATGTTTCATTAATGAGGTAATCACTACATCATAATTGTGTCATAAATAAATATATTTATCTAATATCTATAAATTATAAATAAAATTTCATGATGTAGGAATTAGTTTTATATTTCTAATGAATATTTATATACATAGATATCAGTTATAATATCATATATTAAAATCAATTCAGTAAAATATATTTGTTTATGTAATAATTATCTATACTTTAAATTAGTAATTATAAAATGTCATTTTCACTTCCAAGTGAGTTCATGAGGTCCCCAAATCGACCCAAGGATTATAATAGTTAGAAATATATCATCTAATCTTATTATAACATGTGTTAGGGTAGTTTAAATTTATTATAATATTATTTATTACCTTTATTTACTAGAATTACCCCCTACCCCTGGAAAATATAATCTTTGCTGAAGTTAATCTTCATAATGTCCAAAAATAAAAGGTACCTATTTTCCCAAACATAACTATCTAATTGAAAATATGTAATCCATTTTTCCAAATTCAAACACAATGTTTCTGTAATTAATTTAAAAATAATTCCCTTTTTTAAAACAAAAAAACATGTTTTTAAGAAGTAATAACTATCAAAAGATTAATAAGTGTTGAGGTCCAATATAAATGTATGAAAATTTAAAATGGCCAAAAATGGATTAAATGATAAAAATATAATCAAATTACACTTTAAAACCAATTAAAAATATAATATAACTATATAAATATATTAGATAAAAAGGGAGTGTCGAATTAAAATGTAGTATTTTTCACTATTCATTAAATTTTTTATTTTTTTAGAAAAATATAAAAAATTTAAAAAATGAAAATTTATATGTCATTATTCCAAATAAGAAGTTTAAATTTTCAAATTTAACTTATAAAAGTGTGAAAAACAAGATTTTAAATGGGTGCGCCACTACAAGGCAGAAAAAAAACATTTTTTGAAAAATACTTCATGTATTCGAAAATTTGATTTTATTCCCATATCACATTCTATAAAATGTTTAATATGAATGGTAATGTTATATAAAATTCAAAATATTGTAATTAATATTCATAAAGTCTTGTTTATATCCAATTAAATATTAACATTTTAATAATATATCGTTATTTAGTTAAACAAGGTATTGCGTATAACACAAGCTATCAAGGAAGGTCTCTCTTGCATGTAACGCAAGGAAAGTCATTGTATAGTGTAGGGAAATATTCCTTTGGTGTTGCGTATAACATAATCAAAATTTATTTCATTTATAAACTGATCAAAATCTGTACTCAGTGTTGTGTGAAATGAATTCTATCAAAGGAACGTGAAATTGTGTGTCACAAAATCCAATAATAGTGTTTAAAGGGACAAAACATTTTCATACATTACTATTACATAATTTTAAATATAAACAAAATAATAGTATTACACATAGAGAATAAAAAGGTTTATTATCTTGGGAAAACTAGAACCATACATTGTAATTACAACATCAAGTATAAACATTTATTAAATTTCTTATTCTTTAGATTTTTAATGGAACATAACATGTCCTTAGTACATGTAGTCACCTGAGGATAAAAATAAAAATGGGTGAGCTAAAATACCATTAAGTGTACAGATAATAAAAAGATAAAATTGGGTGAGCATAAAAATAATGCAGGCAAAGGATCATGTACATGAGAGGAAGCATTAATAAGGGACTTGAAATGTGGAAATACATAAAGAATAAAAGATCATTTATTAGTGGTTAACTACCACACATACATGGGAACAAATATTTCATCTCATTCAAAAATCATTTAACTTAAACTCCTTAGATTAATTACTTTACCCAATTCATTGGAGCGTTGTATAATTTCGGGTGCACCCATCACATTGAAACAATCATATTGCGCTATATAATTCTGGACGCACCCGTCACATCATAACATTATCATTATACTGCATGACACAAAGATAATATATAAATAATTAAAATAAGTAACACATTAAATGGAATGGGTTTCATCTAATAATAAAAAATTCATAAACTTTGGGTTCCCAAAATAATGTGGGAATAACAAACTTGATAAGATAATCATTAACCTTGAGTGAGAAGTGAATGGTACGTTATTGAAAGAAGAGTTATTTTAGAAAACATTTGTTTGAAACAATCTTCATTAAAAACATTTATATCCCAGAAAAGGTATGACAATTATGAAAAAATGATTTTAAAGGAGTGACCATATAAAAAATGGATTGAAAGTGGGAGAACCCGAAGAAAGAACGTTGGGTTTGATATTTTTCCCTTACCTTGTATCTGAACGCTTTCTTCACTTTAATGTCTGGTATAACCACATTAGATTGATTAATTAACAATTAAAAAACCTTGTGAAAAATAATATGATACATTAAGGTATCATAAGTTATTTTATGATCCTTTGGATGATTTATAGAGTTAAAAAAATATTGTTTGGGAATGTTCGTTTTTATGGTTTTCTTAAGTGGTTCACTTGAATTCATAAAAGAAAGTTCAAGTAGAACATGGATAAAAATACATAACAGATAATTAATGTAAATAATGATATTCCATAAGTTAAAATGTTAATATAATGTATTATATTATATAACATGTGGATGAATCATTAGATAAGAATTAAATGATGATTGTTTGGGTTAATTTGGGAGATTTTTAGACCACAAAAAACATGTTTTGTTTAATAATTTTTTTAATATGTACATAATTTAGTTACAGAAACTTAAATAGGAAATAATACATAAAAATAAATTATGTTTAAACGATGAAAATGTTTTGCATGACCAGATATGAAGGTAAAAATGGAAAAAGAAAACATGTCGTTCTTGAAGGTGATAAATTAACACCTCACGAACAACATTTTCTTTTATAAAATAAAAGGAATAGAAGAAGGGGGATGGATAGTATAATTTACCAATAGCATCATAACATTACAATATGGTCATGATACTACAATTACCAGAAAATGTGGTTGATGATAGCTGGGCAGAGAAAAAGAAAATATCTTGAAATTGAAAAGAAATTAATGGAAAAGAGGGAGAGAAATTACTTCTTGAATCCTTCTCTTAAGATCCTCTTTAAGGGGCCTCATCATCACCTTTTGTTGAGACCAGAAGATCTTGGATGTGGGGGAGGGTTAGGAAAGATTCATGGGAAGATTTTATACAAGTATTGAAGCTTGAGAGGTGTGAGGAAATGAGGGCGTGAAGGGTGGTATTTAAAGTGGAGGGGGGAGGGGTTTTATCAATATAATATTGATTAATATATTATTTCTCAACAAGACAAGGAATAGTGAGTCATCTATGACCATGAACAGTAATTTTATCATGTGAACCTAAACCAATTTGTCTTACATCATCAGAACATCATGCATGACTCTATAATTAGGTTATTTAGCTTCTTTTGTAAATTATGGTATGCCACTATTCATAATAAATTCATGTATTTCAGAAAAATACAAAAAATTTACCCTAATAATTTTTTGATGTGTTGAATCCGAAAAATGTAATCCGTTTTTTAGAAATAATTTTCTATATATTATTAATTTAATTTTTAATTATAATCAAAATTTACTTGAAAAATATAGTTTTTAAAATTAAAACTGATTTTATAATTCTTTAAAAAATTATGTAGGGTCTTATATAATTACCTCAACATTATAAGACAAATAATTATTAGTTTATTAACACATTTTAAGAAAATAAAGTTTCTTTTAAATTAATTAATTAATTATAATTATTTATTTATGAATTACAAAAAAAACAAATATATTTACTATGGTCAAATCGTCACTTATAAGATGTTTAAATTTTTTAATTATTCAAGGTAAGGTTACTATTATTTTGAATGATTTACTATTCATAAGGGTAGGTCACTATTCACCAAATATTAAGTTTGTCCTATCGGACTCCAAACATCTTACTGATCACAACCGTGTATGTCCTATTTTTGAAATTCAAAACATAGAAGTGGAACAATTATGTTTAATGATCACATAGTATTTATTATCATAATTTGTCATTGTGCTTCGTAATGGGATTATAATATAAGTTATAATTATAAAAAGGTAATTCCATTTATAATACTTTGGGTCGTTACATTCTTCCCCCCTTATGAAATTTGTTCCTCAAAATTTCATTTTATAGAAACAGGTTAGGGTACTTCTCCTTGATCGCATCTTCCAGTTCCCAAGTAGCTTATTCAAACTTATGGTTCATCCACAACACTCTGAAAAGGTCTGTTGTCTTACTACGTAGAAACTTTTCTCTGTGGACCAGAATCACTACTACATGGTTCTCAAAGAAGGGATCATCTTCAAGCTATACCTCCTCTGAGTTGTGTACATGTTCGGGATCAGGTATGTACTTCCTCATGAGTGATATGTGAAACACATCATGAGTTATTCCGTAGATAGTGGAAGTGAAAGCTTATAGGCCACGACTCCTATGTGGTAAAGGATATCAATGGGGCCAATGTACCTCACACATAACTTCCCTTTATTTCTAAACTACATGACTCTCTTCCATGGTGATATTCGAAGGAAGAGTTTATCTCCAACATCAAACTCCAATTCTATTTGATCGTTTTTAGGATAGATCTATTTCTAACTCTGAGATGATTTGATGTGTTTATGGATTACTTGAACCTTCTTTGTCATCTCTTGCACACGATCGGGTCCAAGTAGCTTTCTTTCTCCAAATTTATCCTGACAGTTTGGAGTGGTACATCACTTTCCATACAAAGAAATATACGAAGCCATCTGAATTCCTGGGTAGAAGCTATTGTTGTATGAGAACTCAACCAGTGGGAGATACTGATACCGTCCACCTTTTAATTCTACATATTATTCTCTTACCATATCATCAATCATTTTAATAGTCTTTTCATATTGGCCATCAGTTTTTGGGTGATAGGCCATGATGAAATTTAATTTAGTACTTAAATAACGTTAAAGGCCCCTCTATAATAAAGATGTGAACCATGGATCACTATCAAAGAAAATAGAGTGTCTAATGCCTTCCAGTCTCACCACTTCCTTCACATATATATTTTCAAGTTGTTCAGGTGATAGGTCTCCCCGAATAGAAATAAAATGGGAAGTCTTGGTGAGTCGGTCAACCATAACCCATATCACATTATTTCCCTTCGATGTCATTGAGATTCCTGTGAAAAAGTCCATAGTTATATTCTCCCATTTACACATGGGTATAGGTATTGGCTGCATCAATATTTTGGACTTTTGTTTCAGAGATTCACCTTCCTGACATACCAAGAACCTTGATATATATTCTACAATCACATTCTTCATGTTATCCCACCAGAAGTGTTCTCAGAGATCACGGAACATCTTGGTACTCCCAGTATGGATAGAGATTGTGGAGATATGTGTATTGTCCAATAGCTCATTATTTATCCTGGGTGATGAAGGCACAAGAATCCACATTCAAAACCGAATCACACCATCATCGTCAATATGGAACTCTTGCAGCTTCCTTTCCTTTACTGCATTCACCCTCTTTTGTATCTCTACATCATCCCTTTGTGCTTCATTAAACTTATCTTGGATGTATTATTGTGGAATCATTTGGGAAAGGTATGATGTGTCCCCTACCCTTATGATTTATAAATCCATCCTTTGTATATCCATGAAGATGTGGTCTTTCTCAATCCGTAACATGGATAGAGTAACATGTTCTTTTCTTCTTAGAGAATCAACTACCTTGTTCTCCATTCAAGGATGATAGCGAATAGCGAAATTGTAAAACTTGATTAGCTCTAACTATCTCCTTTGACTCATGTTGATCTCCTTTTGTGTGAATATATAATTTAGGCTCTTGTGGTCAGAGTTTATGTCACACCTCTCACCATAAAGGATGTGCTTTCAAACTTTCAAGGAAAAAATCACATATTGCTTCTCTAGATCATGAGTTGGGAAGTTCTGCTCAAGGATCTTTAACTGCCGTGAGGAATAGGCTATCATATTATCATTTTTCATAAGTATACAACCCAATCCTTTCTTTGAAGGATCACTGTATATAAAATCACTTTCTCCACTTTTCGATAGTGTGAGTACAGGTGGAATGATCAAATTTCTCTTTATCTTCTTGAAGGTTAGCTCACATTCTTCTGTCCAGACTTACTTTTACCCTATCCTTGTTAACATAGTTAGAGGGCTTGAAAATCATGATAAATTTATCATAAAATAACAGTAGTACCCAGCTAATCGAAGAAAACTACAGATTTCTATGACACTAGCAGGCCTGGCCCATTCCTCAATCACCTTTTTTATATGGTTCCATAGAAACTCCCTCACTTGTGATCACATGTCCCAAGAACATGACTTATCTCATCCAAAAGTCACACTCTCTGAACATGGAATACAAGATATACTTTCTCAATGTTTCCAACACAAGTCTTAGATGTTATTCATGTTCCAACTTTCTCATGGAGTAGATGAGAATATCATCAATAAACACAACCACAAATTTTTTGAGGTAATGTCTAAAGACTCTATTCATAAAATCCATGAAGATTTCAGGGGAATTAGTAAGTTTAAAGGGCATCACTAGAAACTCAAAGTGTCCATACCTTGTACGGAAGGCAGTCTTCTGAAAATATTCATTCTTTACCTTTAGTTGATGATATCCAGAATAAAGATCCACCTTTAAGAAGTATTGAGATCCTCTTAACTAATTTAATAATTCATCAATCCTTGGAAGAAGATACTTTTTCTTTATGGTGATCTTGTTTAGTTACCGATAATCGATACACAACCATATTGTTCTATCCTTCTTCATCACAATGAACACTAGCGCACACCAAGTTGATGTACTATAGCGTATGACCATTTTTTCCAGATGCTGTTGCAGCTACTTCATTAATCCCAGGATACGATAGGATCCATCCTATAGGGACACTTTGAGATAGTAGTAGCTCGATGTATGAGTTCTATTGAGAACTCTACCTCACAATCTGGGGGAATTCAGGGTAACTATTTAGGAAATACATCACCATATTCAATCAAAATGGGCATTCCCAAAAAAATTTCACTTTCATTTGACTCAACAAATTAATAGAGGTATTATCCTTCGTAGGGAATCAACACCCACACCGTTGAAGGGATTTTCAAATGAGATTCATGATCTTCCAAGGATTTGTAGAGGATCATGGGATGGTTCGGAATATCAAAGGATATTCACTTTTCATGACAGTTGATAGATTTTCTATATAATGAGATGTAGTCCATTCCCATTATAGCATTGAATTCCAGCAAGGGAAGTATTACAAGGTTTTCTGGAAAAATATTCCCACATACACCAACATGAGAATAGACAAACACATGGGTTTCAATGATTTAACCACTTGGTGTTTTTATAGATATATATACCTCAACGTTTTAGAGCATTGATTCTATAGTTCTAGAAAACATTAAAGATATAAGGGAATGCATAGAACTAAAATCAAATAATAATTTTTCCATTATTGAGTGAATAAGAAGTGTACCTTTTATTACTTTATTATCTTTCTCCACATCCGCTGTAGTGATGGAATAAGACATACCTTGTTCCTTTGTATTTTGTTACTGCTGATGCTGATTACCCTTGAGAACTTGAGGTTTAGTGCATTGTCTTGCATAGTTCCCTTTCTCCCTATAGTTGAAGCATTGAACCATGGGTGGTTATCTTCTTTCCTCCACCACATTCCCCATATTTTTCATGTATTTTCAACACTCCTGATCATGGTGTCCTTCTTTCTCAAACATTAAGCACTTCACTATTCCATTGTGGCAGTTCCCAGGGTGCAGTTTACCACATTTTTGGCATGTGTGTCATTGAGTATTTTTCCCATCATTGTCATTAGATCCATTGGCTTAAAACTCCATATTTGGTTTCTTATCACCATATCCATGTGACCATTCTCCAAACTCCATCGCCACTTTGAGAGAACATCGTAAACTTCTTCATAACTCTTAATGTCTCGAATTGAAAGAGCCTTTTGATTGTCTGGTTTTAATCATCTAAATAATCTATCAATTGTTCTATCATTCTTGATAACAGAACCCGAAAAATGACTTGAAAGCCCTATGAAATTCTCTTTATAGGTTGTGTCAGATTCTACTTATTTTTTATTGTGATATATGAATTCTCTCTCCATATTCTTATGAAGTGTTCTTGGGAAATACTTGTTAAGAAATATTATCTTAAAGTCTTCCTATTCCATATCTTCAATTTCCTCCCTTGGATTGGTGTTCTTAATCAAAGCCCACCATTGATCGGTCTCTCCATCTAGTTGATAAGAGAATATTGTCACCTACTCCATCTCACAACAATTAAGAACATAAAATATATTCTCTATGGATTTGACCCACTATTCCACAACTAGTGGATTGGAAGATCCACTAAATTTCGGAGGTCGTTGCCCCATAAAACAATTGATTTCTAGTTTCTACCTATTTGGGGAAAAAGTACGTTCTCCATTATTATGGTTATTGTTCATAACCTAGGATATTTGGGTAAGAATCACCATGAATTTTTTAACTCCACCTTTTAAATCATTCGTCATGTCGTTCAGGAAATTGTTGCATTGGCCCTCTCATGAGTTGTTGGCTTGGTTTCTCCTGGTTCCCACCATTTTCTAAAATAGAGAGGGGAATAACAAAACATAAATAAAAAATTCATGAATAAATAACTTGTACATTTTTAAATATTACACTAAAATAATGACTTATGGTATCCCTATGTAAAGCTTCTTCTGTGCATATTTTTACAATATATCATGCCAGAGGTTTTCTCTCGGGTTTCAGGATCCTAATTCCCAAATTAACTAAACCTTTCCTCTGATTCCAACTAAAGTGACCTATCCTTTTATTAAATTAATATTACTTCATTTTAAATATAAAAAACACAATAGTATTACACATATATGATCCAAAAGTTTAGTGTCTTGGGAAAACTAGGACTATACATAACCATTACAACATCAAGAATAAACATTTATTTAATTTCTTCTTCTCTAACTTCTTATTGTCACTTGAACTCTCCTAAGTACATTTATTCACCTAAATATATACATTAAATGGGGTGAGAGAAAATCCTAGTAAGAGGATATATAATAAAAATATAACAATGGGTGATCATAACCATAACATATGAAAAGGATCATGATAATGAGAGGAAACATTAATAAGAGACTTGAAATGCGACAACACATAAAAAATGAAACACAATGTATTAGTTGTTAAATTCCACACATACTTGTGAAAAAAGATAGCATCTTTTTCACATATAATTTATATTAATATGAGGATATTCATCCCTTTACCAATTGTATTGGGGCACTATATAATTCTGGGAACACCCGTCACATTGAAATATTCATATTGTGCTATATAATTCTTGGAACACCCATCACATCATAACATTATCATAATCATGCATCCCACAATTAACATATATAAAAATTAACATAAATAATCATGTAAGGGAATGGGTTTGATCTCATAATAACACATTCATAAAAATTGGGTTCCCAAAATAAAGTGCGAATAATATACTTGATATGATAACTATCAACCATGAGTGAGAAGTGAAAGGTGTGTTTTTGAAACAAGAGTTCTTTTGGAAAACATTTAGTTGACATAAAATCCAGTAGATAAAATTTATATCTAAAAAAGGTATGATAATGATGAAAAATTTATTTTTATGGAGTGACCATACTAAAAATGGAGTGAAAGAGGGAGAACCCGAAGAAAGAAAGTTGGGTTCGAGATCTTCCCCTTACCATGTATCTAAACGAAGTTTTCAAATTAATGTTCTGTATAACCTCATTAGATTCATTAATTAACAATTACAGAACATTTTTTACATGAATATGGTTCATTATGGTTTCATTAAGTTATTTTATGGGCCTTTGGATGTGTTCTAGAGTTAAAATACATTATTTGGGAATGTTCGTTTTTTTGGTTTTCTTGAGTTGTTCACTTGTATTCATAAATGAATGATCGTGTAGAACATGGATAAATATACAGAAATAATATTTAATGTTATTAAAGATATTTCATAAGTTAAAATAATATTATTATGAATTATATTATATACCATGTGGATTAATCAGAAGATAAAAATTAAATGATGATTGTTCTTGTTAATTAGGGTAGCTTTTCAACCACAATGAACTTGTTTTGTTTAATAATGTAGTAATATGTAAATAAGTTAGTTCCAAAACAATAAATAGTACCTGATAAATATTATTTTTTTGTTTAAACCAAAAAAATGATTTTATGACCACATCTGAATGTAAAAATAGAAAACGAAAATATGTCGTTCTTGAAGGTGATAGATTAACACCTCACGAACAACGTTTTCTTTTGTAAAATAAAAGGAAAAGTAGAAGGGTGTTGGATGGTAAAATATACCATTATTATCAAAAAATTAAATTATATGTATGATACAGGAGTTACCATAGCATGTGGAAGAAGATAGGTGGGGATAGAATAAGAAAAGAACATGAAACTGTAAAGAAATTAAAGGAAAAATGGGGAGAAATTACTTCTCGAATCCTCCTCTTGAGATCCTTCTTAAGGGACCAAGGCTTGGTATTGTGATGATAAATGAAGCTATTGTACATGGGGGATGGGTTTGGGAAGATTCTTGGGAGGAGTTTAGAAAAGGCTTGAATCTTGAGAGGTG
The DNA here is from genome assembly GCA_963277665.1 of Viscum album. NCBI lineage: Eukaryota > Viridiplantae > Streptophyta > Magnoliopsida > Santalales > Viscaceae > Viscum > Viscum album. Next base: position 1,751,427,425 of record OY728128.1, read on the forward strand.
TGAGGAGATGAGGGTGTGAAGGGTGGAATTTATAGTGGGGGGGGGGGAGGGGGGTTTTCTCAATATAATATTCAGTAATTTATTATTTCTCCACAATAAAAGGAATAAAGAGTCTTACTTGAATGTGAATATTAATTTTTTCATGTTAACTATAATAAATTGTGATTACATCAGAAGAACATCATGCATGACCCTATAATTAGATTATTTAGCTTATTTTGTAAATTATGGTATTCAACTATTCATAAAAAATTCAAGTATTTCAGAAAAAATCCCAAAAATTCATGCCAACAATTTATAGACTTTTAGAATACAAAAATGAAATCTATTTTTCAAAAATAATTTTCTAAATATGATAATTTAATTTTTAATTAAAATCATAATTTACTTGAAAAATACTGCTTTTAAAATTAAGACTGATTTTCTAATGCATTCAAAAATTACGTAATGTCTTATAAAATTATCATAACACTAGAGGACATATAAATGTTAATTTCTGAAATAAATTTACAAAATAAATTTTCTATTTATTTAATTATAATTAATTATTTATGAATTACAAAAATACCAATACTTTTATTATGGTCAAATTGTCACCTATATGAAGCCCACGATTTATTTAATTATTCAAGGGTAAGGTTACTATTATTTTGAAAAATTAAATATTCATAAGGATAGGTTATTATTCACCCAAAAATATGTTTTTACTATCATAATCCAAACATATTACTAATCGCAACCGCTTATGTGAGATTTTCAAAATTAAAAACATAGAAGTTGAAAAATTATGTTTAGTGATCACATAGTATTTAGTATCATAATATGTCATTGTGATTCCTAATTTAATTATACTATAATTAATAATTATAAGAATTTAATTTCATTGATAAAACATTGGGACGTTACAGTGTTGGATATACTACAAGCTAATATAGTGTTTTATATAGTGCAAACTAATCTTAGTTTAGCTACAACACAAGACATTGAATAAAATAAAAAAAAATCTATCTCATAAATTCTCATAGTGATATATTTTACCCCCCTTAAATTGAATTTCATCCTCAAAATTTTTCATGGTTATTAATGTCTTAGTACTTGAATGTTTTTTCATGTATACACACATCAAATAACGGAATAATAAAACATCATTACAAAACGGAATGTTAGAAACATAATGGTTACCCAAATTAAATTTTCACTGGGTTTCCACAAACTAGAACATAGGTAGGAAGTGAAAACATGGATATGGAATAGAAATCTAACCATCATGTTCTGATGGATAGTGATAGATAATAAGGTTTGGATAATGTTAACTACCAGAAATCAATAAATCTGTGATGATTTTAGGGACCATCTGATTCATCAGATAAGAAGGTACTTGGATAACATTTTTTGGCTTTCCAGATCATTTTACTAATGTTAAAGAATTTTTCATCATAATAAATAATTACTTGATTTTGGTACAATCTCACATTTTTTCGTGCCTTGAACAATTTCCACTTTATCTCTTAAGCAAATTAAGATGATTTTTTCATTCATGAAGTGTTAGAAGATCATGTGATAGAATGATAGGACATTCCATCATTTTCAACAAAAAGGTTAGAGCATGTTATCAAATTAGCATAATTCCACCTATAGTGAGATAATACATTAATGTATCAAAATAAAAATGGAAAATAACTTATACTATCCATAAATTGATAACATTACAATCCTTCCAAAAACAAAAAATATAAAACTTTAGAAAGAGCTGAACTAAATAGACATAAATTTTATCTTCCATATTTCATTTGGAAGTTATTTGTTGTCACATTCCAAACATGTGGATACATAAACAATTTATTCACTTTAACCAATGATAATTACATGAATTTCCATATAACCTTAGTGAAAAAATGAATGATGTCAAAAGTTAACTCTTTACACATACAAAAATCCCAATAATTCTACATACTCAAATCATGATATCACTTTTTCCTTATATCAGTCCTGAGATAATTACTACTATCAAACATCTCATTTTCTCTATATCCCTTCATTATGCACATATCACATGCTTTCTAAAAATATCTAAATAAACTTTCATGGTTACCGGTATCATTCAACTTATACTTTTAAATACTTAAGGAAAAATAATAGTGTAAAAATCCTTATATGTTCCTTTATTCCATAGTACCATAAAATTTCTTATACAACATTACTGTAGATAAACATGCAATCATTACACTACCATCTTAAATCATTGACCGAGCTTTTTTATTTTATTCCTTAACACTTCTTTCATCTCACATATCATTTGTAGTCTCTTCATCATCAACAACATAAGTACTACCCATACGACCATGATGATTCTATTCATTGGATTTTCCCTTAGGGAAATGATTTTCATAATTCCTATACATTCCAAATTTAAAACATTTAACCATCATTTTTGTCTTAGAAATACAATTATCATTTTATATTGTGTTAACTTCACCTTGTACTCTAAATTTACTAGATTTGTGTCCTTCTCTTCCACACCCAAAGAATCTTCCAGTTCCATTGAAATGTTCACTTTAATACCTATTATCACATTATTTACATGAGTAAAATCAATCTTTCTTTCCTCTATGATCATCACGAAACTCCATATTTTCCTTTTTTTATGCGTCAAGAAACATACCAATGTTGAGATTATTGATCATATTATGAGATTTATATTTAGGCATAATAATGAACTTTAACATTCCAAATCCTAATTGATTTTGGTTCTCATGAAAAATATCATTCCATTTTCAATAATATTCTCCATTAATACAAATCCACCGATTTCCAGCAATTTTTTGAAACCCAAAAAGAGTAGCGTGAGAGGAAAAAATCAAACTAAGAAAAAAATATTATCATGGGGGAGTACATTCATTTTCTAACATCTTAGGTTTAATCCTATTTTAATCCATATATTTACCATAATTCTAGGACTATAATCTATAGTTAGACATCCCCTTAAATAAATCCCTTGAAATTCCTAATAAATATATCTATGGATCTCAAAAATATATTCGCATCCTAGTTTCCAAAGGTTTACTAAACCATCACTCTAATACCAACTTTAGATAACCAAGATTGAAATATATGGACATTTCAATAACGTTGTGGAATAATTAATACAAGACACCAAAACACTCCTAAAGAACATATTAGTTTAGTGTCTTTGGAAACTCAAAACATAATCATCAAACTTGGTGAATGATCTTCAACATCTCCCATAAATATCTTCCCCTTTCCTTTTCAAACTGAAAACCTTTCTTTATATTCTGGAGAAAAAAAACATAAAAAGGGTCACCAAAAATTATTAGTAAGGTTAAAAATTGAGAACATAAAACAGACCCTAAACATAAGAATTTAAAAACATGAACATAATGATTAAATATCAAAATCATGAGACATGAAATAAATCTTGGTAGTTCGTAAGTCATAAATCATAAAAGAATATTAACAATAAAATTGCATTGGTATACAACATGGTATTATGGAAAATAAATAATCCCATAATATGATTTCCATAGTTCCCAAGGCATTTCTTCTAAGACCAACTTAGTAGACAAAGTCCATTACTGAACCGGGTATACTTTCCATTCCAGCCATGTATTACAGAACCAGATTTACTTTCTGTTCTGGCTCTGTATTACTAAACAATATTTACATGCCATTCTAGTATTACATATGACATGAGATATAAATCAGTACCCAAATAATTTGAGGGATATACAGGTTCCACCCATATTATAATGAAAACTATCTTACATGTTCCACAAAAACATAAATCATTAATCAAAGCATAACCCATGAAATAAAATGGGTTTCTTAAACATCACTCCAAAAAAATCCATATAAAATAATTAGATTTCATAAAAAAATCCATCATAAAAAAATAAAATCAACGTAATAATAGGGATATAATCATAACCCTATGTAATATTATATAGAGAATAATTTTGATAAAACAATTGAACTTAATTCTTGAGGAAAATATCCTTTCTTTTTCAAAAAAATTTTCTTTTATCAAAATGTCGTGCAATTTTAAAAAAAAATTAGTTTAAAATTCAATTGTAATCTTTTAGAGGATGAATAATTTAAATACGGAATTATTAATATGTAAAAACTCTTTCATTCCATATATGTTTTAAAAAAAATCTCGTACTTTGGCCGGAAAAGTCAAATAGTTAATTGTATGGTAAACGAAAGAGTGATTCCTTTCATACCACACAATAAAAGTAATAAAGGGGTAAAAAATGAATATAAATATACATAGAATAATATTATATGATAATTAAAACATTTTTTGAAAATATTGACATGGATGATAAATATATCCCCAATAAATACTTAACAATAAATAATATTGGAATAAAATGAGATGGGAAAAGTTATCACTTACCTTAGGTTAGATTTCATCTGTATATGTCCAAAACTCATATATAGTGGGTTTAAACATATTATTAACTTGTAACAGAACCATAATAATATTTATGATATCATATATGATTGACATACGACTTTATATTACCTGTTTATTTGTCAATTCTATATTAAAGCAACATTTTGGGTAATAATCGTTTTATTTATTGTACAAGTTTTGAATTGTTTTACATGATATTATCACAAATATCATGATTTAGATACTTATAGAATGTAAAAAAAGATTTATATATTATATATATTCATTATAAAAATATACATATAATAAATAGATAAAACAAATAGAATACACTGTTTAGGGAGAAGGTATGTCATTTGTACGCATGAATGCTATTTTCATTTCCTTATTAAATTGAATGGAAGTACATAAATTAAACACATATATATACATAAATACATTAGTATTATTATTCCATATATTTCATTATTATTTATTATATATACTCTTTAATCATTCTTGAATGGGTAACGTGGAGAAGGAATCTCATCACATCATGGAGACGGTAAGCCGTACATATGGACGAACGACGATATCATTCCCATAATTGATGAATGGTATTTAATTAGATGGTGTATAAAATATCATAATTAGTATTATGTATTAATAATAATATATAGTAATTATTTCCACCATTATACCTATCCAAGTAAGGAGGTGGTGAAAAACAGATTACACCACAATGTGGAGAAGGTAAGCCGTATGTACGCACACACAGTGATTTCATTTTTGGTAGGATGGATAGAAGGTGAAATAGGATTGTTTCGTATTTATAATAGAATATCAATATATGAGTGATAATGATGTTATTAATTTATAATGAAACAACTGAAGAATAGAAAGTACAAGAAAATATAAATTTGAAATAATCGGTAGAAGAGATTACTTCTTCTTCAACGTGCTTCCTTTAAATATCCTCTTAGAGAACTAGGGATGGTATTTTAAGAAGAACAGAACCTCTATAATGTAACTAGAGAATTATATAAGATAAATAGGTAAGAGGTTTCCAATCTTGAAGTCTCAAAATAGAGTGAAGATTAGAGGGAGTAGGTGTCCTTTTATAAGAGAGGAGAGGGGCACTTTATGAAAGTCATAAAATAATAATTTATAATAAATTATATTTCGATGTAAAATGCTCCAAAACAAATTTAATTATAAGATTAAATTATTTTTATCTGAATACCCATCATTTAAAAATTTTTAGACAATTTTATAATATTTTTCCATCGGTTTCTTTTTTGGTTTAACCCTTATTTTACCCTTTTTAATGTTACTGTGATATCATGTTATTCACACATTGTGGGTTAATGTATGTACCATATCATGTAACACGGCCCAAAAAAAGTTATTTATGACATATTTGTAATTATATTAACCATTTAGACGAATATTATATTTTTAATAATTTAATATCATTAAATAAACTTTTTTATGTTTTAAGTTATGAATTATGTCAATTTTGGACACTATTCATACTTGTCTTTTTTTAAAAATCATGACAAACTGATTTATTTGAATAAATGGCCTTAAATCATATATAATATGTCAAAATCATGTATAAATTTTTTGGATGGAATCAAAAAGTTCAAGTTATATTTATTTTATTATTTATAAATTCATTTATTTGAATCTTTCGTTAATGAGGTAATCACTAAATCATAAATTTGCCATAAATAAATAGATAAATCTAATTTTTAAGAATTATACATTAAATTTCATGGTATAGGAAATAGTTTTATATTTATAATGACTATTTATTCACTTAGATATCAATTATATAGCCCTATATAAAAATAGATTTAGTAAAAGCAATATGTTTAAGCTATAATTATCTTTACTTGAAATTAATTATTATAAAATATCATTTTCACATCTATGTGAATCAATGGGGTCCCAATGTCTACCCAATGATGTCCATGGTTGGAAATATCTCATCCAATAGGATTAGTACATGTGTTCGGGTATGTTATTATTATTACTATATTATTTTATACCCTTATATACCATATTTACTATTTAACCATGGTAAATAAAATATTTACTAAAGTTACTATTCATAATGTCTAAAAATAAATGGTACCTATTTAAAAAATTTGAACCTTATTATTAAAAATATGGAATCCATTTTTGAAAATACAAAACATAGAATATGCAGTAATTAATTTAAAATTAATTTCCATTTTCAAAACAAAAAAGCGGGTTTTTAAGAAGTAATAACTATCAAAATATGGAAATGTATTTATGTCCAATTTAAAAGTGAAATTACATAAAATGTATAAAATTGTATTGATGGATAAAAATGCGATCCAATTACACTTTAAAACCAATTAAAAATATAATATTTCTATATAAATAAATTAGATAAAAAGGATGTTTTGAATTAAAATGCAGTGTTTTTCACTATTCCTGAAAATTTTCATTTTATTAGGAAAATATAGAAAATTCAACCAAAGTAAATATTTATGTCCTAATTCCATCTCAGAAGTATATTTGGTCAAATTTAACTTATAAAATTCTCAAAAACTAGATTTAAAATGGGTGCGCTATCAAAAGGAGGTAAAAGTACATTTATTTGAAAAATACTTCTTTTGTCAAAAAAAATTGATTTTTTATATTATCATGTTCTAGAAAATGTGTATGATTAATGTTATTGATATATAAAATTCAAAATTTAGTTAATACTATTCATAAAATCTAGTTAATATCCCATTAAATAATAATATTTTCGTAATATATCATTGTTTAGTGAATCTCAGTATTGCATACAACACAAGCTATCGAGGAAGGTCTCTTTTGCATGTAACAGAACACAAGTAAGTTTTTCATGTATTTAAATAATCCTTTGGTGTTCCATATAATGTAATCCAAATTTAGTTCGTTTATATATTGAAAAAAATCTATTTTCTGTGTTACATGAAATTAATTATATCAAAGGAACTTGAATTTGTGTGCAACACAAGCGAAGAATAGTGTTGTGTATACTAAAAGCTAATACAGTTTTGCATATAGAGAAATATAATATTAGTGTATCATTGAAAACTAGAAATAGAATAAATGAAAAGGAATCCAACTCAAAAATTATCGCGGTGTTGTTGTGCACACTGAGAATGAATGTGTTCATACTATGAACTAGAGTATTTACCCAATTCTAGGTGTTAATCCAGTAAAGACTCCACCACCTCCTTAGCTAACCTAAAATATATAAAATAATAAAAGACATTTTTTATATGACTCGTCAACTAATCTTCATGATAACAATCCTCTTAAACTCAAAAAAATATTCAATCAATAAGAATATGAAATGAAATATTTGAGATGAATCAATGCTTAACTGATTTGGGGTAGCTGTCCTATTAAATATGATCCATGGGAAAAGGCTCATCATAAAATTATAGTAGGTGAACGTCATATACAAGGGTTCATCCCGACAATTGAAGCAGGGCTACAAAATCTATTAAACACGTTTTTTGGAACATCGATCTACATTGACCATATCAAAGATGGATATCATGATTTTTCTCCATTAAGAACAAAACTAGAGAAAGTACAGGTAAATCCTCAAAATATGTCTCTGTTTGATTATCTTCCTCAGGTAATCGATGAACCAGCACACCATGTCCTTCCCATCGCTGTACTGGATCATTTCCATGTTCAAAAGAACACACACCAAGGAATTATCAACACCAGTGAGTCATTGGTTTCTCTATTTGAATACTTGAGGAGAATCATAAATTGGTATATAAAGAATTAAAGCCTTATCCCTACTGGGAAAGTGACACCCCACTACCAATGAATTTCAGAAGTTATGTGTTCCCAAAATTCAATGGATCAGATGACCTAGAACAACATTTGACCCACTATTTGTCTTATTATGACCTCGTGATGTGATCCCAAAGCAATAAGATGTAGTAAATATCATATGCTTATTAAGAAACCTACAATGGTTAGCCTTCGTATGGTATACCAGTTTTACAGCTCGGTCGATAACTGGATGGGAGGATCACCGTTGATAGTTCCTATTCCAGTTCAATAGAACTCTTGAAAATAAAATAGATAAAGTACCATAAAATTAATAATAGTTAGATATTGAGAGAGTCTTAGACATCATATCCATATTTATAGGGCTAACCTACTATTTGAACTGGAAAATTCACAAGGAGAATATTCTTTCTATGTATAATGATAACATCTGTGATGAGCTATGAATTCCACTTATCTTGGTAAAGTATACAATTGAGTTTAGGTATTTCTCCACTATTTCCAAAGAATGGAAGACTCCACACCGGGGGCTAAGATCAAGTCCCACATAACACTATCGGTCTCTAGAAAAAGAAAAGGAAAACATAAAGCACCCTATGGTACACCTAATCCATTCCCTACACCCACTCCAACTGTAAGTCCTATACCATATCGCACCACGCCCCTTGGGCATAGACATCAACCCATTCGAAGAAAAGATGAGTGATATAGACCCACGAGAAAAAAACTTTGAGGAATAGAGGAAAAATGATTAATTTTTCCAAGAGGATAAGTCTGTGGATATTTTATATACATTATGAAATGTAATTTTTTTTGTCTACCATGGAAAAAGGGATGATTAGGTTGGTCTTGATGACCATCTAGATAATTTCCCATTCCCCTAGATAATGGGACACACAATTCAGGAGTGCTTCGTCTTCAAATACATCCTTAAAAAATTTCACATTCTAGGAATGTAAAACATGGTCTACTCTGAGAACAAGTTTCATATGTTTCCAATATTTTCCAAAATAATGAAAGAAAGTGGAATGATGTTGATAATAGAAGGGAATAAAATTTTTATAGTTGGATTATTCATATGAAATAAACCGAGCTAATGGAATTCACCAATCAAAGTTCAAACAACCAAATGACCCCTCATCCACTTATACTGCATGGACATTAATGTCATTAACCCCCCAAAACCATTAGAAACTGGGATTTCAAAAATATGCCTTGATGGATTATAAATTAAGTGGAGTAGGATGATTATTATGAATCATGGAAAATGTATGCTTCAACGCACTCAGATTTTATTCCATCAGATCAGAAATAATGGGTACCACCCCACCAAAAAACACCACTAGAAGTGGGCAGTTAGGTGGAGTCATCATACGATGAGGATATAATCTTTAGATACATAAAATTAATTAACTTAATGTATCCCTTATCAAATGATGAGTATGGTTACAAATGTGAGTTCCTCACATATGAATGGGGAAGTAGAGGAAGAGGTTGTAGGAGATGATGATACTATAGAAGTCATACCCATGGATGAAATCAAACATACAACTGCACCCCTACTTGGATGGTCAATTTCAATGAAATTTGTAAAAGTTCCCTTTAGTGTGTCCAACACAAACATGAAAATCCCACTACACCTTCTAGAATTCACTCTTAATTGATCATTATAGAACATCCATCAGAAGAAGAGAATGTGCTAGATCACCGTCCATGGGTAAGTGGACCTGCTTGAATCAACCCATCAAGGATATGAGTACCTCCAGCTCCTATCCCAAGGGACAATCCATCTTCATCAGATAATCAATCACTAAAAGAGCTTGAAAAAGATAATCCTCATTGCAGGTATCACTATAAATTTAGACTATATGTACATAGTATTGAAATAAGTAGCCTCATTACTAGACAAATTATTAATCCTAGAAACCTTGAGTTTTTCCAAATTCCTTAGGGAAGCCCTTATAGTGGTTCTGAAGAGCCACCAAGAGTTTGATGTAAAAGTGGCCACTGCCATAGTCTATCAAACATAGATCAATCTTGCATAATTTTATGTGGTTATCTATTTAAAAATTCACAAATAAAGTACCATCATTCAGGCACATATAAAACATTTGTATGTGTCCAAAATTTAAAATGGTGTCGACATCCGAATAGTTTTATTTGGAAATTGTTATAGAGTTAACCTCATTCATGTACGAACAATTTGTTGGCTAGGATATAATACAGATAACCTAGTATCCTCTGTCATAATCCGACATGGATATAAAAAAACTAAGAATCATAAATTGGGTAAAACATTTATTAAGACTTTGTTTCAATACCTTATGAGAAACATAGAATTTATAGTCATTCACTAGAACATAATCTTCAATGTTCTACTTGGAAATCCTTGGTTGCATTAGCACACAGTGATTCACTCATCCTATAATCATTCATAATGTAATGAACTAATAGATGAAATTAAATGTTTCACACTGATAAGGACCCATTAAAATCGTTCTAAATACATTTTATCGATGCATGATTATTTGATCATAAAATGAAATAACCCTTGGTTAATGGTATTGATTGGGAAACCACACCAAACAGTTTGGAAATCATCCCAGTGGACCACTTCTAAAAGCTCAGTGGAGAATAATTATTTCACATCAACCAGGATGGGTAAATGAGTCCAAATTTGCATATGTATTCAGAATTACTCATGATTTTATTCATTTACACCAAGTATAGTAATATTGAATAAATTTCTTCCTCCTCATTCATTGGTAAATAATAAAATGGTAATTCCATAAATCTATCCACATTACTCTAGAAAATCCTCGCATAACATTCTAGGGAAGAAGAGAATGGCTCATCACCCATAGAAGACAAAGACACTCCTCTATCCCTCACTACATCTTCTCCAAAACCCATACTATTAACCGGGTTAGAATAGGTCACTTCACCCCTGAATATCATGGTATCTATTCCCATCAAAACCATATATGACTCATCATAAGTCTTCTCTCCCCATAAGAAAAATAAGTAGAAGATGAAGAGGACGAGGAGGACCTTAGGGATTCCCCTCTAGTATTTAAGGATGGAATCTTCAATGACTGTTGACTAGATCATAGAAATAAATCTTGGTACAAAAGATGATCCATGGTCCACCGTGATTAGGGTAGCAACATATCCTAAATAAAAAGAGCTAAATAACTCCTTCCTAAGTCACCATTGATATGTATTTGATTGGAGTTAAATAGAAATTTTTGGACTCAATCCCAAGGTTTCCACTCCCTACCTGGGTCTACCGGAGTATCCTTGGGGTTATAAGAAAAAGCCAAAAAGACGGACCAGACACATGCTTCGAAAATAGAGGCTAAAGTCGACAAGGTCACCAAAGTATGAATCATTAGAGAGGTCCAATATAATTATTATATATCCAACATAGTCCCCATAAAATTTAAGAACACATAGATTATATTATACATCAATTTCAGAGATATCTATTGGAACTATATAAAGGGTGATTTCCCAATCCCGATCAAAGGATTGGAGATCGATTCAACCACCAGATACCATGCTCTCTCTTTCATGAATGGATATTCTCGACAGAACCAAATAAAAAATCTCTAATAATTTGAATCAAACACAAAATCTAGGGACTCTAGGGAGTGTTTTTCTATCGGATGATTCCTTTTGGTTTGAAGAATGACGACACTTAAAATCAATGTGTAATGGAACACATCTTTAAACTCGTTCTTGGAATGTTTTTGGAATGTTATGTTGATGAAATTGTGGTTAAATATCGACAAAACACAGACCACCTAAAATATTTAGAAACCATTTTAACAAAATGCAACAAAAAAACTTGAAAATGAACCCCTAAAAATGTTCTTTTGGCGTTACCTTAGAGAAAATTCATATCTTCTTCATATTCCACCATGTCATCAAAGTCAACTCGAAGAAAACACAGGATCCCCTTGTCTTTCCGTATCCATGAAACCTCACTGAGTAAGAGGAATTCAAGTAAATTTATCCTAAAAATGTCACTTCTTATCCAAACATACATGAAGATGTTTCCCATTCACCATGTTGAATAAAAAGGTGTTTATATCAATGGGATGATGATTTTAAAGAATCATTCGATATTATCAAGATATATCTTTTAACATTTTCAGTTCCAATTATTCTTATCGATGTAAGACCACTCATTATGTATGTGACTACCCTAAAATGATAACGAGGTGCATTCCTCGCTCAGAATACTAACACCGACAGTGAAAAAAACCTTTATTATCTTAGTTGAACCATGATCTATGTAGAGACACATTATTCAAATATCGAATTTGGAGTCTAGAAATTGAGGCACTGCTTGCAACACCATGTTGGCAACATGTCCTCTTAAAACTACTAACTAAAATATATCCTCTTCCTTCCGATGTTGAATATGCATCTGTCACAGTGGTCGGTCACCCAATAGGAGTTTGACATTCAATTGATACCTCATAAAGATATAAAAGTCTAGGTGTTATTATATATTTTGGAAGAGAACCCCTTGACATTACTTAATACATTATAGGTCGAGTTACCTGATGAAGAGGTTTAATCTGTTAAATAATCCACCTATATATATGATATTCCTTTTAATGGTGTTTTTAGAAGCTAAATAAGAAAGTGGACGGGAAATACGAAGCTCAAAAAGTGGGGATGAGATTTATACTCATATTTTTAGTAAAGGAAGACCAATAATACTGCTTCCTACTGTTGGAGGGGTGCATGAACAGTGAGGAGGAATATCAGGATCCCATTGCACGAATAGATCCAGAACTTCATATATAAGTAAAACACTTAAAGATAAAAGGTTCTTCAGAATTGGTCATTAATCAGGTTAAAAATAACTATGCTATTAAAAAGGAAGATATAATCCACATCTTATACCATGTCATATGACTAATGTAGTAATTCCCTTTGGATCCAAAATTATCTCATGTCCCCCAATACAAAAATGCACAGGCCGATGCATTTTAAAATACAACCAAAATTTTGGATGGTCCATATTAGGATGAAACAACCATCAGTATTTTTCACCACCGAATGGTCTCACCATTCATTTAGGACACCATAAAGGAAATCAATGATATTAGACCCACACCGGATCCTTATATTCCCACTAATCGATGAAATCCACCCATTATGAACTACCATCAATGGGGATATATCCCACTAGATATGGAAGGGAGATGGAAAATTGGGAGCTAAGAAGTTAACATTGTTTTGTGCAATGGAACAAATAGTCAAATGGTAATCTATAAGTGAATACTTGATTGGGACCACCTTAGGGGAATAGATGGAGAAAAGACATTATCTATCATGAAGGAAGTTTATGTTGTGGCCTATGGTGCCCACCAATCAGGATCCATGGGTTCCCATCAAATATTAAGGGTTGGATATTGCTGGACCAATATAACTTAAGACTGCACTAAATTCAAAAAATGGTCCAATCCATCCAGGTTCATGAAAACTTCTTTCACTAACCCACGAGGTTACTTTACATAGACATGTACTCTAGGATATGCTCCAGATAAGGAAAGGACATCATGGGACTATATCCTACCACAATGGACAAGCAATTCAAGTATATTCTCAAAACTACGGGCTTCTTTTTAAAATGGGTATATGGAATACCCTTCAAATAGATTTGGGAAAGTAACATTATTAGCTTCATGAAATCCATTATCATCACTATATTTGGTGTTCCTTATACAATACTAACAGACAATGACACCGATTTCTATTATTCTGAATTGGAGAAACTTTATCAAGAGTATGATATCATGTGCAATCATTTTTCATGCTACCATACAATAGCAAACATACATATAGATGCCTTTAATGTGACTATAACCAATATACATCAAAAGAAGGAAAATAAGTATAAGAAGAAATGTATGGACAAGTTTCTATATTCTCTATGGTATTAATAGACTATGACCCACACTTCCACCCATTAAAGCCTATTTTCATCAAAATATGGGATATAGGTGGTCTTACCCATCAAATTTCAATTTATCACACCCCAAAATTTCCATACATGAACCACTACCCATAGATGAGAAATCCTAGAAACTGTTGGATGAATTACAATGTCATGATGAAATTAGATTGAATACCTTGAAATATTTGGAGGTTAGCCAATATAGGATGGAAGAAGAATTTAACTTAAATGTTCACCTCTGGTCATTCCTTGAAGAAGAAATGGGATTTGATCTCAGGATTCTGATGATAATCGGAATGAAACCTCTAAATCTAGATCCAAAATGAGAGGCACAATATTCCCTATATTTTGTATACTCTAATAGATCTTATTTGTTGATCTCAATGGAGAGAAAACTCTTTATATCCCCCACCAATGTAAGGTTACTGAAAATGTATTTCATTTGACCCCATGATACTTCATCCTAACCACACGAAGTTGAACAATGCTACATGAATCCTATCTACATGATGATAAACTGAACACCGCCATCGGGGTATCCAAATGTGAGAGGGAATATCCTTCAACATTGAGAATCTACCATTACATGTTCTATAACTACATTACACATGATTCCCAACCACATGGGATACGTAGTGACGCACAGATATCATGTTGTACATCCAAACACCATGAAACAAAAATAAAATTCCACCCCTACATGCATTGGTCCAAATATATATATGGAGATTTTTTTTCAAGAACAATATATGGATTGATTCCCATCCACATGGGATATATAGAGACACCCATAAATCTCTTCTTCGATCCCAACTCTAAATTCACTCAACCATTTGGCCTCTTGGACCGAGTTTCCTTCGAGAGTGTGTTGTGTGGAATAAAGCCTCTTAGTTCTTGATACAAATCATGTAATAGCAGCAGCACCAGGAACCTCCCACTATTTCCATCATCTTGACCACATGATGCTAAAATTCATGGTTAATCATCATTTCAATTATTAATTCATTGCACTATAGCTAGATAGATGTGAGAGAAAGTTGAAATGTACCTATTTGTTCATGGATACTTCCAATCAAGAACTATATACGACTTGATTTCTTACCACATGGTAAACATATCAATGAAATAATATCATATCTCCATTCCATCAACAACAAAATGTTTAATTTCCCTACCCTTCATCTCAACCCCTCAGTGTGGTAGGAAAAATATTTGTCCCCTATTATTTCTCACACAGAGAACATCTCACAAGGGATTTTGAGTATCATAATGGGATTCCATTCATAATCAATCCAAATCAATCCACATAAAATTGTCCCTGTAGAATGACCGTAAAATGCACACAGAGTATTTCCTCTTCACATTGGGAAACATAATCTGCTTACTGCAACATGTTAAACTACATGGTACCTCAAGAACTATGTGTGTATTTATTCTTTCTCTAAAAATATACATAGTGATGCCTTAGAATTAAGTCATATTATCATGAATAGGTAAAAATAAGATACCTCTATCTCCCAAGTATAATGATCTATGTAGGAATTTTCTTGGTTTGGTTCCCCATTTAGGGATCCATCAAAGAAACTGAAGTGATCCCCTATGCACGAGTCAAATGTATGTAGGTATTTTCAAACTATAGAGTCAATATTTGTCTAATTTTTTCTGATTTACCCATACATATCTCTTCCATTAATCAAACTCTATAAACTGAGAAACTCTAGATCTTCGTAAACCTCCATATCTATTAGAAATAGAGGTTCATTTCTTAAAGACAGCATTTTTTGAATATGCACAATGTGCTCGAATTGGCTCTGCATAAGTAGCCCAAATGAGGCCTATGAAACAAAGGAAAATTCATCATCATGATAGTATTTTCCAATATTCATATTCCTCAATGGGTTCTATGCCCTGTATCATTTCTCATAGTCTTAGAATCCCCAGTATCATGTTTTATAGTTTCTTCTACTCGACATTCAAGGAATGTAAGAACACCACAAACCAATGAACCCCAACTTACTCATAATTTACACAACCTATGTTCCAAGAAATATGACATAAAACTATCTTTTCCTTACCACATGATGTTAAACTTCATATATTATGTTCTATTCACATGACACTAAACTGTGAGATTCCAAAGAACTACGTTTGTCTTGATTTCCAGCCTTATATGATACATTGTGAGGATTTCATTTTAACTATTGGGTCCATCCACAAAAATAAATAAAAAATTACCATTTCTTATATATGGGATAGATATATAAGAGAAACCCCATATGAACTATGTAAATATTAAATTATTATTTCAATAAGATACATAGTAACACCTAAATCCTATATCATGGTTTGGACACAACAAAAAAACATTCCCCATATCCTATACATGATCCAGATCAGCATGATAGAATCTAATATGAGACTCACCCCATTAATGAGATCATATCTAAAGGAAAAATCCCCAGGTCCACACAAGAGTTAGATTAGAGTATAGGGAAACTGTCCCGAAACTATGTGCCGCTTAATTCATGCCCTTTTAAGACATGTTGTGACGCCCAAATCTCCAATTTGGGTCTAATAATAAAAAAACCCTTTACCCATGCAAGGGTCAAACCTACACATAGAACTTTCCCATACCTCTGTAGTCAAAATATTTCTACCTATTTCCTAGAATTCATGATGTAAAATGCTCATTTCGTATTCAGGTAGTCTTCTTCTTCAAACCAGACTCTCTGTTCAGAAAGTTATGAATCCTTATAAACCTCACTGAACATTGGTAATATAGGGCTAGTGTTTTGAGGAATTTTTTTTCTATGAAAAATATGACCCAGATGGATCTGTATAAGTTTTTCAAAAAAATGCATCTCAACCAAATGATAATTTATCCTCAAGAGAAGATTTTCCTACTTCTGTACTCCCCTATGGAATTTATATCCCACATCTCTCATTGGATTCAGAATCCCTATAGATTAAAATTTACTACATTACCCCCATTAAGCATGAATATGATAATAAATTCATGGTCAGACTACCATGAAAATGGATAATCGTTTATGCCTCTTTCAAAGGAATTTGATTTTAAATTTTAAATCCCGAATGTATGGGTTTAATATCATTAAACTAAACCATTCATAAACCCTAATTTAAATATGAAAAATTAATGTTATATTGGTTTCCAATTTATGATCAAATTAGAAATAGAGTGACTCATCATTTTCAGACATCTTTTCCTTGAAAATCCTCCCCTCATGTTATTGAAAAATTGAAATTTATATAAAATTACCTTTCCATTGGAAATGTAAGGCCAATGTCTTGAGGAAATATTGGTTTAAATATACACAATATTCTCCAATATGATCTCGATTGGTTTTTAAGAAAAAGAACAATTAACGAAATTTGAATTTATCCTTAGGAGAGGAATTTTATACCTCCATGCACCCTAGAAAAATCGTGTTAGAAAACATTATTATAGTCACTCATTACGTACATTCCCAATATCACGTCTTATATTTTAAAATCATAAAACCAGGGTAAAGAAAAATAAATCATTCATGTTTAGAAAATATTAATGAATTATTTCCAATGTTCCTCATTGGGGACCTCACTCCATGAATTATGGATAAAGATAATTGAACAAAAACATGAGTAATGTTGGACTAATTTTCAAAACTCTAAAATATTGATGTAAATCCATAAAAACATTAAAGGATTGAAACACCAACCCACAGATGGTCCCATGGGTAAAAGTTGATTATCAGCTCACCAGAACTATACTTTTCATTGTTTGGAAAAAATATAGAGCAATCAATAATTAAAAAGGCACACATCTAGTTAAGTTAAAAAAGAAAATAATTTATAAGTAAGAAAAAGGAAAAGATAAACTCCCTAAGCCCACACACCCATGTATTAAGAAAAAAATAGGAAGATAATAGAAAAGGTAAAATGTTCATAGGGTTTTTCTTACATCTCTAGAAATAGGTAAACTATTCTCACTGTGTTCCTAAACTCAAGATAATATTAGAGAATTTCAGGATTATTTCAATTGTGTTATCCTGGATTATGATTAAAATAAATGTCTGGAGAATATTATATTTTAATTAGGACAAGTTATAATCAATTGGTTATGCTAGAAAAGATAATGGATATAAACTGAAAGGAAAATAGGTTTTTCTTTATCTTATGAATGAGAAATGGAGGAGAATCCATAACCTAGATCCTTTCCACAGTAAATAAAAATGTCAATTATAAGACTCAAAATTTTGTAACAAAGACTGGTCTGAGTCCTCTATGGATTGGTGATGCTCTATCCAGGTGGTAATTTTGGCCTCTATAACATCCCACATTTCCTCTGCTTCCTTAGCTGCATCAAATCGGTCATTTCCATGACCCTCTACAAACCACTTCCCTTCATCAACTACCACCTCATTAGAGAACAATTATTTCTTAAGACATTCCAGTTCTTGGTTAAGATGCTCCCTTCTAACAAAGACACTTTTCTAAGGTCCTTTACTCTATAATTTCATTTTTTCACTTCATGGCCATACCAATATTCTCAACAGATCCATTATTAAAGACCTACCTAGATTTTGAAACATGAGATGTGGGCTCTATAATTGAAGGACGAAAGAGGATTATGATTAATATTTCCTAATAAGAACCCACACACCTCACTATATCACAGATAGAATGATAGTCAAACCCCCCATACCCAAGAAATAAAAACATGAGGTAGAATCAGGGAATCTTCATTTGCATGTTTGGAAGGGGTTTTTTGAGAAATAAGCTTCAAAATGACTTTTCGTATTCTTCACCGACTAGTATGATGGTTTTCCAGGACCAACTAGTTTTCCTTAGTGTCACTATCAGATGGAAGAATATATTTAGGGATAAGCGCGGCCGTAGAGAGTCTTGATTCGGTAACCCCTACATGAATCAATCTTGCAGCATCCACATCATTCACAATATCATCTAACCAAAGGATTAGAACATTAAATTCAAACAATAAAAATGATGGTCATAGTTCTAAAATTATAAAATTAAAGAATCAAATGCTTATGTCTCAAAGGAAAAAAATTAAAGAAAATGATAAAGAATTGGAGAGCTACCTTCACCCTTAAGATTGCTATCACCCATAACCACCAGTGTGTCATCATCACTCGAAAGAGGGAAGGGTGTATCCCAATCTTGTGAATCGACCTATGGATCCTCTAAATAATCCTGTAGTGAAGGACCATTCTAATCTAGGTCAGTGATCTCCAAAAGGTCACTCACATAAAATGTGTCTGCCTAATGAATCCTCACTGAGCTATGGAAAATGATCGATTCTATCGTTCCTTAATCCCGAGTCACTCTCCCTTTCTTGGATTAATTCCTTTAAGGAATAGATTCAATATTCTTAGTAGGAACATAGACCCCTAAATACACTCCTTTTATAGGGTAATAAGTTATTTGGTCAAGAAGCATTGATCCCCTAGTTCTTGAGATTTACCTAGAATCCACAATCATGTGAATCTCCCCACATAAATCCACAAATAGTAGTATAGTTTCCACATTTTCCATATAAGAGTAGAATATGTACACTAAATTATAGATTAAACATCTGAAGAATCTTCCACTATTTGGATAGAAGTCATTTCGTCTTGAGGAGATTCCCTCTTAGGGATTGGGATCCCCCAAAAAACTTCAATTGATCTGGATTCCCAATCCTTTCAAGCTATAACCACCAATAGTACCACATTTACTTATGAATATGTTAGAGCTACTGACCCCTAGGCGATAGCTGTCTAATTCCACTTTAAACATTGGGGCTTGGGGAGGAAATTCCTGGACATGATCTAATAGACTGATTCCATATTTTCTATATACCTATGGGAACCCTCTCCAGTTACTCCAACATATGAAGGGATGTCCTCCCCATTCTCGTATGTGTGTATTCTAGGGAAAGAAAAGTGTCTTGGATCTCCCCAAATTCTTATAAGCACATGAAATTTGGGTTTGATGTCATGAAGATAAGAATAATAATGTCTAGTATAAAAAACCTTAATTAACTCTTCGTTAGTATCATCTAGATCTGAAATTACCACTATATATTCTACTTGATCAGACCCATAATGTATACCATTGAAAGTTTGTAAGAATATATACTTATCTTATAGATATGTATCCACCTCACATGGATCCTCATGTGATGAAATCCACATTGGTGAAGTGATTAGTATGAATCTCGTAAGACTATAGGGATCTTCTTGAAGCATCTCCCATACATCTTCAGTAGATTGCTAGCCCTAGAGTTGTCCAAATCCATTGAAGACTCTAGAAATGTCATAGTAATGGGGATGGATAATTATAGAGGGCCCACTTGGGTTAATGAATCATATTTTGGTAGACAGAACTATTTCATGGTTCCTCTTCCATCTTGTAACCACATGTCGTTGAGTGCTTGGGAGTCCCCAAATCAAAACAAGGAATACCCCCAATTCATATTTTATTTGGAGTGTTGACTTCATCAGCATCCCCATAATCATGTATACCATAATCACCATCCTTGTTAACCTCTGAAATCAACATGGAAAGTATTCTATGAGAGTATCTACGATGTTTTTGGAGGTATTGGATTGATTATTCAATGCCTCATAGAGAGACATCCACCTCCTCAAGGTAATTATTATAAATGATTCCCCTAAACTATAATACACAACAATACACAGTAGGTGAATCCTCCTTATACTGCTAGAAATAATACAAATTGTGAGTCATATGGGACATCAACTTAGAATCCCATTGTCTATTGGATGATTGGAAAGTGGAATTGGAAGGGATATATGCTTGATCTAGCGAAGTTGCACTGAAAACATGGGGGGTTGAACCCCCAAACTCAAAACATTTTTGGGAGGTTTAGAAAGAAGGGATTATTTGGGATACTTCCTAGTCTTATAATGCTCAATTTTTTTATTCTATTTTCCCCTAGACCTAGATGCCTTTACGACCTAAACAATTGTATTGAGTTTTTCCTATTGATTAAAGGGGTATGATTAGTTCCAGGTATACACAAAGGATATGCTGAAGGAATGTAAAAATTCCATTAAAGGAGGATTTTTGATCTGACATTGGGTATCCTCTTGAGTAAACATCAACCAATTCTACTGAGATATCATTAAATGCCTCTCCGAATAAGAAAAGTTGAGGTTAGGAGGTCAATCAATCTAGAAAAAACTAAATTAGAGATAAATTATTAACGGTGAATACCCCTTGTAGATTAGTTTCCCATCGATTCTGTAAACAAAAAGTCCTTCCCTTAAAGAGAAAATATACCCTTACTTAGTATATTCCCCAGATCAATCATTTATCGAGCAACCTTTGGGGGGAAAATCAGGATTATAAGTGAAATGGTTATGGTAGTCAAACCATTCCTTCAACTAACACTCACACTAGTCTGAAGGGTTTAACCCAGATATGATATGGAGGTATGATAAGATAGTAGCTTCAGGGAACTATTTAGGGTTTATTATGTGAAACCTCACATACAAGCTATTATATAGCCCCAGATTATATAAAAGTGACCCACCAGTCAAGGGTGATGTCCTCCCCTCACTAATATACCTAAAAAATGGTAGATCTTCACGAACACTAAGATTGAATTATTAGTAAACCCACCAATAGAAAATTGATCCATAATGATGGAATTTTTCACTCTATCAACTGTATTAGAATCAAACATTGGTAGAAGATAGCTACTTGAAAACAAGTATAGAAAGGCTACTAGTGGGAATATCTATTCATCATTAGAGAGAATCTTCAAGCCCCTTTCATTGAATCAACCCTCTTATATAATGAACCTATAAGAACAAGTTTGCATTTAAATTTCAACAGTTGGGAATGTCCTTTGTCTCCACATGTAGGGATATTGTAAAGTTCATAAAATGAAGGTTTAAGTTTAATTGGAAAATGGAAAAACATTCTTTTGGAGATGATCCTCTTTTAAAAGGGCCTTTCTGTGGAAATGTGTTTCATGAATAAAGTAGGATTTCTGTCCTCATCATCCCAGGTTGAAGAGGGTGGAATAAATTCATCATTCAAATCACTGAAAATGGGAACTCCTAAAATAATTTAGAAATCTCAAAGCCTAATGTTGACTTCCCATTACACCGTGTGGAAGGTGTTGGTGTTCGGGTTCCACCTGATCAATAGCTGTGAGATAATATTTTGATCCTGATGAGAGTAGGTCCATGAATCATAGACCAACTTATATAACAACATGTCTTGCAACTCGGATTTGAATTCCTTTCAACTCTTATAGACCATCAAATTCCACCACACGTCACAATCGAATAATCCATGGGGAAAATGTCCCATTTTTATGTCCACTGCTGATTTTTGTTTGTTATATCCCTCTGCGTAATGCTGTGATAATAATGTATTTTTTTATCATACCTCTATAGGGTTTCATGCAGTGACTGGAGATCATATTTCAAAAGAGATCCAGAAAAATGGGACCCATGGATTAATTCCCGCTCTTTACTGAAATACTTTCCCAAAAAATGTTGATATTCTCAAATATCCAAGTTGTAGGTTGATTTATTGTATGCAGTTCTGGAATAGATTTGTCAGAAGGTAGACTAAATATATAATTGTGAAACATATCTGACACTGGATATGCTAATCAACTAGAACTAAAAAGTCCTTTATGGAGATTATGTACTGGGTTGATGATGATTGTGTTTTCTACAAAATTGATCATAAGATTCCTTTATTTATCACCAGCAGATAGCGATGTAGTGATAGTGGAAGAAACAATAGAAGTAGTAGAAGAAGCCTATGAAGGGTTTATCCTATTGTCTACATAAATACTCAAAATTAAAGTAGTAATTTGTCACAAAAAAAAGAAAAATTATTAAAACCACATACCATTAGTTCAGAAAATAAATTTGAATACAAACCAAAAGCCAAGGAAGTCAACCATCCAAGACCCATTAGTTTTCATAGTTCATGAAACATGTGAAGGTGGTAGATAGTAAGTAATTGGACAATCAAGAAATTATTTCTAGAACCTTCCATCCACAAATTTTTTCCTATTCTATAAGAGATATAGAATTACTATTTTCCATCAAATATTTTAGTTCATGGGTGATAATTTTTAGTTTGTGGAAAAACATACAACTGCAAAAGAGATGACTCATGGAAATAGTATTCATATGAGAGATCTTGTGAGGAAATTGGGTTCAATAAGAGATATGGTATTAGAAAAATGAGATAGACCCCCAAATTATAGGAATGGTCTCCTCCAACCGGCCCACTCGCATACTGAAAATTAGTTCTAAACATGATCTCTTTCTACATCATAATATCCACATCTTCTTCCTGAACAGAAGCCATTCCGATGAGGGGTATTTTTTGGGTCTTGTAATTTCAACAAAAAAATCATGATAATTCTATTAATTTGGAAGATGAGTGGAAAAAATAAGAGGAAGTGTTTAAGGGAAAATATTCGAATAGGAACAATCATGAAAAATAAATCACTCCATGGGATACCTCTCTACACTATTATAATATCCTTCCACCACAACCATTAGGCGGACCACTTCAAGCTCAGGGAGATGGAAGTTGGGGACATGGGTAGTTGAAAACAATGGGGGAATATGAACTAGTAGTGCATGGGATTAGTGGAGGTATGATCTATGTTAAATATAATCTTTCATTAATACTAGTATTCATAGTTCTCACTCATTCCTCATTTTCTTTACTCTATGTGCGAGTAATGGAGACCCCAGTTGATGTTTTGACACAACATATTTTCCTTGAGGTTCCTTCAGGGAATGATTCTTTGTTATAATTTATCTAATGATAGTGTGAGATACTAATCAATTGATAGAGCCTCTCGTGTGACTTCTTGGTCATTATGATGAGATGTTATGGCATCATCATGGGTATGGACTGGTGGTTCTTGGTTTGAGCCTAGATTGGCTTTCACCACGTACGATTCGAATTCCTTTTCACTGATGGGAGAAGATTATCCTTTGTGGGTGAGGGTGATATCTTTGTGGATCATGTGGGTATTATGAGTAATAAGTTTTAACCCATCACAGATAAGTCGATGAGTTTATCTTATTTCATAGTGGGCTCTTCAGTCATCTAGATTCCTTTAGTGATGGAGGATTATATAGATATTTTCACCAAGGTTGTTTCTGGGATACATCCAAGGAGTGAGATCGATTTCTTCATTAATATGATCCTTATAACCAGTCCAATATATATTTAGGCATATTTGATGTCCTTACCCAGCTCCATGAGGTTCGGTTATAGTTGGAGGATCATTGAGAGAGGGGTTTCATTATACCTAGTGTGTCACCCTGGGAAACATTAGTGTTGTTCGTGAATAACATGGATAAGATATTATGTCATCAGGTAGATTATCCTCAACCAAACTAGGAAATAATAAATAATAAATACCCCTTGATGGGAATTGTGATCTCTTTGATCAGTTTATATACATTAGATAGTTCTCGAAGATCGATCTTAGGTCTGGATACCAGTAGTTGAGTGGTTGTGAGGATGATATTCAAAACCAATAATTCGTATGTCACTACATAAACTCTGAGTTCCTGATGATTCCATTTGATGTGATGAATTCCCCCTACTAAATTTAAAGATTTGACGATCTGGATTATACAACCATAGATGGACCTATTTTTTTATTTTCCGTCTTGGTTACATACTCCTATCCTTTATGATATAGGGGGATGAAGCGGAGCACTTTAGGATTGTACTAGACTTGATTTTGGAGAACCAAATTTATGGGAAGCTCTTGAAGTTCCATTTTCTGATCTAAGAGTTTATATTTATCATGAATGTCATTTTTGATCATGTTTTAGCGTTGTAGGTGATGAAAATTATTACAATGATTTCTTGGTATCCACCTAAGAGAATATCATAAGTGCATAGTTTTCTTATCTTAGAGGGGTACTACATGAGGTTTGGGATAAAATTATCATGGATTGTAGTCCCTTTGACAACCCTGATATTGAAAGTTCATCCATTTACATGGATGGAGTAGTTCCATGGAGGCTTTGAGGAGTTGAGGCTGAGGATGATGAGTGCCCCTGTTTTGAGACTACCATAGGAGGGAATGGAGTACATAGTGTATTGTGATGACACTAGAGGTAGGATGAGGTTTTTGTTGTTACAGAGAAAGATGGTGATCACATATGTGTCTACGTAGATGAGCCCCCATGAGTTTAACTAAGTGTCTCATGACCTAGAGTTAGCAATAAAAGTCTTTGCTATGAAGATGTGTAGACACTATCTTCTTGGAGAGTACATTTTTGATTACTCAAAACATTAGAGTATCTGGAATATCTTCATATAGGGAGATCAAAACATGACATGCCTCCATAGTTGACCAACTTATAATGTTTAATTTTTTTTTTCTATTTGGGATAAGAGTTTGGTGGAGAGTTTTGGAATGTTGTATATTCCAGAGATCATCCACCTTCATGAGGTTCCCTCGACGAGTGTCTCCAACTATGATATGCAGTTTACGTCACAATTGTGGAGAGGACTATAAGATTAATTTAATATGTAGATGGGGATGAGTATAGCCTTTCAACCCCAAAAATTTGGGAAGAAGGAGAACTCTATCCATTTTTTGGAGGATAAATTGAGGGCTTCCATGTTAGACCTTGGCTCGAGTTGGGAGGATCAATTACCCTTAACAGAGTATTATTTTAATAATAGATATAACCCTACTATTAGCATGTAACCTTGAGAGTCCATGTAAAGGATTCCAAAAAAGTCAACCTTATATTGGATTGTGGATGGTTAGGCATCTCTTGTCGATCTGGAGATGGTGAACGCGATGAAGAAGAAGGTAAAGGTGATCTTCAAAAAAATGAGGACAACTCAAAGAAGAAGAAATATTTTGTAGGTTAACATCATATTCCCTTGGATTTAGAGTAGGGAGACCACATTTTGTTGAGATGCTCCCCCTGAAAATTATTTTCAATATTTTGAAAGGGAGGAAATATATCCCCAAGGTTTATTAGGCCTTTATAGAAATTGTAGAGGGTTGGATAGGTTTCCTACTACCTCTACTTACCCCCAATGCTGGAGCGGGTTCATGAAATCTTAGATGTGTCACTACTATGTTTATGCATGTATGATACTACACACGCTCTTGAATGAGGGGAGAGAGACATCGAAGGTAGATCTACCATCACAGAGCACCTGGTGGCAATCGAGGATCAATATGATAGTATCCTACTTGGAAGGACCATTCATTTGGTTCATGTGCGATGGCAGTACAAGAGTATACAGGAAAACTCATTGTAACGAGAGATCTAGATGCAGGATCAATATCACTATCTTTTTTTATATTTTCTTTTAAATAAATAATGTCTCGAAGGTGTAAATAATGTAGAGACATATTTTTTTCCTTTTATGAATTTTAAATATATCAAATAATATTATTAGAGCTAGGTGATGAGACAATGCATGATTCAGAGGTTTGGTGTGGCCAAAATTAAGTTTATAAAGAAATACTAACTATATTTATTATTAATCGCGCAATGTTTTTCATAAATAATGGAATATCTATTAAAAAGAGTATCTAATAGGAAAATTGAGACTACAGTTGAATCTAGAGGGTGGGGATTAACATAGGTGTGACCTAAAATTGGTCAATGCATAATGTTCATATAAGGATACCGTTCACTAGTATGTTAAGTGAATCAATTAATTATTTTAATTAATTAAATTAAACCCAATTACATATATAAATATCATGTAATGGTGAATCTATAGGGTAATCCTCATAAAACTGGGATCATTAAGAGGATAATTTCACCACACCTCATTGAAAAATTGAGATTGGACGATTATGAGCTTCCAGATCTTGGTGAATCCAGCTCCACAGAACGAAACTGATCATTTCCCACAATTAGTGATAGAATTATTCACTATAATTTTATAAAATCTAATTTTAGGAATTTTCATTTTTGAATTCAATTAATATGATTAAAATTTTTACCAAGATCAAAATTCTATTCTTTGATCTATGTTAAATTGATCTTTTGCATGTGGCAATATATCTGATTCATATGTTAATTCAATTTATCATCATTGTGATAGGTTTCTCAAAAAAATTATCCATAATATATATTTTTCATACAATAATTCTTGGAAAATTATTATTTCACACTTGTTTATGCATTTTTCCACTTTCTTTCTTCATGATCTTCCTCATTGACATATGTGGCCACAATTCAAAATTACCGGGTGGGATCAAGCATGATTAAACCGAAAATTTGTGGTAGATTCACATATGATGAACAAATAAATAATTCAAAGAAGAAATATTATTTTTTATAGGATATGGGTGATTCCCCCATGGTCCATGAATCTGATTAGGGAAGAAAAGGCACTACAAATGAAAACAGTGCATGGAGGCTTCTTATGAGAGGATCTAAATGTATATTTCTGGTCATCAGAGTGATGGAATTAATTAACAATGGATTTCCCCTTCTTTTTTGAGATAGAATAAGTCATGAATAGATGTAAAAGAAGTGGATCAATAATACTCCATTTATTTATGGAATTCTTCAAAAATCCTGACTACACGGTGTGTACCGGTATGAATAAAGGTCTTATAGTGACCCAACTATACTGGATAGGGTTTCTGGGCGAGTTAAGTATCAAATGATGTGTGGGACCCCCAAAAAACATGTGGATTGATGATGGAAACCCGATGTGTAATACAAGAGTACATAGATAGGGACACAACCAAGAAAATTCCATGTACTGGTACATAGAAAGAGGACACGAGGATGACCGGGAGAACATGACTCAGCACCATCATCATCATCATTTCTTATTTAAAAATAGAATGCTGGAAGGAATAGGGGAAACCCAAACACAAGGCTAGGAGGCCTAGGGAGGCTAGAAGAAATGAAACCCGAGGGCATCCCCTCTAACAATACTACCCCCATCATGTTTCAGATGATAAAGGTTGTAATAGAAAGTGGTACCATTAGCTTGACGAGCTTGTGAATCCATGTTGTCTTCCATCTTATTTACCTATATCCAGGTTTGTCTTAGTTGGGTGTTACTAGAGAGGATAGCCCCACACTACCATATGGGGTATGAGATTGACCATGGGACACGATCGGAGACTTGCAGCGAGTTGTAGAGATTCCGAGGGTAGTTTAAAACATCCTCAATATGCATACCCCCTTTTATGAATAGAGTGAGTCAAGAGAGAATAAAAAGTGCCTCCTCTTGGAGAGAATAACCCTTGGTAAAGAAAACCAAGAACATGAACACAAATGATCTCCTTGAGTTAGGAAGTACCACACCACCCTTCATGATACCCGCATAACATGAGCCATCCTTATTGAGTTTCAAGCATAATGATGGAGGATTCCAACAGACCCAATGGCAGTGAGGGAAAATAATTGGGCTGGCCTGGGAGGTTAAAAATAGGATGTGAATGGAGGGAGAATCCCACTAGTTGGTAATTCACCTAATCATATCCAGAAGCAGACTATGATTATGAACCCGGATTTCACTACCTGAGGAAATACACACCTCAAAAAAATTATGACATTCTTTTAAGGGTATTTCCAGACCCAATGATATATTTTCCAAGCATGATTATTCTTTAAGAGATTTTCGACAATGATGATGACTAGTTAGGATCATCAAAGAGATTGAGTGGAACCCTCATGTGGAATCAGGGCATGGGCCTCTAACATACTAGAACCATCCTATGGAGTTAGGGAATGGGTCCTCTACACCTAGATTCTAACCCTCATTTGAGGATTGATAATGGGTCCTCTATCTATGTACTGATTGGATACCTCTTGTACTGTTAGGGCATGGTTCCTATACCATTGGAAGGGAAACCTCCCACTGTTATATGGAATGAGTCGTCTATCAATCTACTAATTTGAACCTTCATTCGGAGTTAAGGGATAGATCAACTACTATATAAGTGGCACCCTCCTTTGGATTCAGGGAATAAATCTTCTACCATCACAATGGAACCCTCCTGTTGGGACATGACATTTTTCCTCTATCTACCTTTAGAGTGTCACCCTCCTACAAAATCAGGGATGTGGTCCTCTACCATATGAGTGGAACCCCTTCCTTTGAATTTGGTCATGAGTTATCTTTCTACTAAGTAGAACCCTATTATTGTACAATCTTATGGGTTCTTTACATAGAGAGTGTGTCCCCATATTTGTGTAGTATAGTGGAAAGGTATGGCTCAACATAAATACTATTTCAAATAGACATGTGAGATGATAGGCATAATTGATGATCCCCCAGGAACTTTTTGATGTTGGTTTTCCTAGGAAGTGATGTGATATGAAGACACCCATTTATCTTTCATTTGGTTTTATAATATCGGAATATACATATACCTCTTTTGTTTGTTTTCATTTCAATCTTGCAATGAGTCGAGCATTTTACTTCTATCATGTCTCTTATTTCTCCCCCTTAAGATTTCAAGGAGTCATACTGGGTATGTATATATTCAACACTTCATGGGTTTTCGTTCACGTGGCATATCTTATGCAGTTAATGGATAGTTCACCAATGATTTTTAGTAGCATAGGGATACCCTATTTAATTTAACCATATACTTTTGGGACCAATTTGGATGGATAAGGAAGTAAGAAAAGTTTTCTATTACAGAGTGTTGTCTTTTGTTGTCAAAGAAGGTAAATAAATTAACTTTGTAGAGGAAGTGTAAACTATGGCGATGCTTTGCTGATTTGTATTTCAAAAATATCATAAGTTTGGATATCTTGTGATGAAAACATTGTGTAGAGTAGAGACAGAGTAAAGAAGTGATTTTGGAAACGGAAATAAAGTGGCGTGCAAGTCAAGAGTGGTGCGCAAGTATTGGCATGAAAGTATTGGCACACAAGTGTAAGTGGAGCACATGTCATATGTCATGATCATCCCATTAAAATATGAAAAAGGAAATAAAGTGAAACGTAAGTCATAAATCGATGCGAATGTCTAATGGCTGTGCAAGTGTGGTGCACAATTATATGTGGCGCGCAAGTGTATGTTGCGCGCAAGACATATTTCAATATCGTCATATCAAAATATGACAAAGGAAATAAACTTTCATGAAAGTGATGGAGTTGTGCTTAAGTGATAGAGCGGTGCGCAAGTGATGGAGCAGCGCTCAAGTGTTGAAGCGGCATGCAAGTGTATGGGGAGCTCATGTCACCAAAATACCAATAAATAGATGACTAGCCTCCTTATTTTATTAATGTTCAAAACTTAAGAGAAAATTAGAGCTCTGATCATGCAAGTATTGTAGGGTTCTTTGATCACGCAAGTAGTAGAGGGTGGCGCGCAAGTTGAAGTGACATGGAGGCTGAGGGTTATTTATAAGGCATGCAAGTAGGGTGTCACGCATGTTTTGTCGTGCATGTTTTGACGTGCAAGTTGCTAGAGGCGAAGAAGTAGGGAGGTTCTTTAAAGAAGTGGCTTGTGTATAACCCAAAGGCGGCACATAAGTTGTGAGTTGTGCTCAATGGTGGCACGCAAGTATAGAGTAGGTGCACATGAAGGTGGTGTGCAAGCAGTGAGGCGCACAAGAAGGTGGCGTGCAATCCGGGTGGCGTGAAAGCAGGGGCGCATAAGGTGTTTGCCCCAGGAGGTTCTTACCAGCTTCTGGGTAAGAAAGTGAAGACTTTTTTTTTCAAAGATTTTATTTGTGAAAGTTTATTAAGAATTATTGAATCATTACATTTCCCTATTTGTGATAAGTGGGAGCACATGCACTGTTAGATTTTTTTCAAATTTCTACATGAGTGTATGGGTATATCCTACCCGTTGAATTCCACATAAAAGTATTGTTTTCTAGTGGATTGTGTGGTAATAGATTGGTTCCATACAATACTAAATAAATAGGTACTCTTATTGATTAGTTAACCTTGTAAATCTTGTGTTCCTATGGTTGTGTGTGTTCAGTAGGGAAGAAACTCTTTAATAGAAGGTGAAGGTTGTTTGAAAAAAAATAAACATAAAAAGAAAACAATATCACTGATTCACCCCTCCCCCTCTAAGTGATACTTGGATCCTGACTGGGAACTTCAATTGGTATCAGAGGGAGGTTACCTTCATTTATTCACTGCTGAAGTGGTTGAAGAGATGTTGTGATGGAGAATCTAAATTATGTGAACAATAAGGGGATTCTGATTTCTGATGGAAATAACTATCACATATAGAAGGACAGAATGAAGCCTTATCTTTTATCTCTTGGATATGAAGTTCTTGAATCAACAACAGATGGATTTCCTTCTGTTTATGAAAAGGTTCCTCTTACTCCTGTTGTAACACCCCGAGATTTTATGAAAAATATTATCTTAATTTCATTAATGTATTATGTTGTATTCTACACCAAGATTACCCTGCGCTATACGCAACACCGTATTAGCTTGCAGTGTACGCAACACTATTCTTGGACCGTGTTACACACAATTTTGATAATAGTTATTCTACGCAACATTGAGTATATATATATATATTAAATGTATAAATGAAATATGGTTGGATTCTGTTATACGAAACAACGAAGTATTCTTTCACAACACGCAACCCTGACTTGGCTTGCATTACACGCAATCGCGACCTTCCTCGATAGCGTGTGTTGTACGCAATACCGTGTTTTAATAAACAATGTTATATTATTATAATATTGTCATGAACTAGCCGTTATGAATATTATTAACTAAATTTTGAATTTTATAACATTATTATTCACCTTACACATTTCTAGAACATGGTATAAGAACAAAATAAATTTTTCGGGTAAAATAAGTATTTTTCAAAAAATGCAGTTTTACCGCCTTTTGATGGCGCACCCACTTTAAATCTAGTTTTTGACATGTTTATAAGTTAAATTTGACAAAATAAAATTCTTCTTTGGAATCAAGAAATAAAAATTTACTTTGGATAAATTTTTCATATTATTCTGGTAACTTTCACATTTTAATGAATAGTAAAAACACGCTATATTTTAATTAAAAACAACTTTTTTCATCATAATATCTTATGTGGTTAAATTATAATATTGAATGGTTTTAAAGTATAAATAGAATATATTTTTACCAATTAATATAATTTATGTCATTAGCATTGATTTTACCTTGAATACGTAGGTTAAATCAATTCAATCTTTTGCAATGTTTTAAACAAAAACCCGTTTTTATTCGACAACGGGATTACTTTTAATTTAATTTCTGAAACATCTGTGTTTTGAATTTTAAAAAAATGGATTCCATATTTTGAATCAGTGGGTCCAAATTATGTTAATAGGATACTTTTTATTTTTGGGAATTATGAATAGTAACTACGGTAAATTTTATTTACCATAGTTAAAGGTAAATCGGGTAATTAAGGGTAAATATAATATTTTAAAATTACCCTAACAAATGTCAAAATCCTATTGGATGACTAAAAAACGACCCATATCACATAAGGGTCAGATTAGATTATTTTAATTAAATTTTGTCAATGAAAATAATTTAATTATTATTAAAACCAAAGAATGTGACAACATGTCACTTTCTTAAATCTTATAAGTATAATAATTTTAATCTAGTGATAAAATTCATGAAACTCCAAACATGAATAGTCTCCAGAAAGCTAATACAATTATCTACATCATTGTAATTTATTTAGAATTTTTAGGGATTAAATAAGTATCATTTATTATGACACAATTATGATGCAGTAATTGACTTATTAATGAAATATTGACATAATTGATGTTATAAATGCCCAAATAAATGTAATTTGAGACTTTTTATGACTTACAATAATTTTCTAGGTTAATATGACATGTTATTGTTTATTTAAGTAACTTTTTTCGAACTTAGCATTCTATTATTAATTTCATAAAAATCATGTACCAAATAGTGTCGAAATTGACATAAAATAGTTTTTCAAACAAATATTATATTATTAATTGTTATTTTATTACTAAAAATATAAGGTTAGGCCAAATGACTTAGATAAGATTATATATATTAATAATAAACAACTTGGAGTTCTTTTGGCTTGATATAGTAAGTTTATTAACCATATAGTGTAAGAAAACAAAAAGACACTGTAAAAGTAAATTATTTAACTTAGAGTTAAATCTAATTGATAAGGTTAAAATAATAACCTAAACTTGTCTAAATCCTATTGGTTGATAGGATTTCGACCCATACCCACTTTAGCTTCGATATAAGACCTTTTATAACCATTATAAACAGATTTTAAATTTAATATAAAATAATATTTTGAGATATTCCTAAGCTGCCCCTCTCCTCCCTTATAAAAGGACACCTCCTCCCCCTCCTCCTCACACCAATTTGACCACTCAAGCTCGGCCAAACCCTGCCATTTTCTCCTCTCCAATTCCCTAGTATAATCCTAGAGGTCCTGGTCTTCTTCAAAGACCAATATTAGTTCCCTAAGTGGAGGATTCAAAGAAGCGTTCCAAAGAAGAGGTAATATCCATTACCGATCTTTTCAATTTCTTTCTTCTTCAACTTCTTCTTCTTTAGTTGTTTCATGATAAAGTAATAACATCAGTATTACTTACATACTGATATGTTATTATAAATATAAAACAACCCTAATGCACCTTCTATCCATCCTACGAAAAAATGAAAACACCGCGCGTGCGTACGTACGGAATACCGTCTCCACGCCGTGGTGTAATCTATTTTACACCACCACCTTACAAGGATGGGTATAATGGTGTAATGAGTAACTATTTATTATTATTATAAAGTCATATTGATACTGAAATAATATACATATACTCCAATACAATTCCATGATCATAGGAACGATATCATCACTCGTGCGTACGTACGGAATACCGTCTCCACGATGTGATGCGACTCGTTCTACATGATCATCATTACATAGTAATTATATAAATGAATTGAATGAATAAATATGATATATGTTACACTAATACCATTCTGGATATAAGGTATCTATAACCTTAAAATAAGAATAAGAATTTATTCAGAAAAACACGCATAAGAACAAAAGGCAATAAAGACCCGAGTAACAAGTAACAATGAAATATTACTAACAAGAAGTTAAGAATATGACCATATATTATATCATATCAATATGTGTGATTCTGGAATATGTAAATAACATTATTTAAACCATTATACAGGAGCTTCGGACACGTACAAAGCAAATCGGACCTACGGTAAGGGAAATATCACAATCTCATTTTTATCCGAGATTGTTTATTCGTAAGTATTTATTGGGGTGTATTTTATCATCCACATCCATGTTACCTCAATATGTAATATTTTTTCCATCCACTTACACTAGTTTAAATCCAATTTTACCCTTCGGTGAGTTTTTAGTTAAGAATATGAAAGGAATCTTTTGTCGTTTTTTTCGTACGAGGTACTTTTTGACTTTTCTGACAAAAGTACGAAGAATGTTTTTTTTAACTTATACGGCATGAATGGATTTCTAAAACATTATTTCTAAGAAGCTTCCTTTACAAGTATTCATGTTTATTTTTAATCAACTTCTTTTAGTTCAAAATTGTAGGACAGGTTAAGAAAGGAAAAGTGTTTTTGAAGTAGAAAGGATATTTTCCTCAAGAATGAAGTTCAAGTATTTTATCAAAATTATTTTCCATCTAAGATAATAAAAAAGGGTTCTTTTTTTATCCCTATTATTACATGGATTTGATTATGTTGTGATGGAAATATTTTTATGAATTCCTTTATCTTATATGAATTGTTTTATGATGTCATGTTGTTTAAGAATCACATTTTTATTACATGGGTTACGCTATGATGCATGGTTTATGATTATGTGGCACACATAAGAAAGGATTCATTATAAGATGGGTGGGACCTATATCTCCCTCCAATGCATTGGGTAAAGATTTATATCTCATGAGATAGACATGGCTGGAACGGAAGGTTATTTCGGTTCAGTGATACAGGACTGAAACGAGGAGTGAACTCGGTTCAGAAAGGGACTTTGTCCACTAAGATAGTCTTGGCAATGAGTCATGACTAAAAAGAAATTATTTTCCATGATTATGTATGTATGCCACAAAGTTTCATGTTTTATGTTATGATTATTGGGATTTCATTTCACTACTATGATTTATCCCATGTTATGAAATTATGCTCTCTTTTGAAGGTTAAGATTTCCAAAAGTTATGTTCTTATGAATATGATGTGATTTATTTTTCTTTTGTATATCTTTACTGAGAATTTGAGCTCACCCTTTTATGTTTTCTTTTCCACAGGATATAAAGAAAGGTTTTAGGTAAAAAAGGGAAGATCTTTATGGGAGATATTGAAGATCTTTCACCATGATTAGAAGATTACGTTCCGAGTTTCCAAAGACACTAAACTATTACGATCCTTGTGTGTGTGTTTTTGTTATGTACTAAGTATTCCGCAAATATAATGTAATGTCCATGTACGTCAAGATACGGGTCTCTACAGTTGGTATCAGAGGAAAGGTTTAGTCATCCTTTGGAAACTAGGATGCGAGAACTTTAGTGAGATCCCTAGAGATATTTCTAAGGTATGTCTAGGGATGTCCCTAAGGATAAGTATACATATAGGATATAGTCCTAGAACTATGGTAACGATATTAGGTTAAACCAAAGATGTTAGATATTGAAGTTACTCCCCCTTTATTATGATTTTTTCCTCTCACACTATTCTTTTTGGGTTTTAGAAAATGGCTGGAAACAAGATGATTCACGATAATGGAGGATATGATGGACAATGGAATGATATTCTTCATAATGAAATGGGATTTGGAAGTCCAAAAATCATTATTATGCCGAATCAGCAATCTCATAATATGATCAATAAAGTAAAATTTGGTAAGTTTCCTGACTCGGCTAATAAGAGAAAGATGGAGTTTCATGATGATCATAGAGGAAACAAAGTTCAATTT
Organism: Viscum album; assembly: GCA_963277665.1. Lineage (NCBI taxonomy): Eukaryota > Viridiplantae > Streptophyta > Magnoliopsida > Santalales > Viscaceae > Viscum > Viscum album. Next base: position 1,751,463,589 of record OY728128.1, read on the forward strand.
CCCCTATGTAAATCATGTGGGAAGAGGCATCAAGGAGAATGTTTCAAAGGAACTGGAAGATGCTTTGGGTGTGGAAGAGAAGGACACAAAGCCAGTAAGTGAAAAGGAAAAGGATCAGTTAACACCAGGGATGAGGATAATGGTATTGCTACGACATCAACAATGGTTAAATGTTTTAAATGTGGAATGTATGGGCATTATTCAAATCAATGCCCTAAGGGAAAGTCTCATGAAGAGAATAAGTATGGTCATATGGGAAGTATTTATGTGGATGATGATGAAGAGACTACAAATGATATGTGAGATGAAAGAATTGTTGAAGCTCGTTCAATGGTTTAAGAATGTAGTGGAATGATTACATGTTTATCATGTGTAATGTTGTATAAGTAATCTCATGGTACTATGGAATAAAGAGACATGTAAGGATTGTACACTGTTGTCTGATTAATGTTACCAGTATCCATGAAAGGTTATTCAGATATTTTTGGAATGTAGATGATATGCGCATAATGAAGGGATAAGGAGAAATTTAAATGTTTGATAGTATTCATGAGCTCATGACTGATATAATGAGAAGGTTATATCATGGTTTGAGTATATAGAATTTTTGGATTTTGGTATGTGGAAAGAGTTAACTTTTGACATCATTCATGTTTTCACTAAGGTTTAATGGGTATTCTTTTTTTTCAAGAGAATACATCATTAAGGTATTCACATGATTGGAATGTGACCAACAAGATATATGGGGGATAAATGATGGTATTCACATGCTTGGTTGACGACATTTCAAGTAATCATTTTCTTTATACTATGAGCTTGGACCGAAGTATTTTAGATAAGCCTAAAGATTGTAATGGATTATGTTAACCATAAGTTAGTATTGTTTAAGTATAGAACTTTTTTTGATATTATTTATGTGATGTTATAGTAATGTAGTTTTAGAAAAAGGAAAACCTGCAGGACGGGCGATAGCCCATCGCTTCGGACAAGGCTGTGGGAATCGAACCCACAACCGAAGTGCGACTGGCCTTTATCGCCTACCACTGAACTACATGAAGTCCCTGTTTAGTAGAAACTAGTTTTATTATATTAATCAGTATGATATGTGAAGTATAAGTTCATTTTAGGAACCATATACGATTAATCTCACTATAGATCGACTTATGTATATAATTTTTGATAACATTTTGAGACAGATGGAATGACCCGTCATTCTATCACATGATCTGCTAACACTTCACGAATAACAAATTCATCTTCATTTATTTAAGAGATGAAGTGGAAATTGTTCAAGGCACGAACAATAGTGAGATTGTACAAAAATAAAGTAAGTATTTATTCTAATTAAAATTTTCAACTTTAGGGAAATGATCTTGAAAACCAAAAATGTTGTCCTAGTGCCCTTATACCTGATGAATCAAATGGTACCCTAGATCATCACAAATTTATGGCTTTGTGATTGCTAGCTTTTCCATAGCCATGTTCTCTACCACTCTCCATCAGAACATGATGGTTAGATTTCTCTTCCATATCCATATTTTCACCTATGTGGAAACCCAGTGATTAGTTTATTTGGGTAACCGTTACGTTTCATACTTTTTTTTTTAAAGATAAGTTTCGGTATTCCTTTTTACGATGTGGGTTTCTATCAAAGAAACTTTCAAATAGTAAACCATTTATAAACCCGACGAATTTCGAGGGCGAAATTCATTTTTAGGGGGGTAGAATGTAACACCCCGAGATTTTATGAAAAATATTATCTTAATTTCATTAATGTATTATGTTGTATTCTACACCAAGATTACCCTGCGCTATACGCAACACCGTATTAGCTTGCAGTGTACGCAACACTATTCTTGGACCGTGTTACACACAATTTTGATAATAGTTATTCAACGCAACATTGAGTATATATAAATATATATATTAAATGTATAAATGAAATATGGTTGGATTCTGTTATACGAAACAACGAAGGATTCTTTCACAACACGCAACCCTGACTTGGCTTGCATTACACGCAATCGCGACCTTCCTCGATAGCGTGTGTTGTACGCAATACCGTGTTTTAATAAACAATGTTATATTATTATAATATTGTCATGAACTAGCCGTTATGAATATTATTAACTAAATTTTGAATTTTATAACATTATTATTCACCTTACACATTTCTAGAACATGGTATAAGAACAAAATAAATTTTTCGGGTAAAATAAGTATTTTTCAAAAAATGCAGTTTTACCGCCTTTTGATGGCGCACCCACTTTAAATCTGGTTTTTGACATGTTTATAAGTTCAATTTGACAAAATAAAATTCTTCTTTGGAATCAAGAAATAAAAATTTATTTTGGATAAATTTTTCATATTATTCTGGTAACTTTCACATTTTAATGAATAGTAAAAACACGCTATATTTTAATTAAAAACAACATTTTTCATCATAATATCTTATGTGGTTAAATTATAATATTTAATGGTTTTAAAGTATAAATAGAATATATTTTTACCATTTAATATAATTTATGTCATTAGCATTGATTTTACCTTGAATAAGTAGGTTAAATCAATTCAATCTTTTGCAATGTTTTAAACAAAAACCCGTTTTTATTCGACAACGGGATTACTTTTAATTTAATTTCTGAAACTTCTGTGTTTTGAATTTTAAAAAAATTGATTCCATATTTGGAATCAGTGGGTCCAAATTATGTTAATAGGATACTTTTTATTTTTGGGAATTATGAATAGTAACTACAGTAAATTTTATTTACCATAGTTAAAGGTAAATCGGGTAATTAAGGGTAAATAAAATATTTTAAAATTACCCTAAAAAATGTAAAAATCTTATTGGATGACTAAAAAACGACCCATATCACATAAGGGTCAGATTAGATTATTTTAATTAAATTTTTTCAATGAAAATAATTTAATTATTATTAAAACCAAAGAATGTGACAACATGTCACTTTCTTAAATCTTATAAGTATAATAATTTTAATCTAGTGATAAACTTCATGAAACTTCGAACATGAATAGTCTCCAGAAATCTAATACAATTATCTACATCATTGTAATTTATTTATAATTTTTAGGGATTAAATAATTATCATTTATTATGACACAATTATGATGTAGTAATTGTCTTATTAATGAAATATTGACATAATTGATGTTATAAATGCCCAAATAAATGTAATTTGAGACTTTTTATGACTTACAATAATTTTATAGGTTAATATGACATGTTATTGTTGATTTAAGTAACTTTTTTCGAACTTATCATTCTATTATGAATTTCATAAAAATCATGTACCAAATAGTGTCGAAATTGACATAAAATAGTTTTTAAAACAAATATTATATTATTAATTGTTATTTTATTACTAAAAATATAAGGTTCGGCCAAATTACTTAGATAAGATTATATATATTAATAATAAAAAAGTTGGAGTTCTTTTGGCTTGATATAGTAAGTTTATTAACCATATAGTGTAAGAAAACAAAAAGACACTGTAAAAGTAAATTATTTAACTTAGAGTTAAATCTAATTGATAAGGTTAAAATAATAACCTAAACTTGTCTAAATCCTATTGGTTGATAGGATTTCGACCCATCCCCACTTTAGCTTCGAAATAAGACCCTTTGGAACCATTATAAACCGATTTTAAATTTAATATAAAATAATATTTTGAGATATTCCTAAGGTGCCCCTCTCCTCCCTTATAAAAGGACACCTCCTCCCCCTCCTCCTCACACCAATTTGAGCACTCAAGCTCGGCCAACCCCTGCCATTTTCTCCTCTCCAATTCCCTAGAATAATCCTAGAGGTCCTGGTCTTCTTCAAAGACCAATATTAGTTCCCTAAGTGGAGGATTCAAAGAAGCGTTCCAAAGAAGAGGTAATATCCATTACCGATCTTTTCAATTTCTTTCTTCTTCAACTTCTTCTTCTTTAGTTGTTTCATGATAAAGTAATAACATCAGTATTAATTACATACTGATATGTTATTATAAATATGAAACAACCCTAATTCACCTTCTATCCATCCTACGAAAAAATGAAAACACCGCGCGTGCGTACGTACGGAATACCGTCTCCACGCCGTGGTGTAATCTATTTTCCACCACCACCTTACAAGGATGGGTATAATGGTGTAATGAGTAACTATTTATTATTATTATAAAGTTATATTGATACTGAAATAATATACATATACTCCAATACAATTCCACGATCATAGGAACGATATCATCACTCGTGCGTACGTACGGAATACCGTCTCCACGATGTGATGCGACTCGTTCTACATGATCATCATTACATAGTAATTATATAAATGAATTGAATGAATAAATATGATATATGTTACACTAATACCATTCTGGATATAAGGTATCTATAACCTTAAAAGAAGAATATGAATTTATTCGGAAAAACACGCACAAGAACAAAAGGCAATAAAGACCCGAGTAACAAGTAACAATGAAATATTACTAACAAGAAGCTAAGAATATGACCATATATGATATAATATCAATATGTATGATTCTGGAATATGTCAATAACATTATTTAAACCATTATACAGGAGCTTCGGACACGTACAAAGCAAATCGGACCTACGGTAAGGGAAATATCACAATCTCATTTTTATCCGAGATTGTTTATTCGTAAGTATTTATTGGGGTGTATTTTATCATCCACATCCATGTTCCCTCAATATGTAATATTTTTTCCATCCACTTACACTAGTTTAAATCCAATTTTACCCTTCAGTGAGTTTTTAGTAAAGAATATGAAAGGAATCTTTTGTCGTTTTTTTCGTACGAGGTACTTTTTGACTTTTCTGACAAAAGTACGAAGAATGTTTTTTTAACTTATACGGCATGAATGGATTTCTAAAACATTATTTCCAAGAATATTCCTTTACAATTATTCATGTTTATTTTTAATAAACTTCTTTTAGTTCAAAATTGTAGGACAGGTTAAGAAAAGAAAAGTGTTTTTGAAGTAGAAAGGATATTTTCCTTAAGAATGAAGTTCAAGTATTTTATCAAAATTATTTTCCATCTAAGATAATAAAAAAGGGTTCTTTTTTTATCCCTATTATTACATGGATTTGATTATTTTGTGATGGAAATATTTTTATGAATTCCTTTATCTTATATGAATTGTTTTATGATGTCATGTTGTTTAAGAATCACATTTTTATTACATGGGTTACGCTATGATGTATGGTTTATGATTATGTGGCACACATAAGAAAGGATTCATTATAAGATGGGTGGGACCTATATCTACCTCCAATGCATTGGGTAAAGATTTATATCTCATGAGATAGACATGGCTGGAACGGAAGGTTATTTCGGTTCAGTGATACAGGACTGAAACGAGGAGTGAACTCGGTTCAGAAAGGGACTTTGTCCACTAAGATAGTCTTGGAAATGAGTCATGACTAACAAGAAATGATTTTCCATGATTATGTATGTATGCCACAAAGTTTTGTGTTTTAAGTTATGATTATTGGGATTTCATTTCACTACTATGATTTATCCCATGTTATGAAATTATGCTCTCTTTTGCAGGTTAAGATTTCCAAAAGTTATGTTCTTATGAATATGATGTGATTTATTTTTCTTTTGTATATCTTTACTGAGCATTTGAGCTCACCCTTTTATGTTTTCTTTTCCCCAGGATATAAAGAAAGGTTTTAGGTAAAAAAAAGGGAAGATCTTTATGGGAGATATTGAAGATCTTTCACCATGATTAGAAGATTACGTTCCGAGTTTCCAAAGACACTAAACTATTACGATCCTTGTGTGTGTGTTTTTGTTATGTACTAAGTATTCCGCAAATGTAATGTAATGTCCATGTACGTCAAGATACGGGTCTCTACACCTGTCGATAAGAAGAACCTTGAGAATGATGGAAGATCAAAAAATTCATTACTCTCATCTCTTTCTAAGAGTGAATTTTTAAGAGTGAAAGGTGTTGCTACATCCAAAGGAATCTGCGAAAAACTAAAGAACATCTATGAAGTAAATACACAATTGAAGAAGTCTAAACTAAAAATATGGAGACTAATGTATACAGACATGAAAATTGGAGAATATGAATCTATTGGGGATTTCTTTACCAGGATAAATGATATTTTTAGAACAATCAGATGTCTTGGTGAAACATTGGAGGATTCTACAGTTGTTGAAAATATCTTGAGAATTTTTTCGAAAAAGTTTGATGCTAAAGTGTCTTCATTATAAGATAGAGACCCTGAAATATTATCTTTCGATGATTTTCATAGCACTCTCATTACTTATGAGATGAGAAGGGAGAAGACTACGAAGGAAAAAACAAAAGCTGATAGAGAAATGTCAGTCAAGGATACAAGGAGAGAGAAGTCAAAGAAAACTTTTATTGAAGGTGATGATGGTGAATCCGTTTCTGGAGATGAGGTATGTACAAATTGTGATGAAATTTTATCCGTGTTTTCTAAGAATGTGAAAAGAGGTACATGGAAATACATGGGTAAACATCCCTTCAAATGTTTTGAGTGTGGCGATGTAGATCACTTTACGGCTAACTATACTCAAAAGAATAAAGAAGAAGATAGTGATGATGGTAACAGAAGGACAAGAAGGTTGTGGAAGAAGCAAGCTGACAAAGATAAATATTTTTCAAAGGGTAAGGATAAAAATTTCATCAAATAAAAAAGACGAATATTTTTATCTAAGGATAAAGATGAATAAGATAATGAAGATGAATCTGGGAAATTATTTTCTGAGAAAACTAGAGAGAATACCTTTATTGTTGTAGTGAATAATGAAGAGTGCGAGCGCAATAGTTCAGAGTAAGAAGAAAATCAACTTGAATATCATCTGAATGAAGAGTTGAAATAATGATTGAGGAAGATCAGATGACATGATAAGGAAAAAAAATATGATAAAAGAAAATTCCACACTAAACAATCAAGAAGGTTTTACTGATGAGAAAATCAAGAGGGAAAATGAGATTGATGATCTGAAAAATTCTATTGAGAATACAAGTAATCATAATGATCATCTTGATGTAAAGCTGAAGGAAAATAAAGAAGAGTTTTAACATGTCCAACAGAAACATGTCCAACAGAAACATTATAAAGCTAAATAAATGAATATCAGTTTAAAAAATTCTATCTCAGAAGTTGGTGAATTTTCCAGTAGGAATGAAGCAAACAAGGATCCATATAAGTTACCTTCAAAGGTCAAAATGAAAGACATAACTGGTTCTGATAAGAACAAGGTAGGAAAGAACATGTATGTGATGAAAGTCAGCAATGATGAAAAATCAAAAGTTCCTAAAAATAATTATTCAAGAAAAACTTCTAATACTTCTGGTGCCGTTAAATCTGAAATGATAAAGGGAGTTACAAATGAAAACAATAAGTTTGATGATCATCATAGTTCTATTAAGAAGTTTTTGGAGAAGCGTTTTCCCTAATCTGGTCAGTATAAAAGTTTCAGAGGAAAATATTCTTTCTATGGTCATTGCTGGTATTGTGGTGGATTCGAACACATGGAAAATATGTGTTGGTTCAACCAACAACATTACAACTATTCCACAAGTTTTGAAAGAAAACGATTGAGGGGGAGTCAATCCTTTCAAAATAGAATGTCTCCAAATAAATTTTAGAAGATATATGAGAAGACTAGTTTTAATGTTGGGAATAGGTTCTAACCAATGGAAACTATTTGTGAAAGATGTGATCATCCTGGACATCTTTCCAAGGGCGTCCTTAGTGTGTTACGAGAGAAACAAAAGATTCTTAATAATTCCCAAAAGCCAGAGTTTTTAAAAGCTAAAAGGGACATGTCTGATAAGTCCGAAAAGAAAGGGTGCATGGTTGTCTGGCCAAAACACATTATCCTAGATAGGAAATTGGAGGAAGCACAATAGAAAGTGAAGGAACATGTAGAACAAAAAGCTCTTTTTGTCGAAACTGCTTTGAAAGCTACAAAAGGAGAATGTCCATCGATTCTTGATACTAGGTGATCTTCTCATATTACAGGATACTTAATGTTGCTGATGAATGTGAATGACTTCAAGGAAGGAACCGTTATATTTGGAAATGATGAATCTTTGAGAATTAGAGGTGTTGGATCAACCATCATTGGAAAAGAAAAAAATAAAATCTAAGAAAACATTATATTTTGATGGGTTGAAACATAATCTTCTGAGTGTTTCAAAAATCTGTGATGAGGGAAACAAAGTTATATTCCAATAAGATGGGTTCATTGTGAAATGTAAAAATTATGGAAATATAGTTACAAGAGGCCAACATACAAAAGGAAACTTGTTCCAAGTTTGTGAAGTACAAAATTCTTGTTACATGGGCATGGTGGATGAAAATTAGTTATGGCCTAAATGGTTGGGACATATGTGTCATAGAAACATGTGTAAGTTATCAATTCGAGATAGTGTATGAGATATGCCTGATTTATCAGGAGGAAGATATTGGTGCTTTACGATTTGTGTAAAAGGGATGATTCCGAACTATTTTCATAAGAAAGTTGAAATTCATTCAAAAGAACCCTTGTAACCTACAAATTCTGATATATGTGGACTACTGATCAAGCAATCAACAAATAAAGATATGTAATTCATTACTATCAGTGATTACTTTACTCGTATTGCTTGTGTTATATAAATGATACATTAGTCAGATGCTCTGAAAATTTTTAAGAGTTATAAGAGGAAAGCATAAAAGGAATGTGAGTATTAAGTGACGAATTTGATAACTGATAATGGTAGTGAGTATATGAATGAAGAGTTTGAAAGTAACATTGACAAACATGGAATTAGACAGGAGTTGAGTTCACCATACACACCTGAACAAAATGGGTTTGCTGAAATAAAGAATCAATGTTAGGTGGAAATGGGGAGAACCATGTTACTTGAACATAGTCTTTCTCATTATTAATGGAGGAAATCCATGAGCATTGCTATTTATATTCAGAAGCGATTCTTCTATTGGAAAAACTAAGATATGACTCCATATGAATTGTTCTATGGGAAAACACCAAGTCTGAAACATTTAAGAGTATTTCGGAGTCCATGCATTATAAATAAGAAAGGGGGAAACCTTGGAATGTTTATGAGAAGAGGAGATGATGGAATGTTTCTTGGATATGATCCAGAAGGAAGAGGATATAGACTTTTCAATAAATAAATATGTATAATTAATGATTCTTCAGATGTAAAGGTTGTTGAAAATTTTGAAAAAGAAAAGTAGTCATATGTTGATGTGGAAGTTGAGCAGGATAGATAAGATTTTGTTAATGATTTAGATAATGCTATAGACTGTGTTAATACACCGGTGAAGAGGAATCTAACTCAGAAATCTCGAGTGATGAGAATGAAGTTTGAACAACTCATCCTAGGTTGAGGAAATAAGTGGAGGCTCAGAATATTATTGGAGAGAAACATCAGATGGTTCAAACAAGAAAAACAATGAAGGCTGTATCACATAATTCTATTTATTCAAAAGTTGAATCGAATGATGTAGATGAAGCACATGACCATTTATAATGGGTTCATGTAATGAATGAAGAGCTTGATCAGATAGAAAAGAATGATACTTGGGAAATTTTTCCCATGTTAGAAAACAATAACATTATTGGTACAATGTGGGTTTTTCCGAACAAGTTTAATGAAGAAGGTAAAGTAATAAGAAACAAATAATGATTGGTTTGCAAGAGGTATTCACAAACTGAAGGAATTGATTTTGATGAAACCTTTGCTCAGGATGAAAGATTACAAATAATCAAAAACATTCTGTCTATTGCTGCACAACGAGGTTACAAAATATTTCAAATGGATGTAAAATATTCATTCTTGAATGGTGACCTTGAGGAGGAAGTTTACATTGATCAACCTTGTGGATTTGTTATTGTAATGGATGAATGTTATGTGTGAAGATTGAAGAATGATTTTTATGGGCTAAAACAGGCTCTGAGAGCATTGTATTCTTAATTAGATACTTTCTTAAGGAATATGAACTTTAAGAAAGGGAGAGTTGATGACAATTTCTACATTAATGAATGTCAAGAGTTTTCATTGATGGTTGTTGTTTATGTTGATGATATTCTATTTGCTGGAAATTATGAAAAATCATGTGAAAAATTTGCTAATGTGATGAAGAAGTTATTTGAGATGTCCATACTGGGAGAAATGAAGTACTTTCTTGGGCTAAAAATTTCACAAAAGAAGAATCACGTTTTTATGTCTTAAGAAAATTATTCTATGGAACTTTTGAAGAAGATTGGAATGGAAAATTCAAAACCAGTTTCCACACCAATTTTAGTGGGAACCAAGTTATCTAAAGATGGAGAAGGCAAGGAAGTTGATCAGAAAGAGTTTCAAAAGCTGATTGGATGTTTTTTTGTATTTGACTGCCTCAAGACCTAACATCGTCTATGCTGTTACTTTATGTAAAATATTTTACAGTGCTCTTAAATAATCACATTTGATTTCTAGAAAAAAAAAATCTCAAATATATTAACGAAACAACAAATTTTGGAATTAGTTATGATGGCTCAAGAAATATTGATCTATTTGGTATTCTGATGCTAATTGGGCAGGAAATGTTGATGATCGAAGATCCAAATCTAGTGGAGTTTTCTTTCTGGGGAAAAGGTGTTTTAGTTGGCATAACAAGAAAAAAATTCAGTAACTCTTAGCACAACTGATGCTGAGTTTGTTGCTGCTACTAAATTTGCAACTCAAATAATGTGGATGAAGACTCATCTAGAAGATCTACCTGTTGAAGTAAAGCTAACATTGCTCTTGGGTTGTGAAAATTAGAGTGAAATCAATCTTACAAGAAATACAATTCAACATTATCATTCAAAACACATTGATATAAAGTACCACTTCATCAAAGAGCAGGTGGAGAAGAATGAATTGACGCTGAAGTATGTTCCTACATCTGAAGAAGTTGCTGATATATTCACAAAACCATTACAGAAGGAACCATTTGAAAAATTGATGTTGAACATGAGTGTCCAACCTCCTTTTCATCAAGGTTAAGATACATGTTTCTTTTTTCCTCTCTCATCTTACCATAGGATAGTGTTGTCATGGGCGAGAATTGTTTCATAAATCTATCCTTATGGAAGCATGCATAAAGGGGGAGTTATGGGTAAGCTGTGAATCCAGCTTGTATATGTGTGAACTATTCGAATTTCTTGTTGGAGTGGTTGTATGAAACAATGTTGTTTTCCAGGAAATTTGACGAAGTGAAGAATGCTGAGGCAGAAGAATGAAAGATGATCTGAAGAAGGCTGAATAGGTACGCTCATGAGATTTCATAGTCACTGCTTTTGGACAGCATGGTTTTGGTTGTCAATAATTATTGTTTCCTACAATGAGTTAGCTCACGTAGGTTTAGAATTGATGATAAGTAATTCATTTCTTAATGTTAAAATGTTCAGTGATTTATGAATCATGGTTGACAACAAAATCCAAAGGGGGAGATTGTTTGGACCAAGTTGGATGGATAAGAAAGTAAGAAAAGTTTGCTGTTATAGATTGTTGTCTTTTGTTTTCAAATAAGCTAAATAAATTCACATTGTAAAGGACATGTAAACTATGATGATTATTTGCTGATTTGTATTTCACAAATATCATGTGTTTGGAGAACTTGTGATGCAATCCTTATGAAGAGTAGAGAGAGTAAAGATGTGACTTTGGAAAATGAAAGAATGTGGCGTGCAATTCAAGAGTGGTGTGAAAGTATTGGCACAAATGTATTGGAGCACAAGTGTAAGTGGTACAAAAGTCATATTTCAATATCATCCCATAAAAATATGACAAATGAAATAAAGTGGCACACAAGTTAAAAACTGGCACACAAGTCATAAACCGACATGCAAGTCTAATGGGCGCGCAAGTGTGGTGCGCAAGTATATGTGACGTGAAAGTGTCTATTGTGTGAATGACATATTTCAACATCTTCATATAAAAATATGACAAAGGAAAGAGTGTGTTGCACAAGTGATGGAGCGGTGCACATGTGATGGTGCAACGTGCAAGTGCTGAAGCGTCACACGAGTGTATGGGGCATGCAAGTCACAAAAATTCCTATAAATAGATGACTAGACTCCTCATTTTTTTAATGCCCAAGACATAAGAGAAAATTATAGCTTTGATCGTGCAAGTAGTGGAGGGTGATCTGATCATGCAAGTAGCAGAGGGAGGGGCACAAGATGAAGTGTCACACAAGCTGAGGGTTATTAATAAGGCACCCAAGTAGGTTGTCACCAAAGTCTTGTCATGCATGTTTTGATGTGCAAGTTTCCTGAGGCACACAATCAGGGAGGTGCTTTCAATAAGTGGCCTATGTATAATCCAATGGTGGCACATAAGTTGTGAACTATGCTCAATGGTGGACACAAGTAGTTAGTAGGCGCGCAAGCAAGTGGTGCACAATCAGTGAGGCACGCAAGCAGGTGGCACACAAGTAGGGAGGCACACAAGAAGGGGTGCGTACCAGGAGGTTCATACCAGCTTTTGGGTAGGAAAGTGAAGACTTGTTTTGAAAGATTTGATTTGTGAAAGTTCATTAAGAAACACAGAATAATTAAATTACCGTATTTGTGCTAAGAGTGATCATATGCACTATTGGATTGTTTTCAAAGTGCTACATGAGTGTAAGGGTATATCCTACTCATTTTATTCCACATCAAAGGATTGTTTTCTAGTGTATTGTGTGGTACTGGATTATTTTTGTACCATACCAAGGATGTAGCTACTCTTGTTGAGTATTGAACCTTGTAAATAATGTGTTCTAGTGGTTGTGTATGTTCAGTAGGGAAGAAACTCTTTAACAGGAGGGGAAGGTTGTTTCAAAAAGAAGGAAACTTAAAAAGAAAAATATATCACTGATTCAACCCCTCCCCCTCTCAGTGATACTTCAAACCTGAATGGGAACATCCCATACGGTGGTTGGGGATTTGAGATATTGAGTAGATATTTGTCAACACTTATATTTTAAAATTATTATCAGGTTGGGACATCATTAAAGTTTGGAATTTATTATTCCCTTCACATTTATTATTATGCTACTGTTATCAAGTATTTACTAGAGGTTGTTACATGAATGGGTGTCACCCTAAAATTTCTATATTTAATATTTATTGTTATGTTATTTTTCACCAAGATGGCCAGGTGTGTGAGTACATGTATATTAGATGAATGTATCCCATATAAGTTGTTCGTTTTTACACATGTCTCCATCCCCTAGCCTATGGATGTCGGCTTGGGGTAGTTGCTTCCTGGTCTTCCGCTAGCTAGGATGGCCCCAGGCGGTCGGTCCATGACATTGATATTGTTTTACTTAAAAAATGTATTATACTTATTTTTTATTTTTTATATATCGAAAACATTATTTTTTTTGAATCCATTCAATTTCAACATATAATTATTTAATCCTACTATTTTTTTTAATTTCATTCAGTATATTAATTTTCAGTATCACTATTCTAATATATAGAATCCATTAAGCATAGATTTTATAATTCCATTTCAAAACCTGATTCTCCACTTCAATCTATGTGTTCGTTATAACTCCGTCATCTAAAAGGGCGATATCTTTATTTTATTCAACATTAAATTATTTCTCACATTCTTTAACCTCACAAATTTTAGTTTGATATTTTATTTTCTCTAGTATTAATTATAATTTACATCCAAAACATGATTATAAATAACTTTAGATTGACATATATTTCAATGATTACCACTATGATAATCTAATTTATTTTATCTTGTGTATCCTATATTTTTTTCTATACACCATTGGAAACACATTATGCTTTATAACAATCAATTCTCTGTAACTCTTAATTTGTTTACTATAGAAGAACATTAATAGATTTAAATGAAATGATTTTCTTCTTATAATTCTCTTTATAAACAAAATTTTGAATTTCTAATTCATTTTTCAAAATATTACCAAAGAGTTGATCAAACGAATATTCCTTAAAATTCATTCTCATATCTATAACATATTTTTTGCATGTCATTTCTTAGACAATTTCCTAAGAACTATTTCAAGAAGAATAATATTGTCAAAGATAAATCTTAATTAAATCATGATATTTATGATATTAGTAAATCCTTGAAATATATGGAAAACCATTTCTTCTTCACCCTTTTTAAATCTTTATATTTATACTTATAAATCCCATTTTTAGTTAATTGTAATTTATTAGTTCTATATTGAGTAACATGAAATTTTCTTAAATAACATGTTAACTTTTATGAGAGGAGATATCAAAAACTAAATTTCATTGAATGGAATAATATAATATATTAACTACTTTATATATTAAAAAATAAATAATATCATCATTAATATTCATGGTTGATGGCTCAATTTATCATAAGATGGAGGGCTTTACTATTAGCATTTAGTGATTAATGCTTAGTTTCTCTAGGTATGATTCTATTCTCACTTAATAAGTACCATTATCCTCATAATAAAAAATTACAATTTTAAGGAATCCATATGTCAATAAACATTTTTTCCTTGCATTTAAATTTGATATTTCTATAGACTTTTAATTATAGTAAATGGTTAGAAAGAAAATATATATAAAATAGGTCTAAGAATTATTCAAAGGTCTAAGATCTAATACAGATTTTTTTCATAGTTATCAGAATGACATAATAATCAATATGGTAGGTCTGAATTGAAGAACATATGTTTTTTAAATTAAATCATCAGAGTTAAGATAAGTAAGTTCTGCAAATTTAAAATAAATATCATAAGAGATTTTTGTAGTATAGTAGATCAAAATGATCTTAGACCCACTCTTCACACTCTCATCTTAAAGTATGCTAACCAAAATAATGTGACATTGATTTGGAAGGGGAGTCACATCCCATTACAACTATCCTTTTCACACATGGAGTCTCAACCTAATTAATCCATTCCTTTTAAACCTAGATTAACAATAAAAATAGTTTGTCCATTCTCTAAAATCGAGTCATAAACCCAGAACTACATTTTTATGTGTATTATATCATGATACAAGGTCATGATTTTTAATATAAATGAATTAAAAAAAATTATGGATAAAAAGATAAAAAGAATACAATAGCATAGAAACCATAATTCAAATAATGAAGATGCGCATTTCATGGAAGCTCACATCAGACTATGGTAGTTGTAGAATTTCATATAATGATGTCTAAACCAAAATTAATCTAGTATTAGTAAACCAATAATTGTATAGTGAGGCCTTCAAAATTTTCATGACATGCTAATAATGTGACCTTGTCTAGCTCATGTCTCATCGACACATTGTTTTAGTTTTGTAAATTTATTTTTATAATGTTTTCATCATGTACATAAAATTCAAAAAAAAATTACCAGATGAGATTAAAATAAATATAATATCCATTTTTGTCAGTCATTTTTTAAGAAACAATTTCACACATGAAACCAATGATCTTCTTTGGAGTTGTTCGATGAAGAGTTTATAGAATAAACATTAATATTTTATAAAAAAACTATAAAAAATAAATAATTAAAATAATAAAATATCAATTTAAATATGAGACTCAATGATTTTTCAATCAACCTTAAATACTTTTTATAATTCATAGATAATCATTCATAATAACATATAACAAATAAAAAGAAAATTCACGTATTGAATTTAATACTTTAAGTATAAAAAAACTTCATCCTTAATCATAACCATTTCTTTAAACATAAAAAACTTATAATTTAGTTTTTATAGAATCAAAATAATATATAAATTATTTTAAAACATGAAAATTAAGAAAAATAATAAATAAAAACATTGGTTAATTGAAATATAATTTTTTTGAAAAGAATAACATATTTCAAAAAAAATTATAGGGTATAAGTAATTAATAAGGTAAATATTTTTAATGTTAATTTTCAATGTATAGTTCAACATAATCATGTCAGGTTCCATAATTTGTAAAAAATATCATATGTTAAATCTCATAAAGTTCAGATAACCTTGTATGGCTGAGACCGTCAGTGTGTAATGTTCATGATCCCGTGAAGTTACATTTGTAAGGTCTATAAAACCATTTAATATGAATGTGAAGAGTGTAATAATGGTAATAAATACTTCCTTAAGATAGATATGGTTTACCATAATGTTCAAAAACATTGACCATTAGGTTGAGATATATATCTGTAAGGTTTAGACATATAGCCATAAGGTTTAGACTTATAACAATATGGTTAAATAAAACATTTAATACATACTAATAAAAATATAATTTAATTAGTTCAAAGTATTATTCTTTATTTAACTAATAAAGATGTTAATTTTTATTCAAAATTAGTTTACACAAAATATAAAAAACATGAAGAATAATAAACAAAATCAATAAATAATTAAAAATCGTTATTTTCATGTACAAGAAGTATAACTTCAAACATATTCTTCACTAATTCTTTATATAATAAAATAATAATTTAATAATTATAAAAACATAATTATTTTAGTGGAATGGAGTAACTCAATAAAAGAATATTAGAAAATAGGAAACAAAATGACATACCTCTTCTAAAGGTATCTATACATTGTTGAAGCAATCATTTTATGAGAAAGATCACTCTTCTCACCATGGCATGCTAGAACATCACTTGTTAAAGTTATAAGAAGAAGAGAGATGTGAGATGAGGTAGTTTTAGTGAGGAATGAAAGAGAATATTGAATATACTCTCACATGGAAGTAGGATTTCTGAAGAAACTGAATATTCTCATAATTAGTTTATACATATACTCATGAATTTTAATGCATGAGTAAATGTATTGAAAAGTTCATGAAAATATTTCATGAATGAAACACAATATTGACCGTTTCATCTAATGAATATGATATTAATGATAGATAACATTGGAATGATTCACAGAAATGATAACTTTTATCATTCATCCACCTACACAATCGATGATAGTGGCATGTACACCATTCTGTACGACATGAAAAAGTGTATTTTATAAATCAAATGGGAAGTTTCATTATGATAAAGAACAATTATAAGGCCCCAGCCTTAAACCTTACTTAATCTTGAGTTATTACAAGATTACACATTGAGGATCTTTTCGGGTTTAGAGTTTTAGAGAATTAGATCATAAAACTTGCATTACATTCCACATATAAACAAAGTGGTTACATAAAGATAGTATTCTTCATTCCCATCAATGGAAACACATTTAAAATAAAACATGGATTAATTCTTGACACATCCTTGACTCTATCATCTTATCATGTACCTTTCCCTTGACCTGTGAAAAACATTTCAAAAACTTGGGATGAGCATAAAAACTCAGTATGGGTTATAAAAACATGGAAAGGAAACATGGGTACATACATACATAAGAGTGAAATCATACTTTACCCATAAAACATAATCACTTTAACATACCTCATAAAATCATGAATAAATCATAGAAATCATAAGACATAAAGGTAACTTGAGGCATTCATAACATTCTTACGTAGGGAGTAACCCTCTTGGTTACGTTTGGAATACCCATCACAGTATATTCCCTAAAAATCTCTTCGGAGAAACCTTAATGTTTCACTCCTTCGCGTTACCCAATGCATTGGAGAGCTATAACGGGCTCACCCGCCCTTAGTTTATCACGGAACCACCCGTCTTCATAATAATGCCCAAGAACCATAACATAATCATATCACATAAAACATGCATAAAGGAAACATAACATTTCCGCATTTCAATCACGAGATATCAATACAACACATTGATATAATAAAAACATTATGAAAACCATTTTCAATACCAAAGTAAAACATGGTATTTATTTTTCTTTTTAAAAAAAAGGTATGGCTTGTAGAGGAAGCCGAAACTCAAATAACGGTTACGACGGCGGAGAAGTCGTTGTCGCCGCATACGTACGACAAAAACATTCCCTTTTGTCGTTTAGTAAACGCTTCGTATAAAAAAGATTCCTTTTGAGTAAACGTAAAAGTCAAAGGGGTTTATACACCGTATAAAAGAAAGTTGTGTATAAAATAAAATATGCCTCAACGAAAGGAGATTGAGACGAAGTCCCATACAAAGATAATTTTTAAAATAAAATAGATACATTATGTGTACTTACTATAAGTACACATAAATAAAGTACCAATACAAGATACGACATAATAACATAATGACATAATTTGAAAGTAGGAGATTAACCCAAAGAATGGAAATTGGGTTAAGAAGTTCCCATACCTCGTATCCGACTTGACCCGACCGTTCTTTAAACTCCTGAATAATAAAATTTTAGTTAATCTCTACTTGCTTAAGAACCTTTTTCAAGTTCATTATTCCTTTTATACCATGTTATGAACATCATGTAATTATTTAAGTTAATAATGTTCATTTTGTCGGTATTTGGTTCTTAAGTCAAAAATAGACTTCTTACACTTACATGTTGTTAATTTGGTCAATGTTTCATTATATCCAGAATGGTATTCATGATGTAGATATCATATATGTCATATATATCCAGTACATACATGTATTTAAAATATTACATAATCATTTAGAGGTAAGAAATGAAATGCATCGTTCATGGAGACGGTAAGCCGTACGTACGCATGAACGCTATTTTCATTTCTTTGTCATATTAATGGAATTAAAACTAAATGAGACTTATGTATATTTTAATTCCAGAATTATATTCATCATTTAGATATATCATTAATTATATATATCCATTATATACATGTACTTTTAACAGTACATTACATTTGGGGATAAGAAATGAAATGCACCGTTCATGGAGACGGTAGTCCGTACGTACGCATGAACGCTACTTTCATTTCTATCTCATACTTTAATGGAAATAAATGATAATGATATATATAGGTATATTATAATTCCAGTATAACATCATATATAATAACTTTAAATCCATCCTTTACACGTCCCACATATGGCATTAACGAATCACATCACTTTGAGGGGGCGGTAGTCCGCACTTCCTTAAATGAAGATATCGCGTATACCCATAATGGAAGCCATAAAGGTAAGACACAAATGAAAAATACAGAAGCATAAGTAAAACATAAACATATTACATATCATATATAAAAATAGTGACATCATAATGGCCACCTTTGAAGGTGTTTAATGAGTGTTGAACAATCATCGTTTCGGGAGGCAGAATTTCACCATCCACGGAAACCATATGTTCTTTAACCATTTGATGTAGTTGTGTGAGAGTGTAGCTCAAATAAATCTTATAACAACATCCTAGTATATTGAAGATACTGGTGTTGTTACAAAAGAAGTAAATAAAAAGAGTTTAGGGGGTTGGAGAAGCAAAATAAAACAAATGAACTTGAGAGAATGAATTACCTTTAAAAAGTGTAACTTCTTTTGGTTTGAGCCTAAAGGCTTCCTTGGAAAGGATTCTGCCCAAAGGGAATCCTCTAGGATTAGGAGAGGGATGTGGAGAGAGCAAATGGGCAGGGGTTGGCCGAGCCAATGGCTTGAAGAGTGTGTGAAATGAGGTAGAGGTGGGGGCCTTTTATAAGGGGAGAGGAGGGGCACTTTTGGAAAGTAAAGAAACATTACATTATTTGAAAATGTGTTTCGGTTTTAAAAGGTCCCACATTGATGGAATTCGTGGATAAGGTGATAAGGCATCGAAATCCATTCATCCAATTGGTTTTGGACATGTGTAGTTCATAGATTTTATTTTATATTTCCATTTTATTTAAATCGTCAAATAATGATGTCATCGCTGCATCATTATTATGTCATAAATAATTTAATTTATTTAATGTCTAAAAATTATAAAACAAATACTATGATGTAGGAAATCTTTTTATCTTTCCATTGAATATTTATAATCAAAATTTGGACTTGTATAACCCCACTTAAAAATTGTTTTCGTAAAACATATTATGTTTGTGTCACTTTCACTTTAACATTAAATAAAAATATATTATTGTCATTTTCCAACTAAAGTGGATACATGGGGTCCCCAAGTTAGGCCATGGCTTGTCTTGGTCGGCCATGACACAACCAATGAGGTTGGGACATGTGTCTAAGTCATTTTATATTATTAAAGCATTATTTATACATTAAACTACCCTAATTACCACTAATCGCGATTAAGAACTTAATAAGTTACTATTCACCAAAAAATTATTATAATCTCATTGAACCACATTTTACTTCTTAATGACAACCATGTATGTCGGATTTTCAAAATTCAATACACATTAGTGGTAAACTTTAATTTAACTGAAAAAAACAGTTTGCTTGATTACCACTTAGTGGTTTCACTATTCATCAAAATTGAAGTTTTTCAGAAAATTACCAAAAATTCACTCTAAGCTATATTTGATATTACGAATTCAAAAATGAAGTCTATTTTACAAAATTCAAATCATATAAGTCACATTAATTAATTTAATAATTAATTCCCGCTGCCAGAGCAAATAGCGTGTTTTTACAAAACAATAAGTATCAAAAGATTGACACCAGTTTAAGTCTAATTTCAAATCGAAATTGATTCCAATGACCACCATTGGATAAAATGGTAAAAATAGATTCTAATTTTACTTAAAAACCAATTCAAAACATAATCTAATCATATAAATAAATTAGATCAAAAAGAGGTTTTGAATTAAAATGCAACATTTTACACTATTCATAAAAAAAATGAACTTTATCAGAAAGGTACCAAAAATTACACAAAGTAAAATTTGATGTCCCGATTCTTAATAAGAGTTTTATTTGGTCCAAAAGAATGTATAAGAGTGATCAAAACTATATTCAATGACGGTTCACCATTAAAAGGTGATAAGTGAACCTTTAGTGAAAATTAGAGTATAAAAGCCTAAAATTGAACTCTTTCCGTATTTTAAGCCTTTATCTTTTATTGGGTAAATGTAAAAACATATAAAAACATATCTATTCATATTTTAGTAATTTCTATTCATTCCCGCCAGTACAACGACTACTTGTTAACTAACATTTTAAAAAAAAATATTATTTTATTACTAGTGTGCTACGTAAGTTTCAAAGAAACTCATCGTTGCGTATCGGGTACGCTATCGAACATAGCAACCCCTTTTAATTAAAATTCATATTTAATTCTCTAATATTAATAAATATGAAAATTATTTATTCTTTAATTACCTGGGATGTTACAACAATATCACCTTATGATTGGACATAGGCAGTATCATGTTTATATTCATTACAATATCTTCTTATTCAAAAAATACAACAAAACTATGTTGGATCATGTACAATATTACTTAATTCATATCTATCTTAAAAAAATCTATGTTAAATGAATGATATAAAACATAAAATAATATTATTTAGCTAAAATACTTATATTAAAAGGGATAACACTAAAATAATCTATCACACCATCAATGGTGATATATATGTATTGAAATATAAATATTGAATAGTTAATATTCAAGAACATTTCAATGTACCCAAATCATATATTACATTTATACGGTGAAACAATATTCATAATATTTTTTATTATATTTAAAATATTGAATCTTGACACATTTATGTCACTATATACATCCATCTGGAGATGAAAATAAAATATTGAATTACAATTTGGCAAAATAATATGGGTTTAAATGAATAATTTACTCACTACTAGAATTTTCACTTTCTACCTAC
This sequence comes from Viscum album, assembly GCA_963277665.1. Lineage (NCBI taxonomy): Eukaryota > Viridiplantae > Streptophyta > Magnoliopsida > Santalales > Viscaceae > Viscum > Viscum album. Next base: position 1,751,485,300 of record OY728128.1, read on the forward strand.
ACAGAATTTCATAATATACATTTAAAGATAACTAATTTGAATACAATAATTAATAAATTTAATTCACTAGATTCTAAAAAGAACCGTTACATTTCATCCCATGACCCTCTTCATCCATGACACCCAACTACCAAAACCTCTCATCCCCCACTACAACCTCTTCACCCAACAACACCATAACCCTTTATTCTTTTTCACTCACTAATACCCACGCATACCTTGATCATCATCACCTTCCATAACACTAAGAGGATTGATAAGGGAAGCATTCAACATTGACAAGGGGGTGGTTAGTGTAGGAAGCCTTTAATAAAACTTAACTTTTTATCCCTTTTCTCTTAACCACTATCACTATTAGGTGAATGGTTCTTATGTTTTCTGTTTATAACCTTTTGTAAAATATGAAACACATCCATAAACACATACAAAAATAAAAAAAATCATTTCATAAAGTCAAATAACAAATATTAATAGCTAATACATGGTTAGAATGAGAAAAACCCATGATCAGATAACCCAATAGGAATAAACCTATTAGATAAAATGAGTAGGGAGTAACCTATAACATCTATAAAAACATACCAATCAGTCATTATAATTTAATGGGATAATTTTACAATAATTTTGGTAACAAAAATAAAATATTTCACCAATATAGACTCTACAAGTTATCAGTGTGATGCATTGGTCATCTTCATATTCTACTTCGAAGTTTCAAGAAAGTAATTCCATTTATACTGTATTCCAAACGATGAAAATAACACACATTTCTCATCTTCTTAGTCGTGAATAATAATTTTAATACTTCTCTCCCTTCATTATATAAATAAATCGGATGATATGACTGTTTTTTCCTCTATGTGAGTTAAAATACACAATACTTTATTCTACTCTTCTTCTCTTGTAATAGATACAAGACACATACTTTTTTGTTTGAACTAATATGTGAAAAATACAACCAATTCCCACGTCTTCTTCTCATTTTTCAGTAAACATGAAAATAGTTTGAAAACATCTCTATTTAATGATACAAATAGGATTAAATTTAAAAACTCTATATCATATCTTCTTATAGTAAATTTTATTTTACAATAAATAATATATATTCTAATAAAATAATCATATATTCCTTTTTTCCTTCTTCTACAATTATTTATTTTCATAAATATTAATCCCATTTAAAATCTTCAAAGAGTAAGATTTCATTCCGTCACAACATTGAAACACCTTTCGATTCCTTTTCTTCAAAAAATTCAAATATATATTAAAACTTTTTCCATGTATGTATTTTGAATGCATTTTTGGTTATAGTGATACTTACTTCCTAGTGTAATTAATTTTTATAGATCTTCCTTCTTTATTTAGTTTTGACCATGATTAAATGAACTATTGTACATGAATTTTAATGTGTAGATTAATATTTTAATATTCTGTGTCATTATATCTCTAGACACATCACACATTCCAGTCTTTCAAATAACTCAGAAAAATATAATGTGACTCATATATAGTACAATCATTTGAATATCACACAAGGCTCACATGGAGACTCTTATATAGAAACACATGTTATCTACATCCACACTTATAATGAGATCCATATTCACGCCTCAACTATCTTTATATAGACTTTCCTCACATAGAAATGGGTTTATGAAATAATTTACCTAGATTTATTTTATGTGTATAATTTCATATAATTATTTCATTCTCCTCCCTATATTCAAGTGTTATCTTCATTCAATAAACTAACAATGTATATATCTTTCTATAGATCTTCCACTAACTTCTTGTAATCATTTGAAAAATCATCTTAAAATTACAAATATTGATAATTTTTTGATTATATATAAACATACATTGTACTTATAGTGAAGATAATATTATTATTATGTTTGGGTACATATTTAGATGATATACACCAATATTCATCCCCAGTTCCTCATTCCCCTTTTCATCACTTTAGATTCTCCTCCAAGTCTGTTTGAAGTTTCATTGATCTTGTAAGAACCCCTAGTTGAACTTTGGGGTTTAAATTATAGTTCAAAACATATTTAATTTTATAATAAAGCATGATAATTATAATATCAAAATTTATTAGTATGGAATAATAATTACAAAACATTACTTTTACAAGAATATTTTATGGAATTTTAATGATGATAAATGGATATTTTTTTGAGACCCTCATGAAAAGATAAATGGAGAATATATATTCCTAATATTCCAAAAAACCTACCAATTTCATTTAAAAATTACCATAGAACCCTCACTATCTTGATGTTTCACCATGTGACATTGTACATGTGTCATCCTACTAATCCCATGTTACCCAATGTAGGGGATCTGACTTCACCCTACCACTCATTGCATGCTAGCTCTCCTCCAATATTTGATGAGTAGTCCCTCTAGAAATTCCTAGCTACTCATATATTCACTTGGCCATAAGTTGAATAATTTTTTATTAAGTGATCATGAAATTCATACATAAAAATATTTAACATGAAACCTTTGGTCCTCTGCTAAATTACCACTTCGAAAACTGATTACAAGCACTAATATATTTTTTTACTATAGAGAATAGCACGTATTACTTAAATATTCATTGAACATAATGTATTTATTTCTAAATATAATGAATTTTTTTTAATATTTTAACCATTATATTGAACTCCTTATGAACCATTATAAAAAAGATATATATTTTATCATTATAAGTAATCTATATAACTCAACATTTTCAAAAAAAATGACATTATTATATATCTCACTTCCCATTAAATAACTGAAAACCATCTACTAAGATTCCTATTTTAATATTCATTCACTTAAAACAAGTAAAATTTTCATGGGGATGGTAATTCATAACATTCTTAGGTTATCCAACCAAAATTCATATATCCTATTCTCCACTCCAATTATTATAATTCATTTTTTTAAAAATCATAATTTGTTCTCAATTATTTCTTGAAATTCATTTTGAAAAATAAAACACACAGATTATTGGATGAATAATCCCCCCATTGTTTATTCTTTCAAAACACACTAAAATTGTAGTGACCCAACATTGACGTAAATTGAAATTAAATTTATTTTTCAGAATACATAATACATGGAACAAATAGATACCCAAAGATTATATTAGTTTAGTGTATTTGGAAACTCAGAACATAATCTTCTAATCTTGGGGAAATATCTTCAACATATCCAATTAAGATATTCCCCTTTTTCCTACCTAAAAACATTCTTTATATGTTGGGGAAAAGAAAATATAGAAAAGGGAAGCTCAAACGCTTAGTAAGGGTAGACATGAAGAATATAAAAACAAACCATAAACATTTGAACGTAAAAACATGAAAAATAAACATCAAAATATTTAGTCAGGAAATAAATCATGGATGTATGTAAGGCATGGATCTTAAAGGAACATTAAACATGATAGAATATAATTGGAATAAAACATGTAATTGTGGAAAACTAATAAGGGAATAATATTATTTCCAATGTAGCCAAGGCATTGCTTACAATTCAACATAGTAGACATAGTCCATTACTGAATTGAGATTACTTGTCATTCTATCCATGTATTAAAGAACCTGATTTACTTGCTGTTCCAGCCCTTTATTACTGAACCAAATTTACTTACCATTCTAGTCATGTCAATCTTGTGACATATAAATATTTACCCAATGCATTAGAGAGAGTTATAGGTTCCACCCATCTCATAATGAAATCATTCTTACATTTTCAACAAAACATAAATTATTCATCATATAATAACCCATGAAATAAAATTTGATTCATAAACATCATTTCATGGTAACATAATCCATATAAGATATATAGAAATCATTAAAATAATTCCATTATAAAAAATCAAATAAATTTAATAATATGGATAGAGATATAACTCTATGTCATATTATATGGAAAATAATTTTGATAAAACACTACAACTTAATTTATGAGGAAAATATCATTTCTTCTTCAAAAACATTTTATTTTCCGAAAATGTCGTGAAATTTTAAAAGAAAAAACTTAATTAAATATGAAAATGAAATATTATAAAGGAATATTCATAAAAATAAGGCATTCTGAAATGGTAAAAATTCATTCATTCTGTATAAGATAAAAAAATTCTCATCATACTTTTTCTTGAAGAGTCAAAAAGTACATCATATGGTAATCAAACAAAAGATTCATTCCATACCATGTAGTAAAAGTAAAAAATGGGTAAAAATGACTTTAAACATACATAGAATAATAATAAACATTTTATGATAATATTATTAGAAAACATGGACATGGGTGATAAATATATCCCCAGTAAATACATACATATAAACAATCTCTAATAAAAATGAGATTGCAAAATTATCCCTTACCTTAGGTATGATTTCTTAGGTATGTGTATGAAACTCTTGTATAGTGGGTTAAAACATATTATTAACTTGTAACAAAACCGTAAAAATATTTATGATATCCTATATTATTCATTTACGAATTTATATTAACTTTTCATTTGTCAATTCCATGTTAAAGAAACATTTTGGGTAATTACCATTTTATTTATCATATTTGTTTTGAATTGTTATTCTTGATATTATTACTTATATCTGGATTTACTTTCTTCAAAATTGTAAAACATGATTTATAAATCATATATATTCAGTATATAAATATATATATATATAATATATAGATAAATGATATGGAATACACCGTTCATAGAGTCGGTAGGCTGTACGTACGCATGGACACTGTTTTCGTTTCCTTATTAAGTTGAATGGAAGTAAGTAAATTAAATATATATATATATATATATATAAATCCAGTAGAATTATTATGTCATATATTCCATTATTATTTATTATATATAATTTATAATCATTCTTGAATGGATAACGTGGAAAATGAATCTCATCGCGTCGTGGAGATGGTAAGACTTACATACACAGAAGCGATGATATCGTTCCATAATTATTGAATGGTATTGAATTTCATTGTTTATAATATATAAAGATTAGTTAAATTTTACAATAATCATATATAGATATTATTTTTACCATTATACCAATCCAATTAAGGTGGTGGTGAAAAACAGATCACACCACGGCTTCGAGACGATAAGCTGTACTTAAGCACGAGAGGTGATTTTATTTTTCATAGGTTGGATAGAAGGTGAAATAGTGTTGTTTCATATTTATAATAACATATTAGTATATTAGTGATACATATTTTATTACTTTATAATGATACAAAAACTGAAGAGGAAGTAGATGAAAGAAATTTGAAAGAGTCGGTAGAAGAGATTGCCTCTTCCCCGACGTCTGTCGATTAAATTTCTTCTTAGGGTATTAGAGTTGGTCTTTTGAAAAGGAAAGAACCTCTATAATTTAACTGATTAATTTTAAAAGAGAAACTAGAAGGGGTTTTTGGAGCATGAAGGATCAAAATGGATTGAATAGGAGAGGGAGGATGTGACCTTTTTTAAGAGAGGAGAGGGGCACTTTATGAAAGTCTTAAAATATTAATTTATTATAAATTCAATTTCAATTTAATATGGTCGGAAATATATCATCCAATAGGATTATGAAATTTGTTAGGGTAGTTTAATATTATTATAATATTATTATTTTGCTGTTATTTACGAGATTTACCCTTCTAACCATGGTAAAAATAATAATTTCTGAAGTAACTATTCATAATTTCAAAAAATAAAAGGTACCTATTTACACAATTTTAAATTTATGATTCCAAATATGGATTTAATTTTTACAAATTTGAAACATAGAAGTTTCAGTAATTACCTTAAAATTACTTCCCATTTTCAAAACCATAAAATGAGTTTTTAAGATGTAATACTTATAAAAAAATTGACACATGTTTATATCTAATTTAAATGTAAAATTAATTGAAATGAAAAAAATTGGATTAAATGATACAAATATATTCACATTAGTCTTTAAAAAAAATTAAAAATACAACCTAAATATATAAATAATTTAGATAAAAAGGAAGTTTCGAGTTTAAATGTATTGTTTTTCATTATTTATTAAAATTTTAATTTTATTAGAAAAAATACAAAAAATACAAATAAATAAATTTTATTTTCTGATTAAAAATAAGAATTTTGTTTTGTTTTATTTAACTTATACAAGTGTAAAAAACTAGATAAAAAATGGTTTCACCAACAAATGGTGGTAAAACATCATTTTTTAAAAAAATAATTCTTTTATCCAACAAATTGATTGTGTTCTCATATCATGTTATAGAAAATATGTAAGATGAATTATAATGTTATATAAAATTACAAATGTGGTTAATACAATTCATAACGGCTAGTTATATATTATTATTATAATATATCGTTGTTTAGTGAAACTCGGTATTGCGTAAAACACAAGCTATTTAGGAAGGTCTCTCTTATGTGTAATGCGAGCGAAGTCATTATTGCTTATAGTGCAATATTCCTTTGGTATTACATATAACATAATCCAAAAATAGTTCATTTATACATTTAAAAAACCTATACTCAGTGTCAGGTGAAATGAATTCTATCCAAAGAAAATGAAATTGTGTGAAACACAAGCCAAGAATAAGGTTCCTTATACTACATGCTAATACAGTGTTGCATATAGTGTAAGCTAATCTTGGTGTAGCGTAAAAAAAAATTTCATAAAAGACATTAAATTAATCTATCTCATAAAATATTGTGGTATTACAAAAATTATATATCAACAAGTGATATCTCTATTTATTATTTCTCTTCCCCTTTATTATTAATATATTCATTTAATCATAATATCCTTTACTTATTGAAAACAAATAAAAATAATTGGGAGCGGGTGGTATCATGTCATATTTAATCACTTTTCCATCAACCATTCCAATATGTGTCTACACGATTCATTATCAACATATAAAATTAGAGGCTTTGATATAGACAACAAAAATGTACATTAAAAATAATATCATTCTAACTAGAATTAGTCACACATGACCATTCATAAAAATATTATAAGTAAATTTTATGATAAGATAAAAAAACTAGACCAATTGAGGAAGAAATTACCATGGAATGTAAAACATAAATTTCCATTAATCAATTCAACTCAATGTTTGAATGAGTTTCACTATAAATATATGTTTATGAAATTTGGAGAAAAAAACTTCATCATAAGATAAGTTCATGTGATGGATTAAAAATATTTTTTCCACATTAATGTTTGGATATATTACTTATAAGTAAAGATAAGATAAAAATAAATTATTTATTTTTCAATGAAACCACTTCATGCAATTTCTATGAAAATAGATTTATGTAATATAAATTAGTATGGAAGGTTTTTGAAATATTCTTTACATGACTCACAAATAAGGATACATTAATAACTCTTTCATAATGTAGTGTCTATTCCAAGGATACATTCCAGTATGTCCCAATTGAATAATACACCAAATGGATGTTTTCAAACTTCTATCTAGATTTGATATCACACTAAAACTTCATTGAATATGACCCTTTCTTTAGATTTTCATTAGAATATAATTTGAGAGATCAATCTTGGATAGTCGATTCTTCATTTTTCTATCTAGTATTAACAAAATTGAATCCTCAGGTTCACAATCTGAGGATATATTTTACCTTTCATTTACCTACATATATAGAACGTAAATATACCAAAATGACAAAAAATAAAGTGAGAAACATTTTTCCCTAATTTTAAAGACAAGTTTCAGTGTATTACCTCAAAAAGTTACTGAACTATTCATGATTTCACTTTTTATATATAATTTTTATTTTTTCTATCATGGTACTCATCACATCCTCTTTGTGTGGTGTAATTTCCTTTTCATAAGACTTCAGGTCAGATGCATCATGTGAAACAATATTAATTACATTTAAAGGATAAACTTTTATTGTATTTATTGAAAAACAACCATAGGTAGTGTTCCTAGTATTGATAAATATCCCACATTATTATTCTCTTCCACCAGGGTTTTCATTTTTTGATAACATTAATAAAAATCTAGATCCATCATGTGGAATTAATTATACTTATTTTGAAAAATATTTTACATTTTTTTGGATATTAATTTCCTTATATAAATATGATTTCCAAATAACTAAATAATATTTTGGTATATTTGATGATTTTTTAGAGTCATTACATTGATTCTTTAGAGATCTATTCACTAAATCAGTCCCTTTGTGATTTTCTTGGACTAATTTCCCATATTTTCTTTTTTTTCTTCCACCAAAACATACATAAATGGTTTATTTTCATGTTTCCATTATGTTCCCCTTATAATTATATCACTTATTTTGATTTATGAAAGCTTATATACATCATGGATATTGTTTTAATATGATCTCCCTTGTAATTTTATCCAAAGGATGACTCATTCTTCTTTTGATGCTTTCTGGGAGTATTATGGACTGTAAATTTATTTTTTGCAAGGATTCATCACAATTTTTAATTAATTTATATATAATTATATTTCCATTTTTTTATTAATGCTGATATGGGAATGCACAATATTCATGACTATAACAATTGTGAACATCAAATATATCACCAAATTGTCAAAATCTATTTTAGGTAGATAGATTTTTCATAATATGAATATGTTTCATGTTGTTAGTATTTATCACATAGAAATGAGATTCCATTGAACCTATGGGGTTGATATACTATATGAAGTATCCAATTATCTAATCCCAAATCTATTACAACCTCAATAATTCCCTACACACATTGTTCTCTTTCCCTAAACTTCTTATTGTCCTAAAATTTTAGTTATATAATAACAATTTTTTAAATTAATCTACTATTTGTTGGATTATTTTGGTGAATAAATAGTTAAAAGATACTCATATCCACCCTTAATATGGTTTTTGGCTTCTGAACCCATTTCATCATCCAATTTTTTAACCACTGATATTAAACTGGAACTATATGTGAAATTAGATTTAAAATAAATATTTTAGTTTGAAATATATGGTTCCCATTCGTGTGATATATATTAAGATGGATCATAGGATGATACCAATTTATTCTTGAAACATAATATATACATTTTAGAACAATATCACTCCTCCGAAAATCAGGTGGTAACATCCTGCTTTTCCTCAATTTAACGAAATTTTACTTTTTATCTGATTTTGAATTTACCTCAATCACTATTAGGTGAATATTTATTACATTATCTCTATATCACCATTCATTATACATGGAATTAATCTAGACACACACGAACAGGCACACCATGAGTAATATTATATACAATGTTCAATATTCAATAATATTAGTCAATCCGTAGTAGGTATGTGAAAATAAATAGTCACGAAAACCACTATTAACTAAATTGTGATAAAAAATGAGTATAGAGTAGCATAAAAATCATATATCAGAACATCAATAATTATTTGTAATAACTCCTAAAAGTTTCAAAATAAGTGTGGTAACTACAAAAAATCCCTTCCTAAATATATAATTTTCATGTTTCTAGTGTACTACTTGGGTCTTATTATTATTGATCTACTACTTTCATAGATATATTCAATAAAATATAAATATAATATATTTATATAAATATATATTACAATGAATACACCCCTCTAATTACGTTTCATAGTAGCCAATAGTAAGGCTTCTATGTCATCCAATTCAAAGTAGAAACTAGATAGGCTGTAATAATCACTTCTCCCTCTACATGTCTAGAGCATCACAATAACTTCTTATTTTATTTTTATATTGAAATGGATATAATGAAATTAATTTTCTATGTGAACTATTTTGAACATAAATCCACATATTCCAAATTATTCTTATAGTTATTCAGTAAAAAACAACATTATCACCCCTATTTATTCTTCAACAATCAATAATTTAAATTTTTGGAAGGTAGTATCAGATCATCTCATACCAAATTTTCTTCAAGATAAAATAATATATATCAGAATATTTGTACTAGAATTTTTTATTCCTTCTTATAAAATTAGTATTTTTTGTAAAATATTACCGATATTTAAAATATCTAAATACACAAACTGTATTGTCCAATCCTGACTAAACACTATACATTTATCTAGAATAGGGGGTCACATGGTCTCAAGAACACATCCCTGTATGCCAGAGGCTTCCAACTAACATTGAGGGTCAAAGGAGGTGATAGTTGGGAGACTATACCATCATGATCCAAGAAGGACAATGGTATATCAGATAACAAATCATAGAAAATAGTTAAAGAAATTTTAAATGAAAGAAAAATAACAAAACAATAATATAAATTGAATATAAACAATGGCCAACTCCAATATAAATCACATTCACTACTGTATAGATGATGATACACAACTAAAAAGTATACATAAAATAGGAAATAATATGTATTACAGCAGAAAAAATAATGAATCTAATTTGAATCCCCATAGATGATCTTCACGATCATCCTCAGATCCATCTCAGTTTTGTGGTCATAACTCCCTAGAAAAAGAAAAACAACACAATCAACTTTCCATGGTCCCATGAACATAAGGTTTACTCTGTTACCACCATGCAATGGAAGCCATAGTCTGGCGTTAGATATAAATCCTAGTAGGTTTCCACCCACAAGTTATTCAATTGAATCCAGTTCGTGAATATAATTAAAATAATGTGAAACTAATATAAATAATAAAAAAATGAAATAAATAATTAACCTCCCCACTCAGGTTTCTTAAGGACACATGGAGACTATACACGCTTCAACTTATGGATATAATTATAATAATAGAATAGTATCCATATGTATATAGAAATAATATATACATAGTATAGTATATATCACATCTACCTATATATAAAAAATGTGTGCTGATGCAACTGGCCATATACTTGGAATTCTAGGTGTTGGCGTGACTTGGGCGTAACACAATCATCAATAACTAGTATAATTAAGCCTACAATCTCTAACAATGGGTTCATTCCGTACATCTCATGATGAATGTGATATTCCATTATATTCACTCAATATGCTGAGTGTTATGTCATGTTAACACTCGAGAATATGGTGAGTGTGCTATCATTCCAAACCTCACTCAGAAATGGGGAACTTCATACCCCCTATCCTAATAATGCCAACGGTGTGAGGTACTATGAATCAACACCTGTTGTAAGGGAACATGATACCGCTATGCTCAATAGAACCCTAAACATTTTTCCACATCCTATATCAAGGTGTAAATATATTTATAATAATAATTGAATCCATGAGGCACTAACTCTCATGATTTACATTTAATAATCTCGTTATAAAAAAGGGAATTTCATTCATTATAATTCAAATTACACATATACATAAATATGAAACGTTTTTCATTGCCTTAATACTCATTACCTTTAATTTCACATAAAATATTTAATATAACCACAGAATAGAATTTCAAATTTAAATTTAATTTATCCATTAAAGGAAATACACCATGAACAAGTAATTATTATTTTCATCAACAAACCATTTAAATAAAACTACAATCATGGAGAAACTATTCAATAAATGACATGTCATTTAATCTATCATATAGTGGAAATTCATTTAACAAGGTTCAATGAGACACTAAGAAGTTATCTTTTTCAATTGGGTTTTTACCTACTTGGGAAAATGCCATTTTTAAAGCAATCCATACAATTTATAAAATGTCCAAGCACTTAGAAGGTGCTTTGGTGTATTTAACACTTGTATAAAGGAGGTTAAATCTTATTAAGAATATCCAAAGTGAACATGTATAAACCATGACATCTGCCACACCTTAACAAAATCAAAAAAAAAATCTACACCATAATGCCAAAAACGATGCAATTCACTAATCAATACATTTTGGTTTAGAATACATCACACCTCATCAGATGGGTTTTGTTATAAAAGCATGACATTGTTCATCAACAACTAATTTAACACAAATAATTCTCAAATATGGAACTCATATCTCAAATCACTTTAAATATCTATTTAATAAATATGTCATTGAAGTTAATTCAAATATAAAGTTCATCATGGAACTTAGGAAGTGCCATTATCTTTTGGGGTCTCATGTACTAGGTGAAAAAACATTTACATGCCAAGATAAATTCATAGAAAGAATTTAGGATACTTAATTCATTAAATTAAATTCTGAAAATTTAATCCCGCACATCCATTGGTGCCTTTGATTAATGTTATCTTCCACTATTTACCTAACAACACTCAAAAGGTGCAATAAATAGTGCATTGATCAATTTCATATGATAGAACCAATTTTAAGGCAATGCGTGACAAAGGCTAGTGTGTGGTTTAATTTCCCAATCATAAAATGTTGGAAAAATTAATTAAGAAGACTTAGTCCACCTACCCCATACTTAGTAATTTCCACTCATCCAATATTAAGGTCTGATTCACTCTAGTTTAGATGAAAATGATGAAACCTACATTTTCACTAAAATTTGGAAAAAGATCTTCAACCTGAGTAACTTTTTCATGAGAAGATTAAATGAAGCATGTCTGAAATGGAATATAGATACCATAGATATAGATCTATAGATGCCGATGATTTTATATTCCGACTTCATATAGAGGAGTTATCATAATGCCTATAATAGGGAGGAAGAAGAAACCCATGACACACATGAGGAGATTACATGGTAGGAAGAGTAGAAGAGATGAGGAAAATAGAATGTTAACCTCATTATGAGAAATTTTTTAATTTCACCCTCAGAAGTAGGTTTCATGGATTGGTCATATGGTTTGGCCAAACAGTCCACCAACTGCATGGCTCCTACTTCCTAGGAAACCCACCTTGCATGGTTGTGCCACACGATTTTCCAAACCGTCCACTAACTGTTTGGTGAATTGTATGAGGGTACTACCTAAGTTTAAATAAACGCGATGGATATGAAATTGGTTTTGTTAAATATTGTAAAACCCTTGTTAGAAATTTATTCTCTTCTGATACAGGCTTCATAGTTTGCTGTTGAGGGCCACACTATTTTATACAAACCATGCCACTCTATCAGACCACCCAAACCTTGAGATTTTGGAATAGAACACACCCAAAACACATCAAGACACCCAAGGGACCCATAAAACGTTTAACCAAGTCAACAATAACCCTTTGAGGTGTTACAAATTTCAAAATTACATTCCGAATCATTGTTCAATGAACAACCCATCTAGTAAACACCAAAATCCAAATCCAATTGGAATTTCACGATGGGTCAAAAAGATGAGATGTTATAACCTATAGACATTATAACTTATCATCCCCAAAATGATATTAGGAAAAATAAAAACATAAGCATGAATTAAAGGGTCTTGATGTTTCATTTAAATGGTTGCGTTGCATTTGAAACAGCCAACAAACTTTTAAAAATTACCTAAGTATATAACACTTACACTATCAAATATTGGGACAACAATCATATTCTCATTGAATCGCAATAACGATGCATACATGAGAATGTCACCTTAATACATGATCACATCATTATCTCCTTAATCATCAGACTAATGGTGCTTCCCACCATTGGGGTTTATATATTTAATAGAAAATTTTGTACCATAGTACACCCCACTGCTATAATTTCCTTAAAAGAATTTTTTTAAGTGTTCTATAAATGATCAAGCATGATTTATTTTACAAGTCATACACGATTACATATGAATACATAAAATAAACCTCACCATAAAGAAATAGCCAAATCATAATTGGCCCAACTAAAACTAGCCGCGCAATTATTTCTAGAAGACACTTTAAATCCTTATACCACACCACCCGTAACCCAATGGTGTGCTTTAAAATGGTTCTATAAGACAATATACGTTGAAAAATTGGGCTATCAGGTCGATCCATCTCTAAAAGACAGTTCTCAATTTTCTCTTCTTAGACGGACAACATATTACCAAGAGAACCACAATGCCTTAATCGAAGGAATCTTTCATTTACAATAAGAACATTCACCAAATTCAATTCTTGAATTACTTTGACATTACAGAGATCAAACATCACTTGAACATTTAATTCATTATTACATCACATGAACAAGGGTGTATCCTAGATCTATCCCACTAGAATCAATACTCTATTTAAAAAACAGCTCTACGCATAAAAACAAGTCTGGGATAACCTAATATTTATCAAACTACAGCCTAATGAAGAATCTTATTGTACTCATTACCCCATGTTTACAAGCGATACATTGGTATGAGGCCAAAATTTCCACATCCAATAATTGATTGATCCTAGAGTGACATCCACCTGATGGTCAAGTCAGGGAATAATGAATGGTGTCCAAGAGTTCTTACAAGGTGTTTCTACATGAGAAACCATAGATCAATCAGTAAAAACCATGCCTTAAAGAAAACAATGCCTACAACGTCAAAATATAATTGAGATTACTCATCAATCCCAATTGATTTTAAAACTTTAGTGCAAGGTATGAACGAAACTCTTTTAGTTCACAAAGCATGATGTCAATATTGGGGACATGATCATCTCTTCCAGAAGAATACACTAATAGGATTGAGTTGTTTCCAAAAAACAATGAAAATGAAAAGAAGAATAGTCGAACCACTACAAGTCAACTTCTTTATAAATGTTTGACTTCACCTACCAACACATCATCACAAAAATTAGAATTCTTTCACCGTTAAAGGAATTCAATGATTGTTCAAGATTTACCACAAATGATTATACAAATACAACAATATTTATCAGGGCTCATATACAAAAACTAACAATATCAACATCGTGCTACCATGTAAGAACTAACATGTACACAAGAACTGACATGACGGTCCACACCATTGTAGTGTTTTAGTCATTGAAAGAAGAAATTTTCCAGCTTCTCAAAAAAATGCTAAATCAAATTAATCTTCAAAAAAAAAACATTTATGCAATTGGTATGAAAAAAAAAAGAATTTCAATGGCATATCAAAACAGCTAATTTTTCTAAAATGTAATCTTGAACATTGGGATTAACATGATTCCATTAACTCATAGGTTACTCTACTAAAAAGATGACATGAAAACACACTATATAGCTAAAATCTCAATGATTTCTCCAAACACAACTAGTTAGTTACATCATTTAGAAACCTGATGGGTATCATATAAATCAACATATACTTCCCTACAAGTATATAAATAAAACAAAACTTCTTGGGTACTACCGATAGGCATGCCTTCCCCATGCATTTATGTATTAGATAGATAAAAAAACTAACTCAATGTTGTTATATACCATTTGATTTTAAAATAGAATAATGAAATCCTAAGTCACCCAAAGAAATAAGAATAGGGTCACAAGCCATATGAAGTTCCTGACCATTCTATTGGCATGTATAACCAACTGAAATCGATCATCAATCCATTCCCATTCCTATAAAAATGTCAAAGAAAACCTGACCACCCATCTGAACTGGGGATTCATTTATAAACAGAGAGTATTACAAGGGAAAAAGACACCTAAAAAGTACCATAAGAAAGATCAAGGAACCAGCAAGGAACATAAGGTCTAAGGGTGATACCTAGCTTGGGATAGACCCTTAAAAAATCATAAAAATAGATCATATTACTAGGTCTGGCCAAACAAAAATTCACTAAGCTTATGAGCCCGTTATTCATGCCATTTCTAAGAGGAAAACGAGGCCCATGTGAAATGTTGACTTTTATGTTCTAAGGGAACTCAATGAGATGTTCAAACTACCCTTACACAGGGGTTTTAAAATTAGGGACACAGTGTTACATTCAATTTTCAATCCATTACATTGATTCCTATTTGATATTTAAATAATTAAAAGAATTAAAACTAAACATCAAAGAATAACATGTAGGTATTTTAAAACCCCATTTTTAAACTCTAACCATTTTTTGAAATCACATAATAATTGGTAAATTTATCATATTAATTCATTATTAATAGATAATGTGACTTATGAGGGTACCATAAAACCAACCCAGCTTCATTAAAATGAAATCCAAAAATAGTTTTTTAAATTATCAAAATTCCAAAACGCACAAATCAATTTGTTTCATTAGAAACATGCACAAACTAACCTAAATGGTTCTATTTGTTCATTTTAAAAGTTAATCACATGACCAATACACACATGTGATAGAGACATAATCCATTGTAGGGTTAAACAATTCATTTTAACCTTTAAACATTAACCACTTTTACATTTTATTAATGTTTTGTAAACACATATATATCTCAAAGATGGTTCACGTAAAAATGTTATCCTTTCCCAATTAGAAGGTGCCCATACACCTTACAAATGAAAACTAGTTATTGTTTAATAACAACCAATAAATCAATCACATGCATGAAGTGATATATATATATATATATCAAATAGTAATAGCATGTTATCGTTAGCAATAAACACAATGAAACTTGTTATAAGAATATATGTATAATATACCGAAAAGGATGGATAATTAATTAGGTATCAAGACAATAGATTTAAATTCTAAACAAGTCACCCAAGCATTTTTTATAAGAAGATATGATAAAGATAAAAAATGCATGGAATAACACTCAAGGAACAAAAATAAAATCAGTGAAATGATCAACAAATGAAACTACATAGAATGATATATGCATGGAATTTTAATATCTATGTGACTATAATGATGTATATAATGATACTTTTCGTCCATACCGGGACAAGTTAAAAATACAATAATCTCAAAAAACAATATGTAGTGGAATGTACACTATTACCTAAAGGTGAAATCCCAATCAAATGTAACTGAAAAAACATGAGAAATAGTCCCATCCCTGACCGATTGGAATTTTCTTCATACATGAGTTGACCAATCTTGTGAACTTCTATTTACCAAGAACCTACACATTCCTAGTCTCCTGTCTACCATCCCAAAATAGCAATATGAAGGAAAAGTTCTTCTAAAACCACTTTGTAAAGTCCCTATCTGACTAAAAACAAAAAGGTTTTCCAAACTGGTGGGTCACATGGTCTCAAGAATGAATCCCCATATTCGAGAGGCTGCCTACTAGAAGCGAGGGACCAAATAGGTGAGTGTGGGGGAAACTATACCCCAATCATTAGAGTATCACAATTTTATATTAGTTAATAAATTGTAGAGAATAGCGGAATTATTATTAAATTAAATAAAAATCATTAGAAGTGTAATATATACTAAAAATAAACAATGGCCAATGAAAATATATATTAGCTTCATGCATGTCCAGATAATGATACAAAACTAAATAATAGACATACAGTAGGAAACAATATACAGTAAAGTAAAAAAATAAATAATACAAGTAAAATCCCCAAGGGAGATCTTCACTAGAATCCCAAGCTCTAGTCCAGTCATGCACTCTTAACTCCAAGGTATAAGAAAAAAATACAATCAATAACCCATCATCCTATGAATATATGTTCTACTTGGTTACCCTAATGAAATGTTGGCTGAAGCAGGGTGTTATATATAATTCCCTGCTGGTTATAACCCATGGTGTATAAAACATAATCTACTCAGTGAATATAAGTAAAATATTGTGCGGGTAATAAGAATAATAAATTAAAATAAAATAAATAATTA
Organism: Viscum album; assembly: GCA_963277665.1. NCBI lineage: Eukaryota > Viridiplantae > Streptophyta > Magnoliopsida > Santalales > Viscaceae > Viscum > Viscum album. Next base: position 1,751,502,893 of record OY728128.1, read on the forward strand.
ACCAACCTAATCAGTTTCTTTAAGGACACTTGGAGACTACAACTTCTTCGGCTTATGGATTAAATAATACAATCTAAACAATAACCATCTATTTATAGAAATAATATATATATATAGTATAATTATATATTTCACCCACCTACATGAACTAATTCAATACCAATACAATTAGAAATATACTTGGAATACTATGTTCTAGCTAGATCGGGGATGTAACTCAATCATCCATAACTATTCCTAATGAGACTTTATGATCCAACATAGGGTACATGCCCTACATCTCATAATGTGTGGGATATGTAGTTCTCGTCACTCGATATAGTGAGTGTGCCATCATGTCAACACTCGGGAAAGCAATGAGTGTGAAATCACGTCAACACTCACCCAGAAACATGGTTATTTATACCCACTGTTCTAATACATTCAATAGTGTGAGACATCATGGCTCAACCCTCAAAGAAAGGGAATGTGATACTACCATTCTCAACTGAAGCATTTGAATTTTTCGACATCCAATATCATGGAATAAACATATTTTTAATAACATTAGAATCCATGAGGCATTGAATATCATGATTAAAATTTAATAATAACATTATAAACAATGGTGTTTCATTTTTTATAATTAAAATTATGCATGTACTTAAAAATGAAATGATCTATGTAGGTTTACCATGAATTAAATTTCATTTCACAAAAAATCTTTAATATAATCAAGGAATACCATTTAAAATATAAAATTCAATTTATCCAAGGGAGGAAATACACCATGAAAACACCATTCAGAAATCAATACATTTAGCTTTAGAAGAAAAAAAACCTCATTAAAGGAGTTTTATCATAGAAACATGTCAATTCTTATCAACAAAACATTTAGAAAAAATACGTATAAAATATAGAAGTCAAAACTTAAATAACATTAATGATTTATTTTAGAAATATAAAACTCAAAGAAATTCTAATATAAAGTTCAACATAGAGCTTAAGAGTTTCCATTTTATTTTGGGATATCATATATAAGGGTAAAACCATTTAGACTCCAAGTATAATGATTATAATATATTCTGATCATTTAAATAATTTAACTAAAATTGTCCAATTTAAGACAGAACACCCATGGGTGTCAGTGATAAAGGTTATCTTCATCAATTTACCATAAATTTCTCGATGGGTGCAATAAATGGTGCATTGATCAATATAATATGAAGGAACTAATTTTAAGGAAACCCGAGATAAAGAAATTAGTGTGGATGGATAGATATAATCATAAAATGATGAAAAAATCAAGGAAAATTTTCTAGACCACTTAACTCATACTTTAGATATTACATTTATCTAATATAAAGTTCTAATTCATCATGGTTTGAATGAAAATGAGAAACAATCATTTAACTAGAAAATATGCATACGAGTTTTCACCTTAATGAATTTTTCTTGGGAAGATTAAATAAAACATTGTTAAAATTGAATCGAGATCTCAACAATATAGATCCATAGAGAATGACATCATTTGATTCAGACATTTGAAATTGGTGTTATCATCATGTATATAATAGGGAGGAATAAGACACCCACATTATGTAAGAGGAGCTCATGTGGATGGAGGAGGTCGAGAAAAGGGGGAAAAGAAATTTGACCTCATTAAAAGAATGTTTTTTAATTTCACCCTAAAAAACAGGCCTCTTTGTTAGGATGCATTGTTTTTCGAAAATGTGCACCAACATTGAAGCTCCAACTTCATAGGAAACCGACCTCACATGGTTATGCCACACTATTTTACTAATCATGATCTAACCGTGTGGTGAATATAATGAGGGTACTGTCTAAGTGGAACTAATTGTGTGGGATAGGTGCATGGTTCATGTAAATCATGCATAACCGGTGAATAAAATTTCTCCTCATATGATATAGGACACACAGTTTTTTGCTGAGGGATATGTCAAATTAGACAAATCATGCTCCTCTATCCGACCACTTAAACCATTAAATTTTAGAGCCCAATTCTCTTGAAACTCAACAAGACACCTTAGGGACCCTTGAACCTTTAACCATGTCCAAAAACAATACATTTAGGTGTTAAACCTCTTAGAATTGCATTTTAAGCCTTGGTTTAAAGAACATCACATCAAAAAATTTCCAAAATTCAAATTCCCTTGGGATTTCACCTTTTCTCAGAAACACATGTCATTATATGTTTATCCTTTCTTTATAACATAGATATTCCATAATCAGAATTTTCATCTACAAAATAATCATAATTGATAACCAGTTCCAATTATGAATGAAAAATTCATATATTATCATAGTTATACTTGTTCCATAGTGCAAAAAATCACCATGGATGTTCATTCCATCTTTCTAAGGGATCTTGATTAAATGCATCGTGATATTTGAATTCTTATGAATAGTTTTGCATCATCATATTTATCACCATCGTATAAGTAGATATATTATACATTAAAACCATTAAAATGACTCATGTACAATATCACTTGACTCAATAACATTATACTAATATGAACCATGTGCAAGAATCACACATAAACTCTTTGGAAAACATATACATGATTTATTCCTACTCTTAGGTTCAGATCAATCTTCACACATTGACTGTAATTATGTGGATTACAGTTATAGATAACTATATTCATCAACATCTTTTTTATTTAATTTATATAAATATTCAATTTGATTCATTTCATTCTATTTTATGATCATTAAGTATCTGCTTCTTCTAATGGACTTATATTTTCCATATATTTCAGTGTAATGTCCTCTAAATTTTACTAATATTTTCCCAAAACATGTTCAGATATACTATATTGAGTATCATCTAAGATTACAAAAAACATCATGCGTACTTATAGTGTTCGTGGAATTTCATTGATTTGAGGAAACATATTCTGATGACATATTCCTTAGTTCATACCAAGTTATTTCTACCACTATTCTACAATACAGAGTCTCCTACAAGCATGCATGGATTTCTAGTGGTCTTTCATGAATTTCAAGATGATTTTTTATGTTAAAATTTGAGTTTAAATCTTCTATAATAGCATATAACATCATGATATTTTCACGTTTCTCATATATTCTCATGTTAGATAATGTACACAACATCAATATTTCCATAATATCACATGAATTTTTAATGATGTATATTACACTTGTTTTTTATGTCTTATAGAATAGGATAAGTGGGAAATGTATCGTATTAATAAACCACAATACTCCCCACAATCCACATACAAATCCCTTAGTACCCTCATATCTTAGAGGGTCTCCATGCCTCCCTATACGTTTGTATTCTTTATGCTCTTGTACAACCCTACATAGGGGATCCTCCCCTAACCTACCTCTCACAAATGGACGGGTCACCTTTGGGATGGTCCTGTAATTATCTCTTAAAAATCCTTGATACGTTGGTGTTCATCTAGTCTTTGTGGTACTATATTTTTTTGTTTAGAAGTCATCCAATTTCTATGTATAAATAATCCTTACAAAATACATCAATCCTTCAAAAAATTACCAAATCAAAAATTAATTACAAGAACTTATAAACCCATAAATTTTCCAAATATAACATACTATAATAATTCAAAATTCTCATAAAAAAAGTCATGCATTTATAAACATAATCCAAGTGAATTTTATATTTTTAAGCATGTAAAAATGGATGGAAGTCAAATAGAACCTTTATCCCTGAGATATATAGTTGACCACTATATCTTCTCTATATAACTCATATGATTTAATGAATTTTTCCTTAAATAAAAATCCTACACTTCCACAGAAATAACATGAACCCATATTACAATATGTGTATTTAAATCATCATTTACTCATAATAAGAGACACCTTTTTAGGGATACTTCTTCATAAAATGATTGGGTTATCCAATTAAACAACCCAAATATTCTTCTCAAATACAATTATTCTTAAACATATTGGAAAAATATTCATTGGTAAAGTATTGTATACATAAATTCATTGAAAAAATATATAACACAACGAATGTTGGCTCAAAAAGCATCACTACTTACCTACCTCCATTTCTTCTATCATCATACACTTACTCCATTCCACTAATTACTCTTGCTTACCCCTACATTTCTCCACATACTACCAACCCTTTAATTAATGTATATAGGGTTTTTCAAAAATATTTTAAATAATTTACTGTTGAATATCAATATTTTTATCATATTTGTTAAATTTTAAAATTTTGGGGATCACAAAAATATGAAAAACCACTATTTGAAATATTCCTCTCCATAAACCATGAATTAATATAGAAATGATGATAAAATGAGGTTAATTTTATCATTATTTAATTAAAGTGGTAATAAATATCCATTTTTATTAGTGCTAAGGGAGAGTACTGATATGATTCAATAGTTATCAGTGCATTTATTTATATTAATAAATGAAAACAATTTTTAATGTTTTTTCTTCCTTATATAATAAAAAATTTATTTGAAAGATAAAATTTAATTTATCAAACAGCATTTATGAGTTTTATATTTTTATGAATTAATTTATTTATTTTTCTGAATAAATTGATATTTATGTTAATTTTGTAGATCTATATTTTTATTTATTATTAAGACAGTTTTAAAAATAATTATAACATTGTATGGAATACGAGTTTTGTTTTTCAGTTGAATAATAATGATTTCTGTAATACAAATTATATTATCATTAATATATTAAGGGTTTTGATTTAAAAATATAACCGTTAATAAATTTAGATTAATTTTAATTAAATAAATATTATATTTTGAATATTCATCTAATAATTAGGTGGATGGTATTTTTCTAAAAATTTATAAAATAGTTGATGTGATAATAAATAAAATGTGTCATGTATAATTACAGTTATATATTTTTTTTAAAAAAAGTTAACGAGTCATAATAAATTAAACATTTTATTTTAAATTGGTCATATGTTGAGTGATATATTTGAATTTAATATCCATTTAAAATAAGAGTATAAACTGCCATTTTATTTGAAGATAAATATGAAAACATTTATTCGGTATAATGTAATGATTTTAGAACATTAAAAACAAATTGGAATCATTGATGTAATATTTAATTGGGTATAATGAAATTCACTATTTTAAGGACAAATATTATTACAAATCAATTATTTTGATTTATATTTGTGAATTTTTAAAATTTAAAATAATTTAATTTTCCAAATTCTTTCACAAGATATGAAAAGAAAGGAAAATTTATCTTTCATTTTTTATCATTATATAAACTAGAATAAATAGTATTATTGTAACACCCCAAGCATCCACAGTACATTTCACTTTGAATAATTCAATAGCTTGCGATGTACGTAACTTCGTGATTCTAACACACCATGAACAATCAAAACAACCATTATGAATAGTAATACCCAATTTTTTAAACTTTATAAATTTTATATTTAAAAATGGACTTCATTTTTGAATTCATAATATCGAAATTATCTTAGGGTGAACTTTGGGTATTTTGCTGAAAACTTTCAATTTTTGATGAATAGGAAAAAAACACTACGTTGTTGTTTAAAACCGACTTTTTATTTAAAAAATTATTTATTTTATTTAAATTAATTTTAGGTAAAAATAGATACATAATACCTATATAGATACAAAGTAATTCATTACAGTCATTTCATAATATGTTTAGACATATAAAAATTTTATTGAAATTTTTACCATATTTTACCCACCTCCTAGAAGCATTTTAAAATTTGAATAAAAAATAATTTCACCACTTAAATGAATTAAATTTCAAAAATCTGAGAGAAATAGTTGATATCAGTAAGTAAAATTTGGTTCAATATGATGAAAATAATTTTTGGCGAATAATAACTTTTAACTTCTATTTGACATGGTTAAAAGTAAATACGGTAATTAAAGGTACAAATGATATTATTATTAACCTAAAACATGTCATAATTCTATTGGATAAGTGAATTTCGACCAAAAATAAACATAGGAAAAAAAATATGACCCTTTAGGTCCACTTGGATTAGATTAGCACATTTATTATTATTTTATTTAAAGAAGAGTTAAAAGAGTTAAATTCAATGTTTAAAAACTGCACAATTTTTATTACAGGGTTATACATAAGATAAATTCGACTATAAATATTAATTATAAAGCTAAAAATATTTCCTACATAATGATATTTTATTTATTTTTTTATACATTAAATACTTAAATTTATTTATGACATAATGATGATGCATTAATTACCTTTTTTATGAAGGATTAAAGTAGTTGATATTATAAATATCCAAATAAATATTATTTGAGAATTTTGATTAATTAAACTAATTATATAGGTTAACATGAAATGTTAGGGTTTATTAAATGTATTTTTTTCGAATTAATAATGCTGTCATGGCTTAAAATAACAAAATACCAAATCGTGTCAAAATTTACAAAAAAGAGTCTTAAAAAAAATTATATTATTAATAGATATAATTTTCCTAAAACTCTATGGTTTGGCCATATAACTTAGATAAGGTTATATATATTAATAATGAAACACTTTGGAGTCCCTTGTCTTGTTATACAATTTTTATTAACCATATAATAGAAAAATACAAAGAGACATGGTAAATTTCAAACAATTTAACAAAGAGTTAAATCTAAATGATATGGTTAATATGATGACCTAAAACTGTCTAAAACCAATTGGTTGAGCGGTTTGGACCCATAACCACCTTATACTAGAAATACTTATTTTTGGTTCCATAATAAACTGAAAATGATTTTATTATAAAATAATATTTCAAGTATTTCCTAAAGTGTCCCTCAACTCTCTTATTAAATGGCACTTGCCCTTTTCTCAAATTCACACCTCCAATGCAATTTGGCTCCGCAAACCCTGGAAAAATATTGTATAATCTATCCTAAATTCATCCTAGAGCCCTTATTTTTGTCATAAATCCAACTTAAGGAGCCCTTTTGATCAAATAAAAAGGAAGAACCTGAAGAATTGGTAAATGTTTCATCACCTCTATGAAGTTATTTTCTTCTTCCACTTACTCTCTATTTGTTGTCTAAATTATAAAATAAGAACTTCCATATATTCTACATAATATTATGTTATTATAAAAATGGTATAACCATATTCATTATTCTATCCATCATATGAATGAGAGAGTCACCATGCATGCATACATACAGCTTATCGTCTCTATGTCCTGGTGTAGTTGATATTCAATAAATTATTATTTGGATGGGTATACGTATGATGTAAAATTAATGTAAATAATAAATATAATATGTTAATTATTCTTTATATATTGTATACCATCCATTTACATATGATGTTAATATCAAAATAATTATAATGTCACTCGTGCGTACGTACGAATTATTGTCTCCACGAACACGATGAGATTCATTTCCCCATTGTGACCATTGAAAAATATATTTCATTTGATGATTAAAAATAATGTTTAATAACTTAATATCATTCTGGATAGAAATCTAATACATATCATCCATAACAAACGTGGCTTATGTAACAAAAAAATATAAAATAAAATGAATCATTTAACCCACAAAATGACAATAATACTAAAATATTATTAACAATGCAATTTTAGACGATCATATATGATATCATATTTATGTTTATGGTTATTTTATAATTTAATAACAATTATTTAAATATTATACAAAATGTTAACATACCCTTGACCAAGGAAAAGTACAAGTTAAGGTTTAATTCTACAATCTGTTCATTATTTGAAGTCGTTTATACGTAATTATCTACTGGGACGCATTTATCATCCACATCGATGTTTCTTAAAAAGGTTTTTCAAATAATTTTTAATATTTACTAGACTATGGGTTAAATTCATTTATATCATTTTTTGACTTTTTATAAGATGTTTATAAATGAATCTTTCCATCATTTTCCAAACAAGGTACTTTACGACCTTTTCGACAAAGTTAAAGAAATAATGGGTTTTAACTTATACAGAAGGTGAATCTATTTTTCACCTTTATAAAAACTTCAAGTATTCCATTAAATACCAATGTTTACGTTATGTTTAAACCTTTTCATTTGAGGTATGAATTTGATTTAGTAAGTGACGGGTGGAGCCCGCAATATCTCCATGATGCATCTTTACATCTCATGAGACAAACTAGTGTCTTGGTAGAAGGCCTTGACAAAATCTTATTTGTAGTCTTAGCATAAGGCCTTGACTATGTGGTTATGAAGTTTGGAATTATGCATTCCATCATTATGAAATTGGCTATTGATATTGCATGTGATTATTCTATTAGTATAATATCCATGAGAGAAAGTAAATGGAATTATTTTGATTTATATTTTCCATATTATGTGGAATTTTAGGTTTAAAATGCTTTTGTTTTAGTCTTATACATTGCCTTAAATATTTATGCTTATTTATGAAAGTTTCCGCTATATTGTTATCCTTACGGAAAATCTAATCTCACCCCTTTCTATGTTTTATTTTTCCTAGGATGTGATGAAGTATATTATGATTAACCTACAGGGATAGTCTAAGGGATGTGAGTGTGGTCTATGGATACAATGATGTTGTTGTTTTTCATTCAACGTAAAACTTCTGAATGTTTCTAGTACTTCCAAGGCTACTAAACAAATCGGTCTTTCGAGACATGATCCCTTGTGTTCATGCCAATGTTATTTAATAATGCACCAACTCTAGGTATTTGGGTCAAGGTGTTATAGTTGGTTTCAGAGGAAGTTTAGAACAAACATTTGAAGCTTTATTTAGAAAAAAACTATGATTAGATAAATGTACCTTAAGATAGAATTTTAGGATTAGTATAGATGAACTTCCTAGAATTTTGGTAATGTAGAGATTTTGTGAATTTTATAAGAAATATATCCCTCTTTGGATACGAGCTAGTAGAGGCAGCTCTAGAATAGATGTATCTAGGGGTAAAACCTGAAAACACCACTTTGAGATAGACATGAACAGGAGCTGGTGCACAACAATGGGTCTTGCTTCACTCTTGGTTGTCAAACTCTCAGGGGATATGCTCAGGATAATTCACATTTTCCTTACAAACCATTATGAAGGATTTATGAGTATATTATTCTTCAAAGAATTTTGTTTTATGATTATAAATTATATCCATAAACTATTCAATTTATGTTAAGTGTTTTACAAGTTTGGAATTATGTATTATACATCATAAACAAATCCAGTTAATGCCATTGTTTAGAAATGGTTCCTAGTTGGAGGAATGGAAACCACATAGATGCATTTAATCTATGTAGGGATTTCCCTCCTACTCCTAGTAATTTTAGTGGATCTGGTGATGCAACTGGTGTTGATCAGCTTATCACCATATTGGGACAACTTACTAAGGTTATGAATAATAACCTTACCCATATTGAGCACCCTGATCCACAACATGGAGGATCTATGTTAGACCAATTCATGAGAAATCAACCACCAACATTCAATACGACTAAAAATACATTGATAGCTGAGCAATGGATAAGTTCTTTAGAGAATATATTTCATATTATGGGGTGTAGCTGTAACACCCCAAGATTTCATAGTGTGTTATTTCTTCAAAATAATTCAATAACTTGCACTACACGCAACACCGAGTTCAATCACACCATGACTTACAAAAAAAAAATCCATTCAAAAGAGGTTATGAATAGTATTATCTAAATTTTAAACTTTATATAATCCTTATAATTTTAGAATCCATATTATGAGTTTCTTAGATATAATGCAAGAACAAATTCATTTTCAGTATTGCACTTTTATCAACTTTTAACAGTGAACCCTTTTTAAATACAATATTTTAAACTTTTTGACTAAATGAGGACATCAAAAAATTTAAAATGAAACATCCCAAGCTTCCACGGTACGCTTTCCTTTGAATAATACAGTAACGTGTGTTGTACGCAACCTCGAGTTCTAACACACACCACAACTAATTAAACTAGCCGTTGTGAATAGTAATACCTACTTTTTGAAATCATATATATTCAATATTTCAAAAATGGACTTCATTTTTAGATTCGGAATATCAAAATTAGCCTAGGGTGAAATTTTGGTACATTTCGGATAACTTTCATATTTTGATGAATAGTGAAAATTACTAAATTTTAATTAAAAACAACTTTTTTAATCAAAATAATTAATAGTGATAAATTATGAATTTGAGTGGTTTTAAAGTATATTTAGAATATATTTTTACCATTTAATATAATGTTGGTCATTGGACATAATTTTACAATTAAACCAAACATAAACAAGTGTCAATCTTTTGATAGTTATTACCTCTTAAAAACACGCTTTTTGTTTTGACAGCGGGAATTAATTTTAAATTAATTTCTGCCACTTCTGTGTTTTGAATTTAGGAAAATGGATTCCATATTTGGAATCAGGATGTTCAAATTGTGTAAATAGGTAACTTTTATTTTTAGACATTTTGAATAGTTACTGTGGTAAATATTTTATTTACCATGGTTAAAGGGTAAATCCGGTAAATAAGGGTTAAAAAAAATAATATTATAATAATACTAAATTACCCTAAAACGTGTCTTAACCCTATTGGTTGATACATGGTCGACCATGGGCATATTTGGGTCTATTTTGGGACCCCATGGATCCACTTGTAAGTGATAATGACACATTATATTAATAAAGTTAAAATAAAAATAAAAATGGCATAAGCTTACATCTTTTAGAAGAACAATTTTTACATAGGGTTATACATGTTGGATTTTCGATTATAAATATTCATTAGAAATCTAAAAAGATTTCCTACATAATGATATTTTATTTATAATTTTTAGACATTAAATAAATTATTTTATTTATGACACAATGATGATGCAGTAATTACTAAAATAGTAAAAAATTAACATAATTGATATTATAAATACCCAAATAAATATAATATGAATCTTTTAATGAATTACACTAATTTTCTATGATAATATGATATATTAGGATTGATTTAATTGACTTTGTTCGAAGTAATCAATCTGTTAGGAGTTTCACAAAAATCAACTATTGAATAGTGTCAAAATTGACATAAAAGAGTTCCTAAAACAAATATTATATTATTAATTGATATTAAATTCCTAAAAATCTAAGGTTCGGCCAAGAGACTTATATTATGATAGGTTCCTCATTAATGTACCACTTGGGGGTCGCTTGGATGTATATAGTAAGTTTATTAACCATATTATATAAAAATACAAAGAGACATTGTAAAAGTGAAACTTATTAACTTAGAGTTAATACTTAAAGATAAGGTTAATATAAGTACCCAAACCTGTCTAAATTATATTGGTTGAGTGGTTTTCGACCTATCCCCACCTTAACCTTTTAATAGTCAACTTTGGAGCCATTAGAAACCGAATATGAATTTATTATAAATTAATATTTCTATCTTTTCCAAAGGTGCCCCTCACCCCTCTTATAAAAGGGCACTCCTCATTCTCATTTCTTCACACCTCTCAAGACACTTGGCTCGTCCAAACTCTGCCCAACTAAGCTTCCCACATCCCTCTCCTCCTCCTTGAAGCTTCCCCTTAGGCATAAAGCATTTCAAGAAGTCTTTTGGTTCCAACCAAAGTGAGTTACCTAAATTAAAGGTAACGATTTCTCTTAAATTATTTTCATTTATTTTGCTTCTCCAACCCCAAAACTCTTTTTATTTCCTTTCTTTTGTAACAACACCAGTATCCTCAATATACTAGGATGTTGTTATAAGAAGGATTCAAACTACACATACACACAACTCCATCTAATGTATGATGAACATAATGTTTCTGTGGATGGCAAACTAACGCCTCACGAAACGATGATTGTTCAAATACATCTTACCGCCTCTCATGGTGGCCATTATGATGGCACTGTTATTAAATATGATATTAATGATATATATTTTATATATAAGCTTCTGTAATTCCATTTTATTTCATACCATTATTCGTTTCATGTTGTATATACATACGATAATTTCATTTGAGGAAGTGCGGACTACCGCCCCCTTAAAATGATATGACTCGTTCATACCACACATGGAACGTATAAAGGATGGTGTTAATGAACTTAAGTAACATGTATAAAATATTATATTATACTGGAATAGTAATATACCTATGTATCATCTGTATTTGATTCTTTTAAAATAAAAATTAAATGGAAGTAGCGTTCGTGCGTACGTACGGACTACCGTCTCCACGAACGCGATGAGATTCATTATCCATCGTATCCATTCAAGTATAATTATCATTTGATGATTTAAAAATGATGTTTAAGGACATGATACCATTCTGGATTTGAATAATATACAACTTATCCTTTACAAACATGTCTTACATAACAAAACATACAAAAGCAAACAAGTAAGTTCACACTCGAAACAACGATAATACTAAGATTTTATTATCAAATCAATATTAAAAGATCATATATGATATCATATTAATGTATATGATTCTTGTATAATTTAATAACAATTATTTCACCATTATACATGAGGTTAACCTACCCCAACCAAGGAAAAGTACAAGGTAAGGGTTATTTCACAATCTCTTCATTATCCGAGGTTGTTTATATGTAATAATCTACTGGGATCTCTTTATCATCCACATCCATGTTTCTTAAAAAATGTATTTCAAAACATTTTTACTATTTACAAGAATATGGGTTAAAGTCATTTATACCCTTTTTTGACTTTTTATAAGAGGTTTATAAAGGAATCTTTCCGTCGTTTTCAAAACAAGGTCCTTTTTAACCTTTTCGACAGAATTGAGGTAAGAATGTTTTTTTTAACTTATACGGTGGGTGCGGTTATTTTACGCCGTTATAAAATCATAAAAGCTTTCCTTACAAGCTTACAAGAATATTTTCAAGAAAATGTTTTATTTTATATGGCTCTTAAATGATTTCAAAAATAGAAAGAGATATTTCTCTAAAAAGTGTTTTGATTTCATCTATGTCAACATCCTTTAATGGATTTTACGCTTATTTGAAGTTGATTTATTATAATACAAAACTTCTATATTGTATTGAAGGTTTTGTGATATGTTTGACTGTGGATGTGCTATTTTATACCATTCATAGTTTATGGTGAAACTATTGACATTTCGTATGCTAGTTTTAATCCGAATGTTTATGTTATATTTCAAACTTTTCTTCAGATGAATGTGCTAAACAAGTATGTTCCGGGTTGGGGACCGGTAAAAGTAAGCCCTCCAGGTTGGGGACTGGTAAAAGTAAGCCCTCCAGGTTGGGGACTGGTTAAAGTAAGCCCTCCAGGTTAGGGACTGGTAAAAGTATGCCCTCCGGGTTGGTGTCCGGTTATTAGAGGCACTCCGGGTTGGTGTCCGGTTATTAGAGGCACTCCGGGTTGGTGTCCGGTTATTAGAGGCACTCCGGGTTGGGTTCCGGTTAGAAGTAACCCATAGGTCTTGGGATGAGGCCTAGACAAAGAAATTAACGTTTAGCATTATGCATTCCAACATTATAAAAGTGGTTATTGATTTTTGCATGTGATTATTCGATTAGTAGAATATCCATGTGAATAAGTAAATGACATTATTTCAGTTTATTTATGCCATACCATGTTGAATGTTCATGTTTAAAAGGCTTTTGTTTTAGTTATACATTGCCTTAAATGTTTATTCTTATTTATGAAATTTTTCGCTATATTGTTATCCTTACTGGGCATTTGAGCTCACCCCTTTTCTATGTTTTATTTTTCCCAGGTAGTGAAGAAGTAAATTATGAATGACTTTCAGGGATATTATGAGGGGTTAATAGTGTGGATTGTGGAAACATTATGTTGTTGTATTAGTTTTTCATTTTGAAATGTAATGTAAAACTTATGAATATATCTAGTGTTTCCAAGGCTACTAAACCAATCGGTCTTTCGAGATTTGATCTTTCTTGTGATCATGCCAATGTTACGAAGTAATGCACCGACTCTGGGTAGCTGGGGTCGGGGCGTTACAGTTGGTATCAGAGGAAGTTTAGTACAAACCTTGGAAGCTAGATTTAGATAAACTCTGATTAGAGCACGTAGACCTAAGATGAACTTTGAGGATTAGTATAGAAGAACTTCCTAGAATTTTGGTATTGTAGAGATTTTGTGAGTTTTCCGAGCAATACATCCCTGTCTGGATACGAGCAGGTAGAGGCGGCTCTGGCACAGATGTACCTAGGGGTAAAACCCAAAAACACCGCTTTGAGCTAGACTCGAACGGGAACTGGTGCACGACAACGGGCCTTGCTGCACTCTTGGTTACGACACTCCCGGGGGATATGCTTAGGATAACTCTCATTTTCTTTACAAATCATTATGAAGGGTTTATGAGTATATACTTCCTCAAAGAAAACATTTTTATGATTATGGATTATATCCATAAATAGTTAAATTTATGTTAAGTGTTTTATAAGTATGGGATTATGTATTTTGATTCATAAACTGATCTAGTTTATGCCATTGTTTAGAAATGGCGCCCAGTAGAAGGAATGAGAACTCCAGAAATACACATGATTCAAAGAGAAGGAAGGATCATATCTTTCATGGTCTTAAGCTAGAATTTATAAGAGAAATAGTCTCCCATGTATTATCATCATATGAAGAAATAATATCATGTGTTGATAAGATAAGTAAAGAGTTTACTGAGTCCTATGGCATTGAAGGGAATCAAGAGATGAAAAGGATGGAAGAGAGAAAGATGGATAAAGGGAAAAGGGAAAAGAGGAATTTTCCCATATGTAGTAACTGTGGAAAGAAACACCCTGGAACTTGCCTGAAAGGAATGGGAGTTTGTTATAAGTGTGGAGGAAAAGGGCACAAAGTACGTGACTGCAAGGGTAAGAAAATGGTTTTAAATGTACAATGCTTCATTTGCAAGGAGTTTTGACACTACGCGAACCTATGTCCCAATCATCAGACTATGCCGCAAATGATGCTATTGGATAATAATCAAGTTATGATACTACCACAGATGAAGAGGAATGATTATAGTTCTTATGTTGATTATGTCAATTGAGTGTTGTATCAACAATGTACTTGTTACAATAATCATGGAGTATATAAGGATTGTACTGCAGTACTATTTCATTAAGGACTTGAGATAGTGTGGAACAAAGAAAAGTGACTCAATAGAAGGATAAATTTTTGGAAAATATATGGTTGAGAGAATGATAAATCATAATATAGTTCTGATACTGAGGTAGTGATTTTGGAATAATATGTGATTGTTTTGGAAAAATTATATTGGATATTCTTGACTACCTTGGAACTGATTAATGATTTGTATATTCCATCATTGTTGGGGTTTAAAACATTTTTGGATTAATGAAGTATATCCAGCTTTCTATATGGAATAAGGGAGCATGAATGTAATCAATAAGGAATATGGTAATTCAGGATGTTTCGGTGTATTAAAAGAATACATGATGAAGGTATTCATATGCTATTACGGGGTAAAAAGGTTCTACATTATGTTTACCTTACTTATAAATGTTGGACTGTGAGTTTGGATAGAAGTATTTTGGATAGTTCTAGTTTGGATTATTTTGGATAGCCATAAAAGGACAACCCGGAGGTCGGGCGGCAACCCATCGCGTCCGGCAAGGCTGCGAGACTTGAACCCGCAACCGAAGGGCGACAAGGGTGTATCACCTACCACTGTCCCACGAGATGTCCAAATTAAATAATGTAGTTTTTTTTAAAAAAAAAAGATCTGGTAGATGAATTATAAATTCATTTATTTTGGAACCCTGTACGAATAGTATAAATAGAAAAAAAAAATTACGTTCTATTATATTTTAGAGTGAAAGATGAGTTTGTGGTAGAAATTTATTAATGGGTAAAATTCTAATTATAAAGTAAGTATATCTCCTTATTATCTTAGCCAATCTCATAAATAAATTCCTCAACATTAATAATAGAAACTTAGAACAAAAATGTTGTCCTAGATGGTACCTTAAATCATCACAAATTTATGGCTTTGGGATTGTTGGCATTTTCATAGCCATGTTCTCTACCACTCTCCATCAGATAATTGATGGTTAGATTTTTCTTCCATATCCATATTTTCCTACATGGAACCCTAGTATGTGTTATTTTCGGTAATCTTCATACTTTCGACTCTTTATTTTAAATAGAGGCCTCATTAATTCATTTTTCGATGTGGGATTTCAACTAGGATATTTTGAAACGTCAAAAATGTGTTATCCTAATACCCTATGTTTTGTTGAACCGATGGTATTTCAAATCATCATAGATTGATGAATTTAAGGACCTAAATTTTATACTTGTTTGTGATTGATGACCTCAATCACTACCTATAAATATTTACGTTTTTCCTCCAATTATATGTCTCTAAATGCCACCAATGTTCTCCTAATCGAGATCATAATTTGGTGGTGACCCTTTAATTTCTCTTTTCCTCATATTAAGACTAAATTTTAGTAACCCAATTTCCGATGTGGGTTTTCCCACAAATATATTTTCTATTTTCAACCTTTTATTTTCGAAGAACAATTTAAAATTGCGAGGACGCAATTTATTGAAGGAGGGGAGAATGTAACACCCCAAGATTTCATAGTGTGTTATTTCTTCAAAATATTTCAATAACTTGCACTACACGCAACACCGAGTTCAATCACACCATGACTTACAAAAAAAAAAAGCCATTCAAAAGAGGTTATGAATAGTATTATCTAAATTTTAAACTTTATATAATCCTTATAATTTTAGAATCCATATTATGAGTTTCTTAGATATAATGCAAGAACAAATTCATTTTCAGTATTGCACTTTTATCAACTTTTAACAGTGAACCCTTTTTAAATACAATATTTTAAACTTTTTAACTAAATGAGGACATCAAAAAATTTAAAATGAAACATCCCAAGCTTCCACGGTACGCTTTCCTTTGAATAATACAGTAACGTGTGTTGTACGCAACCTCGAGTTCTAACACACACCACAACTAATTAAACTAGCCGTTGTGAATAGTAATACCTACTTTTTGAAATCATATATATTCAATATTTCAAAAATGGACTTCATTTTTAGATTCGGAATATCAAAATTAGCCTAGGGTGAAATTTTGGTACATTTCGGATAACTTTCATATTTTGATGAATAGTGAAAATTACTAAATTTTAATTAAAAACAACTTTTTTAATCAAAATAATTAATAGTGATAAATTATGAATTTGAGTGGTTTTAAAGTATATTTAGAATATATTTTTACCATTTAATATAATGTTGGTCATTGGACATAATTTTACAATTAAACCAAACATAAACAAGTGTCAATCTTTTGATAGTTATTACCTCTTAAAAACACGCTTTTTGTTTTGACAGCGGGAATTAATTTTAAATTAATTTCTGCCACTTCTGTGTTTTGAATTTAGGAAAATGGATTTCATATTTGGAATCAGGATGTTTAAATTGTGTAAATAGGTAACTTTTATTTTTAGACATTTTGAATAGTTACTGTGGTAAATATTTTATTTACCATGGTTAAAGGGTAAATCCGGTAAATAAGGGTTAAAAAAATAATATTATAATAATACTAAATTACCCTAAAACGTGTCTTAACCCTATTGGTTGATACATGGTCGACCATGGGCATCTTTGGGTCTATTTTGGGACCCCATGGATCCACTTGTAAGTGATAATGACACATTATATTAATAAAGTTAAAATAAAAATAAAAATGGCATAAGCTTACATCTTTTAGAAGAACAATTTTTACATAGGGTTATACATTTTGGATTTTCGATTATAAATATTCATTAGAAATATAAAAAGATTTCCTACATAATGATATTTTATTTATAATTTTTAGACATTATATAAATTATTTTATTTATGACACAATGATGATGCAGTAATTACTAAAATAGTAAAAAATTAACATAATTGATATTATAAATACCCAAATAAATATAATATGAAACTTTTAATGAATTACACTAATTTTCTATGATAATATGATATATTAGGATTGATTTAATTGACTTTGTTCGAAGTAATCAATCTGTTAGGAGTTTCACAAAAATCAACTATTGAATAGTGTCAAAATTGACATAAAAGAGTTCCTAAAACAAATATTATATTATTAATTGATATTAAATTCCTAAAAATCTAAGGTTCGGCCAAGAGACTTATATTATGATAGGTTCCTCATTAATGGACCACTTGGGGGTCGCTTGGATGTATATATTAAGTTTATTAACCATATTATATAAAAATACAAAGAGACATTGTAAAAGTGAAACTTATTAACTTAGAGTTAATACTTAAAGATAAGGTTAATATAAGTACCCAAACCTGTCTAAATTATATTGGTTGAGTGGTTTTCGACCTATCCCCACCTTAACCTTTGAATAGTCAACTTTGGAGCCATTAGAAACCGAATATGAATTTATTATAAATTAATATTTCTAGCTTTTCCAAAGGTGCCCCTCACCCCTCTTATAAAAGGGCACTCCTCATTCTCATTTCTTCACACCTCTCAAGCCACTTGGCTCGTCCAAACTCTGCCCAACTAAGCTTCCCACATCCCTCTCCTCCTCCTTGAAGCTTCCCCTTAGGCAGAAAGCATTTCAAGAAGTCTTTTGGTTCCAACCAAAGTGAGTTACCTAAATTAAAGGTAACGATTTCTCTTAAATTATTTTCATTTATTTTGCTTCTCCAACCCCAAAACTCTTTTTATTTCCTTTATTTTGTAACAACACCAGTATCCTCAATATACTAGGATGTTGTTATAAGAAGGATTCAAACTACACATACACACAACTCCATCTAATGGATGATGAACATAATGTTTCTGTGGATGGCAAACTAACGCCTCACGAAACGATGATTGTTCAAATACATCTTACCGCCTCTCATGGTGGCCATTATGATGGAACTGTTATAAAATATGATATTAATGATATATATTTTATATATAAGCTTCTGTAATTCCATTTTATTTCATACCATTATTCGTTTCATGTTGTATATACATACGATAATTTCATTTGAGGAAGTGCGGACTACCGCCCCCTTAAAATGATATGACTCGTTCATACCACACATGGAACGTATAAAGGATGGTGTTAATGAACTTAAGTAACATGTATAAAATATTATATCATACTGGAATAGTAATATACCTATGTATCATCTGTATTTGATTCTTTTAAAATAAAAATTAAATGGAAGTAGCGTTCGTGCGTACGTACGGACTACCGTCTCCACGAACGCGATGAGATTCATTATCCATCGTATCCATTCAAGTATAATTATCATTTGATGATTTAAAAATGATGTTTAAGGACTTGATACCATTCTGGATTTGAATAATATACAACTTATCCTTTACAAACATGTCTTACATAACAAAACATACAAAAGCAAACAAGTAAGTTCACACTCGAAACAACGATAATACTAAGATTTTATTATCAAATCAATATTAAAAGATCATATATGATATCATATTAATGTATATGATTCTTGTATAATTTAATAACAATTATTTCACCATTATACTGGAGGTTAACCTACCCCAACCAAGGAAAAGTACAAGGTAAGGGTTATTTCACAATCTCTTCATTATCCGAGGTTGTTTATATGTAATAATCTACTGGGATCTCTTTATCATCCACATCCATGTTTCTTAAAAAATGTATTTCAAAACATTTTTACTATTTACAAGAATATGGGTTAAAGTCATTTATACCCTTTTTTGACTTTTTATAAGAGGTTTATAAAGGAATCTTTCCGTCGTTTTCAAAACAAGGTCCTTTTTAACCTTTTCGACAGAATTGAGGTAAGAATGTTTTTTTTAACTTATACGGTGGGTGCGGTTATTTTACGCCGTTATAAAATCATAAAAGCTTTCCTTACAAGCTTACAAGAATATTTTCAAGAAAATGTTTTATTTTATATGGCTCTTAAATGATTTCAAAAATAGAAAGAGATATTTCTCTAAAAAGTGTTTTGATTTCATCTATGTCAACATCCTTTAATGGATTTTACGCTTATTTGAAGTTGATTTATTATAATACAAAACTTCTATATTGTATTGAAGGTTTTGTGATATGTTTGACTGTGGATGTGCTATTTTATACCATTCATAGTTTATGGTGAAACTATTGACATTTCGTATGCTAGTTTTAATCCGAATGTTTATGTTATATTTCAAACTTTTCTTCAGATGAATGTGCTAAACAAGTATGTTCCGGGTTGGGGACCGGTAAAAGTAAGCCCTCCAGGTTGGGGACTGGTAAAAGTAAGCCCTCCAGGTTGGGGACTGGTTAAAGTAAGCCCTCCAGGTTAGGGACTGGTAAAAGTATGCCCTCCGGGTTGGTGTCCGGTTATTAGAGGCACTCCGGGTTGGTGTCCGGTTATTAGAGGCACTCCGGGTTGGTGTCCGGTTATTAAAGGCACTCCGGGTTGGGTTCCGGTTAGAAGTAACCCCTAGGTCTTGGGATGAGGCCTAGACAAAGAAATTAACGTTTAGCATTATGCATTCCAACATTATGAAAGTGGTTATTGATTTTTGCATGTGATTATTCGATTAGTAGAATATCCATGTGAATAAGTAAATGGCATTATTTCAGTTTATTTATGCCATACCATGTTGAATGTTCATGTTTAAAAGGCTTTTGTTTTAGTTATACATTGCCTTAAATGTTTATTCTTATTTATGAAATTTTTCGCTATATTGTTATCCTTACTGGGCATTTGAGCTCACCCCTTTTCTATGTTTTATTTTTCCCAGGTAGTGAAGAAGTAAATTATGAATGACTTTCAGGGATATTATGAGGGGTTAATAGTGTGGATTGTGGAAACATTATGTTGTTGTATTAGTTTTTCATTTTGAAATGTAATGTAAAACTTATGAATATATCTAGTGTTTCCAAGGCTACTAAACCAATCGGTCTTTCGAGATTTGATCTTTCTTGTGATCATGCCAATGTTACGAAGTAATGCACCGACTCTGGGTAGCTGGGGTCGGGGCGTTACAGTAGCGAAAGGGAAAAAGTTGTCATTGATGTTTATCGCCTCACAGGAGATGCATCTCAATGGTGCACATAAATTCAAAACAAAAATGAAGATAATGAATTATCAAATATGTAATGTAAGGAGATTAAGGTTTTTTATTAGAAAAATATTTTCCACGTGACCATCGAGTAGATATGGAAAGGCAATTTCTGAGTCAGAGGAAAAAAGAGGATGAGAATATTGAAAAATATGAGGATAACATTACAAGGATATCAAGGAATGCTACATATTATATATGTAACCCATGAATTAATATTGATCGATTCTATGTTGGGTTAAAACCATTTATCTGTCAATAATGAGCCTCACAACCCTTCTTGTCATATAGAGATATAGTCTCATGTGCTATCAAGATAGAAAAAGAATTCTCTATGTTTTACGATTTTAAAGAAAAGAAGGAGAAGAAGAGATCTACTGAACAATCTGGAAATGGAATTAAGGGGAAGAAATGGAAAAGTTTAATATCCATACTACAGTAAATGTGGGAAGCAACCCCCATGGTACTTGCCTAAAGTGAATGGGATTCTGTAACAAGTGTGGTGTAAAAGGCCACAAAGAACCTAATTGCAATGGAAATAAAGAGGTTGTTAATGTTGAATGAAAAAATTGTAGAGGCAGGGGGAATTATTCAAATGAATGTCCTAAACCCGAATAAAAATTGCCTCAAAATATTCCAAGGGAGAAAGCCCAAGCATATATGATCACTAATGCTAAAGATGAAGCTCCGAAAGACGTGGTGGAAGGCAATTTAATGGTTTCCCCATGTTTACCCAATGATTTATTTGATTATGGATAATCTCATTATTTCACATCTTCCCAATTTTCTAAGAAAATTAGATAATTCAAATTTTATTTAACATGGGAGTTGTCAGTAAAAACTCCTAAGGGAAGTATCATTGCAACAGAGTTTTGTGAATTAGTTCCCATTAGGGAAAATAAATTTTCTTTATCTGTTGATCTCATCATCATACCCTTTATTTAATTTGATATAATCCTCGGTATGGATTGGATTCCAAACCATGATGTGAAAATTTATTTTAACAAGAAATAGATTATAATTCTTGATGATGATAATGAGTACCTTATCTTTTGAGTAGAAATGTCACCACCTGATTCTTACCTAAACCCACCCCCAGTAGATCAAATAAAATCAATTATTAGGGAGGAAGAGAATGAAATAACAATGGGAGAGGAAAATAATGTTCAAATAGAGGATGTACCTATTGTGTAGTAATATGTTTATGTGTTTCTAGATAATTTACTTGGACATCCTCAAGAATGGGAAATTGAGTTTTCAATTGATTTAACTTCTGGTTCAAGGCCCATATCGAAGACCCTTTATATAATGGCCACTGTGGAATTAGTGGAACTAAAGAAACATCTATAGGAATTGAGTAATAAGGGATTTATTAAGATTATTGTTTCTCCATGGGGATCCCCTATTATTTTTATTAAGAAGAAAGATGGATATAAGAGGTTGTGCATTGACTACAGGGAGATATGTAACGACCCAAAGTTTCACTAATGGAAAATCCCTCTTGATCCAGTTAAATGTTTCTTTATGAAAAATGTTTTTAAAAGATGTCAACTCCTTTAGTTTTACATTATGATTTGTGATTGTTACTTTTATAGCCGTTGAACAGTGATCATCTGAGTAGTATAAATATAAGGCTTTAATGAACCCATTTCTACTCAGACAAAGGAAGCGATGGCCTCATCCAGTATAATTTCCCCTTACGAAGCCCATTTTTCAGAGCTCGGAAAAAAGGTGGCGTCTTTGGGCTTTTCCCTTGACCATGCCTAAGCTGAGCTTCATCAAGTCAAGCTCGAACGTGATCGTCTACGGGAAAAGTGGAAGTTGATTGAAATTACCACTCGAGCGAGGTTATCCGAGCCGCCCCAAGAGTCTGTCACCATCACACACCTTACCCTTAGGTCTTATGAGGCTATTTTAAGGGGTTATGTAACAAATACGTAGTACCATGTTCATGCACATTACTTTTTTATATAATAATGAATATAATTTCTAGTCATTTTTGATACATTGTAATTAGTTTTTAAAGTACTAATGGTGTTTTTAGATATTATTTAATTAAGAATTATATTTTATTAAATTAAAGGATTTTTGAATTAAATAATATTTTAATAAAATATTATTATCAATATTACATTAATTTTTATTAAATATAAATGATCTTATAATTTTATGAATGAAATTAAAATTTTTATTAATGTTTGAAAGCCATTTCTGTCAAAACCCGTGATTTTTTTTTATAAATGTCGGTTTTTTTAAAAAAAATGAAAATTCACATATTTAGAAAATTATTTAGATAAAATAAAAATTACTTTTGGAATCAGGACGTCGAAATTTTCCAACAGTGAATTTTTCTTAATTTTCTGAGACAGTCAAATTTTTGGGTAAAAATTAAATATCATTTAAATATATAATGTGTTTTATGACATCATAATGACCCAATGGTGATGTAATAAAATACCATAATCCTTATGTTCGGCCAATATATGTTTTATCATTAAAATAATGAGGTTTTGGGTTTGTTTGACTCACTTTTCAAAGCATTAATGGAGCCCTCAAGACTTATTCAACACTTTTCCTTTTTAAATTAATTTCCATGGGAGTGTGACTCACCTCCACATAAGCAACCCTAATTTTTTAATATGTTCGGACCTTGGCCTTGTAAAATATTTTTTTCCTCTTTCCTTTTCCAGAAACCATGGGCAAATAACATGGGATGGTTTGTGGTTTGGATTATTTTAATATAAGGGGTCGCAAACCTAAATAATAAAGAATTCTCTCACCTTTCCTATATAAACCCACCCAAGCTCCAAATTCTTACTCACTCAAATCCCTTGAAGTTCGTCCAACCTCTGCCCTACTCTCTCTATAATCCTCCCAAGGTGCCCCAAGCTCCTAATAAGCCTCTCACAAGCCTCTCTCTAGCCTTTGGAAGCACACTTCCAAGTAAGGGGTTTTCTTCCTTTCACATTTTTTTGTCAATTTTCTTTAAGTTGTATTGCCCTTTTTATTTCAATTATGAATGTTGGGGTATGGTTTTGCACCTCCCCCATACTATCCTCTTATTGTTTGAATGATGGTAGAACCCTTTCTTTCTCATTAAATTCCTCCCATGTACACCCGTTACTATGCCGAAATTCCGAAAGGAACTTCTCTCTCTTCTTTTACATTCAAGAAATACTTTTGTATCATGAATATAAATTCCATTTATATTGTTGGGACATGTATATATATGATCTCCTTACTGTCCATTACATGTAAATATGATGAGGAACCCCTTTCTCTCTCATCAACCTTTTTTTATGAATTCTTATGTCACGCCGTTACGCTGCCGAAATCGCACCGATTTTCTAAGACAATGTCTTTGTGTAGTGAATACCATGCCCATTTCTCCATCAAGGGTATTCACCTTTATGCACATTTACATATTGATTATAAAGTTTCATGTATGAATTCCACATTCCTTTATCGTGGAAGAAATGATTATGTTTTATGAATCCATGTTTTATGATCCATGTGGCACACATATGCATGAAATGAAATGTTTAAGAAGGGTGCACCCTTTATAGCGCTCCAATGCATTTGGTAAAGTATAGTATCATGATAAGTCATGTGCAATGAGTGTTTACTCATGATAATTCAAGTGCAACGACGGTTTACTCTTTCTTCAAGTGCAATGAGGGTTTACTCATGCTCCATGGGCAATGAGCCTTGGCTCATGCTAATTCAATGTTAAGTGTTGCCACATTTCCATGTTATGATTATCATGATTTATCATGCCTTTATGTTCATGTTTCTCTTATTCTCTATTGATATTCCTATTGACTAACATGTATTGTACTCCTCATTTTATTCATTGTGTACTCCCTTACTGGGCTTTATAGCTCACCCTATTCTTATGCATGTCCTCAGGTTATCCCATGCAATGCTAAGTACGAAGGAATGTAGTGGTTATGTAAAGGAAGTTTTCAATAAAGATGTTGTATTTCAAGTTTAAAGTTTTTATGTAATGAACCTAATCCCCAAAGACACTAAACCTCTCGATCTTCTTTGTTGTATCAAGTGAAGTTGTATGTAATAAATCATGTTTAAGTTGTAATAAAAAGCAGGGTTGTCATAGTTGGTATCAAAGGATAGGTTTAGTTATTTTTGGGATTAGGAAACCCTAGTAAAGCCTTAGATACAAGAATAAGCATAATAAAAACATCCCTATGTTTTGGTAAATACTAAGTAAGTTGTTTATCATACAAATACATCCCTGTCTGGATACGAGCAGGTAGAGGCGGCTCTGGCACAGATGTATCCTAGGGGTAAAACCCAAAAACACCGCTTTGAGCTAGACTCGAACGAGAACTGGTGCACGACAACGGGCCTTGCTGCACTCTTGGTTACGACACTCCCAGGGGATATGTTTTGATAAATTCACAATCTTAGTATGAACCCTTATTAAGGGAAAAATTCCCCTAAGAATATATGTTAGAAGGAAGATCATGAAAAGCCTGGATTGAATCCTATAGACTCATGAGTTAAAGAGATTAAAGTTTATTTATAAGTCATCAACTTTTGTCTTTGAATTACCCTTTATGTGTTACCCCTAACTTTCCTTTTATTCCAGCCAATGGCCGGTAATAGGAGAACTCGTGCTAACAACCGTTCTCAAGATTAGTGTGATGATTGTACTTACGAGATGCCCAATCCAATGGGAGCGGGAATCACGAACTTTGTCACGCTTCTCTCTCAGCTAACTCAAGTTTTGAATAGAAACACTGGTCAAGAGGAACGTTCAACCCCCCCTAAGAAAGAACAAGTCGCTATTGAAAGCTTCATTAGACAAAGGCCTCCTACTTTTAGTGGATCATCCGATCCCACGATCGCTGAACAATGGATCAACTCCATTGAAAAGATATTCTCCATCCTCCAATGCTCTGAAAAGGAGAAGGTTCTCCTGGCGGCTTATCGTATGGAGGGTGAAGCTGATAAATGGTGGACGTTGATCAAAAATACGAAGCCTGAGGAGGAGATCGAGGCTTTGGAATGGAAGGAATTCCAGAAGATGTTTTTCGATAAATATTTTCCACGCACCCTCCGTCTTAAGATGGAAAGGGACTTCCTTTCCCTCAAATAGAAAGATGAAGAATCTGTGGGAGCGTACGAGGAAAACTTCACAAGGCTTGCACGATACACTTCCGGCTTTGTCGTTACCCCCGAATGCATGGCTGACCGCTTCTTTGGTGGGCTGAAGCCTAGCTTGCGGAAAGCATTAGCGATCTGTGACTTCGACAGCTATGAGGAAATTTTCTGATGTGCCCTCAAGGTTGAAATGGAGATCGGAGAATCACATGGGTATAATGGGGATAAGAAGCGTAAGGTGGAATTCAATTCTGGTGGTCCGATGGATAAATCCAACGTCTCTAAGAAATTCCAGCACCCCACTTGCCAATAGTGTGGAAAGAAGCACCCTAGAAATTGCCTTAGGGGGACAAGAAAATGCTTCAAGTGTGGAAGAGAAGGGAACCAAGCTGTTAACTGTCAGCAAGAAGGACCCGTGGCTGCGACAGAGGAGAGGAACACTCCGTTCGAACCTCAACGCGTTGTTCAATGCTAAAAATGAAAAGAATCGGGTCATTTTGCAAATTAGTGCCCTAATCCAAGGGTTATCGGAGGCAACCAACAACCTCCAAGACAGCAAGGGAGATCTTTTTCCATCACTTCTACCGAAGTGAACCCCGAAAACGAAGTGGTGACAGGTACGCTAGTTATTCATTCAAGAATAGAGAACGTACTTTTTGATTCAGGTTCTACGCATTCTTTTATATCTCAAAAGTTTAGTAGAACAATCCCAGCACCACCACAAATCCTGGAAGTAAAGATGTCGGTGAGTATGGCAAATGGGGCAATCATTGCATCCCATGAATATAAGTCCTCCCCTGTTATAATCTGTGGATTGAATTTCCCGGCGAACCTTTTCATACTACCTTTGGTGGAATTTGGTGCAATTCTTGGCATGGATTGGCTTTCCTTATATAGAGCCAACAAAAATTGTCGGGAGAGGGAAATCACACTCCATATGGAGAATCGACCCCCGATTCTTTACAAGTGTCAGGAGGAAGATGAATCTCCTTTAGCTCCATCATCTCAAGCATGGATATTACTGCCTTATGAGCACGCATATCTTGCTCAGATGATTGAGTCCAAGGAAGAAACCACCCTTGAAGAAATGCCTATTGTGAGGGAATTCGCTGAAGTATTTCCCGAGGATCTTCCTGGTCTTCCTCCAAGGAGAGATGTTGAGTTCTCAATTGAACTTATACCTGGGGCACTACCAATATCCAAGACTCCATATAGAATGGCTGTTGTTGAGCTTGAAGAGCTGAAGAAAAAACTACAGGAGAATCTGGATAAAGGGTTTATACGCCCTAGTGCTTCACCACGGGGTGCACCAGTCCTCTTCGTCAAGAAGAAGGATGGGTCAATGTGGCTTTGCATCGATTATCGTGAACTTAACAAAATCACGATAAAGAACAAGTATCCTCTCCCAAGAATCAATGACTTGTTTGATCAGCTGCGTGGAGCACAATACTTCTCCAAGGTGGACTTGCGGTCGGGATATTATCAAGTAAGGGTGAAGAAAGAAGATATCCCCAAGACTGCTTTTCCTATAAGGTATGGGCACTATGAATTCATAGTAATGCCTTTCGGACTCACCAATACTCTAGAAATATTCATGGACTTGATGAATTATGTCTTTAGAGATTACCTAGACAAATTTGTGGTAGTCTTTATAGATGATATTCTAATATACTCCAAAACCAAGGAGGACCATGAGTAGCATTTAAAAACTGTACTAGAGACTTTGCGCAAGGAGAAGCTCTATGAAAAGTACAGCAAGTGTGAGTTCTGGTTGAAGGAAGTCTCATTCATGGGCCATATCATCACAAGCAATGGGATATCTATGGACCCCTCCAAAACAGATACAATTGAGGGATGGCCGAGGCCAACATCAGTAACTGATATCCGTAGCTTCTTGGGGATAGCTGGATATTATCGACGATTTGTGAGAAATTTCTCACGATTGTCCAACCCTCTTACCAAGATAACTCGAAAGGGAGTAAAGTTTCCTTGGAGTGATGAATGCGAAGAAAGCTTCAAGGAGTTGAAAAGGAGGATTATCACTGCACTCGTGCTCACTTTACCCACAAGTGGGGAACTTTTTGTGGTATTCAGTGATGCCTCAAAGAAGGGCTTAGGATGTGTACTGATGCAGAATGATAAAGTGATATCCCATGCCTCAAGGCAGTTGAAAATCCATGAGCGAAACTATCCAACGCATGATCTGGAGTTGGCGGCGGTGATCTTTGCCTTGAAAATATGGCGGCATTATCTCTATGGAGAGAAATATGAGATATATACTGACCACAAGAGTCTTAAATATACATTCACACAGAAAGAGCTTAATATGCGCCAGAGAAGATGGATAGAGCTCATCAAGGATTATGACTGTTCAAAACATTACCACCCTGGGAAGGCAAACAAGGTGGCGGATGCCCTAAGTAGAAAGGATCCATCGATTCTATGAATGATGAGAATTGAGAAGGATCCAATCTTCTTAGACTTGATGAAGATGGATGTGGGAATCATAAAGAAGGGAACATCATCAATACTTTCACAATTTATTTCTCAACCATCTCTTTTGGAAATGTTAAAGGATGCTCAAATGGATGATGCGGGAATCCAAGAAAAAGTGGAAGCTATCAAAAAGGGAAAATCCTCAGAGTTTAATGTTAATGAAAAAGGAATTGTGCGGTTTGGGAAAAGACTATGTGTTCCATCAAGTCCGGAGCTGAAGAAGGAACTTTTGGATGATGCACATAGTTCAAATTTCTCTATTCACCCAGGGAGCACAAAGATGTATCGAGATCTCCGAGAAAACTTTTGGTGGGATAATATGAAGAAGGAGATCGCTGAATATACATCAAAGTGCCTGGTGTGTTAGCAAGTGAAGGCAGAGAGGCAGAAGTCTAAGGGGATGATGCAACCATTGCCCATACCAGAATGGAAATGGGAGAACATCACCATGGACTTTGTCACCGGACTTCCAAGGACATCCAAAGAAAACAATGCAATCTGGGTTGTTGTGGATCGTCTTACAAAGACTGCACACTTCATTGCTATTCGAGAGGATTTCTCTTTGGATCAACTGGAACGGATATATATCAAGGATGTGGTACGGTTGCATGGAGTACCACTATCTATTGTGTCTGACCGAGATCCAAGATTTACCTCTAAGTTTTGGAAGAGTCTTCAACATGCTCTGAATACTGAACTGAACTTCAGTACGGCCTATCATCCTCAAAGTGATGGCCAATCCGAGTGGACTATCCAAACACTTGAGGATATATTGAGAGCGTGCTCAATAGACTTTAAAGGAGGATGGGATCAAAATCTTACTATAGTTGAGTTCTCTTATAATAATAGTTTCCACTCGAGCATCCAAATGGCACCATATGAAGCCCTGTATGGGAAAAGGTGTAGAACACCGGCATGTTGGGATGAGGTCGGTGAACGTAAGCTGCTTGGACAAGAAATGGTCGAAGAAATGGTAGAGAAGGTGAAAACCATTCAGCAGCATATCAAGGAAGCCCAAAGTCAACAGAAGAGTTATGTAGATAATCGTCGATGAGACCTTGAGTTTAATGTCGGAGACATGGTGTTTTTACGCATATCTCCATGGAAGAAGGTCATGAGGTTTGGAAAGAAAGGGAAGTTAAGTCCAAGGTACATCGGCCCCTTCGAGGTTCTTGATCGTGTTGGGGATATGGCCTATCGACTAGCACTTCCACCTACTATGACCAAGGTGCATGATGTCTTTCATGTATCCCTCTTAAGGAAGTACATACCAGACCCTTCACATGTACTCTCTTCCGAGGTGGTACAATTGGAAGATGATCTTTCTTATGAGGACCAACCAGTGAAGATCTTAGATCGTAGAGAAAAAGTTCTACGAAATAAGACAATGCCCCTCGTCAAGGTGTTGTGGAGAAACCACAAGTTTGTAGTAGAAACTTGGGAGTCAGAGGATATGATGAAGCTGAGTTACCCACATTTGTTTTAGTGTGGGAAAAGGAAAATTTCGAGGGAGAAATTTCTTAAGGGGGGAATATTGTAACGACCCAAAGTTTCATTAATGGAAAATCCCTCTTGATCCAGTTAAATGTTTCTTTATGAAAAATGTTTTTATAAGATGTCAACTCCTTTAGTTTTACGTTAAGATTTGTGTCCGTTACTTTTATAGCTGTTGAACAGTGATCATCTGAGTAGTATAAATATAAGGCTTTAACGAACCCATTTCGACTCAGAAAAATGAAGCGATGGCCTCATCCAGTAGAATTGCCCCTTACGAAGCCCATTTGTCAGAGCTCGGAAAGGAGGTGGTGTCTTTGGGCTTTTCCCTTGACCAAGCCCAGGCTGAGCTTCATCAAGTCAAGCTCGAACGTGATCGTCTACGGGAAAAGTGGAAGTTGATTGAAATTACCACTCGAGCGATGTTATCTGAGCCACCCCAAGAGTCTGTCACCATCGCACACTATACCCTTAGGTCTTATGCGGCTATTTTAAGGGGTTATGTAACAAATCAGTAGTACCATGTTCATGCACATTACTTTTGTATATAATAATGAATATAATTTCTAGTCATTTTTGATACATTGTAATTCGTTTTTAAAGTACTAATGGTGTTTTTAGTTATTATTTAATTAAGAATTATATTTTATTAAATTAAAGGACTTTTGAATTAAATAATATATTAATAAAATATTATTATTAATATTACATTAATTTTTATTAAATATAAATGATCTTATAATTTTATGAATGCAATTAAAATTTTTATTAAGGTTTGAAAGCCATTTCTGTCAAAACCCGTGAATTTTTTTATAAATGTCGGTTTTTATTTTAAAAATGAAAAATCACATATTTATAAAATTATTTAGATAAAATAAATATTATTTTTGGAATCAGGACGTCGAAATTATCCAACAATGAATTTTTCATAATTTTCTGAGACAGTCAAATTTTTGGGTAAAAATTAAATACCATTTAAATATATAATGTGTTTTATGACATCATAATGACCCAATTGTGATGTAATAAAATACCATAATCCTTATGTTCGGCCAATATATGTTTTATCATTAAAATAATGAGGTTTTGGGTTTGTTTGACTCACTTTTCAAAGCATTAATGGAGCCCTCAAGACTTATTCAACACTTTCCCATTTTAAATTAATTTCCATGGGAGTGTGACTCACCTCCACATAAGAAACCATAATTTTTTAATACGTTCGGACCTTGGCCTTGTAAAATATTGTTTTCCTCTTTCCTTTTCGAGAAACCATGGGAAAATACCATGGGATGGTTTGTGGTTTGGATTATTTTAATATAAGGGGTCCCAAACCTAAATAATAATGAATTCTATCACCTTTCCTATATAAACCCACCCATGCTCCCACTTACTCCTCACTCAAAGCCCTTTAAGTTCGTCCAACCTCTGCCCTACTCTCTCTAGAATCCTCACAAGGTTCCCCAAGCTCCCAATAAGCCTCTCACAAGCCTCTCTCTAGCCTTTGGAAGCACACTTCCAAGAAAGGGGTTTTCTTCCTTTCTCATTTTTTTGTCAATTTTCTTTAAGTTGTATTGCCCTTTTTATTTCAATTATGAATGTTGGGGTATGGTTTCACACCTCCCCCATACTGTCCTCTTATTTTTTTAATGATGGGAGAACCCTTTCTCTCTCATTAAATGCCTCCCATGTACACCCGTTACTATGCCGAAATTCCGAAAGGAACTTCTCTCTCTTCTTTTACATTCAAGCAATACTTTTGTATCATGAATCTAAATTCCATTTCTATTGTTGGGACATGTATATATATGATCTACTTACTTTCAATTACATGTAAATATGATGAGGAACCCCTTTCTCTCTCATCAACCTTTTATTATGAATTCTTATGTCACGCCGTTACGCTGCCGAAATCGCACCGATTTTCTAAGCCAATGTCTTTGTGTAGTGAATACCATGCCCATTTCTCCATCAAGGGTATTCATCATTATGCACATTTACATATTGATTATAAAGTTTCATGTATGAATTCCACATTCCTTTATAGTGGAAGAAATGATTATGTTTTATGAATCCATGTTTTATGATCCATGTGGCACACTTATGCATGAAATGAAATGTTTAAGAAGGGTGCGCCCTTTATAGCGCTCCAATGCATTGGGTAAAGTATAGTATCATGATAAGTCATGTGAAATGAGTATTTACTCATGCTAATTCAAGTGCAACGAGGGTTTACTCGTGCTTCAAGTTAAATGAGGGTTAACTCATGCTCCATGTGCAATGAGCCTTGGCTCATGCTAATTCAATGTTAAGTGTTGTTGCCACATTTCCATGTTATGATTATCATGCTTTATCATGCGTTTATGTTCATGTTTCTCATATTCTCTATTGATATGCCTATTGCCTAAAATTTATCGTACTTATCATGTTATTCATTGTGTACTCCCTTACTGGGCTTTATAGCTCACCCTTTTCTTATGCTTGTCCTCAGGTTATCCCATGCAATGCTATGTACGAAGGAATGTAGTGGTCATGTAAATGAAGTTTTCAATAAAGATGTTGTATTTCAAGTTTAAAGTTTTTATGTAATGATCCTAAGCCCCAAAGACACTAAACCTCTCGATCTTCTTTGTTGTATCAAGTGAAGTTGTATGTAATAAAGCATGTTTAAGTTGTAATAAAAAGCAGGGTTCTCATAAGATAAATGCTACAACAATAAAGAACAATTATCCCCTACATCACATTGAGGATTTATTCTACTAACTTAATAGAGCTTAACATTTTTCAAAGACTGAACTATGACTTGGATATCATTAGGTGTGTGTGAAGAAGGAAGTCATTTAGAAAATTGCATTTTGAACCAGGTACGAGCATTATGAGTTTACAGTAATGCCTTTTGGGCAAACTAATGCACCCTCTGTTTTCATTGATCTAATGAATAGAGTTTTCAAGGAATATCATGATGGCATTGTAGTGGTATTTATTTATGATATCTTTGTATACTATAAAAGATACGAAGATCATGAAAATAACACGCACATTATCCTAAGGACTCTTAGAAGAAATGAATTGTGTGGGATGTTTATGAAGTGTAAATTATGGCTTCAAGATATTTCGTTTCATGGAAATTTTGTCTCTAAGGACGAAATCTCTGTTGATCCTTCTAAGACATAGGCAATCCACGAGTGGTCAACACCAATGAATATAATTGAGGTATGCAGTTTTATTTGTTTAGAAGGTTATTATCGACGTTTTGTTTAGAATTTTTCCTGATTGGATAACCCATTAACCAAGCTCACACATAAAGGGGTTAAATTTGTTTGGACAATAGAGTGTGAAGAATGTTTTGAAGAACTGTAGAAAATATTAGTCAATGATCCTATCTTGACTCTACCATTGGGGAATGATGGGATTGTTATTTATAGTGATGATTCAAAGAAAGTACATGGTTGTGTCCTTATGGAAAATGATATATTCATTTCATATGCATCATGAAAACTAAAAATTCAGGAAAAAAAACTATCCTACTCATGATCTAGAGTTAAAAGCTGTAATCATTGATTTGAAGATATGGAGACACTATCTCTATGGTAAACAGTGAGAGATATATACTGATCAAAAGAGTTCGAAGTTTATTTTCTCACAGAATGAACTCAACATGTAGGAAAGGCGATGGCTTGAACTGCTCAAAGATTATGATTTCACTATACACTACCAGCTGGGATAGTAAAATAAGGTGGCTGATGGATTGAGAAGAAATGATCATGGAGTTCTGAATAAGATGAGAGTATAGAGGGATCATATATACATGGATCTTGTAAAAATGGATATGGGAATAATCATGGAACGTGAAGCATCAATACTTTTTCAAATGGTTTCCAAAAAATCAATGATAGAAAGGATAAAATGTTATCAGGATGATTATGGGGAATTTCAAAAGAAAATTAAAGCTGTGAATGATTGGAGATTGATCATCTTCGTATATAAAGATGGAATTTTGAAATTTGAGAAGAGACTTTGTGTTCCCGATATACCTGATCTGAAAAGGTAATTATTGGATGATTCTTATAGCTATAATTTCTTTATATGCCATGGTAGCACTAAGATGTATAAGGATTTGAAAGAACATTTTAGGTGGGACAACATGAAGAGAGCGATTTTTGAATTTGTGTTGAGATTTATGGGTTGTCAACAAGTGAAAGGTGGAAGAATACAACATAGAGAAGTCATGCAACCTCTTCTTATACCTAAGGGGAAATGGGATGATATTACGATGGAATTTCTCATGGGACTTCCAAAGACACCTAAAAGAAATGAGGCAATATGGGTCATTGTTGATCATCTTACCAAGTCAGTACATTTTCTTGCTATATGAAAAGATTTACCACTTGAATATTTAGCCAGACTATAAATTAATGAAGTTATAAGAATTCATGGAGTACACCTATTTATTGTTTTTGATTGTGATCCCCATTTTACATCAAGATTCTGGAAAATTATTTAGAAATCCGTTGATACTGAACTTTGTTTGAGCACTACCTACCACCCTAAAACTGATGGACTATTAGAACAGACTATTAAACCCTTATAAGACATGTTGAGATCTTTCTCAATTGATTTTCATGGTATGTGGGATCAATATTTACCTATGGTAGAATTTTCCTATAACAATAGCTTCTATTAAAGTATTCATATAGAACCATATGATGTATTATATGGAAAGAGATGTCACACACCATCATGTTGGGTTGATGTTGGTGAAAGATAACTCATAGGCCTAGACCTTGTTGAGGAAATGATGGAAAAGGTGATGGTTATCTAAACCCACATCAAAGCAGATCAATGTAGGCCAAAGAGCTATGCTGATAACTGAAGGAAGGATTTTGAATTTCAGGTTGGATATCATGTTTTCTTGAAGGTATCTCCATTGAAGGGAGTTATATGATTCAATAAGAAGGGTAAATTAAGTCTCATGTACATCAGACCTTTGGAATTTCTTGAACGAATTGGGGTTGTAGCTTACCATTTGGCAATGCCACCAAGTCTCTCCAATGTTCATGATGTGATGCATGTATCACTGTTAAGAAAATACATTCTTGGCCCAACGCATGTACTCACCTATGAAGAAATTGAACTGGAACCTGATCTGTCTTATTTTGAAGAGCCTATCAAAATTCTTGATACCAGAGAACAAGTGTTGAGAAATAGGATGGCTCGTCTGGTAAAAGTTCTATGGAGAAGCAATAAGATGGAAGAGGTGACATGGGAACCCAAGGAACTTATGATTAAGAACCACTAAATTCTTTTTATGCAGTAATATTCTAGAAATTTCAAGGTTTAAATTATTTGGATTAGGGAATAATGTAACACCCAATGCTTCCACAGTACATTTCCCTTTGAATAATGCAATTGCTTGTGATGTACGCAAATGTGAGATTCTAACACATCACGACCAATAAAACTAGCCATTATGAATTGTAATACCCACTTTTTGAAACTATATAAATTTTATTTTTCATAATGGACTTCATTTTTGAATGTGGAATATCGAAATTTTCTTAGGGTGATTTTTTGGTATTTTTCTGAAATCTTTCTATTTTTGATGAATATTGAAAAACACTATGTTGTTGTTTTAAACCATATTTTTTTAAATAATAAATTATTTTATTTAAATTTGTTTTTTGTCAAAATAGATACATAGTACCTATATAAGGTCAAATTAATTCATTAGAGTGATGTTAAAATAAGTTTTGATATTTAAAAATTTTATTGAACTTTTTACCATCTTTTACCCACCTCCTAGAAGCATTTTCAAATTTGCATAAAACATAAATTTACCACTTCAAGGAATTTAATTTTAAAAATCCAAGAGACATGTTTGATATCAGCAAGTAAAATTTGGTTCTATAAGATTAAAATATTTTTTGGTGACTTTATACTTTTATTTACCACGGTTAAAATTAAATAGCGTAATTAAAGGTTATTATGAAATTCGTATTACCCTAACACATGTCATAACTCTATTGGATAAATTTATTTCAACAAAAAACAACCTTAGGAATAAAATATGATCCTTTATATCTGCTTGTATTTGATTTGTACATTTATTATTATTTTATTTAAAGAAGAGTTAAAAGTGTTATATTCAAAGTTTAATAACATAAAAATTTTAAAATAGGGTTATACAAAATATAAATTTGACTATAAATATTAATTTAAAAGATATAAATATTTCCTACATAATTGTATTTTATTTATATTTTTCATACATTATATAACTATATTTATTTCTGACACAATGATGATGCAATAATTATCTTATTAATGAAAGATTAAAATAATTGATATTATAAATATCCAAATAAATCTAATATGAGAATTTTTATTAATTAAACTAATTTTATATGTTAATATGACATTTTATGGTTTTTTAAATGATTTTTTTTCTATGTAATCATGCTTTTATGACTTTACCAAAAACAAAATACCAAATAGTGTCAAAATTGACATAAAAGAGTTTTAAAAAAAATATTATATTATTAATTGATATAATATTACAAAAAATATATGGTTTTGCCAAAACACTTAAATAAGGATATATATATTAATAATAAACCACATGGGGTTCTCTTGTCTTGTTATTGTATGTTTATTAATCATATAATATAAAAATACGAAGAGACATGATACATGTAAGACAATTTAACTAAGAGTTAAATATAAAATATAAGGTTACTATGATGACCTAAACATGTATAAAACCTATTGGTTTAGAGGTTTGAGACCCATACCAACCTTATACTCTAAATATATCATTTTGGAGCCATTATAAATCGAAATTTATTTGATTATAAAATAATATTTCAAGCTTTTCATGTAGTTGGGGTTTGGCTTTGTGGTAAGCACCCCTTAAATCTACATGAAAAATGGGGGTTCAAAACCCATTGGGCGCAGGGCACTGTAGCTGTACTGTAGCGTACTGTAGCAGTGGGGAACTGTAGCAGCGGCGAACTGTAGCGGCGGCAGAGCACTGTAGCGGCGGCAGAGTACTGTAGCGGTGGCGGGTACGGTGCAGTACTGTAGCAGTGCAGGTACTGTAGCAGTACTATTCACAGAATGGGCTTCAGGCCAAAAAAATGGGTCTACGGGCCATGTAATGGGATAAATGCCCACTGGGCCTTCGGGCTATGTAATTGGTCTCCCTCTACCCAGTTAAAAGTGGTCTTTGCTTTCCTTTAATAAAAAAAATGAGGCTTCGACCCCAACCTTTAAAAAAAGCTTTTCCTAAAGTGACCCTCACCTCTATTATAAAAGTGCCCTTAACATTCTCTCAAATTCACTCCTAAAATCCATTTGTCTTGGCCAAAACCTACCCAAATATTTTTTCAACTATCCTCCCTTCATCGTATAGGTATTAATTTGTTCAAAAAGAAAACCAAATGAGCCATTTTGATCAAATCAAAAGGATGAACTCGAAGAAGAGGTAAATATTTCATCACCTCTTTCATGTTCATTTCTTATTCAACTTACTCTTTCTTTTTTGTTTCTATTATAAAATAATAACTCTAGTATTTTATACATACTGTGATGTTATTATAAAAATGGTACAACCATATTCATTATTCTATCCATCATATGAATGACAAAGTCACCATACGTGCGCATGTACGACTTACCATCTCCAAGTCATGGTTTAGTTGTTATTTAATAAATTATTATTTGGATGGGTATAATAATGATGTATAATTGATGTAAATAATAAATATAATATGTTAATTATTATGTATATATGATATAACATCCATTTACATACGATTTTAATATGAAAAGAATGATATTGTCGCTCATGCGTACATACCGATTATCGTCTCAAAAAACTCGATGAGTTTAATTTCCCCATCGTAACCATTCAAAAATAATTATTATTTGATGATTAAAAATAATGTTTAAGAACTTAATATCATTCTGGATATGAATAAAATACATCCTATCCATTACAAACACAACTTATGTAACAAAAAATATAAAATAAAACGAATCGGTTAACACTCGAAACGACGATAATACAAAAATATTATTTACAATGGAATATTGGAAGATAATATATGATATAATATTTATGTACATGGTTTTGAATAATTTAATAACAATGATTTAGCCATTATAATGGTGGTCAACATACCCTTGACCAAGGAAAATTACAAGGTAAGGGTTAATTCGACAATCACTCAGTTATTTGAGGTTATTTATACGTAATTATTTACTGGGACTTCTTTATCATCCACATCCAGGTTTCTTAAAATTGTATTTCAAAGAATTTTTACTATTTACTAGACTATGATTTAAATTCATTTATTCTTTTTTTTTTACTTTTTATAAGATGTTTATAAAGGTATCTTTCCATTTTTTTTCCAAATAAGGTACTTTATGACCTTTTCCAAAAAATTAAGGAAATAAATTTTTT
Source organism: Viscum album (assembly GCA_963277665.1). Lineage (NCBI taxonomy): Eukaryota > Viridiplantae > Streptophyta > Magnoliopsida > Santalales > Viscaceae > Viscum > Viscum album. The sequence goes on from OY728128.1 coordinate 1,751,541,588, forward strand.
TAACTTATCTGGTGGGTGCAGCTATATTTCTCTGTTATAACAACTTCGAATATTATGTTATAATATTATAAGAATATTTCGAAAATAAATTTTTTCTTTTAAATGGTTTCAAAATATAAAGAGTTATTTCTTTCAAATAGTTTTCATTTCATATATGTCCATATCCTTTGATAGATTTTAAACTTGTTTGAAGTTGATTTATTATGATACAAATATTTCATATTGTATCTGAAGGTTTTGTGATATGTATGACAATGGATGTGTTATTATTATTACATTAATGGTTTGTGGATAAATAATTGAAATGTTTTATCATTGTTATAATACAAATGTTTATGTTATGTTTAAACCATTTCATATGAGGACTGCATTGGACTTAGTAAGTGACGGGTGGAGCCTGCTATAGCTCTTCGATGCATCAGTAGGTCTCATGAGATAAACTAATATATTGGCACAAGGACTTGAAAAAATATTATTTTAGTCTTGGCACAAGGCCTTGAGTATGTGGTTATGAAGTCTGGCATTATACATTCCATCATTATGAAATTGGCTATGGATATTGCATGTGATTATTCAACTAGTAGTATATCCATGTGAGTAAGTAAATAAAATGATTTTGATTTATATTTTTTGTATTATGATGATGTTTAAGATTAAAAGGCTTTTGTTTTAGTATTATTCATTGCGTTAAATGATTATTCTTATTTATGAAATCTTCCGCTATATTGTTATCCTTACTGAGCATGTGAGCTCACCCCTTTCTATGTTTTATTTTTCCTAGGATGTGAAGATGTATTTTATGAATGACTTGTAGGGATAGTCTAAGGGATATGAGTGTGGTCTATGGAGATAATTTTGTTGTATTTGTTCATGTATGGTAAAACTTATGAATGTATCTATTAATTCTAAGGGAACTAAACTAATCAGTCTTTCAAGACTTGATCTATTGTGATCATACAAATGTTTTGTAACAAATCATGGAATATAGGTAATTGATGTCAGGGTGTTACAATTATTAAACATATTAGATGAAAAAATTGATGAATAATAAATAATATTTAATTAATTTATTTATTTTTAATATTTAATAATATTATAAATGTATAAAATGATTACAGAAATTTGATACAACTATTGTAGAAACACTAGAAAACTCAAATATAATATATTTAAAATAATTAATGTGATAATAATTAGATGAAATAGAGTTTTTATAATTTTTTCTTTGAGATTATAATAATAGGTAAGAAATTATTAAGATATTTGAATATAAACTTCCTAGTCTTATAATGAAATTTAATATCAAATTGAAAAAATGGCAATGAAAAAGACTTTAAATGGTACATAATGTTGAAAATGATTTATAAAATGATAAAAAAAATCATAAATCATTATATTAAGTTACTTTATGATGTATAATGGTATATAAAATCTTATAATTTCCATTTATGAGCCACTTTATATTTTAAAATTACACTCTTAACCCTTAAAGACTAAATATTTGTAAAAATTTCGTTAAATTTTTATTATACAAGGGGCCTCATTGTAACATATAAAAAACACAAAAAAAATTCTGTTTTTTCTCTTTTTTATAAAAAAAATAATTCTCTAAACATCCCTTCAAAATTTAATAATCCTCTTTTATATGAAAAATACCCTTCTACAAAGGCTTAATACTCAATTTCAAGGCTACGATTCAATGGGAATGGTAAGAATTCCATACTAAATCTTTCCATGGTCATATTAAATTATTATTTATTAGAACTAAGATATACCTTATTACATTTTTATCATTTTATAACATTATCATGAAACTAGAATCTATTTTATTCATTAATTATGGGAGAGAACCCACTACCACACCAATCTCTTTTAATAAGTCGTTACTACCCCAAAATACCGATTTCTCCAAAATTGTGTCTTTTCATTTAAAATCCCCTTTTATTCTTTTAAATAAGATATTAAATCTATTAAGGTAACTCTAAAATTTAATTTCTATTATAATATAGTTTTTTATATACCAAAAATATTAATTATGTTTCCTTCTTTTAAATGATTTTGGAAAAAATCTCTTACTTTGTAGTTTTTTACTACATAGGTAGATAATTATATTTTCATAAACTCATATATTCCACTAATATTATGAAAAAATGATTAAATTGTTGAATATAACATTAATATTATAATAATTTAATTATTTTGACGAATTTATTGTAATAAATACATTATAATAATTAAATTTATTGAAAATAATAATAGTTATTTTACCCTTAAAAATATGAAACCATCTCTTTTTATTTTTTATTAATTGAATAATTATTATAATTTTATATTTTGGAGGTTAATATATATTCATGGGATGTTGGGACTCGAGGTAAGGGGATTTGTAACTCAATTTCCTTTTATAAAGATAAATATTATATTCATTGAATATGTTTTTATATGATTACATATATTAGGCCGTCTAATTTTTTTATTCTATATTTTAAATTTTTTACATAGATTTAAATTTGATTCATATAATAAATTCTTGATAGATCTTTACTTCACATGGTATGACCTATGCAATAGTTTCTTGTCCAATCTTACATTGTAACTGAGATTTTTTTGATAAATTTTAACCAAGAGAAATTATAAATTCATTATCAATAAATCCCCAAGTATTTTATTCTCCTACATTTTAATATTCATTATATTATCATTACCTATACTTCTATGATTACTCAAGGAAATTTTATACTGAATTTGTCTATTGTGGTAAAGGAGTGAAAGAAATATGTTTTTTTATCATTTTTCGCAATGTTTCATTCTCGAATTACTTAATCAATTTTTTATATAATTATTACTTTCCAATATTAAAGGTTTTTCCATTGTATTTTTTATTCTATTTTTATTTATACATAATTTAATTTTAAAAAAAATTATCAAAAATTCTAGTGGTTTTATTTTATACATTTATATTAAATATTTTGATGTATTTATCTAAAAATGCTCTTCATATAACTTTTAATTACTATTTCTCATCTTGATATTAATATTTTTCAATATTTTTTGTTTCTATATCATTTTACTATCAATATTGAATTAGTTAACCTATTTTAAAAACAATTTTATTTTTATAAGTTAGTAAAAACGTTTTGTGGTTATGTGTCACATTTTTTTGAGTTTTAATCATGATATAATGAATAGAAATCACTTATGTGTTTTATTAAAATTACATTTTTTTAAATTATTTATTGTTATGGCTAGGTTAGGGATATATACCACCAATCAATTGGGTAATTATTCATTCTGTTGAGAAATACTATTGGAATTAAAAAATTATTAGATATTCCATTATGGCGGAATATGAGTGATTACATGTGATATGAATATGAAACATGAAGTAACAATTATTATTGTTATATTTATTTTATTATTTCTTATATAATTTCTTTATTGTTGGGAAAATAAGTTGATTTCATATTTAAATGTTATTATATGATCTTTTATAACATGAAATACTTTTATTTTAAAAATAGAAACTATTTAATCGATTCTTCTTCTTTTTCAATGGTCTAATAAATTTTATTTCATTTATTATTTTAGTAAGACATATATTCTCACACCATATTATAAAATAATATTATAGGTCTTAGAAAGAGTAGTTTAAATAATAATACATTGTTTTTATTTTTATGTTTTGTTCTTGAGTGAAGAAATTAAAATTTGTTTTAATGGACATATAGTCCATCTAGTGGAAAATATGGGTTTGTTTTGTTTTTTAACAATTTTAAAAATATATAAATGTAAAAAATATTAGGTTTATAAGTGATAAAATATTTTCTATAAAACATGTTAATATGGGGTAGTTTTATCCAAATGCATAGAGTTTGTATCGATGAAGTATTTAGATAATTTTTAATATTAGGATTTTATTAACAGATGATAATTTATGAGTTATGTATTTTATAATGGGTTGATAAGTTAAGAGTGATGATAAATTCAAAGAAAATGATTCACTTCTGAGTCATTTGTGATTAGATTATAAGTTGTTTAATGATAACTTTGGGGATTTTTAATTGGGTTTATGAAGAATTAATGATTTAGGTATAGATAACATTTAGTATTAAAATGTGATTTTTTGTTGAGGTAGCTATGGTTATTTGGGACAAATATTATTTTTTTGAAGAAATATAAACAGACCAGTATAGATTCTACTAGTGGGTTGAAATGTGATTTAATGATAATGCTATTTAATTTATATTGGGGTATTTTAACTTTATTTTTGGGAACATTACATTTGTAATGTATATAAAAAATTTGGAGACTATGTGATTTTACATCAAAGTGGTTAATAATATTTTAGGGTTAAATATTTAGTAAATCTAAAGAGGCATATATAAACTTATTTTGGTTTTATATCATTTTAATTCAAGTTATTTATTGGAATGAATTAATTTATTTTCATTTTGGAACAAATTATAGATGTTTTTTGTGATATTTTAGGTTCAATAACGTTTTAAATAAAGGCTGTGTTATTTTTTGGAGAGAATATGTGTTATATGTTTTTCATAATTTTTGATTTTTGAATTTGGTTAGGAAAATTTCAAGCGTTTTGTTTTTTTGAGTATTAGGATATGATGAATAAGAAGATATAACATAAGGAAACTATGATTATCCCTAATGAATACTTGTTTGATCTAAAAGTCTCACATTGTGAAGAAATTTATTGAATTAAAGGATAGAATATCATAGGATTATGTTTTCATATAATGGTTTATTATGATTATATTCATTTCAATTTTTACTCTTCCTAAGCATTTTGGATTTGATAACATATCTAGAATAAGAAATAATTGGGTGATAAAAAAATGAAATGTTTAAAACAATTAACTAAATATAATGGAATGTTTTGTGGAGCATTTTATGGTTGTGGTTACTCATCTAATACCGAGACACTATTGTTGTATGTAAACACCATATCATAAACTATTGAACAATTCACTGTCTACAGAGACTTTACATATGGTTTTATTTAACAGTTAAATTTAATAATTTTTAATTTTTCAAATTAACTAATTTTTTGCATTCAACATATCAAAATTATCTTAGTATTAATTTTATGTTTTTTTCTAAATTGTTGACTTTTAGTTGAAAAATACAGTTTTCAAAAAACATAAAATATATAATAAATTATCATTATATTATAATAGTGTATATTATTAAAAAATATTTTTTGTAATATTTGTTTAATTTATGTAATAGTGATATATATTTGAAAATATTTTTTGAAATTGTATATCCTATGTTGATGATTTTCAGAACTAAATAAAATTTTACTTAAAAAAAGATATTTCATTGTATTTTCTTTGTATAAAGAATTTTAATAGGATATTTGGGGTTGTATTTCCTTGAAATCCCCATACATTTTTTTTATTATAAATAAATTTAATTAACTAAAATTGATATCTGAGATAATTTTATCTAATATATAAATTTAAATCATAAAAAAATTATTTTTGTAAAAGTTTGTTTACATGATTAAGTGTATTTATTTTTTTATTAATATTTCAGACAGTAATAAATTTTATTTGATAAAATTATGTAAAATCTTTCAATAATAAAGATTGTATTATGTAAAATTTACAATCTTATTTATTGTAATTAAAATTTATTTCTAGGGTTAAAAATTTATTACAGACATAAAAGTAAATTTGGGAAAAAGTTAAAAAGTTATATGAAAAATCTATAAAGCACTATAATATCTATAAAAAAGGAGTTTTTCAGGGGTGTTTTGACCAAATATCACTACCCCCTCCACTTTTTCAAATTTGGGGCACCTAACCATATATAATAGCTTTAAATTTTGTAAAATGTATGGGTTAACCACAAAACTACCCTTCCCTCCACTTATAAATGTGTATCACTCCGAGAATATTATGACCCACATATCCTTATAATTTCTCCTTAAACCTATGAAATATTTATCCTCCTATAACCCTCTACCAAGTCTAATTTTTTTTCTCTATTAGTTATCATAAAGCCTTAATTTCTAAGGGGAGTTACAAGGAAAATTCAAGTCCCCGACCTGAGTATTCTAAACTAATTAAGTTTTCTTGTTAATTATATTAATTAAAAATTATTTTAAACATTTTAATTTAATGATATTAGTACCATTTATTACTTTTAGTTTACTCTATTTTGGGTATAATAATTTTCTATTCATCTATCCAATCCATTATGAATAATGAAATTGGCGTTTGTGTATACATGAAAACTACTACCTCCATGAGAGAGTAAATTCATTTTTTAACACAACCCAAATTTAATGGTTCTTAGAATATTTTTATGAATAAATATGATAGTTATTTTATTATTAAGGTTATTTTATGAAACAAGTGAATAAAAAATTAATGATATAATGGATAAAAAATCATTATTAATTGAATCATTTTAAATACCTTTTCTAATTTTAAAATATTTTATCCAAATTATGTAATACATTCATTTACATTATGTATTATAAAAATTAAGTAATAATTTTGATATATCACAAAAATAAAAAATTAATAAACTCATGATTTCAATTTTAAAATGATATTACAACAACACAACTACATAATTATTCATTAAATCTGGGTATGTCCAGGTTTGGGTCAGTTTGACCACTTACATGAAAAATAATATAAAATTTTATCTTGAATCAATATGATAACACAATTAATTGTATAATTCACTAATTTTTTTTATTCTAGATATTTTAGATCAATATTAAATTTATTAATTAATAAAACATACTTTAATTGATATGAATCACCAAAACATGCTCATTATTGATTTCATATTAAATGATAAATATAAAAACACTCATTCAAGGAATTTAAAAACTAATAGATTATTATAAAAAATATTTTGACAATAAATTCAATTACCTTATAATTATGAACTTTGGAATAAGACGAATATATAAATTTTTATTTTGAGACTAGTACAAATGACTAAAAATATAAACACCTTATGTGAACAATATGTAAAATTCATAAAGATAAATATTATTTATGAATATTATTAAGGAAACAAGATTTTAGAAAGGTTATGAATTAATTAATTAAGATATATTTGTTTTTTATATAGGATCCGACGTATTATTGTGGATATCATGATAAAAGGAATGGTTTTTCCAACTCAAATTTCTCTCTTTGAAATATTTTTAGCATTACGCACCTAATTTCCTTTATGTGGTGTATTTAATTCTTTTTTGCGACATTATAAAATAAAATGAATTTATTTATTTCATTTAAATATCATTTTTAAAAACTCTATTTCAAGGGGTTTTTATTGAATTTCTACCCATGTCATATGTGGGGGTTTTCCATCTAAATTTCAATTATTTAAGACTCATGTTACATTTACCACTTATTTTTAATTTGTGTGGTGAATACATTTATACATAATTTTTCCCACATCAATCATGATATTTTTGGGATTTACAATTCTATATTGTTATCCTTCTCCTATATTCTTTCATTGAAGAGTCACCAAACCCATTGCAAAACTCAATCTTTTTAATGTTGGAAAAACTATCGTAAGTTTTGGTAATGTAAACCTTTCTATAATTTTCTAGAAAATAAATCTGTGTCTAGATAATGGAATTTGTATACGGATATTCCATATATACCCATATGGTTAACCTCGTTGAAAAGGGTTGGATGAGAATTGACTCAATCATCAACCTATTTTTGAATGAGTGGCCCTAATATTTTACACCAAGAAGGAAAATATCAGGGGATATTATTTTGAATATTCAAATTCTCTTTCTGGAGCCTGATGATGGATTTATCCTACCATTTTTCGGGTCTCCTACAAATGAATAATATTGAATCCACTTAATATCTTCCACGTATAACTAAAAAAATTAAAAGTACCCTGACCACTATATTTGGCTAATAAGGGTATTTCATGTTACTTTGAAAATACCCCACTACTTTTAATTTGATTAATGGATGTTCTCATATACATACACGATATTATATTTAATGGGAAGTATCTGATTTTCCAATTTATCATTATATGAAAAAACATGTTTTTAATTAGCTAGAGGTTATTTAGGGAATGGTATGAAAGGTCTTGATGGCTCTTATTTTGAATTCATTGTATATAACTAGTTTATTGGTGGGTCCTAGAATTATATATCCCCTTGATTTATTTTATGGTCACAGGATAAAAACCTAGGTGGGTTTTGGTGAATACATACTCCCATAAAAGGATTGGTTCTTGGAATAAGTCCTTGATATCATGTGTTGATGTTTATCATTATGTATTCACTCAATATGATATTAATGATTATGGTTATCCATGTTTCCATATATTATCATGGATATATTATTCCCTTTTTTGTTGATTATGGATTCATATTATTAATTTATTTCTTCCATATCACTTATTACATATTTATGTTATGTTAAATTCTACTAATATCTACTCATGCTGAGCATCTAAAGTTATCATTTTTTGTTTTCCTTGCCCTAATAAACCATGAGAAGAACTATTTGAAATTTTAATGGAAAATATGAAATGTATCATAATGATCTTACATTGTGTTCTTGTTGGACCTTATGTTTTTCAGTGTAATATAAGCATATATATAATATTTCAAGACTACTAAGATGTTCAATCTTGTGGGAACCGTTTTATTATATACCAATATTTTAGTATAACTACCAAATCTTGTTCTTTTTAGTATGAGATGTTATAGTTGGTATCAATGAATGTTTATTATGAGCCTTGGGGACTTGATTTAGTGCAGAATAGTTAGATAGCACTTGTACAATGAAGACCCTCATTTTTTCTAGGTAACAATATTGAACACAAAATAGGAACACTATTTTAAAAATCAATATCACGATGTAAGTATGTGTATTCTATTATAAAAATATGGTGAAACATGAGTGGAATGAGAACTATATCAACACCCATAGTAAATACATGGATATTAGCCTTAAAATGTTAATGAATCTATAGTTGAGGATAATGAGTTCATATTACCTTTAGGACATTTGATCCAAGTTGTGAAAAATAATATTTCCCACATAGACTGAAATTTTGATCCACAATATGTTGTAACTATGTTCCAATGCATCATGCAACAACAACCTATAACATTTATTAGAACTCATAATCCATTGGCAGATTAACAATTGATTAATTCCTTGGAGAAGATCTTCCTCTCTTTAAGACGTAATGAAAAGGAAAAGTCATCATAGTGTTCTATAATCTGAAGGGTTATATACACCAATGGTGGTAATTAATACAAAATAGTAAAGACAATGATTAGATAATGTACATGGAATAATGAACTTTTCAAGAAGGAATTCTATGAATAATAATTTCCACTTGAGAAAATAAAATAAATGGAAAGATAGATTCTTAACCTTAGAAAAAAGGAGGAGTGAAATGTTTTTCAATACGAGGATACCTTTACATACATAGCTAGGAATGCTACAGACTATGTTCATTACCCAATATTATTGATTAATCATTTATTTGATGGTTTATTTTCAATCATTCATTGTTCATTAGTCACTCATTTATTTCCAATGAATGATGATACTATCCAATGTTTTATTAAGAGAGAGAAGTAGTTCTATAGGAGTTATACTTTCATTTGAAATAAGGAGAATAAGAGTTCAACTAAAAAACATAGGAATAATAATATAAAAAATGTTAATAAATGAAGGCTGGGATTTACCACATGTTATAACCATGGGAAGAAAAAACTTGGGGCTTATAGGAAGGGAATATGAGTTTTTTATAAGTTCATAGATAAAATGAAATAAATATCATGAATGAAATGGAACAAAAAATTATATTTACGTTCTTTTAATTATATATAATGATAAGGGATATTCTTTTTGAATCAATACCCTAATAATAAACATAATTAGATATAAAAAATTACAATAGAGAAATTATTAGAATATAAAATTACCACAATGGATGATGAAATTCTAAAAGATGTGGTGGTATAAACATTGATAATATCCTCAAAGAAAGCTAATTTTTTATTCAGTTATAGATTATTTCAATATTTTATATCTTCCATGTTATTCAAAGAAAATTAATTATTTTAAAAGCACCCTAGTAAGGGAGTTATCAATTAAGACATTAAATGGAAAAATTATTGCTGAAAAATATGTGTGGTCGTTCTAATTATGATGCATGGGTGTGGAATATTTTTAGACATGGTTATTATTACTATAGTTGACATTCATATGATTATTTATATATATTTTATTTGAATAAATAATGTAAAAAATTTATTTCCAAGAGAAGTAGATTAATATTTTTGAAGGATAGGTGGAATAACTTGTCTATATAAGGTGAACATCATTATATAATCATGGTTAGATCACCACCCCTATTAAATACTTAATGGAAATCTAGGAATAATGGAAGATCAGGAATGGTTTATTGATAATGAAGTTATCCTAATAATAAAGTATGTACTTGCGGTAACAAAATCATTGATGTTTTTAAAAAAGAATCACTCGGTCACACACTAGAGTTTGAAGATAAGTTCTCCATTAAACTCTTTCATGATGAAATAGATTTATCTAAAAATCCATATAGAATGGAACCATTGGTGCTGGAGGAGTTGAGAAATATCTCCAACAGTTTTATGATAATGGGTTTCTATACCGTAGTGGTTAACTTTGGGGGTCCCCTATTTAAATCATGAAAAAGACGGACGAGTCTATGAGATCATTCATCTATTATAGGGTGATCCATTGCATTACTATAATGAATATGTATTCTATAAGAACATAGGTTTTGTTACAGGTTACATATCATTTTGTTTTTTTATTTAAATGATAAATTGTGGTCGAACATGAGTATGTAATTTGATAATGGTTATTTTTAAGGTATTTGAGGCTTGTTCAGATAGCAGAACCGTACTTTTGGGGTGAAATATGTCTGTCACATAGTTAGTAGAAACTAATCGGAGTAGTTCACAAAGCTACTTATAATTGTGAGTTTCTTGACAGTTTAGTCCTACAAGTTAGATAATTAGAAAAAACATATTATTTGAGGTGCAACCACATTCGGGCATGTCTGCATTTTTTGATAGTATGTCGAGACACTGTATGTTCATGATTAGGAAAGTTTTTCAAACAAACCATGCATAAAAAAATTTTATGGTGCCCCTCCCAATAGAAAAGGGAGCATAGTTTGTGCCTAGTTTGGCCAACCATGCAGCCAAACCTTGAGACCCAATAATTTCGGTGAAATTATGAAATGGAAGCTAATTGAACCAAAAATACCCTTTCTTTAACCATGGTCCACACCTATGTTAGGAGAGATCCTTTGAGGCCTTCAATATAATTTTATCCCCTCCTACATTTGATAGTATAATCGAGTGACTTCAGTCTCATTAGATTCGTATCGTTGAGTAATCAAATACATTTTCGATATTAATCATTCTTCTTGGTATTACATATAATATTTAGATAAAAAATAATATGACCAAATTTTAGTTTCTTCACCAATTATTTGATTTTCTTGTGCTCTGTGTTGAATCAGGATTTGATACATGATGATAAATCTACTACCATGATACTGAGAGTGGTCTATATTTTTCCCTTGGGTTTGGTTCAATATTAAGCTAGTTGTCATTTTGTTTCCTACAAGACCTTCTGACATAGCCATGAAGTTGAATTGTACAATTGAATTAACAGAAATGAAACCTGTTAAGAATACCCTTAGTTACTTTGAGATGAATATATGGGTTTTTCCTTAACTAGAGGCCTACCATGTGGTGTGAAAGGAAATTGACTTGAAGTGTTCCTTTGTAATACCACCCATGAGGTGTTTATTTTATCTTGACTAGTTAGAGGAATCCCTTCATAAATTAATTGAACTAGTTGGAATAAATAAGATATCTTTTTCGCCTTTTCATGTTGAGTAATTCATTTTGTGGTTTATATGGAATTGGTATATGAATGGGTAAACTCATTGAAGGTAATAAAATGTGAATTGGTATATGGGTCCGTATAATCATGATACTAGAATGAGATGTGACAAGATAAAATGGTAATGGATTCCTTGGTTGGTATACCTTGGATCATGATTCCATTAAGGACTATAGAATGTTTTCTATGGGTCTTTAACATGGTAGTGGATTCCTTGGATAGAGTGTGATCATTGAGTCATGATTCTATTGGATGAATTGGGCAATTATACCCCTTGGATCCAATTTTTCATGCCTTTGTAATGGAAATGGTCAGTAGAAATACTCCATGGACAAAAAATCAAGCCTAATCGTGTTTTCATCATGATGCTCATCTTACTCGATAAGGATGCCATGGTCTTATACACCTTTGATAATACCCTTCGTGGTATGACACTTTGGATTACATGGCTTGACTATGGTAAATGTGATATCATGTATTATATGGAAAGGTCATTGATTTTTGATGTAAAGATTATATGCTAAGGCCTTGGTTGACATGATATGTATGAATGTATGGTGAGAATGTGTTAGGTATTTATGAATTTTTTGTATATTCCTTTTTATAGGATATTCACTATGTTTTTCAAAGATCCATGTTTGGTTATATAGTATCAATTGATTTATTCCATTGGGACTTCACTGTTTACTACTGCTTACCAATTTTACATTTCACTCTTATTTAACATGATATATTTCATGGCCTAGATTTTTATAGAACTTTTGGTAATTACCTATTGGGAATGTTTCTCACACCATGTTTAGCACACTATTGGGTACCCGAACCGACTATATGGATGTAGGTAGGGACTGGGGCATGCTCCCACAGTTTGATACTTGACTTTGTTCCATGCTTAGGAAAGGGGGGAACGAGACCAAGTTGAGTCTTATGATAATATTCAAAGATAACCCTTTTTGGTATTTTTCATATTTCTCCACATGGATTATATTTTAATTCTATGTACCTATTTTGGATTTTTTGTAGAAACATGATATGTATAATAATATTCTTTATATGAGATCACTTCTCACATTGTTTATCTATTCATGTTATATATATCTATTATCTAAATGTTATAATGCATTTATTATTTGATCAGTATGTATTTTACGACAATTTTACACTCCAATAATAGGGTATTGTATCCTAAGAAACACATCCAAGGACCTCAATACTATTTGACTGGCTATGGTATTCAAGGAATAATTCCCTTTGGATTGAATAATGCACCTTCTGTCATTTTGGTTTTTTTAATATTGAATTCAAGGTGTATCTTTAAAACATTATGGTGAGAATAAATAATGATATTTTATTATATTATAATATTTACAAAGAGAATGATAGATATATGGAAACAATTCATTAGAACCTCAGAAAAAGAATTGTATGGGAAATATAGTGTGTGAAGAATTTTTCTCATTGATTTTTTGCTTGTCCATATTGTCTCTGAGGATGGAATATATTTTGGTTGTTCAATGAAAAGGTAGTAAAACAATATCCAATAATGATGAACATAACTGAGATATGAAAATTTGCAGGTTTATCATGTTACTATCTACATCTTTTTTAATATTTTCTTGGTTGGCCAACACTTCATCCAAGATAACACAAAAGGGTTAAATTCACATGGCCAAGGGAATGTGAGGTACTTTTTAAACAGATGAATGTAAAACTAGTTAGGGAACTTGTTGAACAATCCCATTAGGCAAGGAAGTATTTATAATATACAGTGACGCATCAATGAAAAGATATATTTGTGTCCTTATATAGGATGAACAATTTATTGCCTATGAATCAAGGAAATTTAAAATCTACGAACAATACCATCAACCTCATGTACTTGATATATAATACACAATCTGTAATTACATATAATTTTATCAATGGAATTTCTATTTTGAATACAAAATTGGGTAATATTTTGTAATATATTATAATATAATTCACAAACAACTGAGGATGGAACAAATTTTCTGATAAGAACAATTTAGAAATCACTTTTATAGAATAAAAATGACCATAATAATTTAAAAAATAAAAATAAAATATGAAATAGAAAATAAGACAATAGTAAAGGTAAAATTTTGATCTACTTGATCCTGATGACTAATCACTCTCACAAACAAAATTGTAGAAATGAATCATAATAATTGTAACACAATTTGATTTTTGAAAATAAAAATACCTATATAATTTTGAATATAATATAACTGAATTTGGTATGAATGAATCATTTAATATTTATATAAACTTGGGATCACCTATGGTTGTTATAAATTATAACGTTGTAATATTAATCAAACGATTGGTATACTAATCTGACAGTTGGAATAGTAATATGACCGCTTGGAATAGAAACAAGACGATTTTAATAATATCACCACCTATGTAAATGTAAAATTATATTTAGATATATTATAAAAGGAAAAAGGTATATTTACCCTATGGTACAAATAAATATTTTTATTAAATGATTAACTAAGTGGTTGTAATTATATAACATAGAAATTTTTTAATTACACTTTTATAATAAATATAATGATTTAAAGAAAAAAATTTCTTCCAAAAATGGATTTATAATTATATTTGAATTTTATTATAATGAAAAAATAATTTTATGATACCATATTTAATATTTTAAAGGGTCATAAAATTTATTATAGTAATAATATTTTTTGATTTTAAAATAAGTAAAGATTATTTTAATAAAATAAAAATTTTCTACATATAATATTATTTTCAAAAAGAATATATTTCTTTAGAATATATAAACCAAAAATTGGTTAGGGTATTTTTTTTGTATTTTTCTAAAATAGTAAAATATTTGGGGAATAGTTAAAGATAGTAAACTATGCTATTTAACATTATAAGCTAAATACATAAATATTTGAGTCATATATGATGTATGAACCCATTAGTTTTATTTAAAATGACCCCATTATTTTATATATTCACAGTAATAAATATTATTTATAGTATTGATGAAAACAAAAAAAATAATTATTATAATATTCCAAATACCCCACTCCTCCCCTTATAAATATCACCACTTAGAAACCATTATCCTCACACCTTATAAGACATATATATTTCAAAATTTATTCCCAAATCATTTAATAAACATATAAAACATTTTATAGTGTTACTGGTATAATCCAAATATCATTTTATGGAGACTTAAGTAGTAGTTTAGGAGGAGGATCCTAAAGGAAGAGATAAGATTCTCGACTAATTTATTTCAACATTATTATTCTTCTACCACTCATATAATTTCCTATAAGACCTCGAATTTCAATGTAATTTGTTTTAAATATATGTGGATATTACAAGTTTGTGAAAATTGACAGCGCGTGATTCGGAGGCCCGGAGTGCCCGAAATAAATTTCTGAACATTTTTTCATGTACGTTCAACAAAAATACGAGCGCGTTTTTATAACTTTTGAACTGGTGCTCAGAATTGAAAATCAAGGGCCCCATTGAACTCGCAGTGCATGTTTTCACTTAAATAGACTTTCACCTCGACGCAAGTTGGTTGATTTAAAAAGTTATTTTTTTGGGTTTTTTCATGAAAGAATAAAATAAAAATAAATGCGTGTGACATTTTATTTTTATTTGAAACAACCATGTGGGTGTAGGGAGTTGGGGTCCACCGGAACTAAACCCCCATGTAGAAGTTGAGAAGTGGGGACTACCAGACTTTAACCACCCATGAGAGGTTATGGTGGTGGGGACCACCCGAGGCCTAAACCACTTGAACTCCCCTCTTTATAGTGAAAAACCTCTCAACCCCTTCATTAATGTAGAGTAACCTCTTGACTTGTTCCACATTAATTTTTCCAATTCACATACTTTATTATGCCAACTCTCATTTAATTAGTTAAATATTTTTTTGAATATTATGAAAATGATTTAATAGATATTAAAATCAATTACTTTGGGATACATATTAATTTGTTGGAAAAGGAGGATTGGGAGAACTTGGGAGAAGGCTCCCCAACAAAGAACGCTCCCGTGACAAAGAACACCGACCTCATTCGACCTTCTTCCTCGGGACTTATTCTAATGTGGACATCCTCACCTATGGAAAATCGACGTCTATAATACCTTCTTGTGCCAACTCATCATACAAACAAGGTAGGGATTTATTCCTAAATGTTTATCACTTTCCATGTACTCCCTTATTATCTTGTGCAGGTTGGGAAAAAACATTGCAGAAGATTATGGATTCACGTTCATGCCTCGTTCTTTGTGAACCACTTGCTACCACTCTAAATGTGGAGGGTTTGGGCAAAAAAAAAACACAGCCTGACCCCTCCGCTGTTCTTCTTTTTGTGTATTCTTCGAAATGGAGAAAGGCGACGAAGATGATAGAGGTAATGGCACTGCCATCTGTGAACTCTCTGCGCCACCCTGGCCTCACCGTTCCACCCTCGCCGACTCGCAATCCATTCTGAGTCTCACCACCTTCCTCCGCGCCACACCGCCATCCGAGCCGAGCCACGCAACCGTCCATCAAGTTACACTGCTATCTGAGTCGAGTTTCATTGCCTTCTATCGAGTCACTCCGCCGTCCGAGTCGAGCTGTGTCGTCGTCCGCTGAGTCACACCGTCATCCAAGCCGAGCTGCGCTGCTGAGCCAATCCCTGATTCCATCCAAACCGAGTCGTGCCACCATCCGTCAAGCCCCACCACCATCCGAGAAGAGCCGTGCCGCCATATGACGAGACATGCCACCATCCAAGCCAAGCCGCGCCGCCACTGTGCCGAGTCACACCACCGAGCTGAGTCGTTCTGCCCTCCTCACTGAACTGTCACCGAACTGTGGCATATCTGCTGACCCGTGGATGATCTACACCTTCACAGCCGATCTTCACCCTTGCGGCCGGTCCGAACCCTCAGGACAGGTCTGCGCCCTCATGGCCGGTCAACCACCCTCGCGGCCCTCGCAGGCCGGGACGGACCCAACAGGCTGGGCCACACTGTGGGCTGGGACAGACCCAAAGGGTTGGGCCAGGTTGACCAATACCAGACACGTGACCACTATGACCTATTTACGCTCTTTGGGCCATATCTTTGGCAACAGACTTCTTTTGATATACCTTCCGCGGTGCCGGAAATCATGGAGTGAGGCGGTCCCTTTGAGTATACTCCACTATGTTTTGGACTGAGATGGAGAATGGTCAAGTGGGATCGAACATGAATCCAACCAGGCCCCAGGAAAAAAAGGAAAATAACTCACATACTGGGAGTCTGATTGATGTGATGTCTATTATGTTGAGACCCCTATGACGTGTCAGACCATTGAGATACTTCTTTGTCGGACTTCATGGCAGTTGGAGTATTGACTTGTTTCTTGGGAAGCGATTTACCCAAACGTGATACGTACAGGACCCTGCGATTGGCTGAGACTTTATGACTGCTAACCGTTTCGACTTGGAGTGACTCGATTGGCCCAGTGGGGAGTGCCTTGGTGATGTGGCAGACCCACTATTGGGATCACCTTTGTGATGCCGCAGACTCAGAGTACTCGACAATAGGAGTACCTCAGTAGGATAAGAGGGGGAGAACCTTTTTGGTGTGTTATACCCATGGTGGGGAGCGCCTTGGTGACGCAGCAGACCCATGATACTCGATAGGAGGAGAACCTCAGTAGTCAATGGTTAGTGGGATGTGCCTCTGCGTGATGCGGTAGGCCCACTGTACTCGATAGTGGAGGAGTTCTCCAGTAGCCGAGGTGTTCGATGTTATGACTGGAAATGTTACATGATACTACATCTAGATTAAATCCAAATTTGTGCTAAGTCATAACCTTTTTGTTTTCCTATGATTGAGATGGATAACATGATAACATAGGTATATGTATGGGAATATACCTATGTAAGGTTATCTGTTGATTTAAAACTTTTTGGTTTATCCTTGGTGGATTTTGTGATACCTTGAGGGTCTTCGGGTCCTTACTGAGAATTGTTATACTCACCCCTA
Organism: Viscum album; assembly: GCA_963277665.1. Classification (NCBI taxonomy): domain Eukaryota; kingdom Viridiplantae; phylum Streptophyta; class Magnoliopsida; order Santalales; family Viscaceae; genus Viscum; species Viscum album. The sequence goes on from OY728128.1 coordinate 1,751,559,560, forward strand.
TAAGGGCTACACCCGCACATTGTTGTGTTGGATGCAGATTACATACAACACTGACTGAGGCTGAGAGTACTAGGACTGAACGGTTCCTGGAGGTGGACCATACGACCTGATAGTACGTGGAGGTGAAGGACAGACGTGGTGTGTTGAGGACGTGATTTTTACATACCCTTCACGTAGGAATCTCGGAGGACGATCCAGTAGATATCTATTCTCATTCTTCAGATGTTTTTTATTTCATTTGAAATTTAACTTTAATGTTGGGCTTGTATTATGGCCCCTTTTTACCTTCATCACTCTATCTATAGTTCAATTTACTAGTGTTCTTATCTAGTTGTGTGCTTGGTTGTGTGTGTTTAAAGGTTATAACAGAAATTACATTCTATTTTTTTGGAAATAAGCCTTTGGTGCTAGTTTCTAGCCCCTGGCCTATTGATGGCTGGCTTGGGGATAGTCACGGAATAGGCCCCGGGGGAAGAGTCATGAAAAATTGGCATCAGGGGAGTCGGTTCTACCGTAGAACTAGGACTGTGATATTTTCTATGAAGAAATAGTGTTAAGGGTAATGAGTGCAGTTTTCAGTTCAGGAATTCCAGTGTTGGTGCGGCAGCCAACGTATCCATACACCAGGACCCTGACTTCTGATTTCGGAATTAGTGCCCAAAAACACTGATTGCGTGTGTATTTTCAGAAGTCTTCTTTGTGATATTTTGGGTCAGCTCACCAGGTATAACTTTCAGCTCACCAGGTATATCTTTTTGACTGTGGTGCACTTATTTCTTTTCAGGATGACTCTATGAAGACATCCATCTAGAGTTTAGAGAGTTGTACGCACTGATAGTCCACAGAGTGATGAGGCCTCGATGCAGGGCCCTCTTCCAGTAGAGGAACCAATGGAGGCACCTGTGGTACCATTAACCGTTGGGACACCGATGCCACCAGCCCCAATAGTTGACGGTGCTCACCGCTTGAGTGTGTTGCAAGAGTTCTAGTGCCAATGGCCATCCATGTTCAGGGGTGAGATGGACCCATATGCAGATGGGGATTGGATGGAGGCTGTGGTGAGAGTTTTTCGACTGGTGAGGACACTAGCCGATCTCATGGTGATTCCTATTACCATACATTTATAGGAAGTAGAAGGGACATGGTGGATCTTGATGTTCTAGGTCCATGATGAGGTGACGCTTCTTTGGGTAGACATTGAGAGACTTTTTTGGGCAGAGTTTGTTCCAGCAACTCTTCGTACAGTGCACATTCGGGAGCTACTTCATCTGTAGTAGGGTAGCATGACTACAGCTTAGTACTCAACGAGGTTCACTAAAATCTCACTCTACTCCACTAATATGGCATGTGACCCATTATTTCAGGCCCAAACCTTCGATCAGGGAATTTGTCGGGATACAAAGGCTTCAGTGATCTCACTAAGCATCCTGACGCAGGCGGGGTTGTTAGGGAGAGCCCTCTTGGTGGAGAGTTTTCATACTGAGTAGTCACCAACAGTGAGAAGCACCACCTATCATCATTTAGTGGAGTCTTCGGCAGCTGGAAGCAGACAAATTTCATAGAGGTCCAAGAGGAACAGACCTATATGAGGATGACCGCTTGATTTAGAGTTGGTTGTGTGGGGCACATGAGGTGGAGAGAAACATACCAGGAGCGTGCGGTGTTTCACATGCAGCGGGCATGGTCACATGGATCGTGAATATCTGACCCACCATACATATGATCAGCAGATGATTGAAGGACAACCCAGGAAGAGACAGAGGATTGACCGAGGAGGTTTGCAGGGAGCAGGCAGACATGGTAGAGGAGCTGGCCTTGCATCAAGCGGTGGGTGACAATTTGAGATGTTACCGCCACCACCACCAGGAAGTCCACCCAGACCGTAGGGACTAGGTGGATAAGGGAGAGCTCAGCTCCAGGCAGCTGAGGCCTACGATCACGGTGCTGCAGAGATGATACGAGGTATAATCTGTGTCTACTCCACCTTAGTTGTAGTACATATATACACAGGTTCCAGTCGTTCTTTCTTTAACACTCCCCTCATTTGGAGATTGGAGATTCTGATGAAGTCATTGGATCAATCCTTATGGATATATATTTCTACGGGGGAGGATTTGATTATTATGCACTGGTGTCGGCATTGTGAGATTACTGTAGGAGGTGAGAGCATCATCTGGGATCTCTTAGTAGTAACATCGAGGCCTTACGACGCCATCATGGGTATGAACTTGTTATCTACATTCCATGCTCAGATAGACTATATTAGGTGCAATGTGTAGAGTTTCCGCATGGATGGAACCAAGTTTACCTTCACCGGTGATAATGGAGCCTTTGCAGCACCGGATGGACTTACCTAGTGGAGAGTGCAGCCGATCACTCATCAGTAGGCTAGCCTTACCCTCAGAGCTGTTGATGTGGAGTGTCCAAGCTATCCTATAGTGGTGGACCAGTATGTAGATGTATTCCCTGATGATGTTCTGGGTCTACCTCCTCATAGAGAGGTGGAATATTACATTGAAATGTACCCCATGATGGCACCGATATCTACACCAGTGTATCAGATGGCTCCCGCGGAGCTTCGTGAGCTGCAAGTATAGTTCGAGGACTTTTAGGGGAAGGAATTCATTTAGCCCAGTGTTTCTCCTTGGGCATCCCCCATTCTATTCACCAAAAATGTGGATGGGATCTTGAGACATTATGTTGACTATCGGCGCCTAAATCGGGTGACCGTGAAGAACATGTAGCCACTCTCGAGGATTGACGACTTCTTCGATCAGCTGAAGGGAGCACAATGGTTCTCAATGATAGACCACAGATAAGGCTATCCCCGGCTCAATGTATGTGATGAGGATGTGCAATAGATTTCCTTCAGGTGTCTGTACGACCACTAATAGTGCATGGTTATGCCATTTAGCGTAACGAACACTCCACCAGTTTTCATTGGACTCATGAATATAATATTTCATCCATACCTTAATCGCTTCGTAGTAGTCTTCATCTACGACATTATGATCTACTCAAATACTAAGGGGATCATGCCTACCATTTGCGGGTAGTACTTGAAGCACTCTTAGAGCACCATCATTCTGGTAAACTCTCTAATTGCTAGTTTTGGATCTGAGAGGTTCACTTTTTGGGACATGTCATATCAAAGGCTGTATTTGCAGTGGATCCAGTGAAGATTGAGGTGGTACTTTCTTGGGAGCCACCCAGATGCGTGACCGAGGTACGAAGTGTCTTGGTTTTGGCTGGATATTGTCGGAGATTTATTCCAGATTTCTCCAAAGTTTCATCACCACTATCAGCATTGACGAAGAAGGCGAAAGCCTTTATCTGGTCGGAGAGATTCTAGCAGAGCTTTAAGGAGCTGATGCATAGGCTGACTAGTGCCTCCATGTTGAGGCTTCTAGAAGAGGTTGTAGGGTACGTAGTCTACTGCGTAACATCAGGGACTGGACTCGGATGTGTCCGGATGCAGTAGTGAGAAGTGATAGCATCTGGCTCTTGACAGCTGAGACAACATGATAAGAACTATACAACCCATGACCTAGAGTTAGCAGTAGTGGTCTTTTCCTTGAACACGTGGCGACACTATCTGATGGGCGAGCATTTTACAATGCACTCTAATCACAAGAGTATCAGGTATATCTTCTCCTAGAAGGACCAGAACATGAGACAACAACTTTGGATTGAGATTCTCCAGGACTATGACTTTGTGGTAGTCTATACTATTGGGAAGGGGAATGTTGTTGCAGATGTACTCAGCAGTAGATCTGGTATACAACTGCTAGGCGAGGCGACCGAGCAGTTGTCCGCCTTATAGATATCCATTGTGGATAGATATGGAGCATTTTTTCTTTAGTCTCTTACAGTCACTCCCACACTAATTTAGCGAGTCTGAGAGGCGCAATGTGGTGATGCTGACTGCGAGGCACGGCGTTCTCAAATATATAAAAGGTAGGAACCTGATAGATTTTCTGAAGGTGGGGAGCACATAATTCTCTTAAAGGGACATATCATTATTCCAGTTTCATTTCATGAGGAAGTTTTGAGGTAGTTCTACACATCCCTTCTAGAGGTACACCCAGGAGTGACGAAGATATATAAGGACCTATGACAACAGCACTGGTGGCCAGGAATGAAAATGCAGTTGTAGAGTTTGTTTCTTGAAGACTCACTCATCAAGAAGTGAAGGCGGAGCATCTGGTATAAGTAGGCTTAGTTCATCCTTTAGAGGTCCCAAAGTTGAAGTGGGATATTATATCCATGGAATTCGTGAGAGGACTTCCACGTAAATCCATGGGACATGAATCGATTTGGGTGATCATTGACCGACTCACCTAGTCATCCCACTTCCTACTGATCAGAGACCAGGGTTCAGTAGAGATCTTGGGATGCCCCTATGTGCAGTAGATTTTGCGATTACATGGGGTACCCTCGACGATCGTTTCTGATTGTGATGCATGTTTTACAACCTGGCTATGGAAGGGGTTGCAGGAGGCTTTCAGGATGCAGCTTTGTTTGAACACTGCCTTCCATCCTCAGACGGATGGCCAGACTGAGCTGACCATTCATACCCTCGAGGACATACTATGTTATTTTTTCCTCGACTTCAGTTACATCTAGGATTATCACTTGCATTTGGTGAAGTTTGCGTACAACAACACCTATCACTCCACCATTGGGATGGCACCTTTCGAGGCATTTTACTGGTGACTTGGCTGATCAACTTTATGCTGGATTGACCCAGGGGAGTCAGTAATCGTGGTACTAGTTATGGATCGAGCTACTAGAGAGAAGGTGCAGATCATCCAGGAGTATATGAAGACAACACAGAGTAGAAATAAGTCGTATTCTGGCAGGAGATGGAGACCTATGGTGTTCGAGGATGGTGGCCACATCTTTTACGAATCTCACCTCGATGAGGTTTGGTGAGATTTGGTTGAGATGGAAAGTTATCATCATGGTTCATCGGAACTTTTTATGTCTTTAACAGATTCACGATGTGTCTTACCTCTTAGCTCTTCCACCTCAGTTGCACCGGGTGCATGACGTCTTCCACGTATCACTGTTGAGGAGATACGTGCATGACCCTTCTCACAACATCAACCACAAAGATCTAGACGTCGATGATGGGGTGACTTTTAATGAGGTTCTAGTAGAAATTGAGGATCGACATGAGCAGGTCCTTTGGGGATGGTTGATACCTCTGCTGTGCATTTTCTGGTAGCACGAGAACCTCCAGGAGAGCACTTGGGTGTGGGAGGCTCAAATGTGTGATTAGTAACCCCACTTGGTCCCTTAGTTTGAGTTGTGGATTATGGTGACGTTGATACCTGAGGTGGGGAGAATGCAAAGACCCATAATTTGAAGGTAATTTTTTTAAATATATGGGGATTTTAAGGGTCCACAAAAATTGACGGTGCATGATTTCGAGGATCTGAGTTCCTTGAATGAATTTATGAACTTTTCATCAGCTACGTTAAGTAAACGTACAGGTGGGTTTCTATATCTTTTGAAGTGGTGATCGTAATTTAAATTCGAGGGCACCATTGAACTCACAGCACTGGTTTTCACTTAAAGAGACGCTCACCTTGACAATAGTTAGTCGAGGGTGAGAGTTAGTTTTCGGGTTTTTCATGAATGAATAAAATAATAATGAAAGTGTGTGACATTTTATTTTAATTTGCAACACCCATGTGGGTGTTGGGAGGTGGGGTCCACCAGAACTAATCCTCCATGTGGATGTTGAGAAGTGGGGACCACCAGACCTTAACCTTTCATTAGAGGTTATAGTGGTGGGGACCACCCAAGGCCTGATCCTCTTGAACTCCCCTCATTATAGAGAAAAATCTCTCAACCCCTTCATTAATGTGGAGGAGCATGTTGACTTCTTCCACATTAATTGTGTCAATGCACATACTTTATTATGCAAACTGTCATTTAATTAGTTAAATATATTTTTTGAATATTATTCCTATGAATTAATATATATTACAATCTATTACTTTGGGATACCTATACATTTTTTTGGCAAAGAAGGATTGAGAGAACTTGGGAGAAAGCTCTCCATCGAAGAATGCTCTGCCAACAAAGAACACCGACCTCCTTCGACCTTCTTCCTTGGGACTTCTTCCGACGTGGGACTTCCTCATCTACGGTGAATCGATGACCATAATACCTTACTGAACCAACTCATCAAGAGAACAAGGTAGGGGTTTATTCCTAAATGTATATCACTTACCATGTACTCCCTTCTTTTCTTTTGCGGGTTGGGAACAAAGATTGCGGAAGATTATGGTTTCACGTTCATGCTTCGTTATTTCTGAACCACTTGCTACCAATCTAAACTTGGAGGGTGAGACCCAAAAAAACACAGTCCGACCCCTCCGCTATTATTCTTTAGTGTTTTCATCGAAATGTATGAAGGCGATGAAGACGACGGAGGCAACAACGCCACCACCGGTGGCCATACCCCGCCGCCCTAGCTGACCCGCGACCTCCTCACGCCGCACTGTCGTCCACTGAGTCGTACCACTATCTGAGCTGGGTCGTGCCGCCTTCTATAGACGCACGCTGTCATATGAGACTAGCCACGCTGCCGAGTCAAGCCGCACCATTTTGCATGCTGAACCGCTCCGCTATCTGCTGAGCCGCGCCACAGTCTGAGCCGAGCCGCGCCGCCTTCCGCCGAGCCATGCGGCCATCCGAGCCGAGCCACGCCGCTGCTAAGCCAAGTTTCACCACTGAGATGAGCCGCTCCACCCTCCTTACCATACCACTAATGAAACACAATTGGTCCACCGAACCGTGGTCGGTCCGCCGACCCGCGGCTGGTCTGCGCCCTCGCGTTCGGTCCACACCCTCGCGGCCTGTCCGCGCCCTTGCAACTGGTTCACCACCCTCGAGGCCCTCGCAGGTTAGGCTGGGCTAGACCCAAAGGGTTGGGCGGAGTTGACCCGTACCAGAACGGCCCATTCCTGGTCGGGCCGGGTCGATCCGACCGGGTCGGACCAGACCTGGGCCCACTACGACCCATTTACAGTCCTTCGGCCATATCTTTGGCACCAGACGTCCGTTTGATGAGCCCTCAGTGAAACTAGAAATCATGGAGCGAGATAGTACCTTTGAGTATACCCCACTATGTTTTGTATTGAGATGGGTAATGGTTAGGTTGGATCAAACACTAATCCAACCAGGCCCCCAGGACTAAAAATCTAATAACTTAAATACCGGGCGTCTGATTAACGCGTCGTTTGTTACATTGAGAACCCTATGAAATGGAAGGATTTTTAGATACTTCTTCATGGGACTTTTTGGTAGTTGTAGTATTGAACTGTGGCTTGGGAAGCGGTTTCCCCAAGCACGATATGAATGGAACCCTATGACTGGCTGAGACTTGACGATTGTCGACCATTTCAGCTCGAAGTGAATCGACATGCCCAATGGGGATCACCTTGGTGACGCGGTAGACCCACGGTGGTGAGTTCCATGGTGATTTGACAGACCCACGTTACATGATAGGAGGAGTAACTTAACAGGCGATGATGGGGAGAACCTTGGAGACATGGCAGACCCACGGTCGGGAGCGCCTTGGTGATGCAGCAGACCCACTGTACTCGATAGGAGGAGTACGTTAGCAGTACAACGTCAGTGGGAAGCGCCTATCTATGATGCGGTATGCCCAATGTACTCAATATATGAGGAGTTATCCCGCAGTCTAGGTGTTCAATGTTGTTACTGGGAATGTTACTTGATACCACCCCTAGAATAATTCCTAGTGTGTGATGAGTCAGAACCTCTGTGTTTGTCTCATAATTGAGATGGATTATTTGATAACTTAGGTATATGTATGGGAATATACCTATGTAATGTTATATATTGATTTATTACTTTCTTGTTTATCCGGGGTGGATTTTTAGAGACCTTGAGAGTATCAAATTCCATACTGAGTATCGTTATACTCACCCCTGCATGGGTAATGCCTGCACCTTGTTGTGTTGGTTGCAGATGACAGACAACGCCGAATGAGGCAGAGAGTACCAGGACCGAATGGTGCCCAGAGGTAGACCATATGGTATGAAAGTACATGGAGGTGATGGATTGAGGTGGTGTGCTGAGGAGGCGATCTGTACCTACCCTTCTAGTAGGAATATAGGAGGACGATCTAGTAGTTGTCTATTCTCTTTCTTCAGTTGTTTTGTATTTCTGTTGTACTTGTACTTTACAGTTGGGATTGTATTTTGGCCCCTTTTTACCATCAACACTATGTTTATAGTTCATTTTACTAGTGTTCCTATCTATCTATGTTCTTGGATGCATTTTTTTACAGGTTATAAAGGCAATTCCTTCTCAGTTTTAGGGAATACGCCTTGGGTGCTAGTCATCAGTCCCTGGCCTATGGAAAGAAGCTTGGGGTTAGTTACGGCACGGGCCTCAGGGGACGGGTCATGACATCTCCATACACCTAAATAATCCATGATAAGTATAAAAATATCCATATTTGTTATTATTATATTGTAATATCCTTATTAATACCTATACTCTTCCATTTCTAATATGATAGTGTTGTTTACAATATGGTTTGTCCACTACCTCCATAAACAACACACTTCATTTTCCTCCACCACCTTCAAGGATGGTTATAATTTTTTTATCGAAAATAAGACTGAAGGTATTATATTATTACTTTTATCCGGAAATTTAATGAATATATTTTCATAAAATTAATTGAAAATAATATTGTTTGTGATGTTTGGTAAAAAACCTAAATGAACTCACTATACAACATTACCATTTATACACATTGATTTTCTTCATGTCATAAAACATTACGATAATTAGAACCATTTAATTTTTTGAGGTAAATAATACCATTTCATATCACTTATAGTGTTATAGTTCATTTTTTTAAGAAATTTCATAATTATACACAGGTGACTTGACCTTGGAACCGTGTAATGAACACTCCCGAAACAACAAAATTAAACAGAATATCTCTTTGTATAAGGTGTAAATGAACATAATAAATATATAATAAATAAAATATATATGATAATGGTTATAAATTAGCTAATTAATGAATCTAATTTAATTATCTAGGACATTATGTGTATGTGAATAAATGATCCCTACATAAGGTAAATGATATATTTAACCACCCTTTTCATTGGTTTATATCCTATCACTACCTAATTAACATTCTATCTCTCTCTCACTATACATATTTTTTTTTTATTTTAAAAAAAATTATAAACTATGTATATATATCTCTCATATATATATCTGACTTATTAAAACTTACCTTAATGGGTTAATACATTCCATAATTTCATTTCTCAAATGCCTTTTTTTTAAAGAAATCACTTTTGATTTGGATATGAGGACAAATGTAAAATCTGTTTATTTCCATGGGTAATTATTATGTTTATTCATTATGGTTGATTTGTATTTTAGGAACACAAAATTTTGTACTTTTTATGATGTCTTCTCTTAGATATCACTCCCGTGCATTGGATAATTTTTTGTATCACGAGACATTATGAACTTGATTAGTGAATGAACCTAATCTCTGATGGGGAAATGTAAACATATGATGTTGTCTTAGTGGTTTTCATTGACTGACTATTATATCATGATTTATGTTACTTCCAAATTACAATATTAACATGATCATATAAAACCACTCTAATTATGTTATGATTCCATGTGATTTTTCATGATCCCTCTCTTTTATGATATCATTTAATGTTGTCTGACTCACATGTTTTGATTTTTTATCAGGTTTATCACTTTACTAAGATTTTTATACCACACCTTTTATTATATATTTCCACAGGTTCTCCTATATAGTTTTTGGTGATCAATGTGATTTAGGAGATCATTATGGATATTAAAAAAACATTGTTTTATTTTAGTTTCACATATATGTATTATGGACCTAGTAATCCAATGATAATAGGTTTTCAATAAATTCGTTTTATTTAAAGAATATTTATGTTAAAAATAAAATAAAAATATGTTTAGAAGGATTGATTCACTATAGTTGGGATGAGAAGATGATATTGTTATTTTTGGGTAATTGAACAAGAATACTTTAGTTATAACCTTAAATATAAGTATATGAATAACAAAATATCCTAGAATTTTAGTGAAGTGTAGAGTGAGTTGTTTCCATGAAATTACATCCACATCTAGATACTATAAGTGGACGTGATCTAATACAGTTGTTCCTAGGGGTAAAAACTATCTTATACAACATCATTTATTATTCACAAACTTGATCAGATTAAAAATTTATATAAACAAACTAGCACTACTACATTGGTACATATCATTGTCGAAGTCTGAGGTTCAACCCATATGGAGAAGATGGAGACAATTCTTAGCCAAGAAATTGGAACATAGACATACATTACCCACATTAATATTTAATTTTGGGTTTTAAGATAATGGATTTTATTCAACTTTAGTTGATGAAAAAATGGGAATGAGGTCAATTTTTTAGAGCCTACACATAGTGCAATTCTAAATCAAATAAGGTAATGTGTATTAGTTTTGACCACATATCTATTTAAGAAAAACCAATTTATACTTGTTCTGTAAAATTATATATTCCCATATTAGTAAATAATATTTGGTTTAGATATCATTTTCATCCCATATGCATTAGGTTAAACAAAAAAAGAGAGAAACATATCAAACAATTTGTCCTATATCAGTTTATTCAAATTAAGTAGGGATCTTACCCTTGAAATCTCTTAGAATGTATCATCTTTGGGAATGAAATAATACATTATTTTTCAAGCTAATTCACAATCTGTTTGATTACCGTAGTTTTTATTTATAAATTCATTAATTCATTGATACCTCTACCATTAATCTATAACCCTAGGTGGACTAGTTTCAAATGGAAAAGAAAGTATTAATCATCGAAATAATCACCCAACTTACAACAGATGTAATTGGAATATAATAATCATGGAATGAAATGATAATACCATAGAATTATTAACATAAATAAATAAGTGAACAATGATAGTTTAATGAAGAAATATTGCATAAAGGTGGATGGATAAATTAAGCAACAAGATAAGAAGATGAAGAAATTCATAAAAAACTATAAAAGTAATAGAGATTGTTAATGAAAATCACAATATAAATGTATTGGAATTAAAATGAAAAAGGAACAAACAAATGAATGAAAATTGAAATTTTGAATTCCCACAAAAATATCTAGCACCTAAAATATAGATAAAACACACCACCTTTCAGTACAAACATCCTTTATGCTATAATCCTACTTTAATTTTCCTCTTCCATAACTTTTATTCAATATGATTTTATTTTGTGATATAAGTGATTGATTTTCAATATCTACTGATTATTTATCTACATTATTTATGCGTTGAATGAAATTAACATGTTCTCCAATCTCAATGTATTTGTTGGTGTAAGTGTGACATTTTATGCAGTGAGTTCTTCAACTAGATCCATTTACAACTTAAATGGGTTTTATATCCTAGCCTATAGGCAACCTATCTATGATGTATTTATGTTGTAAACTATTTTATACAACTCAAATAGTATATAAATGTATATGTCTTCATTGAAAACCCCTTTTCATCCTTATCCAACACTATTTACAATAAGAATCCAAAAACCATTGTCCATAGTATATAACATGTATAAAGCCCAAAAAATTATTCTAATATATATAAATATATAAAAGAATATTCTTAGGGAATAACAACCAAAATGGTGAATTGGTAATTGATTCTATTTCAACCTATTTCAATGTAAAGTAACCTTACTAAAAACTTGATTGGACAATCCCATGGGACATTCGTTTGGAAAACTCACGAACTCGTTACAATACATAACAAAGGATTTTAAAAAATGTTTAGGTTAGAGAAAAAAATTGGGAAATAAAATGTATAACCTGTACAGAAAACCTAGAGATTATTAATTTAGGATTTACATGTCATTTATAAGTTTTACCTTCTAAATTAATAATATTCCTTTTATATTTTTATTAATTAATGTATTCTCATTTAGTTCTTCCTTTATTCAGGATTACGGTTCCAAATAGGAGGAACCATTCAGACACCAAATATAGTAGTAAATGCAATGATTTCCTTAATGATATGACTAAACTTATTGGATGAGGATGCAGAAACAAAATAGAAGTACTATCCTAGGTGACTCATGCTAAGAATAATAACATGAATCATGTTGAACTCAATCCTCCTAAACAGTAGAAGTTGTGGGTAATACCTTATTGGAAAAAGTCTCCAACATTTAGTGGCTATTCTAATCCCCTCATCATAGAAAAATAGATTAACTATAGGGAGATGTTATTATTTTACCTAAAAGTGATTATAATAGGGTAAATTCATGATGGCTAGAATTCTCCTTGAAGCTGAAGTAGATATTTGGTGGATACTAATCAAGAACACTAAGTATAAAGTGGTCATTTATTTCAAATAATGCGAAGAAGTAATTAAAATATTTCTCAATAAATATTTTCCCAGAAATATCGTTCTTAAAATGGAGGGGGAGTTCCTTATTTCGATGAAAAAGGAAGATATTTTATTTTATAATATGAGGTAATATTCAAAAGGATTACACAATATTCCCCAATCATTATCATAAACACTGAGAGTAAGGTATGCCAATTATTTAGTGGGTTAAATCCATGTTTATGAAATGATTAAGAAATTGGAGACTTTAACAGAAAGGAATAGATTTTATGTTATTCCCTTAAGGATAAATTAAAGATTGGTGACTCTTATAGGTCTCGTATTACCTGATACAAAAAGCATAAAATGATGGTTCCTTCAGTAGGATCCACTGATAAATCTCATAGAGGGAATAAAAATCAACTACCAACATGTCAACACTATGGGGGAAGCATCCTTTGAACAATATCAAGGTAACCTGTAGATACATCATGTGTATAAAATATGGGTACTAGGACAATTAATACATAAGGGATATAATGAAACCAAAAATTTTGATAGAAGAAAAGATGGTTCTAGTAAAAAATCAGCCTATGGTCCAATGTTTCAATGAAGATGATCACAAAAATCATATGAACCAATACCAAAAGTCAACAGTTTTCAATGAAAATCAATAAAAACCAGCTACAAGTCCTAGAGAGTATGGAAGGTAATATGATATCACAACTAAAGAGGTACATCCCAATAATGATGTGGTGATAAGTATGATAGTTATTAATTCAATAATATAAATCACACATTTTGTTTCAAGTTCTACATGTTATTTTAGATCTAGTGTGTTCAATATAACTTTTCAAACACCACCTCAAAACATTGAGGTTGTTCTATCCTTGGTAAGAAAAAAATAGAACAATTATTTCATCACAATTAAATAACACATTTGGGATTTTTTTTTTCATTGAGACTTTATATAAATTGGGTCTTAATTACATTAGTGTAGTTAAATACTATATTCGGCGTACATTGTAAGTCTCTATATAATGTCAAAATCAACTATTAAGAAAGGGAGATCACTTTTAACATATCAACTCATACTCTAACTATGTACAAGTGTTAGGTGGAGTATGAAAATCCTTTGGAATCTTCATCTCATGTTTGGATATTATATCCTTATAATAAATCATTTCTATCTAAAATTACTTAATTAAAGGTTATAATCATGCTAGAAAATATTGCCATCATGAATGATTATAATGATGTATTCTTCATGGTGTTTCCCATTATTCCTCATGATTGAAGGGTTGAGTTATCAATTTAACATATACATAGTTCACTACTAGTTTCCAAGAATACCTAATTAATGGACATCATTGAGTTGGATGAAAAAAACTAGTTACAAGAGAATTTAAACAAGGGTTTCGTACACCGAGTGCTTCATCATGGCGTGCACTGGTCCTCTTTGTTATCAATAAGTATTGGTTAATGTGCACTAAATTTATTATCATGAACTTTAAAAAATCAGGATAATGAAAAATTATCCCCTACCAAAAATAGATGACTTGTTTGATCAACTAAGTGGGGTCCAATATTTCTCTATGGTGGACCTTGAGATGGGATATCACCAGTTATAGGCGAAGAAGGAATATATTTCCATGTATTCCTTCTGAAAAAGGTATGGATACTATGATTTCCTAGTGAATATCTGTATACTCAATAATTTTACATAAATCATTATGGAATTAAATTAATAGGGTATTTAGAGATTATCATAAAAAATTTTGGTTATCTTTTTATATGATGTTATGAAATATTCTAAAAACAAGTTGAATCTTGTGTACAATTTGAACACTAAAATAAAGACATTGAAAAAGGATAATATTTATGTAAAGTACAATAATGTGACTTGGATATAGAGGAAGTATCATTATGATGAAATTTTATCATTTATAAAGGGATATCTATAGAGCCTTTTAAGGTAATATAAGTTTAGGAGTGTCGTAGACCAATATATATAACCATGATCGATAATTTCCTTTTATTATATGTGTTATTCTGATGATTCTTGAGAAGAAAATCCTTATTATAAAACATAATAATGAACATAACATGGAAGGGCATAAATATTTCCCCGACAGTGAAAATGAAGAGGGATTTATAGAACTGAAAAAGTTAATTATCACTACCCTTATACTCACGTTTCCCTAATGTGTGTAACTTTTCATGGTATATAGAGATGCTTCAAAAAAGATCTTAGGTTGTGTACTAATGAAAAATGAAAACGTGATAGCCTATGGCTAATGGAAATAGAATGTTCATGAGTTGAAATATCCAAATCATGAGAAGGAACTACCTGTAGTAATATTCTAGTTGGAAATATGGAAGCACTATCACTATGGGGAGAATTATAAGATAAATATGTATCATAAAAGTATCAAATATATATTAAAATAAATGGTACTTAATATTCACCAATGAATATCTTTATAGTTTATATTGGAATATGATTTCTAAATACACTACAATCATGGGAAATAAAATAAAATGGAATATTAACTAATTACAAGGGATTATGGGACCTTATCCATGATAATAATTTAGAAGGATCCAATATTTTTATACATTAACAGGATGGGCATGAGAATCATGAAGGAATGAATATCATCATTAGTTTCTCAAATTATTACTCAACCATCACTTCAAAATAATATTAAGGGTGATTAAAGAGACGATTTGAAAATATGTAAGATATTGGTTCCTATAAGAAAATGGAAATCCTAGTAGTTTAAAATTAATGAAGAAGGAGTTGTATGAAAGTTGGAAATTTTGATTGATGCACATAAATCAACCTCATCCATCCACACTAGGATAAAAAGATATTTCATAATCTCCAAGAGAACTATTAGTGGGATAATATAAAGAATGAGATCATGGAATGTACATAAATATTCATTGTATGTCTATAGGGTAATGCTTAAAGGAAAAAATCATAGTGGATGACACAACCATTACCCAAACCTATATGAAAATGGGAAAAACATCACCATTGAATTAAATGATTGTATTAAAAATATATGAAAGAGAAGTAAATCTATATGGGTTATGTTGATCATATTACATGGAATTATTACTTTATTGAAATTCAAAATGAATTTTCACTCAATAAAATTATACAAATATACACATGAGAAGTGGAGAGGTTTCATGTGACCTGAAAATTGATTTTATCAGACCGAGATTTAAGACTTAACTCTATGTTATAGAAAATTATCTATCATTATTTAAACATTGAGTTGAAATTGAGTGCATAATATCACCTTGAAAATAATGGAAAACATGATCATACTATCCATACACTCCAAAAAATGTTGAGAGTAATATCAATATACATCAAATGAGTATGATATCAACATCTATATATCGTAGAATTATCGTACAATAATAATTTTCAATAAATTATCCAACTAGATAAATATGAAGACCTTAATAGAAAAATATGTAGATCACATATGTTTTGAGATGAAGTTGGTGAACATAAGAACTTGGGACATAAAATGGCTTAAGAAATGGTAGAAATGGTCAAACCCTTCCACAACATATCAGTGATTCTCAATGTTGAAAGAATATTTATGCTGATAATCATGAATGAGACATAATGTTGGAGTTTAGAGATAAAATTTTCATCTATATATCTCCATGGAATAGAGTCATGAGATTTGGAAATATAAGAATGCTATGTCCCCCGTAGATCAGGCCTTTTGAGATTCTTGAATGCATCAAAGATATGGCATATAATATAGCTCTCCCACCAACCATTTATTAGGTACATGATGTATTCCTTTTGTCCCTCTTGAGTAAGTACATATAGTATCGCTCACAATGTACAAAATTCAAATATGTTACAACTTGAAAATGAAATCTCTTATGAGGATGATCTGGTCAAGAGTGTGGACCATAGAGATAATTTTATACACAATAAGATTACTCACCTGGTCATAGAACTATAGTGAAACCATATGTATGAGGTGGTGAAATGGGAACTAGATAAATCCATGAAGAAAAATAAACCTCACCTATTTTAAACTTATTATATAAAAAAATTTATTTTGAAATATCATGAGGGGGAACTGTGTAATGAACCAAGATTTTCTAAATGGAATTTACATCTTGAGTGTAAAATTATTTCATATTTAGTAATATAATATTATATAATAAAAAATTACAACACTATAGAATATAAATTTTTTTATTAAAACTATTTTTTCATTAAATTGTGTGAAACTAATGTATATAAAAAATTAAAGAATTATAATGGATCAAAAAATAAAAAATAAGATAATAATAATGAGACAAATTTGATTTTCTTGATACCCCAAGAAAAACCATACTCACAAACAACACTATAGAAATGAAGTAGAATGTTAGTAATCAAATATTTATATTAAAAATGAAAATTTATATAAACATAAAATAAATATAAGTGTATATATAATGAATAAAATATTATGTATTTATGAAAATTAGGGACCTCATATGACCATTTTAAATCGGATAGTTGTAATAGTATTTTGACCATTAGAATAGTAATCAGACAGTTGAAATAGAAATATTATGTTAGTAATAATATAAAGATCATTATAATAGTATCCTCACATATGAAAATTTAATATTATATTTAGGAATCTTATAAAATGAAAATATTTCATATTTATGTCATGGTACAGGTAAATAATTTTTTAAAAATGATAAATTAGTTTTTCGTATTTTTGTAAAACATTAATGTTTTAATATAACATTTATAATAACTATAATGATTAAAATTAAATTTTATTTTTATTAAATTGGTTTATAAATTAATATTATGTTTCATGATAATTATAATAAAATTTTATGAGACCATAAATAATTTTTCAAAGGGTCAAAAAAATGATCATAATATTAAAATTTTCACTTTACAAATAAATGATGATTTTTTCTAAAACCAAAATTTATCTAATTTAGATAATTATTTCTAGAAAATAATTTTCTTTTTTGAATCTTCACATCAAAAAAAACTATGTGAGTGTTTATGGTATATTTAAAAAATAGAGGAATATTTGGCGAATAGTTAAATAAGGTATTAGATATTTTATGCTAAATACATCAAATTCTGATCCATGGATTTTGTTGGAATCCATTAGTTCAAAATAACATGATCAATGTTATTTATGTATTCATTGGAATCAATAATATCATGATTTTGGAGCTAAAATAACAAACAAATTAATACAATATTCAAAGTCACACCTGTCCCCCTCATAAAAACCACCTCTCCCAGACCTTTATCCTCAAAAGTTTTAATCCATGGAGCATGAAAAGTATAGTATTAACATCTTAAGTAACCTATACGATGAATCAAAGTGTTTTTGGTCTCATCCCAAGACCATTTTACGTAGCCTTAATGGGTAGCATAAGAGGTGGTGACTAAAAGAAGACATAAGATTCAGAACTAATTTCTTTCAATTTTAATCTTCTTCTACCACCCCAAATTTTCCCCAGGCACCAAAAATATTATACAAAGTTTACAAAATATACTAATATTTTATTATTATAGTTTAATATAATACTAAACCCTCCATTATTTCATTTCTAAAATTATTGTGTGATTTTACAATATGGTTGGTTCATCACCTCTACTAACATTGAACTTTATTTTCCTCAACCGCCATCAAGGCTTGTCAGAAAATTATTATTATGGTTAAATAGAATTATAATAAGAATATTAAAACTTATTTAATGTCATAGTATGTATATATGGATTTATAATTAATTAAAATGAATATTTTTCATGATGGTCGGTACAAGAGCTTAAATGAACCTTCCACAAAACCTTAACATTTTTACAGAATTATTTTTCCCTCTATTAGAACATATATGGATACATGGGACTATTTAAATTTATGGATGGTAATTAATTCCATTTCAATTTACTTCATTATTTTTGGTTCCATTTTATATAAAATTCTATAATTGTCCAAAAATGATATTACCTTGGAACCCTGAAACAAATGCTCATTGAATGACAAAATAAAACATATATGTCCTTAAAATGGTTAGAAACGAACACAATAAAATTATAATAAATATAACATAGATGATAAATGTTCGTAAAATGTTATTAATAAATAAAAAAATTTATCCAATATTTTATGTGTAATTAGAAGATAATCCCAAACGTATGATAAATGATCTATCAAAACCACAATTTTCTTGGGGTTATATCCTTTCTCTCTCTAACTCATGCTATCTCTCTATTTAATTTTATAGAACGAATCTAAATTATATATATATTTCTCTTAAATATATAACTATATTTATATATATTCAATGTAAGGGGCAATACATTCCATAAATTCATTTATCAAATTCCTTCTATAATAAATCAATTTTGATTATGATATGGAGAATGATTTTGAAATATATTTTTTCCCAATAGTAATTATTATATTATGCCTTTTGATTTTATTTTTATGGAAAACATAATCATATACATTTTTAGATGGCCAGACCAATATGGAAATATAATTCATTGGGTAATTTTTTATCTCATGAGACATTATGAATGAGATTTAGGAGTGATCCTAATCCATTATTTGACTGTAAAGACCTTTTAATGAAGCCTTGGTGGGTTACGTTGATTTATGATTAGGTCCTGCATTGTATTTATGATAGTTTTTAATGTTTCCATGAACACATGAAACAATTTTCATTATTTTATGATTCAATGTGATTATTTATGGGGATTCTCTTTTATGATATCATTTCATGAAATTTGACTCACATGTTAATAATTAATTATAATATTTATTCCCTTGTAGATATCTTTAGATCAATCATTTTTTTATGTTTTTCCAAAAGCTATATTATATTTTTTATGATATCAAATACATGTATTATCTCATTATGGAGATTAAAATAGATTAATTTTTCTTTAGTTTCACTATGTTGTATTATGAACACAGTCTTCCAAAAAAACTAGGATTTTCAATCCTTTCATTGCATTTAATTGATAGTTATGCTGAAGATCATGTAATAATATGTTTAAATGGATTGAGTCTCAATAATTAATTTTAGAGGACAATATAGTTATATTTGGGTATTAGGTCTACAATACCATAGTGATATCTATATGGATAAGTCTATGTATAAAAAAAATATCCTAGAATTTTGGTGATGTGTAGAGAAAGTACAATCCACGAAATTACCTCCCTGTCTGGATAATACTAGTGCATGTGGATATGAAATGGTTGTACCTATTGATAATAAAACTAAAAAGTTATAATTAGTTTCTAACTTTATCATCACATGTTGCAAAAAAATATGCCTTTCTTTATTCCAGGTTTAATAATCATAGTGGACCTACTTTTGTAAATTCACAAACACCATTAAATTCATTATAAAGGATTTAAAGAAATTATTTGGTTATAAAAATAATTTGTAACTTCCATGGATAACATAGATTTAATACCCAGTTGCTAAAAATTTTGTTTTTATTCTTAAAAGTTAGAATTAGGTGCAATCTTTATCATCACATGTTACACAAAAAATTGGCCTTTCTTCATACTAGTTTTAAGAATCCCAAGGGACATACTTTTGTAAATTCACAAACTCATTTAAAATAATTATAAATGATTTTAAAAAATCATTTAGTTTGAAAAATAATTTGTAACTTACATGGTTTACATAGATTTAATACCCAGTGGTACATAATTTAGTTTTTATTCTTATATGTTACTCCTTATATATACACAGTTTCTTTTTTTTGTTAAAGTATTCTCATCTAGCTTTCCTTTATTTTAGTTAAAAATGGTAAATACGAGGAACCTACTATTAAGAAACATGCTAGGCAATGTGTTGATTTAACTCATGAAATTACTAACCATATGGTACCTAGATCTATGAAATTAATTATATTATTTACCCAATTGATACATGTTATGATTAAAAATGTGAATCATATGGAGAACCCTCTTTATACTAAGAAATAAAAAGTTGTGGTAAAATTTTCTATATAAAAATTCCAACTACATTTAGTGGATCTTATAATGCCCTCATAATATAAATATTTATTAAATACGTTGTAATGATATTCTCTATACTATAATACTCAAAATAATAGAAGGAAATGTTGGTTGTTTGTCGTCATGGTGGGGAAGCTAATTAATGGTTGTATTTGATAAAAAACATTAATTCCAAAGAGGAAATTTATTCTCTATTAAATTGGAATAATTAATAAAAATATTTCTCAATACATATTTTCCATGAACTGTATATAATGAAATGGGGAGGTAGATCCTATGACTAAAGAAAAAATAAATATTTTTCTATCGAGGAATATGTGAAAAATTTCACAATGCTTTCATGATATTCCTTCAGATTTTTCTTCAATATTAAATGTAAAGAGGAATTCCTTTTTTATGGGTTAAAGATTAATTTATGAGAATGTTTATCCATTAAATAGTTTGATAGATATGAAGATATTTTCTCTTATGATTTTATGGATGATATAGAGATCAGTGACCCAGTGGTATAAAGTGTCTGTAGAAAAAAAATCAAAAATTAGAGTTTTATTTCGGTGTATCAATAAATAAAACTAAATGAGGGAAGAAAATTAATTACCCATATGTCAAAATCCAAGGAAGAACAATCCCAAAAACAATCTAAATTGAATACAAGGGACATTTCAAGTGTTTCATAGAGGGGAACCATGCTAATCAATGCCAATGGGACATGATTAAACCCCCAATGAGATGGAATAAAATAGGTTATAGTAAATAGTGAGTCTATGGAAAAATATTTAAATTATAAATAAACCATGTATTATGAGAAAAAAATATATAATTCATGGGGTTTTATATTCAATCAATTAAAAAAACTCTATTTCATAGAGATAATTTAAGGGAATATTCTATCACTACTATTGAGGTGGATCCCAGCAATAATGTGGTGACAAGTACACTGGTTATCCATTTAATAATTGTGAATATACATTTCAATTTTAGTTTCACACTGTATTTCATGTCACGGTTGTTTATTATAACTATTTAAAAAACACCGAAAAACATGGGGTTGAGTTATCAATGAGAAATAAAACCAAATAAATTATTTCATTCCTAGTATTTAATTCCTTTGAGATTAGTTTTTTGGAATGAAACTTCCATAAAATCTATGTATTAAGTCATTTAGTAGAGTTTTTTAATATATTGGGTATGGATTAGCTATCCTTATATAATACTAAATTCATTTTTTGAGATAGTGAGATCATCCTTCACATCCCATGTCATCCTTTGATTCTGACATGTGTAAGGTGGAGGATGTATATTGTTTGGAATCATCATTTCATATGTGGAAATTATATCCTTTTAGAAATAATATACATATCTAACAACCAAAAGAAGGTATATAATCATTTTAAGGTATTCCCATTGTCATAGATTATACTGATGTATTCCCCCAAAGAGTTTCAAAATATTCCCCCTAACTGAGAGGTTGAAATATCAATTGAACATATACATGGATCTCCATCAATGTCCACGAATCCCTATAGAATAACCACTGTTGAGTTAGAAAAACTAAAAAAGAAGTTAAAAGAATATGTGGATAAGGGTTATATATGATCGATTGCTTCACCATTGGGTGTGTAGTTCCTCTTCATAAAGAAGTAGGATGAGTCAAGGCACCTCTACCTTTAATATTGTGAAATAAAAAATCAAAATGAAGAACCAGCATCCCCTACCATTGATAGATGTCTTATCTAACAGATTCATGGGGCACAATACTTCTCTTAGTTGGGAATTATGTTAGGATATCACTAATTGATGTTAATGATGGAAGATATTATCAATACAAACTTTCAAGAATGTTGTGTACAATATAAGTTCATAGTGATTCCCTTTGGAATCACTAATTTTCCATCATTTTTATGGACTAAATGAATATAGTTTTTGGAGATTACCATTAATTTCTTGGTAGTCTTTATCGATGGTATAATGATATACACCAAATGTAAGGAAGAGTATGAGGAGACTCAGAACACAATGATAATGTTTATAGGATAAGATTATATATATAAAAATGATAGTTAATGTGAGTTATTGATGGAGGAAGTATCATTATTGGGACAATTAATCACCAATAAAGTGATATCTATGGACTCTAATAAGAAAAATTCAATTGGGGAATGGCCCAGACCATTATCCGTAATAGATATCATGAGTTTCCGTAGACTAGATAAGTATTACATATGATTTGTGAGAAACTAGTCATGATTTTCAATCCCACTAATCAATCTATGCCATGAGGGTGTAAAGTTTTTCTAGACCACTTCATGTAAAGAGTTATTCGGGTAATTGAAAAATAGGATAATAAACACACTAATCATTATGAAAATTTTATGTGGCAAAATTTTCATAATATATAGAGATGATTCTAAAAAGATATTAGGTTTATTATTGATGTAAAATGAAAAATTGATACCCTATGACTCAAGGATTTTGAAATTCCAGGAGAAGGACTACCCAACATATGATCTAGGCCGAGATACAATAATATTCTAACTGAACATCTGGTGGTATAATCATTATGGGGAGACATTTGAGATATATATGAGTCATAAGAGCCTCCAATATACATTCACATAGAACATAGTTAATATGAACCAATGGAGATGGTTATAGATGATTATGGACTATGAATGCTCAATCCACTACCATTATAGGAAATAAAATAAAGTGGTAGATTCTCTATGTAATAAGTATATTGGTACATTATTAGTGATAATAATTGATATGGATCCAATATTCTTGGACTTACAAGAATGGAAAAGGAAATAATAATGTAAGCATAATAATTATTCCTTTATCAATTGATTACACAACCATCCCTTCTAGAGAATATAAAAGATTCTCAAAGATATGACACGAATATATAAAAGAAAGTGGGACCTATAAGAAAATAGAAATCATTGAAGGTCAAAATTTTAGAATATGGAGTTTTACAATTTGGTTCATGACTATATACACCATCATTTCATAAGAAATTGAAGGGGGATTTCAATGATGCACACTACACAACCTTATCCATCCACCAAAGGAGCTAGAATATGTATTGATATCTTCAAGAGAACAATTAGTGGAAAAATATGAATAAGGAGGTCATAGAATATTCATCAAAATTCATTATATGTTCGAAGGTGAATGTGGAAAGGAAAAAATCCATGAGGACTATTTAACCATTAGAAAAACCTGTATAGAAATGGGAAAACATCACCATGTACTTCTTCAATAGTATTTTAGAGATAACAATGGGAAATAATACTATAAGAGTTTGGGGGATCATATTTTAAATATATATAACTTCGTTGAAATTTGAGAGTACTTATCCCTTGACTTAACTTTAGGGATATACATCATAGAAGTAGTGAGGCTACATGAGAAACCACTATCGATTGTATCTATATAAGATATGATATTTACATTTAAGTTCTAGGAAAGACTCTAACATGCTCTAAAATTGAGTTAAACTTCAGTACAGCTTATCACCCCAAGAATAATGGCTAATATAAGTGGCCTATCAAGACACTTGAAGATTTGCTGCGAGCATTGTCAATGGACATTAAATGAGGATATGATGAAAATATTTATCTCATCGAGTTCTCATGCAATAATAACCTTCACTCAATATTACTTTTTCATCCATATGAATAAATTTATATGAATATTTGATGATCACATGTGTTCTTGAATGATGTTAGAAAACCTAATATGTTGGGACATGAAATGGTTGAGTAAGTTGTAGAAGTGGTCAAAACCATTCAGCAACACATCCAAGATACTCAAATTCAACAAATTATCTACATTAACAATCATTATAGAGAACAAGAGTTTATGGTTAGATATAACTTTTTTCTATTTATATCACCATATAAGAGGGTCATGTGATTTTATAAAAATTGGATTCTAAGTCTCATGTACATAAAACCCTTTCAGATTATTGACTTCAGCGGAGCTGTGGCCTATTGACTAGCACTCCCACCATCCCTTTCTCATATACATGAAATATTTCACATATTTATCTTGGTTGAGTATATAACATATCCCTCACATGTTCTAAATTCAGAGGTGGTATAGTTGTAAAATGATCACTCTTTTGAGGAGAACCCGATTAAAACCTTAAAATATATAAATAATTGTATACACAATAAGAAAACCCTTATAGTCAAAGAAATTTGGTGATTCTATAAGTACTAGGAAGAGACATTAGAACTAGAGGAATATAATAAATAGAAGAGATGCCAACTATTTTTTCATTAGTCTGTAGAACAAAATATCAAGAGAGAAATTTCCTAAAGGTGGAAGACTGTAATGATAAAAAAACCTTTTCAATCGAATTTCCCTTCTAAATATATAATTGTTTCATATTCATCATAATAATATTATATAATGTATAATCACCACATGATCTAACTAATTATTATTATTATAATAATTTCAAAATTAAATTGAAATAATAAAAATTTACATAAGAATTGAATGTATTAAAATGGGAAGAATTAGAAAAATAAGGTATTAATATTGGGGAAATTGGATATACCGAATCCTACAATATAATCCCACTCAAAAATAACATCGTATAACTGAATTAGAATTTTAGTAATAAAATATATATTTTGAATACAAAAATAAATATAATATTTTAAAGAAAATATAAGTTAAATATAATTAATTAAATATGAAGCATTGATATAAAGTATAAATCCCATATAAATGATATAAATTTGACAGTTAGTATAGTAATCTGATAATTGGAATATTAATATAACAATTGGAATAGTAATATCACTTTTAAAATTTGTAACATGATCCTTAAAATAGTATTTCACCTATGGAAATGTTAAATAATATTTGGTTATCTTTTAAATTTAATATATGATATATTTATATCGTGGTACTAGTAAAATAATGTTTTAAAAATGATAAATCAAGTGCTTATAAATTTTCAAAATTTAAATCTTTTACTGTAGTTTAATAATAAATATAATGATATAAAAGAATGTTTATTTTCAGAAAATAGAATTATAACTCAATATTAATTTTCATTATAATGAAAAATTTATTTTATTATACCATAAGTAATTTTTTAAAGGTTCATAAAATTGATCATAATTTTAATTTTATTCATTTTTCAAATAAATGAGGATTTTATTTAAAAATGAAAATTATCCCAAGTAAAAAAATAATTTTTATAAAATATATTTCATTTTGGTAATATAAACATGAAAAATTGTGATGGTGATTTTTTGGTAGTTTATTTTTTTGAAAAAGTTGAATTTTTGTTGAATAATAATATAGTGTAAAAACAATATTTTAACATTATAAGAAAAATAACCAATTTTTCGATTCATGGATGATATATGTGGCCATTATATTCAGATCAGATTCACCATTTGTTGTATATAGCTATAATAATAAATACTATTGATATAATTGAGCCAAAATAATATGCCATTGAATGTAATAATCAAAAACACACTTCCCCCTTATAAATAACAAAAATCACAACCCTTTCTCCTCATTCCATATATGCCATAAATCATGCTAAATATTTCCCCAAAATACATTCCAAAAATTTCCACCCAATTATTAATATATAAGGTCTCTTCCAAATACCAATTCAATGTGCCCTATGTTATAACTTAAGATGGGATGAATTAATGAAGACGTAAGATTCTATACTAGTTTCTTTTAACTTTATTATTTTTTTCCACACCTTATAATCACAATAAAAATAAAAATAGAAAACATTAAATTCTAAATATATTTAAAATTTATCATTATTATGGATTATACATTTTAAACTCTCCCTTATTTCATTTCAAAAATAAATGTTTTTTCTTACAATATGGTTGGTTCCCCACCTCCATGAATAATGCCCTATATTTTCATCTATCTCATTCAAGAATGGTCATAAAATTATTATTATGCTTAAATAAGATTATAATAAGTATATTATAAATTATTTAATGTTTTTGAATGAATATATTTCCATAATATTAATTAAAAAATCTATTTCATGAAGGTTGGTTAAATATCTTAAATGAACTAACCTCATATTGTTATTGTTTTCAATAAATGAATTATTCCTATGTCAGAACATATATTGATAATTGGGATAATTTATTTTTTTTGAATGTTTTTACTAATATTCCGTATCAATTTTTTAGTTGTATGTACATTTGACATGAACTTCAATAATTATCCACAAGTGATCTGACCTCAGAACCATAAAAAGAACAATTTTGAAACAATAAAACTAAAAATTATATATCCATGAAATGGTAATAAATTAAGATAAAAAATTATAATAAAACAAATATAGATCATAAAGGTTATAAATTAAGTATGTAATGAATCTTATTTTATTATAAAAGATTTTAAAAGCAAATAAAAAATAGATCCAAACATAATGCAATGAATCTCGCTGAACAAAATTCTTACTTTAGGTTATGAAATTTCTCTCTATAACTCAAATTATATATCTCTTTAATTTCATGAAAAAATTATAAATTATATATATCTCTCTCTAAAAAATATACCTATTTAATTTTACCTTCTTTAGATGGGTTAATACATTAATTATGTTCATTTTCAAATACCTTCTTTAAGAAACACTTTTTTATTCTTACACGAGACACGATTATGAAACCCATTTCTTTATAAGGGTAATTCTTGTGTTTATAAATTATGGTTTATCTCATTTTGTGGAACAGATAATCATCTAAATTTTATTATGGGTTCCTCCAGATATAACTCCAATGAATTGGTTATTTATATTTGTCATGAGACATTATGAAAATGATTAGGGAATGAACTTAATCCATGATGGATCACATGGTTGTATTTGGAAGGTTGTAAAATATAATTTCTATTTTAATGAAAATATATCTTACATTCTAACTAGGGTATTCTCTCAAGGATAAGGTTGTGGGAGTTGTACTAACCTATAACTTGTGCATATTTATTTTTTTTCCTCAATTTTAAAACAAACCCAATTATTTGTATCTTTGATTGGTTATCAATTTAAGAAAATTAAATCAAATGAAGAAAATGTCCAAAAAATAATGGTTGAAATATGTTGGATCTAGGATAATCCAAAAAATTCTTCATTATCCAATTATCTTCTAATATGAAA
Source organism: Viscum album (assembly GCA_963277665.1). NCBI lineage: Eukaryota > Viridiplantae > Streptophyta > Magnoliopsida > Santalales > Viscaceae > Viscum > Viscum album. The sequence goes on from OY728128.1 coordinate 1,751,587,246, forward strand.
ATTAAATCTATATAATTATTCTATTTATATCCTCTCTAGAGTTTCTAGGTATGGACATACAATAGAGAAATCTCCCTTCATACATCTAGTTCCACCTCATCCATAGTGAACAGTTAGGGAGCCCAGTTTATCAATTAGTTAACTATATCAAAACCTAGATTAATCATATGTAATTCATACCTCAATCCATATAGATCCACTATTTTTCACTATGAATTTAAATACGGATCAACAAAATATTGGATAAATTTGAGGATGATACTACTCAACGGATATAGCAAATGAATATCATCAATTTGTGTCTTTCCATTTTGATACCATATCAAGGACGAAAAATAGATATAATTAAAGAATAAAGTACCTATGTGATATCCCTGAGGGAAATATATTTTGATTTATTTCTCTAGAATTTTCTGTTGAGTAGATCACATTACAAACACGACATGTATATTTGAGGAAAAAATAGAATTTGGGAAGAAGATAAGAACACAAAAAAATATGAAGAAAATAATTTAAATTTAAATTCATATATAGAAATAAAATACGTATGGAAATTATAGATAAGGAGGAAAAATGCCAAATTTTTAAAATGGGTGGGGGAAAGAATATTTATAATAGCAGCCTTATTTTCCTCAAATTTAGCGTCGATGTGAGTAACTCGAATTGATGCCACATGTTCATCAATGATGGTTGTTATCAATTTTTCTTATAGAATTTCCTCCAAAGACAATGATCTAGTTATTTTTATGGTAATATAATTTAGTACATAAGAACGTAGTTTACATTATTCTATGCTCTAAATTTTGGAATGTGGATTTGTATTTCTGTGGGATTGGATCTTAGTGAAAAAGTTGGAAGACCGGGATTTAATCTACGATTTCACTGTAATTAGCTCAAAAATAAATCATATAATTTTAGTAGAAAATTATTTTTATTATAATAAATATTGTTTCCATTTATTTTATCTATATTATCATTTTATTAATCCTTGTGGAGATCAAAAGGAGAGGGGGTATTATTGCATGAGTTAGGCTAGGTTTAGAAGAGGCCATGACGACTTCCTAAGATGCACCCTTTATTAGAATAGGCTTGAGGCTTCAACTTCTTTAGGATTGAGATCCCCATCCAAGATAGATATGGCTAATACTTTATGATCTTAGATCTAGATGGCCATATAAGAACCACTAATTTGTATTCAGATCATGGTAGTTGTTTTCAAGTTTTGAGTGAATCGACATCGATCCTAGATAAGTCATATGCGAGATTTGGTAGATCTGATTCATCCAAATCTGATTGAGAGGTCTCTCTTCTTTTAGAACCCAAGCTGTTTACATCCCTAAAAAATCAGCATCCATAATTTCAGATGGTTCTGATCATGATGGATCTAATAGGCACCCAAACCACTTTTATTTTGTGGTGATAAAGGAGCTAATTAATTACTGAAGGATTCTCATCTAAGGAAGTTACAAATGGATTCAAATTAAATCAGTGAGTCTCAGAGGTCTCATGCCATCTTCAACCACCTTCAGTTCAAACTAGTTCCATGGTAATATTATAAATCATTGTGGGTTGAGGAGATGTGGTTGTTAATGGTGAATCATTTATGAACAATATGTTTGGTGGTGAACCTGAGTAGAGCTCAAAATAAGGCGAAATGGGGCTCACGGTAAGCTGAAATAGGGATCACAGGTTGTATAATAACCATAAGAAGAGGATGCATCAGTATCTTTTTTGGAGGTTCTCATGGTCAGTGTTATAACTATGAGTAGAGGCTCGGTGGAGAGTGTCTCACGATAAGATCTAGAGATAACCATAATTGAGGGCCACAATATGTATACTAACTATGAAAATAGTCTTGAATGGTCAGTTGAAAATCAATGAAGATTGTAGGATTACTGACTGTGGATGGCATGGTCACTTCGAGCCTTTTCATTTTTTATCCTGCATAAAAAATCATCTTTCTCAATGCAGAATTTTTTTTCCGAATAATTTATTTCAATTCATAGAGATATTAATTTTAAACATTTGTTTTAAAATTAATTTTAATTAATTTATTTTTATTTATGTTTAAAATAAAATATTTAATTAATTAATACTAAAAAACTTAATCCATTTATGAAATTAAATACTAATTTAATATTTCAAATTGTTATTTACAATCGTAGAAATTAATCACCATTTGAATGTATTTCATTTTTCAAAATACACTAAAAATTAATATATCAATGAATTTTTTTTAACTATTTATTAATTATATTTAGATTTTATAGATTCTTTTAAAATCATTTTATTTCCCAATAATTATTTTAATTATGGGGTATTTACAATTAATAGTAGGAATAATGATTAAATTATCAGCTCACATAACTACCCCATGCATAATGTATTTCCCAAATATGATATTTTACCATTTAATTTCAATTTATCAAAAATAATGAAAACAAATGAAATATTACATATATATAAATTTAGTAGTCAAAGAATTATTAGATAGAGACCTGATCTACTGTTATCGTGCCTTACATGTTACTCAAATGATTTCTTCACCTTAATTTAAAAAAATTATTATTAGATGTTTCAATTGAATTATATTTAAGTCAAATAAAACTTTTATCACAAAGCACTACCATTTTCCAAATTTCCTAAGTTTCCTCAAACCATTGTTTTATTTATCACTTTATTGATACAACTTAAATGAAAGAGCTATAAGTCAGTTTCCCCCTTCATGGGTTGAATATTCCTCTCACGAAGATGAACTCATTTTTGGTAAGGGGATTTATTTTATTTCTTTTCCCATCCATAGTTTTGTGAAATAAATAGGCATAGAACTTATTGATATTGAAATTGGATTTAAATAATTATTAAAATTTACCTAGTGACCTTGTCTTAGAGGCCCATCATGAGATCCCAATTTCTAATTTTCATTCTAAGTTTAATGATATTATTTAATTTTAACAAATATTGTCTCTATAATGTGTTTATTTCTCACAGAGGTCATAAAACCTCAAATTAATTTCAAAATAATAGTGAAATTTAGTTATAAAATTGATTATATAAAAATATTTAACTCACACTCATTTTTCTAGTTCTATGAAAAAACTTCTGTAAAGGTAATCACTGATTTAACTTTGAAATCATATAAATTTAATTATTATAGAACAAATTATTTTCATTAATTATAGAATAATATTTTGAAAGTAGGTAGGATAACCTGATTTTTTGAAAAATTTAAAAAATGACAACATAAGCTATACAAAAGATCAATTTCTAGAACTATATTTTCATAACATGTATTTATTTGGTTTTCTAAATTAAAGGTAGAATTAAAATTTAAAATTGAAAAGCATATTTACAATATTTATAACCAAATTTTATTTATCAATGTTCATTTATTTATATATTTTGAAACATTTTATAAATATTATTCTAGAACTACTGTAAGAAAATTTTAATATCATCCCACACAAATATTTTTTATAGTTAATATATATTTTAATAGAAATGAATCAAAATTAAAATTTATGACCAATTCGAAAGGGTGGATACAATCTAGTATTTATTTACCAGTTGGTTTGAGTGAGGCTATCCACTGGGAGTACAATTGACAAGGGATCTATGCTCTATATTTCATTTCATGTTAGAAAAAGTATAGAAAATAAATACAACATTATAATGATTTTATCAAAATGTACTATATATAAAATGAAAAATAAGGGGAGGGTATGAGAGTCTTGGATGTTTTCCTCCCAAAATTTACTATATTTAGACATCCCACTATTGGAAAATATTTTGACCATCCCCAATCCGTATGAGGATGGATCTTGTGTTGTATATGTTACCACATAATCTTATATCCAGAACACTTCATTTTTAATTCTTGTTTGTACCATTGAATAGAGTGATGTAGTGAGTCTAATGCGTCTTATCCCTTGGTAATGGAAAACATGTCAAAATGCAGGGAGAGAAAGTTTAGGTTTGCGACACTATTGAGTTCATTTATAATTTATATTGCTTATTTTTATTAGGACTCCTCCACTTGTACTACGTTATAGTATTCAAAGAGGGGGAAATTTATAAGTAAATTAAACTGATAATATTTATAAGAAGGAAAGTTTAAATTATATAAAACATTTTCCTCTATATCTTCATTAAAGAACCCTATGATTTCTTCTATTTTTTCCATACCTACCTCTATATAGAATTCAATCTAGAGATCAGGTATTTTTCCCTTCACCATGGGTCCATGAACATCTTCATATTGAGTCACTTAATGTGACGATTTTATACTTTCTTTATTAGATTGATTAAACATCCAGTATTTCCTAGGTATTCAAGACACTCAGGTGCCTTCTTACAGGGTTTATGTGATAGTTTTTTTGATGTTATCTTAATCAATCACCAACCTTTTCTTTATGATGGGTGGTCTCATTTTCAAATTCCAATAGATGAAGTTTATCCTCTACAAATACCATCTCTAATTTTCCTTAATGGGTGATAAAAAACGTTTTTCATATTCTACATGTAGGATAGGTATAAAATATTTTTTTTCTTATGGTTTCATTTAAATCATAATTTATATCAATAAAAAATTTATTTATAATAAAATTAAAGAAAGTAAGGTTTTGAGGATATTATCCCTTTAAATTTAATGAATAACCCTTCATGGATCTGTACACCAGTTCATGGAATATGTAATCAAGGATGAATAATGGAAGATATTACACTTATAAATATTCTCATTCCCCAATATACTCTTAATAAAAGAGGTTGTGATCTAACTCTTTAGCTTCTTGTTTCATCCAATTCATACTATGTTCATAGAGGGTAGTGACTAGTTTCTCTTTTATACCATTTATTCCCTTAATCATTTATACATGTTCCTATAATTGTACGGTTCCTTTGACATTAAATAAATATAAACTTATTGACTATCTCATAATATATTTTTATGTAATATCTCTTTATGTTTTATGGTGTGGGGGTAGGTTTATTCAATGGTTTTTGGGTTCATTTATGTATTAGTTTCCATCCAGCCACCCTTTTATATGTCCCAAATGTTTTTTTTATTTCCATTGAAATTTCATCTATTGGTTTTCCTGTGGAAATGTGAAATGTGAAAAATAATGGAAATAAATGAATGAATGGTCACACTTCAATTCTTATCCCAATTTTAGGAAAACAGAAAGGATATGAAAAATTAAAAAAGAAATGGAAAATAATAAAACACTATTTATATTCATGTTACAAGAAGTGAAAACCATAAGTTCCTCCAAATACAGAACTCCAATTTTATCACATGGTTGTTGTGGTTCATGGTCATCCATATTTTATATCTTACTCATAATATAGCATAGTGGGTGAATGAGGTCATATCGTCATGATAAGGGATTAGGAGTCCCACTATCCAAGAACTAATATATATTTATTTTTTCTAAATATTTAAATAGTCATAATTCTTTGTCTAATTTTAGTTGATATCGATTTAATGAATTAAAATAATTGAAATCGATGTTAAAAAACTAATGGGTGAAAATGGATACTTCTGGGGTTTATCAAACAGATAATTCATTATCCACTTAAGTTATAGTATGAAAAAGGAATTATTATCATTATTTTATTAATACCCTCTATCTAATTTGAGGGCCAAGATATAGTGAAGATAAATAAATCATGATACATCTAGTTCAACCTATTTCATAGTGGAGAGGAAATAAAAAATCATTATCATAGAATTTAGTATCTCAACACCCAACTCTATCGTATGATGTTCATCCCCCAATCTACAATGATTCACTATTATGCCCTTTTCATTGAAAGAGGAAGGGAGATAAGTGATTTGTTAAATTCAAGGATACAACTGATCATCAAAATAGCTAATGGGTATCATTGATATAATTCATTCCATTTTTTAACAACAAGGTTGAAACCTAGAAATTATTAACTAATAAATTTCCTAGGTGATCACCCCTAGAGACATAGACCACATATTAGTTCTCCAGGATTTGGATATGAAACGATCATTTTAAAAATATGGAATGGTTAATTGAAAAAAACATAGATAATTTTGGAATATTATAAATACACAAATTTAATAGATATAGAATTTAATTTATACTTAAATTAACATAGGAAAAAATGTGGAAGAAAATGAAATCTCATTTTAGAATATGAAAAATGTTTTGAATGTGTGAGGGAGAAAATGTTTTGTTGAACCAGCCTTATACAGCCTGTAATTCAGTTTTGAGGAATTATTCTATTATAGAGTCCTTATATTCATAACTTATAGTTAGGAAAAATTTTCATAGGATTTTCTCTTAAAAACTACCAACCTCTTTTTATTTTTATAGTGAATAAATTAAGTTCATTAAAACATAGTGGATGTTATTATATTATTGAAATTTTGGAATTTTGATTTGGATTTCAGAGGGACTTGGGATATGGGTTTGGAAATCAATAGAAAATTTGGGCATACTGGGATTGGTATTAGGATTCCATTATAATTTTCAAAATATTCAAGAAATAATTTTATCAGAAAACTATATATATATATATATATATTTACTTTTACTTCCTTCTTTAATATATTTTTATTCATTTCTGTTGGGATTATGAGGGGAGGTGTTACTCTTACCTATACATGACTAGGATTACAGGAGGTAGAAAAAACTAGTTCAGAATCAACCTTTCCCAGAATTTTTTAGATGCTTTATCTTTTTGAAGATTGTAATCCCTCTTCATGACAGGTGTGGAATCTCCTCTATGAGCATAGCTCATTATAGACAAGACATCTCTACTTATTTGGATCCAGATTGTGGAAGCTAGTTTCATGAGGATGGTGTTTCAACATCAATCTTGGAGTGGAGCTATCTAAACATTGGTAGACCAAGTTCATCGACATCTAGTGTAAATTCCTTCCTTCTTGAAGAACCATGACAGTTCACAAATCTAAATAACTGGCTTCCATCATTTCCTTTGGTTATGATCATGAGGGATCTCAATAGGCACATGTCTATTATTTGGATTCATTCGAATAGTGTCGATAATGTTTCTTGTTCACTACATGATAAATATAATCTATGTATGGTGTTGTTGGATTTGATATGAATCAGTGAGTCTCAGATGTCTTGGGTCATCTTCAACCACCTTCAATACCTACTAGTTCAGTGGCTCTTATGTAAAGCATGGAGGGTTGATCTAGAAGTTTTATTGGGTAGAGATGTGAACATGAATGAAATTATATAGATGTGACCATGATCAAGGATCATAGTAAGGATAAATGAGGCTCACAATTATTATAATGACAGTGATATGTGGTTGTGGCAGGAAAAGTGTTGGCAATTCTCATTGAAACACCTTGAGATTTTGAGAATTATTATTTTGTAATTAATTTAACTTTTGAATATATTTCATTTAACAAGATATTTTAAATAATTATATATATATATATATATATATATTAAAACAATAATTTAAACATTCCTTTCACACGCAATACCATCTTGGCTTTCACTATAGACAATACCAACTTGGCATGTGCTACAAGCAACACCAACTTGGCATATGATGCATGAAACACTGAGTTTCTACAAAACATATCTTTTTATTGTATTAATTATTTAAATAATATAATTATAACATAGATGATAAAAATATTAATAAATATTTCTCAATTTTTTTATTTATATAAATAAAATATATTGATAATGAAAGATAATATTTTTGGTAACGTCCTTATGTTTAAAAACATAATTTCTCTAAATAATCTTATACTAATAATTATATTAATTTGAGGAAAATTTAGATATGTAATTGGATACAATAAAGTTTATTTTTTAATTAATAAAATCCAAATTATACTGGTGTGATATTTTGGGATTTTTCTGGGAAACATTATTTGTTGACGAATAGTGAAAAATCCTTCTTTTTAGATAAAAACTACCTATTATCAAATTAACTATTAACTATAAATTATTTTATAAATATTTTACAAAGTCAAATTAGATGAATATTACATATACTAATAAAATTAAATTCAAAAGGATGAACATGACTTTAAAATTGAATCAAAAATATAATCAAACATTTCAAATTGTTTCTACTTTAAAACCCCGTTATTTCGTCCCGTCTGGGGAATAGAACTATTCTTAATTTTCATATTCTATGATTTTAATTTCTAAAATATTTAATAAACCATTTTATTCACTATAATATTTAATTTATAATATTACCATGTTAAATTTTTATAGATATTATTAAAACTGATTAAAATTAATCACAGCGGTTAAGGCCAAATTAAGATTAATTAGGGACTAAAACTTAAAAGTAAGGGCCCATATGACCTATAAAATTTTCTAACACAAATTTAATGTCCATATATCATCCATAAACATTCCATTCATGATTTGGGTTTGTATAGTAAAACATTTTTTAGGTAAGAACATGTGTGCAACTAATTTGTTTCTTAAAATTCCATGTGCTTCCTTTTCATTGCCTATAAAGGTCATAACCACAACCCATTACTAAAACATATAAATACTATTATGATTTAAAAATACCGTCCCAAATTACCTCCAAAAAATATTCCCCTATACCATGAAGCCTTATATTGGATATAAAACCTCTTAAGGAAGCCTTTTGGCACAAACCAAAAGAATTTACCCGATTAAGAGGTAACATTTTCTCTTAATCCCATTTCTTTTATTTTTCTTATCCACCCATAAACTATATTTATTCTCTTACTGTGTGATAAAATTAGTATCATACATATAATAGGATGTTTTTATGAAATGTTTTTTACCTACACTTATAAACACCTCTATATATTGGTTGTTAAACATACTGTTTTTCTGTACAATGAACTTCCACCTCATGGAATAATTATTGTTCATTTCTCCATTTCCAAAAATATGGTGGAAATTATGATGTAAACTCTATTTAAATTTCTAAAAAATTATATTTATTATTCTTTTTTATTCCTTTTACAAAACATATCATTTTACCATCCATTTTGTGTGAATATGATAATCTCATTTGAGGAAGTGTGGACTACCGCCCCTCAAAGCGATGTGATTCTTTCACACACCAAATAGTACAAATTAAGGATTGGTGTAATGAACATATATTATAAAAATGATAGAATAATTATACTGTAATAATTATATATATATACATATTTCTTTTACAAACTTTCTTTCAATATATAAAAAAAGTTGACAACGTTAATGTATATGTATGGATTACCGTCTCTATGAACGGTGTAATCCATTACATACTTCATTACACTATAGATTATTGTAATATTAGTATACTGTATATAACTTATATTTATATTATTTTATAAATTATGGGATCATTATACAAGTATAAGGATCAATGATATAAAAACATAAGACACATGTGAAGAATAAAGAGAATATTACACAATGTGAAACCTTAACAGAAGATCATTAACAAGAGATAAATATAAGAATGTAATCAAAAAATATATGGTAATAATAAAAGAATATTATCTTATAAAATATGTATAATAAAATGATTTTTATATACAAGAATCATGTACGAGTACGGAGAGAGTGAAGACACAAGGCAAGGGGATTTCATCCCACTTTGAATTTCGGTGAGATACATGTTATGTTCAGAAATCTTTTTTTGTGGTATATTTACTGACCATGATTGTATTATATGTATCTTATACATAAATTAATTAAAATTCCCATTTTATAATCCTTCTTTCTAGGGGTTTATGTTTCAAAATATACCAATTTTTTTAAAAAAACGAGTCTTAATTTTCATTCCTTGAGACTCATGTTATGTTATACACCTAAACACTTTTTTAGGGTTCATATATTACAATTTGACATTAAAAATCATGAATCTAAATATTTTCATGATATTATATGATTTATGTAATTTCATTTCCTTACATGGAGATAATTATCCCAAGATACCATGTTATAGGAATTTATTGAGACAAGATCACTGCTTTTTGAGATTGTTTGTGTTTATCATTCCTTTGATAAACACTTATTATCCATCTCACAGGAATATTCATTATCTTCATTAAAATCTTTTATTTTATGATATAATCATGTATTGTTACCCTTTTCTACTCTTTGGTACATAATTTAGTTATGAAAACTTTTTTTAGGAAAACTCAACCTTACCCTCTCCTTGTTCAGAAATAAATATTTTCTGAAAATTATATCTAAGAATATTATAACATTACCCATTAATATCTAAAATATATTTTTACCCTTTTTTGTCTTTTACTAGTCTCTTCAAATGAATAGTCTTGTTAGATTCCAATCATTGAACTTTTTTATCCATTTATCCTTGGAAAATGAAGATTCTTTTTAACCTATACGACATGTACATATTTACCTACCTTCATCTCTCCAAAGACCCTTTACTTTTTTTAAATGGTTCATCTTTAGGAAAATAATTTTTAAAATTATTTTCCATGAAATATTGTTTTCAAACTATTTTCATACAGTCTTCACAGGTTTTCAAAAAAAATTACATTCCAAATTTTTTGAACATTTCTTTGAATGATTTCTATGTATTTTCAAAGAAATGGTTTTTATAAAATTGTTTAATATTTCTTTATAAGATTTTAGGTGTTTAAAATAATAGTTTATAAATTTTTTTGAGGATTATTTTTAATTTTTTCAAGGAAAAAGGTTTTCAAATTTATTTCATTTCTTATATATATGTTTTCTAGGTATTTTTTAAGAGAACAATTTTCAAATATTTTTATGTATTAATAATCCTTTTTCAGAAAAGAAAGGTTATTTTACTCAAGAAATATTTTTAGATTATATTTCATAACCATTTTCTATATAAGATGAAATATATTGATGTTACTCATGCCTTTCTAGTAAATTATATAAAGCTTCCATTCATATCCTTTTGAGGAATGAGTTCTTCTTAATTACATGGTATTTATGAATCCCATTTCATCTTCATGGGTAATATTTTTATGAAAACAATTTATTATTCCTTGGTAATATTATTTTGAAACTCACTTATTTTAATAGGTTATGTTTATGATGAAATTATTATGAAAACTATCCCTTTCATCATGTTAAGATATGTTTACATGTTTATGATACCCATTTAATTTCATGTGTTATGATATGATTATGTTTGATCTTGTGGAAAATATATGAATGATTTCCTTATTTGAAGGGTGGGACCTATATCTCACTTCAATGTATTGGGTAAAGATATGTATCTTCTGCGATTGACAGAGATGGAATGAGGGTTTACTCGGTTTAGTACTCCTAGGCTGGAATGAGGGTTTACTAGGTTCACTAATAAATGTATGGAATGAGGGTTTTCATGGTCTAATAATACATGGCTGAAATGCGTGTTTACTCAGTTGAATAATACATGGTTGGAATGTAGGTTTACTCTATTTAGTAATATAGGGATCTAATAAAGGTTCACTCAGTTCAGTAATACAGAGAGTGAATGGGATTTTACCCGGTTCAGTAAAGTACATTTCCCAATAATATGGTCTTGGTTGTGATTCATTTGAAACTATGGAAATAATATTATATTATTATGTGTTTCCACACCTCCATATCTTACTAAAATGTTATCCCATGATTAATGAATAAGATCTCCAATATATATGGTATGATCTTCCATTGTCAATATCATGTTCTCATACGCTTATTCTCTTGTTTATGCTAAAATTTCTCCCTTGTTTACGCTTTCTGAGAAGTTGACCTCAACCATTTTTCATTCCTACCAGAAGTTATGAGGATAGGTATTTTTTCTGATGTGTCTAAGATGGGTGATATTCACGAAGAACTTAATGGGATATAATGTAGCTCACATATGTACTAGTTCTATGTTTCCATGTTTCCAAAGGCATTATACGAACTACTGTCTTCATGCATCTTCTTGTGTAATGTTTAAGTATTACGTATATTTAATGTAATGTCTATGTTTTTAAAGAGAGGGATTCTATAGTTGGTTTCCAAGAAAATTTATAGTTAATATTTGGCAAATATAATGAAAAAACAATAGTAAGATACTAGGTATATTTCCAAGGATATGTCTAGGGATTTATCTAAGTATAAGTATAAGGATGATTAACGTTTAGGAAAATGTTCTTGAATTTTGGTATAGAGTGATTGGTTTCCAAGAAATACATCCATGTCTTGATACTAAAATTAGTTATGGATCTGGAACAAATGTACATATGGGTAACAAATCCTACAGGATGTCCCATGCTTCACTTATTGTAGTCTGTTACACAACAATGGGTCTTGCTACACACTATGTTTGACACTCTTGAGGGATATGCTTTGGGAATTCCCAAATTCTTCATGAACCGTCGAGAAGGATTTAGATACATGTTTTCAAATAATAACCTAGGATTAACCAAAGGTGCCATTGATTATGGAAGGTGTTATGATGTAAAAATTCTATATGTAAATCTTTTCATGTATATATAGTTTTTTACAATGATAAGTAATTCTCACACTATGATTTTGGTTTTAGTTAATAGAGGGATCCCAAAGAAATTGGATTAATGTTGAATGTGATGGAAGGACTTAAAATGGGTAGTCAAGGGGGATGCTCACTAGATTTAAAGATGTTATAATCATGCCTAATCAGTTTTCACTAAACATGAATAACAATTTTTACTTTGAACAACTCTTAGAATCTCTAAGTAAGATAAAGAAAGAGTTTTTTTGGGCGTTACGGTAATAGAAACCATGGAGGAAAAGAATATTTGGTTTTTTTGTATCAAGAATGTTGAAGTAATAACATAAGTAAATGTATTACAGGAACAAGAAGGTGTTTTGACTATAGAAAACAAGGAAATAAAGCATGTGACTACCAGGAAAAAAATGATGGGTTCACTTAATGAAATGGATGGGAATTTTTTCCTCCCTAAGTCGTCATCGAAGGTCAAGTGTTTTAAATGTAGAGAAAATGGTCATTATGCGACCCGATGTCCCAAGAGGACTATTACTATAGAGAAATAGAAAGGTTGTTTGTAGATGATTATGAGGATACAAATGAATGGTGAAATGAAATATGAATTATTGTAAATGGATTAAGGATGTAATACTCAATGTATTTATATATTTGGATTAAAAATTTAAGGATGATGAAATATAAAAGTATTGTTCTACTTATTTTTTTCACCTAGTATTTTCATGTATTTGTAGAATGTTCCCTATGGATTGGTGAATTATTTTAATGATAAGATGAAATTTTTACTAAGGGAATGTAAACATTAATATGTTCTTTATGATAAGATAATTTTCTATGGATAAATACCAATGGGATATGAATAAGTAAATTAGACAGTATTGATTAACATGGAACTATATAAGGACCTGTTTATAGGTGGTTTATGCTACCAATAATGATGTTTAAAACTTTTTTGGATTTATTGAGAAAATCCAATATACTTTGAAATGAGGTATCATGCATGTTTTCTGAAAGGAATAATGGTAATTCATGTAGTTATCATGTTTTAGGAGAATATAAGATGTTGTTATTCAAATTCGTGGAATGTCAAAACCAATAGATACTTTGTGTTCTATATGGGAAGCATTTTTAAGCTCATTTCATGTCTCTCTTTCTAATGTTTTGTATTATCACATTTTAGAATGGTTATAAGGTTAACCATTAATGAAAATTTTATGTTATGATCTGGAGGAAGTATTTGTGCACTGAGTTTGTGTTGAAAACCTTAGTTAAAAGGATAATAAGTTATAAAAATTGTTTAATGTATTTCTATATTATATTTTATATTATTGCGGTTTGAAAAAAAAGTACATCATGTAAGTCAGGTGATAACCGACCATGTTTGGAATGGCATCTTGGTCTTTAACCCATAAACGAAGGATGATAAGGGTTTCAAGACTTCCACAGGCCTACACAATGTCATGGTTAATGTGTATTTATCTGTAATGATTAAATATTTATAAATAACGATTAGTGTTTTTTTTATTTTTATATATTAACTCATTTGGTTTTTTAGAAACAAATAGATATACTTCTTATTCATTATGTGCCTTAATAGTTGTTAAAACAATATTTTTGTGCTTTCATAATCAATGTTAATTTCTAGACATTCATTCCATGAGGTAATAAATGTATTATAAATATTTCAATGAAAATAATTACAATGAAGTTTGTTTATAGAAATTTATCATGAATTACTCAATGTCCTAAAAGTGAACATTTTTTGTCCTGATACCTTACTTTTCGTTGATCTGATGACCTTTTAAATCATCATATATTTATTAATTTGAGGCCATAAAAATTACCTTTATAATTCACTTTTTTAGTTTAATGACTTCAATTAATCCCTATAAATATTTATGTTTTTCCACCCTGTCCAAAATTCACTCCCAACGTATGTTCTCTTATGTGGAATCACAATTATCTGTTACTTCAGGTAACTGTTCTGGTTAAAAATATTCCTTTTTAAGGGATATTTTAGTATCAATTTTTGTTACGTGGGTTTATATAAATGAAACTTTCATTTATAAACCCTTGATTACCCTGATAAAATTTCGACGATGAAATTCATTTTATGTGTGGTAGAATGTGACACCCTGAGATTTTGAGATTTATTATTATTTTTGAGTTAATATAACATTTAAATATTTTTCATATCACATGAAACTAGATATATATATATATATATATTAAAACACTCTGTCAAACATTTCATTCACATGCAATAACAACTTGGCTGGTGCTACACACAATTCCAAACTGGCCTGCACTACAAATAACACCAACTTGGCCTACGATGTATGCAACAATGGGTTTTTATGAAACATCTCATTTATTATTTTATTATTTAAATAAGATAATTATAGAATATAAATTAAAATTAGTAATAAATACATTTCAAATATTTCTATTTTATATAAATAAAACATATTGATAATGAGATATAATATTTTGGGTGAAGTACTTTTTATGTTTAAAATCACTGTTTCCTTTGAATGAACTGATTCTAATAATGAAAGTAATTTTTGACAAAGTAAATAAATTTAATTCGATAAAATAAACTTATTTTTTAAATTCATATCTTCAAAATAATCCTAGGGTGAATTTTTGGTATTTTTTTGTGAAAATCCATTTTTTGATGAATAGTGAAAATACTATTTTTTAGATAAAAAAATGCTTCTTTGTCTAATTGAATATAAATGGAAAATGATATTTTAAATATTTTTAAGGTAAAATTTGAAGAATATTACATCTAATAGTAAAATTAAATTCATTAGGATAAACTTCACTTTGAAACTAAATTAAAAATCCTAACAATCTTGAGATCATTCCCGAACATTAAAACCCCATTATCTCATCACATCTACGGGATAACCACTCATTATAATTTTCCAATTATGTGATTAGAATTTCAAAAATATAACATATACCATTTTATTAATTATAATATTTTAGTCTAATAATTCCTTGTTAATTTTTTCCAAAATGAATAGTAAATTTGATTAATCATAATCCGAGAGGTTAAGTCCAAAATAATCTTAATTTTGGACTAAACCATAAAATTTTGGGCTCTAATAACCTCAACACTTTCCTAAAACCCATTTTTTATATAGATCTCCTATAAGACATCCATTATTAATTTTGTTTGGTTTGGTAATACTTTTTTCATGTAAGAACATGTGCACACCTAATCTGTTTCGAAAAATTCCATTGATCCATTTTCCTTCCCTATAAAAGGCCACCACCTCTACCCATTCCTCACAACTATCAAGACCCTTAAGTTCAAAGAAGACCTGAAAAAATAACTTCCCAAAAATCCTACCTCATTACCATAAATCCTACATTTAAGAATAAAGCCTTTCAAGGAAGCCTTCTGGCACAAAACAAAACAACTTACCCGATTAAGAGGTAACATCTTCTCTAAAGCTTCATTAATTAATTTTCCTTAAACAAATGATAAAATATCTTTATTTAATTATTCTATGAAAACTCCAATATCCTCAATATAGAAGGATTTTTTATGAAATGTTTTTTACTTACAAATACAAAGACCTCCATCTAATGGATGTTGAGGATACTGTTTCTGTGTATGGTGAACTACTGCCTCACAAAACAATGGTTATTCAGTTCTCATATAGCACCAATCATGATGGTAATTATGATTAAAACTATATATATATATATATGTAATATATAATTTTTATCATGTATTTAATCTTTTTTTAATTTTCCAAAACATATCTTTGTTACATTCCATTTTTTGTTAACATGATAATCTTGTTTGAGGAACTGTGGACTAACGCCCCCCAAAGTGATGTGATTCGTTCAGACACAACATAGAATGTATTAAGGATGGGTTAAATGAAATTATATGATATATTAATTCTAATTAAATAATTATATATATATAAATATATACTTATGTTATTTACATACTTTCATTCAATACAACATAAAAAAGGGAACCATCATTCTTGAATACGTACATCTTATCATATCCAAGAGCGGTGTATTCCATTACACATCTAATTATGATATAGATTATTATAATATACTTATAGTATATATAACTGATATTTATATCATTTTAAACATTCTGGAATCAAGATATTTATATTAGGATCACCGATATAACAAATTAAGACACATGCAAAGAACAATGAGTATATTACACGATGTGAAACCTTTACGTAGGATCATTAACAAGTGGTTAATATAAGGATATAATAAAAAAATATATGGTAATAATATAATAATATTATTATGAATAATATGTATAATTAAGTTGTATTTATTATTTAATAAGCTTGTACTAGTACGGAGAGACTCAAGACACAAGGTACGAGTATTTTATCCAACATTTAATTTCCATGAGATAGATGATATATTCACCACTATTTCCTTTTGTGTGGTGTATGTACATATTGTTATTGTATTATATGTATCTTGTAATTAAATTTATGGGTTTTAACATTCCCATTTTATGATCCTTATTTCATGGGAGTTCTGTTTCCAAAGCTACCAATTGGTAAGTATGTTTTTCTCCCAATTTTCCTTCTCTAAGACCGACATTATGTTTTTCACCTAAAATATTTTTCTGGGTTTATATAAATCAATTTTACATGAAATATCAAGAATCAAAATCTGTTTTCATGATATTATATTCTTCATGTAATTTCCTTTCCTTACATGGAGAGCATGATCCCAAGATACCTAGTTGAAAGTGTTTATTGAGAATTCCTCATTTCATTTTGAGACTGCATATATTTATGGTTCCATGGATAAAATATTATGATCCATATCTCAAGAATATTCATGAGTTTCCATGTCTTTTTATTCATGATATTTTCATGTATTGATACCATTTTATACTCTTTGGTACATAACATATTTAAGAATGTATTTCTATGAAAACCCAACCTTACCCAATCTTCGGTCAGAAATATATGTTTTCTAAAAATGGTTTCAATGAATATTACACTATTCTCCAATAATATCAAAAAGAGTATTTTACCCTTTTTTCATTTACCAATCTCTTAAATGGAATCTTCTTGTTGTATTATGGACAAGGAACTATCCTATCCATTTTACCATGAGAAAGTAATGTTTTTTTGACCTCGAATGACATTTATAGATTTACCCATCTCCATTTCTATGAAGCCCGCTTTGAATTTTTTTAAAAGGTTAATCCTTAGAAAATTTTTATAAATTTTTTTTATCAATAAAAATTGTTTTAAAAATGTTTCCAAACTTCTTATACATGTTTTCAAAGAATAATTTTTCTAAATACTTTCAATACATTTTTAAAAAATTTCAAAGTGTTTTTAATGAAATGGATTTCAAAATATTTTTAAGTTGTGATGGAAATTTATTTTCAAAATGTTTTCAAGATTTATTTATAGGTTTTTGAAAATATTTTAAAATATCTAGTTTTCAAAAAGTTTTCAATATTTTTTATATGTTTTAAAGGAAAATAATTATCAAAAAAATTTCAAGAATTATTTATATGTTTTCACAGTATTTTCAAATAAATGGTTTTAAAACAGATTTTCAAACCTTCTTTAAAACTTTTAAAGTGTTTAAAAAAATGGGTTTTAAAATGATTTAAAGATAATTTTAAATATTTTTAAGGAAAAAGTTTTTCAAATTTTCTTATTGTATTCTTTAATTGTTTTCATGGTTTCTTCTATGAAAACTATTTTAGATTTTTGTATATATTAAAATGAATTTTTCAAACAAGAAAAGATATTTTTCTCAAGAAATGTTTTTATAGTATATTTTAAAATTATTTTCCATCTATGATGTCCTCTATTGATGTAACTCATGACCTTCCAAGAAAATATATAATGGTTCCATTCATATCCTTTCCATGAATGATTATTCTTAATTTCATGGCCTTATTAAACCCATTTCTTCTTCAAGGGTAATATGTTTTGGAAACCAAGTTCCATTTCATGGGTTATATTCTTTTTAAATGAACATAGTTTCCAAGGTTATGTTTATAAGGTAATGATTATGAAACCTATATATTTCTATAGGTTATGAAATTTTTACATGTTTATTACACCCGTTTTATTTCATAAGTTGTGATATGATAATTTATGATCTCATGGAACACGTATGTATGATTTCATTATGTACTGATTGAGACCTATATATCCCTCCAATGCATTTGGTAAAGATTTATATCTCATTAAATAGATAGTGCTGGAATGAGGGTTTACTCAGTTTAGTAATATAGGTTTGAAATGAGGTTTTGTTTGTTCAGTAATACTAGCCTAAAATGAGGGTTTACTCAGTTCAGTAATATAGGGCTCAAATGAGTATTTACTTGGTTCAGTAACAAAGGTCTAGAATGAGGTTTTACTTGGTGATGTAATACATGTCTAGAAAGAGGGTTTTCATAGTTCAGAAATTCATGGCTGGAATGAGGGTTCGCTCAATTTAGTAATACAGGGCTGGAAAAAGGGTTCACTCAATTCAGTAAAGGACTATAAAAACAATAAAATTCACCTAAGACCACGGTTTGGAGCAGTAGTCATAGGCTCAAAAATCATGGCTGATATCGCTGTGGCAGTAAGGGGCCTAGTTCTATAGTTATAATTGTGGTAGTGGGGGATATCTACCACTTTTAGACCGTGGTAGTAGGGGTACTACTGCAATGGTTTTAACCGTGGAATTAGGGGACCTACTGCCACAGTTTGAACCATGGCCTTAGTGCCCGTAGTACCACAATTAAACCGCGGAACTAGGCCCATACTTCCATATTTAAAACTATGGCTCTATCATTTAAATGGTATAAAAAAAATCAGTTCTCCCAACTAGTTCCCCACTCCCTCTTCCAGTGGCCCTCCCCCTGCCTGTCCCCCCTACACCCTGATAGCCCCATTGCACCCCTTACGACTAGTTCCTTACCCCCACTACCAGTTTCCCCTCCCCCTTCCCTAGGAAAACCACCATGCACACCCATGTACACCCCCTTGCACCCCCTGGAAATCCCCCTTCACTCCCTAGATAACGCCTTGAACCCCTGGAGAATACCCATGTACCCCTATTCACCCCTAGATAGACCCCTTGAACACCCCTGCACCGCCATACCCCATAGACAGCCCCTTACACCCCCCTAAAACCCCATTGAACCCCCTTGATAACCCCCTTGCACCTCCTTGAACACCCCCTAGATAGCCCCTTTCACCCCTGGACATCACCTTTGCACGCCATTGACACCCCCTTGCACCCCCTTGAACACCCCTTGAAAAACACCCTTTCACCCTTGGACATCCCCCATGCACCCCCTTGACACCCCCTTTCACACCCTTGAACTCCCCATGCACACCGATGCCACCCTCGACATCCCCCTTGAACCCCCGTGAACACCCCCTGTACCTCATGCCCACTGGATAGCCCCATGCACCCCTTGGACAACCCCCTTGCACACCCTTGAACACAAACCCTACACCCCTATGCCCCTACAATATCCCACCCCCTAGAAAGCTCTTTGAACACCCCCCTCGCACCCCCATGCCCCTTGGACAGATACATTTCACCCCTCTGGATATCCCCATGCACCGCGTAGACACCCCTTGATCCCCCTTGAACACTCCCTGCAACCCCATTCCCCTTAGACAACCCCCTTTACCCCCTCAATATCCCCCATTCACCCCCTTGAACACACCCCATGCACCCCCATACGCCCCATGTAGTAGCCCACCCATGGACAACCCCCTTGAATAGACCCTTGCCACTACCCCTACAGTAGCCTCCCACCCCCTTTAACAGCCCCTCCTCTGCCTCGTACACCCCATCCCCCTCTGGGACCAACCCCTTCCTCTTGCCCCCTACCCCCCTAAACCCCTCCCCCTTCCCCTTTCACAACACCTATCCCTCCACCCAGCACACCCCTACACCCTACCCGTTCCCCTTGCAAAAGAACCCAACACACCCTCCTCCCACCTGTTAGTTCCCATACCAGTCCCCCCACCATTTCCTATTTCCTTTCCCCACCCACTTGAACAACCCCTCCCCTACCCCTTGCACCCCCTCCTGGACACCCCATTTCCCCATTTCCCTTTTCCCCTCCCCCATGCACCACTCCACCTACCCCTTTCACCACCCCCTGCCCCCCAAATCACACCCCCAGCACCAAACCCATACACCTTGAAAAAGAACCCAGCACACCCTCCCCCACCTGTTGGTTCCCCCTATGAGTCCCCCACCCCACCTTCTCCTCCCCCTTCCAGTCCCCCCTGCACCCCCAGCCACCCTCCCCCTTGCACCCCTCCCCTACTAGTCCCCTCTCTCACCCCTACCAGTCTCCCCTCCCCCAACCAGTTTCCCCTCCCTCTACCAATTCCCTCTTCTCCAAGCCAGTCCCACATCCAGTTTCCCCTCCCCCTAGCCCCTTCCAGTCCCCCCTTACACCCCTTTCCATACCCCCTTGTCAGCCCTCCTTGCACCCCTACCAGTTTCCCCTCTGTCCCCTTCCTCTACCAGCCCCCACCCCTGCTAGTCCACCCACCTTGCCAGTTTCCCCTCCCCCAACCCCTGCTAGACACCCTCCACCCTGCTTCTACCAGTCCCCATCCCTACTAACATCCCAACCCATTGGATTGTATCAGCTCATAGGATCTAATAACTATTTATGAAATTTCACAGACACTAAATAAATTTCATGGGTTTAAAAACAATGTTACAAAATTAGAATGAGCTACTCTATTTATCACATTGAAGATCAACTTGGTACTCACTATACAAAATAAATTATACACTAAATATACATACAAAACAAACAACTCCAAATATAAAAAAACACATAACTACACTTACATGAGTCTCCCTATAAGACATACTATCAATGAAGTCTCAAACAAGATCACAATTACTTACAACACAAGGTAGAATGTAGTAGTGTTCATACCCTAAAATTATGGTTTAAAAAACATCTTATAAAATTCACAAAGAATATAACTCAATAAGAAAAGTGTAGTCATATAAGAAACAATAATAGAATAAATTCACGAAGTATAGGAAAACAAAACCGGTCTCTAACTAAAATAATGAGTGATAGATAAACAATATTTTATGTGCCGATCTTATGTTCAAAAATAAATATGCCATTGGTTGAATTGAATTGGATCATTTTTTACATCATTTTACGAATATTCCATTAAAAATGATTTATTTTCATGAATTGCTTTTGATTTTGTTTGTGTTGGTTGGAAATATGGAATTTAGATTATCATTTTTAAGAGTTCTTATATTAAATAATATCCAACCATACTGCCCAGCCATGAGGGACCCACACCACTACAATGGTGGGTTGGTGATACCTCTCGGCCTATCCCTTAGGTTGAATAGTGTGCATTAGGAGAACCTAATAGAGGCATGTGAGCAGAAATGATTCACTGTGTGGGGAGACATGATGGTGGAGGTGGACACTGGCACGATACAGTTCAAGTGGGAGTAGTTTATATCCAGTAAATGGTTTCTAGAATTATATCAGTGTGTCTTATATTATAAGGGAGTAGGGAAACACCTTCCATTTTGATATAGGAATCCTATGTGCACTGTTCAACCAATTTAAAAAATACATAAAGAAAGAGTGACATCTGATTTGATCTTCTCATTCATCAAATCGATCTCACTACGTTATCTTCTACCTTTGGTTGAGTGATTCTCCTGTTCACTGGGATCTTCACGCAGTCGCATCACCCAATGATCAAACCAAGACTTCTAATCATTATTTGAGTGTTTTGGAAATTCAAAGAGGATATAAGTCACTTGATAATTCATTTGTATGTATAAATGTAGAAAGAACCAAAGAAATGCAGTTAAGATAAAATAGGTCTTATGCATGATAATGATTCTCAGAGTCATGAATGTTAGGATGTGTACACATTCTGAGTCAATGGTTCATTGAATATAAATAATATATCCTACACCCATGATATGTTAACGAGTTTGAAAAAATTTGGTTTCCAGTAAAATATATCCATCACGAATCACTCTATTTCACAAAAAAGATGATTTTCATAGAAACTATTTTCTGTGAAGTATAATAGAGTTCCCATGATGAAAATTATGTGTGCCTTTCACACTCATTATCTTTATGAAGAAACTGGTTTCCATGAAGCACTCAAGATATAACATGTTTTATATCATGGATTTTTTGAAGATTATATATAATTTGTGCATGATCATATTTGATCGAAGGTCATGATAGTACATAGTGTATATTGTGCTTGAAGGAATAATGTGCACAAGTCTGAAGGGAAGTAAACATTCATCTCGGTGTGAAGGATGGATGAAGTATATCGTCATATGATTGATATCTATGTATATAATATATAAAGTGTGTGTATTCTCATGAAATATTTGATAATAATAAAAAAATAAAATCCTCACTCATTTCATTTTATACAATGTTTTTGAAAGTGTTCAGTATGTGATAAGTTGAATACACAAGAAGGAAGACTGTGTGTGAGAATAGTGAGTGTGCAAAGTGGATAGTGTGTGGTTGAGATTCCATGTGAAAAACATATACCTCAATTCATGTATTTTCACATGCTCTCATGAAATAATTTATGTTTAACCATACCAACCCATGCATTAATTATGTTTTTAGTGTGTTTCTTATACAAACATATATACAGATGAAATTATGAATACATGAAAGTGTAATGTTTATAATTTTGTATTGTTGTACATTTTACAAAGATAAGATCATGAAATGCATTTTTATGCTTTCATGATGTTGAAAGAGTAACATACATGCATAATATTTTCACTATTTGGGTGTAGTTATTTGATACTAAAGTTGGGACAATATTACTATCTGTTTTTGAGAAGATTTTTTTTTGTATCTGAGCTTTCAGTATTAAGTGAGGTCATGTCTTAAAAAGAAGAAATAATTATTTCCTAAGTAGTTTTGTACTGATGTTGTTGATTATCTATAGGTGATCAGATAATATTTGAGGAAGTGAAACATCAATGCAATAATGTCAATCAATTTATATATGCATAAACTACCACTGTGAGTTTTTGCAAACTGCACACCTCTGTTTGAGGGGTTTTATTACAAAACTTTGACTTCTTTACCAAACAACACAATTATTTTTACTAACACTTGGAAAAATAATTTCAATTTCATATAAAAAAGTAGAATTAATAATGAAACTAAATGCAATTTAAATTCTTGAATTAATGAGGCTTGGAGAATAACTCCTCCTCAATGGAGTCAATCCACACTTGGTGCTTGACACATATAATCAGTGACAACTCTAAGCTGATCCATCCATCTCCAGGAATATGCAACATTGAATATACATTAGGATGAACAAACCCCTATGTACGTGTTCTCATGGCCTTGCACCCCCTGGAAGGCCCACATGAACACCCACATTCACCTCCTGCACACCCATGTAGGGGATCTATTGATAGGAAAAATCCATCCTGGGAATGCATCCATTACCAGTATCCAATCTTGACATCTAAAAACACCTAGTCTTTGGATTGGTCATTTGTAGTTATGGGAATAAAATTTATAAGTTCATCTAAGGGAATAGTAGTAGGTTATATAGGTTTTCATATTGGTATATGTCAAGGGATACAAAGCATGGTGTGAGAGACTAGGTTTTCAATGTAAGGGCATTGGAGTTCCGGAATGTGTGGTTATGCTTCTTAACGATATCCAAAACACACTTTAAAAAAACAATGAACCCAAAAATAAAAAAATCACTAATTAAAATTGGACCAAAGAAAAACATGCCAAAATATTGACTTCACAAAAGCACACTTTCTCGTTAAAAAACACTATATTACATAAGGAATAAAAACACTTTTTTTAGAAACACATTTTTGAAAATCATGGAATGGTGAACCCAAATACTTCATACTGAACACACAACACACACCCAATACAACCCCAGTACACCCCTCCCCCTTTACTACACACTTCCTGCCCCTTGGACACACTCCCTCCACCGCATGCACACTATCCCACACATCCTCTGCCCCTATACCCAACACACCTTCGACAAACACCCAACACACACCCCCTGAACACCACACAACAACCCCATCACACCCCTCCCCCCTCCAATGAACACTTCTCCCCCCTACACACACTCCCTCCACCACCTGCATCCTACACACCCCATGAACACTCTCCCACACAACCCTTGCCCCAGTACCCTGCACACCCCCTATATATACCCAGCACACACCCCATGAACACCATAATAAAACCCCAATACACCCCTCCCCACTCCAATGAACACTTCCATCCCCCTCCACACAATTCCTCCACCCCTAAACCTTGAACACCACCGGCACACACTCCCTATACCCCCTTCACACACCACCTACCCCTGTACCCTGGACACCCCCTCCACACCCCCTACATGCCCTCCACCCCATGGACACCATCACACACCCTTATACAACCCCATCATAACCCCAAAACAAACCTTGTACACCCCCTCCAAAGTGTAAAATTAACAATAGACCAAAAACTAAATTCAATGTTAAATAGAGCCTAACAATTTCATTTGTCTAAAATTAATGACAAGAGGACCAAGAAGTGGGGCACTAAAGAATGGGATATTCCTATCTACCTAAAAAAATTATGTATTATCCATATTTATCTCTAACCACATATAACATGCTTCATGAAAAACAAAAAATTTAGATTCTATATAACTTCAATATGTTAATGATTAACCATTCCAACCAAATCCAGATTCTAGAAGGGTCTAGACAACAAGAACATGAATTGTTGGAAACACTACAAGAAATCCATCACACTTAACTGATCTAGATAATCCCTCTCTAATAAATAACAGGGGCACCCAAATCCGAATGAAGGGAAACTCAATAGTGGAACACATCACCAATAAAAAACCATCACTATCCATTCCACCATGATATAGTTAGGTGGGATGTAATGAGATCAACACACTTCCAGGAGCCAACACCATCTAGATGAAAAAACCTCACATCACCACCAACCTATAACTATAAAACATCATTCCAAATAATTTTCCAACCGAACAACATAATAAATTGAATAAAAACCCAAACAAAACCTAAATCTCAACACCATCACCAATAAGAATAAACCCCATACAAATAATGATAAAAAACACCTGAGAAAACTACTACCCCTACCCCAGCCCCCACCCCACCCCTTTCATCCACACTACCCCTTTTACCCCCTACCCACCGCACCCACACTGCCCCTGCCCCCATCCACATTCACCACCCCACCCACCCTTCAACCCCCCTGCACGCATAATTCCCCCCCAACATTCCCCCCTACTGCCCCTCCCCTACCCTGCATAGCCCCTCCTCCTCCCCCTACTACAACATCCCCTTCCCTCTCCCTACTCCACTAGCCCCTCCCTCTCCCCCTTCCATGCACATCCCCTCCCCGTCCCCTACACCCCCCACTTCACCCCTCCCTCCACAACTCACTTAATCCCCCTCCCCCAATCCCCCCCCCCTTCACCCTCCTCCTTCCCACGCTTTATTATTTTCTATTAATTTTTTCTTCTTTATGGTTTTTCCATTACCTGATCAAATCAAAATAAAACCACCACTTAGTTATTGATTGAAAGGTTGATAGAAATCTAATAGCTTGATTTAAAAATTTAATAATCATTTAGTATTTCGATAGAGGTTATTAATATTCATTAGAAAATTATTAATCCTTATATAATTCTATATTTTTACTAAATAGTGATAATATAGAAGAAAAAATTGCTCAATTAAGTCTACCAATTAGAGATTTGTGTGCACAAAATTTTAATGATTAAAATAATTCATTCGTGTTTCAAAATAATCAAGAATACTTTGAGTTAAATCATGGTCTAGTCCAAATATTTCCTATTTTTCATTGTTTGGTAGGTGAAGACCCCAACAAGAATGTGAAGGAATATGTAACCATGTGATTGCCATAAGAATTAGAGAAATTTCATTATAATTAATAAAATGGAAGGAATTACCATTCTCTATTGAGGTCTCAATAAAGGAATGGATGGAGAAAATATAGCTTGGTGAGGTCACAGGCTAGTATGATCCCTGGAGAGCTATTCACTAAAATTTATTATTTGATTCAATGAGCACATAGTAAAAAATGACATTTATGGATTAAATAATGCCAGTGGAGAAGATCTTTATGGGTATTGGGACATGTTTAAGATGTTTATTACTAGTTATCCACATCAAAACAACATATATGATCATAATTTCTTAAACTTATTATATCGAGGACTTATGAGAATTGATATAAACCTATTGGATTCTTCATAATGTGGATCTCTCATGGGAAAATATTTAACTAGGTCCAAGGATTTAATATATAATTTATCTTAGAAATATTAACATTTTCATTCATAGATGAATAATAAAAGTGTATATAAGGTAAAAAAATTAACTCACATTTACTTGAGACTATAATTAAAAATCTGACCTCTCATATGAGATAATTGGTGTTGATAAAAGTGAATAAGGAACCATCTAAACTGCCATGGGTTTCTCAATTGTGTATTTTCTCAGGTGTTTTTATAGATGTTTTTCCTTAAATGCATAACTCCGAAAGATTTGACACTTTTAACAGAAGATAATTCTGATAACCAACGCACAACCAAGGATTCAAGGAGTATTCAATAGTATGATATTTTTATGGAAAAAAATATCAATCTAAGTCACCATTCTAATAGATTTTATAATAGAACATTCATCCATATTAAAATAATATCATCATAACTTCTGATTTCAAGAATTTTCATATTTAAAATCTATAAGACAATCAAACCCAATGAAAATCCAAAAAAATAAAAAATAAAAATACATGATTGAGTATGTGAAAACAAATAAACTCATTCAAAGGAAAATTTTACTCTTAATAAGACAATAAATCGAAACAAATGAAACTTAACTAATGAAAATTGAATATGCTGTGGGTTTAAAATAAAATAAACACCTCTCTTTCTGAAAAATCATACGGCATGTGAGGAACTTGAATCATCCTGGTTCATATGTATGATGATGTGTATTGTAGAAAATCAGATATAATTGAAACTACAAAAAAATAAATAGAATATTTATTTGATGAAATAGATAAAACCCTAAAAAACCCTACCACATGCCACTCACAAGCTGCGAGTCATGGACCACCCATCGGTGATAATTAGAGGGGCGCATGGGATGTGTGAATACTGAAAAATCATTACTCATTGGTCAGTTGAGGAAAATGGTGGCCTGAAGGTGGATGCAGATCCAGTGGCACATCAGAAGAAGAGGATCACAGGGAGGTTGAGTAGTCATTTTTTCGGAGGAGGGTAGTCCTGAGGTTGGGTGGTTGTGTCATCGTCAGAGGATTGTCTCGAGGTTGGGTGGCCACATTATCAGAGGATAACCATTCTGGGGTTGGGTGACCACATCGTTAGAGGATGATAGTGGGATGTTGGGTGGAAACATCGGGAGAGGATGAATGTCGGACAATAATAGGATTAAATCCATAAAAAAGAGTTCATGAGGAAGAGTCCACGAGGAAAAGGAGAAGGGTTTTGAGGGTGAGTTGGCGATCGAGAGTGGAAAGCCATGAGGGAAGTTGAATTTCCATGGCTAAAGCAACTTTTTTTTAAATCCATTATGATATAATTGGAATTAGCCATGGGTTTTTTAATCCTTGGCTATATAAGTGTGGCTAAATCTTAAATTTTTAGTATTGTATGTCCATTAAGATGGTCTTGGTCGAGTTGCCTTAGATACTATTGAAATCATATTATAATCCTATTTGTTTCCATAATTCCATGTATTACTCCTATGTTATTCTCTCATGGCTTATGTAATTTACTTCTTTTTGATTTATGTCTTAAAAAATTCAAAGATATAATGCATGATTCATGTATGTGATATTTGATATGCTGGGTATGATCATCTATTTTCAAGATCATGTTCTCATATGCTTATGCTCTTGTTTATGCTTACATGTTTCCCTTTTTACCCTTAATGAGCACTTTAGATGTTTCATTTTTTATGTTTCCTTCCCCAGATTATGAAGATATGTTTTATGTTTGATGTGTTTTATAAGGGTGAAATTCTCAAAGAACCAAGTGGGAGATAATTTATCTCACATTTCTACTAGTTTTATGATTCCATTTTTCCAAAGGCACTATACCGACTATGATCTTTTGGAATCTGTTTGTGTAATGTTTATGTATTCTGCATGAATATATTTTTTATGTTTGTAAAGTGAGGGTCTCCATAATCCTTTCTAGTATATTTAACATGATTGGAGGTTCGGTGGAGGGTTTCTCACAGTAGGCCATAGAGGTGTCAATGAATGTGTTCCACAGTAGGCATACTAACCATGAGAATGGGTTTTCATAGTTAGTTGAAAATCAACATGTACGGTAAATGATGTGAACATGTATGGCATAATTAGTTATGGAGGTTTCAATTTTTTGACATCCATAAAAAATAATTTATCTCAGAAAACCTTTTTGTTTTAATTAATTAATTTCAATTGATTAAAAGATTAATTAAAAAAAAATAAATTTAAAAACTATTTTAATTTTGGATTTTCATTTAAATTTGAAAAAAAATATTAAATGAATTAATACATAAAAATATAATATATTTATAAAATTAATTCCAAATTTAGTATTTAGTATTATAATTTAAATTCTTAAATATTTAACCAAAATTTAATGGTATTGTTTTTTAAAATTTTCCTAAAAATTGAATTTCTCAATTTTAAAAATATTATAAGAAATTAATAATTTGAATTTTATTTAATTAATTCAAATAATGTCATTTCTTTACCTAATAATTTTCTGAATTTGGGGGTATATTACAGAAAATAAGACAAAAAATGTTCAATTTTTCATCACACATCGATGGGTCTTTTTCCACCATGTGATATTGTCATGGTTGTTAGCCTTAAATTATGCTTATTTCATATTTCCTATTGATTTAGCTTTCCTATGTTTCCATGATCATATAATTCAATGTTCATTATATTTTTTTAGTGGAATTATTCATTATCATTTTCTTTTATGATATCGTTCTATTCCATTTGACTCACATGATATTATTGATTATAATCCATATTCCCAAACTGGGATTTTTAGCTCACCCATTTGTTCATGTATTTACCCATGTTATCCTATGTATTTTTTAGAAATTAAATGGACTGGGGATCTCATTATGGAGATTAAAATAAAGTAAATTTTTATTTCATTTCACATTGAGGTATTATGAAGCTTGTCTTCCAATGATAGTAGGGGTTTAGATCGTTTGGTTGTATTTATGTGAAAATATATATTAAAAATCATGTAAATTTTTTTGTAGAAGGAATGGATCACTATGTAATAACTTCATTGAAAATATTGATAAACTACCTCTACGGTGAATGATGTAATATATATATATATATATAACATAATATTTTTATGTTTATATTTTATTAAAAGGATCTCAACATGAGGAATATAAGATGATTGGAACTACTCATGTACAATGATTTCTTAATACACTACCACCTGGGGAAAGAATCAACCAGGTTGATTCAATGAGTAGGAGGGACTATTATGTTTTTCATATTATGAGGTTAATAAATAGTCTTATATATATAGATCTAGTAAATAGATATTTAGTGATTTTTAGGGAAAGGGGTACAACTATTCATTCTCCAAATAAATACCAAACCAACCATACATGAAAAGATAGTGAGGTACCAGTTGGACGATTATAACTTACAATGGGAGATTAAAGATGTAAATAATATGGAAATTGAGTTGTTTCATCAATATAGATAGATTTTTGATATCTGGTAAGATCATATTTACTCTATGAACACCAAATTTAAAGATGGAACTATTAGATGGAGAAGATAGTTGAAATTTCCTTATACATCATATAGGTGTATAGAGATTTAAGAGAAAATTTCTGGATGGATGTTATAAAGTGGGAAATTATGGACTATATATCCTTATTTTTATTATAAAAATAGGTAAAATATAAAAGATAACATCCAATTAGAGTAAAGAAACCTCTTCCAACATGTATATTGATGTGGGATAATATTATAATGTAATTTTTCACATGACACTAATGGAATTCAAGGAAAAACAAAGAAGTAGGGTTTATCTTTGATTTTCATGCTATTTTTTCTCATTTATTAGAAATAAGGTAAAATCTACCCATTAATAGTATTTATTTATTCTATATCAATGAAATCGTAATACTTTATATAGAACCTCTATCGATTGAATCTGATGGTGACCCCCCCATTTCACATTAAATATTATAGATGAATATTTAAAGGGTTCCTAACAATCAGATACATTTAGGAACCACCTAACATTCTTAGAATGATGTGTATTTTGGAAGGACTATCTAGAAATTTTATGACATGATAAAAAGAAGTTAAAGGTATATGGGATCAGAATGTAAATTTGGTTGAATTTGCATAAAACAATTTATTTAAATTTAGAATCTAGATGGATCCATTAAAAGCATTGTATGGGAGTATATATTTTACTCTAATAGATTGAGAAGAAGTTGGAGAAATAAATTTATTTGGTGCATATATTATAGAGGAGATGAATTCTAATGTACAAACTATTCAGGGTCATATTAAAGAATCATAATGACATAAACATTGCTATGATGATAATGGAAGGAAAGACATGGAATTTAATGTTAAGGATAAAATAATCTTGAAGGTTTCAATATAGAAGGGATTTGTAATATTTTAAAAAATGGAGATGTTAAATCCTAGGAACATTGGGCCTTTTGATGTAGGATAATAAATTGGAGCTGTATCTTATAGATTAGATATGCCACCTGATCTCTCTAAAGTACAAATTTTCACCCATGTTTCATTGCAAGGTAAATACATTCAAGATCTAGGGAATGTACTCAAATAAGAGTGAATATTGTTTTAGAGTGCCTTTTCTTATAATGAGGATATTTTAATGATTCTTGACACTATTGTTAAAGAGTTATGAAATCATTCAACTTGATTGGTCAAATTCATCTAGAGAAATCAAAAATAGGAAGATAAATCCCGGGGAGCCTGAAAAAGCTGTGAGGAATTAATATCAACATTTATCTAGTATATGACATATACCCCCATGTTTGTGTTGAAATTATTTATGTGGGGAGGAGATGTAATACATGAAACTCTACTATCGAATGAAAACACAATATCATAAACTATCACAAAATGCACACTCTAAAGTGACCTTATTCAAGAAGTTATTAAAATGTTAAATTTTAAAATTTTATAATTTAAAACAAAAATCCCATTTTTTAATTCATTTAATAAAAATTATCTTTGTTTGAATTTTTGATCATGTTCGGAAAAAGAAGGATTTTTGTAAAAAAAAGTTGATTTTAATCAGAATTGTAATTTATATGATTATCATTATATAAAAAGAGAATGAAAGTTTAAAAAAATTAAGTAATAAAATTTGAATATAATAAATAAAAAAATTCATTTTACAATATTATTTGAACATATAGATCCTATGTCCATTAATTTTATAATTAATTAAAATGTTTCTTTTATAAAAGAAATTATTTTTGGTCATTTATTCGAATCAAGTATTTCCAGATAGATTCTAATTTTTCTTGATCTTAAATCCCCATAAATTAAATTTTTTTATTATCAATCAATTTTCTTCCATAAAAAATTATTTAAGATAACATTATCTTATAGAAAATTTAAATTTAATAATTTTATATTCATGAAATCTATTTTTACGTGATGTAGTGTATTTTTTTTAAAATAAAATCTCAAAAATTTAAAATTCTATTTTATAAATATATTTTTAAATTTTAAAAAAATGTATTGAAATAAGTAAAAGGTTCACTATTAATTTATTTTCAATAAAATTGATTTTGAAGGTTAAATGTTAATTACTATAGTAAATGTAAATTAATTGAAAAATCTAAAAAGGTAAATATAAATATATAGAACAATATAAGTTTACTCTGAAAGACTATATGATGTGAGTTTTTTCCCACTGTCAATATATCATCACATTTGAATTTTTTGGTCTTAGACCCTAAATAGTATGTTTAAAATATTAAAAATGTAAGGGTTATTCCCAAAAATTCTCTTCCCTCAACTTTTAAAAGGGTAACAATCCAACCACTTTAGGTGTCAACTCTACATACAATAACCACTTGAAAATCTTACATAAATCTCCTCATGTAACCCTATACCATTTTAAAAATATTATCATCTCCATCAATAAGGGAAAAGAATTCTTTTCCAAGGAGACTTCCTACAAAAATTCAAGTCCTCAGCATGAGTATTATCAAATAAATTATTTTTCATATTAATTATATTCGTTAAAATTTATTCCATCTATAGTAATATACTAATATTTTTATCATTTATAAACTTTAATGTCACCGTATTAAAATTATAATCATTTTTATTAGTATAACCCTTATATTGAGAAAAAAATTGCCATTCGGGCATATTGGAAGACTACCCTACCATGAGAAACAAAATTAATTCAAATATCTTTCACTAATTGATTTTTCCTAGAATTTTTTGTTGAGTAAGTATTATTTAATGTTATATTTAGGGTTATGTTTTGAAAATTTAAGAACCGGTTAATGATATAATCGATACATGATCATTATTAAGTCAATCGTTTAAAATAATGTTGCTAAGAGGAAAACAATTTATTCAGATTATATTATAATTTCAAATCCCAGATATAATTTATATCTGAAATCACGAAAACACATGGAGAACAACGAAGAACCGACTCCATCTTAATTTTAAGGGGTGTAGTAATATCCCAGAAATAAGAAAAAATATTCAAAGTATGATTCTGTAGATTCACAATACAAGTTGATATAAATGATTGAGATTCACCAATATTAAATAAATAACCAACTAAAGATTAAGCTATAGTGATGGTAACACTAATAGTTTCTGGTACCATATCTACTTCCTATGGGGACTCTTCCACTGTGTTAGGAATCTTCATTCCTGAAACTATTGGTCGAAACCCATTTTTCAATAAAAAGTGATTTCACCAAGTAATTTTAGGTGTTAATGATCCAATTCAACTACATAGAGTAGAAAAGATATAATATAACATCCCTATATGTCTTATATGTCCACGGGATATGCATATCTTTTGTGCCTCAGTGAAAAACAATTTTGAATATCCAACATTTCTACACTAGAACAAGTTAAAAGGTTTATTTATATCAAATACAAGAGGTCCAGAAGAACCATTCTATTGAGATCCAAAATGATATTCATCATGATTTGTCTTCCCTTTATGTGAATTTGTAGAACTTCCACTTGGATAAAAAGGAACTCTTATCAACACTAACTTAACAGAAATATCAATTTCAATGATCAATTACCTATCCAGTACAACTTTATAAGAAGAGATCTTAATTATTAATACCTAATAATGAATATTAGATCCAAGTCCAATATCAAACCATAGAGTCTTAAATTTCTCATTCGATACAATATCCTGTGAAAACTATAAAAGCTTAGTGAATCGGTTCCCATATTCTTTCATGGTCCTGTCTCCATACTAAAGTTTGAAAAACTCCATATCAAAACTAGAACCATAGAATCTTGATATAACTTTTATGTGAAATATTTTTATTAAGTACTTCAAATCCAAAACCTCTATCTTCTTCAACATAACAATGGAATCCCACCATCTTCTACCAGAGCATTCCATATTGAAGGTTGAACATTTCACCTTGATTGAATCAGACGTCTACATAAAGTAAAACAAAAGATCAATCCTTCAAAAATAATCCTCTATCTCTTGATGATCATTTTAGTATTGGAACATAAGTGGATTCTCCTGATTTAACACTTTAGAATGATTCTAGAATAAATACATTTATGGATTTATATCAAGAGCCTGAATTGGAAGGGTTTTTTGTGCCTGTCCCAGAGCATAGACATCATGCACAATCACCTCCACCATATTCTATTCCACAAGAGGAATCTTCACTATGTTTCAACAGTATCTTCATCCTAGATCCTATTCCCACATCTTCTCAAATTCATCATGCTACACAACATCATAAAAAAATGAGACATTTAAAGATTACTCAAAAGTAACACTCAATAAGAATAAAAGGTTTATTAATATCATAAGATAGATAAAAAATATTTGGATATCTACCAATTAAAAAAAGTATTGATGTACTATAACTAACCCTCAAAAATCATTTCCCAAACCACTCAGGGTGACCTAAGGCTCATTTCAATGAGATCTATCTGAGAACTCACTCAGAAATAAATCATGTTTTACAATAATACTTCTCAAATACCTATGGAAATCAAGGGAAAATTATAAACCTCCATTTGATACCAATTTTTCATGAACCATATTGTATACCTTGGTACTCTGAAACCCAATCTGACATTGACATTAACCAAATTTCATTCCTGATCCCCATGGGATTGTGACTAGCACCTAGCATAATTCTAGAAAAAAATCGATAATATTTCT
Organism: Viscum album; assembly: GCA_963277665.1. Classification (NCBI taxonomy): domain Eukaryota; kingdom Viridiplantae; phylum Streptophyta; class Magnoliopsida; order Santalales; family Viscaceae; genus Viscum; species Viscum album. The sequence continues at coordinate 1,751,622,270 of OY728128.1, forward strand.
CCCACATAAACTGTGGAAGAAAAAGATACATATAAGTATTATCAAGGAAAAATACCAAAGGATAGAGTTCCTTAATAAGAAGAGAAACAACCCAAGTCCAAATAGTCACAACACTCATATCCCAAAGAATCAACAACAACCACAACCTCAATGTGGTGATTTCCCCTTTATCGACCCATGTATAAGGAAATATTAAAATTCCAAAAGGAAAAGGTAGGGTATGAGCTAAAGCCCTATAGGATCTCACTATGTTTTATATTATATGATTCCATAAAAAATAATCCATATATTTCAATCAATTTTAAATAATTCAGGCATAATATTACATTTTCATATTTAAATCAAAACAGGGTTTTTATTTCTAAAGATGGAATCAATTCATATAATGGAATAGAAATTGTTTTATATTAAACAGTTTATAAAAATAAATATTCTTGAGTAAAATAGTTTTGAATCAAGAAATATATATATATATATATATATATATCAATTAATCACAATAATAAACACATTCATCTACCATGGTATAAGATAGTTCCAAGCTATGATATCCTCACACTTCTCATGTTGGTGATCATTGAAATATGTGTGATCATGTCCCTCAAACACTATCCAAAGAGGACTCATCGACAACCCATCCGAAATAAGATCTTCCAAAGAAGATTTTTGTTAGAGTTGTAAAGTTTCAATATGTTCTTAGGGAAATACCACCCTAGAATATTTTTCTCAAATAACCCACTAAATACCCAGGCTCGAATGTGGTCAATCAAATAAAAAAATATGGGAAAATATTTCCAAAGCTGTATAAATTAAAATTTTACAGCTTCCAGTTTGAATATGCCTATTTCAAAATTAAAAAATAGGGTATTTTAATCAATTCATTTACTTTTCAATATACTTTTTAGGACCAATAGGGGCCTATATACCCTGAGAGGGGGGTGAATCAGGGTATGGATATTCTTTTTCAAATTTCTTCCTGCCCCGCTGGATCTTGACCTCTTTGTTACAAGGGTCACATTGTTTGCACTTGTGTGTATGTTATGATCACTTACTTTCACCTTTATCTAATGATGATTCTTTAAATGAAATGCAGACAAATTAGCAGGCAGACGCAGAGATTTTTACTTGGTTCACCCTCACTGGGCTACGTCCAAGGAGCATATGCTGACAGGTTGCCGGTCGTACCAAATTCCACTAATCTTCACTAGATGTGGATACAAAGTTCGGGCTAGATCACTTCTATGCCCAGGCTCACTGCCTTTACAAGGTTTAGGGTTAGCTCACTGCTTTCCCAAGGGTAACTCCCTGTGTCTCTCTCTCTGGCTCACTGCCGGTGGAGAAGATCACCTTTTTCCTCTTTTTAAGCTCACTGCACTTGGAAGGGATTCACTCACAGTTTATTGACCTATAGGTCTCTTCATTTCCATTAAAGAATGCATCTTTCTCTATATGTAGATGCTCTGTTGATGTTTAACTTTCATCCACTGATAAATACCTCTTTGCCTCTGAACACTGGGCAATTCACTTTGGAATGTACCTTCGCAAAGCACCCTACTTCGCGAAGCTCCCAAATTTGCGAAGCTCAAACAAGCCTTCACGAAGCTCCTGCCTTTTCGCGAAGCTCTCTCGCGAAACACTCTCGCGAAGCACTCTCGCGATGCTCAAGCCATCGTAGACCAACGACCCTCGCGAAGCTTAGTAAGCCAACGCGGGGCTCGCAGGTTTCGCGGAGCTACAATATCCGCCGCGAAGCACCTCTTTCGCGAAGCACACTGGCTCCGCGAACAACCTTCCCAAATCGAGAGCGAATGGAATTATATGAAAATGCTCTCTCTACTTCTCTCGATGGGGTCAGCCTCTATTTATAGGGGATTCCACCGACCCTCGTCCCTTCCGCGCGAAGCCAACACCACGTCATCTGAAATCGCGAAGCTCCAAAGATTCCATCGGAATTCTATCCAAATCACGAAGCACAACATCAATTTTCCATTCGCTAAGCCTAACGTAGTCGCGAAGAATCTCCATCAACATACCATCACGACTTCTCCGCGAAGCTCCCTCGCGAATCCCAACATTTCTTCACGCCTTCGCCGCGAAGCTCCTTCGCAAAGCCCTTCACCGCTGCGATGCGCTTCAGCCTCTGCCGTTCGCGAAGCTTGAAGTAATCGCGAAGCATCACCACATCCATTCTTCTGGTCTTCGCGATTTTCAAACCATGCATCCTATCTTCGCAAAATTCATACCTTTTCCATATTAAACTATGATCTTCAAGGAAATCCTATTTTCGCGATGCTCATCAAACTCCAAATTTTGGACCCCAAAAATATGGAAAACACTGGGAAACGACGCCACCTTATACTGCTCTCTTGTACCGCCTACAGATCGTCCTTTCCTTTGTCATCATTCTTTGTCAATAAGGATTGTCAACAACATATTGGGAACTCGAAAAATATCCATAAAAACCTGCTTTGTCAACAAACACAATCAACCCAAAAAATACTGCAATGTTACCTTGATGGATTTTTCCCAACAATCTCCCCCTTTGGGTTTGTTGACAACTCTTCACAACTCTGCTCAGAATGATTTTCCGCACTTTGATACCTCACTGAGTCTTCTTCCAGTTGCTACCACCATTCGCCTCTTGCGATTCTGATAGCATTCAAGGATTCACTTAACACGTACTCTAAGCCCACATGAGCAATGATCGGTGTGAGAAACAAGAGTAGTGTGAAAATTTCATCAATGAATCACTTCATGTCAAACACCAATTGTAGATTCCAACATGATACCAATTCTTAAATTGATACCAGTTGTTGAACCATACTGTTCCCAATTGGTGATAACTGGAATCCTTCTATCACCATTCCAACACCACTGTTATTCTTTTATTACGATCCTCAGCTGTCGTGATATCTATTCTTTGATCGATCACTTCTAGCATCATCATATTTAAAACTCTCTCCCCCTTTCTCATTTCTCCCCCTTTCTGGCTGCTCCACCTGGAAGATTCTCCCCGTATCTGTCATGATTTCTCAAATAGCCACACTGTCTCCCAATCACTATTTTCTCCCCCTTTAACAAACACTAATTTCTCCCCCTTTGTCAACGAACCCAAAGGTCACTCCTTTGTAGTCGGTAACGGAGTAGAGAACACAAATCATCACATTAGGGAAAAACACATCATACCTCGGGGAGAGGGGGGGGTTCCACATCCACACTATTTCAAGCGTAGGGAGTTGACTGAACTCCCAGAGCCAGTCGATGTCTCTCAAATGCTTCCTTGGGTAAGGCCTTTGTCAGGATGTCTGCAACCTGTAGTTCTGTAGGCACATACTCCAACTTCACGATCCCCTGCTCAACTTTCTCCTTGATAAAATGATAGTTTATCTCAATGTGCTTTGTCCTAGAGTGATGGTCGAGATTTTTGCTAAGATTTATAGCACTTGATTTATCTCACTGGATTACGATCAGAGACTTCACTTCAACTCCCATATCTTCAAGCTGCTTGTTCATCCACAATAACTGTGTGCATTCTTGAGTGGCCGCAATATACTCAGCTTCTACGGTGCTCAATGAAATGCAATCTTGCTTCTTGCTTAGACAAGAAATACATAGTCCACCAAGATAGAATGCACCTCCTAACGTTGATTTTCTGTCATCTGCTAACCCTGCCCAGTCTACATCAGTATATCCCAATAACTCTGTCTGAGATTTTTCATTATATGTCAAACCAAAATCCACCGTGCCCCTGATACACCGAAGTATTCTTTTCACTATAATCATATGGCTTTCTTTGGGACTACTCTTACATATCTCTGCTTGGAATGTGGCGAAAACAATATCAGGCTTTGGTGTGGTCATGTACAATAACCTACTAATAATCTGCCTGTTTTCAGTGAGATTAACTGCCCTTCCACTGTCATCTTTTGATGATTTCATCCGGGTAGAAACCAGAGTCTTCATCTCCTGGGAATTTTCCATTCCAAATCATTCCAAAGCATCCTTGGCATATTTGGATTGAGAAATGAATGTGTCATTCTTTCCTTGTGTAACGCTAAAAACCAAGCTTCTTCAAATACTGATATAGCCTTCAGTACAATGCTCTTGGTGCTTGTTTCAACCCATTTAACGCCTTCTTCAGCCTGCAAACTTTGTTCTCATCCTCATGAATGAGAAAACCATCTGGCTGCTCAATATACACCTCTTCTTCAAGAAAACCATTTAGAAATGCAGTCTTTACATCCATCTGGAACCTTATGAACTTTCTTTGCCCTGCAATGGCTAGGAATAATCTGATTGTCTCGAAACAATATCCCACATCTGGTTCTTCACAATCTGATCAAGCATTTTATTCATAGCATGAACCCAGTTTTCAACGTCAGCTGCATCAGCAAATAATTAAAGCTCTACTTGAGGTAGGAAAGATGTCTGCTATAGTGACTTCATTATTCATGTTTGAATAGGAGCTGCCTGATCACCAATTATATTTTGTCTATCAATTTCAGCTCAGCTCTTTGGCTTTCTTGTAAGCACAAACTAGACACTTTCGTGTTCACCATCGGTGTCTTCTTCTGAATCATTATCAGCCACTTCTTCTCTCCCTGTGTTACTTACTTCCTCATCACATTCATCATGAATTTGTCCACTGACTCATTTTTCAGTGGCATCATTCCTTTCAGCTACTTCTCACAGCTTCTTGGTATCCTGAAAACAGTCAGCTGATACCATATTGTTAGAGAAAATAGATAAGCATAAAATACATTGTTACTGCTGCTTCTCCCTATGTTTCTTTCTTCCCTTAATAGGAAACACCTGAGCTGAGTCATCCAATTATGGCATTGATGGCTCTTGAATCTGATTTGGATTTAGAATCCTCCCCCTGTGTTACACAACACTTCTATCTGGTAGGCCCAACGGTAGAGACCCATAACCATTCTTCTCCATGTGCACCATTTATAATAATCTGGCACTCAGCATCGAGCCATTAACCAAATCTCTAAGCCTACTGAGTTGGAACTCAGTGTAGGAAACAAGAGACAAAGTTAACAAAATAATCATATTCTGTTGTGCTCTGTTGCTCCATTTCTTCTTCAACTCTGGTACCTCATTTGAATCAATTGAAATTGTAGAGCATATCAAATATCCACTTCGCATCCTTAGATGACACTTCCCCTTGGATCGTATCTCCCTAGAACCTAAAACACATGCATCATCAGTTAATAGCATTTTTATACATAGGGAGAGGGGGTTCTCTTCCTGAATCCTCAAGATGAGGATTGTGGTTGATCCTGATGGGTCAACCCTTTGATTCTTTCTTGAAGAGCATCACACTCTTTCCTTGCTTCTTCTAGTTTCCTTGCCAACTTCAACTGCTCTAGACATATGACCAAGCATTCTTTACCCATATTCGGATCCTTTCTCTGATATGTAGATTCGACAGACTTAGCCTTTTTCACCATTTGAGGTTTAAACCCACTATTACACATTTCTATCTTTGATGTTCCACCGAAATTCAATTTCCCTTGATTCCTTCTCTGGGTAGGAACCTCTCTACTTTCCATATTCCCCTGCTTCTTCTTGCTGCACTATCTGGACAAATTCCCATGATCAGAACATATGAAACATTTTCTATTAAAGGCATATCTCATTTCATCACTTATCTGCTAAGATGTGGATGCAACTTGTTTTCTTCTTTTGGCATCGATCTCTTGAGGTTCCTGACACATATTCATGGTGTGTCCCATTCTTCCACAGTAATATCATTTTATAAATGCATTCCATTGAGAGACTCTACTCTCTGATTTCTCCAGACGCTTATTCTTATTCTGGGATTCAGTAAAGTTTCTATTTTCACAGCCTGATATGTATTCATGAGCCTCTAAATAGAAGCTTGATGTGTGGCCGTGAATCCCGTAGAAATAGCACATGTCATCACTTCTTTTTGTAATTGTCCTTTTAGGCCTATCTCCAGCACCTGCAGGATCTTTTCCATTTCTAGAACTATTCACGGCTCTCTTTCTGTCATGCACAGGAGGGGATTCATCGAATCCAATACCAGCTTTTCCGAAACTTGCTGGTCTTTGAGCTGAGAAAATATTCTGTTGATTCTCTTCAGAAATAGCATACCTATTCTTCATTTTATCATCACTTGTCGAAGGATGATCAAATAGAAAGTGTAAGGCATCCTTCATTTTTGGCATTCCTTTAGCATTGGATTTCTCCACATCCTTCTTTACTGATTCTAGATCCTCTTCCAACTTTTTAATCTTCGTCTCCCTTGATTAGAGTTGGACATCCTGTTCATTCTTGAGAAGCTTCCCGCTACTCACCTCATCTTCTAGTTCCTGTGTGAGCTTTTCCACCATTTCACTTTGATTCACTACTGTTAATTTTTCCTTAGAGACAGATTTAGAGACAGATTCATTCTCTTGTTGTAGGCTTCGATTCTTCTGAACTTCTTCAGATAACTGTGCTGCTAGATCATCATTTCTAGCTTTCAGATTCTGTACTTCATCTGACTTTTGATTCTCTTCATAATCATCAGCCTTTTGTTTTATTTCATTTTAGCCATCTTTTGTAGTTCATTGGCATGAGAATCATTCGTCTCTGTTAAGTCAGTAACTATGTCAATAAGCCTTTGATTTAATCCCCTTAGCTTGTTGACCTAAATTTCCAATGCTTGGATCCGAATGTCTTTAGACTTAATTTCATCGGTGTTTCCAACATAACATGGAATATGAGGTTCTTCGATGCACTTGACTTGATCTTTCAATTTTCTATTCAATCCATCGATCTCCATTTTCTGTTCATCAATCTTATGCTTACACTCAGTAACTGATTCTGAGTACTCTCGTGTTGATAAATTGAGTTTCTCAATTTCTTCCATCAACTGAGACTTCTCTTCTTCCTACTGCTGCATATAGAGTTTTTCATCATGAACAACTTTGTTAGATTTCTTTTTTTAGCTCTCCAAACATCTATCTCCTCATGAGCAACATCTAACTCAGCTCACATATCTATTATTCCTTCAATTTCTTCTTCTGTTTCAGTATCACTCTGATGCTCATGTACTTAACTCATTCCAACATCATGATTGAGTGAATCAATATTTTACCTATCAGATTCATCAAGACCTTCCTTCAGTAATCTGTTTGAATCTTTTAGTTGAATCACACTTTTTCAAAAAAACACTTCCACACTAAGGGAAATTACCTGACTTCTGATTCTTCTTTGATGCTTTTCCTTTTCCCATGACAGATTGTGATAAGAGAAAACTGTATCTTCAACCACACAGATCGACTACACCAAGTCGATGCAAAAAAATATGATAAAAGAAACCTATCTCTCTTATACCAATTGTTAGGACCAATAGGGGCCTATATACCCTGAGAGGGGGGGGGGTGAATCAGGATATGGATATTCTTTTTCAAATTTCATCCTTCCCCGTTGGATCTTGATCTCTTTGTTACAAGGGTCACTTTGTTTGCACTTGTGTGTATGTTATGATCACTTACTTTCTCCTTTATCTGATGATGATGCTTTAAATGCAATGCATACAAATTTTCAGGCAGACGTAGAGATTTTTACTTGGTTCACCCTCAATGGGCTACGTCTAAGGAACATACGCCGACAGGTTGCCGGTCCTACCAAATTACACTAATCTTCACTAGATGTGGATACAAAGTTCGGGCTAGATCACTTATATGCCCAGGCTCACTGCCTTTACATGGTTTAGGGTCAGCTCACTGCTTTCCCAAGGGTCACTCCCTGTTTCTCTCTCTTTGGCTCACTGCCGGTGGAGAGGATCACCTTTTTCCTCTTCCTATGCTCACTGCTCTTGGAAGGGATTCACTCACAGTTTATAGACCTATAAGTGTCTTCATTTCCATTAAGGAATGAATATTTCTATATATGTAGATGCTCTGTTGAAGTTCAACATTCATCCACTGATGAATACCTCTTTGCCTCTAAACACTGGGCAATGCACATTGGAAAGTACCTTTGCAAAGCACCCTACTTCGCGAAGCTCCCAAATTTGCGAAGCACAAACAAGCCTTCATGAAGCTCTTTCCTTTTTGCGAAGCTCTCTCGCGAAACACTCTCGCTATGCTCAAGCCGTCGTCGAGAAACGAACCTCGTGAAGCTTAGTAAGCCAACGCGGAGTTCGCAGGTTTCGCGAAGCTACAATAGCCGCCGCGAAGCACCTCTTTCGCGAAGCACACTGGCTTCACGAACCACCTTCGCAAATCGAGAGCGAATGATCTTCTATGAAAATTCTCTCTCTACTTCTCTCGAGGGGCTCAGCCTCTATTTATAGGAGATTCCACCGACCCTCGTCCCTTCTGCGCGAAGTCAACGCCATGTCATCTCAAATCGCGAAGCTCCAAAGATTCCGCCGGAATTTTGTCCAAATCGCGAAGCACCACGGAAATTTCCCGTTCGCGAATCTTGACGTAGTCGTGAAGAATCACCATCAACATACCTTCGCGACTTCGCCGCGAAGCTCCCTCGCAAAGCCCAACATTCCTTCGCGCCTTTGCCGCAAAGCTCTTCCGCAAAGCCCTTCACCACCGCGATGCGCTTCAGCCTCTGCTGTTCACGAAGCTTGACGTAATCGCGAAGAATCACCGCCTCCACCTTGTACTGCTCTTTTGTACCGCCTCTAGATCGTCCTTTTCTTTGTCATCGTTCTTTTTCAACAAGGATTGTCAACAACTTCTTGGGAACTCGACAAATATCCATAAAACCCTTCTTTGTCAACAAACATAATCAACCCAAAAAATACTGCAATGTTACCTTGAGATATTTTTGCCCAACAATACTAACTACCATAGATTATTATCAAATCAATTTCATACATTATTATCAAATTTCTATTTCATTAATCAATTTTTCAATTTTTATCAAATCTAAATCTCACCCAAATTTCTAATTCCATAAGAAGTGGTGGGGTTCCACAAAATTACTTCCAATAAAATTTAAAATTACATTTTATAATGAATTGTATATTCAAAATTTAATAAAAATAAATATAAACCAATAAATAAATTCAAGGGTTTATTAAATGAAAAATCCCAATAGAACCACATACCTTTTCTAGAGGAACACAATACACAAAAGGAGACTTGTCAAAAAAGAATGAAGACACATGGGATATAAGAACTCGATCTAAAATATTTATTCAAAAAAACTGAGATTATATCCATCAATATCAAGATGATATATCAAACACCAAAGAGGATAATAGATAGAAACCGAATATATAGGGTGACTTCTTACCATGAGAGATGCACCACAACCACCACAAAAAAAATCACCAAACAGATGATCCAATGGGATTGGATATAACTAAAATTGACTAGGAGCAGATCTAGGGATAGCGGGAATAGCAGTAAGATGTAACAAGTGTAATTAAGACAAATTGATTATCTTAAAACAATCAGTTGGGATTTTTCATGCAGTTTAATCAAATTTCACATCATATAATTTTAAACTCCCATATACTCTTAGAAACCCATTTCCTTTTTAATAAAAATAGGTCTTTTAATATTTACAAAGCATATAAACTATACAAGGAGAGTAACTTTTCATGTTTGGTACCCATTTCACGTCATCTTCCCAAAAAGAATTACATGTCGTGTACCACAATTACACATTGTGTAAATCCAAAGAAGATTAAAAAATATACATGTTTTATGGTAAAAATTTCATAATACCCCTAAAGACAGCATTATAGTTATCCCAACAATTCCATCTTGACCTTATTTAACCAACTAAAATCGAAAACGACAATAAGGTTTTGAAACATAACTAATAAAAATGTAATAGTGGGTTATAAAAATGAACCCAATTTATCTTATGTAGTATATATATATATATATATATATTACCTATTTGGGATGTTATATCATGAATTTACATTATTCATTACATTTAAAAATCTATTCTAATCCCCGGGTTTTGAAAATTGAAATTGAATTTATATCAATATCATATTTGGGGTTTTCTATCTCAGTTTTCATTCTTTGGGATCCATGTTTTATTCCCCACCAATTTTATTTTGTGTGGTGCATAATGTTCCATAAAATATGTTTTATCATATTACTCATGGAAATTATTGGATTTCAATGTCTATATTGTTATATCATTCTATTATTCATTCGATTCAAGAGTCACCTGAATCATTATAAAAATCAATAATTTTTAAGATGGAAAAACCATCAAATTTTTGGGTAAAGTAAATGTGCGAATTTTCCTAGTAAATACATCCCTATTTGGATAGAATCAAGTGGATAACATTATGGAAAAGATTCACCTAGGTGTGTTATCCCTAAAATGATTTGGATAAGATTTGGATCAATCATCTCCCATATGAACAATGAGTGGCCCTAAGAATGCACACCTAGAGAGACACTTCAAGGGGATATGATTTAGAATATTCACATTTTCTTTTTAAACCATCATAAAGTATTTTACCAAAATTAACTTCGAGTCAAACCAACTCAATCAATTTAATCTTATTACCATATTCCATGGATAACCCCACACATTTAAATTACCCTCACCAGTATATTTATTTGATAATGGAACGTCATGTGACATAGGATATACCATATAAATTTTAAGTTAAATAAGCAATATTTTCCTTGAAAACCACTATATTGTATTGACAATAATAGATATTTTGTTTTTGATCATAAAATTGAGATTAACTATAGCAACTTCAGCTAATGGTGGAGTGTATAAGTGCGCATTATGTAACTATTCCAACCAATACAATTCCCAATGACTATATGATTAAAGGAGAATGAACTGATTCTTAAGAGAAGTCCCAGTAAATCTTGATCATACATGGAATATAGTCAATTCATAGGTGGATGACCTAGGAAGTCCAATAGTAACATGAATAAAATCAATTATTAGGGGGATATCCCTAGGTAATCCAATATAATACCACATACATCAGATTACTAGGGAGATGAAAATAGGAAATCCATATAAATGAGTAATACACATCAGAGCCTGGTAATGTCATGGGAATCCAATAGTCATAACTCCCCATTAATAAATCCCAATAAGTTCCATAGGAATTTCAATTGTCAGGTGTATCCACGATATCATAGGTAGTATCATATGAATTATAAATAGGTGAAAAATATCTTCTCATGTTGTCTCATAGAACAGTTCTCAAGGGAAATAGACCCTCCTAAATTCATCTCAAATACCATCAGACATATGCGGATTCCAATGAGGTGATCTTTGAAAATCTAGAGTTAGAAGGGAAAACATGAATCCAAGGCATTAAAAGATTACAAATATATACAAGGTCACTATAAATCCTATATAATAGGTACTTCATATTTATCAAAATCAAAGAACACAACTCTGTAGGATATATATTACTTGTGAGTAGATAAATATACCATAGTTTAGCTATGTTGAATTCCACAAATATGTTATTTGAGAAAATGATGTATAAGTTATTGTTGTCAATTTAAAAATATGAACCATTTTCCATTAATGATATCTATCATGACCAATTACATGTATGTCAAATAAATCCAACATTCCCAATATGATGCATATAGATAGGAATCTTCCCAATCAGACATGAGTTAAAAACCCAAAAACCCATAAATCATAATTCTATGAAACCATGTATATCACACTAGGTGATACCATACAACTGTAAAATATTAAATAATTAATAATAATCTTATATACCTGGTAAACTATACTTTTTATTGAAAAATGTTCTCATAGTGCACCATTATAAGGTCTATCCTATGCTTTGAAACATTCCCATTGGTGCACCATGATTTTCTCAGATGAATAAATAAACATAGAATAGAAGTATAAATATTTTACCATAATCAAAACTATGGTTCTCATGTAACACTAAGGATTAAATACAAAAAATTTGACCAGTGATGGAGTTTCTTTTAGTATATCAAGTAATCATACAAACCATTATAAGTCCCAACAACCATATGATAGTGGGTTAAGTGAAATATTCCTTCGATTATTCCATGGAAATCCACATATTACCACATATACAACAAATTCCGATGGGGATAAACCTTGTAAATACAATTACATTAGAAATACAACTGATTCACAGTGGGGGTGACCTTATAAAAAATAATAAAAGAAAAAATAAAATTTATTCCTAGGGGCATAACCATATGAATTCCATATAAATAAAGCATAATAATTGGGAACAAATAAATTAATAGGAATCCCATAATCATCAATACCTATGGTGGAATACCAGGTAGTATCATTGTAATTCATTGTATTCAGTGCATCCCATAAGACTAAGAGAGTATCCTATGAATCATAATGGTAATAACACCCATGTCATGATTCTTCAAACACTAATGCACTAGGTAAAATTGTTTTCCAAATAAATCTCATATAACATTATGAATAAGATTATTCCTTGGATTTAATTCATGGAAATCCTAATTTAGTATGATAAATCCAAATATTTGGATCACATATTTGAAAATCTTTATAAATATAAAATAATTTATTTTGAGGATCAAGTGCAAGGAATTTAAAATAAATAGCCATACAAGACAGATCATAAGAATCATAGACATCCCTTACATGTATATAAATACCATAGATGGATAATGTATTCCCATGATACCTCATATCACTGTGAATTTGGGTTTTTAGGTGACACCCAAAATCACCACTTCCTATTCCCACATGCACCCTCTAAAAAGTCATTATATCATTGAGGAACCCAGTAGGGTCCCCTTTGTTACATCATAAATAAACACCCCATAAAAACCTGAAATCATTTTTTGGTTAGAAATTCAACAGGTAAATTGAATTATAATTTTGGAGTTATTTTTATTTCATATCCAAGGTTTGGATTGATCTTTTTGAGTATTAGAACACCCTTTGGGAGTAGTTTTTTATTCAGGATCATCATATGATGGTATTTTTGTTCTTAGGGAGAACCCAGATGAGAAAATCATTCCCTCAAGGTTTTACATATACCGAAATTTATATAAAATTCTATTTATAAATTTTTTTATGACTTTGATGGAACATGTGGGTACACATGTTGAAAATGGATAGGGAGAAATTTCCCGGTTGGAATATTTTTATAGGAGTAATGGATGGGTAACCCACCATGCCATTTAACCTAATGATCATGTGTTTTAATGAATATGAAACATTCAGTGTGCCTCTTTTAGGACACTAAGATGGTGAAATTTCGTGGAAATTCAATTTTCTTTTCAAATTAGACTCCGGTAGTAAAATTGGTAAAGGGGTCTTCAATGGACTATAGATCTTGGATTGGTCTGAGGGGCAGAAAATTTCCCACCATAGCAAGAATGGGGGAGCCTATGTATGGTGAAAGAAAAGTTATAATCCATGGGGGTTAACTAGGGATGTGCTATGGTATAGAAAATTCCATGGTTTGTGTTGGTTTTATTAAAATGGGGGGATCCAAATTTCCACTTTTTAATTTAAAAACCCTCACCACTCCTCTCTTCCTCCCTCATGCACAATGATCCAAGAGGTCTATCACTTTTTATTACATTAGTCCCACAAGGTGTGGGTGTATTTTTGTTGTTATTTTAGTAACAATTCATTGTGAGAAAATAAACTTTATTCCCTTCCCACATCATAATTATCCTTTTGATTTGGGTGATCCAAGTTAGGTTTTGGTAATGATTTTCACCGTAGAAAAGTAAAAATAATCTAAAAAGACAATAATTTTTTTTGAAAAGTGTAAAGGATGGATTGAGATGATGATAGAAATAAATTTTACTAAATATAATTAATTCTTATCACCAAAAGGTTTTTTGAAATTTCCTTTGATAAATTGAAATTATTTAACTGTTGAATCAATGTCGCGTATTAAGGGTTTGTCTTGGAATAGATCCACTAGAGGGCCATGGACCTTTCATGAGTGGTAAGTTATTATATCAGGGTGAAAATTTTTCTTGGTGAGTTTTTATTCATATGCCTAATTAATTTGATTTAGATAATTAATTACAATTCCTATAATTATTTGAGTTGGATGTTTTGTAATAATCACATGTGTGTTTCCAGAGTGGACCACACCCCGTGGATTGAGGTTTCAATGAGTGTTAATTGGCCAATGAGTTATTAAAAATTATGTCAAATTAAATTTATTTAAAAAAACATTATAAAATTTTTATAATTAAATCAATTAATTGGTATGTCTTGAGATAGATGCTCAAAAGTTGATGCAATCATGGATTATCCACGGATTGGCTTAGGGATAAATTCAATTTGGATTAATGTGATGGTAACTACGTGTCTAATGTAGGTGGTACTTAAGAATAAACATTTTAAATTTTCATTTATATATGTATATGGAATGTGATGTGTCTTCTCACCATTTTGGGTGACCAATCATATTTATTATAAAAAAGGATTAATTTAAATGAAATTGGTAGACTCAAAAAAGTTCTAATGAACACAATGGATTCTTATGCACTGGCTCGACTAACTAAGTCATTCATGATCGAGGATTCAATTATAAATGCATTACCTATGACACTAGTACCCTGAAAGGTGTAAATGGAATGAAAAATATCTAGTATCCCTAATGATTGGGTCTATTGGAAACCTCTAGGTATTGGTGAGTAATGAATTGATATGGTTGTTCAATGTATTGGATGTGTTGGAACCTTGAGATTCCTTAATAATTTTATGTAGATGAGATGATATTAGGGTGTGTGGTCATCCAATGATTAAATGTGAGCACATAGTTTGGTAAACCAAGTAGATTTTGTTGGATTGCTTTGGTTTGAGGAGAAACCTACGTTGGATAAGGATGGATATTGGCTTGAGTCCATATCATGTATGTGACTGTACCTATGAGGCCGTAAGGTTATTATGATAATTAAAAGGGACACTTTGCCATATAAGTGATACCCTTAGATATAATAGATTTGAATTTGATAATATTAATTGGATAGGGGGTATAGATTATTGTGTGATGCAGGGGACCTCGAAAGGTTCCCTATAGAAAATCAACTTTTGGGAGGGTTTGTATGGGAATGGGAAGTGATGATTGTGGGTGACACCTATGAACTCAAATCAACGATGTGATCCTATTATGTCTATGATGATGATTGGTTGTGCACCAAATAGGTCAATATCTGATTGTGGGATGGGTTATTATATAAGGTTAAACCCATCGTGATGTGTTATATGGAATGATTTGGGTGGCGCATAGGGCCTATCGAGATGAATTGAGTTACATGGGATGAATAGGATATTATTTTAGGGAAAAAAATTATTTCTTTACATATATATTATCATCCATATTGGAGTCACTTGAAATAATGATATATTTAGATACATGTAATTCCTTGGATGTTCTCATTAGATTCGATCTTCATGTCTATTACTAATGTGACGATTTAGGTGGTATGCAATCCATTACGAGATGCATATATACGTGGGATACCTTGGATGTTCTCTATTGATATAAAATTAATTCTTGATATAAAAAATATATGATAATGGAAAATTATATATTAATATGTTATATGATATAGTCAGGAGGGATTCAAATCCCCCAAATGGGATGTATACATGGGATGGTCGGGGAGGGAATCACTACCCCTCAAGTCATGAATATACCCATGTGTGTAACATTAAAACCCATGGATCTAAAATAGATATTTATCTACGATTTCATATATTATTTATTTAAACTATAATATCAGATTAATACACCCTTATTTACTAATTACTTACATAATCACATTGAGGGTTACCTACTGAGATTTACTCACAGCCTACTCAGGTGGTCGTGACACTTGGGTTCAAGATCATTTCAAATTCCTTGTAGGTTTTGGTAAGGCAGAGTATAGAGATTAAATTGTTTATCTATATTTATTGGATGATTTTAGGGGATAAATTTGTTTATTCTCATTTATTTAGTTATCATTATACATTTTTTCCTTTGTTTATTTGTATAAGTGATTTTCCAAGAGGGTGATTAGTCATGGAATGCTAACATGACTATAGGTATATATTACTCTACTCTTATGAACTATATTTAATATAGTAGTATATGTTTTATTGCTTTTGTGTATTATAATTACTTGTTGTCATGGATATTATTTGGTCATTTATGTTATCATTTCACACTCTGATACGGGATATGGTTCCTCCATGATAGCACCCTATACCAACACAACAAGTCGGAAAAATCCAGTGTATGGGTATAGATGCTTGTGGTGAAATAGTAACTATATATGGTTACTATTATGAGGAATATATGAAGATATTTTAAAAAAATTCTATTAGATCTTATTTGACTAATGTCATAGATTTTATCAACGTTTTTATTTTTTATTATTGTTTGGGAAGATGGTAGATAGGTGAAAAAATAATGTGTTAGAGATGTGGATGGAACACAGAATACTATGTAACAAATATATTTTTCAATGTAAAGTCATGGGAACTAGAGACGTTGGATTTCTATTCTTGGTTTTTGTTTTTTGGTAGTTTTATCTCACCTAGTGTGACACACATGCATTTTATTAGAATTATTATTATTGGTTTTTGGACCAAATTACATTACCTATAAGACTATGTACAGGCAGTATATGTGACATGATTGATTCACAAGAAACATATGTTATTTGTTTTGATTTATATTTTTTATGATGTGAGTTCATTCATTTAATGTTTTAGTGATATTCATTTGGAATTTACCCACATATGTAATTGGTAGAATTATACTAATATGAACCATAATATATTTCCTATTATGGAAACTAATATGGAATCTACAGAGGGATTATAATAGATGTTGACTATATACTCCCTCATGGGAAGGGATATAAAGTTACATTAGTAGAACAGTACATGAATTTTATGCCATATGGATAAATTCCATGCGGGAGGTTGCAGTATTCATTTCTCTATGATAATTGTTTCTATTATTTATTGTGTTATAAATATACTATACAATGTATTATTATATGTATTTTTGGAGGAATTATACTTATCTAAACCACATGATTATGGTAAACCTGACATAGGTAGTGATTGAGTGATTTCATTGTATAAATATGTACCTAGATGAGATTGTGGTTCTCCAGGTGTTGTCTCATATAAGGATGGTTAGTAAGGATCTGTTCCCATAAGTAAGATGATGTCTTGTCCTATAATGCATGATATATGTATATATATATATATGATAAACCAAGAGTGGGTGTGTTGGAACATGAGTTTCTAATTGATAATTGGGAATGGTGGAGAGACATGCCCCTTTAGTTCCGACCAATATGAAATATTGTTTATGACCTAGGTGGGAGATATGATCTCCATTGGGATGAAACTTAGGATATAGGTGATCTAGATAATATGGTTTAGATTCACCTTACATGTTATGGTAATCTGAGGGAAGGGTTAACATGGTCCAATGTTCACTCTTAGATAAAGAAATCATGAGTAGATTCTTTTGGTCTATATCAGTAAATGATAGGTGAAAACATTAAATGATATAAGCATGGTTATGAAATAGAGTATGTGATTAGAATGAATTAAGGTGGATGGCAATCAAGGCATGTTTTGGGGGATGTATCAATAAGGTACTTGACCCTAGTGACTTTGGGTATGGGTTCTAATGAGATAGTTGATTATGATACTAAATAGATAGATCTATGATAGATAGAACATGGATAGAAAATTTTGTTTTTAGAATTATTGTAAAGTTGATTGGTGGTCATGCACTAGGCCTTATCATAGGTGAAATGATCAATTTTAATGTAGAGTTCCAAGGTTTGTCTAGTTTGATGAGTAAAATCGTAGGGAGGAGAATAGTTGGTTAATTCGACATATGAGCATAGTTATGATGATATGAGACTCCTCATATTGTGAGTCATGTTTTCTAATCTGGTGGTATATGGGAATAAAATAATTGACTTTTTATGAAATTAAATTTGATAGTGGACAAGGACCATTGATGAGGATATTTTAATAACCACTCTAAACCAGAACATGTGAGTGAGTGTTAATGTGGATAGTTGGGAAATGCTAATATGTGTAAGGGAAATTGGACACTAGTTGGGCATGATTCCATTGAGTCATGAATTATTGAACAACTGTGTGTGAGTAAATGATTAATGGTTTTGATGAAAGGATTGTTGGAAATTATTTTTCAGGTTTATAATTTGAAGTAAATGAGAAAATTCCCTCTATAGTAGTTGAAAATCATAAATTGATCTGGGTCTCATGGTATGATGGACCCAAGTCTATTCCATGCAAATTATTTTTAAGAAGGTGGGATAGTGGATCCTATTGAGGTTATTCTTAAGAAGTGGTATAATGGAATCTATATGATATGGAGCACACCATAGGCAGTTAGATGGGGTGACCCTTATTATAAATGGAAATTTAAGAAGATGTCATGGATGATTCTTTTAGTAATCGAAGTGTGGATGTTAGTTGATATTTATTTTTGTTTCATTGGTATGAGTGGGATGGAAAAATCCATTTCGTAAGTATAATAATCGATGGATTGTGGTCTATAAATATTGGTGTATTGATTTAGTGCGTCTATGATACATAGACTCCCATATTAGCGAATTAAATTTATAATAGAGGGGTGAAAAGTGTGTTATAAGGGTCATGGGTTTGACGAGACCATTCATGAGATGGTCAAGCCAGTATCAGGATCATAGTTATTAGGTGAATAAATTTTCATCTAGTTATATAGTGAATAATAGTTATAATAATTTAATATTGGACTAGAATGAATTCATGCATTTGCATTGGGCTCAACATGGATTTGACATGATCTGATGGTCATTTAGATTGATGGTGTGTCAGTTCCTGGGGTGAGAGCATGATGAAAATTTGTGTTGGTTGAGTATCTGACTAAAGGAATACAATATGAATTTGGTTTGGACATCAGTGATGGTGTTTGGATGATATCAAAATTCTTGATGGAGTAGAGGAATCATGACCTGGTGATAGTGATGGGTGGGTATTGGTTTGGTTTAGTTTTAAATAAAATCCTAACCAAACAACAATTTATTATATTGTTTTTTTACATAGGAAACCAAACCAATTAATAGGGGCTTAATTCGGATGAATATATTTTCTAAACCATCAATGTTTAGTTATGTTTTATTTAGACTACATATTAAGCTATTTTTTTATGAAAAAACAAATAAAAACGTTACCCGAAATTATTAATAAGACAATGATGAAGTGAATAGATCAATAAAATTAAAATATAAAGATAATAATGAATAGAGAACTAACCAATTATGATTTTATTATACGACCATTAAACCTTGAAAGATGACATAAATCAATTTCCAATTATAGATATACATGAAGAAATTAAAAAAAATACTAAAAATAAAAGTGGTAATTAAATATAAAAAACCGTAAAAAACTATTTTAAAAACACTAATTACATTAAGAGGAAAATTTTGTATAATTAGAATCTTTGGAAGTTAATTGTCCACTAAAATGTATCATGAAGTAACATATATAACATGGATATATATTAAAAATCATCAAAATTCCCATATAAGTTAGACATTAACACACAGAGAACATGTCGTTGAATCCTTCAACTGAATCAATATTTCAAATTTATAGTAACTCGTCCAATAACAACTACAAAGAGTAGAGTAGTAGGGTTGATCCAACAATAAAAAGTTTTATAATATTCAATAGTTTTGATGTATTCATGTGTTACCACATGTGTAATGAATCAGATGTATTATTCCATGGGAATTTAATATTTTCATTTGCTAGGCAGGGAATTTATAAACTGAGCTTTAGAATTGAATTACGATAGTTAAAAAACTATAATGTGTTTTTCATAATGAAATTAATTTTTTTAAAATTAAAATGTAAAATTTGAATAAATTAAATGGGGGTAAATATAAAATACCAATAATAATGAAATCTTTCAATAATAAGTAAAATTATAATAATAATATTATTATTATGGTGTTATTATTATTATTTTTATTATTAGGTTAGTTATTATTAATTTTAGAGAGCCCAAAGGGTCTCTTTACTACATCGTGCAAAAACCTCCTCCTCTGTGTGTTCCTTTTGAATAAAATATCATCTAGATTTCATCATGTTTTCCCTTCGATTCCTCGAGGTAAGGTCTTATACTTTCATCTACTCCATCTCTTTGGTGGTTTTCTTCTATTTAGGCACCTAGTGAATTTTAGTCAAATCGTAAGTATGGGTTAAAACCAATTTTATTTGTTTCTTCAATAGATAGGGTGTAAGAATGTCATCTTTGGGCTCGTTTGGGTGAGTTCTGAAAGCCTCCACCAAAGGCAATGTAGTTCATGTTGTTTCAGTTCACTACCACCATTTGAGGTGAGGTTTTATCCTTGTTGTTTGGTCTCAAACCATCTATTTTAGTGTATGTAAGATTTTTATGGTTTCTTGTTAATTTATATGAGGTGATTTGGTCCTTTCCGCTTTAATTTTGACTTCCTATTAATGTCGTAGTGATTTTTTTCCATCCTGGAGGATTCACACACATGTACTTATGGAATATATATATATATATATATATCATAAAAGTATTTATTCCCTCATGGTGTAATGAATACATGTATTGGGTTAAGGGATATATATATGGGGGTATGTGTGTGTATATGTGGATTAGTTCAATATGATCAGAGCCAATCTATCAAGTTATAAAATAGTATTAAATTGGATCCATTGTGGTAGGGCCCCTCTCTAAGATTCTTTAATTAAATATTGATTTAAATTTTGTTTAGATTCCTTCTAAATTATTCATGTTTATATTGAATTTATTTTATTATGTAAGTGTTTAGTTATGATAATTGTTTACTTTGATAAACAAGTCACGATTTATTAATAAAACCCCTCCAATGGAGGTGTGCTATCTGTAAAAACTAACAATGGTAGTTTATGATTATTTAGCTTAATGTACAATATTTAATTTGTGATTTCCTTATACTTGATGTCATTTTTTTCCTTGAATCACACAACATACTTTTCCCTTTTCATGTCTCTGAAGGTGGTTTCACTCTTTTTTTAAGCTGTTGTTTGAACCAAAAGACCCTTTAACTGCCGTTAAACTTTTTTGCAGGAATTTCCCATGTAAGCAGGTGATGTGATGTCAAAGTCACCAATATGCGGCCCCATTTTCATCTTTTAAATGGAATTGATGTGTTCTAATGAATTGAATAAGTTTAATGGAACCAAAGATGGTTAAAATGGTACATGAGAAGTAACTCCTCATGTAGATAATTATGTAAATGGTTTTTCCTCCTTTATATAGTTTAATTTTATGGCTTGAAATAAATAGTGTGAATTATTCATGGTGACTTCCACTCCACATTTGATACGTCTTAAGGTAAATTGGTAAATGTCCGATTATAACCAAACACCACCTAAGTGTTCGACTTACTATGTATAAGGGAATACCCATATAAGTAATTTCCTTCTAGTTCATTGCACATTATATGGGAATTCATGCCACTATAAATGCAATCACCTTATTTTGATAATGTAAATAAAACATTTTGGATGGAATGCCTTTTCGGTGTAGAAATTCGTTCCTTGAGTGTTTAAATTTAGAAGACCTTTATAAAATAAAATGAATTTCTTGGCATAAAATGAATTTAATGAAATTTATTTGTTTAAATGGATAATTCATTATAAATTACGTTTCATGAATTATGAAGTTGGTGTAAAATTAAATGTAGAGGGTGTCATGTAAAACTCACTTATCTATTTATTTTCATGTACAAGATTGATACCCTCTTTTATTTATTGAAATTGATAACCTATGGTTTTAGGTATGTTGATGCCATGTGATTTTGTTTATATTCCACTACTTATGAACGTTTTTAATTCTTATGCCCAATAATAGTGGCTATATATATATATATTTGATTCTTTTAATATTGAGATAGAAAAATGCTAATAATGGTATGTAACTGTTTATTTCTTGCTTTTGTGCTAAATGTCTTATGCTATTTTGATGGAATGAGATGTTCATTAAGTGGTATGAAATATTAAAAATGAATTTCTTGGGGATATATGCCTCTATTGATATGAATCATTTAAAATAGGATGAGATAAAGAATGGGTTACGTATTAAGGGCTCATAGATGCAATCTCATGCTTGGGTGGTTATATTATGATGTGTTGGGGAAGCGGTGTTTTTGGCTCTCCAAGAAAGGGATCCCCCAAGTTTTTACTATACTATTGGGTTATACAGATTCCATAAGGGGTAGATGATTATGGACCTGTTAGAAATATCGGTACATCAAGCCTTAGTTGATAATTGATCGCTTATTTGTGATACCTAAGATAGACTCATAGTTACCATATCATGAGAGATACATGGAATTTTTAAAGTCTCACCTTGGATAGTGTTAGTGGCATTGGATATTTTATATGGATGTACCATAGAAATACTTTAGGGATGGGATCCAAATCCACCTATGAAATTGATGATTTATAATTTAAATGCGTGTGATGAATCCCTATTTATTATTATGTATTATGTTTTCACATATGATATTTCTCCCTAAATTATTAGCATACTTATGTGTTGAAATGGGAATTAGAAACCAAGATTATGAACAATTTTTGAGGTTCACATATTTTAGTTTACTTCTTACATTTGGATCTGGTACACATATTATTCTTGAAAATTTACCTCCATTCATATTTCCATCTTAAGTGGAATTAGGTGGTAAGGGACATGTGTCTATTTTGGAACCCATACCAAGTTTCTATTATTAATTTTTATCACTCTGCATTTATTTTATATGGATCATTTCTTAATTTATATTGAATATTATGGATTGTGCTATACACTATGGGTACATGCCTATAGAGATTTATATATCCAAACCTACTAGGGTAACCATAGTACCCAGGAAGATCTTAAATTTTATAGATATAGTTAGTTTTTTGTATTCTTGTACTTGGGATCAAGGAGAAAAGGATCGAAATAGAGCTCGAGATTCTCATGGAGATTTTCCTTTTGGATTTCCTATATTTTATTTATTATTGTACAGTTCCGTAAAGCATGTTTTATTGTTTACTTCTTTCAATTATGTATCATCACCATGATATGAATTCTTCTTTTGAATAAACATGTATTGGATGCTTTTGTTCAGTTTTTCCAAATCAGTTTTCACTCTTGACTTTCATTTATTTGTGGCTTCCACTGCTTTTTTTTCTATTTATATTCTATAATTACACTATGAAAATGAGATTATAGGGTATATTATCCCCAATATCACCACACATGACCCTTTATTCTAGTTGGAATCCGCTGCCATATGGGGTGATGCTCTTGAGGTCATGTGAGCCTCCAGTTTAGCCATCGTCTTATAAGTGAGCCAGATCAACACGTTAAAAAGTGGTATCAAAGGAGGTTATATTCATTTTTCTTAATATTTTGTGTTAATAAACATGAGACTAGATATGTGTCAGCACATTTTTAATAGTGGTTCTTAGTAATGATCACGTCACATACGTGAAATGACCATGTGTCCAAGGATTGGAATTGGGGTTCATGATTTTCAAAATTATAATTGATATTATTTCAACTGAAATGGATTGTGTAATTTCCATTTCATATGGATTTATGGAGTTTATGTTATTTTAGTATAATAATATTATATATTGCAGAATCACCACATTATAGAACTAATATTTATTATTTTAATAATTTGAACATTAAATTTAAATAATTATAATTTACATAATAATTGAATGTATTAAAATGGGAAGAAATAGAAAAAAGGTATTAATATAGGGAAAATTGGATATACTTGATCCTCCAATATAATCCCACAGAAAAATAACATCGTAGAACAGAATTAGAATGTTAGTAATACAATATATATTTTGAATAAAAAAATAAACATAAAATTTTGAATAAAATTTAAGTTAATTATAATTATTTAAACATGAGGCATTGATATAAAGTATAGATCCCATATAACTGTTATAAATCTGACTGTTGGTATAATAATCTGATAATTGGTATATTAATCCGATCATTGGTATAATAATATCACTATTAAAAATATTAACATGGTCATTAAAATTTTATTTCACCTATGTAAATGCTAAATAATATTTGGTTATCTTTCAAATTTAATATATAATATATTTATATCGTGGTACTAGTAAAAAAATGTTTTAAAAATGATAATTCAAGTGCTTATAATTTTTCAAAAGGTAAATATTTTAACTATAGTTTTATAGTAAATGTAATGATATAAATGAAAGTTTATTTTCAGAAAATAGAATTATAAATCAATATTAATTTATATTATAATGAAACAATTATTTTATGAGACCATAAGTAATTTTTCAAAGGGTTATAAAATTGATCATTATTCTAATTTTCTGCATTTTTCAAATAAATGAGGATTTTATTTAAAAATAAATCTTATCCCAAGTAAAAATACAAAATTTCATCAAATGGATTTAATTTTGGTAATATAAACATGAAAAATTGTGATGGTGATTTTTTGGTAGTATGTTTTTTGAAAAAGATGAATTTTATTTGAATAATAATATAGTGTAAAAAAATATATTAACATTATAAGAGAAATAACTAATTTTTCGAATCATTGATGATATTTGTGGAAATTATATTCAGATCAAATTCAACATTGGTTATATATAGTCATAAAAAAATACTATTGATAGTATTGAGCCAAAATAATATACCATTGAATGTAATAATCAAAAACACACATATACCTTATAAATACCACCACTCACAACCCTTTCTCCTCACTCCATATATGCCATGAATCATGCTAAATTTTTCCCCAAAACACATTCCAAAATTTTCCACCCAATTATTAATACATAAAGTCTCATCCAAATACCAATTCGATGAGCCCTATGTTAAATCTTAAGATGAGGAGAATAACTGAATATGTGAGATTCTCTAGTAGTTTATTTAAACTTTATTATTTTTTCTCCACACCTTATAATCACAATATAACTAAAAATTTAAAAATAGAAATTCTAAATATATTTAAAATTTATCATTATGATGGAATATACATTTTAAACTCTCCCTTATTTCATTTAAAAAATAAATGTTTTGCTTACAATATGGTTGGTTCCCCGCCTCTATGAATAATGCCCTACACTTTCCTCTATCTCTTTCAAGGATGGTCATAAAATTAATATTATTCTTAAATAAGATTATAATAAGTATATTATAAATTATTTAGGGTTTTCGAATGAATATATTTCCATAATATTAATTAAAAAAATCTAGTTCAGGAAGGTTGGTTAAATATCTTAAATGAATTAACCTCATAATGTTGTTGTTTTCAATCAATAAATTATCCCTATGTCTGAGCGTATATTGATAATTGGGAAAATTTAATTTTTTGAATGTTTTTACTAATATTATGTATCAATTATTTAGTTGTATGTACATTTAACATGAACTCCAATAATTATCCATAAGTGATCTGACCTCAGAACAATAAAAGGAACACTTTTGAAACAATAAAATTAAAAATTATATGTCCTTGAAATGGTAATAAATCAAGATAAAAAATTATAATAAAACCAATATAGATCATAAAGGTTATAAATTAATTATTTAATGAATCTTATTTGATTATCATGGATTTTAAAAGCAATTACCATATAGATCCAGATATATGGCAATGAATCACCCCAAACAAACTTCTTTCTTTTAGTTATGACATTTCTCTCTATAACCCAATTTATATATCTCTTTAATTTCATGAAAATATTATAAATTATATATATATGTCTCTAAAAATATACCTATCTTATTTTACCTTCTTTAGAATGGTTAATACATTACTTATGTTCATTTGCAAATCCCTTCTTTAAGAAACAATTTTTTATTATTACATGAGACACGATTATGAAACCCATTTCATTATAAGGGTAATTCTAATGTTTATACATTATGGTTTATCTCATTTTTTGGAACACATAATAATGTAAATTTTATTATGGGTTCCTCTAGATATAACTCTAATGAATTGGGTATTTATTTTCCTCATGATACATTATGAATACGATTAGGGAATGAACTTAATCCATGATGGATCGCATGGTTGTTTTTGGAATGCTGTAAAACATAATTTCTATTTTAATAAAAATATATCCTCCTATCTAATAATGGTATTATATCAAGGATAAGGTTGTGTTAGTTTCACTAATATATAACTTATGCATCTTTATTTTGTTTTGTCAATTTTAAAACAACCACAATTATTTTTTATCTTTGTTTGGTTATCAATTTAAAATATTAAATCAAATGAATCCAATGTCCAAAAAATAATGGTTGAAATATGTTTCATCTCGGGTAATCAAAAATATTATTCATTATCCACTTATGTTCTCATATGAAAAATAAATCTATATAATTATTCAATTTATATCCTCTATAGAGTTTTTAGGTATGGACATACAAAAGAAAAATCTCCCTTGATACATCTAGTTCCACCTCATCCATAGGGAATAGTTAGGGAGCCTAGTTTATCAATTCATTAACCATATCATAACCTAGATTAATCATATGTAATTCATACCTCAATCCATATAGATACACTAGTTTTCACTATGAATTTGAAGAGGGATCAAGAAAATTTTGGATAAATTCGAGGATGATACTACTCAATAGAAATATAAAATGAATATCATGAATTTGTGTCTTTCCATTTTTATACCATATCAAGGATGAAAATTGATATAATTAAAGAATAAAGTCTATATGTGATCTCCATTAGGGACCTATCTCTTGATTTAGTTCTTTGGGATTTGGGGTTGATTAGATCACAGTACAAACACGACATGTATATTTGAGGGAAAAAATAGAATTTCTTAAGACGATAAGAACACACAATAAACATATGAAGAAAATAATTTAAATTAAATTTCATATATGGAAATTAAATGTGTAACGAAATTATAGATTGGGAAGAAAAATGTCAAATTTTTAAAATGGGTGAGGGGTAAAAATATTTATAGTAGTAGACTTATTTTCCTCAAATTTAGTGTCAATGTGAGTAACTCGAATTGATTCCACATGTTCATATATGATGGTCGTTATCAATTTTTCTAGGCTAAATTATTCTGAAGACAATGATCTAGTAATTTTTATGGTAAAATAATTTAGTACATAAGAACGTAGTTAACATTATTCTATGCTCTAAATGTTGGAATATTGATTTTTATTTATGTGGGGTTGGATGTTAGTGAAAAAGTGGGAAGATCTGGAGTGGATCTAGGATTTCACTGTAATTAGCTCAAAAATAAATCATATAATTTTAGTAGAAAATTATTAATATAATAAATATTGTTTTCATTTATTTTTTCTATCTTATAATTTTATTATTCCTTGTTGAGATCACAAGGAGAGGGGGTATTATTGTATGAGTTTGGCTGGGTTTAGAAGAAGCTATGAAAACCTCCTAAGATTCCCCCTTTTTTAGAATAGGCTTGAGGCTTCAACTTCTTTAGGATTGAGATCCCCCTCCAAGATAGATAGGGGCAATCCTTTGTGATCTTAGATCTAGATAGCCATGTAAGAACCACTAATTTGTATCCAGATCATGGTAGTTGGTTTCAAGTGTTGGGTGAATCTACATCAAACCTAGATATGTTATATGCGATGTTTGGTAGATAGAATTCATCCTAATTTGATTGCGAGGTCATCCTTCTTTTAGAACCCAATCACATCACATCCCTAAAAAATCGGCATCCATAATTTTTTATGGTTCTGATCACGATGGATCTAAATATAAACCCAACAACGCTTTGATTTTGTGGTGATAGAGGAGTTTTTTTAATTAATGATGGATGCTCATCTGAGGCAGTTACAAATGGATTCAAATTAAATCAGTGAGTCGAAATGGTATCGGGACATCATCAACCACCTTTAGTTCAAACTAGTTCCATGGATATATTATAAAGCATAGTGGGTTGGGGAGATGTGGTTGTTAGTGGAGAAGCATTTGTGAACAATAGGTTTGAAGGTGAACCTTGATAGAGCTCACAGTAAGGTGAAATGGGGCTCATGGTAAGTCGATATAGGGTTCACAGGTTGTATACTAACCATGAGAAGAAGATAGAGTAGTATCTATTTTGGAAGTTATCATGGTCAGTGTTCTGACTACGAGTAGAGGTTCAGTGGAGAGTGTCTCACGATAAGATCTGGAGATGACATTAAATGAGAGCCACAATATGTATACAAACTATGAAAAGGGGATTGAATGGTCAGTTGAAAGAAATGAAGATGGTAGGTTTACTGACCGTGGATGGCATGGTCACGTCTATACTTTTCATTTTTTTTAACATGCATAAAAAAATCATTTTTTCAATGCAAATTTTTTTTCTAAATAATTAATTTCAATTCATCTTGATTTTAATTTTAAACATTTGTTTTAAAACTGATTTTAATTAATTTACATTCATTTATGTTTAAAATATAATATTTAATGAATTAATACTAAAAAATTTAATCCAATTAACAAATTAAATATTAATTTAATATGTAAAATTTTTATTTACCATCTTAGAAATTAATTACCATTTGAATGTAATTCATTTGTCAAAATACCCTAAAAAATAATATATCAATGAAAAAAAAATTATATATTTATTAATTATATTTAGATTTTAGATATTATTTTAAAAACATTTTATTACACAAGAATTATTTAAATTATGGGGTATTTACAATTTATAGTAAGAAAAATGTTTAAATTATCAGCTCACATCACTACCCCACACATAATGTATTTCACTAATATGAAATTTTACCATTTAATTTCAATTTATCAAAAAAAGGAAATGAATGAAATCATATATATATATATAAAATTCTTAGTAAAAGAATAATTAGACAGAGACCTGATCTGCTGTTATCGTGCCTTACATGTTACTCAAATGATTTCCTCACCTCAATTTAAAAAAAGTATTATTACATGTTTGGATTGAATTTTATTTAAGTGGAATCAAACTTTTATCACAAAGCACTACCATTTTCCCACTATCCTATGTTTCCTCAAACCAATGTTTTATTTGACACTTTATTGATACAACTTAAATGAAAGAGCTATAAGTCAATTTCCCCATTCATGGGTTGAATATTCCCCTCAAGAAGATGAACTCATTTTTGATAATGGGATTTATTTTATTTCTTTTCCCATCCATAATTTTGTGGAAAAACTATGAATATAACTTATTAATATTGAAATTGGATTTAAAAAATTATTCAAATGCACCGAGTGACCTTATCTTAGTGCCCATAATGAGATCCCAATTTCTTATTTTCATTATAGGTTTAATGTGATTATTTATGTTTCTCTAATATTGTCTCCCTAAGTTGTTTATTTCTCATAGAGTTAAAGAAACCTCAAATTAATTTAAAAATTATAGTGAAATTTAGTTATAAAATTGATTCTATAAAAATATTTAACTCACACTCATTTTTCTAGTTCTATTAAAAAACCTATATAATGGTAGTCACTGATTTATCTTAGAAATCATATACATTTCATTATTATAGAATACATTATTTACATTAATTATATAATAATATTTTGAAAGTAGGTAGGACAACCTCTTGTTCATGAAAATTTTAAAAATGATAACAGAAGCTATACAAAAGATCAATTTCTAGAACTATATTTGTGTAACATGTATTTATTTGGTTTTCTAAATTAAATATAGAATTTAAATTTAAAATTGAAATGCATATTTACAATATTTATAAATATATTTTTTTTATCTATGATTATTTATTTATACATTTTGGAACATTTTATAAATATTATTCAAGAACTACTATTAGAAACTTTTTATATCCTCTCAAACACAAATTTATTACAGTTAATTAATGTTTTAATAGAAATGAATCAATATTAAAATGTAGGAAAATTCAAAATTATAGATACAACCTAGTATTTATTTACTAGTTGGTTTGAGTGAGGATCTCCCCTGGGAGTACTATTGACAAGTGAACTAGGCTCTATAGTTCATTTCAAGTTGGAAAAATATAGAAAATAAATAAAACATTATAATGATTTTATAAAAATGTACTACATATAAAAAATTGGAGGGTATGAGAGTCTTGGAAGTTTTCCTCCCAAAATGTACTATATTTAGACCTCCCACTATATGAAAATATTTTGACCATGTCAAAATGTGGGGTGAGAAAGTTCACGTATGGGGAACTGTTGAGTTCATCCACAATTTCTGTTGCTTATTTTTATTGGGACTCCTCCACTTGTACTTTATTTTAGTACTCAAAAAAGGGTCATTAATAAGTAATTTAAATTGAGAAGATTCATAAGAAGGTGAGTTTAAATTATATAAAACTTTTTCCTATTTATCTTCATTAGGGAACCCTATGAATTCTTCTATTTTTTTCCATACCTCCCTCTATATATAATTCAATCTAGAGAACATATAGATTTCCCTTCACCATGGGTCCCAGATCATCTTCATATTGAGACACTTAATGTGATGATTTTATACTTTCTTTTTTTATAAGGTCCCATCCTTAAACCTTACTTAATCTTGAGTTATTACAAGATTACACATTGAGGGTCATTTCAGGTTTTGAGTTTTAGAGAATTAGATCCTGAAACTTGCATTACATTCGACATTTAAACAAAGTGGTTACATAAAATACAATATTCATTTTTTCCCATCAACGGAAACTTGTTTAAAATAAAACATGGATTCCTTCTTGACCCTTTTTTGACACTATCATGACATCATGTACCTTTCCATTGACCTGTGAAAAACATTTCAAAAACATGGGATGAGAATAAAAAGCTAATGAAGGGTTATAAAAAGTATGTAAAGGAAACATGAGTACATATATACCTAAGAATTAAATCATAATTTACCAATAAAGCATAAGCACTTTAACATACCTCATAAAATCAGGAATAAATCATAGAAATCATAAGACATAATGGTAACTTGAGGCATTCATAACATTCTTACGTAGGGATTAACCCTCTTGGTTACGTTTGGAATACCCATCACAGTATATTCCCTAAATCGCTTCGGAGATACCTTAACATTTATCCCCTTTGCGTTACCCAATGCATTGGAGAGCTATATCGGGCTCACCCGCCCTTAGTTTATCATGGAACCACCCGTCTTCATAATAATGCCCAAGAACAATAACAAAATTGTATCACATAAAACATGCATAAAGGAAACATAACATTTACACTTTTCAATCACAAGATATCAATACAACACATTTATATAAAAACATTATGAAAACCATTTTCAATACCAAAATAAAAGAAAAGTAAAACATGGTATTTAAAAAAAGGTATTGCTTTTAGAGGTAGTCGAAACTCAAATAATGGTCACGGCGGCAGAGAAGTCATTTTCACCACATATGTACAAAATAATTCCTTTTTTTTCATTTAGTAAAACGTTTCGTATAAAAATGATTTCTTTTGGATAAACGTAAAAGTCAAAGGGGTTTATACAATGTGTAAAAGAAGGTTGTATATAAAACAAAATATGCCTCAATGAAAGGAGATTGAGATGAAGTCCCATACCACTTTGATGCTTTTAACATTTTACACCATTAATATCCAAATAAATAAATCCTTGAAACCATTTTGAAAACATGGATATTAATGAGAAATATTTATAATAATAAATCATTAAAACATTTAAAACGATATTTTAGTTAAAGGGTTTTTATCAAAATGAGAGATGCTTGAATACAATAATTGAGGAATAACATTTAATCAGAACTTTATAATATCATGATAATAAAGGGATTAATGATATAATATTACAAAGTATAGTATATACACCATATAAGAGTGAATTGGTGCATAACAACAATGAAGTCTCAATAGAAATGTTAAATGAGATAATATCCCTTATAAAGAAGGTATCCTTAAATTAAGGATGAATCAATCTCATAATTATGTGTGACAAACATAAATACACCCAATATAAGTTGATATTAAGTTTAAAACAATCAAAGGTCATTCACACATATTCAAAGGAAAACATATTCAATAACTACATGTTGAACCCAAGGAAATCGAAATTGGGTTAAGAAGTTCCCTTTGTAAAATTCGACAGCCTAACAGCGTCACTTTAAAATTCATAAAATTATTTGATGAGAGAGAAAATGGTATCCCATAACTTGGACATAAAATTTAAATCAATAAGGATATATAAGAACATATCCCAACATAAAAATATGTAAATTAAATGACATAACAAAATAAGTCTTTTTAAAAGAGGAGTGTGAAGGGTTCCCTTACCGAATTGGGCTACTTTCAAAACGTACACCCCATGAAAGAAGGGTCATACAATGAAGATGTAAATACCCATAAATAAAATTATACTACACAAATTTTATAACAATGGGCAGTACATACACCACACAAAAATGAAATAGTGGCCAATGTAGCATGGATCTCACGGGAACAAAAAGTGAGATGAAAATCCCCTTGTGAAAATTCGGTAGCCTAACGGTGCCACGTAAAACTTCAAAAAATGGATTTATGAGATAAAATAGAGTCTCTAATCACATGAACATAAAATTTACAGAAAGAGGAATATGAAATAACATCCTATAACATAAGAACATGGAGCATAAAAGAAATGACATAAAAGGGAGTAATTGCAAAGAAAGAGAGAGGTAGGATTCCCTTATCTCGTGTCCGACATGACTCGATCGTTCTTTAATCTCCTGAATAATAAAATTTTGTCAATTTATAATTTCATAATGACCAACTTTATATATTATTGTTCAGTTCATATCACATATTATAATGTTATAATAATTGGTTAATAAAGTGAGTTCATATCAGACGTTTTTGTCGATGTTCAGTACATGAGTAAAAATTGAACTTGTTGGAAAATAATTTTCCATGTAGTTCTAGGTAAATCATCTCCAGAATAGTATTTATGTTTTACATGTCATATATATCCAGTATATATTCATTTTATACTATTCCATAGAATTTGGAGTTAAAAATTAAAAGCACCGTTCATGGAGACGGTAGGTCGTACGTACGCAAGAACGCTACTTTCATTTTTTGTCATATTAATGGAGTTAACACAAAATGAGGGATATATATATATTATAGTTACAGAATGATATCCATATTTTAGATGTAATATATTACATATATATCTATTATATATATGTACTTATAATAGTATATAACATTTGGAGATAAGAAATGAAATATACCGTTCATGGAGACGGTAAGCCGTACGTAGGCATGAACGCTACACTTTTTTTTTAAAATGGAATGAAATAATAATTATATAAAGGTATATTAAAATTACAGTAGGATAAAATATGTAATACCATTAATTCCATCCTTTATAATTCCCACATATGGCATTAACGAATCAAATCACTTTGAGGGGGCGGTAGTCCGCACTTCCTAAAATGAAGATATCGTGTTTACCCATAATGGAAACCATAAAGGTATGTCATAAATTAAAAATACATAAGCTTAAAGAAAACATAAACATATTATATATCATATATAAATATAGTGACATCTTAATGGCCACCTTTGAAGGTGTTAAAAGAAAATTGAACAATCATCGTTTCGTGAGGCAGTAATTCGCCATCCACAAAAACAATATGTTCTTTAACAATTATACAATGGTGTGTGTAAGTTTATCTCTAATCCTTCACATAAAAAAATCCTAGTATACTTAAGATACTGGTTTTGTTACAAAAGAAAATAATAAAAAGAGTTTAGAGGGTTGGAGAAGCAAAATAAAACAAAAGAACACAAGGGAAGACATTACCTTTAAATCAGGTAACATCCTTTGATTTGAGCTCAAAGGCTTCCTTGGAAAGGATTATGCCCCAAGTGAGGCTACAATGATGAAGAGAGGGATTTGGAGAGATGAAATGGGCCGGGGTCGGCCGAGACAAAGGCTTTAGAGGTGTGTGTAAGGTGGTAGAGGTGGGGGCCTTTTATAAGAGGAGAAGAGGGGCACTCTTGGAAAGTAAAGAAATGTTACTTCATTTTAAAATGATTTTCGGATTTAAAAGGTCCCACATTGATTTAATTCTAGTATAAGGTGATAAGGGTTCGCAATATACCCATAAAATAGGTTTTTGACAAGTGTAGTTCTTAGATTTTACATTATCTTTTCATTTTATTTAAATCGTTAAATAATGAGGTAATCACTGCATCATCATGGTGTCATAACTAATTTAATTTAGTTAATGTATAAAATCTATAAAACAAATATTATGATTCAGGAAATCCTTTTAGCTTTCTAATGAATATTTATAGTCAAAAATATTACTTGTATAACCCCATTTAAAAATCTTTTTAGTAAAACAACTCATGCTTGTGACATTTTTATTTTAACTTTAAATAAAAAGATATTAATGTCCTTTTCCTACCAAAGTGGCTCCATGGGGTCCCCAAGTTGACCCATGGATTTTCTTAGTCGGCCATGACACATCCAATAATGGTAGGACATGTGTCAAGTTTATTTCATATTATTAAAAAATTATTTTTACCTTAAACTACACTAATTACCTCTAATCGTGATTAAACACCTAAAAGTTACTATTCACCAAAAGATTATTTTAATCCCATTGAACAAAATTTTACTTCTTAATGACAACCATGTATGTCGGATTTTTGAAATTCAAAACACAGAAGTGGTAAAATTTCATTTAAACGGAAAATCAGTTTTTATAAGTACCCCTTAGTGGTTTCACTATTCATCAAAAAATAATGTTTTTTAGAAAAATACAAAAAATTCACCCTAGGATATATTTGATATTCCGAATTCAATAATGATGTATATTTTAAAAAATTAAAAACATATAATTTAAATTAATTAATTTAATAATTAATTCCCGCTGTCAGAGCAAATAGTGTGTTTTTATGAAACAATAAGTATCAAAAGATTGACACTAGTTTAAGTCCAATTTCAAGATGAAATTAATTCCAATGACCACTATTGGATTAAATGGTAAAAATATATTCTAATTTCACTTTGAAACCAATTAAAAAGATAATCTAATCATACAAATAAATTAGATTAAAAAGAGGTTTTGAATTAAAATACAACATTTTTCACTATTAATTAAAAAATGATCATTATCGGAAAAATACCAAAAATTTACACAAAGTAAATTTTGATGTCCCTATTCTAAAGAAGAATTTTATTTTGTCAAATATAACACATAAAATTGTCAAAAATTGGATTTAAAGGAGGTTCGTCATCAAAAGGTGGTTAATCGACCTTTTAAAAAATATTAGAATGTTTACGCTTAAAATTGGATTCATTCGCATTTTTAATCCTCTAAAATTTATTGTAAAAAAGTAAAAATATTTGAAAAACATATATAATCATTTTTAGTTAGTTCTGTTCATTCCCGCCATTACAACGGCTAGGCGTTAACTACCATTTAAAATAATATTGTTTTATTATTAGAGTGCAACGTAAGATTCCCAAGAAACTCGTTTTTGCGTATTGGGTACGCCATCACGCATAGCCTCCCCTTTAAAGTAATATTAATATTTTAATCACAAATATGGATAAATGTGAAAATGTAATATTCTTTATTTACCTGGGGTGTTACATCCTTCCTTCATTTTGGGAATTGCATCCTCGCAATTTTAAAATTGGGCTTGGAAACTTCATTGAAAATCCCACATTGGAACAAGAGTGAGTAAAACAGTCACTTTAAAATAAAGAAAGGGAACTAAAAAAGGTCACCCGAGTTAACCCATACTAGGATTCCATGTATGAAAACATGGATATGGAGGAAAAAACAAAGGGTCATGTTCTGAGGGAGAGTGATAGTAAACATGTCTAGGAGAAAGTTAACCATAAGAAAATCACAAACTTGTGATGGGTTAAACGGTATTCGATTCCCCAGTAAGAAAAGTTAACAGAAAACATTTTTTTTAAGTTACTCTTCATTGAGGAATTTATTTTTGAGCTTAACTAAATAATAATGAAACATACTTACTTGTCACGTAGACTTTCAACTTTTACTAGATTCCTTAATCATACTCATATTTTCTCCAAAAGATGAGTTTTTAGGAAGACTTGTTCGTATTAAGAGTACTACAATCAACTTATTGAGAG
Source organism: Viscum album (assembly GCA_963277665.1). NCBI lineage: Eukaryota > Viridiplantae > Streptophyta > Magnoliopsida > Santalales > Viscaceae > Viscum > Viscum album. The sequence continues at coordinate 1,751,658,432 of OY728128.1, forward strand.
TCACCTAATCCAAAAAAAGAGAACTATATATTTACCATGTCATTAGACAAAATAAAAAACAAAATTTTTTGTATGAGATTAGATAATCCACAAAACTAAAATCCTTTATAAAAAGAAAATCAATTCTTAATCTCCAAAATTTGTCCAAAAAAAACCCAAAGTACAACGATGACCATTCGATAAAAAATTGTCCATAAAATTCTTCAAAGTAAACCAAAATAATATTGAAACCCAAATATTTGAAGGATTTAATCCCATATTCTTCCATGGTACGAATTAACTTTTATCTCCAAATAACATCAGTTTCTCTTAAATTATCATATTGAAAAATAATTAACCTAATCACATATCCTCCATGATAGGTTAATAATTTCCATAGATAACCCAAAATAAACATACTCTTGATTCCTAAAATCATCTAACTAAAAATAATTTGTCAAACTAACCAGGGACTTCACGTAGTCCAGTGGTAGGCGATAAATACTAGTCGCACTTTGGTTGTGGGTTCGATTCCCGCAGCTTTGTCCGACGCAACGGGTTGTCACACGGTCTGTGTGTTGTCCTTTTTCCAAAACTATATAATTCTTAAAACATTCCCCAAAACGAGAGAAAATCTTCATAAATAATCATAACATATTTTATCCTCAATTTTATCTCATTCCATTCATTTTTCTTCATAACATATAATAACCCATAATTACCTCAAAAGTAAGGATCATATAAACCCTAATGGTTAACTTTATAATTATTACCTGAAATTCCACATCGATTGGTCATCTCGTACATGATGCATTACATAACACACCAAGGTTTAAGTGGTTGATCATGACTCCTTGATAGTTGGTTTAGAACAACCCTGAGTTTCCTCATTGAATCCCACATTTAAACCAGTCTCTTAATCAGAGAACCACCACAGTTTCCTTCAAACCTATTGTCACTTTGGTGCCTGCTAGATCCATCCATTCACTAAAAACAGAAATGTCAGTGTGAGTATATCAACAAAACCATCATTTACTAATGAGGAAGATATACTTATTCATTCACTTTATCTAAAAACTATGACTCTTTCTGAAATCCTAACCATTATGGTAATGTCACTTATGCTTAAAGAATACCCTAACCTCTAATGTTATATAAACCAACATTTGATACCAACTATAATGCCCCAGCCTTAAAACTTACTTAATCACGAGTTATTACAAGATTACACATTGAGGATATTTTCAGGTTTATAGTTTTAGAGAATTAGATCATGAAACTTGCATTACATTCCACATTTAAATAAAGTGGTTACATAAAAGATAGTATTCATTTTTTCTCATCAACGAAAACTTGTTTAAATTAAAACATGGATTCCTTCTTGATACATCCTTGACACTATCATCACATCATGTACCTTTCCCTTGACCTATGAAAAACATTTCAAAAACATAGGATGAGCATAAAAAGCTCAGTAAGGGTTATAAAAAGTATGGAAAGGAAACATGAGTACATATATACATAAGAATGAAATCATACTTTACCCATAAAGCATAAGAACTTTAACATACCTCATAAAATCAGGAATAAATCATAGAAATCATAAAACATAAAGGTAACTTGAGGCATTCAAAACATTCTTACGTAGGGAGTAACCCTCTTGGTTACGTTTGGAATACCCATCACAATATATTCTCTAAATCTCTTCGGAGAAACCTTAACGTTTAACCCCTTTGCGTTACCCAATGCATTGGAGAGCTATATCGGGCTCACCCGCCTTTAGTTTATCACGGAACCAACCGTCTTCATAATAATGCCCAAGAACAATAACATAATCGTACCACATAAAACATGCATAAAGGAAACATAACATTTACACTTTTAAATCACAAGATATCAATACAACACATTGATATAAAAACATTATGAAAACCATTTTCAATACCATAATAAAAGAAAAGTAAAACATGGTATTTAAAAAAAAGGTATGGCTTGTAGAGGAAGGTGAAACTCAAATAATGGTCATGGCAGCGGAGAATTTGTTTTCGCCTCATACGTACAAAAACATTCCCTTTTTTCATTTAGTAAAACACTTTGTATAAAAAATATTTCTTTTGGATAAACGTAAAAGTCAAAGGGGTTTATACACCGTGTAAAAGAAGGTTGTGTATAAAACAAAATATGCCTCAATGAAAGGAGATTGAGACGAAGTCCCATACCACTTTGAATATTTTAACATTTTAAACCATTAATATCCACATAAATAAATCCTTGAAACCATTTTGAAAACATGGATATTAATGAGAAATATTTATAAGAATAAAACATTAAAACATTTAAAACGATATTTTAGTTAAAGGGTTTTTATCAAAATGAGAGATGCTTGAATACAATAATTGAGGAATATCATTTAATAAAAACTTTATAATATCATGAGAATAAAGGGATTCATGTTATAATATTCCAGAAGACAGTATATACACCATATAAGAGTGAATTGGTGCATAGAAACCATGATGTCTCAATAGAAATGTAAAATGAGATAAAATCCCTTATAAAGAAGGTATCCTTAAATTAAGGATGAATCAATCTCATAATTATGTGTGAAAAACATAAATACAATCCATATAAGTGGATATTAAGTGTAATACAATCAATGTTAATTCACACATATTCAAAGGATAACATATTCAATAACTACATGTTGAACCCAAGGAAATCGAAATTGGGTTAAAAAGTTCCCTTGGTAAAATTCGACAGCCTAACGGCGTCACTTTAAAATTCATAAAATTAGTTGATGATAGAGAAAATGGTATCTCATATCTTGGAAATAAAATCTACATCAATAAGGATATATAAGAACATATCCCAACATAAAAAGATATAAATTAAAAGACATAACAAAATAAGTCTTTTTAAAAGAGGAGTGTGAAAGGTTCCCTTACCGATTTGGGCTACTTCCAAAACGTACACCCCATGAAAGAATGTTCTTACAATGAAGATTTAAATACCAATAAATGAAATTATACTACACAAAGTGTATAATAATGGGCAGTACATAAACCACACAGAAAGAAAATAGTGGCCAATGTAGCATGGATCTCACGGGAACAAAAAGTGAGATGAAAATCCCCTTATAAAAATTCGTCAGCCTAACGATGCCAGACAAGACATCCAAAAATGGATTTATGAGATCAAATAGGGTCTCTCATCACATGGACATAAAAAGTACAGAATTAGGAATATAAAAGAACATCCTCTAACATAAGAACATGGAGCATAAAAGAAATGACATAAAAGAGAGTACTTGCAAAGAAAGAGAGATGTAAGATTCTCTTACCTCGTGTCCGACATGACTCGATCATTATTTAATCTCTTGAATAATAAAATTTGGTCAATTTATAATTTCATAAGGAGAAACTTTAAATATTATTGTTCAGTTCATATCACATATTGTAATTTTATAATAATTGGTCAATAAAGTGAGTTCATATCAGATGTTTTTGTCGATGTTCAGTACATGAGTAAAAATTGAACTTGTTGGAAAAGAATTTTCCATGTATTTTTATTTAAATCATCTCAAGAATAGTATTTATGTTTTAAATATCATATATATCCAGTATATATTCATTTTATTCTATTCAATAGTAATTGGAGGTAAAAAATTAAAAGCACCGTTCATGGAGACGGTAGGCCGTACGTACGCATGAACACTACTTTCATTTTTTGTCATATTAATAGAATTAAAACAAAATGAGGGATTTATATATTATAATTCCAAAATTATATACATAATTTAGATTTAATATATTACATATATATCTATTATATATATGTACTTATAATAGTACATAACATTTGGAGATACGAAATAAAATGTACCGTTCATGGAGACGGCAAGCCGTAGGTACGCATGAACGCTACTTTCATTTATTGTTTTTGTATTCAATGGAATGAAATAATAATGATATAAAGGTATATTAAAATTCCAGTAGGATAACATATGTAATACCATGAATTCCATCCTTTATACGTCCCACATATGGCATTAACGAATCAAATCACATTGAGGGGCGGTAGTCCGCACTTCCTAAAATGAAGATATCACGTTTACCCATAATGGAAACCATAAAGGTATTCCATAAATGAAAAATACAGAAGCTTATGGAAAAAATAAACATATTATATATCATATATAAATATAGTGACATCTTACTGGACACCTTTGAAGGTGTTAAAAGAATATTGAACAATCATCGTTTCGTGAGGCAGTAATTTTCCATCCATAGAAACAGTATGTTCATTAACCATTAGACGAAGGCGTGTGTAAGTGTAGCTCGAATACTTCACATAAAACATCCTAGTATATTTAAGATACTGGTGTTGTTACAAATAAAAAGAATAAAAAGAGTTTAGGGGGTTTGAGAAGTAAAATAAAACAAAAGAACATAATGGAAGACATTACCTTTAAATCGGGTAACTTCCTTTGATTTGAGCTCAAAGGCTTCCTTGGAAAGGATTCTGCCCAAAGTGAGGCTTAAATGATGAAGAGAGGGATTTGGAGAGATGAAATGGGCAGGTTTTGGCCGAGCCAATGGCTTTAGAGGTGTGTGTAAGGTTGTAGAGGTGGGGGCCTTTTATAAAAGGAGAGGAGGGGTAATTTTGTAAAGTAAAGAAATGTTACTTTATTTTAAAATGAGTTTCGGATTTAAAAGGTCACACATTGATATAATTCGAGGTTAAGGTGACAAGGGTTCGAAATATACCCATCCAATAGGTTTTTGACAAGTGTATGTCTTAGATTTTACATTGTCTTTTCATTTGATTTAAATTGTTAAATAATGATGTAATCGTTGCATCATAATGGTGTCATAACTAATTTAATTTATTTAATGTCTAAAAATTATAAAGAAAAATATCATTATGTATAAAATATTTTTATATTTATAATGAATATTTATAGTAAAAAATCTGACTTGTATAACCCCATTTAAAAATTATTTTAGTAAAACAATTCATGTTTCTGACATTTTTATTTTAACTTTAAATAAAAAGATATTAATGTCATTTTCCTACCAAAGTGGCTCCCTGGGGTCCCCAAGTTGACCCATAGATTGTCTTGGTCTGCCATGACACATCCAATATGGGTAGGACATGTGTCAAGTTAATTTTAATATTATTAAACATTATTTTTACCTTAAACTACACTAATTACCTCTAATCGCGATTAAAAACCTAAAGGTTACTATTCACCAAAAAATTATTTTAATACCATTGAACCAAATTTTACATCATAATGACAACCATGTATGTTGGATTTTTGAAATTAAAAACATAGAAGTGGTAAAATTTCATTTTATTGGAAAATTAGTTTTTATAAGTACCACTTAGTAGTTTCAATATTCATCAAAAATTGAAGTTTTTCAGAAAAATACCAAAAATTCACCCTAGGCTATATTTGATATTCCAAATTAAAAAATGATGTCTATGTTAAAAAATTCATAACATATAAGTTAAATTAATTAATTTAATAATTAATTCCCGCTGCCAGAGCAAATAGCGTGTTTTTATGAAACAATAAGTATCAAAAGATTGACACTAGTTTAAGTCCAATTTCAAGATGAAATTAATTCCAATGACCACTATTGGATTAAATGGTAAAAATATATTCTAATTTAACTTTGAAACCAATTCAAAAGATAATATAATCCTATAAATAAATTATATTAAGAAGAGTTTTTGAATTAAAATACAACATTTTCACTATTCATTAAAAAATGAACATTATCCGAAAAATACCAAAAATTTACACAAAGTAAATAATGATGTCCCGATTATAAAGAAGAATTTTATTGTGTCAAATATACAACATAAAATTGTAAAAAGTGGATTTAATGGAGGTTCGTCATCAAAACGTTGTTAATCGACCTTTTATAGAATATTAGAATGTTTATGCTTGAAATTTGATTCATTCGCATTTTTAATCCTCTAACATTTATTGTAAAAAGTAAAAATATTTGAAAAATATATATAATAATTTTGTAGTTAGTTCTGTTCATTCCCACCATTACAACGGCTAGGCGTTAACTACCATTTAAAATAATATTATTTTATTTTAGAGTGCATCGTATGATTCCCAAGAAACTTGTTGTTGCGTATTGGGTATGCCATCGCGTATAGCATCCCCTTTAAAGTTATATTAATATTTTATTCACAAATATGGATAAATGTGAATATGTCATATTTTTTATTTACCTAGGGTGTTACATTTTTAACTTGATTAATCATCCAGTATTTTCTAGGTTTTTAAAACACTTGGGAGCCTTCTTATAGGGTTTATTTGGGAGTTTTTTCATTGCTATCTTCATGCATCTCCAACATTTTCATTATCTTGGGTGGTCTCATTTTCAAATTCCAATAGATGAATTTTATCCTCTACTAATACCATCTCTAATTTTTCTTAATGGGTGATAAAAGAAGTTTTTCATATTCTACATCTAGGATAGGTAGAATTTTTTTTTCTTGTGGTTTCATTTAAAACATAAAGTATATCAATAAAAAATTTATTTAAAATATAATAAAAGAATGTAAGGTTTTGAAGATATTATCCATTTAAAATTATTGAATATGGCTCCCTGGATCAGTACACCGGTTCTTGGAAGATGTGATCAAGGATGAATAATGGAAGATATTATAACTCTAAATATTCTCATTCCCCAATATCCTTTTACGAAAAGATGTTGTGATCTAAATCTTTAGCTTCTTGTTTCATCCAATTCTTACTAAGTTCTTAGAGGGTAGTGACTAGTGTAGCTTTTAAACAATTTATTCCCTTAATCATTTATACATGTTCCTACAATTTTAGGGTTTCTTTGACTTTAAATAAATCTAAAATTGATTATTATCTCATAATATATATTTTTGTAAGAGATTTTTATGTTTTATGGTGTGGGGGTATGTGTTTTCAATGGTAGTTGGGTTCATTCATGTAGTAGTTTCCATCCACCATCCCATTTATATGTCCTAAATGTTTTTGTTTTTATTTCCATTGAAATTTCATCTATTGGTTTTCCTGTGGAAATGTGAAATGGAAAAAATAATGGCAATAAATGATAGAATCGTCACACTTCAGTTCTAATCCCAATTTGTGGAAAATAAAAAGAAGTTGAAAAATAAATAAAGAAATAGAAAATAATAAAACAATATTTATATTCATGTTACAAGAAGTGAAAACCATAAGTTTATCCCTATACACAACTCTAATTTTATCATGTGGTTGTTGTGGTTCATGGTCATCCATTTTTTATATCTTACTCATAATATAACATAGTGGATGAATGAGGTCATATCTACATGATAAGGGATTGGGAGTCCCACTATGCAGGCACTAATATATATTTATTTTTTTATAAATATTTAAATAGCCAGAATTCACTGTTTAATTTTTGATGATATAGATTTAATGAATTAAAATAATTGAAATGGAAATAAAACAAACTAATATTTGAAATAGGATAGTTCTAGGGTTTATCACACTGATAATTCATTATCCCATAAATTTCTCGTCTGAAAATGGATTTATTATCCTTATTTTATTTATATCCTCTATCTAATTTGTGGGTAAAGATATAGAGAAGATAAATAACTCCCGGTACATCTAGTTCCACCTCTTTCATAGTACAGAGGAAATGAAAAAGATCGATCATGGAATTTAGTATCTCAACACCCAACTCTATCGTATAATGTTCATCCCCCAATCTACAGTTCTCCACTATTATGCCCTTTTCACTCAAAGAGGATGGGAGATAAATGATTTGATAAATTCTAGGATGCAACTCCTCATCAAAATAGCTAATGAGCATCATTTATATAATTCATTTTATTTTCATAGCATCAAGGTTGAAACCTAGAAATTATTAACAAATAAATTTCATATGTGATCACCCCTAGAGACATAGACCCCATATTAGTTCTCCACGATTTGGATATGAAGTGATCATGTTAAAAATTTGGAATGGATAATTGAAAAAAAACAACGATAATTTTGGAAAAATATAAATACACAAATTTAATAGATAAATAATTGAATTTAAACTTAAGTTAACACCTAGAAAAAAATATGGAAGAAAATGAATGATATTTTTAGAATATGAAAAATGTTTTGAATGGGTGAGGGAGAAGAATATTATTAGAAGCAGCCTTATCCAGCCTGTAATTCAGTTTTGAGGCATGATTCTATGATAGGCTCCTTATATTCATATCTGATAGTTAGGAAAACGTTTCTTAGGATCTTCTCATAAAAATATCAACCACTTTTTATTTTTATAGCGAAGAAATTAAGTTCATTAAAACATATTGGATGTTATTCTATGCTTGAAATTTAGGAATTTAAATTTGTATTTCAGAGGGTCATGGGAAGTGGGTTTGGAAATCAATAGAAAATGTGGGAATACTGGGCTTGGTACTAGGATGCCATTTAAATTGTCAAAAATATCAAGAAAATAAATTTATCAGAAAACTATATATATATGTGATAGGATTTATCTTTTTGAAGGTCATAATTCATCTCTGTGACAGGTGTGGAATCTCCTCCATGAGCATAGATCATTATGCATAGGGAAACATTACTTCTTTAGGTTCAGATTATAGAAGTTAGTTTCGTGAGGGTGGTGTTTCAACATCAATCATGGACAGGCGCCATGTGAGCATGGTTAGACCAAGTTCATCGATATCTAGTGTAAATGTCTTCCTTCTTAAAGAACCCCGACAGTTCACAAATCTCAATAACTCGCTTCCATCATTTCCTTTGGTTCTTTTCATGGGGTATCTCAATATGCACATGGATATTTTTGGAATCATTCCAATAGTGTCTATAATTTTTCGTGTTCACTACATGAAAAAGACAATCTATGGAAGGTGTTTTTGGATTTGATATGAATCAGTGAGTCTCGGAGGTCTCAGGTCACTGTCAACCCCCTTCAATTCCTTCTAGTTCAGTGGCTCCTATGGAAAGCATGGTGGGTTGATCTAGAAGTTGTACATGGTAGAGATGAAAAAATGAATTAAAGGATATGCATGTGACCGTGATAAAGGATCATAGTAAGCTTAAATGGGTCTCACGATCATTATAATGACCATGAGATGTGGTTCTGGCTGGAAAGGTGTTGGGAATTCTCATTGTAACACCCCAAGATTTTGAGAATTATTATTTTGTAATTAATTTAAATTTTGAATATATTTAATTTCACATGATAGTGGAAATAGTTATATATATATATATATTAAAACAACAATTTAATCATTCCTTTCACATGCAATACCAACTTGGCTTGCACTATAGACAATACCAACTTGGAAAGCGCTACAAGCAACACCGACGTGGCATATGATGCACGCAACAATGAGTTTCTACAAAACATATATTTTTATTGTATTAATTATTTAAATAAGATAATTATAACATAGATGTTAAAAATATTAATAAATAATTTGCAATTTTTCTTGTTTTATATAAATAAAATATATTGATAATGAAAGATAATATTATTGGTAATGTCTTTCTTATGTTTAAAAACATCATTTCTAGAAGGAACTTATACTAATAATTAAATTTATTTGAAAAAAATTTCAAGGTTTAATTGAATACAATAAAATTTATTTTTTAATTAATAATATCAAAATTATACTAGTGTGAATTTTTGGGATTTTTCTGAGAAACATTATTTTTTGACGAATAGTGAAAATTCCTACTTTTTAGTTAAAAACTACCTATTATCAAATTAAATATTAATTATAAATTATATTATAAGTATGTTATAATGTCACATTTTATGAATATTACATATACTAAAAAAATTAAATTCAATAGGATGAAAATCAATTTTATATTGAATAAAAAATCTTAACAAACATTTCAAATTGTTTCTACTTTAAAACCCCGTTATTTCGTCCCGTCTGTGGGTATAGAACTAATATTAATTTTTCATCTTCTATGGTTGAAATTTATAAAATATTACATATGCCATTTTATTCAGTATAATATTTATTTTATAGTATGACCATGTTAATTTTTGATAGATATTAGTAAAAGTGATTAAAATTAATCAAAAAAGTTAAGGCCAAATTAAGATTAATTAGGGACTAAATCTTCAAATTAAGGGGACATATGACATGGAAACTTTTACAAAACAAATTTAATGTCCATATATCTTCCATAAAAATTCCATTCATGATTTTATATGGTCTGTTAATATGGGTTTTAGGTAAGAACATGTGCGCAACTAATTTGTTTCTTAAAATTCCATGTGCTTCCTTTTCATTCCCTATAAAGGTCAGCACCTCTACCCATTACAGAATCCTATAAATACAATTATGATTTAGTAATACCTACAAAAATTTCCTCCCAAAAATATTCCCTTATACTATGAAGCCTTATTTTTTATTTAAACCCTCTTAAGGAAGCCTTTTGGCACCAAGCAAAAGTAGTTACCCGATTAAGATGTACCATTTCTCTTAATCTCATATCTTGAATTTTCTTTATCCACCCCTAAAGTATATTTATTCTATTATTGTCTGATAAAATTAGTATCCTCAATATAAAAGGATGTTTTTAGGAAATGTTTTTTACCTTCACTTATACACACCTCCATATAATGGTTATGTAACATACTGTTTCAGTGTACAACGAACTTCGACCTCAAGAAATGATGATTGTTCATTTCTCCATTACCACAGATAATAGTGTAAATTATGATGAAACTCTATTTAAATTTATAATAAATTATATTTATTATGTTTTTTTATTCCTTTTACAACACATATCATTTTACCATCCATTTCGTGTTAATATGATAATCTCATTTGAGGAAGTGTGGACGATCGCCCCCTCAAAGCAATGTGATTCGTTCACACACCGCATGGAACATATTAATGATGGGTGTAATGAATGTATATTATAAATATGATAAAATAATTATTTTTTAATAATTATATATATATACATATTTCTTTTACAGACATTCATTCAATATGTAAAAAATAGTAGACAACGTTAACACATATATATGGCTTACCGTCTCCATGAATGGTGTGATCCATTACATACATAATTACCCTATAGATTATTGTAATATAATTATACTGTATATAAGCAATATTTATATCATTTTATAAATTATGGGATCATTATACCAGTATAAGGATCAATGATATAAAAAATTATGACACATGTGAAGAATAAAGAGAATATTATACAATGTGAAACCTAAACATAAGATCATTAACAAGAGATAAATATACGAATGTAATCAAACATTATTTGGAAATAATAAAAGAATGTAATTCCCTAAAATATTTATAATAAACTGATTTTTTATATAAAATAAGCATGTACGAGTACGGAGAGAGTAGAGACACATGGTAAGAGGATTTCATCCCACTTTAAATTTTTGTGAGATACAAGTAATGTTCAGCTATCATTCTTTTTTTTTCGGTTATGTACTGACCATGATTGTATTATATATATGTTTTACATAAATTAATTAACATCCCCATTTTATGATCCTTTTTTTCTTGGGATTTATGATTCAAAACATACCAAATGTTTTTTAAAAAAAAATTGGTCTCAATTTTCTTTCTTTGAGACTCATGTTATGTTATACACCTAAACACTCTTCTAGGGTGAATATATTTCAATTTTACATTAAACATCATGAATATAAATATTTTCTTGATATTTTATGATTAATGTAATTTCATTTCCTTACACGGAGAGAATGATCCCATGATACCATGTTATAAGAGTTTATTGAGATAACATCATTGCTTTTCGAGATTGTCTGTGTTTATCATTCCTTTGATAAAATATTATGATCAATATCTCAATAATATTCATGATATTCATTAACCTATTTTATTTTATGACATAATCATGTATTGTTATCATTTTCTACTCTTTGGTACATAATTTAGCTATGAAAACGTTTTTAGGAAAACTCAACCTTACCATCTCTTTGTTCAGAAATAAATATTTTCTGAAAGGGATTTCTAATAATATTATAAAATTACCCATTAATATCTAAAATAAAATTTTACCCTTTTTTTCTTTTACCAATCTCTTCAAATGATTATTTTTGTCACATTCCAGTCAAGAAACTTTTATATCCATTTATCCTTGTAAAATGAAGGATCTTATTAACATGTACGTCATGTACATATTTACCTACCTTTATTTCTCCAAAGCTCCCTTTGCATTTTTTAAATAGTTCATATTTAAGAAAATAATTTTTAAAATAATTATTCATGAAATACTAATTTCAAACTATTTTCAAAAAGTTTTTAAAAGTTTTCAAGAAAAATTACATTCCAAAATTTTTGAACATTTCGTTGAATTTTTTCAATGTATTTTCATAGAAATTGTTTTCAAAAACATTGTTTAATCTTTCTTTATAATATTTTAGGTGTTGAAAAAATAGTTTTTAAAATTCTTTTAGGCTTCTTTTAAATTTTTTCAAGGAATTTTTTTTTTCAAATTTATTTCATTTCTTATATATATGTTTTCATGTTATTTTCTAAGAGAAATATTTTCAAATAGTTTTATGTATTAATAATCCTTTTTCAGACAATAAAGGTTCTTTTCTTCAAGAAATATTTTTATATGATATTTCATAATCATTTTCTATATGTGATGAAATATATTGATGTTACTCATGTCTTTCTAGTAAATTATATAAAGCATCCATTCATATACTTTTGATGACTAAGTTATTTTTAATTCTATGGACTTTATGAATCCCATTTCATATTCATGGGTAATATTTTTATGAAACCCATTTATTCTTCCTTGGTAATATTCTTTTTAAACTCACTTCTTTTAATATGTTATGTTTATGATGAAATTATTATGAAAACTATCTCTTTCAATAGGTTATGATATGTTTACATGATTATGATACCCATTTAATTTCATGTGTTATGATATGATTATTATTGATCTTGTGGAAAATGTATGGATGATTTCATTATTTGAAGGGTGGGACCTATATCTCAGTCTATTGTGTTGGGTAAAGATATGTGTCTCATGAGATAGAAAGAGATGGAATGAGGGTTTACTCGATTTAGTACTACTGGGCTAGAATGACGGTTTACTAAGTTCAGTAATACATGTATGGAATGAGGGTTTTCATGGATTAATAATACATTGATGGAATGAGGGTTTAAGATGTTTAATAATACAAGGATGGAATGAAGCATTACCCGGTTTAGTAATATAGGGATCCAATAAATGTTTACTCAGTTTAGTAATACAGGGATGGAATAGGAGTTCACCCTGTTCAGTGAAGTACTTTTCCCACTAATATGGTCTTGGTTGTGATTCCTTGGATACTATAGAAATCATATTATATTCTTATGTGTTTCCAAAACTCAATCTCTTACTAAAATTTTATGTTTTCATGGATTATGTCATTTAATTCCATTTGATTCAGGTCTTATGATCTTCCAAACATTATGCAATGATTCATGTATAAGATCTCTGATATATAGGGTATGATATTACATTCTAATTATCATGTTCTCATACCATTATTGTCTTGTTTATGCTTAAATTTCTCCCTTGATTACCCTTTCTGAGAATTTTACCTCAACCCCTTTTTTCTTTCCTTCCCTATGTTTTGAAGATAGGTATTTTTTCTGATGTGTCTAAGAAGGGTGATAGTCATGAAGAACGTGTAGGGATATAACGTAGCTCGCATGTGTACTAGTTTTATGTTTCCATGTTTCCAAAGGCATTATACCAACTACAGTCTTCAGACATCTTCTTGTGTATTGTTTAAGTATTATTCATATGTAATGTAATGACTATGTTTGTAAAGTGAGGGATGTTATAGTTGGTATCAAAGAAAATTTATAGTTTACCTTTGGAAAATAGGATGAAAAAACATTAGTAAGATACCTAGGTATATTTCGAAGGATATGTCTAGGGATTTATCTAAGGATAAGTATAAGGATGATTAATGTTTATGAAAATGTTCTTGAATTTTGGTAAAGGATAGAGTGAGTGGTTTCCTAGAAATACATCCCCGTCTGAATACTACAATTGGTTATGGATCCTTAACCTATGTACATATGGGTAGAAACTTCTACAGGATGTTCCAGGCTTCACTTAGGGTAGTCTGTTACACAACAATGGGCCTTGCTGCACACAATGATTGACACACCTGAGGGATATTCTTTGGGAATTGAAAAACTCTTCATGAACCGTCATGAGGGATTTAGATACATGTTTGCAAAGAATAACCTATGACAAACCCAAGGTGCCATAGATTATAGAAGATGTGATGATGTATAAATAATATATGTAATTATTTTCATGGATATATATTTTTCTACTATGATAAGAAATTCTCACTATGCTTTTGGTTTTAGTTAATAACGGGATCCCAAATGCGATGGATCAATGTTGAATGTGATGGAAGGACTTATAATGGGTTTTCAAGGGGTATGATCACTAGATTTAAAGATGTTATAATCATGCCTATTCAGTTTTCATAGAACATGATTAACAATTTTTACTTTTACCAACTGTTAGACTCTCCATGGAAGATAAAGAAAGAGTTTGTTTGGAGTTTGGGAAATGGAAAACATGGAGGAAAAGAAGATTTGGTTTTATTTGTATCAATAATGTTGAAGTAATAACATAAGTAAATGTCTTAGAGAAACAAGACGGATTTTTGACTATAGAAAACAAGGAAATAAATAATGTGAATACTAGAAAAAAATGACAGGTTCAGCTAATGAAATGTATGAGAATTGTTTCCTCCCTATGTCGTCATCGAAGGTCAAGTGCTTTAAATGATGAGAAAATGGTCATTATGAAACCCAATGTACCAAGAGGACTATTACTAAATAGAAATATAAAGGTGGTTTGTGGATGAAGATTAGGATACAAACGAATGGTGAAATGAAATATGAATTATTGTAAATGGATTAAGGATGAAGTACTCTAAGTGTTAATGTATTTGGATAAATAATTTAAGGATTATGAAATATAAAAGGATTGTTGTACTTATTTTTTTCACTTAGTATTTTCATGTATTTGTGTAATGTTCCCTATGGACTAGAGAATTAATTTAATGATAAGATGATATTTTGACAAAGGGAAGGTAAACATTAATATTTTCTTTATAATAAGATAATTTTCTATGGATAAAGACCCATGGGATATGAATAAGTAAATCAAATAGTATTTATTATCGTGGAACTATGTAAGGACCTACTTATAGGTGGTTTATGCTACCACTAATTATGTTTAAAACTTTTTTGGATTTATAGAGAAAATACATTATACTTTGGAATGAGGAAGCATGAATGTTTTCCAAAAGGATTTATTGTAATTCATGTAGTTATCATGTTTCAAGAGAATATATGATGAGGTTATTCAAATTATTTGAATGTGAAAACCAATAGATAGTTTTTTTTATTTATGG
Organism: Viscum album; assembly: GCA_963277665.1. Taxonomy (NCBI): domain Eukaryota; kingdom Viridiplantae; phylum Streptophyta; class Magnoliopsida; order Santalales; family Viscaceae; genus Viscum; species Viscum album. The sequence goes on from OY728128.1 coordinate 1,751,673,896, forward strand.
GAAGCATTGTTAAGCTAATTTCATTTCTCTCTTTCTAATGTTTTGTATTTTCACCTTTGAGAATGGTTATATGGTTAACCATTCATGAAATTTTTATGTTATGCTCTTGGGGAAGTATTTGTGCACTGAGTATGTGTTGAAAACCTTAGTTAAAAGGGTAATCAGTTATTATAATTATTTAAAGGATGTACATATTATATTTTAAATTACTGCGGCTTGATAAATAGTACATCATGTATGTCAGGTGACAACCAACCATGTTTGGAAAGGCATTCTGTCTTGTACCCATAAAAGAAGGACGATAAGGGTTTCACAACTCCCAATGGCCTACGTAATGTCAGGGTTAATGTGTATTTATCTGTAATGATTAAATATTTATAAAGAACTATTAGTGTTATTTTTTTATATATTAATTCATGTGGTTTTTGAGAAAAAAATAGTTATACGTTTTATTCATTATGTGCCTTAATATCAGTTAAAAATATATTTTTCTGATTTCTTAATCAATGTTAATTTCTAGACATTCATTCCATGAGGTAATTAATGTATTAGAAATATTTCAATGAAAATAATTATAATGAATTTTTTTATAGAAATTTATCATCAATTACTCAATGTTCTAAAAGTGAACAATTTTTTTTATCATGATACCTTAATTTTCATTGATCTGATGAGCTTTTAAATCATCACAGATTTATGAATTTGAGGCCCTCAACTTTACTTTGATAATTGAATTTTTTTATTGATGAACTCAATTACTCCCTATAAATATTTTTGTTTTTCCTCCCTGTCTAGAATTCACTCCCAACATATGTTCTCGTATGTGGAAACCAAGTTTTATGTTACTTTGGGTAATTGTTATGGTTACAAATTTTCCTTTTTAAGGGAAGTTTTAGTATCAATTTTTATTACCTGGGTCTATAAAAATGAAACTTTCATTTATTGAACCCTTGATAACCCAGATGAAATTTCGAGGATGAAATTCATTTTAAGTGTGGTAGATTGTGACACCCTGATATTATGAGAATTATTATTATTTTTAATTAATCTAACATTTAAATATTTTTCAAATCACATGAAACTAGAAATATATATATATATATATATATATATATTAAAACACTATGTCAAAAATTTCAGTCACCTGTAATAACAACTTGCCTGGTAGTACACACAATTCCAAAAATGGACTGCACTACAAACAACACCAACCTGGCCTACGATGCAGGAAAAACTAGGTTTTTATGAAACATATATTTTTATTATTCTATTATTTAAATAAGATAATTATATCCTATAAATTAAAATTATTAATAAAAACCTTTCAAGTATTCCTATTTTATATAAATAAAACATACTGATAATGAAATATAATATTTTGGACGAAGTACTTTTTATGTTTCAAAACACTGTTTCCTTTGAATGAAATGATTCTAATAATGAAAGAAATATTAGACAAATCAAAAAAATTTCATTTGATAAAATAAATTTTTTCTTAAATTCATAACTTCAAAATAATCCTAAGGTGAATTTTTGGGATTTTTCTGAGAAAATCCATTTTTTGGTGAATAGAGAAAATACATCTTTTTTGTTAAAAAATACCACTTTTCCTAATTAAATATTAATGATAAATGATATTTTAAATATATTTTAAGGATAAATTATAAGAATATTACAAATAATATCATAATGAAAATCATTAGGGTAAACTTGACTTTGAAACTAAATAAAAAATCCTATCAATCTTTTGAACTTTTTTGAAATTTAAAACCCCATTATTTCATCCCATCTATGGGATAAGCACCCACCATAATTTTCCACTTATGAGATTAGAATTTATAAAATATAACATATACCATTTTATTCATTCTAATATTTTTAGTTTAATATTTCAATGTTATTTTTTTCCAAAATGAATAGTAAAATTGATTAAAATTAATCACAGAGGTTATGTCCAAAATAAGCCTATTTTTGGATGAAACTTTAAACGTTTGGGCCCGAATGACCTCGACACTTGTCTAAAACCCATTTTGTCCATAGCTCGTCTATAAGACTTCTATTATTCAGTTTTTTGGTTTGGTAAGACCTTTTTCATCTAATAACAAGTGCACACCTAATTTGTTTATAAAAATTCCGTTGAACCCTTTTCCTTCCCTATAAAAGGCCACCAACTCTACCCATTCCTCACAACTATAAAGACCCATAAGATCAGACAAGCCCTGGAAAATTTACTTCACAAAAATCTTAACTTCTTTCCTTTAATCCTACATTTAGGAATAAACCATTTCAAGGAAGCCTTCTGGAAAAAAACAAAAAGAGTTACCTGATTAAGAGGTAACATCTCCTCTAAAGCTTCTTTCATTTATTTTCCTTAAACAACTGGTAAAATATCTTTATTTAATTCTTGTGTGAAAACACCAGTAACATCAATATAGTAGGACTTTTTTGAATGGTTTTGTCTTATAATTAAAAAATCCTCCATCTAATGGATGTTGAGGATAATGTTTCGATGTATGGTGAACTACTGCCGCACATAACAATGGTTGTTCAGTTCTCATATAACACCAATCATGATAGTATTTATGATGAACACTATATATATATGTAATATATTATATTTATCATGTCTTTAATCTTTTTTATTAATTTTCCAACACATATATTTTTTCCTTCCATTTGTTGTTAACATGATAATCTTGTTTGAGGAACTATGGACTACCACCCCCAAAGCGATGTTATTCATTCACACACAACATAGAATGTATTAAGGATGGGTTAAATGAAATTATATGATATATCAATGATTATTAAATAATTATATATATATAAATATATACTTAGGTTTTTTACATACTTTCTTTCAATACAACATAAAAAAAGGGAAACATCATTCATGCGTACGTACATCTTTCCATATCCATGAACAGTGTATTCCATTACACACTTAATTATGATACAAATTATTATAATATACTTATACTAGATATAACTGATATTTATATCATTTTATACATTCTTAAATCAAGATATTTGAATAAGGATCAGTGATATAACAAATTAAGACACATGCAATGAACAAAGGGAATATTACATGAAGTGAAACCTTTACGTAGGATCATTAATAAGAGGTTAATATAAGGTTATAATAAAAACATATATGGAAATAATATAAGAATATTATTCTGTATAATATTTATAATTATCTTGTATTTATTATTCAATAATATTGTATGAGTACGGAGAGACTCAAGACACAAGGTACGAGGATTTCATCCCACATTTAATTTCAGTGAGATACAAGCTATATTCACCACTGTTTCCTTTTGTATGGTGTATGTATAAACTGTTATTGTATTCTATGTATCTTTTAATAAAATTTATTTGGTTTAACATTACCATTTTATGATCATTATTTCCTGGGGATTATGTTTCTAAAGCTACCAAATTCGTAAGGATGATTTTGTCTAAATTAGCCCTCTCTGAGACCGACATTATGTTTTTCACCTAAACTATTTTTATAGGTGTATATAATTCTATTTTACATGAAATATCAAGAATATAAATATTTTTCTGTGATATTATATTCTTCATGTAATTTCTTATCCTTACATGGAGAGCATGATCCCATGATACCAAGTTGAAAGATTTTATTGAGAATACTTCATTTATTTTCGCGATTGTCTATATTTATAATTCCTTAGATAAAATATTATGATCCATATCTCAAGAATATTCATGAGATCCCATGTCCTTTTATTCATGATATTATTATGTATTGTTACAATTTTATACTCATTGGTACATAACATATTTAAGAATGTATTTCTAGGAAAACCATACCTTACCCACACTTCGGTCAGAAATCCAGGTTTTCTAAAAAGGGTTTCAATGAATATTATACTATTCCACTATAATATCTAAAAGAATGTTTTACCCTTTTTTCATTTACCAATCTATTAAATGGAATATTCTTGTTGCATTATGAACAAGGAACTATCCAATCCTTTTTACCATGGAAAAGGAACATTCTTTTGACCTCGTACGACATGTATGGATTTACCCATAACCATTTCTTTGATTCCCCCTTTGAATTTTTTTAAAAGGTTAATCATTAGTAAATTATTATAAAATGTTTTTTTCAACAAAAATTATTTTCAAAATGATTCCAAATATCTTTTACAAGTTTTCAAGGAATCCTTTTCCAATAATAATTTCAGTACTTATTTAAAAAATTTCAATGTGTTTTTAAATAAATGGATTTCATAATGTTTTTATGTTGTGATGGAAAATTATTTTCAAAATGTTTTCATGATTTCATTATATGTTTCCAAAAATATTTTCAAAGAACTAGTTTTCAAAACGTTTTCAATATTTTTTATATGTCTTAAATGAAAATTATTTTCAAAAGTTTTCAAGAATTATTTATATGTTTTCAATGTATTTTCAAATAAATTGTTTTCAAAAAAATTTCAAGCCTTATTTAAAACTTTTCATGTGTTTAAAAAAAGGACTTTTAAAATTATTTGAATATTAATTGAAATATTTTTAAGGAAATAGTTTTTCAAAAGTTTTCATATATTATTTATATGTTTTCAAGGTATTTTATAAGAAAACTATTTTAGATTGTTTTATGTATTAAAAAGACGTTTCAAACAAGAAAAGATATTTTCCTCAAGAAATGTTTCTATAGTATATTTAAAAATTATTTTCCATATATGATGGCATCTATTGATGTGAGTCATGCCTTTCAAAGAAAAGATATAATGGTTCCATTCATATCTTTTTTATGAATGATTATGCTTAATTCCATGGCCTTTATGAAACCCATTTCTTTCTCATGGGTAATATGTTTAGGAAACCTAGTTCTCATTCATGGGTTATATGCTTTTGAAACCAACATCTTTTCAAAGGTTGTGTTTATAAGGTAATGATTATGAAACCTATATATTTCTATAGGTTGTGAAATTTTTACATGTTTATGGAACATATTTGATTTCATAGGCTGTGATATGTTTATTTATGATCTCATGGAACACGTATGTATGATTTCATTATATAATTAGTTGGACCTATATATCTATCCAATGATCTGGGTAGACATTTATATCTCATTAGATAGATAGTGCTGGAATGAGGGTTTACTCAGTTTAGTAATATAGGTTTGGAACGAGGTTTTAATTTGTTCAGTAATACTGCTCTGAAATGAGGGTTTACATAGTTCCGTAATATAGGGCTCGAACTAGGGTTTACATGGTTCAGTAACAACGGTCTAGAATGAGGGTTGACTTGGTGAAGTAATACATGGCTAGAAAGAGGGTTTCCATAGTTCAGAGATACATGGATAGAATGTGGGTTCACTCAATTAAGTAATAAAGGACTGGAACAAGGGTTCACCAAATTCAATAAAGGACTATCACAACTATAAAATTCACCTATGACCATGGTTTGTAGTAGTATTCGTAGGCCCAAAAATCGTGGTTGCTATTGTCATGGGAGTAAGGGGCCTAGTGCCATGGTTATAACTGTGGAAGTATGGGCTAACTACCACTGTTAGACCGTTGCAGTAGGGGTCCTACTGCACGGGTTTTAACCATGGAATTAGGGGACATAATTCCATAGTTTGAACCGTGGCCATAGGGCCCATAGTTCCACGTTTAAACCGTGGCACTATGCCCCTACTTCCATAGTTAAATCTGTGTCTCTGTCATTTACATGGTATAAAAAATTAGTTCTCCCCACTATTTCCCCACTCCCACTTCTAGTGGCCCTCCCCCTACCGGCCCCCCTGCACCTAGATATCCCCCTTGCACCCCTTCCACCTAGTTCCCCACCCCACTACTTGTTTCCCCCCCTGATCTAGGAAAACAACTATGCACAACCATGTACATCCCCCTTTCACCCCCAGGACAACCCCCTTCACCCCCTAGACAACACCTTGAACCCCCTAGAGAACACCCCTTCACCCCCATGCACCCCTAGATAGCCCCCTTGAACACCCCTGCACCGCCATTCCCCTAGACAACCCCTTTCACCCACCTGAACAACCCCATTGAACCCTCTTGATAACCCCCTTGCGCCCCCTCGAACACCTCCCTAGATAGCCCATTGCACCCCCTGGACATCCCCCTTGCACCCCCTTGACACCCCTTGCACCCCCTTGACACCCCCTTTCACCCCCCTTGAACATCCCATACACCCCCATGCCACCATCGACGACCCCCTTGCACCACCTAGACATACCCCTAACACCCCATTGAACACACCCTACACCCTATGCCCCCTAGACATCCCATTTCACCCCTAGACAACCCACTTGCACACCCTTGAACACAATCCCTACGCCCTTATGCCCCCTGTAGTATCACACCCCCTGGATAGCCCCTTGAACACCCCCACACTCCCATGCCCCCCTGAACTGCTCCATTTCACCCCTCTGGATAGCCCCCTACACCGCCTTGAGACCCCCTTGAACCCCCTTGAACACTCCCTATAGCGCCATTCCCCCTAGAAAGCCCCTTTCACCCCCTACATAGCCACATTCCACTCATTTGAACACACCTCCTACACCCCAATGTGCCCCCTACAGTAGCCCATCCCCTAGACAACCCCCTTGAACAACCCCTTGCCCCTACCCCTGCAGTATCATACCACCCCCTTTAATAGCCCCTACCATTCCCCGTACACCCCCTCCCCATCCAGGACCACCCCCTTCCCCTTTCACCTCCCCTCCCCCTCCCCCTCCCCCTTGCGCAACACATGTCCCTCCACCCAACACACCCTCACACCCTACCCTTTCCCCTTGCAAAATAACCGAACACACCCTCCCCCCACCTGCTCGTTCCCCTACCAGTCCCCCCCCCCACCTTTTCCGCCCCTTGACCCCACCCCATGAATATCCCCTCCCCTGCCCCTTGAACCACCCCCTGCACCCCCCCAATACACCCCCAACACCCTACCCATACCCCTTGAAAAAGAACCATTCACACCCTCCCCCACCAGTTGGTTCCCCCTATGAGTCCACCACCTGACCTTGTCCTCCCCCTGCCAGTCCCCACTGCACCCCCACCCACCCTCCCACTTGCACCCCCTCCCCTACCAGTCCCCTCCCCCTCCCCTTCCAGTTCCCCTCCCCCTACCAGTTTCCCCTCCCCTACCAGTTCCCTCTTCTCAATGCCAGTCCCCATGCTAGTTTCCCCTCCCCCTGCCCCTTCTAGTCCCCCTTGCAACCCTTTCTAGCCACCCTTTCCAGCCCCCCTTGTACCCCTACCGGTTTCCCCTCCATCCCCTTCCTCTACCAGTCCCCACCCCTGCTAGTCCCCCCACCTTGTTGGTTCCCCCTCCCCCAGCCACTGATAGTCACCCTCCACCCTGCTCCTACCAGTCCCCATCCCTAATAACATCCCATCCCATTGTCTTGTATCAGGTCAGAGGATCTAAAAACCTTTAGTGAAATTTCCCAAAAACTAAATATATTTCATGGGTTTAAAAATGAAGTTACAAAATGAGAATGAGATACTATATTTTTCACATAGAAGACCAACTTCGTACTCACTATCCAAATTAAATTATACAATAAATATAATTATATACAAAACAACTAAAAATATAAAAAATAGATAAATTCACTTTCATGAGTCTCCCTATAAGGCAAACTATCAAAGAAGTCTCAAACAAGATCACAATTACCTACAACACAAGGTAGAACTTAGTAGTGTTCATACCCTAAAATTATGGTTAAACGAAACATCTTAGAAAATTCACAATGAATATTACTCAACAAACAAGAATAGTGTAGTAATATAACAGACAATAATAGAATAAATTCACCAAGTAGAGAAGAAAAACCAGTCTCTAACAAAACTAATGAGTAATAGATAAGCAATATTTAATGTGTCGATCTTAAGTTCAAAAAGACATGTGTAATTTGATGAATTGAATTGGATCATTGTTTACATCATTTTAAGAATATTCAATTAAAAATGATTTCTTTTAATATAGTGGTTTTGATTTGTTTGAGTTGTATGGAAATATGGAATTTAGATTACCATTATAAAAGTGATTATATAAAAAATATCCAACCATACTGGCTAGCCATGTGGGACCCACACCACTACTATGGTGGGTTGGTGCTACCTCTCGGCCTATCCATCAGGTTGAATAGTGTGCATTAGGAGTGCCTAATAGAGTCATGTGAGCAATAATGATTCACCGTGTAGGGAGACATGATGAATGAGGTGGACACTGTTATGGGGGGGGTGCTAGTGGGAGTAGTTTATGTCGAGTAACTGATTTCTAGAAATCTATCACTGTGTCTTATATTATAAGGGAGTAGGAAAAATCCTTCTATTTTGATATGGGAATCCCATGTGCACTGTTCAACCAATTTAAAAAATTAATAAAGAAGGAGTGACATCTGATTTGATCTGCTCATTCATCCAATCAACCTCACTACGTTATCTTCTACCATTGGATGAATGCTCCTCCTGTTCACTGGGATCTTCATACAGTCGTGTCACCCAATGATCAAACCAAGACATCTAATCATCATTTGAGTGTTTGAAAATTCAAAGAGGATATAAATCACATGATAACCCATTTTAATGTATAAATGAAGAAATAACCAAAGAAATGCAGTGAGGATAAAATATGTCTTATCCATGATGATGATTCTTAGAGTCATTAAAGTTAGGATGTGTGCACGTTTTGAGTCGATGTTTCATTGAATATAAATATTATGTCCTACACCCATGATACGTTATAATGTTTGATAAAATTTGGGTTCAAGTGACATAGATCCATCACAAATCACTCTAGTTCATAAAAAGATAATTTTCATAGACACTATTTTATGTGAAGTATTGGAGAGTTCCCATGATGAAAATTATATGTTCTTTTCACACTCATTATCTTCATGAAGAAACTGGTTTCCATGAAGCACTAAAGATAGCACATGTTGCATCTCATGGATTATTTGAAGATTATATATAATTTGAGAATGATCATAGTTGATTGAAGGTCATGATAGTACATAGTGTATATTGTGAATGAAGGAATAATGTGCACAAGTATGAAGGGAAGTAAACATTAATCTTGGTGTGTAGGATGGATGAAGTATATCATCATATGATTGATATATATGTATATAATATAGAAGGTGTGTGTATTATCAAGAAATATTTGGTAATAATAAAACAATAAAATTCTCACCCATTTAATTTTATATAATGTTTGTGAAAGTGTTTTGAATACGATAATTTGAATACACAAGAAGCAAGACAGTGTGTGAGAATAGTGAGTGTGCAAAGTGGATAGTGTGTGGTTGAGATTCCATGTGAAAAACATATACCCCAATTCATGTATGTTCACATTCTCTCATGAAATAATATAAGTTTAACCATACCAAACCATGCATTAATTGTATTTCTAGTGTGTTTTTTATACAAACATATATACAGATGAAATTATGAATACATGAAAGTGAAATGTTTATAATTTTGTATTGTTGTACATTTTAAATTGGGAAGATCATGAAATGTATTTTTATGCATGCATGATGTTGAATGATAAACATACATGAAAAATATTTTTTCACAATTTGGTGGCAGTGATTTGATACTAAAGTTGGGACAATATTACTATCTGTGTTTTAGAAGATTTTTTTGTATCTGGGTTTTCAGTATTAAGTGTTGTCAAGTCTTAAGAAGAAGAAATAATTCTTTCTTAAGTAGTGTTGTACTGAGGTAGCTGATTATCTATAGGTGATCAGATATTATTTGAGGAAGTGAAACATTAATGCAATAATGTCAACCAATTTATATATGCATAAACTACCACTGTGAATTTTCGCAGACTACACACCTCTGTTTGAGGGGTTTTATTACAAAACTGTGACTTCTTTATCAAACAACACTATTATTTTAACTAACACATGAAAAAATAATTTCAATTTCATATAAACAAGTATAATTAATATGGAAACTAAATGCAATTTAAATTCTTGATTTAATGAGTCTTGGATAACAACTCTACCTCAATGGATTCAAGACACACTTGGTTCTTAACACTTATAATTAGTGACAACTCTAAGATGATCCATCCATCCTCCAGGAGTATGCAACTTTGAATATACATAAGGATAACCTTTCCCATATGTAAGTGTCTGCATGGCCTTTTACCCCTCTAGAAAGCCCCCGTGAACACCCCTATTAACCCCCTTCACACCCATCTATGGGATCTTTTGATCGGAAAAATCCATACTGGGCATGCATCCATTACGAGTAACCAATATTGAAATCTAAAAACACCCAGGTTTGGGTTTGGTAATTTGTGGATATGGGAATTAAATTTATAAGTTCATCTAAGGTAATGGTAGTAGGTTATGTACGGATTCATCTTGGTATATGTCAATGGATATATAGCATGGTGTAAGAGACATGGTGTTCAATGTAAGTGCATGAGAGTTCAAGAATATGTGGTTATCCTTCTAATGATATCCAAAACACACTATAAAAATATATTGAACCCAAAAATCACAAAATCACTAATTAAAACTGTACAAAAGAAAAACATGCCAAAATATTGACTTCACAAAAGCAGAATTTCTTGTTAAATAACACTATATTACATAAGGAATAAAAACACTTTTTTTAGAAACATATTTTTGAAAATCATGGAATGGTGAACACAACTTCTCCCCACTGCACACACAACACACACCCAATACAACCCCACCACACCCCTCCCCCTCCACTGCACACTTCATGCCCCTTGGACACACTCCCTCCACCGCATTCACACTCTCCCACACATCCTCTACACCTATACACTACACACCCCTGACAAACACCCCACACACAACCCCTACACACCACAACACAACCCTAGAACACCCCTCCCCCCTCCAATGAACACTTCTCCCCCTTACACAAACTCCCTCCACCACCTGCATCCTGCACACCCCATGAACACTATCCCACACAACCTCTGCCCCAGTACCCTACACACCCAATACACACACCCAACATACGCCCGATGCACACAACAACACAACCCCAATACACTCTCCCCACTCCAATTGACACTTCCATCCCCCTCCACACACTCCCTCCAACCCTACACCTTTCACACCACCTACACACACTCCCTACACCCCCTACACACACCCCTACCCCTATACCATGGACACCCACTCCACACCCCATACACGCCCGCCACCCCTTGGACACCCTGAAACACCATTATACAACCCCATCACAACCCCAAAACAACCCCTTCACACCCCCTCCAAAGTAAAAAATAATCCACAAAACAAAAACTAAATTCATGGTTAAATAGAGCCTAATAATTTAATTTGTCTAAAATTAATGTCAAGAAGACCAAGAAGCGGGGTACTTAGAATTTTTATACTCCTATCTACCTAGAAAAATGATTCATTGTGAATATTGGTTTCTAACCACATATAACATGCTTCCAGAAAAACTAAAAATTCATATTCTATATAACTTAAATATGTTAATGATTAACCATGCCACCCAAATCCAGATTTTAGTAGGGTCTGGAGAATCAGAACACGAATTGTTGGAAACACTACAAGAAATCCATCCCACTTAAGTGATATAGATAATCCCTCCCCACTAAAGAGACATTCCACCCACATCTGAATGAAGGGAAAATCAATAGTGAAACACATCGCCAATAAAAAACCCATCACTATCAATTCCACCATGATAGAGTTAGGTGGGATGGAATGAGATCAACACACATCAATGAGCCAAGATCATCAGAAGAAAAAACCTCAAAACACCACCATCCTATAACAATAAAACATCATTCCAAATACTTTTCCAACTGAAAAACATTATAAATTGAATAAAAACCCAAGAAAACCTAATTCTCATCACCACCACCAACAATAATAAACCCCACACAAAGACTGATAAAAAACACTTGAGAAAAGAACGGCCCCCACCTCAGCCCCCACCCCACACCCTTCATCCCCACTACCCCATGCACCCCCTACCCCCTACACCCACACTACCCATGCCCCCTTCCAAATTCACCACCCCACCCACCATTCAACCCCCGAAACTTGACCCCCCTGCACCCATAGTGCCACCCAAGCATGACCCCACTACCCCCTCCCATACCCTGCATAGCCCCTCCCCCTCCTCCTACTACACCATCCCATTCCCTCTCCCTACTCCACAATCCCCTTCCCCTTCCTAGAAAATCCCCTCTCCTCCCCCTACACCCCCACTTCACCCCCTCCCCCCCCACAGTCACTACATCCCCCTCCCCCACTTCTCCCCCTTGACCCCACTCCCCCACCCTTCATTATTTTCTATTAATTATTTTCTATTTATGGTATTTTCCATCATCGGATCAAATCTAAATAAAATCACCACTTTGTTACTGATTCAAAGGTTGATAGAAATATCATATCTTGACTTATAAATTTAATAATCATTTAATATTTTGATAGAGTTTATTACTATATCATTAAAAAATTCCAAATCCTAATATACTTCTATATTTTTACTAAATAGGGCTAATATAGATGAAAACACAGCTCAATTAAGTAAACCAATTAGAGATTTGTGTGCATAAAATTTTAACAACTAAAATACTTGATTGGTGTTTCAAAATAATCAATAAGACTTTGAGTTAAATCATCATCCTGTCCAAATAATTCCTATTTTTCATTATTTAGTAGGTGAAAACCAAAGCAAGAACTTGAAGGAATTTGGCACCATGTGCATTGCCTTCAAAATTAGAAAATTTTCATTATCATTATTAAAATGGGAATAATTACCATTCTCTATTGAGGTATTGAAAAAGGAATGGATGATGAAAATATATCTTGGTGAGTTCAATAGCTAGTATGAGCCCTAGAGAGCCATTCTTTAAAAGTTATTATTTTACTCTATGAGCACAATGTAAAAAATGACATTTATGGATTAAATAAAGCTTGTGGAGAAGATACTTATGGGTATTGGGACATGTTCAAGATTTTTATTACTAGTTATCCAAATCAAAACAATATATATGATCATAATGTCATAAATTTATTATATCGAGTCCTACTAAGCATTGATATAAACCTATTGGATTCTTCATAAGGTGGATCTCTCTTTCCGAAAATATTTAACAAGGTTAGAGGATTTAATAAATAATTTCTCTTATAAATCTCAATATCTACATACATAGACCAATAATAAAACAGAATATAAGGTAATAAAATATAACTCACATTTACTTGAGTTTATAATTAAAAAAATAAAATCTAATATGATATCATTAGTGTTGATAAAAGTGAATAAAGGACCATCTAAACCCCCATTGGTTTCTCAATTGTGTATTTTCTCAGGTGTTTTTATAGAATTTTTCCCTTAAATTCATAACACCGAACAATTTGACACTATGAACATAAGATAATTCTGACAATCAATAAACAACCAAGGTTTCAAGGAGTATTCAATGTTCTGATATTGTTATGGAAAGAAATATCAATCCAAGTCACTATTCTGATAGATTTTATAACAGAACATTCATCCATATTAAAATCATATAATCATAACTTCTGATTTCTTACATTATAATTTTTAAACTCTATAAGACAATCAAACCCAATGAAAATCCAAAAATAAAAATAAAAAAAATAATACATGATGCAATAAGTGAAAACAAATAAACTACATCAAAGACAAATTTTATTATTAAGAAGACAATAAATAGAAACAAATGATACTTACCCAACAAAAATTGAAGATGTTGTGGGTTTAAAATCAAATAAACCTCTCTCTTTCTAAAAAATCACAGGTCATGTGATGAATTTGAATCATCCTGGTTCATATGTATGATGATGTGTATTGTAGAAAATCTGATATAATTGAAACTACAACAAAATAAATAGAATATTTATTTGATGAAATAGAAAACAAACCGTAAAAAACCCTACCACAGGCCACTCACAAGCAGCGAGTCATAGACCACCCATCGGTGATAATTAGAGGGGCACATGGGATGTGTGAATACTAAAAAATCATTACACATTGGTGAGTTGAGGAAAATGGTTGCTTAAAGGTGGAGGTGGATCTAGTGGGACTTTGAAAGAAGAGGATCACATGGAGGTTTGGTGGTTGCGTTTTTAGAGGAGGATCGTCCCGGGGTTGGGTGGTTGTGTCATCGTGAGAGGATTATCTCGAGGTTGGGTGGACATGTTATCAGAGGATAATCGTTCTTAGGTTTGGTGGCCACATCATTAAAGGGGGTTAGTGGGATGTTGGGTGGAAACATCAGGAAAGGATGAAGGTCAGATGATAATAGGATGAAATCCATAAGGAAGAGTTCAGAAGGAAGCGTCCGTGAGGGAAAGAAGAAGGGTTTTGTGGGTGAGTCGACGAGCGAGAGAGGAAAGCCAAAAGGGAAGTTGAATTTACGTGGATAAAGGAACTATTTTTTAAAATCTGCTGTGATATAATAGGATTTAGCAAATGGTTTTTTGAACCTTGGCTATATAAGTGTGGAAAAATATTAAATTTCTAGTAGTGTATGTCCATTAAGATGGTCTTGGTGGAGTTTCCTGAGCTACTATAGAAATCATATTATAATCTTATTTGTTTCCACAATTCCATGTATTACTCATATTTTATACTCTCATGTATTATGTAATTTACTTCCTTTTGATTTATGTCTTATTAAATTCTATGATATAAGCCATGATTCAAGTATGTGACATTTGATATGCTAGGAATGATCTTCTATTTTCATGATCATGTTCTCATATGCTTAAGATCATGTTTATGCTTACATTTTTCTCTTTTTTACCCTTATTGAGAACTTTATATGTTTCCTTTTTTATGTTTCGTTCCCCAGATTATGAAGATATTTATTATATTTGTTTTGTTTGAGAAAGGTGAAATTCCCAAAGAACCTAGTGGGAGATAATTTATCTCACATTTGTACTAGTTTTATGATTCCATTTTCCAATGGCACTATACAAACTATGATCTTTGGGCATCTGTTTGTGTAATGTTTATGTATTCTGCATAAATATATTGTTTATTTTTGTAAAGTTAGGTTCTCTATACTCAAGGATAGTATATTGAACATGAGTGGAGCTTTAGTGGATGGTTTATCACTATAGGACATAGAGGTGTCAAAGAATGTGTTCCATAGTAGGCATACTAACCATGAGAATGGTTTTTCATGGTTAGTTGAAAATCAACATGTATGCTCAATGTTGTGAACATGTAAGGCATGATTAGTTATAGACTTTTCATTTTTCTTGACATCCATAAAAAATAATTTATCTCAGGGAACCATTTTGTTTTAATTAATTAATTTCAATTTATTAAAATATTAATTTTAAAAAAATTTATTTATAACCCATTTTAATATTGGATTTTCATTTAATTTTAAAAAAAAATTGAATGAATTAATAAATAAAAAGATAATATATAAATAAAATTTATTCCAAATTTAGTATTTATTATTTTACTTTCAATGCATAATTATTTAACAATAATTTTAATGGTATCATTTTTAAATTTTTCGAAAAATTCAATTTATCAATCTAAAAAATATTATAATAAATTTATAATTATGATTTTGTTTAATAAATTCAAATAATGTAATTTCTTCACCAAGGAATTTTCTGAATTTTGGGGGTAAATTATAGAAAATAAAGAAAAAATGTACAATTTTTCATCACACATCCATGGGTCTTTTTCCACCATGTGATGTTGTCATGGTTGTTATCCTTAAATTATTCTTATTTCATGTTTCATATTGATTTAGCTTTGTTAATTTTCCATTATCATATAATATAATGTTCAGTATGTTTTTTTAATGGAATTATTCATTATCATTCTCTTTTATGATATGATTCCATTCAATTTGACTCACATGTTATTATTGATTATAATGCATATTCCCAAACTGGGATTCTTAGCTCACCCATTTGTTTAGGTATTTACCGATGTTATTCTCTATAGTTTTAAGAAATTAAATGGACTAGGGATCTCATTATTGATATTAAAATAAAGTCTTTTTTATTTTCATTTTACATTCAGGTATTATAAAGTTTGTCTTCCAATGAAAGGAGTGATTTAGATCATTTGGTTGTATTTATGAGAAAATATATATTAAAAATCATGTAATAATTTTTCTAAAAGGCATGGATCACTATGTAATAGATTCATTTAAAATATTGATAAACTACCTCTACAGTGAATGATACAATATATATATATTTACCATAGTATTTTTATATTTATCTTTTATTAAAAGGATATCAACATGAGGAATATAAGATGATTGGAACTACTCGTGTACAATAATTTCTCAATACACTACCACCCATGGAAAGAAACAAGGTGGCTGATTCAATGAGTAGGATGGGATATTATGTTCTGAATATTATGAGGATAATAAATAGTCATATATATAGAGATCTAGTAAATAGATATTTAGTGGTTTTGAGGGAATGGGGTAAAACCATTCATTTTCCAAAAAAATTCTAAACCAACCATACTTGAGAAGATAGTGATGTACAAGTTGACAATTAAAACATAAAATGGGAGATTAAAGATGTAAATAATAGGGAAATTGAGATTTTTCATCTATATAGATGGATTTTTGATGTCTGGTAAGAGCATATTTACTCCATCAACACCATATTTGAAGATGGAACTATTAGATAGAGAAAATAGTTGAAATTTATTTATACAACACATAGGTGTATAAAAATATAAGAGAAAATTTAAGGATGGATATTTTGATGTGGGAAATTATAGACTATATATCCATATTTTTGTTATAAAAATAGTTAAAATATAACAGATAACATCCAATGAGAGTAATGAAACCTCTTACAACACGTATATATAAGTGGAATAATTTTATAATGTCATTTTTCACACGACACTAAAAGACTTCAAGGAAGAACAAAGAAATAGGGTTTATCTTTTATTTTCATGCTATTATTTCTCATTTATTAGCAATAAGGTAAGATGTACCCATTAATAGTATTTATTGATTCTATATCAATTAATTCGCAATACATCATATAGAACCTCTATCGATTAAATCTGATCATGACCCCCAATTTCACATTAATAAATATAGAAAAATATTTAAAGGGTTCTTGAAAATCAGATACATTTATGAACCACCTACCATCTTTAGAATTTTGTTTATTTTGAATGAATATAGAGAAATTTTATTACATGATAAGAATATTTTAAAGGTATATGGGATCATAATGTAAATTTAGTTGAATTTACATAAAATAATAGATTTAATTTTAGAATCTAGATGAAACCATTAAAATCATTATATAGGAGTATATATTTTACTCTAAAAAATTGAGAGGAAGTTGGAGAAAGAAATTTATTTGGTTTATATATTGTAGAGGGGATGAATTCTATTGTACAAACTATTCAGGATTATATTAAAGAATCATAAAGATCGAAACATAGATATGATGATAATGGAATGAAAGAACTGGAATTTAATATTAAATATAGCATAATCTTGAAGGCTTCAATATGGAAGAGAGTTGTAATATTTTAAAAATGGGGATGTTAAATCCTAGTAACATTGGGCATTTTGATGTAAGATAATTAATTGGATCCATATGGTATATATTAGATATGCCACCCAAGCTCTCTAAGCTACATATTTTCACCCATGTTTCATTACTAAGTAAATAAATTCAAGATCCAGTGAATGTACTCAAATAAGAGGGAATATAGTTATAGATTGAATTGTCTTATAATGAGGGTTTATTAACGATTCTTGATACTATAGATAAAGAGTTATGAAATCATTCAACTCGATTGGTCAAATTCATCTAGAGAAATAAAAAACAGGATGATACATCCCGAGGAGCCTGAAAAAGATGTGAGGAATTAATATCAACATTTATCCAATATATGACATATACCCCCATGTTTGGGTTGAAATTATTTATGTGGGGAGGGGATGTAATACATGAAACCCTACTATCGAATGAAACCACAATATCATAAACTATCACATAATGCACATTCTAAAGTGACCTTATTCAAGAAGTTATTAAAATGATAAATTTTAAAATTTTATTATTTAAAACAAAAATCCCATTTTTTAATTCATTTAATCAAAATTATCTTAGTTTGAATTTTTGAGTATGTTCTGAAAAATAAGGATTTTAGTAAAAAAAGTTGATTTTAATTAGAATTGTAATTTATATGATTATCATTATATAAGAATAGAATGGAAGTTTAAAAAATCATGAAATAAAATTTGAATATAATAAATAAATAAAATTCGTTTTAAAATATTATTTGAACATATAGATCCTATGTCCATAAATTTTATAATTAATTAAAATGTTTCTTTTAGAAAAGAAATTATTTATGGTCATTTATTCGAATCAAGTATTTCCAGATAGATTCTAAATTTTAATGATCTTAAATCCCCATAAATTCAATTTTTTTATTATCAATCAATTTTTTCCATTAAAAAATTATTTAAGATAACATTATCATATAAAAAAATTTAAATTTAATAATGTTATATTCATGAAATCTATTTTTACGTGATTGACTGTATTTGTTTTTAAAAATAAAATCTCAAAAATTTAAAATTTTATTTTATAAATATATTTTTAAATTTAAAAAATAGTATGGAATTAAGTAAAAGGTTCATTATAAATTTATTTTCAATAAAATTGATTTTGAAGGTTAAATACTAATTACTATAGTAAATGTAAATTAATTGAAATTCTAAAAAGGTAAATAAAAATATATAGAACAATATAAGTTTACTCTGAAAGACTATATGATGTGAGATTTTTCCCAGTGTCAATATATTATCACGTTTGAATTTTTTGGTCTTAGACCCTAAATAGTATGTTTACAATATTTAAAATGTAAGGGTTATTCCCAAAACTACCCTTCCCTCAACTTATAAAAGGGTAACAATCCATCCACTTTAGGTCTCAACTTTACATACAATATCGACTTGAAAATCATACATAAATCTCCTCCTGTAACCCTATACCATATTAAAAAGGTTATCATCTCCATAAATAAGAGAAAGGCATTCATTTCCAAGGAGACTTCCTACAAATTTTCAAGTCCTCAGCATGAGTATTATCAAATAAATTATTTTTCATATTAATTATATTCGTTAATATTTTTTCCATCCATAGTAATATACTAATATTTTTATCATTTATATACTCTAATGTCACCATATTAAAATTATAATCATTTGTATTAGTATAACTCTTTTATTAAGAAAAAAATTTCCATTCGTGCATATTGGAAGACTACCCTACCATGAGAAACAAAATTTATTTCAAATCACTTCCTCTGATTGATTTTCCCTAGAATTTTTTATCGATTAAGTATTATTTTATGTTATATTTAGGGTTATGTTTTGGAAATTTAAGAACCTGTTAATGATATAATTGATAAATGATTATTATTAATTCAATAGTTTAAAATAATGCTTCTAAAAAGAAAACAGTTTATTCAGATTATATTATATTTTCGAATCTGAGATATAATTTATATCTGATAACAAGAAAACACATGGAGAACAACGAAGAACCAAGTCCCTCTTTATTCTGAGGTGTGTAGTAATATCCATAACATAAGATAAAATATTTGAAGGATGATTCAGTAGATTCACAATACAAGTTGATATAAATGATGGAGATTCACCACTATTAAATAAAAAATCAAATAAATATTAAGCTACAGTGATAGTACCACTGATAGTTTCTAGTACTATATCTACTTCATATGGGGACTCTTCCACTATGTTAGGAATCTTCATTCCTGAGACCATTGGTCGAAACCCATTTTTCAATAAAAAGTGGTTTCACCAAGTACTTTTAGGTGGTAATGATCCAATTCCACTACATGGGGTAGAAAATATTTAATATAACTTCCCTTAGTGTCTTAAATGTCCACATGATATGCATATCTTGGGTGCCTCAGTGAAAACCAATTTCAAATGTCCAACATTTCAACACCAGAAGAAGTTAAAAGGTTTATTTCTATGAAATACAAGAGGTCTAGAAGAACCATTCTGTTAAGATTCACAATGGAAGTCATCACGATTTATATTCCTTTTATGGGAAATTGTATAACTTCCACTTGGAGAAAAATGAACTCTAATCAAAACTAACTTAATAGAAAGATCAACTTCAACGATCAATTACCTACCCAGTACAACTTTATAAGAAGAGATCTTAATTATGAAATCCTAATAATGAATATTAGATTGAAGTCCAATATCAAACCATAGTGTCTTATATTTCTCATTCGAAACAATATCCTGTGGAAACTACAAAAGCATAGAGAATCAGTTCCCATATTCTTTCATGGTCTTGTCTGCCAACTGAAGTTTGAGAAACTCCATATCAAAACTAGAACCATTTAATATTGATATAACTTGTATGTGAAAACTTTTTTATGGACTTCCACTCCAAACCCTCTATATTCTTCAACATAATAATGGAATCCCACCATCTCATACCAGGTCAATCCAGATTGAAGGTGGAGCATTTTACCTTGATTGAATCAGACGTCTACATAAAGTAAAAAAAAAGATCAATACTACAAAAATAATCCTATATCTCTTGATGATAATTTGAAGCTTGAAACATAGGTGGATTCTCCTTATTTATCACCTAATAATGATTCTAGAATAAATCCATTTAACATTTTATATCAGGAGCCTGAATTGGAATTGTTGTTTGTGTATGTCCCAGAGCATAGTCGTCACACACAATCACCTCAACCATATTATGATCTATAAACGGATTATTCAATATGTTTCAATAGTATCTTTATCCTAGAACCTATTCCCACATCTTCTCAAATTCATCATGCAACACAACACCATCAATAAAAATTAGACATTTAAATTTTACTCAAAAGTACAACTCAATAAGAATAAAATGGATATTAATCCCATAAAATAGATAAAAAATATTTGGATATCTACCAATAAAAAAATTAGGTAAGTACTATAACTAAACCTCAAGAATCCTTTCCCAAACCACTCAGGGTGACCTAAGGCTTATTTAAATGATAGCTATGTGAGAAATCATCACAAATAAATCATAGGTTCTAATAATACTTCTCAACTACCTATGGAAATCAAGGAAACATTCTTAACCTCCATTTGATACCAATTCTTCATGAACCATCCCGTATACCTTGGTACTCTGATACCCAATCTGACATTGACATTGACCAAATGGAATTCATGATCCCCAGGGGTTGGTGACTAACACCTAACATTATACCAGAAAAAAATTGATAATAGTTTTCCCACATAAACTGTGGTGGAAAAAAATACATATAAGTATTATCAAGGAAAATTACCAATGGAGAGAGTTCCCTAATAACAAGAGAAAAAACCCAAGTCGAAACAGTCACAACACTCTTATCCCAATTAATCAACAACTACCACAATGTAAATGTGGTTCTTTCCACAGGCTCGACCCATGTAGATGGAAATAAAAAAATTCCCAAAGGAAAATGTAGGGTATGAGCTAAATCCCTAAAGGATCTCACTGTGTATTCCATAATATGATTCTATAATAAATAAACAAGATATTTCATTCAATTTTAAACAAATCATGCATAATATTACATATTCATATTTAAATCAAAAAATGGTTTTCATTTCTAAAGATGAAAACTTTTCATATAATGGAATAGGAATTTTTTTATATTAAATAGTTTATAAAAATCATTAGTCATGAGTAAAAAAGTTTTGAATAAATGGAATATATATATATATATCAATTAATAACAATAAGAAACACATTCAACTACCATGAGATATGATAGTTCCACACTATGATATCATCACACTTATCATTTTGGTGATCATAGAAATATGTGTGATTACATCCCTCAAACACTAGCCAAAGATGACTCATCAACATCCCATCATAAATAAGATCTTCCAGACAAGATTTTTTTAGAGTTGTAATGTGTCAATATTTTATGAGGGAAATACCATCCTAGAATATTTTTTCTCAAATAACCCACTAAATACCCATGATTTCATGTGATTAATCAATTAATTAAATATGAGAAAATTATTCCAAAGCTGTATAAATTAAAATTTAACCGCTTCTAGTTTCAATATGCCTATTGAAAAAATAAGACAAAAATATGGTATTTTATCAATTAATTTATTTTTCAATATAAAAACTACCATATATTATTATAAAATCAATTTCATCCATTATTATCAAATTTAAATTCCATTAATCAATTTTTCAATTTTTATCAAATGTAAATCTCACATAAATTTCTGATTCCATAAGAAGTGGTGGTGTTTGCTCAAAATTATTTCCATTAAAATTTAAAATAAAATTTTATAATGAATTGGGTTTTAATAATTTAATAAAAATAAATATAAATCAATAAATAAATTCGAGGCTTTATGTAATGAAAAATCCTAACAGAACCACCTACCTTTTATAGAGGAACACAATACACAAAAGAATACTTGTCAAAAAAGAATGAAGGCACATGAGATATAGGAACTCAATATAAAATTTTGATTCAACAAAACCTAGTTTATATCAATCAATATCAAGATGATATATCAAACTCCAAAGAAGATAATAGATAGAAACAGAATATATAGGGTGACTTCTTACCCAGATAGATACACCACAACCACCACAACAAAAAATCACCAAATAGATGATCCAAAGGGATTGGATATAACCAAAATTGACTAAGAGTGGAGCTAGGTCTTTCGAGAAGAGTAGTAAGATGTAACAAGAGGAATTAAGACAAATTTATTGTCTTAAAACACTCAGTTGGGATTTTACATGGCGTGTAATCAAATTACATATCATGTAATTTTCGACTGCCACATACTCCAAAAAACCCATTTCTTTTTTAATAAAAATAATAATTTTTAAAATTTACAGAGCATATAAACTATACAATGAGTGTAACTTTTAATGTTGTGTACCCATTTCACATCATCTTCCCAGCAATGATCACATGTCTTGTAACACAATTACATATTCTTTAAATCCTAAAAATATTACAAAATCTACATGTTTTATGGTGAAATTTTCATAATACCCCTGAATTCAGCAGTATAGGTATCCCAAAAATTCCGTCTTGACCTTATTCAACCAAATAAAATGGAAAACCACAACAATTTTTTAAAACATAACTAATTAAAATGTAATAGTGGGTTACAAAAACGAACCCAATTTATCTCATGTAGTGAATATATATATATATATTACCTATTTGGGATGCTATATCATGAATTTACTTTATTCCTTACATTTTAAAATCTATTATAATCCCCGGGTTTTGAAAATTGTAATTGAATTTATATCAATATCATATTTGGGGTTTTCTATCTCAATTTTATTTCTTTGGGAAGCATGTTTTATTCCCCTCTAATTTTATTTTGTGTGGTGCATAATGTTCCATAAAATATGTTTTGTCATATTACTCATGGAAATTATTGGTTTTCAATGTCTATATTGTTATACCATTCTATTATTCATTCGATTCAAGAGTCACCAAAATCATTGTAAAAATCAATCTCTTTCAGGCTACAAAAACAAACCAATGTTTGGGTAAAGAACATGTCCGAAATTTATTAGTAAATACATCTCTATTTGTATACAATCAAGTGGATAACATTATGAAAAAGATTCACTTAGTGGTATTATCCCTAAAATGATTTGGTTGAGAGTTGGATCAATCATCTCCCATATAAATAATGAGTGGGCCTAAGAATGCACACATAGTGAGACACTTCAAGGGGATATGATTTAGAATATCCACATTTTATTTATGAATAGTCATAAAGTATTTAACCAATATTTCCTTGGAGTCAATCCAACTCAATCAATTAAATCCTATTACCATCTTCAATGGATAATCCCACACATTTAAAGTACCATCACTAGTATATTTATTTGATAAGGGAACGTCATGTAAAATAGGATATAACACATGAATTTTAAGTTAATTAAGGAATATTCTCCTTGGAAAACACTATATTATATAGACAATCATAGATATTTTGGTTTTTATCTAAAAACTGAGATTAACGATAGCAACTTCAGCCAATGGTGGAGTGTATTAGTGCGCGTTATGTAACTATTCCAACCAATACTATGCCCAATGACTATATGATTACAGGTGAATGAACTTATTCCTAGGATCAGTCCTAGTTAATTCCCCATCATACCTGTAATATAGTCGATTCAAAGGTGGATTACCCTAGTAAGTCCAATAGTACCATGAATAAAACCAATTATTAGGGTTATATCCCTAGGTAATACAATATAATAACACATACATCAGATTACTAGGGAGATGAAAATAAGAAATCCATATAAATGAGTAATGCACATCAGAGCCTGTTAATGTCATGGGAATCCAATAGTCATAAATACCTATTAATAAATCCCATGAAGTTCCGTAGGAATTTAAATTGTCAGTTGTATCCACGATATCATATGTAGTGTCATAGGAATTATATTTAGGTGAAAAATATCTTCTCATGATGTCTCATAAAATAGTTCTCAAGGGAATAACACCCACATGAATTCATCTCACATACCATAATCTATATGCTAATTCCAAGGAGGTTATATTTGATAGTCCAGAGTTAGCAGGAAAAAGATGACTCAAATGAATTAAATGATTACAACCATATAAAAGGTCACTATAAATTCTATATAATAAGTACTTCATATTTATCATAATGAAATAATGCACCTATGTAGGATATATATTACTTGTGAATATATAAATATACCATAATTTAGCTATGTTGAATTATAAAAATATGTTATTTGAGAAAATGATGTATAAGTTATTGTTGTCAATTTAAAAATACGAATCATTTTCAATCAATGATATCTATTGTGACCAATTACATGTATGTCATGTGAATACAACATTCCCATTATGATGCATGT
The DNA here is from genome assembly GCA_963277665.1 of Viscum album. Taxonomy (NCBI): domain Eukaryota; kingdom Viridiplantae; phylum Streptophyta; class Magnoliopsida; order Santalales; family Viscaceae; genus Viscum; species Viscum album. The sequence continues at coordinate 1,751,698,887 of OY728128.1, forward strand.
TTTTAGGAATCTTCCCAATCAGAAAAGATCTAAAAACCAAATAAGCCATAAATAATAAATCTATGAAACCATGTATATCACACTAGGTGAAACCATACAACTGTAAAATATTAAATAAATAATAATAATCTTATATACCTGGTAAACTATACATTCTATTGAAAAATGTTTTCATGGTGCACCATTATATGGTCCATCCTATGTTTTGAAACATTCCCAATTCCTTTCTACCATATCCAAAATTTTTATGAATAAAATAAAAAAATCTAAAACCACTTTGTAACATCCTAAATTTGTCTGTATCTACTCAGTAGTGCTCAGATCATGGAAGTCACTAATAATACCTCAAGTTAACATCCCCATACACCAATGGTTGTCAACTAATAATGGGAGTGTAGGGAAGTACAATGTGGACACTATACCCCATATCAATGTAACAATATCAGAATAAATAAACAAAAAATAATTTATAATAATAAATAATCTAATTGAGTATATATATTTATTTAAAATAATAAATAATAATAATGAATTTAGAAGAAATTCTTCATACAGACTCATGATCATTCCATCAAATAATAATGGACCTCCCACTAAGGATGTGACATTCTGAAGAAAAATAATATAATAAAGATAGAAGAATGATCTACTACTAACCCTATATCCCATAATTTCCCACTATCCTTTCTATTTAGGATACATATCTCATCTATGAAACTTCAAGACTCTACCCAACATGAAACTATAACAAGTGATGTTTTCATTGGTAACCAAGATCCCAAGACACCTGAAAAAGGTTTGAGTAAAACATAGTATGTCACCAACAATGGGGTCCCAAAAAAATACTAAAGAAATTTATGTCCTATTTTATTTTATCAGATTAATAAATAAACATATAATAGAAGCATAAATATTTAACCATCATCAAAACTATGGTTTTCATGTAACACTATGGATTGAATACACAAACTTTGACCAGTGATAGAGTGTCTTTGAGTATATCATGTAATTACACGAACCAATATGGGTCCCAAAAACCATATGATAGTAGGTGAAACCAAATATTCCTTAGATTAGTCCACATAAATCCATATCTTACTACATATAGAACCAATTATGATGGGGATAAACCACGGAAATCCAATAGTATTAGAAATACAACTGATTCATAGTGGGGGTGACCTTATAAGAAAAAATAAAACAAAAAATACATTTTTTTCCAAGGGGTATAACCATAGGAAATCCATATAAATAAAGCATAATAATTGGGTAAAAATAAACTACTAGGCATCCCATAATCATCAATCCCCATGGTGGAATACCAGGTAGTATCATTGGAATTCATTGTATTATGTGCATCCATTAGGACTTAGAGAGTATCATAGGCATTATAATGAAGGTAATAACACCCATGTCATGATTCCTCAAACACTAATGGACTAGGTAAAATTGATTTCCCAATAAATCTCATATACCATTAGGCATATTCTTATTCATTGGATTCAATCTGAGGAAATCCTAATTCAGTATAATAAATCCAAATATTTGTATCACATCTATGAAAATATGTATAAATATAATATAATTTATTTTGAGGATCAAGTGCAAGGAATTTCAAATCAATAGTCAAACAAGAAAAATCCTAAGAATCATAGGAATCCCTTACATGTATATAAATATCATAAATGGCTAATGTCTTCCCATGATACCTTATCTCACTATAAATTTGGCTTTTTAGGTGTCACCCAAAATCACCACTTCCTATTCACACACACACCCTCTCACAAGTCATTATATCATTGAGGAACACACATGGGTCCCATTTGTTACATCATAAAAAAGCACCCCATTACAGACCTGACATCATTTTTTGGTTGAAAATTCTACAAGTAAATTTAATTATAAAGTTGGAGTTATTTTTATTTCGTATCCAAGGGTTGGATTGATCTTTTTGAGTATTATAACCCCCTTTGGGATATGTTTTTTATTCAGGATCAAGATATGAGTGTATTTGTTTTCTTAGGTTGAACCTAGATGAGAAAATCATTCCCTCGTGGTTTTCCATATACCAAAATTTATATAAAATTCTATTTATATATTTTTTCATAACATTGTTAGAAAATGTGTGTACACATGTTGAAAATGGATAGGGAGAAATTTCCAGGTTGGAAAATTTTTATAGGTGTAATGGATGGGTAACCCACTATGTCATTGTACCCAATGATCATGTGTTTTAATGACAATTGAACATTAAGGGTGCCTAATTTTGGGCATTAAGATTTTGAAGTTTCTTGGAAATGCAATTTTCTTTACATATTAGTCTCGGGTAGAAAAATTGGAAAAGGGTTATTCAATGGACTATAGATCTTGGATTGGTCTGAGGGGAAGAAACTTTCCCACCATGGAATGAATAGAGGAGCCTATGTTTGGTGAAAGAAAAGTCATAATCTATGGGGGTTAACTCGGGATGTGCTATGGTATAGAAAATTCTATAGTTTGTGTTGGTTTTCATAAAATGGGGGAATCCAATTTTCCCCTTTTGAATTTAAAAACCCTCACCCCTCCTCTCTTCCTCCCTCATGCACAATGAGCCAAGAGGTTTATCCCTTTTTATTACGTCAGTCCCACTAGGTGTGGGTAGATATTGGTTGTGATTTTAGTGAAAATTCATAGAGAGAAAATATCATTTATCCCTGTCCCCATCATAATTATCCTCTTGATTTGGGTGATCCAAGTTAGTTTTTGGTAATAATATTCACCGAAGAAAAGTAAAAATCATATGAAAATATGGGATTTTTTTTAAAAAGGGTAATGGATGGCTTGAGATGATGATAGAATTAAATTTTTCTAAATTTATTTAATTCATATAACCAAAAGGTTTTATTTAATTTCTATTGTTTAGTGTAATTTATTTAAATGTTGAATCAATGTCGTGTATTAGGGGTTTGTCTTGGGATAGATCCACTAGAGGACCATGGACCTTTCATGAGTGCTTAGTTATTATATCAGTGTGAAATTTTTTCTTTGTGCGTTATTATTCATATGACTAATTAATTTGATTTAGATAATTAATTACAATTCCTATAATTATTTGAGTTGGATGTTGTGGAATAAACACAGGTCTGTGTCCAGAGTGGACCACACCCCATGGCTTGATGTTTTAATGAGTGTTAATTGGCCAATGGGTTATTAAGAATTATATCTAATTAAAGTAATTTAAAAAAATAATTATAAAATTTTATAATATAATCAATTAATTTGTATTCCTTGTGACAGATGCTCAAGAGTTGATGCAATCATCGATGATCCTTGGATAGGCTTTGGGATAAATTCAATGTGGATTAATTTGATGGTAACTACATGCCTAATGTAGGTGGTACTTAAGAATAAACATTTTAAATTTTTATTTATTTATGCATATGGAATGTGATATGTGTCTTCTCACAATTTTGGGTGACCAATTATATTTATTATATGAAAATTTTAATTTAAATGAAATTCGTAGACCGAAAAAAGTTCTAATAAACACAATGGATTCTTATGAACTGGATTGACTACATCAGTTATTCATGACTGAGGATTCAATTATAAATGAATTACCTATGACACTAGTACCCTTAAGGGTGTAAATAAAGTTAAAAATATGTAGTATCAATAGTGATTGGGTCTATTAAAAACCTCTAGGTATTGGTGAGTTATGAATTGAGATGGTTTTCCAATAGATTGGATGTGTTGGAACCTTGATATTATTTAATAATTTGATCTTGATGAGATCATATTGGGATGAGTGTTCATCCACTTATTAAATGTGAACACATAGGTGGGTAAACCATGTAGAGTTTGGTGGATTTGTTCTTTTTGAGGACCAACCTAAGTTTGATCTAGATGGATATTGTCTTGAGTCCATCTCATGTACGTGACTATACCAATGAGGCTGTAATGTTATTATGATAATTCTAAGGGACACTATTCCCTATAAGTGATACCCTTAGATATAGTAGATGTGAATTTGATAATATTAATTGGATAGGTGTATAGATTATTGTGTGAACTAGGGGACCTCGAAGGGCGGCTTATAGGAAAACAACATTTTGAATGGTTTGTATGGGAATGTGCAGTGATGATTGTGGGTGTCACCTATGAACTCAAATCAATGACATGATCCTATTATATCTATGATTATGATTGGTTGTGTACCTAATAGGTCAATATCTGATTGTGGTATGAGTTATTATAGAAGGTTAACTCCATTGTGATGTGTTATATGGAATGATTCGGGTGGCGCATAGGGCCCATCGAGAGGTATTGAGTAACATGGGATGACTATGATATTATTTTAGGAATAAACAATGTTTCATTACCTATATATTATTATCCATATTGGATTAAATTGAAACAGTGATGTATTTAGATACATGTAATTCCTTGGATGTTCTCATTAGATTTGACCCTCAAGCCTATTACTAATGTGACTATTTAGGTGGTATGAACTCCCTTATGAGATGCATATATACGTGGGATACCTTGAATGTTCTATATGGATATAAATTTAATTCTTGATATATACAATGGATGATAAAGAATAAGTAAACAGTAATATGTTATATGATATAGACATGAGGGACTCAAATCCCCCTAATGGGATGTATACATGGGGTGGTTGGGGAGGGATTCACTACACCTCAATTGAAGAATATACCTGTGGGTGTAACATTAAAACCCATGGATCTAAAATAGGTATTTATTATTGATTTAATATATTATTTATTTAAACTATGATATCATATTAATACACCCATATTTACTAATTACATACTTAATCACATTGTGGGTTCCTTATTGAGATTTACTAACACCCTACTTAGGTGGTCTTGACACTTTTGTTCGAGATTATCTCACATTGCTTGTAGGTTTTGGTAAGGCAGAGTCTAGAGATTAAATTGTTTATCTAGATTGATTGGATGATTTTTGGGGATGAATTAGTTTATTCTCTATTATGTGGTTATCAATATACATTTTTTTCTTTTGTTTATTTGTATAAGTGATTTTCAAAGTGGGTGATTAGTCATGGAATACTAACATTACTATAGGTATATATTACTCTACTCATGAAGTATATTTAATATAGTAGGATATGTTTTATTTCTTTTGTGTACTATAATTACTTGTTATCATGGATATTATTTGGTCATTTAGGTTATCATTTCACACTCTAATACGGGGTATGGTTTCTCCATGATATCCCCCTATAACAACACAACAAATCTGAAAAATCTAGTGTCTGGGTAGACATGTTTGTGGTGAAATAGTAACTATATATGGTTACTATTATGAGGAAACTATGAAGATATATTAAAAAAGTTCTATTAGAGCTTATTTGACTAATATCATTGAGTTTATCAATGTTTTCATTTTTTATTATTTTTTTGGGAAGAAGGTAGATAGGTGAAATATGAATGTGTTAGAGATGTTTATGGAACTCAGAATAGTGTGTAACAAACAAATTTATCAATGGAAAGTCATTGAAACTAGGGATGTTGGATTTCTATTCTTGGTTTTTGTTTTTTGGTAGTTTTATTTCACATAGTGTGACACACATGTGTTTTATTGGATTTATTATTATTGGTTTTTGTACCAAATAACACTAGATATAAGCCTATGTACATTCATTATATTTGGCACGATGGATTCACAAGAAACATATGTTATTTCTTTTGATAGATATTTTTGATGACGTGAGTTCATTCGTTTAATGTTTTAGTGATATTTATTTGGAATTTTCCCACATTAGTAATTGGGGGAATTATAATTATCTGAACCCTAATATATTTCATATGATGTAAATTAATATGGATTCTATAGAGGGATTATAATTGATGTTGACTACATACTCCCTCCTGGGAAGGGATATAAAGTTACCTTAGTAGGCTAGTACATGAATTTTATGCCCTAGTGATAAATGCCATGTGGGTGGTTGAAATATTCATTTCTATATGATAATAGTTTCGATTATTTATTGTATTATAAATATACTATACAATGTATTATAATATTGATTCTTTGAGGAATTATACTTAACTAAACCACATGATTATGGAAAACTTGACATAGGTAGTGATTGAGTGATTTCATTGTATATATATGTACCTAGGTGATATTTTGGTTCTCAAGGTGTTGTCTCATATGAGGATTCTTAGTAAGGATCTATTCCGATAAGTAATATGATGTCTTGTCCTATGATGCATGATATATATATATATATATATATATATATTTATATATATGATAAACCAAGAGTGGGTGGGTTGGCACATGAGTTTCTAGGTTATATTTGGGATGGGAGGAGAGACATTCCCCTCTTGTTCCAACCTATGTGAAATAATGTTTATGACCTAGGTGGGAGATATGATATCCTTTGAGATGAAACTTTGGATATAGGTGATCTAGATAATACGGTTTAGATGCTCCTTAAATGTTATTGTAATCTAAGGGAAGGGTTAACATGGTCCAATGTGCACCCTTAAATATATAAATCACGAGTATATTTTTTTGGTTGATATCAGTAAATGATAGGTGAAAACAGTAAATTATATAAGCATGGTGATGTCTTAGGCTATATGATAAGAATCACTTAAGGTGGATGAATATCAAGGAAGGTTTTGGGGGAAGTATCAATAAGGTACCTGGCCCTAGTGACTTTTTGGATGGGTTCTAATGAGATAGTTGATTATCATACTAAATAGTTAGATCAATGATAGATAGAACATGGAAAAAACTTTTGGTTTTAGAATGATGGTAAAGTCGATGGGTGGTCATCCACTAGGCATTATCATAGGTCAAGTGATCAATTTTAAAGTAGAGTTACATGGTTTTTCAAGTTTGACGAGTAATATCGGAGGGAGGATAATAGGTGGTTCATTCGGTATATGAGCATAGTTACGAGACTCCTCGGATTGCAAGTCATGTTTTGTGATCTGGTGGTATATGGGAATAAAATAATTGAGTTTTTATGAAGCTAAATTTGACAGTGTACAAGGACCATTGATGAAGATATTTTAAGAACCCCTCTAAACCCGAACATGAGAGTGAGTGTTAATGTTGATATTTGGGAAATAGTAATATGTGTGATGGAAATTGGTCACTGGTTGGGCATGATTCCATTGAGTCGTGAATCAGTGAACAATTGTGTGTGAGTAAATGATTAATGGTTTTTATTAAAGTATTATAAGAAATTGTTTTTCAGGGATATAATGTGAATTAAATGAGAAATTTTCCTCTATAGTAGTTGAAAAAACATAAATGGATCTGGGTGTCATGGTATGATGGACCCAAGTCTATGCCATGAAAAGTATTTTTAAGAAGGTGGGCTGGTGGATCCTATTGAGGTTTTTATCAAGGAGTGGTATAATGGAATCTATATGATATGGAGCACACCATAGGCAGTCAGATGGGGTGACCCTTATTTTAAATGGAAATTTAGAAGAGGTCATTGATGATGCTTTTAGTAATCAAGGAGTGGAAGGTAGTTGATATTTCTTTCTATTTTTTTGGTTCGAGTGGGATGGAAAAATCCTTTTGTTAAGTATAATAATTGAGGGAGTGTGGTCTATAAATATTGGTGTATTTATTTAGTTCATGTATGATACATATACTCCCATATTAGAAAATAAAATTTATAATAGAGATGTGACCAGTGTGTTATAACTGTCATGGGTTTGATGAGACCATTCAATGGATGGTCAAGCCAACATCAGGATCATAGTTAGTAGGTGAATCAAAATTTATCTAGTTATGTAGTGAATACTAGTTATAATATTTCAATATTGGACTTGAATGAATTCATGCATTTGAATTGGGCTCAACATGGAGTTGACATGATCTGATGGTCATTCAGATTGATGGTGTGCGGTTCCTATGGTGAGAGCATGATGATACTTTTTGATGGTTGAGTATCAACATAAAGGAATACAATATGAATTGGGTTTGGACATCAGTGATGGTGTTTGGATGATATCAGAATTCCTCGTGGAGTAGAGGAATCCTGTATTGGTGATAGTGATGGGTGGGTATTGGTTTGGTTTAGTTTTATCTAAAATCCTAACCAAACAACAATTTTTTGTATAGTTTTTAAACAAAGGAAACCAAACCACCTAATAGAGGATTAATTCAGATGAATAGTTTTTCTAAACCATCAATTTTTAGTTAATTTTGTTTTAGACAACATATTAATATTTTTTTTATGAAAAAACCAAATAAAAAATTTACAAGAAATTATTAATAAGATAATGGATGAAGTAAATAGATCAATAAAATTAAAATATAACTTTAATAAGAAATGGAGAACTAACCAAAAATGATTTTATAATACAACCATTAAACCATTAAAGATGACATAAATCAATTTCCAATTATAGATATAAATAAATAAACGAAAATATACTAAAAATAAAAGTGGTAATTAAATATGAAAACCCACAAAAAATTATTTATAAAACAATAATTACATTAAAAGGAAAATTTATCCTAATTATAATTTTTTGAATTTAATTAACCACAAAAATGGATCATAAAATAACATATATAACATGGATATATGTTAAAAATCATCAAAATTTCCATATAAGTTAGACCTTAACACACCGAGAAGATGTCATTGAATCCTTCTACTGAATCAATATTTGAAATTTATTGTAACCCGACCAACAAAAAATACAATGATTAGAGTAGTAGGGTTGATCCAACAATAAAAAGTTATATAATATTCAATAGTTTTCATGTCATCATTTTTTATATCATGTGTTTTGAACCTGATGAATAATTCCATGGGAATTTTAATTTTTTTCATTTTCCATGTAGGGAATTTTTAAAACTGAGCTTTTGAATTGAATTAAGAGAGTCGGAAAACTGTAATGTGTTTCTCATAATGATAATAATTTTTTTTTAAATTAAAACGTAAAATTGGAATAATTCTAATGGGGGTAAATATAAAATAATAATAATAATGAGATCTTTCAATAATAAATAAAATAAAAAAAATATTATGGTGTTATTATTTTTATTATTGATATGTTATTTATTATTAATTTTAGAGAGCCCAAAGGGTCTCATTACTACATCATGCACAAACCCCCTCCTCTGTGACTCCCTTTTGAATGAAATATCGTCCAGATTTCGTCATGTTTTCCCTTCGATTCCTCGAGGTAAGGTCTTCTACTCTCATCTACTCCATCTCTTTGGTGGTTTTCTTCTATTTAGGCACCTATTGAAGTTTATTCAAACCGTAATCTTGGGTTAAAACTGATTTTATTTGTTTCTTAAATAGATAGGGTGTGTGAATGTCATCTTTGGGCTGGTTTGGGTGAGTTCTGAAAGCCTCCACCAAAGGCAAAGTAGTTTGAGTTGTTTTAGTTCACCACCACCATTTGAGGTGAGGTTTTATCCTTGTTGTTTGGTTCCAAACCTCCTATTTTAGGGTATTTATGTTTTTTACGTGTTCTTGTTAATTTATTTGAGGTGATTTGGTCCTTTCCGCTTTAATTTTGGATTCCTATTAATGTCGTAGTGATTTTTTTCCATCTTGGAGGATACACACACATGTACTTATAGAATATATATATATATATCATACATGTATTTTTTCCCTCATGGTTTAAATAATACATATATTGGATTAAGGGCTTTATATATATGGGGGTATGTGCGTGTATATGTGGATTAGTTCTTTGTGATCAGAGCCAATCTATCATGTTCCAAAATAGTATTAAACTGGATCCATTGTGGTAGGGCCCTTCTCCTATATTATTTAATTCAAAATTTATTTAAATTTCATTTATCTTCCTTCTAAATTATTATTGTTTATATTGAATTAATTTTATTATGTAAGTGTTTGGTTATGATAATTGTTTCCTTTGATAAAAAAAGTCATGGTTTGTTAATAAAACCCCTCCAATGGAGGTGTGCTATCTGCAAAAACTAGCAATGATAGTTTATTATTATTTAGATTACTGGAAATTATTTCATTTATGATTTCCTTATACATGATTTCATTTTTTTTCTTAAATTAGAAAACATAATTTTCCATTTTGATGTCTCTGAAGGTGGTTTCACTTTTTTTTTTAAATAGTTGTCTGAACCAGAAGACCCTTTAGTGGCCGTTAAACTTTTATGATGGAATTTCCCAAGTATGTAGGTGATGTGATGACCATGTCACCACTATGTGGACCCCTTTTCCTCTTATAAATGGAATTGACGTGTTCTAATTAATTGAACATGTTTAATGGAACGGAACATGGTTATCTTAGTACATGAGAAGTAACGCCTCATGTAGATAAATATGTAAATGGTTTTTCCTCCTTTATATAGTATAATCTTATGGGTTGAAATAAATAGTGTGAATTATTCATGGTGACTTCCACTCCACATTTGATACGTCTTAAGGTAAACTGGTAAATGTCCAATTATAACCAAACACCTCCTAAGTGTTTGACTTTTATTGTATAAGGGACTACCCATACAGGTAATTTCCCTCTGGTTCGTTGCAAATTCTATGAGAATTCATTCCACTTTAAATGCAGTCACCTAATTTTGATAAATTGAATAACACATTTTGGATGGAATGGCTTGTCATGGTTTAAATCCATTCCTTTAGTGTTTAAATTGACAAGATCTTTTTAAAATAAAATGACTTTCTAGGCATAGTTGAATTTAATGAAATGTTTTTTTAAATGGAGAATTCATTATAAATTACTTTCCTTGAATTATGAAGTTGATGTAAAATGAGATGTGGAGGGTGTCATGTAAAACTCACTTATTTAATTCTTTTCATGTACAAGATTGTTACCCAGTTTTATTTATTTAACTTGATGACCTATGGATTTAGGCATGTCGATGCCATGTGATATTGTTTATATTCCACTACATATGAACGTTTCTATTTCTTATCCCCAAAAGTAGTGGCTATATATATATATATATATTTTATTCTTTTAATATTGAGATATAAAAATGCTAATAATGGTATTTAACTACTTCTTTCTTTCTTTTTTGCTAAATGTCTTATGCTATTTTGATGGAATGAGATGTTCATTAAGTGGTATGCAATCTTAAAAATGGATTTCATGGTGATATATGCCTATATTGATATGAAACATTTGAAATAGGATGAGATAAAGAATGGGTTATGTATTAAGGGCTCATGGATGGAATCCCATGCTTCGGTGGTTATACTATGATGCGTTGGGGAGTAGTGTTTTTTGGCTCTCTAGGAAAGGGATGCCCCAACATTTTTACTATACTATTGGATTATATAGATTCCCCAAGTGGTAGATGAGTATGGACCAGTTGGAAATATAGCTACACCATGACTTGGTTGATACTTGATAGCTTAGGTGTGATACCCAGGATAAGCTCATAGTTACCATACCATGAGAGATACATGGAATTTTGAAAGGATCGCCTTGGATAGGATCAGTGGTATTGGTATTTTGAATGTATGTACCATAGCAATACCTCAGGGATGGGATCCGAATACACCTATGAAATTGATGGGTTTTCAGGTAAATTCTTGCGATGAATACCTATTTATTATTATGTATTATTTTATCACATATGACATTTCTCCCTAGATTATTAGCATACTTACATGACGAAATGGGAAGTATACACCAAGATTACAAACAAATTTTGGGGTTCACATCTTTTAGTTTCCTTCTTACATTTGGATCTGGTACACATATTATTCATGAAAATGTACCTCCTTTATAATTTCCATATTAATATGAATTAGTTGGTATGGGACATGTGTCTATTTAGGAACCACACCAAGTTTCTATTATTAATTTTTATCACTATTCATTTATTTTATATGGATCACTTCTTAATTTATATTGAATTTTATGGATTGTGTTATACACTATGGGTACATGACTACAAATATTTATATATCACAACCTACTAGGGTGGCCATAGTACCCAGAAAGATCTTAAATTTTCTAGATCTAGTATGTTTTTTTCATTCATGTATTTGGGAGTTTGGAGAAAGGGATCGAGATGGAGATCAAGATTCTCATTGAGATTTCCCTTGGGGATTTCATGTATTTTATTTATTATTTTACAGTTCGATAAATCATGTTGTATTGTTTACTTCTTTCAATTATGTATCATCAACATTACATGAATTCTTCTTTAGAATAAACTGGTTTTGGACACTTTTGTTTAGTTATGTCAAATCAGTTTTCACTATTGACATTCATTTATTTGTGGCTTCCACTACTTTTTTTCTATTTATATTTTATAATTACACTATTAAAATGTAATAAGAGGGTATATTATCCCCACTATCACCACACATGACCCTTTATTCTAGTTAAAATCCACTACTATATGGGGTGATGTGCTTGTGGTCATGTGAGCCACTAGTTTAGCCATAGTCATAGAGGTGAGCCAGACCGAGACATTACAAAGTGGTATCAAAGGAGGTTATATTCATTTTCCTTACTATTTTGTGTTAGTAGACATGATAATAGATACGTGTCATCACTTTATTAACAGTGGTTCCTGGGAATCATCATGCCACGTACGTGAAATGAAAAGTGGCCAAGGATGGGAATTGGGGTTTATGATTTTCAATATTATAATTGATATGATTTCACCTCAAGTGTATTGTGTAATTTCTATTTCATATGGATTTATGGAGTTTATGTTATTTTACCCTTATTCTATTAAGTTCAATAAGAAACATTATATGCATCATAATAGGCACATAAGGATTGATATGTTATACATATTCCAAGCCATGTATATGCATTCATAGGTTTCCTACAGATACATTTGAGTGCCTTGAATTTCATGCCAATTTGTTGGGTTTAATAGAATACATGTTTGTATAACCTACTTAGGTGTAAACATTCTGTGATTATGTTCCTATAGAATGTATTACCTATATTTTTTGCATGTGATGACATGAGAGTTTTGTTTTTATGTAATTTATTTCATCGAATAAATGGATTGAATATAATTAAATGAGAGACAAATGCCACCGGTACACTATATGGGTACTTTATATATTGGAAGATGGCTACCTATATGACTTCATATTGAATATATTCATGTTATATTATAAAATGGGTTTAAATATAAAGGGATTGAAAATGGAACTTTTAGTGTTACCCTCTATTTAAGACCCTTATATAAAGTTATATAAATCTATCATGATTTTTCATGGAACATATGTGCGGGAATTTTCTTTAGGTGCTATTTTTTAACATTGGCCTAGATGATCTCCTTTTGATCTTAGTGACTTATTTTAGTGTGACCCAGTTCTAGGGTCGATGCCTGTTATTCATGATGGGCAAGCCCATCAGATGTAGAACCCTTAGAACTTCAAAGGCTTACTGATTTCATGAGTTTTCTTCCCTATAGTGTTATTTTCATACCATTTTCCCTAGTTAGACCCCATTTCTTAAAACGAACCCAATTTTTGGAATGGTGGTCATGTTTTCCATGGCCTAATTATGGGAATCAACATCATGGAATTATCGATTTGAGTTCATTAGATATGCCTCAGTCATGATCAGCCACTTTCTTAGGTGGCTTGACTATTTCCTTTCTTCAGTCATAGAATGCTTGTTAAAAAATAATCCAGGGAAATTATTTTTTATGTACAATCTGATTCGTGATTCCATAGGGAGGGAAAACTCTGGATTCTATTCAATATGTGTTGTTTCTCATAAAATATTTTCATATAATTCAGCGGTATACGTGGTACCCATCAAGTGCTTAATTACGTAACATACCAGTTGAGTTCAGTACAATTTTTGAGACTTCGGATGTTTGGTACGATCTTGGGTCATCATCAGAGTAGAGTGGCATGGTAATAAATAAATCAAGTCTTTTCCAATGTTCAGGATGGATTTTAGAGACTTGGGTGTTTTGACACACATGTTAGTTTTATAACGACCCATATTTTACATACATTGTTAATACTTCGAAATTGAAGCACACTTATTACAACATATGACAAAACCACAAAGGACCGTATAGGTATAGTGTCTTTAGAAACTGGGAAACATAAACAACTGGTTCATAAATCGTCTACAGTGTCTCCCATTTATTTCATCATATCTAGGGTACCTTTTAGCATATTCTACTTAATATCCATCTTCCTGACCTGGGGAAAAGAAAACATAAAAGGGTGAGCTCAAATGCTCAGCAAGGGCAAATAAAGGAAATAAAAATCATATCATATCTTTATGAAAATCAAAACCTGCAAAAGAGATCATAATATCTTAACATGAAATAAATCATAGAAGTGAAAATGAGATCCCCATAATCATAACATAAAACTTGAAACTTTGTGGCATGCACACATAATCATGGAAAATCATTTCTTGTTAGTCATGACTCATTTCCAAGACCATCTTTGTGGACAAAGTCCCTTTCTGAACCGAGTTCACTCCTCGTTTCAGTCCTGTATCACTGAACCGAAATAACCTTCCGTTCCAGCCATGTCTATCTCATGAGATATAAAATCATTAACCAATGCATTGGAGGGAGATATAGGTCCCACCCATCTTATAATTAATCCTTTCTTATGTGTGCCACATAATCATAAAACATACATCATCGCATAACACATGTAACAAAAATGGGATTCTTGAAACATCATGACATCATAAATCAATTCATATAAGATAAAGGAATTAATAAACATAATTCCATCACAACATAGTCAAATAAATGTAAAAATATGGATAGAAACAGAACCCTTTATTATCTTAGATGGAAAATAATTTTGATAAAACACTTGAATTGAATTCTTGAGGAAAATATCCTTTCTTCTTCAAAATCAATTTCTTTTCACAAAACATCATGCAATTTTAAAAGAAAGAGATTTTATTGAAAATAGTCATGAAATCTATTATAGGAAGCTTCATGAAAATAAGGCTTTATAAAACAGCAGAAATCCGTTCGTGCCGTATAAGTTAAAAAAAACATTCTTCGTACTTTTGTCAGAAAAGTCAAAAAATACCTCGTACGAAAAACGACAAAAGATTCCTTTCATACGTATTACTAAAAACTCACCGAAGGGTAAAAATGGATTTAAAAAATTTTAGGTGGATGGAAATAATATTACATATTGAGTAAACATGGATGTGGGTGATAAAATACACCCCAGTAAATACTTACGAATAAACAATCTCGGATAAAAATGAGATTGTGATATTTCCCTTACCTTAGGTCCGATTTGCTTTGTTCGTGTCCGAAGCTCCTGTATAATGGTTTAAATAATGTTATTGACTTATTCCAGAATCATACATATTGATATGATATCATATATGGTCATATTATTAGCTTCTTGTTAGTAATATTTCATTGTTACTTGTTACTCTGGTCTTTATAACTTTTTGTTCTTATGCGTGTTTTGTGGAATAAATTCTTATTCTTATCTTTAGGTTATAGATAATTCATTTCCAGAATGGTATTAGTGTAGTATATACCATATTAATTCATTCAATTCATTTATATAATCATTATGAAATGAAGATCATGTAGAACGAGTCGCATCACATCGTGGAGACGGTATTCCGTACGTACGCACGAGTGATGATATCGTTCCTATGATCGTGGAATTGTATTGGAGTATATATATATATATTATTTCAGTATCAATATTACTTAATAATAATCATATATAGTTACTCATTACACCATTATACCCATCCTTGTAAGGTGATGGTGGAAAATAGATTACACCACGGCGTGGAGACAGTATTCCGTACGTACGCACGCGCGGTGATTTCATTTTTCCGTAGGATGGATAGAAGGTGAATTAGGGTTGTTTCATATTTATAATAACATATCAGTATGTAAGTAATACTGATGTTATTACTTTATCATGAAACAACTAAAGAAGAAGAAGTTGAAGAAGAAAGAAATTGAAAAGATCGGTAATGGATATTACCTCTTCTTTGGAACGCCTCTTTGAATCCTCCACTTAAGGAACTAAGATTGGTCTTTGGAGAATCCCAGGACCTCTAGGATTATTATAGGGAAGTGGAGAGGAGAAAATGGCAGGGGTTGGCTGAGCTTGAGTGCTCAAATTGGTGTGAGGAGGAGGGGGAGGAGGTGCCCTTTTATAAGGGAGGAGAGGGGCACCTTAGGAATATCTCAAAATATTATTTTATATTAAAGTCAAAATCGGTTTATAATGGTTCCAAAGGGTCTTATTTAGAAGCTAAAGTGGGGATGGGTCGAAATCCTAACAACCAATATGATTTAGACAAGTTTAGGGTATTATTTTAACCTTATCAATTAGATTTAACTCTAAGTTAATTAATTTAACTTTTACCGTGTCTTTTTGTTTTCTTTCACTATATGGTTAATACACTTACTATAACATGACAAACGAACCCCAAATTGTTTATTATTAATATATATATCCTTAACTATGTCATTTGGCCGAACCTTAGATTTTTAGGAATAAAATAACAATTAATAATATAATATTTGATTTAAAAACTATTTTGTGTCAATTTTGACACTATTTGATATATGATTTTTGTGAAAGTCATAACAGAATTATATGTTCGAACCAATTTGATTAAATCAACATTAATATATCATAGTAACCTAGAAAATTAGTTGAATTCATAAAAAGTCTTAAATTACATTTATTTTGGTATTTATATTATCAATTTTGTCAATATTTCATTAATAAGATAATTACTGCATCATCTTTGTGTCATAAATAAATTAAATTATTTGATGTCTAAAAATTACAAATAAAATACCATCATGTAGGAAATCTTTTTATCTTTCTAATGAATATTTACAATCGAATTTATCTTATGCATAACCCCATATTAAAAATGATTTACTTATTAAACTTTGATTTTAACTATTTTAACCCTTCTTTAAATAAATTAATAATAAATGTCCTAATCTAATCCAAGTGGGCCTAAATGGTCATATTTTATTCCTAAGTTTGTTTTTGGTCGAATTAAAATTGTCCAATAGAATTAGGACATGTGTTAGGGTAATATTGATATCATATTTACCCTTAGTTACCCTATTTACTATTAACCGCGGTAAAAATAGTAAAAAGTTACTATTCACCAAAAAATTATTTTTATCTCATTGAACCACATTTTACTTACTAATATCAACCGTGTCTGTCGGATTTTTGAAATTCCATTCACAGAAGCGGTAAAATTATGTTTTATGCAAAATTCAGTTTTTAACCTACCACTTAGTGGTTTCACTATTCATCAAAAATTGAAAGTTTTCAGAAAAATACCAAAATTTCACCCTAGGCTAATTTCGATATTATGAGTCCAAAAATGAAGTCCATTTTGAAAAATAAAATTTATAAAATTTCAAAAAGTGGTTATTACTATTCATAACGGCTAGTTTTAATAGCATATTGTTGTTTAGTGAAACTCGGTATTGCGTACGACGCAAGCTATCGAGGAAGGTCGCGATTGCGTGTAAAGCAAGCCAAGCAAATGTTGTGTAGAAAAAGATTCCTTTGATGATTTATATAACATAAAAGTCTCGGGTGTTACATTCTACCCCCCTTAAAAAGAATTTCGCCCTCGAAATTCGTCACTTTATAACAAACAGATGAGGATAATTCTCCCTCATCATATCCTCAAGCTCCCATGTAGATTCTTCAAGTTGGTGGTTCCTCCATAAAACCTTCACCAAGCGAGTGGTCTTGTTTTGTAGGACTTTTTCGCTACGATCCAGAATCTCTATCGGCTGTTCTTCATAAGAAAGATCTTGCTCCAGCGGTACAACTTCTGAGCTGAGTACATGTGAAGGATCTGGTATGTACTTTCTCAGGAGAGATACATGGAACACATCGTGAACTTGAGAGAGATTCGGTGGAAGCGCCAATCGGTAAGCTACCTTCCCAACACGATCCAGTATTTCAAAAGGACCGATATATCTAGGGCTCAACTTCCCCTTCTTTCCAAATCTCATAACCCTCTTCCAGGGAGATATTTGTAAGAACACTTTATCACCCACTTCAAACTCTAGGTATTTTCTTCGGTTGTCGGCATAACTTTTCTGTCGACTCTGAGCTTCTCTTATGTGTTGTTGAATAGATCTAACCTTTTCTGCCATTTCATCAACGAGATCAGGTCCTAATAGCTTTCTTTCCCCAACTTCATCCTAGCAAGTTGGAGTCCTGCATTTCTTTCCATAGAGAGCTTCATAAGGAGCCATCTGAATACTGGAGTGAAAGCTATTATTATAAGAAAATTCCACCAAAGGTAGGTGTTGATCCCAACTTCCTTTGAAATCCATAGAGCAAGCTCTCAACATATCTTCTAGGGTTTGAATTGTTCTCTCAGACTGACCGTCTGTCTGGGGATGATAAGCAGTGCTGAAACTCAACTCTGTATCCAGAGTATGCTGAAGACTTCGCCAGAACTTCGAGGTAAATCTCGGATCTCGATCAGATATAATATAAAGTGGTACTCCATGCAATCTTACCACTTCCTTTACATATATCCTGGCAAGCTGATCTAGAGAGAAATCCTCTCTAATAGGAATGAAGTGTGCAGACTTTGTAAGACGATCAACTATGACCCAGATAGAATTATTGCCTTTGGATGTTTTAGGAAGTCCTGTGACAAAGTCCATAGTGATGTTTTCCCATTTCCATTCGGGTATGGGTAATGGTTGTAACATCCCCTTAGACTTCTGTCTCTCAGCTTTAACTTGTTGACAAACCAAGCATCGAGAGACATATTCAGCAACATCTCTTTTCATGCCATCCCACCAGAAGTACTCTTTCAGGTCCCTATACATCTTCGTGCTTCCAGGATTAATAGAGAATGAAGAACTATGAGCCTCATTCAGCAGCTCTTTCTTTAATTCGGGGATGGGAGGAACACAAACCCGATTCCTGAACTTTATTATCCCATCACAATCAAGGTTGAATTCAGGAACATTTCTCACCTTCTTTTGTAACTCTACATCTTCTTTATGTGCCTCTTTAATCTTCACATGTATAGATGGTTGAACATTCATTTGAGAAAGATAAGATTTTTCCCCTTCCATTATAATTCCAAGATCCATCCTTTGTAAATCCATAAATATTGGATCTTTTGTGATCCTCATCATGGATAAACTAGCATGGTCTTGTCGACTTAATGCATCTGCCACCTTGTTTGCTTTCCCAGGGTGGTAATGGATTGAGAAGTCATAATCCTTAATCATCTCCAACCATCTTCTTTGACGCATATTCAACTCCTTTTGTGTGAAAATATACTTTAAACTTTTATGATCAGTATAAATATCACACCTTTCACCATAAAGGTAATGCCTCCAAATCTTTAATGCAAAGATTACCGCAGCCAACTCCAAATCATGTGTTGGGTAATTTTGCTCATGGATTTTCAACTGTCGTGAGGCATAAGCTATCACCATATCATTTTGCATAAGAACACACCCCAATCCCTTCTTGGATGCATCACTGTAGATCACAAAACTTTCTCCACTACAAGGTAGTGTGGGCACAGGTGCACTGGATAACCTTCTTTTCAACTCCTTGAAATTCTCTTCACATTCCTCTGTCCAGACAAACTTAACTCCTTTCCGAGTCAACTTGGTGAGTGGATTAGATAATCGTGAAAAATCTTTTACAAAAAGTCGATAATATCCAGCCAAACCAAGAAAACTTCGGATCTCAGTTACTGTTGTTGGTCTTGACCATCTTTCGATAACCTCTGTTTTTGCTGGATCCACAGATATCCCCTCTTTTGAGATTATGTGACCCAAAAATGCAACTTTTTGAAGCCAAAATTCACACTTGGTAAATTTGGCATAAATCTTCTCCTTTCTCAGGGTCTTCAATATAATTCTCAAGTGATCTTCATGCTCTTCCTTGCTCTTTGAATAGACAAGAATATCGTCTATAAATACTACCACAAATTGATCAAGATAGTCTCTAAAGACTCTATTCATTAGATCCATGAAGATAGCAGGGGCATTAGTAAGACCAAATGGCATCACTATAAATTCATAGTGTCCATACCTTGTACGGAAAGCCGTCTTTGGTATATCCTCCCTTTTGACCCTTAATTGATGATACCCTGAACGAAGATCAATCTTGGAAAAGTATTGAGCTCCGCATAGTTGGTCAAATATGTCATCAATGCGTGGGAGAGGATATTTGTTATTTATAGTGATCTTGTTAAGTTCTCGATAATCAATGCAGAGTCTCATTGATCCATCTTTCTTCTTAACAAATAGAACAGGTGCTCCCCAAGGTGACGCACTAGGGCGTATGAATCCCTTATCACGATTCTCTTGGAGTTTCTTCTTCAATTCCTGCAACTCAATTGGGGCCATTCTATAAGGTGTCTTTGAAATAGGCAAAGCACCCGGTACGAGTTCTATTGAAAACTCAACTTCACGATTTGGTGGAAGACCCGGAAATTCCTCCAGAAAGACATCATCAAACTCCCGTACAATGGGAATATTCTTAATCGTGAGTTTCTCACCAACCATTTGAGATAAATAACCTTCATTTAGTGGAATAAATACCCATAAGATGGAAGAAATTTCCACTGGAAGGTTATGTTCATCCTTGCATTGATAGACGATCGTAGATTGATCTGGAATATGAAATGTGACTTCCCTTCTTTGGCAATCGATATGAGCTCCATGTAGAGAAAGCCAATCCATGCCAAGAATCACATCAAATTACACTAAAGGAAGGATCACAAGATTTGCAGGAAGCACTTTCCCACAAACTTCGATCGGAGAAGAATTATAAACTTTTGATGCGATTGATGTGCCATTAGGTGTTGTCACAACTAACTCAACATCTAATTGTTGAGGTAATACGGTGATACCCTTAGAAAATTTTTCAGAAATAAAAGAGTGGTTGGATCCATAATCAAATAAAACATTTGCTACTTTAGAGTGGATGGTAAGTGTACCTTTCACCACATCGTTATCGTACTCCACATCGCTGATAGAAATTGCATGTGACTTTCCTTTGTCTTTAGCCTTAAGATTTTGTTGACGTCAACCATCATCATCAACCCTTGGATTTGGGCATTGATTGGCATAATGCCCCATCTCCTTGCACTTGAAACATTGAAGTGTAGTAGGTTCATTCTGTGTATCCCTTCCTTTATTTTCATCATTAGACATCTTCTTCCCATTATCACGGCATTCAAATGCCCGATGACCTTCTTTTCCACATTTAAAACATTTACTTGTCCCTTTAAGACAACTCCCTCCATGTTTCTTTCCACATTTTGAGCATAAGGAAAAGCTCATCTTGTTTTCCGTGTGCTCTTTAGATTTTTCTTTGAATTCCATCTTCCTCTTCCTATCAAACCCATGTGACTGATGGGTTACTCCAATCTCCATCTCGACTTTGAGAGCACATCGAACAATTTCCTCGTAGCTATTGAAGTCCCTTATGGCTAACGCCCTTCGAAGACTTGGTTTTAAGCCACTAAAGAATCGATCGATCTTACTCTCAGGTTGGATAATAATACCAGAAGCGTACCTTGCAAGTCTTGTAAAATTTGCTTCATAGGTAATAACAGATTCATCATCCCTTTGATTCAGTTCAAGGAACTCTTTCTCCATCTTTGTTCGGAGAATACGAGGGAAGTACTTATTGAAAAATAAGTTCTTGAACTCGTCCCATTCCATAGACTCAATTTCATCCCTTTGCCTCATATTCTTAACAAGATTCCACCATGGATCCACATCTCCTTCCAAACGATACACTGCTAGGATGACTTTATCATGCTCAGAACATTGAAGAACTGAAAATATCTTTTCAGTAGTACTAATCCATTGTTCAGCAACTAATGGATCAGTAGACCCGCTGAAAGAAGGTGGACGCTGCCTCATGAAGGATTCAACAGAATGTTGCTCCCTCCTTTGTTCGTTTGGAAATCCTGCATGATTCATAGCTTGAGAAAGTTGTGTGAGCATGGCTACAAGATTTTTCATTCCATCTCCCATATCGTTTGGTTGCTCAGGGGGACAATCATTGCATTGCCCATCGCATTCCGCATTAACACGGTTCCTTCGGGTTCCATCCATTGACTAAAACCAAGAAGAATAGTCTGAGCAACACTAATTATAACCACATAATTCAAGAAAAAAAATTTTCATGCTTCTGGTCTTATCCTAGGTTATTCATGGCCATTTCTAAGATTGTGTTCTATGCTTAGACTTATCCTTAGGGTTCTTACTAAGGTTTTCACATCCTAGTTTCCAAAGGTTGACTATACCTTTCCTCTGATACCAACTATAACGGTCTGGAATTACTTCCAGTGGACTATAGTTGATACCTATCAGGGCACTCCATGGGCGGCTACACCCCCTGGGCGGGACACACCACTATCCCCAGTGGCAGCCATTTCCTCATGAAGCCCTTGGGCGGAGAGCCATGCTTCGTCCAACGCTCACATGTGAGAGTTCCCAAGGATCGGATACATTCCTACCTCCTTTGCCTCTGATACCAACTATAACGACCCATACTTTACATACATTGTTAATACTTCGAAATTGAAGCACACTTATTACAACATATGACAAAACCACAAAGGACCGTATAGGTATAGTGTCTTTAGAAACTGGGAAACATAAACAACTGGTTCATAAATATTCTACAGTGTCTCCCATTTATTTCATCATATCTAGGGTCCCTTTTTGCATATTCCACTTAATATCCATCTTCCTGACCTGGGGAAAAGAAAACATAAAAGGGTGAGCTCAAATGCTCAGCAAGGGCAAATAAAGGAAATAAAAATCATATCATATCTTTATGAAAATCAAAACCTGCAAAAGAGATCATAATATCTTAACATGGAATAAATCATAGAAGTGAAAATGAGATCCCCATAATCATAACATAAAACTTGAAACATTGTGGCCTGCACACATAATCATGGAACATCATTTCTTGTTAGTCATGACTCATTGCCAAGACTATCTTAGTGGACAAAGTCCCTTTCTGAACCGAGTTTACTCCTCGTTTCAGTCCTGTATCACTGAACCGAAATAACCTTCCATTCCAGCCATGTCTATCTCATGAGATATAAAATCATTACCCAATGCATTGGAGGGAGATATAGGTCCCACCCATCTTATAATGAATCCTTTCTTACGTGTGCCACATAATCATAAAACATACATCATCGCATAACACATGTAACAAAAATGGGATTCTTGAAACATCATGACATCATAAATAAATTCATATAAGATAAAGGAATTCATAAACATAATTCCATCACAACATAGTCAAATCAATGTAAAAATATGGATAGAAACAGAACCCTTTATTATCTTAGATGGAAAATAATTTTCATTAAACACTTGAATTGAATTCTTGAGGAAAATATCCTTTCTTCTTCAAAATCAATTTCTTTTCACAAAACATCATGCAATTTTAAAAGAAAGAGATTTTATTGAAAATAGTCGTGAAATCTTTTAGAGGAAGCTTCATGAAAATAAGGCTTTATAAAACAGCAGAAATCCGTTCGTGCCGTATAAGTTAAAAAAAACATTCTTCGTACTTTTGTCGGAAAAGTCAAAAAGTACCTCGTACGAAAAACGACAAAAGATTCCTTTCATACGTATTACTAAAAACTCACCGAAGGGTAAAAATGGATTTAAACAATTTTAGGTGGATGGAAATAATATTACATATTGAGTAAACATGGATGTGGATGATAAAATACACCCCAGTAAATACTTACGAATAAACAATCTCGGATAAAAATGAGATTGTGATATTTCCCTTACCTTAGATCTGATTTGCTTTGTTCGTGTCTGAAGCTCCTGTATAATGGTTTAAATAATGTTATTGACTTATTCCAGAATCATACATATTGATATGATATCATATATGGTCATATTATTAGCTTCTTGTTAGTAATATTTCATTGTTACTTGTTACTCGGGTCTTTATAACTTTTTGTTCTTATGCGTGTTTTGTTGAATAAATTCTTATTCTTATCTTTAGGTTATAGATAATTCATTTCCAGAATTCTATTAGTGTAGTATATACCATATTCATTCATTCAATTCATTTATATAATCATTATTAAATGAAGATCATGTAGAACGAGTCGCATCACATCGTGGAGACGGTATTCCGTACGTACGCACGAGTGATGATATCGTTCCCATGATCGTGGAATTGAATTGGAGTATATATATATATTATTTCAGTATCAATATTACTTAATAATAATCATATATAGTTACTCATTACACCATTATACCCATCCTTGTAAGGTGATGGTGGAAAATAGATTACACCACGGCGTGGAGACGGTATTCCGTACGTACGCACGCGCGGTGATTTCATTTTTCCGTAGGATGGATAGAAGGTGAATTAGGGTTGTTTCATATTTATAATAACATATCAGTATGTAAGTAATACTGATGTTATTACATTATCATGAAACAACTAAATAAGAAGAAGTTGAAGAAGAAAGAAATTGAAAAGATCGGTAATGGATATTACCTCTTCTTTGGAACGCCTCTTTGAATCCTCCACTTAAGGAACTAAGATTGGTCTTTGGAGAAGACCAGGACATCTAGGATTATTCTAGGGAAGTGGAGATGAGAAAATGGTAGGGGTTGGCAGATCTTGAGTGCTCAAATTGGTGTGAGGAGGAGGGGGAGGAGGTGCCCTTTTATAAGGGAGGAGAGGGGCACCTTAGGAATATCTCAAAATATTATTTTATATTAAAGTCAAAATCGGTTTATAATGGTTCCAAAGGGTCTTATTTCGAAGCTAAAGTGGGGATGGGTCGAAATCCTATCAACCAATATGATTTAGACAAGTTTAGGGTATTATTTTAACCTTATCAATTAGATTTAACTCTAAGTTAATTAATTTAACTTTTACCGTGTCTTTTTGTTTTCTTTCACTATATGGTTAATACACTTACTATAACATGCCAAACGAACCCCAAATTGTTTATTATTAATATATATATCATTATCTAAGTCATTTGGCCGAACCTTAGATTTTTAGGAATAAAATAACAATTAATAATATAATATTTGATTTAAAAACTATTTTGTGTCAATTTTGACACTATTTGATATATGATTTTTGTGAAAGTCATAACAGAATTACATGTTCGAACCAATTTGATTAAATCAACATCAATATATCATAGTAACCTATAAAATTATTGGAATTCATAAAAAGTCTAAAATTACATTTATTTTGGTATTTATATTATCAATTTTTTCAATATTTCATTAATAAGATAATTACGGCATCATCTTTGTGTCATAAATAAATTAAATTATTTGATGTCTAAAAATTACAAATAAAATACCAGCATGTAGGAAATCTTTTTAGCTTTCTAATGAATATTTACAATCGAATTTATCTTATGCATAACCCCATATTAAAAATGATTTACTTATTAAACTTTGATTTTAACTATTTTAACCCTTATTTAAATAAATTAATAATAAATGTCCTAATCTAATCCAAGTGGGCCTAAATGGTCATATTTTATTCCTAAGTTTGTTTTTGGTCGAATTACAATTGTCCAATAGAATTATGACATGAGTTAGGGTAATATTGATATCGTATTTACCCTTAGTTACCCTATTTACTATTAACCGCGGTAAAAATAGTAAAAAGTTACTATTCACCAAAAAATTATTTTTATCTCATTGAACCACATTTTACTTACTGATATCAACCGTGTCTGTCGGATTTTTTAAATTCCATTCACAGAAGCGGTAAAATTATGTTTTATGCAAAATTCAGTTTTTAACCTACCACTTAGTGGTTTCACTATTCATCAAAAATTGAAAGTTTTCAGAAAAATACCAAAATTTCACCCTAGGCTAATTTCGATATTCTGAGTCCAAAAATGAAGTCCATTTTGAAAAATAAAATTTATAAAATTTCAAAAAGTGGTTATTACTATTCATAACGGCTAGTTTTAATAGCATATTATTGTTTAGTGAAACTCGGTATTGCGTACGACGCAAGCTATCGAGGAAGGTCGCGATTGCGTGTAAAGCAAGCCAAGCAAGTGTTGTGTAGAAAAAGATTCCTTTGATGATTTATATAACATAAAAGTCTCGGGTGTTACAAGTTTGGTTTTGGTTTTCATTCCAATTGTTCAAATTTCTGCATTTACGGTGATTCAGACATAGGATGATTTTGAGAAGCTAGTCTATCCCTTCCTTTGAAATTTTGGACACACTTAAGGTGGGGAGTGTCAATTCGGTTCAATTAAAAAAATATCCTTCTAAGTATAAGGAACACAACAAAAGCTGACTATTAGAGAATGTTTGGGCAGACATAAATATATATGGATTGTGAAATTTAAATCATGTTAGTGTTTCCTTGTCCGAATGAAATTGATGAGGTTGCATATGTACCCAACCATTGAAAAATTTCATTTCTCATGGAGGAATATGGAGGTTATTTTTTAACGATCACATAATGTATCATGTGTTTAAGGTATTGTGATTTTTTAATTGTAGTACGCCTGCATTGGAAGCTGATTTTCTTTTAATACGAGTTGACCAGTTATAGTTTGACTATTGTTTTTTCGATTTTGGGTGTGTATTACTGGAAATTTTTTGAATCCACTTAGTGTATTCTTATTAGAAGTAAGCATTTCCCCAATCATGACATCATCTAGGTACACTGAGAGAGTGTTATTCTTATGCTGCACTAATTATTTAAATACATTGGGCCTGTTCAATTGGACCATTCAGTGATTCATGTTGGATATGTGGTTTTCTTTGGGGTGTGGTCCTAAACATCAATAGAGGTCAGTTATGTACATTGGTGTAAGTGTTAATGTTTAATGTGAAATTCCTTTGGAAGATGCATCATAGTTCTTCATTTACGATGTCATCCATTTAAGCTAAGTGCATTTTTAGATGAGTGTTATTTGTTTTGGCTTGGGCCTTTCACGAATATCCAGTTCAACCACTCTAAGTAAAATATATGGGAGATAGACCATTTGGACATTTCAAAATAACACAAGGAGCATTGATAACATTCTCATATGCATGCATGTATGAAAATTATGACCAGGGTTAAACTGTGGTTTTGGATTTCCCCCATAATGTAAATGCCTTTGGTGGGAAGTACCTTCGGCTAGATTCATGATGTGACTATGATGTCATATTTTCTCGAGCTAAATGGTCTTAGTTAAGATCCATCATGGGTTTCGTTTGAAAAATGATCATTGGGTCAGATCTTAATGGCTTAAGTTGTTCTTTCATAATCAATGCAGGAAGGTCCGTTTGGTGTTTGGAAACACAACATTTCCATTTTAATGAGTCTTCATGGCCCTTGTGGGATGGGTAATGTTTTTATAGTTCCTAAAGGCTTACTAGTTATTATATGTTTTTAGGTTGGGAGGTTGTAATGTCTTGCATTTTTAACCGGATGAAAAAATTCCAGGGGAATTTAAATTTATTTCGATCAGTGGACTTGTAATTTTTAAAACTGGTCTTCAGAACATAATTCAGAGTGTTGTAACAATAAAATATTTTTTTCACTAATTAAATTATAATAAGTAAATTAATATTTAAAGTGGAAATAAATTTAATGTGTGTAAAAGAAAAAAATAATCATAAATAAATGTTTTAATTACAATTAATATAACAATAATATTGTTGTTTTTGTGACTTTTTTGTTATTGTTATTATTATTACTATTATTATTTTTATGTTAATTATATTCTTGAAAGACCCCAATGGATATATTTCCCTACGTCGTGCTCACCCCCCTAAGAGGACCTAGTAGCACATGCACCCCTCCTTTGCGGATCCCTTTTGCATGCGATTTCATCTGGATTTCCTTATATTATCCCTGTGATTCCTCAAGGTAATTTTGTATTCTCACATCTCCCCCATCGCTCCAGCATTTTACTTCCCTTTTAGTATCTGGTGAGGTTTAGACAAACCCTAGTTATGGGTTTACTCCGATTTAATTTTTTTCTTCGTTTGTTAGTGTGTGAGAATGTCCTCTTGAGTCATGTTTAAGTGTGTTTTGACATCCTCCACCAAAAGAAAAGTGGTTCGTGTTGTATCAGTTCACCACCACTATCTGAGTTAAGGGTTTATGATTTTTTTTTGGTTTTGAGAAATCTATTTTAGGGTTTTTAATTATTTTATGAGTTCTTGGGAATTAATTTCAGGTGAATTGGTCCTCGCAGCTTTAATTTTGAGTTTATATTAATGTTGTAGTGTGTTTCTTCCAACATTAATGATGCGAAAACATGTACTTTGGTATGTATGTATATAAATATATATCCAAAATATATGTATTCTCTCACGGAGTAGGGAATACATTCACTATGTAATTGGATATATATATATATATGGGGATATGTGCATGTATATGTGGAGTTGTTCCATGTGATCGTAGCCAACCTATTGAGTACCAAATTTGTGAAAAATTGGATCATTTGAGGCACGATCCCTCTCATAGCCTCTTTAATTCAATAATTATTTGAATTCCATTTATTTTCCTTCTAAATAATTGTATTTTATATTTAACTTAATTTATTGTATAAAGTGTTCAATTGAGATAATTGTTTTGTTTGATAAACAAGTCATGGTTTTGTAATAAAACCCCTCCAATAGAGGTGTGTTATTTGTGAAAAATCACAATGGTAGTTTTTTCTTATTTACATTTCTCAAAATTATTTCATTAATTTTATCAATATACATGACATCATTTTTAGTCATAAATCAGACATTATAATTTTCCCTTTTGATGTCCTACAATGGTGTTTCCCTCTTTTTATAAAAATTGTTTTTTAAACCAAAGAAACCTTTAAGTGCTGTTAAACATTTAAGATGTAATTTCCCAAGTAGGCAAGGGAAGTAATGACCACGTTACCACTATGTGACCTTCTTTTTATCTTATGAATTGAACTTCCACATTCTAATAAATTGAATGATTTAAATGGAACCTAGCATGGTAATCTTGGCACATGAGAGGTTATGCCTCATGCAATGAATTATGTAAACAGTAATGCCTCCTTTATAAATTTTAATTGGATGGAATGAAATAAATAGAGTTTCTTATTCATGGTTACTTGAACTACACTTTTAAATTGTCTTAAGGGAAATTAGTAAATTTCCATTTATTATAAAGCACCTCAAATGTGTTTGACTTTCTTTATATAAGGGATTACCCAATTACGTAATTTTCTGCTTCATCATTTCACATTTTAAGAACTTTCTTGCCATATTAAATCCAATCTTAATGTTTTGATAATGTTAATAGATTTATTTTGATGTAATGGATTTCCATGGAAAAAATCATTTCATTGAGTTTTTAAATTGAGAAGAGATTGTTAGAATAAAATGGGATGCGATGCTTAGTTGAATTTAATGAAATATCTTTGAATAAATGGATAATTCATTATGATATTCATCCCTGAATCAATTGGTAAAATAATAATGAAATGTTTTTGGTGAAAAAAATGATTTTATTTAATTATTATCATGGGAATGCTTTTTAGCATGTTTTATTTATAGTCGTTGATGGTATATGGTTCGAGGCATATTAATGGCAAGTGATTTTGATTATGTTCCACTTATTATGAATTTTCATAATACTTATTCGGAATTTTAGTGGATATATATACATATGTTATTCTTGTTATGTTTTGATATTAAATTGAAAATAATGGAATTCAATTGTCACATTCTTAATTTTGTGCTAAATGCCAAATTAAATTTTGATTGCAAGAGATGTTTATTTAGTGGTATTCTATATTATATATTCATTGCCTTGTGATATATTACATTATTGAAATGATTATTTTGAAAAGGGATGATAGAAATTATGGGTTCACTATTAAGGACCAACGGATGAAATCCCATGATTGGGTGGTTATAAGACAATTAACTGGGGAAGCATTGTTTTTAGCTTGCCAGGAAAGGTCTCCCTAGAGATTTTTGCTATACTATTGGGTGATACCTATTCTCTAAGGGTTATATGAAGATGGAACCATTAAAAATATGGCTATTCACTGCATCAATTGATATTCATTCCCTTATTTTTTATACTGGTGACGAACTCATAATTACTATAGGATGAGTGATACTTGGACTTTCAAAAGGGTCACCTTAGATGGGGTCGATGGAATTGTAAATTTTGAAGGGATATAACTGAGAAAAATATTAGGGATGATCTTAGACTCAACCCATAAAATAGAAGGTTTCAATGTTAATGATTGATATGCATCCTTCTTTATTGTTATGAATTTTTTTCCACTTGTGACCTTTCCCTCTTTCTTATTTGCATAATTATGTCATTTCCTGGGAATTAAAATACAAGCCTAAGAAAAAGATTTGAGGTGTTCTTATATGAGTTTCCTTGTTACTGTTGGCACTAGAAAACATATTATGCCTACACCAATACATCCATTCTAATTTCTGACATAGGCAGAAGTAGGTGGTATGTGACATGGGACTCTTTAGGAACCCAGATAAAATTTCTATTATTAATTGTTATCACTCTACATTTATTTTACATAGAACATTTTTTAATATATATTTGATTGGCTAGATTAGTATAAACACTAAGGGAGTATAACTACTATGATTTATATATCAAACACTACTCGGGTACCCTTGGTACCCATGTACACCTTATATTTTCATGATTTTGGTTATTTTTTGTATTACTCGTACCCGATAGTTTGGATTAAAGGATAGTGCTAGAACTCGAGATGCTCATGGAGATCGACAATGGGGATTTTCTATATTTTGTTTTTATTCTTATACTATTTTTTTATAGCTTGATGTATTTTTTACTTCATTCAATTATGTATAATCACCATGAAATGCATTCATCTATTGTATAATCTCGTGTTGGGTACTTTTATTCATTTATGTCAAATCTGTTTCATTTTTTGTCTTTCATTTATTTATTGCTTCCGCCACATGTGTTATATTTATATTCTGTAATACCACTGTGAAACTCTAATAAGATGTTATATTCTCCCCATTATCACCTCTTGGGACCCTCAATAAAAATCAGTATCCTTACGCATATCTAAGAGGCACTTCAGGTCATGTGACCCAACAATCCCTCTACCGTATTATAGGTGACCCGGGTTGAGACGTTACATTATGAATTTGTTAAAATAACAATTTCCTAAAATATCATGAGGTTTGAAAGGAATAACCCAAATTATAATGATAGGATAATTATTGGAGAGTTTATATTAAAGGATTGTTTTTAAAAAATAGAATTATTTAATCATTACATATATGTTTAAATCAAATTAAAATTCATGATAATTATTGGTGTATCTTATCATGCCTCTTAGTATCACAAAAAAACCAACATAACCAAAACATTTATAATGGGGTGTTTATAAATATCTTTGGATCATTATATTCAATATCAAATTGAAAGGAAATATTCAATCAGATCTCACTCTTCGCTTCAGAAAAAACATTGGGTTTACTCCAATAATTACCATCACCCTTTCTTGGTAATTAAGGATGTGATTAATGTTATTCTCAATGTAATAAATACGAATATAAATAAATAAGAAATAATAAATATTCAAAATATTTCGTACATATCCCTTTATAATGACTCTACACTCACTTACAACACATAGCCACCCATAGATGATCTCCCAGTCATTAATGAATCAATTCTATGTTTTCAAAGAAGGATTAGAAAAGAACAAAAATAATGAAAAACTGAATATGATCATGGATTGATAGTCAGAACTGATGTATGTGATCTACTATTACATAATAAAAAGAAGATAAAGGGAAACCAAGTCCTAAAGTACACTGACTTAATAGGTGATGGCAATCATCAACCTTCCACTTTCAGTTAGAGTGTTGATCACCTATATTCTATTGGGTCTTTGAACGTTATCTAGGTTGTTCAATTTCATCTCCCTTTACAAAATTTAATCCTCCTGAAATTAATAGTGTGAATTCTATCCTATCAATTTTGAAACTGCCATAATATCCTTTATGACCCTATTGAATAATTCTACCTCATTTCCATTTTAAAATATATCATTATTTATTAATGAGATTGTTGGACAAGTATTTACTTATATGAAGATATTTTAACTCCATGTTAAATTGTATAGATTATGGGTTTCTCATATATATTGTGGATTGTTTTTACTATTCATTAGATGGTGATCACCCAACATGCCTATTCATCAAATCTCTTCTGAATCTCACCTATATATTGTGTAAAGCATGAAGAGATCAATCATTTATATTATGCAGGTAAAGTCCATCCAACAGTGAGGAAAAAACCCATGTCTCATTGGAATCTTCATCACGCGGTATGCATGTAGTGATAAGGTGTGGGCGTCCTCCCATAGCAATGCTTTCTTCATTAAAATCGTCACCACTATCAATATAGAACCCTCCATGATGTCATCAGAAACACAATGGTGAAAACATCAAGAAACATATTCTTTAAAATGGTTCAGGATTTATTAGTTTTATGGAATGATAAATCCTATTATAAAGAAAGATCATCCACTACATGGCGTGGAAAAAGAGATGATAACACAACTTAATATCTATATTTGTGGGTTCTAGGTAGAAGCGGTGTAGATAAAATGTCTATAACACAATGAATACATCAAATTGATAACTATAGTCACTATGACCCAAGGACCGAGCTTTTGGATTAGCTGGTATTGAATAATATGACAACCCTTCTTTTTATTACAACTTAAACATGCTTTATTACATAAAACTTCACTTGATAAAACAAAGAAGATCGAGAGGTTTAGTGTATTTGGGGCTTAGGATCATTACATAAAAACTTTAAACTTGAAATACAACATCCTTATTGAAAACTTCCTTTACATGACCACTACATTCCTTCGTACTTAGCATTGCATGGGATAACCTGAGGACATGCATAAGAAAAGGGTGAGCTATAAAGCCCAGTAAGGGAGTACACAATGAATAACATGAGGAGTACAATACATGTTAGGCAATAGGCATATCAATAGAGCATAAGAGAGACATGAACATAAAGTCATGATAAAGCATGATAATCATAACATGGAAATGTGGCAACAACACTTAACATTGAATTAGCATGAGCCAAGGCTCATTGCACATGGAGCATGATTAAACCCTCATTGCACTTGAAGCACGAGTAAACCCTCGTTGTACTTGAATTAGCATGAGTCAACACTCATTGCACATGACGTATCATGATACTATACTTTACCCAATGCATTGGAGCGCTATTAGGGCGCACCCTTCTTAAACATTTTATTTCATGCATAAGTGTGCCACATGGATCATAAAACATGGATTCATAAAACATAATAATTTATTCCACGATAAAGGAATGTGGAATTCATACATGAAACTTTACAATAAATAAGTAAATGTGCATAAAGGTGAATACCCTTGATGGAGAAATGGGCATGGTATTCACTACACAATGATATTGGCTTAGAAAATCGGTGTGATTTCGGCAGCGTAACGGCGTGACATAAGAATTCATAAAAAAGTCTAATGAGAGAGAAAGGGGTTCCTCATCATATTTACATTTAATGGACAGTAAGAAGTTCATATAGATACATGTCCCAACAATTGAAAAGGAATTTAGATTCATGATACAAAAGTATTGCTTGAATATAAAAGAGGAGAAAAAGGTTCCTTTCGGAATTTCGGCATAGTAACGGGTGTACATGGGAGGCATTTAATGAGAGAGAAAGGGGTCTCCAATCATTCAAACAATAATAGGGCAGTATGGGAGAGGTGAGAAACCATACCCCAACATTCATAAATGAAATTTAAAGGGCAATACAACTTAAAGAAAAATTGACAAAAATGAGAAAGGAAGAAAAACCCTTACTTGGAAGTGTGCTTCCAAAGGCTAGAGAGAGACTTGTGAGAGGCTTCTTGGGAGCTTGGGGCACCTTGAGAGGATTCTAGAGAGAGTAGGGCAGAGGTTGGACGATCTTCAAGGGCTTTGAGTGAGGAGGAAGTGGGAGCTTGGGTGAGTTTATATAGGAAAGGTGAGAGAATTCTTTATTATTTAGGTTTGGGACCCCTTATATTAAAATAATCCAAACCACAAACCATCCCATGGTATTTTCCCATGGTTTCTAGAAAAGGAAAGAGGGAAAAATATTTTACAAGTCCAAGGTCCGAATTTATTAAAAAATTATGGTTGCTTATGTGGAGGTGAGTCACACTCCCATGGAAATTAATTTAAAAAGGAAAAGTGTTGAATAAGTATTGAGGGCTCCATTAATGCTTTGAAAAGTGAGTCAAACAAACCCAAAACCTCATTATTTTAATGATAAAACATATATTGGCCTAACATAAGGATTATGGTATTTTATTACATCACCATTGGGTCATTATGATGTCATAAAACACATTATATATTTAAATGGTATTTGATTTTTACCCAAAACTTTGACTGTCTCAGAAAATTATGAAAAATTCACCGTTGTATAATTTCGACATCCTGATTCCAAAAATAATATTTATTTTATCTAAATAATTTTATAAATATGTGAATTTTCACTTTTAAAATAAAAACCGACATTTATAAAAAAATCACGGGTTTTGACAGAAATGGCTTTCAAACCTTAAAAAAAAATTTAATTGCATTCATAAAATTATAAGATCATTTATATTTAATAAAAATTAATTTAATATTAATAATAATATTTTATTAAAATATTATTTAATTCAAAAATCCTTTAATTTAATAAAATATAATTCTTAATTAAATAATAACTAAAAACACCATTTGTACTTTAAAAACTAATTACAATGTATCAAAAATGACTAGAAATTATATTCATTATTATATACAAAAATAAAAAAAAATAATGTACATGAACATGGTGCTACTTATTTGTTACATAACCCCTTAAAATAGCCGCATAAGACCTAAGGGTAAGGTGTGCGATGGTGACATACTCTTGGGGTTGCTCGGATAACATCACTCGAGTGATAATCTCTATCAACTTCCATTTTTCCCGTAGACGATCACGTTCGAGCTTGACTTGATGAAGCTCAGCTTGGTCTTGGTCAAGGGCGAAGCCCAAAGACGCCACCTCCTTTCCGAGCTCCGACAAATGGGCTTCGTAAGGGGAAATTCTACTGGATGAGGCCATCGCTTCCTTTGTCTGAGTAGAAAATTGGTTCGTTAAAGCCATATATTTAAACTACCCAGATGATCACTGTTCAACGGCTATAAAAGTAACGGTCAC
This sequence comes from Viscum album, assembly GCA_963277665.1. NCBI lineage: Eukaryota > Viridiplantae > Streptophyta > Magnoliopsida > Santalales > Viscaceae > Viscum > Viscum album. The sequence continues at coordinate 1,751,734,151 of OY728128.1, forward strand.
AAATCTTAAAGTAAAACTAAAAAATTTTATATCTTATAAAAACATTTTTCATAAAGAAACATTTAACTGGATCAAGAGGGATTTTCCATTAATGAAATTTTGGGTCGTTACAACATTCCCCCCTTAAGAAATTTCTCCCTCGAAATTTTCCTTTTCCCATACTAAAACAAATGTGGGTAACTTAGCTTCATCATATCCTCCGACTCCCAAGTTGCTTCTTCAAACTTGTGGTTTCTCCACAACACCTTGACGAGGGGCATTGTCTTATTTCGTAGAACGTTTTCTCTACGATCTAAGATCTTCACTGGTTGCTCCTCATAAGAAAGATCGTCTTCTAATTGTACCACCTCCGAAGAGAGTACATGTGAAGGGTCTGGTATGTACTTCCTTAAGAGGGATACATGGAAGAAATCATGCACCTTGGCCATAGTAGGTGGAAGTGCTAGTCGATAGGCCACAGCCCCAACACGATCAAGAATCTCGAAGGGGCCGATGTACCTTGGACTTAACTTCCCTTTCCTTCCAAACCTCATGACCTTCTTCCACGGAGATATGCCTAAAAACACCATATCTCCGACTTTAAACTCAAGGTCTCGTCGACGATTATCTGCATAACTCTTTTGTCGACTTTGGGCTGCCTTGATATGCTTCTGAATGGTTTTCACCTTCTCCACCATTTCTTCGACCATTTCCGGTCCAAGCAGCTTACGTTCACCGACCTCATCCCAACATGCCGGTGTTCTAATCCTTTTCCCATACAGGGCTTCATATGGTGCCATTTTGATGCTTGAGTGGAAACTATTATTATAAGAGAACTCAACTAGAGGAAGATGTTGATCCCATCCTCCTTTAAAGTCCATTGAGCACGCTCTCAACATATCCTCAAGTGTTTGGATAGTCCGCTCGGATTGGCCATCAGTTTGAGGATGATAGGCCGTACTGAAGTTCAGTTTAGTATTCAGAGCATGTTGAAGACTCTTCCAAAACTTAGAGGTAAATCTTGGATCTCGGTCAGAGACAATAGATAGTGGCACTCCATGCAACCGTACCACTTCCCTGATATATATCTGTGCCAGTTGATCCAAAGAGAAATCCTCTCGAATAGAAATGAAGTGTGCAGTATTTGTAAGACAATCCACAACAACCCAGATTGCATTGTTGCCTATGGATGTCCTTGGAAGTCTGGTGAAGAAGTCCATGGTGATGTTCTCCCATTTCCATTATGGTATGGGCAATGGTTGCATCATCCCCTTAGACTTCTTCCTCTCTGCCTTCACTTGCTGACACACCAGGCACTTTGATGTATATTCAGCGATCTCCTTCTTCATATTATCCCACCAAAAGTTTTCTCAGAGATCTTGATACATCTTTGTGCTCCCTGGGTGAATAGAGAAATTTGAACTATGTGCATCATCCAAAAGTTCCTTCTTCAGCTCCGAACTTGATGGAACACATAGTATTTTCCCAAACCGCACAATTCCTTCTTCATTAACATTAAACTCTGAGGATTTTCCCTTTTTGATAGCTTCCACTTTTTCTTGGATTCCTACACCATCCTTTTGAGCATCCTTTAACCTTTCCAAAAGAGATGGTTGAGCAATCATTTGTGAAAGGATTAATGATGTTCACTTCTTTATGATTCCAACGTCCATCTTCATCAAGTCTAAGAAGATTGGATCCTTCTCAATTCTCATCATTGATAGAATTGCTGGATCCTTTCTACTTAGGGAATCCGCCACCTTGTTCGCCTTCCCAGGGTGGTAATGTATTGAACAGTCATAATCCTTTATGAGCTCTATCCATCTTCTCTGGCGCATATTAAGCTCTTTCTGTGTGAATATATATTTAAGACTCTTGTGATCAGTATATATCTCACATTTCTCTCCATAGAGATAATGCCGCCAGATTTTCAAGGCAAAGATCACCGCCGCCAACTCCAGATCATGCATTGGATAGTTTCGCTCATTGATTTTCAACTGTCTTGAGGCATAGGATATCACTTTATCATTCTGCATCATCACACATCCTAAGCCCTTATTTGAAGCATAACTGAATACCACAAAAGCTCCCCACTTGTGGGTAAAGTGAGAACAGGTGCAGTGATAAGCCTCTTTTTCAACTCCTTGAAGCTTTCTTCGCATTCATCACTCCATGCAAACTTTACTCCCTTTCGAGTTAGCTTGGTAAGAGGGTTGGACAATCGTGAGAAGTTTCTCACAAATCGTCGATAATATCCAGCAAACCCCAAGAAGCTATGGATATCAGTTACCGATGTTGGCCTCGACCATCCCTCAATTGCATCTTTTTTGGAGGGGTCCACAGATATCCCATTGCTTGTGATGATATGACCCAAGAATGAGACTTCCTTCAACCAGAACTCACACTTGCTGTACTTGGCATAGAGATTCTCCTTGCGCAAAGTCTCCAGTACAGTTCTTAAATGCTCCTCATGGTCCTCCTTGGTTTTGGAGTATATTAGAATATCATCTATAAAGACTACCACAAATTTATCTAGGTAATCTCTAAAGACTCTATTCATCAAGTCCATGAATATTGCTGGAGCATTGGTGAGTCCAAAAGGCATTACTATGAATTCATAGTGCCCATACCTTGTACGAAAAGCAGTCTTGGGGATATCTTCATTCTTCACCCTTACTTGATAATATCCCGACCGCAAGTCGACCTTGGAGAAGTATTGTGCTCCACGCAGCTGATCAAACAAGTCATCGATTCTTGGGAGAGGATACTTGTTCTTTATCGTGATTTTGTTAAGTTCACGATAATCGATGAAAAGCCGCATTGACCCATCCTTCTTCTTGACGAAGAGGACTGGTGCACCCCATGGTGATGCACTTGGGCGTATAAACCCTTTATCCAGATTCTCCTGTAGTTGTTTCTTCAGTTCTTCAAGCTCAACCACAGCCATTCTATATGGAGTCTTGGATATTGGTAGCGCCCCAGGTATAAGTTCAATTGAGAACTCAACATCTCTTCTTGGAGGAAGACCAGGAAGTTCCTCGGGAAATACTTCAGCGAATTCCCTCACAATAGGCATTTCTTCAAGGGTGGTTTCTTCCTTGGACTTAATCATCTGAGCCAGATATGCGTGCTCATAAGGCAGTAATATCCATGCTTGAGATGATGGAGATAAAGGAGATTCATCTTCCTCCTGACACTTGTAAAGAATCGGGGGTCGATTCTCCATATGGAGTGTTATTTCCCTCTCCCGACAATTTATGTTGGCTCTATATAAGGAAATCCAATCCATGCCAAGAATTGCATCAAATTCCACCAAAGGGAGTATGACGAGGTTCGCCGGGAAATTCAATCCACAGATTATAATAGGGGAGGACTTATACTCATGGGATGCAATGATTTCCCCATTTGTCGTACTCACCGACATCTTTACTTCCATGATTTGTGGTGGTGCAGGGATTATTCTACTAAACTTTTGAGATATAAAAGAATGCGTAGAACCTGAATCAAAAAGTACGTTCGCTATTCTTGAATGAATAACTAGCGTACCTGTCACCACTTCGTTGTCGGGGTTCACTTCGGCAGAAGTGATGGCAAAAGCTCTTCCTTGTTGTCTTGGAGGTTGTTGATTGCCTCCGATAACCATTGGATTAGGGAACTGATTCGCAAAATGACCCGGTTCTTTGCATTTGAAGCATTGAACAACGCGTTGAGGTTCGAATGGAGCGTTCCTCTCCTCTGTCGCAGCCGCGGGTCCTTCTTGCTGACAGTTAACAGCTAGGTGCCCTTCTCTTCCACACTTGAAGCATTTTCTTGTCCCCTAAGGCAATTTCCAGGGTGCTTTTTTCCACACATTTGGCAAGTGGGGTGCTGAAATTTCTTTGCGCCGTTGGATTTATCCATCGGACCACCAGCATTGAAGTCCACCTTCCGCTTCTTGTCCCCATGATACCCCTGTGATTCTCCGATCTCCATTTCAACCTTGAGGGCACATCGGACAATTTCCTCATAGCTGTCGAAGTCACGGATCGCAAATGCTTTCCGCAAGCTAGGCTTCAGCCCACCAAAGAAGCAGTCAACCTTGCATTCGGGGGTAACGACAAAGCCGGAAGCATATCATGCAAGCCTTGTGAAGTTTTCCTCATACGCTCCCACAGATTCCACATCTTTCTGCTTGAGGGAAGGGAAGTCCCTTTCCATCATAAGACGGAGGGTGCGTGGAAAATATTTATCGAAAAACATCTTCCGAAATACCTTCCATTCCAAAGCCTCGATCTCCTCCTCAGGCTTCGTATTTTTGATCAACGCCCACCATTGATCAGCTTCACCCTCCATACAATAAGCCGCCAGGAGAACCTTCTCTTTTTCAGAGCATTGGAGGATGGAGAATATCTTTTCAATGGAGTTGATCCATTGTTCAGCAATCGTGGGATCGGATGATCCACTAAAAGTAGGAGGCCTTTGTCTCATGATGCATTCAATAGTGACTTGTTCTTTCTTAGGGGGGGTTGAACGTTCCTCTTGACTAGTGTTTCTATTCAAAACTTGAGTTAGCTGAGAGAGAAGCGTGACAAAGTTCGCGATTCCCGCTCCCATTGGATTGGGCATCTCATAAGTACAATCATCACACTGATCTTCACAACGGTTGTTAGCCCGAGTTCTCCTATTACCGGCCATTGGCTGGCATACAAGGAAAGTTAGGGGTAACACATAAAGCGTAATCCAAAGTCAAATGTTGATGACTTATAAATAAACTTTATTCTCTTTAACTCATGAGTCTATAGGATTCAATCCAGTCTTTTCATGATCTTCCTTCTAACATATATTCTTATGAGCATTTTTCCCTTAATAAGGGTTCATAATAAGATTGTGAATTTATCAAAACATATCCCCCGGGAGTGTCGTAACCAAGAGTGCAGCAAGGCCCGTTGTCGTGCACCAGTTCCCATTCGAGTCTAGCTCAAAGCGGTGTTTTCAGGTTTTACCCCTAGGATACATCTGTGCCAGAGCCGCCTCTACCTGCTCGTATCCAGACATGGATGTATTTTTTTGATAAAACACTTACATAGTATTTACCAAAACATAGGGATGTTTTTATTATTCATAGTCTTGTATCTAAGGCTTTACTAGGGTTTCCTAATCCCAAAAATAACTAAACCTATCCTCTGATACCAACTATGACAACCCTGCTTTTAATTACAACTTAAACATGCTTTATTACATAAAACTTCACATGATACAACAAAGAAGATCGAGAGGTTTAGTGTCTTTGGGGCTTAGGATCATTACATATAAACGTTAAACTTGAAATACAACATCATTATTGAAAACTTCCTTTACATGACCACTACATTCCTTCGTACTTAGCATTGCATGGGATAACCTGAGGACATGCATAAGAAAATGGTGAGCTATAAAGCCCAGTAAGGGAGTACACAATAAATAACATGAGGAGTACAATACATGTTAGGCAATAGGCATATCAATAGAGCATAAGAGAGACATGAACATAAAGGCATGATAAAGCATGATAATCATAACATGGAAATGTGGCAACAACACTTAACATTGAATTAGCATGAGCCAAGGCTCATTGCACATGGAGCATGAGTAAACCATCATTGCACTTGAAGCACGAGTAAACCCTCGTTGCACTTGAATTAGAATGAGTCAACACTCATTGCACATGACGTATCATGATACTATACTTTACCCAATGCATTGGAGCGCTATCAGGGCGCACCCTTCTTAAACATTTTATTTCATGCATAAGTGTGCCACATGGATCATAAAACATGGATTCATAAAACATAATCATTTATTCCACGATAAAGGAATGTGGAATTCATACATTAAACTTTACAATCAATAAGTAAATGTGCATAAAGGTGAATACCCTTGATGGAGAAATGGGCATGGTATTCACTACACAATGATATTGGCTTAGAAAATCGGTGTGATTTCGGCAGCGTAACGGCGTGACATAAGAATTCATAAAAAAGTCTGATGAGAGAGAAAGGGGTTCCTCATCATATTTACATGTAATGGACAGTAAGAAGGTCATATAGATACATGTCCCATCAATTGAAAAGGAATTTAGATTCATGATACAAAAGTATTGCTTGAATATAAAAGAGGAGAAAAAGGTTCCTTTCGGAATTTCGGCATAGTAACGGTACATGGGTGGCATTTAATGAGAGAGAAAGGGGTCTCCCATCATTCAAACAATAAGAGGGAAGTATGGGAGAGGTGCGAAAACATACCCCAACATTCATAAATGAAATTAAAAGGTAAATACAACTTAAAGAAAAATTGACAAAAATGAGAAAGGAAGAAAAACCCTTACTTGGAAGTGTGCTTCCAAAGGCTAGAGAGAGGCTTGTGAGAGGCTTCTTGGGAGCTTGGGGCACCTTGAGAGGATTCTAGAGAGAGTAGGGCAGAGGTTGGACGAACTTAAAGGGCTTTGAGTGAGGAGGAAGTGGGAGCTTGGGTGGGTTTATATAGGAAATGTGAGAGAATTCTTTATTATTTAGGTTTGGGACCCCTTATATTAAAATAATCCAAACCACAAACCATCCCATGGTATTTGCCCATGGTTTCTAGAAAAGGAAGGAGGAAAAAATATTTTACAATTCCAAGGTCCGAACTTATTAAAAAATTAGGGTTGCTTATGTGGAGGTGAGTCACACTCCCATGGAAATTAATTTAAAAAGGAAAAGTGTTGAATAAGTCTTGAGGGCTCCATTAATGCTTTGAAAAGTGAGTCAAACAAACCCAAAACATCATTATTTTAATGATAAAACATATATTGGCCGAACATAAGGATTATGGTATTTTATTACAACACCATTGGGTAATTTTGATGTCATAAAACACATTATATATTTAAATGGCATTTAATTTTTACCCAAAAATTTGACTGTCTCAGAAAATTATGAAAAATTCACCGTTGGATAATTTCGACGTCCTGATTCCAAAAATAATATTTATTTTATCTAAATAGTTTTCTAAATATGTGAATTTTGACTTTTAAAATAAAAACCGACATTTATAAAAAATTCACGGGTTTTGACAGAAATGGCTTTCAAACCTTAATATAAATTTTAATTGCATTCATAAAATTATAAGATCATTTATATTTAATAAAAATTAATTTAATATTAATAATAATATTTTATTAAAAAATTATTTAATTAAAAAATCCTTTAATTTAATAAAATATAATTCTTAATTATATAATAACTAAAAACACCATTTGTACTTTAAAAACTAATTACAATGTATCAAAAATGACTAGAAATTATATTCATTATTATATACAAAAATAAAAAAAAAATAATGTACATGAACATGGTGCTACTTATTTGTTACATAACCCCTTAAAATAGCCGCATAAGACCTAAGGGTAAGGTGTGCGATGGTGACAGACTCTTGGGGTTGCTCGGATAACATCACTCGAGTGGTAATCTCTATCAACTTCCATTTTTCCCATAGACGATCACGCTCGAGCTTGACTTGATGAAGCTCAGCTTGGGCTTCAAAGACGCCACCTCCTTTCCGAGCTCCGACAAATGGGCTTCGTAAGGGGCAATTCTACTGGATGAGGCCATCGCTTCTTTTGTCTGAGTAGAAAATTGGTTCGTTAAAGCCTTATATTTAAACTACCAAGATGATCACTGTTCAACGGCTATAAAAGTGACGGTCACAAATCTTAAAGTAAAACTAAAAAAGTATATATCTTATAAAAACATTTTTCATAAAGAAACATTTAACTGGATCAAGAGGGATTTTCCATTAATGAAATTTTGGGTCGTTACAAATAAGTTGCGGAACCGTGGGATTTTCGTTTGGCTTCCATAACTATTATATAGTGCAGCGGGATGGAGGAATGATGACACGGTGGTGGTATATTGTGGAATGATATGTTTGAGGAAGGAAATGTGGGATTTTTCCCTTGACAATGATATTTTTTCAAATGTAAATTATCTATTGAGAAAGCATACCCCATAAAAGAAGAAACACTTGGCTGGATCCACTAAATATAAAAACATGTTTTTGAGGAGGCCATAAAGTTAGATGGGGGATATAGGACCCCATACTCCACCATAAACTACTCCACAATAGTGACACCATACTCCCACTACTATATAGACCTGACTGTTATGCTTTGATGCTGATCCACTACCCTTCATGTGCTATACATGACATGTTCACCCTATCAACCCAACATGCTCTCCCTATGGGCATTCTTGGTCGGCTAACCCTCTTTGGTTCGCTGTTTGGCTTACTCCACTTGGGTTGAGGGCTTGCAAGGGTTGTCCAATTTTTCAACTAAACATAAAAAAATACGTAAAAAACATTATAATATGTTTATTTTAGTATTATTTTTACATTATTAAAAAAATTCATTCTAAAATATAAATTATTTTTAAATTAATTATCTTTACTTAAAAAATTGCATTTTATTTTAAATGAAATTTATTGGTTATTATTTACAAATATTTGGGAAAAAATGATCATCATATTTCATCCTTCCCATATCCTTTAGTTACATTAACTAGTTTATTAAATTAAAAAATAAAAAAATAAGAAAGAATATTGAAGCATAGAAATAACATACATATACACTCAATTAAAATAAGAAATTAATACTTGAAAAATCACAAAATATCATATCAAGGGCCTCAAATCAAAAATAAAATTATTCTAATAAGGATTCATAATTTATAATAATAATAATGAAATAATTTTTTATGAATATAGGAGAACCAAAACATAAAAAAATGTAATCATGATATAATTGTTTCCCAACAATAAAACTAAAACCTTAATGATTAAATGAATAATATTATTTTAATTTTTCATGAAATTTTTCCATATAATATACATCAATTAGCCTCTTTATAAATGATTTTGAATCTATAAAATAAAAATAATTTAGTACAATAACAATTTATAAATCATGGAAATTATAGTAAGGATTTAGCAGAAAAAATTAAAATATCCCCCAAATAAATAAGAATCAATTTTATGTTTTGAATTCATATAACCAATAGTTAGAGAAAATAAATACAAAAAATCCGACAAGAAAAATAGTTCCATAAAAATCTAAATCATATAAATTAATAATCCTCTATCATTTTGGAGTGATTATTTCTAATTTTATCTATCTAAAAATAGAAACATAGTAAAATCATCCATCTTTTATAGATGAACATATGTAAGAAGTCATCAATCACCAAAAAATTTATATGTTTATGTTTGATTTTTTTCTCTTGTTGGGCCTTTATATTCTATTTTTTCCTGATAATAACGAATGTGGATAAAAATAAATAATTCAAAATGAATTATAATTTATGTCACATTAAGTATGATCCTACTAGGATTACTCAAGAATTTACATTATGTTTGATTTACCCTAGATCAAAAAATTCAAATTGTTAGGTATTTCAGTCATTTAGTCACACCTGTATATACCTATATAAAGAATAATCCAATTATATTCTAGAATAATTATTAATAAGTCTAGGGAATGAACCAGAAAAAAATTGTGTGCATTATAAACAAAATTTATGAAAATAATAACTCTATAAAACCATTTAATTTTTATAAATGAATAAAAATTTTTATGCATATTATATTTCATGTGCCTAATTTTTTATAAAAATTTTGTGAAATAAAAATATAGTTTAAAAATTAACCGGAAGGTCCAAATGTAAAAAAAAATAAATAATGATCATAATACAAATATTAAATTTTGAGCATATTTACTCGAAAATATGGTGCGTATCATGGAAAAGAGTTGATTATGGATGTGATTTTTAGAGAGTAGGAGTTTTTGTGGGGTTCAAATAGAGTGGTTACACGCATAAGGTGTTGAATCCATTTCATGTCGTATGATGTGGTATATTTTTACTAATAATCATTTGCATGGGAGAGAGGGTATGATCATCGATCAAAATAAATGGGTAAAGGTGCAGAGATCAGGAATAAGGAGGGGATTAAAAACAATTTAGAATGAAGATGGGTATCAGAATGTGGTGGGATAATGATGCTGGGGATTGGAAAGGGTATGATGGAATAAAATAAAATGGGTACACCCAAAAATGATCTCGGGTAGGGTGTGGGAGAAGAGTGGGTAGCCTAGGGAATCAATAGAGGAAAGTTATACACAGGGGAGTCAGGATTTGAGGAGTGAGGGGATAAGGTTAAGATGAGCTATTTGGAGGATTATGGACTCAATGTTGGAGAGGGAATAGACATGTTTAGGATGGGAAGGGTGGGAGGTCAGGTATGATTTTTGGTACAGGTTGATTATAATTATAAATAATATATATATATATATATATTTACAATCATGGAAATAAAAATAAAAATAATGTATAAAAATTATTTTTAAAAATAAAAAGTATGGTTTATTAATATAATAAGTATTTTAATCCTTTTAAAATGTTTAGGTTTAGTTTAATAGGTGTGGATTAGTTTTGATATTGAACTAAATTATAAAACAAAATTGTTTATTCTACATAGAATGAAAACTAAAATACTTAAAAAAACTACTATTTCAGTTTGGTAGAACGTGTTTATGTTTGGGTTCAGTTCAAATTGTATTTTCCACCCCTACCTGGAGATGAAATATTGGGTTGGTGGATATAACCAAGAAATTTCAAAAATGATTTTTCAGAGGAAAAACTATTTTTTCTCATATGAAATTACATGTGGTAATATGGAAACCACACTAGATGGGATTTTGGGACACTAAAAATTAGTTTCTATATACAATTCCAATGTTAGGGAGGACCATGGATCATAATAGACTTGTATGAGTTATGTTATAAAGTCAGGGGGGATAATATCGAATTTAAACCCATAGAAAGAAATCATTTCCATTGATAAATGGGATTGGGTATGTTCTTTATTGGTGTTTTAGTGATGTTTATGATCAGTAGATCATTTTTTGATGAATAATGGGACACATTTCTAGAATTTTATAGTTTTTACTCATTAAAAATTATATATTATAATGTGATGAATTTATAATGAATTAATGAAAACGTTTGGTTAATGTTAAGGGTTGAAAGACTAAATAATATTTTTTAGGATGGGAAGTGTTATGATGGGGAGGTTATAAAAGTGTGGGATATTTGTTGGTTATAATGTTCAAAGGGATTTATTATTTTATGTTTAAAGTGCCTTTGTTTGAGAACTAAGGGTTGGATTGAGTTTTACATTTGTTGTAATTCCCTTAAAGAGAAGTTTTTTCTTGTGGTTTGAGACCTAAGAGGAATTTAATATCTCTGGAGACCTCTTATGTGAGCTTGTGGTTCCCTTGGGCTAGGACCTATTTGAAACTATCTGGAAAATATCATGTTTGATAATTTCTATGAATGTGTGGGGCACATTTGGGTTCACATACAATAAATGTATAGTGAACAACAAAATGGATGGGTTTTTAGCTGGTCATAGTGGTTGGGTAACCCACAATATCATAGTTCTTAGGGATCTTTTTTTAATGATTTTTGAAATTAACGGGTTCCACTGTGGGACATAGGGAGAGGGAAATGCCCAATATGGGCGTTTTATTAGCTATTTTGGTCTAGGTGTAGTCAAAATAGAAAATGGATCTCTAAAACATAGTAGATATTATAATGATTTGATGGGAAGATCCTTTTTCATTATAGAGAGAAGGACAGAGCCCAGCCTTGGCGTCAGGCATGTTGGCCACCTTAGGGGTCATCTAGGACAACACCATGGAAAACCACATGTCATGGTATGACGATGTTTTTTTAAAGTGTGGTGGGGGGGGGTTCCCTTTTAGTTTTCAATACATCATCTCTCCTCTCTTCATCCCTCATGTACAAGTAACTAGGAGATTTCTCTTCATTGATTCTATTGATCCCCCATGGTGTGGGGTGAATTTTGGTTTTGATTTTAGTGATTATTCATTTTGACATTCCATATTTCATTCTACCATATTATTTATTTTAATTTTCATTTTTATTTGGTATATCAGAATTTGAGTTTTGTGATGATGGGGAATGTTTGAAATTTGAAGAGATTATGGAGTTTCACATGCAAAGTGTATAAGATGATTTGAGATGTTGATCACATCCTATTTCATTCCTTATTTTGAGGTATATTTACATATACTAGTATTTTAGGGTTTTGGTTAAAATTAAAATATTTTCTAGTTGAATCACTTTCTCTTGTTTGGGATTTTTCCATGGATAGTTCTTAGAGAGAACCATGGACTTTCTTGGGGAAGTTTGTCACTGTTTTTGTGAGAAGTGAGAATTTAGTGTATTTTAAGGAAATATATATAATTAATGTGGTTTAAGTAATTAATTTTAATTGATATAATTGATTTAGTTGGATGTTCTCTCTCTTAAACTGGAGTTCGTGTTAGGAGTGTACTAAAAACATGGATCAAGGTTTTGGAAAGAGGTTACAAATTAGTGAGTTCTTAAGATTTATTCCTAATTGTAGTGATTTATGTTACTAATTAAAAAATTTTATAATAAAATTAAATAAATTTTACAAATTGATATAAATTATCGGAAGTATATGTGATCATGGAAGAGCCTCAGAAGCTATTGGGTAGTGGTTCCATGTGAGTAAAAATTATAGTAACTAAGTGTATAATATAGACGGTTCTTTAGATTACCCCTTTTGTATTTGAATTATATATATGGGATGTCATTTTTGTGGTGTCGCCACTTTGGGTGATTGAAAATTATTGTTATATAATTTTTTTAATTTAAATGTAATTCTAAGATCAAAAAAATGAGAAGGGCCATGATAGACCCATATGCACTAGTTTGATTTCCTTTGTCATTGATGGGCATGGATTTGGTTATAAATGCATGCTTTATGAGACATGGACCATGAAATATGTAAATAAAATAAAATAAAATACTATTAATGAGATGTAGAAGCCATAATGATAGGATCCCTTATTGACCTGTAAGAAGAGGTGAGTGATGAATGGAGATGGATGAAATATGGATACACCATTTAAGAACCTTGAGATACCATTATGAATTAGGGCTTGATGATATGAGCATGTTCAAGGTGTTCTTCCACCCATCTAAATTTGAGTAACTGGGTGGGTTTACTCTTTAAATATTTTTGGAACGGTTGGGTGTGAGTACTGACCTTGGTTAGCGTGGGATGGAGATGAACATGAGGACATCTTCCATGGTTTATTATACCTATGGTCCCTAGAAGAACATGATAAGATTACGATGATATTTAGGGAAGATATTCCCTTTGATTCAAGATATTGGATCTGAGATATATGAATTATATAATTGAAACTAGGTAGAGGGTCCATATTATGATGTGACATAGGGCTCCCCAAAGGGTGCCCTCATGATATAATGACCTCTAAGAGGGTTCAAATGGAAATGGGTAGTGATGATTGTGGGTGTAACCTTAAAACAAGAATTAATTATTTATTCTTATTATGATAATGATGTTGATATATTATGTACTAATTGTCCAAACTTATATTATGGCATGGGTTTAGGAAGAAATAAAATCTAATATAAATGCATTATATGGAATGTTTCAAATTTGAAAAACTAACCAATGTGATGTATTGAGATACTAGGGTTGTCTTGGATTTTATCCTTCAACCTAGTCTTGGTTCCCGATATAGATGGGTTGATTTACGTGGGATGAAACTCTTACCAATATATATTGAGAATCATGGTTTTCCTTAGATATTATAATTTTATATATCCTTAATGTCATCTAATAATGAGATGATTTATGTGGGATGAACTTCCCACTGGGATTTATTATGATACGTCGAATGTCTTGGATGTTTTACATGGATCTGAATTTTTATCTTGACATATTATATATACAAGAGGGAAAAACATACACTTGATGTGATATATATGATAGATGAAAGGTATTAATTTTCCCTATGAGACATATATGTTATATAATATAGGAGGGATACACTTTAACCAAATTTATTATTATACCGATGGATTCCTAATATTTGTTCCTTGGATCTAATAATTGCGATTGAAGTTACTATATTTTTTAATTTATCCTAGAAAATTTAAAAGGAGTTGATATTGGTTAGCATGGTTGGGTGAATTTATTTGAGACACTTAAGTATTGGAAGGAGAAGGTTTGGGTCAATATTGAATTTCATGTTTAGACCTAACAATCAACGATGTTTATTTATTCACACTTCGTAATGTTATTAATTTATTAATCACTGTATATCGAATGTGTATACACTAACATATTTGTATATATAAAGGAATAAATAGGAGGTTCCCTATTCAGTTGTACTCAAACCCTTGTTAGGGATTTATGGCACCAGGGTACTGGAGAAATACTCATTGATAATAGGTTTAGGATGGTAAAATGTATGAGTTTGAATCTCTTAGTTGGTTAACTTTTTGGGTTTAGGATATGGATGCGGTTTGACCCATGGATGTAGTATAGCCTCATTTTTTTATTTTCATATGTCATTGACCGAGTTGGTTAATATTCATTTCCTGCTAGAATGATAATTGGTTTATATAACTACATGACTCCAGAATGTATTTGATATAAAATCATATGTTTTATTTCTTTTGAACACTCTTATTATTTGTTGTCGTGGTTGTAATTTTTTTATTTACATTATTATTATGCTCTGTTATATTAGGGATATATTAACCCATGGTAAAACCATAAACCCTTGCTACAAGTTTCCATCCTATATAATTCAGGGAGGCACACCATAGGTCATGTAGCTAACATATCTGGTTATTGTTCAGAGTGAAATAGGATGGGGGAATCAAAACCCACATGGTTGTCTTTATTTAGTTCACATATATTATGTGCATTAAATCTCTTATAGGGCATACAATCTTTCATAAATAACATATTCACATCATAAAATCACTATCCTTAGAAGATAAGCCTCACTGAAATTAGTCTAAAGAGATAGCACACTTGCCATTTTTCCTTCGAGGCCATATGAGTGAAATCCTCCCTCCCAACCTTTGTATAGTCTATATAGGGAATAATGACCTAGTTAATTGCATATCAATGGGGTGGAAACACTCACCCTATTCTATTTTCAAATATCTATAAGGATTAATGGCATTTTAAGGTTCCCACATGGCTAATATCTAGGTGACCCATCTCAATTCATCACTGTCATCTACCTTGAGTTCACTAATGGTAACTATAACTAGGGACATTTAATATTGTTATTTTCAGTTCATTTAATTCATTTTGTTTACACACATCAATGTCCATACATATAAAGGAAAAAATTTATAATAACTACATCATCCATTATTAATTGTGAAATCCAAAAATAAAAATCTGTTTATTGTGTCTCTTATTACATTTTTCATTCCAGGAAATTCATTTAAATAATAAAAAATCATTAATAAATTTTCTCTATTGAGATAAATTGACCCATGAATAAAAATAAAAATAATTTTACACGGGACATGTTCAGGAACAACTTACCTCATACAATGCCAATCCCTTTAGGCATAGCCTTACTAATCTCTCACAAGTGTGTCCGATTCCAACTGGCCATCTCTAGTCAACATGAGGCCCTATCTCAATCCATAATATAAATTTCAATTAATTAAAACAATTTATCATAATTTTAATAATTAAGAGAATATATATCCAAAAAACTCCCTAGGTGTCACCTTCTTACCAAACCTATAGAAAATGAGGTTTAATATACTCTCTAGAAACACCCAAACCTATTCCACATAATATCCCCATCATTTTATAATGATTCGATAACTAATTTAATAAAATTTAGTTAAAAATCATAAATAAATTCCAATATCGATATACGTTCATCCAAACAGTTAAAAAAACATGTTTAAAACATCTGAGGAGTCTCTATGGACATAATTGGAAAACTCCCCATCACATCTAATGATTTACACTATTATTTGGTTGAAATAATCTATAAACCTAATAAAAGTTGTAATTAAATCAATATCCATCGATAAGTAAGAAGAATGAGAAATTAATTATATTATATTACCTCAAATATTTATCAAAATGGAACTATAAATACCCAAACAATGGGGTATTGATGGAGGAGAGGAGAGAATAGTACCACCAGAAAATGCCTCCCAATATATCCCCTTTCTCAAAAATAAGAGGAAACCATATCCCCCATCTGATAGAATTTCCCATGAAAATGAAAAATGCCATTCCAGGTCCTATAATATCCATAGGGGTCATATCCTAATAGGATCCCTTTTATATTATATTCACATTGTGAGATTTTCAAAGGTCACAGTGTCCCATGCCTCACCCAGTTAGGACACCCTTAATGAAGTATTTCATAACACAACTAATGTTTTACAACATGACTTATTTCGGGTGCAGAATTTCACTAAGGTGACTGACCCTTTCCTTGATCCTAACTCTGACAGCTATTTCACCTATTAGACCTTGATATATGTCTATAAACATCATCTACATATATCCAAACTATTGGATTCCCATTGCAAACCCCAGTTCTCAAAAATAACCCTCACAAAAAAAATTCAAATACACTCAAGAATTCAGACCCCAAAAAGGAATGGTGTTCTATAGTATTCCCCATAATATATTCCATTTTTATATGAATAATATTTTTGTGTGAATCATTCTTTATTTATAAAAATAATTCCATATTCATAGATTTTATTTTTTTAAATATCAATTTGGTTCCAATAACTTGGGAATCTATAGGAGGTTCGATAAATTTAAAAACATTATTTCTAGAAAACTATTTTACGTATTATTTAAATTAAATATTCATAAATAATTAATTAAATACTCATAAATATAATTAGGAAAATATCATATATGAATTGAGGATTAGGGGGAAAAAGTTTAATCAATTTATGGTCTAAACACTTGATTATATATTTCCTATTACTATATAGACAAATGATATGATGTGTTTTATATGATCTTTCATAACAGTTATCATCATTTTGAACCAGTTTATTTATATATTTAATATCCAATTCTCAAAGGTTAAATTATATAAAATATTTTTCAAAATGATCTAAATCAAATTTATTTTTATTTAAAAAATTATCATAAAATTTGACTTGTGTAGACCCTCAAATTACCCGGGATATTTTATTACAAAGTATATAGGATTTAATAACTTTTGAATATATTAAAAATATACCTTCATTTTTTTTCATTGACCATATCTAATGAATATTAGGTGTTAAAAATAATATATTGAAATTCAGACACCTTAAATATCCAATTTTTTATTTCATACCATTTTATATTTCATAAGGTCCCTTTATTAAAATAAGTCTTAAAATAATACAGTTTGAAACATTGATTTTTAATTCATTGATTCATCACAAATATATATCAGTGTTTCCATCTCATTTAATATGGTTCTTCACATTTCGTGTTAGGTAATTCTTTTCCTTTCAACTACCACATTTTGTTGAGGTTTTTTAGGGGCATAAAATTATGAAAATATCCATTTCCCTCAATTTTTTTCTTCAGATTATTGATTTAAAAGATCTTCATCTCTATCATATAAAATATATAAAATTAAGTATCCTTTTTTTGAAATATGTTATAATAAAAAAAATTAATTAATAATTTTTTAAATATATGAGTAAGAAATTAAAATTTTTTAATCCAACTAATGTTATATTTGGAAGTGAAAAAATATATATTAATATATATATAGATTATGTAAATTAATGAAAAAATAATTATGGATAAGATGTAAATTTATTATATTTTGAACGTCGTTTTCATATTTGTAACGTTTTTGGTGTTTTTTACCTTTCATTTTGGTATCACATACATAAGTATTGTCAACATTTAGTATGACTAGATGCATCACCTATACATTATTGGAAAACATGTTAAATATAATAATATTGGAATATACAGTACTATTATTCCATATATTATTATCTTAAAACGCCTAACTGGAATAGTTTATATTTTGGATTATTAGGTCAAAAAAACAAATCAGATAAATATTATGTTTTCAATTTGAATGAAAAATAGACAAATTCATATCTATAAACAGTGCACATACCATTTTAAAATTTAGTCAACTTTTTATCATAATATAATTGTGATATACTTATCAAATAATTATTTAATCCTTATACATGTAAAAATATACATATGATAATTGATTTAGAAAATCAAACCGATCAAAATCCATTATCATGACCATTTTAATTGTCAGCAAAAGTCACATTACCTCATTCACATTTATTGAATGATATAAAATTTCATGTATCTACAATCATGTTCTACGAGAATCCAATGTCTATATACCAAGTTTCATATTTTAAACTACTAAGAAATATATACTAAAAAGTTATATTTAGGCCAATTTTTTCACTCTTGAAAATTTGGGTCCAATCGGGCTTTAAAAAACTTATCACAACTAGACCCTTCATTGTTTTCCTGGGCCAATAGTGAGCTAAGAGTGAAACCCTATGATCACCAATAATAGTTTATGGGATAGATACTAGCACCGAGTCAACATATCTCCCATGATTGTGGGCCTTATCCTATATTACTAGAAACCACATCTCCATACAATAGTTCAAGGATAACAATAAATACTAAAACATCTGTAGTGTGATTAAATGCATGCCATAAATTGTAGGTAAAAATTAGCTTACAGGAAGAGAATCCATGTACATAGAGGTGAAAAAATACACACCTAACAAATTGAAATTATCATGACCTAAAAGAAATGCTGAGGATGAAGTACATAGACCTACTGAAGAACATTGGAACTAACAAACATACACTATCACAATATCCGGACACAACTAAGATCCACCTACAACAAGTCCCCCAAATTATTTTTCAAGATTCTAGTAATATATAATAGACCTGATATGTTCTTAAAAGGTTTATTAAGGGGTGATTATACACATAAAGAGTAGGAATCCCTAAAAAACATAAAGGTAGAAAATTATAAGAATATAGTCAAATCAACCCACAAGAAAAGAGGGAAAGGGAATCCAAAAAAATATGATCACAAAGAGGAATCAATTGTTGAATACAGAGGAACATCAATATTTACATTCTATTAAAGATGATGAGTCTGTCTGCATCTTAATGATACAATTTCAACTGAATGCTATTATCCCATTGTAAATATCACTAAATATGGAGGACCGATATCTTTCTAATAGTATTTTATGGACGAGTGGGTGTTGATCCCAAGAGGGTGGAGGGCCCATTCCTCATCTGTTATTTATAGTGGTAGGGTTAAAATACATAAATAAAATACCCACATTATAAGGTGTGTATATGAGCGGGGAAGGATGAGTAACCAATACTATCTATAAAAAATTGGTGACCCACACCTAGAACATTGGATCCCATCAGGTGGTCTGCAACTGCACCGTCATTCTAAAGATCACACTAAGTCTCAATGTCTACCAAATGTGCTGGAAAGAGTGATATGATAATTCCACCTCATTTTTTTGACTCTAATGTAAATATAAGGCAACCATCATGTGCTATACAAAATTATACTCATAATGGGATTCTTGTAGGTCTAAAACTAATTCCCTAAGAACATTAAATGGAATGTAGAAACTTTATGGATAATTATACAGTCTATTACTTGTTTTACACTAGGTGTTCTCCCATGTACAAGCCTGGTCCTATTCTGATACTCAAATCAACATTTGTAGGCTCACAAACATGGCCTGTGACTAATGAAACAATGTGTGTGGGACCACCCATGATTTCAAGAGAAAACCCCCATAGAGAGTTCAACTATCCTAGTAGGGTCAACAAATTCATAGGCCAACCACATGTTCATGTGACATTTATGATGGCTGTAAACCCTTGATACATTAGAAATTATGCTCTATATAATGTATTCTTCAATAACAGATTACATATAGTTGGAAATTTCATAGATTAAATGTAACGCCCTGACCCCAGTTACCTAGAGTCGGTGCATTATTATATAACATTGGCATGATCACAAGAAATATCAAATCTTGAATGACTGATTGGTTTATTAGCCTTGGAAACACTAGATATATTCATAATGTTTTACATTACTTCATAAAGTGAAAAACTAATTCCAAAACATATTGTCTCCAAATTCCACACAATTATCCCCTCATAATATCCCTGCAGATCATTCATAATTTTGTTCTTCACATCCTAGGAAAAATAAAACATAGAAAAGGGGTGAGCTCAAATGCCCAGTAAGGATAACAATATAGCGGAAACTTTCATAAATAAGAATAAACATTTAAGGCAATGTATAACTAAAAAAAAGCCTGTTAAACTTGAACTTCAACATAGTATGGAAAAAGTAAAATTAAATAATTCCTTTACTTATTCACATGGATATTCTACTAATCGAATAATCACATGCAATATCTATAACCACTTTCATAATGATGGAATGCATAATGCCAGACTATCATAACCACATAGCCAAGGCCTTGTGCCAAGAATACAAATAATATTTTGTCAAGGACTTGTGCCAAGACACTAGTTTGTCTCATAAGACCTACCGATGCATCTAGGAGCTATTGCGGGCTCCACCCGTCACATATTAAGTCCAATGCATTCCCATATGAAATGGTTTAAACATAACAAAAACATTCGTATTAAAACTAGCATATGAAATGTAAATACTTCATCCATAAACCATGAATGGTATAAAAATAACACATACATAGTCAGATATATCACAAAACCTTCAATACAATATAGATGTTTTGTTTCATAATAAATCAACTTCAAATAAGCGTAAAATCCATCAATGGATGTTGACATAGATGAAATAAAAACTCTTTTTAGAGAAATATCTCTTTCTGTTTTGAAATCATTTAAGATTCATAGATTTATAAAATAAAACATTTTCATTGAATATATTCTTATAAGCTTGTAAGGGAAGCTTTGACGATTTTATAACGGTGGAAAATAGCTGCACCCGCCGTATAAGTAAAAAAAACATTCTTACCTTAATTTTGTTGAAAATGTTAAAAAGCACCTTGTTTGGAAAATGACAGAAAGATTCCATT
Organism: Viscum album; assembly: GCA_963277665.1. Lineage (NCBI taxonomy): Eukaryota > Viridiplantae > Streptophyta > Magnoliopsida > Santalales > Viscaceae > Viscum > Viscum album. The sequence continues at coordinate 1,751,755,183 of OY728128.1, forward strand.
ATAAACCTCTTATAAAAGTCAAACAAGGGTATAAATGACTTTAACCCATATTCTTGTAAATGGTAAAAATGATTTGAAATACATTTTGGAGAAACATGGATGTGGATGATAATGAAATCTTAGTAGATTATTACGTATCAACAACCTTGGATAATGAAGAGATTGTGAAATAAACCCTTACCTTGTACTTGTCCTTGGTTGGGGGTAGGTTAACCTCCTGTATAATGGTGAAATAATTGTTATTAAATTATAAAATAATCATATATATTAATATGATATCATATATGATCTTTTAACATTAATTTGTTAATAATATATTAGTATTATCGTTGTGTCAGGTGTTAACTTACTCAATTTCTTCTATATGTTTTGTTATGTATGCTATGTTTTTCTTGGATAGGTTGTATTTTAATCATATCCAGAATTATATAAAGTCCTTATATACCATTATTAATCATCAAATGAGAATTATACTTGAATGGATACGATGGAGAATGAATCTCATCGCGTTCGTGGAGATGGTAGTCCGTACGTACGCACGAGCGACAATATCATTCTTTTGATATTAATATAATATATAATTGGATGGTATATCATATATAAATAATCATTAGAATGTTATATTTATTATTTACCTTAGTTACACATCATTATTATACCCATCCAAATAATAATTTATTGAATAACATTTACACCATGACGTGGAGACGGTAAGCCGTACGTACGCACGGATGGTGACATGTTATTCAAAGGATGGATAGAATACTGAAAATGGTTGTACCATATTTATAATAACATCACAGTATATATAAGATACTGGAGTTATTATTTTAGAATGGTAATAAAAAAGAAGTAAGAAGTGGAAGAAGAAATGAATTTGAAAAAGGGTGGTGAAATCATTACCTCTTCTTTGGGTTCTTCCTTTTGATTTGATCAAAAGGGATCTTAGGTTGGATTTATGACTAAAGGAAGGCTTCTAGGATAAATTGAGGGATGTTGAGAGAGTATTTCTCCAGAGTTTGGAATAGCCAAAAGGCTTTTATGGTGTGAGTAAATGAGAACGGAGAGTTCCATTTTATAAGAGTGGTGAGGGGCACCTTTGCAAAAGATAGAAATATTATTTTATAATAAATTCATATTTGGTTTATAATGGCTCTAATGTAGATTATTTAAATGTTAAGGTTTTTATAGGTCGAAAAACACTCAACCCATAGAATTTAGATAGGTTTGGGTCATTATACTAACCTTATCTTTAAGTATTAACTCTTAGTTAATTAGTTTCACTTTTACAATGTCTCTTTGTATTTTTATATTATATAGTTAATAAACATATATATACCACCAAGCCACCCCCAAGTGGTCCTTTAATGATACACCTATCATGATATAAGTATCTTGGCCGAACCATAGATTTTTAGGAATTTAATATCAATTAATAATATAATATTTGTTTTAAAAACTCTTTTATGTCAATTTTGACACTATTTGGAAAAATGATTTTGGTGAAAATCATAACAGAATGATTAGTTTGAAAAAAGTCAACTAAATCATTCCTAATATGTCATATTATCCTTAAAAATTAGTGTAATTCATTAAAAGTCTCAAATTATATTTATTTGTGTATTTACAATATCAATTATTTTAATTTTTCACTATTATGGTAATTACTGCATCATCATTGTGTCATAAATAAATTAAATTATTTAATGTCTAAAAATTATAAATAAAATATAATTATTTATGAAGTATTTTTAGAATTATAATGAATATTTAAAATCGAATTTATCTTATGTATAACACTATATTTAAAATGTTTTGGTAAATAAACATTGATTTTAACTCTTTTAACTCTTCTTTAAATTAAATAATAATAAATGTCCTAATCTAATCCAAATAGACCTAAATTATAATATTTTATTCCTAAGGTTGTTTTTGGTCGAGATACCCTTGTCCAATAGAATTAGGACATGTGTTAGGGTAATATTAATATCATTTTTACCCTTAATTACCCTATTTACTTTTAGCCGTGGTAAATAAAAGTAAAAAGTTACTATTCACCAAAAATTATTTTCATCTCATTGAACCACATTTTACTTCTTGATATTAACCGTGTCTCTCGGATTTCCGAAATTCTAATCACAGAAAAGGTAAAATTAAGTTTTATGAAAAATTCAGTTTTTTAACTACCACTTAGTAGTTTCACTATTCATCAAAAATTGAAGTTTTTCAGAACAATGCCAAAATTTCACCCTAAGCTATAATTGATATTCCGAATTCAAAAATGATGTATATTTTACAAGATTCCAAACATATTATTTTCATTAATTAATTTTATAATTAATTCCCGATGTCACAACAAATAGCGTGTTTTTAAGAAACAATATATACCAAAAGATTGACAGTTGTTTAGGTCCAATTTCAAAGTGAAATTAATTCTAATGAACAAAATTGGATAAAATGGCAAAAATATATTCTAATTATACTTTTAAACCACTCAATAATATAATTTATCACTATAAATTATTTTTATTAAAAAAGTTTTTTTAAGTATCTTTCACTATTCATAAAAATTGGAAGTTCTCAGAAAAATACCAAAAATTCAGCTTAGGATAATTTCAATATTCCGAATCCAAAAGTGAAGTCCATTTTGAAATATAAAATATATATATTTTCCAAAAGTAGGTATTACTATTCATAATGGCTAGTTTGATCGGTTGTGGTGTGTTAGAACTCGATGTTGCGTACATCACACGTTATCGCATTATTCAAAGAGAAGCGTACCGTAGAAGCTTGGGGTGTTATATTCTCCCCTCCTTCAAATAATTTCATCCTCAAAATTTCCAAAATACTACAGCATGAAAAGACTTGGGTGGTTCTTCATCATAAGTTCCTCGGGTTCCCATGTTGCCTCTTCCATCTTATGGTTTCTTCAAAAAACTTTTACCAGATGCGTCGTCCGGTTTCTCAGTACTTGTTCTCTTGTATCAAGAATCCTGACAGGCTCTTCACAATAAGAATGATCGGGTTCCAGTTCTAATTTTTCATAGGTGAGTACATGTGTTGGGTCAGGCATGTATTTCCTCAATAGAGATACGTGGAACACATCGTGAACTTTGGAGATACTTGGTGGCATTGCCAATCGGTAAGCTACAGCCCCAATTCGTTCTAGAATTTCAAAAGATCTGATGTACCTGGGACTCAATTTACCTTTCTTACCAAAACGTATAAATCCCTTCCATGGAGGTACCTTCAAGAAAACATGATCACTGACTTGAAATTCCAAATCTTTCCTTCGATTATCGGCATAGCTCTTTTGCCTACTTTGAGCTGCATTGATGTGATTTTGGATTACCTTCACCTTTTCCATCGTTTCCTCCACCAGTTCTGGACCTACAAGTTTTCTTTCACCAACATCATCCCAACAGGTTGGTGTGCGACATCTCTTTCTGTATAACGCTTCATATGGTGCCATCTGAATACTCGAATGGAAGCTATTGTTATAGGAAAATTCTACCAAAGGTAAATATTGATCCCACATACCCTGAAAGTCAATAGAGAAAGATCTCAACATGTCTTCTAAGGTTTGAATAGTCCATTATGATTTCCCGTCTGTCTGAGGGTGGTAGGCAGTGCTAAAATGAAGTTCAGTATCCAGGGATTTCTAAAGGCTTTTCCAGATCTTGATGTAAAATAGGGATCATGAACAGAAACAATCGATAGGGGTACTCCGTGAAGTCTCACAACTTCATTAATATATAGTCTTGCTAGAAATTCTAGTGGTAGATCTTCTCTTATAGCAAGAAAATGTGCTGACTTGGTAAGATGATCAACAATAACCCATATTGCATCATTCCTTCTAGGAGTCTTTGGTAGCCCCAGGACAAAGTCTATCGTAATATTGTCCCATTTACACTCCGGTATGGGAAGAGGTTGCATGAATCCTCCAGGGTGTTGCCTTCCATCATTCACTTGTTGACAAGCCATACATCTTGACACAAAATCAGCAATCTCCCACTTCATATTGTCCCACCAAAAATGTTCCTTCAAATCTATATACATTTTGGTGCTCCCAGGGTGTATAGAGAAATCGGAACTATGAGCATCATCCAGAAATTCCCTTTTTAGATCATGTTTATCGGGAACACAAAGTCTCTTCCCGAATTTCAAAATTCCATCTTCATACACAAAGTCTCTCAATCTCCCATCATTCACAGCTTTAATCTTCTTTTGAAATTCTTCATCATCGGTCTGAGAACTCTTAATCCTTTCTAGTAAATATGGTTTGGAAACCATTCGAAAAAGCATTGATGTTTCACTTTCCCTGGTTATTCCCATGTCCATCTTCACTAGATCCATGAAAATTGGATCCCTTTAAATTCTCATATTGTTCAAAACTCCATGGTATTTTCTACTCAAAGAATCTGCCACCTTGTTTGCCTTCCCTGGGTGGTAGTGTATCGTGCAATCATAATCCTTGAGCAATTCAAACCATCTCCTTTGCCTCATGTTGAGTTCTTTTTGTGAGAAAATATACTTCAAACTCTTGTGATCAGTATAAATCTCACATTTTTCACCATAGAGGTAGTGCCTCCATATCTTCAAAGAAAAGATCACAGCTGCTAACTCAAGATCATGTGTAGGATAGTTTTTCTCATTAATTTTCAACTGTCGTGATGCATAGGCAATAACCCTATCATTCTTCATAAGGACACAACCAAGTCCTTTCTTCGATGCACCACTATAAATAAAGAACCCATCATTCCCCGATGGTAGAGTAAATATAGGAGCATTGACTAATCTTCTCTTCAATTCTTCGAAACATTCTTCACACTCTTTTGTCCGAAAAAATTTATCCCCTTTACATGTGAGCTTCGTTAATGGGTTAGCCAATCGAGCAATATTTTGGATGAAACGTTGATAATAACCTGCCAAACCAATAAAACTAAGTACCTCAGTTATACTTGTAGGTGCTGGCCATTCTTGTATTACCTTGGTCTTAGAAGGATCAATAGTGATTCCATCTTTAGAGACAATATGGCCAAGAAAAGAAATCTCCTGAAGCCAGAATTCACACTTGCTAAACTTCCCATATAATTCATGTCTTCTAAGAGTCTTCAGGATAATGCGCAAGTGATTTTCATGATCTTCTTAGCTTTTGGAGTATACTAAGATATCATCAATAAATACCATCTCAAATTCATCGAGATACTCCTTGAAAACTCTATTCATCAGATCCATTAATACAGAGGGTGCATTAGTCAATCCAAAAGGCATTACAGTAAACTCGTAATGCCCGTACCTGGTTCGAAATGCTGTCTTCAGAATGTCTTTCTTCTTCACACACAACTGATGGTATCCAGATCGAAGGTAAATCTTTGAAAAGTATTGAGCTCCATGCAGTTGGTCAAATAAATCATCAATGCGAGGCAGGGGATACTTGTTCATTATTGTTATGGCATTGATCTCCCTATAGTCGATACATAACCTCATAGATCCATCTTTCTTTTTATCAAAAAGAACATGGGCTCCCCATAGAGAAACACTGCGGCGAATAAATCCCTTATTACTCAATTCCTCTAGTTGTTTCTTTAGTTATACTAATACTAGAGTGGTCATTCTATAAGGGGTCTTCGATATAGGCCTTGATCCAGGAATTAAATCAATGGAAAACTCAACTTCTCGTTCTGGAGGATGTCCAGGTAAATCATCCAGAAATACATCTGCATATTCTTTCACAACAGGTACATCCTCTATTTGAACATTCCTTTCCTCACCCACAGTTATTTAATTCTCTTCCTCCTCAATAATTGAATTTAGTTGAGCTACTAGGGGTGGATCTAGATAATAATTAGGCGGTGACGATTCTGCTCTAAAGATAAGGTGTTCCTTATCATCATCATCAAGAATTGTAACCTCTTTCTTCTTACAATAAGTCTTCACATCATAGTCCGAAATCCAGTCCATACCGAGGATTATATCAAACTCAATCATAGGTATGACGATGATATCAGCAGATAAAGAACATTTATGTGCTCTAATGGGGACTGACTCACAAAACATTGTTGCAATGACACTCCCCTTAGGAGTTTTAACTGATAACCCCTTGTTAAATCAAATTGGAAATATCTAATTTTCTTAGGAAACTGGGAAGATATGAAACAATGAGATGATCCAGAATCAAATAATGAATTTGATAAACTTGAGGAAACCATTAAATTACCTGCCACCACGTCTTTCGGAGCTTCTACCTCAGCAGTAGTTATAGCATAATCTTGGCCTTTATCCCTTGGCATTTTCTGAGGTAAGTTCGCCTGACGCTTAGGGAATTCATTTGAATAATGACCCATCTCCCTGCAATTGTAGCACTGAGCTTTGGTATCTTCCTTCTTCCCTTTTCAATCACGAGCTTGGTGGCCTTTTTCACCACACATGTAACAGACTCTCGTTCCCTTCAAGCAGTTACCGGGGTGTTTCTTCCCACATTTACCACAGGATGGATATTCAACATTTCCCTTCTTCCGCTTATTTCCATTCCTAGATTGATCAGCAGATCTCTTCTTCTCTTTCTTTGCTTTAAATTCATAAGACTTAGAGAACTTCTTTTCGGTCTTGATAGCACATGAGACAATGTCTTCATATGACGAGAAGGATTTTGATACTAATGCTCGACGGAGAAATGGTTTTCACCCATCAAAGAAACAATCAATCTTAATTATTGGGTTATGTATATAATCTCCAACATACCTTGATAACCTTGTAAAGTTAGCCTCATACTTTGTGACATTCTCATCCTCCTTTTGTCTCAGACTCAGAAACTTCCTTTCCATATCTGATCGATGGTCACGAGGAAAGTATTTTTCCAAAAACAGATCTTTGAACTCCCTCCATTATATATTTGATACTTCATCATCTTCCTTCGTATTTTGAATCAATGAACACCATTGATCAGCATCTCCAGTGAGGCGGTAAACTGCTATGATAACTTTTTCCCTTTCACTACTCCCCAATGCCTGAAATATTTTCTCTAGGGAAAATATCCATTGCTCAGCTACTAAGGTATTTGTACTCCCATTGAACGTTGGTGGTTGTTGCCTCATGAATCGATCTAACATTGATCCTCCACGCTGCGGATCAGGGTGTTCCATATAGGTATGGTAATTATTCATAACCTGAGTGAGTTTTCCCAGTATGGTGATTAGCTGATCGACACTAGTTGCATCACCAGCTCCACTATAATTACCTTGAGCAGGAGGGAAATCCCTACATGGATTGCGTTCATTGATACAGTTTCCATTTCTTCCACTAGGCGCCATTTCTAAACAATGGTATAAACTAGATCAATTTATGAATCAAAATACATAATCCCATACTTACAAAACACTGAACATAAATCAAACTATTTATGGATATAATCCATAATCATAAGAATGTTTTCTTTAAGGAAGTATATACTCATAAACCCTTCATAAAGATTTTTTAAAGAAAATGAGAGTTATCCTAAGCATATCCCCCGGGAGTGTCGTAACCAAGAGTGCAGCAAGGCCCGTTGTCATGCACCAGTTCCCGTTCGAGTCTAGCTCAAAGCAGTGTTTTCAGGTTTTACCCCTATGTACATATGTGTCAGAGCCGCCTCTAACTGCTCGTATCCAGACATTGATGTATTGATCGGAAAGCTCACAAAATCTCTACAATACCAAAATTCTAGGAAGTTCTTCTATACTAATCCTCAAAATCCATCTTAAATCTATGTTCTCTAATCAGAGTTTATCTAAATCTAGTTTCCAAGGATTGTACTAAACTTCTTCTGATACCAACTGTAACGCCCCGACCCCAGTTACCTAGAGTCGGTGAATTATTACATAACATTGGCATGATCACAAGAAAGATCAAATCTCGAATGATCGATTGGTTTAGTAGCCTAGGAAACACTAGATATATTCATAAAGTTTTACATTACATTATAAAGTGAAAAACTACTACATCAATATATTGTCTCCATAGTCCACACTATTATCCCCTCATAATATCCCTGCAGATCATTCATAATTTACTTCTTCACATCCTGGAAAAAATAAAACATAGAAAAGGGGTGAGCTCAAATGCCCAGTAAGGATAACAATATATCAGAAACATTCATAAATAAGAATAAACATTTAAGGCAATGTATAACTAAAACAAATGCCTTTTAAACCTGAACTTCAACATAGTATGGAAAAAGTAAAATGAAATAATTCCATTTACTTATTCACATGGATATTCTACTAATCGAATAATCACATGCAATATCAATAACCACTTTTATAATGATGGAATGCATAATGCCAGACTATCATAACCACATAGCCAATGCCTTGTGCCAAGACTAAAAATAATATTTTTTCAAGGCCTTGTGCCAAGAAACTAGTTTGTCTCATGAGACCTACTGATGCATTGAGGAGCTATAGCGGGCTCCACCCGTCACATATTAAGTCCAATGCATTCCCATATGAAAAGGTTTAAACATAACATAAAAATTCGTATTAAAACTATCATACGAAATGTAAATACTTCATCCATAAACCATGAATGATATAAAAATAACACATACACATTCAAACATATCACAAAGCCTTCAATACAATATAGAAGTTTTGTTTCATAATAAATCAACTTCAAATAAGCGTAAAATCCATCAAAGGATGTTGACATAGATAAAATCAAAACTCTTTCTAGAGAAATATCTCTTTCTATTTTGAAATCATTTAAGAGTCATATATTTATAAAAGAAAACATTTTATTTGAAAATAATCTTATAAGATTGTAAGGGAAGCTTCGACGATTTTATAACTTCGAAAAATAGCCGCACCCGCAATATAAGTTAAAAAAACATTCATACCTTAATTTTGTTGAAAAGGTTAAAAAGAACCTTGTTTGGAAAATGATGTAACGATTCCTTTATAAAACTATTTCAAAATTAATACAAGGGTATAAATTAATTTAACCCATATTATTGTAAATGGTAAAAATGTTTTGAAATATATTTTGGAGAAACATGGAAGTGGATGATAAATAAATCCCAGTAGATTATTACGTATAAACAACCTCGGATATTGAAGAGATTTCGAAAGAAACCCTTACCTTGAACTTCTCCTTGGATGGGGGTAGGGTAACCTCCTGTATAATGGTGAAATAATTGTTATTAAATTATACAAGAATCATATATATTAATATGATATCATATATGATCTTTTAACATTGATTTGTTAATAATATCTTAGTATTATCGTTGTTTCGGGTGTTAACTTACTCGTTTTCTTTTATATGTTTTGTTATGTAAGCTATGTTTGTCATGGATAGGTTGTATATTAATCATATCCATAATGATATAAAGTCATTAGATACCATTATTAATCATCAAATGAGAATTATACTTGAATGGATTCAATGAAGAATGAATCTCATCGCGTTCGTGGAGACGGTAGTCCGTACGTACGCACAAGCGACAATATTATTCTTTTGATATTAAAATAATATATAATTGGATGGTATATCATATATAAAGAATCATTATCATGTTATATTTATTATTTACATGAGTTAAACATCATTATTATACACATCCAAATAATAATTTATTGAATAACAATTACACCACGACGTGGAGACCGTAAGCCGTACGTACGCACGTATGGTGACATGTTATTCAAAGGATGGATAGAATACTGAATATGGTTGTACCATATTTATAATAACATCAGAGTATATATAAGATACTGGAGTTATTATTTTAGAATGGTAATAACAAATAAGGAAGAAGTGGAAGAAGAAATGAATTTGAAAAAGGGTGGTGAAATCATTACCTCTTCTTCGGGTTCTTCCTTTTGATTTGATCAAAAGGGCTCTTAGGTTGGATTTATGACTAAAGTAAGGCTTCTAGGATGAATTGAGGGATGTTTATAGAGTAGTTTGGAAGATTTTGGCCGAGCCAAAAGCCTTTTATGGTGTGAGTTAATGAGAAGGGAGAGTGCCCTTTTATAAGAGGGGTGAGAGGCACCTTTGGAAAAGATAGAAATATTATTTTATAATAAATTCATATTCGGTTAATAATGTCACCAAAGTAGATTATTTAAATTTTAAGGTGGGGATAGGTCGAAAACCACTCAACCAATATAATTTAGACAGGTTGGGGTCATTATACTAACATTATCTTTAAGTATTAACTCTTAGTTAATTAGTTTCACTTTTACAATGTCTCTTTGTATTTTTATATTATATGGTTAATAAACTTACTATATACCTCCAAGAGACCCCCATGTGGTCCATTAATGATACACCTATCATGATATAAGTCTCTTGGCCGAACCTTATATTTTTAGGAATTTAATATCAATTAATAATATAATATTTGTTTTAAATACTATTTTATGTCAATTTTGACACTATTTCGAAAATTGATTTTTGTAAAAATCATAACAGAATGATTAGTTCTAAAAAAGTAAATTAAATCAATACTAATATGTCATATTATCGTAGAAAATTATTTTAATTCATTAAAAGTCTCAAATTATATTTATTTAGGTATTTACAATATCAATTATTTTAATTTTTCAACATTATGGTAATTATTGCATCATCATTGTATCATAAATAAATTAAATTATATAATGTCTAAAAATTATTAATAAAATATAATTATGTATTAAATCTTATTATCTTTCTAATGAAATTTTAAAATCTAATTTATATTAAGTATAACGCTATATTAAAAATGTTTTTGTAAATAAACGTTGATTTTAACTCTTTTAACTAATATTTGAATTAAATAATAATAAATGTCCTAATCTAATCCAAGTGGACCTAAATGATAATATTTTATTCCTAAGGTTGTTTTTGGTCGATATACACTTTTCCAATATAATTAGGACATGTGTTAGGGTAATATTAATATCATTTTTACCCTCAATTACCCTATTTACTTTTAACCGTGATAAATAAAAGTAAAAAGTTACTATTCACCAAAAATTATTTTCATCTCATTGAACCACATTTTACTTCTTTATATTAACCGTGTCTCTTGGATTTTCGAAATTCCAATCATAGAAGCAGTAAAATTATGTTTTATGAAAAAATTCAGTTTTTTAACTACCACTTAGTAGTTTCACTATTCATCAAAAATTGAAGTTTTTCAGAACAATGCCAAAATTTCACCCTAAACTATAATTGATATTCTGAATTCAAAAATGATTTATATTTTACAAAATTCCAAACATATAATTTTCATTAATTAATTTTATAATTAATTCCCGCTGTCACAATAAATAGCATGTTTTTAAGAAACAATATATACCAAAAGATTGACAATTGTTTAGGTCCAATTTCAAAGTGAAATTAATTCTAATGAACACCATTGGATAAAATGGTAAAAATATATTCTAATTAAACTTTCAAACCGCTCAATAATATAATTTATCACTATAAATTATTTTGATTAAAAAATTTTCTTTTAAGTATCTATGACTATTCATAAAAATTGGAAGTTCTCAGAAAAATACAAAAAATTCAACATAGGATAATTTTGATATTCCGAATCCAAAAATGAAGTCCATTTTGAAATATAAAATATATACAATTTCAAAACGTAGGTATTACTATTCATAATGGCTAGTTTGATCGGTTGTGGTGTGTTAGAACTCGATGTTGCGTACAACACACGCTATCCCATTATTCAAAGAGAAGCGTACTGTAGAAGCTTGGGGTGTTACATTAAAAATTATGCTCTTATAGATATTCATGCATCCAAAAATCCCATCACCAATACCAAAAAATAGTCCTCTATAAATTTCAATCATGGATAAAACACCCCTATAATTATATTTATATCCTTAACATCATTGATTTTTTTAATACTATCATTCCATTACACACAAACTCAAGAAAATCGAACTCGATACATCTATCGATATTTTGTACACCAAGGATCCATGAATATTCACCACCATGATAATATCATTAATTGATAAGAACTAAAAATAAATATAGGGGTTCAATCATGATTCAAATCAGATCATAAATAGTTGATTCACCACACGAAATGGTGTTGATGTTGATGAAAGTGAAGAACTATGGGACAAAACCAAATAATCCACAATGTGAGAAACCTAATTTTCCTATATGGTTCTAACCAATTATTTAATTAAAAATATAAATCATCTTCTTTATTTAAATAAAAATTGTAATTTGACTTTTCCTTGTGAAAATGTGTAAATAAAATCAGAATCTATAGTAGGTAAATAAATCTATGAAAGAAATCAGTAAATATAGGGCAGAAAAATCCATAAATAAAAAGTATTGCCTCAAAGATGGATTGATCGTTAGTGAAGAACAATATTTATAGTGATATAATTAGAGAATATACTATGTTCATTAATTTTTATACAATTTCCCATGGTCAAACTAGATCGATCCTCAATTCTATTTCTTTCAATCATCAAAGTTCTTTCCCTTCAGTGATATCTCTTCTACCTCTAAATCTACCTAGGTTATGAAGAAAACCCTTGAGCTTTGTTATAAGAGGGATTATATATGGGTTACCATTAGGATGATCATTTAAGGAAATTAAAATTAATTATTTAATTTTATTCATTTTAATTCATCAATGATGTGACATTCTCCCGAAACCCAATGCATTTGAATCTTATGTAACTAATGTGGTAAATAATATATTCTAGAATCAACTAAGGGATCATTTTTTCTTTTAAATACTCATATTAATGAGAAATAATTTTTTTTGCAAATAATTAATAAGTATGATTTAAAATATTTAATATATTTTTTCTCGTGTCCTACAACATCCATAACAATGCTCCATCTTGATAGAAAAACCATTATATTCATGTAAAAATATACAAAGGATATAATCATCAAAACTATAATAATTTTTTTCTACCCACATTCTTGGATTTTATACCTAAAAAGAAAATACACACTAAAAGGTAAGGGTATTGAGCTCTCATATGGATATCATAATCCCATGAGATATCATGGATGTCCCCATATATCTAAAAAATAACACCATTGGGATAAATCCCCCATAGAGGATCCTCCCTTACTGATCTTTGATGGAAGTTGGGTTCTATGAATAGGTGTCTCTGACCTTTATATAAAAATAAATCCTGTCAAAAATGTATGGATGGTCATGTATATATCTCCTTAGATATGAAAATTAGAAGGAATAATGCACCTAATTCAACTATAGGTGTATGGTTTGATGATAATTAACCTCTAAAGACCTCTATAGGTTCTAGAATAATCTGATGAACTGCGAGGATATATTTATTTCATTACTGATCCTCTAAAAACATCATCATGAAGAGACCTTTCAGAGCACATGGTATCTCTATTCAAAATAATAGGGTCTATAATGTCAGTCTATATACTATTTTTACCTACTCTATATTGTATTAATTCACCCAGGGATCACTTAAAATGTCTCCCACATTTCTTGTACAAGCTTTACTCCAATAAGCGATGAATTACCTATCATCGTACAACACAAGGAAGACCTTCATGGTCTCCTGTATAGAGAATTGAATGGTTCCAAGACTATTTTAGAGTGGTATATTTTATTATAATATAACTCCCCTAATGTGAAGTGATCCTCCCAACTCTAAGCAAAGACTGACATGTACACCTTATTCATTTCCTAAAAAATATGGATGGTTATCTCATTCTGCCAGTCGATATGGGGGTTCAACTCCATTATCATCCATAACTATGCCCCAAACTCCTTCTAGAAACCTCTCTATAATCAGGATATCAACTGAGAATAATAGTGGAGGAAAATTATCAAGGATACCCTTATGAAACATAATGATTTCTTAGACAAACAATCACCCTAAAACCTCAACAAAAAATGTCTCCTTTGCATAGAGGAACTGAGATGATTTTGAAAATCAGTAAAACATATATTGGACAACATTATAGAATATTTATATTCATATAAAACCAATAAAACCCCATTTATATAAAAACCTACTTCCATTTTGGGATCTCATATGTTGAGTCAGGCCTACTAATACAGGATGGTATGCCTTCTATTACTGATTTCTAAGGAATTAGGAAACATTCTTGGAAATCCTCCACCTCATACCAACTCATCAAAACATCCATCAAAATTCATAGTACATGTTCACCAATCCGTTATGAATGGATTAGTGGGAGGTATAAAACTCCCTCAACACCTCCCTACAAAATATGATCATAACCACTATCACTCCTCATAAAAAGATGATATGATGCCGACCTTAAAAACCTACCTTGTTCATCTTCTAAAACTATCTATTCATGTAAGGATTCATAATCATTATATCCGATAACATACTCTCTCACAATCTATAGAAGTAGTTTAGTCCATAAAATACACTAAATATATTATTTACCTCTCTCTTCCACCAGGGACAATGATGAAGAGACCAATTGCTCTGAATCCTCCTCTACTATGTGAGGTAAGGATTTTAGGATAACTGAATCATTAAATATGTTTCTATTTACTGATTTATAGGTAATCATGATTCCATGGTCTTTATAAATCACTAACCAATTCCTCTATCTTAGGTGGTGGTCTATATGGGGAAATATATAACTAATATTCATGTGGTATGAGTAAACCATAAAAACATTCCTAGAAGAGAATTACACTACATAATCAAGGAAAATACAATTGCTACCAATTCCAAATAATGGATTATGAAGTTATTCTGATGGGGTATATTCTTCTTCGACCCATATCTGACCAATTTTTACCTATACATCAATACAAACATGAGCCTAGCTCATGAGGAATTATAGAACACTACAAACTCAATAGCCTCCTTTAGCATTCTGGACATAGGATCTCTAGTTTACCACATCCTTGTCTCCTCGAAGACTTCCTCACATTTATCATTCCTATAACGATATTTCCTTTTTATATTAATGTTTTCAAGGGTCCACAACCATAGAAAATTATGCCCAAAACCTGTGATAGTATTCTAGATATTTGAGGGAACTCCATACCTATGATATTCTCATGAGTGGTTACCATGCTAAAACGACCTCCATTTTTATTGGGTCCAAGACAACAACCTTTTTAGAGAACACATGCCACATAAAGTGAACGTAAGTAATCTAGAACTACCAATTCTAGAGCTAAATAGAAAACTAGTGATACCAATGTATGTCGATGACCATCCTCAAATACTTGATGTGCTCCTCCTCTGAAATTGAGAATATGAGAATGTCATCAATGAAGATAACAAAAAAATTGTCAAATATGGGATAAAATTTTCAATTTATAATTCAACTAAAAATAGTAAGTACATTCTTCACACCAAATCACATCCCAACATTAGAATATCCAACCTGTGAACCAAAAAATAGTTTTCTTCATAACTGAAATAAATCAGTAAGAACCATCAGACACATTTTAATTGGTTGAATAGGTCATAAATAATTTAAATGGGGCACTTATTTTTTTTTATCATCCCCTGAGTTAGGCATAAATAATCAAGGAAAACCCTCAAAATTCCATATATATTATTTTCAAAAAGTACTGTTGTTACCAAAGATGACATAGTGTGTCTTATAAAACCCTTATTTTGATGGTCCTCGTACTAGACCCCTGGATGTTGGAGTATATAATGGGGTATCTGATATTCTTTAAAAGATATAGATTTGGTCCCGGGGTGATAGTTAGTATTGAAATCAATCTCTAGACATGGCAGAAGTCCCATAACATCTCTGATGAAGACATATATATACTCATACACTAATATTGAAAGCTAGATGAATAAAGAGATCACCTCCCCAAGATATAACCTCAATAACTGATGGGTGATAAAATGCATATTTTTCCTCATAATTCTCACTCAGTATGCCAACAGCCCCTTCACTCCATTGAAGGAATATTAGATTTTATTATCCAGTAGGAATCTAACTCTCCAAAATCAATAATAAAACTGGGAAAATTGTAACGAGACAAATATTCATTAATGGAAATCCCTCTTGATATAATTAAATGTATCTTTATGTAAAATGTTTATATAAAATTTCAAATTCATTGCTTTTATGTTATGAATTGTGACCATTTCTAATATAGTCGTTGAATAGTGATCACTTGATTAGTATAAATATAGAGCTTTAACAAATCCAATTTACTCAGACAAAGGATGTGATGACCTCCTCTAGTAGATGTTACCCATACAAAGCCAATATGTCAAAGCTCAAAATGGAGGTGGTGTCATTTGACTTCACTCTTGAGAAAGCATAAGACGATATTTAATATGTTAAGCTCGAGCGGTACTGCCTACAAGATAAATGGAAGTTGATAGGGATTACCACCCGAGAAATGTTATCTGAGCCACCCCAAGAGTCTGTCACCGTCACACACCTTACTCTTCGGTCTTATGTATGTGTTATAAGGGGTAATTTAACAAGACCATAGCACTTTGGTTATGTACATTATTTTTGTATATAATAATGAAAATACTTTAATTTTATTATTTTCACCTTGTAAATAGTTTTGAAAGCAAAAATAGTATTTTTAGTTAATGTTCAACTAAGAAATCTATTTTGATGAATTGGTGGAAATTTTAATTAAAAAATATTTTAGTGAAATATTACTATTATTATTAAATTAATTTTTATTAAATATAAATGATCGTATAATTTTATTAATGAAATTGTAATTTTTATGGAGGTTCAAAATCATTTTTTGTCAAAACCTGTGAATTTTTAATAAATATAGATTTTTATTTTAAAAGTCAAAATTAACATATTCATAAAATTATTTATATAAAATAAATATTATTTCTAGAATTAGAACATCAAAATTATCCAATGGTAAACTTTTCATAATTTTCTGAGAGAGTCAAAATTTTTGGGTAAAAAGTAAATATCATTTAAATATATAATGTGTTTTATGACATCATAATGACCCAATAGTTTTGTAATAAAATAATATGAGCTATATGTTTGGAAAGAATATGTTTTACCATTAATATAATGTGGTTTTGGGTTTTTTTGACTTATTTTACAAAGAATTAATGGACCCTTCAAGACATAATAAACATCTTGTCTTATTAAAGTGTTTTACTTGTGAGTATGACTCAACTCCACATAAGCAAGCAAATTATTTTAAGAATTTTAGAATTTTCCCTTATAAAATAATTTTTTCCACTTAACGTTTTGAAAAAACCTGGGGAGAAACCATGGTCTTGTTTGTTTTTTGGATTATTTTAATGTGAGGTGTCACAAACCTAAATAATAAAGAATTCCCCCACCTTTCCTATATAAACCCATCCAAGATCCCAGTTATTCCCCCCTCAAAGCCTTTGAAGTTTGTCCAAAAACTACCCTCTTATCTTTATAATCCTTTCAAGGTTCCCCAAGCTCCCAATAAGCCTTTTTCAAGCCTCTCTCAAGCCTTTGGAAGCCACATCCAAGTAAGGGGTTTTCTTCCTTTCACATTTTTGTCCAATATTCTTTAAATGATTATGCCATTTTAGTTTAAAATATAAATGTTGGGGTATGGTTTTTCACCCTTTCCACACTTCCCTATTTATTTTTGAATTATTGGATACCCCTTTCCCTCTCATTAAATGCCACTTATGTGCACCCATTACTTTGTCGAAATTCCGAAAGGAATTTCTGTATCCTCTTTTACATTCAAGCAATTATTTTGTATTAAGACTCTAAATTCCATTAAAATTGTTGAGACATGTATCTATATGACTCCATTACTATAGATGTTATCTACATATGATGAGACACAAATTTATTTCTCATCAAACCTTTTTATGATTTCTTACATCATGCCATTACGATGCCGAAATTGCACATATTTTTCAAGCCAATGTCATTGTGTAGTGAATACCACGCCCATTTATCTATCAAGGGTATTCACCTTTATGCACATTCACTTATTGATTATAAAAATTCATGTATGAATTCTACATTCCTTTATGTTGGAATAAATTATTATGTTTTATGAATCCAAGTTATATGATCCATGTGGCACACTTATGCATGAAATGAAATGATTAAGAAGGGTGCACCCTTATAGCGCTCCAATGAATTGGGTAAAGTATACTATCATGATACATCATGTGAAATAGGTGTTTTCTCATGATAATTCAAGTGCAACAAGGTTTTACTCATGATTCGTATGCAATGAAGATTAACTCATGCCCTATGTACAATGATCCTTGGCTCATGCTAATTCCATGATAAGTGTTGTTGCCAAATTTATATGTAATGATTATCATTCCTTCATGTTTATGCTTCTCTTGTTATCTATTAATATTCCTTTTGTCTAAAATTTATTTTATTCCTCATGTTATTCCATGATTATTCCCCTACAGATCTTTATAGATCACTTTTTCCTTATCCATGTCCTCAGCTTCTCCCATGCTGTGGTAAGTATGAGGGAATATAGTTGTCATGTAAAGGATGTTTTCAATAAAGATGTTGTTTTTCATTTTTATAGTTGTTATGTAATGATCCTAAGCCCCAAATAAAATACACCTCTCTATCTTCTATGTTGTATCAAATGAAGTTTATGTAATAAATTATGTTAAATTGTGTAATAAAAGACTAGGGTTGTCATAGTTGGTATCCGAGGGAGGTTTTGTTTTTTTTTGGGATTAGGATTAGAAAACCCTAGTAAAGCCTTAGAGACAAGACTAATTATAATAAAAAAATACCAATGTGTTGTTGAGTATTGAGTAAGTTTTTTATCAAGAAAATACATCCCTGTCTGGATACGAACATGTAGAGGCAGCTCTGGCACATAAGTTTCATAGGGGTAAAACCCCAAAACACCGCTTTGAGCTAGACTCAAATGGGAACTGGGGCACAACAATGGGCCTTACTGCACTCTTGGTTATGACACTCTTGGGGGATATGATTTGGTAAATTTACAAGCTTAGTATGAACCATTATTAAGGGACAAAAAAATTCCCTAAGAATATATGTTTGAAAGTAGATCCTAGATAACATAGACTGAAGACAATAGATTCATTTGATAAGGAAATAAATGTTATTTATAAGTCATCAGTTTTGTCCTTGGACTACCCCTTATGTGTTTCCACTAACTTTCCATTTATTCTAACCAATGGCCGGTAATATGAGGACTCGGGAAAACAACCGATGGGAAGATCAATGTGATGACTATACAAATGAAATCCCCAATCCAATGGGAGCGGGAATCGTGAACTTTTTCATGTTTATCTCTAAAATGAATCATGATTTGAATAGATACATGGGTCAAGAGGAACGTTAACTGCCCCCTAAGAAAGAACATGTTTCTATTGAGAGATTCATGAGACAAAGGCCTCATACTTTTAATTGATCATCCGATCCTCACGGAACAATGGATCAACTCCATTGAAATGATCTTCTCTATCCTTCAGTGTTATGAATAAGAGAAGGTTATCTGGGATGCTTATCATATGGAGGATGAAGTTGATCAATGGTGGACGTTGATCAAAAATACGAAGCCTGAGGAGGAGAACGAGGTGTTGCAATGGAAGAAT
Organism: Viscum album; assembly: GCA_963277665.1. Lineage (NCBI taxonomy): Eukaryota > Viridiplantae > Streptophyta > Magnoliopsida > Santalales > Viscaceae > Viscum > Viscum album. The sequence continues at coordinate 1,751,774,733 of OY728128.1, forward strand.
TTCCAAAAGATGTATTTTGATAAATATTTTCCGTGCACCCTCCGAATTAAGAATGAAAGGGTATTCATTGCCCAATAGAAAAAAGTTGGTGAATCTGATTGAGCGTATGAGGAAAATTTCACAAGGCTTGCACGATACGCTTACAGCTTTTTCATTACCCTAGAATGCAAGTTTGACCACTTCTTCAGTGTTCTGAAACCTAGCCTGTAGAAAGCACTAGTGATTCGTGACTTTGAAAACTATGAGTAAATTGTCTGATGTTCCCTCAAGGTCGGAATAGAGATCAGAGAATCTCATTGTTATCATGGTAATAAGAAGTGTAAGGTGGACTTCAATGTTGGCGGTCCGATGGATAAATCCAATGGTGCTAATAAGATCCAACATCCCACTTGCCAATGGTGAGGAAAGAAGAACCCTAGAAATTGATTGGAGAGGACTAGGAAATGATTTAGGTAAGGAAGACAAGGTCACCTAGCTGTTAACTGCTGTAAAGAAAACCCCATGACTGCAATAGAGTAGAGTAACACACCATTCGATCCTCAAAGTTCTGTTCATTGCTACAACTTCATTGAACCATGGCATCCTAAAAATCTTTGCCTTATGCCAAGTGTTTTCGTAGGCAACAAACAACCTCCAAGGCAGCCAGTGCGAGCTTTTTCCATCACTACTACTGAAGTCAATACCAAAAAAGAATTGGTGAAAGGTACGCTAGTTATTCATTCAATAATAGAGAATGTACTTTTTGATTCAGGTTCTATGAATTCTTTTATATCTTGAATGTTTAGTAGAACAATCCTAGCACCACCACAAATCATGGAAGAGAATATGTCGGTGAGTACAAAAAATGGGGAAATCATTGCATCTCATGAATAAAACTCCTTCCCTATAATAATCTGTGGATTAATTTTCTCTGAGAACCTCTTAAAACTCCATATGGTGGAATTTTATGCAGTTATTGGCATGGATTGGATTTTCTTAAATAGAGCCATCATAAATTTCTGTGAGAGGGAAATCACTCTCCATGTGGAAAATTGACCCCCGATTCATTACATGTGCTAGGAGGATGATGAATCTTCATTATCTCCATCATCTCAAGCATGGATATTACTGCGTTATGAGCATGTGTATCTAGCTCAGTTGACTGAGTCTAAGGAGGCAACCATCCTAGAGGACATGCCTATTGTGAGGGAATTTGCTGATGTGTTTCTCAGGGAATTGTCTGGTCTTCCTCCTAGAAGAGATGTTGAATTCTCAATTAATCTATTACCTCAGGCATTTCCAATATCCATGACTCCGTATTGAATGGTTGTTTTGCAGCTTGAGGAGATAATGAAACAACTATAGGATACCCTCGATAAAGGGTTTATATGCCCAAGTGCTTCACCATTGGGTGCACCAGTCCTCTTCGTCAAGAAGAAAGATGGGTCATTGCACTTTTGCATCAATTATCATGAGCTTAACAAAATCACAATAATGAACAAGTATCCTCTCCCACGAATAGATGACTTGTTTGATCAGCTACGGGGAGAACAATATTTCTCCAAGGTGTATTTTCGGTCGGGATATTATCAAGTAATGGTGAATAAGGAATATATCCCCAAGACTACTTCTCGTACAAGATATTGAAACTATGAATTCATAGTAATACCTTTTTGAATCACTAATGCTCTTGAAATATTCATAGACTTGATGAATAGTGTATTTAGAGAATAAATTGAAAAAATTTTGGTAGTCATTATAGATGATACTTTGATATACTCCAAAAACAATCAGGATCATTAGGAGCATATAAGAACTATACTAAAGACCTTGCAAATAGAGAATCTCTATCAAAAGTACAAAATCTGTGAGTTCTGGTTGAATGAGGTATCATTCATGGGCCATATCATTCCAAGCCATGGAATATCTATGGATCCCTCCAAAACAAATGCAATTGAGGGATGGCCAAGGCCAACATTAGTAATGGATATCCGTAGCTTCTTGGGGTTAGCTGGATAGTATCAATGATTTGTGAGAAATTTCTCACAATTGTCCAACGCTATAATCAAGCTAACTCAGAAGAGAGTAAATTTTTCATAGAGTGAAAAATATGAAGAAAGCATCAAGTAGTTGAAAAGGAGGCTTATCACTATGCTCGTGATCACATTACCCACAAGTGGAGAACATTTTGTGGTATTCCGGGATTCTTCAAAGAAGGTCCTAAGATGTGTGTTGATTCCAAATGAAAAAGTCATTGCCTATGATTCAATATAATTGAAAGTTCATGAACAGAACTATCCAACACCTATCCTCAAGTTGGGTGTAGTGATATTCGCTTTGAAAATATGGTGGTGTTATCAATTTGGAGAGAATTGTAAAATATATACAGACCACAAAAGCCTCAAGTATATAATCAAAAAAAAAAGAGTTGAACATGTGACAATAAAGATGGTTAGAGCTGATCAAAGACTATGACTGCTCAATCAATTACCACCATGGTAAAGGGAATAAGGTGGCTGATGCCCTAATTAGAAAGGACCCAGGGATTATATCATTGATGATAATTGAAACAGATCTATTCATATTAGATTTAATGAAAACGGACATGGGAATAATAAATAATGGAACATCATAAATCCTTTCACAAATGATTGCTCAACTGTCACTTTTGGAAAGGTTAAAAGATGCTCAAAAGGATGATGAGGGAATTCAAGAAAAAGTTGATACTATCAGAAAAGTGAAATCCTAGGAGTTTAATGTTAATGAATAATTAATTGTGAGATTTGGGAAATGAATATGTGTTCCATTATGTCTGGAGATGAAGAAGGAACTTTTGGATGTTGCACATAGTTCAAATTTATCTATTCACTCAAAAAAAACAAAGATATTTTGAGATCTCTGAGAGCGTTATTGGTGGGATAATATGAATAAAGAGATCTCTGAATATACATCAAAGTTCCAGGTGTGTCAGCCAGTGAAGGTAGAGAGGCAGAATTCTAAGGGATGATTCCACCATTGCCCATACCAGAATGGAAATGGGAGAAAATCACCATGGAATTTTTCACTAGACATCTTAATACATCCAAAGGAAACAATGCAATATGGGTTGTTGTGGATCATCATACCGAGGCTACACACTTCATTTTTATTCAGGATGATTTCTCATTACATAAACTAGAATGTATATATATTAGGGAAGTGGTAAGGATTCATTGAGTACCACTATCTATTTTGTCAGATTGAGATCCATGATTCACCTATAGGTTTTGGAAGAGTCTTAAACATGATATGAATCATGATCTGAACTTTAGTATGGCCTATCATCCTCAAACTGATGGCCAATCCAAGCAGAATATCCAAAAAATTGTGGACCTATTGATAGAATTCTCAATAGACTTTAAAAGAGGATGGGATCAACAACTTCCTCTGGTTGAGTTCTCTTATAATAAAAGTTTACACTCGAGTATCCAAATTATACCATATGAAGCCCTTTATGGGAAAAGGTGCAGAACACCAACGTTTTGGGAATAGGTCGATGAGCATAACCTGCTTGGACCAAAAATGGTCGATGAAATGGTGGAGAAGGTGAAAACCATTCAACAAAATATCAAGGTAGCCCAGAGTCAACAGAAGAGTTTTGCAGAGAACCATCGATGAGACCTTGAGTTTTTTGTTGGAGACATAGTATTTCTATGCATATCTCTATGGAATAATGTCATTATGTTTGGAATGAAAGGGAAGTTAAGTCCAATGTATATCGTCCCTTTTGAGATTCTGGATCGTGTCGGAGCTGTGGCCTATCATCTAGCACTTCCACCTACCATGACCAAAGTACATGATGTCTTTCATGTATCCCTCTCAAGGAAGTACATATCAGACCCTTAACATGTACTCTCATCAGAGGTGGTATATTTATAGTATTATATTTCTTACGAGGAGACACCGGTGAAGATCTTAGATTGTAGAGAAAAATTACTACGAAATAAGACAATGCCCCTCGTCAAGGTGTTATGGAGAAACAAACAGTTTGAAGAAGTGACGTGGGATTCAATGGAAATGTTGAGGCCGAGTTACCCACATCTGTTTTAGTGTGGGAGAAGAAAATTTAGAGGGAGAAAGTTTTTATGGGGGGAATATTTTAATGACCAAAAAATTCATTAATGGAAGTCCCTTTTGATCTAATAAAATTTATCTTTATGTAAACTCTTTATATAAAATGTCAAATTCTTTGGTTTTATGTTGATAATTGTGACCGTTACTAATATAGCCATTGAACAGTGATCACCTGATTAGTATAAATATAAGGCTTTAACAAATCCAATTTACTCAGACAATGGAAGAAATGGCCTCATCCAGTAGACGTGCCCCATACGAAGCCTATTTGTTTGAGCTCGGAAATGAGGTGGAATCATTGGGATTCACTCTTGACTAATCCCAAGATGATATTGAATACGTTATGCTCGAGCGGGGCCACTTACGAGAGAAATAGAAGTTGATAGAGATTACCACACGAGCAATGTTATCCGAGGCACCCAAGAGTCTGTAACCATTTCACACCTTACTCTTTGGTATTATGTGGGTGTTATAAGAGATTATACAACAAGACCATATAACTATGGTTATGTACATTATCTTTTATATAATAATGAATATACTTTCATTTTATTATTGTTACCTTGTAAATAGTTTTTCAAAGAAGAAACAATATTTTTAGTTAATGTTCAACTATGAAATCTATTTTGATGAATTAATGGATTTTTGAATTAAATAATATTTTACAAATATTAATATTATTTTCATTAAATTTATTTTTATTAAATATAAATTATAGTATAATATTATGAATGCAATTTTAATTTTTATTAAGGTTCGAAAGCCATTTTTCTCAAAACCTGTGGATTTTCAATAAATGACGTTTTTTATTTTTAATGTGAAAATTAACATATTTTGAAAAAAATTTAGATAAAATAAATATTATTTCTTGAATCAGGATGTTGAAATTTTCCGACGGTGAATTTTTCATAATTTTCTGAGAGTCAAATTTTTGGGTATAAATTAAAGACCGTTTAAATATATGATGTGTTTTATGACATCATAATGACCCAATAGTGATATAATAAAATACTATAAGATATATGTTTAGAAAATATATTTTCTAACATTAAAATCATGTGGTTTTGGGTTAGTTTAACTTATTTTGCAAATCATTAATGGACCCTTCAAGACTTTTTAAACATCTTGTATTTTTAAATTATTTTCCTTGGGAGTGTGACTCACCTCCACATAAGCAACCCCATTATTTTAAGAAATTAGGAACACTGACATATAAAATATTGTTTTCCACATCAATTTTATAAAAAAAAAGGGAAAAACCATGTTATGGTTTGTGGTTTGGTTTAGTTTAATGTGAGGTTTCCCAAACCTAAATTATAAAGAATTTCCTCGCCTTTCCTATATAAACCCACTCAAGATCCCACTTTATTCTCACTCAAAGTCCTTAGAGTTTATCCAACCACTTTCCTCCTCTCTTTAGAATCCTCTTAAGCTGCCCCAAGCTCCCAAGAAGCCTCTCTCAAGACTCTCCCAATCCTATGGAAGCCACTTCCAAGTAAGGGTTTTTCTTCCTTTCTCAATTTTGTCCAATATTCTTTAAATTGTTATTCCCTTTTAATTTCAATTATAAATGTTGGGGTATGGTTTAAAACATCCCCTATACATTTCTATTTATTTTTAAATGATGGGATACCACTTTCTATTTCATTAATGTCCTCTTATGTACACCCATTACTATACCGAAATTCTGAAAGGAATTTCTCTCTCCTATTTTACATTCAATTAATTATTTTATATCATGACTCTAAATTCCATTACAATTTTACGGATATGTAACTATTTGACTCCCTTACTATAAATTTCATGTAAATATGATGAGACATCCCCTTTTCTCTCATCAACCATTTTTATGAATTCTTACGTCATGCCGTTATGCTGTCGAAATTTGACCAATTTTCCAAGCCAATGACATTGTGTAGTGAATACCATGCCCATTTCTCTATCACGAGTATTCAACTTTATACACACTAACATATTGATTATAAATATTCATGTTTTAATTACAAATTCATTTATTTTTGAATAAATGATTATGTTTTATGAATCCATGTTATATGATCCATGTGGCACACTTATGCATGAAATTAAATGTTTAAGAACGGTGCACCCTTAGAGAGCTTCAATGCATTGGTAAAAGTTTATTATCATGATAAGTAATGTGAAATTGGTGTTTACTAATTCTAATTCAAGTGCAATGGGGTTTTACTCATGATTCAAGTGCAATTAGGATTTACTGATTCTCCATGTGCAATGAGCCTTAGCTCATGCTACTTCCATGTTAAGTGTTGTTTCCACATTTCTATGTTATGATTATCATGATTTATCAGGCCTTTATGTTTATGCTTCTCTTGTTATCTATTGATATTCCTATTTTTTAACATGTATTGTATTCGCCATGTTATTACCTGATTATTCCATTAATGGGATTTGTTTCTCACCCTTTTCTTATGCATGTCCTCAGGTTATCCCATGCAATGCTATGTATGAGGAAATATAGTGGTAATGTAAAGGAAGTTTTCTATAAAGATGTTGTTTTTCATGTTTTAAGTTTTTATGTAATGATCATTAGCCCCAAAGTCACTAGTCCTATCGATCTTCTATGTTGTATCAAATGAAGTTTATGTAATAAATGATGCTTAATTGTGTAATAAAAGATTATGTTTGTAATAAAAATGATATGGATAAATATTCCATACCCAAAATAATGTTATACAACTCCATCACAACAACTAATAATTCCCAATAAGAACTCTCTATTCAAAGTGACCTCTCACACTATTAGAAAAGTGAGAAATGGTTGAATAAATCTCTAAAGGCGAGGTCTCTAGCCTTAAATATTGGACTACAATGGTCCATTATAAAATTAATATTTTATTATATGGATAAATCACATAGTGATAAAGTATTGCCAAAATAACTAAAGGAAATGTAAAGAAGTTAAAAAATGCACCTCAAACCATACTGTGACACTATGGATCAATATCCTCAACTATATTTCCTCCCAATACTTTATGATGGATTTATTATTTCTAAGAAATATTTCATTTTTCTTCATAAGAATTTCACCTCCCATGTATATAGAGCCATGGTCTTCTAAAAGTCCTTTTGGCTATAGATCCTCTATGATGACTGTGACTCTCATAATATTCCTTCAATTCAGATTTCTACATTAGAGTGTGATATTTAGTATGCCTCCTACATAAATATTTTTATGAATGATGTCTACTAGCTGTAACAGATGAATAAACCCACCCAATGACCACTACCAACTCCATATTTATAATTCTCCCTTTCAAACAAGATCTCCATCAACCAATCCTACTCAAGAAAATCTCCTACTTGCACTGATGTCTTGTTGGAGGGATAAAAGTCATTTTAGAATAAGTGGTCAATTATCACATATGTGAGTTTTGCAGAATTATATATCTAGGTGACCAAACCCAAAAAACGCATCATCACACCACCAAAGTGGATGGTCTTTGGTGTGGAAATTAAATCATGTGGTGATAGAATAAATCATAAAATGAAAACATAAAAATGAAATCAAACCTATTCTATCTATGTATCTAGTTCACCACAACATATTAGAGGTCCTTGATAATAAATTCTATCATCATTCTCTAATTACAATAATTTTCATCCTAAAATAATGAATCTATTTAATAATGAACCGAAAATGGATCATCAAGTAGATCCAATGGTGATATATTCACTCTATAAATGTTTGGTGGAATAATTTCTTATTTTATATACAAAAAAGACTTTATACACTAGATCCTAAACTATAGCCTCACTAATGATTTTTCTATCATCGTGACCCCATATTTTATCCTCATCACTCAACAAGTAATCATCGTGACGACATCTCTAAATTCAAGATAGTTGTTTTTGGAAAGTTAACATGAAAGTTATTATGAAATTTCATGATTATATGTGCATATTTGGAGAGGTAACTCATGAGAGACTTGGACGTTCAAAGACCCATTCCTATATAATTCATTTACTTTTGGTTTCTTAAAATATAGTTCCTTGGCATGTTGAGTCAACACGGATGTGGTTAGAATGTTGGTGTATTGATATGTTGGACACCACCAGATTAATAGGTTCTGTATTATTAGATCAAATATCAATCCACATCAACAAAATTACACTAATTTACCAAAACAATCCTCACAACACATCTATCTCCAAACACCATCCATAGAAAACAACTGGCATTGATACAACTATTTCATGAATGAATCATCTGGGGCCCTACATGTGTTGACAACAAGGTTAGGGTGACACCCCAGGCCCACTTCAAATAGGCTAGGTGTTGGTGACTAACACAGAGTATAAATAACTTACAATATTTGAGCACTCATCCTATATTACATTTACGCAATTGAAAAAATATAACAGTTAATATATAATAATAAATTCTATGACCATAAGACTGTAATCAATTGACTAAAAAACCACTATGTAAATAATATAATACATCAAAATAATCAATGTACATAGAGGAAAAAATTCACACTTAAAAAAGAAGGTATGTAAACTAGAAAATAATTATAAGGATGAAAGTGATATCCCTACAAAAAAACTCAGAAACTAACCACCGAATAAAATGGTAGCATCCTTGTACAACTAAGCCACACAATCTTTGGATCCACAAAAGTCTATAAAAAGCTACCTATCATCATCATAATACATGTCATCTGTGGGAAAATACGATGTGTGGATGAGTATATACATACCTAATTGGATTTCCAAACAACAAAAGGGAGAAAATAAGAAGAAGATAGTAAGATAAACCGACATGATAAGAAGGGAAGGAAACAAATGAAAAATATACCCATATAGAAGAATCTGTAGTCGATGAGAGAAGAATCTTGATCTTTACATCGTTCTATGGATGATGAGTGTATCTATATATCAAAGAGCTGGTAATATATTGATACATGTATACCAATGTAAGACTCTCCATATATAGGTTACCCATGCCTTACCGAGGGCATGAAATAATTGAGGGGGTGCTGTCCATAAGAGGGTGGAGGGTCCATTCAACATCTTCACTCGATAAAGAGAGGGTTATAATCCATAGAAAGTAGATCTAAACTTATTAGGGGAGATTTTTAAGAAAATGGATCACTTCATTATTTATTTCAAAAATCAAAATAATCTTTTATTAAAAAATTATCTCACATATGTGTTTTTTATGTTGTTATGTTTATAAATAATGAACTATTGGTAACTGAAGCATTGGAGATCTAAAATATTTAATAAAAATATAGTGAACTATAGATCCATGATATATTACTTACATCATATTTTGACCCACTATAGTGGTTATGATCTCAATCATAAATTGATGACGTAACATTCTGATCACATTTATAGATGAATAAGCTTCTTCCAATTTAGTTAAAACTGATCTTGAGTTTTGCTAATGTAAACCAGTAATTTTTGTTATAATGTTTCATATAAATAAAGATTCACCTGACGTTTTAGATGAAAGTATGAAAAGTAAATGAAAATTATAAAATTATCTATTAATTTTGAATATTTGGATGCTGAGTGTGCTATATATCAATGTAATGTTTTAATTTCAGAGTATATCTACATTGATCAACCTATGTGTGATATTTTTTTTGTAAATATTTTAGTATATCAATTTTATTTACTATAATTATAATCCAATTTGATTTAGGTGTTATGGGGTTAATAATAAAAAGAATATTATCATCGAGTTAGTGGATTACGTGTCTAGGAAGACATATATAATAACAACCCAAAGTTTTAATCAATGGAAATCCATTATTATTATTATTACTTATATTATAATCACTTTGGGAATAACAATGACATATCATGATACAAATACTATGTAACCATTAAACATAATTTTTCCACTATATTGTTTGGAATTATGAAAATCTAACATACACGGTTGCGATCAGTAAGATGTTTGGAGTCTGATAGGACAATCATAATATTTAGTGAATAGTAACATACCCTTACCCATGAATGATTAAATAAAATTTAGGCATGTTATAATTGATTATTTCATCATATTATAAGTATTTGTATTTTTGTAATTAATAAATATATATTTATAATTAATTAATTAAAATGAAAATATATTTTACTAAAATGTGTTCATAAATTTACAATCACATCTCTTTTGGTTTTATCATAATTTTATAATACCTCATGTAATTATAAAATCCGTTCTAATTTTAAAAACTGCATTTTTTCAACTAAATGATGATTTTAATTAAAAAATAATTTAATCATATTTAGAAAATTAGTTTTGAAAAATTTACCTCATTTTGGATCCTCACATTGAAAAATGTGTAGGGTGATTTTTTGGGATATTTTTAATGTACTTGAATTTTTGGTGAATAGTAAAATACATTAATTTACCGTAAAAATAAATTATAATTTAAACCCACTGTTCCTGACATCACATCTAATGTAAGAACCCAAATATCAAACTCGCATGCACTCTGTACTATTCATGGTCATGTAATCATCAATATTGATTATATTGGAGGAAATTGATAAACTAATGAATAAGATATTGAGAGAACCCCTCCCCCTCCATTCTAAATACCACCCTTCACACCCTTGTTTCATCACACCTCTCAAGATTCATGACCTATCTAAACTCTACCAAAACCACATCCATATCCCCTACCCCAATTCCAAGAGCTTATTGTCTCATCAAAAGACCAATAAAATGTTATATGAGGATGATATCAAGATAATAACTCCAGAGGTAATTCCCCTCTCTCTTTTCCTTTAATATCTATTCAATTTCAAGTTCTTTATTGATTTTATCCCCACATCTCTTCACAAAAATGGTATGGTAACACCATTATAATACATAAAATTTATTGTTATGACAATATAGGGATATTATATCATATAGCCCAGTTCACATCTTCTTTTTATTTTAGAAAGGAAAACATTGTTCAAAAAGTGTTAATTTATAAACTTCAAGAATGACTTGTTTTCAATTTCCATTACCACCTTCATATATGGTCATAAAACATTTTTTTATGGTTGAAACATATTATTATATATATATATATTATATCCTATTTAATGTTTTATAACTAACTTTTATTCATATTACTAAATGATGAAATCAAAATATGTTCGTTCTAATCTAAAGACCACCCAAATTAACCTAAAACGATCATTATTAAATCAAAACTAATGATTAATCCACATGGAATATAAAATAATTCATTACAATATCAAATAAATTCCTGGAATATAATTAATATCATGATATATCAGTTCGGGATGTTTTTCCACATTCTATATGAACTTCCATTTATGAATACAAGTGAACCGCTAAAGAAAAAAATGAAAAAAACATTCCTGAATTTTTTTTTAAACTCAATAACTCATCAAAAGGCCCATAAAATAACGTAATAAAACCAAAATAAAACATATACATGTAAATAAGTTTTTTTAATTGTAAATTAATTAATATTTTGTGATTATATAGGAAATTAAAGTGAAGGAAGCGTTCAGATACAAGGTAAGAGGAAATTCTCGAATCCAACATTCTTTCATCGGGTTCTCTCTCTTTCACTCCATTTTTTATGGTTACTCCTTAAAAATAAATTTTTCATAATTATAATACCTATTCTAGGATATAAGTTTTCTCCACTAGATTTAATGATGAACATAACATTTTCCAAAATAACTCTTCTTTCTTGAACACACCTTTTACATATCACACAAGGATGATGGTTCTTATATCAGGTAAGCAATTCCCTCTTTATTTTGGAAAACCAATGTTTATGAATGTGTTATTATGAGTTTAAACCCATTACTTTCTATAGTTATTATTGATACATTTCCTTTGTGTAATTCATGATCATGAAAATTTTATGATGTGATAGGTGTACCCAGAATTATAAAGCACAATATGTATGTTTGAATGTGACAGGTCTTCCCAGAATTATACATTGCTCCAATTAAATGGATAACGTGATAAACCCAATGAGTTAAAGTGAAATGATTCATGAACATTATTTTATCATTTTTCAAAACTATGTTTTGTAGTTAACCACAAACACAAGATGTTTCATTTTTATGCATTTCCACATTTATAGAATTTTATTAACATTTCTTATCATGATATTGATGAAGATATTATGATTATAACCCCCCCATGATATATTTTTCTTATCTATCATCTTATGGGAATTTATCTCACCCATTTTTGATGTATATACTCAGGTGACTACATGTACTAAGGAGAGGTCAATTTCTAATAAGAAGCTAGAGAAGAAGGAATTAAATACATGTCTATAGTTCATTTGGTAAATGGATTGTGTTTTCCTAGTTTTCCTAAGAAACTAAACCTCTGGAACCTCATGGTGTAATAATACTATGTTTTTAATCTTTATAATGTTGTAATAGTAATATAATAAAATACAGGGTCAATGTAGTTGGTATCAGAAGAAAGGTTGAGTTAATTTGGGAATTAGGATTAGTGAACCCTAGAAAAAAAATACTAGTAAAACTAACTAAAAATATGAACACAAGAATATTTATATAGGGATCCCATTAGTTATTATTTTAGTGTAATTATACAAATTAATAAGTTATTTATTCAAGACTTTTTGAATTATATTTTTTTTAAATCTTTTTTATTTTAGAAAGTGGTGGGAACTATGAGAAACTAGGACAGCAACCAGTGTAAGGGCCAATGCCGTGATTGGCCAAATGATATCCCCAATGCTTTGGAAGGTGGAGTTAAAAACCTAATGGAGATTCTTAGCCAACTATCTCAGGTTATGAACAATAACCAGAATAATAGATAACATCCTCCTTCACAAAAAGAGAGAAACTAGATATATAGTGTTTTATGAGGCAATGTCCACCGATGTTTAGTGGATCTTCCCATCCACTAGCTATAGAACCCTGGGTCAAATCCATAGAGAATGCCTTTTCTGAGCTTCACTATTCTAAGACAGAGATTGTAACTTTAGTTGTTTATCATCTAGATGTAGAGGCCGATCAATGGTGTTATTTGACTAAGAACACCACAACAAGTGACGAAATTGAAGATATAGAATGATAAGATTTTAAGGTCATGTTTTTTAACAATTATATCGCCCATAATCTTTGTACGAATATAGAGAGAGAATTCATTGAGCTAAAAAAAGGGGAATCTATCACAACAAACAAAGATAATTTCACAAGTCTTGATAGGTATGCTTTGGGTTTTGTTATCAACAATGATAGAAAAATTAATAGATTCTTTAGTGGACTAAAACCAGACCTTAGAAAGGATCTTGTAATTCAGGACTTTGGTAGTTATGAAGAATTTGTTCAATGTGATCTCAAAGAGGAGATAGAGTTTTATGAATGGTCACTTGGCTATGGTGAAAAGAAACCAAAGATGGAGTTTCAAGCTAGATGATCTAATGATAAATGTGGGAAGAAAACTCAACGACCCACATGTAAAAAATGTGGGAAGTTGCCTCATGGAAACAACCTCAAAGGGATGGGGAAATGGTTCAAGTGTGGGAAAGAAGGCCGCCATTCTAAATAGTTTTGAAAATACATGAAAAGGAAGGAGAATGAAGTGGATGAAATGAGATAACCATCCATGGATGGATGCTACAACTACAGGGAGAAAGGGCACTATGAAAGATAGTGCACTAATCCTGAAGTTCTCATGGGTAATCAGCATAAAAAACCACTGATACTAAAGGAAAATAGGGAAGGATTATACCATCACCACTGTGTAAGTGGAGAAAGAAAATAAAGTTGTATAAGGTACAATTCGTATTCACTCATGAATGGAAATAATTATAATTTTTTGGGTTCCGTTCATTCCTTTATATCATGTATGTTTTCAATAAATATATATTTGAAGCCCTTAAACCATGATGTAGAGATATTTGTAATGTTATCGAGTGGTGTAATCATTGAAACCCATGTTTTGACTCTAATCTTGTCGGTGGATGTGGGAATATTCTTCCAACAAATATATTAATACCACCCTTTGTGGAATTAGATGCTAAAAATAAAATGGATTGGATCTATTTATATAGAGCACATATCAATTGTCAGGAAAAGGAAGTATATTTTTATATTCTGAACCATTCCGTTCTCCTATAAAAATTCAATTATGATCATGAATCTCCTTTGAAAAATCTATCAACTGTGTGGGTTTTTCCCAGTGAATAAGCATACCTCGCCCAACTAGTTGATTTAATGGAAAGTTCCAACCTTTTGAAAATTCCCATCATGAGGGAATACAATGATGTGTATGGCGATGGGTTATCTGGACATCCCCTAGATTGTGGGGTAGAGTTCTCAATAGAACTCATACCCGGAGATACTCCTATCTCAATGTATCCATATAGAATAGATCCTATCAAAATGGAGGAGTTTTAGATGAAGCTTCAAGAGCATCTAGACAAAGGGTTAATATGACATAGTGCATCAACATGGGTGAACCAGTGCTCTTTGTGAAGAAGAAGGATAGAATGATGCAGATGTGTATAAAAAATGGGGAACTCAACAAGATCACCATAAAGAACAAGTATCATTTTCCAAGGATTGATGACTTGTTCAATCAGTTATGAGGAGCTCAATAATTATAAAAGGTTTATTTTCATTCTGGATGACAACAACTTAAGGTAAAGAGGGATGATATTCAGAAAACTACCTTCCATACTAGGTATAGGCACTATGAGTTTCTGGGTATTCTCATCAGACTTAGTAATTACCCTGAAATATTCATGGATTTTATTACTAGATTATTTAAGCATTACCTCAAATAAATTTGATAGAGTTTATCAATGATATTCTCATCTACTCCAAGATAAAGGGGGAACATGACAATCATCTAAGACTTCCGTTGGCGATATTGAGAAAGGATAAGTTGTATGACAAGTTCAGAATGTGTGACTTTTGGATGAAGCAAGCCACATTTTTGAGACATGTGATCACAAGTGAGGGAATTTATGTGGTCACATAAAAATCAAAGGTGATTGAGGAATGGACCATCCCTCTAGTGTCACAGAAATCCATAGTTTTTTAAGATTATCTGGGTACTACCGACAATTTTTGAGAAATTTTTCATGATCATTAAACCTATTAACTATGTTAACAAGAAAAGGAGTAAAGAATGTATAGATAGAGGAATGTGAGGGAAGCTTCATGGAGCTAAATAGAAGGCTCATCACTGCACCTATACATAGATTACTGAAAATTGGAGAAGGGTTTGTGATATACAGTGATGCTTTTAAGAAAGGCTTGGATTGTGTGCTCATGAAAAATGTTAATGTGATATCCAATGTCTCACAGAAGTTAAAGACCCATGAAAAGAACTAACCAGTGAATGATCTAGAGATAGAATCTGTAATTTTTACCTTGAAAATATGGTGGCACTACCTTAATGGTGAGAAGTGGGAAATATACATAGACCACAAGAGATTAAGGTATATATTCACACAAAAAGATCTGAATTTGTGTCAAAGGCGATTGTTAGAGAAAATCATTTACTACAATTTCTCTATTAACTATAATCTTGGAAAGAAAAGCAAGGTACCTGATCCTCTAAGAAGAAAAGAACCTACTACTCTATCCAAGTTACAAATTGATAAAGACCCTATATTATTGGATATGAATTAGATGTATTTAGAATTCATATGTGGGATGGATTCATCCTACCTTTCCTATATGATTTTTCCACTATATATCTAAGAGAAGATTAAGGAGGGACAAAGGGAT
Source organism: Viscum album (assembly GCA_963277665.1). NCBI lineage: Eukaryota > Viridiplantae > Streptophyta > Magnoliopsida > Santalales > Viscaceae > Viscum > Viscum album. Next base: position 1,751,790,582 of record OY728128.1, read on the forward strand.
GATCTGGAGTAACAAAAAATGTGGATTTAATAAAGGATGGGAATCCAAACGAGTTCCATATCGAAAATGATGGTGTGATTTGGTTGGGAATGTATATTTTTGTTCCTACATCACCTAAGATAAATCTGTATCTATTGGACAATTCACCTAGATCAAAATTATTTATCCATCCTAGGAGTACCAATATGTAACCTAATCTCTGGGAACACTTATGGTAGGATAACATGAAGAAGATGGATCTGAAATATATATATCAACGTTCTTGGTATATCGACAAGTTAATGCAGGGAGACAAAATTACAAAGTGATGATTCATCCATTTATTATACCCATGTGGAAAATGGAGAATGCCACTATGGAAATTGGCATGGGTATTCTGAAGATTCCCAATGGAAATAATGCGATATGGGTTGTGGTTGATCGTCTCACAATGAATTCCCATTTTATCGCTATTCAAGAAGACCCATCGCTTAAACAACTAGCAATGATATATGTAAAGGATGTGGTGAGACTACATGGTGTTTCAATAATGATTGTATCTGATTGTGATCCATGGTTCACATCTATATTCTGGAGGAGCCTTCAACATGAGTGGAGTACTGAATTAAATTTCAGCACAACCAATCTCCCCAAAACTGATGGGCCATGTAAAAGTAATATTCATACAACTTATGATATGGTGAGAGCCTAATCTCTAGAATTAAAAGGTGGATGGGATCAGCATCTACCATTGGCTAAGTTCTCATACAAAAATAGCTTCCACTTGAGTATTTAGATGGATCCACAGAAAGCATTGTATGTAAACAGATGTAGAACTTTAACATGTTGGGATGAAGACGGGTAAAGAGAGCTACATAGTCTTGATCTTATGAAAGAGGTGATAGAGAAGGTTCAATTCATCCAAAAACACATCAATGTTGATCATAGTTATCAAAAGAGATCTGCATAAAAATGTAGAAGGGACACAATGTTCTGCATTGGAGATAAATGCTTCCTTCGAATATCATTAGGTAAGAGAGTCATGTGGTTTGGAATGAAAGGGAAGCTAAGCCCCAGGTACATTGGCCCCATTGATATCCTTGACTGTAAAGGATTTTTTGCCAATCAGCTTGAAATTCCACAGAATATGGATCATGTTTATGATGTGTTTCACATATCACTCCTAAACAATTATATACTAGATCCTTCACATGTACTAAACTCAGTGGTGGTACATCTGGAACATGATCTCTCATATGAGGAGTGGCTAGTAATGATTCTGGAACAGAGAGATAAGGTTATACCCAACAAGAAAACCCACCTTGTAAAATTGTTGTGAGGGAACCATAAGTTGGAAGAAGGTACTTGGTAACCAGAAGAAGTGATGAAGGATAAGTATCCTTATATGTTTATGTGAAACAAAATTTTGAGGTAAGAATTTCATAAGGGGGGAAGAATGTAACGTCCCAATGTTTTAATGAATAGAACTCCCTTATTATAATTATTCATTATAGTATAATAACATTGTGAATATCATTTATTTATCATAATACTAAATACTATATGACCATTAAAAATATGACTTCCACTTCTATGTTTTGAATTTCGAAAATCTGACATACACGGTTTCGATCAGGAAGATGTTTAGAGTCCGATAGAAAAAACATAACTTTTAGTTAATAGTAACCTACACTGATGAATAGTAACCCACCCTTATGAGTGGTAATATGAACCTTATGAATAATAAATCATCTAAAATAATTGTAACCTTACCCATGACTGATTAAATAAAATTTAGGCATCTTATAATTGAAAATATGACAATACTAGAAGTACTGGTATTTATTGTAAGTGGTAAATTATTAAGTATAAATTTTTAATTCAAATTAAAATTTATTTTCCTAAAATGTGTTCATAAATTAATAATTATATGTATTCTGGTTTTAATATAATTTTATAAGACCTTCTGCAATTATAAAATCAGTTTTAATTTTAAAAACTGTATTTCTTTTTATGTAAATGGTGGTTTTAATTAAAAAATAAATTATTAATATTTATAAAATTATTTCTAAAAGAATTAATTCATTTATTATTATAATCATCAAAAAAATTAGGGTGAACTTGTAGGATTTTTCTGAACTACATCAATTCTTAGTGAATAGTAAAAACATTAATTTGCCGTAAAATTACATTATAATTTAAACCCACAATTCCGGATATCACAAGTGATGTAAGAATAAAAATATCAAACTCACATGCCCAATATAATATTTTTGGTCATGGAATCATCACAATTTCCTGTCTTGGTGGAAATCAATAAACTATTGTTCAAAATAATAAGAAAACCCCTCTATTCTCCCCTATAATATACCACCCTTCACACCCTCATTTCATCACACCTCTCAAGCTTCAATACTTTTCTAAACTCTTCCCAAAAGACATACATAGCACCTCCCCCACATCCAAGAGATTATGAACTTAATAAAAGACCCATCCAATGTGCCTTGGACAGGATCTCAAGATGATAACTCCAGAGGTAATTCCCCTATCTCTTTTCCATTAATTTCCTTTCAATTCCAAGTTATTTTTTTCCCTCCCCAAATATCTTCATACATATAGTATGGTAACTCTAGTATCATACATATAACGTAATTTTATGATACTAATGGGATATTATATCATCAAATACCCTTATCTTTCTCTTCTTATTTTATAAAGTAAACATTGTTCGTGAGGAGTTAATTTATCACCTTCAAGAATGACATGTTTTTAATTTCCTTTACCGCCGCTAGATATGGTCATGAAATAATTTTTATGGTTGAACCAGATTATTTTATATGTATTATATAATCTTTAATGTTTTGTAACTAACTAATATAAATTTTACTAAATGATAAATCAAAATATGTTCGTTGTGATCCAAAAACCGCCCAAATTATCCTAAAATAATCATCATTAAATATTAACTAATGATTCATCCACATGGTACTTAAAATAAAATATTATAAGATCATTTAAACTCCTTGAAAATAATTAATAACATGAAATATTTTTTCTATATGTTTTCCAATATTATACATGAACTTCATTTTTTGAATACAAGTGAACTGCTCAAGAAAACCATGAAAGCGAAAATTCCCAAACAATGTTTTTAAACTCTATAACTCATCAAAAGGCCCATAAAATAACTTAATTAATCCATAACGAACCATATTCAGGTAAAAAAGTTTATGGAAATGTTAATTAACAAATATAATGTGGTTATACAACTCATTAATGTTATGGAATCATTCAGATACATGGTAAGGGGAAGTTCTCGAACCAAACTCTGTTTTTTCAGGTTCTCCCACTTTCACTCAATTTTATTTATGGTTACTCCTTAAAAATAATTTTTTCATCATTATCATACCTATTATGGGATATAAATGTTCTCCACTATATTTTATGTCAAACAAAATGTATTCCAAAGTAAATATTATTTCAAGAACACACCTTTTACTTCTCACTCGAGGTTGATGGTTCGTGTATCAAGTATGTTATTCCCTATTTCTTTTGGGAAACAAAAGTTTATTAATGTTAACCTATGATTTGAAAACAATTAATTTATATGGTTATGAATGATATATTTTCTATGTTCGATGAATGATAATGATAATGTTATGATGTGACGTGTGTGCCTGACATTATATAGTGTTATACGAATATTTGAATGTGAAGGGTGTGCCCGGAATTATACAGTGCTCGAATGCATTGGGTAAAGTGAAGAACCTCATTAGTTAAAGTGAAACTGTGTGTTAAAATGATTAAATATTTTTTCACAACTATGTGTGTTAGTTAACCACTAAGATAAGATGTTTCCTTTCTATGCATTGCCATATTTCAAGTCTTTTAATAATGTTTCTTCTCATGATATTAATGTTGATGTTATGATTATGATCACCCCATGCTATGTTGTTGTTATCTATCCTATTAATAGGAATTTATATCACACATTTTTTATGAATATCCTCAGGTGACTAAATTTACTAAGGAGAGGTTAGGTTCCATCATTAAGCTAGAGAAGACAGAATTAAATAAATGTTTATACTTGATGTCGTAATTGTTTTGTTTGGTCTTTGTTTTCCCAAGACACCAAAAGTATGGATCCTCATGGTGTAATACTATTATGCTTTTAATATTTATAATGATGAAATTATAATGTATGAAAAGTTAGGGTTTCTATAGAGATCATGTACTTTTGGTATGTGATGTGAGAAACTACTAATACGTTTAGTCAAGGAAGTCCATCGATAGGATGGAAAACCTTTTGATCTGTATAAAATAAAGGATGCCTTACAATAGGTTGAAAGTCATAGATACCATAGATCTCATTTAAAAATATACCTATCACAATAGGTTTAAAATTATGATTTAATTAATTTATTTTTAATGGGTTTTTTTGTTTTTTAACCAATACCCCATGTTTTATTTTATAATTTTAGCTATGTTAACTAGTTCATCAGTAATATAAAATAAAAATAAATAATTTTAACATTGATAAATGTATTTCAAAATAGTATATAATTAAATTAATTTCATAATTAATTTTTTTGGTAAATTTAAAAACTGAACAACCTATTACTTCATAGGTATTTTTAAAAACTGATATAATTAAGACTCAAAGAATAAATAAATTGTATGTTTATTTTTTTTAAGATAAAATTCAAACCCTCTTCTATTTTTTCCGCCATACCATGAGGATAAATTTTGTATCAAAGTATGTATATAATTTTATTATGATATTAACTTATTTTTTTATTTATTTATTTTAGTTTATTGTAATTTCAATATAGATTCTTTATAGTAGTCTTGTTGGAAGAGGAATTTTTTTATAGAAGGAGCACCATTTGGAATACTTGAAAACTTAATTCCAACAAGGGTTATGATTTTTGATGTAGATGTTTTGTATTATTTCCATGATAATATGAAATTATATATCATTAATACCAATGTCTAAAAAATTATCATGTTGATATGAAATAATAGTTTTTGTGAGATGGATATTGTACAATTCACTCATGAAAAAAACATGAATGTTTGGTAAACCATAATTCTCAAAATAATTTATTGTATTCTATGACCTAGAACATTGAATGATATCTTTATTTGACATGATAAAATATATTTAAAATAATTTATAGAGAATAAATTTTGGTACTATTGGGGTTTTGAATTCTTCTAGTGATATGATTTGAGAAGATTATCAATCCATTGATTTTATACCGGGAGAAATTGTAAAAAAAGAATCAATTCATTATAACTATTATAAATAATTTATAAAAATTGGGTGAATAGTTTTATCAAAATATCATTTCCCTAAAAATATTACCGAAATAATGGATAATGAATGGGATTATAAGATGAAAATTATTAGTGATACTAAAAAATTGTCAAATTTATATTTAAATAATTTAACTGGAACATTATTTCATCATTAAATTAGGCTGAGATGAGTAGTTGAAAAATAATAAAGGAAGAATGAATTAATATCCTCTTTCTATTTAGGTAACAATAATGACAATACATTAAATACATTTTCAAACATTACTAAGTTTTTTGTTTAAAAGAATAAAAGTAAGTAATAAAATCAAATTAATTCAAATAATAGTAGTAGTGAAATTTCACAAATCCCAAGAAGGATGAACATGTTTGTTAAAAGTTCAAATTACTAAAAGATTCATAAGAAATACTAGAAGTATAATAAAGACATGAAAGATAAAAATTAATCATTAGATTTTATATGTTATGAATGAAATAGTGAAGGTCATATTAGACCTATTTGTCCTAAAAGGAAGATGAAAAATATAAATCTTATGGGGAATTATAAAAGTTAAGGAAAAAAATAAAAAATATTTAGATTATTAGAATTCTAGAGAAATTAAACCATATTTAGATAGTTCTTTGGAAGAAAGTGGAAGGAAAAACTAGAAAACTATTTGTTTATTTTCAAATATTATATGTAATAAATAAATTACTTAAAGAAAAGGTAACTATAGAATCTTCCAAAAATTTAAATCCAATTTATAAATTCACTTATAGAAATATAGATGATTTTTCAGCCTTATTTAATGATGAAAAATATGAACCATTGAATGTTAAAAAAAAGATAACTCATCAAAAGATAAATACACAATACCAATAATAATTGAATGAATAGATATTTAACCATAATAAATCAATTAAATAATATGCTAAAATATGCATACGAGTTTTCACAGAAAAATATATTTAATATATTGCAGGTATTACAAAATAAACATAAAAATATCAAACCATTTAATAATATTAGATTAAAAAATAATTTTTGTTTAAATAATGATGATCAGAATTTAGTTGATTTGAATTTTGTTGATTGGAATTTAGGTTACTAAAAAGCCCATTAAGATAATAAAGATTTTATTATTTAACTTAAATTGGATTTACATTCTTTAATGAAACTTGTATCTAATTTTATTTTCGACAAATAAAATTTTTATTAAATTTATATATAAATAAGCCCTTCTAAAACATCAATTGGAATAAATATTACTTTTGAAAAAACAAATTTTCAATCAAACTATTATGTACTTAAAATAGAAATTTTTCATTCTAAATGTGAAAGTGGAGTTTACTATGTTAAATATTGTTCTTTAAAAAAGATTCAGGCTCTCATGATTCCAAATTATTTTATTTTAGAAAAATTATTAGTTTTATAAAAAAATATTGGAAAAGATGTGGGTTTCTAAAATTTTATTTTCTTAAACGACTGGAATAAAATATTTATGGATTCTATGAATAAAATTTTATTTATTTTTATGAAATTAAGATAATTACAAAAATTATAAAAAAAATGGTACATGGACAATGGTTTTTATCAACATATGACTGGAAAAAAGTAAAATAAATGAAATTTAAATAAATTTAATAGAGTTAGAGTCAATTTTTGAGATAATGAATATTGTAAAATAATCAGAACTAATGATATTTATTCTCATGGAAAAACAATTATTCAAAATATTATATATGTTTTAGGAATTATGATCGACCATATCATAATAAGTCATTTATGTGATGAAGGAATATTTTCAAATTTATGAATGAAAAATTCAGCGTTCAAAGTTCATATACTAATTTCATTTTATCTATTGATAGATATGGAAATGTTTACACAATTGAACTAAAAGAATGATTCAACCACAATTTTTTATTTTAATTATAAAAAATATTTATATTGGTTATGGAATTAGAGAATAAGTCACTATAACTTCTGAACAATATCTTATCATTACAAGGAATCACATTTTTGTGATCTATAGAAACGTAATATTAATTCTACTAGAGTCCATGGTCCTTTATAATTTGGTATGGAACATAAAAAAATAAATAAATCATAATGTGAAGTATTAAATACAATGGGATTATCGTATTTTCACATGGATCTATTTTTTCATATAAAAAATAGATGTTTTAGTGGAATATAATATGCATTTTTATTAATGTTTATGTTAAAAATGAGAATCACCTACCTTCTATTATTATCTAGAGTGATCATGGTGGTGAGATTTTTAACATGTATTTTGAATTTTTTTTATAAAAAATATTTTGCATATACTTTTATCAATATATAACACCATATAAAAAGGTGTAGTTGAATGAAGTAAAATAAATATTTAGTCAATTATTGCAATATTTTTAAGTGAGTATCCTATTGCTAATCATTTTTTTCCTATGTTTATGAGTACATTTAGTTATACTAAAAATTTGGTTTTACTCAAATATTATATTATCATAAAAATTGTGAGTTATAGATTGGGATAAAGATAAAATATTCTTATTTCATATTTCTGGATGAAGATTATTCTTTATGAATAAAAAATACCAATTACCTAATGTTGATTAAAAACTGATGAAAGTTGCTTTATGGGTTATTATACAACTAGTGAATCTTATAGAGTACCCAATAAAAGAACCAATGTTTCAGAGGAAATAATTCATTAAATGTTTGGTGAATATTAACATTTAGTTTTCTTAAAACTATCATTTTTTCAAAATACCTTTGTTGTTTACAAATATATTTTACAAATTTTTTGGATGATAATTTATATCAAACATTTAATAATCCTCCATAAGTAGGACCATCATATTTATAATATTTAGAATCTACCACGACCTAAAACATATTTTCATTATTTAAATATCATTTTATCAATTTAATAAATAATGTATGGATATTAAGGAATTATCCTTTCAATTATATTTTTTGATATGAAAGTAAATCATTTGAAACTATAATTCCCCTAAGAAATATTTTTGATCATCATGCCCTCCACTCTCAATTTAAATGTAAAACAATAGATGATGATTCAGGTGATGAATGTTGGATAAAGATCATTTAAGTAGAGCCCAATTAGTATGAAGGGAACCAAGATTGGAAACTAGTTGAATGTATTTAAAATATACTAACAATTGTAGTAAAATGTGTTTTAATAAATTTTTTGATGAAAATGTAATTATTATTATAAATAATGTATAATATTTTAATAAATTATATTATCAAGAAGAATTAATTAATCATGTTGAATCATTTCACCAATAGATATAGTAGAATCAATTAGGATCCATTAGGCCTTTATAATCCATTTTAACTATATTTTATTTAAAATGAATATGAAAAGTGATTTTCCTAAAGGTTATGTACAAGTGGAAGTTTATGTTGAAAAACCTCATAGATTTGATGATATGATTGTTTTTTGAAAAAATCATTTAATCATAATAAATCACTCCATAGAATTAAAAAAACCTAAATATCTTAGTATAATAGAAATATAATATATTTAAATTAAAATAATTTTTTTTAATGAGGTCCTCATCAAACCCACTTGATAAATAATATTTTAAAAAAATACCATAATTATTCAAATTTATGTTGATGATATTACTTTTAATTCAACTAAGAAAAAACGTTTCTGATATATTTTCTAAATATATGAAAATTTGTTTGAAATGACTATGAATAGTGACTCATTGTTTTCTGTAGTTTTAAAAACATTTAAAAATTAGAAGGAAATATTTTAACTCAATATAAATATATTATATATTTAATAAAACATTTTGGGTTTGAAATTGCATTAAACATGTTTTTTACATTTTAAACATCTATCAAACTTGATCTTGATGAAACCAATTAATTAGAAGATAATAAAATTTTTAATGTATGAACAAAATTTTACTATATCTCAATGTAAGTTTACTATACATAATGTTTTCAATTTTTTATATTCTATATATCAATATAATATATAAGAATACAATTTGAAAGTAGTAAAATGTATTTTTAGACACCTTTAAGGTACTTTATAACTTGTGTTGTAATTTTTTAGAATTGATTTAATCTTTAAAAATTTCCTAGATGCTAAATTTTGAGGCTGTATGTATGATATAATATTTAATTTTGGAACATTTCATTTCTTAGTAGAAGATTTAGTCTCATAGTACAAATAGAAAAAATATTCATTAACAGGTTTCACTAATGAATTATAATATTTAACAGTTGGACGTTGTTGTGCTCAAGTCATGACACAGATAAATTTTGGTTTGATTTTTACTCAAAATACTATAATTTTATATAATAGTAATTCGACTCTCTAATCTAGAAACCCATAACATGACTAAAAAGTATACCACATAGATGTAAGACCCCAATATCATAGGGATTACACATATAGAGAAATATGAATATAGACTTTATCAGAATAGAAAATTGGTTTGTTGATATTTTTATAATGAAACTTACTACTGATAGATTGAAATTCATTAAAAAGAAGTTGAGATAAATAATCTTAAGAGATCGTTAATCTAATTCTTGTTTCCTTTATCTCCATACATTAAAAACATATCTAATTAAAATCTATAGTGAATTTTATTTATAGCATTTTTCATTTTCAAATCTATATAATTTTAAAATATATATGTTTTTTTTGAATTATCTAATTTTAAAAAATATTTTATTTTTAATTCTATCTAATTTTTAAATTTATATGATTTAAAAAATTATCTAATAATCAAATCTTTCACATTTAATTTTTTTTAATTTAAAAAATTATATATTTTTCAAATATATATAATATTAAAATATATAATATTTTAAAATATATATGTTTTTGAATTTGTTTCGGATTTTCAAACTTTCTTAATTATTTAATGTGATATGATTATAAAATTTATCCAATTTTGAAATTCATTTGCTCATAAGTTTTGTCTTATTTTGGAATTCATATGATTCTTAAATTTCTCTGATTTTAATTATTTTATAATATTAAAAAAATTATTTTTTAAACATATTTAATTATCAATATTATCTAATTTTAAAACTTTTTTGATATTTATTTTTATCGAATTTATTCTAAAATTTTACTATTTGTTAAGCATAATTATTTTTAAAATTTTATCCTTTTGTTGTATCATTGTTTTCATTTCTATAATATATTTATAAATTTGACAAATAATTTTCTTATACCATCCTTGAAATAGTAAGATCATTCATTTAAAGATATATTTATGAATATTTAACCAGTACTTTTATGACTTTTAATGTTCACTTGCTATTATTATTTAATTTAGGTGGATATATTTTTTAAAAAATTTAATTACATATTATTTGAGGAGTTGTTAGTACTTTTAAAAAATATAACCTTTTGTCTTACATTGAATAAAATTTTAAATTTAATTATTAATTGAATATTTAAGACAAATGTTCTATCATTTAATTATCTAGGGAATTTTTTGAAAACCATTCATACTATAAAATACAAAATTTGGAAGATATAAATCATAAATACTTGTGTAAGGACTATAATCAGAAGGCTTTTCACATTTATTTTTCTTCTTTTCTAAATTTTTTTCCTTCATTAGTATCATTATAAAAGTTTATTTAAAGAAGTTCATTAGACCAAAATTAATGATTCAAATATTCATTACCAATATAGTTAGAGCATATGATGTAGATAAATTATTTTATCTATTTATTGTTGAATAAATTAATGTTCAATGTCTGATAATGTATAATAATGTCTTTTATTATTAGGAAAATACTAATAGAATCCATAAGATAGATGGATAAAATGAATATTTCCAAGAACTCATCTTATAAAAATATTTTTTTAGATAAGAAATAATTTTATAATTCATATTTATATAGTAAAAGTCTATTATATAAGCTATGATAAAAGGGTTTTTTCATAATGACAAGAAGAGATAATGTAGTTACAAAGGTATAAAATCATATGATTGGAAAATCCTAAAAATGAATTAAAATTATAATTCAAAATAATTTTTTATTTTCTTTATTTCATTGTGATAATCACAATGGGAGCTAGGTATTTCAAAAATTATTTTGTTTATCTTATTATTGTTTACCTCTGATTATTTTAAAGGGGATAAATATTAGTAATTTTCTTGTTGTCTATTTTCTCTTAAATATCTTTAATATTTTATTATTTTTATTCTATGAATAATTTTCAAAAGAAGTATTAGTGTTTTTTTATATAGTTGGATGAATTTTTTCCAGAAACAAAAAAAGATAAATTTTCTTTCATTGAGACTACATGGAGCTCTCCATTTATTTTTAGTTCTTATCTTTAAATTTTCATATGTTCATTAAATTTTTAAAGGGGTGTGATTATTAGGTAATTTTCAGATTCAATAACTCACATCCTTATTTATTTTATAAATCAAAATAAATTTTATATAAAAATTATTTGAATTAGGTTTTTATTTATGTTATTATGTTTATACATAATGAACATGCGATAACTGAAATACTAGAGCTCTAAACTATTCATAAAAATATATGATGATATGAATATCCATTCCAGATTACATCAATTAGATATACAAGCATGTTAATGGTGATGATCTAACTCATCAGTATATAGAGAATCATATTGAGTTAATTAGTAGATGAAGAAATTTCTTCTGATGTTGATTCAATTGATCATGAGTTATACCGAATTAGTCAATTTTAGTTTTTAGTAATGTTTCATATAAATAGAGACACAACTCGATCACCATAAGTATACATGGAATAAAGAAGTTCAATATTACTATAGTTGTTATTTTTTATGCCTTATATTTTTTAATTGATGAGTTATTTCTAAATCAGGTAATATTTTTCTTAGAGAGTGTTTCTACAATAAGTTTACACTATGTGAGGTTTTTTTTATAACGATATTAGTATTAGTGTTTTACTTATTCTAAATTTTATCCTTTGTGATAAATGAATTTCATGGATAATTTGACATAAAATACGATCATTTGATCAAGGATTTAGTGTCTAGTAAGATAGAGCTCAAGAACTTTGGGTATGTGATGTGAGCTTCCATAGAATGGTTTAGTCAAGGGATTATAGGGCTATAAAGACATAAATTTCAAAAGGTATAAAATTGGGGATACCTTATGATAGTTTTAATATAATGGATAAATTAGATTAGTTTTAATTAACATATTTCCAACTTTTTTTAAAAGTCTTATTTCAATTATAAACTATTAATGTAGAATTTAATTTTATAACGAATATTTTTTGATTTATTTTTAAATATCCACAGTGTTAACTAGTTTGTTAGTAATTCAAAATCCACATAATTTATTTCACAAATTCTATATTTATTTTAATACCATATATAATTATATTACAAAAATCATTGAAATCTTTGTTTATTTAAAAAATTAATAAATATTGTTTTTCATTGGTAATTTAAAAAATTTATAAACTTAATACTCGAAATGGATGAATATGGTATGTTTATTTCAAACTATTATTTATCCATATTCTTTTTTATTTCCTATAATACATTTTAAAAACATGGTTTAGGGTGTGTAATAGGGAAATAAGTTTCCAATTCTATGTGTACATGAAATGGGGGACAAAAACCCTCACCTATATCTACCGTTAGGTAGGTTTCTAACATAATTATCACTCCATAGATCACACTCTAGTCTCAACATCATCCAATCAGGATGCAAGTATTAATATAATCACACCAACTCATTACATATCATTGATTACAAAAAAATTGTCAACATTATATTTTCACATAATTCAATATATAATGGACTACTCGTATGTCTAAGGTTGTGTCTGGAGGTCTGCCTATTTTCTACTTCCCCACTCACTGTGTGGAGGTTCACGTACAAGGAGTGTGACCTAGGGAACATAGTCTGTGGGACAACTCAGTGTCCTATTAGTGTACTTCATACTAATATATCATCCAACCAAATATTTTTACACAACATATGGGCCCACCACAAAGCCGTTTGATATATAAACCATCTATAGACCCTACACAACATAGAAATAGGACTACATGGGGTGAGTTTTTTGGGTACACATAGTGTGTAATAATAAGTTTCACTAATAGAATATTAATGTATCTTGGATCATTATATGTTCACTAATTCTACCCCAAATCACACTAAATATCCCTTTTGATGTATCAATTGAAAATAACCTACCATCATAAGTAGACATTCTAAAATCAAATCAATTGTATGAAAATCATCATTAAATAAAATCATTCTAATATTCCAAAAGTCAAGAAAAGATAAATGAATCCATTTATTTATCTCATTATATCCAATGATCCTTGATTGATAGAGCACTGAGATCATATCATTCATTAAAAAATATTTTAAATTAATATGTGGGTTTGATCACAATTATAACTGGATTGGAAATTGTCTAACTGCCACATAAGTTGAGAATGATGATGAAGAACACAAATAATATTGATAGAAAAACAAAGAAACATAAAATTTAGAAACATAATTGGAATATATGGTCCTCACCAACAGTCATAATTATAGAAATAGAATAATGGAGTATAATTATTCATTATAATGTAAAATCCAATTTGAAAATTTACCGGGCTATGCCATAATTGGGAAATAAAATAAAAACCCATAGAGGATAAATTAATCAAGATAGATATAAATATATATGGATGAAAAATATATAAATAAAAATATCTACCTTAAGAAAGAATCAATCATTGGTGGAGAACACATTCAATAGTGATTCCACTACAGAATCCCCTATATTCATTGTTTGTTCTAAATTTCCCTATGGAAACTTGACGTCGATACTAGATTCAACTTTAGTTTGATCCTTTAAGGACCTTCATGAAAATAACATCTCCAATTCCCCCAATCTCACTAGGTTATACCTCAAAACACTAATATTTTATATATGAATGATTATATAGGGGCTTCCACTAGGATTAACATTTAAAAAAATAAAATTAATTAGTTAATTTTATTCATTTTAAATTTTCCATGATAGCGCATTATCCTGAAACTCGATGTGTGGGAATCGTATATTGTGGTCATAGAAAATATCATGTTCTAGATTCAAATATGTTAACCATTTTCAAAGTGATGATTTAAATTACTGGGAATGGAAGTTATTCAAAAAATATGTTACCGCGTAGTTTAATACATTTAATATATTAATTTTGATGTCCTGAAACACACATAGTAGTGTATCATATATCAACAAACACTTATTTATATAAATAATTTCCAAATATTCCAATGATCAATACCATAGTTGTTACAAAATTTTCGAAAGAACCCAAATCGATTTCAAACATTTATTCACATGGAATCTTGAGTGTAATAATTTTAATATAACAGATTTGGTATGTTCATGATATTTTGGAAATATTAAAGAACCACAAGTTGTATAAATTCTTTTCAAGCAATATATAAATCAATTTTCCATATATAAAATTCCATTTGAACGTTTAATATAGTGTATATTATATATTTTATGTAATCTATTATTATAACAAATTATTTTCATAGATTTTTTTTTTGTTCATTATTATTATTTATCACAAAAATTTGTTCCATGAATATAGAGACCTTAATAATTATTTCATAATTGGGACATCATTTTAAGATAAACACCATAATAGTCTAACAAATACAGGATCAAAAGGATTAAAGACTTGGGAAAATTTAGTTCATACTTAATTTTTACATAATCATGAATAAACATTATTTAATCTAATATTATATATCATTTTAGTATACCACATGTTCTACTCAGTACAAGAAATCAGCTGAGTATATACATCAATGAATGGGGTGATCTAAAATCCCAATAAGAAGATGAATAAGGGAGATGAATAAATATGAAACAAGTGACCATAATCATCAACATTAATTTATAAGAATAGGATCATCAAAAGCAACATGATGTAAATATGTGATAAAATCATGGAATGTTGAAATGTATAAAAATGAATAATCATGTCTCTATGGTCAAAACACCACACATAGTTGTGAACAATGGTAGAATCATATATACACATTACATATGTGAATAATCACAACATAATAATTGTGAAATCTATTAGCATCATGTTACATCATCCACTGATATAAAAAAAATTATAAAATGAGTTGGAGTTATATATAATTATTTTTCCACCCATAAAATTATAACATTTACATAATCATGCATGACACATAGATAATATATTAATAAAATTCATGAAGTAACCCATGAAAAATACGGGGTTTCGTAAGGATGTAATCAATCAATATTCCATGAATAAAATTGTTTTTTTTTTCCAAAAATTAATATAGAAAATATTATATTTGTAAACGAATAATGATTTTTAGAAAATAACAAATAAATCAAGAAGAGTCATGATTTGTTTTGAAAAGAATAGTTCTTTCTTAAAATCATTGTATTTGACATAAAATAATTTTTGAAACATTTATATCAATGAAAATAAAATGAAAGAACAATTAAATTATATGTATATAGCATTTAAGGAATACCCATAATTAAATTGATGTGAATAAGAGAAAACCTAAAGAAATAGATTAGTGTTTGAGAATACCCTTACCTAAATCCCTCTTTATTTCATTGCTTTTACGCCTGATGAATAATAATCAAATATTTATTAAAACATTATATCATAAGTGAATTATAGTCAATTATAAATTTGTTTATCAATTATAATCATTCGATTATATTTCTTAATTATCATTAATGAAATTGAAGCGTTTTTAAATCAAGTTTTTCCTGAATAAATCATGTTTTTCCTCTATTATTTAATTTTGTTAAATAAAATTTATAGAATAGGTAAATTAATTAGGGAAGAATAGAATACATGTAATTAAATATTTATAAATAAAATATAATTCATACAATCTATCCATGAATATTATTATAAACATTGACTTGGTAATGTCTCTATAGGTACTTAAATGACCGTTTATGGGACACTCTCGGGAGCGTGGGAAAGGTAAGTATAATATTCTATTTTTTTCATAAATATTATAATTGTAGTAGCTTAACATAATTAATATAATTTTAAATTACTAAATAAATAATATTATATCATTTTGTCTAGCATGAAATTGTGAATAAGAATAAAGTGAAGGATAAAAGAGGGAAGAGTTAATAGATACTTTCTCTATTTGTGGTGTTGCTTCTCTTGTACAACACTATAAATCCCCTAGAAATTGGAGTTGTATTTCTCATGAATTTACCTAAGTATTCTAAGGGGGTTGAGGGGGAATATTTTTGTAGATTTTGGGAATTGGAATGGGTGGGAGGAGTGATTTTACAAGGGAATTGAGATGGGATATTTATACTTGAAGAGAGGGGTATATTTAGAATAAAATATTGAATAAAATATTATATCAATAGTAAAACTTGTAATGGTAAATTTTTGTCATTTTGAATAAAATATAAATATAATATAATGGATTTAAGTAAAAAAATCCCCTTTATAATTCAAATTCATTATTTTATTCAAAATCAATGATGGAAAAATCGGGATACCATTTTTTATTGTAACATTTACATTTTTTTGAATTTGAAGGTAATATTATGTTTTGGAATTAAGGTTAACATATTTTAATAAATAATTTAATAAATAAATTATAAAAAAATTTGACATTGAGTTATAGAAAGGATTATTTCATGATTACATCCTAAATTATGTAGTTTAAGATACACAGGTTAAGAGAAAAAATGTATTCTTACCATTCACCATAAAATTAAAGTATTTCAGAAAATTTCCAAAGAAATAAACCTTGAAAAATTTTGATGTGATGATTTCAAGAATTATATTAAGTAAAACAAAATAAACTTCTAAAATTTCAAATTTTAATTTGTAATATAAAAATTATGGTTTTTACAAAATAATTTAAATCAGTTTTTTGTAAATATTTTCATAAATTTTCTTTGAGTATTGTAATGATGTTTTTTTATTTTTTTGGAATTATATAATATATTTTTTCATAAATCAATCATTTTATATATTATTCGTATCATAATATATTATTTTTGGTTAAAATCACTATTCTAATGGTCATGTTACTATTTAGAATAGTTATATTACAATTACAACTGCCACATTACTATTTTTATTGTCACATTACATACAATATATACAAATAAATTATTGAATTAAATATTAAACTCAATTTATCTCAGTGTTTGATATTTCCCTTTATTCTATAGTGTTGATTGGTTTACAATTTTTTTTTCTATTCGATAGTGAATGTAGTTGGGGTGATGATTCAATTTGATTGGGGAAATCTCTATTTCCCATGTAATGATTTATATTTTTTTGTCCAGTTTTATTGTTTGTAACTTTATATATTATCATTGATGATTAATATAATCGTATTTCTTAAAGAAATAATTTATTTTTAGTTTCTTATATGTATAGTAATATATAGTATATTATAACACACATTTATTTAATGAGAAAAACATCATATATAAATATTTTGTTATAACATTATTCACCCCATTAGAAATTTTATCCTAAATTCCAACTCATATTATTATTTGAGAATAGAAAAGGGTACTTATGATTCATTTTTTCTCTGGTTTCTATGTTTCCACTTCATAATCATGGTCCCCCATAACACTTTTACAAGGAGTGTTGTCTTATTAGGTAGAAAGATGCATCTATCGTCCATGATCATTAATGGATGAACTTTATATGATAGTTCAGTCTCCAGTTTTACCACATATGGATTCAGTACAAGTGAGTGATCAGATATTAATTTCCATACGATTGATATATGGAACAAGTCATGAACATAAGAGATACCTGGTGGATGTGAAAGCCAATAGGCCACTTCACCTATGTGATCAAGGGTCTCAAAGGGCCCAATATACCTTGGTTTAGTATTCCATGTCTTCAAACCACATGACTCTCCTCCATAGAGATATTTGATGGAAATTCTCATCTCTAACATCAAACTCCATCCCCCTTCGTCTATTGTCAACAAAAATCTGCTTCTGATTATGAGTAGGTTGTGTATATTGTTGGATATCTTAAACTTTATCTATCATCTATTGAACAAGATCATGTACAAGTAACTTTATTTCCCCAACTTCATCCCAAAAGGATGATTCTTTACATTGCCTCCCATAGAGAGATTCAAATGGTTACAATTGAACAGTTGAGTGGAAGATATTATTACATGAGGACTCAGCCAATGGTAGATGATGATCCCATCCTCCATTAATTTATATTGAGCTGGATATTATCATTTCATTAAGATTCTGAATAGTATTTTTAGATTTGACATCAGTTTGGGGGTGATATTCCATGATTAAATTCAATTAAGTACTCAATGTGTGTTTAATACTACTCCAAAATTTATAGGTGAATCGTGGATCATGATCAGAGATGATCAACAGTAGACCCCCAAATAGTCTCACTACATTACTCACATATATCATGGAATGATTTTCAAGAGAGAACCCGAAGAGCAATAAATTTGGAATTATTGGTGAGTCGATCCACCATAACCCATATTGCAATTTTTTATTTAGTTGTATTGTGAAGACTAGGAATAAAGTCCATGGTGACATTTTCCAATTTCCATGTGGGAATAGGAAATTGTTGCATCATCCTTTGGAATTTTATCACTCTACATTAACTTTCTGACATAACAAAGACTATGATATACTATACAGTCTCTTTCTTTATGTTTTACCACCAGAAGCATTATTGATGATCATGGTACATAATTGATAGTATTGGATGGATATAGAAAGGAAAGTTATGTGTATTATTTAATAGATCCTTTTTATCCCATGTAATGTAGGTATATAATCCAAATTAAAAATCAAATCACACGATTATCATAGATATGTAACTCATGTATCTTCCCTTACTTTAACCCATTCACATTATTTCATGACTCTAGATCATCCCTTTGTGCCTCCTTGATATTATCATTGATAGATGGTTGGGAAATCATTCGAGAAAATATGGATGTATCCCCTTCCATTATGATTTAAAATCCATCCATTGAATATCCAAGAATATAGGGTCTTTCTCAATATGTATCATAGATAAAGTTGATGCTTCTTTTCGGATAAGAGCATCATCTACCTTGTTTGCATCTTCTGGATGATAGTGAATAGGTAAATAGTAGTCGTTGATTAGATATATCTATCTTCTTTGAAACATATTCAGATACTTCTATGTGGATATATAATTTTGAATCATATGATTGGTATATATGTCACAAATATCACCATTGAAATTTTGACATGAAATAATTATAGAAACGATCATAGCTTCTAACTCAAGATCATTGTTTGGGTAGTTTTTCTCATCGATCTTCATCTATCGTGACACGTAGGCTATCACTTAATCTTTCTCCATCAGTAAGCAACCCAATAATTTATTTAAATAATCACTACATATCACAAAACCTTAACAACTTGTAGGTAGTTTGAGTATAGATATAGTGATTAGACTATTATTAATCACCTTAAATATTTCCACACATTCTTAAGTCTAGACATATATTACCCCATTCGGTGTTACCTTATTTAGGGGGATAAAAAATTGTGGGAAATTCACCAAAATGTTTGTAGTACCCAAAAATTTCAAGAAAACTATGGATTTCTATGAAACTATTTGGTATGGGCAATTCATCAATTATATTTTTCTTCAAAGTGTCCACATATATTCTCCCAGTTTTGATCATGTTCCCCCGGAATGTGACATTATACATCCAAAATTCAATATTTCGGAACTTAGTATACTTTATATCCTTCAATAATAACACCATCACAATTCCTAGATACTCTTCATGTTCCTACTTAATTCTGGAGTAAATGGGAATATCATCAATAAACACTACATTTTTTTTGTAAATGTAGTCTCTAAAGAAACTATTTTTCAAATCCATGATGATTACTCAAACATTAGTAAGAATGTAGGGAATCAGTATGCACTCATAGTTCCCATACCTTGTAGGGAATGAAATATTAGGAGTATCATCCATCTTCAACATCAGTTGGGGATATTCAGAATGAATAACCACATTTTATAAGTACAAATAACTTTGTATTTGATCAAACAATTAATAAATTGTTTTTAGATGATAATTTTTTCTTTATGATAATCTTTTTCAGCTCATGTTAGTCAACATAAATCGATATTTATCCATCCTTATTGATGAATATGTTAATTAGAGCACCCGAAGGTGATTCATAAGGGAATATGAACCCTTTGTTCAAATTATCTTGCACCTTCTTATTTAAATCATCTAGTTCGATCATGGTCATCCAATAGGGGAATTTTGAGATTGAAGTCGATCTAGTTATAATATCCATTGGGAATAATACCTCATGATCTGGGGGATGTCTGGGTAAATATTTATGAAATAAATCACTATATTCCCTAACTATGGAAAATTCCTCTATGTTGATATCATCCATTGTCTAACAAATTCATAGAAGGTTTTATTTTTCACCGGTTATCAACACCCATTATGTTGATGAATTTTCCAAAGGAACATCATGATATTAATTTATTTATAGAGGATAATTGTATAGTTTTTAATATGAATAGAAAATTTCATTTTATATAATGTTGATGATTTTTCTATATAATCAAATCCAATACATGCACATTATAGTGTCATATTACATAAATGGAAGTATTAAGAGATTCACTTGAATAATCTTCCCACAGATACATACATGGGAAGAGTCAAACACATAAATTTCCATGATTAAACCACTAGGTTTTTTATAGATATATCTACATCATTGTATTTGGGATTTGAATCATCACTTTTAGAAAACATGTAGGATATAAAGGAATGCATAGAACTAAAATCAAACAATTTTTTTCCATTCTTCAGTGAATCAGATGTGTAACTTATATGAATTCATTTTCATTATCCACTTTAGAAGTAGTGATGTAATAAGATTTACATTGTTTCGTTGTATTTGGTTGTTTTTCTATGTTGATTACTCCCAATGACATATTGTTTTGTACACTATCATTCATAATTCCTTTCCTCTTTCCATTTAGTGCATTGAACCACGTGTTGTGTCTTTTGAAGTTCCATTCCTAAGTCATGTTGGTTGTCTTCTTCATGTATCTTATACTTTCATGATCTTTTTGGAATTCTCTCCCACACATGAATAATTTCACCTACCTTTGATAAGATACCCATGAACCTTCTCCCAACATTATTGACATGTGGGTAGTTCAGTTTTATTTCCACCTTTTTCATTTAACCCATAAACTTGAAACTTCATTATGGTATTATTATCTCGATATCCATGAGACCATTATCCAAACTACATCTCTAATTTGAGAGCACATCAAATCACTTATTCATAACATCTATATTCTCATATAGAAATAGCCTTTAGATGTAATGGTTTTAAACCACTAAAAATCTATCCATTTATATATTTTTTTATAACAAAAGTCGAGGGATATTCAGAATGACTTGTGATGTTTTCTTCATAAGCCATGGGAGATTCACCTTCCTTTTACTTCATATATACAAATCATCATTAAATATTTTATATATGATTAAAAGGAAAATACTTGGAAAGAAATATTTTGTTAAAATCATCCCACTTTATCTTTTCCATTTCATCTGTCATCTCGGTGTAACTTATTCCTGCCTACCATTGATCAACCACTCCATTAAAACGATAAACAACCATTTAGACCTTCTCCATCATAGAATAATGGACCACTGAAATTATATTCTCCACTGAAATAACACACTATTCTATGACCAGTGGATCAAAAGTTACACTAAAAATCAGTGGTCGTTCCCTCATAAAGGAATCAATGGCTAGTAGATCAATCATGCGTGATGGTAGAAATTACACATGGTTTAGGATATTATTCATATCATGATACAACTCGGTAATAATTTCCATGATGTTTTAAACTCCACCACCCTTGGAATTGTGGATGTAATTTGGAAAACCATTTCATTTTCCCTCACATGGTTTTTTGTCCTTTGATCTCTTGGTACTAACAATTTTCTAAAATAGAAATGTTTTGAGAAAAAAATAATTCAAAAAATAATTAATATATTATTTTATCAAATTAACACTGGAGGCATATCTTATATGATACCTATAGTTATCCTTTTAAAAAATTACTCTTCTTTTATGATTTAACAATACATAGACTTATACTTATGGTTTACACTCTTTTTTTCTATTCCGAATTCCCGAAATTAACTAAACTGTTATCTGATACCAGCCATAACGGCTTTACTTTTTCTTTCACAAATATTATATCATTTTAAGACAAACTACATATTAACATTACAAACCAAAGATCAAATAGTTTATTGTCTTGGTTAAATTATGATCATACATAAATTTTACATAAAAAAATAAATATTATTTAATTCTTTCTTATCTATCTTCTTGGTCTCTATCATGTTTTCCTTAGTACAATTAATCACCTTAGGATATATATCAATTAAATGGGTGACCTAAAAGCTGAGTAAAAAGATAAATATGGAACATGAATCTATATTATATGGGTGTCAATAATACTATTCATTATGGAATAAGAATAGTATTATCATCAACCAAATGAGGGAAACACATGATAAATGAATGGAATGTGGAAATTCATAAAAATAAAATATATGGCCTTAGTGATCAAGATACCACACCTAGTAATAATCAAGGATAGTATAATTTCATAAATAACATATGTACATAATCGTAAAATCCTCATTTTGAAAAAATATTTTATCATGTTCAGATATAATTCAGATAACATCATGATATACCTCACATTACCCAATTTATTGGAGGGATGTATTATTCTGGGCCCACCCATCACATCATAGTATTTAAATAATCATGAATTCCACCTAGAACATATATCAACAAAATTCATGAAGTTACCCATGTAAAAGAGTAGGTTTCATAAGAATTTCATCAATCAAGATTTCATGAATAAAATTTGGATTCCCAAATGGAAAAGGGAAAAAAATATTTTCTATAAGAATCATCATTTGTTGAGAAAAGAATAAATAAATCTAGAGGAGTCATGATTTATTTTCTAAAGAAGATTTATTTTGAAAAATATCTGTATGTGTTATAAAATCAGATTGAAAACATGTTTTACCCAAAACCAGAAGGGGAAAATAATGAAATTATATTTGAATAACATTAATAGAATATATATGATGAAATTCATGTGAATAAAGGAAAACTGATAATACCCAAACTCCATTTTCCCCGAGTTAGTGCATTATTTTATTTAATTGGCATGATCCCATGAAATTAAATCCTTGAGGACCGATCAGTTTAGTTTCCTTGGAAATACATAACACATGAATATGTTTTACATTACACCATGAAATGAAAAAAAACATATTATCCTCTATTAGAAATCTCAAATCTCTTATACTATCCCTATATTTCAATTATAATAAATTTCTTCACATCCTTTGGAAAAAATAAAAAAAATAAATAGGTGAGCTCAGATTCTCAGTAAAGATAAAAAAAATTAGAGAAAGCTATTATAAATAAGTATATAATTTTAATGTAAGCTATAAAAAATTCTTTTAAACATAATATTCATCATAATATTGAAATAATAAATCAAATATTTTGATTTTAACATTCATATGGATATTCTAAATAATCACATGTAATATTATTCACATAACGAGGAAATACATAATGTCGGGCATCATAACTATACCATCAAGGGCACATGACAAGACCACAAATAACCATACCATCAAGACCAATTTCCAGGAAACTATATTTCCTAATGGGACCTACCGATGCATCTAGGAGTCATAGAGGGTCCCTCATATAGCATACTATGTCCAATGCATTTATCATATGAAAAGGGTGAAACATAACATAAATATTTGTATTAAAACTATCATAATAAATTTTAATACATTAACCATAAATCATGAGTGATATAAAAATAAAAAATTCAAATTCAAACATATCATAAAAACATCAAAAAAATATATTTAATATTATATCCTAATAACGCAACTACAAGAGAATATAAAATCTAATAGTGTATATTGACATAAATGAAAATAATCTAATAAATCCATTAAAACTAATTGAGAAAAATATCCCTTTATTAATTGGAAGTTATTTAAAATATGCACAAATATAAAAGAAAAAATTTCCTATGAAAATAAACATGTAATATTGTATGTAATGATTCAAAATGAATAGGCATCATTATAGTGTAAAATAAAAACTCACAATGTATAAGATAAAAACAATTCTTTCCTTAATATGTTGAAAATTTCATAAAGTTCATCATATGGAAAACGATGGAAATATTCCATTCAAAATGTTTTATAAAAAGAAAAAAATGGGTAAAAATAAATTTAAACAATCTTTTATAATATTTTATAATACATTTTATAAAATACAAACATGGATGATAAAGATATCAAAGTAGGTACTTATGTATAGTCAATATATGGTAATAAAGAGATTGTGAAATTAACCCTTACCTTGTACTTTACTTAGTTGAGGGTGTTTGAAACTCCTATATATGATAAAATTATGTTATTAAACTATAAAAAACCATATCCATATTTATGATATCATATATGATCGTCTTATATCATTTTCTAAAATATTTCAGTATTATAATTGTTTCTAGTGTTGAATGATTCTTTTTTAATGCACGTTTTTTTGTAAGTCGTATTTTTTATGAACGAGATGTATTTTATTCATATAAATAATGATATGAATATAATAAATAACATATTTTCTCATATTATAAATTTTATGATCATTATTGATTTGTAAATGTGGAGAGTGAATCTCATCGCGTCGTGGAGACAGTCGATCATACATACACACGTGCGACGAAATCATTTACTCCATGAATAAATGTTAAGGAACTTGATGTTATATTAAGTATAAATAACAATTATAATATTATATTAATTATTTGTATCCATTATATTTATCATCTTACAAATCCAAATAAATTATTGTTCATTAAAAAAATTACACTACGTTATGGAGACGGTAAGTCGTACATACGCACACATTGTGATATTGTTATTCGTAGGATCGATAAGAGGAGGAATATTGATGTTCCATAATTATAATAAAATATCGTCATGTATATGATACATTATTTATTACATTGGTATAAAAACATCATAGGATAATCATGTAGAAGATGAAAATGAATTGAATGTAATTGGTAAACCAATTATCTCTTCTTTGAGCATCTCCACTTGACATTAATAAAAGGACTCCTTAGGATGGAATTATTCCCAAAGTAAATGCCTCTAGGTAGAAGTTAAGGATATATTGTGTATAATTTGGTAGGATATGGCTGATCTAAATGGATTTAAAGGTGTGAATATAAGAAAAGGAGATGTTCCCTTTTATAATAGAGGGGAGGGGCACTTTTGGAAACTCCAAAACTATGAATTTATTAAGAAGTTATCTTCCATTTAAAATAGATCGGAAGTTAGTTATTTGGAGTTTAATATAAGTATGGATATCAATCCTCTCAATCACTGAACATTAGACAAGTTTAAACCAAAACAATAAAATTATCTTTTAGGCTTAAGCCAGAGTTAAATAGTTTAACTCTAACCATGTCTTCTTTCCTTCTTATACTATATAGTTAATATAGATTCTTTAAAATACCAAATGAACCCCCATTGGATAATTTATGAAATATTTAATATTATCATAGTTTTTTCGTCAAAACTGGTAACTTTATTAATTTTACAACATTTAGTAAAATATTATTTATTTAAATGTTTAATTCATGTCAATTTTTATACTATTCAATATATGTATTTTTATAAATATAAAAACAAGAACATAACGTCGAAAAAATACTTTAAATATCTCACTAACATGTATATTTAATATATAAAATTCATTAATGTCATTAGTTTTGTAATATTATATTTATTTTAATATTTTTACTATCATTTAATTGAATCATTTATTAATAATTCAATTACTCCATCATTACCATGTAACAATTTCATTTTAGTATTTATTTCCTAAAAAATTAAATAAATTAAAAATAGGTATATATTCATTTTATCTTTCAATATATAATTTATTATACACCATATCACTTATATATCCTCATATTAAAAATGATATATTTATTACAATTTAAATATGACATTTTCAACTATTCTTTAAATAAAATATAATAAATTTCTGAATATAACCCTAGTTTCATAAAAAGGATAATATTTTTGAACTAAGGTAGATTTATGTTGAAAAAAATATCAAATGAAACTTGTACAAGTGTTAGTGTAACATTATATTTCTATAATATTATATTTATATTTAATTACCATATTTACCTAAAACTGTGCTAAATATAATTCAAAGGTTTCTATTCACAAAAAAAATTATTTTGACCCTATTAGACCACATTTATCACACTGATTAAAACCCTATATTTCCAATTTTAAAAAATTATGTTCCCATAAGTGTTAAAAATATGTTTAATGCTAATCTGTGGATGTGGTTAGAAGGAGGGTAAAAGTGACGTTCATAAGTTTAATAGATTTTTTTCTATTAATAAAATGATTCCTATACCATAAATTAGACTAATATATTTATTATTTATCTATTAAGTCCTTAAGAGTATTTTAAAAAAATTATTTAAATGAAAAATTTGGTTTTTAACAATAACACAGTATTATTCATTATTTATCTAAAATTGAAACTTTTCAGAAAAATACAAACAATTCACCATAAGCTAATTTTGATATTCCGAATTCAAAAATAAAGTATATTTTGAAAAATAAAATTTCAAATTTTCATAATTTGGTTAATAATATTCATAACCTCTTTTTAAATATCTATTTTGATAGGTTATGGTGTGCTTAAAGTCAATGTTTCGAGAAACACAAGATAGTGAATTATTTAAAAGGAAGAGTATTGTGGAAGCATGGTTCATTACAATATTCCCTCCTTAAATATTCTCATCCTCTAAATTTATATAATGTAATTTCATTATAATATTACGGGAGGTTTTTTAATCATATGTTCCTCTAGTTTCTTTGTTCCCTCTTGTATTCTATGGTTTCATCAAATAACATTTACTAGAAAAGTCATTCAATTTCTCAATAATTGTTTCTAGTATCAACAATATTGATAGTCTCTTTAGAATAAGACATATCAAGATCCGGTTATATTTCATTGTAGGTGTGTAAATGCATTGGGTCTAGCATGTTTTTCATTAACATCGATACGTGGAACTCATCATGAACATTGGACACACATGGCAACATTACCAAATAGTAAGCTACTGGTCCAAATTGTTCAATAATTTTGAATGTTCTGATGTACCTAGGAATTAATTTTCCCTTCTTTCTGAATCGTATAACACACCTACATGGATATACCTTCAAGAAAACAAGATCTACCTTGTGAAATTCCCAATCCGTACTTTAGTTAACATTATACCACTTTTGTATACTTCGAGCTATTTTGATATGGGTCCGAATAGTCTTGTCATTTTATGCCATTTCCTCAAATTGTTCTGGGCCAACGAGTTTTCGTTCACTAACATAATCCCAACATGTCAATGTACGAAATCCCTTTTATATAATTCTTCATATGGTTTCATTTAAATACATAACTATAATATTTTGTTGTTGGAAAATTATACTAGAGGTAAATACTGATCCAATATATATTGAAAGTCAGGTGAGCAAGATCTCAACATATATTCAATGGTTTGAATAGTCCTATACGTTTTCCAATCAGTTTGAGGGTTGTAGGGAGTTCTCAAATGTAGATCAATATCTCAATCCATCTAAACACTTTTCAGAATCATGATGTAATATGGGGATCACTATAAGACATAACCAATAGGGGAACACAATGATATCTTATAACATCATTAATGTAAAGTATTACTAAAAATTCATGTGGTAAATCTTCTCTTATAAAAAGGAAAATGTGATTATTTGGTATGATGATTGAAAATACCCCATATCGCATCATTTTTCTAAGAGTCTTTGTTGGACCACCGAAAAATTCCATCATAATATCATCCCATTTCTACACAAGTATATGAAGTGGTTGAATTACTACTTTAGGATGTTGCATTCTAGACTTCACTTTTTGATAATCTAAACATCTCGACCCTTAATCATCAATATCCCAATCACGTTGTCCAACCAAAAACTTTCCCTCAAATATTTATTCATAATAGTTCCACTAAGGTGTATAGAGTAATTGGGGATATTAGTATCAACATATAATTTCATATTTAGCTTAGGTATAGTCATAACAGAAACCATCTTCCCAAATTTCAAAATATTATCTCCAAATATGAAGTCATTCAGTTTCTTATCATTCATAGCATTAAATTTCATTTGAAACTCATCATCATTAGACAAATTTTTTTATCTTTTATTGTAAAAAAGGTTGGAAACCACTTGAATTTTTTTTATGTTTATCCTTCCATGATAATTTCCATATCCATATTTACTAGATCCAAGATCACATGTCATTTTAACCTCTCATTTTTTTGAACTTCATGGTCCATTCTACTCAAATAATATTCCTCCTTATTTAATTCCATTGGTGGTACTATATTGTGAAATCCTAATACATGAGTAGATAACGCCTTATATTTTGTCTCATGTTGAGTTCCTTCTATGAGAATATATATTATAAACCCTTGTGATCATTATATATATCATATCTTTCACTGTATAGATTGTGTCTCCATATCATCAGTGCAATGATTACTAATGCTAACTCAAGAACATGCATTGGGTAGTTTTTTTCATGAATTTTTAACTACCTCTATTCATATACAATAACCCTATAATTTTTCATAAGAACACAACCAAGTCCTTTCCTTGATGTATCACTATAAATAATAAACCTGTCATTCCCATTAATTAAGATTAATATAGATGAATTTATTTAATATTATATTGAATTCATGAAAACATTCTTCACACTATTTTTTCTAAATTAATTTATCCCCTTTATATGTGAGTTGGTCTATGAGTTTTCCAATCGTGATGAATTATGGATAAAATGCCTATAGTAACCTTATAAACAAATAAAACTGCATTCCTTATTTATACTCATTGGTGGTATCCATTCATGGATTGATTTAGTTTTTTTAGTGTCATCATATATTATATATTTTGAGACAATAAGGTCAATAAAATAAATTTCATGAATACATAATTCACAGTTACTAAATTTCCCATATAGTTCATTTATTTTATGAGTCTTTAGAACAATATTCAAGTGGTGCTCATGGTATTTTTAGACCATGGAGTATATTAAGGTTTTGTCAATAAAAACTACAATAAAATCATAAAGATATTATTTGAACACTCTGTTCATTAGATCCAAAAAAACAGATGGTCCATCAGTAAATCCAAATGTTATTACATTAAATTAGAAGTGACCATACCTAATTCATAATGATTTATTTGGATCATCTTCATTCTATAGACACAATTAATGATATCTATAATGAAGATCAATATTTGAAAAGTATTGAGGTCCATGAAGTTTATCGAAAAGTAATCAATGTTAATTATGTAATACAAGATCATTATTGTAATTCACTTGATTTCATTGTATTAAATGTATCATATCATTGGTCCATATCTATTCTTAACAATAATAATTGGGGTTCCCCATGCAGAAAAACTAAAGAAAATAAATCCCTTATTACTCCACTTTAGTTATTTATTCAACTTTAATAATTCCTCTATATCTATTCTATAGGGATTTGTTATATTGGCATTACATCATAGATTAAATCAATACAAAACTGAACTTCTCGCTCTAGGGGATTTCAAGGTAAATATTCCTGAAAATATCAAAAAATTACTTCAAAATAGGTACATACTCAATTTGACTATTTGATTCCCCATACCTAGATGTTATTTATTCTTACTCACCTTGATTCTCATTTAGTAAATATACTAGGGGTGGATTTTGATATGAATGAAGTGATGATGTTTTTTCTCTAAAGATATCAGATTATAATCCTTCCTCACAAATCGGAACTTCCTTATTCTTGAAATAAATTCTCACATCATATTTATATAAATAGTATATATTGGGGATTATATCAAAATCAACAACAAGTATGATGAGAAATTCTATAGATAAATTATGTTTATATGAAATGATGGGAACATCCTGACACATCATTGTGACAATGGGACTTTAATAGTGTTTTTTGACAAATACCTTGTTAATCTGAATTATAAATGTCTATTTCTTAATGAAAACTAGGAATATATAATGCAATGTAAGGATCATGAATAAAATAATTATTTAGATATATTTTAGGAAACAAATAAGTTATATGGAAACATATCTTTAAGAACTTCAACTTCACGAGTTATGATCACAAAAGCTTGACTTTTCTCCATGGGACTTTTCTATGGTATGTTTCCTTGATTATTAGGAATATAATTTGAATAATGTCCCAAATTTTTATAGATGTAGCACTAAACATTGATAGGTTATTTCTTCCCCTTGAAATAATGATCTTGGTGGCCTTTTTCCCCATGCTTGTAAAAAATTAACATTCCCTTCAAGCAAGTACTACTGTGTTTATTCCAAAAATTACATAATGGTGGAATGTAAACTTTTCCCTTCTTTCTCTTATTTCTATTTACAGAGTATTGAATAACTCTCTTATTTTTGGATTTCATTTAATTTCATAAGACATAGATAATTATTTTTCTATCATGAGAGAAAATGAGACAAAATATTTGTATAATGAGAAATATTGTGATAAAAGTTCCCATTGGAGGAAAACTTTTAACCTATTAATGAATCAATCAATCTAAATTCTTTAGTTACGTATGTATTTGAAAACATGACTTTCTAACCTTTTAAAGTTATCTCCATACTTTTCCACATTCTCATCCTCATTCATCCTCAGATGCAAAAACTTTCATATCCATATATTTTTATAGGTCATGAGGAATGTATTTTTATAGGAAGAGTTCATTAAATTACCCCTATTCAATATTTTGTACCTCTTCATCCTCCTTCATGTTTTTAATTAATTTCCACAATTGATCTGCATGTCTTTATAAAATATAGGATGCTATAAATTTTTTTTCCATTACGTTACACCTTAAAGAAAGAAATATTTTCTCTAAAGAACTTTTCAATTACTCATATACGATTGAATTTTTAGTCCCATAAAATGTTCAAGGCTGTATTCTCTTGAAGTAGTCTGACATTGATCCCCGACATTAGGGATAAGGCTGCTCCATATGGGTAAGGTTATTATTCATAACCTAAGTCACTTTTCCCTTTATAGTTGTAAGTTATTTAGAATGAGTTGTATCTCAAGCAACAGAATAATTATCTTACATAGGAAGAGAATCCCTATATAGATTATGTGCATTGATAAACATTCCATTCCTTCAACTGGGATCCATTTCAAAATAAAGGCATACACTAGATTTGGTTATTAATCATAATTTTTAACTCTAAACATGTAAAATACAGAACAGAAATTGAAGATTTTATGTATATATAATTTTGAAGCATAAAAATGGCCTCTTTGGGAACATATTTACTCATGAATCCTTTATAATGGTCTGTAATGAAAATTTGAATTATCCTAATCATATTCCCCAGGAGTGTAAAACCAAGTGAACAGTAAATCCCGTTGTCATGTATTAGGTTACCCTAAGTCAAGACCAAAACACATTGTTGGAGTTGTCACCACTAGGTTCATATGTTCCTGAACCATGCACAATTATAGTATTTAGAAATGGATTTATTTTTCATTAATACTCAAATAATATTTACATTATCAAATCTTAGGATGTTCTTATATACTAATCCTTAAAGTCTATATTATGGTAGTGTCCCCTAATTAAAGTTTATTTTAAATATATTATCCAATGTTTGTACTAAAAATCCTCTGATTACAACTGTAATTCGATGACCCCAGTTTCCCAGAGTTAGTGCATTATTTTATTACATTTTTCTGATCATAAGAAATCAAACCTCGAAGGTCCGATCAGTTTACTAACCTTGGAAATAATAGATACATGCATAATATTTACATTACATCTTGAAATAAATTAACCAAATATTATCCCCTTTAAAACTATTTTTTCCATTATACTATCCGTACAGGTCAATCATAATATAATTTTTGTCATCCAGGTGAAAAATGAATCTTTAAAAAGGGGTGAGCTCTGATTCCTAGTATTGATAAACAATATATAATAAAATATCATGAAAAAGCGTAAACATTTAATGAAAGGTGTAAAACATAAAAAAAATCTTGTTAAACATATTATTATTCATAATATGGAAAGAATAAATCAAAGAATTAAATTTAAATATTCACATTGATATTATAAATAATCACATGACATGTTATTCACATAATGTAGAAATGTCTAATTTCCAACATTATAACAATATCATCAAGGCCTCGTGCCAAGACCATAAATAAAAACAATGTCATGGAATAGCACTAAAAAACATTTTTTTCTCATGAGACCCACCAATTCATTGAGAGGATATAAAGGGCCCCACCTATAACTTAATATGTTTAATTCATTCCTCATAAGAAAATGGTGAAACATAACATAAACATTCTTATTAAAACTTTCATACTCAATGTTAATACATTGACCATAAGCCATTAATAGTCTAAAAATTTCACATACAAAGTAAAACATACCATAAAAAAATTAATACAATATGGAAGATTTTATCATACTAACTCAACATCAAGAAATCATAACATCCAAAAAATGATGTTGACATATAGAAAAATAATATTATATATCCATTTCTCTTTGAGAGAAAAAACTATTTTTACATTGAAATTATTTTAAACATGACCAATTATAAATGAAAAAATTTCATAATAAAATGACTTTTAAAGTATGTAAGTAATGATTCAAAATTTCAAGGCATTATAACTATAGAAAATAGGTTCTCATGATGTATATTTAGAAAAACATTATTTCATTAGTTTGTTGAAAATGTCATAAAGTACCTCATTTTGAAAATGATGGAAATATTCCTTTCAAATCATTTTATAACAAGTCAAAAATGGGTAAAAATTAAATTTAATCATAGTTGATAATATTTTGATATACAATTGAAGAATCATGGCCATGGATGATAAATATTTCCTAGTAGATACTTACACAAAACAATCTCATAAAATAAAGTGTTTTTTAAATTAACCCTTACCTTATAGTTTTCTATTGTTAGGGGTGCGTTAACCTCATGTTTGATTGTTAATGTATGTTAATAAATTATAAAAGAACAATATCTATATTTATTATATTGTATATGATCCTTTTATATCGTTTCATTAATAATATTTCTGTATTACCATTATTTTACTTATTACTGGCTTCGTTTTCCGGTGCATGTTTTATTGTGTAAGTAATATTTGTTATGTATAGGATGTATTTTATTCATATAAGGAATAAAATTAAAATAATAAATATTATACATAATCATATAATAAATTTTATGATCATTCTAGAATTTTTAATGTGGAGAATTAATCTCACAACATTGTGGTGACGGTTGGACTTATGTACGCAAGAACGAAGATATCATTTACTTAATGGCTAAATCACCTAGAACTGGATGGTATATTAATAATAATAAACTAATATCATGTTATATTTATTTTATACATCCATTATACTTATCATTATTCTCAACCAAATAATATAGTGTTGAATAATAAATTACACCACAACGTGGAGAAGGTAAGCCATACACACGTACACATGGTGATATTATTTTTCAAAGGATGGATAAATGGGGTAATATGGTTGTTAAATAATCATAATTAGATATACACATGTATATGATATTTTATTTATAACATTGGTATGGAAACAACATGGGAATAGGTAACATAAGATGAAAATAAATATAATGGAATTGGTAAAATAATTACCTCTTCTTTGAGCATCTCCTTTTGATTTTCACAAAATAATACCTTAGGATGGATTTCATCACAATGTACGGACTCTATGATGAATTAAGGGAAGTTGGTAGGATATGTGGGACGTTTTGTTAATGAAAAAGAGATTTAGAGGTGTAATTAATAGAGTAGGATAGGTAACCTTTTATAATATAGGGGAGGTGAACTTTTGGAAACTCCAAAACTATTAAAGTATTATAAATTTTAATTAGGTTAAAAATGGATCCAATGTATGTTAATTTGAGAGTAAGATGACTCTGTGTAGAAACCTTTTCATCCATTAATTTTTGACATTTTTATGTCATAAAATTAACCTTATCTTTTGTTTTTATCCATTAGTAAAACAATATACCTCTTAACATGCCTACTTGTCTTTTTCTAGAATAGGGTAAATATAGTTCCTCTAAAGTTCCTAAAGAACCCTGATTGGATAATTTATGAAATATTTACAATTAAACAATTTTTTTGGTTGAACCATATATTTTTATGAATTTCCTAACATTCAATCTTTTTTAATGTTTCATTTAGGCCAATTTTAAAACTATTCAATGTTTGTATTTTTAAAATTATCAAGACACATTTATAACTTCGATACAATACTTAAAATATTTCAATAACCTGTCTATTGTATTAATTAATTTTTTTATTAAATTAATTATGTTTATTAATATTTATTTTGAATATAATTGATTCTTCATTTAGTAATTTAATTACTGCAAAATTATGGTGAAAACATTTAATTTAATTATTTATTACCAAAAATAATAAATAAATTACCAATATGTATATAATAATTTTGGATTTCTAAATAATATTTATTGTCAGCCATATCACTTAGATATCATCATATTAGAAATTATATAGTTATTAAAATTTAAATATGATATTTTTAATTATTCTTTATATAATATATAATTAATGTCCTAATCTAACACATGTGAATTAAAAAGAATCATACTTTTGAAATAAGTATAATTTTGGTGGTAAAAAATTATCTAATGAAATTAGGATAACATTTAGGGTAATATTATATTATTATAATATTATTTTTAACTTTAATTACCACATTTGACATTAATCGGGATTAATAAAATTCAAAAGATAGCATTCATCATTTTTCATTCTATTATAAAATTTTTTATATTTATTAAAACCATATATGTTCTTTTTTCTAAAATTATATTCACAGATGTGGTAAAATTGCATTTAATGCTAACATGCAGATGTTGTATGAAGGCATATAAATGAGACATTCAAAAGTTTAATTAAATTTTCATATCAAATTTTATTATAATAATGATTCCTATAACCCATATTGGAAAATTATATTTATTATCTATCTATTGTGTCTTTAAACAAATTTAAAATAAATATTCAAATGAAAAATATTATTTTTAACACCAATCTATTGTTTTCACTATTCAGAAAATTGAAACTGGTATGAAAAATATCAAAAATTCATCATATGCTAATTTTGATATTCCAAATTCAAAAATGATTTGCATTTTGAAAAATAAAATATATAAGTTTCATAATTTGTTTAATACTATACATAATAAATACTTATACTATCTAGTTTGATAGGTCATGGTGCACTCAATCTCAATGTACCATGCAACAAAATATATTGAATTATTTGAAAGGATTCATATCGTTGATGTTTGGGGTATTATGAAACTAAAAAAGGGGAGTTGGGTTTGTGAATCCCTTTACCAAAATTCCTTCTTTATTTTCTTTATTTTAATACTCATGAATAATATATATATATATATATATATTAAAACATTTATATAGAAGTTAATTATAGTCATTTATACAACTAATTATAAATTATAAACATTTTATTATATTTTTAAATTTCATTCAATGAAATTGATTCATTTTGATATTATTTTTTCTTAAAAATATCCTGTTTTTCTTCAATTTGGATATTTTGTTAAATTTAATTTAAAAATTTATATAATTAATTACAAAAACCTAGAATACATGAAATTAAATATTTATATATTATAATTTATTTATATTGTCCATCCATGAAGTTTGTTATAAGCATTGACATGTCAATGTCTCTATAGATGGTTAACTAACCTTTCATGGGACATTGTTGAGGGAGTGGGAAATGGATGTTTACATTTATATTTTTTATAAGTATGATAATTACAGTTGGTTAACACAATGTTAACACAATACATAATTAATTTTATAGACTATGGTTTCAAAAGTAATTGGGAAAAATAAGAAAGATAAGAATAAATGAGGGAATAGTTTATTTAGACCTACACTCTCTTTGGTGTACATTCTCATGTACGTGATTTTAACTCCCTTGGTGATAAGAGTTGGATTTATCTAGAATGTTATTGAAGATTATATTTGTATTTAAGGTGATTATTTCAACAAAAATTTGGATTGGGAATTTGTGGGATGATTTTTTTTCAATGGGAGGTGTATGAGTTATTTATACTTGAGGGGAGGAGTATTTTCAGGATAAAATATTGAGTAAAATATTATATTAAAGGTAAAACCTTTAATTGTGAAATTTTTACATTAAAAATAATATATAAATTTAATATAATGGTATTAAGTATTAAAATACCCCTTATAATAATAATCCCTTATGTTATTCAAAAGGAATGGTGGAAAAATTTGAAAATAGTATGTTAATGCAATATATTAGATTTTCCAGCTTTAGAATGAACTTTTCGGTTTGGGAATTAAGTTTATCAAATTTTAATAATAAATTTATGAAATAAAATATATCATGGCTGAACCAAAATTTATATAAACAATTATGTCAGGATTACTTCATTATTTATGTAATTTAGGACACACCGGTAGTTCTAAAAACTACATTTTTACTATTCACCAAAAAATTAATGTATTTAAAAAAATTACAAAAATTCAACAGTGAAAAATTCTACTTTTTTTTCAAAAATGAGTATAATTGTTTCCAAATAAATTTATAAAATAATTAATTTTAATTTTTAATATATAAATATTTATTTTTACAAAATACTTTAAAATACATTTTATTGAGAACTTACTTATATTTTCATTGAGTATTTAATGATGATATTTATTTTTTTTCTATTACAAATTTTATGTTTACATAAATTAATAATTATTAGTATTATTTATATAAATATTTATTTATTTTTGGTAAACTAATTATTCCAACAGTCATGTTACAATTCCCAATAGTCAGGATACTATTTCAATGCTCACATTATTATTCCAACAGTATGATTACCTCCTATATATACCACTCCTTTATTGCATTCAATATTCAACTCAATTTCTCCCATGGTTATAAATTTCCATTTTCTTATAAATTTTATTGGTTTACATACATTTTGTTTCTTTTCTAAAACATTGATAGTGGGGGTGATGATTTTAGTTGATTGGGGTGATCCATATTTTCCCAATTTAGCTTTTCTATTTTTTATTTTTTTATTAGTTGTAATTTTTGGAATTTTATTTAGTTCCACTGATGATTAATGTAACAATTTTTTTAATGAAATAAAATATTGTCTATTTATTTTTGTGTACACTAATATATAGTATATTATAACAGACATTTATTTTAGAGATAAAAATCATTTATATATTGCAGGTTAATACAATGAAACAATCCAGAATATATAAAAAGGTTACCCAAATATTAGTGGAAATCACTGGGGGTGAATCAGTGATTAAAATTATTTTTAATTTTATTTATTGAAATAACCATCTCCAATTGATAAATTGAATTTAGATCACTAATAAATACCCAAACATAAATTCTAAAATAGATATATAAGCTTGTCCTATCAAAAAAGGGAACTTTTTTGCATGATATTGATTTCACTAAGACCATACAACCTAATAGTATTGGTACAGAAACCATAGAATATTATTGTTTTCACATTAAAAAAATTCCTCAAACAATGTTTGAGTGATTATTGAACTGTTATAATGAGAAATGATTCCATTTTTCAAAAACAAATAATGTCTCAAACTGATATAGGCTTCTATTTAATTTTTTATAATGTTGTTTGTTTTCCTAATCTCCAACTTATAAATATATAGTTTCACTATTTTCTCTATGAAAATTGCACACCCTCTTCTTTTTATTCATTATCTTAAAAAACTAATCTGGATAATTTTTATGGGGATAAATCTCTATTTTTTTCGTTTTCTTTTTCCCATTACTCCTCCAAAATGCAACGAGGGAAAATTTTATATAATGCACCCACAATATTAATTGATGAAAGAATTTGAATTTAAAATTTATATTCAAAATAATAAAATTATGCAATTATTTTTAAACAAATTCCCTTTCTTCTTATATATTCTATTCTTCATTTCTTATCATCCTGTATACTACAACATAGCAATTTTTTAATCTGATTGAGTAGTTACACTATAAAAATTCCTTCTTAATTAACAAAATGTCTTTATTCAAAGTGAAAACAATATTTGTATCCCTTGAATTAAAAATATCCTTTGTATAGTAGTAACCATGATTAATAGATTCATTATTTTATAAATAATAGTTTTTTATAATATATAAAATCATGGAATTGTGTATGTTATTTTGTCTAAATGTAAAATATTCACTAAGGAATTATCCTTAAAAAAATTGAAATTATATCTACACAGACCACAAATAATCATTCCATAGATGTTCTATCCATAGATGATGTTTACACACGTCATTAATTCATCCTTATAAAGAGATACATACACTAATAATGTTTATAGAGAATATATATAATACTTCTAAAAAAAATCATGTTAAAAATGTTACCATATAATGATTATAACAGTATCTTGTGATACCTACACAGTTCAGTACTTACCTTTTTTTCTACTAAAACTCTACAAATCTAAATTTCTTCCAATTATTCTTCATACTGGATTCAAACACCTCAAAACACCTAAGAGAATTCAAATTAAGAAAAATATTCATTATAATAGGTGATTTTTAATTTGATGTATTAATTAAAAATAAAATAAAACTTAATAATAATTTCAACATCATTACCTTAAATTACCATTCTCTAGTGAAATACCAAATTCTAGAAGAATCATCATATTTTAACAATATACAAAATTACTAAACAACTTCCAAATATCTATTCAACTAAAAAAACATAATATGATTTTATTAAAAGAAAAGGAACAAAAATTAATATAAAACTCAAACCTATTATCAAAGAATTATCATTAACCAATTCTAATCCTATGTGAGAAAACATAGTGTAGTAAGTATGATTATTTATTAATAAAATCATACTATCCAGAAAAATAGTGACTTACATTCAACCACAATTAATATAATTCTATTGATTATAATTGATGAAATTATATCACATAAAATTAATCATGGAATAGTTCACATGTTCTTCAATAAACACTTCACCTTCTCAAATAGTATTCCATTAACATGGAAAATCGATGAATAAAATATATAAAAAAAATTTCTCAATGAAATTAAACGAACTTTTACAATTATATACATATTCACTTATTCACACACATACTATCCCTGACTCCATTCCAATTTTAATTACTATCTCTAAACATATTATCCCCTAAGTAAGAGACTTATTCTTCATGGTTTAATCAAATATTTATGGATTCACAAAAAAATATCCACTCACCATTTATATACATAATGGAATTAATATATTTATGTTGTATTATTTTCCCCCATTAACCAAAACAATCTAAAAAGAAATATAAGAGAGGAGAATAAATCACTACATGACATCCTTGATTGAGTTGATGTCAAATATCCATTATCAACATCATCATTTTACAAGTATTCTTTAGTACTGATTTAGTTAAAATACCAACCACATGCTACATTTTATGAAATAATTATAGCATTCACTCATTCATTTACATAATTTATGCGATGAAATGGAACTATATAATACATTTATTTGATATTCAGTGTAGAATTTAATTTTTAGAAATATTAATATCACTTTTATTATCATAGACCCTGTGTAGTGGTAATTTCACCTAAAAAAGGTATTCCAACTGAGTTCATGTAAATATTAGTTGATTTGTAGCATGAGTGGCAGCCACATACCCTGCTTCAGTATTACTAAGATTCATTAAAAACTACTTATTATAATTACTACATAAAATCATATCTCCTTGGAATAAAACTACACCAAATGTGGACCTCCTATCATCAAAATTTCATTGCAATATTTATTTTAAAATATAAAAATATTAAACTATCCTTTACTGCTATATTTTGTACCTAATTTTGTTGTACCATTAATTGAAAAGATTATTCATATTTAATATATGAAATGAAAAAAATTTGGATCACTTTGACAGCTATCAAAAATTGGAAAAATATATATTATTTTCAATATTAAAGATGTCATGTATAAAAATCTTGGAATAAGTTTTTAAAATTCTATTGGATCCACTTAATTTACATCCATACATTTGGATAAAACTTTTCCCACTAAAATGGGCATGGAAACTAGCTCAAAAAAATCTATGTTTAACATCTTTAAAATCTTTATAGAATACTTTTATTAATAAATAAAAATGATATCTTTCAATTAAACGATTTTTTGGACCTAGAAATCATCTTATCTCACCGAGAATAAACAATTCAAATAAAATCATCATAAATAACGAAAAATATTTTAAAACTCTTTCTTCATTTTAAATATTTATAATATCTTCTATATAAACCATCATAATGTTAGATATATTTTTTAGTCATTGATGTATTATTTTCTATCCACTATCCCATTTTTAAACATTATGTTCTTCAAATAGACATCTAGATTGTAGTAAAAATATATTGGGGCTTGATTCAACCCATATAAAGACTTTATTATCTTGTAAACATAATTAAATTATTCTCTATGTATTAATATATAAGGTTGTTCAATATATTCCTATTCCTAAAGTCACAATAGAAGAATGGATACGTCATATGCATTTCAAATATCTTATATTGCCTTTGAGATAAATTAAAATAAATATCATTATGGTATCCAACCATACCAGTGGAGAAATGGCCTCTTAAAATCAATTTATTCGACTTTTTAATACCCTTTACACATAAGGAATACATTTTTCTCACAATTTCACCCTTTTTATTAAATATGTTCTACAATACCAATTTTATTCCAATAATTTATTTCCTGGAAGGGATAATAACTCCTTATATTAATTCATTTTTATCTCATCCAAATTGTTATCAATATCTTCAAACCACTATATATTATCCAATTATTAATGTATATCTCTTTTTTAACTTGATTGTGTAGTGAGGTAAGTCAAAATTTTCTATAAGTTATTATTGTTTAAACCTATTGTCCATATTCCATTATGATATCATACAACGGATATTTATTTATCACCCATGGCTAAGTCAGATAAATTTTTTCTTTATCATATGAATTAACATAATTATATTCTTCACCTTATAATTATTTTGAATGTTACCATTTTCATAAAAATCATGTATAATATATATTAATTTGTCCTTACCACTTCTTGAAATTATTTTCACTAGTTATTTATTTCGTTGTGTGTTCTATCACCTTCAGATCAATATAATCTACAATACTCTCAGTTACTTTTTAGTAAAATAGAATCTTCCTCTCTTTAGAATATAACCAATTAATATCCCATTAGTATCTATCGGCTTAAATTTTTGATATTTTCTCCTATAAATGTGATAAAAAAATTACTTCGAAACAAACTTAGATAATTAATAATTAGATACTCACTTATGGGTTCATAATTATATTTTTCTCTTATAATCAATAATTTTTAATGTGAACTACTACACTCATAGACTATATTAAAAAATATCAAGAGGTATCACACACTAATAACATAATTCAAACCATGTCTACTAAGATTATATTATTTTCCATTGTGACACAATTTTTTGGTGTTTATGGATTAGATAATTCGTGGTGAATAAAAATCTTATCAAGATAAGTAAAATATATTCTAATTTAAATACATCAGAAATATATATTTTTATCTTCTTTAAGGATAACAAACACTAATTTTTTTGAACCTCTCCTTGTATTTTTGAACATTTTTATATCCGTAGATTTATGTTACATAAAAATAATACATATTATTTTAGAAAAATCACCAATAATAGAAACAAAATACTTCTATACCTTTTTATTTCATAAATATTAAACCATAAATTTCATGAGTTATAAGATTCAATGGATGAGTTTAATGAATATATACCTTATTATAATGATATTTAATAATATTTCCACCTTTCAATGCTACGAATATTCAATTAATATATTTATAAAAGAGTCACATCGTGAATATTATATCCTTATGTAATTTTAATCATGTTTGTTTGGCCAATATAACCAAGTCATGAACTATACAATTAAATTTAATTTTTTGTTATCTTGTTACTTAAATTTACAATATCACCTACTTCAAATAGTTTTTCCCTTGTTAAAGACCCATATTTTAAAATCATCACCATAAATCCTTCCTTTTGAATGACCACTTCTCTTCCGTTAGCAGATAATTGAGGTTTACTATAATGATTGTGTATTACTCGTTTATCAAATTATGGACCCTTCGATTAAAGTTGATATTTTCAAATTACAGTTGATCCAATTATTGACATTATTTAAGAGTTTTAAATATCCAATTAAATGATAGATATATCTAATATTTAGAATTCATGTGCAATCCCATT
Organism: Viscum album; assembly: GCA_963277665.1. NCBI lineage: Eukaryota > Viridiplantae > Streptophyta > Magnoliopsida > Santalales > Viscaceae > Viscum > Viscum album. Next base: position 1,751,833,611 of record OY728128.1, read on the forward strand.
TTGATACTTTTAATTCCACCTCCTCTAGAAATTCTTTTTTATTTTATTTTTATATTATTATTATTATTATGATATTGAGTATTATAACTCATTTTTTCATGGTTTTATACAAGATGGGAAATTATGTTGCATGATTACTAGGCAGATCACATCTTCCACAAGATTCTTGAGGAATTTAAAAAATGTTATGAGATTTCTATTAAAATTTTATATTATTCTTTTGAACATTTATCATTCGAGAGGGATTACCCCCCACTCATAATTTCTCTCCAAAACCTCCTTGGAACATAATAGTACTGATTATTTAACCAAAATTTCATTTCAATTGTGAAAAACCTCCCAGTTATAGTAATTTCCATAAATAGAAAACATTCTTCTCCAAAAAAGCCGAAATCTACATATATAATCTCATATTACTTTTTTCATTAATTAAAAAATTTTGGATTCTTTTTTTAACAAAATATATTTCGTACTCCAAATATATTGTTATACAATTTATGATTTTTAGTGTTTTTTGAGTAACCAATTGCAGTAGTTTGTTATTTTATACAGGTGTCTCTGGAATTAATAGATTTTTATGGTCACCATTTTTTGTTACAAATTTGATCTTATTCACATAATTCATTATCTCAAACATTTCATATTTTTAGGGTTATATTAACCCATATAGGGTGATTTTCATGTATTCAAAAACCTCATTGTTTTTTTAACATTATCATTTCTCCAAAATAGAAGTATATAAGATGTATTTGAAATTATTAAGTCCTTCTTCTACCTTATGTAGATTTTATTTAATATTGTTCAACTATTTGTACTTTTAATTAACCTTTTCTTCTATATTTATGTTTATAAATTTGTCACCATCAAACCCATTCTTTAGTTATTTTATTTCATTTATCATTTTTGATATTTGTATTTTATTATTTGATTCATTAATACTAGAAGATTTACTATTATATTCTAAATAATGATATCCTTATCCAACATTGAGTTCTTTTATAGAAATTACATCACTTATATCCTCAACAAAAAGAAAACCTATTTGAGTTTCATCATCACAGACAACATCACTAATTCAATCACTCATGAATGTTTTTTTATTATCTTTGGTGATTATAATATATTAATCCATGTCACCAGTTTTATCTATTTCATATTCCACATTAATACTCTCACTATTTTAATACATAGATATGAGTTTTTTATTTTAAATATACGATTACTTTAAAACTTTTCATTTCAAATTTTTAGTTGTATTAAATCAAGGGAATTTTTTTTTCAAACATTATATTCACATTTAAACCTGAATATAAACAGCCTATAATTTTCTAATCAACATTATTATTATAATTCTCCTTCATAGCTTTGAATGTGATTTCTTTTTCAACTTTAAATTTATTGTTGATATAATTTTCTATCAAACCTAAATTTTGGATTCAATGTATCTTCATAACCACCATTAAATCTTCTAGCTTCTCAGAAAATATCATCACCATGAAAACACATTCATTCACCATTATAGAGTTTCTTTATAGAGTTTAATCATCCCATATTTTTGTATCTTACTACATTAGTCTTCAAATTTTTTTATCACTTCACTTTTTCACCAGCTTAATAAATGTTATCAAAATTAATGAAGAATAAATTTAATATATTACTTCCATTTAATTTCATAAACTTACTCTATTTAAATGAAGACAATATATCATTCTGATAAGGTTCATCATTTTCAGAACTCTTCTTATATACATTTATAACACAACAATTCATAACATGATGTAGGAACCCATCAATTTTTTATTATAAGATATCAAGATATAAATAATATTATTAATTTAATATATAGTTGTCCTATATATAATAACATGACCCCTCAAATGTGTTTATTTCTTTATTATTTCATGATTTATATTTCTCCAATATATATAATAGAAATTCTATGATAATCCGTTCATCCAAATAGAGTCAAAAATATTGAAAATTATCATATATGACCATAATATATGGTAATATTACTCTAATAATTATTTAAATGACATATACACATTATTGTAATTGACTGCGAGTGGTGGAAGTATGGGGTTGAGGGAGGGGGGATTTGTTATTTAATTTATTTTTTATTTTTCTTGATGAAAAAATCCTCACAACCTATTAATGTAAATTCAGATCACATTCAATAACACACACATGAAGTGAATTGAATATTTAAAAGTTTTACCTTTGAAAATTAAAATCTAATCCATATCTGAATCCATAATTCTCAGAGACCATAAACCCACTAGTATAAAAATGCTGCAGAAAAGAGAAAATAATATCATTGTACTCATGTTATAATAAGTATCATAACCTTGTTTGAGACCATCCTACACTATTAAAATTATAAATAATTTGATAATTCAATATTAATAATGTAAAAAAAATTAATTGAACATCAATTAATATTGTTTTAGTGCCACATTGCTTCCTCTCCTCCAACCTATAATGATGTGGGTTCTTTAGTATATGAAAACATGAAATTCATTCTCCTTATTCTAATTTTTTATCTCTCAAAAATAATTATGATAACATATATTTATATAAATCAATTTTTTTATTTTCATTCCATCACAAATAACCACTCCTGCATTCATGTAAGTCACAATATATGTCATAAAACACCACTAATAAATAAAATGTTAAGTTTAATTTAAACATAAAATATAAAAAAATCAATTCAAAATATTTTCCAAATTATTCTCTCACTTCCCACATCTTTTAAAAATATTTTATTCTCATCTAGGTTACTATTAAATATCAAGAATGAATGGAAATTGACTGAATTTTTAAACAATAATAGTACCTTCTTCAGTCAAAATAACTCTTTCTTTTAACTGTGAACCATTTTCCTCCATTACATGAATCAGAAATACCATTTTGTGATGTTTAAAGTATGATGGAATAACTATGGAATCATCTGAATGGTATTTTTTATTTAAATAATTTTTTATCCTTCCACATATACAATGTGATTGTAAAATAAATCATAATCACGTCTTCACATATGATACTTCTATTGATGATGTCTGCGCACACCATTAATTATTCCTTAATAATTAATTATTATATAGATGTAGTATACATAGAAATGATATGATAGTTACAATAAAGATAAATTCCGTTTAAAAAATAACAAAATTATTCTCCCAAAGATGCAATTTTATTCATACACACTCTAGGGATTAACCATTTTTACACACAAACCTCCAAATATAAAATTCCATAAATTTCACTCAAAAAAATTATGAATTGATTCAAACACCTCAAAACATATAAAAAAATTCAACTCATGAAAATATTTATTTTAAAATGTGAGTTTAGAATTCATTTATACACTACAAATAGAATACACAACAACAAAAATATCCAATTTTCAACCAATTATCATTCCCATGAAAAATTCCAAATGATAGAGGAATCTTTTGGTCTCAAAAATCTCCCATAGTAATCAAAAACTTCAAAATAGATATTTGGATCAAAATATATATATTAATTTTCATATTCAATATCTACCTTTTAATTTGGTTCTAATAAATATTTATATTTTATTCCTTCAACCTCATTATTATTTAAATTACAATATTAGATTTTATGATTTTCTTTTCTAAAAACATTAATATATAAAAATATTTTATCATTATTTTTTGAAGTTATTTTCAATATTTTTTCATTTTCATTAATATTTACAACAGACATATTTTTTCACTTGTAATAAATTGAAATATATCAATGATATTTTTTAAAGGTATGTGCAGAGATGACATACGATTAGGTGTCCTGATGTTTCCATAATTAATTATTTAAAAATTAAGCAATATAATTTAAAAAGAGATGTAAATAAAAATATGAATCCACAGCTGAATCAAGAGTGCGTGGTTTACCCTAGACATAATAAATAATTTTCATCATGGGATTTTTAGAGAAGACAACTGTTTACAGCTACATTAAGTCAATTAAATTATTATTTTAATTAATTCATTTAAACCTAATTACCTCTATATATATCATATTATAGGGAATATCTAGGGTAATATGAATAACAATGGGACTTTTTAAAGGATAATACTACCACTAATTATTGAATAATTGTGATTGGATGAAGTTGATCTTTCAGATCTAGGTGAATTAAGGTGCAGTGAAGATATTAAATCCTCCCCCATCATTGGAAATATTGTTCTTTAGCAGTTATCAATAAAATATTGAGTTAGGAGTATTTATTTTTGGATTACACCCATAACATTAAAATATTGGGAATGATTAAAAAATATATTATATTATTTTTATTTAAATCGATCCTTTTCATGATCAAATGTATCAGATTTAGATTTTTTAATCTAATAATCACTGATGTTCTCTATATATCACAGGGGTTATCCCTGATATATATTTGTTTTCAATGAAAAAATTTATAATTAATTTCCACCCTTTTTATGCTCTTTTCCCCCTTTGGTCTTCATGATCATCAATGTTGTCCTATAAGTCCATGGTTCGTCATTTTTGGGAGTGATTGACTGTGATCAAACCCCCACATCCATAGAATATTACTTTGAAGTGAATGAATAAATTATTTAAAGACAAATGAAGATGTTTTGTGTGGTACGAGTGTTTCCACCATGGTCTGGGAAACCGCTGAGGCAATTAGAGGTTTCACAATTGACAATACTGTGAGGGGCTATGTACGGGAGGAACAAACTACCAATTTCCACCCATCAAAGGGAATGAATCAACGAATTGAGGCTTTCTCCTTTGTTTTTGGAAAACATCAGGTGTGATTTTACTCGAGTGAAAAAAATATTAAATTTTAAGAGTAAATATAGAATTATGTAAAAATTATGACTATATATGTTATATTGGGATGAGCACACACCATGTCATGACCCTCCTGTAGAGACAAGAATTTCTGAGTGATTAAAGTATCACATGCTATGTGTGACCCCCACAGTGTGATGTGGTGCTAGATACATGATGTTTACTCTTGTATAACATGGATGAAGACATGTCCAAACACATCTCGTATAATGAAACATTTCTAGAGGACATGGCCACAGTTCAGAGAAAATGGATAGACCATGAGCGACTAAGAAATACTGTTTATTGCTCTACACACCATGTAGTATTACATGGTATGTGAATGATGTGCTAGTGATGAAAAGACTAGGAAGCAGGGTGGTACAACACATAGTGTGGGCCCTCTACACACATTGTGGGTCTATAACACACCATGTACTTCCTTTTGCAGAAAATTTTACCTCTCATATCTCCTTTTCATGGAATCATATTTTGGAATTTGAGTGGAGTTTGATGAGTATTTTTACAAATAAAACATGATGGTATCCTTCGGAGTGGGTTTTCTAATATTATGTGTGATGTTATGGAAATTAATATTCTTTTAGGATACACTCAATGATTGAAGTGATCAGGAAGGATCATGAATGATATTAACTGGAACCCTCCTGTAGAGTCAAGGCTTGATTTACATACCTACTGATCAAAACCTTATGCGGATTCAAGGAATGATTCTTCTTCTATTGGAGTGGATCCCTCATACTGGGAAAATTAATGATTCCAGAATCTATCTACTGAGTGGAACCCTGCTGTGGATTCTATGCATGAGTCATCTTCCATTAGAGTAGGACCCTTTTATTGGAACAAGGCATGGGTGGATTTATCTTCTGAGTGAAACCCACTTATAGAGTCAAGACATGGTTCCTCTACCATATGAGTGGTAACCTATTTCATAGTAGGGGTATGGGTGCTCTACCATCATATTGGAACCCTCCAACCATGAGAGGGGGCTTTTCCATTGTCCACATTTATAGTGTAACCCTCTTATAATGTCAGTGCATGGGTCCTCTATTATCTGAGTGGATTCCTCTTCTTGGACCAGAAAATAAGTTCATTATCTAATATGTGAAACCCTCCTGCTTTTCTAGGGAAAGGGTTCTCTACATAGATATTATATCCCCTCAACTATGGGGAATAGTGGTGAGGTGTGTCTTCACTTGGATAATTTTTCGGACAGACATTGGTGATGCTGGGAATCATTGATGAGACACTTGAATCTATGGTTACACTATTATCTTGGAATGGGATGTGATATAGAGATCCCACATTCTATATTTTTTGGTTTTCTAATATGAATATATATATATATATATATTGATGTTTTTCACTTCTACCTTTTTATGGTTTGAGCATTCTACTTTTATTTTGTCTCTTATTGTTTCCCCCTTCAGCTTTTGGGAATCCTACATAGAATGCATATACACACCCCTACATGGGATTTTCATGCATGTGTCATGGATTACAATAATGAGGGATAATTCATCGGTAATTTTAGAGGATAATAGTGATACCGTAATGTGTTTGACCATATATGATGGTTTGGGTATGGAGATCTCAAGACATTCTCTATCCGAAATTATGTTTTCTAGTTATTTTCATGTTGGGGAATCATTATTGTTGGGTGTGTATTTTTTCCATCAAAATTTTGGATTATTTTATCATACTCATGAATTTACTAGAGGTTGTGACATTCAATGATCATACTCTATATGTTACTATCATTTATATTCTTTTCCATTGCACTTCTGTATTGATATGGTGAGGTGTGTGATACCAAGTACATGATTAAAACTTATCCCATATTATTTATTGATTTTTATGCTTGTTTTTATCCCCAGGCTTATAGAGGTAGTCTTGAGGTAGTTTCTACATGGTCTCCAATTGATTAGGTGGGCCGTAGTGGTGTTTTTCATTACATGTAGGTATCTAACGGTTCAACCTAAGTGAAATGTTTGTAGTTTTTTGTTCAAATGATAATTGGTTAGGACTTAGGTAAATAATGTAAATTTTTACTAAGTGTGGGTTCCAGTGTAGGGAACCTAGTCCCAGTTCGACATCCAAACGTATCCCTACACTAGGACTCTAATCATGTACATATCATCTCAACATATCGATATTTTTGATGTAGGGAACATTGGTACATGCATCATATATGACTGATTATTTGAAATTAGTAATTGAGTAATCTCACAATATATATTTGCCTATCTAACTATAGCATGCCTTGATTAAATTTTATAGATTCCACCTCAAAGACAACCATCGAGGTTACCGATTCAGGATCATGAGAAAAATCTCTGAGTGATGAGGCCTTAGTTTAGGGGCCATCATGCAGCATCCTTTCTCCTGGTGGATAGGTAAAAGTCCACCTCCTTTCGAGAAACATATAGTACATGAATAGTAGGGTGAAGATATATGCAGGCTTAACTCACTCCATGAGTTCTAGAGCTAGAGGATACTAAGGTTCCATAGTGATCAAGATCCATATAAGGAGGGGGATTGGTTAGGTCTCATGATTTAATATTTTAGGATTATCTAGACATCAACTAATTTGGTGGTTATTCTAGAAACCATCATTTACCCTAGAGTAGCTAGGAGATGGTGGAGTCTAGTCATGCAGATGCATGATGAGTCAACACTCTCACCGACCGACATCCAAAAACTACTTCATAGGAAGTATTACCCCTCATTCTTGATCTCTATTTGGATTCATGATCTTCCAAGGATACAAAAGGGAGCGATGATAGTTTTTGAGTATGTTGTGACATTCAATGACCTCATATAGTACTCTATTGACAAGATACATGATGGATAATTATTGGTGTGTCAGCTTATGAAGGGTCTCTACAGAGATATTCATGACACTGTGGTACCCTTACACATTCCTATTTGTGATTGAGTATGGGATCATGCACTGGTGACTTAGATATTCTTTTTAGAGTGATTACATACTTCTAGAGTAAGAAATGGGAATTTTTTATGCTCTAAAATTTTCTTAAGAAAAATAAATATTAGTCTATTAATTTGGAAAATGAGGGAAAAAATCAGAAGAATAGTTGAAGTGAAAATTTTCAAAGGGGAGAAAACATGAAACATAAATTTATCCCCAATGTGAAACTCTACATGACATTTCACCACTTCTCAAATCCCCCATGAATGAAAATAGTTTGCGTGAAGGGGTGGTTTCGATGGTTCCTGAAAATGAAGAATTTTCATTTGTAGGGAGAGGAGATGATTTCCACCTCTATAAATGCTCCATCACCATGAAATAAATAATTCATCGGGTGAGGTGGTATCATCAGCTCCTGAAAATGAAACAATTTATTTTGTGAGGATAAGCTGTGATTTCCACCCCTTCAAATGATTTCCCCCACTGACTGTGTCTGTCATGGGCTTCTGCCAAACAAGGTTTGCTGCCCACCATAAACGACTATCCATTCTTGTACCTGGTCCCCCTATATTATATAAATATACCCTAAGAAGGACTGAAATAACAAATAGGGGGAGAATGAAATCCTAGATATGGAGAGACATAATCCCAAGTTATGTAGAGCCGAATAAGGCACTTCAAGAACCGAATCCCTTTGAAGATTCCAAATATGTAAACCCTACATAATAATAGTAAACAAGAAATAATAATATAGTTTGAGTTCCAAAAACCAAAAAACCATTCATGGACATAATTACTGTAAAACATAAACAAATACCCCCTCTATGAATGAACTAGCTGTGTAGAAATGAGCTCCGCAGGTGAAACTATGCCACATGTAGAAAAATAATACATGGGTGGAACTCCTCCATACATAAAAAAATGATATGCAGCCAGATCCTAAGCCTGCATAGCATAGTGCTACATGAATTACACACTTACCCACATAGGAACAAGCTACATAGAGGGAACCTCATCCCACATAAGATTCTGCAATACAGAATGAAGCAATATTGGGGACTATGTTATCCACTCCCTTTTACTTCCTTCTGTTGCATCCTTAGCCAATGTGTTTTCCCATCAACGATCCATTCCAATAGCATCAAGAGAAGTCCCCTTCCAAATCCAAATGACATGTATGACAAGATAATTGGGAACAACAGTCTATCCTATTGATTTTTCATACCCATGGTAAGTATAGTTGTGCAAGTAACCCCTGTAATATGGTGCCCCGAGATTATCTTCATGTTTAAATTCCCATGGTAACGAGGGTTATAAATGTAGGGTACTCATGTGAAACTCGCAATTCTAGTGATTTAGTGGAATTGATTACCTTTCCCATCAATAACAGAGATTGATGAACATTCTTTTCCCTCCCAAAACAAATTTTAGGGCACCCCTACCGAGGTAATCCCCAAGCCTTTCTTGCAATATGTGTCACATTTTCTTCTATTCACCTCTAGGATAGATGTATCTGGATAATTCACTGAATGTGACTATCCCAGATATAAAAAAAGAGTGGAAACATGAACCCTATAATCTATTTCTCTCCCTATCCTTTTGGGTTATATAATAATACATCATCGGATAGGGTGATATTGTGTGTTAAAGAAACTCAATGCTTCATCTTGTTTATCACACTGAGCATGACTGACATGGGTTTAGAGGTTTGTGTAAATTTTGATTAGATCATGAATTAGAATCCTCAATCATGAATTCTACATAAATGTATTCCCCATCTACTAGGACAAAAAATGTTACTTCAATATGGTGTAATCCCCTATCATTCCCCCTCAAATGGGAATCTTCTATGACTAAGACCAAATTTCAACCAAAGTATGAGTGGTTTTCTTACCATGTAATTAGAATATTTTGGAAACGATTATGAAGTATAAACCCAAAAACTTCACCCATATTGATTCATTAAGGACCATATCCTTGGTAAAATTATACCCAACCTAGGAGATTATATCTCTCATGGAACCCTCAAGCCACCTTGGGCACAATTCCCACACCATCCTTAACCAGAAATATTTCACCTAGATTTCCTCACCACAAGACATTAAATTGTATGGATCAATACATAAAATATGAATGTAAAAGGTTATGTTCCCCATTATGTGTCCTGAAACTACATGGGCTCTAATTCCACTCATAAGGATACATAATATTCCCCTTTCATAGGTTTTATCACGATATCAAATCAATTTTTTCCACTTGGATGTTGGTGAAATCCAGAGTCTCCCTCTACATGAATTAAAACAAGTATTTTCTAAATAAGTGACCCAGGAATCCAAAACATGTCCACGAAATTATATAATTGATAGAGAACCTCAGATATATACACATACATACTTTGATGAAAAACCTCAAATACAAACAAATGACTCCAAAACCACGCATCTCAATGATTGGTCGGTAGCTCAGGGAAATATGTAATATACCCAATTGAGAATAATCCAAGGATTCATGAACATATATTAAATATACAAGAGAGTCATAGAATATAAAATAGGTCCCCACAAAAGGTTTTTATGATCCAAAATTTTCACCCTCTCGACCATTGTGAATTCATATATATCCTTGGAAAAGTTACCTAGTGAAAGCATGACTTTGGAATGTACAACCATGAATTGTGGATATGAGAACCATTGGATGATTTGTATAAACAAAATAACCCATTGGACACTATTAACAAGTATTGGACTTGACGTGAATGATTTTACGAATATCAACCACCTACAATCAATTGAAGGGGTCCAACACGTTTACCATTAGAAAAAAATTAGTGAACCTAGAATTGATGGCATGACTAAAATAGCTTCAGAATAAAGAAAGGATATAATGATCTATCCACAATAAAACATTTAAATCCTAATGTAAATACTCATTCCTTTGGAATGAAAATGGTGAAACTGATATGAATCCTTAACCAAGGTGATGTTGTTACCCTACATCAGGACCCTTTCGCATGAAAAATATAAAAGGGAAAAATTATACCATCAGTTACAGATGATTTCATGAGATGCTACTTCGATGATGGTTTTTTATTATATGTATCTTCCATATATATTTCATGAACCCTTTAAGATATCCCATCTTTCCAGTGACATGTCAACAGTTTTCTAAGACACACACATCAGTGACCGCATAGGTGGCCGAGCCCTCTAAGAAGAAAAAGACTCCATCACCCAACCAGTGTATGCAATGTTGGGATTCCAATGCACTAGTTTTGGAGTACCATGGAAATGGTATTGTACCTAAAAGACATTCTATTAATGAAGGTTCACCATTCATCCAACCAGTGATGGTCAACGATCTCGAACAGGGTCTCTCCACTAGTTTTGTCCAACCATTTCATGAGCTAGTCCCTATAACGTGAAAATGTGTGCCTCTATTACCTTAGGGAGGCTGATTTAGTTTTTCCAACAATTTAAAACCTACAGTATGGGGTTCCCACACTAGGGATCCTTCCAAAAACCATCACTGCAAACTCTAGGTGGTACAACATCCTCACTATGCATATGATAAATCCCTAGAGACCCCACCTAAAGTCATACGGACCCGGGTTCGTAGGGTGACTTATGAATAGTGATTTCCATAAAATCAGGAATAATCCATCATCCTAATTCCAACCAATGTTCCCCACTATGATAATAAATCAAAAAAATATGAGCGGACATATATTCTTGGTTATAATTATGGTCAAGAAAATAAGATGACATAATTTAGGAAGACACATATCCCTTCAAGTGAATTTCAATCCGACCAGTCAAAAATTATTGAAAATGAATTGAAGATGCCAATTATTTCTACCTATTATAAATCCCACCATAGAAATACTGTGGCTCATTACAGGAAGGAACATACTCTTTCTTCTACCCACAAAGACCTCCGGGAAAATAGAACCTAAACATATATGAAAATGAATATCCCTATCAATGAAAATAAAATCCATCATAAAATACTAAATAAATCATTCAAAAGAAGATAAAAATCCTTAATTGAAAATATGTTTCCCACCAGTCATATATGATGGAAGCCAAATACAAATAGATTAAAATTCCCACAGATGTATATAATTTAAATTAGTCAAATATAATGGAATCCAACAAGTAGATACAAATCCCTTCATATAAGTATGATGCCCACTTGTTAAATATGGATGTAGTTGGAGAAAATATATAGAATACCCCAGTGATATTTCTGGGAAAGACTCATATCCTTTCACTCATACAGATGATCTTTCAGTACATATTGGAAGGAAATAGAGGACTTGAGTAGCCACATATTTCCAATACAACATTAGAATGGTAATATATTCCCGTTCCATTCATGTAAGTCTCTCAACACGTCCTAGTAATGATATAAAATTATAAATAAATTCATGACCGCATCCTGCAATATTTTCAACATGTTACCAAATCCACGACAATAGAAAGGAGTTAGGACCAATACCATACCTCCCCTAGTGGTGTGAATCATCCACAAAAAAATTTGGTCTCTCCAGAGTAGACATGAATCCATTATCCCATCTAGGAGTATCATCAATCAAATTTATCAATAAATGGAAAACTAAACCAGGAAAAAAATACCCATCCCAAATGAGGTTCACCTGTCTACTATAGTGGTCTCTCTAGGTCATACATATATATATACCTAAAATCATTATGCTCTCCATTGTATCCTGGAAGAAAAATGGGAACCACATGAACAAGTACTAGTATATGAATGTTGTATCTCTCAAAAATTGGTCCCAATCAATTGAAATAGAGAACCCTGATATAAATCCAACCAATGTCAACTCTAAAATTGGGAGAAAAGTCAATAAAATGATCTACAAGAATCTTGAATTCTTGATTCCATCAAACAACTATATTTGGTGGATTCAGATACTGCCGCCCCCTCACCAAATTATGTAAGCTTCAGTAGCTATTTCAAAGCTCCTCCCATCAACATTATTGTTATAAGCTCTAAATTTCGACCCCAATATATCGACCACAATGGAATATTTTTGGGCCTGAAATTATCGATAACGAGAGACTATCTTTTAATGAGAATCCATGTAACCCTCCTTCTAACCTGAATACCATACCACAAGATGGTACTCTCTTTAATATTGTTTTCCCTGAAGGTCCTCTTGAGGGTATGTACTATATAAATTATCCATGTATATGGACATTATGTTGTGATAGTTTTACTCACCATTTTTTTCAAGCACTACGTAGGTCCCCCCCCCATATTGGCCAATCATTTCGGAAAAAATGTTATACCATTGTTATTGTCTTACCTGAATGTCCATCCATGGGTATACACTGTGGAAATTACGCCCATGGTCAGGCATCAATTAGTGATGGTAGACATATCCATACGACACTCAATGTGAAGGTCCTCCTCGTAATAAAATTTCATTTTAGCGTGGAGGTACTCCCATTATCGATTCAAGTACAAGGGAACCCTCACATTCTTTAGTGCTTTGAAATATGGGGTTATAAATGATAGATACACTATCAATAAGAAGATACATCTTTTTTCAACAAGGGGATATACTAGGGAAATTACCATCTTCTGACCCACCCCCAGACCATTCAAATGTCAACAAGACCCCCAATATCCCCACTATTTACTACCAAATAATGAAGAAGGTTTAAAATTGGGAAGATAAAGCAGAGGAGTGCTTATCGAAAGAACAAAAATATATATTTCTTTCCAGAAGAAAATTAGACAAGGTTAAAAAAACCAGTCATTTTGGCCGACATACAATTCTCAATTGAACATACCAAGGGACTTTTCTGAAGAATGCATACATAACATCTATCTTAATCCCTAGATGATTAACCACTAATTGAGGTCAAATCTTTTCCTTATAATGGGTAAGATTACCATGTCAAAATTTAGAGAGAGATTCATCATCAAATAGACTTCTAATCCTTTCTGTCTACATGATGACCACAATCAGAGAGGTAATAAAAAGATCTCCAACTAAGCTGCTTCAATGCACTGTATAAGTTGCATCATCTAATTTATTAAGCCCCACCAAGTGTTCCTATTTGGGGATGGGTAGAACAAGGATCTTTTAATTTTCCCCATTCCTCATTTAGCATAACCCATTGGAAATATAATAATTTATTGTTATTATTCAAAGAAGGAAATTAACTGAAATTCTTTATCATAAAAGGATACACGATCAAAAAGAATTTGTCTTGAGTATGTCCCAAAATAATTAGGCTCGACAAGAGAAATAACTTGAGAAACCCATTAACCATGAAACCAATAACATTTAGTTGGCTTATTTATTATGGTAATACAATAATTAAGAATACATAATGTCCTCAAAAATGAATAGTTCACATGCACAACTTACACTATATCTGGATCATGCTCGAATGATAATAAATGAGATCAGGGAAGAAGAAATAGATGTAGTAGTAGGCACCATAAAAGATAATCCCCAACCCACATGATTAGGGGAATTTTTAACACAAAAACCCCTGTAAGACCGAATAAGACTTGCAGTGGAAGAATAACAAGATAAGAGAGGTAGCCCGAACACAAAGGGATGGGGGGAATTTTTGCACAACTACCCACCTAATGGAAATCATAATTTTCCCATATAGGGAGAATGAAAACTACAGATGTATCCCATTCCATCCCTTATCATTACTCATTTCCCCCATAAGGGAGGAATATGACCACGATACACAGAGGATACATCTGATTCACCCATCACCATTATGATCGAAGAGGATCTCATATGAGAATGAAGAGGTCTAGTAAGGGATGAAAATACTCCTATTATCATTCAGTGTAAGGAATGAAACCCATAGTGAACTATGAATTGGTGCACATTGTAGATTTCAACCCCATAGATGGAATTGAAATTAATTCCAATACAAGATAGCACAAAGAGGATGGTTCCACCTGTGATTTGGTATACATTGATAATGACGGTGTGCATTCCCTAAACTAGCATACTTCCTTAAATATAGTTGTAACTCCAATCAATCCTTCACAACCTTCTTATTGAATCTCAAAAACAAAAATGTATATATGAAAGGTCATATATGACCCCATACCATTATATTGATGAGAAATATACTTTTATCTATGAAGAAATATTCACACAGATGGAGGATGAAATGAAAGAGTTGAGATAAATCAATACTGAGTTTCTTCAGGGTAGCCATCCTGTCGAATATGATCCCTAGGAAGACAATCAATGTACAATTCTAGTAGGTGGACCTAATCCACATGGGTTTATCCCTAATATTTAACCAAGTCCATGAAATTTATCGAACACAGTTCCTAGAACAACAGTCTACCATGACCTGATCATTAATAGATATCATGATTTTTCTCAATTAAGGGGACAACTAGAAAAATTCCCTACAAATCATCAAAATATGTCTTCGGTCAGTTATCTTCCACGGGTAATGTTCGTACCAGAAAAATGATCCATTCACCTTGCTACACTGTAGAAAGTCAATGTTCAATAGAAAATACACCAAGGACCTTTCAACACTATCGTGTCATTGGTAGATCAATTGGAATTCATGAAGGATCATTGTGCACTACTATGGACAAAATAGAAGCCTTGCCTTAACTGGGTGAGTGACACACCACCAATTCCAAATTTCAAGAGTTATGTGTTCCCAACATTCAATGGATTCGATGACCTAGAACGAGATATGACCAAATATATGTCTTATTGTTACCACATGATGAGAACCCCAAATAAATAAGAATTTGAAAAACTCATATGCTTCGTACAAACCTGACAATGGTTAGTTTTCGTATGGTATAACAATTTTCTAGTTCGATCAGCTACATGATAAGAGGATATCTGTAAGTAGATCTTATTCTAGTTTAGCTCAAAGCTGTGAAATACAATAGTTAAATAACACTGAAATTGAAAATAGTGGGAGAATGAGAGAGTCTCATAGTTCACCTCTAGACAGAAAGAGATGATCTACTTTTTGAAGAGGACACTTCCCTATGAGTATATGCTTGGTATGTACATTTATAACACATAATATGGGCTACGAATTCCACATGTTTCTATAAATTATACAAGAAGGTTCTATAATTTCTCACCCATTTACCATAGAATTGATCACTCCATACAATGAAAAAAATATCAAGTCTTTGGTAACTCCACCTATATTTGAAATAAAACCCGAAAAGATATAGCAACCTCCGCTACACTTAAGCCCACCTCTGCACCTACTCTATCTCAAAGGATTACACTGTATCTCATCATTCTCCTTGGGAATCTGCAACAACCCCCACCTTGATAAGATTAGTGATAGTTACCTGGGAGAAATAAATTTGAGGAATGGAGGAATAAATTTTTATTTTTCAATGAGAATCAAGTCTATGTATATTTTATAGAAGATATGAATTGTAATTTAATATAATTACGAAGACAAAAAGGTATGATGAGGGCGGTATTTTTGAATGGATAGATAATTTACCCTTCCACCAGAAACTAGGAAACACCATCTATAAGTGATTCATCTTAAATACTTCCTCAAAAAATGGCTAATTCATGGAATGTAAAAATGTGGCCACTTCCAAAACAAATATAATATATTTTTATCATTTACCTTCATGAAGAAGATAATTGGAATGGAGTCTATAAAATAAGGAAGTAAAATTTTGATATTTGTAAGACTCATAATACATGAATCGATATAATAGAATACCCCATGCATAGTTGAAATAACGATCCATGCCACTAGCTAGATTTTCTACACCATAGTCAACGTGATGAACCCCAGAAATCATTTCAAACTATGTTTTAAATAATTTAGAGATGGATAAAAAATAATGGTGTGGAGGTGTTTTAATCTTAGATAATAAAAATTACATCTTCGACCCTATTATACCTTATTCCCTCAGATCTAAAATAATGGACACCACCCACCAAACGACACCACCAAAAGTAGTCAATTAAGAGGATCCATCATTAGATATAGAGAATATCTTTATCTCCAAAATATAATTCACTGAATGGTTACCAACTCTAATGAAGAGTATGTATATAAAAATTTGTTCCTCACATCTGAATGCGGAATAGGAGGAAAAGGTTGTAGGAGTCAAGGATATCCTGTAAGACACAACCGTGGATGAAATAAAAAATTCCTACCAAACCCCAACTCAGATTGTCACCATTGCAGAAATGTGTAGAATATCCCTTTAGGGAGTCCAATTGGAACATGAAAATCCCATTACACCTTCCAAAATTCAACCTGACATGATTATTCTAGAATATCCATTAGAAGAAGGAAGCTCTGGACCAATTCTTGAATCACCTAACTATATTCCTGCAAGCTCTCCTATTGATGCAACAAATTATCCTCCTAGGATTCCAAAACTATCTTTCAAAACAATAATCATGATTGGGTTAATGTCGATAGATAATCCTCAACCATTACCTCAGGTTTCTCAGAATAAGAGGAGTGTTTCAATCTCTGACCAATCTTTTGAACAAAAACGCAAGAGATCAATGAGATTGAACTAATTTGTTCACCGAAGGGGTAAGTATTTATACTATATTTAGGGAATATAACTTTCTCAACATACTCTGGTAACCACATTTTATCCTATTGTAGGATCTATGTCTCTCTCCTCTCTCAAGGGACTAAGAGCTGATTCTTCAAGGCCAGAAAAAGAAAACCCAGGGGAAACCCAAGTTCATGTTGATGAATCCACAATTTCAGAAGATTAATGGTCATAAGATTCAGCTATATCTACACCGGGCTCCACGAAGAGAGATGAAAGAAATGGTATGATTAAATACATTCCTCAGTTTTTTTGTCAAAGTATCCTGAAATAATCAACACTGATATTCCTATTGCTTTAGAAGAAATAAATGAAGACCCATGGTGACCTAAGATAAGTACTTATGTTGACCCAAACATGGAATGACATGTTACTACTGTAAAAATTCAAGAGCCAGTGGAAAAAATGTTAGCGGAGCCAATTTGGGCATCAACCAATGTCTTTTGGATACCTTAAATGGTGATGATTCTATAATATTTCAGGTCGTATATTCTGAAATGATGGACACCCTTAATCCAAATATTGATATTCTAGGTTTTATCGTCGAGTTTGGGAATTTTTATGAGAAATTTCATGGATGTAATCCTTATTCATGCATTTTCCAAACATAATTGTTATTAAGAATGATTATTTATTTCAAAGATCACCTTATGCAACCTTATCTGTAGAAAATTTTGTAATGGATTATCATGAACAGGGTATTACAGTTTATACTTCTCCTGGAGATGGAGAAATAACTACAGTAGATCCTCCATCAAGAGATGTTCCAGAGCCTTCAAATGTAATAACGTAGGAAACTCAAGGAGATGCCCCTTTTCAAGAAACATCTTCTCAAGACACTAATGTTGAGAATACAACGGATGAATCGAATCAAGTAGATGACTTATTATTGGGTAAATATAATCATTTTTCTGAATAATATTTTTTCCTTCCATTTGAAACTAATAATATCCTTGATTTATCATTTAGTGTTATCATATCCTAGATCAGAAGGTAAAGATTCTACTTTACTAAGAAAATTTGAACACAACAACTCTTTAAGCGACCTATTTCCAGAGTACATTTTACATCATGGCAGTTACTCTGATTCATATTTAGAGATGCAATATTCTCTTATATTGTCACATAAGAATACATGGAAGAATATCTAGAGAATAATTTCATAGAACCATTTAGGTGAATTGTTGTCCCATTTTTTCACATTCACATCATTATTATATGTATTGGGATTTGGTTGAATAAATTATCAGCCAGTCTATAATGCCATGAAAGAGACTATTCGCTGACAAGATAAGGAGAATAATATGCGATAAGATTTTCAAGAGTCTAAAAAACTCATCAATATTTAGTTCTTTCAAGCTTGAGTAGCTGAGGTGGAGGTAAATCATAACAAGAAATCGATTTAAATTATCCAACAAAAAAATAAACCATGAAAGAGTAGTTATATCTTCAACAACAACTAGATGATGTTCATAACAAGCTTGATCAGTTTAATAATACATTGGGAGAAAACCTAATTGAGGGGATAACTGCAATTATAACTGCAAAGGAAAAACTTCGTCATGAAGAGGAGTATAGAGTTGCTTAGCTATCTCAACATCAATAAGCAGCTGATAGGACTTATGAAGTGGCTTGATACATTACAAATCATTTAGAGAATTTAATCTAAAACATGACCTAGAGAATCCATTTTTTGGATGGCCCATTAATTTAATATGAATGAAAGAAATTTTTTCATCAATCATTTAAGTCTTCATTATTTTTTTCATAATTTGAATATGAATGGTAAATGATGACAATGACTCCTTTATGTTAAAAAATCATTATTATAATAACAAGAATGAAGTGCCAAAATATTCTAATTAAGCCAAAGGACCTAATGAGCATAATTTTATTGTTCTAGGGTTAAATGTATAACCCAAAAAATATCTTATATTTTGACTTTTTTATTACCCAATATTACAAAAATCATACAAAAAAGTACGTTTAATGAGATGGGACTCAACTTTTGTTTAGAGTGCCCTTCACAGGTTCTCAATCTCATAAGCACCAAGTATTATGTTATTGGCAGTTCAGAGTCAGGCATGTTGGACTATAAAGGGCTAATATTTTGGGTCACAAATAGTTTTAACCATAAATTTTGAATTAGATCCCAAACAAAATATTGTGGCTAAAAAATTGCTTTATTATTCATTAATTATTTCCAAGGGGAATCTTGTGCCAGGATTTTTATGGTCACCAAATTTAAAACCTATATCAACATAAGGGGTGTATTTTCTAGGAATGATGTTACCATTATTTGGAAAACCCATTGTGGGGGTCGTATTATGCAGGGCCAACTAGGCTATATGTTGCAAAGCCAAATAGTGGATCTTTTGACTGACATACATGTTATGTAAGAAACATATGCAAGGCTTCTTAAGGGAACTTGCTGCACTATCAGGAAAAATATTTCATTGATGTTTAACATTTCGATGTTGATAGATAGATGAAAATATTAATTGGGTGACTCAAGACCACAATAAGTTGTTTTTCCATGGAAAAGAATTTTAAGAATGAAATAGAGAAAATTTAGACCAACATAAGTCATGAATAATAAAACCATTTCTATACAAAGATGGTGTATGAGTAATGGTTAAATTTTATCTGATAAAAGAATTTATAATATAATAGTGTGTAGTTTAAAGTCTTGCAGTGATGATGTTGTACTATAAAATCTAATGTCTTGCAGTGAGGACATTGTATTGTGCAGTTTAAAGTCGTGCAGTGAAGACA
Organism: Viscum album; assembly: GCA_963277665.1. NCBI lineage: Eukaryota > Viridiplantae > Streptophyta > Magnoliopsida > Santalales > Viscaceae > Viscum > Viscum album. Next base: position 1,751,853,760 of record OY728128.1, read on the forward strand.
TTGAGTGGCTTTAAATTAAGGTCTTTATCTCTGACCAAAGGTATGAGAAAACTCTACCAATTTGTTGATAATTTGTTTGGAAACATACTATCATATCTAGGTATGGATGGAAAACTTGTAAATTGTGAATTGCAAATTTCTAGAACTGAGGAATCATATGGGAATGTGAGTGAAAATCTTTAGAGGATGTCTTTTCCAAGAACAAAGTTACCATTACATGAAAAACCAATTATGGAGGTTGTATTATGCACGGCCAATAAGGGAATATGATGTATAGCCAAATAGTTGAGTCTTTTTACTCACAGGCCTATTATGTAGGAAACTTATGCATGGACTCCTAAGGGAACATGCTACATAGTCAATGAAAAGAGATCTCATAAGTTTCACGTCCTACTGCTAAAAGTTGAAGAATGATTATAGAGATTCATAATTTTTGAGGCAGAGAGTTCGGTTTGTGGAGAAAGGTACCTGAATATTTAAATGGTATTTCCAACCATGATGTCAAAAGATTCAGAGGAATGTGAATTTTATGAAGGTCTTACCCAAACATAAGATATACGATGTCTATAGTTTTAGGTCATACAACTAGGACTAGAAATGGAAAAAATATATAATATTTGGCCATGTGATTTCAAGGTTATTTCATATTCTATTGAACACATGGTGTGGGAAATGTGGAAACCATGGTCTTGATGACGTTAATATTTTGAGAAAGATAATGGAACAAGTATACTTGAATGACTGTTTTAAAATACATTTTATTGTATATTGTCATCAATGATTAAGGGGGAGAAATATAGTATAATCAACAACGAAGTTACCATTATTTGAAAACCCTGTTATGGGGGTTGTATTATGTGGGGCCAAATAATCCATATGCTACATATCGAAATAGTGGAATATTTTGACTAACAGGCATGTTATGTAGGCAACTTATGCAGGGCCACCTAATGGCACATGCTGCATATTAAGGTAAAAGAGATCTCAGGTATTAGAAACTGGTTCACCAAAAACCGTAAGAATGATTATGAGGATCAGGAAATATTCAATACTAAAAGTGTGAAATATGAAAGGGGATAATTCTCAACACACATGGGAAATATTTGAACTGATATTGGGCATGATTTGGATGTCCTTTACATAGATCTGACTCGCATGTAAAATGAATACATTCATTGTTTCCTCTGAATTAATATTGTGATGTGCAGTTTGAAGTAATTCAATGTGGAAATTTGCACCCCCCCTTAAGGAATTAAAACACCGTATTATATAAAGAATCTCCTTATCCAATTCCTAAGCTCACATGATCTATTCTAGGTGTGATAAACAAAGAGTAGTAATGATATCTTTTATAATACAATGGAGACACATATATAGAATGGGGGGTGTCAGATATCCATATAGATTAAAGTCATGCGGTTAGGATGAAAATGAACCGATGCGAAAGGAAGGACATATTGTAATTAGATAGAGGGATAAAACCTAAGTTTTAGTATATGTCTAGCTATGGAATTAATCAAGTCAAAAATATATTTTTTAAAACATTTCCTACGAAGATTCAATTCATATACAAGAAATAATGTTTTTTTATCGCATCTTGTCCCAAAATTGAAGATTTCAGGTATCTCTACATATCTCATTGAAAATGAGAATCAATCTATATGTAGTTCTTGACATAATCAATACTCACCCTAATTGAATTTGACATGAAGAATGAGATTTTGATACGTTCTAAACAAACTGTAAATATAAAGACCTAAAATGGTATAGGTACCAAATCATATATTCTAAAGATACACTCTTTATATATAGGATTCATATACAGGAGGAGAAAATAAAAATAAGAAATTTTATTGGTTACGGTTGGGCCCAAAATTGGAGATTTTATCCATGTAAACATATCTCATTGAAAATGAGAATCATGCCATACGTAGTTCATGAAAAATGTCCCTATGAAGATCTGACTCAAGCATAATGATAAGAGGGACTCATATTCCACTAAGAAGTAGCAATGATGTCAATGATGTTTTCTTATGGAATCATCTAACGTCAAATATAAAAAATGTTAGTTGTAAAAATGATTTCATGCAGTATAACATCATGTGACATGGATGAAGATGATACACATTTTATCATCATACAGCATGTACACTTATGGTTTTTATGCAGTTTAATGTCCTAAAACTTGGACATTGGGGCTATGCAGTTTAAAGTCTTGCAGTGAGGACCTTTTTCTACACAGTTTAAAGTCTTGTATTGAGGATGTAGATGTGTAATTACACAAAGTATTTCTTCAAGAATCTCTCATTGTTTGTAGTTGTAATAAGCTCTCCATCCATTGAAATTAATTCATAGGATCCATTGAATAGACCTTATGTATGGAATATGGTCCTTCCCACTTTGGTTCATGATTTGGAGGTTTCCTTCCTGGTATCATTAGAGTACTAAGGACCAATACCATTTCTTCATGATGTAATTAACGAAGGAAAAATATCTTATTAAATGATCACACTATTCTATTCTGATAGAATTCTAGATGATGCAATGTATGAAATATTTTCTCATCAAATCATTCCATCTCATTGAAATATTTCAGAGACCTATTATATGTAGACAACTGATCACAGATTAAAACTCTATGTGAATGAAATTCTATTTCAATTAGTAAAACAGATTCAGTTCTATATACCTATGAATAAGGATTTTCTTGGGTAGCGGTACAAGTAGTTGTTTGATAAGACCATAAACCATTAAAATGTTTATCAGGCCATGATTTATTCTCTTTAACCACCATCTTCTGGAGTATATTTTATATGGTCTTATTAAAGGCCTCTATCTGTCCATCGGATACTGCATGATAGCGAGACGAATAGTTGGACTTGATATTACGTTCCTGATATAACTTTTTTACTTCAATGGAACACTAATTGGTGTCATTGTCCATAAAAATAATATGAGGGACACCAAATCTGGAGATGATATTAGATTTTACAAAAATAGAAAATATTTTAGCTCTGACTTCCTCGAGAGGTATTGCCTCAGCCCATTTAGAGAAAAAGTCAGAAGTAGTGAGAATATATTTGAACTGCTTAGCCATGGTAGGAGGATAAGCCCCTAATACATCCATTCCCAATGTGGAAAATGGTCAGGATTATTTATCCTTTTTTAGAAAATTTGGGGGGTTGATGAATGAGGTTAGAATTCACTTGGCATGGATGATGATTTTTAGTGAAATTTGTACAATCCTATGTCATTGAAGGCCAAAAGAATCCAACCCTTTGGATTTGAAAAGAATGTATGTGCCCAGATTAGTGGTAAACACATGATTTTGAATGTACTTCATTCCTGACAACATCGTTCTCTTCTCCATTAATACATATGAGGAGAATTCAATCAAAAAATTTCTTGTTGATGATCTTTTGGTGGTCTCAACTATCATAAATAGTAAAATTTGCCACTCTTCACTGGATCTATTCCTTCTCAGCCCTATTTAGTGGAAGTACCCCATTATGACGATATCCTATGATGGATGTTCTCCATCCCATGGTATGACCATATGGTTTTGAAATAGGTAAAATTTCATTAATTTCATCAATTCTGGTTTGAACAAAAGGTGATACCACACGACGATGGGCTATGTTGATGACTGTCTCATCCCTATTTGGATTTGGAAAGGTTGTAGCTAAATCAGATAGTGCAACTTTTTGGGAATTTTGTGATTGGAGGACATAAGACAATGTCAGATCTGAGGGAAATTTAGCCATTAAACCTCTAACATAATCACACAAATGAATTAATTATTTTTTATAGAATATTTCAAATTGATTTGTTTGATTACCAACACTAAATCATATTTTACCTTTAAATGATTCATTTTCACCGGAAGTTCCAATTCCAATCGTATGATAAGAGATTGATATTTAGCTTCATTGTTGGTACCACCATACAATAATAAGAATGTATAAAGAAATATTTCCTTTTTTGGGGAAATAAGTTCAATTCATAATCCAAACTTCTTGAGATTAGGGTTTTCAATTATCTTTCCTGTTGGACTTCTGGAAGCACCATCCAAATAAATTTCCCATGTTTGGGAATTTTCTTAAATAGAGAAGACCTCTTTATCAGGAATTTTAGTGTTAAATGATGTATCTTCCTCAGATGGATTCTCAACAAGGAAGTCAGCCATATATTGGCCTTTTATTTCTTTTGGAGGTAGAATTTGGTTTTCAAACTGTTGAAAAATAACCACCCACCATGCTAGACGCCTTCTATGCATAAGATGACTGAGGATAAATTTGAGCAGGTTTTTGAAAGAAACCAATTGGACCTCATGATTTTTTAGGTAGTGCCACAATTATTTTTACTGCAAATATGAATGCCAGGTAGCACTTTTCAATACTAGAATATTCTTTTACCGCATCAAACATAGTTATACTAAGATAGTAAAGATAGTTTTTATTCCCATCATCATTTTTTTGGGTGAGGAAGGCACCTAGTGATCGCTCTAAAGCTATCACGTAGATAATAAGTGGTCTTCCTTCAATAAGTGACATTAATACTAGTGGGATCAAGAGATATTTCTTGAGGATATAAAATTCTTCTTGGAATTCTTTGGTCTATTGGTAGGTGACTCCCTTTTTCATTTATCTGGTGAAGGGAAAATACTTACCTGAAAAATTGGAAATGAAGAGCCTAATATAGGCCATGGGTCCTTGGATTCCTCTTAATTTTTTCAATTTTTTTAGGTGTCATACCAAGGATTGGTTTTGCTTTCTCAGGATCATCTTTGATACCATGATGATGTACAATGAAGCCATGGAATTTTCCTATGGTTACCCTGAAAGAACATTTTATCCGGTTCATCTTCAAAACTTATGGTTGAAGATTATTGAATATATTCTCAAAATCATCGAACTGTTTGAAATTTTCTCTTTATTTGACCACAAAATCATCAACATAACATTCAAAAAATTTCCCTAAGAAGGGGATGAAGATATGGTTCATGGAACGTTGGTCTGTTGCACATGCATTTTTTAATCCAAAGGGAATTACCTGATTGAAAAATGCACCTTGTAGGGATATAAAGGATGTAGATTCTTCATCCTCTAGGTTCATTGATATTTGTTTATTCCTAGAGTATCCATCCATGAAGGAAAGATCTTCATATCTAGCTGTTGCATGAATAAGATGTTCTGTAATTGGAACTGGAAAATTGCCTTTAGGAAAATGACTGATAAGATATCTAAAATTAAAAGAGAGTATAATATTCTCATTATTTTTATCACTAGGAAAATATTGTCCAGACATCTAAGATATAGAACATCCCTGAAAAATTTATCATTTATAAGCTTATCAACTTCAACTTCAATTTTAGAGGCATGAGATGGGTGTGTCCTTCTTGTTGCTTGCTTGAATTCATGATGAACTTTTGGAAAACCGAAATGATGGGTGGCTACATCAGGATTAAGACCTAGATTTTTTGTATAATTCCATGAGAGTATATCTCAATGTTTATTTAGAAAATAAATATACACCTCTTTCTCTCTAGAGGACATGGACACACTAATTAAAGTTTGGTGTGAATCTTCTTCTGTACCCAAATTTATTTCTCTAGGCTAATCCACAGTGGTAGAGACACATTTTTCAAATGATGGAGGAGCATCCCCAATATCTTCCTCTTATTCTTCATTATGTGTTACCTCTTCTATTCCCACATTAATAGTAAATAACAAGGAAAAAATAATAGAGGTAGGAGAGGAATTAGTATTTGAACACTACAAAGAAGAGGCAACCATATCTGACCCTACTAATGAAAAAGGGTGTTCTTGTGAAAATAAAGGGGTATTAATGGATTGAGAATCAACATCTCTTTCTTCCTATAGCATTGCTAAAATTTATTCTGCATTGATTGATGATATAGAGGCATTTTTTAGTTCAATGGATGGAATGAAAACATCTCTATTAACGATTTCATCATTTCGTAATGGATCAATAGTTTCTTCAATGTTATCAAGCTCAGTTTCCACAATTGAATTTATGGGAATTACTGGACAAGTCTTTGGATTTGGTTTTACCCTTTCAGTTTGATTGATAGGTAACACATAATATATACTCAATTGTATGAATGGATTTGTTGGGATCTTCTCCTGTACATTTTGAGCATTCACTCTGGTTATGTCCATTATTATGGTCTTCGTTCCTTTTGTGTGATAAAACTATGCCTCAATATATTGTGATTCCCATGTTTTGAACAGAGAATTGTCACCATACAATTTCCCAATTTGACCATTGAAAGTGTGCTTTAGACATTTCTAGTATGACGAAGGTATTAATGCATGTTGATGTAACCAAGGACATCCAAGAAGGATATTGAAGGCTTTGTCCTGACGAACAACCATGAAATCAGATTTAGATATAAGATCACCAAATTGACTTCTGAGTGTAATCTCACCTAGAGGTTATTATTAATTCTTATTATATCATTGCAACATTAAGTGGAAGGTGATAAGTCATATTCAGTCAAACCCAGTCGTTGATGTGTACGAACGAGAATGCGGATGACTCTGGAGACATTATCAACGAAGGCTCGTTGAATGTCTACATCATTGAACTTTCCATAAAAATAAAAAGGTTTGATGTTCCCATGCACCACATGGTCTTCATCTTTATCTGTAAAAGATATTACTGCATGACATTCTGTAGGATCGTTCTCTATATGGTAAACCTCAACAGCAGAAAATTCAAATTCAAACTCATGAGGATTTGAGAAAGCATCAATGAATGCCTCTCAGAGATATTTTGACAGATTGAAAGCATCCAATACTGACAAATTGGCCAAAACATGGGCAAATTGTTTCAAGACATCATAATTTGGGTCCAATGTTTCGTGTTTCCCACCATGGAGATGTGGTTTTATAGGTTCTCTAGAAGTTGATGCTTCTGTTGTAGATATATTCTATGTTGGATCAGAAGCTGGAAATACTACTGGCATTAGTCAATTAGACTGACTAGATCTATTCATTTGCTGAGAGGGAGAATACATGACTTCTAATCAGTCTTCCCATATAATTGTGTCAGAACCGAGCATGCCTTTCATATAAGAAACTCCTTGTTCTCATTGTGCCCGTTGAAGGTCTCTTCCATGAGTTTCTTCTGAATATATGGTTCAAGAAGGGGTATAGTTAAAATGGTGGTTTCTAGAATTCTGGTGTCTTCCCCTATATCCTCAACCTTGGCCTCTTCGTCTTATTCTCCAATTAGTTACATGGAATTCTGGCTCATTATAATTTGAATCACCATTGGTATAAAGATTTTTTAAATGAATAACATTAATAGAAGCAAAGATTAATTATTCATCAATTGAAAATTATTCAAGATAGGTTAATTCTTGTCATGCTTTTTGGTGGGGTAGTTCATGTGCTTTTGAAACAGATGGCAAAAAATCTTACAGGGTCAAGGATAACTTTGGCATTGACAGAAGATCATCTTCTTCTGAATGCTCTTTGTCTTTATGGTCACATTGATTCTTTGAGGAATGGCCTTTTGATGATTATGATTTTGTTGTTGTAGGAGTGGAAGAAAACAAAATTGGTTATTTCAACAATGTTTGTAGAATGACATGAGTCTACTTGATCATTTTCTTGATAATGCAATCATCATATTTCTGCACACTTTTACTTTTGACATCATTCCATTCTCCCGCTTCCACTAGATCGGTAGCAGTAACACGTATTACATGAGACGATGAACTTTTCAGTATTACTTGTCTAGAGTCTACGATCTTTTATAGAAGGAATTTGAAAACAAAACACTCCTGAATGGGGTGTCCCATCATCTGGTGAAAGGAAAAATAATTCATAAGATCTTCATCTATGTCTTTATATTTCATCTTCCGCATTGGAAACTGAACAAAATTGTTTTATATGGTTGACATGAAGTAACTGTGAACTTGTTCATTCCGGAAAGAATAATTATTATACTCAAATTCCTCAAATTGGATTCACCTTGGATCTCTTTGATCATCTTGATGAGACTATCGCTGCTGCTGATGCTCGGGAGGCAGAGCCCTTTGGTATGATGAGGGTCTTGATGTACAAGAAGGTATAGGTTCTTGTTTGAGTGTGACTATATCCACTTATGCTTTTTCTATCCTCCTCCCCAGAACTGATGGAATTACATGTGTTTTTGCCTTAGCTTCATTAATAGAGTCCTTTATCTGTTGAGCGATTGAAGTAAGGTCTCGAAACCCTCCTGTGTATTTTATATAGATCAATGGTGTGCGTAATTCATCACTAATATTTTCCACTCTAATTGGTAGATAATCTTCATGAGGGAGTTCTAAATATAAATAAAATGTTAATCATTTCCATAATGCAATGAAATCTGAAAATCTATCATTCCCCCTTTTTTACAATTGATAAGATCAAAAATTGTCATCTTTGGTAGTGTTCATCTAAATTGAGGAATTATTATTTTATAAATATCATCCCATCTAGTAATTGATCAAGAATTTAAATTTGCATACCAGACAAAATCTAGTCCTTGTAATGACTACACAAAAAACATAATATTAACTGCTTATTGTTGTTGAGAAGAACTAATCATGGGATCAAAATGAGAAACAAAATGTGTTATGTGTTATTCAGGATCTCCCGATCCATAAAATATTGGGATTTTGGTATTCAAAAAATTTGGTGGGGGGGGGGGGAATTACATCCACCCAGTTAGGGTAAGATCTATTTTCCTACAGAAGTGGTGAACGTCATTCCTTTATAGCTTCCAATCAAGTCATTGATGCCTCAATTTTGTCATAAGCATTTGGGAAGCATCTGGATGAGCTAGCACATGTGAAGGTATAGCAATGAGTGGCTGAGCTGGTGCAATGAAAAGTAATACCACTAATGGTGGTGTTGATATCTGTCTTGGATAACCCACAGAATAAGGCCTCTCAGGATGTATATGGTCCTTCCTTGATTGTGTACCCCATGGACAGAATTCAATATCCACATTTGTAGTTTCTAAAAATCCTCTTTGCTGAGGAGCTCCTATAGGATTTAAAATTTGAGGACATTCTGTGGGAGTATGTCTAGTAGAATTTTTTTTAGAAGTAACTCTATGTTGTGTATTTTTAACTCCTTCATTTCTTCTTCTTGATATGAAAATATCTCTTCCGGCAAAAGAGATTGACCTTCTCTAGTGGAAAAGTGAGATACAATATGACTTTTTGCCTTTCCCCTTGTTAGATTCCTTCCAGAGAGGGGGGAGTTGGATTTTTTATGGAATACCTAGATTCTAGGTAATCCCTTAATATCTGGTACACACATCAATATCATTTTCATTGGTGTGTACCGTATTATGGACAAGAACATGATATTCCGATTCCCCTGAACTGGACTTATTTTTTGGAGGATCTTCTACAATGGTATTAATAACATTCACTGACACATAATACATTGATGTTATTCTGTCTGCGTTTCTTCTATATCGTCTCCCTTTGTGTAATCCATGATGCTCCATTCCCCTATATGATGACTTTTGTGGAACTTTTTAGTGGACAGTAACCCAAAGGGAATCCTTGTATATTTGATTTGTATGCTTTCCATATGGTTTTTCCTAATCTGGAGAAAACTGAATTTCATTGAGGAGGGGATTACAAATATGAAAAATCCCCCAGCCTTGTAGGATGGGTCTGTTCATATTCTTCTTCTCAAAATCATAGAATATTGTTTAATGAATTTGAAGGTTGAATTAAATGATCCCCCAGCCTGGAAAGATAGGGTGATTCTTAAAATGCTATGGCTGAAATTCTTTTGACAGATCATTTAATTTAGTGGATTTTGGTTCGGAAATTATCTAAGTGCTTTGTCCAAAAATCACTCAAATCACCTATTTGGGAAGGTCTCTATTCTATTTCAGACATTTTCATCATCTGATTCCTGCTATCCTATAAATAGGATGCTCTCTCAAGATTCATAGATGGATGCTGTAAATGCAATTCAACAATTTATTTTCTTTGGGCCTGATTCTGATGAGAACTTTTTGAGGCCTGTTCTTAAGCGTACATTTGATTACATACAAATCCTATTGATTGTGGCCGAATATGGGCAATAACATTTCATGAGACCACTTTTGGTGTACATTGAAAATATTTGAGTGCAGGGAAATGCAAGGCTCCATATGCACCCCATCCTCGAATACAAACAATAGATGGGGAATCAGAAACTAACTTGAATATCCTTTTTAGAGCATTGAGAAAAGTATGCTAAAGGGTTCTATGTTGTTTTTCAACCATTGGCTGTTGGGAAACTAAGAGATATGCCATGTCAATATTGCACTGCAATCCTTCTATCACCTTTATATGATTTCAATATTCATCATATGGTAATACTTCGATTTTTAAATGGCGATGAATATTCCATAAGATGAGGCGAATATCATGAATGTAATCTTCTATCATCATTTCTTGAATGTTATAATGAAAGTTTTCCAAAGGCCAGAACATGACTAGTATTTCTCCTTTAGCTAATTATTTCTTCATGTTTCACACATATTCATCATCTTTCACTAGAGGTTTCTCCACTCAATCTGTCTAGAGTGGATGATCTGTATTAGAAGAAAAATGACCCTAGGGAGGTTTAGAGAATGACTATTTCCTTAAGATGTCTTCTGGTTGAGAAAGTGTTTCACCCATAAATGACAAAGCATCAGACATGACGGGCCATGTGTTTTCAAGTGCCTCATGATAAGAGGGATTTCTCATATCTACATTTTCCATTATTGAATTGTCTTTATAATGTGAAATACTACTGTGGAGAGGTTTTTTGAAGCTAAATCCATCATGGGTACGATCACCATGATGGATTATAGAAAGAGATAAATCTTTTTGCACCTGGTCTTCTTACCACCCTGAGGGTTTCCATGGCTGTCATTTGAAAATAAACACTCTGGATTGACTGATGTTTCATCAATAAAGACCCAATGATGAAGTGTCTGATGAGGAACTTCATAATTACGACTACCACTCCCAAAATTTGGTAATGAGAGGGTAGGATCTTGATCAGCAATAGATAAATGTTTAAGGGATTCAAGAACTCTTTCATTAAGAGGATCAACATCACCACTCCACACTTGATTTTCCTTCACAGCATAATTATGGGGGTGACTTGTTCTTGGATGTTCTCTTATACTTAGTTGGGGCCACATGCTGGGAAAAGTGGTTATCATGGGAAGGTAAATTTTCTTGCCTTAAATTTTTTACCGGAAATGACCGATTACCTGCTATTGGAAAGGGTATATGTTCCCGATCTTGTTGTCTGAATAATATTGTGGAGTATATCCCATGACCCTACTGGACTGGAAGAGAGGTGTGTATCTACTCAGGGATGGCATGCCGATGTGTCATACCATGTGTGGGGATAGATTTATTTTTCGGTTCCCCTGATACTACTAAAGTAGTTAAAATATACTGGCATGCTTCAAGAATATGTGTAGGGATTTGCATATGTCCTTTCACCATTGATAGAATATTCTTGGTGACTTCAGCAGCCCGAACATGAATATACGTCCATTCCATATCGGTATTAGGTGTATGTGCCTGCTCTACTCCTCCATTCCCTCTCAATGGGTATTTACAATACTCATTCATGGGGGTAGAGAGTTAGGTCTGCCCCAAATTTTTCATCAGATCTTTCCGACTTACTTCTCTGGGTGCTGCCAAATGATACAGTTGGCAGTATTGAAAAACATGGGTAGTTTTATGTGACTACTAGCTATTTTCCACCATGTATAGTTGATAGACATCCTTAATACCGGTAGACAAGACTGCTGTCAGAATTGCTGATTGTAAACATGTGTCTATTCCTGTTTACCAGTTTTTACAAAATTAAATTGGAGAGCTTCTTTAAATACGGTCAGAAGAGTCTACTAGATGGTTGATAACTTATATGAAGGTGTATGTTCCTATTCATGGTACTACATTGGTTTTATCTGGTGGTATTGGTGGGTTGTTTTTAGATGAGTCTGCTGAGTAGAAAAATTAAGACGGACGGGTGTATGTGCCTGCTCGCTGTTTTCCATAAAGTTAAATTAATGAAATTATCTAGAGGATGCATAGGTGAGAAACTGATCCTTGTTAAGTGTACGTTTTCCCTAGCAGTTCTTCTTGTGGGCCCGAGTCTAACAGACCTGTGCCAAACATCTAGAGGAAACCCCCCCATAATGCTGGGGGTACACTACCGTGTGATTCTGGCAGTGAATGCTGGTGGGAGTAAACCGGACGGACTCCTTCATTATTCTATTGAGTCCTTGAGTTCCCTTTTGATCCACATCCCTGAAGTACGGGAGAAATTTATTATTAGGTTCTGGGGATAAAGACCCATAATAGTTGGAGATGGTGTTTTTCACTATTTGCTTCTTGATCATTGGTCGTCTTGGCCAGATGATCGAGGATTGTTGTTGACCTGGAGGGCCTGTCGAGCAGCCTCTAAAGTCGAGATAGTATCATGCTAGGGATATTCCATTACTATCACATTAGATACCCAATTTGGAAGATGTTGGTTTTGTGATAACATACATTCCAGGGATGGAGATCTATCTTGAGCAGCGGTCTAGAAGTTCACATATGTTGTATTGGCGAAAGAGATTTTTTGGATTGAAGGGAATTTTGTTGAAAACAGAAACAAAAACAAGCTATATTAACGAAATATCATTTCATATGGATACATTCATGATTCATTCCTTTATTGGGACATCGTTTATAAATTTATAGGGGCCTAACAAGTGGGTAACATTATTAACATGGTTAAGGATTCACATCGGGTTCACCGTTTTAGTTTTTTAGTTTCTTGAGATGTGTGTTCTAGTTTTAAGAATCATGGTTTCCAGGAGGTTTCCATTGGATTTATTCAAGGAACAAGAAACTTCCAATAGTTATTTATCCAAAGGAGACTTTCTATCCAAAGCATGCATTCATTATGTTTGAGCTTTACGATTCTTAGTAACATGCATTGGTCGAGAGGATGGGAGGTCGGACTCATCCCACCCTTTTGGGGGGAATTATTGTCTACTATGGGACTCTCTTTGTAAATTTAATATATTTTCGCGAATCCTTATTAATTGACCAAGTATATCATAAGTATACTTTGGAATTCACAATCACGTATTAACATGTGTGAAATTTAGAATCATCATTATGCATTCAAGGTTCTTTATTAATAGAAATATCTATATGTATTAGAGGTCTTCCATCAATGGTATCCTTTAATATAATGCATAGAGATTTTTTCATCATCATTGTGATGATACTGGTTTTTAAGCCACTCAGTAGGGAACTCTATAATATTATTTTCATCCATGGAGACGATGGTTTGGTTTGATTTTTGGATCGTTCCCATATGATGGGCAACATACGTATCCATGTGATAAGAACCAGAACCCTCATAGTTTGGTGCCACTGAATGGAACCATCATATCTTTTGAATTCATGTGATAAGGACCTCTAAGTAGAAGGTTCTTAGTCAAAACGTATTGTCGGACTTATGCTGATGTAGCCCAAGGAACTTGGAAAGGATATGGGTTTTCCTATAGGATCAAACGCTGTTGGGAATATGGCCCAAGGAGGATAGGGTTGATTTTAAGTGTTGGGTTTTATCCTCAAAGAGTCTTCCTACATATCCCATATATATGGTAATCAAACAGAATGTAGTTTGATATGTTTCATAGGAGAGTATGGTCATTAGAGAGAAATCAGTTTGGGCTTACTTCTTGAAAAGGATGCCTTGATGACATGGGGGTTTAATTTGGGGTTTATTTTTAAGGAGGATGCCTAAATTAGGGGAATTATGATTTGATTCCTGAAGAGGACATCCAGTGAGCCCAGGCATTGATAAGGATTCCTATGTATCCTAGTTGTGATGGGAATCACAGTTTTCGATGTTCCTTCCAATTAGTGCTTGTGCACATGTTGTAACTATCATGTATCTCTAAGACCAAGAGAGTCATGATCGATGTGAAAAACAAGAGAATGTGAAATATTCAATAGTGACACTTCACAATTTTCCTACTCCACTGATGGAAGAGGGCGTGTCGACCATCGAAAATGGCGAGGTGGCGAGCTTTCCCTCAGTTCTATTTATATTGGTCATGGGTTCAATAAACAAAGAAGGGATGAAGGTGAGGGAATTATAACAGGATGTATGCCCTTCAATTGATCTAGTTAGGGGTGGGAGACTTTTTCTATGCTTGCATGAAAAATTAATTGTGAACTGTACCTTCCCATACTAGAGACTTGAGGTTCCGTGTCATCTCTTTGAGAAGGGAGAGGTCAGATTCCAACCTTCCTCAAAACCGGGAACTTCCCCACACTGTTCCCGGTATAAAGATTCACGTGACTAAAGATATACAAACCCACAAACATCCCATGAATCCTAACCCCATTGTGAAAAAATGTGTGAAACCTATGACTGTAGAAATACAAACCCATATAGGAGACACGTTGATGTGTGTTTCCCGAAGGATAGATAAGTCAGGAGTTTTGGTGAAGGTCTCAACTTAATCCCTTTCAGATAAGGGAACCATGGAAGGAGATACCCGGCAATGAATGGATTTTAAAAATGGTACTTGAGTTGGTCGCGTAGGTCCCTTGCGCATGTATGCCATGTAGGTACCTCACATTGATGTACCATGTTGGTATACCACACAGGTATGGCATCTTGGAATACCACGCAGGTATGACGTGCAATTATACAACACATGTATGCTGCGCTGGAATACCACACATCTGAATGATGACTGAAAAATGTGTTTTACATAGGAGAACCAAAACTATGTAAAATTTTTTAATGTACTGTTAAAACATTCTTATCCCTTTTAATCTTCTCTTCTCTCGTGGTTTAGAGAGCTACCTGAGACAATTTGAGAGATCTAGGAGAAAGAGCTATGCCAAGGGAGCTTCTGAGAGTCTTTAATTTTTTTCTATCCTCAAATGGGGATCATAAGGGATCTGTTTATTTGGAAAAGATGGGGTATGGTTGAAGAGATGTTTCTCTTGCAGGTCCTTCACATAGCTCCGCTGTGCAGGTACTTCGAATAGGGGCATAGAGATTATTCTGGCATAGATCTCTGCTACGTAGGTCAGTCACATAGCCGTACCGTGAATCTCTTCTACGTAGGCCTATGAAGCTAGTCTATCATGTTGTTCTTTTTTCAAATATCATTTGGAGTATTTTAACTTTCATTTGTACTCTTCGAATGTTATCTCTGGATTTGAGATATCTTGGGTTATTTTCATAGTTGTTTCATTTTCTTATGTAGTGTCAACAAATTCATAGGATACTTTAATAGTAAAGAAGGATTTACATGCTAGGGCCTGCAGATCCCACTAGTTAGGAGATGAGTTTTTCCAAAAAAATATGAAGGCTTGGATTCTACTGTCCCACTCTAACACAAGACTACACTAAATTCAGCAAAAAGTTCCATTATTTCTAGGATCACACAAACCTCATTCACTAACCCCTATAGATATATCACACACCTACGTACTCTTTCCCATTTACATATCGGTAATGGACATCATGGGACCATATCCTCATCCATGGTCAATAAATTAACTTATATTCTCAAAATAGCCGTCTTCTTTTCTAAATGGGAAAAGGTCGTAATCTTCAAAGAGGTTGGGGTATAAAAATTTTCAGTTTTATGAAATCCATCATCATCACTCGATTTGGTCTTCCTTATACTATACTGTAGGAAAATGACACCAATTTCTATTTTGGTGATTTTGAGAAACTATAGAAGGAGTATGATTTCATGTCCAATATTTCATCCCTCTTCCATGGAGTGGATTATAGACATATAGAGGCATTCAACAAGACCATATCCAATATACTCCAGAATAAGGAAAAAAATGCATAAGAAGTCATGGTCGAAATATTTAATCCATAAACTATGGGCTTACCTATCTACGACACATGCTGCCACCCAAAAAACCCCATACACATAAGTAGATGGGATAGAGGTGGTCAAACCCACCCATGTTCAATTTATATCACTATAAATTTCGATCTATAATCAACTATCCAAAAATTTGAAATACTAATAAATATTAGATGATTTGGAATCACTTGATAAAAAGATATTTCAAACCTTTCCCTATTTTTAGGTTCACCAAAACAAGCTGGAAAAATTATTTAACCATAATGTTCACCTCTGGTTGTTCCTTCAAGATGAAATGGTGTTGGTTCTTACGACATCGATTATACATGGATCAAATTCTTGAAATCTGGAGCCAAAATGTAAGAGACCATATTCCAAACATAATTTCTACTTCAATAGATTTTGTTTGTTGATCATGATGGATGGTCAGCTTATTACAAGTCCCACTAATTCACGGTTCTTGAAAATGAATTTCATTTGACCACACAATATTTTATCCGAACCACATGAAGCTGTATTGTTCTACCAATATCCTAGATTCATGATTGTAAAATGTAAAATTCCATTAGGGTATCTGCATCTGAGAGGTAATCAACTTTGGAATTATTCATCTACCATTCCACAGTCACGAAATACATACAACATGATTCAAATCCATAAGGTATATTTAGTGATGCCCTGATGTCATGTATTTTTTCCAACCATCATCAATGAAAAAGGAAATGACTCCCCTACTTGCGTTGGTCCAAAAAAATTTAGGGAGATTTTTTCAAGAACATCATACGACATGATTCCTATTTTCATGAGATACACAGTGACTCCCAAATATTTCATCTTCAATCCCAACTATAAATTCACACAAATATTTTGTCTCACGGGATGAGTTACCTTGGGGAGTGTGTTTTGTGGAATAAATCCTCATAGTTTCTCATTCATGTGATGTAATAGTATATACACCACGAACCTCATAATGTTTTCACAATACTGACCACATGATGGAAACCAACATGATTAATCATTTTTTAAATCAGCAATTCACCACACTAGATAAATATTCATGTGAGAGAATGATGAAATGTATGTGTTTCTTTGTGGATAATTCATATCAGGAACTATATCTGGATTAATTTCCATCCACATGGGATAAAAAGAAATTCATTAATGCCATGCCTCGAGTCTATCCACCACAATTATGGAATTCCCATATCCTTCTTCTTATCAGCTCAATGTGGTAGAACAAACCACATTCACACCTTATTTCGGGAATATATAACACATATCATGGTATTAGATGTCTTAGAAATGGATTACCCATATAATCAAGGAACAACATTCCCCATCAGATGGTCATAATAGAATGACCATAAAAGGAAGAATGGGTATTTCCACTTCAGATCTGAAAACCTAATGTCTTTAACGCATAATATTAAAATACATGGTACTTCATGAAATAAGTGTGGCATGCCTATTCCTTTTCCATGATACGTAATGACGCCTAAGAATAATGTCATAGTCTCATTCATGGGTAAAAAAATATACCACGATATCCCATGAACAATGTTCTATGGAGGAATTTTCAATTTTGGGTTCCCCATTCTAGGATCCATTAAAGAAACAAAAGTGACCGACAACGTATGAGGGAGATCTATATTGGTAATTTCAATAGGCATGGTCAATCATATTACTAATTTTTTTTATGTTCATTGACATATCTCTTCCATTAATAAAACTCTATGCCCTGAGGAATTTTTGATATTTATAAACATCCTTGGCTATAAGAAATTGAGGGATAGAGTCTTTGGGACACCAATGTTTCACTATGCACAATATTCCCTAACTGGATTTGCACATGTTTCGCACAAAAAGGCATATATCACAAAGGAAAATTCATCATTATGAGGTTATTTTCCAATCTCCATACTGATCAATGGATTCCATTCTCTATATCATTTCACTTAATCCATGAATCCCTAGAATTATTATTTACACTCTCTTCTACCTCACTTATGAGGAATTTAAGAGTATCCCAAAAAATAAACCCCCTATCACTAATTAATTTTATGAACAATGTTCCTAGATGTATGACCTAGAAGTTCAATACCCCATATTGTTCTTAAAACATAATGTTAAACTAGATGGATGATCTTCTAGTCACATGAAACAAAACTATGAAATTCTAAAGAGCAATATTTTTCTTGATTTCCACCCTTGAAAAATACGAAGTGACACATGGGTTTATAAAATTGGTTCTATCCACATAAATAATTAAAAAAAATTACCTTTACTATAAAACGGTAAACCAACATAGGAAACCCCATAAAAGATACATAAATATGGAATTCTTATTTAAATGAGATACATAGTGACACCTGGATCCCATAACAGAGGCTAGACAGAAGAACAAAAAATTCACTCTATCCTATACTTGAGATAGATTAGTATGGAAGAATCTAATATGAGCCTCACTGACTTCATGATCTAATATCTTAAGGAAAATTCCCTTCATCCAGAAAAGAGTTAGATGGTAGTATAGGGAATCCTTCCTAGTACTACATACGACATATTTTATTCCCTTTCAAGATATATATTGATAACCATATATCTAATTAGGTACAATAAATGAAAAAAATCTTTTACCGATGCATGGGTAAGACAAATTCTTGAAAATTCTCATAACTCTATAAGGAAAATGATTATACCAATTTCTAGGAAATCATGACATAAAATGATCCCTTCATATTCTGGTATTTTTCTTCTGAAAGTCATAATTTGTGTTTGGAATGGTATTAATTATCATAAACTTACCTAACCATCAAAAATAGAGGGATTTTTTTGGGGGAACCATTTTATGACTATGCACAATATTCCCCATAGATATGCATAAATTCCCAAAGAACACTTCTCAACCTAATAAAAATTCATCCCCATTAGAGGCTTTTCCTACCTTCATACACCCTATAACACATACATCCCAAATCACTCCATGGATTCAGAAACCACCCAGATTATATTTTATAACCATTCTACGTTCATACCTTAAAATTATATTAAATTCATTTTTAGACTACCACGATAGGAGAAAATCATTTACCCCATAGTCATAATAATGTGATTTTAAAATTTAAATCGCAATTTTCCCGATTGAATGATGTTAAACTATAGCATTATTTAACAATCATTTATTCATGAAAAATTAGTTTTATTGTGGATTCTAATTGATGGTCAAGGAAATTAAAATGGACCTTGTAATTTTCAAACACCATTTCCTTAACATGTCACACCTCATGTTATTGAAAATTTGAAATTTACATTAAATTACCATCCAATTTGAACTAAAGGTCTAATGTATTGAGAAAACACTTGTTTGACTATGTATAATATTTCCCAGTTCAATCTACATAATTTTTCCTCAAAAAATATCTTATTAATCAAAGAATAAATTTTCCTTAAAAGAGGAATTTCTTACCTTCATACTCTCTTGAAATATCTTGTTAGAAAAAGAATTTACAGTCACTCCTCAGTTACATTTCCCATATCATGTCTCAGATCCATAAACATAAAACATTGGTAAGGAAAACCAAAATTCATGTCTAAAAAATGTTACGGTATTCCTGGAAAATGAAACCTATTGGGGCCAATTATCCCTAATTTATTTTCAAAGCTATTGGACCAAAGATATCAATAATGTTTTTCCAATTTTAAAGAATTTAAATTAACCATGGAAAGAGACCCAAAAATTTCCATAATTGAAAAAACATTCTTAAAAATGGATCCATGTGTAAAATTCATGTATTAGAACACAAAACCTATGATTTTAAGGGTTTATGAAAAATATGAAGCAATTAATATTTAAATATGTCCATGTATTATTAGGTAAAAACAGGAATTGGGAGGCCTAATAAAAATTCAGTGTGATACCTCTAAGCCTACAAAACAGTGGAATTATGAAAAAATTAGACAGATAACACAAATGGAATAATGTTATTAGGGTTCTTTCATATGGCCATAAAAATATTAGAACAATTATCTCTATGTACCACAACACAAGAAAAAAATTAGGGCATTTCATGATTAATTCGATTGGTTTATCTGAAATTGTTATTAAAATAAATGTTCAGTGATGTTTATATTTAAGTTGAGACTAGATATAATCAATAGGTACTGTAGGAAAAGATAAATTATAAGGACTAGAAGGAAAACAATATTTCAATTATCTTTTTAGTGGGTAAGGGAGTAGCATACATATCCCTAATCCCCTGAATGGTAATTAAAAAATTCACTTTTTACATTCAAAATGTCGTAACATCACCTAGTCTGAGTCCAATATGGATTGGAAAATCTCCAACAAGGTGGTGGATTTTTCCTCTACAAAGGCCCATTGTTCATCTTCCTTCTTAGGCACATAAAATTTCGAATTTTCATCCTCATATAACAACAAATTCCTTTTATCAACTTCCACCTTGTTGCACACCAATTATTTCTTTAGATATTCCATTTCATGGTTAAGCCACTCTCACTCATGAAAAAACTACTCCACCAAGGTCATTTACTCTATAATTTCACATTTTATCCTCATGGACATACCAACATGGTCATCATATTAATCAATAAATAATTTCTTATATGTGAAAAGATGATATGTGGACTCTGTAGTAGAAATGTGAGAGTGGAGTAGGCCGTATATTTCCCGATAAACAACCAACAACTTCAATATAACATAGATAACATGGTTGAAGAACCCCCATACCAATGAAATTGAAAACATGTTGTATTATCTAGGAAGATTGATAATCATGTTTTGAATGGGTTTTTGAGAAATATGCTTCCAAATGACTTCCCATATTCTTCAGTGAGTAGTATGAAGGTTGGCCATAACTATCTGTTCTGCCTCAGAGTCACTCTCTAACGGAAGAATATATTTATTGATAAGCTCCACTATAGACGGTTTGGATTAAGAATCCCCATCATGAATCAATCCTGTAATATCCACTTCCATCACAATATTAGAAGATGAAAGGATAAGAATGTCAACTACCACCACTAAAAGTGGTGGTTAGAGTTTTTAAATAATAAAATGAAAGTAGACAATGCCCAAGTCTAAAAATATAAAATTAAAACAAAAGAAGAAAAAATGGAGAGCTACCTTCACCCTCTGGTTCATTATCACCCTTGAGTACCAGTGTTTCATCATCACCTGTAAATTGGAAGGGTATATTCTCAGTATGTGAACGAACCATATGATACTATAACAAGACCCACATAGAAGGACCATACTAATGTAGGTCTGTTGTATCCAAAAGTTCACTCACAGAAAATGTGTCAAAAAAAAAATTCATCACCATGATAGGGAAAATGGATGATTCAAACTCTCTTTGAGCCCTAGTCACATTATCATACATGGATTAATCCCTGGAGGAGAAAAGTAAACATTATTAGTAGTAACATTTACCCCTAATGACTGTACCGCTATAGGGGAAGAAGTCATTTGGTCCATAAGGGTTGACCCCATAGGGCATGAGATTTTTTAGGAATCCTAATTCATGTTAGGAACCCTATATATATTTTCTACTTGTAGAAAAATTTCTATATTTTTCTCTATAGTATTAGAATGAAGTCGATTAGTTGGTGCTTCAATATATGAAGACACTCCTACTATTGAAACAGAAGTCATTTCACCTTGAGGAGATATCATCCTCGGGATTGGAATCCACCCAGTAAAATAAATAGGTTTGGATTCCTTGTCCTATCTACAGATAACCATAGTCAGTACCACCTTTACCTCTAAATATTTATTAGCTACAAACCCCTGGGTGAGTGTTGTCCAATTACTCATTATACATTCACCAAATTATGTGCATGATGATTATTCAGAAAATGAAAAACATAACCTAGAATATGAATACGTAAATTTTAATAGTGGCCTATTAATCATGAATTTATATGTTTCAACAACTGTTATGCCTAATGATTCAATGTGGTTTTCCACAGGGATGATCTATTAGAAAGAACTTAGTGTGGGGCTGGGAGAGGTAATTCACCAATAAAATCTAAAATATTGCCTCCATATTCACTATATCTCTTATGGAACCCCCTTTTGTGAGCCCAACATATAAAGGGAAGACCTCCATAACTACAGTTCCCACTGGGGTGTATTCTATAGAAACAACAGTTTCTTGGATCTTCGAACACTCCTACAAGTTTGTGAAATTAGGGTTTTCGGTCATGATGACAAGAAGAATATGGAATGTTATAAATAACCTTAATGACCTCTTTTTCAGTATCAAATATCTATGAAATTATAGCCATATATTCTAGTTGACTAGTCTAATAAGGTATACCCATGAAATAGTGGAGGAAAGTATCTATATCTTCAATATATGTCTCCAACTTGCATGGATCCTCATAGGATGAAATTCCCACTGGACAAGTGATTTATCTAAATCCATTAATCATATGGGGATCTTCTTGAAGCATCTCCCACACATCTTTGGTAGATGTGATGGTCCTTAGGGCAACCCAAGCCTTAAAAGACCTAAAAAAGCCACAATATTGTGGATGGTTAATAATGGAGGGTCTACTTGAGGAAGTGATGTAGATTATGGTTTCCACAACTTCATTATACGCGCCTCATCCCCTATTGAACCCTCTAGGGTTGAGTGCTTGTGAGACCACATTTGAAAATGAGGAATATTCCATACTCCGGTGTTGGTGGGAGGTTTGACATCATCAACATTTACATAAGCATGTCTACCATCATCATCATTAACCTCCATCCTCATCATGGAAAGTATTTGATGAGAGTTTCTATGACATTTGTTTAGGGAGTGGGTTGAGTTGTCAAGGTCTCAATGAGAGAAATACACCTTGTCATGGTGATTATCATAAAATATTTCAAGAGGAGATGAGACATAACCATACCCTGTAAGTGACACCTCCTTTTACTACTAGAAATGAAACAAATAATGATTCTGATGGGACCTCCTCAAGGAGTTCCATTATCTCTAGAATGATTGGAAATTGGAATTTGAAGGGATGAAAGATTGATCCTAATAAGTAGAACTGACATCTTAGGGGGGTAAAACCATGTCCCACAAAAAATTCCTATGAGGTTTAGAAATAAAGTATTTTCTAGGATGCTTCTTGGGTTTATAAGGCTTGACTATTTTATTCTATTTCTTATATCTCTAGATGCCTCTCTAGCCTCAAAAATCGTAATAGGTTTATCCATTTAATTAATGGAGTATGATCAGTTTGTAGTCCCCACAAAGGATATGGTATGTGAAGGACATAATTCTATGGAAGGAGTAAGTAAGATTGAGAAATGGGTATCTTGTCACGTAAAAATTATCTAAATCTGCTAAGATATCATTAAATTCTTCTTTGAACATGAACTGTTATGGATCGATGGAAGCTTAATCTAGAAAGAAATGAATTGACGAGAAAATATGTGGGGTGAATACCCCTCATAGATAAGTTCCCCATAAAATATGGTAACTAAAATTACTTCTCATATAGAGAAAATATATCCTTTCTCTACAAATTTCCTTGATATAACTTTTTCCAAGGTACCATAGGGGGGAACATAAGGATCATAACTAAAACTGCCATGGTAGTTAAATTGTTCCTTCAACTCCCACTAACTCCATTATTATGACTTTACCCCACAAAAAATCTATTAGTATGGTAAGATAGTAGCTCCATGGACCAGTTGAGTGTCGATATATGTGTATAATCACATATGAGGTACTACCCAACACTAGATAATCTAAAAGGGACCACTAGTCGGGGTGGGGGCCTCCTTTCACTAATATGCCTCAAAAAATGGTAGATCATTAACAATAAAAGGATGGAAAGATCAATACAACAACCAGTGGACCATTGAATCACCATGATGAAATTAGTGACTCTAACCCCAGTATCAGAATGATGAAATAGTAGAAGATAGATTCTTAAAAACATGGATATAAAGGATGCCCTTTTCAAATATCTAGTCATCGTTATGGAGAATCTCCAAACCTCATTCACTGAATTTACCCTCTTAATGAATGGTCTAATAAGCACCCATATACATTTTAATTTCAACATGTGGTCATGTTATCAGTCTCCAAATGTTTGGATTCGGCACATTTTTCATAGTGAAGGTGTTAATCCAATCAGAAAATGGACCACCTAGGTTTGGGAAAGGATCCTCTTTCAAAATGACCTTTTCCAAGGAAATGAGTCTTTTGGATAGACTAGGAGTCCTCTCTCATCATTAAAAGATAAATAGGGTGTCATAAATTCATCATAGATTTCACCAAAAAATGAACTCCAAAAAATACTCAGACATCGCAAAGGCTAAAGTCGACTTCCCCACAAATAATGTGGAAGGTGTTTGGGTTCGGGTTCCACCTGATCAATATATGTGATATAATATTTTGACCTCAATGGGAGTAGTTCAATGAAAACTAGACAAAATTATATAAAACCATGTCTTTCAACTCAACTTTGAATCCGTTACATCTTTGGAAGACCCAAAAGGCCACCCCCAGTCCAAACTGAATGAGCCTCCAGGATGAAGGTCCCATTTTGTTGTCCACACCTATTTCATGTTCATTGTGGCCCTCCACGTAATGTTGTGATAATAGTGAATTTTTCAATCAGAACCATACACAGTTTCCTCTACTAAACTAGGATCATAATTCCAAGGATATCCAACAGTAAGAGACTCTTGGATAAATTCTCCCCTTTCTGAAATATTGGCCCCAAGAATGTTTTTGTTCTCAAAAATTCAAGAATCGGGTTGATTTGTTGAATGTGGTTCTAGTACAGCAGTGTTAGATGGAATCCAAAATAGACAATGGGGGAACCTATCCAAGTATATTTATACACTTTTTCTATCTCTAAGAAGTCATACAAGGAGATGATGGAATGGGATAATGATTATTGTGTTTTCAACTGAATCGATCATAGGTAAACTCTTTTCATCACCTCCCAAAATAGTAGTAGTTGTAGTGGATGAAAAAACAGAAGTAGTAGAAGAAGCTGGTGAAAGTTTTATCCTATTGTATAGATCAATATTATAATTCAGTTTAAAAATTTTTCACAAAAAAAAGTATTAAACCCATAGGCCATTAGTTCGTAGATGAACTTTGACAGTGAACCTACCGCCAGTGAAGTCTCGCGTCAATGATCCATCAATGATCATTGTTTGGGAAATAGATGAAGGGAATAGAACATTAATCAATAGACATCAATGAATTTTTTTAGAACATTTCATCTTCAAAAAATCATTCACTGTATGGTGAAGATATGAAATTACCATTCGTGGTTCAATCTTTTAGTTCTTTGGAAAAAAATCTCAACTTGCAGAAAAAAGATGACTTGAAAGGATATGATTTGTGGAAACAGTATAATTATGTGATAATTTGAGAGGGTACTGAGTTCACTATGATATATGGTTGTATAAAAATGATCTAGACCCCCTATTTATAGTTATGATCCCGTCCAACAAGTCCACTTGTATACTGAAAATCTATTCAAAACTGGATCACTTTCAACATCAAAATAGACTCCTCTTCATCCTATATATAACAAACTCTTAGAGGGTTCATTTTTTGAATCATGAAATTTCAGAAACAAAATCAAGATAAGTCCATTAATTTGGAAATGGGTGAATGAAAAATCTGAATAAGGGTTGAAGGGAAAATGGTCAAAGGGAAAAAATAATGATGAAGAAATTGCTATGTGGACAGCCTCTTTTCATGACAATCTTCCCCTTCACGATTCACCCATGAAAAAAAAATTACCGAGAAAGGTTAGACATGGAGGAACAAAAAAATAATCATTGTCATTTTCAATGAGAGGTGTTGCTTTTTACCCCTGTAAATGATCCATCCCCATTAACAAAATTGTTCATTGGGTGAGGATGTATTGTCAGTTCCCGCAGTCTAAAGAATGTCATTTGTGGGGCTATGTAGTGATTTCCACCACCATAAATGATTTTACCCACTGGGTAAGTCCTTTAAGGGCTTCTTCCAAAGATTGTCCATGGATCATTAATGAAGATTATCCACACCGATACATGGTCCCCTACTTTTATATAAATAGACTCTAAGGGGGACCAAAATCACAAACATAAGAGTGTCAAAAAATATTGAGAAAGAGATATGGATGATAGATATAATGTGAGATGAAGTAACGTACCGTGATAAACAGACCCCCTTGATGATTCCCATTAGGTATAACCTATTTTATAGTAGTAAGGAGGAAATAAAAAGTCATATGGGGGTCCATGATACCAAAAACCCTTTACATACCTAATAATAGAAAAATGTAAATCGAAGGGACCCTTTGTGAATGAGTAACCCACATAAAAAAATGATATGCGAGAAAAATCCTACCACATGTAGAAATATGATACATGGGTGGAATGTAGTCCCCTATAGTAAATATCACATGGCTAGAGCCTTATTCCACATAGAAAAATGATACACAAAAAGGCACCCTTACCTATATATGAACACATTACATAAAGGGATCCTCATCCCACATAAGTTCCTTCTATATGAAATGAGTCATCCTAGGGTACTTTGTTGTCCATTCCCTCTCACTCCCTTCGGTTGTACCATCATTTTAGGAACTGGACCCTCCATGAACCATTCTAATGGCATCTATACAAGGACCCTGGAAAAAACACATGCCAAGTGTCATAACATGAATGGGCACATCAGCACATCCTTTCAAGTTTCATACCCATGGTAATAGGAGTTGCGTGGGTAACCCCCATAGTAAGGCGCCCCCCCCCCAGAATATAATGATGTTTACAATCCAATGGTAAAAATGTTTTCATCCTTGGGGTACTGTCATGAACCTCTCAATTCTAGGGATTGAGAGGAAATTCTGGCCTTTCCCTTGGATGAGGGATTGTGGTGAACATTCCTCTAACTCCCAAAACAAATTTTGGGGCACTCCTCTAGAGGAAAGCCCATAAACTTTCTTTAAAGAGTGTGGGAATATTAATCCTATTCACCACCATGCAGGAGGTATCTAAATGATTCACTTAATGTGACTATACTACATATTAAAAAAAGGCAGGAAAAAAGGATCCCTCAAAGACCTTTATTCCACACTTTGGGCTCCAGTATAATTCATCGGCCAATAGAGAGAGATCATGTGATCATCAGATCTACCACATTCTCTTTCTTCTCACACTAAGAATGAATGAAATGGGATTAGATATTAGTGGTGATTCTAAAATCTACATGTCTCCAATAAATAAATTGGTTTTTCTCCATAGATGTAATCCCCAACATCAAAAACCAAATGGGCCTCATATAAAATGTAAGCCCCAATCATGACCCCTCAAATGGGAATATTTTATTTGTGATCCCTAATTTACACTAAATTATGTGGGATTTGATTTCTAGCTAACTGATATACGTAGGAAACTTTATAAGGTCCAAACCAAACATCTACAACCAGCTTATCTACTTCGGACCGTAACCACTGTAAAATCATGCCCCTACCTGGGAGAATACATCTCTTCAGGGCTCCTCAAGCCACCTCAAAATATTCCCCACACTATCCATGAATGTAAATCTTTTTCATGGTCATCCTCACTATAGGAAGATAAAAATCATGATTGTATCCCCACTACATGGACTTAATAGTTGATGTGACCTATAAAATGGAACCGAATTACCTGGGTTTGGATTCCTCTCATAAGGATACAAAGGAAGCCCATTTCATGGTTTCGATACCGAAATCAAAACAAATATTTTCCCTCTAGATTATGGTAAAATCTAGAGTTCCCCAGTTTATGGATTAAAACATATATCATCATAATAATAGACTTTATAATCCCAAAAAATAGTAATATTGATAGAGATCCTCTGAAAGATACAAGTCCTTCCTTTTATGGAGAAACTTGGATAGATATATTTAATTTCAAACATATGAATGCTAATGTTTGGTTGTTACCTCAGGGTAATATATAATATACACATCTTGGAACGAAACAAGTATTCAAGAACATATCTTAAATATATAAGAGAGTCATGAAATAGGAAATAGTCTACCACAAGAGGGTGTGATGAGTCTAGATTCCCATCATCTTGACCAATGTGAGTTTCTAACTGTCGTTGGAGAAGATACCTAGTAAAGGTTTTCCTTTAGAAAGTATCTCCATGAATAATGTATATGAGAAGCAATAGGTTTTTATAGATCAAAAAAGACCATTGGATACTGTTCAAAAGGGTTCTACCTGAGGTAAATGATTTTATAAAACTAAAATCCCTACAATCAAGCATCATAGCACAACAAATTTTCAGCCCAATAAAACGGTGAAACCAATTTCAATGACTTGACAACATACCATGATTTAAAAGATTGTAAGGATATAGTTACCGGTATTCACTGGAACATTTAGTTCCTGAACGAAACATTACATCCTTTAGAATCAAATTTATTTGGATAATTCATTAATATTAGCTAACAAGAACCTATTTTCAGGATCTAGGAAAAACTGATATTCTCAGAAATAGAGTCAAGAATGTTGTTAGAAAACACAGGGACCAAAAAGAGGACTAGGAGTTACTAAAGATTTTATTATTCTTGTGATTGGGTGAGTTTAAATTGAATGAGATTTCCTAACCCAATTTAATGAGTAGGGACGAAATATAGTGGATAGAAAGTAATTTTAGAGGAAATACCATGATCATGGATCACATAGACTTCACCAAGGTGGCCCCCAAGTAGGAGGATATGTTAGATGAATAAGTGGGGATCTGATAGGAAGATCTATGGGTGGTGTAATCCATTATTATATCCTTCCACCACCACCACTAGGTGGCCAATGTCAACATCAGGGTAATGGAATGCAGTGCCCTGGGAAGCTGTAGGATTTGGAGGAATATGAACTAGTAACTCGTGAGATGATTGGAGGTAGAATATATTTTTATTATACTCTTTATTTTTTTAAACTATTCATATTTGTGAGTCATTAATTATTTTATTTATTCCATTTGAGAGATATGGATCCCCCAATTGATGTTTTGACCCGACCTATTTTCCATGAGGTTCCTTCAAGGAATGAGTCATTGATATAATTTATCTATCGAGAATGTGAGATGCCACTCATTGGATAGTGTCTCTCGGGGGATTTCGTGGACATTATGAGGATTTATTGTGGAATAATCATGTGTATGTATTGGTTGTTAATGGTTAGAGCCCATATTAGTTGTAACCATTAACGATTTTGATGCCTCTGCATTGATGGGACATGATTCTCTTTTATAAGTGAGAGAGATGTTATGGTTTAGCTTGTGAGTATTATGAGTAAAAAGGTGTAACCCATAACCCATCAGTTTTTTGGTGTATCCCTTGTCATAGTGGGATTTTCAATCATCTGGATTCCTTCAGTCATGGAGGATTATATGGTTATCTTCCCCAAATTAGTTTTAGGGATACATCCAAGGAGGTAGGTAGAGTTTTTCATTTAATTTCACCTTAAGACCACTATGATATCCTCTTTGGAATATCATATGTCCCATTCCTATCCCTAAAAGCTACGATTACAGTTGAAGTACCTTTTTTATAAGGTTCCTTTATACCCAATGTCTCCCCCTGGGTAGCTTTTGGTTTGTTCGTGAGAATGGTGGATAAGATATTACATCTTCAGGTAGATTATCATCATCTGAACTAGCTAATAATAAATAAATAAATAATTCTAGATAAGAATTTATGATCTATTTGATTATTTGAGATAAATGAGATTTTTATTAAAGATCCATCTTAGGTTTTTCTACCACCAGTTGAGTGTTCTTGAGGTAGATATTCAAGACCTAGAATTTTGATGTCATTACAATTATTTTGATTTCAAGATAATTCCCTTTCGTGTGACAAATTATCACACAATTTTTATGGGAATTATTAACTAGATCATCCAACCGTACTTGGACCATTTTTATTTTCCTTCCTGATGACATAATGATATCCTTTGTGATATAGGAGGAGCATATTGAGCACTTTATGATGGTCCAAGAGTTGATTTTTGAGCACCAGATTTATGGGAATCTCTCCATGTTCCATTTCTAGATCCAAAAGGTAAAATTTATATGGAATTTCATTTATGACCATGGTTTACCAATATACATGATGAAAAGTGTTATAATTATTTTGTTGGTTCCATCCATGAGCATATTATAGGTGCTGAGTTGTCTTGGTTTGTAGGGGTACTTCATGAGGATTTTGTTAGACTTCTGTTGAATTATAGCCCCTTTGATAACCATAAT
This sequence comes from Viscum album, assembly GCA_963277665.1. Taxonomy (NCBI): domain Eukaryota; kingdom Viridiplantae; phylum Streptophyta; class Magnoliopsida; order Santalales; family Viscaceae; genus Viscum; species Viscum album. Next base: position 1,751,883,963 of record OY728128.1, read on the forward strand.
GAAGAAAGGGTATCATTTTACCTAGACTGAGATGTTATAGGGATCCTTCGAGGAGTTGAGGCTATGGATGACCAGTGCTACTATTTCTAGACTACTATAGGAGGGAATGGAGTACACAATGTATTTTGATGCAACTAGAGGTAGCATCATCTATCTGTTGATATAGAGGCTCCTAGAGATCACATATGTGTATAAGAAGGTAAGGTCTTATAAGAAAATCTACATGTCCTTGGACATAGAGTTGACAATTATAGTTTTTAATGAGAATTTTGAGAAACTATATTTTTTAAGGGTACTTTATTGTTTTCTAAGACCATCAGAGTCACATGTATATCTTCATAAAGAGAAACCTAAATATGATAAAGTGGAACTGATTGGAGTTATTACTGTACTATGACTATGATATAGTATATATTTTTTGGAGGGAATCATTTGGGTAGATTCCATTAGCAATAAGTCTCATTATCACCTAGAAGAGTAGAATTATGAGTGGTTGGCTTCTTTCCCTTAGACCTTGGTTGAGGAGGAGGGTGTATCTTTTCTTCAGTAAATGGGGATGAAAACCCTTCTTCTCCAGTGTGTTAGAGAGGACCAGCTGGGACACAAGGACCACAACATCATATATGACTATATATTCTCATGGAATTCTACAGATGTATTTTTATGGATGAAATCACGTCATCCTTTTCCAAGATGGATGGTGGTTGCAATCACAACATGATAGGGGGTCATAAGGTTGTCTGAATGTTATTCATTTTTTGTATATACCAGTGTAAGGAATATGTAAAAATTTCTTAAGTTGTAGTTTTAGTGGCATGGAATGGGGTAGAGCATGACCGACTTTGTCACTTGGTGCATCATATGTCCATTGGTGAAGGATGAGTATTGGGTTATGGTTGGTTTTTTAGCCCCTTGAGATCCAATAGTGGAAATGGGAGGACATATCCATGGAATTTATGATAGTGAATTCGTGGGAAGTGCGAGTCCTTGATGCTAAATGGGCGGTATGTGAATAAGTTATAATGTCAACACACATATTTTCTATCAGGGATAAGAGTGTGGTAGATTGTTCGATGAAGTTAGAAGTTCATGGGATTTTTCGTCATCATGACATTCCCTCACCGAGTGTCTCCAAATATGATGTGTAGTTTACATCATAGTTGTGGAGAGGACTGTAGTATTCAGTCAATACGTAGATGGGGATGAGTATAGCCTTTCTTCCTCAGAAATATGGGAAGGCCGAGCACAATATATACATATTGGAGGATATTATGAGGGATTCCATTCTAGACTTTGTTCAGAGCTGGGAGATTCAGTTACCCTTAATAGATTTTTCTTATAATAATATCTATCACAATACTATTAGCATGGGACCATTGGATTCCATGTACAAGATACACTTAAGGTCACCTTTATATAGGATTGGGGTAGGAGAGGTATCGCTTGTCGATTTAGAGATGGTGCAGGCTATGAAGGAGATGGTATAGGTGATTGGCGAACAGAAGGAGGAAGACATAGAGTAGAAGAAATATTATGTAGATTAACTGCATAAGTTCATAGATTTAATGTAGGGAGGCCGAATTTAATTTATTATATCCCAATTAAAATGATTTTAGTTATTCATATAGGGAGTCAATATATCCCCATGGTTTACCGGGACATTAGAGATGATGTAGAGGTTTAACAAGGTTTCTAACTACCTCGACATACCCCCACAGTTACAACATTTTAATGAAATCATTCATCTGTCACTAGTAAGGTGATACAATTATGATCCTAGACACACTATTGACTGGGGCATGATATACATCGAAGGTGGATCCACATTCTTGGAGAACATTATGGAGACTGAGGATAAGCACGAGAGGATCTTTCATTAATGGACTATTCATTTGGTTCGTGTGCTGTGGTAGTATGTGAGTATACAAGGGAGCTTCTCATAACAGAAGACCCAGATGTAGGATCACTATCACTAACTTTTTGATCATTTTTTTTATAATGAAAATATTAAAGGCAGTAAAAATTTAGACCCTCAATTTTTTTAGATTGTAAGACTTCGAAAAATATAAAGGAATATATTTAGAGCCACGCGCAGGGACAATGCAAAATTCTGAGGTCCATTGTGCCAATATTTAATTATACAAAAATACTAATTATATTTTTTTTATTAAATGCACACAATTTTTCTAAAATAATAGAATATATATTAAATAGTATCTCTAGTAATAACTATAATACCACTATTGAATCTATATGGTGGGGCTTATCATAGGTGGGACATAGAATTTGTTGGTGCGGAATGTTCAAATAAGGAGATCATTGGAGGGTATGTTAAGTTAATCAATTAATTATTATAATTAATTAAATCTCACATAATTCCCACTATAAATATCCTGTTATGGTGAATCTATAGGGTTATCCTCATAAACATAGGACTATTGAGAATAAAATTCCACCAACCCTCATTGGTGAATTTAGATTAGATAATGAAGAGCTTCCAGATCTAGGTGAATCATGTAGAAAATAATGCAACCGATCATTTCCCATTATTTGGGAGTCAATAATTCAATATAAATTAATAAAATATTGCAGTTGGAATTTTCATTTTTGGATTAATCATTTATTATTATAATATTGACCATCATCAAAATTATATTTTTTGATAAATGTTTAAATTTTGCCTTTGCATGTTCCTGTGTATCATATTTTCATTTTTTATTTGATTTATCCTAGTTGTGATAGGTTTCATAAAAAATTTATCCATGATCTATATTTTTCAAACATGAACGATTGGAGAATTATTTTTTCACGCTAGTTTATATGTTTTCCACATTATGTATTCACGATTTTCATTTTTGGCCCACAGGGCCACTATTCAACATTACAAGGTGGGATGAAGCATGTTCAAACCACCAAATTTGAGGTACATTCACATATGATGAATAGATTAATGATTAGAGGAAGGATCATTATTTGTTATAGGATATGGGTGATTTCACAAAGGTTTGTGAATCCAGTGATGTAATGGGAGGCACTATGAATGAAGACAATGTGTAGAGACATTATGTGGGAGGATACTAACCCTAAAGTTTTGTCATTAGAGGGATGTAATTGACGAAAAATGGATTTCCATTATGTTTTGGGAGAGAATAAGGCATGGTTTTATTTAGAAACAATAGATCTAGAATATGTTGAGCAGATCTATAATTCATAAAATTTTCCAAAAAAACAGTGTGTATTTGAATGAACACACATAGTTTAGTGAACCAACATTGATGGATATGTATTCTATGTAATTTTTGTATATAGTGATGTTTGGGAACCCCAAAAAACATGGGTATTAATAACAGTGACCTGATGAGTACTAAAAGAGTAAAAAGTCAAGGACACCACCATGCACATTCCATGTACTGGTACATGACAAGAGGACATTGGGATGGACCGGGGAACCAGACTTGGTTCTGGGAGGCTCACAGATGTTGTGTATCACACTACATGCGGTGTTGAATATCATAGTCAAAAGGGTATGTGCGGAAGAGGAAACATCTTGTTAACAGAGTGGGATCTCATTCCATGGGGGTCCCCAACATGCTATGTACCTTTTTTTAGGATACTTATACATCATATATCTCATATTTTTAGACTAGGATTTTGTCATGTGAGTAGCCTATCACAATTTTTTTCCTTGTGTAACATGTTAATATCCTTCAAAGGGGATTTTGAGATAGAAAGGGATATTTAACGAGAATGATTCTTATTTAGGAGATGCTCGATAATAGTACTGACTGGGAAAGATCATCAGAGAGATTTTGTGGAACCCTCATGCAGTGTACGAGCACGAGTCCTCCACCTACTATGTTGAACCATCATGTGGAGTCTGGGAATGGGTCATCTACCATTGGAGTTAAACCCTCCAGTGAAGTCAGAGAATGGATCCTCTAACTATATACTAAGTGGTTCCCTCCTAAAATGACATGGAATGAGTATGATACAATTGTAGTAGAATCCTACCATAGTTATATGAAATGGTTTATATATCATTCTAGTGATAGTAGAATTATTCTGGAGTTATGGTATGGGTCATATAACATCTATTTTTTACTCTCTTGTGGAGACAGTCCATGAATCCAATACCATCAGTGTTGCACACTCCTGCTGGGAAAGGCATCGGTCCTCTATCTACCTTTATAGGGATACCCTCCTACTGCATTAGGGAAAGGGTCATCTACTATATGAGTGTAACCCACCATTCGGAGTCGAGAATGGGTTCTCTATATATTTAGTGGCACCATCCTATGGTATCAAGGTACGAATCCTCTAATTAGTATTGTGTCCCCTAAATTTTGTGGTATAGTGGAAAGGTGAAGCTTGACATATATACATTTTTTATAGAAATACAAGATTCTAGGATTGATTTAAGATCATATTGGAACTTTTGGATGACATATTTTCGGGGATGGGATGTTATATGAAGATCCTCATTTATCTGTCATTTTTGTTTATAATTTGGACATATATATACCTTGGTTGTTGGTTTTCGTTTTTTTATCTTTGTATGGGTTGTGCATTCGACTTCTATCATGTCACTTATTTGTCCTCTTTTAGCTTTCATGGAGTCCTAATGGTTATATATATATATACATATATTCACCTATGCATTGGATTTCGTTCATGTGTCATGTATTATACAGACGATGGACATATCGGCTGTGATTTTAGAGTAGTATAGGGATACCCAAATTCATTTGATCGTGTACAATGGTTTGGGATTTGAGAGATAGAGTAGAGCTCTTTCAACATTTATCTTTCGAATTTTTATTTTATTTTTGGACATCATTCAAGTTGGAAATTTATTTTTCCCACCACATTTCACATTTTTCTATCATAATGTTATAATTCCTAGGGTATATAACATTCATGGTTTTAACTATAGTTGTTTCTATCTTTTATATTTATTTCATGATAATTGTTCCCTGTGATGGTCAGGTGTGGGAGTACAAGTATATTAGGTGATGTTATCCCATATAATTTATATCTTTTTTTGTATGTATTCAACCCATGTACTAGGAACGTTTGTTTGGGGTTGTCGCAGCCTAGTGATTTTTTGGGTAGGTAGGACCTAGGTTGACAGGCCATGATATTGATATTTTTTCATTAAAAATTATCTTATACTTATTTTTTATTTTTTATAGATCTAAAAAATGACAAAACATTATGAAACCTTTAAATTTCAACATATAATTATTCAATATAATTTTTTTGAATCTCATTCAGCCGATTCATTTTCAAAATCACTATCCTAATTTGAAGAAGACATTAATCATAGAGTTTATAATTATATTTGAAATTCTGATTATCCATGTTAATATGAGTCGTCAGTATAGATTTTTCAGATACATGGGAGATATCTCCATTTTTTCATCATTTTATTCATCCTCAAATACGTTAACCTCATAAAATTTTGTTTAATATTTGATCTTTTATTTCATTATTTATAATTTACATCTAAACCATCATTATAATTTATACTTTCTTTCACTTTTTAATTATTATCACTATGATAATATCTTTTATTTCATCTTATGTATCCCATCATTCTATTCTATACACCATTGGAAGCTTGTGCTACATTATTACTATAATTTTCCTAATACATTGAATTTTATGACTATGAAACAAAATTCATAGATTTAAATGAAATTCCTTTCTTATTAGTATTATCTTTGTAATAACCCAGATCTTCGTTTCAGGTACACTTTTCCTTTTTCTGGAGTTTTTAAGAAAAATGCAGTTTCCGAAAATTTTTGAAGTACTCACCATGTACTTTCTGAGTACACACCACATACTCTTCTCCGGCTCGAAGCTGTGTGCTGGCCCTGCTCGGGCTACAGACACAGTGTGTAGGGGTGACATGGAGTCCATTTTTGGTGGAGTATGAAAAAACCTAGTACACACCGTGTACTCTAAAAGTATATGTCGTGTACTTTTCTTATTTTTTTTACTAAATGGACTAGGGTCGTGCCTAATCACAATAATCATCTTCTTCTAGGTCTGGTTCATCTGAGAGGGACCCGTATGGCGGGATATTCCATGAGCCCCAGATTCTCCGTCCTTTCCCCGATTCAAGCATGGTCAGTTGCGTTGGAAGCGCAGCGGTGAGTTCTTCCTTCTGGTTGAGCCTTGTTTTCCAATTCTTCCTCCTTCTCAAGTTATCTAAGGTTGAATGTTTTGTGAGTTTTCTCATAAATACAACGTTCTAGGGTGAATCAGTTGTTTTGGTACACGTATATCGATCTCCTAGGATTGAGGTAGGTGGTTTGTGCCTTAACGTTCAAAGTCTCTGATATTTATGTGCGAATTTTCACCGATACCCGTGAACGGGGTATTACATGATTTCCTTTTTTCCTTCATTGTTATCCTACCTTTTTGTATTCTTGTGTAGAGGTAATTTCCATGTTAGAGGATAAATTGTTGTGCTTGGATGTATTTCCCTTGCTTTGTTAGGTTTACGACCTTTGGGTCTTGTTTACCTTTGGCTGTTGCACCTGTTTCATGCCTTTCGGTTATAGGTTGAAGTGAAACTCATGACATGCTTTTTGCCTTGTTGACCATTTAGCTATGTAGCTCTATAGGTGTATTATGGATAGAAAAGCAGATCTATAGGTGTAATTTGGAATTATAGGATTATTATACACTGACTGGTACGAGGTTGAGTGAACCTGGTGCTATAGACTATAAGGGATAGATCGAGTGAGCTTCCCAGAGAGTCTTAGATATTACAGACTAAAGAGGGGATAGACCGAGTGAGCTCCTCGAGAGTCTTTGATTTTATATAATATAGTAGGGTAGAACAAGTTAGATTCTTCAGAGAGTCTTACATTGTTTGAATCTCTTTAATAACCTTCCTAGACTTGAGGAGGAATTGACCGAGTGAGCTTTCTTAGAGAGTCTGTGGTATACCTGAGGCTATAGGAGGAATTGACCGAGATAGATTCCTCAGAGAGTCTCTAGACCTTGGGGCTAATATGGTTAGACCATGTGATCTTCCTCAAGAGAGTCTCTGACTACCCTAGACTCTAAGGGAAATTGACCGAGTGAGCTTCCCCCGAGAGTCTCATAAATTCGTATGACCATGCCAGAGGGTTTGGATGAGTGCACTACCCTGAGGGTTGTGGTATTTCTTGGATAGGACCAGAGGGGATGGATCCAAGTACATCCCAAATGGTTTATTGTTTATTAGATGTTTTATTCACTACTGTTTATTGGTTGTGGATTGATTGCTGCTATGTATCATCGTGTTTTACCGCTTACTGTTTACTGCCTACTGCTTGCTATTGTTGTTTACTGCTTATTGTACTTTTACCTATCATATACTCACCGACTGTTAGGCACAGATCACAGGGTGAATGACTACTAGGATTTTATCTCACACCCTATTTCGTCCGTGCTTTTGGGCCCAAGCAGACTATTTTGTTACAGGTATAGACAAGGGAAACCGCCCTTCGACTTTTGGAACTTGATTGCTTGGAGCAGGAGAGCATGGGACCAAGCATTGTCTTGCGATGCTGAGGAGCTGTTTACTTTTCTTTTGTACTTTTTTTATTACTATAGTGTTTTCTAGCATTGTGACTTGTTTGGATGCTTTTATAGCTACGTATTATGCATCATTTCATATATACATATGTGCTCCAGTTTGTTGATTTAGTCTTCCACTGTTATATTGTTCTCTATTACTGCTTCCACTATTTCATGTTTACTTTTATTTCGCTATGTAGTTTGCCAATGAGGGCATAGTTTCCCCACTATCACACCCATGTTCCTCACTCCTAGTCGGCAGCCTCTGGAATTTGGGGAAATTCCCTTGAGGCCATGTGACCCAAAAGGTACGGGGCGCCTCTGGTTGGCTTCCGGAACCAGGACATTACAAAGTGGTATCATAGGAATTATTTTATCTTGCATAACTATTTGAAGACGATAGTCATGGGTAAGACATATTCGGTACTTGGTAATATGTTCTGCCCAGGAGTACCTAACCCGTGTACAGGGAAAATCCATACTACCTCATTTATTGCAGTTTTCTGGTTTTGAGATTTTACGGTTGATACGATATCACCTAGAGTGATTCACATGCTTTGTACTTTTATTGTTTTGATATTACGGTTATATTTCTGTCACAACCCGATGAGATGGGGGTAAGCCATCTCATGCATCATATAGGCACTTGTATAAATTACATGACATGCATTCTTTCCATGCCATTTAGGGTGAATTAGCAATTTCATGCTGTTGGGATAGACGTTGGGTAGATTATGAATGTTTTTGTGATAGATTCTTGATCAAATCTCTAATGCTTGTTGAATAATGGTTTTTATTTTACTTGTTTAAATGAACACCAAATTTTGATTCATAATGTGTTATGGGCTCTCTTGAAAATGAAATTGGTGGATCATGATCCAGTTTTCTCTTGTACATGACTGTAGGGGATGCCAAGATTTGATTCGCGTGGAGTATGGGCCCTCACAGATCGAAATTTGGCACCTCATTGCTTTGTTTTCCGTGTTTCTAGGCTTCTGTACAGTTTCTGAGCTACTACCCAGAAAAAACTAGAATACACGGCGTGTACTTTCTGGTTACACGCCGTGTAGTTTTTAGGCCATGTTACTGACTGTGTTTGCAGGAACACGGTGTTGTGAAAATAATGTCAGGAGCACGTCGTGTATGGTATGTACACACCGTGTAGTGTAGAGAATTGTACCTGGCCGTGTCACTAACTACACAGGTTAGAGAATCTCGAGTAGAACAGGTCGTGTTGTAAAGGAAAATTCCATGTAGTTATTTCTAGGGACACGAACGTGTCATGAACAACATGGGTCGGTGTGACCTTCTCTTAGAAACACCGTGTTGCTTTTGGAATATGATGTGTAGTCTCGCCAAGGTACCTGGCTCTGTCACGAACAACATGGGACGGTGTCACCTTCTCTAATACACGCTGTGTTTTTTTGGAACACACTGTGTAAAGGCCAGTCATGTTGAAGTCCATGTAACTAACAACACGGGCCACCGATTCAGTGTCTAGTACACACTGTGTCCCTATAGAACACGCCGTGTAGTCTGAGGTTAGTTTGAATCGTGTGAGTTAGTTGTGTAAGGAGACTCTGTTAGGGGAATGGATTTCAAGTACACACCTTGTGTTTGGTCAACACTCCGTTTAGTTTGAGGTGTTACACAACCTGTAGGGTAGGGGTACACGCCCATGTCAGTGGCTTAAGAAGACACGCTATGTATTTTTTATACATGCCGTGTAGTCGTGTTTTGTAAACTTGTGTGTTTTTCATCCCTTATTCCTGTTTTGTACTCTTGTGTTCTCTTCCCTTGTTTTTATGATCTGAGGTATACTTTTGATCATTCAGTGATATGCCACCGAGACATCCTCTGGTTGTACATCCGTCGTCAGGCAGTGGTTAGATGTCAGATATGGCTGATCAGGGACTTCCTGCCAATCCTCCAGTTGATCCAACCTTGGCATCGGCTGTCATACCCATTGCAGGGACTGAGGAGCAGTTTAGGGACGACTTCCTGAGGATGATGCAGACCTTCCAGGTAGTGCCACCTCCGGCCCGTCGATGGCTAAGTTGACGTGGGTTTTCCAGCAGCAGCATCCTCCTACTTTTTCAGGGGATGGAGGACCCCAGGCTGTAGAGTCATGGAAAGAGGCCACATTAACCATAATTTATCACCTAGAGATCCGTCTGGAGAAAAGGGTAAATATGGATACTTATATGCTCCGGGACACCTCCAAGAGGTGGTGGGAGGTGATCTCATGGTTAGGGCATCAGCATGATATGTATTGGGACAAGTTTTGATGCACCTTCTATGACTACTTCTATCTAGAGACCCTGAGGGCCGATCGAGCCCAAGAGTTTTTGAGCCTAAAGTACGGTACTATCTCTGTTAAGGAGTACTCGTCTCGCTTCACTGAGCCGTATCATTTCACACCTATCCCAGCAAGTGATGAGTTGTTCCTTGCCAGGAATTTTGAGGATGGTATCAGGAAGGAGATCCGTTCGCAGGTTAATATCTTCTAGTTGACTTCGATATCCTCCATTATCAACCGGTCATTTATATTTGAGGACAATCTATGAGATTATAGAGCAGTGTGCTAGGGCGGTTCTATTTACAGAGCTCGTTTTCCTCATACGCACAATATGAACCATCGTAGAGAGTCTACTCGAGGAGATCGTGGTTTGCGGGATGCGTCTTCTGGTAGCCAGGTTGTATGCTTCCAGTGTGGTAAGAGTGGGCATACTAGGCCAAAGTTCTATAGGGATCCAATGGAGTGTTGGTCTTGTGGCAAGATGAGCCAACTTTAACGTTTTTTTCACATCTTATCACCTTCATCTGGTGGTAGGGGTTCTTCTATGACCCCGCATTCTGGAGATGCTTCACCAGTTTCCCACTAGTCAAGGAACTGGGGATCTTCCGGTTGTTCAGACCGAGGTAGAGGTCGCATCGATGGTGGTCAGTCACTAGGTCATCAGCGACAACCGAGTGGATCAGCTCAGAGTGGTCAGCTAGGGGCGCAGGAATGCGGTGCATGCCATTCTTTCACCATGGAGAAAACCTATCCGGAGCAGGATCTCGAACCTTCTACAGTTCGAGTTAAGATCCTAGTGTCCTCAGTATTATATTTAGCCCATTTCGATACAGGTTCTTCCCATAGCATTATCTCTGTTGTTGTCGTGGAGATCCTTGGGCTCTGTATCATTTCGTCTGTTGAGATATTGACTCTTGACATGCCATTGAGAATGAGGACATCTAGCGTACATCATTGCAGAGAGTGCCCTCTCAAGGTTTCGAGGTGTCATTTCTTATGGGACCTCTATTTCCTAGAGATGACGGGCTATGACGTCATTCTCGGGATGGACTGGTTACTTCCTTTCCAGGTAGTCGTCGATTGTTATCACCGCAGGGTGAGTTATGTATCACCAGAGGGTGGATCATTACTTCATAGATGCGAGTGGGATGTCCAGGTGGGTAGAACTGGACCAGAGCATCATGGGAAAGGGGAAGTTAATCCCATATTTCCAGTCTTTATCTGGTTGACCAGGGGAGTTCACAGTTAGACTTTCCTCCAGTGGTGGATCGTTTCAGGGATGTCTTCCCAGAAGACTTTTCAGGTTTAACTCTGGAGCGTGAGGTAGACTTCTAGATTGAGCTCATTCCAGGAGAGGCACCGGTGCCCATTTCTCCTTATAGGATGGCTACACATGAGTTGCAGGAGCTCAAGAAGCAGTTAGAAGAGTTGCAGGAAAAGGGTTTCATCCAACCCAGTACCTCTCCTTGGGGTTCACCTGTCCTTTTGGGGAAGAAACCAGACAGTACCCTTCGGCTTTGTGTGGATTATCGAATGTTGAACAAGTTGACAGTCAAGAACTGATATCCCATTCCAAGGATCGATGACCCCTTTGATCAGCTTAGAGGAGCTTGGGTGTTCTTTAAGATCTACTTGAGGTCCGGTTATCATCAGTTGCACGTTAGACCATCAGATATACCTTTGAAAGCTTTCAGTAGTAGGTATGGTCTTTACGAGTATACAGTCATGCCGTTCGGTCTTATGAATGCACCTGCAGTATTCATGGCACTGATGAACAGAGTGTTCCATCCATACTTGGACTCCTTTGTCATGGTCTTCGTGTACAATATCTCGGTGATCTCTCACACTTGACACGACCATCCCACACATCTTGAGATCGTTTTGAGTACACTGAGAGATCATTGAATGTATGATAAACTCTCTAAGTGACACTTTTGGGGGTATTGGATTCATTTCCTAAGTCATGTTATCTCAGAGACAAGAGTATCTGTTGACCCAGAGAAAGTGAGAGATGTAGTTTCCCGGGAGCAGCCGAAAAATGTTTCTGAGGTGCGGAGTTTTCTAGGGTTGGTCGGGTTCTACAGACACTTAATTCAGCACATCTCGCACCTAGCAACACCGTTGACAGGACTTACCAAGAAGAGGGTGATGTTTTTATGGTCAGATTCTTGTGAGTCATCCTTTCAAGAGATGAAAGGGATGTTGACGTCAGCACCGATACTAGTCTTTCCAGAGCTGGGAAAGGGATACACAATTTACTGTGATTCTTCTAGTATCGTGATAGGAGATGTGCTTATGTAGAGAGATGGAGTCGCTATGTACAGGTCTCAGTAGTTGAGGCCACATGAGAGGAATTACCCTATGCATGATCTAGAGTTGGTAGTAGTTGTTCATGCCTTACGCTGTTGGAGACACTATCTTCTGGGAGAGCACTTTGTGGTTTTCACTGACCACAAGAGTCTGAAGATTATCTTCACTCCGTGTGATTTGAATCTGAGACAACGTAGGTGGGTTGAGTATCATTAGTCCTTTGACTTCAAGCTCGCCTATACGACGGGAAAGGGCAATGTAATTGATGATGTGTTGAGTAGACAAACTCAGATTCAGGCAGATCAAGAGGCTAGCAGTGAGGGGAAGCTTATGCATTTTTTCTTTGAGCTGCATCTAGAGGTTCATGATAGGAAGGGAAAAGCTTTCCTGTAATCTGTGGCTATTAACTCTACACTTTTTGATCGGGTAAGAATGAGGAAGATATCAGATTCAGAGGCTTTAGTCTTGCGGAAGAGTGTGTCAGGAGGGGACCCTCTTCTTGGATGGACAGTGGGAGAGGATGAGATCTTGCATTTCCAAGGAAGCATATGGGTGCCAGAAGACATACATGAGTTGCTGATGTCGGATTTTCATTCCTCATTTTGGGCAGTTTATCCTGGCATCACCAAGATGTATCAGGATCTTCATCGCCAGTACTGGTGGAAAGGTATGAAGAGAGATGTTGCTGGTTTTGTCATGAGATGTACTACTTGTCAGCATGTGAAATCAGAGCACCAGCAACCAGTAGGGATTTTACAGCAGTTTCCCATTTCGGAGTGGAAGTGGAATGATGTAGCGATGGACTTCATGACCGGGTTGACGAGGCCACCTCGGGGAAGTGGTGCTATTTGGGTCATCTTCGACATGCTTACGAAGGTAGTACACTTCTTTCCAATCAAGGAAACCTTCAGTGTTGATGATCTGGGATGACTGTACATCTGAGATATTGTACGTCTACATGGAGTTCCACACTCCATTGTTTCATAAAGGGGTGTTCTCTTTACCTCTCAGTTCTGGGAGGGGATTCAGAAGGATTTGGGTACACAAGTAATTTTGAGTACATCATACCATCCCCAGAATGATGGCCAGTCTGAGCGCACAATCCAGGTGCTTGATGATATTCTCCAAGCTTGCATTCTAGACTTAGGCGGTTCTTGGGAGAAGTATATACCTCTTTTGGATTTCGCCTACAACAACAGTTTTCCAGCGACCACTCTAATGACACCATACGAGGCCTTGTACGGTAGGCCATGCTGATCACCTTTATGCTGGCTGGAGGCAGGAGAGGCAGCCTTGCTAGGACCTCGTCTTGTTTAAGAGACCTCAGAGCAGATATAATTGATTTGGAAGAGGATGGCTACAACACAGGTTTGATAGAAGTCTTATGATGATCAGTGGAGACGACATCTAGAGTTCGAGGTCAGAGATTATCTTATCTTTCATGTCGCACTGAGGTTGGGAAACAAGGGGATTCAGAGATAGGGTAAGCTTTCACCATGGTACGTCGGACTGTTTGATTTTTTGGAGAGTGTTGGGCCGGTTTCCTATCAGTTGCAGCTACTTCAGAGGTACCAGGCCATGCACGGCGTCTTCCACGTCTCTCATCTCTGAAATTACTTTTCAGACCCGTCTCATGTCTTTCAACCCGAGGAGTTGGAGCTCGAAGCTGATGAATCTTTTGAAGAGCATCCTATCCGGATTGTTGATCGCAGTACAAAGGTTCTACGAGGTAGGTCTATTCCTCTGGTATGAGTGCTATGGCAGCACGGGTGAGTACATGACGAGACTTGGGAGAGGGAGGCAGAGGTTCGATAGTAGTGGCCAGAACTGTTCGAGGTTTTCTCTTCTACGCCCATGTATGGAAATTCAGGGATGAATTTCATTAATGCGGGAAGTTTGTAAGAACCTGAATATTTGTTTCAGGTACGCTTTCCCTTTTTCTAGAGTTTTTATGAAAAATGGAGTTTCTGGGAAATTTTGAAGTACACACTGTGTACTTTTTGAGTACACGCAATGTAATCTTCTCCAGCTCGAAGCCGTATACCGGCTGTGCCCGGGCCACACACATGGTGTGTAGGGGTGACGTGGAGGCCGTTTTTGGTGGAGTATGGAAAAACCCAGTACATGCTATGTACTCTAAAATTACACATCGTTTACTTTTCTTTTTTTTTCACTAAATGGACCGGGGTCACACCTAATTGCGATAATCATCTTCTTCTGGATCTGGTTTGTCTGAGAGTGACCTGTATAGCCATATATTCCCCGATGCCCCACTTCTCTGTCCATTCTTTGATTTGAGCATGATCGATTGTGTTGGAAGTGCAGCGGTGAGTTCTTCCTTATGCTAGAGCCTTGTTTTTCAATTCTTCCTCCATCTCAAGTTATATAAGGTTTAACATTTTGTGCCTTTTCATAGATCTACGATGTTCTAGGGAGAATCAGACGTTGTGGTTCATGTATATCAATCTAATAGGATCAAGGTAGGTTGTTTGTGCCTTACCGTTCAATGTCTCTACGTTTTATGTGCGAATTTTCACCGATACCTGTGAACTGGGTATTACATGTTTACCTTTTTGCATTCATTGTTTTTCTGCCTTGTTGTATTCTTTTGTAGAGATAATTTACCATGTTAGAGGATAAATATTTGTTCTTGGATTTATTTTCATTGATTCGTTCTATTTACGACCTTTGTGTTTTGTTTGCCTTTGGCTGTTTCACCTTTTTCATGCCTTGCGGTTATAGGTTGAAGTGAAAATCATGACATGCTTGTTTCCTTGTAGAACTTTTAGCTAAGTAGCTCTATAGGTGTACTTTGGATAGACAAGTAGCCTTATAGGTGTACTTTGGCCTTATAGAATTATTATGCACTAACTGGCACATAGAAGAGAGAACCTGGTGCTATAGACTATAATGTATAGACTGAGTGAGCTTCCCAGAGAGTCTTAGATATTTTAGACTACAGAGGGGATGGAACGAGTGAGCTCCCAGAGAGTCTTGGATTTTATAGACTATATCAAGGTACACCGAGTGAGATTACTCAAAGAGTCTTACCTTGTTTGAATCTCTTTAAGAACCTTCCCAGGCTAGAGGTGGAATTAACCGAGTGAGCTTCCTTAGAGAGTCTGCGGTATACCTGAGGCTATATGAGGAATTGACCGAGATAGCTTCCTCAGAGAGTCTCTAGACTATGGGGCTAAGAGGGATAGACTGGGTGATATTTCTCAAGGGAGTCCTTGACTACCCTAGACTATAAGGGGAATTGACCGTGTGAGCTTCCCCAGAGAGTCTCATAAATACGTATGACCAAGCAAGAGGGGATAGGCTGAGTGAACTGCCCAGAGGGTTGTGATACTTCATGGATAGGACTAGAGGGGATGGCTGTGAGTACTTCCCAGAGAGTTTTCGGTTTATTAGATATTTTTTTCACTGCTTTTGATTGGTTCTGGATTGATTGCTACTATGTATCATGCTGTTTTACCGCTTACTGTTTACTGCCAACTGCTTTCTGTTGCTATTTACTGCTTTTTGTACATTTACCTGCCATATACTCACTAACTGTTAGGCACATATCATCGGGTGAATGTCTACTGGGATTTTATCTCACACCCTATTTGGGCCATGCTTTTGGCCCCAAGCAGACTACGTTGTTGTAGGTATAAAGAAGGGAAAGCACCCTTCGACTTCCAGAACATGATTACTTAGAGCAGGAGAGCATGAGACCAAGCTTTTGATTGCGATGCTGAGGAACTGTTTACTTTTCTTTTGTACTTGTTTTAGTACTGTAGTGTTTTCAAGGATTGTGACTTGTTTGTCTGATTTCCTAGCTTTATATCATGCATCATTTCATATATACATATGTTCTTCAGTTTGTTGATTTAGTCGTCCACTATTATATTATTGGCTATTAATTCTTCCGCTATTGCATGTTTACTTTTCTTCCGCTATGTACTCTGCCAATGAGGGCATAGTTTCCCCACTATCATACCCAAGGCCCACACTACTAGTCGGCAACCTCTGGCATTTGGGGAAATGCTCTTGAGGCCATGTGACTAACCGGGTATGGGGAACCTCTGGGTGGCTTCTGGAACAGGGACGTTACAATCTTAATAAAAAATATTCCAAAGTTATAATTCATATTTCAATATAGTAATAAAGATTTCATCAATTGCATTTTACTTAAATTTTATCCTCTATTATATAACATAATTACTATCATATCATTTTATATAAAATTACCTAATAACTATTTCAACAAAAAGGATATTATCTATGGTTTATCATAAAGAAATAGTTCTAATTATGATAGTAGGCAATCCTTACAATATATTTTAAACTATCTCTCTTTCACCCTTTTTTAAATCATGATATTTATCTCTTTAAATCCCATGTTTAGTTCTCTGTGATTTATCGGTTCTATATTGGGTAACATTAAATATTCTTTAAATATCATGTTATCCTTTAATGGTTGATATATGAATAAATAAATTTCTATAAATTTCATAATATAATATATTCACTAATTTATATTCTAAAATATAAATAATATCATAATTACTATTAGAGGATGATAGATCGACTTTTTGAAACTTTAATGGTTTTAATATAATGATTCAATGATTAATGATCAGATTATTCATGTAGTTTTCCATTGTTACTAACTAATTACCAGAATTAGTAACATTAAAAAATTATGATTTTATGGATTCTATATGTCCTTAATCCTTGATACTTCCCTCTCAAATTCTATAATTTTTGTGGAAATTTAATTATAGCATATGATTAGAAACAAAAAGATATGTAAAATAGTTCTATGAATTCCTTAAATGTCTAAGATATGATAAAAATAGTTCATCAATGAAATGAGAATGACAGAAAGATCAATAGGGGGATAAATTTACCAACATATGTTTTTTAAATTAAATCACAAGAGTTAGGATAATTAAGTAGTGACAGTTTAAAATAAAGATCATTGGAGAATTTTTTTAGTAGTTTAGATAAAAATGATCCTATATACACTCTTCACACTCTCATCCTGAGAGTATGTTACCCACTATAATGTGACATGGATTTTGTAGGGGGGTCAAATCCCATTAAAACTAGATTTTTCACAAATATATTCTCGACCTAATTAGTCCAATCTTTTTCTACCTAGAGACACAACACAAATAGTACATCCATTTCTTAAAATAGTTTCACAAACCATGAACTACTTTTGATGTTTATTATAACATGAAATATGGTCCTGATTTTTAATATAAATCTATTAAGAAAAAATTATGCACAAAAATTATAAAAACAATAAAACCCCATAAACACCATATATTAAAAAATGATGATGTGTAAGTCAAGGATGCTCAGATCACGTGATAGGAGTTGTTTATATAACATCCCAAGTAAATAATGATTTATGATATTTTCATATTAATTATTATTTTTGAATTAAATATTAATTTTACATTAAAGGGGATGCTATGTTTGATAGCTTACCCAATAAACAACCACGAGTTTCTTTGAAATCTTATGCTGCACAATAACAATATAATATTATTATTTTAAATGGTTGTTAAGGCCTAACCGTTGTGTTTGCGGGAATAATTAGAACTAACTAAAATAAGATTATACATATTTGTTAAATGTTTTTTCATTTATCCAATAAATGTTAGGGTCATAAAATAAGAAAAGAATTCGATTTTAGGCATAAATATTCAAATATTCACTAAAAGGTCGATTTATCGCATTTTGATGGAGAACCCTCTTTAAATATAGATTTGTTCACTTTTAATTGTTTTATTAGACCAAATTTAAATTTTATTTATAATAGGGACATCAAAATTTACTTTGGGTAAAATTTTGATATTTTTCTAATAAAATTCATTTGTGGATGAAAAGTGAAAAATAATGTATTTTAATTCAAAACTGGCTTTTAATCTAATTTATTTATATGGTTTGATTATTTTTTTAAATTGGTTTTAAAGTGTAATTAGATTTTTTTTTTACCATTTCATCCAGTTTTGGTAATTGAATTTCATTTCACTTAAAATTAGACATAAACAAGTGTCAATCTTTGGATTGGTATTGTTTCTTAAAAACCCACTTTTTATTTTGAGAATGGGAATTAATTTTAAATTAATTAATTCAACTTATATATTTTTTATTTTTCTAAAATAGATATTATTTTTTAATTCATAATATCAAATATAGCTTAGGTAGAATTTTTTGGATTTTTCTGAAAAACATCAATTTTTGATGAATAGTGAAACCACAAAGTAGTCATTAAAAACTGCATGTTTCATTTAAATGAAATTTTACAGCTTTTGTGAATTGAATTTCAAAAATAGATATACATGGTTGTTATTAGTAAATAAAATGTGGTTCAATAAGAAGAAAATTATATTTGGTCAATAGTAACCTTTGACTTCTATTTACCGCGGTTAATGGTATATAGGATAATTCATGGTAAAAATAATATTATAATTAATAAAAAATTACCATAAAACTTATCCTAACCTTATTGGATGAGTCATGGTCAACCATGGAAATCCTTGATAGATTTTGGGACCCCATGGAGTCACTTAACAGTGATAATGACAGTTTATTATTATTTACTTAAAGTAAAGGCAAAAATGACAAAAACATATATCTTTTAGTAATATAATTTAGAAATAAGGTTATATAAGTAATATTTTTGACCATAAATATTATTTGTAAAGAAAAAATTATTTCCTACATCATAGTATTTGTTTTATAATTTTTAGACATCAAATAAATAAAATTATTTATGACCCAATAATTAGGAAAAATTTACCTCATTAATTAATGATTTAAATAAATAAGATTATAAATTTTAAATAACATCCAATACATATACAGTTCTTAATGGATGATTTTATTTCGACCTTGAGTCATATTGACATCGACTGTAAATATTTTTGGACCTTTTGAAACTAATGAAAAGTTTATAATAAAATAAATTTTTTAAACTTTTCTAAAGAGCCCCTCCCCCCTTATAAAAAGACCTCACTTTTAACAAATTAATCACACCTCTCAAGCCTTTTGGATCATCCAAACTCTTCCCACATAAGCCATGTACATCATTATCCTCCTTTTAGAAGCCTTACCATAGGTAGAAGGAACTTCAGGAAGTCCTTTTGGTTCAAACCAATGGGATTTACCCAAATTAATGTTAACTGTTTCTCTTAAAATCATTTCTAATATTTTACTTCTCCAACCTTGTAAACTCTTTTTAATATTTTATTTTATAACAACACCAGTATACTCATGATAATAGGATGTTTTTATGTGATTTATTGAAAATACACTATCACACACCTCCATCTAAGGGGTAAAGAAAATAATGATTCTATTGATGGAAAACTAACACCTCACGAAATAATGATTGTTCAATTATCTCCTACCTCCTCTCAGGGTGGCCATTTTAATGGCACTGTATTTATATATGATATATATTATGTTTCTATTTTCTTTATACTTCTATATTTTCCATTTTACCATACCATTATGGTTTCCATTATGGGTAAATGCGAATATTTCATTTGAGGAAGTGTGGACTACCGCCCTCTCAAAGTGATATGACTTGTACATACCATACGTGGTACATATAAACGATGGAGTTAATGATATTATATATGATATTATTCTGGAATTATAATATATATATATATATACATATATATATATATTTCATTATGTTTTAATTCCAAAAAATATGAAATAGAAATTAAAGTAGTGTTTATGCATACGTTAGATTTACCATCTCCATGAACTGTGCATTTCATTTCTTATCACCAAATGTTATGTAATATTATAAATACATATATATACTAGATATATATGATATATATGATATATACATCATGAATATCACTCTAAAGGTAATGGATATTTGTCCTCATGAACAACATGTAATTATTAGGTGTTCATTTTTTACTCAAGTACCAAATATCGACAAAACAACCGTTATTAACTTAAATGATTACATAAAGTTTATAACATGGTAATAAGTGATATAAAAAGAATTATAAACTTGAAAAAGGTTCTTAAGAAAGTATATATTAACTTTAGTTTATTATTTAGTAGATTAAAGAACTAACAGGTCAAGTTAGACACAAGGTAAGGGACTTCATCTCAATCTCCTTTCTATGAGGCATATTATGTTTTAATACATGGATTTTTTTATATGCTGTATAAACACCATTTAATTTTTTTTCATTCAAAAAGAATCTTTTTCTATGAAGAATTGTACTAAATGAAAAAAAAATAATGTTACATTTTAATGTAAGCGGTGACAACGACCTTTCTGCCGCTACAAGTATTACTTGATCTTTAGATTTCGTTACAAGTCGAAATGTTTTTAAAAGGAAAATAAATACCATATACTCTTTCTATGTATTATGGTATTGGAAATGGTTTTCAGAATGGATTTTTTATGTCAATATATTTAAATGATATATATTGATTGAAATGTGGAAATGTTTTCATTCCTTTATGTTTGTTTTATGTTTTATGAATATGTTATGGTTCTTGGTCATTGTTTACGTATACGGTTGGTTCCGTGATAAATCTAGGGTGGGTGAGCTCGAGACAACACTCTAATGAATTGGTTAACATAAAAGAGGCAAACATTAATGTTTCCACTAAAAGAATTAGGGAATATATTGTGATGGGTATTCCAAATGTAACTCCCTATGTAGCTACAAAAGCTACAATGTAGGTATGATATGGATGCCACAAGTTACCTTTATGATTTATGTTTTATATGTGTTATTCATAAATCATATGATTTCATGAGTTATGTTTAAGAGCTTATGTTATGTATTTAATGATTAACTAATGTTTTCAATCTTTGTTTTATAACCCTTTCTGAGATATTTATGCTCAACCCAAATTTTGAAATGTTTTTCACATGACATAAAGTGAATGGGACCAGGAATGGATCAAGGAAAATCCATGCTATCTAAAACGTGGAACTATACCTGACTCTTTTCTTCTAGAGTTTTAGTTTTTTGAAAAAATGGAAAATAGGTAGAAGTGCCTACTTTGTAACTTTTGAGATGTAATCTAATAGTTATAACCTAATTCTATAAAACTCTAAACCTGAATAGATCCTCAATGTGAAATATTCATTTTATTCATGATTTTGTAATGTTATAAGTTATGATCCTTATAGATGGTATCAGAGGTCGGTTGAGGCTTTTTTATGAGTTAGGGTACTGTTAAATTGATATCCATAAATTAAATTATGTTAATGATATAGCATTTTTAGAATATCATGTTGCTTATCCTTAGATATTTATGAGTTCAGAATTGTTTTCTGCATAGGAAACGATGAAGCTACATTGGGACAAAATCAAGAGGAAGACAACCTTCCAAATCAGCAACATTAGATGGTCAAAATTGGAATTAAACAGTTTTTTGTAGTGATGGAATAGTTTACTCAGACTATAAATGGTGGAGGTATCCATGCACGATATCTGCCAGATCAACCACAGAGGAACATGTCAGTAGTGGAACATTTCATGAGGAAACATCCCCCATCATTCAGATTATTATCTAACCCTATGATAGCTGAATGGTAAATTAAATCACTAGTGATGATTTTTTTATGTCATTTGGTGTTCAAAAAATCAAAACGTTAGTCTCACTGTTTACCATTTTGAAGGTGAAGCTGATCAATGGTGGTTGATAGTGAAAAATATTTGGGATAGTGAGGAGATTGATGTTCTTGATTGTGATGAATTCAAAGGTATGTTTCTTGAGATATATTTTCCTAATGTGGTTCATCTTGGGATAAAAAAAATTCATGGAATTAGGGAAAGAGGATGAATCAGTGGCTTCTTATGAAGTAATTTTTACTCGACTGGCAAGGTATGATAGAAATTTAATATGATATCTTGATATTAAAATCAACCATTTTTTCGTAGTGTTATATCCAATGTATTTAAGGGATTTATCTTCTCGTGAGATCAAAAGTTACGAAAAACATGTTTGATGTGTGGAGAAGGTTGAAATAGATTTTTCCAATAATGATGTGTTCTTTGACAAACAACTGAATAAGTGGTCGCGGTGGCAGCCAAAAGGGAATAACTCTTTAGAAAAGTCTAATGGTAAGAAACTTATGATTACATTTTGTGAAAATTGTGTTTAAAAGCATTCTGGGGAATGTCTTTTAAATTATGTTAATTTCTACCAATGTGGTAAAATGATAAATAAGTCTCATAATTGCACTGAAAATTATCAGGTTAATGGTAAGAAAAAATATAATTTATAGTTAGTAAAATGTTTTATGTGAAATAAAATGGGTCATTATGAAAATGAGTGTCCAAAAAAGAACTCTAGTGTGGGAAAGCAGCCAGACTCCAAGTAGAAAGTGGTGGTGAAATCCATTGAAATAACTTCAGTAGATGTTGGACCGTCAAATGATATAATATCAGGTAAACTGAAATCCAATGCCTTTTGCCTTCTGAGAGAGCATCCCAAGTAAAGCTAGTTAGCACCTTCTCATTGGCCTTGATGACTCCCTTCGGCGCATAGGGTGATGCCATTGCATGCACTGGGATAGCGGACAAGACGCTTTTCACTGGAGCTATCCAGCCCCCAAAGGAGAGGTAGTGATTTTTCCAGTTAAATACCCAGCTTGTAATCCTATTTACAACCTGATCAAAATAAAAAATTCTCAATCTACCTAAGGTGATCAGGAAGATGTCCAGACCCATCGGTGAGGGTGGGATCAATGTTAGAAGCTTAAGCGACACGATCCTCGGCGTGAATGCTAAAATAGTGTGGGAAGTCTTTGAAGAACATTCGCTTTGGGGGAAGGTCATGTCACAGATGGCTAGGAGTAGTGTGGACAATGTGAGTACCCATGGGTCCCCGCTCTGGGCCAATATACACCCTCTTATTCCGAGCCTCCAGATGCACTCTCGATGGGTTGTTGGAGAGGGGAACATCCGTTTTTGGAACTACAACTGGACATGAGAAGTGCTTGGCTTCCATGGATGTGTAACCCCTGATATTTCTTTCATGGAGGCAAACCAGTACCCAGAGTTCATCATGGCTGTACTGAATGTGAATAGGCTTCAAACTTATGAGTCAATCTCTTTGAACACTGAGCCAGACAAATGTGTTTTCACACCTTCTACTATGGGGAAGTTCATAAATAGGGACTTTCACATGACCTTCACCTATCAGGATCATCAAGATGAATGGAATGGGATTCTGCGGTGCGGAAAAATCCCTACAAAATATATTTTCCTTTGTTGGAGAATGAGAAACCAAGCCCTCTCTGTGGATGACAACATCAAAAAACTGGGTATTTCTCTAGCATCGTGTTTCCAGTGCTGTAGGAATAAGAACGAAAAAGAATCAACCACATATTCTTTTAAGGTGGATGGGATCATGATTTATAGAGGTTCTTTGGTGGGTTCATTGCTGCTTTCTCCCAGGACCCTCAAGATGGCCCATTCGTGCACCACTGGTTCCAGGGAACAAATGGAAAAAGTTTGGAAAGGAAGGCATGCACAATCATCTTAAATGCGGGGTGTTGGAGCCTGTGGATCGCTCGTAACCAGTCACACTATGAGGGGTCATCGAAAATAGGGAGGTCCATTGCTATCCGAGAAAGATGTCTTCTGACTGATCCGGTGAATCTCTCCACTGGATGGAATTTTTCCCCTTCCGTGAGGATGATCCATGTGATTTCTCTGGTGGTCCAACCCATCACCAGGCAGGGACAGTGGGTGTGGAGGAAACCTCCCGTCAATGGTCTAAAACTCAATACATACGATTGTTATTTTTTGGGGGATATGTGATGAGGAGGGGTCGTCTGTGACTACGCAGGCTGTGTTATACTAGAGTTCGCAGCCCACTATGCCCTGGGAAATTCTATGCAAGAAGAGGCCAAGGTTGTACTCACAGGCCTAAATCATTACAAGCAGTGGAAGATAATTTTATCTCATGTTGAAATGGACTCCAAGATAATCCATGAATCCATGCAGGGGAAAGGTCAAACTTCATGGGCGATATCTTACACAATCAGAAGGTGTAGAACCCTCATCAGCAGCAATACATGCGTTTCCCACACATGGATAGAGGGGAACAAGGTCTCAGACCATCTTGCCTCTCTGGCCACCCAATGCTCCAATTTCACCTATCTTAATACATTCGCTAGCTTCAAACCTGAGGGGGTGAATTTCATTCTAGGTGATGCCCTGGGTAATCACTACTTTCGACCACCCTAGGTCTCAGCTATGTTTAAGACAACCCTTCTTTTATTACAAACTTAAACATGATTTATTACATTAAACATCACTTGATACAACAAAGGAGATCGAGAGGTTTAGTGTCTTTGGGGCTTAGGATCATTACATAAAAACATAAAACATGAAATGAAACATCTTTATTGAAAACTTCCTTTACATGACCACTACACTCCCTCGTACTTAGCATTGCATGGGATAACCTGAGGACATGCATAAGAAAAGGGTGAGCTATAAATCCCAGCAAGGGAGTACACATGGAATAACATGAGGAGTAAAATACATGTTAGACAATAGGAATATCAATAGAGCATAAGAAAAACATGAACATAAAGGCATGATAAAGCATGATAATCATAACATGGAAATGTGGAAACAACACTTAACATGGAATTAGCTTGAGCCAAGGCTCATTGCACATGGAGCATGATTAAAATCCTTATTGAACATAAAGTATGAGTAAACCATACTTTCACATGAATTAGTATGAGTCAACACTCATTTCACATGACATATCATGATACTATACTTTACCCAATGCATTAAAGCGCTATAAGGGCACACCCTTCTTAAACATTTCATTTCATGTATAAGTGTGCCACATGGATCATAAAACATTGATTCATAAAACATAATCATTTATTCCATGATAAAGGAATGTGGAATTCATACATGAAACTATAAAATCAATAATTAAGTGTTCATAAAGATGAATACCGTTGATGGAGAAATGGGCATGGTATTAACTACACAAAGAAATTTGCTTAGAAAATCGGAGCGATTTCTGCAGCATAACGATGTGACATAAGAATTCATAAAAATGGCTGATGAGAGAGAAAGGGATTTCTCATCATATATACATGTAATGGACAGTGAGTAGGTCATATAGATACATGTCCCAAAAATTTTAATGGAATTTAGATTCATGATACAAAAGTATTGCTTGAATATAAAAGAGAAGAGAGAAGCTCCTTTCAGAATTTCGGCATAGTAATGGGTGTACATGGGATGCATTTAATGAGAGAGAAAGAGGATCTCATCATTCAAACATAAAGAGGAAAGTATGGGGGAGGTGTGAAACCATACCCCAACATTCATAATTTAAATTAAAAGGGAAAAACAACTTAAAGAAAATTGCACAAAAATGAAAAAAGGAAGAAGAAACCCTTACTTGGAAGTGTGCTTCCAAAGGATAGTGAGAGGCTTGTGAGAGGCTTCTTGGGAGATTGGGGCACCTTGGGAGGATTATAGAGAGAGTAGGGAAGGGGTTGGATGAAATCCAAGGGCTTTGAGGGAGGAGGAAGTGGGATCTTGGGTGGGTTTATATTGGAATGGTGAGAGAATTCTTTATTATTTAGGTTTGGGACCCCTTACATTAAATTAATCGAAACCACAAACCATCCCATGGTTTTTCCCATGGTTTTTGGAAAAGGGAAGAGGAAAAAAGTATTTTATAAGTCCAAAGTCCGAACTTCTTAAAATATTAGGGTTACTTATGTGGAGGTGCGTCACACTCCCATGGAAATTAATTTAAAAAGGAAAAGTGTTGAATATGTCTTGAGGGGTCTATTAATGCTTTGAAAAGTAAGTCAAAAAACCCAAAATCACATTATTTTAATGGTAAAATATATATTGGCCGAACATAAAGATTATATTATTTTATTACATCACTATTGGTTCGTTATGATTTCATAAAACACACAATATATTTAAACTGTATTTAATTTTTACCCAAAAATTAGACTGTCTCAGAAAATTATGAAAAATTCACCGTTGAATAATTTTGACGTCTTGATTCCAGAAATAAATTTTTTTATCTAAAAAATTTTCTACATATTTTAATTTTCACTTTAAAAATAAAACCCAACATTTATCGAAAATTCACGGGTTTTGACAGAAATGACTTTCAAACCTTAATAAAAATTTTAATTGCATTCATAAAATTTTAAGATCATTTAATAAAAAATAATTTAATAATAATAATATTATTTTATTAATATATTATTTAATTCAAAAATCCCATAATTTAATAAAATATATTTCTTAATTAAATAATAACTAAAAACACCATTTGTACTTTAAAAATGTTTACAATGTATAAAAAATGACTAGAAATTATATTCATTATTATATACAAAAAT
The DNA here is from genome assembly GCA_963277665.1 of Viscum album. Classification (NCBI taxonomy): domain Eukaryota; kingdom Viridiplantae; phylum Streptophyta; class Magnoliopsida; order Santalales; family Viscaceae; genus Viscum; species Viscum album. The sequence continues at coordinate 1,751,910,563 of OY728128.1, forward strand.
AATGTAAATGAACATAGTACAACATATTTGTTACATAACCCCTTTAAATAGCTACATAAGTCCTAATGGTAAGGTGTGATATGGTAATAGACTCTTGGGGTGGCTCGGATAACATCGCTCGAGTGGTGATTTCAATCAACTTCCACTTTTCCCGTAGACGGTCACGCTCGAGCTTGATATGGTAAAGCTCAGCTTGGGCTTGGTCAAGAGTGAAGATCAAGGATGCCACCTATTTTTCGATCTCCAAAAAATGGGCTTCGTATGGGGCAATTCTACTGGATGAGGCCATCACTTCCTTTGTCTGAGTAAATTGGATTTGTTAAAGTCCTATATTTATACAAATCATGTGATTACTGTTCAACACCTATATTAGCAACGATCAGAATTCATAACATAAAACCAAAGAAGTTGACATCTTATAAAAATATTTTTCATAAAGAGACATTTAACTGGACCAAGAGGGATTTTACATTAATGAAACTATGGGTCGTTACAGTATTCCCCCCTTAAGAAATTTCTACCTCAAAATTTTCCTTTTCCCACACTAAAACAAATGTGGGCAACTCAGCTTCATCATATCCTCCGATTCCCAAGTTGCTTCTTCAAACTTGTGGTTTCTCCACAACACCTTGACGAGGGGCATTTTCTTATTTCGTAGAACTTTTTCTCTATGATTTTAGATCTTCACTGGTTGCTCCTCATAAGAAAGATCATCTTCCAATTGTACCACCTCAGAAGAGAGTACATGTGAAGGGTCCGGTATGTACTTTTTTAAGAGGGACACATGAAAGACATCATGTACTTTGGCCATAGTAGGTGGAAGTGCTAGTCGATAGGCCACAACCCTGACACGATCACGAATCTCGAAGGGGTCGATGTACCTTGGACATAACTTCCCATTATTTCCAAACCTCATGAAATTATTCCATGGAGGTATGTGTAGAAAAACCATGTCTCCAACATTAAACTCAAGGTCTCGTCGATGATTATCTGCATAACACTTCTGTCGACTCTGAGCTGCCTTGATATGCTGCTGAATGGTTTTTACCTTCTCCACCATTTCCTCGACCATTTCTTGTCCAATCAGCTTATGTTCACCGACCTCATCCCAACATTCCGGTGTTCTAAAACTTTTCCCATACATGGCTTCATATGGTTCCATTTGGATGCTCGAGTGGAAGCTCTTATTATAAGAGAACTCAACCAGATGAAGATGTTGATCCCATCCTCCTTTAATGTCCATTGAGAATGCTGTAAACTTATCCTCAAGTGTTTGGATAGTTCGCTCAGATTGGCCATCAGTTTGAAGATGATAGGCCGTACTAAAGTTCAGTTCAGTATTCAGAGGATGTTGAAGACTCTTCCAAAACATAAAGGTGAATCTTGGATCTCGGTCAGAAACAATAGATAATGGTACTCCATGCAACCTTACCACTTCCCTGATATATATCTGTGCTAGTTGATCCAATGAAATATCCTCCTGAATAGCAATGAAGTGTGCAGTCTTTGTAAGACAATCCACAACAACCCAGATTACATTGTTGCCTTTGGATGTCCTCGGATGTCCGGTGACAAAGTACATGGTGATGTTCTCCCATTTCCATTCTAGTATGGGAAATGGTTGCATCATCCCCTTAGACTTCTGCCTCTCTGCCTTCACTTTCTAACACACCAGGAAATTTGATGAATATTCAACGATCTCCTTATTCATATTATCCCACCAGAAGTTTTCTCAGAGATATCGATACATCTTTGTCCTCCCTGGGTGAATCGAAAAATTTGAACTATGTGCATCATCCTAATGTTCCTTCTTTATCTCTAGACATGATGGAACACATAGTCTTTTCCCAAACCGCACAATACCTTCTTCATTAACAGTAAAATCTGGGGATTTCCCTCTTTTGATAGCTTCATCTTTTTATTGAATTCCCACATCATCCTTTTGAGCATCCTTTAAATTTTCCAAAAGAGACGGTTGAGCAATCATTTGTGAAAGGATTGATGATGTTCCCTTCTATATGATTCTCATGTCCATCTTCATCATGTCTAAGAAGATTGGATCCTTCTCAATTCTCATCATTGATAGAATCACTGGATCCTTTCTACATAGGGAATCTTCCACCTTGTTCGCTTTCCCAGGGTGGTAATGTATTGAACAGTCATAATCCATGATGAGCTCTATCCATCTTTTCTGGCGTATATTATGTTTTTTCATTGTGAATATATATTTAAGACTCTTGTGATCGGTATATATCTCACATTTCTCTCCATAGAGATAATGCCGACATATTTTCAAGGCAAAGATCACAGCCGCTAACCCCAGATAATGTGTTGATAGTTTCGCTCATGGATTTTCAACTGACTTGAGGAATAGGATATCACTTTATCATTCTGCATCAGCACATATCCTAAGCCCTTCTTCTGAGAATCACTGAATACCACAAAACGTTCGCCACTTGTGGGTAAAGTGAGCACAGGTGCAGTGATAAGCCTCTATTTAAACTCCTTGAATCTTTCTTCGAATTCATCACTCCAAGAAAACATTACTCCCTTTCGAGTTAGCTTGGTAATAGGGTTGTACAATCATGAGAAATTCTTCACAAATCGTCGATAATATCCTGCTAACCCCAAGAAGCTACGGATATCCGTTACCAATGTTGGCATTAGCCATCCCTCAATTACATCTGTTTTGGAGGGGTCCACAGATATCTCATTGGTTGTGATGATATGGCCCAAGAATGAGACCTACTTCAACCATAAATCACACTTTTTGTACTTTTCATAGAGCTTCTCCTTGTGAAATGTCTCTATTATAGTTATTAAATGCTCCTCATGATCTTCCATGGTTTTGGATTATATTAGAATATCATCTATAAATACAACCACAAATTTTTCAAGGTAATCTCTAAAGACTCTATTCATCAAGTCCATGAATATTGTTGGAGCATTCGTGAGTCGGAACGACATTACTATAAATTCATAGTGCCCGTATCTTGTACGAAAAGCAGTCTTGGGGACATCTTCCTTCTTCACACATACTTGATAATATCCCGACCGAAAATACACCTTGGAGAATTATTGTGTTCCACGCAGCTGATCAAACAAGTCATCGATTCTTGGGAGAGTATACTTGTTCTTTATCATGATTTTGTTAAGATCACAATAATCGATGCAAAGCCGCATTGACCCATCCTTCTTCTTGATGAAGAGGACTGGTGCACTCCATGGTGAAGCACGTGGGTGTATAAACCCTTTATCCAGATTCTCCTGTAGTTGTTTTCTTCAACTCTTCAAGCTCAACAATAGCCATTCTATATGGAGTCATGGATATTGGTATCACCCTAGGTATAAGTTCAATTGAGAACTCAACATCTCTTCTTAGAGGAAGACGATGCAGTTCCTCGGGAAACACTTCAACAAATTCCCTTACAATAGGCATTTCTTCATGGATGGTTTCTTCCTTGGACTCAATCTTCTGAGCCAGATACGCGTGCTCATAGGGATGTAATATCCATGCTTTTGATGATGGAGCTGAAGGAGATTCATCTTCCTCCTGACACTTGTAATGAATCGGGGGTCGATTCTCCATATGGAGTGTGATTTCCCTCTCCCGACAATTTATGTTGGCTCTATATAAGGAAATCCAATCCATTCCATGAATTGCATCAAATTCCACTAGGGGGAGTATGATGAGGTTCTCCGAGAAATTCAATCCATAGATTATAACAGGGGAGGACTTATACTCATGAGATGCAATGATTACCCCATTTGTCGTACTCATCGACATTTTCACATCCATGATTGTGGTGGTGATGAGATTGTTCTACAAAACATTCGAGATATAAAATAATGCATAGAATATGAATCAAAAAGTACGTTTGCTATTATTTAATGAATAACTAGCATACCTTTCACCACTTCATTGTCGGTGTTCACTTTGGCAGAAGTGATGGCAAAAGCTCTTCCTTGCTGCCTTGGAGGTTGTTGGTTGTCTCCGAAAACCCTTGGATTGTGGCACTGATTTGAAAAAAGACCCAGTTCTTTGCATTTTTATCATTGACCAACGTGTTGAGATTCGAACAGAGTGTTCCTCTCCTTTGTCGTAGCCATGGGTCTTTCTTGCCGACAGTTAATAGCTTGGTGCCCTTCTCTTCCACACCTGAATCATTTTCTCATCCCCTTAAGGCAATTTCCAGGGTGCTTCTTTCCGCTCTTTTGGAAAGTGGGGTGCTGTATCTTCTTAGCACAGTTGGATTGGTCCATCATCCCATCAACATTGAAGTCCACCATACACTTCTTTCCCCCATGATACCATTTTGATTCCCCGATCTCCATTTCGACCTTGAGGGAACATCAGACAATTTACTCATAGCTGTCGAAGTCACAGATCGCTAATGTTTCCCGTAAGCTAGACTTCATCCCACCAAAGAAGTGGTCAACTTTGCATTCGTGGGTAACGACAAAGCCGAAAGCATATCGTGCAAGCATTGTGATGTTTTCCTCGTACGCTCCAACAGATTATTCATCTTTTTTCTTGAGGTAAAGGAATTCCATCTCCATCTTAAGATGGAAGGTGCGCGGAAAATATTTATCGAAAATCATCTTCCAAAAATCCTTCCATTCCAATGCCTCGATCTCCTCCTTAGGCGTCATATTTTTTATCAATGTCCACCATTGATCAGCTTTACCCTCCATATGATAAGCCTCTAGGAGAACCTCCTCTTGTTCAGAACATTGGAGGATGGAGAATATCTTTTCAATGGAGTTGATCCATTTTTCAGCGATCGTGGGATCATATGATTCACTAAAAGTTGGTGGCCTTTGCCTCATGAATCTCTTGATAGCGAATTGTTCCTTATTAGGGGGGTTTGGACGTTCCTCTTGACCCATGTTTCTATTAAAAACTTGAGTTAGCTGATAGAGAAGAGTGACAATGTTCGCGATTCCCGCTCCCATTGGATTGGGCATCTCTTTAGTACAGTCATCACACTGATCTTCACAATGGTTGTTATCCCAAGTCCTCCTATTACCATCTATTGGCTGTAATAAAAGGAAAGTTAGGGGTAACACATAAAGGGTAATCCAAATAAAAAAGTTGATGACTTATAAATAAACTTTTATTTCCTTAACTCACGATTCTATAGGATTCAATCTAGGATTTTCATGATCTACTTTATAACATATATTCTTAGGGGAATTGTTTTTAATTACCATAAAAATGGTTTAAAATATGCTTGTGAATTTATCAAAACATATCCCTCGGGAATTTCATAACCAAGAGTGCAGAAAGGCCCGTTGTCGTGCACCAGTTCCCGTTCAAGTCTAGCTCAAAGTGGTGTTTTCTGGTTTTACCCCTAGGATACATCTGTCCCAGAGCCGCCTCTACCTGCTCATATTCAGACAGTGATATATTTGTTTGATAAACCAATTACATAGTACTTACCAAAACATAGGGATGTTTTTATTATACTTAGTCTTGTATCTAAGGCCTTACTAGGGTTTCCTAATCCCAAAAATAACTAAACCTATCCTCTGATACCAACTATGACGACCCTGCTTTTATTAAAAACATAAACATGATTTATTACATTAAACTTCACTTGATACAACAAAGGAGATCGGGAGGTTTATTGTCGTTGGGGCTTAGTATCATTACATAAAAACTTAAAACACTAAATACAACATCTTTATTGAAAACTTCCATTACATGACCACTACACTCCCTCGTACATAGCACTGCATGGGATAACCTGAGGACATGCATAAGAAAAGGGTGAGCTATAAAGCCCAGTAAGGGAGTACACATGGAATAACACGAGGACTAAAATACTAGTTAGAAAATAGGAATATCAATAGAGAAAAAGAAAAACATGAACATAATGGCATGATAAAGCATTATAATCATAACATGGAAATGTGGCAACAACACTTAACGTGGAATTAGCATGAGCCAACGCTCATTCCACATGAAGCATGATTAAAATCCTCATTGCACATAAAGCAAGAGTAAACCATAATTTCAGATGAATTAGCATGAGTCAACGCTCATTGCACAAGATGTATCATGATACTATATTTTACCCAATGCATTGGAGCACTATAAGGGCGCACACTTCTTATACATTTCATTTCATGCATAAGTGTTCCACATGGATCGGAAAACATGGATTCATAAAACATAATAATTTATTCCAAGATAAAAGAATATGGAATTCATACATGAAACTTTACAATCAATAACTAAATTTGAATAAAGGTGAATACCCTTGATGGAGAAATGGGCATGCTATTCACTACACAATGACATTGGCATAGAAAATCAGTGCGATTTCAGCAGCGTAACGGTGTGACATAAGAATTCATAAAAATGGTTGATGAGAGAGAAAGGGGTTTATCATCATATTTACATGTAATGGACAGTAAAGAGGTCATATAGATACATTTCCCAACAATTGTAATGGAATTTAGATTCATGATACAAAAGTATTGCTTGAATGTAAAAGAGGAGAGAGAAGTTCCTTTCAGAATTTCAGCATAGTAACGGGTGTACATGTGGGGCATTTAATGAGAGAGAAAGGGCCTCCCATCATTCAAACATAAAGAGGGAAATGAGGTAGGTGATAAACCATACCCCAACATTCATAATTGAAATTAAAAAGGAAAAATAACTTAATAAAAATTTGACAAAAATGAGAAAGGAAGAAAAAACCCTTACTTGGAAGTGTGCTTCCAAAGGCTAGAGAGAGGCTTGTGAGAGGCTTCATGGGAGCTTGGGGAACCTTGGGAGGATTATAGAGAGAGTCGGGAAGAGGTTGGACGAACTCCAAGGGATTTGAGTGAGGAGGAAGTGGGAGCTTGGGTGGGTTTATATAGGAAAGGTGAGAGAATTCTTTATTATTTAGGATTGGGACCCCTTATATTAAATTAATCCAAACCAGAAACCATCCCATGGTTATTGCCCATGGTTATTAAAAAAGGGAAAAGGAAAAAAATATTTTATAAGGCCTAAGTCAAAAATTTATAAAATATTAGGGTTACGTATGTGGAGGTGAGTCACACTCTCATGGAAACTAATTTAAAAAGGCAAAGTGTTGAATATGTCTTGAGGGGTCCATTAATGCTTTTAAAAGTAAGTCAAAAAACCCAAAATTACATTATTTTAATGGTAAAACATATATTGGCCGAACATAAAGATTATATTACTTTATTAAATCACTATTGGGTCATTATGATGTCATAAAACACATTATATATTTAAACAGTATTTAATTTTAACCCAAAAATTTGACTGTCTCAGAAAATTATGAAAAATTCACCGTTGGATAATATTGAAGTCCTAATTCCATAAATGAAATTTATTTTATCTAATTTTTTTTCTAAATATGTTAATTTTAACTTTTAAAATAAACACCGACGTTTATCGAAAATTTACGGGTTTTGACAGAAATGGATTTCAAACCTTAATAAAAAATTTAATTGCATTCATAAAATTATAAGATCATTTAATAAAAATTTATTTAATAATAAAAATATTATTTTATTAATATATGATTTAATTCAAAAGTCCCTTAATTTAATAAAATAGATTTCTTAATTAAATAATAACTAAAACACCATTTGTACGTTAAAAACTATTTACAATGTATCAAAAATTACAAGAAATTATATTCATTATTACATACAAAAATAATGTACATGAACATAGTACTACATATTTGTTCCATAACCCCTTAAAATAGAATTATAAGACCTAAGGGTAAGGTGTGCGATGTTGACAGACTCTTGGGGTGGCTCGGATAACATCACTCGAGTGGTAATTTCAATCAACCTCCACTTTTCCCGTAGATAGTCACATTCGAGAATGACAGGGTGAAGCTCAGCTTGGACTTGGTCAAGAGCGAATCCCAAGTATGCCACCTATTTTTTGAGCTTTGACAAATGGGCTTCGTATGGGGAAATTCTACTGGATGAGGCCATTACTTCCTTTGTCTGAGTAAATTGGATTTGTTGAAGTCCTATATTTATACTAATCATGTGATTAATTTTCAACGACTATATTAGCAACAGTCAAAATTCTTAACATAAAACCAAAGAAGTTGACATCTTATAAAAATATTTTTCATAAAGAGACACTTAACTGGATCAAGAGGGAATTTACATTAATGAAAATTTGGGTCGTTACAATGTTTTCCTTTGTCCCTTTCCCCTTGGTCCCTTGGAATTAAAATATAATGTTATGATGATGATGTTTTTTTGTTCATATTTTCCAACGTGTAGTTTGATTTAGGGTCTACACACTCTTTCATTTCCGAGATTTTTTCAAGTAAATTGAGAATTACATCTCAAGATATGAATCCTTAATTTATTGTAAAAATACATGGAGGAAATTTTGAGACAAAATGAAATTATAAGAACTTTAATTTCATTTTGTGCAGAAAGAATGTACCTGCAAACCTTATTGTTTTGCCTCTTGTAGTGTTTGATGTTATTTTGGGTATACATTGGATTTCTATTTATCATGATATGATTGACTGCAGAGATAAAGTTGTTTATTTTCAAAATGATTTTCAATTTGTGTACAAGAATATACCCTTACTTTTGATAACATATCAGGAAGTTGAGAAACTTGTAAAATAAGGAAATGAATGTTACCTTGCACATATTGTCGAAAACAAAAGAACAGTTCAGATTAATGATGTGGCAATGATAAATTAGTACCCTGAATATTCTCCTAATGAGTAACCTAGTATTATATCTGATTGGGAAGTTGAATTTACTATTGACTTAGTTTTGGATGCTAAGAAAATTTCAAAAAACCCCTTATAGAATGGCTCAAATTGATCTTTTAGAGTAAATGATGCAATTTTTGTAGTTATTAGGTAAATGTTTCATTCGACCAAGCACATTACCATAGGGTGATCATATCTTTTTTGTTAAAAAGAAAGATTGTTGAATGATACTTTTAAATAATTATAGAGATTTGAATAACATCACTATTTTGAAAAGGTATCCTCTGCCTCATATCGATGATTTGTTTGATTAGCTTCAGTGAGCTCAGTATTTTTGGAAGATTGATTTGAGGTCGGGGTACCATCAGTTGAATGTAACGGAATAAGACATTCCAAATATTTCGTTTTATACTAGATATGGCCATTATGAATTTGTAATTATGCTTTTAGGGTTAACACATTCACCAGTTGGATTCATGGATCTTATGAATAGAATTTTCCGTGAGTTCTTGGATAAGTTTGTGGTTTTTTTCATTGATGATATTTTGGTTTTTTTCAAAAGGAGGAGAATGCAATTCATTTAAGGGTTGGCTTGAAAACCTTAAAAGAAAAGAAAATATTTGGTAAATTCAATAGGTCTGAGTTTTTGTTACAACAAATTTCTTTCCCTGGTCAAATTGTTTAAAAAATGGAATAAATGTTGATCCTGCTAAAACAAATGTTGTTGAAGAATGGCCAAGACCCACAAATATAACCGAGATCCATAGTTATCTTGGTTTCATAGGTTATTATTGGAGGTTTTTTGAGAATTTATCATGGTTATCTAGCCCACTGACTATGTTAACTTGAAAATGTTTTAAGTCCATCTGAATAAATGTGATTATTATTTTTGGGAATTGAAAAGAAGATTTGTGAATGCGCCAGTTCTGGCACTAGCTTCTAGAAATTGTGATTTCATTATTTACAGTGATTCTTTGATAAAAGAACATAGTTGTGTCCTTATACAAAATGATCTGGTAATTGATTATGTTTCAACTTAGTTGAAACCACATGTGTTAAATTACCCTACACATGTTTTGGAATCAGCTCCTGTTGATTTTTGAATTAAAAATTTGGATGCATCATTAGTGTGGAGTTAAGTGTGAAATATATACTTATCAAAAAAGTTTGAAGTATATAACCACTAAAGAATAATTGAACCTAAGATAGAGTAGATGGCTGGAATTAATCAATGATTATGACTGCATGATCCATTACCATCCGAGAAATGAAAATAATGTGGAAGATTCTTGGAGTCAAAAATGTAATTTATCATTAACCATGCTATGTTTGGAAAGTGATCCTTTGATTTTTGATTTGATGAACATTACCATAGATGTTGTTGGTGCAGGAAATTCTTCTATTTTGTTTGAGGTGTCAGTGAGATCATCCCTATCAGACAGAATAAGGAATGCACAGAAAGAAGAAAGTGAGTTATAGAAAAAGGTTTTGTTAATTAATAAGGGTAAGTTGCCTGATTTAAACGTTGATAATGATTGTGTTTTGAGGTTTGGGATATGATTACATGTGCCTTCTGATTCATAGTAGAAGAATGAGTTGTTATGTGAAGCACATATGTCCCCGTTTTCAGTTCATCCTTGTAGTACTAAGATGTATAGAGATCTTTGGGGGTATTAATGGTGGGAATGAATGAAAAGACATATTGTTGATTTTTCTGTGAAGTGCTTGACTTGTCTGCAGGTTAAAGAAGAATAAAAGATACCAAATGGGATGATTCAATCTTTATGGGTGCCATTGTAGAAATGAGAAAATATATCCATTGACATTATTGTGGGATTACAGAAGACATCTTGAGGTAACATTGAAATCTGGGTTATTGTTGATAGATTGACTAAATCTTCTCATTTCATTCCTGTTCGAGATACTTTGCATCTATATCAACTTTCTCAGTTGTATGTTAAAGAGATATTCTGGTTTCATGGTCTTCCCTTCTCCATTGTATCAGATCATGATCACCGGTTTACTTTTATCATTTGGAAAGGCCTTCAGATGTCATTGGGTACTGAATTAAATTTGAGTACATATTTTCATCCTCAATTAGATGGGCAGTTAGAATGAAAAATTTAGACCATGGAGGATATTATACGTTCTTTTTCACTAGATTAAAAGGTATGTTGATACCAACATACTTCTTTAGTTGAATTTTATAATAATAATAGTTTGCATTCCAGTATACAGATGTCTCCATTTGAATCATTTTATGGAAATCAATGTTGAACTCCAGCTTTCTTGGATAAATAGGTTAAAGGAAGTCGATGGGACCAAAATTGGTAGAAGAGATGGCATATGAAGTTCAGTTGATTCCTAAGTACATGAGAATATCTCAGAGTAGGGAAAAAAGTTATGCATATAGCTGGAGGAAGAATCTATCTGTTGAGGTATGTGATCATGTCTTTCTCAAAGTTTCTCCATCGAAAAGTGTGATGTGTTTTGGTAAGAAGGGAAAGTTGATTCTGAGGCTTATTGGACCATATGAAATCCTAGAGAATGTTGGATCAGTTGGATAATGAGTGTATTTACCTCCATTTTTATCCTAGGTACACAATATTTTTTAGGTATCAATGTTGAGAAATTATATGCCAGATCCATCTCATGTTTTGAGCCAAGAGGTAGTTCAGTTGGAAGAGAATCTCTCATACGAGGAACTACCAGTCAAGATTATCGACCATAGAGAGCAGGTGTTGTGGAATAAGGTAATAAACCAGGTAATGGTTTTTTTTGGAAAAACCATATGTTTGAATAGGCAATAGGGGAATCTGAAAATGTTATTAGGGATAAATACCCCCACATATTTTATAATTGAATAAAAATTATGATGACACAATTTCTAAAAGGGGAAGGATGTAATATCCCAGGTAAATAAATAAATATGATATTTTCATATTTATTAATATTTTTGAAGTATATATTAATTTTACTTTAAAAGAGATTATATGTTCGATAAATAACCTAATACGCAACAACGTGTTTCTTTGAAATCTTATGTTGCACACTAACAATATAATATTATTATTTTAAATGGTATTTAACACATAGCTGTTGTATTGGCGGGAATGATTAGTTTTAACTAAAATATGATTATACATTTTTGTTAAATGTTTTTACATTTATCCAATAAATGTTAGAGGCTTAAAATATGAAATAATTCGATTTTAAGCATAAATACTCTAATATTCACTAAAAGGTGGATTTATTGCTTTTTGAAGGCGAACCCTCATTAAATCTAGTTTTGGTCACTTTTATATGTTTTATTTGATCAAATAAAATTATTATTTAGAATCGAGATATCAAAATTTACTTTCAGAAAAATATTGTTATTTTTTTGGTAAAATTCATTTTTTGATGAATAGTTAAAAATGTTGTATTTTAATTCAAAACTGTCATTTAATCTAATTTATTTATATGGTTAGATTATTTATTCAATTTGTTTTAAAGTCTAATTCGATTATATTTTTACCATTTCATCCAATCATGGTCATTGAAATTGATTTCACTTTGAAATTTGAAATAAACAAGTGTCAATAATTTGATAAATATTATTTCTTAAAAACCATCTTTTTTGTTTTCACAACGACAATTAATTTTAAATTAGTTAATGAAAATTCAATGTTTTTAATTTTGTAAAATAGAAATAATTTTTTAATTAAGAATATCAATTATATCTTAGGCTTAATTTTGGTTATTTTTCTGAAAAACTTCAATTTTTGATGAATAGTGGAACCACTAAGTAGTAGTTAAAAACTGACTTTTTAATTTAAATGAAATTATACCGCTTCTGTGAACTGAATTTCATAAATCTGACATAAATGGTGGTTACTATTAAGTAAATTATAGTTCAATAAGATGAAAATAATATTCAGTGAATAGTAATATTTGACTTTTACTTACCGCAGTTAAAGTAAAATTCGGTAATTCAAGGACAAAAGAATATTATAATAATATATCATTACCTTAACACTTGTCTTAAAATTATTGGATGAGTCATGGATGACCATGGTAATCCTTGGGTCTATTTTGGGACCCCATAGAGCCACATAAGAGTGTTAATGGCAATTTATTTTAATTAAGATAAATTAATAGTCAAAATGACCCAAACATATATCTTTTAGTAATATAATCCTTACATAGGGTTATATATTTATATTTTTTACTAAAAAAATTATTTGGAATGATAAAAAGATTTTCCTAAATCATGGTAATTTTTTTATAATTTTATTATATTAGATAAATAAATTTATTTATGACATAATAATGATGCAGTGCTTACCTCATTAATAAATGATTTGTATAAATATGATAATAAAGATTAAAATAATATCCAAAACCTGTCCTATTTTTATTAGATGATTTTATTTCGACCATGAGTCATATCATCTTTGAATTTAATGATTTATGGACCTTTTAAAACTAAATATATGTTTATAATAAAATAATTGATTCAAACATTCCTGAAGAGACCCTCCCCCCTTAAAAAAATCCCCCACTTCTAACCAATTATTCACACCTCTCAAGCCTTTTGGCACGTCCACCCATGGCCTAATTAAGCTCCCTACATCCCTCTACACTTCCTAGGAGCCTTACCTTAGGCATAAGGCACTTCAAGATGTTATTTTGGTTCAAATCCATGGGAGTTACCCAAATTAAAGGTAATTGTTTATCTTAAATTAATTTCTTTTATTTTACTTCATCAACCTCATAAACTCTTTTTATTACTTTATTTTTTAACAACACCATTATCCTAAATATACTAGGATGTTTTTATGAAAATTATTCGAACTAAACTTACAAACACAACCATCTAATAGGTAAATAACATAATTTTTCTTTGGATGGAAAACTAACGCCTAACGAAATGATGCTTGTTCAATTATCTCTTACCGCCCCTCATGGTGGACATTATGATGGAACTGTATTTATATATGATATATATTATTTTTATGTTTTCTTTATGCGTCTGTATTTTCCATTTATATCATACCTTTATGGTTTCCATTATGGGTAAACACAACAATTTCGTTGTGGAAGTGCGGACTACCGCCCCCTCAAAGTGATATTACTCGTTCATACCATAAGTGGTACATATAAAGGATGTAATAATTGATATTATATATGATATAATACTGGAATTAAAATATACCAATGTATCATTATGTTTTAGTTCCATTAAAATAATAAATAGAAATGAAAGTAGCGTTCATGCGTACGTCCGACTTACCGTCTCAATGAATGGTGGATTTCATTTCTTATCTCCAAATGTTATGTAATATTATAAATACATAAAAATACTGGGTATATATGATATATATGATATCTACATGATGAATAGCAGTATGAAGATAATTGATATTTGATCACATGAACAAGTTGTAATTATAAGGTGTTCATTTTTGACTCAAGTACCAAATATCGGCAAAACAACCGTTATTAACTTAAATGAATACATAATGTTTCTAACATGGTAATAAGTTATATAAAAGGAATTATAAACTTGAAAAATAATCTTAAGAAATTATAAATTAACTTTAGTTTATTATTCAAAATATCAAATGGAAAACGGGTCAAGTCGGACACAAGGTAAGGGACTTCATCTCAATCTTCTTTCATTGAGGCATATTTTCTTATAATACGCGACTTTCTTTTATACGCTGTATAAAAAACATTGAATTTTATTTTCATTTATAGGGAATAATTTTCTACTAAGTGTTATGCTAAACAAAAAAAAATAGAGTTACTTTTAAACGTAAGAGGGGATAACGACCATTCCATCGCCGTGAGTATTATTTGATCTTTGGCTTCTGTAACAAGCCGAAATGTTTTTTAAAAGGTAAATAAATACCATATACTCTTTTTATATATTTTGGTATTTATAATTGTTTTGATAATGGATATTTATGTCAATATAATTAAATTTTATATTTTTATTGACATGTGGAAATGTTATCTTTCCTTTATGTTTGTTTTATGTGTTATGAATATTATATGGTTCATGGGCATTGTTTACATATATGGATGGTTCCATGATAAACCTATGGTGGGTAAGCCTGATATAGATCTCCAATTTATTGGGTAACGTGACAGAGGTAAACATGAATGATTCTCCTAAGAGATTTATAGAATATACTATGATGGGTATTCTATATGTAACTCCCTACGTAGCTGTGAAAGATACATTGTAAGTATGATATGGATGGCATAAGTTACCTTTATGATTTATGTTTTCTATGAGTTATTCATTAATCTTATGATTTCATTAGGAATGTTAAAGAGATTTTGTTATTTATGTAATGATGAGCTATTGTTTTCATTCGTTGTATTATTACCCTTAATGAGCATTTTATTTAACATCCCAATAAAATAAATATTAAGAAATTTTCATTTTTATTAATATTAGTGAATTAAGTATTAAATTTAATTTAATTGGTTGCTATGTTCGATGGCATACCCGATACGCAATAATGGATTTCTTTGAAATCTTGTGTTGCACGCTAATAATATAATAATATTATTTCAATTGGTAGTTAACATGTATCCATTGTTTTGGCGGGAATGAATAGAAATAAATAAATATGATTATATATGTTTCTTAAATGTTTTTATATTTATCCAATAAATGTTAGAGGCTTAAAATGTGAATGAATCCAAATTTAAGCATAAATACTCCAATATTCACTAAAAGGTAGATTTATCCCATTTTGATGGTGAACCCTCTTTAAATATAGTTTTTTAAACACTTATACATTATATTGGACCAAATAAAATTCTCCTTTAGAATCGGGGCATCAAAATTTACTTTGTGTAATTTTTTTGTATTTATCCGGTAAAGTTCATTTGATTAATGAATAGTGACAAATGTTGTATTTTAAGTCAAAACCTCCTTTTAATATAATTTATTTATATGGTTAGATTATCTTTTTAATTGGTTTTAATGTGTAATTACAATATATTTTTACCATTTAATCCAATGGTGGTCATTGGAATTAATTTCACTTTGAAATTGGCCATGAACAAGTGTTAGTCTTTTGATAGATATTGTTTCTTAAAAACATGCTATTTGTTTTGACAACGGAAATTAATTATAAAATTAATTAATGAAACATATATTTTATTAATTTTTTAAAATAGACATCATTTTTGAACATGTAATTAAAAATATATCTTAGGGTAAATATTTTGTATTTTTCTGAAAAAACCTCATTTTTTGATGAATAGTGAAACCACTAAGTTGTAGTTAAAAAACTGAATTTTCCATTAAACAAAACGTAACAACTTCATTGAATTTAATTTATAAAATCCTACTTACATGGTTGTAATTAGTATGTAATATTTGGTTCAATGGTATGAAAATAATTTTTGGTGAATAGTATCTTTTAAGTTTTATTAATCGCGATTAAAGGTAATTAGTGTAATTTAAGGTAAAAATAATGGTATAATAATATGAAATTACCATGAAAAATCTCATGAAATAATTTTATAAGTAATGGAAGACTACTAAAATCCTTGGGTAAATTTATGGTACCCCATGGAGCCACTTGGGTAAGATAATGACATTAATACCTTTTATTTAACGATAAAATAAAAATGTCAAAAACGTGTACTATTTAACTAAAACAAATTTTAAATGGGGTTATATAAGTTATATTTTTTACTATAAATATTCATTAGAAATATAAAATGAGTTTCTAAATCATGGTAATGTTTTTATAATTTTTATTCATAAAAAAAATAAAATTATTTATGACACAATGATGATGCATTGTTTATGTCATTAATGAATGATTTAAATAAATAAGAAAATAATGTTTAATATAATATCCAACAATTGTCCAATTATTATTGGAATATTTTATTTCTAACACGGGCCACCTTATCATCAACTTTAATGATTTTTGGAGCTTTAGAAACCAAAAATAATTATGTAATGAAATAATAGTTCCATGCTTTCCAAAAGAGCCCCTCATCTCCCCTATAAAATGACCCCACTTCCTACCCATCTCTCACACTTATCAAGCCCTTTGTCTCATCCAAAATATACTCAAATAATGTCCCAAGATCCCTATATTCATCCTTGAAGCCTTACCTTAGGCAGAATTCTTTTTAAGAAACCCTTTTGGTTCAATCCAAGGGGGAGTTACCCGATTTAAAGGTAATGCCTTCTTTTATGTTCTTTTGTTTTATTTTTCTTCTCCAACCACATAAACTCTTATTATTATTTTATTTCTGTAAAAAAACTAGTATATTCAATAAACTAGGATGTTTTTATGAGAATTATTCAAGCTACACTTACACACACCTCCAACTAATTGTTAAAGAACATATTGTTTCTGTGGGTGGCGAATTACTGCCTCAAGAAACGATGATTGTTCAATCTTCTTTTAACACCTTTCATGGTGGCCATTAAGATGTAACTGTATTTATATATGTTATATATTATGTTTATTTTTTCTTTATTCTTCTGTATTTCTCATTTATATCATACCTTTATGGTTTCCATTATGGGTAAATGCGATAATTTCATTTCAAGAAGTGTGGACTACATCCCCCTAAAGGTGATATGGCTCGTTCATACCATATATGGTACATATAAAGGATTGTTTTAACGATATTACATATTATAAAATACTTGAATTATAATACTACTACGTCTCTTTATGTTTTAATTCCATTAAATATCAAATATAAATGGAAGTAGTGTTCATGCGTACGTACGGCTTGTCGTCTCCTTGAACGAAGCATTTCATTTATTTCCAATAAATGTTATGTACTATTATAACTACATGTATATTCAGGATATATATGATATATATTATATCCAAATCATGAATATAATTCTGGATATATTGATCCTTTGACCACATGAACAACATGTAATTATAAGTAGTCCATTTTTGACTAAGGTATCAAGTATTGAAAAAATGAACATTATTAACTTAATTGATTACATAATGTTAATAAAATGGTAATAAGTTATACAAATGTAATAATAAACTTGAAAAGGTACTTATGTAAGTATAAATTAACAATAGTATGTTATTTAGGAGATTAAAGAACGATCGAGTCAAGTTGGACACGAGGTAAGGGACATCGTATCAATCTCCTTTCATTGAGGCATATTTTGTTTTAATACATGATTTTCATCTATACTCTATATAAAAACCTTTGAATTTACATTTCATTAAAATAGAATCTTTTTATATGAAGAATTTTACTAAACGTCAAAAACGAATGTTTTTTTAACATAAGCTGTGACAACGACCTTTCCTCTGCCGTGAGTATTATATGATCTTTGGCTTCCTTAACAAGCTGTAATGTTTTTAAAAGGAAAAACAATAAATACCATATACTATTTTTACATATTTTGGTATTAAAAATGATTTTTAGAATGGATTTATTATTTCAATATCTTGAAATGAAATTTTGTTATTGCAATGTGGAAATGTAATCTTTCCATTATGATCATGTAATGTGTTATGATCATGTTATGGTTCTTGGGAACTATTTATGTATATGGGTGGTTTTGTGATAAAACTAGTGCGGGTGAGCCTAAGATAGCTCTCCAATGCATTGGGTAACGTGATCTAGGTAAACATGAATGTTTCTCCTAAGATATTTAGGGAATATACTGTGATGGGTATTCCAATGTAACTCACTATGTATCTGTGATAGCTACAAAGTATGTATGTTTTGGATGCCACAAGTTACCTTTATGATTTATGGTTTCTATGTTTTATTCAAAAATGTTGTGTTTTCATGAGGTAAGTAAAAGAGTTTATGATTTTTATGTATTTATGAAAAAATGTTTTCATTCTTTATTTTATAACCCTTATTGAGATTTTTATGCTCATCCCATTTTTCAAATGTTTTCACAGGACATAATGATTAATAGGGTCAAGGATGGAATCAAGGAAATGTCGTCTTGTCTAAAACAAGGAACTAGACCTGACTCTTTTTTTCAAGTGTTTTTATTTTATTAAAAAAATGGAAACTGAGTAGAAGTATCTACCTTGTAATGTTTTGAGATGTAATAGTTATGTCCTTATTCTCTAAAACTCTAAACCTGAAAAGATCTTCACGGTGAATTATTAATTTAATTCAAGATTATGTAATGTTTATGGTCATCCCCTTATAGTTGGTATTAGAGGGTGGTTTAGATAACTTTAGGAGATAGGGTATTGTTAAATAAATGTCCATAAATTAATTTTTGGTAATATTGAGATGATATAGCATTTACAGATTACCATGCTTCTTTGCCTAACATATTTCATGTGTTCATCATGGTTTTCAACAGAGGAAACATGGAACCTATGTGTGGATGATATCAGGAGGAAGACAACCTTCCAAATCAACAACCTGATATGGTTGGAATCAGAACTGAGCAGTTTATTGCAGCGATGGCATAATTGACACAATCTATAAGTGCTGGTAGTATCCATGTACGAGATCAGCCAGATCACAACATAGGAACATGTTAGTAGTGGAGCATTTCATGAGGCAACATCCTCCATCATTCAGAGGATCAGGTGACCTTGTGCTAGCTGAAGGGTGGACTAAAGCACTGGAGAAGATTTTTGATTTCATGGGTTGTTCATAACATCAAAAGGTTAGTCTTGTTGTTTACCGTTTTGAAGGTGAAGTTGATTAGTGGTGGTAAATTGTGAAAAATATCAGGGATATTGAGGAGATTGATGATATTGACTGGGAATAATGAAAAGCTATGTTTCATGAGAAATATTTTCCTAAGGTGGTTTGTCTTATTATGGATAAACAATTCCTAGAATTGAGGCAGAGGATGACTCAATGGATATATTTGAAGAAAAGTTCACTTGACTTTCAAGGCATGCTCCAAATTTCATATGAGATCTTGATAGTAAAATCAACCATTTTTACTCCGGATTAAAGCCAAATTAACGAAGGTCATTAACTTCTCACGAGTTCAAAAGTTAGGAAAAATGACTTCATTGTGTGGAGTAGGTGGAAATGGATTTTGCCGATGATCAAGTATTCTTTGACAAACAACAGTATAAGAGGTAGAGGTGGTAGGAAAAAGGGAAGAACTATTCAAAAAAGTATGATGGTAAGAAGCCTAATTTTACAGTTTCGGAAAATTCAAGTAAAAAGTATGATGGGGAATGTCTTTTGAATAATGGTTAGTGCTACTATAGGGCAGAAGGATTAGAATTGCACTAAAAAAGATCAGGGTAATGGTAAGAAAAAAAATCCTATTTACAGTCAGTAAAATGTTTTAAGTGCAATGAAATGGGTCATTATGAAAATTAGTGTCCAATAAAGAACTCAATCGAAGGAATGCAGCAAGACTACAAGAATAAAGAGGTGGTGTAATCCTTTGCAACTACTTCAATAGTTGTTGGGAAAACAAATGATGTTGTATCGGGTGCATTGTTTGTTTGTTCAGATTATTCCAATGTGTTATTTGATTCAGGGTCCACAAACTCTTTCATTTCTGAGAAGTTTTCTAGTAAATTGGGAATTCCATATCAAGAAATGACTCCTGATATTGTGGTAAAAACACCTTGGGGATATGTTGATGAAAAATAATTTATAATAATCTTCCTATCCTTATCTATAGAAAGAACCTACTTTCAAAACTTATTGTTTTACCTCTAGTAGAGTTTGATATTATCCTGGGTATGGATTGGATCTCTGTTTACTAAACTAATATTGACTGTAGAGCTAATGAAGTTTCTTTTCAGAAATACTTTCAGTTTGTTTACATGAATGAACCCTTACTGTTGATAACATATCAAGAGGCTGATAAACTTGTAAAAGTTGGAAATGAATTTTACCTTGCACATATTGTTGAAAAAAAGGAACCTGTTCAGATTAATGATGTGCCATTGGTAAATGAGTATCATAATTTTTTTCATGATGAGTTACCTGGAATAATACCAGATGAGGAAGTTGAATTAACTGTTGACTTAGTACCTAATTCTAAGTCAATTTCGAAACCCCCTTATCGAATGGCTCAAGTTGAACTTTTAGAGTTAAAGAACAAATTCCAGGAGTTATTAGATAATGGTTTTATTTGACCTAGCACATCCCCATGGGGGGATCTTATCTTGTTTGTTAAAAATAAATAAGGTTTAATGAGACTTTACATTGATTATAGAGCCTTGAATAACATCAATGTTAAGAACATGTATCCTTTGCCTCATATCAATGATTTTTTTATCAAATCTAGGGAGCTGAGTATTTTTTAAAGATTGACTTGAGATCAAGATACCATCAGTTGAAAGTAAAATATGTAGACATTCCGAAGACCATGTTTCATACTACATATGTCCATATGAATTTTTAGTTATGCCTTTTGGGTTAACCAATGCACATATTGTATTCATAGATCTAATGAATAGAAATATCCATGACTTCTTGGATAATTTTGTGGTTATGTTCATTGATGATATTTTTGTTTATTCCAAAAGTAAAGAGGAACATGAAAGTCATTTAAGGGTTGTGTTGAAAGCCTTAAAAGAAAAGTAACTGTATGGAAAATTCAGCAAGTGTGAGTTTTTGGTAAAACAAATTTCTTTCCTTGGTCACATTGTTTCAAAAAATGGCATAAATGTTGATCCTGCTAAAAAACATCGTTGAATAATGGCCATGACCTACAAATATAACCAAGATCCATAGTTTTCTTGGTTTGGTGGGTTATTACAAGAGGTTTGTTGAACATTTTTCATGGTTATCAAGTCCAATGACTAAGTTAACTTGAAAAGGTGTTGACATCATCTGGACAAAAGAATGTGATGATTGTTTTCAGGAATTTAAAAGAAGACTGGTGAATGCTCCAGTTTTTCCACCGCCTTCTAGAAATGGTGAGTTTTCTCATCTATAGTAATGCTTCGTTAAAAGGACTAGGTTTTGAACTAATGAAAAATGATCAGGTAATTCTTATGCTTCATGTCAGTTGAAACTACATGAGTTAAAATACCCTACACATGATTTTCAATTAGCTACTATTGTTTTTTATTTAAAAATTTGGTGGCATAATTTGTATGGAGTAACGTGTGAAATATATACTGATCACAAAAGTTTAAGGCATATATTCACTAATAAATAATTGAACATGAGACAGAGGAGATGGAAGGATTTAATCAAGGATTACGATTGTGCAATTCATTACCATTCGGGAAAATCCAATAATGTGGTAGATGCTTTGAGTCGAAAAAGTAATGCTTCATTATCCATGGTACGTTTGGAACAAGATCTTTTGTTTTTGATTTATTGAACATTGGCATAGATGTTTTTGGTGCAGGATGTTCTTCTATTTTGTTTTAGGTGTCAGTGAGATCATCTCTATCAAACAGAATTGAGCAAGCGCAGAAGAAAGATAGTGAGTTGTAGAAAAAGGTAGAGCTGGTTTAGAAGGGTATGTTTCTTGAATTCAACAATGATAATGATTGTGTTTTGAGGTTTGGGAAGAGATTATGTGTGCCTTGTGATTCAATGATTAAGAATGAGTTTCTATGTGAGGCTCAAAGTTCCCCATTTTCAGTTCATCCTGGATGTACTAAGATGTACAGAGATCTGCGAGAGTATTACTGGTGGGATGGAATGAAAAGAGATATTGCTGATTTTACTATAAAGTTTTTGACTTTTCAGCAGGATAAAGTAGAGTGGAAGTTACCAAAAGGGATTCTTCAGCCTTTACCAGTGCCAGAGTGGAAATGGGAAAATATATCCATGGACATCATTGTGGGATTACCCAAGACATCTCTAGGTAATAATGAAATCTGAGTTATTGTTGATCGATTGACTAAATCTGCTCATTTCCTTTCTATTCAAGAAACATTATCACTAGATCAACATTCTCAGTTGTATGTTAAAGAGATAGTCAAGTTATGTGTAGTTCTGCTCTACATTGTATCTGATCATGATCCTAGGTTTACTCATATGTTTTCGAAAGGCCTTTAGAAGTCGTTGGGTACTAGATTAAATTTTATTACAACTTTTCATTTTCAATCAGATGGGTAGTCAGAACAAAAAGTTCAGACCGTGGAGGATATGTTACCTTTTTTCACGATGGATTACTAGGGTTGTTGGGACCAACATCTTTCTTTGGTTGAATTTTTTTATAATAAAAATTTTCATTCTAGTGTACAAATGGCTCTGTTTGAGGCATTATATGGTAAATGGTGTTGAACTCCAACTTTTTGTGATGAAGTAGGGGAAAGGAAGCTGATGGGACCAGAATTGGTAGAAAACGTTTTGTTGATTTAGAAGCACATGAGAACATCTCTAAGTCGGAAGAAATGTTATGTGGATAATCGATGGAAGGATCAGTTTTTTGAGGTAGGTGATCATGTTTTTCTCAAAATTTTTCCATGGAAAAGTGTGATGCGTTTTGGCAAGAAAGGAAAGCTGAGTCCGAGGTTCATTGGACCTTATGAAATCTTAGAGAAAGTTGGATCAGTTGCATACATAGTGGAATTACATCCATGTTTGTCCCATGTGTACAATTTTTTTCATGTTTCAATGTTGAGAAAATATATGCCAGATCCATCTCATGTTTGGAGCCCAGAAGTAGTTCATTTGGTAGAGGATCTCTCTTATGAGGAACAACCATTCCAGATTCTTGACCGTAGAGAGAAAATGGTGTTGAATATGGTAATTAACTAGGTGAAGGGTTTGTGGAAAAACAATATGGTTGAAGAGGAAATGTGGGAATCTGAAAATTCTTTGAGGGATAAAGACCCCCATTTATTTTATAAGTGAATAAAATTGCGAGGACGCAATTCCCAAAAGGGGGGAAGGATGTAACATCCCAATTAAAGAAAGATTAATAAATTTCCATGTTTATTAATATTTGTGAATTAAATATTAATTTTACATTAATGGGGTTGCTATGTTCTATGGCGTTCCTGATATGCAATAACTGATTTCTTTGAAATCTTGCATTGCACGATAACAATATAATAATATTATTTAAAATGGTAGTTAACACGTAGCTGTTGTATTTGTAGGAATTAATATAAATAACTAAAATATAATTATATATGTTTTTAAATGTTTTTATATTTATCCAATAAATGTTGGAGGCTTAAAATGCGGATGAATCCAATTTTAAGCATTAATACACCAATATTCATTAAAAGGTCGATTTATCTCCTTTTGATGGTGAAACCTCATTAAATATAGTTTTGGTTACTCATATACATTATATTGTACCAAATTAAATTATTCTTTAGAATCAGGACATCAAAATTTACATTGTGTTAATTTTTGGTATTTTTTTGGTAAAATTCATTTTTAATGAATAGTGAAAAATGATGTATTTTAAGTCCAACCCTCCTTCTAAACTAATTAAATTATATTGTTATATTATAATTTTAATTGGTTTTAATGTGTAATTAGAATATATTTTTACCATTTAATGCAATGGTGGTCATTTGAATTAATTTCACATTGAAATTGGACATGAAGAGGTGTCAGTCTCTTGATAGATATTGTTTCATAAAAACACGCTATTTTTTTTGACAACAGGAATTAACAATAAAATTAATTGATGAAACTTATATGTTTTTAATTTTTTAAAATAGACATAAATTTTGAATTCATAATATCAAATATATTTTCGGGTGAATTTTTGGTATTTTTCTAAAAAACATCATTTTTTGATGAATAGTGAAACCACTAAGTGGTAGTTAAAAAACTGATTTTTTTCATTAGCCGATACTTTACCACTTCTCTGAATTGAATTTCAAAAATCTGACATACATGGTTTTCATTAGTATGTAAAATTTGGTTCAATTGGATGAAAATAATTGTTGGTGAATTGTAACTTTTATGTTTTATTAATCGCGATTAAAGGTAATTAGTGTAATTTAATGTAAAAATAATGTTATAATAATATGAAATTACCTTGAAAAATTTCCTAAACTTATTTGATAATAAATGTACGACCAATAAAATCCATGGTTCAATTTTTGGGACCCCATGGATCCACTTGGGTAAGATAATGACATTAATACCTTTTATTTAAAGTAAAAATAAAAATGTCACAAACATGTATTTTTTTACTAAAACAATTTTTACATGGGGTTATATAAGTTATATTTTTTACTATAAATATTCATTATAAATCTAAAAAGAGTTCCTATATCATAGTAATTTTTTTAAAATTTTTAGACATCAAAAAAATAAATATATTTATGACACAATGATGATGCAGTGTTTACATCATTAATGAATGATTTAAATAAATAAGACAATAATGTTTAAAATAATATTTAAAACTTTTCCAATTAATATTGGATGATTTTATTTCGAACATTTTCCACCTTATCTTTCACTTTAATGATTTTGGGACCATTAGAAACCGAAAATCATTATATAATAAAATAATAGTTTCATGATTTCCAAAAGAGACCCTCCTCTCCCTTATAAAAGGACCCCACTTCCTAACCATCTCTCACACTTCTCAAGCCCTTTGGCTCATCAAAACTCTACTAAAATAATCTAAAAATATACCTATATTCATCTTAGAAGCCTTACCATAGGCAAAAACCTCTTTAGGAATCCCTTTTGGTTCAAACGAAGGGGAGTTACCCGATTTAAAGGTAATGTCTTCTCTTATGTTCTTTTATTTTATTTTGATTCTCCAACCTCCTAAAATAATTCTATTACCTTCATTTGTAACAACAAAAATGTCTTAAATATACTGGGATGTTGTTATGAGAAGGATTCTAGCTACACTTACACACACCTCCATTTAATGGTTAAAGAACTTACTCTTTCTGTGGGTGGCGAATTGCTGCCTCACAAAACGATGATTGTTCAATATTAATTTTAAAAATTTCATGGTGGAGATTAAGATGTATATATATTTATATATGTTATTTATTATGTTTATATTTTCCTTGTGCTTCTGTATTTCTCATTTATAGCATAACTTTATGGTTTTCATTATGGGTAAATGCGATAATTTCATTTGAGGAAGTGCAGACTACCGCCCCCTCAAGGTGATATGACACATTCATACCATATGTGGTATGTATAAAGGATATTTTTAATGATATTATATATGATACAATACTGTAATTATAATACTACTATGTATCATTAAGTTTTAATTCCATTAAATACGAAATAGAAATGGAAGTAGCGTTCATGCGTACGTACGACTTGCCATCCCCATGAATGGTGCATTTAATTTCTTATCTATAAATGTTATGTTCTATTATAAATGAATGTATATTCTGGATATATATGATATATATGATATCCAAATCAGGAATATCATTTTGGATATAATTAACATTTGAACATATGAACATCATTTAATTATAAGAAGTCCATTTTTGACACACGTACTAAATATCGACAAAACGTACATTATTAACTTAAATGATTACATAATTTTTATATCATGGTAATAAGGGATATAAAAGGAATAATAAACGTGAAAAAGGATCTTATACAAGTTGAAATTAACATTATTTTATTATTTAGGAGATTAAAAAATGATCGAGTGAATTCGGATATGAGGTAAGGGACTTCGTATCAATCTCCTTTCATTGAGGTATATTGTGTTTTAATACATGATTTTGTTTTATACTCTATCTAAACACCTTTTAATTTCTAAGTCATTCAAAGGGAATATTTTTATATGAATCATTTTACTAAACGACAAATGAGAATGTTTTTTTAACGTATGTAGTTACAACGACCTTTCCGCCGCCGTGAGTATTATTTGATCTTTGGCTTCCTTAACAAGACGTAATGTTTTTAAAAGGAAAAAAATAAATACCATATAATATTTTTTTTCAAGAGTTTTTATTTTATGAAAAAATGGAAACTGAGTAGAATTATCTACTTTTTAATCTATTGTGATGTAATAGTTATGTCCTAATTCTCTAAATCTCTAAACCTGAAAAGATCCTAAATGTGAAATATTCATTTAATTAAAGATTATGTAATTTTTAATTCCGGGTCCTTATATTTTATGCTCGTCCCAATTTTTGAAATTTTTTTCACAGGACATAATGTTAATGTGGTCAAGGATGAGATCAAGGTAAATTCATGTTGTCTAAAACATGGAACTAGACATGACAATTTTTTTCAAGAGTTTTTATTTTGTGAAAAAATGGAAATTGGGTGGAAGTGCCTACTTTGTATCTTTTGAGATATAATTTAATAGTTATGGCCTATTTCTCTAAAGCTCTGAACCTGAAAAAATCCCCAATGTGGATTATTCATTTAATTCAAGATTATGTATTGTTTTAAGCTTGGTTAATTATAGTATATTTTTATATAAAGATGTCAAAACCCAAACTACTATGGTTCTAGAAAAAAAATTTATTTTAAGGCCTTTATATTTTTCATGACACAATAATCATGTGACCTTTTCCAGCTCATGTTTCCTTGAATCATTGTTTAAATTTCTAAAACACCTTTTTTTGGGATTAATCATGCACATAAAATTCAAAAAACATTTACCTCATAAAAAATATTAATATAATATCCATTTAAGTTAGTCATTTTGAAGGAAAGATTTCACACATGAAACCAATGAAATACTTTGGAGTCATTGGATGAAGATTTTATAGAGGAAAACATTATATTCTAAAACAATAAACAAACCATACAAAAGGAATAATTAATATAATTTCTGAGAAAATAATAAAATCTCTCTTTAAATATGATACTCTATGATTTCTCATGAAACCGTAAATATTTTTTAAAAATCATATATAATCATTCATAATAACATATAATAAATATAATGAAAATATAAAATTTGATCTTATTACTGTAAGTAGAAAAAAATGATACATAATTAAATGAATTTAGTTAAACATATATAACTACAAATTTAGTTTTTATAGATAAAAATTTATAAATACCTAATTATATAACCAAAATATTAAAAAACATAATTAACATAAAACATTGGTGAATTTAAATATAAAAATTTAAAAGAATAATATATTTCAAAAATATATCATATTGTATAAGTAATTAATAAGTTAATTGTTTTTAATTTTATTTTTCAATGTAAGTCTCAACCTAACCATTTATGTTTCTATCATTTGTAAAAATAAATTATAAGATTCATCACATATGGTTGAGGTAACCTCGTAAGGATCAGACAGTCAGTGTGTAATATTAATGATATCATGAGGTTATAGTTGTAAGGTCTAGAAAATATATTATAAGGAATGTAGAGACATTAAGAAGCTTAATAAATACTCTATTATGGTATATTTTGTTTACCACAAGGTTCAGACTAACCGACCATTATGTTGAGACATATATATATATATATATATATATATAAGGATTAGATATATAGTCGTTTGGTTTAGACTAATAACCATACGATTAAAGAAATATTTTAATAAATTGAACGAATAAGATAAATCAATCACATTGATGTATTAATCTTTAATAAACTAATAATGATTTTAATTTTTATTCAAAATAAGTTTACAAGATATATAACAAACATGAACATTAAGAAAAAAAATCAATCAATATTTAAATATCATTATTTTCTTATACAAGTTGCAATTCTTCAAAATTATTTTCCCCTAATTATCGTTAGAATAAAAAAATAATTTCACTATTATAAAAACATAATTAATTAGAGTAGGAATGATTAACTCAATAGAATATTATTAGATTATAGAAAAAGTAAATGACATCCCACCTTTGAAGGTATCCGTGGGCTGTTGAATAATACACTATGTGACAGAGATATTTATTCTCATTGTGGCATGCCAAAACCTCATAAGTTAAAGTTAGAAGAAGAAGACAGCTATGATATTAGGTAGTTTCAGTGAGTAATTAATTAGAATGTATGAATCCACTACAACATGTAAGTAGGCCCTGTAAGTCACTTTAAGATCCTCGTTAACAATTTATTAATTTACTCAAGAATTTTAATTCATGTTTAAATATCTTGATCAGTTCGTGAAACTATTACATAAATGCAACACAATGTTGGATGTTTCATCTAATTAATCGGGTATTGATGATTGATAATATGGGAATTATTCAGTATAATGATAACTATTATCATTCTTCCACCCAAAAAATTGTTTATAATGGCATGTAAACCATTTTATATGACATGAAAAAGAGTACTTTAAAAATTAAATTGGAAATAGCCCTAGGATATGGACCAATATCAAATTATGATTAGCCATACATAGTATCATGTATTTATTCATTACGATATATATTTATTCATAAAATATTACATATCTATGTTTCATCATATACAATTTTTATTAAATTCATATATATTTAAAAAAAGTAAAAATAATAAAGGATATAAAACCTAAAATAATATGATTTATCTAAAAAACATATATTCAAGAGGTTGAAACTAAAATCTTACATGACACCCTAAATGGTGATTTATATGTAGTAAAATTTAAATAATGAATAAATAATATTCCAACACATTTGAATGTATGCATGTAATATTTTTCATTTATACAGGGAACATAATATTCATAATTTTTTTATATTTAAAATAATGAATCATGATACATTTTTTTCACTAGATGCACCCAACTGAATATGGAAATAAAATTTTTTATAAAAAGAAGATAAAATTATATGTCTTGAAATGAATAATCTACTCACCATTAATTTTCACTTTTTACATATACATAATTGCATCATTTCCATTTAATTATAAATAATATGAAAAATAATATTTAATAAATTTAATTAATTGGATTCTTAAAAGAACCCTAACTTTTAATCAATATACCCTCTTGGTACTCGACACCCCACTACAAAAACCTCTCAATCCCATCCACAACCTCTCCAACCAATTCCACCATAACCCTTAATCTATTCCACCTCACTAATTCCCCCTCCACCCTTGATCATAAATTACTTCCAAAAATACAATAGGACAAGTAAGGGATATATAAAACATTTATTTGGGGTGATATAAGTTAGGTACTCTTTGAGACAACATAACCCATTATGCATTTTATCTTTATAACTATCACTGTTAGGTGATGGGTTCTTATGTTCTAATTTTTTCAACCTTATCTATACATGAAAAAAACCCAAAAAAAACACATAAAGAGGAAATACAATTTATAATGTCAAATAATTAATAATAATAGCTAATACATCTTGACAATGAAAAAAACCATGGTCATATGACCCAAAGAGAATAAACCTATGAGAAAAACTGAGTATGTAATATCCTATAACTCTGGTAAAAATATACCAATGGGTAATTATACGTTATTGGGAATGTTGTAAAATTTGTGTGGCAACAAAAAGAATGCATTTCACCAGAATAGAATCTAATAATTATCAGTGTGATGCTTTGGTATTCTTTTTCTTCTACTTTCAAGTTTCAATAATGTAATACCATTTTTTATACGTAAGAATATAAAAAACACAATTTTAATATTCATTGCAGTGTATAATATGTCTAATACGTCTCTCCCTTCACAATAAAAAATTATAGGACGTTAAGAACCCCTATTCCTCTATAAGATATAAATTGTGCAATACCTTATTCTTCTTCCTCTCTTACAGTAGATATAAGACACTTCTTTTTTTGATTAAAATGCTATCTCAAAAACACTACCACTTCTTACTTGTTCTTCTCATTTTTCAGTTCACATGAATATAACTTGAAAAATATCACTATTTATATATACTCATAGATTTAGAAATTTGGAATTCTATATCAGTTCTTCTTATAATATATTTTTTTAAATTAAGATAATACATATTCTAATAAAATAATAATACATTGTTTTTTTACTTCTTATAAAATTAATTATTTTCCTTAAATATTACTCCCATTAACAATCCTGGATGATTTATACATATTTCCTTCACAATAAAAAAAAACATTTTCCTTCCTTATCTTTTATAAAATTCATATATATTTAAACTGGTTCCATGTATGTATGGAGAATGAATTTGTAGTCACAATTATCCCTACTTCATAGTGTAATTATGTTTTATAGGTCTTATTTTCATCTTTAGTTTTGATCATGATTAAATGGACAATAGTATTTTAATTTAAATTCATAGAATAATATTTTCAAATTTAGAATCGTCATATGAGTAGATAGATCATATTTTATAGTCATTTAAATTACTCATAAACAGTATTCAGTGAATTATATATTGTAAGCTCATATGAATCTCACACATGGCGTGTACGAAGGCTCATACATAGACACAAATATGGTCTAATTCAACACTTAAAATGAGATCCATATTAAAGAATCAATTATCCTTATATAGATTCCCATTACATAGAAATATGTTTAGGAATCCACTTACATGGATTTATATTAATTATTTGTTTATCTTGAATTATTTCATTGTCTTCCCTATATTCCAGTGTAAACATCATTAAATATAATAACAATGTCAATATCTTTTGATAGATCTTCCACTAACTCCTAATCATTCACAAATAAACGTATAATTATAAATCTTGATTTTTTTGAGCATATTAACATAAATTTTACTTATAGTGAACAAAATATTATATGATATTAGGGAGAATATTTACATTATATACATGTATGTTCATCCACAATTTTTCATTCCCCTATTCAGCAATTCATATTCTCTTCCAAGGGTACATGAAGTTAAAATTATCTTATAAAAACCCGCACATGAAATGTGGATTTGAAATTATAGTTCAAAACAACATTAATATAATAATAAATCATGATAATTATATGACTAGAATGTATTATTATGTAAGAAGCAGTATGAGAATTTTACTTTTAGTATAATATTATATGGCTTTTTAATGATGAAAATGAACATTTTTGAGACTCGCATTGAAAGATCAATGGGGAATATCTCTTCTTATAAAAAAACTATAACTATAAAAGTAGTTAAAAGAATCCATTAGGACCCTCAATGGATTGATGTTTCACCCTTCCACATCACACATGTTTCATCCTCCTACTCTCACACCACCCATTGTGGGGGATCTGGCTTCAACCTTCTGCTCCTGTCTGTATGGATCTCCTCAAAACATGGATGATTACTCTCTCTAGAATATCCTGCCAACTCAGATATTATCATTCACTTCGGCATAATAACTTTATTATTATGTGATAATAAATTTCATTAAAAAATCATTCTCATGATCCCTTTAGTCTTCTTATAAATTATATTTTCTAAAACTTATTATAAGAACCAATAAGAAATCCTTGTACTAAATATAATAGCATTTAATACATAAATATTAATTAAACACAAAACATGGATTTCTAAATTTGATATTATATAATTTTTTATTTTTAATCTTTTAATCATTGTATATATCTCCATATAAACCCTTATAAAGGGTAATATTATGGATAATTATAAATACTCCATGGAAGAAAAAATTTTCAACAAGTTATTTCCATTAGTTTAAATCCCAATCTTCAAGGAAATAACATCAAACCATCTACCAAGATGCATATTTAAATATTCATTCACTTAAAATAAGTAAAAAATTATTGGAGATTCATATTCATAAATTTCTTGGGTTATCCAACCAAAATTATGTTCTCCTCTTCTATACTCTTAATATTATTCATCATTTTGAACAAAATCATAGTTGGTAATCCATCATATAATGAAATTATTTGATAAAAAATATAAAACAAAAAATAGTGGGTAAGAATACCTCCATTTCTATTTGATTTTCATACAAACAAAACTATATATCAACATGTGATATCTCTATTTATTAATTTTCTCCCCCTTTATCATTAATTTATTCATTTAATTTTACTCTCTTTTCATTATTGAAAATAAATAACAATTATTTAGAGACAATTTTATAATTTCATCCTTAAATAATGTTCCATAAATAATTACACTATGTGTCTACACAAGTCATTATCAATGTAGAAAATTAGAGTGGTCTATTTAGATTAAAAGTTTGAACATTAAAAAACGACTCTAACTAGAATCAGTCACATATAAGCATTCATAAAAACGTACCAAAATATTTTCAAAATAAGAGAAAAAGTTCAAATTTATTGAGACAATATTTCTCAGGTAATGTAATTATTAAACTCCAATTAATCAATTCAAGTCATAGTTTGAAATACATTAATTGTAAAGGTAAGGATTTGAATTATATAGAACAACCAAAAAATCTTAATTATATGGTAATTTCATATCATGGATTAAAAGAATTTTCTATACCCTAATGTTAGGTTCTATTATTTATAGGAAAATATAAGGTTATAATATTTTTCATTTCATTGATACCTCTTCTAACACTCTCTAGGAAAATAGATTTGATTAATATAGATTAGACTAGAATGTTCATCAAATATTCTTCACTTGTGTCCACCTCAATGATACTATTATCAAGACTTTAATAAAGTTGTATCTATTCCAAAGATTCATTACAATATTTACCAAGATAAGAATAAACCAAAATGTATGTTTTCACATTAATATCTACATTTTATATCACACTTCTATTTCATTAAAGATGAACCATTCTTCATATATTCATCTAAATAACAATTGAGAGATCAATATAGGGTAATGGATTCTTTATTTTTCAATATATTATTGAAAACATTGACTCCTCATTTTCACTATATTTAGACATACATCACCTTTTAATTAACTACATTTATAGAAAAAAACCTACCTAAATTAGAAAAAATATTGCGGGAATCATTATTCCATGATTTTTTAAAAAAGGTTTAGTGGATTACCTTAATAAAGTTACTCAACTATTCTTAATTTCACATCGGATTTTTATATCTTATTTTTATTTTAGGTATCATGGTACTCATAATATCCTCTTTATGTGGAGTAATTTCCATTTGATTAGCCTTCAGGTCATATTCATCATCTGAAAAAACATTAATTACTATTAGTGATTAATCTTGTGTTTGAATTTTGGTCAAACAACAACTTCTGGTGTTCCTTATAATATTAAATCTCTTGCATTGTTATTCTTTTCCACTTGGGTTGTCATTTATTGATAACCTTAATATAAATCCAGCTTCATCATGTGGAATGACTTCTAAATCCTTTGAAAAATATTTTACTTGTGCTTCTCTCATATTATCTAAATTATATAAATATAATGTCAAAAATAATATAACATTGTTTGGTATATTTAGAAACCTATTAGAGTCTTCACATGGGTTATTTAGTGTAATATTCACTAAATTGGTCCCTTTATAATTTTATTGGACTAATTTCCCATATTTCATTTTCATTATTCCACCAAAACAAACACACGTGGTCTAATTTCTGGTCTCTAATTTTTTTTTTAGATTTATACATTATAAACTTATTTCTCCTAAAGGATTATCCATGTTATCTATACACCCATTATGTTGGGTGATATGTTATTACAAAATTTCAAATATCTAACAAAATAATGGAATGTTTGTTTAGTTATAAAATTCTGAATTTATTTTAACTGATTAAATGATACTTCTAGAGAACATGTAGATGGATGATAACCATCATAGGTTATTTGATCATATTTTGGTTAGTATTGATAGGAATAAACACATAAATCATTATCAACTAAATATATTGAATATTTATTGGTGAATCAATTGACAATTTATTTAATGGTATATTGAGAAAGTGATAATTATAAATTCAAAATAGATATGCCTTTTTTGAACTATTGTTTTGATAAAATAAATTTTCATCATATTTGAATGATTGAGATACAATTTTTTATCCATATATTTTCTTTATTTTTCCAACTCATCATAATTCTCGAGGAGATTAAATTATTCTTAGAAATAGAGATATATTCACCAAAACTAATCTTCATTTTAAATTCTAAAAGAGGATAAAATATTTAAGAATAGAACAACTCCAATATAGATAATAAAATTAGAGGTAAAACATACACATATAAAACATGAGAGGGCCGTTAAGGGATATATTTGACACTATGATGGGTTGAATTAATGCTGGTGTCATTTAATCAAAATTTACTTTTTATCCCATTTTTACATTACGTCCGACACTATTAAGTGAATAGTTCTTACATTATCTCTTTATCACCTTTATTTGTACATGAAATGAATCAAAATACACACATACATGGAGGAAAATTAATTACTAGGTGCACTATTCCGTACGAGTAGTCAATATGTAGTGATAATGTGAAAATAAATAATCACACAATACAATATTAATTATATTTTAATCACAAACGAGTTGGGAGTATCCTAAAAATCTTTTATCATCACTCAAAATAATCATTATACTACCTCCTAAAATTTTAAAAATAAGTGTCGTAAAAAAATTCATTTCATAATATTGTCTCTGCAAGTTTATAGTGTACTTCTTGTGTCTAACTATTATTCTTCTACTATTTTCAATGATGTATCTAATCACATATAATATATATATATATATATATAACAGTGAATACACAACACTTATGAATTTTCTCTGTAGTGAATATTATGGCTTCTATGTATTACACTTCATAGTTGAAATTGGATAGGATACAATAATGTAAGTGGATGAGACACCACGTCTCAACAACCGAGGTAAGGGAACATGATGCTGATTTCCTCAATAGAACCCTTAACATCATTCCACATCGTATATCAAGTTGTAATTATATTTAAAATAATAATTAAATTTTTGATTCATTACGTACTATGCTTTACATTTATCAATCCCATTATATAAAATTGTGTTTCATTCATTATAATTCCAATTATTAATTTTTTTTAAATGAGACACTATCAGTGTGGGCTTTCCATAATTTAAATTTCAATTCAAATAAAATAATTTATATAATCATGGAATAAAATTTCAAATTTAACATTTATTTTATCTATGGAAGGAAAAACACTGTGAACATGTCAATCCTTTTTATATCAATAACTCATTTAATGAAAACAACCATCATCGTGAAACTATTAAATTAATGGCATGTCAATAAATCTGCGATTTCTTGGATATTCATGTAACATTATTCAATGAGACTCTAATAAGTTATATTTGTTTATTTGGTATTTATATTCTTTGGAAAATTCCATTTATAAAGAAATCCGTCAAATTTATAATTTTTCCATGCACATAGATGGTTCATTGGTTAAAAAAACTCTTATATAAAGAAGGTTAACTCCATTTAAGAACACCAAAAGAGTCCATGTATAAAAGATACCACATGTGAAACCATAGAAATTTCATAGAGAAAAATCAATTCCATATTTCCAAAAAAGATGCAACTCACTAATCAATACTTTTTTGGTTTAGAAGACATCACACCTAATCCGAGGGGTTATATTATAAAAGAAATAAATTGTTTATAAAAAACTCATTTAGAACAAATATATATCGAATATAGAAGTGATAACTCAAATCACATTTAAGATGAATGTAATAAAGATACCATGCAAGGAAATTCAAATATAAAGTACAAAATGGAACTTATGAGGTGTAATTATCATTTGGGCTCTCATGTAAAAGGTAAAACCCCATTTACACCCCAACTCCAATTCATAAAAGGTATTCCATGAATTTGAATATTTTAATTAAAAATAGAATAGTTAGTCTATAACATACATTGGTGTCCGTGATCAAGGTAAGATTCATCTATTTTCCAAACAATCATAAACATGTGAAATACATATTGTATATATCAATTTAATATGAATGAACCAATTATAAGGAAACACGCGACAATGTCTAGTGTGCGGCATAATGGAACCATTCATAAAGTGATTTGATAATGGTGAAAAATACATAGACCACCTTGTCCATAATTATGAAGTTCCACTCATCCAATATTAATTTCTTTTTCGGTCCGTTTGGGAAGAAAATAATGAAACAAAAAATTTCAATAAAAATTGGGGAAATGAAAATGCACATCTATAATTTTTTGGAGAGAATATTAAATGAAAAAGGTTTAAAATGGAATCGGGATCCCACTGAAGTGGATCCATAAAGGCCGATGATGTTTGATTCAGACTTCATATAGATGAGTTATCATCATGCATATAATAGGGTGGAAGAAGATACCCACAAAACATAGGAGGATCTCACGGAATTATAGGATAAGAAGAAAATAGAAAAATTAAATTTAACATCATTAAGTGAAATTTTATAATTTCATCCTCAGAACTAGGTTGTATGGTTTTCATAGATGGTTTGGCCAAACATTCCACTAATTATACAGCTCCCACTAAATAAGAAACCCACCATTCACAATTATGCCACACAATTTTTCTAACCTTACATAAACCAAGTGATGAATAGTTCAGGGGTAATGCCAAAGTGGTAGTAATAGAGATAGGTAGGTACATGGATCGGTTAGACCATGTGTATCACATTCATGGAACTTCTTCTCCCCTAACACAGGCCACCCAATTTGTTGTTATGGGCCGCACGGTTTTATACCAACCATTCCCCTCTCTCAGACAAGAAAACCATGAGATTTATGATCATGACACTAACAAAACACAATGATACACCTAAGGGGCCCCACACACCTTTATCCAAGTATATAAATACCACATTTAATTGTTCCAAATCTGATAATTTCGTTCCAAATCATGGCTCAAAGACTGACCTATCTATTAAATGCAAGATTTCAAATTCCCTTGGAATTTCACCATGGCTAAAATAAGATAAGTTGTTATAACCTGTACAACTTATAAATTATCATACCTGATAAGACAACATGAATAATGAAAAAATAATGCAACCAAAAAGGGTCTTGAAGTTTAACTAAAACGGTCGTGTTGTGCTTTTAAACACCCACCAAACATGTAATCATTACATTAGCATACACCACTTACTCGATCGAAAATTGATACAACAATTTTTTTATTTTTTAAACACAATAATGGTTCTTACATGATCCCATTTATATAGAGACGAGATCAGGTCATTATCTCTATAAACATTAGAGAGATGGGGGTTCCCACCATAGGTATTTCTGCTTCTAACAGCCAATTCTGAACGACACTACAACCCACCACATGAATTACAATAAAACATTCCAATAAGTGCTATATAAATGCTCTTGGATTGATTTATTTAACAAGTAAAACAAGATTACATCTGAGTCCCTAACAGACACCTCACTATAATGAAAAATATGAATCCAAATCGACCAAACTGAAACTGGTCACACAATCTATCCTAGAAGACACTTCCAGCTCCAACACCACACCAGCCTCAACCAAAAGGCATGATTTATAGGGTTCCATGTGACCATATAAAGTGAAACATATGAATATCAAGTCGATCAATCTTCAAGAGAACCATAAAATGATTCTCAACATAGATGGACAATGCATTACAAGAATCACAATTACTCCTTCCTCCAAGAAATCATGTGTTTACAACAAGCACACTCACCAAAGTCTATTCCTATATACCTGTGACATTATGGTGATAAATTAATCACATAAAAACCTATGTCACCATTCCAAAGAATGAAAATGGGTGAAACATAGATCTATCCCACTAAAATCATCACTGTTTTTAAACACAATATTCGAGCATGAATACAAGCCTGGGGTAACCTCTGTTTTATTGAAATGAAGTCCAATAGAAAACCCCATGTTAGTATATACTACATGTTTACATTTTATTCATTTGTATAAGGCCAAAAATTATGAATTCAATAATTTAATGATCTTAGAGAGGCGTCCACCTAGTATTCAAGTCATAGAAGAATGACTGGTGTCCAATAGTCCGTCCATGGTTTTCCACCATGGGAAACAATATATCACTTAGGACTAAACATGATTCAAAGAAAACCATGTGCTCAACAGTCAAATATAATTGAAATTACTCACTAATCCAAAAAAATTAAACCTTTATTTTTAGGTATGACTGGAACACTCTTGGTGACCTATTGATGATGTTAATATAGGGGACATGATAGTCATATTCAAAAGAATGCACAAATATGATTGAATAGTTTCCAACCAACCATGACATCCAAAAAAAGAATTGTCAAACCAATACTAGTTCATGTTTTGATAGCATATAGGCTTCACACTACCAACACATCATGAACAACCAATAACCATGCTGTTACGAACGAAGTCATTCTATGATCGTTCAAGATTTACCATCGAGGCTCATCCAATTCCAACAATGTTTAATAAATTAGTATGAAAATAACACTTGATTTCCTGCAATGTGAACTCAAACATTTTGATTAACATGATCAAATTAACTCATAGGTTATTCATCAAAATATATGACCTGAAATCACACTAATCAGCTCAAATCTCAATAATTTCAGCAACTCAACCAGTTAGTTACATCCTTTAGAAACTCAATGAGTGTTTCATATTTCAAAGAATACTTACCTAAGATTATACAAATAAAATGAAACATCCAGGATACTACCCATAGGCTTATCCTTTATATGAATTCATGTATGAGATGGATCACACATAATACTAGCTCAATATATTTCTATGCCATATGATATTAAAATAGAAATACGACCTAGTAGGTCACCTAAGATAGAAGGACAAGGTCATAAGACATATAATGTGTCCAACCATTACCTTGGAATGTCCATCCCATTAAAATCGATCATTAATCTATTATTATATTTGAAAAAAATGTTAGGGTAAATTTCTCCACCCATTTGAACACGAGATTAATTTATAATCAAAAAGTACCCCAAGGGAAAATGACAGCTAAAAAGTAGTATACAATTAAATGATCATGTAAGGAACAAGTAATATTTGCACTATGGGTGATACCAAACATAGGATATCACCTTAAAATGTATAAGCATCGACCCTTTTGCTTGGTCACACCAAAAAAAGAAAATAGACCTAAGAACCCATGATTCATTCAATTTTTATGAGGAAGAAGAGGCCTATAGAAAATGATGACATTTCATTTCTAAGGAAACTCAATGAGAGGGTCAATGTACACTTTTACACAGGTTTTAAAATTATTGAAACCAAATTACATTTAATTTTTAATCTATAACAGTAACTTATATTCTATATTTATGAATTAAAATGACTTAAAACTGAAAATCAAATCACAATAGAATGGAATTTTATAATATCATTTTTAAACAGAAACCATTTTTTGATATCCCATCGTAATTAGGAAATTTATCATATTAGTTATTTCATATTAGATTAAGTGACATATGAGGGTAACATTTACCAAACCTAGGTTTGTAAAAATTCATTCCAATATTAGTTGAATAAATTATCAAAATTTCAAAACACCTGAAGTAGTTCATCACATTTAAAACATGCCCCAACTGGCCTACTTGCGACATTATTTTCATTTTAAATGTTAATCACATGATCCATACATGTGTTATAGAGTCACTAGATTTTACATGGGTAACCAATTATTTTTAACCTCTAAATAATATCTTCTTTTACCTTTTAATAATGGTTTATAAAAATATATTAATATCAAATATGGTTCATGTATACGGGTTACCTTTCCCCAATTATAAGGATCCTATACACCATAAAAATGAAAAATGTTTCCTGTTTAATTGAAACCAATAAAATATTCCCACGAAAATATATATATAAATATTTATATATATGAAATAGTACTGTCTTGTTACTATGATCAGTAAACATAAAGAACCATGGAATAAGATTTGAAGAATAATTAATAGGCAAGAAAGGCTAATTAATCAGGTTGCATGGAAATATATTATCATGATAAATAAATCACCCAAGCATGTTTTATAATGAAGTGTGCTAAAAGGATCAAAAGAATAGAATAACTCTCAAGGCACAAAAATCAAAATAGCATGAAGGTCATCAAATGAAACTACATGGAATTGAACATTCATGGAATGTGAATTTCTATGTCCATATAATTATTGATGTAAATTAACTTCTTTACTATAATAGGACTAGGAAAAAATTCTAGAATAACATAATTAAATGTGCATCAAAATGTACTATATTCAATCATGGT
Organism: Viscum album; assembly: GCA_963277665.1. Classification (NCBI taxonomy): domain Eukaryota; kingdom Viridiplantae; phylum Streptophyta; class Magnoliopsida; order Santalales; family Viscaceae; genus Viscum; species Viscum album. The sequence goes on from OY728128.1 coordinate 1,751,951,272, forward strand.
GAAATCAAAATCAAATATAATTGAAAAATACACAAAAAATAGTCATTTCAATGGACTCTTGGAATTTTCATCATACATGGGTTGATCACAGTGAAGAACAAATGTTTACTAATCAACAACACATTACAATTATCTTATATACCATCCTAATATAGTAATAAAAAGGAAAAAGTTCTATTGAAGCCACATTGTAACATCCTAGAATGCCTGAACACTAAATCGTTAGCCGAGCTGATGGGTCAAAAGTAATTAAGCATGCCTCCTCTTATGTTGAAGGATACTGACTATAAGCAAGGGTCTAAGGAGGTGATATTGTGGAAACTATACCACTATGAATAGATGTAGAGACGTAAGCTTGATGTTTAGGGAAATTACATTACTTTTTTGGAATACTAAATACATTTCAAAAACTAACACCCAAATACCATAATTGTTTAGTGTATTTGGAAGCAAGGATCATAATCTTCTAATAATCATGAAAGATCATAAACATCTCCCACAAATAACTTCTCCTTTTGTTTTCTTACCTAAAAACTTTCTTTAAATCCTGGGGAAAAGAAAAAATATAAAGGGTGAGCTCAAATTCCTAGTAAGGGTAAGCATGGAGAAAATAAAACAAATCATATACATTTGAATTTAAAAAAAATGAACACAATGTTTAAACATCAAAATATTGATTTTTGAAACAAATCTTGGCAATACATAAGGCATAGATCATAAAAGAACATTAATCGTGATAAAATATCATGGGAATAAAACATGTAATAGTAGCATCCATTAAGAACATGATATGATTTCCACAGTATCCAAGGCATTGCGGCCAAAACCATCATAGTGGACAAAGTCCATTACTAAACTGGGTTTACTTACCTTTCTAGCCCTGTATTACTAATCCAGATTTACTTTCCATTCCATACATATCTAACTCATGATATATAAATCATTACCAAATTCATTGGAGGGAGATATAGGTCCCACACATCTCATAATGAAATTATTCTTACTTGTGCCACTAAATAATCATAAATCATTCATCATAACCCAAAGAATAAAATGGGTCTCATAAAAATCATCCCATCATAACGTAATCCATATAAAACAAATGGATATCATTTCATCATAAGAAGAATCAAAATATGTAAATAATAGAGAAATTATATGTGAAATATAATCATACTAAATAATGTCATCTTAGATGGAAAATAGTTCTGACAAAAAACTTGAAATGAATTTTTGAGGAAAAAAACATTTCTTTTTCAAAATCATTTTCTATCCACAAAATACCATTAAATTTTATAAGAAAAGTTATTTTTTGAAAATAATAAAGAAATATTTTAGAGGAATATTCATGAAAATTAGGCGTTATGAACTCATAAAAATCTATTCATGTTGTATAAGTAAAAAACATTCTCCTGGTACTTTTTTCGAAAAAGTAAAAAAGGATCCTCCTATGGTAATCAAAAGAAAGATTTCTTCCAAAATACAATGTTAAATTATAAGAGGGGTAAACATGAATTTAAAAATACATGGAATAATATTAAATACATTATGAAAAATATTTTTATGGACATGGATGAAAAATATACCCTAGTAAATACTTACGTATAAGAAATCTCAGATAAAAATGAGATTTGCAAAATCATCCCTTACCTTAGGTCCAATTTCTTCCATACGGGTCCAAAGATCCTGTTTATTGGTTTTAAACAAATTATTAACATTTAACAGAAACAGAATAATATATATGATATCATATATCATTCGCTTATAACTTTATATTACCCTTTCTTTTGTCAATTTTATGTTAAAGCAACGTTTTGGGTAAAATCGTTTCATTTATATTACATGTTTGGACTTGTTGTTGTATATGTGATTATTAATTATATCATGATTTACATACTTCCATAATGTAAAAAAATTATTTATATATATCATATATATCATATATATAAATATGATAGATAGATTAATGAAATGAGACACACCATTCATGGAGACGGTAGGCCGTACGTACGTATGAACACTATTTTCCATTACATGTTGACTTGAATGGAAGTAAGTAGATGAAATATATATATATATATAAATAAATCCAGTAGCATTATTATGTCATATATATCATTATTATTCATTATATACACTTTATAATCATTTTTGACTGGTTAACATGGAGAACTAATCTCATCACGTCATGGAGAAGGTAATCCGTACGTATGCACGAGTGATGATATCATTCCAATAATTATTGAATGTAATTTGAGTGAATTATATAATATCTTAGAATCAGTATGATGTTATAATAACTAGATATTGTTCATATAATATTTATTTTAATATTTTTGAAACCTTTTGTTTGATATTTCTCTTAATGAAATAATTACTAAAACATTTTTTATAGTTATTTAATATAATTATTTGTTGCATAAAAATTAAAAAAAAAATACTATGATGAATATAAATATAATATTTTTCATAATAAAACGTTTACTATAATTTATCATCTTAAAATAACAACATATAAATTTTTATATTTATTAAATTAAGAATGTGACAATTTTGACATCATTTAATATAATATAAAATAAGTGTCATAATCAATTTTATAGGGATCCAAATGGTCAAATATTCGACCACTATATGATTATTGATTACATGTACACGACCAATAAGTTTTGGTCAGGTGGTTGTGCCTTTTATTTTCACTATTAGTTTAATAAAAATTGTATTATTTATTTTTCACTAAATAATCAATTTTTTCATCACTATTGTGTCACCATTAATGATAATTATTTAATCACTAAAAATTCTAAATAAATTCAAATGATGTAGATAATTGTATTATCTTTCCAGTGACTATTTATTTTCTATGTTTTATGAATTTTATCACTAAATTAAAATTATTACACCTATAAGATATAAGAGAGTGACATGTTGTCACTCTCTTTGGTTTTAATAATATTTACATCCTTTTCATGGTTAAAAGTCCATTAAATTAATCTATTCCTAACCTTAGGTGATATTGGTCGTCTTTCATTCATCCAATATATTTTTTCCAGGTGTTAGGGTAATTTTATAATCTAATTGTTACTCTTAATTGCCCGATTTACCTTTAACTGTAGTAAATAAAATTTACCGTAGTTAATAATCATAATTCCTAAAAATAAAATGTATCCTATTAACGAAAGTGGGACCTACTAATTCAAAATATGGAATCCATTTTTCAAAATTCAAAACAATGAAGTGGGAGTATTAAATTTAAAATTTATCCCGCTCTTGAGAAAAGGTGTTTTAATAGTTAAAACGTTGCAAAAGATTGAAATATTTTTACCTATAAATTCAATGTAAAATAACTGGTAATGACTTGAATTATATTAAATGAAAAAATGTATTCTATTTATACTTTAAAACCATTCAATATAATAATTTAACCATATAAATTATAAACATGAAAGAATTGTTTTTTATTAAAATACTGCGTGTTTTTGATGTTCATTAAAATATGAAAGTTATCAGAATTATATGAAAAACATATCAAAAGTAAATTTTTATATCCATATTCTAAAGAAGACATATATTTTGTCAAATTTAACTTATAAACATGTGAAAAACTATATTCAATGTGGGTGCACCATCAAAAGGTGGAAAAACTGAATTTTTTGAGAAATACTTATTTTACCTAAAAATTTTATTTTTTTCTCATACCATGATCTAGAAAATGTGTAAGATGAAAAATAATGTTTTAAAATTCAAAATTTAGTTAATAATATTCATAACGTCTTGTTCATAATAATATTATAATAATATATCCTTGTTTAGTGAAACCTGATATTGCGTACTACACACACTATTGAGGAAGGTCGCGATTGCATGTAATTTGAGCCAAGTCAGGGATATGTATAGTGAAAGCTAACTTTGGTGTTGTGTATAACATAATAAAAACTTATTTCATTTACAAATGAAACAAAATATATAATTAATGTTTCATAGAATAATTTATACAAAATGAAGATGAAGTTATGTGTAACACGAGCCAAGAATAATGGTGTGTATACTGCAAGATAATACGGTGTTGCATATAGTACAATATAATATTGGTGTAGTGTACAATATATGAAACCAAAAAATTAAACGAATATTTTTCATAAAATTTCGGGGTTTCACAGTCTACCCCCCATAAAATGAATTTCTCCCTCGAAATTCCTCGGTGACTTAAAGAGTTTACTAGTTAAAAGTTTTTTTCATAGAAACCCACATCGTAAAAAGGAATACAAAAACTTAACTTTAGAAACTAAATTATGGAACGTTATAGTTACCCAAATTAACTAATCAATGTGTTTCCACATAGGAGAACATAGGTGAAAATATGGATATGGAAGATAAATCTAACCATCAAGTTATGATGGAGAGTGGTTGAGAACATGGATATGAAAAATCCAACAATCACAAAGCCATACATTTGTGATGATCTAAGTTGCCATCTAATTCATCATATATAAGGGAAATAGGAAAAAAAATTTGGTTTTCAAGATCATTTCCTTAATGTTGATGAATTTTTTAATTAAAATAAATACTTACCTGATTTTGGTACAATCTCACTATTATTCGTGCCTTGATCAATTTCCACTTCAGCTCTTAAACAAATGATGTTGAATTTTTCTTCTATGAAGTGTTAGCGGATCATGCGAAAGAATGATAGGTCATTGTATCTTTATAAAACAAAAGTTTAGAAAAAATTATTAAATATACATAAGTCAATCTATGGTGAGATTAATTGTATATGGTTCCTAAAATGGACTTATACTTCATCTATCATACCACTTCATAAAATAAAACTAATTTCTACAAACCAAGGATTTCATGTAGGCTAGTGATAGGCGATCAAGGCCTGTCGCACTTCTGTTGTGGGTTCTATTCCTGCAGGCTTGTCCGACGTGACGGGATGTCGCATGTTCTATAGGTTGTACCTTATTTAAAAACTACACTATTATAACATTACAAAAATAATATCGAAAAAGTTCTAGCCTTTAACAATACTATCTGATGTTTGATATAATCCATTTCAATCTTTAGACTTATCCAAAATACATATGTCCAATCTCATAGTATAAATAAAATGATTACTGGAATGGTCACATAACACACACGTGAATACCATAATTTACCCCCATATATCGTAAGATATATCTTATTGATCTCATTCAAATCAAGTGAATACCTTAATCATGTATTCTCTTAAAACATGAATACCCATTGAAATTTAGTGAAAACATGAATGCTGTCAAAAGATAACTCTTTCCACATACCAAAATTCCAAAAAATCTATAAACGAAAATTGTGGTATCAGTTTGTCCTTATATCAATCATGAGGTCATTAATACTATCAAATATATTATTTTTTCCATATCGATTAATTATGTGCATGTCATATTATTTCCAAAAATATATGAATATCCATTCATGGTTACCACTACCATTTAACCTATACTTTCAAATACTTTAGGAAAAACAATAGTGTAATAATCCTTATATGTTTCTTTATTCCATAGTACATTTAAAATAACTCTAAATAAACATACAATCATTACACTACCTTTGAGCTTCATCATTTTATTCCTCAACACTTATTTCATCTCATATATCATTTGTATTATCTTCATCATCATCAACATAAATACTACCCATATGACCATGCTGATTCTCTTCATGATATTTTCCCTTAGGGCATTGGTTTTCATAATGACCGTGCATTCCACATTTAAAAAATTTAACTATTGTTTATGTCTTAGGAATACCAATATCCTTGTCTATAGTGTTAACTAAACCCTTTCCTTTGCAATTACTTACTTTGTGCCCTTCGATTCCACAACCAAAGCATTTTCTTATTCCTTTGAAACATTCTCCTTGATGTCTCTTCCCACATGATTTACATGAGGAAAATTGAACTTTATTTCCTCTAATATCATCAAGAAACTCCATATTTCTCATATTACCTCAGTTAAGAAACTTACCAAAGTTGAGATTATTGATCATATTATGAGATTGTTGATTAGGCATAATGACGATGTTTCTCCTTCCAAATCCCATTTCATTTTCTTGATCATGAAGAATATCATTCCATTGCCCATCATATTCTCTAGTAACATGAATCTTCCTGTTTCCATCCATTTTCTACAACCCAAAAAAGAATAGTGTGAGATGCAATAATCACACTTGGAAAACAACATATTCAGGTGGAGTACATTCAATATCTAACATTTTAGGTTTAATTGTAGGTTATTAATGATCATTATAATAATTCTAGGACTATAACCTATACTTATACTTGACCTTAAGGACATCCCTAGACATACCTTAGAAATATCTTTAGGGACCCCAATAATGTTTTCACATCCTAGTTTCCAAATATTAACTAAACCTTACATCTGATACAAATATTAGAGACCCAAGCCTGACGTACATGGAAATTACATTACTTTTTCAGAATAATTAATACATTATATAAAACAACACTCAAGGATTGTAATAGTTTAGTGTCTTTGGAAACTTGGAAGATAATCTTCTAAACATGGTGAAAGATCTTCATCATCTCCCATAAAGATCTTCCCCATTTGTTTTCTTACCTAAAACCTTTCTTTAAATCCTAGGGACAAGAAAACATATAAAGGATGAGCTCAAATGATTAGTAAGGGTAATAATGGAGAAAATAAAACAAATCATATACACTTGAACATAAAAAAACATGAACATAATGTTTAAACATAAAAATCCTGAGTTGTAAAATAAATCATAGCAGTACGTATGCCATAGATCATAAAAGAACATTAATCATGATAAAATAGAATTGGAATAAAACATGTAATAGTGGAATCCATTAATCACATGACATGATTTCCATATTATCCAAGGCATTGTTGTTAATATCAGCATAGTTGAAAAAGTCCATTATGGAACCGAGTTTACTTGTCGTTCCAGCCCTGTATTACTGAACTAGATTTACTTTACATTCTAGCCATGTCTATCTCATGAGATATAAATCATTACCCAAAACATTGTAGGGATATAAAGGTCCCACCCATTTCATAATTAAATCATTCTTACTTGTGCCACAAATTAAACATAAATCATTTATCAAAACCCAATGAATAAAATGGGTCTCATAAACATCATCCCATTATAACATACTCCATATAAAAAAATGGATATAATTTTATCATAATATGAATCAAACAATGTAAAAAATAGAGGCATTATACTCGAAACATAATCATACTAAATAACTTCATCCTAGATGGAAAATAATTTTGACAAAACACTTGAAATGAATTCTGTAGAAAAATATTTTTTCGTCTTCAAAATCATTTTCCATTCACAAAATACCATTCAATTTTATAAGAAAACAAATTTTATTGAAAATAATAATGAAATATTATAGAGTAAGATTCATGAAAATTCGTCATTATAAAATTTTAAAAATCCATTCATGCAATGTAATAAAAAAACATTCTCCTCATACTTTTTCAGGAAATGTAAAAAAGATCCTTGTATGGTAAACAAAAGAAAGATTCCTTCTATAACACAATGTAAAATTCAATGAGAGGTAAAAATGACTTTAAAAACACATGGATGAATGTTAAACACTTTATGAAAAACATTTCTATGGACATGGATAAAAAATATAACCCAGTAAATACTTACATGTATACAATCATTGATAAAAATGAGATTTGTAAAATTATCCATTACCTTATTTCCAATTTCTTCTATACATATTTGAAACTCATGTATTGTGTGTTTAAATATATTATAAACTTTTAGAATAACCATAATAATATTTATTATATCATATATGATTCACTTATGACATTATATTACCCGTTATTTTGTCAATTCAATGTTAAAGTAGCGTTTTGGGTAACATCATTTCATTTATTGTACTTGTTTGGACTTGTTGTTCTTTATATTATTATTATTTATATCATGATTTAATTACATCCCGAATGTAAAAAATGATTTTTATGTATCATATATTTTCAGTATATATATATATATATGATAGATAGATAAATGAAATGAAACACATCATTCATGGAGACGGTAGGCCGTACGTACGCATGAATGATGTTTTCCATTCCATATTGACGTGAATGGAAGTAAGTAGATGACATATATATATATATATATATATGTATATATATATACATAAATCTATTATCATTATTATGTCATATATGTCATTATTATTCATTATATGTACTTTATAATCTTTCTTTAATGGTTAACATGGAGAATGAATCTCATCGTGTCGTGGAGACGGTAATCTGTACGTACGCACGAGCGATGATATCATTCCCATAATTATTGAATGTAATTGGAGTGGATGATATAATATCTAATAATCTATATGAAGTTATAATAAACCTATATAGTTATTATTTACACTATTATACCCATCCAAGTAAGGTGGTGGTCGAAAACAGATTACACCACAGTGTGGAGACGGTATTTCGTATGTATGCACGCGCGGTGGTTTCATTTTCCAAAGGATGGATAGAAGGTGAAATAGGGTTGGTTAATATTTATAATGTCATATAATTATATTTGTGATACTTATGTTATATCTTTATTATGAAATAACAAAAGAAGAGGTAGTATAAGAAGAAACGAACTTGAAAGAATCGATAAAGGATATTACCTCTTCTTCGATGTGCCTCTTCTAAACCTCCTCTTAAGGAAATAAAGTTAGTCTTTGAAAAAGACCAGGACCCCTACTATGTTTTAAGGAAAGTGGAGAGGATAAATTTTCATGGTTTTGGTGAGCTTGAAGGCTCAATGTGATTTGAGGAGGAGAGGGAGGAGGTTCCCTTTTATAAGAGTGGAGATGGGCACTTTTGGAAACCTCTGAAAATATTTATTCATAATAAACTCAAAGACCACTTAAAAACCACCAAAAATGACTCAAATACAAATATTAGATGAGATAGGGTTGTAATATCATCATCAAATAAGATTTAGAAATGTTGGTAATTTATTTCAAACCTTATCAACTTGATTTATCCATATGTAATCTATTTAAATTTATTTGTTGTAAATATATTCAAAATTTTAAATTGTTATAATTAATTACTTATTTGTTGTGAATTTTCCATGATTAGATATTTTATGAAATTTTAGCCTATAATAATTTCAATTTATAATTTTTAAATATTTTTGTTATTTTAAAACTATTTTATATTATGTTATTTTTATAAAATAACAATATGTCAATTTTGACACTATTCATCTATTTGAATTTAAATAAAATCCACCCAGAGGATATATTCAAACGAAAATATTTAATAGACTCATAACATGTCATATTCATCTATATAATTTGTGGAGAACATTAATTAGTTCATATAATATTTATTTTAAAATTTTTAAAACCTTTTGTTTGATATTTCTGTTAATGAAATAATTACTATAACATTTTTGTATACTAATTTAATATACTTATTTTTGAATAAAAATTAAATATCAAATACTATGATTAATATTATTATATTATATTTCATAATAATTCTTTTAATCGGATTTATCATCTTAAAATAAAAACATATAAATTGTTATAATTATTAAATGATGAAGGTGACAACTTTGAAATCATTTAAAATAATATTATATAAGTGCCATAATTGATTTTAGAGGGCTCCAAATGGTCAAATATTAGACCATTGGATGATTATAAATTTTATGCACACGACCAATACGTTTTGGTAAAATGTTTGTGCCTTTTATGGTCACTTTTAGTTTAATACAAATTGTATTATTGATTTTTCATGAAATGAACAATTTTTTCATCACTATTGTGTCACCATTAATTGAAATTATTTAATCCCTAAAAATTATAAAGAAATTCAGATGATGTAGAAAATTTTATTAGATTTCTCTTGACTATTTATTTTTAAAGTTATATATAATGACCCATACTTTACATACATTGTTATTACTTCATAATTGAAGCACACATATTACAACATATAACAAAACCATGAAAGGACCGTATAGGTATAATGTCTTTAGATACTAGGAAAGATAAATAACTGATTCATAAATCAGCTACAATGTCTCCCTTTTATTTTATCATATCTAGAGTCCCTTTTGGCATATCTTACTTTATAACCTTCATCATGACCTGGGGAAAAGAAATCATACAAGAGGGTGAGCTCAAATTCTCAGTAAGAGTAAACAAAAGAAATATCAATCACAACATATTCATAAAAACATAGTATTTTAGAAATCATAACCTGAAAAAGAGATCATAATTTCATAACATGGGATAATTCATAGTGGTAAAATGTAATCCCAATAATCATAACATAAGACATAATTTTTTTTTCATAAACACATAATCATAGAGAATCATTTCTTAGTAGTCAAGAGTCATTGCCAAGACTATATTAGCGAACAAAGTCTCTTTCAGAACCGAGTTCACTCCTCGTTTTAGTCCTATATCACTGAACCAGTTTAACTTTCCATTCTAGCCATGTCTATCTCATGAGATATAAATCTTTACCCAATTCATTTGAGGGAGATATAGGTCCCACCAATCTCATAATGAAACCATTCTTATGTGTGCCACAAAATCATAATTCATTCATCATAGCACAACCCATGTAATAAAAATGGGATTCTTAAACATCATGCCATCATAACACAATATATATAAGATAAAAGGACATCATAAACATTATTTCATCATAAAATAATAAAATCTTTGTAAAAATATGGATAGAAACAGAACCCGATATTGTCTTAGATGGAAAATAATTTTGATAAAATTCTGGAACTCTATTCTTGAGGAAGATATCCTTTCTACTTCAAAAACATTTCTCCATTCTTAAAATGTCATACAATTTTAAACTATAAGATGTTGATTAAAAATAATTTTTAAAACTTGTAAAGGAAGATTCATGGAAATTATGTTATAAAAATCCATTCAGGCCGTATAAGTTAAAAAAAATTCTTCTTATACTTTGACCGAAAAAAGTCAAAAAAATTACCTCGTACTAAAAACGACAAAAGATTCCTTTCAAATATTTTACTAAAAAATAACCAAAGAGTAAAATTTGATTTAAAAAATTTTATGAGGATATAAATAATATTAAATATTGAGGAAACATGGATGTGGATGTTAAATACACCCCCGTAAATCCCAAATTATAAACAATCGCATATTAAAATGAGATTGTGAGATTTTCCCTTACCTTAGGTCCGATTTTCTTCGTACGTGTCCGAACCTCCTGTTTAATTATTTAAATAATTCTATTGACTTATTATAGAATCATATTAGTTGTTATGATATCATATATGTTTCACTTATGAGTTTATATTACCCGTTCTTTTGTAAATTCCATGTTAAAGCATCGTTTTGGGTAAAATCGTTTCAGTTATCGTACGTGTTCCGACATGTTGTTCTTGATATTATAAGTTATATCCTGATTTACATAATTCCAGAATGTAAAAAATTATTTATATATAATATATATTTAGTATATAAATATATATGATAGATTGATAAATGGAATGAAATACACCGTTCATGGAGACGGTAGGTCGTGCATATGCATGAACGCTGTTTTCCTTTACTTATTGACTTGAATGGAATTAAGTAGATGAAATAAATATATATATACATAAATCCGGTAGCATTATTATTTTATATATTTCATGATTACTTATTATATATACTTTATAATCATACTTTAATGGTTAATCATGGAAAATGAATCTCATCACGTCCATGGAGACGGTAGTCCGTACGTACGCACGAGCGATGATATCATTCCCATGATTGTGTAATTGTATTGAATTGTATGTATAATATTTCAGAATCAATATCACTTTAAAATAATAATATATAGTTATTTATTTACACCATTATACCCATCCAAGTATGGTGGTGGTGGAAAATAGATTACACCACGGTGCAGAGACGGTATTCCATACGTAAGCACACTGGGTGATTTCGTTTTCCGTAGGATGCATAGAAGGGGAAATGGGGTTGTTTCATATTTATAATAACATATAAGTATATAATTAATACTGAAATTATTAATTTATAATGAAACAACTAAAGAATAGGAAGTAGAAGAAGAAAGAAACATGAAAGAGTAGGTAAAAGAGATTACGTCTTCCTCGACACACCTCCTTTAAACTTCTTCTTAGGGAAATAGAGTTGGTATTTTGAGAATACCATAACCTTTGTGATGTAACTATAGAGGTTTATAAGATGAATTTTCCAGGTTTGGTTGAGCTTCAAGGCTCAAAAGGGTGTGAAGGGAATAGTGAAGGGGTTCCCTTTTTATAAGACAGGAGAGGGGAACTTTAGGAAAACATAAAATATTATTTTATAATAAAGTCATATTCGGTTTTTAATATCTCCCAAATTGATTTATTTCGAAGCTAAGGTGGGGATGGGTCTAAATCCTCTCATCAAATAGGTTTTAGACAAATTTATGTAACAATTTTTGCCTTATCATTTAGATTTAACTCTAAGTTAAAATTAACTTTTACCGTGTCTTCTTGTTTTCTTACACTATATGGTTAACAAACATACTATAAAAATCCAAACGAACCCCAAGTGGTTAATTATTAATATATATATATATAATTATATAAGTATTGTTACCGAACCATATATTTTTATGAATAAAATAATAATTAATAATATAATATTTGTTTATAAAAATTATTTTATGTCAATTCTGACACTATTTGGTACATGATTTTTGTGAAAATCATAACAGAAAAATTAATTTGAAAAAATTTAAATAAATAAATACTAACAGGTCATATTAACCTATAAAATTAGTGTAATTCATAAAAATTCTCAAATTACATTTATTTGGGTATTTTTAATATCAATTATTTTAATATTTCATTATTTAGGTAATTACTACACCACCATTGCATCATAAATAAATTAAATTATCTAACGTCTAAAAATTATATGTAAAATACCATTAGGTAGGAAATATTTTAATCTTTATAATGAATATTTATAGTCGAATTTATCTTATGTATAACCCTATATTAAATTTTTTTTAGTTATTAAACTTTGATTTTATCTATTTTAACTTTTTTTAAATAAAATAATAATAAATGTCCTAATCTAATCCAAGTGGACTTAAATTATAATATTATATTCATAAGGTTGTTTTTGGTCTAATTATACTTATAAAATAGAATTAGAACATGTTTTAGGGTAATAATAATATCATTTTATCCATAATTACCCTATTTACTTTTAACCGTGGTAAATAAAAGTAAAGAGATACTATTCACCAAAAATTATTTTCTTCTCATTGAACCAAATTTTACTTACTGATATCATCCGTTTCTCTCAGTTTCTTGAAATTCCACTCACAAAAGTGGTAAAATTATGTTTTATGAAAATTTGCAAATTCTCCTAGGAGGTGGGTAAAAGACGGTGAAAAGTGAAATTAAATTTTTATATATATAAAATTATTATAAAATGACTCCAATTAATTACATTGAAATTATATAGGTATTATGTATCAATTTTTACCAAAAATAAATTTAAATAAAAATTCGGTTTTTAAATAGTAACTCAGTGTTTTCACTAATCATCAAAAATTGAAAGTGTTCAGAAAAATACCAAAAAATCACCCAATGCTAATTTCGATATTCCGAATCAAAAAATGAAGTCCATTTTGAAAAAAATTTCAAATAGTGGGTATTACTATTCATAAGGGCTAGTTCATAATAATATAATAATATCTCGTGTAGTGAAACTCGGTATTGCGTACTACACATGCTATCATGGAAGGTTGCGATTGCGTGTAATTCAATCCAATTTAGGGATGCCTGTAGTGCAAGCTCCATTTGGTGTTGCGTATATCATAATCAAAACTTATTTCATTTTTACATTAAATAAAATCTATACCTAATGTCACGTAGAATAATTCCCACAAAACGAACTTGAAATTGTGTATAACAGAATCCAAGATTAGTCTTGCGTATGGTGCAAGCAAATACGGTGTTGTGTATAACACAAGCTAATTTGGGTGTAACGTACAACACAAGACATCAAAGTAATTAAAAATAATATTTCTCATAAAATCTCAGGCTGTTACATTCTACCCCCTTAAAATGAATTTCTCCCTCAAAATTCATTTGGGTTATAAATGGTTTACTACCCGAAAGTTTCTTTAATAGAAACCCACGTCATAAAATGGAATACCAAAAATTATCTTTAAAAACTAATGTATTAAACGTAACAGTTACCCAAATTAACTAATCACTGGGTTTCCACATAAGAGAACATAGGTGAAAATATGGATATGAAAGAAAAATCTAACCATCAACTTCTGATAGAGAGTGGTAGAAGACATGGCTATAAAGAATCCAACAATCAAAAATCCATAAATTTTTTATGATCTAAGGTACCATCAGATTCATTGGATATAAGGGAACTAGGACAACATTTTTGGTTTTCAAGATCATTTCCCTAAAGTTGAAGAATTCGAATTAGAAGAAATACTTACTTTATTTCGGTATAATCACACCGTTGTTCATGCCATGAACAATTTCCACTTCTTCTCTTAAATAAATAAAGTGGAATTTTTCGTTTGAGAATTGTTAGCAGATCATGTGATAGAATGATGGGTCATTCCATTTGTCTCAAACAAAGTGTTAGCAAAAGTTTTCAAATATACATAAGTCCATATATGGTTATATTAAACAAATATGGTTCCAAATATGGACTTATACTTCATCTATCATACCGATTAATAAAATAAAACTAGTTTCTACTAACCAGTGACTTCCTATAGGCCAGTGGTAGGCGATAAAGGAATGTCGTGCTTTGGTTGTGGGTTCGATTCCCACATCCTTGTTCGACGCGATGGGTTGTCGCCCGTACTACAGGTTTTCATTTTTCTAAAACTAAATTATTATTACATTCCATCAATAATATCGAAAAAGTTCTATCCTTAAACAATACTAACTTATGTCCAACATAATCCATTCCAATCTTTAGGCTTATCGAAAATACTTCTCTCTAAATCTTATAGTATAAAGATAATGATTACTTGAAATGTCATCTTCCGAGCATGTGAATACAATCATTTGTCATACGATATATATTGTTGTTCAAATTCCAAACATGTGAATAACTTAAACATGTAGTCTCGTGAAACATGAATTACCATAGAACCTTAGTGAAAACATGAGTGTTGTAAAAAGTTATCCCTTTCCACATACCAAAATCTTAAAAATTCTATATACTCAAACCATGATATCACTTAGTCCTTATATCAATCACGAGCTCATGAATACTATCAAACATATCATTATATCATTATCACTTCAATATGCGCATATCATCTACTTTCCAAAAATATCAGAATAACCTTTCATGGTTACCAGTATCATTCAAAATATACTTTCAAATACTTTAGGAAAAACAATATTGTAACAATCCTTAGATGTGGCTTTATTCCATAATTTCATTACCTATAAAACATAACTCTTGATAATCACAAATCATTCCACTACCTTCTTAAACAATTGACTGATCATAAAAAATTCTTTCATATCACATATCATTTGTAGTCTCTTAATCATCAACAACATGAATACTACCTATACGACCATGCTAATTCTCATAATGAGACATTCCCTTAGGGCACTGGTTTGCATAATTCCCATACATTCCACATTGAAAACATGTAATCAATGTTGATGTCGTAGAAATACCATTATCCTTGTCTATGGTGTTAACTGACCCTTTTCCTTTGCACCTACTAGATTTGTGTCCTTCTTTTCCACACCTAAAGCATCTTCCAGTTCCTTTGAAACATTCTCCTTGATGCATATTCCCACATTATTTACATGAGGGAAATTGAACCTTCTTTCCTCTATGATCATCATGAAACTCCATCTTTCACTTATTAGTCGAGTCAGGAAAACTACCAAAGTTGAGATTATTGATCATATTATGAGATTTCTAATTAGGCATAATAACGATGTTTGGACTTCCAAATCCTGTTTCATTGGGTTTCTCATGAATAATTTCATTCCATTGTCCATCATATCCTCTATTATCGTGAATCTTCCTGTTTCCAGCCATTTTATAAAACCCAAAAAGAATAGTGTGAGAGGCCTAAATCATAATCAATGGGGAGTAACTTCAATATCTATCATCTTAGGATTAATTATAATATTGTTACCGTAATTCAAGGACAATAACCTATACTTATACGTAACCTTAGGGACTTCCCTAGACATACCTTAGAAATATCTCTAGGGATCTCACTAATGTTCTCGCATCCTAGTTTCCAGAGGCTGACTAAACCTTTCCTCTGATACCAAATGTAGAGACCCCAATCATGATGTACATGGACATTACATTACTTTTGCAGAATATCTAATACATAACAAAAAACAACACTCAAGGACCGTAATAGTTTAGTGTCTTTGGAAACTAGGAACATAATCTTCTAATCGTGGTGAAAGATCTTCAACATCTCCCATAAAGATCTTCCCCTTTTGTTTTCATACCTAAAAACTTTTTTTATATCCTGGGTAAAAGAAAACATATAAAGGATGAGCTCAAATTCACAGTAAGGGTAAACAAAATAAATATCAATCACAACATATTCATAAAAACATAATATTTTGGAAATATTAACCTGCAAAAGAGTTCATAATTTCATAACATGGGATAAAACATAGTGGTGAAATGTAATCTCAATAATCATAATAGAAGACATGAAAATTTGTTGCATACAAACATAATCATAGAGAAACATTTTTTAGTAGTCAAGACTCATTTCCAAGACTATCTTAGCGGACAATGTCCATTTCTGAACTGAGGTCACTCCTCATTTCAGTCCTATATCACTAAACCAGTTTAACTTTCCATTCCAGCCATGTCAATCTCATGAGATATAAATCATTAACCAAATCATTTTATGGAGATATAGGTCCCACCCATCTCATAATGAAACCATTCTTATGTGCCACAAAATCCTAATTCATACATCATAGCATAACCTATGTAATAAAAATGGGATTCATAAACATCATGCCATCATAACACAATCCATATACGATAAACGGACATCATAAATATAATTTCATCATAACATAATCAAATATATGTAAAAATAGGGATATAAACAGAACCCTATGTTTTCATAGATGGAAAATAATTATGATAAAACGCTTGAAGTCCATTCTTGAGGAAAATATCCTTTCTACGTCCAAAACATTTTTCCTTTCTTAACATGTCATAAAATATTAAACTAAAACAAGCTGATTAAAAATAACCATGAAAACTTGTAAAATAAAATTCATGGAAATAATATTCTAAAAATCCATTGAGGTCGTATATGTTAAAAAAACCTTCTTCTCGTTCTTTGATTGGAAAAGTCAAAAAACGTATCGCGTACTAAAAATGACAAAAGATTCCATTCATATCTTTTACTAACAAGTCAAAGAAGGGTAAAATTGTATTTAAAAAATTTTAGGAGGATATAAATAATATTACATATTGAGGAAACATGGATTTGGAAGAAAAATACACCCCAGTAAATACCAAAGTATAAACAATCTCGGATAAAAATGAGATTGTGAGATTTTCCCTTACCTTAAGTCTAATTTTCTTCGTACATGTCTGAACCACCTATATAATGATTTAAATAATGTTATTTACTTATTAGAGAATCGTATTAATTGTTATGATATCATATATGGTTCACTTATGACTTTATATTACATATTCTTTTGTAAATTCCATGTTAAAGCAACGTTTTGGGTAAAATCGTTTCATTTATCATATGTGTTTCGACATGTTGTTATTGATATTATTAATTATTTCCTGATTTAGTTAATTCTAGAATGTAAAAAATTATTTATATATAATATATATTCAGTATATAAATATATATGATAGATCGATAAATGGAATGAAAAACACCGTTCATAGAGACGGCAGGCCGTGCGTACGCATGAACACTGTTTTCCTTTACTTATTAACTTGAATGGAATTAAGTAGATGAAATACATATATATATATACATAAATCCATTATAATTATTATGTCATATATTTCATGATTACTTATTATATATACTTTATAATCATACTTGAATGGTTAATCATGGGAAATGAATCTCATCGCGTTCGTGGAGACGGTAGTCCGTATGTACGCACGAGCGATGATATCATTTCCATGATCATGGAATTGTATTGAATTGTATGTATAATATTTCAGAATAAATATCACTTTACAATAATAATATATAGTTATTTATTTAAACCATTATACCCATCCAAGTATGGTGGTGGTGGAAAACAGATTACACCACGGTGTGGAGACTGTATTCCATACGTACGCACGTGCGGTGATTTCATTTTTCATTGGATGGATAGAAAGGGAAATGGGGTTGTTTCATATATATAATAACATATCAATATATAAGTAATACTTATATCATTACGTTATATTAAAACAACTAATGAAGAGGAATTAGAAGAAGAATGAAACTTGAAAGAGTAGGTAGAAGAGATTACCTCTTCCTCGACAAACCTCCTTTAAACTTATTCTTAGGAAACTGGAGTTGGACTTTTGAGAAGACCAGAACCTCTATGATGTAACTAGAGAGGTTGAGTGGAGGAATTGGAAGTTTTTGGCCGAGATTCAAGGCTCAAAATGGTGTGAATTGAAGAGGGAAGGGGTGCCATTTTAATAAGGCAGGAGAGGGGAACCTTAGGAAAACATAAAATATTATTTTATAATAAAGTCATATTCCGTTTTTAATAGCTCATAAATTGATTTATATAGAATATATGGTGAGGATGGGTCGAAATAATCTGAACCAATAGGTATTAGAAAAGTTTAGGTTACTATTTCAACCCTATCATTTAGATTTAACTCTAAGTCAAAATTAAATTTTACCGTATCTTCTTGTTTTCTTACACTATATGGTTAATAAACATACTATAACAATCCAAACAAACCACAAGTGGTTAATTATTAATATATATATCTTTATATAAGTCATTTTGAAGAACCTTATATTTTTAGGAATAAAATAACAATTAATAATATAATATCTGGTTTAAAAACTATTTTATGTCAATTATGACACTATTTCGTACTTGATTTTTGTGAAAATCATAACAGGATGATTAGTTCGAAAAAAGTTAATTAAATCAATACTAACATGTCATATTAACTTATAAAATTATTTTAATTCATAAAAAGTCTCAAATTAAATTTATTTGGGTATTTATAATATCAATTATTTAAATATTTCATTATTTAGGTAATTACTACATCACCATTGTGTCATAAGTAAATTAAATTATTTATTATCTAAAAATTAGAAATAAAATACCATAAGGAAGGAATTTTTTTTTGATTTCTAATGAATATTTATAGTCTAATTTATCTTATGTATACCTCTGTATTAAATTTTTTTTAGTTAATAAACTTTGATTTTAACTATTTTAACTATTTTTAAATAAAATTATAATAAATGTTCTAATCTAATCCAAGTGGACCTAAATGAAAATATTATATTAATAAAGATGTTTTTTTGTCGAATTATACTTATCCAATAGAATTATAACACGTGTTAGGGTAATAATAATATCAATTTTTCCCTTAATTACCCAATTTACTTTTAACCGTGGTAAATAAAAGTAAAAGGTTACTATTCATCAAAAATTATTTTCATCTCATTGAACCACATATTACATACTGATATCAACCGTGTCTCTCGGATTTCTGAAATTACACTCACAGAAGATGTAAAATTATTATTTATGTAAATTTTCAAATTCTCCTTGGAGGTGGGTAAAAGACGGTGAAATGTTCAATAAAATTTTTATATATCTAAAATTATTATAAAATGACTCCAACGAATTACATTGAACTGATATAGGTATTATGTATCAATTTTGACAAAAAAATAAATTTATATAAAATAAATAATTATTTAAATAAAAATTCTGTTTTTAAATAGTAACTCAGTATTTTCCCTATTCATCAAAAATTGAAAGTGTTCAGAAAAATACCAAAAAATCACCCTAGGATAATTTTGATATTCTGAATCCAAAAATAATGTCCATTTTGAAAATTAAAATTTCAAAATGTGGGTATTAATATTCATAACGTATAGTTCATAACAATATAATAATATCTCGTTTAGTGAAACTCGGTATTGCGCACTACACAAGCTATTGTGGAAGGTCGCGATTGCATGTAATGCAAGACAAGTCAGGGCTGCATGTAGTGGAAGCTCTCTTTGGTGTTGCATATATCATAATCAAAACATATTTCATTTATACATTAAACAAAATATATACCTAATGTCTCGTAGAATAATTCCCACAAAATGAACTTGAAATTGTGTATAACACAAGCCAAGAATAGTGATGCGTATACTGCAAGATAATATGGTGTTGCATATAGAACAAGATAATTTTGGTGTAACATACAACACAAGACATCAAATTAATTAAAAATAATATTTCTCATAAAATCTCAAGCTGTTACATTCTACCCCCTTAAAATGAATTTTTCCCTCGAAATTCATTTGGGTTATAAATGGTTTACTACTCGAAAGTTTCCTTAATAGAAACCCACATCGTAAAAAGGAATACCAAAACATATATTTGAAAACTAATGTATGAAACATAACGGTTACGGAAATTAACTAATCACTGGGTTTCCACATAAGAGAACATAGGTGAAAATATGGATATAGAAGAAAAATATAACCATCAAGTTCTGATGGAGAGTGGTAGAGGACATGGCTATGAAGAAGCGAACAATCACAAATCCATAAAATTTTGATGATCTAAGGTACCATCTGATTCATTAGATATAAGGGCACTAGGACAAGATTTTTGGTTTTCAAGTTCATTTCCCTAAAGTTGAAGAATTCGAATTAGAAGAAATACTTATTTATTTCGGTTTAATCACACTGGTGTTCTTGCCTTGAACAATTTCCACTTCATCTCTTAAAGAAATGATGTTTAATTTTTCATTCGTTATGTGTTATCAGATCATGTGATAGAATGATGGGTCATTCCATATGTCTCAAACAAAAGGTTAGTAAAAATTTTCAAATATACATAAGTACATATATGGTGATATTAAACATATATGGTTCCAAAAATGGACTTATACTTCATCTATCATACCGATTAATAAAATAAAACTAGTTTCTACTAACCATGGACATCATGTAGGCCAGTGGTAGGTGATAAAGGCTTGTCGCGCTTCGGTTGTGGGTTCAATTCCCACAGCCTTGTCTGACGTGATGGGTAGTCTCCCGTCATGCAGGTTTTCCTTTTTTCTAAAACTATATTATTATATCATTCCATTAATAATATCGAAAAGGTTCTATCCTTAAACAATACAAACATATGTACAACATAATCCATTCCAATCATTAGGCTTCTCCAAAATACTTCTGTCCAAATCTCATAGTATAAAGATAATGATTACTTGAAATGTCATCTACTGAGCATGTGAACACCATCATTTATCATACGATATATCTTGTTGGTCACATTCCAAACAGGTGAATAACTTAAACATGTATTCTTGTGAAACATGAATTACCATAGAACATTAGTGAAAACATGAGTGCTATCAAAAGTTATCTCTTTCCACATACCAAGATCCCAAAAATTCTATATACTCAAACCATGATATCACTTAGTCCTTATATCAATCACGAGATTATGAAAACTATCATACATCTCATTATCTCCTTATCCCTTCATTATGTGCATATCATCTACTTTCCAAAAATATCAGAATAACCTTTCATGGTTTCTGGTACCATTCCACATATAATTTCAATTACATTAGGAAAAAAAATATTGTAAAAACCCTTAGATGTGTCTTTATTCAATAGTACCATTACCTATACAACATAACTCTTGATAAACATAAATCATTCCACTACCTTCTTAAACTATTGATTGAGCTTCAACAATTCTTTCATCTCACATATCATTTGAAGTCTCTTCATCATAATCAACATAAATACTACCAATACGACCATGCTAATTCTCATCATGAGACTTTCCCTTAGGGAATTGGTTTTCATAATGCCCATACATTCCACATTGAAAACATTTAATCATTGTTGATGTCGTAGCAATACCAATATCCTTGTCCATGGTGTTAACTGAACCTTTTCCTTTGCACTTACTGGATTTGTGTCCTTTTTTCCATATCCAAAGCATCTTCCAGTTCCTTTGAAACATTCTACTTGATTCCTCTTCCCACATGATTTACATGAGAGAAATTGAAAGTTATTTCCTTTATGATCATCATGAAACTCCATCTTTCTCTTATTAGTCGAGTCAGGAAACTTACCAAAGATGAGATTATTGATCATATTATGAGATTTTTAATTAGGCATAATAATGATTTTTGGACTTCCAAATCCTATTTCATTTGGTTTCTCATGAATAATTTCATTCTATTGTCCATCATATCCTCCATAATCGTGAATCTTCCTGTTTCCAGCCATTTTCTAAAACCCAAAAAGAATAGTGTTAGAGGCCTAAATCATAATCATGATGGAGTAACTTCAATATCAAACATCTTAGGTTTAATTCTAATATCGTTACCATAATTCTAGGACTATAACCTATACTTATACGTAACCTTAGGGACTTCTCTAGACAAACCTTAGAAATATCTCTAGGGATGTCACTAAAGTTCTCATATCCTAGTTTCCAATGGTTGACTAAACCATTCCTCTGATACCAAATTTAGAGACCCCAATCTTAAAGTACATGGAAATTATGTTACTTTTACGGAATATCTAACACATAAAAAAAACCAACACTCAAGGACAATAATAGTTTAATGTCTTTGGAAACTCAGAACATAATGTTTTAATCATGGTGAAAGATCTTCATCATATCCCATAAAGATATTACCCTTTTTTTTTCTTACCTAAAAACATTCTTTATATCCTGGGGAAAGTAAAACATATAAAGGGTGAGGTCAAGTGCTAAACAAGGGTAAACAAAAGAAATATCATTACAACATATTCATAAAAACATAATATTTTTGAAATCATAACCTACAAAAGAGATCATAATTTCATAAAATGGGATAAATCATAGTGGTGAAGTGTAATCCCAATAATCATAACAGAAGGCATGAAACATTTTTTCATACACACATAATCATAGATAATCATTTCTTAGTAGTCAAGACTCATTTCCAAGACTATCATAGCGGAAAAAGTCCATTTCTAAACTGAGTTCACTACATGTTTCAGTCCTGTATCACTGAACTGGTTTAACTTATCATTCCAGACATGTCCATCTTATGAGATATAAATATTTACCCAATTAATTGGAGAGAGATATAGGTCCCACCCATTTCATAATTAAACCATTATTATGTGTGCCACAAAATCATAATTCATACATCATAGCATAACCCATGTAATAAAAATGGTATTCTTAAAAATCATGTCATCATAACACAATCCATATAAGATAAAAGGACATTATAAACATAATTTCATCATAAAAAAATCAAATCTATGTAAAAATAGGGATTGAAATAGAACCCTATATTTGAATAGATGGAAAATAATTTTGATAAATTGCTTGAACTCCATTCTTGAGGAAAATATCCTTTCTACTTCCAAAACATTTTTCCTTTATTAACATGTCATACAATTTTAAACTAAAAGAAGTTGATAAAAAATAAACTTGAAAACATGTAAAGTAATATTCATGTGAATAATTTTCTAAATATCCATTCAGGCTGTATATGTTAAAAAAACATTCTTCTCGTACTTTGACCGGAAAAGTCAAAAAAGTACATCGTACTAAAAACGACCAAAGATTCATTTTACTAAAAACTCACCGGCAGGTAAAATTGGATATAAAGAATTATAGAAGGATATAAATAATATTACATATTAAGGAAACATTTATGTGGATGATAAATACACCCCAGTAAATACCAAAGTATAAACAAACTCAGATAAAAATGAGATTGTGAGATTTTCCCTTACCTTAGGTTCGATTTGCTTGGTACGTGTCTGAACCTCCTGTATAATGATTTAAATAAATTTATTGACTTATTACAGAATCATATTCATTATTATTATATCATATATGGTTCACTTATGACTTTATATTACCCGCTCTTTTGTAAATTCCATCTTAAAGCAGCATTTTGTGTAAAATCGTTTCATTTATCGTACGTGTTTCGACATGTTGTTCTTGATATTATTACTTATATACTGATTTAATAAATTACAGAATGTAAAAAATTATTTATATATAATATATATTCAGTA
Source organism: Viscum album (assembly GCA_963277665.1). Taxonomy (NCBI): domain Eukaryota; kingdom Viridiplantae; phylum Streptophyta; class Magnoliopsida; order Santalales; family Viscaceae; genus Viscum; species Viscum album. The sequence continues at coordinate 1,751,975,634 of OY728128.1, forward strand.
TATAAATATATATGATAGATTGATAAATGGAATGAAATACACCGTTCCTGGAGATGGTAGGTTGTGCGTACGCATGAACGCTGGTTTCCTTTACTTATTGACGTGAATGGAATTATGTAGAAGACATACATATAGATATATATACATAAATACAGTAAAATTATTATGTCATATATTTCATTATTACTTATTATATATAGTTTATAATCATACTTGAATGGTTAATCATGGAAAATGAATCTCATCGCGTTCGTGGAGACATTAGTCCGTACGTACGCACGAGCGATGATATCATTCCCATGATCGTAGAATTGTATTGAAGTGTATTTATAATATTTAAGAATCAATATCACTTTAAAATAACCATATATAGTTTTTTATTTACACCATTATACACATCCAAGTAATGTGGTGGTGGAAAACAGATTACACCACGGCGTGGAGACGATATTCCATACGTACGCATGCACGGTGATTTCGTTTTCCGTATGATGGATAGAAGGGGAAATGGGGTTGTTTAATATTAGTAATAACATATCAGTATATAAGTAATAATTATGTTATTACTTTATAATTAAACAACTAAAAAAGAGTTAGTAGAAGAAGAATGAAACTTGAAAGAGTAGGTAGAAGAGATTACCTCTTCCTCGACGCACCTCCTTTAAACTTCTTCTTAGGGAACTAGAGTTGGTCTTCAGAGAAGACCAGAACACATATGATGTAACTAGAGAGGGTGAGAAGAGTAATTGGTAGGTTTTGGACAATCTTCAAGGCTCAAAAGAGTGTGAAGAGAAGTGGGATGTTTTTCCCTTTTTATAAGGGATGAGAGGGGCACCTTAGGAAAACATAAAATATTATTTTATAATAAAGACATATGCGGTTTTTAATAGCTCCAAAATTGATTTATTTCAAAGATAAGGTGGGTATGGGTCAAATACATTCAACCAATAGGTTTTAGACAAGTTTATTTTACTATTATAACCTTATCATTTAGATTTAACTCTAAGTTAAATTTAACTATTATCGTGTCTTCTTGTTTTCTTACACTATATGGTTAATAAACATACTATAACATGCCAAACGAATCCCAAGTGGTTAATTATTAATATATATATCCTTATATAAGTCATTTGGCCGAATCTTTGAATTTTAGTAATAAAATAACAATTAATAATATAATATTTCTTTTAAAAAGTATTTTATGTCAATTTTGACACTATTTGGTAATTGATTTTTGTGAAACTCATAACAGCATGATTAGTTCGAAACAAGTTAATTAAATCAATACTAACATGTCATGTTATCCTTTAAAATTAGTTTAATTTATAAAAATTCTCAAATTACATTTATTTGGGTATTTATAATATCAATTATTTTAATATTTCATTTTTTAGTTAGTTAATGCATCACCATTGTGTCATAAAAAAATAAATTATTTAATGTCTAAATTTTTTAAATAAAATACCATTAGGTAAGAAATATTTTTATCTTTCTAATGAATATTTATTGTCGAATATATCTTATTAATAACCCTATATTAAAAATGTTTTAGTTATTAAAAATTGATTTTAACTATTTTAACTCTTTTTTTAAATAAAATAATAATAAATTCCCTAATCTTATCAACGTGGACCTAAATGATAATATTATATTCATAAGGCTGTTTTTGGTCAAATTATACTTATCCAATATAATTATAACATGTGTTAGGGTAATAATAATACCATTTTTACACTTAATTACCCTATTTACTTTTAACCGTGGTAAATAAAAGTAAAAAGTTACTATTCACCAAAATTTATTTTCATCTCATTGAACCACATTTTACTTAATGATATCAACCGTGTCTCTCGGATTTTTGAAATTCCACTCACAGAAGCGGTAAAATTATGTTTTATGTACATTTGCAAATTCTCATAGGAGGTGTGTAAAAGAAGGTGAAAAGCTCAATAAACTTTCTATATATCTAAAATTATTATAAAATTACATCAATGAATTAAATTGAACATAAATAGGTATTATGTATCAATTTTGACCAAAAATAAATTCAAATAAAATAAATAATTTTTTTAAATAAAAATCCGGTTTTTAAATAGTAACTCAGTATTTTCACAATTCATTAAAAATTGAAAGTGTTCTGAAAAGTACCAAAAACTCACCCTAGGCTAATTTCGATATTCTGAATCAAAAAATGAAGTCCATTTAGAAAAATAAAATTTCAAAAAGTGGTAATTACTATTCATAAAGGCTAATTCATAATAATATAATAATATCTTCTTTAGTAAAACATGGTATTGCGTACTACACACGCTATCGTGGAAGATCGTGATTGCGTGTAATGCAAGCTAAGTCAGGGATGCGTGTAGTGAAGGCTCTCTTTGGTTTTGCGTATATCATAATCAAAACTTATATCATTTATACATTAAACAAAATCTATACCTAATGTTGCGTAGAATAATTCCCAGAAAACGAACTTCAAATTGTGTATAACATAATCCAAGAATAATGTTGCGTATACTACAAGCTAATACAGTGTTGCGTATAACAAAAGATAATTTTTGTGTAACGTACAACATAAGACATCAAAGTAATTAAAAATAATATTTCTCATAAAATATCAGGCTGTTACATTATATGAATTTTGTCACTAAATTAAAATTATTACACTTATAAGATATAAAAGAGTGACTTGTTGTCACTTTCTTTGGTTTTAATAATAAATACAACATTTTCATGATTTAAAGTCCTTGAAATGAATCTATTCCAACCCTTTGGTGATATGGGTGTACTTTTACTCATCCAATATAAATTTGGCAGGTGTAAGAGTAATTTTATTATCTTATTTTTACTCATAAATAACTGATTTTCCTTTAACTGTAGTAAATAAATTTTACCATAGTTAATATTCATAATGCCTAAAAATAAAAATTAGCCTATTAACATAATTTAGACCTACTGATTCCAAATATGGAATCTGGGTTTACAAATTCAAATCACAAATGTGGCAGTATTTAATTTAAAATCAATACCACTTTTGAGAAAACGGGTTTTAAAAGTTAAAACATTGCAAAAGATTGAAATGTTTTTACCAATGAATTAAAAGTAAAATTATTGATAATTACTTGAATTATATTAAATGATAAAATTATATTCTATTTATTCTTTAAAGCCATTAAATATTATAATTTAACCATATAAATTATTAGGATGAAAAAAGTTGTTTTTAATTAAAATATAGCGTGTTTTTACTATTCATTAAAATATAAAGTTATCATAATAATAGGAAAATTTTATCCAAACTAAATTTTTATATCCTGATTCCAAAAATAAAATTATTTTTTCAAATTCAACTTACAAACATGTCAAAAACTATATTTAATGTGTGTGCACCATCAAAACGCGGGAAAAAGTATTTTTAAAAAAATACTTATTTTATCGGGAAAATTTATTTTGTTCTCATACCATGTTCTAGAAAATGTCTAAGATGAATAATAATGTTATAATATTAAAAATTTAGTTAATACTATTCCAAATGGCTAGTTCAAAATAATATTATTATAATATATCGTTGTTTAGTGAAACCCGGTATTGCGTACTACACACGCTATCGATGAAGGTCGTGATTGCATGTAATGCAAGCCAAGTCAGGGCTATGTGTAGTGCAAGCTTCCTTTGGTGTTGCATAAAACATAATCAAAACATATTTCATTTATACATAAAAAAATCGATACTTAATGTTGTGTAGAATAATTTCTTCAAAATTAATTTGAAATTGTGTGTAACTAGAGCCAAGAATAGTGGTGTGTATACTTCAATCTAATATGGTGTTTCATATAGTACAAGATAATATTGGTGTAGTGTACAATTGAAAATATCAACGAAATTAAAAGAATATTTTTCATAAAATCTAGGGGTGTTACAATAGGGTATCACACTAGTATATAAGATAACAAAATAATGGAAAAAATAGAAGTATTATTAAATGAAATAATGATAAGTATATGTATGATATAAACTAAATATGAACAGTGGCTAAGGACAATATATACTAGAATTGTGCATTCTTAAATTATGATACAAAACTAAATACTAGACATATAATAGGAAATAGTATATAGTAAAGTATACAAAAACAATGAAAAGATATAAAAATCACCAATGGATATCTCCACTAGAATCCTCATATCTAGTTCAGTCCTATGCTCTTAACTCCTTTTTAAAAGAAAAATAACACAAGAAATAATCGATGCTCCAATGAACAAAAGTAAAACATTGGTACCCCAGTGAAATGGAGGATCTAGAAGGTTATGATATATAAATCCAAATAGGTTTTGACCCCTCTTATCTAAAATGGAATCCACTCTCTAAATATAAGTAAAACAATGTAAATGTAATATGAATAATAAATTAAATTAAAATAAATGAATAACCAACCCGATCACATTTTTATGGACATATTGTGGATAAACCTACTTCGTCTCATGGTTGGATTAAAAATGTGTGAACCATAAACGTTGTTATATAGTAATAAAATATAAATAGTATAGTTATATATCACATCCAACTCTATGAACCAATTGTGTACCAACACATGTGGGAATATACATGGAATACTAGGTTCTAGCTAGATCATGGTGTATCTCAGTCATCCATTACTAGTGTAAACAAGCCTATAAGATCCAATAGAGGGTATATGATCCAAATCGTAGAATATGTGGGAGACGTCTTGCTCATCACTCAAGATGGGCAGTGTGCCACCATGTAAATGCTCAAGAAAGTGATTAGTGTTCCATCATGCCAAAACTCACTCAGGAAGATGGTGCATTATACCCACCATTCTAATAATTTCAATAGCATGAGATGTAAGGCTCAACACTATATTTAAGGGAAAATGATACTAAAATTTTTAATATAACCCTTACCATAGTTCGACAACAAATGTTAATGCATAAACATATTTATAATAATAATTTAATGCATCATGCGTTAATTTTCATGCATTACATTTAACAATACCATTACAAACAAGGGTGTTCCAATAATTATAAATAAATTTACATATATACTTAAAGATGAAATGATTGACATAGCCATACCAACCATTAACTTTTAGTTCACAGAAACCGTTTAATATAATGGAGGCATACCATTTAAAATTTAAAATCTAATTTTTCCAAGGAAATAAATCCACCATGAACACGCCATTATTTTTTTATTAATAAATCATTTAAAGAAACAAACCATCATTGATGTACTATTCAGTAAATGACATGTCATTCAATCTATCATGTCATTAAAATTAATTTCAAATTTTTTAATGAGACACATAAAATGTATCTTTGTCAGCTAGGTATTTACCGAATTCGGTAAATACCATTTTTAAAGCAACCCATCCAATTTATAAATCATACAGTCCTTTAGAAGGTTTTTAGGTTCATTTAACACATATATATAGTATTGAAACTCCATTTAATGAAAACCAATGTGGAAATGTAAAAATCATGGAATATTCCAATCCTTTAAAAAAGTATAGAAAAACATCAAATCCCTAAGGTCAATCAAGACTCATTTCAATAAAAAAACATTTGTCTTTTGAATACAACAGACCTCATAAAATGGGATTTATGAAAGAGAGTGATATTGACTATCAACAAATAATTTTGCATAAATAAGTTTCAAATATCAAATTCATTACTAAAATAAATTTATTGATTCATTTTCGATATATATCACAAAAGGAAATTCAAATATAATGTTCAATATGGAACTTATGAGCATCAATTTTCATTTGGGATATCACTATAAGGGTAAAAACAATTTATACTCTAATACTAATGCATAGAAGTTGTTATGAGATCTTATTTTGTTTAATTACAATGGGAAAATTTGTGTCAGCACACCCACAAGTATTTTTGATCATATTTATCATCCACTATTTTCCTAAAAATGGTCTACAGGTGCAATCCAATGTGCGTAGATCAATTTATTATGATGAAACCTACATTAAGGAAATAACTGACAATGGATGTCATGAATTTCAATAAATATTTACACAGAGTGATAGAAAAATAATGTAAAATGGAGTAGAACACCTACCTTATACATAAGATGTTTCACTCATCCAATATCAAGGTCTGATTCAGTATGGCGTGGATGAAAATGACAAAAAAGCCATTTTCTCTATGAATAGAGGAAATGACATTTCAGCTTGATAACTTTCTCTAGAGATGATTAAATGAATAAAGTTTCAAATGGAATCGATATCTCAATGATAAAAATACATATATAATGACATCATTTGATTCAAAATTCATAAATATGAGTTTTCATTATTATAATATAGAGTAATAAGAAACCCATGACGCTCTAGATGAACTCATGCAGCAGGTGGAGGAGATGAAAATAGGAAAAGTGAAATTTAACCTCATTAACGGATTATTTTCAATTTCACAATAAAAACTGGGTAGTATGGTATGGCTACATGGTTCGGCAAAAATGTGTCCCACCATTGAAAATCCTACTCCCTAGGAAACCCATCCTGCATTGTAATGCCACACAATATTCCTTAATATGTGCCAACCATGCGATGAATAATATGAGTGAACAACATAAGTGGAACTGAACATGTGGGATAGGTGTAGGTTCTGGTAAATGATACATATACCATGCAGGGAACATCTCCTCTATTGATACAAGTCACACAATTTGTTGTTGAGGGCCACACCATTTTAGCCAAACCTCTTCAATCAATCCTCTCAAATGTGGAAATTTTGGAGATCGATGATCTTTAGTCTCATTGAGACACCCAATAATCCCTTGAGAATTTACCCATGTCCAAAATAAATACATTGAGATGTTAAAACTATTAAATTTCCATTCAGAATCTTGAGTCATAGAACATCTTATTGAATAAATGCAAAAATTCAAATTCCCTTGGAATTTAACCATTGATAAAAAACACAGGTCATTACATGAACATCATTTATTAATAATGTAAAAATACCATTATAACTATATTCTTATTAAAAATCATCATCTTTGGAATCACGTTCCACATATGAATGAAAAATGAATTTGTGAACATAGTGATTATTGTTTTATAGTGCAATGAATCTCTATGTTTCTTCATTCCATCTTTAGAAGGGATCATGATCAAATGTATCTTGATATTTAAATTATAATGCATAGTTTTACATAATTATAAATATATCCATCATATAATTAGATTAATTATATTTTCTAACCATTCAAATTACTCACACATAATATCCATTAACTCAAACACAGAAAACTAATGTACACCTTGTGGAAGAATCACACATAATCTAATAGGTAGACTCATACCTGGTGTACTCCCAATCTTATGTTGAAATTAATCTTCTAATGACAAAAATAGTTATGTGGATTCCACATATATATACCCATATTCATTAATCACCATTTTTAATTCAATTATACCAATATAAACCTTGATTCATTTCATTCTAACTTATGTTATTCTAGTGACTGATTCTTCCAATGGACTTATAGTGTCCATATATTTCAAGGGAACTTCTTATAAATTTTAGTGATATTTTCCCAAAAAATATTCAGTTTTACATAATTGATTATCATACGATATTACCTGAACATAATGTCTACATATAGTGTTCATGGAATTTCATTGATCTGACCAAAATTATTCATATGATATACTCCTTAGTTTATCACTTGTTATTTCTTCCATGATTTTTCACTTCAAGTAATCCTAAAATCAATCATCATGTTCTAGTGATCTTTCAAGATCTCCCACATGAATTTTGTTTTTTAATTTGAGTTCAAAACTTGTATAATAGTGTAGAAAAATAAGAGAATGATAATTTTTTTAATATATTTTCATTAAAGATGATGTACACAACATCAATATTACTCTAATATGATGTGAATTTTTAATGATGTATAGTACACATGTTTTTACTATAACATAAAAATATAGATGGGTAATTTTACTTCTTAATATACTAAATTACTCCCTATTATACTTATAGAAATCCCTTAGTCCCCCTATATTGGTAGGTCACCAATCCCCCCATACGTTTGTCTTAATCTGGCTCTTGTACCTCTATACTCAGGGGATCTTCCTTCAACCTACCTATCATGGATGTCAGAATCACCTTTGTGATTTTATGATAATTCTATCTAGGACATACTAGATAATTATGTGTCCATATGGTCTTGTTTAGGTTATATTTTTTGTTAAGTGGTCCTCGACATTGTAAGCATAAATTACCCTTTCAAAAAAATTAGTCCTTTCCCAAATTTCCACTTTAATGACTAAATACAAGAAATTCTAAACACATAAATTTTGAAAATATAAAAAACTATAATAATTAAAAATTGTTTTAAGAATATCATGTCGTTTTTTATATAATCCAAGTAAAATTGTTATTTTTAAGCATGAAACATATTGATGGAACTCCACTTGAACCTTAATCACTAGGATATAGAGTTGAGCATCATAACTGATCCATGGAACTGAATTGATTCAATGAATCTTAGTTCAATTAAAATGAAACAATTCCATATAAATAACTTCAAACCATATTCCAATATGTGTATTAGAATCATCATTTACTAATAAAAAGTGAGACATTTTTTGGGATTCTATTTCATAATGTGATTGGGTTATCCAAAAAATAACTAATATATTCCTCTAAAATCCAATAATTCTTTAACATATTGAAAAATATATTCATTGGTGATGTATTATTTAATGATTTTTTTGGAAAAGATACTATGCACACAAAGTGGTTTCAACAAACATGACCACATACCATGTCACCACTACTTCCATCATCCACCACTTACCCAATTCCCCCACTTACTACTGCTTACCCCTACTTGACTCCATGTACCGCCTCACCTTAAATGATTTTACAATGTGTTTTTAAAAAATATATTAATTTTTTTAATGTTAAAATTTTAATATAATTCTTAATGTTTAAAATTTTATGGATCAATAAAATATGGGAAAAATTATTATCTGAAATATTCATCTCCATCAATAATGAATTAATATTAGAATAATTATAATTAAAGGTTAATTTTACTAAAATTTTATTACAGTGGTAATAAATATGAACATTTATTAGTGCTAATGGTGAGTGCTAATAGGATTCAATATTTACCAGTTCCATTATTAAAATTGGCAAAAAAAATATTTTTTTTTTACTTTTTTTAATTCATGACAGAAAAATTACATTATTTAAATGTTAAAATATAATTTATCAAAAATTATTTCTATGTTCGATGTTTTTGATATTTATTTAATTATTTTATTGTGTATAAATTGATATATATGTTAATTTTATAGATTTATTTTGATATTTATTGTTATAGTAATTTTAAAAATAATGATAACATGTTATGAAATATGATTGTAGCTTTCTAGTTGAACAAGAATATTTACTTTAATAAAAAATATAATATTTTTTAATATATAAAGTGTTTTGATTAAAAAAATGTAGTGATTAATTATTTAAGAATTAATATAATTTAAAAAATACTATATTTGGATTCTTCATGTAAAAATTTTTTATAAGGTATTTTGAAACAAAATTATAAAAAACATCATATTAGAGTAAATAATTAGTTACATGTATAATTATAGTTATTTATTGATTTTTATTGAAAATTTTTCTAAATGAAAAAAATCAACATTTTAAATTAATGTTCTCATATGTTGAGTTATATATACAAATTTAAAATCCTTTCAAAATAAGAGTATAAATTAATTTGTTATAAAATGATAAATATGAAAACAATAATTTGGAATATTGTAGTGTATTCACAGAATTAGAAAAGTAAAAATTGTCATCTCTAAGGTAATGCTTAATTAAGTATAAAGAAATACAAGATTTTAAGGATATATATTATTACTAATACATTATTTTTATTTTTATTTATGAATTTTTTAAATATAAAATATATTAATTGTCCAAATTCTTAACCAATGCTTGCACAAGATAAGAAATGTAAAATTGTTATCTTTCAATTTTTTCCTTATATAAAAAAAATAAATAGTATTATTATAGGTATTACAAGACAATATTTGTGAACAATAAATAATAATTAATTAATTAATTAATTTTTAATTTTTAATAATATTATAAATATATAAAATTATTATACAAATTCGATACAACTATTGTGAAAATATGAAAAATTTCAACTATAATAGATTTAAAATAATTAAATTGGTGACATTTAGATGATATATAGTTTTTGTAAGATTTATTTGAGATTAAAATAATAGATAATAAACTATTTAGATGTATAAATTTCCAATATTTATAAATAATTTTACTGCAATATTGAATGAATAACCCTGAAAATGACATTAAATGGTATGTAATGCTGAAATTTATTTACAAATTGATAAAAAAAATAATAAAACATTATATGAAGTCACATGGGAATGGATAATGCTATGTAGTATCATATAGTTTCCATTTAGGATCCACTTTCCAATTTAAAATTACACCCTTTAACCATTATGACTAACAACATGTGAAAATGCCTTCAAATATTTCTTATAAAAGGGGACTCATTGAAACATTTACAAAAAACATATAAAATTAGGTTTTATCTCTATATTATATATAAATACTTCCCTATACATCCCATTACAGTTTCATAATGCTCTTTTTTATCCAAAATACCCTTATCAAAAGGATTAATACACAATTTTAAAGTGTCAATTCCTTGAGAATGGTAAGAATTACAAAATCAAACTTTCCTCTATTATATTTAATTATTATTTATTAAAAATAATTTAAAACATATAATATTTTTCTCATATTATTTAATTATCATGGTATTGGAATATATTTGACCGATTAATTATTGAAGATCACCCATTAACTCAGCAATCGCTTTTCATAAAGAGTTACTACACAAAAATATTGGTCTCCCCAAAATTTCAACTTTTATTTTCAAATCCACTTTTATGAATATAAATACGAAAAAAATTATATCACGGTAACTCAAAAATATAATTTCTGTCATAAGATAGTGTTTTGATTTAATCCAAATATTTATTATGTTCTCCTTTTTTTAAATCATTTTGAAAAACATCTATTATTGTGGTAATTTTTTACTACAAAAGTAAACAATGATATTTTAATAAACTCGTATGTTCCCTGGATATTATTAAAAAGGTATTTAATTATTGAATATAATAGTAATATTAAATTAAATTATATATTTTTATGCATTTTTTCTAAAATAAAAACTATAATAAATAAATATATCGAAAATAATAAATGTTAATTTAACCATGAAAAATAGGATTATCTAGGAAGATTCATTGAATAGTAACTATTTCATAACCTATGTTTCAAGCCCTGAATACACACATCTGGATTCAGTACTAAAACATGCTGTGTTTTTTTGGTATAATATATAACATAAAAATAAAAATCACATTACAAAAACTAGGACCTTTTCTGGTCTAGGTTCTGGAAAATTTGACAACAACTTATGTATACTGGATCAGAGTTTACAGTAATTAATAACTAGAATAAATAAATGGACTAATATTCATCATCACCTTCACTATCCTTTGAACTTCTAGGTATTCTTATGATAAATATTTTAAAATCATGTTATGGGTTGGGACATGTATTGTGGGTCATGTTGGGAATTGTTCATTGGGCCTACAAGTCATTTACAGATTCCCCTTCAACACTTTAAAGGGGGATTTTATGTAATAAAATAAACATTTAAGGCCTTCGGGCCATTCAGGCATAGTAAGAGGCCTCAAAAACAAAAAAAAATTAAAAACTAAAGAAAATTAAAATCTTGGTATGATAAAAATAGCTCAGTAAGGGATATAAAAATATAGAAAGGAACTATTATTCCATAAATAATTTTAAACATATGAAAACCTTTTCACAAGATATACTTTTAACCCATAAGGTATCATATACATACTTTGTAAAAACATAGAGAATTTAAATAAAACATATGTGTAACATGGGTAATTAAATACTTAAAATTGTAACCATCATGGATACAATAATATTTTTAACCGTCACAGATACATTTTAGAGTAACCCTCACGGCTACGATTCAATTTAACCCTAATGACTACCCTATGGTGTACGTATAAGAGTTATAAATGGTGTAACCATTTGGCTAAACTACAACATTATTATACCAAATGAATTGAATAGAAATATACTTAACACCCTTCATCATAAAAAAGTACCAATAACCATAACACTGTCATAGAACATGAATAACTTCATAAAAATATTTCTTTTGAATTTTCTAAAACAGAATTTTACAAGAGGATTTTAATAGACAATATGGTTTCAAATATCATATAATTGATGTGAGACTTAATATAATGGATAGAATACGTATATAAACTATAAATACATATAATTAAATATAATATAAATAAAATTAATCACACAAACAATTTTAATAACACATAAATAATGACGTATAAGGTTAAACCAATGAATGGAAATCAGGTAAAGAATTCCCCTATCTCGGGTTAATCTTACATAAAAAACGTTCAAATATCCTTTATAATGGTTAAAATATTGTTATTAATATCATGAAGAAACTTATTAATGCTTATAAAACCTTATATTATGATTTAAAAACATAATTTTATCCTTTAATTATTAGTATTTTGTTCCATGAATTGTTTCAGGTGCATTCTTTACATGATGTCCATGGCCGTTTTGTATTTGATATTCATGATATATGGAAATGAAATTACATAGGTTTAATGAAATTTTATTCATATGTTTCCAAAATATTAAATTAATCCACAACACATTTTGGTTATATAGTATGAGGAAGAATCATTAGAGAAGTCTTTAGTGATATCTGTTAAGATCATTTTTCTTGTTCTTTGAAAACCACGAATTTGTTTCATTATATAACAAATATATATATATATATATATATGTTTACCCTATAACATTAAATAGTATATATAATTCACATAAAATTCTGTTTAATAAATTAAAATGATTTTATAACCTATTTTTATGGACGTAATGGAAATTGAAAACACATCATCCATGATTTTTGTAAATCGGCACGTCATAGACTGTGTCTTTATTTTTAGAATATGAGGAAGCAAAGAGGAAAATGATGATGAATATTTCCATATACATGTTAAAAATATAGAATATATATATTAATGGAGCTGTCAATCCTCTTGGATAAGCGTAATTGAATAGAGTATATTAAAAGAAAAGAATTGAATATAAAACATAAGAAAATTAATGTGGATTCTTACGTCTTGATCCCTTTTCCTTGATATCCTCCTTCAAGCCTATGTTTTTGGACTACTGGTGAGACTAGTAGATATTGCACGTGGGGAAGAGCCATGGGAAGGATATTGAGTTGAACTTAGATAATGATAACACCTTGAGAGGGGTGAGTGGAAGAAGGGAATGAGTGTTGTATTTATATTGGAAGGTTTGAGGGGCTTAACATTATATAGATCACTATTTTAATATTTTTTTCTAGGACTATGAATAGTATTACTTCTTCTTATAAAAATAGTAAATAGATCTTGTGATTTTGAAACAATTGTACTTACATCATCCATCATGTCAAAAATAGTTTAACTAACTGAAAATTTGCATAACGATATTTTACCGTATTTTACTATTCTGAAAAAATCATGAATTTCAATAAAATACCAAAAAATAAACCTAACCATTTAATCAAAATGTATAATTCAAAAATGAACTGTATTATTTAAAAATAAATTTTTAAATATGGTTAATTTAATATTATAATAAAATCACATTTTGTTTAAAAAAATTAACAATTTTAAAACTATAACTCTTTTTATATCACCCTAAAAAATTAATCAAGATCATATTATCTTGATGCCTTAAGAAAATGAAACAATAACACAATTTTCTGTTCATTGGGGTAATATTTCTATTCATACTACTATTCATAATGGTATGTTACAATTCACCAAAAAATGTTTGTTCTATCAGACAACAAATAACATACTGACCAAAAGTTTAGATGATAATTTTTTGAAATTTAAATCATAGATGTGGAAAATTATATTTAATGTCTAGTTATAAATATCTACTTAACACACTATTTCATGAATTTCAATTTATTTTTAAAAAAATTGTCTGTTTCACTGTGAAATTAGTTTTATTCTAGAATAATATTGGAAAAATAACATTACACTTCTATATATTATGAAACCATTGTAAAATGAACTTTACCCATTAAAATTACCAAGAAACATTATTAAATATTTTGAACCAAACCACATTAAAATGATCTATTTGTAGAATTATAAATTAGTAACTAAATGAAAAAGATTATAAGTTAATTTAAGATATTAATAACAAATAGATTAATATGATAATGGTTATAATTTTATTGAATAATTATTATAATTTTATTAATTAGGATGTTAATATATATTAAAGGAAATATTGGACTCTAGGTAAGGGGATTCATAACTCAATTTCTGGTCATCAAGTTATACATTTTATTCAATGAATATGTTTTTATCACATTATATAAATTATACCCTCAAATGTTTTTTATTTATTTAATCTTTTTAACACAGTTTTAAATTTCATTTAGATAATCTACTCTGGATACATCTTTACTTCACATGGTACAATCTGTGAAAAAGTTTATTATCCAATCTTACACTGTAATGGAGATTGTTTATGTGAAAATTTACCTCAGGGGGAATTGTACATTATATATATATATATCCTCATGTAATTTCTTCATCAATAAGTGAATATTTATTATATTATATTTATAACTACTTCAATGATTACTGAAGGATTGTTTCTATTGACATTGTCTATCATTATAAAGAAGTGAATTTTTTTAACATTTTTGATAATGGTTTATTCTTGAATTATTTATTCAGTTTTCTATATGAATCATCAATTCCAATATTCAATGGTTTTACAAAGTAATTTTTTTCTCATTGTTTTATAAATAATTACTTTTTATTTAAAATCATTAAAAATTATAGGTCTTTTAGTCTAAACCTTTATAATAAATATTTTTATGTATTTATCTAAACTTCTTCTAACAAATAATATTTAATAACTATTTCTTGTATTCTAATTAATATTTATCAATATTTTATGTTTAACTATCATTTTCCAATCAATATTTAATTATTTAACTTATTTTAAAAAACATCTTATTTTATAATGTTGGATAAAAACGGTTTAGGTTGTGGAAAAAAAAATATTTTGCTTTCAGTTGTATTCATGATATATAGAAATGAAATCTATTATGTATTTTATTCACTTTACAATTACTTCAATGTTTTTATGGTAATGGTTTGGTCGGTGATATAGACATTTAATTTATTGGCAATTATTAGTTTCACAATGAAATGATATTGGAATTAACTGATTATAATTTATTCCATTATGGGTGAGTATGATAGATTACATGTGATATGAATATGAATTTCCAAGGAACCATTATGATTTTTATATTTTTTAATCATTCTTATAAAAAATATATATATATATATTAAAAATAATTTTATTTCATATTTAAATTGATGTTTATGATATTTTGTGATATCAAATATTTTTATTTAAGAAATAGAAACTGTTTCCTGGATTCTCATGTTTTTCAGTGGTCCAGCAAATTTTCTTTCAGTTCTACTCCTTGCTATCCTTTATATTCCCAGACCATATACTAATTTTTGTATAGGGATTAGAATGAGTGTTATGAGTTATGTATACAATTTTTTTATTTTTATGTTTTGGAGTTGAATGGAGAACGAAGTTTATGGTTTAATCGAAATATAGTCCATTTGGTAGAATATATGGGTTTGTTATGTATTTTCATAATTTAAAAAATTATTAATCCATAACGTTATTGGGTTTATAAGTGATAAAATATTTAATAATAAGAATATAAATATGGGATAGTTTAATCAATGCTTAGAGTTTTATCGATGCAGTATTTAGATGATATTTTTTATTAGTATGTTATTAAATATTATAAATTATGAGTTTTGTATTTCGTCATGCTTGATATGTTTATCATTGATCATAAATTCAACGTAACAAATTCACTTTTGAGGTCTTCTTTTATTAGATTTTACTATTATTAATGATATTTTTGGTGTTTTCCACATGGTTTTATGAATAATAAATGACTTACGTATAGATAACCATTATATTCGAAATGTGATTTGATGTTGAGGAAAATAAGGTTATTTTGGTCAAATTTTATTTTATTATGGAAATATAAATTGTTCAGTATAAATAATAATGGAGAGATTAATAGTGATTTAATTATAAGGTGATATAATTATTAACTGGGGAATTTTACATTATGTTTATCGACATTACATTAGTAATTCATGTAAAATAATATTGGATACTATATGATTTTATGTCAAAGTGTTTGATAATATTTTATGGTTAAAGGTTGAGTAAATTTATAGAGGACAATATAATTTTATTATGATTTTCTATCATTTTAATTAAAGTTATTTATTAGAATGAATCAATATATTATCATTTTTGAAAATATTATATATGTTTTTAGGTAATATATTTGGTTCAACAATGATTTAGGTAAAAGTTTTGTTGTTTTTTGGATATAACATTTGATATATGTTTTCATACATTTCGATTTTCCAATTTTGTAAGGATAATTTCAAGGGTTTGTTTGTTTTTGGGTATTCAAAAATGAAGAATTTGAAGATATAACAGATGGATACTAAGGTTATCCTTAATTAATAATAGTATTATCTAATTGAATCACATTATGATGCAATTTATTTAAATTAAGGTTAAAATACCATAAGATTATTTTTTCATATAGTTATTTATTTTGATTGTATTCGATACCATCTTTACATAAACTAACCATTTTCAATTTTTGAAAATAACTATAATAATAATGAATAGTGTAATTAAAAAAATTGAAATCTATAAAATGAATAACCAAATATAATGGGAATGGATGTGGAAAATATTATGGTTGTGCTTACTCATATAATAACCAAGACCCTAATAAAGTTGGTAAATACCATATCCTAAACTACCAAACCATTCCCACAATATGTTTCCTTTAATGAAGATTTTATTTTAAAGTTATATTTTAAAATTTAATTTGTCCAAATTAACTGTATTTTTTCATTCAACATATAATATAACGTATTAATAATTTTTTATTGTTTTTGAAAAAGATGTTTTTTAGTTGATAAAAATATTTATCATAGAACCTGTAATATATAATAATTTACTATTATATAATAATGATGTAGAAGAATATAAATCATTTTATGTAATAGATGTTTAATTTAATGAAAAGTTATATACTTTCTAAAATATTCTTTAAACTCAAAAATCTTATGTCAATAATCTATAGAACTGAACAGAATGATACATAAAAATAAAAATTTCTTCGATAATTTCTTTGAATAATTTATTTGAAAGGGATATTTGGTTGTTTATTTCCTTGAAATCCCCATACCTTATATTTTTTTTATGACAAATCAATTTATTTAAATAAAAATAACATTGAAGATAATTTTTTCTAATTTAAAAATTAAAATAATAAATACATTATTTTATTAAAATTAATTTCCACATAAATAAGTGTATTTATTTTTTAATTAACATTTCAGACATTAATAAATTAGATTATAAGAAATTATAATAAATTTTTAAATAAGAATGATCCTATTTGGAAAATATTTCAATCTTATTAAAAATCCTTAAAATCTATTTCTAAGGGTAAAATTTATTACCACCCTAAGAAATATTAGAGAAAAGTTATAATGTTATGATAAAATCCCTAAAACATTCAGATTTATATAAAAAAGGAGTGCTTTTGGTGTGGTTTCACCCAAACTCAGTATCCACTCCACATTCCCATATTTTTGGAAAATTACCATGATTAATATATTAAAATTATGGAATATGTAAGGGTTACCACCAAAACTAACATCCCCTCAACTTATAAATGGGTATCACTCACATCTCGTTAAGACTACCCTATCCTTAGAATCTATCCATAAAAATTATACTTTTAATACTAATATAACACCTTCCCATGTAAAAAATCATTTGGTCTCTATTTTTTATTATAAGGACTTAATTTCTAAGGAGCCTTCCAAAGAAAATTCTTGTCCCCAAAATTATTATTTTCAAGAACATAACTTCTCATGTTAATTGTATTCATTAAAAATTATTATGCACATTATATTATGACAATTTTAGTACCATTTAGTATGTTTATTTAACTATATTATGTGTATAATCATTTTCTATTCATCTATCCAATCAATTATGATAAATGAATTTGGAGATTGTGCATACGTGCAAACTACTTCCCCCAAGGGAAAATAAATTCTTCTTTTAACATAACCCATAATTGATGGTTCATATAATACTTTTATAAATAAAAATGAAATTTATGATATCATTAATGTTATTTTATTGAATAATTAATACACATTTATGGATAAAATTGACAAAAAATCATTTTTAGTTTAATCATTTAACATAAGTTTATTAAGGTGAAAATATTTTAACCATATTATCTAATATATTCATATACATTAATTATTTTTTTAAATCCATAATTTTTTTATATATCATACAAATAAAAATTAAATAAAATTCTCATTCTTCTTTTAAAATTAAATGACATAAAAATCACCTCATTATTATTCATTTATGTTTGGGTTAGTTTGACAAAATTTTTTAAAAATACTATAAAATTATATCATGAATGAATATTTTAATGTAATTAATGTTATAATATAGTAAAAAAAATAAATGGGTTTTTATGATTTGGAAAATGTTATATCAATAATTAATTAATTAATTAAAAAACTACATTTGAACGATAAGAATCACCAAAACATGCTTGTTATTGATATCATCCTCAAGGATAAATATTAGAAAAAACATGAAAGGAATTTGATGAAAAATACATATTTATATAAAATATTTACAAATAAATTCTATAACCTTATAATTATGAACCTTTTAAGAGTATTGAATACATACACTATGATTTTTAAAGTAGTACAAATGACAAAAAAATTAACACCTGATGGGAATAGTAGTTATAATTCATAAAGAGGTGACTATTTATGTAGATTATAAAATAAAATATATATTATTATGGATATTAGCTATGTAATTAAAATATCTAATATTGTGATACATGATGATAAATTATGTTTGTGGATGTCCTGAAAAGATGTATGTGTTTTCCATCACAAATTTCTCTCTTTGAGACATGTTTGGAATTATGCACCTAATTTTTTAGGTGGTGTATTTAATTATTATTTGAGATATTATATAATAAAATGTATTTATTAATTTCATTTAAATAACTATTTTATGAACTCTATTTTAAGGGGTTTCGATTGAATTTCTGGCCCAGTCATATGTGGGGTTTTTTGTATAATTTTTCATTAGATAAGACTCATGTTATATTCACCACATACATATATTTTTTTGTGGTGAATACATTTCCATTGAAGAAATTATTTCATATCAATAATGAAATTTTAGCAATTTAGAAGTCTACGTTATTATCCCACCCATATATTATTTTTATTAAAGGGTCATGGAAACCATTGTAAAACTCAATCTTTTTTTTTTGGTAGAAAAAGCATTTTATGTTTTCAAAAAGTAAATATTTATGTAATTTCCTAGAAAATTAATCCTTTCCTAGATAATGGAATGTGTATGAGTATATTCTATAGATACACCCAGGGTTAATTATCCTAAAAAAGTTTTGCTGAGAATTGAATTAATCATCTCCTTGATGCAGGATGAGTGGGACTAAGATAGTAAACATGGAAACACACTCTCGGAGGATATGATATAGAATATTTATGTACTATTTATAAACCATGATGAAGGATTTATCATACCATTGACTTTTTATCCCACTAATAATAACAATTGAACCCAATTGATATATTCAATGGATAACCAAACATATTAAATGTACTATCCTGACTAATATTCATTAATAAGGTTATTTCATGTTATGCTAAAAACACTCAACTACTTATAATTTTATTAAGGTATTTTCTCATATACATACATGTTATTTTATTTATTGGGAGATATTTAATTTACTAGATTCTAAATAATCCTAAATCTATGTTTTTAATTAGCATAAGATTCCCTGGGAAATGTTCTGAAAGGCGTTGATGGAAATTATGGTGAATGCATTGAACTTAATTAGTTGATTGTTGGGACCTAGAATTATATATCCCCTTGATGAATATACAAGTCTTAGAAGATAAAATAGGTTGTATTTTGGATAATATCGCATCCTATAATAGGATTACATATCGTAATAAATCCTTGATAGCATGATTTGAAGTTCGATATTATTAATTACATTAATATGATATTAAGTATTATTGTTATACATGATTCCATATATTATCATCAATATATAATTCCCTATTTTTTAGTTGATTATTGATTCATATTATTCATTTATTTCTTCTATGTCACTTATTATGTATTTATTTTATGAAAGCTTATGCTAAAAGCAAATCGTACAAAGTATCTGAACTCACAGTTATTTGTTTTCCACAACCAACGAAACCTAGAGAATATCTATTTTAAAATTTAAATGAAATTATGGAATGTATCATAATGTTATTAAAATATGTTCATATTGGACCTTATTTTTTGAAATGAAAATTATTTACAAATATAATATTTGAAGACTACTAAGATGTTCAATCTTGTGGGATCACTATTTTCAATACAAATGATGTAGTATAAGTACCAGCTATTTGTTTTCAGGGTAAGAGAAATTATAGTTGGTATCAGATATAGTTTATTAGGAACCATGGGGACTATATATAGTGGATCCTAGATAGATAGACCATGTACTATGAAGACAGTCAAAATTTATATGGAACACTCTAGAAAACATTATAGGAACTCTATTTAAAAATTCAATATCATGATGTAATCATGTGTATTCCATTATAGAATTATGGTGAATGAGGAGAGGAATGAGAATTGTGTCAACATTTTTTATTGATACAGGGATATTCCCCTTATGGATGTTAATGAATATAAATTTGAGGCTAATCAGTTCATATTAAATTTAGGACATTTAACCTAGTTTGTGAAAATAATATTTCCTACATAGAGTGACATGTTGATCCTTAACCTGGTTTTACTATGTTGGAATGATTCATGCCAAAACAACCTCTAGTATTTAGTAGAATAAATATTCCATTTGTAGATTAACAATGGATCAATTTCTGGGAGAAGATATATCTCTATTTCGGAAGTAGTTGAATGGAAAAAATTCATCAAAATAAACTATCATCTGATATAATATATTAACCAATGGTGGTAGTTAATACAAAATAGTTTGTACAAAGATTAAATAAAGTACATGGAATTTTGATCTTTTAATGGACATATTCTATGAATAATAATTTCCTCATTAGAGAATAAATGATTTTCAAGGGTAGAGTTTAAACCATATACAGTAGAATAAGTAAAAGTTTTCTACTATTGAGGATAACATTACATAGTTAGCGTGATATTCTATATAATATGTTTTTCATGCAAAAATAATGATTGATCTTTTATTTTATGGTTTACAGTTGTTGATTCAATGTTCATTGTTACCTTATCAATTTTCATTGTCTAAGGATATTGTCCCAAGTGATATTAATATAGATATTTAGTTCTATAGAAATATGTATTCATGTGAAAAAATATAATAAAAGGTCATCTAAGCATCATGGAAAAAATAATATAGAAAATGGTATGAAAATAAGGGTGGGATTTCCCAGATGTTATTACTATGGGAGGAAATATCATTGGGATTTTAAGTAAGAAATATAATTTTGTTATAAGTTCATTTAAAAATGACATAAATGTCATGAATGAAAAGGAATGAAAGATTCTATTATTGTTTTTTTATTTATCTATAATGATAAGAGACATCTTGTGAACAAATAATGTAAGAGTCAAGGAAATTTAACATAGAAAAGATCGATGAAGAATGTCTTAGTACAGAAAAATACCAATAACCATGATGAAATTCCAAAAGATTTCAAGTAAGGTACATTTATAATATCCCCAAATATAGAAGAAAACTTTGTACAATTATAGATTATCTCAATATTTTATATCTTGCATATTTGTCAAAAAGATAATTTTTTTCCCAAGACCCTATTAAGGGAGTTATAAAATATTACATTATGTTGAAATATAATTGCTAAAAATATGTGTCTGGTAGTACTAATTATAATTCATGGGTGTTCCATATTTTCAAACATGGTTATTATACCTATATTTTACCTTGATAATATATTTGGATGAAATTTTATTCCCATTTAAAATTAAAATAATCTAATAGAAAGAGATTACTATTTATGAAGGTGAGGTGGATTATCTTGGCTATATTTGGTTAAAATCATTATATAAATCATGTATTGATCACCATCCTATATAAATGTATAATGAAATTATAGGAATAAATAAATATCAAGTGTGGTCTATGCATATTGAATTTATCCTAATAATAACGGAAGTGCATGTGGTAGAAAAAAATTCACTGTTTTTTTCTAGAATATTCCCTTATTCAAATACTATAGGTGATGTTTCGTTATCCATTAATCTCATTCATTATGAAATACCAATATATATAAGTCCCTATAAAATGGAACCATTGGAGTTGGAGGAGGTTTTACCATAATGGATATGGAAACCCTAGTGATGAACTATATGGATCCACTATTTTAATCATATTAAAGAAGGATGAGTCCTTTATAACATGAATATATTATTGGGAGATCCATTACATTACTAGAATGAATATGAAACCAGTTAGAACCTAGGTTTTTATAGGAGTTATTGATTCTTTATTTTTTATTAAATGCATAATTGTGACCTAACCTGAGTGCCCAATTTTATCACGGTTCTTTCAGGGGACTTTGAGTCCTATTTGGATCCCAGACCACATTTTTTGGGTGAAAATGGCTCATTAAATAGTTAGTAGAAATTGTTTGGGGATGTTCTCATAGTTATTTTTAATTAGGTGAGGTTGGATTATTGAGTCCTAAAAGTCATGTAATTAGAAAAACCAATCAATTTTGACGTTGAGGAACATTTTGGAATGTATGTAGTTATAATAGTGGGTAGAGAAATTATTTGTTAATGGTTAGTAAAACCATGCATACAAACCATTTGGGGTGCCCCTCCATGTAGAAAAGTGTCCCTAGTTTGTGCATGATTTGGAAAACCTTGAAACACAGTAATTTGGGTGAAATTAAAAAATTGAACAAGGATAATATATTAATTGAAACCAAATTTCCCATTCATTATCCATGGACATAACCTATATTAGATGATATCATTTTATACCTTTATAAGAATTTTCCCCCCTCTTTCATTTGATATTATAATTGAGAGAGTCGGCCTCATTGGGTCTGCATTTTTTATGACAAAATTAATTATGTGTCATTCCTCAATATTCATGGTATTTGCTGCCCTATTTAGGTACAAGAGAGTATTCCCAAATTATTGATTCTGCATTCATTCTTTGAATTTCTTCAGATCAAAGTCAAATTGGAAATTGATACTAGATGGGAACTCTACTACCGAGATATAATAGATGGCCTATATTTTCCCCTAGGGTTTGGTACTTTATTAAACTATTTTACATAATATACCCCTCTAGACCTTCCGACATAGCCATAAAATTGATTTAGATAAATGAATTAACTAAAATGAAACTTTTTTGGGATTCACTTAGTTACATTGAGATGAATTTATGGTAATTTTCCCATCCAAAGACCACCCATTTGAACTTCCATGTAATTGACATGAAATTTACCTTTGTTATAACACCCAAGGGGTTTGTATTTTAGCATTACCAGTTAGAGGAAACATTTTATAAATGAATTTAATTGGTTTGAAAAATGGAGAGATTTTCCTTCATTTTCGTGTTGATTCTTTGATTTTATGGTTTATAAGTAACTGTTATATGTGTGGGTAAACTCATTGAAGATAAATAAATGTGAATTGATATATGAGTTGGTATTCTGATGATACTGGATTGAGATTCGATGAGTTGAAACTGTATCAGTTCCATGGTTGTCATAACATAGATCATTATTTTATTCGAGGCAAAAAAAATTTCCCTAATGGGTCTTGAATGCGGTAGCGGATTCCATGGATATGGTGTTCTCATTGGGTTGTTATGTTGTGCGTTTCCTTGCGCCTTAATACCCATTGGATCTATTTTAGGGGATTATGATGGAAATGGTTGGTAGAAATAATCCTTGAACTAAAATAAAACCTAATCGAGTTTCCATCATGATGCTCCTAGGACTCTAAGAGTATTCCTTGGTCTTCTATGCCTTGGATCTTTCCCTTTTTGGCATGAAACAAGATTATAAGGCCCCGCTATTGTAAATGTGATATTATTGGTTATAGGTTAAGGAAATGTATATTTGATTCATAGATTATATGGAAATTCCATGGTAGATATGATATGTATAAATATATGGGGATTTTTTGGTACTGATTTATTCTTTGTTTGTTGGTTCCCTATTATAAGAGATTGACTGGGTTTTACAGGGAGCCTTGTTATGCTATACAACATCACCTCATTTTATCCATGGGAATTTTATTGTTTACTAATATACACATATTTTACATTTCAATATTCTTGAGCTTGTTAATTTTTATGACCTTTTTTATCATATAACTTTGGTTGGTTACCTACTCGGATTGTTTCTCACACCCTTTTCGGGTGACCGTTGGGTGCCTGTACGGACTATATGGATGTAGATTAGGATTGGGGAAAGCTCCAATTGTTCAGGGATTGACATTGTTCTATAAATAGCAGCAGGGAGGCATGAGACTGACATGAGTCTTGTGATACTATTCGAAGATAGACCATTTTTGTCTTTTTTTTATTTTTGCAGATGTATTAAATTGTTAGTATATGTACATATTTTGGATTTTTTGTAGAATCATGTAATAATTCATCATGATTTTTATATATGATTTATTTTGTCATTTTTTATCTATTCCTTCTGATTATCTATCATCTTACTATAAGAATACCTTCTTTATTCAAATTTTATGGTTTTTACCACTTTATGATACTATGTTAAGAGGGAATAATATCCCGACAAACACACCCATGACCCTCACTTCAAGTCAGAAACATTTGGAATTTGGGGAGATGCACTTTAGGCCAGGTGGGCAACCAGGCTTGGGGCACAGTTTTGGGAAATCCTGGTTTGGGCTGTTACATATCCTCTACCACACATTGATGTTCTATTTGATCAACTCCAAGGAGAGAAATACTTTTGAAATATAGATCTTCATGTATCCATCATCAATTACGGGTGATGAAGGATGATATACCAATGATAATATTTCAAACCATGTATGATCATTATGAATTCATGATAATTCCATTTGGATTGACAAATGCACCTTATATTTTTATGTATTTTCTTAACATAACACTGAAGGTGTATCTCAAAGACATTATGTTGGTATTAATTGATAATATATTGATATATTATATGATCTACAAAGAGAATGGGATTTATTTAAAAATAAATCACGAGAATCTCAAAAAATTAATTATATGGGAAATATAGTATGTGTGGATTTTTTATCAATGAATTTAACTTTCATGGCCCTATTGTCACCATTGATGGAATATATTGTTACTTTAATTTGATAATAGTACTAAAATAACATCTCATACTGATGAAAATAACTAATATATGAAGATTCATTAGATTACCTTGTTATAATCTACAATGTGTTCATGATTATTCCTGGTTGGCCAACAGGTCATCCAAGATAACACACATGGGTTAAATTCACATATCCAAGGGTATGTAAGGAATGTTTTGAAGAGATGAATATGAAACCACTTAATGATTTTTTTTAACACAACCATAATGTAAGGATGTATTAATAATATTTTTTGATCATTTAAAGAAAATAGATGTTTTTGTACTCATATAGATTGAAAGAGATATTGAATATGAATCAATGAAATTGAAAATATGTTAATAGAATCTTGTACCATATGAACCTGATCTGAATTACACAATATATATTGACTTGTAATTTTATCAATGTAATTTATATTTTGAATATATAATCGTGTAATATTTTGTAATATATTATTATATAATGCACACTCAAGAGATGATTGAACAAGATTATTTATATAAAAAATTCTAAACATTAATTTTTAAGAAAAAAATCACTATAATAATTAAAAAATCAAAAAGTGACAAAAAATAGAAAATAAGATAATAATAATGGGAAATTTAGGATATGCTTGACCAACCAGAATAATTGCACTCACAAACCACATTGTAGAAATGAAGCATAATATTAGTTACACAATATGATTTTTGAAAATGAAAATATATATAAACTTTAGAATTAAATATAAGTGAATTATAAAATAATGAATCATTGATAATTTAATAATGGTTGGGGTCCCACAAGGTTGTTAAAAATTTGACAATTGGAATAGTAATCAAAATATTTTTATAGTAATCTAACAATCGTAATAGTAATTTGATTGTTTGGAATAGTAACAAGACCATTTTAATAATATCATCACCCATGATAATATAAAATTATAATTATGTATATTATAAAATGAAAATTTGTTATATTTAAACCGTGGTATAAGTAAATATCCTTTAAAAATGATAAATTATGTGTTTTTATTATTATAAAATTGAGATGTCTTAATTACAGTTTGATAAAAACAATTTAATGATATAAATAAAATTTTATATCCATATAATGTATTTATAAGTTTATTTTAATTTTCATTATAATTATAACATAATTTTCTGAGAAAATAATTAATTCTTCGAATGGTCATAAAATTGATTATAATATTTATATTTTTAATAAATTTGGATTTATTAATAAATTATATTTTCATATCATGAATATTGTTTTCATAAATAAGATATTAGTTTTGGAATCAATACACCTAAAAATGTTTAGTATTTTTTTGTATTTTTCTATAATATTTAATGTTTTTGTGAATAGTGAAATACATTAAAATACAATACTTAATATTATAAGCTAAATAGATTAATATTTGAGTCCTGGATGATTTATGAACCAATAAGTATGGTATCAAATGAACCATTTATTATATATAGTCACAATAATATATATTATTTATATTCATGATCCAAAATACAAAATAATGAATATATTAATCAAAATACCTTTATCATACTCCTATTAATACCACCCCTCAAACACCTTTATCCTCGCCCATATAAGAGATCAAGATTTCCAAATTTCACACCAAATATTTTACCAAACCTATCACCAATGTTCTAGTGCTGCTGGTATAATCCAAATATCATTTCAAGGTTCCTTAATGGGTAGCTTAAGAATATGTTACTAAAGGAAGGGGTAAGATTCTCAACTAATTTATTTCAGTTTTATTATTCTTCTACCAACCCATATAATATTCATACACCAAAATATTATATCATAAGTATCCCAAAAGTAAATATATGTTATTATTATAGTGTAAAACCTCCCTTATTTCATTATAGAAATGATATTGTTGTTTACAATATGGTAGGTTCACTGACTGCATGAACAACACACTTCAATTTCCTCCACCGCAATCAAAGATTGTTATAAAATAATTATTTTTAAAATATCATTATAATTAGTATATTACGACTTATATCATAAACAAGAATGAATATATGTCCAAAAAATCAATTAAAAATAATATAGTTCATGACAGTTGGTAAAAACATAAAAACGAGTTGAATACACAACATTAATATTTTTACTCCATGATTTTTCTCAATGACAGAAGAAATATGGATAATTTGGACCATTTAAATATTTTATGGTAACTAATTCCGTTTAATATCTCTTATAGAGTTATAGACCCTTTTTGAATGAAATTTAATTAGTATTCACTAGTGAACCGACCTTAGAACCATGTAATGAACACTCCAAGAATAAAAAAAATAATCATTAATTTTTCATTGAATAGGGTATAAATGTACATAATAAAATTATTATAAATAAAATATATATATGGTAATTTCTTTAAATTATGTAATTAATGAATCTATTTTTATTATCATGGATGTTCAGTGTATGTGCATAAATTATCTCCACATAAGATAAAGGATCTTTATAACCACCCTTTTCATTTTTTTTATTACCTTTCACTCTATATGTATCACTCCATATTTATATATTTATTTATTTTATAAAAAAATTTAAATTATGTGTTTATATATCTCACATAAATAACTAACTTATCCACCGTTCCTTTTATGGGTAAATACATACCATGATATCATTTCTCTAATTCCTTTTTAATGAAATCACTTTATTATTAGTATAAGAGGAATGATTGTAATAACCATTTATTTACAGGGGAATTATTATGTTTATTTATTATGAGTAATTTATTATTTTGGAAAACATATGTATATACTTGTTATGATGGGTTCTGTTAGATATCTCTCCCATGAATTGGATAATGTTATGTATCATAAGACATTATGAATGAGATTAGGGAGTGAAACTAATCCATGATAAAACGATGTCCACCAAATGAGGTGGTATTTGATGTTATCCTTAATTAATGATTATGTCATGTTTTATGTTTCTTCTAGTTTACTATATTTCCATGATCATATAATTCCCTTATTATTATTTTATGATTCCATATTAATATTTATGAGATCTTTCTTTTTTGATATTATTTAATGACTTTTGAGTCACATGTTTTGATTTATTATCATGTTTATTACATTAATGTCAAATTTATATCTCCTCTTTGATTATGTATTTCCCTAGGTTATCCTATGTAGTTTTTGGTGATCAAATGAATTTAATAACTCATTATGGAGATTAAAATAAATTCATAGTAATTTAATTTCACATAAATTTATTATAAACATAGTAGTCTATTGACACTAGGTTTTCAATAATATTCTTGTTTTTAATTAATATTCCTGTTAAAAATAAAATAAATTTCATTTTAAAGGCGGGATTTACTATAGTTGGTGTCATTAGATGATCTAATAATTTATGGTTATTGTAACTAGAATAATTTACTTGTTATCATAGAGATAAGTCTATATACAATAAAATATTGTATGATTTTAGTGAATTATAGAGTTATTTGTTTATATGAAATTAAATTCTTATGTAAATATTGTAATGGAATGTGATCTGACAAAGTTGATCATATGGGGAAACAATAACGTATACAAGGTCATTGGTTCATCACAAACATGATCTAATTATAAAATTTTATAACAGATTAAGGACTACTACATATGTACATATCATAATGGATGTTTAAGGTTAAATCAATATAGAGAAGATGGAGAAAACTCTTAACCTATAAATCGTAACCTATACATCAATTCATCAATTCAGTATTAAAATTTGGATTCTAAGATAATGATTATTTTTAACATCAGTAGATGAAATAAATGTCCTGGGATCAATTTTGCCTGTCCTATACATAGGGTAACTATAAATCTAGAAAGTGAAGGTCTATTAGTTTTAATGACATAGAAGTGTAAGAATATCCAATTTAGAAACGGTCTTGAAAATTAGATTTACTCATATTCAAAACATGTCTATGGTTTAGATGTCACTTTCAGCCCATATGCAATAGGTGAAACTACATAATAGGAAAAGGTATCAAACAATTGGTCTTATATTGGTTTATTACAATTAAGGTGTCATACATCCCTTGAAATCTCATAGAATGGATTATAAAAGGGAATAAACTTAGATTTTTCTTCAACCAAAATCCTAATCCAATAGACTACTGTAGTTTTTATTTATAAATATAGTAATGTATTGCTACCCCTTATCTCTATCACTGGCCCTAAGAGCACTAGTATTAAATGTAAAAGACAATATCAAACATGGAAATAGTCAATCAAATTGAAGAAAATATTATTAGAATATAATAATTTGAGTGTTAAATTAAAATATTGTAGTCTTATGAATGAAAACAATGAAGTAAACCAAGAATGTAAAATGAAGAAGTATTGTATGAATGTGGAAGAAGAAAAGAAGAAATGCGATATGAAAGTGAAAAAATTCCTTAAAAAGTGTAAAAGTTATTTAAATTCTTCATGGAAATCAAAATATTAATGTATATGAATGTAAATGAAAAACAAAAAAATGAATGAATGAAAGAAACTAAAATAGTGAATCCCCTGAAAATCATTTGATGCATAAAATATAGATCGGCCACACCACCTTTCAGCATAAACTACTTTTATGATATAATTGTTCTTTAATTTCTCTCTTCCCATATATTTTATTCCATAAGATTTTATTTTATTCTATAAGTGACAGATTTTGTGTATATAGTTATTATATATCTACAAATTTTAATAATTGAATTAAATTAAAGTGGTGTCTAATACCATGTATTCTATGGTGTATGTTTGGCATATACGATGTATGTTCATCAAATTAGTCCTTTTACGACTAGAATTGATTTTATATGTAGGACTACATCAAGCTTATCGTCAAGGTTTTTAAGGTGTAAACTAATTTTTACAATTTTAATATTAAAAAATTGTATATTTTATCACTAAAAAAATCCATTTCAAACTCATCCCACATTATCTAAATTACCAATCCAAAAAATTATACCAAAGTATAAAACGCATATAAATATCCAAAAAATTGATTCCAATATATGTAAATATATTAATTAATATTTTTAGGTAATAACAAAGAAATAGGTTCATTGGGAATTGATTCTATTATCACATATTACATATTGAAGAGGCCTTTCTACACAAATGGTTTGACACTCCTAGGGGATATGATTTAAAAAACCCAAAAACTCTATACAATCCATTACAAATATTTTAACAAATGTTTGGGATAGAAATCCAAATAGGGAAATTCCATGTATAACCAGGATTGAAAACATAGAGGCTCATAATTTTAGATTTTCATGTTAATTATAAAATTTTCCTTCTCAATTAAATATTTAAATTATATATATTTTTTGTTAATGAATTCTAATATATTTTCTCATTAATCCAGGATAATGGTATGGAATTAGAGGATCCATGGCAGCAACCAATGTGCTAGAAAATGAGATGATTTCCCTATTGTTACACCTATACTTATTGGAGTGGGAGGTAGGAACTTCATTGATGTATTATCCTAGATGTCTCATGCTATTAATAATAACAAGTGTCATGTGGAACTACCTCCTCATAGGATACATGATGTTATGGTTGATTCGTTTCTGTGAAAAAGTCCCACTACCTTTAATGGACCTTCTAATCCCATCATCATAGAAATATAGATTAACCAAATATAGAATATATTATTTTCCCTAAAAAGCATAATTTAGGGGAAATTCGTAAAGGCTAGGCATCATCGTGAAGATAAAGTGGTTCAGTGGTGGTCACTAATCATGAATACTAAGTGTAAAGTTGAAATTAATTTCATTGAATGGGAATAATTAATAAAGATATTTCTTGATAGACATTTCCCTTGAATAATTTTTCTTTAAAGGAGCCAGAGTTCCTCATACTAATGAAAAATGAATAGTGTCATTTTGAGAATATGTGGTAAACATCAAAAGGATTACATAGTATGCCACCATAATTTTCATCATCACTCAGAGTAAATTAAGCTAATCCTTTAGTGTCTTAAATCCATGTCTATGAAAATATACTGAAATTGGAGACTTTAATAGGTATGAATAGGTTTTCCATTATTACCTTAATGATGATATGAATATCACTGAATCATAGTGTTCTCATTATGAAAGAGACAAAAATAATTAAATTATGTTTTCTTTAATATGATCAACGGATAAATATAATAGATGGAAGAAAACACAAATTCCTAAATATCAAAATTTTGTGGAGAAGCATCCTTAGAAAAATATCCTGGGAACTTGTACGTGCTTCATGTGTGGAAAGGAGGGGTACTCAGCCAATAACTAATGATGTGACATAATGAAACCCTCAAATACGATGGGAGAAAAATTTTCTTGTCAATGGTCATCATATGGTCTAATATTTCAATGAAAAAACACAAAAATCCTGAAATACAATACCCTATGTTAAGGGATTCTTAAAAAATCAATGAAAACGTCCTATAAGGCCTAGATATTATATAAATGAATATAATATCACTACTAATGAGGTAGATACCATCAATGATAAGGGGATAAATATGATCATTATTCATTCAAGAATAAAAATGCTACTTTTTTTATTCTAGTTCTACGCATTAGTTCGTATCTTGTATGTTTAGAATAACTATTCAAACACCACATCAAAACATTAAATTAGATCTATACTTGGTAACAAAAGAAGTCCAATTATTTCAACCCAATTAAATTACTCATCTCAGGTCATTGTTGTTGGATTGAAACTTAAAAAAACTGGTCTTAGTTATATTAGTGCAGTTAAATTCTATATTAGACATCGATTTGATGTCCTTATATAAATCCAACATCAATTATTGTTATAGGGATATAACTTTTAACATATAATTTTATCCTTTAATTCTGTACCTGTGTAAGGGATTAGATAATTCTCCTTTGGAATATTCATATCATGTGTAAATATTGTTTACATATGTGTAATAATTTCTATATCAATTAATTTAAATAAATGTGATAATCATTATTGAAGATATTCTCATCACGAGGGATTATGGTTATGTATTCCTCTACGATTTTCATGGTCATCCTCATAACTGATATGTTTATTTATCAGTTGAACATATACCAAGATCTCCATCCATACCAATTAATCCCTAATTAAAAGAATTCATTGATTTGGTTTAATTGAATAACTAGTTACAAGAGAATTTAAACATGGGTTTTTATACACTATGTACTGAATCATGGATTGTTCTATTCCCCATCATTTAGAATAAGGATGGGATAATGTGGACATATATTTTTATTATCATGAAATTGACAAAATAATGATAGAGATATTGTATCCCAATAAAAAAATATATGACTTGTTCGACCAACTATGTTGAGGAAAATATTTATCTATGTTGGACCTTCATATGGGATATCACCAATAATAGGTTTAAAAGGAAGACATTCACAAGGAAACCTTTCAAATATCGATATGACACTTTTATTTCATAGTGATTCCATTTATACTCACTTATGGTACATACATAATTTTTGAACATAATGAATATATTATTTATGGATTAACTTGATAAATTTGTGGTTATTGTTATAGATGATGTTATGATATATTCTAAAAATATGAGGATCATGAAGAGAATATGAATACTACAATAAAAACATTGAAAATGATATTATTTATGTAAATTATATGAAATGTGACTTCTAGATAGTGGAAGTATCATTTTAAGGGATTTATATCCAAAATAATGGTATATCTATGTATCCTTTTTAGGAAATCGAAATTTTTAAATGGATTAGATGAAAACATGTAACACATATCCATAATTTCCTTAATTAATAAGGGTTTTTTAGGATTTATATGAAATTTCAACTGATTATAAAACCTACTAACCAATCTAACATTGATGGGTGTAATGAATTTTTTGACTGATGAATATGAAGAGGGATTTAAGGAACTGAAAAAGTGAATTATCACTATCCCAATACTCATGTTTCTTGTAATTGAGGATCTTTTCACAGTATATAGAGATTCTTCAAAAAAAGTTCTTAGGTTGTGTACTAATGAGTAATGAAAAAGTGAATGCCTAATATTTATGGTAGTTAAATCTTCATGAGTAGAACTAACCAAATCATGAGATAGAACTGGCTATAGTAATCTTTATGTCATAAATCTTGAAGCACAATCTCTATGGATATAGTTATAATATATATATATATAGCATAAAATCCTTGAAAATATATTCACACAGATGGTACATAATATACGACAATGGATATGGTCAGATACGATCAAGCAATATGACTTCTAAATATACTAACATCTTGGGAAGGAAACTAAAATGGTAGATACTCTATGTAAAAGGGAAATTGGGACCTTATGAGTGATAATAATTTAGAATGTTACAATATTCTAATATATGAAATGGTTGGTCAAGGGAATAAATAATTATGGTATATCAAAATTAATTTCTCAAATAACTGCTAAAAAATCCCTTCTAAATAAGTTAAAGGGTTCCTAAATATATTTTGTGAAATATCGAAGAATGTGGGAGTTATAAGTAAATGAAAATCCTAGGAGTTTAAAATTGATGAAAAATGAGTTGAAAAAATTTGGGAGCTATTGAACTATTCACATTACTCAAACTCATCCATCCACCTAGGGATCATGAAGATATTTCATTATCTCAATGAAAAATATTAGTGGGATAATATAAATAAGGATATTATGTAATATACATGCATATAATTCGAATTCCTCCAAGGGATGTCTTAAGGGAAACAAATTCAAGGGGATGATACAACCATTAACCATACCTATATGAAAACGGGGAAAATAACAATTCAATTTGTTGATGGTCTTTTTAATATGTGAAGGTGAAATAAATCTATCTGGGTTATGGTGAACCATCTTAAAAATACTTCATAATTTATTTCAATTCATAAGAAATTATCACTCAATCAAATTATATGAATATACACAATGAAGAGAATAAATTTTTATATGACCCAAAAATCGATCGTATCTTACAAAGCTACGAGACTTTACACTATTTTATAGAAAAGTCTCCAATATTCTCAAAATGCTGAGTTGAAATTTAGTTCAAATTATCACCATAAAATGATGGAAAATTAGATCAGACTAACACATCACGTAAGGTAATGTTGAGAGAAATATCATTATAATACAAAGGAGTAAGATATCAACATCTTACTATGGAATAATTCTTATACAATAATTACATTTAATAAATTATCCAAATAGATGTATATAATTCACTTAATGTAAAAATATGTCAGTCAATTATGTTCTATGATGAGGTTGGTGAAATCAAGATGTTGAGACCTAAAATGGTTTATGAGATGGAAGAAAAGGTCAATAACATTTGACAATAAATCATAGAATCTCAATATTGATAGAAGATTTATGTTGATAATAATTAAAGTGACATAGAGTTTGATGTTTGAGAAAAATTATACCTCTAAATATCTTGATGGAATAGAGTCATCAGATTTTTTAAGGAGGGATATATATTTCCCATGTACATCATCCCCATTGAGATTCTCCATTGTATCTGACATTTGGCCTATCAAATAGCTCTCCCATAATCCCTTTAACAAGTACATGATGTAATTCATGTTTCCCTATTGAGGATGTACATACCTTATCATTGATATGTACTAACATAAAAAGTGTTTAAATTATAAAATTATATCTCTTATGATGAGAATACAGTCATGATCAAATACCATAAAGATAATGTTTTACACAACAAGACAACTTACCTTTCAATGACAATGCTGACACCCTACGTACAAGGATGAGACCTGGGAAATAGAGGAAACCATGAAGGAAAAATTCCATCACCTGTTTTCTATTTATTATGTAATAATAAATTTTATAGTGATATTTCATTTTGGAAGAAGTGTGTAACGACCCAAAATTTAATAAATGAAATTTTCTTTTTGATATTAAAATATCTCATATTTTTGAATTTATAATTATATAATGAAAATGGCCACATGATAGAAAAAGTAAAATTTTTTATAATAAAATTAGCATTAAATTCTATGAATAATAATTTCTATAAGAATTGGACCTATTATAATGGATCAAAAAATAAAAAATTAAAATAATAAAATTGAGAAATATATGTTTTCCTAATCCTCCAAAATAGTCGTACTCATAAATAACACTCTATGAATGAAGCTGAATGTTAGTAATCAAATATTTATATTGAAAATTAAAATATATATAACCTTTAGAAGAAAAAATATTTGAATTAATAATGAATGAAATATGAGGTAATTATAGAAATTATGTATCATATATGAACATTATAAATATGATAGTTTGAATATTAACCAGACCATTAGTATAGTAATCTGAAAGTTAAAATAGAAATATTTTGTCAGGAATAGAAACCAAATCACTAGAATAGTATCCTCACGTATGGAAATTTAAGATTATGTTTAGGTATTTCATAATATGAAAATATGATATATTTATATCATGATACATGTACAGAAGTTTTATAAAAATAGTGATTTTAGTGTTTTTAATTTTATAAAACATTAAGGTTTTAATTTGACTTTTATGATAAATATAATGATCGAAATTAAAGTTCATTTTCATAAATTAGATATATAAATAAATATTATATTATGTGATAATGATAAGAAAAATTTTTGTGACCATATGTAACTTTTCAAAGGGTCAGAAAATAGATCATAATATTAAAATTATATTTTTTAAAATAAATAAGGATTTTTTTAAAGAAGAAATTATTCAATTGAGATAATTATTTTCATAAGACCGTTTTAATTTTTTCAATATTCACATAATAAATATTTTGGCTGATTTTTTGTTATATTTCTAATAAATAGGAATATTTTTTGAATTGTGAAATATTTAATTTAATATTTTATGTAAAATAAATCAAATTATTATTCATGTATTCTCTAAGATCCCATTAGTTTAAAATCAAGTGAAGATTTTAATTTATATATTAATAATAATCTGTAATATTACTATTTTGGAACCATGTTAATATACAAAAGAATATAGTAATCAAAAACACCCATCCCCCCTCATAAAAACCACATATGTCAAATCATTCTCCTCATTACTTATAATCCATGGAGCTTGAAAATCTTAAACATAAATATCTTACCAAACCCATCCCATGCATAATAATGTTTTAGATCACATAAAAATACCATTTTAAATAGCCTTAATGGGTTTCTTAAGAGGTGGTGACAAAAGGATGAGGTAAGATTCTGGATGATTTTCTTTCAATTTTATTCTTCTTATACCTCCCCAAAAAATATCTATACAACAATAATAGTAAATTAAGTATCCTAAATACACTAATATTTTATTATTAATGTGAAATATCTATATTAAACCCTCCATTATAACATTTAAGAAATGAAAAAGAATTATTTACCATATGTTTTCCCATTTCCCCTTAAAATGGTTTTATAAAAATTTAAATTTGGATGTTATTTATAATATCATTCACTCAATGGATCTATGAAAAACAAAATTCATTTTCCCCCATCACCTTAAATGATTGTCAAAAAAATATTATCACTGTAAAATAATATTATAATAAGTATACTATAACATAATTTAACTTCAATAATGTATATATGGATTTATTATTTATTAAAACGAATCTAGTTCTTGAAGGTCGGTAAAAGAGCCTAAATAAAACATCCACGTAACCATATAATTGATAGAAAATGATTTTTCCTTCTATCATAACATATATTGATACTAGAGAATGATTCAATCTATCTATGGTAATGAATAACATTTCATATCACTTGTTTACTTTTTTCCATTTGATATGAACTTTAATAATTATCCACAAGGGATCCGACCTTGGAACCCAGAAATAAACGCTCTTGGAACAACAAAATTGAACATATATATAATGGAAATGGTTAAAATGAACATAATAATGTTATATTACATAAAATATAGATGATAAAGGTATTGAGAAAAATTATTAGTAATTCTAAATTTATTATCCATGATTGTAAGTGATATTGGAAAACTAGTCCATATATCAGGTAAAGGATCGATCTAAACCACACTTTTTAGTGGGATATTACATTTCTCTCTCTAACTCAATTTATCTCACTTCATAATTTTATAGACCAAGTCTAAATTATATATATTTTTCTCTTATATATATACTTATCTTTTTCTCCCTTACATTGAAGTTGTAATACATGCCTCAATTTCATTTCTAAAATGCCTTCTTTAATAAGTCTCTGTTGATTATGATATAAGGAAAGATTTTTCAACCCATCTTTCTCCATAGGTATATATTATGTTATGAATTTTGATTGGATTCTTTTTTTGGAACAAATAATCAGGTACATGTCATAATTATTACACCAATATTGATATATAATTTATTGGGTAATTTTTATCTCATGAGACATTATGAATAATATATGAGAGTGAACCAAATCAACTATGGGACTCTGAACACCATGTGATGATGCCTTGGTGGTTCTCCTTGATGTAATATTAGGTCATTGTATATATATATACTACTTTACTATGTTTTCATGACCATATGATTCTATTTTTATTATGTTTTTATTCCCTGTGATTATCCATGGGGATTCAATTTATGTTATCATTCCATATCATTTGACTCAAATGTTAATGAATCATTATCATATTTATTCCCTTGTAGATTTTTTATATCACACATTTATAAATGTATTTCACTAAGATTTTATTATATTATCTTAGGGGAAAAATATACTTAGGATCACATTATGAAGATTAAAATAATTTCATTTTTTATCAGAATCACATTGATGTATTATGAAAATTGTCTTCAAAAGACACTATTATTTTCAACTAGCCGGTTTTATTTAATGGATATTTATTAAAAAGACCCTTTAAAAATATATGTAAATTTATGTGATCATAATAGTTGATTTCATAGGATATTCTAGTAATTTTTGGTGATTATGACTATACTACCATAGTGAGACCCTTAAGAATAAGTATAAGTATAGGAAAATGGCCTAGAATTGTGGTGAAGTATAGAGTTATTTATTTCCAAGAAACTATGTCCCTATCTAGATAACATAAGTGGATGTGGGTATAATATTGTTGTAGATAGGGGAAATAAATCTAAAAATAGAGAATGATTTTCTAACATTATCATCACATGGTTCAAAATAAATATTCTTTTCTTCTTACCTTTTTTAACAATCCTGAGGGACGTATATCTGAAAATCCAAAAACACATTACAGTTCATTATTAAGGTTTTAAAAAATTTACAATGTAAATAGGGAAATACCATGGAAAAATAATGTTTAAAAATGATAGACTCATAAGTAAATATTTATTCTTATCAGTTTTTCCTTTTGGTTAATAGTATCCATTTTATATGTTTATTAGTTAATTTATTCTCATCGTGATTTCATTTATTCTAGTCAATAGTGGAAAATAGGATGAACCTACCAACATGAATCATGGTAGGAAATGTGATCATTGAAATAATGATAATCATAACTAAATGAGGATAGATCTAAGAAATTCATTGTAGTATTTGATCTCTTGAGACATGCTATGATAAAAAACATGAATCAAGTGGGTTTCCCTCTATCCATTTAGAGAGAGAAATATGTTATCAAATTATTTATATGAAAATTCCCACTACCATAAAAAAATATTTCAATCCCATCATCATAGAGAAATTAATTAACTACATTGGAAATATATTTTTTATACTATAATCGTCAAAAGGAGAGAAATCCATGTTGGTTATTCGTCATAATGTAAGGGAAGATTATTAGTTGTGGAAATTGATCAAAAAAATAAATTCCAAAGAGGAAATTTAATTGTCATGGAATGGGGAAAATTCATGAAAATATTTTTCAATAAAAGTTTTCCCTAAACCCTACAACTTAAAATGGGGTGGAAGTTCCTCTTACTGGAGAAAAATAAAAATTACTCTTTCAAGGAATATGTGGAAAACTTCACAAGGCTGGCATGATATACCCCCAGGTTTTTCATAAACATTGATCATAAGGAGGAATTCTTCTTTTGTTGTTTAAATATCAGTTTATGAATTTTTTTTTCAATTCAAGGATTTGATATCTATTAAGATATTATACATTATGATCATAATGTTGAGACAAAGTTCAGTGACTTAGTGGTATCATGGGACTAGATAGTATAATGGATAAAATAGTTTTTTATTTGGGATTATAAATAAATTAATATCAATGATGAAATAAAATTAATCTACCCACATGTCAAAATTTTGGGAATAATCACCCAAAAAATCTATCAATGGAACCATAAGATGTTTCATGTTTCTCAATCTGGGTAACCATTCAAATTAAAGAAAATATAATAAAAGGAAAACCCATAATTTTATGGAAGAAAAAAGGATCTAGTAAACCATTATCTTTTGTTCTAATATTTAAAATACATGGAAAAGATATATTATGAGAAAAAAATTCTCTAATACAAGGTTTTTTATATTCAATCAATGAAAAAACCTCTATGCCATAGAGAGAAAATAATGTAATATGTTATTAATACTTTTGAGGTGGATCCCAATAATTTTGTATTGTCATTTACACTGGTTATCCATTCGATGATAGTGAACATACCTTTTGAGGTTTATTTTAGACATTATTTCACATCTTGGAAGTTTACTAGAACTATTTAAACAAAACCTCAAGAAATGGGATTGATCTATCAATGAGAACAAAAACAAAATAAATTATTTCATTCCAATTAATTATGTCTGCCCAGATCAATTTTTTTGGACCAAAACATCCCTAAAATATGGTATTATTTCCATTAGTGGAGTATGGTAATATACTGGGTATAGATTAACTATACATATGAAATACTAACATCAAGTGTCGATAGAGGGAGATTAATATTCACATACCATGTTTTCAATTCATTCTGTATAAGTGTAAGGATGATGATGAATATCCTTTGGAATCATTATTTCATTTTTGGATTTTATATCATTATGAGAAATAATATCCATCTCAAATAACTAATATAAAGAATTGATTCATACATTATGATATTAATTGTGTGAGAGGTTATAATGATTTATTCCCCAATGTGTTTCATGTTATTCCTTTTAACTATGGGGTTGACCTCTTAATTGAAGATATACCTGGATCTCCTACAATATCCATTATTCCCTATCGAATAGCCACAATTTAATTGGAATGGCTAAATAAGTATTTACAAGAGAATATAGAGAAGGGTTCCATATGCTCGACTGCTTCACTACAGTGTGTGTTGTTCCTCTTCATCAAGAAGAAGGATGAGTCCTTATACCAATACCCTGATTATTGTGAAATAAATAATAACAAAATAAAGAACATGTATCCCATTCCGTAAATATATGAAATATCAATCTCTACACATGGCCCAATATTTCTTTTAGTTGGTCCTTTTGATATGATATCACTAATTAATGTTGAATATGGAATATATTCTCAAGACTACCTTTCAAACATGTTATGGAGACTCTGATTTAATAGTGATTTCATTTGGTATCACTAATTATTCACCATTTTTATAGGCTTATTGAATATAGTGTTTGGATGTTTCCTATATTTTTCTAGTAGTATTTAATGATAGTTTTTGATTATAATTTAAAATTAATGTTGGGGCATGATGAGCTTTAGAACACAATGATAAAACTGAATGAAAGTATAATATATAAAAAAGTATAGTAAATGATAGTTAGGGATGGAGGATGTATTATTCTTGTGGAATGTAATAACATATTAGGGGATATCAATGGACACTTTTAGATAATGTAAACTGAGCAGTGGACCATACCATCATTTATAACAGTGATATAGAGTTTCCTTACACGAGTTTGGTATTATTGATGATTTTTTAGAAACTTCTCATGATTTTCAATCCCACTGAACAAGACGATCCAGAAGGGTGTAATGTTTTTCTAGACCTATTAATGTAAATATAGATTCAGGTAATTGAAATAGAGGATAATCACTACACCAATCCTTATGTAAACCTCAAGTGGGGAACATTTCATAATTTATGGTGATGCATAAAAAAGGTGTCATGTTTTTATTGATAAAAAATAAAAAATTGATAGCTTATGCCTTAAAGAAAGTTAAATGATCAAGAGAATAACTACCCAATAGAGGATATAGAGCTGGCTATATTAATATTTGTATTGAAAATTGGTCATCGTTATTCATATGGGAAGAACTGTGAGATATATATGAATCATAAGAGACTCAAATATGCATTCACCTAGATGGTAATTAATATGCACCAATGGATATGGTTATAGATTATTATGTACTATGAATTCTTAATCCACTACCAACATAGGAAAGAAAATAATCTAGTATATTCTCTATGTGGGAATGATCTTGGGACCATATCAGTGAGGATAATTGAGACATATCCAATATTATTAGACATTGAAATGATGGACATGGAAAAAATAATGGAAGTATAATCATCACTACTTTATTAAATTATATCACAAACATCCCTTCCAGAGATGATAATGGATTTGCAAAGAGATGGAGTTGAAATATAGAATAAAGTGGAAGCTATAAGAAAAAGGAAATCCATATAGTTAAAAATTAGAGAAGAAGGATTTACAAGATTTAAGTGATTACTTTGTGTACCATCATTCCATAATATATATAGAGGGGTTTTAAATGATTCACAAAACTCAACCTTCTCCATCAACTTATAGAGAATGAATTTTTATTGAGATCTCCAAGATCACTATTTGTGGGAAAATATGTAGAAGGAGATCATAAAATATACATCAAAATTATACATATGTGAGAAGTTTGATGATAAAAGGAAAAAATCCATGCGGATGATTCCACAATTATGAAAATCTATATGGAGATGGGAAAACATCAACATTTTAATTTTCAGTGGTATTTCAAAGATATTAAGGAAAAATAATCCTATATGGGTTGTGGGGGATCATATTAAAAATACCAATCACTTAATAGAATTTAGAGAGGACATATCAGTCATCAAATTTCGAGGATATAAATCAAAGAAGTAGAAAGGACACATTGGAAACAACTATCTATTATATATGTATGAGATATGATATTTAACTATATATTCTAGGAATGTCTACAAAAATTCTATAAAAGTTTTCTTGAACTTCAGTATAGGATTTGAACCCCATAATCATGACCAAACTAAGTGACATATCTATACAATTGAGGGCTTGTTGAGATCATGTTCAATGGACTATAAAGGAGGATGGGATCAATATAATCTACTCATTGAGTTCTCATTAAATAGTAGCTTTCACTCAAAAATAAAAATGGAACCATATGAATCAATTTATAGGAGGAGTTGAATATCACATGTGTTCTTGAATAAAGTTAGATAATAGAAGTTGCATGGACCTGAATTTTTTTAATAAAAGGTAGAAACAGTCAAGAAAAAATATCTTGAGGCAATACATAGTATATCTCTTACATGATTTAAATTCATAGCTAGTATGACAAAAAAATGATCACTTTTATAAGGTTAAGATGATGAATACCACACAGAAGATAGATTATGTTATATAAAATAATAAAACTCACTTATTCAATAAATTATGGTGATACTATAAGTACAAGGAAGAGACACGAGAACTGGAGGAATCCATGAAAAATAATTGAACTTTCCTATTTTTTCTATAGTGTTTGAAAAATGCATGATGGGAAATATTTCATCATAGAGAAAGAATGTAAAGATACATAACATTTTCAATGGAATTTCACTTCAAAATGTAGAATTGATACATATTTAGTGTTATAGAATTATATAATGCACCAAACCACATGATAGAACCATATTTTTTATTAAAACACTTTCTACATTGAATTTAAATAATAAAAGTGGATATAATAATTGAATTTATTACAATAGGAAAAAGTGGAAATATAAGATTTTAAAAATCAAAAATTTAGATCTATTTGATCCTCATAAATAATTATACTCACAAATAAGACTATAAAAATGAATTAGAATTTTTGTAATAGAATATAAATTTTGAATATGAATATATATATATACATTTGAGAAGAAAATAAAAATGATTTAGAGGGAATGAAACATGAGGAATTTATAGAATATGTGGATATCATGTATCCACTATAAATCAGACCATTAGAATAGTAATCTGGTCAATGGAATAGTAATATGATTGTTTGTGTAACACCACAAGATTCCACGATAGGCTTCTCTTTGAATAATATAATAGAATGTTTTGTACGGAACTTTGAGCTCTAACACACTACAACCAATAAAACTAGCCATTATGAATAGTAATACAAACATTTTGAAATTTTATAAATTTCCTCATTTAAAATGCAATTCATTTTTGGATTCAGAATATCGGAATTAGCTTGGGTGAATATTTGGTATTCTTCTAAAAACGTTCAATTTTTGATGAACGGTGAAAAACACTGAGTTATAGTTTAAAACCGATTTTTTAAATAATTATTTAATTTATTTTAATTTATTTTAATTA
This sequence comes from Viscum album, assembly GCA_963277665.1. Taxonomy (NCBI): domain Eukaryota; kingdom Viridiplantae; phylum Streptophyta; class Magnoliopsida; order Santalales; family Viscaceae; genus Viscum; species Viscum album. The sequence goes on from OY728128.1 coordinate 1,752,019,941, forward strand.
TAAATACATACATAATACCTATATAAGTTCAACTTTACTCATTGGAATTAGTTAATAATAATTTTAGATATGTAAAAATTTTATTGAACTTTTTACCATGTTTTACCCACCTCATAGGACCATTTGAAAATTTACAAAAAATATAATTTTACCACATTTGTGATTTGAATTAAAAAAATATAAGAGACACAGTTGATATCAGTAAGTAAAATGTTGGTCAATAAGATGAAAATAATTTTTGGTGAATAGTAACTTTTTACTTTTATTTACTGTGATTAAAAGTAAATTGGGCAGTTGAGGTTTAAAATGATATTATTGTTACCCTAACACATGTCCTAATTCTATTGGATAAGTATAATTCGACCAAAAAACCATAGAAATAAAATATGAACCTCTTTGGTCCAGATGTATTAGATTATGTCATTTATTATTATTTAATTTAATGAATATTTAAAATAGTTAAATTCAGTGTTTAAAAACTAAACCATTTTTAATATATGGTTAGACACAAAATAAATAATAATATTAAATATTCATTAAAAAGATAAAATGATTTCCTATGTAAGGGTATTTTATATATAATTTGTAGAAATTATATAATTAAATTTATTTATGACACAATGATGATCTAGTAATTACCGTATTAATGAAATATTAAAATAATTGATATTATAAATATCCAAATAAATTTTATTTGAGACTTTCAATGTTTTAAACTAATTTAATTGGTTAATATGACATGTTAGGGAAGATTAAATATATTTAGTTCAATGTAATAATGTTTTTAATATTTTAACAAAAATCAATTATTACATAATGTCAAAATTGACATAAATGAGTTTTTAAAACAAATACAATATTATTGGTTGATATAATAATCATAAAAGTCAAGGATTAGAAAAAAGACATATATAATGATAGGAGTATCATTAGGGATCCAATTGGATTCTCTTGGATGTTTATAGTATGTTTATTAAACATATAATATAACAATACACAGAGACATGGTAAATGTCTAACTATTTAACTAAGAGTTAAATCTAAATGATAAGGCTAATATGGTGACATAAACCTATCTAAACCCTATTGGTTGAGAGGTTTTTGTCCCAACACACCTTATCTTTCTAATAATTAATTTTTGGTCATTAGAAACTGAAAATGATTTTACCATAAAATTATATTTCTATCTTCTTCCTTAGGTGCCCCTCACCCCTCTTATAAAAGGGAACCTCCCCTTATATCTAATTCACACATTCAAAGCCATTTGGCGTGGAAAAACCCTGCCCAAATACCCTATCAAATTAAATAACTTCATCTTAGAGGCCCTATTTTAGTGATAAAGTCAACCTAAGGAGCTATTTTCATAAAAAAAAGGAGGAACCCAAAGAAGAGGTAAATATCTCACAACTACATTCATGTTTTTTCTTCTTCAACGTCTTCTTTCTTTATTGTTTAAATTATAAAATAATAAATCTAGTATCTTATATATAAAATGATAATATTATAAATATGGTACAACCATATTCATTATTATATCCATTCTTTGAATGACATGTCACCATACGCGCGTACGTAGGACTTACCGTCTCCGCGTCGTGGTGTAGTTATTACTCAATACATTACTATTCTGATGGGTATAATAATAATTTATAAATATTGTAAATAATAAATTTAACATGATAATGATTCTCTATATATGATATAACATCCAATTATATATGATTTTAATATCAAAATAATGATATTGTTGCTCGGGCGTACGTACAGACTGCTGTCTCCACAAACACGATGAGATTCATTCCCCATCGTATCCATTCAAAACTAATTTCCATTATATTATTAATGAAAATTTAGAGACCTAATATCATTCTTAATATGAATAAGATACATCATACCCTTAACAAACATTACTTATGTACCAAAACATATAAAGGAAAACGAATCTCTTAACACCTAAAACGACGATAATACTACAATATTATTACAAAAGAAATAATAAAAGAACATATATGATATAATATTAATGTATATGATTATTTTATAATTTAATAACAATTATTTCACCATTATATAGGAGTTTAAACTAACTTCAACCAAGAAAAATTACAAGGTAAGGGTTAATTTTACAACCTCTTCATTATTCAAGGTTGTTTATATATAATTATCTGATAGGAAATAATTAACATACACATTCGTGTTTTCATAAAAATGTATTCCAAAACATTTTTACTATTTACTTGACAATGGTTTAATGTCATTTATACCTTTTTTCTTCTTTTTATAAGTTGTTTTTAAAGGAATATTTCCATCATTTTCTTAACAAGGTACTTTATGACCATTTCGAAAAAAATTAAGGAAAGAATGTTTTTTTAACTTGTACGGTGGGTGCGGATATTTTATGACATTATAAAACCCTCGAGGTTTCCCTTACATTCTTATAAGAATATTTTCAAAATAAAGGTTTTCTTTTAATTATGTAACATTAAATGATATCAAGAAATGAGTGATATGTTTCTCTCAAATAGGGCCTTGACTAAATCTTATTTGTGGTCATGGCACAAGTCCTTGACTATGTGGTTATGAAGTCTGAGATTATGCATTTCATCATTATAAAAGTGGCTATTGATATTTCATGTGATTATTCGACTAGTAGAATATCCATGTGAATAAGTAAATGACATTATTTATTTTATCTTTTCTATATTATGCTGAAGTTTAAGTTCAAAAGGCTTTCTTTTTATTTTTATATATTGACTTAAATGTTAATTCTTATTTATGAAAGTTTCCACTATATTGTTCTCCTTACTGAGCATCTGAGCTCACCCCTTTTTATGTTTTATTTTTCCGAGGATGTGAAAAAGTATATTATGTCTGACCTACAAGGATAGTATACAGGATCTCATTGTTGTCTATGTAATCCTTGTTGTTGTATTTTTCCATTTTATGATTTAATGTAAACCATATGAATGTATCTTGTACTTCCAAGGATACTAAACTAATCATTCTTTCAAGACATGCTCTTTTGTGATCATGCTAATGAGATGTAATAGTGAACTGACTCTGGGTAATTAGGGTTAGGGAATTACAGTTGGTATTATAGAATGTTTAGTACAATCCTTGGAAACTAGATCTGGATAAACTCTGATAAGAGAACATATTCCTAAGATAGACTTTGAGTATTAGTATAGAAGAACTTCCTAGAATTTTGTTATTGTAGAGATTTTGTGAGTTTTGCAAGGAATACATCCCTTTCTGGATACGATCAGGTAGAGGCAGATCTGGCACATATATACCTAGGGGTAAAACCTGAAAGCCCCGCTTTGAGCTAGACATGAACGAGAACTGGTTCCCAACAATGGGCCTTGCTGCACTCTTGGTTACGACACTCCTGGGGGGTATACTTAGGATAATTCTCATTTTCATTAAAAACCATTATGAAAGGGTTTATGAGTATATACTAACTCAATGAAAACTTTTTTATTATTATGTATTATATCCATAAACTGTTCAATTTATGTTAAGTATTTTACAAGTGTATATATATATATATGTATTGTGATTCATAAATTAATCTTGTGTATCCCATTGTTTATAAATGATGCCTATTGGAAGGAATAGAAACTGTATCAATTCGTGCACTCCATATATAGATTTCCATCATACTCAAGATAATTTAATTGGTGCCAGTGATGAAACTGGTGCTGATCAGCTAATCACCATTCTGGGACAACACTCTTAGGTTATGAATAATATCCTTACCCGCATGGAGAAACCTAATCCACATCATGTTGGATCAATGTTAGATAGGTTCATGAGGCAAAAAACCCCAAAATTCAATGGGGGTAAAAATCCATTAGTAGCTGAGCAATGGATAGATTCAATAGATAAAATATTACACACCTTGGGGAGTATTGAAAGTGAAAATGTTGTCATCGATGTTTACCGCCTCACTAGAGATGCTAATAAATGGTGGTCCTTAATTCAAAACACAATGAAAGATGATTCAGAATCTAATATAGAATGGAGGGATTTTAAAGAATATTTTTTCAGAATAATGATTTCTTCATGACCATCAAGAGGTTATGGAAGGAAATTTCTGAGTATGAGGCAAAAGGAGGATGGTAATGTCACAATGTATGAATCTAACATTACAAGGATATAAAGGCATTCTGTAGATTATATGTGTAACCCATGAAGTATGATTGGTTGTTTCTTTGGTCGGTTAAACCAATTTCTCCGCTGAGCAATAGTCTCAGAATCCTTCTTGTCGTATGAAGATATTGTCACATTTGCTATCATGAAAAAAAATAATTTTCTAAGTCATACGACTTTAATTAAAAGCAAGAGAATAAGATATCTTCTGAACAATTTGGTAATGGAAATAAAGAGATATGGGAACATTTTAATATCCATCCTGCAATAAATTTTGGAAGAAACACCCTTGTACTTGTCTGAAGGTAATGGGATTCTATTACAAGTGTGGTGAAAAAGGCCACCAAGATCGTGATTGCAAGGGGAAGAAAGAGGTTGTTATTTTTTATTTCTACAATTGTAGAGAAAAGGAACATAATGAAAATGATTTTCCTTAGCGTCACTGGATCTTACCTCAGAAAATTTCAAGGTATCAAGGACAAGATTTTTCTATTACTACTACTGAGGTTGAAGCTCTGAAAGATGTTGTGGCAGGTAATTTAATGGTTTCCTCATGTTTAGCCAATGCTTTATTTGTTTCTTAATCATCTCATTGTTTCATATCATTCCATTTTGCTATGAAAATTAGATATTTCCTATTTAATTTAACAAGGGACTTGTCAGTCAAAACTCCTGAGGTAAGTATCATTGCAATATTTTTTTTTGTGAATCAGTTCACATTAAGTCATATAAACATTATTTATCTACAGATCTTATCATCATACCCTTGAATTAATTTTATATAATCATTGGTATGGATTTTCTTTTAGACCATTATGTGAAAATTTATTGTACGAAGTATGAGGTTATGATTTTTGATGATGATAAGGCGTAACATATCTTTAGAACAAAAATGCCACCACCTAATTCTTATCTTGATCCACCACCAATAGCACAACTAAATTCAATTACTATGGAGGAAGAGAATGAAATAACTATGGGTGTGGAAAGGAATGTTCAAATATAGGATATACCTATTGTGCAAGAATATGTTGATGTGTTTCCATAGAATTTACCTACACGTCCTCCAGAATGAGAAATTGAGTTTTCCATTGACTTAATTCCTGGTTCATGGCCCATATCAAAGACCCATAATATAATGGACACTGTGGAATTAGTGGAACTAACGAAACAACTATAGAAAATGAGTAATAAGGTATTTATTTGCACTAGTGTTTTTCCATGGGGAGCCCCTATTCTTTTTGTTAAGAAGAAAGATGGATATATGAGGTTGTGCATTGACTACAGGGAGATCAATGCTATAACAATAAATAAAAAGAATACCCTACCTTACGTTGATGATTTATTTGACCAACTATAAGGAGCTTAATACATTTCAATGATTGACCTTCAATATGTATATCACCATTTGTGTCTGAAAAAGGAAGAAATTGCGAAAAAAACATTTTGAACTAGGTACGAGCATTTCTAATTTACAGGAATTCCTTTTGGATTGACTAATGCATCCTCTATCTTCATGGATATAATGAATAGAGTTTTCAAGGAATATCTTGATGTCTTTTTAGTGGTGTTTGTTAATGATATCTTTTTATACTCTAAATACTACGAGGATCATGAAAATCAGTTGCATATTATAAAAAAGACGCTTAGAAGAAATGAATTATAAGAGAAGTTTAAAAAGTGTGAATTCTGGAATCAGGAGATTTCATTTATTGGCCATATTGTCTCTATAGATGAAATCTATGTTGACCCTTCTAAGACCATGGAAATCCAAGAATGGCTAGAAATAATGATTTTAACCAAGGTACATAGTTTTATTAGTTTAGAAAATTATTAACGACGTTTCATCCAGAATTTTTCCCAGTTGGCTAACCCACTAACAAAGATCACATGTAAAGGGGTTAAATTTGTTTGGACAAAAGAGTATAAATAATTTTTTAATGAACTGGATAGAATATTAGTAAATTATCCTATCTTGACTCTACCATTGTTTAATGATGGGTTTTTTATTTATAGTGAAGCATCAATGAAAGGACTTGGTTGAGTTCTTATGCAGAATGATAGAGTTATTCCCTATGCACCAAGAAAGCTAAAAATTCATGAACAAACCTATGCCTCTCAATTTAATGAGTTAGAATCTATAATCTTTCCTTTGATGATTTGGAGACACTATCCATATATTGAAATTTTTTAGATATATACATATCATAAGAGATAAAAGTATATATTCTAATAGAAAGAACTCAACATGAGGGAAAGAAGACATCTTGAAGTACTCAAAGATTATGATTATACTATACACTACCACCTAGGGAAGGAAAATATGGTGGAAGATACATTGATCATAAAGGATCATGGATTTATGAACAAGATGAGAGTTGAAAAGGATCTTATATACAGGGATCTAGAAAAGTTGGACATGGGGATAACCATGGAAGGTGAAACATGAAAAAAATTTCAACTGGTTTCCAAACCATATTTTCTAGAATGCATGAAGAGTTATCAGACCAATGATGAAGAGTTTAAAAAGATTATTAAACCTATAAATGATGGGAAATTGTGTGACTTTGTGTATGAGGATGGAATTTTGAAATATGGGAAGAGAATTTATGTTCCTGATATACCTGATCTAAAATGGGAATTTTTTGATGATGCTCATAGTTACAATTTATCTATAAAACCTGGTAGCACTAAGATGTATAGAGATTTGAAGGAACATTTTTGTTGGGACAACATGAAGATGTATATTGCTGATTTTGTGTCAATATGTATGCTTTGTCAACAAGTGAAAGCTGGAAGGAAACAACTTGGAGGAGACATGCTACCTCTTCCCATACCTAAGTGGAAATGGGATAATATTACGATGGAATTTTTCATGGGACTGCCAAAGGATCCTTGAAGGAATGATGCAATGTGGTTCATTTTTGATAGGCATACCAAGTCAGCGCATTTTATTTCTATAACTGATGATTTTCCACTTGAACGTCTAGAAAGATTATATAGTAATGAAGTTGTGAGAATTCCTAGTGTACCCCTTATCAATTGTTTCTGATCGTGATCCATGTTTTACATCAAGATTCAGGAAATTCCATCCGAAAGCCTTGGATACTGAACTTAGATTAAGCACTGCCAACCACCCCCAAACTGATGGATAATCATAAAAAACTATTCAAGCCATTGAAGACATGTTGAGATCATTCTCACATGACTTTCAAGGTATGTGGGATCAATATTTACCTCTGGTAGAATTTTCCTATAACAATTTCTTCCATTCAAGTATTCAGATGGCACCATAAGAAGCATTATACAGAAAGAGATGTCTCACACCAACCTGTTGGGATGATATTGGTGAAAGAAAACTCAGAGGCTTAGAACTTTTAGAGGAAACAATGGAAAAGGTGAAGGTAATCCAAACCCACATCAAAGCAGCTAAATATAGGCAGAAGAGCTATGCTGATAACCAAAGGAAGTATTTGGAATTTCATGTAGGAGATCATGTTTTCTTGAAGATATCTCCATGGAAGGGTGTTATACATTTCTGTAAAAAGGGAAAATTAAGTCCCATGTACATCAGACTAATCTAAATTCTAGATCTAATTGGGGATCTATCTTACCATTTTGAAATTGTACCAAGTCTCTCCAAAGTTCATGATGTGTTCCATGTATCATGGTTGAGAAAATAAATGTCTGACCCAACGCATTTACTCACCTATGAGAAATTAGAACTGGAACCCAATCTGTCATATTGCGAATATCCTGTGAAGGTTTTTGATACTAGAGAACATTTGCTGAGAAACCGAATGACTCATATGGTAATAGTTCTATAGAGAAACTATAAGATGGAAAAGGAAACAGGGGAACCTGAGGAACATATTTTGAAGAACCACCTGATTCTTTTTATGCAGGAATATTCTAGAAATTTAGAGGATGAAATTATTTGAAGGAGGGGAGAATATAACACCCCAAGGATCCATGGTACGCTTCTCTATCAATAATACAATATTGTGTGTTGTATGCAACTTTGAGTTTTAACACACCACAACAAATCAAACTAGCCATTATTAATAGTAATACCCACTTTTTGAAATTTTAGGAAAATTTTGTTTCAAAATGGATTTCATTTTTGGATTCAGAATATTCAAATTAGCTTAGGGTGAATTTTTGTTATTTTTCTGAAAACAATAAATTTTTTATGAATGGTGAAAAAAAGAGTTAATGTTTAAACCCAAATTTTTACTAAAATAATTATTTATTTTACTTAAATTTAGTTTAGTTCAAAATAGATACGTAATACCTATATAAGATCAATGTAACTCATTGGATTCAGTTTATAATGATTTTAGATATATAAACACTTTATTGAACTTTTTACCTTATTTTAGCCACCTTCTAAGAGCATTTGAAAATTTACATAAAACATAATTTTAACCATTATATGAGTAAAAGGTTTTCCAATAAGATGAAAATAATTTTTGGTGAATTGTAACTTTTTACTTTTATTTATTGCGGTTAAAACTAAATATGGTAGTTAAGGGTAAAAATGATATTATTATTACCCATACATATGTCCTAATTCTATTGGATAAGTATAATTCGACCAAAAACAACCTTAGGAATAAAATATGAACCTCTTTGGTAAACTTGGATTTGATTAGGATATTTATTATTATTTTATTTAAAGAAGATCTAAAAGAGTTAAATTCAATGTTTAATAACTAAAACATTTTTAATAAAGAGTTACACACAATATAAATTTGAGTATTAAAATTAATTAGAAATTTAAATATATTTACTACATAATGGTATTTTATTTATAATTTTTAGATATTAAATCGTTAAGTCAATTTATGATACAGTGATGATGTAGCAACTACCTTATTAATGAATGATTAAAATAATTGATAAAAAAAATATCCAAATAAATTTAACATGAGGACTATAATGAATTACACAAATTTTCAAGGATAATATGACATGTTAGGGTTCATTAAATTTATTTATTGTGAAGTAATAAAGTTTTTAGAACTTTAACAAAAATCAATTACTAAATAATGTCAAAATTTACATAAAAGTGTTGTTAAAACAAATACAATATTATTGGTTGATATAATAAACCTAACAATCTAAGGCTCTTCCAAAAGTCTTATATAATTATAGGTGTATCGTTAATGAACCACTTTGTGTTCCCTAGTATGTTTATAGTATGATTATTAACCATATATAATAAAAATACAAAGAGACATGTTACATGTCAAACTATTTAACTAAGAGTTAAATCTAAAAGATAAGGTTAATATAGTGTCCCAAACCTGTCTAAAACCTATTGGTTGAGAGGTTTTCGAACCATACCCACCTTATCCTTTGAATAATTAATTTTGGAGCCATTAGAAACAATAAATTATTTTATTATAAAATAATTTTTCTAGATTTTCCTAAGGTTACCCTCACCCTACTTATAAAATGGAACTTCCCCTTCTCTCTAATTCACACCTTCAAAGCCATTTGTCTTGGCCGAACCCTACCCAAATACCCTCTTAGGTATCCTACCTTCATCATAGAGGCCTTATTTTGTTCCGAATGTCAACTTATGGAGCCCTTTTAATGAAATAAAAAGTAAGAACCCGAAGAAGAGGTAAATATCTAACCACCTCTTACATGTTTTTCTTATTCAAATTATTCTTTCATTGTTGTTTCCATTATAAAAAATAACCCCTTTATCTTCTATATACTATGATGTTCTTTTAAATATGGTACAACCATATTCAATATTCTATCTATCCTTTGAATGATATGTCATCATACGTGCGTACGGACGACTTGTCATCACCACATCGTGGTGTAGTTGTTACTCAAAACATTTCTATTCAGATTGGTATAATAATGATGTATAAATGATGTAAATAATAAATATAACATGATAATTATTCTGTATATATGATATACCATTCAATTATATATGATTTGAATATTAAAAAAATGATATTGTCGCTCCTGCATACATACGAATTACCGTCTCCAAGAACACGATAAGATTCATTCCCCATAGTATCCATTCAAGAATAATTTTTATTAGTTGATTAAAAATAATGTTTAAGGACTTAATATCATTATGAATATATATAAGATACATACTATCCATAAAAAACATTACTTACGTAACAAAACATATAAAGGTAAATGAATCTTTTGACACCAGAAACGATGATAATACTAAAATATTATTAACAAAAAAATATTAAAAGATCATATATGATATCATATTAATGTATATGATTATTGTATAATTTAATAACAAATAATTCACCATTATACACGAGTTTAACCTACCCTCAACCGAGGAAAGTTACATGTTAAGGGTTAGTTTTACAACCTCTTCATTATTCGAGGTTGTTTATATTTAATTATCTTATAGGACATCTTTATCATCCACATCCATGTTTTCCTAAAAATGTATTCCAAATCATTTTAACTATTTACTATCAAATGATTTAATGTCATTTATACCCTTGTTTTGAATTTTTATATTATTTTTTAATGGAATCTTTCCATCATTTTCCAAACAAGGTACTTTACGACCATTTCGACCAGATTAATGAATGAATATTTTTTAACATATACGACAGGTGCAGCTATTTGACGCCATTAGAGCACCCTCTAAACTACCCATACAAGATTATAAGAATATTTTCAAAATATTTCTTTCTTTTATAATTATGTAACTTTAAATTAATTCAAAAAAATAATGAGATGTTTCTCTCAAATGGTTTTGATTTCATCTATATCAACATCCATTAATGGATTTTAATCTTGTTTGAAGTTGATTTATTATGATACAAATCATCCATTTTGTATTGAAGGACTTGTGATATGTCTGATTGTGGATGTGTTATTTTTCTACCATTCATAGTAAATGATAAATTGTTGATATTTCATATGCTAGTTTTAATACAGATGTTTATATTATGTTTTAACCTTTTCATATGAGGAATGAATTGGACTTCGTATGTGACGTGTGGAGCCCGTTGTAGCTCCTCGATGAATCATTAAGTCTCATGAGACAAACTAGTTTCTTTTCACTAGGCCTTGACAATATATTATTTGTAGTCTTAGCACATGGCCTTGACTGTGTGGTTATAAAGTTTGGAATTATGCATTCCATTATTATAAAAGTGTCTATTGATATTGGATGGGATTATTTGACTAGTAGAATATCCAAATGAATACAGAAATGGAATTATTTCATTTTGTCTTTGCAATATTATGCTAAAGTTCAAGTTTAGAAGGATTTGCCTTTAGTTTTATACATTTCCTTAAATGTTAATCCTTATTTATTAAAATTTACACTATATTTTTATCCTTCCAGAGAATCTGAGCTCACACCTTTATATGTTTTATTTTTCCCAGGATGCGAAGATGTATATTATGACTGAACTGCAGGGATAGTCTATGGGATCTCATTTATGTCTATGGAAAATTTTGTTGTAGTTTTCCATTTTATGATGTAATGTAATCGAAATGAATGTATCTATTACTTTCAAGGCTACTAAACTAATCAGTTTTTTGAGTCTTGATATTTTGTGATAATGCCAATGATACGTAATAATGCACTGAATCTGGGTATCTAGGGTCAAGGAATTACAATTTGGAATAGTAATGTGATCATTATAATATAATCTTCACCTATGGAAATGTCAAATAATATTTTTCTATATTATAAATTGAAAATATGATATATTTATATTATGATACTAGTAAATTAATGTTTTTAAAATGATAAATCACATGCTTATAATTTTATAAAATATAATTGTTTCAATTATTATTTTATGATAAATATACGGATCTTGAATAAAAGTTATTTTAATTAATTGTATTTATAAATTAATATTAATTATTATTATAATGATAATATTATTTAATGAGACCATAAGTAATTTTGGTATAAGTCAAAAAATTGAACATAATTTTTTTATTATATAAATAAATGAATATTTATGTTAAAAATAAAATTTCCCCTATCTAGATTTTTTTTATAATAAAATTTTCATTTTTAGGAATATATACATCAAAAAATGTTTATGATAATTTTTTGTTAATTTTTTTGAAAAATATGATTTTTTGGTGAATAATGATATACGATAAAATACAGTATTTAACATTGTAAGATAAATACATGAATAATTTATTTATGGATGATCTAAGTGACCATTATATTAACATCAGATTCAACAGTTATCATATATAGTCATAATAATAAATACAATTGATGATATTAGGATAAAATAATATACCCCTGAATATAATATTCCAAAAAACACACTTCCCACATATAAATACCACCCCACAACACTTTATCCTCACACCATAAAATCTATAGGTCACACTAATTTTTTCCCAAAAAAATCATACCAAATTTCTCCTGCAATTCATAAAACCTATGTTCTTAAAGAAATACCAATTCAATGAGCCATAATGGGTAGAATAAGAGGAGGAGAATAAAAGAATATTTAAGATTGTCTTATAATTTCAATCTATTTTTTTATTTTTCTACCACCCCATATAATCTCAATCTACATAAAAATAGAAATATAAAACAAGATAAATATTTTTAAATTTTATTATTATGTTGTAATATCCATTTTAAAACCTCTATTATCTCATTTATAAAATGAATGTGTTTCATAAAATATGGTTTGTGTGCCATCTCCATGAATAATGAATTACGTTTTCTTATACTACCTTCATGAATTGTCATAAAATTATTATTTTTATTAAATAATAATATTGTATTTATATTATAACTTTTTTCAAGTATTTTAAAGAACATATTATTATAATGGGAATTAATTTTTTTTTGTTCTTGATGGATGATAAAATCACATAAAGAAGCTATCTATCTAATGTTTATGTTTACAATTAACAAATTATCCCTAAATTAGAAAAAATATTTGTAAATTGGATAATTTAAATTTTTGGAATGTATTTACTTCTACTCCATGTCAATTTTGTAGATTTATTTACATTGTACATTAACTTCTATAGTTATCCATATGTTATATGACCTTGGAACCATGAGAGGCATATATTCATAACAGTAATACTAAAAATTATTATATATTATTCTAATAGTTATCGATGAGTATAATAAAATTCTAAATTAAAAAATATGGACGGTAAAGGTTCTAAATTATGTAATTAATGAATCTTATTTGATTATCCAGGATGTTAAGTGTAATTGAAAAATAGATCTAAATTGAGGTATGGAATCTCTCTAAAAAAATTTCTTAAGGTTATTCCCTTTCTCTCTATAACTCAGTATATATATCAATTTAATTTTATGAAAAATTTTAAATAATATATATATATATATATATTTCTCTCACATATATAAATAGCTTATTATCCATTTCTTTGATGGGTTAAATCATTCATTGTGTTGATTTCACAAATCCCTTCTTTAAGAAATAATTTTTGATAACTATACAAGACAAGATTATGGAAGACATTTCTATATTTGTGTATTCAGTTTGTTTATTCCTCATGATTTATTTCAGTTTTTTGGAACACATATTCATGTAAGTATTTTGATGTGTGACTCTTGATAGAGAACTAATGAGTATTTTATTTTTTATCATGAGACATTATGAATGGGATAAGGGACCAAACATTATCCATGATGGGTCACGTGGTTGTCCCATTCGGCATCAAAAAAAATCTTTTTTAATATTAATTTTCCTAATGTCAAACTAGGGTCGTCGCTCAAGGGTAAGGTTTTGGGGTACACACTAAACTATAACTTATGTATCTCTATTTTGTTTTAAAAATTTTAATATAGCAAGATTAGTTTTTTATATCTATTTGGTTATCGATTTAACAAAATTAAAACAAATGAAACAAAATTCAAACAAAACAATGAGTGAAATATCTGTGATCTAGGCAGATCAAAAAAATAATTGATTATACAATAATTTAATCAAATGAAAATGGAAGAAAATCATTCATCCATATTTATCCTTAATCTGATTAGCTGGTTTCAACATACACAAGAGAGATGTCCCCAGATACATCTAGATCCACTCATCCTTATTGAATAGGTAGGGAACATAATTTATCAAGGAATTAATTATATCAAAACCTAGAATCATCATATTATATTCTTATGTCAATCCAAAGAGATATATTTTTATACAATGTGAACTGAGAGATGGATTTAGAATAGATTTGATAAATTTGAATATGTGGCTACTCATCGGAATGAGAAAATAAATATCATCAATTCGTTTCATTCAATTTTGATACAGTATAATGGATGAAACCTAGATATAATTAAAGAACATGGTACCTCCGTGATATCCTCAGGGGACCTGTCCCTTGGGATTGCGATCTATGATTTTGTAGTGAATAAATCACATTACAAACATAAAATAGATATTTGAGAAAAAATTAGTCTTTGGAAAGAAGATAAGAACACACAATAGAAATATGAAGAAAATCACTGATTTATAAATTAATTTACAAAAATAAAATGTGCAATGAAAATATAACAGAGGATGATAGATGAAGAATGATTTAAATGGGTGAGGTAAAAAATATTTATAGTAGAAACCATAATTTTTATAAAATTCAATTTCCAAGTAAGAGTCCTGAATTGATGTTATGTGACCATCTATGATATTTTTGATCTATTTTTCATAGATTGTTTCTTCCTAAGATCAAGATATCATTAATTTTAAGGTGAATCAATTCAATAAATCACAATATTGTTTACATAATTATAAGCTATAAATTTTGGAATATTTATTTGGATTTCAGTGGGACTGGATGTCAGTGAAAAAGTATTAATGATCAAGCTTGAGCCTAGGATGATAATGCAATTAGCCCGAAAATAAGTCAAATAATTTTAGAAGAATACTATTATTATAATATATTTTTATTCCTTCTATTTTTTTCTCTTTTATAATTTTAATATTATTTGATCAGCACACAAATTGAGGGGCTATTCTTCTCTAATTTTGGATGGGTTTATAATAGGTTATGAAGACTTTTTTGGATTATCACTTTCATGAAATATGTGTGAGGCTCTGGATTTCATAAGGTTTAGATCTCTATCCAAGATTATTTTGGAAAATACTCTATGATCTCAAATATAGATGGCCAAATAATCACCCATTATTAGGATTCAAATTATGGAAGTTAGTTTCATGTGTTGTGTGAATCCACATCAAAACTGGATAGGTCATATGTAAGACTAGGTAGATCAGGTTCATCCAAATCAGATTGCATGACCTTCCTTCTTTGAGAACCCAAGAAGTTCCCAACTCTAAAAAATAGCAAACATAATTCCAAATGGTTCTGATAATGATGGATATCAATATTCACCAAACGACACTTCGATTTCATGGTGGTGTTGGAGCTTGTTCATTGCGTAATGAAAATCACCCAACATAGTTGCGAATGTGTTAAAATTAAACCAACAAGGATCAGTGGTCATAATTAATCATTAACCAACTTAAATTCCATTTGGTTTCATGTATATAATGGAAAGCATGGTAGCCTGGAGATAAGGGGATGTGTGTGGAGAAGCGGTCGTGAAGAATTGGATGTGGAGGTGACCATGGGTAGAGCTCATGGTAAGGTGAAATGAGAATCATAGTTTTTATACTAATAGTGAAAGAGGGTTGCATCAGGATATGTGCAGGAATTTCTCAATGCAAGTATACTAACTGGGTGTAGAGGTGCAGTTGAGGGTGTCTCATGATAGGATTTATATTTGACCATGAAATATTGCCACAATAAGTATACTGACTATGGAAATTGTCTTGAATGATCAGTTTCCAATGGATGAGTATAATAGGTATACTGACTATGTGTGGAATTGTCACTTGTATCCTTTGAATTTTTTTGTACTGCATTAAAAAACCTATCTCTTAGTGCACTATTTTTAATTCAATTAATTGAATTAATTTAATCTAAAGAATAATTTTAAACAATTTTTAAAAAAAAATTATTTCTATTTTTTCATTTTAAAAAAAATGCAAATATTAATAAATATAATACTAAAAAATGAATCTAGGTAAGAAATCAAATCCTTATTTAATATATATTATTGTAATTTATCGTCTTAAAATTTAACTACCATTTTAAAGGTATGGATTTTTCATAATATCCTAAATGTTGAATATACAATTGAATGAAATATTTTGAGATATTTATTAATTATGTTTAGATATTAGGGAGTCATTGAAAAACATTTTTTTACCCAAGAATTACTTTTATTATGGTACATATTCAAATAAATAAAGAAAAAATGTTGAAATAATCAACTCCCATCACTCAATCACTCAAGGAGTATTCCACTCATATGAAATTTTATCATTGAATTTCAATTTATTAAAAAAATAAAAAATGAAGTCATCAATGTTATATCTAAACATTCCAGTCATAGAATAATTATACCGAGACCTTATCCACTATTATCATGCCTCATATGTCACTTATAATTGCCTCACCTAAATTTAATCCAAACCTTATAACATGAGTGGATTGAATTATATTTTTTGTGTAATAAATGTTTTAACAAATAACAGAACAATTATCCCCCTTCCGTATATTTCCTCAAAATAATTTCTTATTTTCCACTTTATTGATAGAACATAAATGAAATGATTATAATTCAATTTTACCACATAATGGGTTTAATATCCGCCCCAACTGGATCAATAAATTATTGATAGGGGACTCTATTTGAATTCATTTAACATGTATATTTTTGTACAAAATACTATTAATAGAACTTATTTAGATTGATAATTTAATTAAATAATTTTAGAAATTTACCTAGTGACCTTATCTCAAATAATCATCATGGGATTCTGATTGCTAATTTTTATTTCAGGTTCAAATAAAAAATATAGTATTTTTTCATCATGGATATATAAGGGGGTTTTCCTCACAATGGGCATGTTACCGCAAATTAAGTTAAAATGTATAGTGATGTTTAGTTATAAAATATATTCCACAAAAAAATATAACTCACACTCATTTTCCTTATTCTATGACCAAACATCCACAAAGGCAGTGAATGATTTTACATAGAAGTAATATAAATTTCATTTTTAAAAATCTAAGAATTTATATTTATTAGAGAATAATATTTTAAAACAAGGTCGGACAACATGAATTTCAGGAAAATTTTGAAAAATAAAAACAGAATCTATAAAAAGTTCTATTTGTAGAATTGTATTTATAGAAAATTTGTTTTTTCATTTTTATATTTTGGATTTCTAAATTATAGACTAAATTTAAATGTAAACATGAATAGGGTATTTATAATATTTATAACCAACTTTTTTATTTTTGTTCACTTATTTATAGATTATGAATCATTTTCTAAAAAATATTCAACAACTACTCTAAGACATTTTGAATATCCTACTACATAGTTATTTATTACCCTTTATTTAGTTTATAGTATACATGAATAAAAATTATAATATATGAAATATTCAAAAGGATAGATACAACCTATTATTTATCACCCAGTAGGTTTGAGTGAGGATCTACCATGGTAGTACTATTTATAAGTGATCCATCATCCATTGTTCATTTCCTGTGGTGAAAAATGTAGAATACAATTAAAATATTATAATTATTTTTTCAAAATGTAAAGTATGTAAAATAAGAAATAAGGGTAGGGGATAAATGTATTGGAATTTTCCCTCTCAAGAGGTGATTTAGATAGAATTCCCACTACTAGATATTATTTTTCCTATCCCAAATCCCTATAAGGATAGATCTTCTATGTTAAATCCTACCACATACTCTTGTATCCACAAAACTTCTTTTTTAATTCCTCGGTGTCCCCAGGAATAGAGTTATGCAGTGAGTATAGTATTTCCTTCCTCTAGGAAATGAAAAAAATGACAAATTTGGGTGTAGAAATATTAGGTATGGGGAATCCTTGAGTCCATTCAAAAATTTTGTGGGTTCATGC
The DNA here is from genome assembly GCA_963277665.1 of Viscum album. Lineage (NCBI taxonomy): Eukaryota > Viridiplantae > Streptophyta > Magnoliopsida > Santalales > Viscaceae > Viscum > Viscum album. Next base: position 1,752,038,086 of record OY728128.1, read on the forward strand.
TATTGTGATTCCTCCACATGTACTTCTTCATAGTGTTCTGATGATGAGATATCAATAGTTAATTTATGTTGAAAAGATTCATAACAAGGTGAGTTAGGATTATATAGAGAATAATATTATTTATATTTACGAGGGACTAATTGATAATCGTTTAGTATTTCCATAACTCCCTCTATATAGTATTAAATCTAGAGTTGATATAGTAGTTCCTTCACCATGGGTCCTGGAACATCTTCAAAATGAGGCACTTTCTATAATGATTTCATTAATTTATTCTCGACCAAATTAATCATCAAATTTTTCATAGGATTTTGAGACACTAGGTGGAATATCTTCCAGGGTAGATATCGGAATATTTTTTGAAGTTATCTTCATCCATATCCTCCATTTCATCATCTGTCATGGTCTCATCTTCAAATTAGAGTAGTTGATGTTTCTTCTTTACTATATGCAACATTAATTTTTGTACATGAGAGATATGAAATGATTATAGTATTATAATTCTAGGATAATTAATTAATATTTAGTTATTTTTGATTCATTTAAATCAGAAGGTGGAGCACTAAACAATTGGGTGTTAATAAAATCAATGAAAATTTGGTTTTAAAGAAATCCCCCCCATTAAAATTATAGCATGTATCTTATTGGCTTGTTACCCCATTTTTAGGAAGATGTGATCAAAGATATATAGTGTAAGATATTATACAACTAAAATTTATCATTCAAAAATATCCTCTTGAGAAAAGGCAATGGTATCTATCTCTTTAACTATTTTTTCATTTAATTTTCACTGAGTTCTTAGAGGGTAGTGACTATTGCACCTTGAATTCCCTTTAATTCCGTAATGATTTTTCCATGTTCTTATAACTATTTTCTTAATTTTACTTGAATTTCCTTCATGAAAGATGAGTAGCTCATATGTTTCTTCTACGTATGATCTTATTATGACTGATGGTGTGGGTCCACATGTTTTCAATGGGGGATGGGTTCATTCATGTAGTAGTTTCCACCTTCCCAACAATTGGTTTGTCTTGAAGGTTTTTATTATTGTTTACATTGAAAGTTCAACTCATTGGATTCCTCTGTGAATGTGAATTGGGAAAATAATTTTGACCAATAAATGAATGGTCACACATCAGTTGTTATCCCAGTTTGAGAAAAAGTGAATGTAGAAAATAAAAAAATTAATGGAAAATATGAAAACACTATTTATAGTCATGTTAAAGACAATGATATATTCACCTTTCTCCCTAGTAACAACACTATGTTTATCAAGTGATTTTCATGGGTTGTAGTCAAATAGAATATCTATTTCACTCATAATCTAGTATAGTGGATGACCATGGTCGTCTCCTGTGGATAAGCGATTGGGAGTCTCACTATCCTAGCATGAATATATCTTTTTTTATCAATTTTAAAATATCGAGATTTGTTTGTATTATTTTTTTGATTATCAATATAATGAATTAAAACAATTTAAATTGAATTTAAACACAATAATGGTTGAATAGGGATTGATATAGGGCTGATCACACAGATTCTTCATTAGACACTTATGTTCTAATATGAAAATATAATTAATATCATTATTCCATTTATCTCCTCTACCTAATTTGTGGGTCTAGATATATGAGAGATTGATCCTTCCAGATAAATCCAGTTTAACCTCTTTCACATTGAAGTTGAAATGAACACATTGGATCAAGGAATTTATTACCTCAACATCTAGGTCGATCATATGATGTTCATTCCTCAATCCACAGTGTTATACTTATATCCAAATTCAATAAATAGAAAAGAGAAAACAAAATTGATAAATTCTTGGAAGAAATAGCTCATAAAAAGAGATAATGAATATCATTGATACAATTATTTCATTTTTTGTAACATTAAGGTTGAAACATACAAACAATTAAATAATAAATTTCACCTCTGATCATCCCTAGAGACATTTACCTCATTTTATTTATACATTATTTGGAGTTGAAGGTATGATGTTATGAATATGGCATATATATTTGAAAAAAATGCAGATAATTGTGGAAGAATTTAAAAACCAAAAGTAAACAGATAAAGAATAGAATTTCAATTTAAATTAAATCATTAATTGGATATATGGATGGAAATTACAACTATTGTCAAAATATTCTAGAAGTTTCAAATTGATAAGTAATGAAAATATTAGTATCACCATCCCTCTTAATCATCTAATCATGTTTCAGTTATTTCTTCTCAGATAGAATATTAATATTCAAATTCAATGATTGTGATCAATTTTGTTAGGATCATATCTTACCAAGATAAACCATTGTTTATTTTCATGGTGAATCAATTAAGTACATCGCAGCATAGTGGAAATTATTATATACTTGAAATTTTTTACTTTTTATTTGGATTTCATTGGGACTTGGGAAGTAGTATTGGACATTAGTGGAAAACGCGGGTATGCTGGGATTGGTCATCGAATGTCATTACAATTGAAAAAAATGATGAAAATAATTTTATCTTATAATTATATATATATATATATCTTTTATTTTCATCATTATAATATTTTTTTATTTCCTTTATGGATAATGAGTGGAGGGGATATTTCTATCTTCTTTTGACAGGGCTTATGAAAGGTACAAAAAATTATATGAGATTCTACCCTGCTCAAAATAGTCAAGAGGCTTCAACTTTATTACGATCATGATTCCTCTCCATGAAAGGTTTGACATCACTTTTATGATCATATATTTATATGGAAAGAGTGGTTCAACTTCATTAGTTTTGGATCATGATATATAGTTTCATGTGTTTGGTGTAACATCATCAATATTCAAAAAGTGTTGTGTCAGTTTTGGTAGATCGACTTCATTGATATCCAGTAGCGATGAATTCATTCTTCAAGAAAAATTCCAATTAATATATCATGTCAACTATTATACATCATTTTCATTAGTTTTACACATGGTGTTTCTCAAAAGGTATGTGGAAATGAAATAGCATCATGCTGATAGTGGTAGAATTTTATCTTGTTCACCACATGATAGATCTCATCGGAGGTAGGTGTGACTGGATTCAATTTCAACCAGTAATGCTTGGAGGTCCTAGTTCATCTATAAAAACCTTCAGTTCCTACTAGATTAGATTCTCCAATGTAAATCACGGTGGGTTTATAGAGAAGTTTTTATGGTTATATTTTTGACCATGAATGATAGGATATTGAGGTGACCATGAGCATTACTCATAGAAAAATAAAATGGGTCTCATGATCATTAAAATGAGCAGGAGTTGATGTTGTGTAGGGAAAGGTGTTGGTAATTTTCATGGTCAGTATATTAAATATGAGTGGAGGTGTGGTGGAGAGTGTCTCATAGTATACTGTGGAGGTGTCAATGAATGTTTTACATATTTGGCATATTAAACATGAGAATGGGTTTTCATGGTTAGTTGAAAATCCACACACATTTTCAGTGTTTTGAACATGCGAGGAATAATAAATTCTGGCCCTTTCATTTTTTTTGAATTAATAAAAATCATTTCTGTCAGCGATCCATTTGGTTTAAATTAATTAATTTCAATTCATCAAAATATTAAATTAAAAAAATTTATTTCCAAAATATTTTAATTTATATATTTTCAATTAAATTTGAAAACAATTGTTGGATGAATTAATATAAAAAATTATTAATGTATTTAATAAATTAACTCAAAATTGAATATTTAATATTTCAATTTCAATGCATTAAATTTAGTCATAATTTTAATGGTGTCTTTTACATTAATTGTCCTAAAAAATGAACATATCAATTAAAATATATATTTTATGTCATTTATAATTTTCATTTGATTTTATAAATTCATATAAAATCACAGATATAAAATGTAATTATTTGAATTTATGGGTAAAATAAAAAAATTGACAAAAAATGTTGACATTTTCATCTCACATCCATGTGACCTTGTCTACAACATGATGTTGTCCTAGTTGTTAGTATTGAGTTATTCTAATTTCATGATTTATTTTGCTGTAGCATTCATATGTTTCCAGGATCATATAATACCATTTTCATTTTTTTTATATTTCAATGTATTTATTCATTATTATTCTATTTCATGATATAATTTCATTCCATTTGACTCACATGCAATGATTCATTAAAATTTTTATTCCCAAACTGGTTTTTTTCACTCACCTTATTATTTTGGTATTTCCCCATGTTTTCATTTAAATTTTTAGGATCTCAAAGGAAATGAGGATCTCATTATAGAGATTAAAATAATTTAATTTTCTTTTAGTTTCACATTGATGTATTATGAATCTTTTCAACCAAAGAAACTATGGGTTTTGATCATTTGGTTGTATTTGTGGATAAATATATATTAAAAATAATGTCATAATTTGTGTAAAAGGATTGGATTACTATATGATAACTTCATTGAAAATATTGATACAATACCTCTTTGGTGAAAAATGTGATATATATATATATACACCCTAAGATTTTGAAGTATATATTTTATTAGAAGGATCTCAACATGAGGAAAATATGATGAGTGGAACTATATGAGGATAATAATTTCATAATAATCTAAATCCATGGGAATGAAAACAGGGTGGAGGATTTATTGAGAAGGATGGAAAACAGATTTCTAACCAAGATTATGATTAGAAAAATTCCTATATATAAAGATCTGGTAAATAAATATGTTGTGATTTTTAAGAAAGTGGTACAACCATGAATTTTCCATTAAATTTCTAAACCAACCATACTAAAAAATATAGTGATGTACCAGATGGATGATTAGAGCATACAATTGATGATTAAATAATTAAATTAATGGAAAATTGACATGTTTTGTCTATAGAGATAAAGGGTTGATGTTTGGGATGTGGTTATGTATTCCATCCCGACTAGAGTTGAAGAAGGAACTATTAGATTGAGAACATTGCTAGAATTTAATTATACACCACATAGAATAATAGAAATTAAAGAGAAAACTTTTCGATTGATGGTATGAAGTGGGATAATGTAGACTACATATCCCCATTTTTTGTATAAAAATAGGTAATTTATGAATGATGAAATCCCAAGGGAAGTATGAAACCTCTTTCATTGAATATATGGAATTGGGACAATATTATAATGGAATTTTTCATTGGACTCTAATAGAATTCGAGGAAGAATAATTAAATATCAGTTATCTTTGATTTTCATTATATGTTTTCCCATTTCATTGAAATAATAGATGACCTACCCTTTTGGAGTCTTGCTGGATTCTATATCAATAGAATCATAATACTTCATATAGAACCTATATCAATTTTATTTGATTGTAATCCCCCAAATCACATAAAAAATATGTAAGAATCTCCATAGAGTTCCTGAGAATCAGATACATTTAAGAACCACCTATCATATTTATAATAATGTGCAGTTTGATAGTAATATATAGACATTTTAAGACATGATAACTCCATATTATATTAACTGAAAAGGTATAAATGATTAGTATATAAATTTGTTGGAATTAAAATAAAATAATAGCTTCAATTGCAGAATCTAGATGGAACCATTCGAAGCGTTGAATGTGAATAGTTATTTTACTCTAACATATTGAGAATAAGTTGGAGAAGTAAATTTAGTTAGTTTATATCTTGTATAGGAGATGAATTATAATGTACAAACTACTCAGGATCATATAAAATTATTCTATTGAAGGAAACTGAGATATAATGATAATTGAAGGAATGAATTTGAATTTAATGATAAATAAAACATAATATTGAAGGTTTCACTATGAAAGGGAGTTGAACGATTTGGTAAAAGTGGGATATTAAACACATGAATCATATGGCCTTTTGAATTACTATAATGAATTCGAGTAGTAGATTAAAGTTTGGATATTCCACCCAAGCACTATAAAGTAAACATTCTCTCCCATGTTTCATTAATATAGAAATAAATTCTAGATCCAATGAACGTACTCACATATGAGGGAATATATTAATAGAGTTCATTTTTTATAATGAGTATCGTGTAAAGATTTCTGAAACTGGAGATAAGGATTTAAAAAATCATAAAACTCAATTGGTGATTTTTTAAGAGAAATCCACTAATAGAAGACACAACATGGTGAGCCTAACGAAGCTACAAGGTATTAATATCCACATTTATTCAATAGATGGTATATAACCCAATTTTAGTGATGACATTATTTATGGGGGATGAAACACCTGAAACCCTAGTGTAGAATGAAAACACCAAATCATAATGAATCACACAATTTACTCTCTAATGAAACATTATTCAAGAATTTATTAAATGGTTAAAATTTATAAATATTAATTTACAAAATGAACTCCATTTTTTAATTCATTAATTCTTAATTACCTTACTTTTAATTTTTTAACTTCTTCTAAATAATTTTATTTTTAGTAAAAAACATGGTTTTCATGAGACATGTAAGTTATATGATTATAATTATTTATGAATATAATGGATTTTCAAAAAACAATTATGTAATTAAATATTAATTTAATAAATAAATACATGTATTTGAAATATTTTCTTTGAACATATAGTTCATATGTCCAGAAATTTAATAATTAATTAAACTGTTACTTTAATTAATTAACTATTCAGGTCTTCTCATTGAATCTAGTATTTCATGGTAGATTATATTAATAATTGATTATAAATCCCCATACCTTCTATTTTTTTCTTATCAATAAATTTTTCCCATCATATATGTATTTACAATAATTTTATCATATAAAAAATTTAAGAAAAAATGTTATTTTTATAAAATTTGTTTTCCAGTGATTGAGTGTGTTCATTTTTGAAAATAAAATCTCAACTATTTAGAAACATTATTTGATAAAATGATTATTAAATTTTAAACAAGATGTATGAAAATATTTATAAGGTTCAATCTTAATTTCATTTGAATAATATTAACTTCTATGGTTAAAATTTCATTACAAACGTAAAAGTAAATTTGTGGAAAAAGTAAAATATTTTAAAAAAATTCTGTATAATAGTAAAATATAATTCAGAATGATTATATGACGTTAGGTTCTTCCCAAAATCTCTATATCCTCTTTTTTTTTAATTTGTTAGACATAGACCCTGAAGTGTATGTTTACATTATTAAAATTTAAGGGTTTTCTCCAAAACTGTACTTCCCTCCAATTATAAAAGGCTAACAATACAAACACTTCAAGACTCACATATACGTATAATTTATACTTTAAAACCTTTTAAAATTATTTTAAAATAAACCTATCACATTTTAAAAATCTTATCTTCTCCACTAATAAGAACAAGGACTTCATTTCCATAGAGACATCCCAAGAAAATTCATGGCATTGGCATGGGTTTTATCTACTACATATCTTTTCTTAATAATCATATTCATTAAAATATATTCTATACACCCTAATATACTCATATATTTATCATTTATATACATTAATTTCCCAATATTATGGTTAAAATCATTTTTTATTAATATAAACCATCCATTTAGAAAAAAATTATTGTTTCTGCATACATGCAGACTACCGCCACCACGAGAAACAAAATATATTTCAAATCACATCTAATAAATTATGGTTCCTTGAATACATTATTGAGTAATTATTCTTTTTATGGTATCATTACGATTTTGGTATGAAACATTGAAGAACCTATGAATGATATATTCAAAAAATAAACATCATTAAATAAATAGTTTAAAATAAACATCTTATGAAGAAAATAATTTGTGAAAATTATAAAATATTTTAATATACATTACTTATTAGTTTATTTAATTTTTTATATCACACAAATAATCACTAAATTAGAGAATTATTCATCTATTATAATAATAATGCAACAAAATAGCCACATAATCATTCATCAAATAATGGTATGTTCATGTTCATGATAGTTTAACAACCTACATGAAAAATTCTAGGAATTTGTATTATGAAGGACAATTGTTGCATCATTAAATTTATATTATGATATAAATGTGTAAATAATCATTTATTTTTTATTACATTGATATTATATAAATATTTAATTCATTAATTATGAAAACACCATTCAATCGAAAAGAATCACCAAAACATAGTTGTTATTGATTTAATCTTCAAGGATCAAGACTAAAAAACTAATGAAACGAATTTGATACATAATTATGATTCAGTTTTATAATTATCTAGATTTAACTCATAATGATTAAATTTCCAATAATAATGAATACAACCACCAAAATTATGAAACTACTATGAATTTTCAAAACAATATACTCTAAACAAGAAAAATAAATTCAGATAATATATATAATGACTATTTATGAAGCGTATAAATGAAAACTAATATTAGTGAGGTTATAAATTATATTAATAATACAACTATTTTTATATTACATGAAGCTAAACTATGTTCTGGGATGTCAGGATAAGAAGTAATTGTTTTCTGTCTCAAATTTTTCTCTTTGGGTAATGTTATATTTTATTATCCCATACTATCTCAGATACCATGGTATTCAGATACCCAAGCTATCACTAACATAGCCTCAATGTTGTTCCTGATCCCCATTGGTTGGATACTGTAATCTAGAATCATAAAAGAAATATAATTGTTAATGGGGTTTCCATATAAATTTTCTATGATGTAAATAAATATCAATATGCTCAAATAAAACTCCCAAAGGAGACAATACCGGAAGAACAAGATAAACAAAAAAGACATAATGAATACATCACTCCAATCCAAATGAATCAACAATAGAAAAAAAAATGTTTTTCATTCCCATATCTTGATCCTAAAAGATGTAAATCTACAAATTCATAAAGTAAATGTTAGGATGTGGGATTAAATACTAGTAGGGTCTCACCCAATGTTCAATAATAAGATTCCATAACAATTAAACTAGACCATTAATTCAATAAAAAATATGTATGGAAGTACTTTATTATATTTAAATAAGAATATTTTTTTTTGTTTTAAAATATTTAATCATTTCAAAAAAAATATTTTATAATTTTTTTTAACAATATAGTATATATAAATCAATATCCACGAGTAAAGAAGTTTCAAAATTAATGGAATATATATATATATATATATAATCAAAATAAGAAACATTTTCATATTACATGAGGTAAAATATATATAAGATATTTGATCATCACATATGTTAAATCAGTGATAACAACAATATGTGTACAAACAATTTCGAAACACTGGCCATAGAGGACTCATCATCCTTCCATCATAGATAAGATCTTACAAACTATTGTTTTATTAGAGTGTAAAGCATCAATCCATTTATAGGGTATTTTTATACTAGAATATTTTTCCAAAATATATATTTTCTACATATTCTCTCATATGCTTAATCAATCTACCAACAATGGGGTTCATGATCCTCAACCCAGTTGGTTAAGTATACATAAGTGCATCCACAAGACCCATGTTCAAAACCTAGTAGAGGCATATTTCCTGCTACTATAGTAGTAATTTAGAAGGTAATGTAGTAGTACTGTAGCATGTTGTACACTATGCGGGTAATGTAGCAGAACTGTACACTGTGTGGGTACAATATCCGGAACTGTAGAAGTTACTGTAGCAGGTACTATTCGATACTATAGTAGCAGAAACTCTTCACCTTGGGCCACTAGTTTGGTTATGGAGTATTTATGTCTTTTGGTCCACCCAGGCCTTCGGGTTAGTAGGGCATTCATGCCATTTTTAAGGCCTTTAGCCCACCTCAAGGCCTTTGGTCCACATGCAGTTGCATCATACACACTAAAAAAGGGAGGCCCTAGAAGAGGATTCAGAGCAGGTGACTCACCAGAGTAGATCCAAATGGATATTTTTAGAATGAGAGGGTATGGGTATGCCATCGGGACCAGCCTGTGCATTCATGGGAAGACTAGCCGGACTGCCATGAGAAGGTTGAGAGCTTCTATCATGATGCAGATGCTGGGGATGACAAGTTCCTTGTAGATAGTCTGGATAAATTCTCTAAGACCTTCAGGTCATGTAATATCCTAATCATACAATCCATGTAATCTCTGAGCCTACGGGCCTTGTAAGGGTTCCCCGTCATCTATTGAAAGGGTTTATCAAAAATCAATAAAAAATAAAGGCCTTCAGGCCATTTGGGATAATTTACCAATAATGGGAAAATTATTTCTAAAATTTTGGAAATGAAATTTTCCCATTACTAGTTCAATATGCCAATTTCACATTATGAACCCAAAGGTGGGGTCAAAATTAATTCATGAAATTTTCAAGATTAATCCATCTATATGATCTTTTTAAATAAATTTAATAAATTATTAAAAATTGTCAATTTTACAAATAAATTTTACAATATCCATCAAATTCATTTCAGATGCTAATTTCAAATTCCATTGGAATTCGGGTTCCCAAAAATTCATGCTTAGACAATTTCAAAATCCAATTATAATTGAATTAATTTTTCAAAATTTTATTCAAATAAATATAAAACTATAATGAAATTCAAGTGTTTATTAAATAAAAAAATATCAATGAAATATACCACCTTATTTATTAGAACACAATAACCAAAACACGACTCACCAACAAATAAAGAAGAAATATGAGATCTAAGAACTCAAACTAGAATCAGGAATCAACAACATGCTGGGTATATCCATAAATATTAAGATTTTATATCAAACTATAAATAGGATAGTTGAGATAAATGAAAGAGACATGGATACCTCTTACTTCAACAATGGATATTTCCCGGATATTTGACCAAACCAACAAATATTAGAATGGACATCGTTACAATCCCCAAAAATGAACCATTATAATCCAGGAATGGTAACTATTATTATAATAAAACTCAACTAGTCTCAAATGGTCATACCAAGCCCTCCCAAAATCAAGGAAACATGTATGGGGTATTTTCGAAAAAATGTATGTATCCCTCTCTTTCTGGCCTGCCATATGAAGATGGTATTCCATTCTCAAACGAACGTAAGATACAAATTCCTCTTGAAGGACCCTCCAAAATCAATAATTAATACATGGATATCTATTAGAGACTAAAGAATATTGTACACCATGAAAATGAATAATATCTATCGTATTGATATTTCCCATATTCGCAACTTTGGTTGTATCAAATATGTGTACAAGGTGAGGTGATTTGGTAAGACTATTGATTCAAACCAATATCAAATTTCTATTTCTATAGGTATTTTGAAACCTAACCACAATTTCAATAGATACCTCAACCCAATTATAATTTTTTATTGGATGTGGGTGAAGTAAACCTAAATCTCTCTTACGCTAAACATTAAAATATTGGTAGGTATAAAAATTAGAAAAAAATCATCAATATCTCATCTCATACCCAGCTACTAAAATCACTTCCACATATCATAGAACATATTTTTGGTTCCTGGGTGGACTTCCCATTATTAATTATCGAAATCTCTGATCATTACTTTTTTCATGGGAAGCCGTTGAAACCCGATTCTAAAAACATTTAATACCCTCTATGTTAAAAAAACTCAACAATAGTCTCCCCTCCATAAAGTGAGTTTCTAATTATATGAAATTCAATATCAATATATTGTTTCAGAAGCATCATCTTTATAGGTGAATAGGTCAACTAAACAATGGACAATACAATTTCAAACCATTTTTCCCAAACTTCTCTATGATAATCTGCAAATACATTAATCAAGTTCCACTCTTTTGATGGAACTGTCATGGCCAAGGTAAGAAGTTCCCTATATTGAGCATCTTCAATTACATTCCCTTTCACTAGGGTATAAGAAATATCAAAATCAAAGGAATGTAAGTAATCCAAATAGTGCCCCTAGTGTAGATTAAATTCATTTCATAGAAATATAACTCATGATCTTGGGGTCAGAATACAAGGTAAGTCTTTCTCTAATAATGTAATGCTGCTAACTCTTAAGAGCATACACCATAACTTCAATTTCAATGGAATGGGTCATATAATTATTCTTGTGTGTCCTATGATTACATGACTCATAAAAAAACGTGATCACCATATATATGAGAACATCCCAAACAAGAATATGTTATGTCATAGAAGACCATATAGCCCTGTATGGCCTTAAAAAGAGTCAAAACTGGTTAAGAATTCAAAAGAAAAATAATATGGATATAAGAACTATGTTAGTTCTCATTTGAAGAAAAAATAAATTTCTTCATAGTTAGATCATTTATCATAGAATGTAATTTCGATTATTCCTTTATAAACTAGTAATAATATCAATTTAGACCCAAGAATATCTGAATGTAGAAAAAATTTTGTTGTTTCTACCATTTCATAACTACATTCACTATGTCAAGATCAATTAAAACACCTTGTTGTGAGACAACATGTATTAATTGCGTCACTGCATGAATCCAAAAATCACATATTCATATCTGGGAATAATGTCATGGATTTCTCAACTATTTTAGAACTGGTCTCAGATGACGAACATGATCCTCCCCAGACTTTGATTAAACTAGGATGTCATCCAAAAAGACAACCACAAAATTATGATGATACTCATGCAAGATTATTTCAATTGAATACATAAAGACTATATGATTATTGGTTCTACAAAAAGGAATTGAAAGATACTCATAATAGAAAAACCTGTTTTAGAAGTAGGTTTTTATAATATTAGCCTAATTTATCCCCACTATTGATAATTTGATTGATGATCAAAATTTGAGATCTACATCACACCTTTTAGATGTTAAACAAATATTATAAATCCATGGAAACAATTACTTTTTTTATTGTTACTCGATTTAGTTTTCAGTAATAAAAAAATTGGGGATGTTCCCTTGCAGCATTCATAGCAAAAAGTACATGCTTCACCCAAGGTGACGCACTCAAGTGAATCAAGTGTTTCTTTATCAAATCATAAAAATGAGTATTCAACTCTTTAATATAAGCTAGGGCTACGTTGTAAGAAGGTATAAAAATTGTTTTAGTAGAAATAACTAAATTAATAAGAAAATATACCATTATTATTGATGAAAAAATAGAGGAGTTAGAAAAAAATATTGAAACTCATAAACAACTGGAGGGAGATAACCGCTCAAGGATTAACAATATAGATTAATTGGAAAAACTGATACTAATTTTCCAACTTTATGATAAAAAGGTTCAGCACTATTTTACATCAGGACTCATTATCAATGAATGATATAGAACACCCCAAAAGTCACATTAATGGTGACCCATCGAAGATTACAATCAATTTGAGATTTATTTAGCAATGGCCCAATCCATCCTCTTTATGAAATCAAGAGGATTATCACTGAGAATAAGAAAATTCCAGATAATGTTGATATCTGATAAAAAGAAAATGCAACCAGGACAATGAAGACTCTACTCTCTCTTCATTATGAGGGTTGTAGTTATATCCATAATTTGATGTAAAAAACGATAGGATGATTTATTAGATTCATAATAGGTGTTTATATAAATGATTTAGATTCACTAGAATTAAATGAAGAATTAACTAAAGATGAGTCTATATTCATGGTACCATCGATAGTTGATAGATTAGTATCTGCTTCCTATGGAGACTCTTCCACTATGTTAAGATGCTTTGTTCCAAATGCCTATTGTCAACATCATTTTTTTCAAAGAAATACTGATTTCACCATAGTAATTTTTGGTGTTAATGATTCAATTATACTACATGGGGTAGGAATGATATAAAATAACATGATCAAGTGTCTCAAACATCCACATGCGCTGAATATCATTGGTGCCTTAGTGAAAACCCATTTCAAATGCCCAAAATTTATACACGAGAAGAATGTTAATTGGACATTTCCAATCAAAGCAGGATTTCTATAAGATCCTTTCTATTGAGATACCACATGATGCTCATAAATTTTTCTATTCCCTTTATGGGAACTCATTGAACATCCACTAGGATAAAAACAAACTAATATAAAACCAAACATAATAAAAATATTATGTTTATCCAATAGTTCTATATCCATCACATCTCAATTAGAAGGGAGAATCACTAAGAAAACCTAATAATGAATATAAGGTCAAATTCCCATCTCAAACCATCGAGTCTTCATTTTCTCATTTTATAAAATATTAGGTGAAATGTGAAAAGATAAATGAATCTAATCCAATATTCATTCATGAACCTTTCACCCTTATCAAGTTTGAAAAACTATATATCCAAACTAGTATCCTAAAATCATGATATAACTGGTAAGTGAAAACTTATTTCAAGGAATTCCACTCTAAAACATCATGCTTATTCAACATAACTATGGAATCCCACCATCTCCCACTAGGTCCTTCTCACTTGAATGTGGAACATTTCACCATGATTGAATTAGTTGTCTACATTATGTAAAACAAAATATCAATACTTATCAACCAATCCCTTGCCTCTTGAGGATCGTTTATACCTTGGATACATTATGTATTTTCGCAAAGTAACTCCTGGGAGTGATTCTATAATCCTTCCATATGAGGTTACACAACTAGAGCCTGAATGTGGAATGATGCATTATCCAATCCCATAGCTTAGACATCATGCATAGTCACCTCAAATAGACTCTTTTCCTATGGGAGGATTCTTTACTTTGGTTCATAAATATCTTATTCTTGGATTCTATTCCCATATATTTTGAGATTCATGATTCTAGAAAACATCAACAATCAACATTGAAGACATCAAAATATTACTCAAAACAACTGAACAAGAGATATAGGGAAATTAATCACAAAAGGTAGATAAAAATATAAAAATTTATTCCTATACGAATAAAAAAAGAAAATTCTATAACTAATACTCAAGACTTATTTCCCAAACCTCCTAGGGTGACATTAGGCTCAATTTAATGAGAGCTGGTGGGGCACTCTGTCGCAACTAAATCTTATGTCTCGATATTATTTCTCAAATGCATATTTACATCAATGAAAAATTCTTAACCTCCATCTGAAATGTTTTATTCATGAACCATCCCTGATACCATGGTACATTGGTACCCAAGACGAATTAGAAAAATCCAAAAGGGAATTTTTGATCCCTATTTGATGGAGACTAGAACCTAGCATCATACAAGAAAAAAATATATTATTTTTCCCACATAAATTTTTAAAGAAAAAGATAAATATAATTATTCTCAAAGATTACTAACAAATTAGACAATACCATAAGAATATGATAAATGACCCATGGCCTAATAGACACAGAACTCCATGTAAAGTAATCTACAACAACCACAACCTCTATGTGGTACTCTACCCATGCTTGATTCTAGGTGAATGAAATATAAAAATTCCTAAAGGAAAAGGTTGGATGTGATATAAATCCCTATAAGGCCTTACTAATTACCCCATAATAAGATTACCAAAATAATATATGAAACTTTTCATTCAATTTTAAACAAAACATGTATAATATTACATTTCCATATTTAAATCAGAACATGATTTTCATTTCTAAATATGGGAACATTTAAAATAATGGATTAGATAAATATTTTGTTTAAAAATATATATATTAATCTACAGGCATGAGTAATGATATTTCAAAATCTATGGTATATATATATATATATCAAGAATTCATAATAAAAAACACGGTCATATATAATGAGGAATGATAGTTCCAAGCTATGAAATCCTCACAAATATCATATTGGTGATAATAGTGTTACGTGTGAAAATGATCCTCAAACACCAGCCAAAAAGGACACATCAAAATCTCATCAGATACAAGAAATTCTATACTGGAATTTTGTTAGAGTTGTAAATTATCAATAAATTTCTATAAAAATACCATCCTAAAATGTTTGTCCCAAAAAATGCACTAGCTACCCTATATCAGATGTGGTCAATCAATCAATCAAAAATGGGAAAATTATTTCAAAACTATTAATAATACAATTTCACAATTTCAAGTTTCAATATGCCAATTTAACATTTAAAACCAAAAAATGTGGTTTTAATAAATTTATTTATTTTTTCAATATATATAAACAATTGTTGGTTCTTATTAGATCAATTTCAACCAGTTTTCTCAAAATTAAATTCCATTAATCGTTTTCCCAGTTTATTTCAAATTCAAAAAACACCAGAATTTGAAAATCAATTTGAAGTGTGGGGTTTTCACCCAAATTTATTACATTCCAATTTCAAATTTAAATTAATAATGTATTTGATTATCGTAATTTAATTGATTTCAATACAAATTAATCAATAAATTCAAGGGTTTATTAAATAAAAAAAATCAATGTAACCACCAACCTATTTTAGGAGAACACAACGCCCACAACGAGGCCCATCACTGAATAACGAAGGTCCATTAAATCTAGGAACTCGATCAAGAATAATGATTAAAAACATAGGGTTTTGATCCATCAATATAAAGTTGTTATATTGAACTCCAAAAAATATAATAGTTTGAAATATAAATATAGGGAGAGCACTAACCTAGAGTTATGCACCAAAACCAACCCAAAAAAATTCACCGAACAAATGATCCCTTGGGATTGGATATAAATAAAATCAACTAGGAGTGGCACCAGGTCTAGTAGGAAGATCTGTAAGATGTAACAAGAGTAATTAAGAAAAACTGACTAATTTAAAATTCTCTTATGGGATTTTATAGGGCGTGTAACCAAATTACACATCGTGTAATTTTAGAATCCCATATACACTAAATAAACCATTTACCTTTATTTAAAAATAAATTTTTGAATATTTAAAAAGTTTATAAACTATTCAATGAGTGTAACATTCCATTATGTGTAGAAATTTATTGATACTTTCTTTTCGATGATTACATATAGTGTAACCATGTTACATTGTGTGTAAATCCCTAGCAGACAACAATAAAATACAATTTTTTGGTTAAAATTAAAAAAAAATCATATAAAATACCCATTATAGGTATCCTCCCAATTATTTCTCAACCTTATTTAATGAATAGAAAAGGAAACCCACAACCAAGGTTTAAAATATTTCTAATAGAAATGTAATAGTGTGTTACAACAATGCCCTAAATTTACTTCAGGTGGTTTATATATATTACTGATTTGCAATTATATAACATGAATTTACATTATTCATTAGATATTTAAATCAATTTTAATCTCTCTATTTGATATTTTTATTGAATTTATACCAATGTCATATCTCAGGTTTCCCATATCAATTTCAATTATTTAGGACCCATCTATTATTCCCCAAATATTTTATATTTTTGATCGTATAAAGTTCCATGGAATACGTTTTATTAAATTACTCATGGAATTTATTGGATTTAATATTCTATATTGTTATCTATATCTCTTAATATTTTGATTCAAGAGCAATCAAAATCATTTTAAAACATAATATTTTTCTTATTAGAAAAACCACCAATAATTTTGGTAATGTAAATTTGTTTGTTTTCCTAAAAAATAAAAATTTAACCAAATATAATCAAGTCGATAATACTATAGAATAGATTCACCTATGGGTAGCCATGCTGAAATGTTTTGGTGGATTGTTGGCTCAATCATCACTAAGTTAAACAATGAGTGAGCTTATGACTACAGATATGGTGAGGCACTTCAATGGGATATGCTTTATAATATTCATATTCTCTTTAAGAACCATAATAAAGGATTTTAGCACTATGTCCTAGGTATCAAACCAATTAAATCTATTTAATTACATTAAAATCTCCCACGTAACCCAACTAATTTAAAGAAACCTCGTCATTATACTTACTTCATAAGGGAACATCATGTAACACTGGAGATACCCGATGACACCTTTCATTAACTATAAAAACTTCATCCAATGCTCGAGTGTCCTTGTGAACATCATGTAACTATAGTAACCAATACTAGGCCCAACAACCATATGATTATAGGATGAAGAACTAATTCCTAGGAGTATTCTTAGTAAATCCATATTATACTTGGAATATAGTCTATTTATAGGTGCATAACCCTATGAAATCGAATAGTAATTATAATACAACAAATTTTTACGGGGATATCCCTAGGTAATCCAATAAAATAACACATACATCCAATTACTACAGAGTTGAAAATTGGAAATCCATATAAATTAGGAATACTAGATAGATACTGGTAATTTCATGGGAATCCAAAAGTCATCAATCCTCGTAACTGAATCCAAGGTAGTAAATTGGGAATTTCATGTATTAGGTGTATCAATGAAATCATAGGGAGTATCATAGGAATCATATTAAGGGGGAAAATATCTTCCTCATGATGTCTCAAACAAAATATCCCAATGGAAAAGCACCCACCTAAATATATCTTATATAAATTCCGACACAAGATGATTCCAAGGAGGGGATCCTAGATAATCTTGAGTTATTAGGTAAAACTAGAATGAATGGAGAACATCCAAGGAATTCTGTATTAGTTGTAATAAAACTAAATCTATGGATAATTTCAAATGAATTCCATATTAATAGGAATATAATAAAGATCATACGAATTTTTGGAATCCCATACACGTGTGTGTTTGTATGTAAATTAGATAAAAAATCTCTTCTCATGAAACCATATCTCACTACAAATTAATGTTTCTAGGTGACACCCATAATTGTCACTATTCACTCCTACACACACCCTATCAGGCGTTGTTATATCAATTGGGATCCCATCATGTCCCATAGTATCATATAATTAATATAATCTGCATGGGTTCCCTTATGTAATTCACATTTATTTGGTTCATCCTATTATTCTTATGGAATATTATTCTTAGAAACTATTAAGAAAACAACATGAAATCTCTGAACAAAAAGGACAATCCTTATTATAATTAATCATAATAAATGGAAAAATATGTGCCTCTCCACCTAGGTCATATTAGGTTAGTCCTTTCAGTCAACCTATCTAGAATCTACCAAGGGAATAACCAAACAAGTAATCAAATCCATTCTCATCTCAACTAGTTCAAAGGCATAATGGAATCTGAAGGTTCCCACATGGCTAATCCATATCCACCTTTCTCAAATCATCACCCACATTTACATCGATTTCACGGAGGGAACCAGTCAAAAGGGATGATAAATAATTAATTCCATTTATTTAATGAATTTTTTACACTCATCAGGGATTATAGACGTCAAGACATCCATTTATAACCATGGACTTATCCATTGGTAACCAAGGCATCATGTAAATTCATTAGGTTTCTTCATATCCCATGGAATGTTTTTCAATTATGAAATTTTTTTTAAATAAAGGTATCCATTTAGCTAAAATTTAAAATCACAAATTGTAGCATGATAATTTATCACACATATTTAAATAAAATTTATTTACCATAGGGAATTTTCTGAGCCCACCAACCATATAAAAGTCCATTTTTTTATGTGTGTCCAAACTAATCTATCACAAGATTTTCCAAGACCAACTGACCATATCTCATCATATTGAGGATTATCTGAAGATATAATATCCATATCAAATACTTAAATAAATTTCTATTTAAATAATTTTTTTTAATAAAACAAATATAATGCCTAAAACTCATAGGTATCACCCAATAACTTAAATCATGAGTAATGGGTTGTAATCTACTATGACACTCACCAAAAACTAATCCACGCAAAATCCCCATAAATTTACAATAATTAATTTGACTAATTAATAAAATTAATTTAAAAATGCTAAAAATATTTAAATGAAGATGTACCACCAAAAAAATGTAGATAAAAATCAGGTGTTCAATGTCTTCAGATCCCCTAAAGTCACAAAGATCAAAATCCCCATCATATAATATTATTTCCATCATGCCTTGGTAGAAATTTTCAATCACCATAATCCAAACCATAATTTAATAAATGTAAATCAACAATTATGAAAAATGGGGAAGGTAATATATGATTTCAACTTAAATTGTAGTATAAAATCACATAGAAGCACCCCAATCAATTGGGGGAGATGGAGGAGGAAGGGGGTAGTAAGAAGAAAATTGGCCACCCGACATCACCCATTTTCCCTAAAATACTAAGAAACCTTAGCCTGAATAATTTGGATTTTGAACTACTAAATAAAAAACCAACCTATGTCATAAAAAGTATATATGGGTCATAATATGATACGATACCTTACCCTTAATATTTATGACACGAACTTGGAGGTTGCGTCATGAACACTACAATAAGTGGGATTAGTTATTGGCATGGCCCTATCATGGTGTGATCTCACTAGATTGTATCATGGAACACATCAATTCGATGATACTAACGCCATTATTGTTTTCATTGGGTGACCAAGGTGTTCAAGCATGATTGAAAGTGGGTGAAAAATTCCAACAAGGCCACACCACCATTGAATAAAGCTTCTCAAGAACCAATTATACCTCTCTAACCTTGATCCATGTATATGAACATCATCAAGGGAATTATCAATAGTTTTATTCCCTATATTAATATTATTTCTCAAAATGTACCTATAAAAAATACATCAAATTCCCTAAATAATTCAATAATCAAATAGGAACATGGTTTTACAACTTATAGACTATAGATCTTTCTATCCCTAAGAAGCACCAGTGGCCCTTATTCTGAAATAATAACCTATATGTAATAATTCAGGGTCAAATTTTTCATGTTACACTATTGAATGACAACTACCAATGCAGTAAAAAATCCAATCATGAGTCACATTATTTAACAAAACTGAATCCACCACTTTTCACTATCATTGAAACATAGAGACAATACTAAATGAAACCATTATAACTATATACATTAGTGTTTCGTTAATAAATTCACATATAGAATTACGGTGATCGACACCATAACAATCAACTCATAAGGAAATATTATGGGTCATGATTCTCTGTATTATCAGAATCTCATAAAATTTATATATAGTAAACTTTCTCACATGGGGTGGCTTTCAACTCAGTAAATGAAAAACATTAAGAAAAAATTAATTGGAAATAATCTAGAAGACTACTCTTAGAAACTCATGATTTAACTCAACAATTAACCATATCACCGCTTAATCAAAATATCTTACCTCATGAAGGCATCCTAAGAGAATCCAAGTATTCACAACAAATCCCAAACATGATAGTCAGTGTAATTTCAGATTTTTTACTCGAAAAATTGAATACATCACAATAATATTATTTAATAATCAATTAATATTCAAACTAACACAATAACATAACATATGAAAGGCATACTAATACAAGTTCCAATGCATTGAATCTACCCGAAACCACCTTCTCGGAACAAATATGGAATTCTCTATCAAAACCCTTGGAAATTTGTTTTTTCACTCACTTAATTTCTAATTCCACCATGTTTGTGTATCTATTGGGATCATCGAAAACATGATCCAACCTGTATGGGAGGAATACCTACAATAAATTCAATTTATCATTCATCATATTTAAATTTGGGAAAATATTTCCTCTTTAAAACATGAGTGCTTACTTGAATCAACAGCCACCACTATTCTCAACTCACTATGAATGATATCATCGACACACACTAAATTTCCATCAATTATGATGGTCACACCCCGATATCAAATTATTCAGTCCCGACCCTATAGATTAACTTATACCTCTTCATGATTAGAACCTCAATAGGTTCAATCATAGTAACCCCTGAGATTTTATGAGAAATATTCCTTTTAATTTATTTAATGTCTTGTTTTATATGATACACCATGTTTAGCTTGTGATATACACAACACCGTATTATCTTTTATTATACACAAACACTATTTTTGTCTTGTGTTTCACTCAAGAGCAACCTTCGTCAATAGCTTGTGTTGTACGCAATACTGAGTTTCACTAAACAATGATTTATTATTATAATATTATTATGAACTAGCCATTATGAATAGTATTACCAATATTTTTAATTTTCTTACATTATCATTCATCTTAAACTTATTCAAGAACATGGAAGGAGAACAAAGAAAAATTTTCGGGTTAAATAAGTATTTTTCAAAAAATGCAGTTTTGTCTCCTTTTGATGGAGCACCAACTTTAAATCTAGTTTTTGACGCCTTTATAAGTTCAATTTTACAAAATAAATTTATTAATTTCAAAAAGGATATAAAAATTTAATTTGTATAATTTTTTAATGTTTTCTGTTAACTTTTATATTTTGATTAATAGTAAGAGTACACTAAATTTTAATTAAAAACAACTTTTTCCATCAAGGAAATTTATATGGTTAAATTATAATATTGAATGGTTTTAATATATAAATAGAATATATTTTACCATTTAATATTATTTTTTTCATTATCAATAATTTTACATTTAATTCATAGGTAAAAACATTTCAATCTTTTGCAATATTTTATCTTTTAAAACATGTTTTCTCAACCGCGGGATTAATTTTATATTAAATACTACAACTTCTGTGTTTTGAATTTGGAAAAATGGATTCCATATTTGGAATCAGTGGATCCAAATTATGCTAATATGATACTTTTTATTTTTAGGAATTATGAATAGTAACTACAGAAAATTTTATTTACCATAGTTAAAGGTAAATCAGGCAATTAAGTGTAAAAATAATATTATAAAATTACCCTAACACCTGAAAATATTTTATTTGATGAATAAAAGTTTACCCATATTTCCTATAGGTTGTAATATATTGATTTCATGGACTTTTGACCCTGCAAATGCTGTAATTAGTATTAAAACCAATGAAAGTGATGACATGTCACTCTCTTATATCTTATAAGTGTAATAATTTTAATTTAGTTATAAAATTCATAAAACGTCAAAAATAAATAGTATCAAATAATCTAATACAATTATCTAAATCATATGAATTTATTAAAAATATTTAGGGATTAAATAATTATTATTATTGATGACACACTAGTGATGTATAAATTATTTTATAGATTTAAATATCAAATAAATAGTTTTAAAAATATTAAAATAAATATTATATGAACTATTTAATTTGATACACTAAATTTATAGATAAATATGATATGTTTTGAAACTATTAAATATTTTGGTTGGAATATATCCTCTGTCTGGATTTTATTTAAATTCAAATAAAAGACTAGTGACAAAATTGATACTATTGTTATTTTATAAAAATAAAATATTATTAAATAGTTTAAAAATCACAAAATTATTAAAAAATTATAAATTGAAATTTATATGGTCTAAAATTTCATAACATACCCAATTATGGATAATTAACAACACATAAGTAAGTATTTATAACAATTTAGAATTTAGAATCTTATTACCACAAATAAAATTAAATAGAATAAATAAGGATAAAACAAAATGATAAGGTTTAAAATAAATTCCAAAAATGTATAAATTTTATTATCTATTGATATCACAACCCTATATCATCTGAGCCTCTAATTTGAGTCATTTTAAGAGTTTTTTTTTGGGGTTTGATTTTATTATAAATTAATATTTTTGAAGTTTCCAAAAGTGCCCCTCACTTCTCTTATAAAAGGGCACATCATCAATCTCCTCATCACAACATTTTTAGCATTAAATCTGGCCCAAAGCCACCCAATTTCCCTTATAGAAATCCCTAGAATCATAATAGAGGTCTGGGTATTCTCAAAAGACAAACTTTAGTACCTTAAGAGGAAATTCAAAGGAAGTGCGTCGAAGAAGAGGTAATCTCTTTTACCGATTCTTTCAAGTTTCTTTATTCTTGTACTTCCTTTCACATAGTTGTTTCATTTTAAAGTAATAAAATCAGTATAAATAATATACTGATATGTTATTATAAATATGAAACAACCAAATTTCAACTTCTATCCATCCTACAAAAAATGAAATCACCGCGGGTGCATATGTACAAAATACCGTCTCCACGCCGTGGTGTAATATGTTTTTTCACCACCACCATACAAGGAAGGTTATAATGGTGTAAATAATAACTATATATGATTATTATAACATAATAATAATTCTGATATATTATATCCTTCACTCTAATTCCATTCAATAATTATGGGAATGATATCATCGCTCGTGCGTACAAACGGATTACCGTCTCTACGAGGCGATGAGATTCTTTCTCCATGTTAACCATTCAAGAGTGAATATAAAGTATATATAATAAGTAATAATGAAATATATCATATACTAATTCTACTAGTTTTATTCATATATATATGTCATCCACTTACTACCATTCAAGTCAATAAAGAAAGGAACACAGCGTTTATGCGTATGTACGACCTACCATCTTCATGAACGGTGTATTTCATTTAATTTATCTATCTATTATATATATATATATAATGAATATATATATATATATTATATAAATTATGATTTACATTCTGGAAGTATGTAAATCATGATAATATTAATAATATCAAGAACTACAAGTCCAAACATATACGATAAATGAAACGATTATTACCCAAAATGTTGGCTTAACATGGAATTGAAAAATGAACAAATAATATAAATACCAAAGGGAATCATATTAGATATCATTAATATTATTATGGTTCTTGAAAAATTTTAATAATATGATTAAACAAGCTATACATGAGTCTTGAACACATATAAAAGAAGTTGGACATAAGGTAAGAGATAATTATTCGAATCTCTTTCTTATCCGAGATTGTTTATTCGTAAGTATTTAATGGGGTTTTATTTTTATTCCATATCCATGTTTTATAAAAATTTATTCATAAATTGTTTACTATTTTTCCATTTATGTTTAATTTAATTATTACCCCCTTTTGACTTTTACTATGTAGCATGGATGGAATCATTCTTTTTTTACCATATGAGGTACTTTTTAAAATTTCTGGAAAAAGTTTAAGAAGAATGCTTTTTAAATTACATGGCATGAATGGGTTCATAACACCTTATTTAAATGAATATTATTATAATTGATTTCATAATTATTTTCAAGAGTATCTTCTTCTTTTAAAATTAGATGGAATTTTGTGAAAAAAAATGATTTTGAAGAAGAATGGATATTTTTTCAAGAATTCATTTCAAGTTTTTTATCAAAAATATTTCCCATATAAGATGTCATTATTTAGTATGATTATGTTTCAGGTATAATTTCTCTATTACTTACATGGTTTGATTTTTTTTATGATGAATTGATATCCATTTTTTTATATGGATTATGTTATGATGGGATGATTTTTATGAAACCCATTTTATTCTTTGGGTTATGATGAATGATTTATGTTTATTCTGTAGTACATGTAGGAATTATTTAATTATGAGATGGGTGGGACCTATATCTCTCTCCATTTAATTTGGTAAATATTTATATCTCACGAGATAGACATGGATAGAATGATAAGAAAAATCTGGTTCAGTAATACAGGGCTAGAACGGCAAGTAAACCAGATTTAGTAATGGAATTTGTCCACTATGATGGTCTTGGTAGCAATGTCATGGCTAATATGGAAATAATATCATGTGATTAATGGCTTCCCACAATTACATGTTTTATTCCCATGATATTTGATCATAATTAATGTTCCTTTTGGATCTATGACTTATGTACTGTGAAGATTTATGTCATTAGAAATGTTTCATGTTCATGTTTTTCTGTTCAAATGTTTATGGATTGTTTGATGTTACCTATGTTTACCCTTACTGAGCATTTGAGATCACCATTTATAAGTTTTATTTTCCCCTGTATATAAATAATGTTTTTAGGTATGAATCAAAAGTGTAATATCTTTATGTGAGATGTTTAAGATCTTTAACCTTGATTAGATGTTTATGTTCCGAGTTTCCAAAGACATTAAACTACTTCGGTCATTGGGTGTCTATTGTTTTTATGTATTATGTATTCAAAAAAATTAATATAATGTCTTTGTACCTCAATCTTTGGGTATCTACAGTTGTTATCAGAGGAAAGGATTAATTAACCTTTGCAAATTAGGATACAAAGTCTTTAGTGAGATCCCTAGAGATATTTCTAAGGTATGTATAGGGATGTCGGTAAGGTTAAGTATAAGTATAGGTTACATTCTGAGAATTATTATAATGATCATGAATAACCTAGGATTAAACCTAAGATGTCATATATTGAATGTACTCCCCTTGATTATGTTGATTTTCTAATATGATTTTTTCCTCTCACACTATTCTTTTTGGGTTTCAGATAATGGCTGGAACACAAAGGAACCATGTTAATGATTAATGCACTAGGAAATGCAATGATTGTCTTTATAAACAACCAAATGTTATGGGAAATGGAGTGAAAAATAGTTTTTCCATACTTACACAAGCTATGAATCATTCTAGAATTCCAAATGAGTAGATAAGGGTACAATATTCTATTGAGTCCTTCATGAGGCAACGTCCACCTACTTTCAGTGGGTCTTCTGATTCACTTGTGGCTAAACAATGAATCAGTACCGTTGAAAAGATATTTTCCATATTTTCTATTCATAACATGAAAAATTCATTTTGGTTGTTTACCATTTAGAAGGTGAAGCAAATGAGTGGTGGACTCTAATTAAGAATACAATGCCCGAAGATGAAATTGAATCCATAGAGTGTGATGAGTTCAACAATTTTTTTCAAAAAGTACTTCCCACACATTCTTTGAAAAAAAGAAGGAAATGGAGTTACTTGAGCTTAGGAAAAGGATGATTAATCTGTTGGTATATAAGAGGCGAATTTTACAAGGCTTTCAAGGTATGAATCTGGAATTATTATCCAACCTAAAAGTAATGTTGATCGATTCTTTAGTGGCTTAAAACCAAGTCTTTTATGGGATTAGCGATAAGAGACTTCAGTAGCTATGAAGAAATTGTGTGTTCTTCTATCATGGTAGAATTGGAAGTTGGTGTTACATATCTATCTCATGGTTTTGACAAGAAACGAAATATGGAGTTCAAGGAAATTCCTCAAAACAATGGTGAAAATGAGAAAAATGTTTCGTTATGCTCAAAGTGTGGAAGGAACCATAGTGGATATTGTCTTAAACAGACTAGAAAATGATTTAAGTGTTGAAAAGAATGGCAACGAGCAGCTCAGTGTCGATGTAATGAAAGAGAGTTTCTAATGATTTGAATAGAGAAACGACTGTAGAGAAAACACCACCAACACTTCAATGCTACAAGTGCAAAGAAATGGGGAATTATGCTAACAAATGCCCCAATCCAAGGGTTAATGATGATAGAAATAAACAACCTCTTAAGGAAAAGAACAAAGGGAAGTCACATGCGATCACAATTGATGATGTTGAGTATGGAAATGATGTGGTGGAATGATTAAGTGTTTATGTAATGGGATTCCAAAATAATGTTATGGAATATCATTTATAGTAACGTGGAATATTGGAATTTCTATGTACTGGTTTATTGTGGTTTTCAATAATTTTATGGTACCTATAAACATGAAAAGTTATTGAAATATTTTTAGAAAGAGAATTATATTATTATAAAGAAGGGATAAGGAGAAAATAATATGTCTGATAGTATTAATAAGCTCATGACTGATATAAGGAAAAAGTGACATCATGGTTTGAATATATAGAAAATTTGGGATTTTGTTATATAGAAAGAGTTTACTTTTGATATAATTAATGTTTTAACAAATGATCAATGGGTATTAATTTTTCAAGAGAATAATTGAATAAGTTATTCACATTTTAGGAATATGACCAACAAAATATATCTTATGATATATGGGGGATAAATGATTGTAATCACATGCTTTGTATATGACCGCTCTAGTAATATTTTACTTTATACTATGAGATTCGATAGAAGTATTTAGAATAAGCCTAAAGAATGGAATGGATTAAGTTGTACATCAGATAGTATTTTTTAAGGCTAAAACTTTTTGATATTATTTCTGAAATGTTATAATAGTATAGTTTTAGAAAAAGGACAACCCGTAGGACGATCGACAACTCGTCGCGTCGGACAAGGATGCGGGAATCAAACCCACAACTGAACTGTGACATGCCTTTATCACATACCACTAGCCTACAATAAGTCCCTGGTTAGTAGAAATTAGTTTTATTTTATTATGTGGTGTGATAGTTGAAGTATAAGTCCATTTTTTGAATCTTGTACTGTTAATATCACCATAGATGAACCTATATATTTTTGATAACTTTTGATAACCTTTTATTTGAGTTAGATGGATTTACCCATCATTCTATCAAATGATATACTAACACTTCATGGAAGAAAATTCAACTTCATTTCTTTAAGATATGAAGTGGTAATTTTTCAATGAATGACCAACGGTGAGATTGTACAAAAACAAGTAAGTATTTCTTCAAATTCAAAATCTTCAACTTTATGGAAATGAACATGAAATCAAAAAAAATATTCCTAGTACCCTCATATCCGATGAATAATATGGTACCTTAGATCATAAAAAATTTATGGCTCTGCGATTGTTTGGTAATTCATAGTCATGTTCTCTACCACTCTCTATATGATCATGATGGTTAGATTTCTCTTCCTTATCCATATTTTCACCTATGTTCTCTTATGTGGAAACCTAGTGATGAGTTAATTTGGGTAACCGTTAAATTTCATACTTTAATTTTTATAATTATTTTTTAGTATTCCTTTTTACAATTTGTATTTCTATGAATAAAACATTCATGTATTAAATTATTAATAACCCCGACGAATTTCGAGTGTGAAATTCATTTTAATGGGGGTAGAATGTAACACCCCAAGATTTTATGAGAATTATTGTTTTAATTTCCTTGATGTCTTGTGTTTTATGCTACACCAAGATTAGATTTTTCTATACGCAATACCTTATTAGTTTTTAGTATACACAAACACTATTTTTGGCTTGTGTTGCATGCAAGAGCGACCTTCCTCAATAGCTTGTGTTGTACGCAATATCGGGTTCCACTAAACAATGATATATTGTTATAATATTATTATGAACTAGCCGTTATGAATTGTATTAACCAAATTTTGAGTTTGATAATAGTATCATTTATTTTACACATATTCTAGAACATGTTATGAGAACAAAATAAATGTTTCGGGTTGAATACGTATTTTTCCAAAAAAATATAGGTTTGACAGCTTTTGATGGTACACCAACTATAAATCTAATTTTTTACATGTTGATAAGATCAATTTGTCAAAATTAAATTATTCATTTTAAATATAATATTAATAATTAACTTTGGATAATTTTTTACTGTTTTTCTGTTTAGTTTCATATTTTGATGAATATTAAGAATACAATAAATTTTAATTAAAAATAACTTTTTTCATCAAGATATTTTATATGGTTAAATTATAATATTGAATGGTTTTAACGTATAAATAGAATAAATTTTAATAGTTAATAATACGTATGTCATTATCATTAATTTTATATTTAATTCATAGGTAAAAACATTTCAATCTTTTTCAATGTTTTAAATTTTGAAACATATTTTCTCAACTGAAAGAATAAATTTAAATTGAATACTACATATTATGTGTTTTGAATTTGGAAAAATCGATTCCATATTTTGAATCAGTAGGTCCAAATTATCTTAATAGGATAGTTTTCATTTTTATGCCTTATGAATAGTAACTATGGTAAATTGTAATTACCCTAATTAAGGGAAATTAGGAAATTAAAGGTAAAAATAATGTTATAAAATTACCTAAACACCTGCCAAAATTTTATTGGATGAAGAAAAGTTGACTCATATCTCTTAAGGGTTGGAATAGATTCATTTCATGGACTTTTGACCATGAAAATGATGTAATGATTATTAAAACCAAAGAAAGTGACAACATGTCACTCTCTTATATCTTATAAGTGTAATAATTTTAATTTATTGAGAAACTACATAAAACTTCAAACATAAATAGTATCTATAAATTTAATAAAACTATTATACATCTAGTAAATTTATTGATAAATTTTATGGATTAAATAATTTTCATTAATGATGACACAATAGTGATGTACAAATTATATTATTGATTGAAATATGAAATAAATGGTTTTAAAAATATTAAAATAAATATTATATGAACTATTTAATATGGTCCAAGAATTTTATAGATATATATGATATTTTATTAATATATTAAATATTTTTGATTGAATATATCCTATGGTTGGATTTTATTTAAATTCAAATAAATGACTAATGGTAAAATTGACACAATTGTTATTTTATAAAAATAACATATTAATAAATTATTTAAAAATGACAATATTATTTAAGAATAATAAATTTAAATTTATGTGTTCTAAAATTTCATAAATTATCCAATTATGGAAAATTCACAACAAATAAGTAAGTATTTATAACAATTTAGAATTTAGAATTTTATTACCATAAATAAAATTAAATAGGCTAAATAAGGATAAAACAAAATTATAAGGTTTAAAATTAATTCCAAAAAATGTATAAATTTTATTGACTGATGAGATTAACATAAAATCTCATATCATCTATGAATTTGAGTCATTTTGGAAGTTTTTATGTGGGGTTTGAGTTTATTATAATTCAATTTTTTTGAGGATTCCAAAAATACCCCTCTCTTCTCTTATAAAAGGGCACCTCATCCCTCTCGTCCTCAAACCATTTTGAGCCTTAAATCACTGCCAAACCGTACTCAGTTCCCTTCTCCACTTCACTAGAAACATAATAGAGGTCCTCGTCTTCTCAAAAGACCATCGTTTTCACCTTAAGAGGAAGTTTAAAGGAAGTGCGTCGAAGAAGAGGTGATCTCTTCTACCAATTCTTTCAAGTTTCTTAATTCCTATAGTTTCTATTAATTAGTTGTTTCATTATAAAGTAATAACATTAGTATAACTTATATACTGATTTGTTATTATAACTATG
This sequence comes from Viscum album, assembly GCA_963277665.1. NCBI lineage: Eukaryota > Viridiplantae > Streptophyta > Magnoliopsida > Santalales > Viscaceae > Viscum > Viscum album. Next base: position 1,752,068,909 of record OY728128.1, read on the forward strand.
AAACAACCCTATTTCACCTTCTTTCCATCCTACGAAAAATGAAATCACCGCGCATGTGTACTTATGGAATACCATCACCACGTTGTGGTGTAATCTGTTTTTCCACCACCACCATACAAGGATGGGAATAATGGTGGAAATAATAACAATATATGATTATTATAACATAATAATAATTCTAAGATATTATATCATCCACTCCAATTCCATTCATTAATTATGGGAACGAGATCATCACTCGTTCGTACATACGGATTACAGTCTCCACGATGCGATGAGATTCATTCTCAATGTTAACCATTAAAGAATGATTATAATGTATATATAATAAGTAATCATGAAATATATGACATAATAATGCTACTGTATTTATGTATATATATTTTTTATCAACTTACTTCCATTCAAGTCAATAAGGAAAGAAAAACATTGTTCAAGCATACGTACGACCTACCCTCTCCATGAACGGTGTATTTCATTTCATTTATCTTTCTAATGTATATATATATAATGAATATATGTGATATATAATTCATTTTTTACAATCTAGAAGTAATGAAATCATTATATATGTAATAATATCCAGAGCAACAAGTCCAAACACGTATGATAAATGAAACGATTATTACCGAAAACGTTGCTTTAACATGGAATTGACAAATGAACGAATAATATAAAGAACTAAGTCAATGATATATGATATCATAAATATTATTATGGTTATTTTACAAGTTAACAATATGTTTAAACCCACTATACTGGAGTCTCAGACACATATGGAAGAAATTGGACATAAGTTAATGGATAATTATTCCAATCTCGTTCCTATCCGAGATTAATGATTCATAAGTATTTACTGGGGTTATATTTATCATCCATGTCCTAGTTTTATAATTGTTTTAAATAAAGTGTTTAATATTCTTCAATTTATGTTTAAAGTCATGTTTACCCCTTTTTGACTTTTACTATGTAGTATGGAATAAATCTTTCTTTTGTTTACCATTCGAGTTACTTTTTTACTTTTCCGGCAAAAGTACAAGAAGATTGTTTTTTTAAATTATACGGCATGAATAGATGTACACTACGATACTATCTCGGTCTCACTAAAACCTAACAGGTGTGAACTCAGATACAATGTAATTATATTACCCAAATCACACTTCCATGTGTCATTAATTATAAATTATCGCATACCCACCTTAGTAAATGAGCATTATATTTTACATGTCAATCTAATCTATACGGAAGCACCATCAATGACCCTCTAAAAAATCATTTATTTCACCTATTATTCTATCTAACATAGATCACCCATAAACCCCGGTATTATTCGTAAAATATAAGCATATAACCATGATATATCCATCATTAATTAGGGAATCTATATTTGAAACTCTAAATCTTATCAAGGAACATAAATAAAACATATGGGTTATTAATCCTTCCAATGTATTATGATAAACATAACCACTCATACCAAATCAACTCAGGTTATTTTCATCACCTAAGCCAATGAATCACAATAAGTAAACAATACACTTGGTAGAACCTCTTGTGTTCTAATATCATAACTTGTAGAATATATCGATGATTATTTCCCCTAATTGACTAATAGTAAATGATAACCACACACTCAAACTACCGACATATATATATATATAATTACATATAATCCATAATACCCATATCCCTAATACCCTAATTTTTATGTCATGGGAAATTTACTCTCTCGCAAAACCTACAAAACTTATCTTTCATAATCCCAAACTCACAAGCAACACCTCTCTATTCCCATATCAAATATTCTGAGGAAAATAACATTCCAAAACCCCTTATAGGCCCTCACATATAAATAAATTTTAATGAATAATATTTTAAATCATCATCTTTATCGGGAATATATCATCATCGAAAATCTATGTATGAGAGTAAACCCTTGAGAATCAAGATCAAATCTAGGTACATATATATTAGAAACATCCTTAACTATCTATTTATAGTATTCCGAATAATATAGTTTATTTATTTAGAGTACCACAAAGAATATATATTAGAAAACACCTAACATGTTTTTTTGAAAATGATTAAGAGAACATATTTTCTTATCGGAATGAGTAACATAATTACCCACTAGGGTTTTATCATGAATGAATTATATGATTACACCCACATACTAGGGTCAATATACATCCTATATAAGAGGAACTTTATATTCATCATAATCAAATAAAATACATTAAAATGATATATATTCCATGCCATTAAATAAATATATAATAGATTAGATGAGTAAAATTACACAAATTTGTTATTTGAGAAAATGACGTATAAGTTATTGGTATCACTTTAAAGATATGAACTATTTTACACTAGTGATTTCAATCTCGAGAAAGTATATCTTTTTCATATGAATACTATATTCCCAATATTATTAATGTGCACAGGAATATTTCCAACAAGGAAAGAGCCAAAACCCAAAAACCCAAAAACCCAAAAATAATTAATCCATGAAACTAATTATATCACACTATGTGAAACCATACCCCCGAAAAAATCATAATTAAATTATAATAATCTCATAACCATGGTCACCTATACATTAAATTGAAAAATGTGTTTATGATGAACCATTATAATGTCTATTGATATCTATTAAACATTACAAATTTCATATAACATATCCCTAAATTTTATGAAAAAATTAAAAAAAATGTTACCTCTTTGTATCATCATAACAAGTTCTATATCTATTGAGCAGTCCTCCAACTATGGAAGCCACTAATAATACCTCAGGAACACCTCCCCATAACCTAGTGTTTTTCAACTACTAATGGAATTCTAGGTTAGTAAATTGAGGAGACTATACCCCCATATCAAAGTACCAGTAGTAGTATAAATATACCAAAAATAATTTATAATAATAAAACATACAATAGTGTAGATATATTCAATTAAAAGAAACAATAATAATCAAGAATGTTGACAAATGTTGTCCTAATGACTAATGATCATTCTGGTATAGAAGAACCGATCACCCACTAAGCTAGTTACATAAACAAGATAAATAATATAATATAAATAAAATAATGATGTACTACCATCAATATATCCCCTCATATCCAATTACCCTCTTCATTTAAGATACATATCACTATTATGAAACAACATTCCCTTAACCAACATGATCCTATAATCAGTGTTGTTTTATTTTGTAACCAAGTTCCAAAGACACCTGATAAGGGTGTGATTATGGATTATTATGTCACCACAAATGGGGTCCTAAACAAAACATGTAATGCAATGTTTTTTCTATGTGATATGATGAGATGAATAAATAAAAAAAGAATATAAGCATAAATATTTAACCACCCCCAATACTCTCATTCCCTTATAACACTCGGTATTGACAACACAATATTTAAACAGTGATGGAGTACCTTTTAGTATATAAACATATCACACCAACCAATATTTGTTGCAAAAACAATATGATAGTAAGAGAAATAGGCTAATGCTGGGTGTTGTCTTTTGCAATCTAGACATTACTACGTATACAACCAATTACCATGCAGATAAGCAAGGAAAATAATGTAGAAATAGGAAAACAACTGATTAATTGGTGTATGACCTTAGAAAATATAATTGAAGAGTGAATACAACTGATTTATAAGGGTATGACACTATTAAATCCATACCAATGAGTCTTAATTACTAGATACTAATAAATTATTGGGAATCCCATAGTCATCAACCACCCATGGTGGAATACGAGGTAGTATGATGGGAATTATATGTATTAAGTCCATCCAATAGGTATTAAAGAGTATCCTAATAATCATAATTAAGGGAATAAAACACACCTCATGATTCCCCACACGTCAATGCAGGTGGTAAACACACCTACCCAATACATCTCATATAATATTATGTATAAGCTTATTCCTTTAAGGAAATCTGCGGAAATCAAAATTCTATATGATAAATCCAAATATGTGGATCACATCTATGACAATCTATAAAAATTGGAATACAATTGATTTTGAGGATCATATAAAATGAATTTCATATTAGTAGGAATACAATACAAATCCTATTCATCAAGGGATCCCATAAAAGTATATACATATACCATAAAGGGATAATCTCCTCCCATGATACCTCATCTCACTATGAATTTGGGTTTTAAGGTGAAACCGAAAATCATCATGACCATTCCCAAACACACCCTACTATGATTCATTATATCATAGGGTAACACACTAGGGTCTCTATGGTTACATCATACACAAGAAACCCTTATAAAACCATGGATCCTTTGTAGGTTGTAATTTCAACATGTAATCATAATTCTAATCTTGGTGCCAAGTTCATTTGAGATCTAGGTTTTGGATTGAGATTTTTCAGTTTTGGACCCCCTGAGAGATGTTTTGATTGAGGATCGAGGTTACAGGGTATTTTTTTCTTAGGGAGAACCAAGGTGAGAGAATAATTCCATTGAGTTTTTCTATATAACAAATTTTCTCTAAAATTATATGTCTACATTTTTTGATTATTGTGATGGAGTGTAGGGAGTACACATATTGAGAATGTACAGTTAAACATTTCATGGTTGGGAATTTTTTCTAGGATTGATGGATGGATAATCGACCATGCCACAATACCTGATGATCTTGTTTTTTAATAAATATGGAATGTAATAGGTGCCACTTATTGGACACTGAGAGGATTAAATTCCATGGATATTAATTTTTCATTTTATATTCATTTGGGGGTGGCCAAAATGACCACATGGACTTCACAAAACTATAGATCTTGGCTTTGTCTGATAGGAGATCTATGACCACCATGGTGAGCACACCACAACATACCAAACTTGCCGTTTTAAAAATAAGTTATGAGTAGTGTTAACTGAATTTTTAATTTTATATAGTCTATAAAATTTTATAATACTTATTATGTGTTTCTTAGACATAATGTAGGAAAAAATCATTTCTTCAGATAAAAGTTTTATTTCTCAAAAAATTAAATTTTACCTCCATTTAATTGTGAATCTTTTTAAAACTAATATTTGACACTTTTATATATTCAATTTAATGAAATTAAAATCTTATTCATAAGTAGGACATAAAAATTTTGTTTGGATAAATATTTAGTACTTCCCAAATTACATTCAATTTTTGATGAATAATGTAAAATACTAAATTTTAATTGAAAACAACTTTTTTAATCAAAATAATTTATATTATTAAATTATAAATTTGAGATGATTTAAATTATAATTATATTATATTTTTACAATTTTATCTAATTTTTTTCATTGGAAATAATTTCACTTGGAAATTGAATATAAACATGTGTCAATCTTTTGATAGTTATTATTTCTTAAAAACACTTTTTTTGGTTTTGAAAATGGGAATTAATTTTAAATTACTAAATTGAAATTATAGGTTTTCATCTTGGTAAAATAAACTTCATTTTTGAATTCATAATGAAAAAATTTGGTTCGGGTGAATTTTGGAAAACGTTCAATTTTTTATTAATAGTGAAAAACACTACGTTATTGTTTAAAACTGACATTTTTATTTAAGTAATTAGTTATATTAATGTAATTGTTTTAGTTAAAATAGATACATAATACCTATATATGTTTAATGTAATTAATTAGAGTCATTTTGTAAAAATTTTAGATGTATAATATTTTATTGAACTTTTTTACGTCTTTTACCCACCTACTGGGAGCATATAAAAATTTGCATGAAACATAATTTTACCACATCAATGAGTTAAATTTAAAAAATCCTAAGGACAAGTTTAACATCATTAAGTAAAATTTGGTTCAATATAATGAAAATATGTTTTGGTGAATATTATCATTTGACTTTTATTTACCACGGTTAAAAGTAAATAGGGTAATTAAGGGTAAAAATTATATTATAATTACCCTAACACATGTCCTAACTATATAGGTTATGATTTATTAGAAAAATACAACCTTAGGAAAAAAATATGATCCTTTAGTTTCATGTGGAATAGATTAGGACATCTATTATTATTTAATTCAAAGAAGAGTTAATAGTGTTAAATTCAAGTTTTCATAAATAAAATTTTCTTAATATAGGCTTATACAAAAGAAAAATTATAATGTAAATATTCAGTAGAAATATAATGATATTTAGTTCTTAGTGGTTTTTTATAATTTTTATACATTAAATAATTAAATTTATTTATTACAAAATGATGTTGTTGTAATTACCTTCTTAATGAAATGTTAAAATAATTCTTATAATAAATATTAAAATAAATAGGATTTGAATGTCTTTTTCCATACACGAATTTAATAGGTGAATATGACATTTTGGGGTTGATTAAATGTATTTGGGTCGAAGTAATAAAGTTTTGATGACTTTCACATAAACTAAATACTTAATACTGTCAAAATTGACATAAATTTGTTTTTAAAACAAATATTATATTATAAAATGATATAATATTCATAAAAATCTAAAGATTAGAAAAAAGACATACATAATGATTAATAAGTCATTAATGAACCACTTAGGATTCTCTAGGATTTTTATAGTATGTTTTTTTAACAATATAGTGTAATAATACAAGAAGACACGTTAAAAGTTAAATTATTTAACTGAGTGTTAAATAAAAATGATAAGGTTAAAATGGTAACCTAAACTTGTCTAGAACCAATTGGTTCACAGGATTTAGATGCCTACCCACCTAAGTCTCTAAATAAATACATTTGGATATGTTATAAACTGAATATAATTGTATAATAATTTAATTCTTTAATCCTTTCCTAAAGTGACCCCCACCTCTCTTATTAAATGACACTTCCATTCTCTCATATTCACACATCCCAAGAAATTTGGCTAAACCAAACCCTACCTAAATAAAATATAAATTATTCTCCCTTCATCCTAGAGGCCTTACATTGTTCCTAAAGCCATCCTATATAGCTGTTTTGATCAACTCAAAAGGAAACACCAAAAGTAGAGGTAATAATTTCACCACCCTCTTTCAAGTTCATTTCCTCTTCCACTTATTCATTCTTTATTTTTTAAATTATAAAATAATAAATTCAGTATCATATATACTATGATATTATATTGAAAATTGTACAACCATATTCATTAATCTATCCATCTAATAAATGAAAAAGTCACCATACGTGCGTGCGTACGACTTACCGTCTCTACATCGTGGTGTAGTTTGTTATTCAAACACTTAATTATTTTGATGGGTATAATAATTTGTATAAATAATTTAAATAATAAATATAACATTTTAATGATTTTGTATGTATGATATAAAATCCAATTACGTATGATTTCACCATCAATATAATGATATTATCGCTGATGCGTAAGTACGGATTTCCTTCTCCACAACGCGATAAGATTCATTTAAACGTTCAATAGTCAATGATGATTATAAAAATAAATATTATTAATAATCATGAAATATATAAAATAATAATTAAAATATATATATATATATATATATATTTACATTTATCTCATTCACTTATTTCCATTCAATACGATATGAAAAGAGAAACATCGTTTATGCGTACGTACGGCCTACCATCTCCATAAACGGTGTTTTCCATTTCATATATATATCTATTATACATATTTATTTTCTAAATATATATTATATACAAATTATGTTTTAAATTATGGATGTATTTAAATAATCATTTAAATGATACGATCAAGAATAACAAGTTAAAACACGTGTGATAAAAAAGAGATTATTACATGAAATGTTAATTTAACATGGAAATAATTATTATATAGGTAGTATAAAGTCATAAATGAATCATGTATGATATAATAAATATGAATATAGTGCTTTTATAATTTAATAACATACTATGGTCAATATATAGGAGGTTAAACATACCCTCGAGCAAAGAAAAGTGCAAGGTAAGGGTTATTTCCTCAATCTCATTATTATTCGAGATTATATTTTTTGTAAGTATATTCTAGAACCTATTTATCATCTACATCCATTTTCATAAAAATATTTTCAAAAGGATTATTTTAAGGTTTTATGGAAGGGACTCTTTTGCTAGATCATCATTTTAAATGGTTTAAATATTTGTTATTCTAAATCAATCTCATTAAAGCCCATGTTTTCAAAAGAGGTTTTAAGGATTTATTTATATGTGCATTAATGTTTTGAAAATGTTAATTCCATTGAAAATTTTTAAAGCGTTATGGGAAACATTGATTTAAATATTTCTTTAAATGTATTCTTTTCAATATTGTTTAACTTTTAAATGATTTCATGAAAAAGGGTTATTTCCCTCAAAGAGTTTTAAAAATAATTTTAAACTATGTCAAAATCCTTTTTGAATAATATTCTTGATTGGGGAAGATTTAATATAAATTAAATAATAAATTTTTTATTGAATGAGTTTTGATATGTTTGACTATGGATGTGTTGTTGTTATACTATTCATGGTATATGGAAAATGTATTGACATTTTGTATGATAGTTTTAATACGAATGTTTATGTTATTTTTAAAAATTTCATATGATGAAAGAATTGGACTTATTAAGTGACAGGGAGAGCTCACTATGACTCCTTAATGCAATGGTAGGTCTCATGAGACAAACTAGTGTCTTGGCATAAGGCCTTGATTAAATTTTATTTGTAGTTTTGGAACAAGGCCATGACTATGTTGTTATGAAGTTTGGCATTATGAGTTCCATCATTATGAAATTGGATATTGATATTGCATATGATTATTTGACTAGTATAATATCCATGTGAATAAGTAAATGAAATTATTTGATCTACAATTTCCATATTATTGTGATGTTTATGTTTATAAGGATTATTTTTTAGTCAAATACATTACCTTAAACATTTATTCTTATTTATGAAACTTTATGTTATATTATAATACAAACTATGCAACTAAGCTCACCCCTTTCTTATGTTTTATTTTCCCAAGATTCCACGAAGTGTTTTATGATTGATAAGCATAGTTAATCTAGATTATTAATGGTGGTCTCAAAAAATCGTATATGTTGTGTTTTATTTTTCATGTGTAATATAATGTTCATGTATATAATCTATTTTCCAAGACTACTAAACTAACAAGTCTTTCAGGACTTAATTCAATGTAATCATGATAATGTATTAAAATAATGCACTGACTCTGGGTAACTGGGGTCCGAGAATTATATATATCCTCTATTTCACCCACGAACCCCTCTCAATCATCATTTTGATGTCGGTGGTCCATCAATGTTTTTTTCGATGATTTACACATAAACATGTTATTAATTGTTTGAAAAGATGGGAATTTTAAATGAAATGGGTATGTGATGGCCCGAGATGATGATCAAATGATGGTTTACTAAATTTATTCAATTTATGGCACATAAAGGTTTTAATTTATGAATTTTTGTTAAATTTAATTTATTTAGTTATTGAATCAATGTTGTGTTTTTGGGGTTTGTCTTTGGATGGTTCTAGGAGAGTTCCAAAGAACTTCAATGAGTAGATAGTTATTATATTAGTGTGAAAATGTTTTTTGGTGAGTTTTTAGTTATATGGATAATTAATTTTAATTCCTTAATTAATTAAAATTTCAAAAATTAATAGATATGGATGTTACAGAATAATAAAAATTTATGTGTCCATATTAGCCTACACACCATGGCATGAGGTTTCAAACAATGTTAATGGGCCTATACGTTACAAGTAATTATATCTAATTAATATGATTTATAAAATTATTTCAAAATTTTTATAGTTAAATAAATTATTTTTTATGCCTTGAGACATTTACTCAAGAGTTTATGTGAACATTGATGATTTTTTGATGAACATAGACAGTAATTCTAAGTGGATTAATGTGATGGTAACAACATGACTGAGGTAGGTGGTCCTTAAGAATACCCATTTGAAATTTTCATTTGAATATGTATGTAAAATATTATATGCGTGGTCTCAAAACATTGTGTGATAAAACATGTTTATAAAATAAATTGTTAATTTTAAATGATATTATTAGATTGAATAATGATCCAATAAACACAATGCATTCTTATGAACTGGCTTGATTACCTCAGTCATTTATAACTGGGGCCTCAATTATAAATTCATTCCCAATAAAACCAGGTCCCTGATGGGTGTGAATGAAATTAACAAGATATAGCATCCCTAGTGATAGGGTCCCTCAGAAACCACTAGGGAATGTGATCACATGGGTTTGTAAACCATATGGGGTTGGTAGATTTGATTGGTGTGAGGAACAGCCTAGGTTGGATTAGGAAGGATATCTAGGTGAGTCCATCTCAGCTACATGACTATACCAATTATTCCTATGAGGTCGTAATATTATTATTATGATTCCAAGGGACACAATTCCATTATAGCGATACCCATAGAGCTGATAAATGTGAATTATATAATAGGAATTAGTTCATGGGGATATATTATTATGTGAAATAGGGGTCCTCTAAGGGAACCTTATAGATAAAACAACCTTTCAGAGGGTTTGAATTGGAATGGGTAGTGATGGCTGTTGGTGTCACCATAGAACCAAAATTGATGATGTGATCCTATTATGGATACGAGGATGATTAGTTATTCACTCAATAGGAAAGCATAAGACTGTGGGATGAGTTATTATAGAATATTAACCCCCACATGATGTATTATATTTAATTATTCGGATGGGACACATATCCCAATGAGATTTATTGTGTTCCATATGATTCATATGATATTCTCTTTGGATTTAAAATTTTTTCATTCCATTGACAAAATTATCTTGGTGGGATGCACATTACACAATAATGAATTTATATAAATGATATTTCTTGTATATTCTACTTAGATTCGACCTTCATTACTATTATTGATGTGATGATTCGAGAGATATGATCTCCCTTATGATATGCATAGATACTTGGGATTACATGGATATTCTCTATGGATCTACACTTAATTATTGATATACTAAATGAACGATAATGAAAAAATATTCCCTAATCAGATATATGAAAGAGATAGGTGGGATGCCCATCCCCCTAATGGGATGTATATGTGAGATGTTATGATAGGATGCACTACCCCTTGAGTTATGGGTATACATGTTTGTGTCACATTAAAATATGTGGATAAAAAATAGATATAGTATTTTATTTAATACATCATATCAAATATATAAAACCTTATTTACAGATTACATCCAGATTCACATTGGTGGTTCCCAAATGAGACTTACTCACACAATTCTCAGGTGGTCGTGACACATGGGTACCCGAGAATCTCCTATTGACTGAAAACACAGGTAAGGTAAATGTCAGAGATCTAATTGTTTAGATATATATCTTAGTTGAAGATAGGGTATAAATTAGTCTCTTCAAAATGATTTTGTAGACAGATATACATTTTTCCTTTAACATTTTTATATTTGATTTTCAAGTGGGTGATCATTCAAGTAACGTTGCCATGACTATGTGTTAATATAACTATTTTCATATGAAATATATTTAATATAGTATGATGTATTTTATTGAATATGCGTACTATAATTACTTTTTGTCATTGATACTATTTATTCATTTATGTTATCATTTAACACACTGATATTTGGTATGGTGTCCACATGACAACACCCCATACCAACACTACTAGTCGATAGCCTCTCTTGTATGGGTAGACATGCTTGGGTGAAATATTAACCCAATACTGTTACTATTTTGTGGTAACTATGATGATATTGTAAAAATGTTCTAACAGAGCTTATATGACTAACATCAGAATGTGTATCAATGTTTTCATATTTTTTTAATATTTGAGAAGATGGTGGACTTGTGATATAAGAATGTGTCAGATATTTTTATGGAACTTAGACTAGTTTGTCACAAACCCATTATTCAATGAAAATTCTATGAAAATACCAAAGTGGGTTTTATATTCATGGTTTTTCATGGTAATTTTATTTATCACAGTGTAACACACTTGAATTTTATTGGATTTATGATTATGTTTTTCCCATACTCCATTGTAAATGTGCATATCTACATGCATTAAATTTTTCATTCTAGATTCACAAGAAATAAGTAAAATTTATGGTGATTTATATTGTTAAAAATGTGACTTCAATAATTTAATATGAATGTGATAGTTTATATGGAATATTCCAAAATATCTAATTGGATTAATTACACTTATTATAATCCAATAATATTTCTTGGGATTGCATTTCATATAGATTTTATAGAGGGATTAAAATTGATGGTTACAATATAGTCCCTCAGTGGAATGGATACAAAGTGACCTTGGTAGGTCAGCACATGAATTTTATACCTTATTTATAAAACTATTGGGGTGGTTGAGTATTAATTTCTATAAGATAGTAGTTTACATTATTTAATATGTCATATGTAACCAATACAATTTATTCATATATGGATTTTTGGGGGAATTATAGTTAAATAAGCCATGTTATTATGGTATACTTGAAATATGTCATGATGTGGTGATGTCACTGTATATATATGTACCTAGATGACGATGAGGTTCTCAAGGGGTGTCTCATAAAATGATTCATGGTAAGCATATATTCCCATAAGTAGGATAATATCTGGTCGTTTGACGCGTTATTTATATACATATTTGATAAACATAGAGTGGGTGGGCTAGCACGTGAGTTTATGGGTGATATTTGGGATAATTGTAGAGACATTCCCCATGAGTTATAACCTATATGAGATAAAATTTACTGGAAAAGTGGGAGAGATGTGTTACCTTGAGATGTGACTCACGATTCATTGTATCACTAAAATATGCTTTAGATTCACATTTTATGTTATGGTAACCTTAAAGAAGGGTTAACGTTGTCCAATGGGTACCCATTGATATAGAAATAATGAGTATATTCTTTTAGTTGAGATAATTTAATGATAGGTGCTACTGGTAAGATATATAGGTATGGTGATTCCTAAGGGTATGTGATCAGAATCACATATGGTCTTTGGGTGTCAATGCATATTTTGAGGAAAGAATAAATAAGATACTTGACCCTAGTGACATTGGGGAAGGATTTTAAATGATATCATTGATTATGGTAATAAATATATATATCTATGATAGATAATGCATGGATAAAAACTTTTGGATTGAGAATGATGCTTGAGTTGATCGATGGACATGCGCTAGAAATTAACATAGGAGAAATGATCAATTTTAATTAGAGTCACATGGTTTTTCCAGTTTAATGAGTTTATCTTGAGGGGGGAGCATATCTGGTTAATTAAGAATATAATCATTTTATTGTGATATTAATCTACTAGGATTGTAAGTCATGTTTTTTTGATTGGGTGGTATATGAGAAGAGATCCATTGATTTTTTATGAAACCATGTTTGTTAGTGGAAACGGTCGTTCATGAGAATTTTTTTAAACCACTCAAACATAGAAGAGGAGAGTGAGTGGTGATGTTGTTTTTTTTAGAAATTTCTAGATGATTATTGAAAATTTATCACGGGTTAGGCCCAATTCACTTGATTTTGGAATCAGTGAAGAACTGTATGCATGTAAAGGAATAATTTTATTTCTGAGGGAATTGTGGGTATTTTTTATCAGGGTTATAATATGGATTAAATGAGAAATGTATCTTTATATTAGTGAAAAAATTAGAAATTTATATGTGTGTCTTGGAACGATGGACCCTTGTGTATTCCATGAAATGTATTTTTAAAATGTTGTGATGGTGGAACAAGTTGACATTAATCTCAAGGAGTTGTATAATGGAATCCATATGATGGGGAGCACACCATAGTCTATCAGATGGTATTACCCATATTTTAGATTGAAATGTAGTAGATTTATAGGGTTGATATTTCTAGTAATCTAAGAGTGGATATTAGTTGATGTTTCCTTTGGGTCTCTGATATGAGTGGGATGGTCACGTCTAGTCTTTATGTACAATAATGGATGGAGTGTGGGAAATAAAGATTGGTGTATTGTTCTAGTGAATTGAAAATAAGGATGCTCCCATATTGGGGTATATAATTGATCTTGGAGGTGTGAAAAGGGTGTTATAAGGTTCATGGGTGTTATGAGACCAATCATTGGATGGTAAAGGTGGAATCAAGACGCTATTTAGTAGTAATATCCAATTTAATATAGTTCTGTAGTGAATACCAGGTGTAATATATTGATATATTACTAGATGTAATTCATAAATTAGCTTTGGGATCAACCAAGATTTGCCATGATCTAATGGAGAGTCAGATTGATGGTGTGCCAGTGCATGCGATGAGAGTGTGATGATAATTCTGGTTAGTTTAGTATTTAATAGTATAAACACACTGTGATTTGGGTTTGGAAATCAGTTTGGGTGTTTTGATGATCTCAAGTTTCATTTTATAGTAGAGGAATCATGACATACTGATAGGTACGGGCGTGGATTAGTTTGGATCAATTTTAAATAAAAGCCTAAGAAAAAAATATTTATTATTTATGTTTTATGCATAGAAAAAAAACAATTTAATAGTGTTTTTTTCAAATTATTTTTTTAAACCATTAAATATTATTTATGATCGGTTTGGACAATAAATTTAGGATTTTTTTGGAAATCAAATAAAATTGTTAAAATATACTATTAAATATTTAAGGGATGGCGTGTAAAGATCAAAAAGATTCAAATATAAATGAAATAAAAAATAGTTAACTAACAAAATATATTGTTCTTATAACACCATTAAAACATGAAAGATGCCATAAATCACTTTTTAATTATATATCTAACTAATACATGAAAACAACAAAATACAAAATTGAAAATGAAATTTAAAAATAATAAAAATCTATATAATAAACTTATATTACATAAAAATGATAAATTAGTATAATTGTTGTATCATGAATTTAGTTAACCTCACAAAAGTCTCACATAATAACATATATAACATGGATATATATCAATAATTCCTAAAAATCCCCACATAATTTGGAAATTGACACACCTAGAGGATGTTGTTGAATCCTTCTTCCAAATCCAATATAAAAATTTAATTTAACCTGACCTAAAACAACTACAATGACTAGAGTATCGAGGTTGATCCCATAAGGAAAAGGGTTGTAATATTAAATACCTTTGTTGTTTTCATTTTCAACATCGCTCGTTCTGAACTGGGTGAAAATTTCCAATTGAATTTAAAATATTTAAACTTTTTGGGAAGACAGTTTTTATGATCATGAATAAAAACTAAATTTTTAGATTCAGAACACTACAATTTTTTTCATAATTAAATTAAAATAAATAAATGATAATTTATAATGGAAATAAATTAAATGGTGGTATACTGAAAATAATAATAATAATGAATTTTTTTATTAATAATTAATATAATAATATCATTATTGTTTTTGTGCTATTGTTATTATTATTAATATAAAAATTATTTATTTTTAGTTAGTTATTATATTTCAGATAAGCTAAAGGGACTTATTCATTACATTACAGACCCCAAGATACCCATGTAGTGTGCAACCCCATCCTCTGTGGCTCACATTCGCATAAACTTTCATCTGTATTTATTCACGTTTTCACTTAGGTTCTTAGATGGAAGGTTGTTTTATCTCATATCCTCCATCAATTTTGTGGTTTTCATTCCATTCAGCACCCAAGGAGGTTTGAACCAACTCTAATTATGAGTTAACTCCAATTTTATTTCTTTTTTCCATCGATGGTTTGTTCTAATGGCCTATCGGGTCAGGTTTAGGTGAGTTTTGGCAACCGCCACCGAAGGTGAAGCGATTCGTGTTGTTTCTGTTCACTGTCGCAATATAAGGGGATATTTTTTCTTTTTTGTTTTGTAACAAACCATCTATTTTAAGTCTTTAATTGATTTATGATAACATTTTAATTAATTTTACGTGTTTTGGTCCATGAAGCTTTAAATTTGAGTTCATATTGATGTTTCATTGAGTTTTTTCCAACTCTGAGCATACACAGACATGTAAATATGTTTGTATTTATATATATAAATAAATATATATATATATGTCCTCCATTTATTTATTACCTCATTGTGTGGGGATTCTATACATTGGGTTGAGGGATATATATGAGGGCATGTTCGTACATATGTGGAGCAGTTCTGTGTGATCATAGCTTATCTATCCTGTGCCAAAATTAACACTAAATTTGTTCCTTTGAGTTAGGTTCCCTCACCAATCATCATTAAATAAGGAATGATATAAACTTCATTTATAATCACTCTAAATTATCCTTGTTTATACTGAATTTCCATAATTGAATAAGTATATAGATAAGATGTTTATTTTGTTTGATAAACAAGTCATGTATTTGTAATAAAACCCCTCCAACGGAGGAGCATAGTCTGCAAAAACTAGCAGTGGTTGTTTAGGACTAATTACCCTGATGGAAATTATTTCATTGATGTTTTTATTATTGTATATTGAGATTTTAGTTATAAATAACATGTCATACAAGGACTATTTTATGTAAAGGTGGTTGAACACTTTCTATTAAAAATATTTTCTGAACCAAAAGACCAATTATGTTCTGTTAGAATTTCATGATGGAATTTCCCAAGTAGGCAAGTGATGTAATGACAATGTACCCACTAAGTGACCCCCTTTTTTATTATAAATTATACTTCCATGATTTAATTAATTTAATAATTTAAGTGGAATGAAACATGGTTAACATTTAACATGTGAGGTAATGCCTCATGTATTGAATTATGTAAATGGTTATTCTTACTTTCTAATGATTTATTGGATGCCATTAAATAAATATATTGGATTATTCATGGATACTTTAACTCATCATTTAAAATTACTATATAGAAATTGGTAATTTATAATTATAATCAAACACCTCATAAGTGTTTGTCCTACTCTATATATGGTATTACTCAAATAGTTAATGTCCCTCTTGATCATTTCACATTCTAAGTGATATTTATCCAATTTAAATCCAATCGCCTTGTTTTGATAATGCAAATAGATTGATTTTGACGAAAGGAATTTTCATGGAGGAATGGAATTTATTGAGTGTTTAAATTGAGAATACCCTGTAAGAATAAAATGAATTACATTGAATAGTATAATTTAATGAAATGTATTTGGTTAAATGTATAATTCATTTTGAAGGTATTTCCATTCATTATGTTCTAGATGAAGAATAAAATGTGAAGGGTCACACGTTCCACCTATCAGTTTAATTAATTTCACAGAAAAATATGTGTATATTGTTTTATTTATTGATGTTGATGATCAATGGTTTGAGGAATGTTGATGCCATGATGTTTTTCTTACATTTCACTTATTTTTCAAGTTCCTAATTATTATGCCCCATTTTGGATGGTATATATATATATATTCTAATATTGTCAAATTGATATATTAAAATGATAATAATGGAATTTAATTGTTACATTCTTTCTTTTGTGCTCAATGAATTAATCTATTTTCATTTCATACGATGATTATTTAGTGGTATGAAATATTATAAATGAAATGACTTTTGATATATGCCTTTCTTGATAGGACTATTTTGAAAAAGGTTGAGAAAAAGCATGGGTTCCATATTAAGGACTCATGGATAGACTCCCATTATCTAGTGGTTATACCATGACATGATGGGGAAGATGTGTTTTTGGCACACTAGGAAAGGTCTCCCCATTTATATTTACTATACTATAGGGATACAATGGTTCCCTTAGGGGATGGTATGTATGGAACCATTGGAAGTATCCCTATACTAAGGTTCAGTTGATACTCGATCCCTTACATGCAATACCCAATAGGAACTCATAGTAACCATACCACAAGCAATATGTGCAATTTCAAAAGGATTGTATTGAACATTATTGGTGGCATTGGATATTTTTAAAGGAGGTAACGTAGTGATAATTCTAGGATCAGATCAAAATCCACCTCTAAAATTGATGGGTTTAAATTCAAATGTTTGAGATACATCATTCATTATTATTATATTTTGTGTTTTCACTTGTGACCTTTCTCTGTTTCTTATTAGAATAAATATGTGATTGCATGATAATTACACCCGAAGAATAAAAATAATATTGGGGTGCACCTCATTGGGTTTCAATGTATATTTTGGAACTGGTACACATATTATGTTTACATAGGTGCCTCCTTTCTAATTTTTGGCATTTTCCGAAGTAGATGGTATGAGAATGGAGTTAGTCTAGGATGCCAGACCAAAATAATATTATTAAATGGTAACACTATTCATTTATTTTATACGGAACACTTCTTAATTTATATTACATTATCTGTATTAGGATAGAAACTATAGGTGTTGGCCTACTGACATAAAATTTCACACCCTTCATATGTTCCCTTGGAAGCTGAGTAGACATTATATTGGCAGGATCTAGGTTGTTTGTTGTATTTCTTGTATCTAGAGCCCGGTATACTCATGGAGATATTCCATGGGGAATTGATGTTTTTCCATTACTTTTGTACTATGTTTTAAGGAAATTTGAATTTTTTCACTTAGTTGAGTGATGCATCATCACCATGATAGTAATTCATCTATTGTATAATCTATAATTGGCTACTTTTTTTGTTATGTTAAATCTATTTTGGAATTTTTATTTAATTTATTTACTACTTATACTACATTCCTCATTTTTATATTCTGTAATAATGCCCTGAATCATTGATAAGATGGTATAGTCTCCCCATGTTCACCTCCCAAGAACCTCGCTCCTAGTCAGCAGCTTCTGGAATATGGGGAGACATTCTTGAGGTCATGTGACCCACCGGTCCAGCCATCATCATAGAGGTGATCCAAGATGAGACTTTACAATGTCATATTATAGGAGGTTATTTTCCATTTTCATACCATCTTAGGATAGTAAATATGATATGAAGAGTGTGTCAGCACACTGTTAATAGTTGTGCCTAGACTGATCAACCCATGTACAGGAAATGACCAAGTGGTCAGGGTAGGTAATTGTAATTCATGATTTATGATATTACAGTTGTTATGATTTTATATAAATCAATTAATTTCCAATGATTATGGAACAATGGATTTTATTGTATTTTACCCATGACCTATTAATTAAAGTATCATGCATTACATGTAACATAATAAGCACATTGGGATTTATATTTCATACATATGCAATTACATGTATCTGCATTACAAGTTTCCTGCTGATATGATTGAGTGCCATGAATACCATGCTATGTTGTTATGTTTATAATAATTTATGTTTATATATCCTGGTTAGGTGTAAATATTCCATGACTCTATGCTTATAGCATGTATCTCTAATGCTTGTTTCTTTTGATGAAATACTAGTTTTTTTATGTAATTGATTGTGTGGGATAAATGGATTGGTTGTAATTAAATAGAGTCCAAATTCCACCTATAATATTTATGAGATATTAATGGGTTGGTAGATGGGTTCCCATATGATAGAACTATTGAACATATGTATGTTGTTTTATGAAATGGTTTTAAATTTAATGGGCTAGTAAATGGAACTTCTAGTGGTTTCTACTATTTAAGACCCACGTGTTAGGGTAGATAATGCTTCCTTGAGTTTCCATGGAATTGACATGTGAGTATTTTCAATAGGTGATCCTACTTTTAGAAAAGGATTAAATGAAATGATTTTGATTTTAGTGACTTATTTTAGCCTTAACCGATGTTAGGGTCGACAGTTGTTCTTTATATGTGGAAAACACATGGTATGTATCACCCTTAGAACATAAAAGCCTTGATAATGTCATGAAATTTAATGATTTTGATTTCATTCATGTATATTTTTCCCTAGTCAAAACCAATTACATAAAATAAAACACTTTTTGAAATGGGTGTTTATGTTTTCCATATACCGATTGTGGTTCTGAGTATTGATAAATGCTCAGTTTGAGATGGTAAGACATGCCTCGGGCAAGGTATGTAGCTTTTTAGGTCCCCTGACTGTTTCCTTTCTTCAGGGATGGATGACTTGGTATATCATCATCTATGTAAATTCTTTTGTATGGACCATAAGATGCATGATACCATAGGGTGGAAAGCATGTGGATGATATGAATGATTATTTGTTGTTCAGAAAAACATGGGTTAGTATCTGTTGGTATACATGGTAACCATCGAGTGCTAAATGAAAAAACATATCAGTTGAGTTTGGAACGGTTGTTGAACCATGTTATATTAGGTATGGTCTCCAGACATCTTCATTGTATATTGGCCTTTGAATAATGAAATAAAGTTCATTCTAATTCTTGGAATGGATTTCAGTAACTCAAGTGTTTTGACACACCAGTCGGTTTGGTGAGGGTTTTTATGCCAATTGTTTGATCCTTAGTTTTTATGGTGATTCTGATATAGCATGATTTTGAGCGGCTACTCTATTCATTATTTTACATTTGGGACCCTATTGCGGTGGGGAGTTCTATATGGGTTTTGTTAAATACATGTATTTCCATGTATAAGGAACACAACCAAAGAGGACCATTACAGAATGGTAAAAATGACAAAAATGTCATGAGCCTTTTGAACATAAAATTATGTACGTTATTTCTCGAAAAATTGATGTGGATGAGTTTGGATATGTGATAAACCCCTGAAAAATATTAATGACCATTGAGGAATTCAGTGGATAAGATTAAATGATCACAAAATGACTCGGGAGGAAAATGTATTGTGCTTGGTTAATGATAGTGCGTCAGAAGGTGAAGAAGAGTTCCTTCAATACGAGTCGGCCAAATATGTATTGAGTGTTCCACTTTCAATTTTGGGTGAGTTTTTCTGGAAAATGGTTAAGTACTCTTATTGTATCCTTCTTAGTGATGAGCACGTTCCCTATCATGACATTGACTAGTTATACTATGAGAGCGGCAATCATATGCCTCACTAATTTTTTATATCTATTGGGCTTGTTCAATTGGTTTATTTGGTGTGTCACACTAGATGAGTGGTTTCTTTCTTGGTTTGGTTAGGAATGTTATAGGAGGTTTGGTATTTACATTGGTTTTATGCTCATATAGAATGAATGATTCCTTTCTTGGAGGAATCGCCATTCTATTTGTACAACACCGGATGTCTATGTAACGCCCCGACCCCTGTTATCCAGAGTCGGTGCTTTATTATGTATCATTGGCACATACACAAAAGATCATGTCTCGAATGACCGATTAGTTTAGTATCCTTGTAAGTACTTGATACATTCATATGGTTTACATTACATCATAAAATGAAAAGAAAACAAAATTTTTTCCTTAGACAACACTGAGATCCCAGAGACTATCCCTGTAGGTATGTCATAATATACTTTTTCACATCTAGGGAAAAACAAAAAATAGAAGGGGGTGAGTTTAGATTCTCAGTAAGGATAACAATATTGTGGAAAATTTCATAAATAATCATTATCATTTATGGCAATGCATAAAACTAAAACGAAAGCCTTTTAAACATGAACTTCAGCATAATATGGAAGAACTAAAGTCAAGTAATTCCATTTACTTATTAATATGGATATTCCACTAGTCGAATAATCACATGAAATATCAATAGCCACTTTCTTAATGATGGAATGGATAATGACAGACTTCATAACCACATAGTTAAGGCCTTTTTCTAAGACTACAAATAAGATTTTATCAAGTTCTTGTGCCAAGACACTAATTTTTCTTATGAGACCTACAGATGCATCGATAAGATATAGTGGGATCCACCCATCACTTATTATGTCCAATGCAATCCTCATATGAAAAGATTTAAACATAACATAAACATCCATATTTAAACTATCATTCCAAATGCCAATACTTTATCCATAAAAAATGAATGGTAGAAAAATAACACATACACAGTCAAACATATCACAAAGAATTCAATATAAAATTAATGATTTGAATAACAATAAATCAACATTAACCGTCATTAAAACCCATTAAAGGATGTTGATATAGATGAAATCAAAACTGTTTTAGAGAAACATCTCATTATTTTTTTGAAGTCATTTAAAGATACATAATTATAAAATAAAACATTTATTTTGAAAATAATATTATAAGCTTGTAATAGAAGCTTTGAGGGTGTTATAATGGCATAAAATATCCTCATCCGTAATATATGTTAAAAAAATTCTTTCCTTAAATTTGTCAAAATGGTCATAAAGTTCCTTGTTGGGAAAAAGACAGAAAGATCCCTTTAAAAACATATTATAAAAAGTAAAACAAGGGTATAAATGAAATTAAACCATTGTATAGTAAATAGAATAAAATGTTGGAAAACATTTTTAGGAAAACACTGATGTGGATGATAAGGAGGTTGTAGTAGATAACTACATATAAACATCATTGAATAATGAAGAGGTAGTAGAATTAACCCATACCTTGTAATTTTACCTGATCAAGTGTAGGATAAACTCCTTTATAATGGTGAAATATTTTTTATTAAATTATACAATAACCATATACATTAATATGATATCATATATGATCTTTTAATATTGCTTTGTTAATAATATTTTAGCATTATCATCGTTTCAGGTGCTAACAGATTCATTTTCCTTTACATGTTTTGTTACATAAGTAATGTTGGTTATGGATAATATGTATCTTATTCATATTCATAATTATTTTAAGTATTTACGCATTATTTTAAATCATTTAATGAAAATTTTTCTTGAATGGATACGATGGTGAATGAATCTCATCGTGTTCGTGGAGACAGTAATCCGTACATACACACGAGCAAAAATATAATTATTTTGATGTTATAATAATATATAATTGGATGTTATATCATATAAAAATATTAATTATCATGTCATATTTATTATTTACATAGTTTATACATTATTATTATACCCATCTGAATAGTAATGTATTGAGTAACAACTACAACACGACGTGGAGACAGTAAGTCATACGTACGCACGTATGGTGACATGTCATTCAAAGGATGGATATAATAATGAATATGATTATACAATATTTATAATGAAATCACAGTATAGAGAATATATTGGAATAATTATTTTATAATGGAAACAATAGGTAAAGAATAAGTGGGATAAGAACAAACATGAAAGAGGTGGTGACATAATTACCTCTTTTTTGGGTTCTTGCTTTTGATTTGAACAAAAGGGCTCTTTAAGATAGAACTATGACTAAATGAAGGCATATAGGATTAAGGGAGGATAGTTTAGAGGGAATTTTGGAAGAGTTTTTTCAATCCAAATATGCTTTGAAGGTGTGAATTAGAGAGAAGGGGAAGTTCCCTTTTATAATAGGGGTGAGGGGCACCCTAGGATAAGATAGAAATATTATTTTATTATAAAACAATTTTATATTTATAATGGCTAAAAAATAAATTCATAAAAGTCTAAGTTGGTTATGGGTCAAAAAACCCTCATCTAATTGGTTTTATACAGGTTTGGGTTACTATATAAACCTTATCTTTTAGATATTACTCTTAGTTAAATAGTTTGACATTTACCATGTCTCACTGTAATTTTATTTTATATGGTTAATAAACATAATATACACTTCATAGATATCCCCAATTGATTCAATAATGATAAAAATATCATTATATAGGTCTTTTGGCCAAACCATATATTTTTAGGATTATTATATCAACCAAAAATATTTTATTTGTTTTAAAAACTCATTTATGTCAATTTTGACATTATTTAATAATTTTTTTGATAAAGTTATTAAAAATTTATTAATATTAAATAAATACATGAAATCAACTCTAACATGACATATTAACCTATAAAATTAGTGTAATTCATTAAAAGTCTCAATTTAAATTTATATGGATATTTATAATATCAATTATTTTAATCATTCATTAATACGGTAATTACTGCATCATCATTTTTTCATAAAAAAATTAAATTATTTAATGTATAAAAACTATAAATAAAATACCATTATGTAGGAAATAGTTTAAAAATTGTAATGAATATTTATAGTCGATCTTATATTGCATTTAACACTATATTAAAAATGGTTTAGTTTTTAAACATTGAATTTAAATCTGTTAACTCTTTAAATAAAATAATAATAAATGTCCTAATATAATACAAGTGGACCAAATAGGTTCAAATTTTATTCCTAAGGTTGTTTTTGGTCGAATTATACTTATCCTATATAATTAGGACATGTGATAGGGCAATAATTATATCATTTTTACCCTTAACTACCCTATTTACTTTTAACAACTGTAAATAAAAGTAAAAAGTTAATATTCATAAAAAATTACATTCATCTTATTGAACCAAATCTTACATACTGTTATCAATATAGTCTCTTGGATATTTTCAATTCAACTCATATAAGCAGTAAAATTAAGGTGTATGTAAATTTTCAAATGCTCTTAGGAGATGGGTAAAAGACAGTAAAAAGTTCAATAAAGTTTTTATATAACTAAAATTATTATAAACTGACTCTAATGAGTTGCATTGACTATATATAGGTATTATGTATCTATTTTTACATAAAATTAATTTATATAAAATAAATAATTATTTAAATAAAAATTCGGTTTTAGACTATAACTCAGTGTTTTTCACAATTCATCAAAAATTTAATGTTTTCAGAAAATTACAAAAATTCACCCTAAGATAATTTTGATATTCTGAAGCAAAACAATTAAGTCCAAATTGAATTATAAAATTTATAAAATTTCAAATAGTTGGTATTACTATTCATAACGGCTAGTTTGATTGGTTTTGGTGTGTTGAAACTCAAAGTTGTGTACAACACTCACTATTGTCTTATTCAACGAGAAGCATACCGTGGAGGCTTGAGGTGTTACAGTCTAAGAAGGGAACATGTGAAGATGAGTGTAGTATGTGTTAGCCTTTGAATTTTATGAAATGTTGGATCGAACTATTTAATTGTGGCCAATAGGATATAGAAAATTTGAATATATCAAAATAACATTAGAAGTATCATTAAAACACATATAGGAATGCCATTAAGGAAATTATGACTAGGGTTGAACTGTGGTTTGGAATGGTTTACTTAACATCAAACAAAAAGGTGAGAAGTACCTTTGGATATTTTCTCAATGAGATAATGATGTAATCATGTGTCTAGATAAATGGGATTTGGTAAGATCCATATTTGATTTCGTTTAGAAAATTTTTGTTGGCTCAGATCTTAATGTCCAATGTTCTGCTTTTCTAATCAATGCATAGAGGTGTTTTGGGAGTTGGGAAATGGAATGTGGCCATTTGAATGACACTTCATGGCCCCAATGGTTTGGGTGATCATTTCATAGTTCTATAAGGATTATCATGGATGATATATTCTGTTGCAGGAAGTTTATAACATCCCTCCTTTTGAACATGATTAAAAAATACATGGGAATAAAAAAAATTATGTTCACTGGCAAGCTGTTTTTAAAACTGAGCATCATAACATAATTTTGGGAGTTGAAACACTGAAATGTTTTTTATTGAAAATAATTAACTGATTTATATAAAATTGAAAATTGGATAAATTAAATTGGGGGTAAATGGAAAATAGTAATAATAAAGATATTTTTTCATAAACAATTACAATAATAACGATGATGATAATATTGTTATATTATTATTATTGTTATAAATAGTACTATTAATAATTATAGGTATGTTATTATTATTTTTTAGACATTTTAATGGTTTTCTTCCTTGATTCATGCACACCCTACCATGGATACCCATGTAGCATCTGGCCCCCTCTTCCACATCTCCCTTCACAAGAAAATTCATCTGGATTTCATCACATTTTCGCTTTGATTCTTGGAGGTAAGTTTATATGCTATCATAGCCTTTATATATTTGGAGGTTTTACTCTCATTTAACACCTAGAGTGGTATGGACATACCATATGTATA
This sequence comes from Viscum album, assembly GCA_963277665.1. Lineage (NCBI taxonomy): Eukaryota > Viridiplantae > Streptophyta > Magnoliopsida > Santalales > Viscaceae > Viscum > Viscum album. Next base: position 1,752,094,824 of record OY728128.1, read on the forward strand.
ATTTAACTCAGATTTTATTTTTTTCTTCATAGGATAGGGTTTTTGAATGGACTCTCGTGTCATGCTCGGGCGTGTTCCGACAACTGTTGCGAATGGAGAAGCAGTTTGGGTTTTTTTATTTGCTACTGCAATCCGAGTTGGGGGATTTTTCCTTGTTGTTTGGTTTCACATAATTTATTTTAGGGTCATTAATTGTTGTATGAGTTCCTAGTAATTACTTTGAGGTGCGTTGGTCCTTCCCACTTCAATTATGAGTTTCTATTGATGTTGTAGTGAGTTTTTTCCAACATTGAGGTTGAACACACATGTATATAGGTGTGTATATACAAAAATATTTATATCCTCCATGTACGTATTCACTCATGGCATGTGGAATGCATGAATTAGGTTAAGGGATGTATATATAGATTTGTGGGGAAATTTTCGGTATATATGGAACATTTTTTGCAATTACAACCAATCTATCGAGTGCCACAATATTATTTAATTGATTCCATTGAGGTAGGTCCCTATCATATCCATTTAATTAAAGAATAGTTTAAATATAATTTAGCTACCTTAAAAATTCTACATTTTCATGTTTACGGTCTATTATTGAATAATTTTTTATTTAAGATAATTTTTTCCTTTGATAAACAATACATTGTTTTTTAATTAAACCCCATCAATTGAGGTGCACTATCTGGAAAAAATCAATACGGTAGTTTATTATTTTTATCTTGTTGTAAATTATTTCATTTATTTTTTTGTTATATTTTATTTCATATTAAGTCATAAAGCACACATCATACATGGCCGTTTTGATGTCTCCAAAATGGGTTCCCCTATTTTCATTTAAATTGATGTCTGAACCAAAGAAACCTTTATTTACCATAAGAATTTTAAAATGTAATTTCACATGTAGGAGTGTGATATAATAACCATTTCACCATTAATTCACCCTCCTTTTATTTTATAAATGGTACTTCTACATTCTAATGAACTAAACAAGTTAAATTTTACTGAACATAGTTAACTTGGATGATGATAGGTAATGCCTCACGTATTGAATAATGTAAATGTTAATACATCCTTTATAATACATTGGAATGAAATAAATAGAGTTTCCTATTCATGGGGAATTTTACTCAACTTTTTAAGTGGATTAAGGGAAATTAGAAAAGTCCAATTATAACCAAACATCTCTTAAGTGTTTCACTTTTTTTATATACAAGATTACCTAAGAAATAAATTTCCCACTTGATTATTTCACAATCATTGTGATTTCATTACACTTTAAATCCAATCATTAGGTTTTGAAAAAGTAAATAGAATGATTTGGATGGAATGGTCTGTCATTGAGGAAATCCTTTCATTGAATGTTTAAATTGAGATGACCTTATTAGAATAAAATGAATTGTTCATACTAGTATAATTTAATGATATATCATTGATTAGGTGGATACATCATTATTAATTGACTTCCATTCATGATGTGTTTTGTTAATAATGTAATCTAGCGTGTGGCACGAGAAACCTGTTTATTTAATTCTTTTCATGGACAAGCATGTTAGCATGTTTTGTTTATTGTCGTTGATGAACTATGGTTTGAGGCATGTTCATACCATATGATATTTTGTATATTCGAATACATAGGCAATTTCTTAATTCATATGACATGTTATAGTGGATATATATATATATATTATATTCTTGTGATCTTGGGATATTAAAATGATAATAATGGAATTTAAAAGCTACATTCTTAATTTTGTTCTAAATACCTTCTGATATATTCATGACATGTAATGTTTATTTAGTGGAATGAAATATAATAAATTTATTGCCTTAGGATATATGGAATTATTGAGATGAATATTTTGGAATGAGATGACAAAAATAATTGCTTCTTTATGATAAAATTTGGTATGGACTACTGTGATCTAGTTTTTATACCATGACACACGAGGGAAGTAGTGTTTTATGATTGATAGGCATGGACTCCCCCGAGATTATAGCAATATAATGGGGTTATACCATTTCCTTATATGGAATCAGAAGGTGGACCCATTGGTAATATGGATAGGCCAATCCTCAGTTGATACTTAGATCCTTACATGCGATACCTGAGACAAAATCATAGTTACTATACAATGAGTGACACATGGACATTTGTAAGGATCACCTTGGTTGGGGTAAGTGGCATTTGATATTTTTAATGGATGTAACATAGAGATACCTCAGGGAAGGGATCGAACAAGACCTTTGAAATAGATGGGATTTAATGAAATTTCATCAAATGCACCCATATTTATTATTAGGTATTGTGTTTTATGTTGGGACCTTTCTCTCTTTCTTATTAACAAACATATGTGATGACCTAAGAATTAGACACCAAGCCTATGCAGTGGATTAGGGATTCAATTATTGGATTTTACTTATCACCTTTAGAACTCGCATAGATATTATGCTTGCACATGTACCTCTATTTTAATTTCTTGTTTAGGATGAAGCAGGTGGTCTCAGAAATGTGTCGATTTAGGAACCCAGACCAAGTTTATATTATTAATTGTTAACACTCTGCATTTATTTTATATAGAAAAATTATAAATTTATATTGAATTTTATGGACTGAAATGTATCCTCTGGGTTTTGGCCTACTGTTATTTATATCTAACTCCATGCTCGTGTTCCCTTGGTACCTGAGTATACCTTATATTTTCAAGATCCAGTTTTTTTTGTATTGCTTCTGAAAGGGAGTTTGGAGAAAAGGAACGAGCTAGATCATGAGATTCTCATAGAGATAACCCATGTGGATTTATATACTATTATTTGTTATTTTAATTTGTTTTCAATAATATTTATTGTTTTATACTTTTAATTATGTATCATTACCAAAAAATAAATTCATCTATTTTATAATCTGGTGTTCCCCACTTTTTTTTAGTTATGTAAAATCTGTTTCTGCCATTGTCATTCATTTATTTTCTGATTTCGCTACATGTCTTCTATTCATATTCTATAATACCACTAAAAATATTGATAAGAGGGAATATCATCCCTTCTATCACCAATTAGAACCCCCACCGATAGTCGACAACCTATATCCTATGGGGCGACGCATGTGAGGTCATCTGACCCATCGGTCAAGCCACTGTCTAAGACGTGAGCTGGACCAGAACATTACATTATGAATTCATTAAAAATAAAATTTCTTAAAATACCATTATGTTTTAAAGGAATAACCTCAAAGATAATTATTTAATTGAGAGGGTAGATTTTATATCGAATGATGTTTTTTAGTAAATAAAAAATATTTTTTTGTATATGTCAGATTAAATAAAAATAAAATCCATGAAAATTCTTGGTGTATCTAGCCTTACCACTCATCATCACCTGAACAAAATATGATATACAAACCCTTTCTCAAGATATATATGTTTATAACTATCTTAGGATCAATATATTCAATCTCTAAATGAAATGAATTTTCCATTCATATCTAACTCCACACTTCCTTCAAATACATTGGGTTTTCTCTTATATGACCATAAATCTTTCTAGGTAATTAGATATGTGAGTAATGTAATTATAAATGTAATATTAATTAATATAAATACTTAAAAAGTTATAAATAAACATGATAGTTTAAATATCCATTTCCATCAACTATATACTCTTCTAAAACACATACCCACCGACAGTCGATCTCCCAATCATTGATTATTCAATTAGTAGATTTCAATGAATGATTAGAAATGAATAAATATAATGAAACGATGAATACATACATGAATTGAAATTCATTACCCATGTATTAAATATACTATTACATAATGAAAATAAAATAAAGGGAAAAAAGTCCTAAAGTATAACATGTTGATAGGTGATGAAAATTCTCCTCGTTCAACTCTCACTTAGAGTGTTGAACACTCATCTTTTATTTGTTCTTAGAACCTCCACTATGTGGGTCAATATTATATCCCATTACAAAAGTGTATCCTCCTCTAATTTAGAGATAGAATTATCTCCAAAAAAATTTCAGACTTCCCTTATATCCTGTATGACCCTCTTGACTAATTCTACCTCATTTCCATTTAAAATATATCATTATTTATTAATGAGATGGTTGGATAAGTATTTACATATATTAATATCTTTATAATTATATTTAACTATCATACATTGGGTTTTTGTCCCCCTACATTATGGACTGTTTTTACTACTCATTGGTAGGTGAAGAACCTATATGTCTATTCATAAAATCTCATCAAAATATCACTTGTATATTTTGGAAATCCTAGAGAGATCAAACATTTAAATTACGTAGTTAAAACCCACACAAAGGTGTGGAAAATTATCGTGGGATAGGAATATTCATCATTTGGTATGCATGGGGTGATAAAGTGTTGATGTCCTCCCATGTTGAATTATTCTTCCTTAAAATAGTCACCACTAATAATATAGTACCCTCCATGATGTCACCCATATCCCTATGATGAAACCATTATTCTTAAAACACATTAAAATAATCAATGGTTTACTAGGTTCACAGAATGATAAAAAATATTATAATGAAGCGTCAACAACTACATAGTGCAACCACAAACCTAACAACACAACATCATTTCTCCATTTATGGGATAATGGGAGCTACAGTGTAGTGACACCATCTATGACATGATGACTTCGTCAAATTGAGATCTAGGGATACTATGACCCAACGAAAAATCATGAGGAGTAGGGAAGTTTGAATATTAAGTGTATCCCTAAGATATCTATTTGGTTTCCATAACTATTTTATAGTTCCATGAGTAGTGTAAATAATGACATGATGGTGGTCTGTAGTGGAACGATACACCTGAGGAAGGAAATGTGGCTATTTTCCCACGATGATGCTATTTTCTCATGTTTTCTATATATCTAGATAGAGCATATCCTTATCAGAAGAAATTAAAGGATATCTCCACTAAATATTACTACCCATTTGTGAGGATATCATCATGTTGGATTGGGGCAAAACCCCTTTATGAGGATACCATCAAGTTGGATTGGGGCTAGATGACCCTTAATGCCACCATGAACTACTCCATACTATTGAAACCATACGCCCACCACCGTATAGACCTGGATGTCTTGCATTGGTGCAGATCCACTCCCTTTCATGCACTATACATGACTAGTTCACCATATCCCCTCACAATGATCTCCCTATGGGCATGCTTGGTCATCTAACCCTCTCAGGTTGTCTATGTGGATAAAACTTCTTGGAATAAGGGCCAAAAATAGTTGTCCAACTTTTTATCTAAACATAGAAATAATATTTAATTTTTTTTACAATATATGTATTTTAATTTTTTTACATCATTCAAAATTTTCATTCTAAAATAAAAATTACCCTTAAATTATTTATTAAGAAATATAATAATGGAATTAAAAATATATAATAATAATGAAATTTATTAATTATTATTTAAAAAATGGTGCATAAATATATGTTCTTTAGATTCCAAACATCCCCCTATCCTATAGTTCAATTAATGATATTATTCACACAATCTCTATAACAAAATAAAAATAATACGTAAAGATAGAATTGCCTTACATGTACACTCAATTCCAAGAAGAAATGAATACTTGAAAAACATAAACATGACAATTTTAAGGCATCAATACATAAAAAGATAATATTAAAAAATATTAATATATTATAAGAATAATAAAACAATAACTTTTTAAGAAGTTAAAGGAACCGAAACCTAAATCAAAATAAATCAATTGGGATGGAATTGTGTCCCAACAATTAAACTAAAATATTATTCATAAAATAATACTCCATTTAATAATTGTAAACAATTAATAGAATAAATGAAAAGAATTTAGTCAAACAACCACTAACGATTCATGTAAATAATAGTAAATAATCAATAGAATAAATGAAAATATCTCCAAAATAAATAATTATCAATTTTATCTTTTGAATTCATATAAGGAACAATCTGAGAAAATAGAACAAAAAAACCCTGAATGAAAAATATAACCATAAAAAATATAAATCATATAAATTAACAATACTCAATCTTTTTTGGAGTTATTATTTTAAGTATTATCTATTTAAAAACAATAACATAGTAAAATAATCTATATTTTGTATATTGACTTTATTAAGAAATCAACAATACCCAAAATAAATAATATGCTGACGTTTGATTTTTTACTCGTGTGTGTGCATTGATATTCTACTTTTTTTAGGAAAAAAATTCAATGTGGATGAAAATAAAGAGTTAAAAATGAAATATGATTTATGTAACAATATGTATGATCCTATTAAGGTTGAACATGAATTATTGTTATGTTAGATTTATACTGTATGGGGAAACTCTATTGGTTTTTGTTATTTAAGTCATTTTAGTCACACATGTAGAAACCTATGTAAAAATAATCGAATTATATTTTAGAATAATTAGTATGAATTATAGGAAATAAAATATCCAAAAAATTTAAATCATTCTTAAAATAGTCTAGCAAATAATAACTCTTTCACACTAAATAATTTTTATAAATGAACCAAAACTCATAACCAAATAATATTTCACGTTATTTTTTTTTGAAAAATATAGTGAAATCAAAATATTGGTTAAAAATTAACTGGAAGGTTGAAAGGAAAACCTAAAACAAGTAATTTATTGATATATAAATTGTAAAAAAAATTCATATTGACTTGAAAATATGGTGTTACTCAACTAAAAGAGTTGATTAAGAATGTGAGTGTTTGAGAGTATTAGTTGTTGTGGGGTTTGAATAGAATGGTTACTTATTTTGGGAGATAAATCACCTATCTAAGGTAGGATTCAATATTTTTTTACAATAATATGGTTCTTGGGATTGAGGATCAGATCATCGATCATAATTGGTGGGTAAGGGAGCTGAGATCAAGAATACAGAGGTGATTAGAGACCTATAATGGAAAGAAGAGAGAGATCATAATGTATTGGGATCATAATGATAGGGATTGGAAAGGGTGGAAAGGAACAAAAAATAATGGTGATGATAATACACATTGTAGGGTAGGATGTGGTAGCATAGTTGGTACCTTAGGGAATAAATAGAGGGGTAGTATTTGGAGGGGAGGGAGGATCAGAGGATTGAGGGGATTATGTTAAGATAAGATATCAAGAGGATTACAGCTACATGGTGAGAGAGAAAATGGACATGTTTTGGATGGGGAGGTTGTGAGGTTGGGGTATTACCAGTGGTGTCGGTGGATTATAATTTTGAATAATAAATTTAAAATTTTGAATTTCATTTCATTAAAATAAATAATATATGTAAATATATATATATATATATTGAATAAACATTTTTGGTTTTTAAAATAATAATAATAATACTTTTCTATGGATACAGTTCAGTTTAGAAAGTGTTTTTATGATTGGATATTAATCCAAATGATAAACCAAAAGGGTTAATTCAACATGGAATGAAAACCAAACTTCCAAAAAAATCCACTATTTCAGTTTCGTTTGGTTGGGTTGATGTCTTGGTTCAGATCAAACTGTTTTCCACCCCTTCCTAGAAATTCGATAACATGTTTTTGTCCATGACCAATAAATTACAAGAATGATTATGCATAAGAAAAGAAACCTTGTTCTCATATGAAATTTTGTGTAGTAATATGGAAACCACACTAGTTGTATTTTTGGGCATATAATATATAGTTTTGATAGTCAATTGTAATGGTGGGGGGCACCATGGATCGTAATCGACATGTTTGAGTTGAGTCATATTGTGGGGAGCACCATAATCTTGTATTACTACTAATAGAAAAAAACTATGTCCAATAATAGATGGAATTAAATAAGTTTTTTTCAATGTGTTTTGGTGATGATAATAATCAGTAGATAATTTTTTGATGACTAATGGCCCTCATTTTTGGAATTTTATAATTGTTAATCATTCATCATTCTAGAGTGTAATTTGATTAATTCAGAATGAATTAATGACGAATGTAGGTTCTTTTTAAAACATGAATGACCATAGAATATTTTAAAGGATGATATGTTTCATGGTGGAAGGTTATAAAATTATGTGAACTCATTCGGATATAAATTTCATAGGTATTTTGATTTTGATTTTTGGATTTGGGTTTGTTTGGTAATTTTGGATTGTATTGAGTTTAACTTGTGTTGTAATTCCCTGAAGGAGAAGTTTTTTCAGGATGATCGAGAGCCTTGAGGAATTTAGGTTGTCATGTGAGATCCTATATGATCATGTGGTTCCCTTGGGCTTGGACCTATTTAAAAATGTCTAGAGAAATTCATGTATGGGAATTTTTATGATTACGGGGGATCCTAGAGGTGCGCTTATAAGAAATAGATAGGAGAAACACTATGTATGAGAGTTTTGGCTTGTCATGGTGGTTGGGTAAAAAATCACATCATTGTCCTTGGGGATCATGTTTTTTAATGATTTTTGAAATTAAGGGTTTCCATTATGAGACATAAGGATAGGGAAATGAAGATTATGAGAATTTCATAAGTTGTTTTAGTCTAGGGGGGTTCAAAATTTCAAAGGGTTATCCATAACATAGTTTATATTAGGATGATTTGAGGGGGATATCATTATTCATCATAGTGAGCTGGAAAGATCTTATCCATGGTGTAGAGAGTGTCAGGATCCATTGGGGATAGATATGGCCACACCCTAGAACAACACATGTCATGGTGTGACCATGTTTTGCTAGGGGAGGGGGGATTTTCCATTTGTGTTTAAAAAACCCTCACCCTCTTATCTTCATCCCTCAAGCATGATTAACTAGGGGTCTCTCCCCGTCAATTCTATCGATCCCCTTGGTGTGGTGTGGATTTTGGTTTTGTTTTAAGTGATTATTCAAGGTGATATTCTCTCTTTGATTATCAATTTATATTTATATTAATTTCCCTTTTTATTTGGGTGATCGGACTTCTGGTTTGGTGAATATTTCCATTAGATAATGTTGGAAATTTTTTGATATTTTGTGTTTTTTCCTGCAAAGTGTATATGATGACCTGAGATGTGGATCACATTTGGCATCACTCCATTTTAATGAAGTTAAATTTATAGATAGTTTTATATGACTATTTCATTAAAATAAATCTATTTTATTATTGAACTAATGTCTCTTATTAGGGATTTTGTGATGGATATCACTAGGAGAGAACAGTAGACCTCCTTTGGGGGGTTGGTTGCTGTTTTGAAAAGATGAGGGAATGCAATTTGTTTTAAGGATTTATATATATTTAATTTTGTTTTATTAAATAATTTTAATTGTTATAAATTATTGATTTAGATATGGTGGCATAGACATGAGTGTGTGTTAGTAGTGTACTACACCCATGGATCATTGTTTTGGAAAGTGGTTATAGATGAGTGAGTTATTAAAATTTATTTCCAATAGAAGTGATTTCTGTAACTAAAAAAATTATAATAAAATTAATTAAATTTTACATATTTTCATAGATTATAGTGAGTATATCTGACCATGTAATGGCATCAACAGATATTAGGAAACCATGCTATGTTAAAAAAAGTGATAATAACTCAATGATTAAGTTATGTGCTTCTTAAGAATGCCCTTTTTTGTATTATTTTTTTTATATAAATGGGATGTGATTTTTGTGTTCTCCCCACTTTTTGTGACTGAAAATTTTTAACAAAAAATATGTTTTCATTTAAATATAAATCTGGGGCTGAAAAAACTTACAAGGGTCGTGATAGAACCTTATAGAGTAACTTGATTTCCATAGTTGCTGATGGCCATGGATTTGATTATAAATTCTTTCCCAAATAGACATGGACCATGAGGGATGTAAATAAAATATTATGAAATTAATAACATGTAGAGACCCTATTTATAGGTTCTATTAGTGACCTCTATTAAGAGGTAACCATTGAATTGAGATGGATGGCATATGGATTCATCATATATAAAACTTGACATGCATTTAAGAATCTGGGCCAGATGATATGATCCTGGATATAGTGATATTACTCCCATTTAAACATGTTCAACTAGGTGGGTATACTCTTTAATAGTTTATGGATAGGTTTTGTGTGAGGACTAACCTTGGTTTTCCTGGGATGGAGATGAGCTTGAGGCTATCTTCCATGTGTGACTATACTTATGGGTGCTGTAAGGCCGTGGTTTGAGTATGATGATACCATGGGATGATATTCCCTATGAGTCATGGAATTGGACCTAACTATGTGAATTATATAATGGGAAATGGGTAGAGCGTCCATATTATGATGTGAGCCAAGTCTCCTTAAAGGTTTCCCCAATTATATAAGGACCTCAAAGTGGGTTCAAATGGGAATGATTACAGATGATTGTGGGAGTAAGAATTGATCAATAATTAATGATTTATGAATATTATGGATCAGATGATGAAATATTATTTACCTAATAGGACATATATATATATATATATTCTTGGATAGTTTTAGGAAGAAATAAAACCCTATTTAGATGCATTATATATAATGTATCATATTGGAAACACAACCCACTGGCATGTATTGAGATACACAGGGTTCTTGGGATGTTCCCCTTGGATAAAACCTTAGTTACTACTATTTATTGGTTGATTTATATGGGATAAAATTCATAAAAAATATATTGAGAAACATTTTAGTCCTTTTATATTCTATTTAAATCTACCCTTCATGTCATGTACTAATGAGATGATTCAAGTGGGATAAACTACCCACCGATATGTACTAACATACATGGGATGTATTTTATGTTTTACATCAATCTAACTTTCATTATTAACATATGATATGTATAAGAGGGACACACGTCCCCTTTATGTGATATATAATATATAAGATAGGTATAAATTTCTCGTATGGGAAATATATGTTATAGAATCTAGGATGGGTACACTTGAAAACCAATTTATTAGAATACTAATGGATTCCAAAGACTTGTTCCTAGGATCTAATAATTAATATTGATTTTAATCGATTGTTTTTGAATTTATCATTGAAATTTTCCATGTTGTTGATATTGGTTAGTAAGTTTTTTTCAAATTCATTGATACAATTATCTAATGGATGAATATAGACATGATTAATCCTGGGATTCATGTTAGGACTGAAGGATCAAAAATGTTTATTTATTCAAACATACAAATATTATTTACTTATTCCTCTATGTATCTAAAATATGTATGACATATCATATTGATTATGTATTGGAATACATTGGTGGTTCTCTGCTGATTAGTTCCCACACCTTGGTAAGGCATCCTTGGAACCTAGGTACTACATAAATATTCATTTATTATAGGTTCAGATAGGTAAAAGGTATTTTTTGGGATTTCTCAGTTTGTTAATTTCAATGGGGTCAATATATGGATGTGGTATGACCGATGGATTTAGTAGAGCCTCAAAAATTTTGTTTATTTTTTTACTATTATATGTGATTAACCTAGTTGGTTGCTATTTATTTAATCATGTAATGATCATTGGTTTATATGACTGCTTGATTCAACACTTTATTTGATATAACATCGTCTTTTTGATTTATTATGTACAATATTATTATTTGTTATTGTGGTTTTAATTTTCTAATTTATATTGTTATCATGGACTATTACATGAGGTTATACTCTAACCATGGAAATATCATATACTCTCTATACTAGTTGGAAACCTCTATAATATAGGGAGCCATAATAGTGGTCATGTAGCGACCAGATATGGTTATTGTTCATAGTTAACTAAGATGGGGGTGTCATACCCCACATGGTTTCCTGTATTTAATTCGCATATCATTGGTCTAGTCGATAAAATAAATAGAATATAATCCCCCAAAAATAACATGATCACATCATGAAATCACTATCCTTAGAGGATAATTCTCATTGGAATTAGTATTAAGAGATAACACAGCGACCATCATTCCTCTGATACCATATGAGTTTAGTCCTCTCTCCAATCCTTTCCATAGTATACCTATGGAATAATGACCCAGTTAATCATATATTAGTGGGGAGGGAACACAGACCCTAATCTAATTTACACTATCTACAATGATTAATGGAATATTAAGGTTACCACATGGGATAACCCTTGGCCCTTAATCTCAATTCATCACTCTCCTCTACCATAAGGTCACTAAGGGCACCAATCACTAGGGAAAATGAATTTTTTAATTTCATTTCTTTTAATTAATTTCATTTACACACATAACGTTCTATAAATATCTAGGAAATAAATTACCATCACTATATTAGCCATTTGTAATAGAGAAATCAAACCACTGACAAAGACTTTACCATGTCTCTTTCAACATTGTATAGTATATGAAATTAATTTAAATAAAACAATTTGTTTAATTTTTTTAGTGACATAATTTATCTAATGCATGTAAATTAAATTAATTTCATAAAGGGCATGTTCTGTGTCCACATACCTCATAAAAATATAATTTCTTTAGCTATATCTCGACTACTCTCACCGAAGCATGTCCTATTAAAACTGGCCATCAACTGCCACCATGGGTCCCCATCTCAACATATAATATCCATTTTAATTATTTATCTCAAATATATTAACATGTTTTTTTTAATGTACATGGGATTGAAGCCTTAAAATTTACTAGATGTCACCAGCTTGCTAAACCCATATAAAATTTGGTGCAATACACCGTCAAAACATAAAAAAATATAAGACACATAAAATATCCCTCTTTATAAATTGATTGAACAACTAATTTAATAAAAATTTAGTAAAATCATAAATAAATTCATATAGTGATGTATGTTCAACTAAATAGTGAGACAATACATGTGTAAAACATCTCAGGACTCTATATGGACACAATGGGGAAAATCCACAACACATTTAATTATTTCCACTATACTTCGAGAGAAATCATCAATAATCCAAGTAAAAGATCAAATGAAATCAATATATCAAAATAAAAAAGATGAATGGGTATTTAAGAATACAATATTACCTCGTGTCTCTAACAAAATGGACTCAGAAATTCCCCAAACAATGGGGGAATGATGGAGGGGATGGGAGGATAATACCATGTGAAATGGACTCCCTTTATATCCCCTTTCCCCTAAAACCCAAGGAAAACCTGGCCCCCACTGGGTATAATTTAATCTTGTAATTAAAAATATCATTCAAGTTCTATTATTATCCAAAGGGTTTGTATCCTGATAAGATTGATTGCTGATTATATTTATTATGTAACCAAGGTAGTCATAACATGAATTACATAGGTAGAGGGACTGGCTCTCAACGTGCCTCTATCATGGTGAGATTCACTAGGTTCATAGTGTAACATGACTCTCCTAGTAAGTGCACCCATACTGATATCTACTATAACACAACAAGAGAATCAAAACATGACGGATTGCATGTGCAGAATTTCACTAAGGCCACCCAACCTTGGAATGATGCTGACCCTAACTCTTGTTAAACCTCATAGGCCTTGATCTATGTCTTTAAAGATAATCTATATCTATCCAATCTCTTGTATTCCCATTTTAAATCCAAGTTCTCTAAACAAATACCTCACCAAACTGAATAATCAAAATTACATCATGAATTAAAAATCCAAAAATGATTGGGTTTCTACATGTTTCATCATTATATATTAAATTTTATTTTTAATAAACTTTTTATATCAATCATTCAATATTTATAATAATAATTCCATATTCGTTATGTTCATTTCTAAATATCAACTTAGATGAAATAAATTTAGAATCCTTATGAGGTTAAACTAAATTCCAAACATTATTTCCACAAAACTATTTTACCAATTCATGAAAGGGAATATACTGTTATAATTAGTTAAATATTTAAATATATATTTTTGAAGAAATTCATAAATGAAATCATGAAAACAAAAAAATCAATTAATTTTCTTTCTAAACACATGATTATATATTTCATATTACTCTATCAATAAGATGATATTATGTGTTTTTTATTCTTTTTCATGATAGTTATTATAATTTTCTATCAGTTCATTTAAATATGTATTTTCCTAATATTTGTGTTGAAATTGTCTAAAATATTTTCTAATATTATCTAAATTAACATTTTTTTTCTTTTTAAAAATTATTATATATATTTTACTTGTATATATCCATCAATTACTTGGAAATTTTTTATAATGACTAGAGGATTTCTAAAATTTAATTTGATAAAAACATACCTTTATCATATAGTACAATAGACATATTCAATGATTCTTTATTGTTAAAATTAATAACATTTCTTATAGAAACCCAAAAATATCCAATTTTTTATTTCATACCATTCTATATTTCATAAGATTCCTTCTTTAAAAAAAGTATTAAAATAATTTCTCTAGAAACATATGTTATTGTATTCATAGATTCATCACAAATATATATTTGTGATTTGAAATTGTTTAATATGGTACTACCCATTTCTTGTAAGGTACTATTTTTTCACTCAACTATCCCATATTTTTGAGTTATTATAGGGGCAAAAAGTTATAAAAATATCTATTTCCCACATATTTTTTAGATTATTGATTTAAATTCTATCAAAATATATCACTTCTAATTGATAAAATTATTTTTCCTTTTTTATTTTACAGTAACATATAATAAAAAACAATCTTAGATAAGATTCCAAATTTTTGAACATGAATGTAAGTATATGTAAATCGACTAGTATGTTATACGATAATGGAAAAATATATATTACCATAGATGCATGAAATATATAAATTTATGAATATATAATTATTTATATATTTTAAATTTATTTTATTATTAACATACTTGATAGATATGCAGTTATATTTGTGTTGTTTACCATTCAATTATTAATCACATACATAGGTATTATCTACTTTTAGTTTAAGTAGTTGTATCACTGGTCTATTCATGGTAAACATGTTAAATGGACTAAAATTTGAATAAATGAGACTCTTATTATATATATTATTTTATTACTGTTAAATATTAAAATAATATATATTTTTGTCTATAAGTGTATCCAAACAAATAGAATACATGTTTTGTTTTTGGTTTGAATACAAAATACATATTCATATTTATAAGTAGTGCACAAATAATTTATAAATTTAATTGAAATTTTATCATCATGTAATTGTGATTTAATTATTAAATTATTTTTTAATCCTTCATCATATAAAACAATAGATATGATAATTTATTTAGAAAATCCAACCTATCCAATCTGTTCACTTCACCATTTGAAGTGTCAGGGAAAGTCGCATTACCTCCATTGAATTTATTAAATGATAGAATATTTTATGTATCTACTATCCTATTCATGTATAATCCAATATCTATATAAAAAGTATCATTTTTTCAAATACCAAGAAATATATCCTACAATTTTTTATTTATGACAATTTTTTTCACTCTGGAATTTTTCGGTCTAATCGGGCTATGAAAGAATTATCACAACATTAACCACCAAGTGCTCCCCTGGGCCAATAGTTATCCTAGAGTGACAACCTATGATCTCATTCAATAGTACAAGGGGTATATAATAGCACTGAGTCAACATATCTCCATTATGGGAGGCCTTAAACTATATTACTTGGACACACAGATATCCAAAAAATAGTTCATGGATAATAATAAATACTAAAACCTCTAGAGTGTAATTAAATTCTTGGTATAAATACCCGGTAAATGCTAGAGTAAAAAAATGATAATCCAAGTAAAAAGAGGGGTATAATACACGCCTAAAAATTGATGTTATCTCAATCAAAAAAGACTGCAAAGGATGAAGGAAAGATCCCTACTATGAACATGGAAACTAACCACCACACATCATCACAGTCTCATTGAAGAACTAAGATCCACATACTATGAGTCCCCTAATGTCATCTCCAAGACTCTGGTAATCTATATAATACATGATATGATCGTAAATATTCTATTATGGGGAAAGAATATATATATATATATGATAGAAATCCCAGAACAACATAAAGATGGAAATAATATTAAGACCATCAGCTATTCCCACAAGATAAGATCTGATGGGAACCCCAAAAAATATTCTCATAAAGGAGAATCCATCTTTGAAGAGAGAGGAATATAAATCTATCAAATCATTTAAATATTTTGAGTCTATCTTCATATCCATGATCCAGAGATAACTAGAAGATAATTTCCGATTATAAACATCCTGAGATATAGGGGACCCCTATCATTTTAATTTCAGGTAATGGATGGGGGGGAAGTGAACCCAAGAGGGTGGAGGGCCCATGAATCTTCTATTATGTATGATGGTAGGATTCAAATACATATATAGATATCCATATTCTATGTTTTTTATATTATGGGGAGGCGTGGGGTACCAATCCTATTTATAAGAGATGGATGATCCACACCCATAACTTTACATGCCATCCTGGGTTTGCAACAGCACCATTGTTCTGAAAAACACACTATATCTCAATGTCTTCAAAAAGTGATGGTTATATTGATAAGTTAATATCACCTCATTTTTTATCTCTAATGTAATAAAAAATGGAACCATCATGTTCTACATAATATTCTACTCATAATGAACTTCTTGAAGGTCTAAAACTAAGTCCTGATCAAGCTTATATGGGATGTAGAACTTTATTATAGATATGTATGGCGAGTGCCTTGGTGTACAGTGAGCGTAAACATATATGCAAGACTAATCCTATCCTTATACTAGTTTACACATTTGGAGGTTCCCATACATGGAATGTGACCAAAGGAATAAGGTGTGTGGGACCATCCATGGTTAAAAGTTCTGACTGTTGGTTTATAGAACAACTATCTTGGCACGGTCACAGAAAGCGTAGGACCACTACATGGTCATGTGATATTTATGTTGTCTGGAAACTATAGCTATAATAAAAAGTGGACCACAGAGGATGTTTTCTTCTTGAACACATTACACATAGTGTTTATATTCACAGACTGAAAATTCTAGTCTCCCATATCATCATTCATCCACTTATAACATTACTTATCCCACTGAATATGACTCCTAATATGTAAATCATGGATATAACTCCACTAAAATATTATTTATATCCTTCACATCAACAGAAGACACTTTTTTTAGAATACTATCATTTCATTACACCCAAAATCAAGAAAACTAAACTTGATCCGTCTATCTATCTCATTTCCACCATGGCTTCATGAATCTCTAGCACCATGATAATCTCATTAACTAAGAAAAAAATAAAAATAAATATAGTGATTCAATAAATATTCAAATTATATCATAAATCTATGATTAACCACAATAAATGGTGATGAAATTGAATAATGTGATCAACTATGGGAGAAAACCAAAGAAAAATCAATGTCTAAAATATAGCATTCTTATATGATTCTAACCAATTATTTTCATTACCAAAATAAAAGAACATAGAAGAACTCATAATAATGATTTAAATCAAAATTCAAAATTTACTTTTTCATATGAAAACGGGAAAATAGAATCATATTCTATAGTAGATAAATTAATACATATAAGAAACAAATAAATATAGGTTAAAGAAATTCATAAATATAAATTCCTACATAACGAAAAAATTGATCATTCGTGAAGAGAAAATTTATATTGGATATAATTGATGAATATGCAATGTTCATTTTTTGTTATAAAATGTCACAAGGTCATAAATGATTGATCCTTGATTCCTACTACATTTAATCATCAATGTTTTTTCCTGTAGTGATATCTATTCTACCACTATACCTTTTTAGGTTAGGTTTCTAAAAATTGAGACTAGATATAAGGGGTACTATATAGGGGTTACTGTTAGGATGAATATTTAAAAAAAATTAAAATTAATTAATTAATTAATTATATTCATTTTAATACGTCCATGTTAGTGAATTATACCGAAACCCAATGAATAAGAAACAAATGTTAAGACTATGGTAACAAATATATTATGAAATCATCCAATATATCAGTTCTTTCTTTCAGTATTTTGATTAATTGAAAATACATTTATTTTAAAAAAATCAAAATACTTGATTTCTTATATTCTTTATATTTATTTGGGATTCCTAGACCACACATAACAATACTCTATATATAATGAAATATATATATATATATTTATAAATACACAAATGACATAATCATAAAAACTAGAGTAATTAATTTCTACCCACATTCGTTGATTTTCTCCCTGAAAATATAAAAAATACTCTAAAAGGATGGGGTATTGAACTCATGTATAGATCTCATAATTGAGTGATATTTCGTGGGTTTTCCCATGATTCTAAAGGTATCATACCAATTGGATAACTCACCCTTGGAGGAGACTCTATTTCCAATCCATTATGGAATCTAATTACTATGAATAGTTGTCTTCATCCTTCATGTACAAATCAACCCATACAAAAAACTGTTGAAGGCCATGCATATACCACCTTATATTTGACATGTGGAATCAATAAAATACTTGATTAAACTATGGGTGTATGGTTAGATGATATGTAACCTATCCAACCCTCTATATTATTGACAAAAATCAGATGAATATTGAGGATAGATTTCTATCATAATCGGACCTCTGTAAACTACATCATGGAGAGGCCATTTGGAACACAGTGTATACCCATTTGAAATACAAGGGTTATATATATCAGTATATACAATATGTATACCGGATCTATGTGGACTTCATTCACTCGTGGATAACCCAAAATTTATCCATCATTTATTTTACAAGCTGTAGTATAAATTGTGATAAATCTTCTCTCTTTATACAAAATAAGGATGACCTCTAGGGTCTCCAGTATAGAGAATAAAATGCGGAAAAGATGATATTGAATTGATATATATTATTATATCCAAACTCAATTAATGTAAAGTCAACCTACCTCATCTAACTAAAGACCAAAATGTTGGATCTAACCATATCCTAAAAATATGGATGGTTATATCATTCTGGTAGTCGATATGGCTGTGAAACTCCATTATTATCTATTAATGTGTCCCAAACTCCTCCTAGAAACCACTATATAATGATGAGATAAACATAGAATAACAATTTGGGATAATTTTCAATTTTACCCATATGAAGCATGATGATATCCTACACATACAATCACCCTAAAACCTCATAATTTTTTTATTATTAGTGATAAATTGAGATGATTCGGTAAATCGATCAACAATATCCTAAAAAACACCCTGAAATTTTTCTACTCATGTAAAACCTATAAAAACCCATTGATATGACACACTACTTCAATTTTGTGATCTGAGAGGTTGAGTCAGGCATACTGGTTCCTAATGATCAGCCATTACCAACCGACATGTGAGGTTTGATGAAACATACTTGGAAATATTCCACCAGAAAGAAAACCATCAAAACATCCATAAAAATTTTCTTGTACATACTCCCCAATCTAGAATGTATGGGTAAGGGGGTATGATGCTCCCTCAATACCTCCTTAAACAACACGATCAAAACAACTTTTACTCCTCAGAAAAGGCTGATATGACTCATGCCATAAAGAACTATGTCCTTTTCCATCTCAAAATATATATTCATGTAGGACTTCATAGTAATTGTGTTCCAAAAATTCTCTCTAACATTATATAGAAGCCGTGTAGTCCCTAAAATCATCTAATGATAATATTTCACTATACTCTCTAGTAGGGTCAAATTTAAAGAGGGTACTTTCTCTAAATCCTCCTTTACTAAGTGATACCATGATTATCAACTAATGGAATATAGATCCATGTTTCCATTTTCTATATTATAGAATATCATGAATCCATATACGTGAAGGATATCCATTTTATTCCCTTATCTCAGGTTTCAGTCTATATAGGAAAATATATTCCTAATATTCTTGTGGCATGATTAAACCATAAATCATGTTCCTGGAAGATAATTCCACTACAGACTCAAGGATATTAAAACTACCACCATGTATAAATAATGGATTAGTAGTTCTTCCCAATGGGACTCAGCTAACTCAACAAATATGTAATCATTTTCTACCTCCACATTAATACACACATTATCCGAGCTGTAAAGTAATCACAGAACACTATGTACTCAACACTCTCCTTGAAAGTATCGACATAATATTGCTAGATTACAAACAACATAGGTCCTTAAAGGCTCTCTCACATTATTCGGTCCTATCAAACGACTATTTTTTATTTTAATTATGTGTAGGGTTGAAATTCCTAGAAAATTAAATAGAAATTCTATGATAGGACCTTGTAAATTTTAGGGAACACCATAACTCTAATATTCCCATGGGTGGTTCCCCAAAAAGCACTACATTCATTATTATTAGATCTCTAAAAAAACCATTTTTAGAGATGACATTCCCTAGAAAGTGAATGTCCTTAATAAAAAAAATACAATGTCAAGAGTTTATTGTAATATTGCTGATCCCAAAGTATATCGATCTCTATCATCAAATAATCAGTGCACTTCTCATATGACATAGATTAAAAGAGGATTTCATCATTGAAGATAACCCCAAAATGGGTAAATATTTGATAAACGATTAGATTTATAATTCCAATGAAAATTATGGAGGACTTATTCCAACCAAATCTAATCACTAGGAACTCATAGTCCCCACGAAACATCAGAATTCCATTTTCATAATATCCCACTTGTGAAACCTTAAAAGGTGGTTGTTAGACCTGAAATCAATATTTAAGAACCAATGTACACCATTTAATTTTTTAAATAGGTAATAATTAATTTAATATGGGTAATTATTTTTGATTTTCACCTGCTTTAGGGATACATAATTAATGAAAAACCTCAATCATCCATCCATATTATATTCAAAAACCACCGAATATAACTAGGGTGACATAGAGAGTCTTATGAATCCCTTGTTTTGATGGCCCTTCATCTAAACCCCTAGACCTTGTATCTTACAATGGATTATAGGATATGATTTTGGATATATAGTTTTGGTATTAGGGTGATTTTTAGTTTAGAAATCGATCTCTAGACACTGGGGCAATCCCATAATAGCTTT
The DNA here is from genome assembly GCA_963277665.1 of Viscum album. NCBI lineage: Eukaryota > Viridiplantae > Streptophyta > Magnoliopsida > Santalales > Viscaceae > Viscum > Viscum album. Next base: position 1,752,115,856 of record OY728128.1, read on the forward strand.
GATGAATAAATTCATATACACATCCCCTAACATTTACACCTATATGAATAAAGTGATCACTACAACATGGGATACTATAGATCATAATCCTTAAATATCTATCCTACAACTACATCTTTATGTGTTGAGTAGTCCAAAAAAATATGACCTTTTCTTTCATAATAATTTCAACTCCCATACATACACATTCAAGGTATTCTATAAGGACCTTATGCTTTAAATTCTCTAGGTAGACTCAGACCCCAATTAGATTTTTACACTCCATATTTCATCACATGAGTCTATGAATGAGTATTAATATAACATGAAAATCTTGGTGAAGGAAGTATGCTAGATGTAGATGATGACTAAACACCAAAATGATCACTACCAACTCCATTTTCCAAATTCTCCCTTCCCAATATGATCTCAATCACATAATTATTCTCCATAAACTACCAAAAGTTCACCAAGGGATAAGTGGAGGGATAAAACTCATTTCTTAAAAATATTTCAATTCTCACCAATGTGAGTTTAGAATAATACTCTATGTGTGACCAAACCCCACCATCACATCATACCTATACTAAGGATGATATTATGTACTGTTAAATCTGATCATGTGGTGTTTTCATGATTCGTAAAATGAAAACGACAAAATGAAATCAAACCTCTGGTTCATAAGGGTTTATATCACATAAAACAATTGGAGGACCCTAATATTATATTGTAACAACATTCTTTATTTATGATCATCATTATATTAAAATAATGAAACAATTGAATAACGAACCTAAAATGGAAATCCAGCTGATCCATTAGTGGTTGTTTCACTAACTAATTGTTATGTTGAAGAGTCAGATTATTTCTATCCAATTAAAACACATCACCCAATGGATTTAAAACTATAACATCAACATTGACTTGTCTATCATCCCAACCTTTCATTTATCCATCATCAATCAAGTATCCATCCTCATGACTTTATCTATGAATCCTATATAGTTGTTATTACAAAGTGAAAGTGAATGTTAACAGGAAATACCATTCTTATATGATCATATATAGAGAGGTAAATCATGAAGGACATAGAGGTTAAATGACCCATTATTATATGATGAATGTACCCTTGTTTTCTATCAAATTTTTTCCTCAGCTTATTGAGACAAAAAGTAGGTGGTTCGAGTAATGGTGTATTGATATGTCTACCACCACCCCATTATTGTGTTTCCTACTCTGAGGTCCAAACTCAATACACCTAAACACCATTACCCCAATTTCCCACATCAATCCTCAAAACACATCTATCTCCAGACAAAATCCATAGGAAAAAAATTTCACTAATACAATTATTTCATGAATTAATCTCCTTGGTCCCTGTATGTATAGACAGTAAGCTGACGGTGACACCCCAAGCCCACCTTCAATAGGATAGGGGCCAGTGACTAACACAGAGTAGGAAAATATAATATCGTGGGAGGACTCAAACTATATTACATGTATGAACTTACACATATCCATATAATAGTACATGTAAATTAATAGATGATAATACCATTAATGTGTAATAAATTAAATAAAAAACCATTCTTTAAAAAAACATATTTTTACAAAATAATCAAATTCCATAGAGGAGGAAATTCACACCTAAAAATAGAAATTATATCAACTTAAAAATAATGATATGGATGAAGAACATATCCTTTCTAATAAACTCCAAAACTAACCCCCCATATTTAGAAATTGTCTCCTAGTACAACAAAGACACGCCTACTCTGGATCCACCATTATCAATACAAAACATCCGAAAATTTTCATAAGACATGAAATATACCAAAAAAATCCCATTTGGGGGTGACTATATAGATACCTAGTTGGATTACTAGACAACAAAAAGGGATAAAATAATAAGAATATATCCAAATCAACCATCATGATAAGAACAGAAGGAAAAAATCACAAATATGCCCATATATTAGAATATACATGTGAGGAGAGATGAATCATGATCATCACAGTTAGATAAGGATGACGGGTGTATCTATAGGTCCAAGTGATCTTAATGTACCGATACAAGTACACCAATGTATTCCACACAAGATATAGGGTACCTATGAATTACTGATTGCATGTAAAAATAGAGGGGGTACTGGCCCTATGAGGGTGGAGGGCCCATTTCTCATATGATGTTGAAGATGATAGGGTTATACTCCCTAGATAGAAGAGCCGCACCTAATTGGTGACATTTCTAATCCAATGACACATTTATTACTTTATTACCGAAATCAACATTATCATTAAATGAAAATTATCTAACATAGGTGTTTTATTAGATTTTACAATTATAGAGAATGATCTTCTGTTAACTGATGAAATAGAGATCTAATATATTTAATAAAAATATGGTGAATTAAAGATCCATGATATATCAAATCCTACATATTTGGAACCACTATAGTGGTTCGTCTATAAATCACCTATAGATGAATAAACATGAAGAAATTATCAATAGATCAATAAAATTCTGATAATTTTGTTAAAACTATTCTTGATTTTCATTGAAGGAAACTATTAATGTTTGTTACGATGTTTCCTATAAATAAAGATATCGATAACGAATTAAATGTAATTATAAAAGGGAAAAGTTAACATTGAAATAATATATTCCTTTTAAATATTTGTAATCATTTGTTTTTCATTGTGAGTTAGATTAATGTATTTTTTTATTCAGAGTGTTTCTACATATATATACATATGTGTTCTATTTTCCTTATACATATATTAGTATTTCATTTTTATTAATTCTACTTGTAATATTATATGATTTCAGTATTATGGGCGTAAGAATATAAAAAATATTATCATCTAGTAAAAAAATTCCATGTCTAAGATGATAGAGATCATATATATATGGTATGTGAAGTGAGCAGCTACATATATGTTTATTCCAGGGAGTCCATGGATAGTAAGACAGACCTTTTGATAGGAATGAAATCACAAATATCTTACTATAGGTTGAAATTCACAGACACTATAGATCTCATTTAAAATTTATCCATTCAACTTTTTCAAAAATATATGATTTCATTAATTTAATTTTTATGATTTATTTGGGTTTTAATCAATTCCCCATATTTTACTTTTTTTTATTTCAGTTATGATGACTATTTCACCAGTAATATAAAATTAAAATAATTTATTTCAACTGTGCTATCTAAATTTCAATAAAATATATAAAGACATTAACGTGATAATTGTTTTCATTGGTAAATTAAAAATTTTATCAACCTATTAATTCATAGGTAATTCAAAAACATGATAAACACAATACTTATAGATGAAGGAAATTATATGTTTATTATTATGCTACAATTCACCCCATATTTTTTTATTTTCAACCATATATTGAGAAACAATTATGTATCAAATAATGTATATACCTTGATTATGATATTATCTTATAAAATATATATTTTTTATTTCTACTAGTTTATTTTAATTTCAACATAGTTTACTTGTAGAAATCATTTCGGTAGAGTGATTTTTTATGGTATAAGTTAAATTTAGAACACAAAAAATCTTAAATCATTTAAGGATACCTATTTTTTATATAGATGAATAGGATTATTAGCATGATCATATTGAATTGTATATCATTAACACCATTGTTGAAAAAATTATCATGTCGATATAAAATTATAAGTATTTTTAGGAGGATTATTTTGAAATATTTCATGAAGTGAAACATGAAGATTAGGTAAAAAAAAGTTCACAACACTTTATTGTATTCTATGACTAGGAACATAGAATTATATATTCATGTGTTGTGAAAAAACAATTGCAGAAGAATATATAGATAAATTTTTTTGGAAGTAACAATGTTTTAAAAAATTGATGTTCTATGATTTCAGAAGACAATAAATACTTTGATTTTCAACATAGGTAAATTGTAAAACAAATGCATCAATTCATTATAACTATTACATATACATTACAAAAATTTGGTGAAATTTTTTATCAAAATATTGACTCACTAAAAAGAATATAGACATTATGACTAAATAATGTTATTTTCTGTGGAAAAATATTGATGATACTAAAAAATTTAAAAAAATTAGTCAAAACAACTTAATTGGAGGATTATTAATACATAATACTAGGATGAGATGAGAAGACGAAGATTAAAAAATGGACAATGGATTAGTATTCTTTTCCTCTACATGTAACCGTTATTATAATACGTTTATGAATTTTTCTAAATATTATTAATGTAATTTTTAAATGTATAAAAGTAAGTAATATGATCAAATTGATTCAAAAATAGTAATAGTTAAATTTACCAAATTTTATGAAGTATGAACAAGCTTGTCAGTTTTTAAAATTTCTAAATGATTCATCAGAAAGACCCGAATGATAAGAATGAATGAAAAGATAAAATGAATTATTAAAAGTTATATTATTTAAATGTAAGAAGGAAGGTCATATTAGACTTGATTTTACTAATGTGAAGATGAAGAATATAAATTCTATAACTAATTATAAATGTAATGGACAAAAACTTTTAATTATTTTCATTTATTTAGTTCTAATGAATGTGACACATCTGTAGATAGTTCATCCTTAAAAATGGAACGAAACCCATGAAAATAGTTTATTTATATTCAAATCTTCCATGGAATTAAAAATCTACTCATGGAAAAGGTAACTGAAGAATCTATTAGAATTTTTATTCTGGATTCTTAAATTACTTATAATACTAAATATGATTACTCAACCCAATTTAAAGAAGAAAAATATTGTCCATTGAAATGTTAAAATGTAACTCATAATAACATAATAAAACATTAAAAAATATAATTAGAATTTTTAGATATGTAGACCTTATGATAAATAAAATAATATGTAAAAAAATACATGAGTTTTCTAAAGAAATAAATAATTTATATATTAAATTAATTTCATAATAATCATAAAAAATTTAAAGAAATATAACATAAATAGGTTAAAAATTAATTTGTGTCAAAATTATGTTGATTGGAATTCAGTTAATAATAATATAGTTGATTGGAATATTTTTTTCTAAATTCCAATGAAGAAAATTAAGACGTTCTTATTAAACATAAATATTATGTATTTTATAATGAAAATTTTATCTTAACATTCTTTCAATATAATTATTTCTGATAAAATGTATAAATAAATAATACCCTCTATAACTTCATTTGGAATATATTTTAATTTTGAAAAAACATAAATTCAATCAATATTTATGTAATTATAATTGAACTTTTTTTACTCAAGGTCAAATAAGAGTTCAGCATTTTATGTATTGTTCTTTAAAAAAGTATCATCTTTTGGGGTTAAAATGATTTAGTTTTAGAAAAATTTATCATCCGTATAACATAAATTATTTTAAAGGATTTTGGTTTAACAATTTTTTTATAACATAACTAGTATAAAAAATATATGTATAATAAGAACCAAATTTTATGTTTTTGAAGAAAATAAGATAAGTATAGATCATATAAAAATGGTATATTGATAGAGGTTTTAACGGATATATGACAAGTAAAAAGTAAAATATATGAAATTTAATTAAATTGAACAGAATTAGTGGCTGTTATTGATATAATGAATATTGTGAAATATTCAGAACTGGTGATATTTATTTTCATGATAAAAAACCATTTGAAATATTTTAAATGTTTTAGGATTTCTTCTCAACAATATCATAATAAGTCATTTATGTGATGAGCGAATATTTTGAAATTTTTGGAATGAAAAATGTTGTGTTCAATGTTAAGAAGGAAATTTCATTTTATCTTTTGATAGTCATGGAAATGTTTATACGCTTTAATTAACTGCATTATGTAATCATAATTTTCCTTTTTTTGTATAAAAAAATACTTATTATTGTAATGTAATAAAAGATTAAGACACTATAACTTCCAAATAATAACTTAAAATTCTTAGAATTGACATGTTATGGATCAACTAGAACATAGGAATAATTACACCGGAGTCTATGATTCTTTAAAATTTGTTAAGACACGTGAGAAAATATTTAATTCATAAAGTGTAGTATTACCTACAAAAGATTTATATTCTGTTCAAAAGGATGTATTTGGTTGAATAAAAACTAGAAGTATTGTAGGAAAATACAATTCACTTATTTTGGTTGATGATTACACAATATTTACTTGTGTAAATTTTATCACATAAGCATATTAAAAAATTAATTATATTATGTTAACTAATGCTTCTTTAAAAAATGATAATCACCTAACATCGGTTACTATCCTGAGTGATCTTGGTGGTTAATTTTTTAAAATTGACTTGGAAACTTTTTGTTAGAAATAATATATTACATATAATTTGTATACATATAGAAAACAATATAATTTTTTTATTTTAATGAATAAATATATATCTTTAGGAAATTACACAACCATTTATAAGTGAGTATCCTATTTCTAGACATTTTTGGCTTACGATTATAAGTAATTTTTGTTATAATATAAATGCAGTTTTCTCAAAAATTTAATTAAAAAGAACCCCTCACGAGGAATGGATTTCAAGTAATTAAAAACCTACTTACTTGATATTTTCTTGATATTTATTATTCATTAAAAATACAAAATATTGGTTACCAAAATTTGAATAAAATTAGATGAGGAAATTTTTATCGGTTATTATAAAACAACTAATTATTATACTGTATTCAATATAAAATCAATGTTATTGAGGAAACAATTCATTTATGGTTTGATGAATCTAAAATATTTTTATTTTTAAACCATTATTTTTCCAAAATACAGATGTTTTTAAAAATAATTTATTAATTTATTTAAAGACTATTTATAAATACCATTTTTAAATCCTGCAGAAGTAAGACAGTTAGATTTTAAATATCTATAATCTACCTCAAAATGTATGGTATATTTATTAGTTAAATTTTATCATATCAATTTACTAAAAAATATGTTGATCTTAATGAATTATCAGGTCAATTATATTTTTTTATATGAATTTCAATCAGCTGAAACTAGTAGTCCCCTAAGAAATATTAATGATAATCATGACTTAGTATAAAAATTTGAACCTAAAGCACTAGAATATTATTTAGGTGATGAATGTTGTATAAGGTTCATTCAAGATGATCTCTGTTTGTTTGATGGGAACAAAGTTTGGACCTCAGTTGAATGTCTTTCAAATCTAATAACAGTTGGGCAAAAATGGGGATTTATAAAAAATTTGATGAAAATGTAATTATTATTATAAATAAATAAAAACATGTTAATATAAGATATTATGAAAAATAAGATACTATTTATGGTGATACATTTCCCCAATATCTATTAAAATATATATCACTATCCATTTAGCCATTATAATTAATTTAACCATTACATTATTTAAAAGGGATACAAATAGTGATTTCATTAATTTCTATATACATGAGGATGTTTATGTTGAAAATACTCATGGTTTTATATTTAATTTTTGGTTAGTAAAATAACTTAACCTTTCTGAATAAATCTATGGACATAAAAAATCCAGAATATCTTAGTATAATAAAATTATCATATATTTAAAATAAACCAATTTTGTTAAAGGATGTATATATCTGTCACCTTGGATAAATAATATTTTTAAAAACACCATCTTCTTTAAAATTTAAGTTGATGATATTATTTTTTATTTAACTAAAAACAATTTTGACCGAATTTATAAAAATATGAAAATGAGTTTGATATGATTATGATAATGGAACTCAATTTTAACGTTATTTTTCAACTTTTTCAAAAACCTGGTATGAAATATATTAACAAAACATTAATGTATTATATATTTAATCAAACATTTTGGTATTGAAATTGCATCAAACATTATTTTTACTTTTTAAACATCTATAAATCATCATCTTGATGAAACTCATAATTTAGAAGACAAAACTGACTAATTTATGATAAAATGTTTACTATATATTAATATAACTAAACCATATATAATATTTTCAATTTTTTTTGATTTTTTAGATATTAAAATAATATAAATGAATACCATTTCAAAATGAGTAAAGGTATTTTTATACAGAATAAACGTACATTAAAACATGTGTAATTATTTTTCATGAAATGATTTTATTTCTAAAAATATACCAAATGATAAATTCGGAGGCCATAAGTTAGATATAATACCAACTTTAGGAATAATGAATTTTTTAGTACAATATTTAGTCTCTTAGTATAATCAGAAAAAAAAAATCATTAACAATTTCAACTATTGAATTAGAATATTTAACATTTGCGTGTTGTTGTGGTCATGTTATGTAGATGCAACACACACACACATGATTGTTGGTTTGAGTTTTACTCAATATAATATTATTTTTTATAATAATAGATCAATTTATTTATCTATAATCCAATAACCTAACTTAAAAGAAAATCAAATTGATGTAAGACACGACTTACTTTGAGATCAGACACACAAAGAGATATTATTATTGATTTTATCAGAACAGACAAGTAGTTAGTTCATATTTTTACAAAAACTCTTACTACTGATAAATTTTAATTCATTATATTGATGTTAGTATGATGAATGTTAAGTTATATTTAGTCAAATTATTGTTTAATTTACCTCCATACATTAAAAACTTGTCTATTTAAAAAATGTGATGATATTTTTTTTAAAACATATATCATTTTAAAATCTATATAATATTAAAATATATTCATTTATTGAATTATATGATTTTAAATCATATTTTATTTTAAATTCAATCTAATTTTCAAAATTATATGTTTCGTTATATTATCCATGATTAAAATATATCCAATTTTTAAATCTATATATTTTTGAAATATATCTGATTTTATAACATATATGATTTATAAATATATTTGTACTTGATTTTTTTTATTTAAAAGTTTTTTAAATATTTTAATCTTATATTATTATAAATTCTATTTGATTTTTATATTAATTTTTTATTCAAATTTATATTATATTAAAATTTATAAAATTCTCAAATTATTGTGATTTTTAATCTTATCTGATTCTAAAAATAATTTGTTTCCCAATAATATCTAATTCTACTATTTATGTATTTTTTAAAACATATATATATTTTTATTTATCTAATTTATGTTTTAAAATTAAAAATTTTTCCTACTTAAATATTTTTAAAATTTAATTCTTCTTGTAAGTCATATTTTTCTTTTCTATAAAATATATAAAATTTTTAGCAAACATTAACTTGAATCATCCTTAAAAGAAAAAGATGATCAATTGAAAGCTAAATTCGTGAATATTTTATAATTGCTTTTATATCCTTTAATTTTCATCGGATATTATTATTTAGTTTAGGTAGATATAATTTTCTATAATTTTTTAATTACATGCTATAAGGGGAGTTGTTATTACTTATTAAAAAATGTTTTTTATATGAAATGGAATTTTAAATGTAATCATTTAATAAATTTTTTGAATATATGTCACAGCCTTTCATTCTCTAGGGAAATATTTGAGAACCATTGAATCTATAAAAGATAACATTTGGAAGGTATCAATCTTAAATACCTATATAGGGACTATAATTTAAATTATTTTTCATATTAAATTGAAATTTTTTCCACTTTTTTAATCATCACACACATCATAATTTTTTTTGATGATTTATGGAAGACCAACATTAATGATTCAAATATTAATTTCGAGAATAGTAAGATCATATGATGTAACTAAAGTATTTTATCTATTTATTAGTGAAAAATTTCAAGTTCAATGGCTTATAATATAGAACCATTTCTTTTATTATAAGGAGAATCCTAATAAAATCAATATGACTGATGGAGAATGTGATGTTTAACACAAACATAATTTATAAAAATATTTTATCTGATATAAAATCATCATTGAAATGGAATTGATAAAGAATAATTATATTACACTAGCTATGCTAAAAGTGGGTTTTAATAAACTTTTAAAGAGATGAAGAAGATCCAAAGGAAAAAAATGTATGATTTGAACATCCACAAAAGAAATTAAAATTAAAATTTATAATAATTTTTTCTCTTTTTTATTTATTTTGGTAAATTATGATGTGGGGGATTTAAAAAAATTTTGCTGGTTATGTTATAGTTTTTTATCTTTTACTATTTTAATGTGGATAAATTTTAAGAATTTTTATATCTAGGTTCAAATTTTTATAATTTTATATTTTTTATTATTTTTCCTTTATGAATAATTTTCAAACGGGAAATTAGTATTTTTCATTTATAAAGTATTTTTAAATTTATTTCAAAAAATGGAAATAAAATTATATACCATAGAGACTACATGGATCACTTTTTCTAATATCAATTCATATCTTTAAATTTTATTAAGTGTGTTTTATTTTCCAAAATGGGAGTGATTATTAAGAAAATTTTTTATTTCATGGGACACTTACTCTCTTATTTTATAATTAAAATAAATTTTATATAAAAATAATTTTAAATAAGTTATGGTTTGTGTTTTTTTTGTTTATGAATAATGATCTTATGGTAACTGAAATTCTAGATCACTAAAATATATAAAAATATATATAATCATATGATGATCTATTCTAGATTGAATCCAATGGATTTAGAATCACTTTGATATTTTTGACCAAACCCATCTCTATATGAAATATCATATTGATTTGATGAGTATATGAAGAAATTTCTTCTAATGTAGTTTCAATTGATCGTGAATTTTACAAAATTTAACCATTACTGTTTATTATAACATTTCATATAAATAATGAAACAACTCTAGAATCATAAGTATATATGGAAATGAAACATCAATATGATGGTTGTAGTTAGTTTTTAATCTTTATAATTTATTTTTATGCGTTATTTTCCAATCAATGTAATATTTTTATTAAAGTATGTATCAACTAAAAGATACTACAGTGTGACGTTTTCATTATAAAGATATTAGTATTTTCAATTTATTTTTTTAAAATGATATCCTTTCTGACCGATGGATTTTAGTGGCAATTATACAAAATATATGATTTTTTGATCAATGATTCATTGTCTAATAAGAGAGAGAGAAATTAATTTTTTTATGTGAACTGATCTTCCACATACATGTTTAGTCAAGGGTTACAGGGATATAAATATAAAGACCCATACTTTACATACATTTTTATTACTTCAAAATTGAATTACAGTTATTATAACATATAAAAAACCCTGAAAGGACCGTATAGGTATAATGTCTTTAGAAACTAGGAAACATAAACAATTTGTTCATAAGGCATCTACATTATCTCCCATTTATTTCATCATATCTAGAGTCCATTTTGGCATATCCTACATAATAACCTTCTTCCTGACCTGGGGAAAGAAAACATACAAAAGGGTGAGCTCAAATGCTCAGTAAGGGTAAAAAAATAAATATCAATCACATCATATTCATAATAACATAACCTTTTGGAAATCATAACCTGTAAAAGAAATCATAATTTAATAACATGGGATAAATCATAGTAGTGAAATTTAATCCCAATAATCATAACATAAAACATGAAACTTTGTGGCATTCACACATAATCATAGAGAATCATTTCTTAGAAGTCAAGACTCATTGCCAAGACTATCTTAGTGGGCAAAGTCCATTTATGAACTGAGTTCACTCCTCGTTTTAGTCCTGTATCACCGAAATAGATTAACTTTCCATTCTAGCCATGTCTATCTCATGAAAAATAAATCCTTATCCAATGCATTTGAGGGAGATATAGGTCCCACCCAACTCATAATGAAATCATTCTTATGTGTGCCACAGAATCATAAATCATACATCATAGCATAACCCATGTAATAAAAATGGGATTCTTAATCATCATGCCATCATAACACAATATATATAAGATAAAAGGACATCAGAAAAATAATTCCATCATAACATAATCAAAACAAATTAAAAATAGGGATATAAACATAACCCTGTATTATCTTAGATGGAAAATAATTTTGATAAAACACTTGAACTCCATTCTTGAAGAAAATTTCCTTTCTACATAAAAAAACATTTCCTTTTTTAACATGTCATATAATATTAAACTAAAAGAAGTTGATTAAAAAATAAACTTCAAAACATGTAAAGGAAGATTCATGGAAATAATTCTCAAAAAAATCCATTCATGTCGTATAAGTTATAAAAAACATTCTTCTCGTACTTTGGCCGGAAATTAAAAAATATCTCGTATGGAAAACGACAAAAGATTCCTTTCATATCTTTTACTAAAAACTCACATTAGGGTAAAATTAGATTTAAACAATTGTATGCGGATATAAATAATATTACATATTGAGGAAACATGGATGTGGATGATAAATATTCCCCAAAAAATTCTGAAGTATAAACAATCTCGGATAAAAATTGAGATTGTGAGATTTTTCCTTACCTTAGGTCTGATTTTCTTCGTAAGTGTCCGAAACTCCTGTATAATGATTTAAATAATTTCATTGACTAATTACAGAATCATACTCATTGTTATGATATCATATATGGTCATATTTTTAACTTCTTATTAGTAATATTTCATTGCTACTTGTTATTCTGGTGTTTATTAATTTTTGTTCTTATGCGTGTTTTTGTCGAATAAATTCTTATTTTTCATTTTAGGTTATAGATACCTCATTTTCAGAATTTTATTAGTGTAACACATATAATATTTATTCATTAAATTTATTTATATAATAATTATTCAATGAAGATCATGTAGAACAAGTCACATCACATCATGGAGACGGTATTCCGTACGTACATAGGAGAGATCATATCGTTCCCATGATCATGGAGTTGTATTGGAGTGTATTTTTACTATTTCAGAATCAATATCACTTTTCCAATAATCATATATAGTTATTCTCTACACCATTATACCCATCCAAGTAAGGTGGTGGTGGAAAACAAATTTTACACCACAGCGTGGAGATGGTATTCCATACGTACGCACACGCGGTGATTTCATTTTCCGTAGGATGGATAGAAGGTGAAATAGGGATGTTTTATATTTATAATAACATATCTGTATATGAGTGATACTAATGTTATGAATTCATAATGAAAAATCTAAATAAGAAGAAGTAGAAGAAGAAATAAAGTTGAAATAATCGGTAATAGACATTACCTCTTCTTTGAAATGCCTCTTCTTAGCCTCCTCATTGGGCACTAAAGATGGTCTTTGAAGAAGACCAGAACATTTAGGATGTTTCTAGGGAAGTGGAGAAGAGAAATTGGCAGGGTTTGGCAGATCTTGATGGCTCAAAGTGGTGTGAGGGCGAGAGGGAGGAGGTACCCTTTTATAAGTGAGGAGAGTTGCATCTTTGAAAAAACTAAAAATATTATTATATAATAAATTCATATTCGGTTTTTAATAGCTCCAAATTGATTTTTTAAAGACTAAGTTGGGGATGGGTCTAAATCCTCTCATCCAACAGAATTTGAACACGTTTATGTTACTTTTTTAACCTTAACATTTAGATTTAACTTTATGTTAAATAATTTTACTTTTACCATTTCGTCCTGTTTTCTTAAAATATATGGTTAATAAAAATACTATAACAAGCCAAACGAACCCCAAAATGTTCATTATTAATATATATAACCTTATATAAGTCATTTGGCAGATCCTTAGATTTTTAGGAATAAAATAACAATTAATAATATAATAATTGTTTTAAAAGCTATTTAATTTTAATTTTGACACTATTTGGTAATTGGTTTTTGGGAAACTCATAACAACATGATTAGTTCAAAAAAAGTTAATTAAATAAATAATAATATGTCATATTATCTAATAAAATTAGTTTAATTCATAAAAAGTCTAAAATTTCATTTATTTGAGTATTTATAAGATCAATTATGTTAATATTTCATTAATAAGATAATTACTGCATCGTCATTGTGTCATAAATAAATTAAATTATTTAATGTCTAAAAACTATAAATAAAATACCTTTATGTAGGAAATCGTTTTATATTTCTAATGAATATTTATAATCGAATTTATCTTATGTATAACCCTATATTAAAAATGATTTTGTTATTAAACATTGATTTTAACTATTTTAACTATTCTTTAAATAAAATAATATTAAATGTCATAATCTAATCCAAGTGGGCCTAAATGGTCATATTTTATTCCTAAGGTTGTTTATGGTCGACATACAGTTATTCAATAGAATTAGGACATGTTTTAGGTAATAATAATATCATTTTTACCCTTAATTATCCTATTTAATTTTAACCGTGGTAAATAAAAGTAAAAAAGTTATTATTCACCAACTATTATTTTTATCTCATTGAACCACATTTTACTTACTGACATCAACCATGTATCCCAGATTTTTGAAATTCCATTCACAAAAGCTGTAAAATTATGTTTTATGTAAATTTGCAAATTCTCCTAGGAGGTGGGTAAAATACGGTCAAAAGTTCAATAAAATTTTTATATATCTTAAATTATTTTAAAATGACTCCAATCAATTACATTGAACCTATATAGGTATTATGTATCAATTTTTACCTAAAATAAATTTAAATAAAATAAATAATTATTTAAATAAAAATCCAGTTTTAAAATAGTAACCTAGTGTTTTCACTATTCATCAAAAATTGAAAGTTTTCAGAAAAATACCAAAATTTCACCCTAGGCTAATTTCGATATTCCGACTCCAAAAATAAAGTCCATTTTAAACGATAAAATTTGTAAAATTTAAAAAAGTGTGAATTACTATTCATAATGGGTAGTTTTAATAATAATTTAATAGTATATCATTGTTTAGTGAAAGTCGGTATTCCGTACAACGCAAGCTATCGAGGAAGGCCGAGATTGCGTGTAAAGCAAGCCAAGAAAGTATTTTGTGTAAGGAAATATTTCATTGATGATGTATTTATCATAAAAACAAAATATTTCTCATAGAAATCTCGGGTGTTACATTCTACCACCCTTAAAATTAGATTCGCCCTCGAAATTCATCACATTTTAACAAACATATGTGGATACCTCTCTCTAATCATATCCTAATGATCCCATGTAGCTTATTATAATTAGTGGTTCCTCCATAAACTATCACCAAGTGACTGGCCTTGTTCCATAGGACTTTTTCACTACGATCCAGAATATCTATCTGTTGTTCTTCATAAGAAAGATCTTACTCCAGCCGTAAAACTTCTGAGCTGAGTACATGTGATGGATCAGGTATGTACTTTCAAATGAGAGATACATAGAACACATCATGAACTTGAGAGAGATTCGGTGGAAGCGCCAATCGGTAAGATAACATCCCAACACGATCCAGTATTTCGAAAGGACTGATAAACTTAGGGCTCAGCTTTCCCTTCTTTCTAAATCTTATTACTCTCTTCCAATGAGATATTCGTAAGAACACTTTATCACCCACATTAAACTCTAGGTCTTTTATTCGATTGTAGGAATAACCTTTTTGTCGACTCTGTGCTTCTCTTATGTGTTGTTGAATAGATCTGACCTTTTCTGCCATCTCCTCAACAAGATCATGTCCTAATAGATTTCTTTCCCCAACATCATCCAGGAAAGTTGGAGTCCTGCATTTCTTTCCATAGAGAGCTTCATAAGGAGCCATCTGAATACTGGTCTGAAATCTATTATTATAAGAAAATTCCACCAAAGGTAGGTGTTGATCCCAACCACCTTTGAAATCCATAGAGCAAGCTCTAAACATATCTTCTAGAGTTCGAATTGTCCTCTCAGACTGACCGTCTGTCTGAGGATGATAAGCAGTGCTGAAACTCAACTATGTATCTAGAGTATGCTGAAGACTTCGCCAGAACATTGAGGTAAACATCGGATGCCGATAAGATATAATGAAAAGTGGTAATCCATGTAATATTCCCACTTCCTTTACATACATCATGGCAAGCTGATCCAGATAGAAATCCTCTCTAATAGAAATGAAGTGTGCAGACATTGTAAGACGATCAACTATGACCCAGATAACATTATTTCCTTTGGATGTTTTAGGAAGTCCAGTGACAAAGTCTATAGTGATGTTTTCCCATTTCCATTCGGGTATGGGTAATGGTTGTAGAATCCCCTTAGACTTCTTTCTCTCAGCTTTAACTTGCTGACAAACCAAGCATCGAGAGACATATTCAGCAACGTCTCTTTTCTTTCCATCCCACAAGAAGTACACTTTCAGGTCCCTATACATTTTCGTGCTTCCAGGTTCATTAGATAATGAATAACTATGAGCCTCATCCAACAGCTCCTTCTTTAATTCTAGGATGGGATGAACAAAAACCTGATTACTGAACCGTATTATCCCATCACAATCAAGGTTGAATTCAGGAACATTTCTCACATTCTTTTGTAACTCTACATCTTCTTTAAATGACTCTTTAATATTCTCATGTATATATGGCTGAACATTCATTTGAGAAAGATATGATTTTTCCCCTTACATTATAATTCCAAGATCTATACTTTTTAAATCCATAAATATTGGATCTTTTGTGATCCTCGTCATGGATAAACTGGAATGGTCTTGTCGATTTAATGCGTCTTCCACCTTGTTTGATTTACCAGGGTGATAATGAATTGAGTTGTCGTAATCCTCAATCAGCTCCAACCATCTTCTTTGGCACATATTCATCTCCTTATGTGTGAAAATATACTTTAAACTTTAATGATCAGTATAAATATCACATCATTCACCATAAAGATAATTCCACCAAATCATTAATGCAAATATTACCGCATATAACTCCAAATCATGAGTTGGGTAATTTTTCTCATGTATTTTCAACTATCATGAGGCATAAGCTATCACCATATCATTTTTCATGAGAACACACCGCAATCCCTTCTTGTATGCATCACTATAGATCACAAACCTTTCTCCACTACAAGGAAGTGTGATCACAGGTGCACTGAATAACCTTCTTTTCAACTCCTTGAAATTCTCTTCACATTCCTCCATCCACATGAACTTAACTCCTTTTCGAGTCAACCTAGTGAGTGGATTAGATAATCATGAAAAATATTTCACAAAATGTGGATAATATCCATCCAAACCAAGAAAACATCAGATCTTAGTTACTGTTTTTGGTCTTGACCATATTTCAATAACCTCTATTTTTTATGGATCCACAGATATCCCCTCTTTTGAGATTATGTGACCCAAAAATGAAACTTTTTGAAGCCAAAATTCACACTTGGTAAATTTGGCATAATGTTTCTCCTTTATCAGGGTCTTCAATACAATTCTCAAGTGATCTTCATGTTCTTCCTTTCTCTTTGAATAGAAAAGAATATCGTATATACAGACTACCACAAACTGATCAATATAGTCTTTAAAGACTCTATTCATCCGATCCATGATGATAACATGGGAATTAGTAAGACCAAATGGAATCACTATAAATTCATAGTGTCCATAACTTGTACGGAAAGTCGTCTTTCGTATAACCTCCCTTTTGACCCATAATTGATGATAACCTGAATTAATATCAATCTTGGGAAAATATTGCGCTCCACGTAGTTGGTCAAATAAGTCATAAATGCATAGGAGAGGATATTTGTTCTTGATAGCGATCTTGTTATGTTCTCGATAATCAATGCAGAGTCTCATTGATCCATCTTTATTATTAACAAATAGAACTGGTTCTCCCCAGGGTGATTTACTATGGTGTATGAATTGCTTATCAGTATTATCTTGGAGTTTCTTCTTCAATTCATGAAACTCATTTGGGGCCATTCTATATGCTGTCTTTGAAATAGGCATAACACCCGGTGTGAGTTCAATTGAAAACTCAACTTCACAATTTGGTGGAAGACCAGGAAATTCCTCCGGAAAGGCATCATAAAACTCTTGTACAGTGGGAGTATTCTTAATCATGAGTTTCTCTCTAACCATTTGAGATTAATAACCTTCATTTAGTGGAATCAAGACCCATAAGATGGAAGAAATTTCCACTGGATGGTTATGTTCATCCATGCATCGATAGACGATCATAGATTGATCTAGAATATGAAATGTGACATCCCTTATTTGGAAATTGATATGATCTACATATAAATAATGTCAATCTATTCCAAGAATCACATAAAATTCCACTATAGGAAGGATCAGAAGATTTTCAAGAAGCAATTTCCCACAAAAATCAATCGGAGAAGAATTATAATCTTTTGTTGCGATTGTTGTGCCATTAGGGGTTGTCACAGCTAACTCAACATCTAATTGTTGAGGTAGTACGATGATACCCTTAGAAAATTCTTCAGAAATAAAAGAGTGGTTGGATACAGAATCAAATAAAACATTTTCTACTTTAGAGTAGACAGTAAGTGTACCTTTCACCACTTCGTTATCATACTCCATATCGCTGATAGAAATTGCATGTGACTTTCCTTTGTCTTTGGCCTTAAGAGTTTGTTGACGTTGATAATCATAAAAAACCCTTGGATTAGGTCATTGATTAGCATAATTCCCCATATCCTTGCACTTGTAACATTGAAGTGTAAGAGGTGCACTTTTTGTAGCCTTTTTATTATTCCAATCACTAGACATATTCTTCCCATCCTTGCGGCATTAAAATGCCCGATGACCTTATTTTACACATTTGAAACATTTACTTGTCCCATTAAGACAACACTCTCCATGTTTCTTTCCACACATTGAGCATAAGGGAAAACTAATATTCTTTTCAGTGTGCTCTTTAGATTTTCCTTTGAATTCCATTTTCCTCTTTTATCAAATGAATATGACTGATGGTTTACTCCAATCTCCATCTCAACCTTGAGATCACATCGAACGATTTCCTCATAGCTATTGAAGTCCCTTAAGGCTAATTCCCTTCGAAGACTTGGTTTTACGCCTCTAACGAATCGATCAATCATACTCTTAGGTTGGATAATAATCCCAAAAGTGTAACTTTCAAGTCTTGTAAAATTTTCTTCATAGGTTCCAACCGATTCATCATCCTATTCCTTCAGTTTAAGAAACTCAATCTCTATCTTTGTTCGAAGAATACGAGGGATGTACTTATTGAAAAATAAGTTCTTGAACTCTTCCCATTCCATGGATTCAATTTCATCCCTTTGCCTTGTATTCTTGATAAGATTCCACCATTGATCAGCTTCACCTTCCAAATGATATACTTCTAAGATGACTTTATCAAGCTTAGAACATTGATGAACTGCAAATATCTTTTCAGTAGTACTAATCCATTGTTCAGCAACTAATGGATCAGTAGACCCGTTGAACGAATGGGGACGCTTCCTCATTTAGGATTCAACAAAATGTTTCTCCTTCCATTGCTCGTTTGGAAGTCCTCTATGATTCATTTCTTGATAAAGTTGTATGAGCATGGCTACAGGATTTTGCATTCCATCTCCCATAACATTTGGTTTCTCAGGGGGACAATCATTTCATTTCTCGTCGCATTCCACATTAACATGGTTCTTTCGAGTTCCATCCATTGAATAAAACCAAGAAGAATAGTGTGAGAAAAAATAATTATAATTGGAGAACCACATAATCAAGAATAAATTTCACACTTAAGGTCTTATCATAGGTTATTCATGGCCATTTCTAAAACACTAAGACTACGTTCTATGCTTAGACTTATCCTTAGGGTTCTTACTAAGGCTTTCACATCCTTGTTTCCAATGGTTGACTATAACCTCCCTCCAATACCAACTATAAAGACCCATACCTTACATAAATTATTATTACATCAAAATTGAAGCAAAATTATTAAAACATATAACAAAACCTTGAAAGGTCTATATATGTATAGTTTCTTTAGAAACTGGGAAACATAACCAACAGGTTCATAATGCATCTACATTGTCTCCCATTTATTTCATCATATCTAGAGTCCCTTTTGGCATATCCTACTTAATAACCTTCTTCCTGACCTGGGAAAGGAAAACATATAAAAGTGTGAGCTCGAATTCTCAGTAAGGGTAAACAAAATAAATATCAATCACATCATATTCATAAAAACATAACCTTTTTGAAATCTTAACCTGCAAAAGAAATCATAATTTCATAACATGGGATAAATCATAGTAGTGAAATGTAATCCCAATAATAATAACATAAAACATGAAACATTGTGGCATAAACACATAATCATAGAGAATCATTTCTTAGTAGTCAAGACTCATTTCCAAGACTATCTTAGCAAACAAAGTACATTTCTGAACTGAGTTCACTCCTCATTTCAGTCCTGTTTCACTGAACTTGATTAGCCTACCATTCTAGCCATGTCTATCTCATGAGATATAAATCATTACCCAATGCATTGGAGGGGGATACAGGTCCCACCCATCTCCTCATGAAACCATTCTTATGTGTTCCACAAAATCATAAATTATACATCGTAGCATAACCCATGTAAAAAAATGGGATTCTTAATCATCATGCCATCATAATAAAATACATATAATATAAAAGGACATAATAAAAATAATTCCATCATAAAATAATCAAAACAATGTAAAAATAGGGATAGAAACACAACCGTATATTATCTTATAAGGAAATTTTTTTGATAAAACACTTGAACTCCATTCTTGAAGAAAATATATTTTTTCTTCAAAAACATTTTCCTTTCTTAACATGTCATATAATTTGAAACTAAAATAAGTTGATTAAAAAATAAATTTGAAAACTTGTAAAGGATGCTTCATGTAAATAATGTTATAAAAATCCATTCATGACCTATAATTTAAAAAAACATTCTTCTCGTACTTTGGCCGGAAAAATCAAAAAGTACCTCGTACGAAAAACAACAAAATATTCATCTGAATTCTTTTACTAAAAATTCACCGAAGGGTAAAATTAGATTTAACCAATTGTATGACAATATAAATAATATTACATATTGAGGAAACATGGATGTGGATGATAAATATTCCCCAGTAAATTATGAAGTATAAACAATCTCGGATAAAAATTGAGATTGTGAGATTTTCCATTACCTTAGGTCCAATATACTTCGTAAGTGTCCGAACCTCCCGAAAAATTATTTAAATAATGTCATTAAATTATTCCATAATCATACTCATTGTTATTATATCACATATTGTCATATTCCTATCTTTTTATTAGTAATATTTCATTGGTACTTGTTATTCGGGTGTTTATTACTTTTTGTTCTTATGCGTGTTTTTGTCGAATAAATTTTTATTCTTCATTTTAGGTTATAGATAACTCATTTACAGAATTTTATTAGTGTAATATATATCATATTTATTGATTAAATTCATTTATATAATCATTATTCAATGAAGATCATGTAGAACGAGTCACATCAAATCTTGGAGACGATATTCAGTACGTATGCACGAGAGATGATATCATTCCAATGATCGTGGAATTGTATTAGAGTGTATGTATAATATTTCTGAATAAATATCACTTTATAATAATCATATATAGTTATTCTCTACACCATTATACCCATCCAAGTAAGGTGGTGGTGGATAACAAATTACACCACAGCGTGGAGACGGTATTACGTACGAACGCACGCGCGATAATTTCATTTTCTGTAGGATGGATAAGAGGTGAAATATAGTTGTTTCATATTTATAATAATATATCAGTATATTAGTGATACTGATGTTATTACTTCATAATGAAACAACCAAATAAGAAGAAGTATAATAATAAATAAAGATGAAAAAATCAGTAAAAGACATTACCTCTTCTTTATAGTGCCTCTTCTTAACCATTTATTTGGGAACTAACGATGGTCTTTTAAGAAGACCAGAACCTGTAGGATGTTTCTAATAAGTGGTGAAGAGATATTTTCATGTTTTGGCCGATCATGATGGCTCATGGTGGTGTGAGGATGAGAGGGAGGAGGTGCCCTTTTATAAAGGAGGAGAGGAGCAGCTTTGGAAAAACTAAAAATATTATTTTATTATAATGTCGTATTCGGTTTTTAATAGCTCCAAATTGATTTATTTTGTAGCTAAGGTGGGTATGGGTCTAAATAATCTCATAAAATATAATTTGGAAAAGTTTAGGTTACTATTTTAACCTTATCATTTAGATTTAACTTTATGTTAACTAATTTTAGTTTTACCGTGTCTTCTTGTATTCTTACACTATAAGGCTAATAAACATAATATAACAAATAAAAAGAACTCCAAGTTGTTAATTATTAATATATATAACCTTATCTAAGTCATTTGGCCGAACCATAGATTTTTAGGAATAAAATTAACAATTAATAATATAATATTTGTTTTAAAAACTATTTTATGTCAATTTTGACACTATTTGTTAATTGATTTTTGGGAAAATCATAACAACATGATTAGTTCAAAACAAGTTAATTAAATCAATACTAATATGTCATATTAATCTTTTAAATTAGTTTAATTCATAAAAAGTCTCAAATTTCATTTATTTTAGTATTTATAACATCTATTATGTTAATATTTCATTAATAAGATAATTACTCTATCATCATTGTGTCATAAATAAATTAACTTATTTAATGTATAAAAATTATATATAAAATACATTTATGTAGGAAATATTTTTATATTTCTAATGAATATTTATAGGCGAATTTATCTTATGTATAACCCTATATTAATAATGTTTTAGTTATTAAACTTTGATTTAGACTATTTTAACTATTCTTTAAATAAAATAATATTAGATGTACTAATCTAATCCAATTAGGCATAAATGGTCATATTGTATTCCTAAGGCTGTTTTTGGTCGAATTACACTTATGCAATAGAATTAGAACATGTTTTAGGGTAATAATATTATCATTTTTACCCTTAATTACCATATTTACTTATAATTGTGGTAAATAAAATAAAAAGTCACTATTCACCAAAAATTATTTTCATCTCATTGAACCACATTTTACTTACCGACATGAACCGTGTCTCTTGGATTTTTGAAATTCCATTCAAAAGAGGTAAAATTTTGTTTTATGAAAATTTTCAAATTCTCCCAAGAGGTGGGTAAAAGACGGTCAAAAGATAAATAAGAATTTTATATATCTAAATTTATTATAAAATGACTCCAATGAATTACTTTGAACTTATATAGGTATTATGTATCAATTTTGAACTAAAATAAATTTAAATAAAATAAATATTTATTTAAATAAAAAGTCAGGTTTTAAATAGTAACCCTATGTTTTCACTATTCAACAAAAATTGAAAGTTTTCAGAAAAATTCCAAAATATCACCCTAGCCTAATTTCGATATTCCAAATCCAAAAATGAAGTCCATTTTGAAAGATAAAATTTATAAAATTTCAAAAAGTGGGTATTACTATTCATAATAGGCAGTTTTAATAATATTTTAATAGCATATCGTTGTTTAGTGAAACTCGGTATTGCGTACAACGCAAGCTATTGAGGAAGGTCGTGATTTCATGTAAAGAAATTCAAGCTACTGTTGTGTGTAGTGAAAGATTCCTTTGATGATGTATATAACAAAAAAACACAATATTTCTCATATAAATCTTGGGTGTTACAATAAATCTGGGCATTTCAATAGGTTTAAAATCGGGGATACCTTATGATAGGTAAAAAGTAAGGGATAAAATAAATATTGTTTAAATATCTTCTTTACTCCATTGGATTAAATGTTTTATATAAATAATAATATATTAACATGGTATTTTATTTTGTAACCAAAAATCAATGTTTTGTTTTCGAATTTCTACTATATTAACTAATTTTTTAGTATCTCAAAATATAGATAATTTATTTTAACTATGGTAAAATTATTTTAATAAAATATATTATTCTATTACTATGATCTTTTAAATCATTTCTAATTCAAAAAATAGATCGATATTTTATTTCATTGGTAATTTAAAAAACTCATAAACATAATACTTGAAGTAGTTGAATATGGTATATATATTTTTAAAAAATAATTCCCACATATTATATTTTATTTCCCATAATACATTTTAAAAACATTCATTAGGGTTTTTACTAGGGTAGTAGGTTCCCAAAACTATATATAAAATAAATGGTGGACCATCACCCTGACCTACATGCGGCATTATGGGGTTTCTAACCCCATTACCACTACAGATATCACACTATAGTCTTAGAATCATAAAATAATGATGGAAGGACAAATTTACACAGAAAACACCATTAAACATCATATATTCCACAAAAAAATTAATCATCATATTCTTTATATAATTCAACACAGTATGGCGACTCTTATGTCTAAAATTGAGTGTTGATGCCTGTTTATTTTCCAATTCGCCACTCAATATGTGGATGTTCATGTATATGGTGAGCGAGCCATGGAAAAAAGTGTGTGGGACAACACAAGGTCTTATTTCTGTACTCCCTACACAAATATCGGTTAGAGAAATGTTGTTACACATTATATGGACCCACCATATAGCTGGTGATAAATAAATCATCTATAAAACCTTGACACTATAAAAAGTGGACTAAATGTAATGAGTTCTTTTGGTAAAAATATTATGTAATAATAAATTTCAATAATAGAGATATATATTCTCTTATATCCTTAAATGATCACTGATTCTTCTACATATCACAATAAATATTCCTTTGGATGTATGAATTTCAAATCTACAACCATCATAAGTAGATTTTTGTTATTTTTGTCACCGGTATGAAAGTAATTATTAAAGAATAACATTCCTGTATACCCAACCTAATCAGTACCAATGTAATTCATATATTGATCTTATTTCCTCCAATGTTACTTTATTTATTGAGCACCATGATCATCCCATTCATTAAAAAAACAATAAAATTAATATGTGGGTAATTCCACATTTCAAATGAGACTAGAAATTGTCAAACTAACACCTAAAATGTGGTTGATTATGAGGAAAAAAATAACATTTATAGAAAACCATAGAAACATAAAATTGAATAAAATCATTAGATGATATGGTCTCGAACAATATTCATATTTATAGAAAGTGGATAATTGAGAAGAAGTCTTCATCAAAACATAAAATACAAATTGATAATTTACTAGGCCATATGAAAATGGGGAAATAAAACCAGAACCCATAGAAATAAATTAATCCAGGAACAAAATATATAAATAAAGGTTTTAGAAATATATAAATTAAAATTTATACCACAATAATGAATCAATTATTAGTAATGAACTTATTTTCTAGTGATTTCACTATAGAATCCATTATGTTTGTCATTCGTTCCTTGATTACCTATGTTCACATGATGTCGTTCCATGATTTCCCCATTTCTCTATCATTTATTGTTCTTCACCAAATTGAAACATCCTTATCATCTCAATCTCCCCAGGTTATACATCTAATCTCGGATATTGGCTAAACGGGAGATTATATAGTGGTTTCCGCTAGTTTTATCATTTAAAAAAATTAATTAGTAAATTTTATTGATTTTATTTCATCCATCAAATATTATTATCCTATATACTGATGTGTATGAATACTATATTGTGTTTTGGTTAAGTATCTTGTCATACATTCATTAGTTTTATCCATTTTCAAATTCAAGATTTAAATTAATGTGAAAGGAATTTATTTTAAAATTAAGTGAATGTGTGGTTTAATAATTTTAATATAATATTTCTGAGGTCCTATGGCACCTATTATAGTGTTCTAAATATAATAAAACCCACAAAATATATATATAATGAATATAAAATTTGTCTAATAATCAAATATAGAGTCGATGCAATCTTTTATTAAGAACACAAATTGATTTCAAGAATTTATTCACAATGAATCGTGAGGATAATAATTTTGATTTAATAATATTATATGTTCATGAGATTTGGGAAAAATTAAAGAACCACCATTTTTATAAGTTAATTTTAACCCATATATAGAAAAATTTAACTTATATGAATTTCCATTTGAACTATTAATAAATAATAAATTTAATATTTTATGTAATTGATTACTATAACCAAGGATACTTTTGAATTTATTTACATTATTCATTGTTAGTACTTTTTATAATGTTATATTCCATGAATTTAGAGACCATGCTAATTATTTCATAATTGTGACATCATTTTAAGATAAATAACATAATAGTGTTACAAATCTATGATAAAAAAGTTTTTTCCACGATAAAATTTGTCCCATACATAATTTTTACATCATAAAACATAAATTTTGTTATGAACTTCTTCTCTATATTATAGTGGCCCTTTTTTTCTCCTTAGTTTAAGTAATCATATATGTATATACATCAATAAATGGGGTGAGATGAAATCCAAATAAGTAGATGGATAAGTGATATGAGTCAATTTATCATATTTGATCATAATCAAAATCATTATTTCATAAGAAAAGGATTATCATCGGTAAAATGATGTAAAAATATGATAAATTTATCGAATTTGGGAATGCATAATAATTAAATATCATATCTTATTTTTCAATAAACCACAAATAGTTGTGAAAATTATATAAAAATATTCACATATAACATTGTGAATAATCATAAATTCATTATTTTGAATAAATCAAGCATCATTTTTATGCGTAATACACATCATCTCTTGAGAAAAAAAATATTATAAAATGAAATAGAGGGATATATAATTATGGTTCCAACTGTCAAATCATTACATTTTAATAATCATGCATTCCACATAGATTTTGTATCAATTAATGTTAGGAAGTAACTCATTTAAAGGAGTTGTTTTCAAAATGATTTCATCAATCATGATATCATAAGTAAAATTTGATTTTAGAAATGGATAATGGAAAATATAATATTTTGTATAAGAATTAAATTTTTTTAGAAAATAAGTAATAACTCATGTGGAGACATGATTTGTTTTGGAGAGAAGTGTTCTTTATGTAAAATCATTGTTTTGGTAATAAAATCAGATTGGATTAATTTTTATCCATGAAAAGAAAATGGAACAATAATGAATATATATATATATATATAACATTAATTTAATATCCATAATTAAATTGATGTGATAAGTAGTTATACAAAATAAATTGATTAGAGTTTGAGGATCCCCTTATTTTAATTCCTGCATTATCTCATTGATTTTACACCTCAAGAATAATAATAATATATTAATTAAAACATTGAGCCAAAATTGAATTGTTTTAATTTATAAATATATTTATCAATTATAACCATTGGATTAAATTTATTAATTTTCTTATATGAAATTTTCATGTTTTTATATCCTATTTTCACAGAAAATTTCAAGTTTTTCCTTGATTTTTCTATTTTGATAAATATAATTTATAAAATTGTTTAATTCATTACAAGAAAAAATAATACTTGTAATTTAATATTTACATATTATAAAAAATTCATGTTTTACATCCATGAATGTTATTATAATCATTGTCTATGAAATGTCTTGGTAGGTTCCTAAATGACCTTTGACAGGACATTATTAGGAGAACACGAAAAAGAAGTATAACATTTTTATTTTTCATAAATATGATTATTAGTTTTGGTTAAAAAAATTAAAATAATTTTAACCTACTTAATAGTTAATTCTATAGAATATGGTCTTCAAATGAATTGTGAAAAATTAGAACATTTATGAGAAAATAGGTATGAGCTAATACTTTCTTACTCTCTCCTCAGTGTTGCTTCTCTTGTACAACACTACAACTCCAATGATTGTTGGAGTTAGATTTATCCAGAATGTCCCTCAATATTATATGGGGATTTTGAGTGTATATTTGAGTATATCATTGGCTTTTTAATAGGTTGGGGTGTTTTTTGAAACGAATAGAGAGAGGGGTTATTTTTACATGTGTAGAGAGGTATATTTAGAATAATATATTGAATAAAATATTATATCAAGGGGAAAAAATGTAATAGTGAATTTTTGACATTAAAAATAAAATATACTTATTTTATAATGATTTTAAGACCTAAAATCACCTTTATAATTCAAATTAATTATCTTATTCAATTTTAATGATGGAAAAAAATAGAGAATAATTTTTCAATGTAATACTGTAGATTTTTAGGCTTTGGAAAGTAAATGTAGGTTTTGGAATTATGTTTATCATATTTTAAGGAATAATTTATGAAATAAAAGATATCCAGGTTAAACATTTAGTACTCTAAAATATTACTTCATTATTTCAACGTGAATGATGTAATTTAGGATACACCGATTATGCAAAAAATGTATTTTTACTATTCACATGAAAAGTAAAGTATATTAGAAAATTACAAAAAATTATCCCTTGGAGAATTTTCACATGATGATTTCTAAGGTGACATTAAATTTATAAAATTGAGTTTATAAAATTAATAATCTAAAATTTTAATACAAAAATAATTATTTTTATAAAATTAGTTAAATTGCATTTATTAAAAATTTTCTTTTATTTTATTTGAGTATTTTAATCATGTATTTTATTTTATGGAATTATAAAATTTATATTTACATAAATTAATCATGAAAAATATTATTTATTTCATAATTTATTATTTTTGTGTAAAATCACTAATTCAACAATCATGTTACTATTACTAATTACAGGATTACTATTAAAACTGTCACATTACTATTCAAATGGTCACATTACCACCTATAAATAAAACTCCATTATTTAATTAAATATTCCAATCATATTTTCTTATATATTTTCATTTTTATATAATTTTTATTGGTTTACTAAAAAATTTCTATTCTATAATACTGATTATGGGGGTGCTGATTCTAATAGATTGGGGAAATCCATATTTTTCATTTTATATTTTATATTTGATTTTTTGTCCATTTATAATGTTTGTAATTTTAATTAGTGTCATTAACGATTAATGTAACCTTATTTTCTAATGAAATAAATTATTTTTTTTTCTTTATGTGTATAGTACTATATATTATATTATAACACACATTTATTTAAAAAGGAAAATATCATTCATAAATAATGGGTTGTTACATTCTTCACCCATTTAGAAATTTCATCCAAATATTCCAGCTCAAATTGTAAGTTGAGATTAGATGTGTTTACTTCTGTTTCAGTGCTTCCTCAGGTTCATATGTCTCCACTACATACTTAAGGTTCCTCTATAAAACTTCTACATAGGGATTTATCTTATTGCTTAGAAAATTAATTCTATAGTATAATATCATCACTTGATTAACTTATTAGGAGACTTTATTCTCCATATGAATGACTTATGGGTTCAGTACTTGTGAGGGATTAAGTTTCAACATCCTTAAGAGTGATACATGGAACATATTGTGAATATGATACATACTTGGTTGTTGTGACAACCAATAGGGAACTGTGCATATGTCATCAAGGATATCAAATGGTCTAATATACCATAGTATAATATTCTATTTTTCCCAAAACCACATGAATATCTTCCATGGTGATATTTGATAAAAAATATTGTCTCCAACGTCAAACTCTATATCCCATCAGCCATTGTCAACATAAATATTTTGGTGACTCTGTCCAACATTTATATACTGTTCGATGGCATGAACCTTATCTATTATCTATAGCACAAGATCTTTTCCATGTGGCTTTAATTCCCATACATCATCCAAATATGATATAGTTTTACATTGCTTCCCATATATATTTTCATATGGGGAAATTCAAATAGTTTAGTGAAAGTTATTATTACATGAAGACTCAACCAATGGAAGATGAGGATACCATAAAACAATAAATTCCATTGATCAAACTATTAGCATGTACTTAAACGTCTAAATTGTCCTTTTTAGATTTTCCTTTAGTTTAGAGGGGATAGTCGGATATGAAATTCATTTCATTACTCAATGAATGTTTACTACTTATCTATAATTTAGAGGTGAACCTTAGATCATGGTAATATGTGAAGAAAATTTTACCTCCATATAGTCTCTCTACATTATTTACATATATATTGGAAAGTTTTTAAATAGTGAAATATTATCGAATTGAAATAAAGAGGGAATTATTGGAATGTCTATCAACCAAAAACCATATTGGATTGAATCCATGGAATGTACATGGGAGTCAGGTAAAAAATGCCATGGTGACATTCACCCATTTTCATGGTTTCTTCATTCCGTTATATGTATGTCTCTCTACATTAACTTCTAACATAACAAACCCCATGAGATATACTCCGAAAACTACTTCTTCATGTTTTCCCATCAGATTTATTCTCAAAGATCATGGTATGTCATGGTTCTTCCTAGATGTATAGTGAAAAGTAAGCTATGTACATTTTCTAATAGATCCTTTCTTATACAATGATATTAAGGTCGATAAGTCATCATTCCAAATTGAATCATGTTTTCATCATAGATATGGAGCTCATTTATCTTCCTTTCTTTTACCACATTAAAATTATTTTGGATCTATTGATCATCCTTTTGTGCCTCCTTGATTTTATATTCCGTAGATGGTTGGGAAATCAGTTGGTAAAGGCAAGATGTATTCCTTCCAATTATGTTTTACAATGCCATAGAATAAATTTTCCTAAAGATAGGGCCTCACTCAATCCTTATCATTGATAAAGTAGCATGTTATTTTTTATACGATATTTAGCTACTTATTTCACCTTTCCAAGATTGTAATTAATAAAGAAATTGTAGTCATTTATTACCACAAAACAACTTCTTTGAAGCATATTGATCTATTTTTTATGAATATATACTGTAAAATACTATGATTGGTATAAATTTCTCACATATCACCACTAAGATAGTAACATGAAATTATAAGAGAATAGATAGGATCTGGTAATTCTAGGTCATATGATGGGTAGTTATGCTCATGGATCTTCAACTGTTGTGAGGAATATACTATAACATTGTCATTATGCATGTGTACACAACCCAAATAATTATTTGGAAAGTCACTTTATATCAAAAAAGCATCTCCACTTGTTGGTATTGTGAGTATAGGTGCAATAATTATCAAATTATTATGTTTCATGAATATTTTCTCACATTAATATGCCCAGACATACTTTACCTCTTTCTATATTATGTTATTTAGTGGGATGGACAATTGTGTGAAATTTCTCACAAATTGTTTGTAGTTCCCTTCCAATCCAAGAAATCTATGGATTTCAATTTCAATAGTGGGTGTTGGTAATTTCTCAATTAAATATATCTTTCAAGAGTCCATGTCAATTCCCTCAGTTGGGTTCATGTTCCCCATGAATGCTACTTTCTCTATCAAGGTGTCACACTTTCTAAAATTATTATGCATTTTCTCCTTTAGTAATATCCCCATCACAATCCCGAGGTATTATTCATGTTCCTACTTAATCCTATGGTAAATGAGAATATTATCAATAAACAATACAAAAAAGATCCATATATTATCAAATAACTTTATTATTAAAATCCTTGATGATTATAATGGAATTAGTAAGTCTTAAGGGAATCACTATGAACTCATATTTCCCATACAATATATAAAATGAAATATTATGAATAACTTCCTTTGTATCGTTCTGTTGATGATATTGGGAATGAATATCCACCATTGAGATTTTATAATCTCTTAATATTCGATCAAACTAATCATAAATCAGTGGTAGATGTTAATTTTTTCTTTAGGGTGATCTTGTTAAGCTCTCAGTAGTAAATAGAAATCCACATTTAGCCATTCTTCTTCATGAAAATTTAATCATGAGCAGCTGATGGTGATTCAAAAGAGAATATAATCCCTTCATCGAAATTATCTTTCAAACTCTTATTTAACTCTTCTAGTTAAATCAAGTCCTTCCAATAAAGTAATTTTAAGATAGAAATTTCTACAACTATAAGATCTCTTAAGAATTATTCCTCATAATCTAGGGGATGTATCAGTAACACTTTGATAAATACATCACATTCTTCAATAAGAAGGAAAATTTCATATAGGATGATACACTACTCTGATACAACCATTTGGGGAAGGAATGATTCCCCACAGGGTATCAAAAGTCATGATTTTTTTTTGAATTTCAAAGAGAAATTCAGGATCTTCCTTATATATGTAGAGTATTAAGGGATTTTTAAAAATATTAAATGAGATTTACTTTTCCAAAAGATAATTTTTTGCCTATATAATCACAGCCAATCAATTCCCATTATTGTGTCATATTACATAAATATATGTACAAAGAGATTCACTGGATGAATCTTCTCACAGATACTTACAAGAGAGGAGTACAACACTTGGGTTTCAATGATTGTATCCCCATGTGTTTTTATAGATATATCTAACTCATGGTATTGTTTCCTTGATTCAACAGTTCTAAAAAACATGTAGGATATAAAAAAATGAAAAAACCAAAATCAAATAATTCTATTTCCATTATTTAGTAAATAAGATGCATAAATTGTATGACTTAATATTCATTACGCACTTTAGTAGTAGCGATTAAAGATTATTTCTATTTCTTCTTATGATTTTGTCATTTTTGATGTTGGTTACCCCTAAGGACCTATGTTTTAGTGAACTGGCTAGAATAGTTCCCTTTCTCCTTACATTAGAAGCATTGAACAATGGGTTGTACATTTGGAGGTACATTCTTTTCCTCCATCATGTTGGTCGGCTTCTTCATGTATCCTCAACCATATTGATCTTGGTCTCCTTCTCTCCCACGCATGACACTTTCCTCTAACATTTAGGAAATTATCATGATGCTTTTCCCACATTATTAACATGTGGGTTGTTGGATTATATTTCCTCTATTTTCATTTGAAACCCCAGCTCGAAACATCATTCTTATCTTCTTCTTCCCATATTAATGAGATCATTATATCAACTCTATCTTTAATTTTAGTGAACATAAAAACAATTCATCATAAAATCCTTAGTCTCATATTTCTCGATCCTTTGATGTAATTGTTTTAAAACCGTAAAAATATTTCTATTTTTATATATTTGTTTATTACTATATTTGAGGCGCATTTGGAAGGTCTTGTGATTTTTTCTTCATATTTCATGACAAATTCAACATCCTTTTTCCATATATGTATAAATTATCATTCCATGTTTGTTTTAATTTTTCAAGAAAAATACTTTGTAAGAAATATTTTCATAAACTCTTTCCACTCTTTCCCTTTCATTTTATCACTCATCATGTTGTTCTTTTTCAATTCCAACCACTGATTAGCTTCTCCATTCAAATGATAAACAAAACTGTGCCACCTTCTCCTTTTTAGAATAATGGATCACTGAAAATAACTTCTCTATTGAGTTAACCCACTATTCAATGAGAAGTAGATCGAAATATTGACCATACATTAGTGTTCGTTGAATCATAATGGACTCAATGACTAGTTGATCCTTATTGAGTGATGGTGGACATTACACATGGTTCAAGTAAATGTTCACATTCTTAGAAAATTTGGTAATATTTTACAAGATGTTTTGAATTCCACCTCCTATGGAATTAGGGACGACATTCAGAAAATTTATTCATTTTACCTCACAAGGGTTCTCATCCTGGTTTATCCTAGATCAAAAAAATTTATAAAATATAAAATGATTGAAAAAAAATTAAATTAATCAAATCATGAATAATTTACTCTTTTATGAATTTAATACTAAATTTATATATATTATAGTTTCCCTATGTTTATTTGTTTCTAAAAGAAAATCTTCTTGGATGTTTTACCTATATATAGTCTTATACATATGTTTCACACTATTTTTTATTCTAATAATATTTCCCAAATTGGCCAAAACATGGTCTGATAACAACCATAGAGGTTATACTTTTTCTTTTACAAATGTTAAATAATAACAAGATAAATAACATAATTACATTAAAAAAACATGGATCAAATGGTTTACAGACTTGGATAATCTAGGATAGTATTGAACATTAACATAATAAAACATAAATGTTATTTAATTTCATCTTATCTATAATCTTAGTTGTCCTCTTCTTCGACATAGTAAAATTATTCACTTAAGGATACAAATCAATAAAAGGGGTGAGCTAAAATCTTTGTAAGAAGATGAATAAGGGACATGAATCAATAAGACATGGTTTCAAATAATAGTCATCATTAATGCATTAGAATATGATTATTCTAAAACAGATGAGGGAAATATATTATAATAAAATATAATGTAGAAATTCATTAAAATGATTCATTAGGTCAGAGTGGTCCAAATACCACACATAGTTGTAAATGATCCTAACATCATGTTCATGCATATCATTTGTGCATAATCTTAAAATAATCAATCTCTAAATATATAAAATCATGTTAAAAAATTCAAACTCATCTATTGAGATATATCACATTACCCAATTCATTAGAGGTCCAAATAATTTTGGGCCCACCCATCACATCATAACATTTACATAATCATGAATTCAACATGGAACATATATCAAAAAATCTCATAAAGTACCCCATTTAAAGAAGTGGGTTTCATAATGATTTCATCAATCATGAATTCATGAATTAAATTATATTTCCAAAATTGAAAATCGAAAATAACATATTTTATATTAGAATCATCATTTTTTAGAAAATAATATGTAACTCAAGAGGAGTCAAGATGTGTTTTGGAAAGAAGATATTTTTTGAAGAAATACATTTATTTTTCATAAAACCAGATTGAAAACATGTATTCCCCAAAATAAAATGGAAGAAGAATGATATTATATTTAATGAAAAATAACGGAATTTCCAAAATGAAATTGATGTAAATGAGGGAAAAACATAATGAATGGGTGTTTGGTTTGGGAACCACTTATAATAATATCCGATTTATTTTGATTCTTTTATGATGCATTAATAATGAAAAAAGATTTATTAAAAAATTCATATATAATATAATTATAGTAATATATACAAATAGTTATCAATTATAATAATTATATTATATTTTTTATTTTTTATCAATGAAATTGTATCATTTTGATTTCATTTGTTTCTAAAACATTTATCATTTTTCTCAATTTTCTATTTTTGTTAAATGTAATTTATGAATTATTATAGTTAATTACAAAAAAAATAGAATAAATTTATTTAAATATTTAAATATTTTATTTTTTAATAAAATCCTTCCATGAATGTTGTTATAATAATTTAATTGGCAAAGTCTCTATAGGTGGTATGTTATCCTTTGACATGGAAT
This sequence comes from Viscum album, assembly GCA_963277665.1. Taxonomy (NCBI): domain Eukaryota; kingdom Viridiplantae; phylum Streptophyta; class Magnoliopsida; order Santalales; family Viscaceae; genus Viscum; species Viscum album. Next base: position 1,752,150,968 of record OY728128.1, read on the forward strand.
TATTGGGAGAGTGGGAAAGGGGTTTATAACATTTATATTTTTGATAAATATTATAATTATAGTAGGTTAAAATAATGTTAAATTTCTATATAATTAATATTATAGAATTTGGTTTTCAAAATAATTGGAAAAAAATAATAAAGAGATGAATAAAAGAGCGATGATTTTATTGAGACTTACAATTTCCTCAGTGTAGCTTCTCCTGTACGACACTGTAACTCCCATGTTGATTGTAGTTGAATTTATCTAGAATATCCATATGTAATAAAATGGTATTGAAGGGAATTATTTGATAATATCATGGGATGTTTAATGTGTGGGAGGAGTGGTTTTCCAAGGGAAGGGATCCAGGTTATTTATACTATAGGAGTTGAATATTTTTAGAATACGATATTGAATAAAATATTATATCAATTGTAAAATATGTAATAGTAATTTTGTTGACATTATAAAACATATATAATCCTAATATAATTGGATTAGGTATTATAATACCTATTATACTTATAATTCATTAGTTTATTCAAAATAAATTGATGAAAAATGAGAAAAATAATATATTAATGCAATACATTTGATTTTTAGTCTTGGGATTGTACATTTTTTGTTTGCGAATTAAGTTTATCATATTGTGTAGAATAAAGTTTGAAAGATAATATATCATGGCCAAAACTCAACTGATATAAAATATTATGTCATGAATAAATCATTACTGATGTATTTTAGGACACACCACTTATGTGAAATACTGTATTTTTACTATTGACCTGAAAATTGATGTATTTTAGAAAATTAACAAAATTTAACTATAAAAAATTATGATGTATTGATTTAAAAAATGATATTAATTCTAAAAAATAAATTTCTAAAATAGTATCTTTTAAATTTTAATTTTAATATAATGATTTTTACAATGTATTTTAATATACAGTTTTCAAAAAAATTATTATATATTCTTTCAGTTTTTTAATCATAATATTTATTTTCATGGAATTGTAAATTTTATAATTTTATAAATTAATAATGTTAAGTATTATATATATAATTTTTTTTATGTTTGCATAATACTATTATTTCAATGATCAGGTTAATATTACCAATTGTTAAGATACTATTCCACCAATGACATTACTATTCGAACGGAAACACTACATCATATATATACCACTCAATTCATTCATTAAATATTAAACCCAATTTATATAAAGGTTCTATATTTTTTTTTCTATATATTATATTGGTTAGAAAAAATTTTGTATCTTTTATCAAGTGTTGATAGTAATGGGGTGATGATTCTATTAGATTGGTGCAGTCCTTATTTTCCCATTTTAGATATTCTATTAAATAATTTTTCTAGTTGTAATGTTTGGAATTGTTATTTTTTTCACTGATGATTAATGTAAGAAAATTTATTGATGAAGTAAGAAATTCTATGTTTATTAATATATATAATTCTATATAGTTTATTATTAACCAAATATATTTCTGGAGAAAAATGTCACAAATATATTCTGGGTAATTACAATGAATGAATATAGAAATATATAAAAAATGATCCTAATGAGTAGTTTATATCAATAGGGGTGAATCATTGATTTAAATTCTTTTTAATTTTATTTATTGAATGAACCATCAACATGAAAAATTTAATTTTTATCACTATCAAACAACCAATCAATAATGTAAAAGTATATTTATACTGTTCATCTTTCAGAAAAAATTTCAATAGTTTTCATGATCTGGATTTCAGTAAGACCGTATGACATAATAATGTAAACATATAGGTACATGAAGCACAAAAAATTCTTTTTTTCACTTTAAAAAATTCCCCCAACTGTGATAGACTAATTCCTGCACCGTTATTAAGATAAATGATTTCATTTTTTGATAACAAGAATGTCTCAAAATGAGAAATATTTCCATTTAATTTTTTATAAATCTACTCATTTTCTTATTGTGGAACTAATTAAATAGTTCCCTTCTTTATTCTATGAATATTAAACAACCTATTCTGTTTCATCATTCTATATATAAAATGATCTTGATAATTTCAATACAGATAATTCTCTATTATTTTTATTTTTATTTTTTTCAAAAAACTCCCCCAGAATACACAATGATTACAATTTATATGAGACATCCACAATATTAAATATTGTCATAATTTGAATTAAAAATTCATATTCGAACTAATAAATTTATCTAAATATTTATTAACATATTATCTTTCTTAATTCTCAATCTATTATTCTTATCTAAAAATTTAGACCACTACAACATAATTGAAAATGTTTTAGTGTGATCTAGTCATTATGCTATATCTAATCCATATTCATAAAAAAACACATTATTCAATGTGAAAACCCTCCTTCCATCTCTTGAATAATATAATTCATTTTGTGTGGTCTAAACCATGATCAATATTATTTTTTATTTTCTAAATAATATTGTTTCAAATTATATAAAATAAAGAAATTATGTTTGTAATCTTATAGAAATGTAAAATATTTACTACGGAATGATCCTTTTATAAATCTGAATTGATGCCAATGAAAATAAAAAATAATATTTACATAGATTATCCATCCTTTGATTATGTTTACCGAAATCACTAATTCATCCTTGTAAAGTTATTTGTACATTGACGATGTTTAAAAAGAATAGATATAAAACTTATAAAAAACAGAAATAATTATTAAAATGTTATTACATAATTTTTATAAAGTTATCTAATGATACCTATACACTTCAGGACTTATCCATTTTCATCTAAAAATATGAAATTATATAATTCTTCTGATTCTTCTCCCAAACACTTCATATGTGATTCAGACACATGGAATCACCAAAAACATTCAAATTTTAAAAATATACATTATAATATGTGAGTTTCAATATGATTGGTTCATTTAAAACCAAATATTACAAAATAATCATTTGTACCTCATTGCCATAAATTATAATTCTATATAAAACACCAAATTCTAGAGGAATCATCACACTTTAATAATCCCCCAATTACTCAACAACTTCCAAATATATTTTTGGCTAAAAAACGATCATTAAAATTTATTGCAAACCAATTAACATATATTTCTATACAAATAAAACTTATAATAATGGAATCATTGTTAAATATTTCTAATCCAATTTGAGAAAAAAAAGATTAGTATACAAGAAGAATGAATAATAGTATAATACTATCTATAAAAATATGGACTTATATCCTACCACTATAATCCCAAATAATTTTTATTATAAATTATGAAATTATATCTCATTAAAATTGTTCATGGAATATATCACTTCTTCAACAATCAATAAATCACTATCTCAATAATTATTCCATTAAAGTTGGAAAATTTTCCATGGTATCTAAAACAAAAATAATCCTATATGAAATTCAAAAAACTATTATAAAAATGTACATAATTTTTAATACCAATACACACTATCCATATCAAAATTCCTTATTTTATATCTTTTTATAAACAGTTTATCTCACAAAAAATAGATTTCATTCCCATGGATTGAATATATATCGATGGATTTAAAAAAAGTAGTTCACCCACACTATAGATACATAAACAAATAAACAGATTTTTGTGGTATTGTCTCTTTCCCTTGACAACCATAATATGAAAAACAATATAATATTTGGGAAAAAATTACCATATATTTTACTTTATTTAAATGATGTAAAATTCCCATTATCAACATCGTCCTTTTACATATATCATTTTGAAATAGTTTAGTTAAAATATAACCCATTGCTCCCTTATATATTTTTTTCCTTAACTCATTCATTTAAATATTCTATGTGATGAAATGAAACATTATTATAATTTTAAATCATATTTAATGTTTAATTGAATTTATAGACATATTAACATCCCTTTTATTATCACAGACCATGAGTACAAGTAATTAAACCTAAAAAACATGGTCTTCCAACTAAGTTAATATTTGCATAAGTTGAGTTGTAGCTTGATTGGAATCCAAATACACTACATTATTAGTACTAAGAGTCATAAAAATATAATTATTATAATTACATAATAAACACATTTCTCCTTGGAATAAGACTACACTAAATTTATACCTCACATAATCAACATTTCATTATTAATCTACATTTGAAAATAAATAATATTATTAAACTTTATGTTGCTTCTATATTATTGATAGAATAATGTTGTTCCATTAATTTACATGATTATCTAATATTAATCTATTTAGTGAAAAAAAATTGGATAACTTTTAAATCTACCACAAAGTGAAACAATATGAATAATTTTGTATATTGAAGCAGTAATGTATAACAGACATCCAATATGCTTTTATAGTTTTCATCCATCTAATTATTTTCCTTTCATAACTTTAAACAACATACTTCACATAAAATATTCAATGAAAATAACATTTTAATCAACTATGTCTATCTTCTTTATAATATCCATAGTCTTATTTTATTAATGATGAAAATTTTGATCCTTCTCTTAAAAAAGTTGCGGACCTAAAAAATATCTTATCTCTCCAAGTGTGGAAATTCCTATTAAATTATACATATCTAAAAAAATATTTTTAATCTTTTTATTAATTTATAAATAAAAAAATATCATCTATATCGGAAATAATAATTAGAGATACCTTTTTTTTATCTTTTATGTAGAGGTTTCTTTCTAATCTCCCCTTTTTAAATATTAACATCATCATACATGCATCCAGATTACTGTACAAATATACTGGGGCTTGTTTCAACCCATATAAATCCTTCTTTAGCATGTAAAAATAATTCAATTGTTCTCTATGTAATAATCTATATTCTTGTTCAATATAGGCCTCTTCTTTAAGTCAATATTGAAGATTGAATATTTGATAGCCATTTTGAATATCATGTATTTTCCTTTTGGATATAACAAAAGAAATGTCACTATGGTATCCAAGCATTCCATTAGGGTAATGGTCTCCTCCAAATCAATTGTTTCTATATTGTATTACCCATTAATCACATGTAATATTTTTTTCTCAAAAACTCACCTTTATATTCAATTTATTCTAGAATACCCATTCAGTTACATTAACACTTGTTTCAGGAAATGGTACTAACTCCTATGTTTCCTTATCCTCTGTCAAATAAAACTCATTATCCATCCCACCAAAACACTCCATATTATCAAATTATACTTTTATATCACTTTATTTAACATGATAGAGTAATGAGTTATGTGATACTTTACTAAAATTTATTATTGTTTAAAACTATTGTACAGGTTCCATTATGATAGTATATACCTGATATTTCTTTTTTCATCCTTGGATGAGATGAATAAGATTCTACTTTACCAATAGAAACAACTAAATAATATTTTTCACCTTCCAATTATATTAATCATTTACCATTTTCATAAATGTGTAGTATTATAAAATTTAAATTTTCATTAAGACTTATTCAGAATTTTAGTTCACAGATTATTTCCTTCATTTTGTGTTCCAAAATCCTAACATCAACAGAATCAATAATTTTCACTGTTACATTATTTTAAAATATAATCTTTCACCCTTTAGAGCATAACCAATGAATACCCCATCAATATATTTCTAATTAAAATTGCTATTATTTTCTCCAATAAATTTTCTCGCTAAATGACTTCCAAACATACTTATATAACTAATTCATGGATACTCACTTATGGGTTAATATATATATTTATCTCATATATGAAATTCAATTTAATGATAAATACTAGACTAGTAGATTGTATTTATAAAATACCAAGAGGTATAACACATTAATAACATAGTCGAAAACATATCTACTAAGATTATATTATTTCATTTAGCCACACTATTTTGTGTTGTGTTTATAGTGTACTTAAATCATGTTGAATATAATTATTATCAACATAATTATAAAATATTACACTTATAAACTCATCAAAAATACCAGTTTTCATACTCTTTAATATTAACCCACAATCCTTTTTTTACTTATCCTAAAATTGTTGAAAATTTTTATATATTTAGATATTTGTTTCATAAATATAATAGATATAATATTAGTAAAATCATCAATAAAAGAAATAAAATTATTATCCCCATTTTAATTTCATCCTCCATATCCCATGAATGTATTAATATATAATATCCAGTGGATGAGTTGATTGAATATCTACCTTCTTATAAGGATAAGTAATAATATTTCGATAAATTAATGTTGTGAATATCAAACTTTTATCATATTTGAATATTCACATCATTAAAATTGTCTTCTTATGTGATCGTAGTCATAGTATTTTGGCCAATATAACCAACTCTTTTATTTTATAAATAATTTTCATATTTAAATATTATGTAACATGAGTTTACAACATCACCAAGTTAGACAAGGTTTCCCATTGGTAGACACCAATATTATAAATTCATTATCATAAATAATTATTTTTGAATTATCACTTCACTTACATTAGAACATAATTGTAACACACTATAATAATTTTGTTTTAGTTATTTGTCAAATAACGTACTCTAGGATTTTATTTGATCCTTCCTTTTGAATTTCAATTGGTTTCTCCATTTCCTATTCCTCATTACAAATCACACAATATTCAAACAAGGATGAGAAATTTTTTTAGTATAAGATTCTATTGAAACCTCCCAATTCATCTTTTAACATATAAGATGAGTCATTTTTTAAACAATTAGATTCAAATTTAACCATGAATATAAACTACCATCATCATTTTAATCATCTTTATACTTATAATTATCATTGATTATTTAAAAGTTATTTTTTTCATCCCTAACATTAATCTTGATGACATTATATTTTATCCCCTCATAGGTAATTATAATTTCGTGTAAGTCATAATGAGGATGTGTTCCAAGATATTTATCATTTAAAAGTTATAATTTTATCTCATACCGAAATGTACGACACATAGTGTCTTCTTAACAACCATTGTATCTTCTAAATTGTCCAAAAATATCATCATGATGGCGACACACTCTTTTTCCCTTGTAGTAAAGATACATATAGTATAATTATCCTATGTTTTCATATCATAATACTTTAGTATCAAAATATTTAGATTTTTTGTTCACTTTTTCTCCACCATTTTAAATGTTCCCATGATTATCGACTATTCATTTTATCATATTAGTTTTTTTTGAATTTCATAAATTAAAAGTACGTAAATGAAGACTATATATATCATTATGATCATGTTCATCATTGTTAATTCTCTTATTGTCTACTTCTATAATAAAACAATTCCTAACATCAGCTAGAAACCCATAAGTTTTGAATTCTAATATATCATGATATAAATATAATTAATAAGGTATAACTTTTCCTTGAAGAAATATTAACATGACCCATAAAATGTATTGATTCTCTTATTGATCATTGATTTATATTTTTCTAATATATATAAATAATTTAATGAAAATAGCTTCCAGAAGTGAGAAACTAATATTTAATAAATTCACATAGATTATCACAATCGTGGAGAATTTGAATCTCATAACAACATAAAATACACATAAACATCATTGGAAATGACTGTGAGGGAGTAGATGGTTAGGGGAGGGTGGGGAGAATTAGTTATTTAAATTATTTTGAAATTGAATTCTTGAAACATCTTTCACAACCAACTAAAATAAATTTAGATCACTTTAAAACCCACACACACACACATAATGTGAGTAAAATATTTACATGGATCACCATAAAAAATTAAATGACAATCTGTATCATGATCCAAATTTCATAGATACCATATAAAGGACTGGTATAAACATGATTGTGAAAAGAGAAAGCAATATCATTTTAATCATGTCATAATAACTGTCCTAACCATGGGAGAGACTATCCCACAGTATAAAAATGACATCAGTTTTCAATAACCATAATATATCAAACTAAATTTAACTTTCATTTAACTTATTTCAGTTCAAATTTTCTTCTCCTCCTTCAAACTATAATTATGTGTGTTCTTTAGTTTGTTAAACTTAGACACCCATTTCTTTTTATTATTTATTTATCTCTCTCGAAAATAATTATGACAATTTTTACAATGTCTAATATATATTTTTAATTTTGATCCATCACACATAATAATAATTGGATGCATGTATGACACAACATATGTCCTGAACCACCACAAATAAATAAAATTTCAAATTTAATTTAAAAATAAAATATGTAAAATCATTTCATCATATTGTTTTCCAGATTTTCCTCTTTTTTCCAACACCTTTCATAATTATGGTAATGTCATCTAGGTTGTTCTTATAGATCACAAAAGGATAAAAAGCGATGATTTGTTAAAATATAACCACTCCTTCATCAGTAAAAATAATTATTTCTTTTAATTATGAACCTTATTCCTCCTTTATGTAGATCAAAAATACAATTTGGTGATGTTTAAATCTCTGATTGAATAACATTTTAATCATTTGAATAATCTTCTTTATTTGAATAATAATTATTCCTTCCATAGATATAAAATTATTCTAACATAGATCACAATAATATTTTTATAAATGATCCTTTTAATGATGATGTTTACGCACACCATTAATTCATAATCAGGAATTTTCTCTTACATAGATGTGGTTTACATAGAACATCTAAGATACACTCAAAAAAATATAAATTGTATTTACCCAATGAACAAATAATGCTTAAAATGTTTTATTTGTATCCTTAGACACTCTAGGACTTAACCATTTTTATACACAAACACCCAAATCTAAAATTAATTAAATTATTCTCAAAACATATTCAAATGTGATTCAAACACCTCAGATCATATAAAAACATCAATCTCATGAAAATATACATTATTATAATCAAGTATTAATATCTATTGTACATTGAAAATATAAGTTAAGACAAGACAATAAAAATATCCCATTCATCACCTTCAATTATCATTCCCATGATAAATGCCAAATGATTGGGGAAACTTATTATCTCAACAATATCCCCTAGCACTCACAAACAAATAAATAAATATTATGCACACTATACATATAAATTCATATTCAATATCCATCTTATAATTTTCATCTAACAAATATTTAATTTTTTACTTCATCAACCTTATTACATATTTAATGGATAATATTAGATTGTATGGTTTTATTTTGTAGAAATCTCTATATATGTGTATATTTTATCATTAGTTTTAGAATTTATTTTGTTAATGTTTCATTTTTAGTAGTATTTACTACACATTACTTTTTCCCTTGAAATACATTGAAATATAACATGTAATATTTTCGAAGCCTTGTATCGTGATGGTTTGTGATTCTGAGGCCAAATGTTCCCAGATCAAATTTTATAAAAATATTAAATATATTTTGTATCATTAATGTATTGCTTTTGAAAAATAGTGGAATATATTTAAGAATTACCCATGAAATGAAAATTTGAAGAAACAGTTGAATCTGTATTTTGGGGTTTACCCTAGGCCCGACAAAAAATAGCTTATCACCGGATGTTTTCATAAGACAAATGTTTGCAGCTACATTAAGTGAATTAATTAATTATTTTAATTAATTAATTTAAACATAATTACCTCAATAAATAAAAATTTTTGGGAAATATCCTGGGATAATTTCATAATAATGGAACCATTGAGAGTTGAATTACACCACCCATCATTGGATAATAGAGATCAGATGACAAAGTTATTTTAGATCCATGTGAATTAAGGAACAATGAACACAATAAGTCTTACCCCTTGATTGGAAGGCAACTTTATCACCATTTATCAATAATATATTTAGTTTGGGCACTACATTTGTGGATTTCACCCTAATGATTAAAATATTATACTTAATAAAAATTATACTCTTTGTTTTTTTCAACTAAGACAATGTATGAGCACGCGTACCAAGTTAAAATTATTTATTCTATTTATCATTGTTGTTCCCTATTAATCACCCTGGTTATCCCTAGTAAATATTCATTGTCATAAAAACATTATAATTATTTTTTCATCTTTTTTATGCTATTCTCCTCATAAATGTTTCATGATATTAATAGTTTTCCTATAGGGCCACGATTCGATATTCTCAAGAGATGTCAAGTGAAATAGAACCCCCAGATCCATGGAATATTAAAATTTGATGAATAGATATTTTATTAAAGGACAAAAAAGATGTTTTTTGGGGTATGGGTGATTCCACCGTGGGTCAGGAATTCAGTGATGCAATTGGAGGTTCCATGAGCAATAGTGTCGTAAGGCGGGTATGTGCTGGAGGATCAGAAAACCAATATCTAGCCTTCAATGGGCTATAATCAAAGAAAAAAGATTTATAATTTGTTTTTGGGATATAATTAGGGTCAATTTTATTCTTGTTTAGTGGATATAGAATCTACTAATTAGATCTATAATTAGGTGAAAATCTCACCTACATAGTGTACATTTGGTTGAGCACACATGGTGTATTGAACCACCTACATCTACTATAATTTTCTAGGTGAGTAGGGTATCACACTCTACGTGGGACTCCCAAATACAGTGTGGCATGGTGATAGATACCCAACATGTAATTTTGTAATACATGGAATGAGACATTGAAAGACACGTACCATGTATAGGAACGTGTCTGGAGGAAATGTGAATGGATATGAGAACATGTCTTGATCCTAAGAGGCCATGAAACCCTGTGTATTACCTTACACACCTTGTAGTACTACATGATCAGTAAACGATGTGCTATTGAGTACATGGCAAGGAAGAATAGCGTTAAAAAAATCCATGTGGGTCCCTTACACACTATTTACTTCTATTTTTGGATAATTTTACTTCTCGTATCTGTTTTATTTGGACTAATATTTTGTCTTTAGAGTGTCCTTTCATGAGTGTTTTTCCAAATTGACCATGATGGTATCCTTCATAGTGGATTTTAAAATATGATGAGAGATGTTATGGGAATGAAACCTATTTTATGTGACACTCAATCATAGAAGTGACTATGAAGGATCATCAAAGAGATTGAGGTTCTCTCTGCTATAATGCCAGGGCATGATTCTTATAAATACTTATTAACAAACCTTTGTAAATTCATGGAATAGTTCCTCTACCATTTGTGTGGATCCCTCTTATTGGGACAAGGCATGAGTCCTCTATCTACCTATTTTGTGGAGCCCAGCTGTAGTCTCAGGGTGTGATTCATCTACCATTGGAGTGGAACCCTCATATTAGGACAGAGCATTGGTCTTCGATTGATCTATTGAGTGAAAACCTCCTATGGAGTTAGGTAAGGGTTCCTCTACCATCTAATTGGTATCCTCTTGAAATTTCAGGGCATGTGTTCTCTACCATCATAGTGGAACCCTCTTACCATTATAGGGATTATTTCTTCTATCCGCCCTTATAATGTAACCCTCATACAGAGTTAGTGCATGGGTTGTATCCTATATGAGTGGATTCAACTTGATGGATCTGAAAATGATTTTTATATATAATATATGAAAACCTAATATTGTGATAATTTATGGTTCCTATACATAGATATTTTATCCCCTCAACTATTTGGAATAGTGGTGAAGTGTGTCTCAACTTTGATTCATTTTCGGACAGACAGTCGTGGTCCTAGGAATCATTGTTGGAACTCATAGAACTTTTGTCAAATTTTTCTCTTTTATGGACTATGATATAGAAATACCCTTTTCTCTATCATCATGGTTTTTGATATGAATATATATATATATATATATATATTATTGGTTTTTTCTTATCTATTTTTATGGTTTCAGCTAACTACTTCTATTATTCCCTCTTATTATTTCCCCCTTATGCTTTTGTGGAGTCATTCATAGTATGTATATACACACACCGACATGGTATTTGAATGCACAATCCATGTATTATAAAGATGACATCATGTCATTGGTAATTTTAGAGGACCACTAGGATAACATAATGAATTCGACCATGTAAGATGGTTTGGGAATAGAGATATTGTGACAGACTCTATCGACATTTATCTTTTCTAGTTATTATAATGTTGGGACATCATTCTGGTTGGGTGGGTATTTTTTTCTTTCACATTTTGGAGTATTATATCGTACTATTGAACTTCCTATAGGTTTTTACATTCAACGTCATTAATCTATATGTTATTGTCCTTTATATTTTTTCCAATGCACTTCTCTATTGATATGGACATGTGTGTGGGATAAAGTTCATTAGGAAAATGTATCCCATATTAGTTATTCTTTTAGATATTTTTCCTAACCCATTATTATAGAGGAAACTTTGTGTAGTCCTAACTTTTTGATTTGTGGAACAAAGAAGGCCCTAGTGGCCTTTTTCGTGATAGATTGGTATCATAATGGTTCAACCATAGGATGATGTTTGTATTTCTCCCCCTGATGAGGTTTGTAGGGGACATAGGTAAATTATTTAAAATTATCTGATGTATGTATTTCATTCCTGGAAATCTAGTGTAGGTTCATCAGCTAATGTATCCATAATCCAGATATCCATCCACATACATATCAACATGTAATGTAGAGATATTGGTTGCTGGGAACATTGATAAATTCCTCATACAAGATTAATCCTATGAAATTACTTCAGGAGTCATATACCCATATCTAAATATATATATATATATATATGATAATCTAGAAATGGTAGTTCTTGATGTCATTTTCAATATTCCACCATCATGATATCCAATTGGGTTACAGATTTAGGATCATGATAACGATCCAATGAATGGAGAGGCCATAGTTCAAGTTCCATCATGCAACATCCTTCCTCTAAGAAGATAGGTAGTAGACCCCCTCCTATCGGGCACCGATAGTACTAGCAGAGTAGGATGAGGATGTGTGTAGTCTTAGCCCATCCAAAAAGACCATGCGTTGGAAGCTACTGAGGACCCATAGTAATCCAAATCTCGGAAAGGATGAGGATTGTCTTGAGTCAGTGATATGGTTTATTAGGATTGTTAAGACATCAATTTATTAGGTGGATTTCTAGAAATAATTATTTTTTTCTATAGTAGCTAGGAGAGGGTGGAGCATGGTCACACTGATACGTGATGACTAAAAACTGTCATGGAAAAACATCCAATAGCTACTACGTGGGTAGTATTACTGCTTTTTCTGGAATTCAGTTTGGATTTTGGAGCTTGTGTACCATTAATATGGAGGGATAACTTTTTATGAGTATGTTGTGAGAATCACTGACCTCATATAGTACACCCTATATATGATTTAAGACGGATACTTTTGGGTTTTTCAGTTTAATGAGGGCATCTTCTGAGATATTCATGCCATTTTGGTACCCCTATGCATTCCCACTGATGCAAGAGTATTAGAGAATGCAAATGTGATATTGATATTCCTATCAAAGGGGTTACATACATAGGGATTCTACAATGGGATTTTTGGGGTCCTAAAATTTCTATAAAAAGTCATGATAAGTCTATTAATATGGAAAAAGATTGAAAAAAATCAAAAGAAGTACTGAGGGAATCTTTTCAATGGGGAGAAAACCAGAATCATAAATCACTTCATAGACTACCTCTCCACATGACGTTCTACCACATCAAAAAGCACCCATGAATGGACATTGTCAGCAGGAAGAGTTGGTGTTGGTGGTGCCCACAATCAAAGATTAGTCGTTTGCAAGGAGAGGTGATGATTTCCACCCCAAAAAATGCTCCATACCCATGAACTAAATCATTAATTGGGTGAGGTGGTTCCATCGACTCATGTAAATGAAACGAAGTCGTGTGATGGGATAAGTAGTTATATCATCCCCCATAAATTATTTACCTCACTGGCTATGTCCATCGTGGGATTCCACAAAATAAGGTTTGTGAAACACACCAAATGACTAACCATGTGGGTTCATGGTCCACCTATTTTGTTTAAATAGGAACTGGGGGTGATTGAAATCATATGAAAACGATAGACCAAAAACGGAGAGAAGGAGTGACAGATTCTTCAACTAAAGATAGTTGTTGTAAGACACTAACAAAACCAAATCTCTTCAAAGATTCAAAGAGGGTAAAACCCACCGCATAATAGCATGGGGGAAATAATAAGACAACTAGTGGTCCACAAACCCAAAAACCCATTATCGATATAATCCCGTAAAACATAAATTGAATGGACCTAATGTGAATGAGAACCCAACATAGAAAATTTCTTCACGGGTGAATCCCTGACCTGTATCGAAAATTAATATGATGGTGGAACACTATCTTGTATAGGAAAAACATATAAAGCTAGATCCTAGGTTTACAGAGAAAATTGAAATAAAAATTACACCATTATCTACATAGAAGCACCCTATGTATAGGGAATCTCATCCGTCATAATTTCCTAATATACATAATGAGACATCTGAGGGGACTTTGTTATCCACTCCATGTCATTACCTTTAGTTGAATCATCAGGAAATGTGTTGGAGCATCTAAAAACCATTCTAATATCATCATGCCCATTCCCCTTCCAAATAAACATGAAATTTATGATATGATAATCAGGCACAACATCATTTCCTTCTGAGTTTACATACCCATGGTATATTGAGTCATGTGTGTAACCCCTACAGCATGGTTCCCCCAAAATATCTTCATTTTTACATTCTCATAAAAATTAGGGTTTGAGGAATGGTGTACACACTTGGAAATCCCCATTATAGGGATTGAGGGGAACCTATGACATTTACATTAAGTAAGGTATATTGATGAGCACAATTTTCCATTTGAAATTTTTTTAAGGAACTCATCTTGGGGTAATCCCCTAGCCTATCATGCAAGAGTTGTAACTTTTTCTCATCTTAAACTATTCTCATGACGTGTCCAGATATGTCATAGAATGTGACTATACCATATAAGAAAAATGATAGGAAACATTCACACTCAAATATTGTTATCTCTCCCTTTAGGTCCCAGTACCATTCATATGCGGATAAGGTGATATCAGGTGATCATCGAAGTTACTACATCCTTTTTTTCATACATCCAACATGAATCACATGGGCTTTGAGGTTAGTTGAATTTATACAGTCTCATTATTCCAATACCTCATTCTATCACTATCTATAGATGTAAGCCTGAACATAAAACACCAAATGAACAACCTATCCAGTATAAGCCCCTATCATCTGCCCCCCTCAAATTTGATTGTTATTTGCATTAGTTCGAAATATCCACCATCCTACGTGGGCTATGATTACCAACTAATTGGGATTTATAAGAAACCTCCCTGAGATATGAACCCATCATCTTCACCCATAATGATTCTCTCTAGACCATAACCTTTGTAAAATAATTCCCTATATGAGATACTACATCTCTATTGGGACCGTTGGGCCACCTCGACATAATTCCAACACCATCCTCGACCAAAATCCTTACACATTGAAGTCCAAACCTCATGAAATTACACTATTTGGTTTCGCCATTATCAGATGACTGTAAAAGGTGATGTGTCCCATTATGTTTCCAAGTACTACTAGTGTTCTGATTTCTCTCAATAGGATATATAGGGTTTATTTTTTTTCATGTGTTCGATGAAGACATCAAAAAAGGTTTCCCTCAGATGATGTTAAACACTAGAATACCCCCCCTATATGACTTAAAACCTGTATCATCATAATTGTCCACCAATAAATCCCTAAACATTCCACAAAATAAAAAAAATTATAGAGACCCTCATATTCATATAGATTTATACTTTTATGAAGAAACTCAAATACATAAAAAAGATTCAAATTTAAAAATGTCAATGATGGGTCATTAGCTCAGAGAAATATGTAATATATATATATATATATGTATATACTTATTAGAATGATCCAAGGATTGATGAAAAAATCCTTAAATCTATAACAGATTCCTAGAAATTAAAGTGTTCCCCTAAAAGTGTGTGATGCTCCCGAATATACATACTTTGGAATAATGTAAGTTCTTAAGAATCATTGGCCATGTTACCTAGAAAGCGCCTTCCATTGGAATGTAGTTCCAATAATCAGGGTTATGAGAACCATTGTGTTTTTTTGGAACCAAAAAAACCAAAGGATACTATTCAAATATATTGGAACTGACACAAATGATTGAATGAAGCTCAACACTCTACAATTATTCATTGGTTTCCAATGTTATTTCTTTAGAAACCAAATAGTGATTCTGACATGAATGACATGACTAACACACATCAGATATAAAATAGAAAGCATATAATGATCATTCCACACATGTCCATTTCATTCCTAAATAAAATACATCTTCCTTTACAAACAAAATGGTGAACCTAATGGGAATCCTTAACCTATGTAGCTGTGTTACCCTGATTCATGCCCAATGACCATGAAAAATAGAAGAGGGAAAAATGGGAACATTATTTATGTATGTGCTAATGAGATGCTATATTGATGAGGGTTTTCTCTTGTCTGTATTAGCCATATATATTTCAAGAACCCTTAATATCTTCCTTTAATATTATTAATTCTCATTAGTTTGCTCAAACATGTGACTTAGTGATGACATAGGTGTTCAGACCCGTCGAAGAAGAAGAGGGTTCCATCACCAACCCAAAGTCTCCGACATTGGGTTTCATACACACTAGTTGGCAAGTACCATTGAAATGGTACTATTCCAAAAATGTCGGCAGCTCGACAGACCCTCCAGTCCATGAAGCCCCACCAGTCGTCCACCCAGTGATGGTCTACAGTTTAGAACAAGGTGGCTACACTAGCCATATCCTACCGTTTTAGGAGGCTCTCATTGGAATAGGAAAATAAGTCCCTCTATTACCTTAATGAGGCTAGAAAAGTTGATTCTAATGATTACAACCCTGAGGCATGGGGACACCACACAGGGTCTCCCCCTAAAAACAATCTCCCCCAATGGTAGGTGTCCCAACAATCTCACTATGATGAAGATACTACCATGGAGGCCCGAGATAATGTTCTACAAACCATAGTCCCTTAGAAGACTCATGAGTTAATACATCCATCCAATCCAAAATAGACCATAAAAACGATTCCTACTGAAAAATTATAATGTGATAATATAGTGGAAACCTTTGAGTGGATTTATAATCCTTCTCATAAAGCATGTTAGTGAAATCTGAATGCATAATGTAGGAAAACACATATTCTTTCCAGTTCATATCAATCCCATTATTAAAATAATTATGGAAAATAGGTGAAATAATAAATTCAAACCACATATTGCAAACCCTACAATGATAATACGGTGGAACATTACAGACAAGCACAAAAATCATACTTCAACCCATGAATCCATCAGTAAAAATATGGTGGAAAATTATCAGAAAATGCATACACTTATCGAAACACAGAAGTCCAAAATACAAATACAACATAATTAAATCACAAGTAGATGAAAATTATTTATTCCAAATATGATGCCCACAAGTTAAATACATTGGATTCAAATTACAAGTATATGAAAATTATTTTGGATCAAAATAAATTTCATTAGTCAAATACTATGGAATCAAACAACAAGATGAAAATAACTGGTTAGAATTATGAACACCACTCATTAAATATGGCAGAAATTGGAAAGAATATGTGTAATAACCCAATGATAAGTTCGGTAAGACTCATATCTTTGCAGAAATATAGATGAACTATCATTACATATTGGTAGAAAATTTAGTAATGGAGAGGGAACATATTCTTGATCTGACATCAGAATGGGCATATATAACAATTCCATCCATGGAACTCTCTTAGATAGCCCTATTAATGAAGGAGGTTTATAAATCAATTTCAAAAAACATCATACAATCTTATCATGATATAATCATGTCTGGGGAACTATCAAGGATCCGAGACCACAAACCCACCTCCCCAAGTGGGGAGACTCATCCCCAAAAAATATAGTCACTCAATATCAATCATGCATCTCTTCACCCATCCAATGAGTCATTAATGAAATCAAAAAATAAATGGATAACCAGATCATGCACAAATAATAAGTCAAAAAAGCGGTAAAATTAAGGAATATTCAGAATCAAGTTAATAATCTTCATTAGTAACTCTGAAGGTCCTCCCCAAAAATCTTTTACCATAAACTCTTATGGTCTTCCCCTGATCATCGACAATAAATGCGTCCTTTTTGGGAATAAAATGATAAATCATGTGAGAATATCTCTTGATTATCATCACATAACCCCTCCCCCCATGACCCAAATATCATACTATAAGAATTTAAAATCCATACCATCATCCGCCCTAAAAGTCATCCTGAGGGTATATTGTATAGAAAATATCCTTGTTTGATGACATCATGTTGTGATGGTTGTCCTTGATTTTTTGGCATCTGCTATGAGGGTCCTCCACATAGTGACACCTCATTTATGCAAGAAGTTACAACCCTTGTTGTTGTATTCCTTGAAGGTCCAACCTAGGGTTTAAACTATGGAATTTATCCCTATATTCAGACATTAGGATGCATTTTTAACCCTCACCACAATGTCACTAGCTGCGAAGGTCCTCCTCAGAGTAAAATTTCATGTCAGTAGGAAGGTCCACCCATTACCAAGTCAAGTATGAGGAAACACACATATTCTGAGGCACATAGAAATATATGGTTCTAAATGTTAGATACCCATATAATTACATGTGATAGACTTTCTCAACTAGGAAATAACTTGGGGAAATTCTCATCCTCAATGGAACCCACAGACTATTCACTAATCAATGAGACCCCTACTAGCCTCGCTCAATGCCACTTGATCATCAAGAAGGGTTCAAAGTGTGCAGATCAACCCCTGGAGACCCTCTTGAGGAAACAAAAATATATTTTTCTCATGAGGAGAGAATTGACCAAGGATGAAAAAATTTCATTTTAAGCCCACAACCAATCCTCAATTAGACATACCAAGGGTGTTTTCAGAATAATTAATACATAACATATATCTCAATATCTTCAAAACTCTGCAAAAATTGAAGATGACTTTTTTTACTTATAATGTGTATTCATACGATGTCCAAATATTGGGAGAGATTCATAATAATATAGTCTAGAAATAAATTTTATTTGAACGAAGACCACAATCAAACAAGAAAAAAAAATCTCTAACTGACCTACCACAATGCACTGTATACATTGATTTATTCAATCTAAATAACCCTACATGGTGTTAATATTCAGGTGTAGGAAGAAACTATATCTTTTCATTTATCCCCACACCCAATTTTGAAGAACCCACTGGAAATAGAATCCTCTAATATTATTATCCCAAAGAGGAAATTATGAAAAATCCCTGATTGGGAATGGAGAAAATCTCAATAAGATAATGAATGAGATCAGGAATGTGGGCATAGTAGTTGCAGTATCCTCCATATAAAATCATACCCAACCTACATGACTACAATATGTTTTAGCTCAAAATCCCATGAAAGACAGAAAAGTCTAATACGATGAACAATTACAATAAAAGAGGTAGCCCTAGCCCATAGGGCTGGGGTATTTGTGACCTCAACCACTCAACCAGTATGAATTAGTATTGTCCCATTTTGGGAGGATGAAAAATAGATCTGTATCCCATTCCATCCCATCTCATGAATAATTTCTCTTAGAAGGGAACTGTACAATCAGATTTCATAGAGGTTCCCTCTAAGCCTCTCATAAATAATTTTTTTTAAGAGGATCTCATAAGGGAAGGGAGAGGTCTTATAAGAGATAAAAACAATCACCTTATTTTAATTAGTTGGTATGACACCCAAAATTCACTATGAAATGGTTATTT
The DNA here is from genome assembly GCA_963277665.1 of Viscum album. Lineage (NCBI taxonomy): Eukaryota > Viridiplantae > Streptophyta > Magnoliopsida > Santalales > Viscaceae > Viscum > Viscum album. The sequence continues at coordinate 1,752,170,736 of OY728128.1, forward strand.
TCATATATTTCAACCCCAATGATGGAACTAAATGTAATAAGAATCCATGAGAGCATAAAGTAGTGTTTCACATGGGATACAGTCCACACTAAGAATGAATGTGAGTATACCCTAAACATGAGGATTTCATTAAATCTATGTGTTACTATAATAAATCATACCCCTCCATCTTCGTAAACCTCAAATATAAAATAGAATAAAATCTAGGTAATATAAGACCCATCACGTTACCTTGATGATAAGGTTCCTCTTATGATCGATGAAATATTCACTCAGTAGAAGGAATAAATGAAAGAGTTGAGACAAATAAATGATGAGCTATGTTATGGTAGCCGTCATATCAACTATTATCCATGGAAGGAGCCTTAATGTACACTTCATGTAGGTGAAACCCAGCCACAGGGGATCATCCATTTTATTTATGTAAGGCCATGAAATCGTCCGAACACATAACCTAGAACATTGTTCTACTTTGAATAGATCAAAAATATATATCATGACTTCTCTATAATAAGGAGAAAACCAGAGAAATTACATATAAATTATCAAAATAGGTCTCTTGTTGGTTATCTGATTCATGTAATGGAAAAACAAGAACACCAGGTCCGACCACTCGATGCACTAGAGCAATTTAATGTTCAATAAAACACATATCAGATACTTATCAATGCCATAAAGTCATTGATAGCTTTATTGGAATTTTTGGAGGTGTATCATGTATTGGGGTTTCTATAATGGAAGTTGTACCTAGACTAGTTTAGTGACACCATTCCGCCATCTAATTCTAGTCATTATTTATTCCCAACATTCAATGGATTAGATAACCCTGAACAAGATCGGTCCCACTATGTGTCTTATTGTGAACCAATGATGGTAAACTCAGAGCAACAATATTTTGTAAATCTCATATGCTCCATAAATACCCTGAAATATTCATCCATTGAATGGTATACCAATTTTCCATCTTGGTCGATAACAAGATAGTATAATCTCTATTAGTAGTTTTTCTTATAGGTCTGCTCAATGCTATGAAATATAGCAGTCAAAGGCCTCTCAAATTCAAAATAGTGGGAGAACGAGAGAGTACCGAAATTCATTTTCAGATTGAAATGGCTGACCTACACTATGAACTCAGCACTACCCCAGGAAGAGATTCTTTTTATATACAAAAGTATCCATCATGAAGAGGTATGAAGGCCATTATCTAAGAAAAGTATACAATCGGTTTTTAGGATTTATCCTCATTTTCCAATAGAATGGAGGAATCCATACATTGTACTGCGATGAATTCCCGGGTAACAACACTGATATCTAGAAAAATTGATAGAAAAGATGATGCCGCCTCCTTTACACTAAATCCAGCACCTACAACAGCTCTATCTCCAAGGCCAACATCGTATCACACTATTCCCCTTGTGAATCAACAAAAAAACATACCTTGACAAGCTGAGTTATAGATGCCTAGGAGAAATCAGTTTGATTAATGGATGAATCCTGTAATGATTGTATGAGATGATCAAGTATGTTGATATTTTACAAACATTATGAACTATAATTTAATATTACTAACATATCCAAAATTTGCTACTGAGGCCAGTCATGATGACCATATAGGTAATTAACCCTTCCAACGGATACTATGAAATACCATCTAGGAGTTCTTTATCTTCCAATACCACCTTCATAAAATGTTAGATTATGTGAATGTAAAACTGGGGACACTGTCATAACTAGTGGTATATGTTTCAAATATTTACTCTGATGAAGAAGGAACGTGGAAGCATATTTTAAATATAATTTAATAGAAGTTTGATATTTTAATGATTTAGTATAAATAAATGTATTTAAAGTAATTCTGCAAGCATAGTTGAGACAACCAACTATGCCCCCATCTGATTCTTCTACACCACATCTGGCACTATCAATCCAAAAATTCATTAAAAACCACTATTTCAAAAAGAGGTTGGACTGGAATGAAAAGGAAGGGGTAGAGGAGGATGAATCTGCATCATGGGAAAATTCATATTTTACAATCTCATATTTTATTCCATCATATATAAAATAACAGGAACCACTCCCTAATACAACACCACCATAAGTAGTCAGTCAGGTGGGGTCATCATCAAATGAAGAGTTGATATTTTGCTCCACAAATTTAATGGAGTTAATGAATCCCTTATACAATGATGAGTATTGATATAAACATCAGTTCCACACATTCTACTAGGGAACCATAAAAAGTGGTCCCATGAGATGAAGATACTGTGAAAGATATTTCCATGGATGAAATTAAGTATCCAGTTGCACCACTAATCTGATTATCAATGTCAATGAATTGAGGAGGATCTCATTAGCTAGTCCAACCGGAATATGAAAATCCCACTACACCATTTAATAGTCACTCTAACTAGATCATTTTGGAATATCAATTAAAGGAAAGACATGTGTCGGATAACCCATTGTGGGTAACATGACCTGTATGACCCAACCCGCCATGGAAAATTATAATCCCCAGCTCCTATCCCAATGGCCTATCCATTTACATTAGATACTCATGCCCCTGAATTTTATATTGAAGAAGATCCCTATGCCTAGATGCATCGATCATTAGACCATAAGTAGAACATCTTGAAATATCTTTCCTCGGTACATTCCAATCTAATAATCTAGGATGACTTGATTGGATAAGCACAAAGAGATTCAATCATCCTATAATTAATGAATCAAATAATGTGTTAACTAATAAAAAGGAATGTTTAATACTGATATGAACCCATTCAAATCATTTGAATCACATTATTTTTATGCATGATTATATGAGTGGAAATGGAAATAACATTGGTCAATTGTATTGATTGTGTCTCCAAACCAAGTTGTTTGGAAATAATCCCAGTGGAAAACTTCAAATATATCAGTGCTGAATAAATTTTACCCATCAATTAGGTTGTGTATATGAGTCCCAATTTGTACAAGTATTCATAATTCCTCATGATTTTAGTCATGTCCACTATGTCTGGTAATATCGAAAAACATGTTCACTCCTCATAAATTAGTGAATGATCGAATAGAAATATTGTCAATTCATCCCCCCTATATAAAGGAAATCCTTTTCTATATTGATGAGGGAGTATATGATCCTTTAAAACCTTTTAATAAAAAGATACTCCAACATCCCTCCCTCCATTTTTTATAGAGAACCCCACACTATCTACTAGGTCAGAAGAAGTCACTTCACCCCTGAATATCAATGCATCGATTGCTACCCTAAAAACAGAGAACACATACTATGTCATGTATCCCATAAGGATAATGATGTATAAGATGAGGGGTAAGAGGATGAACTTACAGAAGCTGTAATAATATTTATGGGGGGAATATCCACAACTGTTGACTAGCTCATAGATATAAATCTGGATACATAGGCGGATCCATAGACAACCTTTATTAGTACAGCCATGTATATTTAAGATAAAGTGGTATATACATCCATCAAAAAGTGCAATTAATATGTATTTGACTAGTGATATAGAAAAATTATAGTCCATAATCCGGAGGATTCCACTCAACAACTGGGTCTGCCTAAGGATCATCGAGGTTATAAACAAACAGCTAGAAGGAATCACATAGAACATGTTTCGAAAATAGAGGTTGGATTTGACAAGATCATCAAGTCCATATTCATTATGGTGGTCCAATATCCCATGTGGCTAGCCAAGATAGTCTCCATAAAAAATAATATGATTCAAGTAAAATTCTACAATGATATTAGAGATATCACTTGGAATTATCCGAAATATGATTTCCCATTCTCGATCAATGAACTGTTGATTGATGTAATCACCATATACTAGGATCCCTCTTTCATGGATGTAAATTCGTGATACAGAAAAATCAAAAAGTCCAGTGAGTATAAATAAACTACAAACTATTGTTTTCCCATGCAATGTTTTTCAATAGGGTGATTCCATTTGGTTTTAATAATGATGGAACTACATCTCACTGTCCATGGATTGAATTTTCATACCCTTAATAGGAAAATTTTATGATTTTTATTTTTATGACATAGTGGTTAAATCCAAATAATGATCTGACCAACTAACATATTTGGAAACCATTTTCAACCATCAGTGACAATAATTCTTGAAAATGAACTCATAGAAAAGTTCTTTTGGCATTACATTTGGGAAAATTATCATCTTCTTCATACGCCACTAGAGCAACCTTTTTGACACAAAGAAAAAATGGACATCCATGTAATTAAATATCCTGAAAACCTTGCTATGTTGAGAAAATTTCAAGGAAATATAGTCTACATACGTCACTTCATATCCATCCTTGCATGAAAATGTATTCCATTCACTAGGTTGATGAATAAAGGGGTTACAAATCATTGAAATGAATTTTTGTTTGGAATAATTCCATATTCTAAATTAATATATTCTAACACTTCCAAGGATAATGATTATTATATAATTAATCCCAATCATTGTGTATGTTAATTCCCATGATTTATAACTATGTGTCTTCTGCACATTGAAGAGTGATTCTGGTAGTGAAAAAAACCATTATTATCTCAACCGAACCATGATCGATGATGTTAAGAATTTTTCAAATATTGAAAAGAGATATTTTGAACTCCAATTTATATTATTGGAATTGAGGAACTACATATTTCACTGTGTTGTCAATTTGGTCTCTCGTTGAAACTAAATCAAATATATCCTTAGCCTTCCAATGTTGACCGGGCATCTATCATAGTGGGATGTAATTCTATAGGAATTTGACATTAACCTCATGCCTCATAAATAAATAAAGTGATTAGTTTTATTATATTATTTGGAAGAGATCCCCTTAATATAAAACATTTCATTTGATATTGAGTTTCCCGATATAGCGGTTTCTCAATGAATGATGACACCCCTATAATGGATATAACTTTTGACAGTGTGTCTAGAACCACGATAGGAAATAAGATGAAAAATACAAATATCAACAATGTGGGGTTGAGAGTCGTACTCGTATATGCCGTAGAGTAATTCATGTATTAATAATTTTTATTGTTTGAGGGTTGCAGGAACAATGAGGGGGAATGCCAATCTCTCATTTAAAGACAGGATATATCACCCTCATATAGATGTAAAACACATGAATATAACAAGTTTTTTAAAAGTAGTCACTAAGCTGGTTAACAATAATTATTATACCATAAATGAATAATAATTCACCCTTCTAGAACCTATCCTAGGAATAATGGATAAATTACCTTCAGTCCCAAAATTAACTCATGTCCCCTGATAAAATATTGAAAATGAAAATTCTTAGGTAAATATATCCACAACCCCGAAATATCCAAACCAGGATGAACTGGTCATCAGAATTGTGCACCAAATAATGGTCTCTCCATTCATTCAAGAAACCCTAGAGGGTAATTGATGGGATTAGACCCATTCCTCACCCATATAGCCCCACTAATCACTGAATGAAACCCATTTTAGAGTGCCATCAAAGGGGATATCCCCCAGAAAATAGGTCCGAGAGAGAGAAAATCAAGAGACAAAAAATTATCTTTCTCTTATACAATGGATCAAATATTTGAAGGTTGTCTTTATGAAATGTTTTGACGGGGTCCTCCTTATGCGAATCTATGGAGAATTAACTTTAGATGTCATGAAATAGTTACATTAAAGGTCATGCAGTTCCCACCAGTAACGATCCAATATGTCCCTTCAATTCTAGATTCTGGTATACTATTGGCCCAATTTAACACAAAACTACACTAAATTCACCAAAACATTCAATTCCATCCAGGTTCATGAAAACATCATTCACTATTCTACATGGTTACATCACATATCCATGTACACCAGGCCATTATCCATATAGGGAATGCACATCATGGGACCATATTTTCCCACCTCATTCACAAAATTCACTAATATTATCATAATTGCAGACTTATTTTCCAAATGGGAAGAAGTCATACCCTTAAAAGGTGTTCGGGAAAGAAAAATTATAATCTAAATGAAATCCAAAATCAACATTATATTTGGTGTTTCTTATATAATATTGATTAAATATTTCCCTAATTTTAATTTTTTAGAATTTCAGAAAATATATTAGGTGTATGATATCAACTCCAATCATTCATCCTGCTACAATGAAACGACTAACAAAAATATGGAGGCCTTAAATGATACCATACTCAATATACTCTAGAAGAGGGAATATAAGGAAAGGAATCCATGGTTGCACATGTTTTTATATGCTCTATGGGATCACTGGACTATGACCCCACACTGCCACATAGAGAACCCCATACACATAAATAGATGGGATAGAGGTGGTCCAACCCATCAATGATCAATTTATCTCACTAAAAATTTCCATGTATGATCAACTATCCAATTATTATCAATCCTATAAACTATTGGATTTATTATAAAGACATTATGAAAAGAGATTTAATACATTTCTCTATTTTGATGTTCACCATAACTGGATGTAGAAGTCATTTAAAAAAACATTTCACCACCCATCATTCCATAATGATGAAATAGTTTTTGATTGTATGACTATATTGATAACTGAATTGAATCCACCAAATCTAGAAAGAAATATAGAAGGTATCATATTAAATACATTAGTTCTACTCCAATAAATATTAATCCTTTATTCGGATGGATGAATACCTTTTTACATCTTCCAACAATGCAAGGTTCAGGAAAATGTATTTCATTTTACTATATGATACTGCATCCTAATGACATGTCATTAAACTGTGCTACTAGCATCCAGGATACATGATGATAAATAGTACAAAACCATCACGGAGTCCAGATAAGAGAGGGAATCAACTTCAACATCATCCATCTACCCTACCACATTCAATAACTACATATAGCTTGATTCTCATCCTCATTGGTCCAAACCTATATAGGGATATTTTTTTCTAGAACTACATTCGGCTGGATTCCCATCATTATGTGATACATTTAAATTCCCAAGGATTTAATCATCGATCCAAGCCATAAAATCACTCAACCATTTTTCCCCTTTGACTATGTTATCTTCAAGGGTGTGTTGTCTGCATGGGGCCTCTTATATCCTAATTCATGTTATGTAACTGTAGCAGCACCATGAACCTCACAATGATTCCATCTTCCGGACCACATGACACTAAAATACATAGTTAATTGAAATTTCAATCAATAATTAATTTCAATAGTGTTCGATCCATATGAGTGAAAGATAAAATGTACTTGTTCCATCATGGAGAACTTCTCTTAATAACTTTGTGCAGAATGATTCCCATCCACATGGGATACATAGCATTGATCAAACGTCACATATCATGTCCATCCACCACAATTGTGGAAATACCATACCCATAATCTTATCACCATAGTGTAGAACAAAATATTGTCACACATTATTTTCACACCGAGACAATCTCACATTAGATTAAGAAATTTTTCAATGGATTCCATGCACAATCAAGGTGCATCAATCCCCATCATATGGTCTTAGTGGAATGTCCTTAAAAATAACTCTATGTGTTTAATCATTCTGTTGGGAAACCCAAAATCTTTACCGCATGATGTTATACTACATGGTAATTTGAAAAATAATTGTGGATTTATTTTTTCACTCAAATAATATGTAGTGATTCTTAGGAATCATGTCATAGTGTCATGCATGTGTAATAGAAGAATCCTCTTTCTCTCATGTACAAATATATATGTTTTAATTTTCATGTTTGGTTTCCCTATCCAAGGATCCTTAAAAATAGAAGTTAACCCCTATGTTTGAGTCAGATATATGTAGTTAATTTCAAACTCTATCGTCAATCACAGCCTGAATGTTTCTGATGGGATCAAAAATAACACATCCATTAATGAAATGTTACTCCCCAATAAATTTTGTTCCGTAATAATCCACTCTTGCTATCATATATGGAGGAACAATGTGATAGGGAGACTATTGTTTGACAATGTATAATATGCCCAGATCAGATCTACATATGTTTCCCCTAAAAATAGGCCTCTAAAAAGGAAAATACATCAACAGGAGAGGCTTTTCCAATTTCCATTTTCCTTAATTGATTAAATGCCTCATATCATTTCTGATGATCATTGAATCCTTGTAATCGTGGTTTGCACATTATTCTACCTCACATATGAGGCATGTAAGAACATCCCAATCCACTTAAGCCCATATTAATCATCATTTCCATGACTTATGTTCATTGTCATATGACCTAAAACTACAAGAACTCATGTTTTACATACCACATGATGTTAAACTGCATGGATGATGACCTTGTCACATGACACTAAAATATACAATTCCCAAGAACTATGTTTTTCTTGATATCCATCCTTATATGATACATTGTGACAAATATGTTTCGACTATTGGGCCAACATGAAACAATATCTAAAAATTACCTTTTCGTGAATGTGGGTCAAACCTATATAGGGAACCCCATATTAACCATGTAAATCAAGAATTCTTAATTCAATGAGATACATAATAACAATAGATCCCATATCATAGTATATACAATCAGAAAAAAATCCCCTCTCTTGTAAAAGAGCTAGAACTACCTGGGATAATATAATATGAGCCTCATCTTCTTCATGAGCTCATATTGAATGTAAAATTTCCATGTTCCACACTAGAGATAGAATGCAGTGTTGGGAAATATTCCCAGAACTACATAAATCTTGATTCCTACCCATACAAGATATGTAGTGATACCCGTATCTCCAAATTGGGTCCTATAAAAAAAATTTAACATTTTCATCAGTCAAACATGTGTATAGAACATTTTTATATCTATTTATGGAAAAAATTTCAACCCATTTCCAGGAAATCATTTCGTAAAATGCTTCTTTTATATTCGAGTAGCCTCCTTCTTTAAACTACATTTTGTGTTTAGAAAAGTATGAATCCTCATAAACCTCCCTAACCATAAAAAATGGAGGGCCAGTGTCTTGTAGAATATTTTGTTTTATTATCAGCAATATGGTCGATTTGGATCTCCATAAGTCTCCAAAATAAAGACATTTCAACCAAAAGAAAGTTCATCCCCATGTGGGGTATTATTCACTTTGTGTGCCTCTATGAAATTTACATCCCACATCCCTCCATAGATTCTGACACCCCTTAGATTATAGTTTACAACCATCCAAACCTCATGGATTATGACGATAAGAATTTCATGTTTACACAACCATGACAACAGATAATATTTTACCCATTGGTTATAGTAAAGTGATTTTAAATTTTAAATCTCGAAATTCCGGGTTAAAAGATGATAAACTACACAATGATTTATACCACATTTACCTATGAAAATTTCATGTTATAGTGGTGTATAATTGATGACCAAATACAATATAGAGGGCCCTATCCATTATAGAAAACATTTACATGACAAAATACCTCTACTGTGGTTGAAAAATTTAAATTTATATAAAATTACATTTCCATTAGAAGTGGAGGGAATGTGTCTAGAGAATATTCCTTATTTGGCTCTGCATATGTTTCCCACAAAATGGCCTATTATCCAAATGAGAATTTTTCCTCATGGGAGGCATTTCTTACCTCCATAATCAGTAGAAAAATTATGTTAGAAATCATTATAATTATAACAACTTAGGTAAATTCCCTTTATCAAGTCTCATATTCATAAATCATTAAAATTGGGTTATGAAAACCCCTCATTGATGTATAGAAAATATTTGGGCCTTCTTGGAAAATAAACATTATTGGGGCCCTCACCCCATGATTCAATGTCATAGTTATTGGACCAAAGACATCAGTAATGCCAGTACAATTTTCAACACAGAAAACTTTTCATGAAAATAGATGAAAGAAATTCTTGGATTTTATTCCCAATCTACAAATGGAACCATGGGAAAAAGTTGAGTATTAGCTCACCAGACCATTATATTCATTGTTTATGAAAATATCAATCAATAAAGAACTAAATAGGAACATATTGTTTTTGGTCCAAAAACAGAAAAGGGAATCCTATAATGAATACAATGTTATATTCCATATTCCCGCACCACTATTTAATTAGTCAAAAATTTGGGATATAACAGAAAAGGAACAAAGTTCATAGGGTTTTTCATGTATCCATAGATACAACTATTATCACTGAGTCCGACATCCCAAGAAAAATTAGATATTTTAATGATTATTTCAATTGTGTTATCCTAGAATGTGATTAAAATAATTGTTTGGAAAACATTATATTTTAATTGATACTAGTTATAATCTATTGGTATTGTAGAAAAAAGATAAAGGATAAGTACTGAATAGAAAATAAGTTTACATTTCTCTTGTGAGTGATAAATACAAGATCATTCATAGCATAGATCCTTTGTATGGTAATTATAATAGTCACTTAGTGAATTCAAATATTTGTAACATCACCTAGTCTAAGCCCTCCACGGATCGACGATGCTCTAGTAAGGTTGTGGGTTTAGCCTCTTAAATGGCCTGCATTGCTTCTGCATCCTTACCTGCATCAAATTCATCATTTTATTTCTCCTATACCAACCGATTCCCTTCATAACATGCATCCTTGGTGAACACCAATTATTTCTTAATACATTCTAGTTATTGTCCAAGTTGTTCCCCCTAATGGAGAAGCCACTCCATCAAGGTCCTTTGCTCCATAATTTCACCTTGTTTCCTCATGGACATATCGTCGTTCTCAAAAAATTCATCACGATGGAAATTCATGGATGTGAGAATATTATTTTTGGGATACAGTATATAAAGAAGAGAGTGTTGTGGGCTCGTAATTTCTTGTGAATAAACTACCTACTTTTCTACCACAACGATATAATGATAGTCAAACCACCTATAACAAATATATGAAATCATGAGACATAATTTGGGAAGTTTCATCAGATTTTTTGGAAGAGGGGTTTGAGAAATAATCTTTCCAATGACTTTAAATATTCATTTGTGAGATGTATGAAGTCCTTATATTACCAACTAGTCTTCCTCAAAGTCACTCTCGGATGGGTGAATATATTCCTTGAAAAGCGCTACCAGAGAGGGTCTTGATTTAGTACCCCCATCATGAATCTATTCCACAATAGAAAGTTCCAACACAATATTAGCTAATGAAAGGATCAAACATGAACTACCACCACGAAAACTACTGTTCATAGTTCTAAAATTATAAAATGAAATCATTCAATTCTTATATCTCAAAAGAAAAAAATGGAATAAAAGGAGAAAAATAGAGAGAAAATTTCACCCCTAGGAATCTTAACACCCTTGAACACAAGTGTTTATTTTCCACTAGGAAATGGTAAGGGTGTATCTTCATCCTTTGAATGGACCTCGGTATACTCTAGGAGACTCACAACGTAGTACAATTCTCAGTTAGGCTACTAGTCTCCAAAAGATCACTAACAGAAAGTGTTCCTACTATAATAATCATCACCAAGATAAGAAAATGACTGACTATAACACTTATCAAGTCTGATTCACTCTCTCTTCCATGGATCAATTACCTATAGGAGAAGAGTTAATATTCTCAATAGTAACATCAAAACCTAATGATAGTCCCATACATGGTGTAGTCATTTGGTCAGGAAAGGACTAAATTATAGGGATTCATATTTCCCTATCATCATCAAGAATGTGAGGATTACCATCGAGATCTATTAACAGGAGTATATTTTCCATATTATTCTCTATAAGGGTGCAATACGTACACTCAGTTAAGGCTTCAACATCTGAATACTTTCCTTCTGATGGGAAATAACTAATTTGATATTGCCAATATTCCTTCATATGTCATGGGATCCACCTAGTGACATTAATTGGTATGGATTACCAATCCTATCAAGCTATAACGACCACCATTACCTCTGAATATATTGGAGCTAATGATAGCTATGAGATTACTATCTGATTACTCATTCTTATTTCACAAGATTATAAACATGATGACCAGTCTACAAATGAAGATACATAGCATGATTGCTGAATAAATAAATAAATTAGTCACATGGTAAAATATAATTTTTATACATCAATATCTTGTATTCTTATTGATGATGTGTGTTTTTCCATAGGGATGATCCAATAGAAAGAACTATGTGTGGGGCTTGGGGAGGAAATCCCCTGACATAGTCTGTAAGGCTACCTGAATATGCTCTATATCCATTGAAAAACCCTCTCCAATACTCCATCATATGAAGGGATGTCCTTCCTAGCTACGATGTCACTATTTCAGTATTCCGAAGATATATCAATTTCCCAGATCACCCTAGTTTCCTACAATCATATGAAATGATGTTTTAAAGTCATTAAGAAAATAGACAAACGGTTGGTATAAAAAAATGTTATTTACCTCTTGTTTAGATACAAGTAGCTATAAAAGTTTCACCATATATTCTCCTCAATCGGAGCAATAAATTCATCCTATGAAAGAGTGGGGTCATGTGTCCATATATTCTTGATATGTATCTCCCTCACGTGGATCCTCAAGAGATGAATTCCACAAGGGGGGAGGATTTTACCAAATGCTCGTAATCCTATGGGTATCATCAGTAAGAAACTGAAATAAATGTTTGGTAGATGTTCCAGACCTCAAGGTATCCGTATAATTTCATGCCTCTAGAAATGCTGCAGAAATGGGTAGGGTTAATGAAGGACAATCCCCTCGGGGGATTGAAGATGGGTCAGATAGAAACAATATCTTTCTAGTCCCCTCATCCACCATACAAACCTATGAGAATGAATACCTGTGAGAACCCAGATGCATACGAGGAATGTACCCCACTCTAGTTGTGGTATGGGGTCTACTTTTGTGGCATCCCCCTAAGAATGTCTATTATCATCATCCTTGTTAACCACTATCCCGAACATATAAAGTATTCGATGAGAGTATATATAAGATTTGTGTAGGGTTTGTATTGAGTCTCCGAGACCTCATATAGAGACATCAACCTTCTCAGGGTCATTATCATAAAATATGTCAGTATGTGCCGATACATAACCAAACTGAGTCAGTGAAACCTCCTTCTACTTCTAAAAATGATAAAAAGTGATAGTAAGATGGGACCTCCTCTAGGATTTCTATTTACTCCATGGTGATGGGAAAGTGGAATTAGAAGGGATAGATTCTTGATCCATAAATGGTTCACTAACAGCCTTAGGGATTGATCACCCTGCCCCCAAAAAATTCATGAGAGGTTTGGAAATAATGGATTTTTTTGGATGCTTCCTAGGTTTAGAGTGATCGATAGTTTTCATCTTTTTTCCATCATCCCAGATGAATTTATGTCATCAAGAAAAAAAATCTAATTCCATTTGATTAATGGGGTATGATCAGTTATAGGTAAACTTATAGGATATGCTGATTAAAGGCGGGATTTCAGTGGAAAGTCGATTTTGGATCCTGTAATTTTTTATCCTCTCATGTAAACATCAGCAAAATATAATGAGATATCATTAATTTCTTCTCTAAACATTTTATATTGAGGGTTTTAGGACACTTCATCTTGAAAAAAATAATTGCTGAGAAAACATCCAAGGTGAATTCCACTAAATGATAAATTCCCCATCAATTCTGTCAAATACAATTATTTATCGTAAAGAGAAAATATAACCTTGCATAGTAATTTCATAGAATCCTTCATTTACAAAAGATACCAAGGGGGTATAAGGATCCCATGTAAAATAGTCATGGTAGAAAAACCATTCTTTCAACTCCCACTCACTCTAGTCTGATAGATTTATCGCCACTTATGATCTAGAGTTATGATTAGATAGTACCTTAACGGCCTTGTTGATGGTTGATATAAGTGTATAATTATATATAAGCTTTTAACCAGCCACAAATAATATGGAAGGGACCCACCAGTTAGGGTGGTGGACTCCCCTCACTAATCTTCCTCAATAATTTTATATCATCATGAATACTAGGATGGAAAGATTAATCCACACACCTATGGGAAGTTTAGAAATCATGATGAGATTTGTGAATCTTACCCCTATATTATAATCATGCACTGGAAGAAGATACCTAATCATAAAACTGGCTAGAATGGACCCCAGTTGAAATAAACAGTCATCATTAGGCACGATTTCCTAGCCTCATTTTTTGAATTGAACCTCTTCTAGAATTGGATGGTAGGAACCCATCTTCCTTTTAAGTTCAAAATTCTGGAATGTCTGCGGTCTCTACACATGTGAATCTTGAAAATTTCTCAATGTGAATGCGTTAAACCAATTGAAAAATGTAATTACTTGATTTTGATGGGTATCCTCATTCAAAATGGAATTTTCCATGGAAAAAAGTTTCTTAGAATGAATAAAAGTCCCCTCCTCATCATTCTAGGACGATGAGGGGGGAAAATTAATCATACATTCATCAAACAATATCTTTTAAAATTATTCAGATATCCCAATGTCTAATTCAATATTCTCCACAAACCAAGTTGAATGTGTTGGTGTTTAGGTTCCACTTGATCAATTGTTGGGAGATAATATTTTTAACTAGTTGGAGTAGGTCCATGAATCCAAGAACAAATCATAAAACCCCATGTCCTGGAACCCATATTTAAATTCCATGCATCTCTGGAAGACCCAAAAGGCCACCTCAATCAAAAAAACAAGACTTTGGGACAAATGTCCAATTCTATTGTCCAGTATAGTTTCTTGATCACTATTTACCTCTACATTTTGATGTGATAATAATGGACGTTTTCATCGGTCCCCTATAGGGTTCCGCCTAGTAATTGGGGAGCATAATTCAAAAGTGATCGGGTAGCATGTGACTCACAGATAAATTCCCACCTTACTCAAATATTGTCCTAAAATGTTTCTATTATCACATAACCAATAAGTATGATGATTTTTTGTATTTGATTCCTAAATAGCTATGTTGGATTGTATCCTAAATACATATAGTTCAAACCGCTCTAAGATTGGATACTCTATTTTACTACCAATAATAATTCCATCAAAAAGATATAACGAAATGGGTTGATGATGATTTTCTTTTAAATAAAATAAATTATAGGTTTTATCCTTTCATCCCCATCAAAAATAGTAGTAGCAGTAGTTGAAAAAACAACAGAAGTAGTAAAAGAATCATTTGAAGGCTCTAATTTATTTTCCTCATCAATATTTAGATATAATGTAATTACATCTCACAAAAAATGAAAAAATATCGAACCCACAAACAATAGATAATGGAAGAACATCACCTGTGAACCAACATCCATCAAAGTCACTTGTCTGTGAGTTATCAGGGTTTATAGTTCATGAAACATGTTAAGATTCTAGATCATAACAAATTGGAAAATTAAGTGATGGGTTTTAGATCATTTATTTTAGAAAATGTTTCCCTTTACGAGGAAGATATAAAATTATAGTTCGTTGAAAAATATATTTATTCGTGGGTGATAAATCATTGATTGAAAACTAAAAGCTGACCACAATGGGGATGAATCATGGAAACGTTATCTGACCAAGAAATATTATGATGGAATTAGGTTAAATGAGAGATTTGGTAGTAGAAAAATGATCAATACCAAATTTTTATATGCATGACCCCCTCCATCAAGTCCTCTTGAATAATGCAAATCAAGTAAAAAATGATCACTTTTGTACCTAGGAAAAACCACTTCATTATCTTGAATAGAACATACTCTGAAAGGTGGAATTTTTTGTATCCTAATATTTCAGCCAAAATATTTGAGATAAGTAAATTAATTTGGGAAAGGAGTGAAAAAACAAAAAAGGTGTTGAAGGGAAAATTTTCCAAGGCGAAAATCATAGAGAAGAAATTTATCAATGGACTGACTCTCCACATGACGTTATTCTTCTTCATGATTAACCCATGAATGATAATAGTTATTGAGAAAATGAAGAGATCATGGCACCCATAAAATAAGCATAGTCATTTTCAAAGAGAGGTATGATTTCAACCCCACAAACTATCCATCCTTATGAACTAAATAGTTTTTGGGGTGAGGTGTTATTTTCGGTTCCCAAAAACTAAATAAAGTCATTTGTGGGGCCTTTTAGTGATTTCCAACAATTTAAAACATTTACCCTAATTGATAAGTCCTATAAGGACTTCTGACAAATAAGTTTTGTGACCCACAATTGATGACTGCCAATTCTAGTACCCAATACCATTATTTTCGATAAATAGACCATAAGGAGGACGAAAATCACACTCATAGGAGACTAAAAAACTCGAGTGAAGGAGAAATAAATGCTCGAGATAAGGAGAGTTGAAGTAATGTACCCCAAGAACCCAAGCACTTCGACGATTCCCATCTAGTAAGACACATCACATAGTAGTAAAGAGGAAATAATAAGGCGTCTGGTGGTCCATGATCCAAAAACCGCTTCATGGACAAAATTCCCACAAAACATAAAGCTAATAGACACTCTATAAGTGTGTACCCTTTTAGAAAAATGATATATAGGCTACTGATAAACATTAATTTCTCTCTAAAAATATATTTTGGTGAACTCATCTTGAGGTAATACCATAGCCATTATTGAAAAGGGGGAACCTTTTCACTTCTTCGCCTCAACCTAGAATGTATCTAAATAAGTAACTAAATGTGACAATCTCGGATATGAAAACAATAGAGGAAACAGGAACAATCAAATATATTTATCTCACCATATGGGATATAGTACCATCCATCTACATATAGTGTGAGATTGTGTGATCATCTGATCTGCCACATCCTCTTGTTTCTCACAATGAGAATGTCTAAAGTGGGATTAAATGATAATGGAGACTTTGAACTCTGCATGATTTTAAAACCTATATATGGTGCTCTTCATTGATTCATGATCCAAATTACATCACCAAATGGTCCTCATATTGTATTTAATCCCCAACCATGTCCCCTAATATGGGAAACTTCTATGTGTAACCACAAATTTCTACCAAACTCTGTGGACTTTGATTCCAAGGAAACTAAGATATGTTGGAAACTCCTTGAGGTAAATACCCAACATCTACAACCATCCTAATTACTTTCCGACCATAACCATTGTTTAATTGAGACCCTGTATAAGAGACTACATCTCCCTTTAGCCACTTGGGCTGCTTTAACATAAGTACCACACTATAGATGACAATGAAACATTCTATTAAACACCCTCACCCCATGAAATTAAACTACATGGTTCGATTATCATCACATGCCCTTAAAAGTTTGTGTGCACCATAATGTGGACCTAAACTACAAGGGATCTGATAACTATCATGAGGAAATGTAAGAATCATGTTCTATGGGTTCGATACCAAAATCAAGATATATTATATCCCCAATGTGAATTGAAACTCTATAGTTACCCACAACACGGATTAATACATTCAACATCCTAGTAAGAGATCAATTAATCCCACAAAAGTGTTATATTTATGGAGATCCCCAAATACATATATATCCTTTATTTGATAGAGAACCTCATATATATACAAATTATATCAAATCCATTCATGTTAAGGATTGGTTATTACCTCAGGTAGTCTGTATTATACACATATTGAAATGAACTGAGGATTCATGAACATATCTTAAATTTAAAAGATTTTCCCAAAATAGGAAAGAGTTCCCCCAAAAATGGTGTGATGAGTTTGACTTCTATTCCACTAGACCAATGAGAGTTCAAAAGTGTAATTGGCCAAGATACCCAGAAAACTCCTACCTCTGTAATGTAGCTACACAAAACATGGATATGAAAACAATTAGTTGATTCAAAATCTACAAAAACCCACTGGGAACAATGTAGAATTTTTGGAACCGATGAAATTATTGTAAAAAACTAATACCCATTAAAATAATAATTGGGGCCCAACATATTTTCAGTCAAAAAAAAATGGTGAACTTTATGTGAATGAATTGACTACATAACCTACTTTAAGAGATATAAAGGAAAAACTTCTTGGTATTAATTGAACCATTTCATTCTTGAAAAAAAATTCATTCATAAATAACATTACAGGGATAAGTCATCTAAAGAAACTAGTTGGAACATGTCAGTAGGATCTAGGAAAAAGAGATTGTCTAAGGACCAGAATCAATCATGTGGTCATTCAATATAGTGACCATACAGTGGAATATGACATCCCAAGGATAGGTGATGTTATTCATGATATGGTAGAGGTCATATATAATGTTATTATTTTACCCAACATGTGGAGTAGGTAAAAAATATTGGTTAGTACATCACAGTAGTGGAATAACGAGGATCATAGATCACTTAGCATTGACCAAGGTCCCCCCTGGGGAGGAAAAGATGATAGAGGAATATGTGGGGATCTAGGATGAGGATTTACGGTTAGTGGATAGTATTATTAAATCCTTCCACCGCCACCACTATGCATCCCACATCAATATTAGGGATATGGCATTTGTGGCCATGGAAAACTACAAACTTTAGAAGAATGTGAACCAGTAGTTCATGAGATGATTTGAGGTATGATCTATTTTTATTATACTATTAATTTAGTACTAGTATTAACTATTTTGAGTCATTCAAAATTCTCTTTACTCATTTTATGAGTGATGAAGCCCGCGGTTTAGGTTTTTAGCCAATAGATTTTCTTTTAGGATCCATTAGGGAATACTTCTTTTTTATAATTTATATAATGATAGTTCATGATACCTCTATGTGGAGAGAGTCTCTAATAGGAATTCTTCATTGGTATGATGAGATATTATGACATCATCGTGGGTATGGACTAGTTTTTCATGGTTCAAGAATAGATTTCCTTTCACCATTGATGATTCGGAATAATTTTTACTATAGGGAAAAGAATTTATTTTCTGTATGAGTGAGATATAATGGGGGAGCATATAGGTATTATGATATGGAATCTATAACCCATCACCCATCAGTTGGTGTGTTTATCCTTTTTCATAGTCATATCATGAATCATATGGATTTTTTTTGGCTAAGAAGATTATTTTGATATATTACCCAATGTAATTTCATGGTTACATTCAAGGAGTTAAAAGGAATTTTTCATTAACATTCAACTGGGGACGTTTCAAATATTTTTTGTGGCATATAAAATTTTTCTTTACCCATATTTAAGAGCTAAAGTTACAGTTTTAGGACCTTCGAGTGATGGGTTTGATTATACCTATTGTGTACGTTTGGAAGGCTCTATGTTGTTCGTGAAAAAGTAGTATAAAAGATTATGTTTTCAGGTAGATCATCATCAAATGAACTCGGAATTATTAATGAATAAATACACCTTGCTGAGAATTTATGATCTATTTGATCATCTGTGAGGCATGTGATAGTTCTCAAAGATCGATTTTTGTTCTAATGACCACAAATTGAGAGTTTCAGAGGATAATATTAACAAAATATAATTCTAATTTCACAACATGTACAATGAGTTCCTGGTGATTCACATTGGTGTCAAGAATTCGACCACTATGTTTATGGATTTGATAAAATATATCATCGAACCAAACATGGACATATAAGTTATTTTCCTTCTTGATGACATACTAATATCCCTTGTGATAGAGGAGGAGCACTCCAAGCACTTTAGGATGGACTTAGACTTGATACAAGTGCACCAAATTTATGGGAAGGTCTTAATATTCATGTTCTTGATCTACGAGGATATATTTACATGGAATGTCATTTATGATCTTGATTTAGCAGTGGACTTGATTAAAATTATTTTATTAATTTCATTGTATCCACCCAATATAATATCATAGGTGTAATGTTTTCTTTTCTTGGAGGGGTATTACATGAGGTTTTTGGTAGACTTATCAATGATTTTAGACCCTTTGACCACCTTGATGTGGTATGGACATATCTTTACATAAACTGAGTATTTCCAGGGTTCCTTCGAGGAGTTAAAGCTAAGGCTGATGAGTGCTCTTGTTTTGAGACTACCATAAGAGGGAATGAAAGTGTATTGTGATTATACTAGAGGTAGAATTATCTATGTGTTGATACAAGGGCATCCAATGAATCCATATGGGTCAATGTATTTGATAACCCATGAGTTTAACTACATGTCACAGGACCTAGATTTGGAAATATTAGTATTATCTATGGGGATGTAGAGACAATATCTTCTAAGATATTTCATTTTTGTTTACTCATAAAACCAATGTATTATGAATATCATCACGCAGAGAGAACCAAACCTGATATAGAGTCATTGGTTGGAGTTCATACAAGAAAATGACTTTGAGATGGTCTATATTCATGGGTATGGAATCATTATGAAATAGTATATTATTAAGAAGTGTAATTATCACATAGAAGAGAATTATTATAAGTAGTTGGATTCCATGCAGCTGGCCTTAGATGAAGACAAGGTTGAAAATTTTCTTCATTTGACAGTGTTGGAACCCTTTCTTCTCCAATGTGTGCAGAGGCCTAGCTGGGAGACATCGACCATGAGAACATATATGAGTAGATATCCTCATGGTATTCACCAGATGGTTTTTTAGGATGGAATTATGTCATCCTTTTACAAGGATGAATTGTGGTCCCAATCACAATGTGGGAGGAGGTCATGAGGTAGTTTTGAACGTCTCATTTGGATGGACATCCCAATTGTACGAAAGATTGACCAATACATTAATGGGTAGTTTTAGTGTGATTACATGAGTTTCAGCATGAAGTATTTCATCACATTATGCCTCACATGTCTGTAGGTGAAAGATGAGTATCATGTTCTGGTAGGTTTTTTGTACCCTATTTATATCCCAGAGTTGAAATGGAATGACCTTTCCATGAAAATTATGCTAGGATTTTCCTGGGATGTGAGAGTATATGATGCAAACTACGTGATTGGAAACCAACTTATAATTTCTAGACACCTCATTTCTTGCAGGAAAAATAGTTTTGTGGGGAGTTCTGTGAAGTTGTATGTTCAGAAGATCATCCACCTTCACGAGGATCCCTCGTTGAGTGCCTCTGACTATGATGTGATGTTTCCCTCACAGTTGTGGATAGAATTGCTGGATTCATTAAATACGTAGATAGGGATGACTCTATCCTTTAATCCCTAGTAACCTAGGAAGATCGAGCTTAATATCTGGGTGTTGGTGGATATACTGAGGGATTCAATGTTACACATTGGTTAGATATGATAGGATGAGTTACCCTTAATATATTTTTCTTATAAAAAGCCCTATCACTCTACTAATATCATGAATAATTTAGATTCCGTGTACAATAGAACCTCTTTGTCAACCTTATATTGGATCATAGTTTCTGAGGCATCTCTGATAAATCCAAATATTGTAAAGGTTATGAAGGAGAACTTATAAGTTTTGTGTGAATAGATGATGAAAATTCATAGTAGATGAAATATTATGTAGACTAATGTTATAAGCCCTTGGATTTAGAGTAGGGAGATCATATTTTGTTGAGAGGCTCTCCATAGAAATTAATTTATATATTATGATAGGGAAGTAAACTATACTCGAGGTTTATCGGGCCATTATATATATTTTAGAGGGTTGGTTATGTTTTCTAAAACCTCAACTTACTCCCATTGTTGGAGTGGGTTCACGTAATTTTTTATTTCCCATAGCTAAGGTGATACATGTATGATTCTACAATTTTTTTGATAGGGGAAATCAAGTCATCGAAGTTGGATCCACCATCATGGACCACCTGATGGGGATCAAGTGTCAATCAGAGAGGATCTTTCATAGATGGACCATTCATTTGGTTCTTCTGTTGTCGACATATGGGAGTATATAAGAGATATCCTTTTAATATGAGTGCTACATAGGGGGTCATTATCACTTTACATTTTCTTTTTTTCTTTTTGAGAATGAAAATATAGAAGTATTTAAAAAAATAGAAACACACTTTTCCATTGTATGACTTCGAAATATATCAATGAGTAATTTTAGAGCTATGTACCAAGAAAATGGATGATTATGAGGATTGGAGTTCCTAAAATTGATTTTATAGAAATAATAAATATATTTTTCATTAAATACACACAATTTTTCATAAATATTTGATTATATATTAAAAAGTGTATCTAATAAAAATATGATACCACTATTGAATCTGAAGGTTGGGGTTTACCATAGGTGAAACCTAAATATGGTTACTATGGAATGTTCAGATAGAAAGGCCATTGGTGTGTATGTTAAGTGAATCAATAAATTGTTTTAATTAATTAAATTATATATAATTCACTCTATAAATATATTGTTTTGGTTAATCTCTATGGGTATCCGCATAACCCTGGGATTATAGAGAAGATAATTCAACAACCCATCATTGTTGAATATATATTGGATGATGATGAGCTTCAAGATCCAGATGAAACAAGATCCAAAGAGTGAAACCAATCTCTTCCCATCATTGGTGAGGGAATTATTCACTATAAATTGATAAAATATTGTGGTAGAAATTTTCATTTATGGATTCCACCCCTATTAATAAAATATTGAACATGATCAAAATTTAATTATTCAATATATTATTGAGTTTAACTTTTTCATGTGACTGTGTATTCGATTTTGAATTTTTATTCAATTTATCACCATTGTGATATGTTTCTCACTCAAGGTATCCCTAATATATATTTTTTAGACATTAACATTTAAGTAATGATTGTTTCACACTTTTTATGTGTTTTTTCACATTCTTTCTTCATGATCTTCATCGATGGCCCACGAGGCCACAACTCAACATTACAGAGTGGGATCGATCATGATCAAACTCCAAAATTTGTGGTAGGTTCGTATATGATGAATGAATCAATGATTAAATGAATGATCATGATTTCTTATAGGATATGGGTGATTCCACAATTGGTTTTGAAATGGATTAAGTAATGAGATTTCGAATGAATAATGATAGTGCATTAGAGCTTCATGTGGGAGTATCACAACAATGATTTCCAGTCATCAAAGGGATGTAATTTATGACCAATGTATTTCTCCTTAGTTTTGGGAGAGAATCATCATGATTCAATGTGGAAGAACTAGATTTATAGTAAACCAACCAGATCTGAAATTTATCAGAAATACGGACACAATGGTGAGTATTGGTATTAACACACAATGTGTAGTGACCGAACTATAGTGGATTGAGTTTCTAATTGAGTTAAGTATAAAACGATGTTTGGAACCACCACATGCCATGTGGCTTGATGTTGGCGACCCGATACGTACTACAAGAGTACACATACATGGACATGAACTGGAAAATTCCACATAGTGGAACATCGAAAATAGGATATGGGGATGGTCAGGAGAATGCCACTCAACACTGGGACACCGAGACATGTTGTGTAGAACAATACACATTGTGTATTATATCCTGGTCTGATAGATATGTGATGTAGAGGAAACATATATGCAGTAAAGTGGGATATCACATTGTGGGGTTCCCCATCTTGTTATGTACCTCCTTTTCAAGAAACATATTCCTATCATATCACCTTCAGTAGGAGTAGTATTTTCAAATAAGAGTATCATATCCCAAGTTTTTTTCACGTATAAGATTATGAAATCTTTTGAAGTGGATGTTGAGACACTATGAGTTATTTTTAGATGGTGATTCTTTATTAGGAGAAGCTCGAAGGTGGTACTGATCAGGTAGGATCCCTAGATATATTGAGTTGAACCCTCATGTGGATTGAGGGCAAGGGTCCTCCAAGTAGTGAGTGGCACCCTCCGATGGATTCTGGGAATAGTTCCCCTACCAATAGATTCAAACCCTCTTGTGAGGATAGGGAATGTGACCTATTTTAATATAATGAATGTTTTACTCATGTAGTGTGGGGGAATGGGGCATATATCATTAGAGTGGAAAGCTCTCATAGGAATATGGTATTGGTCAACAACCTTTATACTTATTAGAACATTCATGGAGAGTTAAGGCATGGGTCATCTAACATCTAAGTGGAACCTTCTTATGGAATCATGCAATGAATCCACTACCATTAGAGTTGTGCCCTCCTACTGGGATAGGTAATGGGTCATCCATTCTTTAGGTCATAATATACAAACAAACATAAGGGTAAATTGTGTCCTTCTAAAATCTTCTACAATTATTCCTTTGGACGTCCAATGTAGATTATAAAGATAATAAGTGTTTATATTATGTATTAATGTATGAGAAGCTGATAAAACAGATAGACAAAACACATATTTTTATAGTGATTTTTGTAAAAAATATCATCTACTCCACTCTATCAATTACACTCTCTCAGAGCTTCGTTAATTTCACTAGTAAGGTCCTCATATCATAAGACCAATCCAAAATATAATGAAGGAAGATAAAAACTTAACAAATAAGTATAAAAACAGAGCGTTAAGGTTGTATAATAGAGAACATAAAATCCACAGCTTAGATTGGGAAGCTGATACACCGCCAAAATTGACTAAGATAAGTTGAAACTCCAAATAAAAAGATATTGATTAAAAATGATTAGATTGAACTTCAAAGTTGTTACAACTAGTGATTGTAGATGGTTATTATTCTTTATAAAATAATTTTATCATGAAATAGTAGTTCTGAATTGATCTTGTGTTAATAGATCTTTAAATAAAGTCAAAAATGATTAGTATCATTAAACTTATAGAAAATATGACATTCAAACCAAGTTTATATACAAATTTTAGCCTCATATATTGTTAACAGAGTCTGATCAATTGTTGCAATAGATCTATAAAATACCATTACAGGAATATATTTTCATTTACAATATGTGTCACTTCTTCTTTGAATCATACACAAATATATATATATTGAAGAAGTGCACCAATAGAATAAAAAAGCAGGGATCCTGTTATGCCATTACAGATCCAAGAAAATTACCTTATAGATAGTGAGAATTTATATTCATAATAATATATTAGAGTAGATTTAAATTACATTTATAATAAGAGATAATTTCTCCAATGAATAAGATTGTATAAATAAATTATGAAAGAAATTGAATTATTTTAAAAGGAGATTTAAATATGTCTAATATTCTAAAAAAACTGTTTCATGAAACTCCAATAAAATCGTAAATTCAAATCTCAGATGTAGAAAAATAAAATGTATGGTTTCTTCATAAAATAAGGAAAATACCAATCATAGGGTTCAACTATGTATCTTTCATTTTCTGAATGTAGGGCTGATAAGGAATGATTGATCCAAAATGTAAGGTTGATGATCTATATGTTTTCTTCTCGCACGTAGTGTTCCATATATACACTGAGTTCCTTACCAATAATTTTTTCCTTTTTTAAAGGTATGGTCATATCCAATCATAAGGATTTTTATCCAAACCTAGGGTTATTTATTAAAACTATACATGAGTTTTATTTTAAGGAAACTACTAATGTTTTTTACAATGTTTCCTATAAATAAATATATCGATAAATAATTATATGTAAGTATAAAATGGAAAAGGTAACTCTCAAGTTATATATTCCTTTTAAATATTTGTAACCTTTTATTGTTGAGTTTTCATTAGATCAATGTATTTTTTTCATTTGGAGTGTTTCAAAATATATCTACATATGTTTGTGGTTTTCCTTCTACATATATTAGTATTTCAGTTGTATTTAGTTAACTTATAATCATATATGATTTAGGTATTATGGGGGTAATAATATAAAAAATATGATCATCTGGTCAAAGTATTCCATGTCTAGGATGATACAGACCATATAATTCTGGTATGTGAAGTAAGCAGCTAAATATATGTTTATTCAAGGGAGTCTATGGATAGGAAGAGTAACCTTTTGATATGTATAAAATCACCAATATCTTACTATAGGATGAAATTCAAAGACAAATTAGATCTAATTTAAAATTATACCATTCAAATTTTGTCAAAATATATGATTTTATTATTTTATTTTTAAGGATTTATTTTTGTAACTAATTTCCCATATTTTATTTTTTTTATTTCAGTTATGATAACTATTTCATCGGTAATTTAAAATTGAAATAATTTTTTTCCATTGTGCTAGCTATATTTCAATACAATATATAATTACACTACCTTGTTAATTGGTTTCATTGGTAAATTGAAACTTTTTTCAACATATTACTTCATAGGTAATTCAAAAACATGATAAACATAATTCTTATAGATGAAGGAAATTGTATGTTTTTTAAGACTACAATTCACCCCATTTTCTTTATATTCAACCATATATTGAGAAATAATTATTTATCAAAGAATGACTCTACCTTGATTTTGATATTATCTTACAAAATATGGTTTGTTTTTAATTTTACTAGTTTATTGTAATTTCAACATAGTTTCCTTGTATAAATCATGTTGTTAGAGGAATTTGTTATGGTATGAGTACAATTTAAAACCCTTGAAATACTATATCCATTAAAGATAACTATTTTTTATATAGATGGTTAGGATTATTAGCATGGTCATATGAAATTGTATAACATTAACACCATAGTTGAAAGAATTATCATGCTGCTATGAAACTCTATGTATTTTGAGGAGGATTATTTTCAACTCTTTCATGAAGAGAAACATGGCTATTAGTTAAATCATAATGTTCACAACACGTAATTTTGTTCTATGAATAAGCACATAGAATTGTATATTCATGTGCTGGGAAAAAATAAATGTAGATGAAATTATAGATAAATATTTATGGAAGTATCAATGTTTTATAAAATTGATGTTCTATGATTTCAGAAGACTATAAATCCTTCTATTTTAAACATAGATAATATTTAAAACAAATGAATCAATTCTTTATAACTATTACATATAATTTACATTACATTGGAGATAAATGTTATCAAAATATCGAATCACTAAAAATATTATAGACATTATGACTAAATTATGTTATTTTATGTGGATAAATATTAATTATACTTAAAAATTGAAAAAATAAAGACAAAACAACTTAATTGGACCATTATTACATCATGATATTAGGATTATATGAGAATATGAAGAATAAAAAAGTATAATGGATTAGCATTATTTTCCTCTTCATATAACAATTATTAAAATAAATTTATTACATTTTATAAATATTATAAATGTAATGTTTAAAAGAATAAAAGTATGTAATATGATCAAATTGATTCAAAAATAGTAATAGAGAAATTTACCAAATTTTAGGAAGGATGAATAATCTTTTTAGTATTTCAAATTTCTAAATGTTTCATCGGAAAGACCATAAGGATAAGAATGATAGAAAAAGATAAAATGAATTATTAGAAGATATATTCATTGAATGTAAGAAAGAAGGTAATATTAGACTTTATTTTCCTAAACTAAAGATGAAAAATATAAATTACATAAGGAATTATAAAATTAAGGGACAAAAATATTTAATTCTTTTCATTTATATAGTTCTAGTGAATGTGACACATCATCAGATAGTTCATTATATGAAAAAGGAACAAAACCCTTGAAAATAGTTTATTTCTATTCAAATATTCTATAGAAGGAAAAAATTACTAATTTAAATGGTATCTAAAGAATCTATCAAAAATTTTATTCGAGATTCTCAATTTACTTAAAATACTAAATATGAATATTCAACCTTATTTAAAGATGAAAAATATGGTCTATTTAAAGTTAAAAATATAACTCATCAAAAGATAATGAAACATTAAAAAATATAATTTAAATTCATAGATATGTAACCCTTATTAATCAACAAAACAATATGATAAAAAATACATATGTGTTTTCAAAACAAAATCATAATTAATATATTAATTTCATTTTATAATAATCATAAAAAATTTAAAAACTTTTAACTGAATAAGATTAAATAATTATTCTTGTCTAAATTATGTTGATTGGAATTTAGTTAATTATAATTTAGTTGATTGGAATCTATTTTCAATCATTCCAATGAAGATATTTTGGACTTTCTTATTTAACATAAATATTATGTATTTTATTAATGGAAATTTTATATTCATTTTATTCATTAAAATTAAATTTTATGAAATGTATAAATAAATAATAACCTCTACAATTGGAATATATATTACTTTGAAAGAACTTATTTTCAATCTATATTTTTTGTAACTAAAATTGAACTTTTTTGTACTCAAGGAAAAATATGAGATCAATATTTTAATTATTTTTGATAAAAAATTTATATCATTCGGGATTCAAAATTATTATTTCTAGGAAAATTTATCATCTATAAAAAATAAAATATTTTAAAGGATTTTGGTTTATAAAATTTTATTTTCTAACATAACTAGTATAAAATATATATGTATACTAAGAACCAAATGTTATTTTTTTGATGAAAATATGATAAGTATAGAATGTATAAATGATGGTATATAAATAGTGTATTTAACTGAAATAAACCTAGAGAAAAGTAAAATATATGAAATTTAAATAAATTGAATGGAGTTAGTGGCCAATTTTGAAATAATTAATATTGTGAAATCTTCAGAATTAGTGATATTTATTTTCTGGAAAAAACTATTTGAAATATTTTATTTTTTAGGATTTATACTCAACCATATCAGAATAAGTCATTTATCTGATGAGAGAATATTTTGAAATTTTATAATGAAAAATGTAGTGTTCAACGTTATAAAGGAAATTTAATTTTATCAATTGATAGGTATGGAAATGTTCATGCACTTTAATTAACTGAATTATGTAATAATATTCTTCCTTTTTGAGAATAAAAAAATACTGAATATTTTTATGTAATATAATATTAATACACTGTAACATCCAAATAATAATTTAACATTCTAGGAATGGATATGTTATGGATCAACCAGAACATATGATTAATTACAACAGATTCTATGATCCTTTAAAATTTGTTAAGTCATATAAGAAATTATTTAAATCATAAAGAGTAGTATTAACTACAAAAGTTTTATAGTTTGATTACAATGATGTATTTGGTCGAATAGAATCTGGATTTATTGTAGGAAAATATAATTCAATTTTTTGTTGATTATTACACATGATTTACATGGGTCTATTTTATCACATAAACATATTAACATTTTAATTATTTCAAGGTAATTAATGCTTCTGTTAAAAATGAGAAACACCTACTATCAGTTACTATCCAGAGTGATCATGGTAGTTAATTTTTTAAAATTGATTTATAAACTTTTTGTTATAAATAATATATTACATATAATTATAATACATACGGAAAACCATATAAAAATGATTATTTTATTGAATAAATATATATCTTTAAGAAATTACACAAAAATTTATAAGTGAGTATCCTATTTCTAGACATTGTTGGCCTATGGTTATTAGTAAATTTTTATATAATATAAATATAGTTTTACTCAAACAATTAATTAAAAATAACCCCTACTGAGTAATGGATAGGAAGAAAAAAACCCTTCTTACATGATATTTTTTGATGTAGATTAATCATTAAAAATAAAAAATATCGGTTACCAAAATTTGATTAAAAATAGATGAGGTAATTTATATGGGTTATTATACAACTAGTAATTATTATAAAGTATTCAATAAAACAGTCAATGTTGTTGAGGAAAAAATTCATTTTTTGTTTCATGAATCTAGAACATTATTTTTTCTAACACATTAGTTTTTTAAAATACAGATGTTGTTTTTTTAAAAAAAAAAATTCTTACTTTTTTGGAAGACAATTTATAACTTCTATTTTTAAATCCTCTAGAAGTAAGAACATAAGATTTTAAATTTTTGTAATCTACCTCAAAATAAAATTTATATCCATTAGTTAAAGATTATCATTTAAATTTACTAAATATTTTGTTGATCTTAATGACTTATCTAGTTGATTATATTTTTGCATATGAAAATCAATCGGTTGAAACTAGAAGTCCCCTAAAAAATATTAATGATCATCATGTCTTACAATCAAAATTTGAACCAAAAACACTAGATGATTCTTTAGGTAATGAATGTTGGATAAGGTTCATTTTATAAGAACTCAATTTGTTTGAAGGGAACAATGTTTAACCATAGTTTAATGTCTTTCAGATATAATTACAATTTTATGAAAATGGGGTTTTATAAAAAATTTGATGAAAATGTAATTATTATTATAAATAAAAAAACAAGTTACTAAAGGATACTATCAAAAAACAGTTATTATTTATGGTGAAACATTTCACCAATAGCTATTAAAAAATATATTAGGATCTATTTATCCTTTGTAATTCATTTGTCTATTACGTTATTTAAAATGGATAAGAATAATTATTTCATTAATTTCATTATACAAGACGAAGTTTATGTTAAAAATCCACATGGTTTTGAATTTAATTTTTTGATAGAAAAATCACATAAACATAATGAGTCACTCTATGGACTTAAAATTTTTGGAATATCTTGATATAATCAAATTATAATATATTAATATGAAAAAAAAAATTAAAGTACATATCCAACACTTGGGATAAATAATATTTTTAAAAACACTGTCATTTTTCAAATTTAGGGTGATGCTATTATTTTTCATTTAACTAAAAAGAATAATGATGGAATTTTTAAACATATGAAAATGAGTTTGATATGACCAAGATTATTGAACTCAATTTAAATATCATTTTTAATTTTTTTTCAAATTCCTGGTATGAAATATATTAACACAATATTAATATATTATATATTTACTAAAAAAATTGGTTTTGACATTGCATAAAACATTATTTTTACTTTATAAAAATTGATCAATATTCATCTTGATGAAATTCGTAAATTAGAAGAAAAGATTTACAAATTTATGATAAAACATTTACTATAACTTACTATAAGAAATCCATTCATAATATTTTCAATTTTTTAATTTTCTATGTTTAAAAATAATATAAATGAATACCATTTCAAAGTAGTAAATTTATTATTAGACAACATAAATGTACATTAGATCATGTGTAATTATTTTTCCATAAATGATTTTATTTTAGAAAAATTTACCAAATGATAAATTTCAAGGCCATAGGTTAGATATAATATCTACTTTTGGAATAGTAAAATTTTTAGTATAATATATAATTTATTAGTCCAATCAGAAATAATATTATTTAATAGTTTCCACTATTGAATTAGAATATTTAACATTCGGATGTTTTTGTGGTTATGTGTTATATATGCAACACACAAACACATGAATTTTTGTTTGAGTTTTACTCAGAATAAAATTGATTTTTCTAATTATAGTTCGATTTATTTATCTAGAATCCCAAAACATAAAAGAAAAGAAAATAAAATTAATGTAAGACACAACTTCCTTAGGGATTAAACACACAAAGGGATATTATTATTGATTTTATCAAAATAGAAAATCAATTTGTTGATATTTTCACAAATACTCTTACTACTGATAGATTTTAATTCATTATATTGATGTTCGGATGATGAATCTTACGTGATATTTAATCCAAATATCATTTTATTTACCTACTTATATTAAAAACTTGTCTGATTAAAAACTGTGGATATTTTCATTTAAAACATATCACATTTTAAAATCAATTTAATTTTAAAATATATTTTTTTATTGAATTATATGATTTTAAATCAATTTTTTTAAATTCAATCTAATTTTCCAAATTATACGTTTCTACATATTTTCTATGATTAAAATATATCATATTTTTAAATTTATATAATTTTTAAATATATCAGATTTTATATCCTATATGACTTCTAAATATATTATTTTCTGAATTTGATTTATTTCAAAATTTTAAAACTTATATGATTATCAGGTTTATTTGAATTTTAAATTAATTTTTTATTCAGATTTATCTTATATTCAAATCCATATAATTCTCAATTTATTTTATTTTTAAACATAACTGATTTTAAAAATTATTTCTTTCCCAATCATATCTAATTCTAAAATGTATATAATTTTAAAACATATATGATTTTTATATTTATCTAATTTAATTTTTCAAATTAATTTTTTTTCTTACTTAACTTTTTTTCAAATTTTATCCTTTTGGTGAGTCATTTCTTTCTTTTCTATAAAATATTTATAATTTTTACCAAACATTTTCTTGAATCATCTTTAAAAGATGAAGATGATTCATTGAAAGACAACTTTCTGAATATTTTATAATTTCTTATATATCCTTTAATTTTCAGTTTATATTATTATTTAATTTATGTGGATATATTTTCTAATAGTTTTCTAATTACATGTTACAAGGGGAGTTGTTAGTACATTTTTAAAAAAAATTCTTATATGAAATGAAAT
Organism: Viscum album; assembly: GCA_963277665.1. NCBI lineage: Eukaryota > Viridiplantae > Streptophyta > Magnoliopsida > Santalales > Viscaceae > Viscum > Viscum album. The sequence continues at coordinate 1,752,202,970 of OY728128.1, forward strand.
TTTAAATTTAATTATTTAATGAATTTTTAGGATATATGTTACAACCATTCATTCTTTATAGATATTTTTAAGAACCTTGGAAACTATAAAAGATTACATTTGGAATGTATCAAGCTTAAATGCCTATTAAGGACTATAATCCAATATATTTTATATATTAAATTGAAATTTTTTCTAATTTTTTTATCTTAACATACATCATAATTTTTTTGAAGATGTTTGGAAGACCAACATTAATGATTAAAAAATTAATTAAAAGAAAAGTAATAGCATATGATGTAGCTAAAGTATTTTATCTATTTATTGGTAAATAATGTCAAGTTCAAAGGCTTATAATATATAATCATTTCTTTAATTAAATGGAGCATCCTAATAAAATCCATAAGACTGGTGGAGAATGTGAAATTTAACTTGACCTCAATTTATAAAAATATTTTTTTGATATGAAATCAACATTGAATTTGCATTGATAAACAACAATTATATTACACCAACTATGCTAAATGATGTTTTTAATAATGTTTTTGAGAGATGAATAAGTTCTCAAAGAATCAAATACGTATGATCATAAATTCCACAAATGTAATTAAAATTCAAAATTATTATTTTTTTTATCTTATGTATTTTTTTTGGTAAATTACGATGTGGAGGAATTAAAAAAATTATGTTGTTTATGTTATGGATTTTTATCTTTTACTAATTTAATGTGGATAAAGTTTTATAATTTTTTTTTCTAGAATATATTTTTTATCTTGTATATTTTATTATTTTTCATCCATGAATAATTTTCAAATAGGGAATTAGTATTTTCCATTTATAAAGTATTTCTAAATTTATATCAAAAAAATAAATATAAAATTTTATATCATACAGACTACATGAATCACTCTTTTTTATTTTATTTCATATCATTAAATTTTATTAAGTGTGTTTTATTCTCGAAAAGGGAGTGATTATTATGGGAATTTTCAATTCAATGACACAATTACTCTCTTATTTTATAATTTAAATAAATTTTATAAAAAATAAATTGAAATAAGTATTTGGTTATGTTTATTTTTGTTTATTAATAATGAACATATGATAACTAAAATTATAGAGCCCTAAAATATTATAAAAAATAAAATTATATGAAGATCTATTCCAAATTAAATCAAATGGATTTAGAATCACTTTAATACTTATGACATTCCCCATTGTTATATGAAAAATCATATTGATTTAAAGAGTAGATGAAGAAGTTTATTCCGATGTTTTTTCAATTGATCGTAAATTTTCCAAAATTCAACCATTTAAATTTATTATAGAATTTTATATAACTAAAGTCACAACTATAGATTCATAAGTACTTATATAAAATAAAATTCAATATGAAGGTTGTAGTTAGTTTTTAATCATTACAATTTACTTTTTAATGAGTGTAATATTATTATTACAGAGTGTTTCAACTAAAAGATACCATAGTGTAAGATTTTCATTATAAAGATATTAGTACTTTAAATTTATCTGTTTTAAATGATATCCTTTGTGACCAATGGAATTTAGGGACAATTATACATAAAATATGATTTTTTGATCAATGATTCAAAGTCGAATAAGATAGAGCTAAATTAATTTGTGTATGTGAACTGATCTTCCACATACATGTTTAATCAAGGGATTATAGAGATACAAATATGTGAATTTAATTGGTATAAAATTGGGGATACCTTAAGAAAGGTAGAAAGTAAGGGATAAAATAAATATGGTTTAAATATATTCATTACTCCACTGGTTTAAATGTTTTAATTCAATAATAATCTATTAACATGGTATTTTATTTTGTAACCAATAATCTATGTTTTGTTTTCTAATTTCCAATATATTAACTAGTTTGTCACTATTTCAAAATATAGATAATTTATTTCCACTATGGTGATATTATCTTAATACCATATATTATTCTATTACTATGATCTTTTAAATCATTTTTAATTCAAAAAATTGGTCGATATTTTATTTCATTGGAAATTTAAAAAACAGATAAACTTAATACTCGATGTGGATGAATATGGTATGTATACCTTTAAAAAACTAATTCACTATTATTATATTTTATTTCCCATAATACATTGTAAAAACATTCATTTGAGTTTTCACTTGGGTAGTAGGTTCCCAATCCTATCTATACAAGAAACGGTGGACCAACACCCTGACCTACTTGTGGCATTAGTGGGGTTTCTAACCCTGTTATCAATCTAGAGATCACAATATAGTCTTAGAATCATGAAATAATTATGGAAAGACAGATATATTCAAAAAAACATTATATATCATTTATTCCAAAAAAAATCTCATCATCATATTATTTAAATAATTCAACATAGAATGGGATACTCATGTGTCTAAAATAGAGTCTTGACCCCTAATTATTTACAACTTCTCTACTCAATGTGTTGATGTTCACCTATATGGAGAGTGACCCAAGGAACCCAGTGTGTGGGACCACTCATGGTCTTATTTCTGTACTCCCTACACATAGATCAGTTAGAAAAAAATTGTTACACAACATATGGACCTACCATATAGCTGTGTGATATATAAATCATCTATAAACTATGGACACCTTTGAAAAAGGACTACATGGAATGAGTTATTTTGGTAAGAATAGCGTGTAATGATAAATTTCAATAATAGATATCTATATTTTATTGGATCATTATATGTTAAATGATTCTTCTACATATCACCCTGACAATTTCTTTGGATGTATCAATTTTAAATCTTCAACCATCATAAGTAGATTTTTGGCCTTCAAGTCACTATTATGAATGTATTCATTGAATAATATCATTCATGTATACCAAATATCATCAAAACAAAAATAATTCGTATATCAATGTCATTTCCTCCAAAGTTACATGATTTATTGACCAACAAGATCCGCTCATTCATTTAAAAAAAAATAAAAATTAATATGGCGGTAATATCACAATTCAAACTAGACATGAAATTGTCTAACTACCACCTATAATGAGGTTGATTGTCTTGAAAAAAATAACATTTTTAGAAAACCATAGAAACTTAAAATTGTGAGAAATCATTAGATGATACGGTCATGAACAATAATTATATTTATAGACACAAGATAATTGAAAATAAGTCTTCATTAAAATTTAAAATACTAATTGAAAATTTACTAGGCCCTATGAAAATGGGGAAATAAAAACAGTACCCAGAGAAATAAATTAATCCAAGAAAGAAATAAATAAATAGAGGTTATAAAAATATATAAATTAAAATTTCTAACATAATAATGGATCAATTATTAGTCAAGAAATTTTATAGTGATTTCATTACCAAATCCATTGTGGTTGTCATTCGTTCCATGATTTCATATGGTCACATGATGTCGATTCAAGATTTCTCCATATTTCTATCATTTATGGTCCTTAACCAAATTTAAATATCCTATTCCTATCAAACTCTCTAGATTATTCATCTACACTTTTATATTGGTCATTAAAGAGATTATATAGGTCTTTCCGCTAGATTTATCAATTAAAAAAATTAATTAGTAAATTTAATTCATTTTATTTTTTCCATTAAATCTCATTATCCTAAAGACTGATGTGTATGAATCATATAATGTGCTTTGGTTAAGTATCATGTTCTACATTCAATAGTGTTACTCATTTTTTAATTCATGATTTAAATTAATGTGAAAGGAATTTATTCCAAAAATATGTGAATGTGCGGTTTTATAATATTAATATAATATTTATGAGGTCCTATGGCACCCGTAATAGTGTTCTAAATCGTAAAAAAACCCACAAAAATATATATAATGAATATATAATGTGTATAATAATCAAAACTATAGTCGATGCAATCTTTTCCTTAGAAAAAAATTGATTTCAATCTTTTATTCACAAGGAATCTTGAGGATAATAATTTTGATATAGCAATTTACTTTGTTCATGAGAGTTTGGAACCCTCAAAGAACCACCAATTATATCAGTTAATTTCATCACCTATATAAAAAAATTAACTTTATATAAACTACCATTTGAAATATCAATAAATAATAAATTGTATATTTTATGTAATTTATTACTATAACCAAGGCTACTCTTGGATATATATACTTTGTTAAATGTTAGTATTTATCATAAAATTGTGTTCCATGAATTTTGCAGACCTTAATAATTATTTCCTAACTATGAAATTATTTTAAGATAAATAACATAATAGTGTTACAAATCTATGACCCAATGATTTTGTGCCATAGGAAAAGTTCTCCCATATATAATTTTTAAATAAGAAAAATAATTTTTTGATGAACTTATTCCCAATTTTATAGTTTAAAAATTGTTTTATTTAGTACAAGTAATCAGCTATGGATATACATCAATAAATTGGGTGAGCTAAAATCCCAATAAGTAGATGAACAAGTGACATGAATCAATTTATCATAGGTAATCATAATCAACATCATTATTTAATAAGAAAAGGAATATCAACAACAACATGATATAAAAATATGATAAATGCATCGAATTTGAGTTTTCATAAAAATGAATCATCATATATTATTTGTCAAAATACCATACATAGTTGTGATGATTATAGAATCATATTCACACATAACATTGTGAAAAATCATAAAATCATTATTATGAATAAATGTAGCATCATTTTTATGCATAATACACATCATCTCATGAGACAAAACACATTATAAAATGCATTAGAGGGAAATATGATTATGGATCCACCTATCTAATCATAACATTTTAATAATTATGCATGCCACATAGATTGTGTATCAATCAAAGTCATGAAGTAACCCATGTAAAGAAGTGAATTTAAAAATTATTTCATCAATCATGATTTTTTCAGTAAATTTTTTTTACAAATAGATAATTGAAAGTTACAAATTTCGTATAAGAATCATCATATTTTAGAAAATAATTAATAACTCATGAGGAGTCTCATTTTGTTCTGGAAAGAAATGATCTTTTTGGAATATCATTTTTTTGTCATAAAATCATATTTGGTTAATTTATATCCATGAAAATAAAATGAAACAATAATAAATTATATATATATATAACATTAATTTAATTTACATAATTGAATTGAAGTGATTGACAGAAAACCAGAAGCAATTGAGTAGAGTTTGAGAATCCTCTGAGGTTAATCCCAACATTATCTCGTTGATCTTACGCCTCTAGAATAATAAACATATATTAATTAGAACATTGATCCAAAAAATGAATTATTCTCATTTATAAATATATTTATCGTTTATAACAATTATATGATATTTCTTAATTTTATTCAATGAAATTGACATGTTTTGATATCCTATTTTCCCGGAAAATGTCTTGTTTTTCCTTGATTTTTCTATTTTGTTTAATATAATTTATAAAATAGTTTAATCTATTACAAGAGAATATAATAAATTTAATTTAATATTTATATATTATATATAATTCATTCTATACATCCATGAATATTTTTATAATCATTGACATTGAAATGACTCATTAGGTGCCTAATTGACCTTTACATGACATTATCTGGAGAACATGAAAGGAAATTATAACATTTGTATTTTTCATAAATATGATTATTATTTAATGTTAAAATATTTAAAATAATTTTAACCTACTAAATAAGTAATTCAATGGAATATGGTCTTCAATGGAATTTTGTAAAATAAAAAAGTGAAAGAGAAAAGAGTGAAGAACTAATACAAGCTTACTCTCTCCTCGATGTTTCTTCTATTCTACAATAACATAACTCCAATTATGGTTGGAGTTGGATTTCTCGAGAATGTCCCTAAATATTATATGGGGATTTAGGGTGTATATTTGAGTATATCATTGGATTTTTAATGGGTGGAGGTGTTTTTACAAGGGATGATAGAGGGGTAATTTATACATTAGGAGAGGGGTATAATTAGAATAATATATTGGATAAAATATTATATCAAAGGGAAAACTTGTAATAGTGAATTTTAGACATTAAAAATCAAATTATAATATATTATAATGAGTTTAAGACTTAAAAACGCCATTATAAATCAAATTCATTAGTTTATTCAAATATGATGATGAGAAAAATGAGAAAATAATATTTGAATGTAATAATCTAGATTTTTAGGCTTTTGAAAGTAAATATAGGTTTGAGAATTATGTTTATCATATTTTAGTCAATAATTAATGAAATAAAATATATCCCGGTCAAACATTGTGTTCTCTAAAATATTATTTCATTATTACGACGTGAATGATGTAATTTAAGATAAACTGATAATTCTAAATAATGTATTCTTACTATTCACATGAAAATTAATGTATTTTAGAAAATTACCAAAAATTAACCCTTGGAAAATTATGTCCTGATGATTTTAAAGGTGATATTAAATTTAGAAAAATAAATTTATAAAATAAATATTCTAAATTTTTAGTATTAAAATAATGATTTTTACAAAATTAGTTAAAATAACATTTATTAAAAAAAATTATTTTATTTGAGTATTTTAATCATGTCTTTTATTTTTGGAATTATAAAATTTATATTTACATAAATTAATCATGTAAAATATGATTTATTTCATAATTTTTTTGTGTAAAATAACTATTTCAAAAATCATGTTACTATTACTAATTACTAGATTTCTATTAAAAATATCACATTACTATTCTAATCGTCAGATTACCTCTTAAATATAAAACACCATTATTTAATTAAATATTCCAATCATCTTTTCTTCTATATTTTCATTTTTATGTAATTTTTATTGGTTTACTAAATTGTTTTTCTTTTCTAAAATATTTAGTATGGCGTGGTTGATTCTAATAGATTGGGGAAATCGATATTTTTCCATTTATGCTTTTATATTTTATTTTTTGTCCATTTATAATGTTTGGAATTTTAATTAGTGTCACTGACGATTAATGTAACCTTATTTTCTAATGAAATAAATTATGTTTATTATATTTATGTGTATAGTACTATATATTATATGATAACACACATTTATTTAAAAAGTAAAATATCATTCATAGACATTGGGTTGTTAAATTATTCACGCATTTAAAAATTCCATCCAAAAAATCCTGCTCAAATTTTTAGTTGAGAATAGACGTGATTTCTTCTGTTTCATTGTTTCCATAGGTTCATATGTCTCTACTTCATACTTATGGGGCCTCCATATCACTTTTACAAGGGCATTTGTCTTACTGCATAGAAAATTTTATTTATGGTATAAGATCTTCAATTGATTAAATTATTAGGAGAGTTCATTCTCCAGATCTATGAATTATGGGTTTAGTACATATGAGGGATTGAGTTTTTACATCCTTAGGAGTGATACATGGAACGCCTTATGAACATGATCCATACTTGGTTGTTGTGACAGCCAATAGATAACTTCTCCAATGTGATCAATGAACACATATGGGCCAATATACCTTTGTATAATATTATATTTTTTCCTAAACCACATCAATATCTTCCATAGTGATATTTGATAGAAAATATTGTCTCCAACATCAAACACCATATCCTTTAATCCATTGTCAACAAGAATATTTTGGTGACTCTGAGCATCTTTTATATGATGTTGGATGGCATGAACCTTCTCTATCATCTCAACCAAAAGATCTTGTCCAAGTAGCTTTAATTCCCATACATCATCCCAAAATGAGATTATTTTACATTGCTTTCGATATAGATCCTCATATGGTGAAATTTGAATTGTTTAGTGAATGTTATTATTACATGAATACTCAACCAATGGAAGATGATGATCCCATACTCCATTAAATTCCATTGATCGAACTATTATCATGTAATCAAATGTCTAAATAGTCCATTTTATATTTTCCTTTAGTTTGGGGGTTATAATCCGTGAAGAAATTCATTTCAGTACTCAGAGAATGTTTACCACTTCTCTTGAATTTAGAGATGAACCATAGATCATGATCATAGGTGATTAAATGTTGACCCCATATAGTCCTGAAACGTTATTGACATATATATTGGAATGTTTTTAAATAGTGAAATATTATCGAATAGAAATAAAGATAAAATTCTCAGTGAGTCTATCAACCAAAACCCATATTGGATTGTTTCCATTGGCTGTATATGGGAGTCAGGTTAAAAATACCATGGTGACATTCACCCTTTTTCACATGGGTATTGGCAATGGATGCAGCATTCCTTTATACATACGTCTCTCTACCTTAGTTTTCTTAAATAAAAAACCCCATGAGACATACTCTACAATCTACTTCTTCATGTCTTCCCAATAGTTTTATTCTAAATGATCATAGTACATCATGGTTCTTCCTAGATGGATATAGAAATGTGAGCTATGTAAATTTTCCTATTTATCATTCCTTATCCAATGAGATTAAGGCTCATAAAGGATCATTCCAAATCGAATCATGTTGTTATCAATGATATGAAACTCATTTATCTACCTTTCATTTACAACATTCGCATTAATTTGGAACTATTGATCATTCTTTTTCGCATCCTTTAAATTATCTTTAATAAATGGTTGGGAAATCATTAGTGATAGGCTTAATGTATTCCTTGTAATTATGTTTACCAAATCCATACAACAAATATCCATAAAGATAGGGCCTTGATCAATCCTCATCATTGATAAAGTAGAATGTTATTTATTTATATGATATTTTTCTTCCTATTTCACCTTTCCAAGATTGTAATTAATAGAGAAATTGTAGTTTTTCATTAGGTCAAGGAAACTTCTTTGAAACATATTGATCACTTTTTTTGTGAATATATACTGTAAAATATTATGATTGGTATAAATTTCTAACATATCACCATTGAGATAGTGACATGAAATCATTAGAGAATAGATCAGATCTACTAATTCAAGATCATATGTTGGGAAGTTATGCTCATGGATATTCAACTATGGTGAGGAATATACTATCACATTATCATTATGTATGTGTACACAACCCAAACCATTCTTTGAAAAGTAACTTTATTTCAAAAAACCATCTCCACTTGTTGGTAGTGTGAGTATAGGTTCAATGATTAGCCTATTATTAAGTTCCATGGATATTTTCTCACATTACTATGCCCATATATACTTTACCCCTTTCTGTGTTAATATTTTTAGTGGGATATACAATTGTATGAAATTTCTCACATTATGTTGGTAGTACCCAAACAATCCAAGAAAAATATTGATCTCAATTTCACTAGTTGGTATGGGACATTCCTCAATTACATTTAACATTCAAGAATCCACATCAATTCCCTCAATTGGGATCAAGTTCCCCTTGTATGCGAATTTCTATATCAAGAAGTCGCACTTGCAAAAATTATTTTGCATCTTCTATTTCAGTAATATCACTATTACAATCCCCAAGTACTCTCCTTGTTCTTAATTAAAAATACTGTAAATGAGAATAATATCTATAAACAATACAAAAAAAGTTCAATTTATTCTCTAATGAAAATATTATTAAAATCCATGAAGATTATAGGGGAATTCGTATGTCTGAAGGGAATCAATGTGAACTCATAGTTCGCATACCTTGTAAAGAATGAAATATTATGAATATCTTCCTTCTTCGCATTCTGTTGATGACATTCAGATTGAATATCCACCTTTGGGAAGTTATATCTCTTAATATTAGATCATACTAATCATCAATCATTAGAATAGGATAATTTTTTCTTTAGGGTGATCTTGTTAAGCTCTCAGTAGTTAAAATAAATCTACATTAATCCATTCTTCTTCATGAAAAATTAATCTCGACCACCTATAGGTGTTTCACTAGGGAATATAATCCCTTCATTCAAATTATCTTTCAAATAATCATTTAACTCTTCTAGTTCAATCAAGTACATCTAATAGAGTAATTTTGAGATAGAAATTACTACAAGTATGAGATCTGTTAAGAATTATTCCTCAATATCTAGGGGATGTATCCGTAACTCTCTGATAATTATATCACATTGTTCCCTGAGAAGAAAATTTTCATCTAGGATGATACCCTCCTCAGAAAAAACCATTTGGGGAAGGTATTATTCCCCACAAGGTATCAACACCAATAATTTTGATGGATTTTCTAGTAGAAATTCAGGATCATCCATACATTTATAGAGGATTAAGGGATTATTAGAAATATGAAATGAGTTTTAATTTTCAAAAAGATAATTTTTTTTCTATTAATGAAAAAAATTCATTACAAGTATTATTTCGTATTACATAAATAAATGTATTAAGAGATTCACATGAATAATCTTCTCACAGATACATACACGAGAAGAGTCTTACACTTGGGTTGTAATGATTGTATCACTGGGTGTTTTTATAGATATATCTACTTCAAGTTATTGGTTCATTGATTCAGTAGTTCTAAAAAACTTGTAGGTTATTAAGGAATGAAGATACCAAAATCAAATAATAATATTTCCATTCTTTTGTAAATATGATGTGTAAATTTTGTGACTTCATCTTCTTTCCCCACATTATAGTAGAGATGGAATAAGATTTAAATTTCTTCTTTGTATTTTGTTGTTTTTGATGTTGATTACCCCCAAGGAATTATGTTATAGTGAACTGGGTAGAATAGTATCCTTTCTCATTAAAGCTGAAGCATTGAAGTAAGGGTTGTGTATTTGGTGTTACCTTCTTTTCCTCTATCATCTCGGTTGGCTTCTTCATGTCTCCTCGACCAATTTTAGCTTGGTGTCCTTATCTCCCACACTTGAGGATTTTCACCTAACATTTACAAAATTAACATGATGATTTTCCAACAATATTGACATGTGGGATGTTGGATTCTAATTCCTCTATTTTCATTTGAACCCCCAGCTCAAAACATCATTATTCTCTTCTTCTCCACACATTAATTAGACCATTATATGTACTCCATCTCTAATTTTAGACAACATAGAAGCACTTAATCATTACATCCTTAGTCTTAAATTTCTCGATCCTTTGAATTAATTATTTTAAATAACTAAAAATATATCTATTTTTATATATTTGTTGATATCAATATTCGAGGCATATTAGGAAAGGCTTATGATGTTTTCCTCATAAGTTGTGACAAATTCAACTTTCTTTTGATTCATTTGTATAAATTATCATTCAATTTTTTAATATTTCAAGTTAATTACATGGTGAGATATGTTTTCCTAAACGCCTTCCTCTCAATCCCTTTTATTTCATTTCTCATCATGGTGTTATTTTTCAATTCCCAGCACTTATTAGTTTCATCATTGAAAAGATAAACAAAACTGTGCCACCTTCTTCTTTTTAGAATAATGGATCACTGATAATAACTTCTCCATTGAGTTAACCAACTATTCCATGACAAGTGGATTGAATGTTCTACTATACATTAGTAGTCTTTCACTCATAATGGACTCAATGGCTAGTTTAACATTATTGAGTGATGGTGAAAATTATACATGGTTTAGGTAATTATTCATATCCATGGAAAATTTGGAATGATTTTGCAAGATATTTTGAACTCCACCTCTCATTGAATTAGGGATGTCATTCAGAAAATTGATTCATTTTCCCTCACAAGGGTTCTTGTCCTTGTTTACCCTAGATCCAAAAAATTTATAAAATAGAAAATGATTGAAAAGATGTAAAATTCATCAAATCATGAATCATTTATTCATTAATTAATTTAACACTGATTGTATATACATTACTGGGTATCCTATGTATATCCATTATAAAAAATACTCTTCTTGGATGTTTTACCTATATATAGTCTTATAATTTTGTTTGACACTATTTTTTCTTGTCATCCTGTTTTCCAAATTGACCAAAACATGATTTGATAACAACCATAGAGACTATAATTTTTCTTTCACAAGTGTTACATAAATCCAAGATAAATAGAATAATAACATTAAAAACCATGGATTAGAAGGTTAGTGACTTGGGTAATCTAGGATAATACAAAACTTTTACATAATAAAACATAAGAATTATTTAATTCCATATTATCTATCATCTTAGTGGTCCTCTTCTTCTCCATAGTAAATTTAATCACCTGAGGGTATACATCAATAAAATGGGTGAGCAAAAATCCCTATAAAAAAGATGAATAATGGACATAAATCAATATAATATAGTTTAAAATAATAATCATCATTAAGTCATAAGAACATTATTATTATAAAATAGATGAGGGAAATATATGATAATAGAATATAATGTAGAATTTCATTAAAATGATTCATCAGGTCATAGTTATCTAAATGCCACACATAGTTGTGAATAATTCTAGCATCATGTTTATGCATAACATATGTGAATAATTTTCAAATCATCATTGTGAAAAAATATAGAATGATGTTTAAAAAAATACAACTCATCTATTGAGATACATAACATTACCCAATTCATTGGAGGTCCAAATAATTTTGGCCCACCCATCGTATCATAATATTTACATAATCATGCATTCCACATAGAACATATATCAAAGAATGTAATCCAGTAACCCATTTAATGGAGAAAGTTTCATAATTATTTCATCAATCATGTTTTCAAGATTAAAATTGGATTTCCAAAATTGAAAATTGAAAATACCATATTTTGTATAAGAATCATCATTTTTGAGCAAATAATAAAATACTCAATCGGAGTCCTGATGTGTTTTGAAATGAAGATTATTTTTCAAAAAATCATTGTCATTTTTATGAAATCAGATTGAAAACATGTATACCCCCAAAAGAAAAATGAAGAAAAATGAAAATATATTTCAAGAAAATAATGGAATTTCCAAAATGAAATAGTTGTTAATGAGAGAAAAACATAATGAAAGGTTGTTTCGTTTGAGAACCCCTTACCTTAATTTTGGATTTATTTTTTTCTTTTATGACTCATGAATAATATAAATATATTTATTAAAACATTGTTATATATGATAATTATAGTAATTTATAAGACTAGTTATCAATTATAATAGTTTTATTATATTGCTTATTTTGTATCAATGAAATTATATCATTTTGATATCATTTATTTCTATGAAGTGTAGTATTTTTCTCAATTTTCTATTTTTGTTAAATTTAACTTATGCATTATTATAATCATTTATAAAAAGATATAATTAATGTAATTAAATATTTATATTTTATATTTTATTCAAAAAATCCTTCCATGAATGTGGTTATAAGAATTTACATGGCAATGTCTCTGTAGGTGGTTAGTTATCCTTTCATGTGACATTTTTGGGAGAGGAGGAAAGGGGTGTGTAACATTTATATTTTCGATAAATATGATAATTATAGTAGGTTAAAATAATTTTAAATTTCTAAAAAATTAATATTATAGAATATGGTTTTGTAAGTAATTAGGAAAAATAATAAAGAAATGAAGAAAAGTGGAATGATTTTATTGAGACATACACTCTCCTTGGTTTAGCCTCTCTTGTACAACACTATAACACCCATGTTGACTGAAGTTGAATTTATCTCAAATGTCCTTATGTATTAAAATTGTATTGAGGAGGATTATTTTTTAATATTACGAGCTTTTTAATGTGTGGGGGGAGTACTTTTCCAAGGGAAGGGATATGGGTTATTTATAAAACATATATAAACATAATATAATTGGATTAATACTTATAATACCAATTATTATTATAATTAATTAGTCTATTATTAATAAATTAATGAAAAATGTGAAAAATAATATGTTAATGAAATACATTTGATTTTTAGTCTTTGCAATTTACTTTTTGGATTGGGAATTATGTTTATCATATTTTGAAGAATAATTTTTGAAAGATAATATATCATGGCCAAAAATGAAGTGATATAATGTATTATATCATGATTACATCATTGATGATGTAATTTAGGACACAAAACTTATGTGAAATACTGTATTTGTACTATTCACCTAAAAATTGTATTATTTTAGAAAATTAAAGAAAATTCAACCTTGAAAAATTATGATGTCTTTATTTCATAAATGATATTAATTATAAATAAATAAATTTAGAAAATATGAAATATGAAATTTTGATTTAAATATAATGATTTTAACAAAGTATTTTAATACACAATTTTCAAAAACATGCTTATATATTATTTCTGTTTTTTAATCATGATATTTAATTTCTTGGAATTATAAATTTTATATTTACATAATTTAATAATGATAAGTATTATATATATATAAATTTATTATGTTTACATAATATTATTATTCCAATGATTAGGATAATATTCCAAATGGTCGGGCTACATTTCCAACAGTCACATTACTATTCTAATGGTAACATTCCATCATATATATACCACTCAATTCATTCATTTTATATTAAACTCATTTTCTATAAAGGTTCTATATTTTTTTCTATAAATGATATTGCTTTACTAACATTTTTTTATTTTATCTAATGTTGATATTGGAGGGATGTGGATATAATTAGATTGGGGGAATCCTTATTTTCCAATTTTAGAATTTCTATTTAATATTTTTTCTAGTTGTAATGTTGGGAATTATAATTTTTTTCACTGATGATTAATTTAACAAAATTTCTCGATTAAATAAAAAATTGAATGTTTCTTAATCTAAATAATACTATATAGTATATTATAACCCAAATCTATTTCTTGAGACAAATATCACATTTATATTCTGGGTTATTACTATGAAAAAATATAGAAATCTATCAAAAAAGAAGATAATGAGTATTTGAAATCACTAGGGGTGAATAATTGATTTAATTTATTTTTAATTTTATTTATTAAAAGAACCATCACCACTTGATAAATTTAATTAAGATCCCTAAAAAACTCCAAAACACGAATGTCAAAATATATTTATATGGTTTATCTTTTAAAACAAGTACAATAGTTTGCATGATCTGGATTTCGGTAAGACAATACAACATAATAATGAAAACATATAGGTTCCTGAAGAATAGAACATTCTTTTTTGCATCTTATAAAAATTCCACCAACCACGACATACTACTTGTTGCACTGTTATAATGATAAATGATTTCATTTTTTGATAACAACAATATCTCAAAATGAGCTAGAATTCCATTTAATTTGTTATAATTCTACTCATTTTCTTATTCTCTATCTGATGAAATAATTTCTTTCTTTGTTCTATGAAAATTACACAACCTCTTCTTTTTCGTCATTTAATGTAGAAAATAATCTTGAAAATATCAATAGATATAATTCTATATTTTTATTTTTTGTATTTTTTTTTCAATTAACTCCCCAAAATACATAAAGTTTAATATTTATATGAGACAACCACGATATTAAATATTGACCGAATTAGAATTAAAAATTCATATTAAAACTAATAGAATTATCCACATATTTTTTAACATACTATTTTTCTTAATTATTATAATCATACTCTAATCTATTCATCTAGGCCACTAATACATAGTAGAAAATGTTTTAGTGTCATATAGTCATTACTCTATATCCAATCCATCTTCATAAAAAAGTCATTATTCAATGTAAAAATCCCCCTTTCAATCCCTTGAATTATATAATTCATTTTTTATGGTCTAAACCACAAACAATATATTTTTTATTTTTTGGTTAATATATATTCAAATTATATAGAATCAAGAAATTTTGTTTTTAGTCTTATAGAAATGTAAAATCTATACTATGGAATGATCATTTCACAAATCTGAATTGATGCATATGAAAATGACAAATAATATTCACATAGATGATCCATCTACAAATTATGTTTAAAAACATCACTAATTCATCCTTATGATGTTATAATTAAACTAATGATGTTTACAAAGAATATATATAATTATTATGAGAAATAGAAATCATGTTTAAAATGTTATAAAATAATGTTTATAAAGTTACTTTATGATACCTATACACTTCATGACTTATCAATTTTCAGCCAAAAATCAGAAATTCTAGAATTCTACTAATTATTCTCCCAAACACTTCATACATGATTCAGACACATGAAAACACCTAAAAACATTCAAATTTTAAAAATATACATTATAATATGTGAGTTTCAATATGATTTAATCATTTAAAACAAAATCATACAAAATTATCATTTCCACTTCATTACAATCAATTATAATTCTATATAAAACACCAAATTCTAGATGAATCATCATACTTTAATAATATCCCTAATTACTCAACAACTTCTAAATAGCTCTTTGGATAAGAAACCATCATTATAATATATTAGAAACAAATGAACATAAATTTCAATAAAAATAAAACTAATTATCAATGAATAATTGTTAATTAATTCTAAGTAAGTGTGAGAAAAGATAGTTTGGTATACAAGAATAATGTATAATAGTATAATAGTATTTTTAAAATAATGACTTATATTCTACCACTATAAACCCAAATAACATTGATTATAATTGATGAAATTATATAACATGAAAATTAGTCACTCAATAGATCAATTCTTCATCAATCCTTACTTCACTATCTCAATATGTATTCCATTAACATGGGAAAATTTTCTATGGAATCTGCAATAAAAATAATCCTATATAAAATTCAAAAATCTTTTATAAAAATATTCATATTCACTTATATAGATACATACTATCCATCACAACATTCCATATTTTAAATCTCCCTATAATCACTTCATCCCACTAAAACAAGATTTCATTCCATTGAATTTATTATATATCAATGGATTTAAAAAATTTCACTCACCCTATATATATATAAACATATAAATATATTTTTATGGTATTTTATCCTTCACTTGACACCAGAATCTAAAAAACAATATAAGATTAGGGAAAAAATAAACATACATTTTCCTCTATTTAAATGAGGTAAATTACCCATTATCAACATCATCCTATTACATGTATCATTTGGAAATGGTTTAGTTAAAATATAACCCCTTTCTCCCTTATTGATTTTTTCATTACACTCAATCATTTAAATATTCAATGGGACAAAATGACAGATTATTATATGTTTCATTCATATATAATGTTTAATTGAATTTATAAAAATATTAACATATATTTTATTATCAAAGACCATGAGTAATGGTAATTTAACCTCAAAAAAGGTCTACCAGCTGAGTAAATATTTGTATATGTTGAGTATTAGCTTGATTGGAATCCAAATACACTACATTAGTATAATTATGAGTCCTAAAAATATAATTATTAAAATTACATAATAAACACATTTCTCTTTGAAAAAAAACTACACTAAATTTATACCTCATATAATAAACATTTCATTCCTAATATACATATGAAAATTCTAAAAAAAATATTAAACTATATGTTTCTTCTTATTCTTGATATAAGTATGTTGTTTAACTAATGTACATGATTATCAAATTTTAATCTCTATAGCGAAACACATCTGGATAACTTCTAAACCTACCACAAAGTGAAACAATATGGATAATTTTCAATATTTAAGTAGTAATGTATAACAAACATCCAATAATATTTTATAATTTTGTTAGATCCACTTATTTTCCTTTCATAAATTTGGATAACACTGTTCCCTTTAAAAAGGGAATGGAAACTGCATTTTAATCTACTATGTCTAACTTCTTTATAATATCCATAGTGTAATTTTATTAATGCTGAAAAATTTGATCCTTCTCTTAAAAAATTTGTGGACCTAAAAAATATCTTATCTCTACCAGAATAGAAATTTGAAATAAATTATACATATCTAAAAAAATCTTCTTAATATCTTTATTAATTTTTAAATAATAAAATATCATCTATATAGACAATAATAATTTTAGACACAAACTTTTTGCTTTGATGTAGAGTTTTCTATCTAATCTCCCCTTTTTAAATATAAACATCATCACAGATGCATCTAGATTTTAGAACAAATATAATGGGGCTTAATTCAACCCTTATAAATCCTTCTTTATCATGTTAAAAAATTCAATTATTCCTTATGTAATAATCAATATGCTTGTTCAATATTGGCCTCTTCTTTAAGTCACTATTTAAGATGGAATATTTGATATCCATTTTAAATATCATGCATTTCCATTGTGATATAACAATAGAAATTTCAATATGGTATCAAGGATTACCTTGGGGGAATGGTCTCCTCCAAATAAATTTTTTCTACATGATATTACCCATTACTCACAAGTAATACAATTTTCTCACCAATTCACCATTTTTATTCAATTATTTTTAGTATATCCATTCAGTTACAAGAACAATTTTTTCAGGAAAGGTTACTAACTCCCATGTTACCTTCTATTATATCCCATCAATCTCATTATCCATCCCACCAAAACACTTCATATTATCTATTTTTTCTTGTATATATCTTAATTTAACATGATATAGTAATGAGTTCTATGATACTTTACTAAAATTTATTATTGGTTAAAATTATTTTCCAGGTTCCATTATGATAGTATACAACTGATATTTCTTTATCATCATTGGATGATATGAATAAGGTTTTTCTTTAGCACTAGAAAAAAGATAATCATATTTTTCACCTTTCAATTATTTTAAACCATTACTATTTTTATAAACGTGTTGTTTTATAAAAATAATATTTTCATTAAGACTTATTAAAAATTTTATTTCACAGATTATTTCATTCATTTGGTGTTCCAAAATCCTAACATCAATAGAATAAATAATTTTCTATGTTACATTATTGTTAAAAATAATATTCCTTTCATTAGAGGATAACCAATGAATACCTCATCAATATATTTTTGATTAAAATTGCTATGATTTTATCCTATAAATTTTCTCACTAAATGACTTCCAATAATACTTAAGAAATTATTTTTTGGATACTCTGTTATGGGTTAATATATATATATTTAACTCATATAAGAAATTACATTTAATGTTAACTACTAGACTAGTAGATTGTATTAAAAAATAAAAAGTGGTATAACACCTTAATAACATAGTTCAAGACATATCTACTATGATTATATTATTTCATTTAGCCACACAAGTTTTTGTTGTGATTATAGTGTACATAAATCATGTTGGATATAATTCTTATCAACATAATTATAAAATATTCCACTTGTAAACTCATCAAAAATACCAATTTTCATATTCTTTAATGTTAACCCACACTCCTTTTCTGTACTTCTCCTAAAACTATTTAAATTTTTTATATATTTAGATATATGATTCATAAATATAATAGACCTAATATTAGTTAAATCATCAAAAAAAGAAATAAAATTCTTATCCCCATTTTAATTTCATCCTTATTAAACCATGAATTTTTTAATATATAATCTTCAATGGACAAGTTGATCAAATCTCTACCTTCTTATAATGATAATTAATAATATTTTCATTATTTAATGTTGAGCATATCCAACTATTAACTTTTTTGAAGAGCCAAATCATTAAAATTGTCTTCCTATGTGATTGTAGTCAGGGTATTTTGGCCAATATAACCAAATCTTCAATTTTATAATTAATTTTCATATTTAAATCTTTTGTAACATGATTTTAAAAAATCCCCATGTTAAATAAGGTCCCCCCTTGGTAGAAACCACCATTATAAAATCATCAACATAAATCCTTCCTTTTGAATTATCACTTCACTTCCGTTAGAACATAATTATAACAGACTATAATTATTTTTCTAGTTATTCATAAAATAATGTACTTTGGATTTGAGTTGATCATTACTTTTGAATGTCACTTGGTTTCTCTATTTCCTATTCCTCATTACTATTCTCACAATAATCATATATGGATAAGAATTTCCATTTTTTATTTGATTATTTTGAATCATCCCTGTTTTTCTTTTAACATATATATCAATAAGATGAGTCATTTTTTCAAAAAATAGATTCAGATCTACACATGAATATAAACTATCATCATCAGTTTAAACATCTTTATTCTTAAAATTATCATTGATTCTTTATATGTTTTTTTTCAAACATAACTTTATTCTACATAATAACATATTTCATCACCTCATAGGTAATCATAATTTCGTGTAAGTCATAATGAGGGTGTGTTCCTAGATATTTATCTTCTAAAACGTATAATTTTCTCTCACACCTAAATGTAGGATACACAGTATCTTCTTAAAAACCATTGAATTTTTAAAATTGTCTAGAAATATCATCATGATGGTGAAACACTCATTTACCCTTGTAGTGAATCTATATATGGTTTCCTTATCCCATGTTTTCATATCATAATTCTTTATTATCCAAATATTTAGTTTTTATCACTTCACTTTTTCGTAACCTTTATAAAAGTTCCAATGTTTATCGACTAAACATTTTATCGTATTAGTTTCATTGAATTTCAAATATTAATAGTTTGTAAATGAAGTCAATATATCCTTATGAGCATGTCCATCATGGTCAAATTTATTCTTTTCTACTTATAAAATATAAAAATTCCTAACATCATCTAGTAAGCCATCAGTTTTGCATTCTAATATATCATTGTATAAATATAATTATTAAGGGATATCCTTTCCTTGAAGAAATAATAACCTGACCCATAAAATGTATTAATTTAATTATTGATCATTGATTTATATTTTTCAAATATATATAATATAATATAATGTAAATACCTTCCACGAGAGAGAAACTAATATTTAAAAAATTCACATAGATTATCACAATAGTGGGGAATTTGAATCTAATAACAATTTAAAAGACACGTACACATCATTGGAAATGACTCGGAGGGGTGGATGGTTAGGGGAGGGAGGGGGAGAATTAATTATTTAATTTATTATGAAATTTTATTCTTTAAACATCCCTCACAACCAATTAAATAAAATTTCGATCACATTTAAACACTCACACACGCATAATGTGAATAAAATATTTACATGGCGCACCATTAACAATTAAATAATAGTATTTATCTTGATCCATATTTCATAGAGACCATGTAAATCACTAGTAGAAACATTATTGTGAAAAGTGTAAGGAATATCATTTTAATCATGTTATAATAACTATCCTAACCATGGGTGAGAATATCCCACAAAATAAAAAAATAACTTAAGTTTTCAATAACAATAATATATCAAACTAAATTTAACTTCTATTATACTTGTTTATGTGCCAATTTTTATCTTATCCTTCAACCTATAATTATGTGTGTTCTTCAGTTTGTGAAAAAATCACAACCCTTTATTCTTATTCTTTATTTATCTCTCTCAAAAATAATTATGACAATTTATATAATGTATAATATGTTTTTTTTAATTTTATTACATCAGACATCACAACACTTGGATTAATGTATGACACAACATATGTAATAAACCATCACTAATAAATAAAATATGAAATTAAATTTAAATTTAAAATATATAAAATAACTTCATCGAATTGTTGTCAAAATTTTCATCTTTCTTCCAACACACTCCCAAATTATTGTAATATCATCTAGGTTACAGTTATAGATCACAAAATGATAGAATCAGATTATTAGTTTAAATATAACCCCACCTTCATTAATAAACCCAATTATTTATTTTAAATATGAAACTTTTTCCTCTTTTACGTGAATCAAAAATACCATTTGGTGATGTTTAATCCCTGATTAAATAACATTGGAATCTGTTGAATAATATTCTTTATTTGAATAATCGTTATTCCTTTCATAGAGAGAAAATTATTCTAAAATAGATCACAATAATATTTTCATATATGATATTTATAATGATGATGTTTATGCACACCAATAATTCATAATCAAGAAATGTTTCTTACTTAGATTTGGTTAACATAGAACATATATGATACATAAAAAATAAATAAATTTTCTTTTTCGAATGACCAAATAATGATTAAAATGTTTCATTTAGATCATTATAAACAGTAGGACTTAACCATTTTTACACACAAACCACCAAATCTAAAATTATTTGAATTATTTTCAAAATCTATTCAAACTTGATTAAAACACATTAGAACATATAAAAACATAAAACTCATCAAAATATACATTATTATATTTATGTATTAATATGATTTTTAAATTGAAAATATGATATAAGATGAGAAAATAAAAATATCTAATTCATCACCTTCAATTATCATTCCCATGATAAATGAAAAATGATTAAGGAAACTTCATGTCTAAAAAATATCTACTAACACTCATAAACTTCTAAAAAATATTAGGCTCTATATATCTATAAATTCATACTCAATATTCATCTTATAATTTTCTTTTAAATAATATTTAAATTTTACTTCTTTAACCTAAAACCTTTTTAATGGATAATGTTTGATTTTATGATTTTATTTTGGAAAAATCTATATATATGCATATATTTTATCATTAGTTTTAGAATTTATTTTTTTAATTTTATATTTTATTAAATATTTATTGTAGATTACATTTTTCCTTCAAATATGTTGAAATATATCACAGAAAATTTTCGAATCCTTGTGTCTTGATGGTTTGTGATTCTGAGGCCCGATGTGCCCGGAATAAATTTTATAAAAATATTAACTATATATAGTAGCATTCATGATATGTTTTTTAAAACTAATGGAAAAAAGTTTAAAAATATCCATGAATCGAATATCTGAAACCACATTTGAATCTGGATTTTGGGGTTTACCCTAGGCTCGCCAAAAAATATCTTATCACAGGAAGTATGTATAAGACGACTGTTTGCGGCTAAGTTAAGTGAAATAATTAGTTATTTTAATTAATTAATTTAAAAGTAATTAAATCTATAAATAAACATTTATAGGTAATTTCAATGGCTAGTTTCATAACCATGGGACCATTAAGAGGAGAATTCCACCACCCATCATTGTCTAATTGAGATCGGACAATGAAGAGCTTTTAGATCCATGTGAATTAAGGCTTAATGAACACAATAGATCTTACCCCCTCATTGGAAGGCATTTTCATCACCATTTATCAATTATATATTATTTTTGGGCTCTACATTTTTGGATTCCACCCTAAAGATTAAAATATTAAGCGGGATAAAAATTATATTCTATGTTTTTTTAAATTGATCCGTTGCAAGAGCTCGCATATCAAGTTAACATTTTTTATTCTATTTGTCATTGTTGTTCCCTTTTAATCATCTCCATTATCCCCCAATAAATATTCATTTTATAATAAGAAATTTATAATTATTTTTTAATCCTTTGTTATGATACTCTCCCCCTAAATTTTCATTATATTCAATATTGTCCTATAGGTTCATGATTCGATATTTTCAAGAAACAGCAAGTGAAATCGAACACCCAGATCCATGAAATATTAACATGTGATGAATATATATATAATTAATGGACACAAAAAGATGTTTTTTTGGGGTATGGGTGATTCCACCATGGGTCAAGAATTCAGTGAGGCAGTTGGAGGCACTATGAGCAACATCCCCTCTTGGCAGGTATGTATAGGAGGATCAGAACACCAATATCTGGCCATCAAATGGCTATAATCAAAAAAAAAATATTTATACATTGTTTTTGGAAAATAATTAGGTGCACTTTGATGACTATTTAATGGACCTATACTTTTCCGATTATATCTATAATAATGTAAAAAAAGTACATACATAGCATATATTTGGATAAGCAAACATGGTGTGTTGAACCACATACATCTACTAGAATTTCTGGGTGAGTAAAGTATCACACTCCATGTGGGACCCCCAAATACAGTGTGGCATAGTGATCGATACCCAACATGTAATTTTTTAGTACATGGAATGAGACCTGGAAAGACAGATGCCATGTAGAGGAACATGTCTAGATGAAATAGGAACGACTATGAGAACATGGCATGATCCTAGGAGGCCATGAAACACTGTATATAGCCTTACATAACTTTTTGTACTAAATGGTCAATAAATGATGTTCTAGTGAGGACATGACTAGGAAGAAGAGTGGTACAACACACCATGTGGGTCCCCTACTTACCATGCACGTCCATTTGAGGATAATTTTACTTCTCATGTCTCTTTTATTTGGACTTATATTTTGGATTGCGAGAAGCCTTTCTCGAGTGTTTTTTCATATAGAACATGATGGTAACCTTCATAGTGTATTTTCAAATATTATAAGAGATGTTCTGGGAATGAAACTTATTTTATGTGACACTCAATCAAGGAATTCAATAGGAAAGATCATCAGAGAGATTGAGGGGCTCTCTACTATAATGTTAGGGCATGATTCCTATAAATACTTATTGACACCCCTTTCAAAAATTCAAGGAATGGTTCGTCTACCATTGGTTTGGATCCATCTTAATGGGAAAAGCAATGAGTCTTCTAACTATCTATTGTGTGAAACCCAACTACAGAGTCAAGGTGTGAGTCTTCTACCATTGTAGTGGGACCCTCTTGTTGGTACATTGCATTGGCCCTCGATTGATCTATTGGGTGGAAACCTCCTATGGAGATAGGGAAAGGGCCATCTACCTTCTGATTTTTTTTCCTCTTTCAAAGTCAGGGCATGTGTTCTCTACCATCATAGGGGAACCCACTTACCATGATAGGGAATATTTACTCTATCCACCCTCATAGTGGAACCATCATATAGAGTTAGTGCATGAGTCATATAGTATATGAGTGGATTCCACTAGTTGGATCTGAGAATTAATGTTCTATCTATTATATGAAACCCTCATATTGTGATAATTTATGGTTCCTATACATATATATTTTATTCCCTCACTTATTAAGAATAGTGGTGATGTGTGTCTCAACATTGATAATTTTTCAGACAGACAGTCGTGGTCCTAGGAATCATAGTGGGTACTCATAGAACTTCTGTCAAATTATTTTATTTTATGTACTATGATATGGAAATTCCCTTTTCCCGATCATAATTTTTTGATATGAATATATATATATATGTTATATAAATTATTATTTTTCTTTCTCTATTTCAATGGGTTCAGCTGTCTACTTCCATTTTTTCCTCTTAATATTACCCCTTTATTATTTTGTTGAGTCATTCATGGTATGTATATACACACACCTACATGGTATTTGAATGAAAAATCCATGTATTATGAAGATGATGGAATGTCATAGGTAATTTAGGAGGACCAATATGATAACATAATGCATTCAACCATGTATGATGGTTTGGGCATGAGATATGGAAACCGACTCTATCCATATTTAACTTTTAAGATGTACAGTTATTATAATGTTGGGACATCATTCTGGTTGGGTGGGTATTTTTTCCTTCAAATTTAGGATTATTATATCGTACTATGGAAATTTTTATAGGTTGTTAAATTCAATGTCATTAATCTATACATTACTATATTTTATATTGATTCCAACAAACTTCTATATTAAGATGGACATGTGTGTGGGATAAAGTGACATAGAAAAATATATCCCATAATAGTTATTCATTTAGATATTTTTCCTACCCCATTCCAATAGAGGAATGATTGGGTAGTCCTAACATTGTCTTATATGGAACAAGAATGCCCTAGTGGCCCTGTTCATGATAGATTGGTATCATAATGGTTCAACCATATGATGATGATTGTATTTCTCCCCTGGTGAGGTTTGGATGGGACATAGATAAATAATTTAAAAGTACCTGATATATGGATTTCATTCCTGAGAACCTCGTGTCAGTTCAGTAGCTAATGTGTCCCTAATCCAGAAATCCAACCACATACATATCGACTTGGATTGTAGAGATATTGGTTGTAGGGAACATTGATAAATTCATAATATTGGATTAAGCCTTTGTTGTTACTTTGGGAGTCATCTACACATATATATATGCTCATCTAGACATGGTAGGTCTTGATTAAATTTTCAAGATTCAACTGTAGAGATATCCAATTGTGTTACAGATTCAAGATCATGAAGATGATCCAATGAGTGATGTGCCCATATTTCAAGTTCCATCATGCGACATCCTTCCTCTAAGAAGATAAGTAGTAGTCCCCCGCCTATCAGTCACCGATAGTACTAGTAGAGTAGGATAATGATGTGTGATTTTTAGCCCATCCAATATGTCCAACTTCTAGAAGTTATTGAGAATCCATTGTAAGATAGATCCGTAAAATGAGGAGGGTTGGCTCGAGTCAGTGATCTGGTTTTTTGGATTATTAATACATAAATTGATTAGGTGGATTTCTAGAAAAAATTATTTTCTCTATAGTATCTAGGAGATGGTGGAGTCTAGTCACAGACATGTGTGATAAATGAACACTCTCATGGCCTAACTTCCAATAACTACTGTGTTAGTTGTATTAACCCTCTTTCTTACACTTAGTTTGGATTTTTGAGCTTATGGACCTTTAATAGGATGGGATAACATTTTTTATGTATGTTAGGAGATTAACTAACCTCATATAGTACAATCTAGATATTATTCAAGAAGGATACTTTTGGTTTTGTCATTTTAAGGAGGGTATAATTTTAGTTATACATGACATTTTGTTACCCCAATGCATTCCCACTTATACTAGAGTATTATAAAATACATATTTGATGTAGATATTCTTGTTAATGGGATTAAATACAAATGGAGTTAACAATTGGAATTTGTTGGGTCCTATAATTTCTATAGAAAATCAAGATAAGTTTATTAATTTGGAAAGAGATAGGAAAAAATCAAAAGAATTATTGAGGGAGACTTTTCAAAGGGGAGAAAACTAGAATAATAAATTGATTCATACACTACCTCTCCACATTACATTCCACCACTTCACCAAGAACCCATGAATGGAAATTGTTAGGAGGAAGAGGTGGTGTCAGTGGTTCCCCCAATCAATGATTTTTCATTTATGGGGAGAGATGATGATTTCCAACACCAAAAAATGATCCATACCCAGGAACTAAATCATTCATAGGGTGAGGTGGTTGCATCCACTCATGAAAATGAAAAGAAGTCGTTTTAGGGAATAGGTAGTTATTACCTCCCCACTAATGATTGTATCTCAATGGATAAGTCCTTCATGGGCATCCAAAAAAGAAGGTTCATGGCACACCCCAAATGACTGACCATGCAAGTTTTTGGTCCCCCTATTTTCTACAAATAGACACTACGGGCAATTGAAATAACACACAAAGGATAGACCAAAAACCAAGAGAAGGAGTAAAAAATGTTTCATCTAAGGATAGCAGATGTATGAAACTAAAAGAACCAAATCCCTTCAAATATTTAGAGCAGGAAAACCCCTCCGCATTGTAGAATGGATGAAATAATAAGACAACTAGTGGTCCACAAACCCAAAAACAAATAATCTATATAATTAAATTAAACATAAAATGAATTTCCTTAATGCGAAAGAGCTCCCTACATAGATAATTTATCCACAGGTGAAACCCTGACCAGTATCGAAAAATAATACACTGGGGGAACTTTGTATTGTATAGGAATACGATATAATGTTAGATACAAGGACTACATAGAACATTGAAACAAAAATTAAAAACTTATCCACATAGAAACATGTTATGCATAGGGAACCTCATCCTGCATAAGTTCCTAATATACAAAATGAGACATCATAGGGGACTCTGCAATCCACTCCATGTCATTACCTTCAGTTGTATCATCCAGAAATGTGTTGGCCGAACCAAGAACCAATCTAATAGCATTATGCTAATTCCCCTTCTAGATAAACCTGAAATTTAGGATATGATAATTGGGAACATCATCATGCCCTTCTGAGTTTACATATCCATGGTATAAAGAGTCATGTGCATAACCCCAGCTGCATGGTGACCCCAGAATATCCTCATGTTTACATTCTCATAATAATTAGCAATAAAGACATGGGAAAATCACATGAACATCCCATTATATGTATTGTGGGGAACCTCTAACCATTAAATTCAGTGAGGTATAGTGATGAAAAATCTTTTCCATTCGAAATCCAATTTTAAGGAAATCCTCTTGTGGCAATGCCCTAGCCTTTAATGTAATAGTTGTCACTTTTTCTCCTCTTCAACTATTCTCATGATGTGTCCGGATATATCATAGAATGTGACTATAATATATAAGAAAAATGATTGGAAACATTTACACTCAAATTTATTTATCTCTCCCTTTAGGTTCTAGTACCATCCATCTTCGGATAATGTGAGATCGGGTGATCATCAAATCTACTACTTCCTTTTGTTTCTAACATCCAACATGAATCACATAGGCATTGTGGTTAGTGGAAATTATGTAATCTCATTTTTTCAAAACCTCATTCTACAATTATCCATAGATGTAGTCCCCAAAATCCATCACCAAATGAAACACCTATACAGTGTAAGCCCATATCATCTACCCCGCTCAAATTTGATGCTTCTTTTCAAAAGTCCAAAATTTCCTCCAAACTACATGGGATGTGATTACCAACTAATTGGGATTTGTAAGAATGCTCCATGAGAGCTGAACACATCATCTATACCTGTACTAATTCTCTCTAGACTATAAACATGGTAAAATAATTCCCCTATATGGGATACGGCATCCCTCTTGGGACCCTTGGGCCACCGCGACATAATTCCAACACCATACTTGACCAAAAACCTTACACCTAAAAGTCCAAACCACATGAAATAATTATTTTTTGGTTCAGCCATTATCAAGTGACAGTAAAAGGTGATATGTCCCATTATGATTATTCGTACTAAAAGTGTTCTGATTTTTCTCAAGTGAATACATAATGTTTTTTTCATGGGTTCGATGACAACATCAAAAAAAGTTTCCCCCAGAGTATGGTAAACTCTAGACTACCCCCTATTTGACTTAATACCAGCATCATCATAACTAGCCACCAAGGAATCACTCACCTTTCCACAAAATAATAACATTTATGGAGACCCTCATATACATATTGATCCCTACTTTTATGAAGAACCTCAAATACATACAAATGATTCAAAACCCAAGAATGTCAATGATTGGTCATTAAGTCTGTGTAATATGTAAGAGATATATAAATATATATTATAATTATCCACGGATTGATGAAAAAATCATAAATAAATAATAGAGTCCTATAATAGGAAATAGTTCCACTAAAAGGGTGTGATGATCTTGAATTTATATCCTTTAGGATAATGCAAGTTCTTAAGAATCACTGGCCAAGTTACCCAAAAAATGTCGGCCATTGGAATAGAGTTCCAAGAATCATGGACATGAGAACCATTGTGTTTTTTTGGCTCCACAAAAAAATATATGATACTGTAATAATGTATTGGAACCGACACAAATTATTGAATAAAATTCAACACTCAACAATAATCCATTGGGATCCAATGTTATTTACATTAGAAACCAAATAGTGAGTCCGACATGAATGACTTGAATAATACACATAATTTATAAGATAGAAATGATATAATGATCAGCCCACACTAGACCATTTCATTACTAACTGAAACACATCTTTATTTGTGTACAAAATGATGAACTTAAGGGGAATCCTTAACCTAGGTAGTGGTGCTACCCTAATTCGTGGTCTATTGCCATGAAATATGGAAGAGGAAAAATGGGACCATTAATTAAGTATGTGTTAATGAGATGCTACATTGATGACAATTTTTTTATTGTCAGTATAAACCATATATATTTTAAGAACCCTTTAGTGCTTCCTTTAGTATAATGAATTCTCAACAGTTTGTTCAAACATTTGAGTTAGTGACCGCACATGTGTTCGGGCCTGTCAAAGATGAATAGGGTTCAATTACCCAACCCAAGTCTCTAACATTAGGTTTCAAACACACTAGTTAGAGAGTTCCATCGAAATGGTATTGTTCTAACAATGTAGGTAGCTCTACAGACCCTCCAGTCAATGAATCCCCACCAGCTATCCACCCAATGATGGTCAACACACTATAACAAGGTGGCTTCACTAGCCATGTCCAACCGTTTTAGGAGGCTATCATTATAATAGGAAAATAAGTCCCTATATTACCTAAGGGAGGTTGTAAAGATTGATTCCAAAGATTAAAACTCTAAAGCATGGGTTCCTACACATGGTATCCCACTGAAAAAAATCTCCACCAATGGAAGGTGTCCCAATAATCTCACTGTGTGGAGGATAATTCCCTGGAGGCCCTAGATAATGTCCTATGAACCATATACCTTAGAAAGATTCATGAGTTTACAGAACAATTCAATCTAAAGTAAACCATAATACTGATTCCTAGTTAATAATTCTAAAGTGATAATATAGTGGAAACCTTCGAGTAGATGTATATTCATTCTTATAATGCCTGTTAGGGAAATATGAATGCCTAATGTAGGAAGACACATATTCCTACCAGTTTATATCATTCCAATTATTAAATAAATTATAGAAAATGGTGGGAAGAATCAATTCAAACTATCTATTATGAACCACACAATGAGAATACAGTGGCACATTACAGGCAGGCACAAAATCAAACATCAACCCACAAATCCCTCCATATCAATATGGTGGAAAATTATAGGAAAATGCATATCCTTGTCGATTCACAGAAGTCCATAAGGAAAATACTACAGAATTAAATCACGATAAGATGAAAATCCCTTATTCCAAATATGAAACCCACCAGTAAAATACCATGGAAACAAATTAGATGTATAAAAAATTTTATTTGGATATAAATAAATCTCATTAGTCAAATACTATGGAAATGAACAAATACATAAAAATACTTAATTATAATTTTGAATACTAATCATTAAATGTGGAAGAAATTTTGAAAAATAGGGGCAATAACCCCGTGATATGTCTTGGGAGGACTCATATCATCGCACAAATATAGACAAACTATTAGTACATTTTGGTAGAAAATGTAGTAATATAGAAGCAACATATTCCTGATCTGACATCAGAAGGGGAGTATATTGCGATTACATCCATAGTAGAGTTTTAGATAATCCAATTAATGAATGAGGATTAGAAATAAATTCCAAACCACATCAAACAGTCTTATCAGGTTGTAATCATGTATGTGGCACTATCAATGATCTAAGACCACAAAGCCACCTCCCCAAGTGGGGAGACTCATCCCCAAAAAAATTTGGTCACTCTTGATCAAACATGCATCTTTTCTCCCATCCAGGGGGTCATCAATAAAATTCCACAATAAATGGATAACCATATCATGCACAAATACTCATTAAAAAAGGGGATAAATTAAGGTATATTCCACGAAAAGTTAAAAATCTTCATTAGTAACTCTGAAGGTTCTCCCCAAAAAACATTTAATAGAAACTCTTATGGTCCTCCCCAGATTATCAATCATAAAGTCATCTGTTGCGGGAATAAAATGATAAATTATATGAGCCTATCTCCTGATGAGTGTCACATAACAATCCCCATGACCCAAATATCATACTATAATAGGTTCAAATCCATAACATCATCCTCCCTAAATGTCATCCCAAGGGTATATAGTATAGAAAATATCCATGTGGTTAGACATCAGCTTGTGAGGGTTGTCCTTGATATTTGGGCATGCGCTATAAGGGTCGTCCCCATAGTGAAACCTCATTTCTACAAGAAGTTTCTACCCTTGGTTTATGCTTCCTTGAATATCCGTTCTATGGTTTAAACTATATAATTTATCCCTATATTCGAACAAAAAGATGTTTTGTTTTCCCTCACCACAAGGATAGTAGCTACGAAGGTCCTCCTCACAGTCAATTTTCATGTCAGCAGGAAGGTCCACCCCTTACCAAGTCAATTATGAAGAAACCCTCATATTCAAAGGCCTATAGAAATATATGGTTCTAAATGATAGATACCCTTATTATTACAAGTTACAACCTTTCTCAACAAAGGAATATGTCATGGAAATTATCATCTTCTAAGGAACCCACAGACTATTCAGAAGTCAATGAGACCCCTACTATCCCCACTTCATGAAACTAGATCATCATAAAGGGTTAAAATTGGGAATATCAACCCATGGATACACTTCTAGAAGAACAGAAAGATATATTTCTCATGAGGAGAGAATTGACCATGTATTAAAAAAAATTCATTTTAGGCCCACAACCACTCCTCAATTCATCATACCAAGGGAGTTGTCAGAAGAATTAATACATAACATCTATCTCAATATCTTCAAAACACTCCAACAATTCACGATAAATTTTTCCTTATAATGGGTATTCATTCAATGTCTAAAAATTGGGAGAGATTCATCATCATATATACTAGTAATTAATTCTATTTAAATGGAGACCGCAATCAAAGAGGAAAAAACATTCTATAATGACTTACCACAATGCACTACATACATTGATTTATTCAACTAAAAAATCCAACATGGTGTTCATATTAAGGGTTAAGGAGAACCTAGATATTTTCATTTTTCCACACACCCAATTTAGATAAACCCGTTATAAATAGAATCTTCTAACATCATTATCCCAAATAGGAAATTATGTAAAATCTTTGATGTGGAAAGGAAAAAAGATCTATAAGATAATGAACGAGATCAGGAATGTGGGGATAGAAGTTGTAATATCCTATATATAGTATCATCCCCAAAAATCATTCCTAGGGGATGTTTTATCTCAAAAATCCCAAGAAAGATGGAAAAATATTAGACGATGAACAATTATAATAAAAGAGTTATCCCTAGCCCATTAGGATGGTGTATTTGTTACCTAATCCACCCCACCATCTAGAATAAGTATTTTCCCATTTTTGGACGATGAAAACTAAGGATGTATCCCATTAAATCCCATCTCATGACTAATTTCTCCTAGAAGGGATACGTACTATCAGGGTACACAGAGGTTCCCTCCTAGATTCTCTTAACTAATATGTTCGAAGTGGATCTTAGAAAGGAAGAGGGAGGTCTTATAAGAGATAAAAAATTCCCATTATAATCATTATATGGAATGATAACCAAAATTCACTATACATTGGTGATTTATGTGTATTTCAACCCCACTTATGGCACTGAATGTTATAAGAATCAATGAGATCACAAAAGGATTGTTTCACATGGGTTACAATCCACACTAAGAATGAATGTGAGCATAACCTAAACATGTGGATTTCCTTAAATCTTGGTGTTACGGTAATAAATCCTCCCCCACCACCTTAGTGAACCTAAAATATAAAATAGATTAAAATCTAGGTCATATATGACCCATCGGTTTACCTTGATGAGAAGGTTCTTCTTTTGATTGAAGAAATATTCATTCAATATATTGAAGAAATAAAAGAGTTGAGACAAATAAATGATGGGCTACATCAGGGTAGCCTACATATAAAATATTCTCCATGGAATGATCCTCAGGGTACACTTCATATAGGTGAATCTAAACCTTAGGGGATCATCCCATTTATTCATGCAAGTCCATGAAATCTACTAAACACATAGCCTAGAACATTGTTCAACTATGAATAGATCAAAAATAGATATTATGATTTCTCTGTACAATGGAGACAACAAAAAAATTCCATATAAATTCTCAAAATATGTCTCTTGTTGGCTATGTACATCAAGTAATGGAAAACCAGAATACTAGGTCTAATCCCGCACTTCACTAGAGCAATTCCATGTTCAATAGAACACACATCAGGGGCTTATCAACACCATAAATTCAATGAGATCCTTAATGTAATTTTTGGAGGAGCATCATGTACTGGGGTAGCCGTAATGGGAGCCTTACCCATACTAGGTGAGTGACACCCTTCTGCCACCTAATTTTAGGTGTTATGTATTCCCAATATTCAATGGATCAGATAACCCTGATCAACATCGGACCAACTATGTTTATTATTGCGACGCCAAGATTGGATACCTTGAGCAACAATAATTTGTAAAACTCATATTCTCCCTAAAACCCTGAAATGGTCACCCTTTTAATGGTATACCTGTTTCCCATCTCTGTCGACAACAAGATGGTAGAATCTCTATTAGTAGATTCTCTTATAGTTCAGCTCTATGCTATGAAAAAAATAAGTCAAAGGCCTCTCAAATTCAAAATAGTGGTAGAATGAGAGAGTACCAAACTTCATTCTCAGATGGAAATGGCTGACCTACACTTTGAAACCCCCACTCCCCCAGGAGGAAAATCTTCATATTTCCAAAAATATACTTCATGAAGAGGTTCAAACACCACTTATCTCGGAAAAGTATACAAGCAGGTTTTAGGATTTATCCACCATTTCATAAAGAATGGAAGACTCCATACAGTGGACTAAGATTAAGTCCCTGGTAACTACACTAGTATCTTGAAAAAGATATAGATATGATGATGTGGACTCCCTTACACTAAATCCAACCCCTGTAGTAGCTCCAGCTGCAAGGCCAATATTGTATCACATCGTTCCGCTTGGTAATCAAGAAAAAACTGGTATTGACAAGACGAGTGATTGAGTCCTAGGAGAAATAATTTTGATGAATAGATGAATAATGTTATGATTTTATAATGGGATCATGTATGTTGATATTTTATAGACATTATGAACTATAATTTAACCTTACTAACAGAGCCAAAAATTTCTAATGGGGCTAGTCATGATGACCTGATAGGTAATTACCCCATCCAACGGATACTATGAAATAGCATTTATGAGTGCTTCATCTTCCAATAACACCTCCAAAAAATGATAGATTATGGGAACGTAAAATTGGAGACACTGTCACAACTAGTGTTATATGATTTTAATATTTACTCTGATGAATAAAGAATGTGGAAGGTTGTTTTTAATATAATGTAATAGAATTTAGATATTTTGATGATTCAGAATAAATAAATGTATATAAAGTAATTCTTCAATCCTAGTTGAGATAACCAAATGTTCCCTCAGCTGCTTCTTCTACACCACATCTAGCACTATCAATCCAAAAAATAATTAAAACCCATGATTTCAGAAAGAGGTTGGTCTGTAATGAAGAGGAAGGGGTAGAGGAGGATGATTCAGCATCAAGTGAAAATTCATATTTTACCATCTCATATTTTATTCCATCATATATAGAATAATGGGAACCACTCTCCCCAACAACACCACCAGAAGTAGTCAGTCAGGTGGGGTCATCATGAGATGCGGAGTTGATATTTGGCTTCACAAATATAATTCATTTAATGAATCCCTTCTAAAATGATGAGTATGGATATGAACATGAGTTCCACTCAACTGATTGGGGAACCATAGGAAGAGGTCTCATGAGATGATGATACTGCGGAAGATATAGCCATGGATGAAATCAATCATCCAGTCGTACCCCTAATGTGGTTTTCAATGTCATATAATTGTGTAGAACAACCCATTAGTGAGTCCAACAATAACTTGAAAATACCACTACACCTTTAAAAATTAACTCCAAACAGATCATTCTAGAATATCCATTAGATGAAGGACATGTGTTAGATAACCCTTGGTGGGTAACATGACCTGCATGACACAATATACTAAGGACAATA
The DNA here is from genome assembly GCA_963277665.1 of Viscum album. NCBI lineage: Eukaryota > Viridiplantae > Streptophyta > Magnoliopsida > Santalales > Viscaceae > Viscum > Viscum album. The sequence goes on from OY728128.1 coordinate 1,752,238,362, forward strand.
TTAATCCTCAGATCCTATATCAATGGCCAATCAATTTACATTAGATAATCATGCCCCAATATTTTATGTTGATGAAGATCCTCTTTCTTGGAAGCATATATCATTTGACCATAAGTTCAACATCTTGAAATATCTAGCCTCAGTACTTGCCAAACTAATAATCCAAGATGACTTGATTGGATAAGAACATAGAGATTCAATCATCCTATAATTAACTCATAAAATAATGCATTAACTAATAAAATGGAATATTTAATACTGATAAGAACCCATTTGAATCAAGTGAATTACATTATATTGAGGCATGATTATATGAGTGGAAATGGAAATATAATTGGAAAATTGTATTGATTTTGTCACCAAAACAAATAGTTTAGAAATAATCCCAGTGGACCCATTCAAATATATCAGTGTAGAATAAATTTTACCCACCAATTAGGTTGGGTACATGAGTCCAAATTTGGACATACATTAAGAATTCTTCATTATTTCCTTCATGTCCACTGAGTCTACCAATATATAAAAAGTTCTTCTCTCCTCATACATTAGTGAATGATCGAATGGAAATGCTGTCAATTAATCCCCATGTATCTAGGAAATCCTTTTCTCTATTGATGAGGTAGTATATGTTTCCTTATAAAACTTTTATGAAAAATATACTCTTACATCCCTCACTCCATCCATTCTAGAAAACCCCCCACCATCTGTCGGTTCAGAAGAAGGCACTTCAGCCCTGAATATCAAGGCATAAATTACTTCCCGAATAGTAGAGAATGCATAATATGTCATGTATCCTATAATAAATATATGGATAAGATGAGGGGGAAGAGAATGAATTTGCAGATTCTCCTAAATTATTTATGGGAGGAAAACCCACAACTATTGACTAGCTCATATAAAAAAATAGGGGTATATAGGAGGATCCGTAGACCACCTTGATTAGTGAAATAATGTATCTTAAAGATAAATAGGTATATAAATCCTTAAAAAATAGTAATTTAGATTTATTTGACATGAGTTACATAGAAATTATAGTCCATAATCACAAGGTTTCCACTCACCAACTATGTCTTCCTGATGATTTTCGAGGTTATAAAAAAACATCCAGAAAAAATCACCTAAAACTTTTTTCCAAAATAAAGGTTGAATATGGTAAGATCATCAAGTCCATATTCATTATGGAGGTCCAATATCCCATGTGTCTATCCAACATAGTCTCCATCAAAAATAATACGAGAAAAGTCATATTCTACAACGATATGAGAGATATCAAATGGAATTATCTGAAATATGATTTCCCAATCTTGATAATAGAAATGTTAATTGATGCAATCAGAAAATACCAGAATCCCTCTTTCAGGGATGTAAATTCATGATACAAAAAAATAAAAAATTCCAATGAAGATAAATAATCTACAAACTATAGTTCCCACAAGAAATGTTTTTCTATCGGGTGATTCCCTTTGGTTCTAATAATGACGGAACTAAATATCATTGTTCCATGGAATAATTTTTCATACCCTTAATGGGAAATTTTTTATTGTTATTTTGATGACCTAGTTATTATATAAAAATAATGATCTAACCAACAGAAAAATTTGGAAACTGTTTTCAACAAATAGTGACAACAATTCTCGAAAGTGAACCCATAGAAATGTTCTTTCAACATTACATTAGGGAAACTATTCATCTTCATCGTATTCCACCATGGAATAATTTTGGACCTAAAGAAAAAAATGACCTTCGTGTAATTAAATATCCTCAAAACCTCAATGTGTTGAGAAAAATTCAAGGAAATTTAGTCTACGTACGTCACTTTATATCCAACCTTGTAGGAAAATGTATTACATTCACTGGGTTGATGAAAAAAGGGGTTACAAATCAATGGAATGACAGTTTTTTTTGGAATAATTCCATATTCTAAATAAATATATTTTAACACTTCTGGTGCTAATGATTCCTATGAAAGTAATCCCACTCATTGTGTATGTGAATTCCCTAGAATGATAAGTAGTTGTCTTCCATGCATTGTAGACTTATTCTGGTTGCATAAACAACCATTATTATCGCAACCGAACCTTGATCGATGATGATAAACATTATTCAAATATTGACAATAGATATCTAGATCTCTAATATTTATTCGTAGAAATGTGGCACTACCTATTTCACGATGTTGTATATTTGGTCTCTCGTTGCAACCAAATCAAATATATCCTCAACCTTCCTATGTTGACCTAGCATCTATGACGGTGGGAAGTAATCCAATATGAATTTTACATAAACCCATGCCTCATCATATATATCAAATGATTGGTGTTATTATATTATCTGGAAGATAACTCCTTGACATACAATAATTCATTTGATTTTGAGTTACCTAATATAGAGATTTTTTCAATGAATAAAGACACCACTATAATGGATATTATTTTTTGACAGTGTTTCTAGAACCTTGATAAAAAAGAGGATGGAAAATAAAAATCTCAAAAAGTGGGGCTAAGAGTCGTACTCTTATATGATGTAAAGTAATTCACATCTTAATAATTTTTATTGTATGAGGTGTGCATGAACAATGAGGTGGAATATCAATCTCTGATTGTTGAAATAGCTCTATCACCCTCATATACATATAAAACACATGAATAAAACATGGTATTTAAAAAAGTCATTAAGCTGGTTAACATTAATTATTCCACCATAAAGGAATAATAAATCACTATACTAGAACATTCCCTAGGAATGATGGAAAAGTTACCTTCAGTGACAAAATTAACTCATGTCCCATAATTAAAAATTGAAAAGGAAAATACTTTGGTAAATACAACCACCACCCCAGAAGATCCAAATCGGGATGAAATGGTAATCAGATTTTTGCACCACAGAATGGCCTTGACATTCATTCAGGACCCATAGAGGAAAATTGATGAGATTAGACCCATCCCTAACACATATAGCCCCACTACTCGCTGAATGAAACCCATTTTGGACTACCATTAAACGGGATTGCCCCCAACATGGAGGGCCGATAGAGAGAAAATCAAGAGATGATAAATTATCATTGTTCTATACAATGGATCAAATATTCGAAGGTCATCTTTAAGAAATGTCTTGACGAGGTCCTCCCCAAGGGAATCTATGGAGAATTAACTTTAGTTGTCACAAAGGAGGTACATGCAATGGAATGCAGTTCCCACTAGTATGGATCCAATATGTCCCTTAAATTATGGAGTCTTGGATTATATTGGCCCACATCAACACAAAACTGCACTAAATTAACCAAAATGTTCCATTCCATACAGGTTCATGAAAAAATCATTCACTATTCCACATGGTTACATCACATATCCATGTTCTCCAGGCCATACATTATATTGGGAATGGACATCATGGGAACATATCTTCCCACCACATCTATGAAATTCACTTATATTCTCACAAAGGCTGACTTCTTTTCCAAATGGGAAGAATTCATACCCTTAAAAGGTGTTAGGGAATGAAATATTATAGAATTCATGAAATCCAACATCCACAATATATTGGGTGTCCCTTATATAATACTGATTGAAAATGTCACAATGATTTATTATGGTGAATTTCATAATATATATTAGTAATATGATATCAACTCCAATCGTTCATCCAACTACCATGCAATGACTATAAAAAATATAGAGGCCTTAAATGAAACCATATCCAGTATACTCCAGACGATGGAAAATTAGGAAAGGAATCCATGGTTGCACATGTTTTTCTACGGTCTATGGACTCACTCGACTACGACCCAGCACTGCCACCTAGGGAACCCCATACACATAAATAGATGGGATAGAGGTGGTTCAACCCATCAATGATCAATTTATCTCACTTAAATTCTCTATCTATGATCAACTATCCATAGATTATAAATCCAATAAACTGTTGTATTAATAAGAACAACTTCATGAAAATAGATTTCATACCATTATCTATTTTTATGTTCACCAAAACTAGATGGTACAATCATTTTAAAAAAATGTTCACCTCCGATCATTCCATAAAGACGAAATAGTGTTGGTTCTTACCACTATAATGATAACCAAATTAAATCCTCACATTCGTTAAGAAATATGGGAGGTATCATATTCCATACATTATTTCTACTCTATTAAATCATATTCCTTGATTTGGATGGATGGATAACTCTTTAAATCTCCAAACAATGAATGGTTCCTAAAAATGTATTTCATTTGACTATATGATACTTCATCATAACAATGTGACATTAAACAGTGCTACCAGCATCCAGGCTACATGATGATAAACTGTACAAAAACATCACGGTGTCCACATCTGAGAAGGAATCACCTTAAACATCATCCATCTACCCTTCGACATTCAATAACTACATACAGGTTGATTCCCATCCACATGAGATATGCAACGATGCCCAGATTTCATGTATCTGGTCCAAACACCATCAAGGAAAAATAAAATGCATCCCCTAATATCATTGGTCCAAACCTATATAGGGTTATTTTTTTCAAGAACTACATTCTTCTTGATTCCCATCTATATGTGATACATATAAATTCCCAAGCATTTCATCATCGATCCATGCCATAAAATCACTCGACCATTTTTCCTCTTCGACTGTTTTTTCATCGAGAGTGAGTTGTGTGCATGGGGAATCTTATGCCTACATTCACATTATGTAACTATAGCTACACCATGAACCTCACAATGTTTCTATCTTCCTGATCACAAAACACTAAACTATATAGTTAATCAACATTTCAATCAATAATTCATTGCACTAGTGTTTGATCCAAGTGATAGAAAGATAAAATGTACTTGTTCCTTCATGGAGAACTTCATTCAATAACTTCGTGTTGATTGATTCCCATATACTAGGGATACATATCAATGACCAAACATCACATACCAGATCAACCTACCACAAATCTAGAAGTACCGTACCCATAATCCTATCACCATGGTGTAGATGAAACCAGTGTCACACTTTGTTTTCACACAGAGACCATCTCACATGGGATTACGAAATTTTTCAATGGATTCCCTACATAATAAAGGTGCATCAATCCCCATCATATGGTCTGAGGGGAATGTCATTAAAATGAACAATGTGTATTTAATCATACCATTGGTAAACCCAATATCCTTACTGCATGATGTTATACTACATGGTTCTTCACGAAATAAAGGTGGATTTATTTTTTCACATACAAAATATGTAGTGATTATTAGCAATCATTTCATAGTCGCGTACATGTGTAATAGAAGAAACATTTATCCCTCATGTAGAAATATCTACATAGTAATTTTCATGTTTGGTTTCCCTATCTAGGGATCCTTCAAATAAATAGAGGTTACCCCTATGTTTGAGTCAGATATATGTAGTTAATTTCAAACTCTGTCATCAATCACAGTCTGATTCTTTCTAATGTGCCCAAACACATCTCATCCTTTAATGAATCGTTATTCCCCAATAAATTTTGGTTCATAATAAACCACTCTTTCCATCATAAATGGAGGATCTGTGTGATAAGGAGTCCATTGTTGGACTTTGCAGAATATCCCCAAATTGGATCTGCATATGTTTCCCACAAAAATAGGCCTATAAAGAAGAAAATTCATCATAAGGAGAGGCTTTCCCAATATCTATTTTCCTTAATTGATTACATGACTCAAATCATTTCTTATGATCTAGGAATCCTTGTAATCGTGGTTTAGACATTATTTTACCTCACATATGAGGCATGTAAGAACATCCCAAACCAATGAAGCACATATTAATCTTAATTTCCATGACTTATGTTGATAGTAATATGATCTAAAACTACAAGAACTCATCTTTTACATACTGCATGATGTTAAACTTCATGGATGATGACCTTGTCACATGACACTCAAATATAAAATTCCCAAGAACTATGTTTGTCTTTATTTCCATCCTTATAGGATACATTGTGACAAATTATTTTCTACAATTGGGCCCATAAGAAACGATAATTAAAAAAATACCTTTTCTGGTATGTGGGTTAAACCAATGTATGAAACCCCATATGAACTATGTAAATCCTGAATTAATATATCAATGAGATATATAATAACACCAAGATCCCATATCATGGTATAGACAATCACAAAAAATCCCCTCTATTGTAAAAGAGCTAGAACAACCTGGGATAATCTAATATGAGCCTCACCTCCTTCATGAGCTCATATTCAATGTAAAATTTCCATGTTCCACACAAGAGATAGAATGGAGTGTAGGGAAACATTCCTTGAACTATGTACATCTTGATTCCTACCCACGCATGATATGTAGTGACGTTCATATCACTGAATTAGGTCCTATTAAAAAAATCTGTTACCTTTTAATCGATCTAACATGTGCATAGAATATTCTTATAATTCTTTATGGAAAAATTTTCTACCCATTTCTAGATAATCATTTCATAAAATGCTTCTTTTATATTCGAGTAACCTCTTTCCTTAAAGTAGATTTTTTGTATAGGAAAGTATTAATCTTCATAACCCTCTCTAACCATCCAAATGGTGGGTCAGTGTCTTGTAGAATATTTTGTTTTACTATAAACGATATAGCCGTGTTGGCTCTCCATATGTCTCCCAAATAAAGACATTTCAACGAGAAGAACCTTTATCCCCAAGAGGGGTATTCATAACATTGTATGCCTCTATGATATTTACATCCCTCATCCCTCCATGGAATCTAACACGCCTCAGATTATAGTTTACAACCATCCACACCTCATGGATTAAAGAAATAAGAAGTTCATGGTTGGACGATCGTGATAATGGATAATTTTTTACCCCTTAGTCAGAGTAAGGTAATTTTTAATTTAAAATCCTGAAAGACCTGGTTAAACGATGAAAAACTACACAATGATAAATTCCTCATTTAACTGTGAAAAATTCATTCGATATTGGGTTCTAATTGATGATAAAATATAATACAGAGGCCGTTATCATTTTTTGACATCATTTAAAAGAAAAACTGCCTCTAGTGTGATTGAAAAATTGATATTTACATAAAATTACATTTGAATTGGAATGGGAGGGAAAGTGTCTAGAGAATAATCCCTATTTGGATCTACATAATTTCCCACAAAAAAGGCATATTATCCAAATGAATATTATTCCTCATTGGAGGCATTTCCAACCCCTATAATCAGTAGAAACATTGTGTCAGAAACCAGGATAATTATAACTCCTTAAGTAAGTTCCCAATATCATGTCTCATATTCATAAATCAAAAAATAGGGTTAGGAAAAATCTATCATTTATGTATATAAAATATATGGGACTTATTGGAAAATAAACCCTATTTAGAGCCCTCACCCCATCATTCATTGTCATATCTATTGGACCAAAAAAATCTGTAACGTTAGTACCGTTTGCAACACAGAAAACTCCCCATGAAAAGAGATGCAAAACATTCCAAGATTTTAATCCCAACCAGAAAATCAATCCATGGCAAAAAGTTGAGTATTATCTCACCATACCTATTATTTTCATAGTTTATGAAAAATATCAATCAATAAATAACTAAATACGAAAATATTCTGTTTGGTCCAAAAACTAAAAAGGGAATCCTAAGAAAAAAACAATGTTATACCCCATATTCTCGACCACCATGGAATTAGTAAAAATTAGGGATATATCAAAAAAATCAATGTTAATAGGATTTTTCATTTATATATATAGACATTTGAAATATTATCACTGAGTCTCACATCAAAAGAAAATTTAGATCACTTCACGATTATTTCAATTGGGTTATCCTATATTGGGATTAAAATAAATTTCGGGTGAAGATTATATTTTAATTGAGACTAGTTATAATTGATTGGTATTGTAGAAAATGATAATGGATAAGTACTTAAAGGAAAACAAGTTTTCATTTATCTTATGAGTGAGAAATAGAAGATCATTCATATCCTAAATCCTCTCTATGGTAATTATAATAGTCACCTACTAGATTCAAATTTTTGAAACATTACAGGGTCCAAGCTGTCTAGGGACTGACGATGCTCTGATATGGTGGTGGGTTTATCCTCTACAATGGCTTGAATGGAATCTTCCTCTTTACCTACATCAAATTCATCATTTTATTTATCTTATATCAACCAATTCCTTTCATCAATTTCAACCTTGGTGAACACCAATTACTTATAATGACATTATAGTTATGTCTAAGTCACTCCCCCTCATGGAGAAGAAGCTCTATCAATGTCGTTTTATCTATAATTTCACCATGTATCCTCATGTAAATATCGTCATTATAAAAAAAATTCATCATGATGGAAAATCCTGGATGTGGAAATATTAGTTGTGGGCTCCACAATAAAAAGAAGAGATTGGTTTGGGCTTGTTATTTCCTGAGAATAAGCAACCTGCTTCGCCACATCAAAGATGTCATAATTGTAAAACCCTTGATAAGAAATAAATGAAAACATGATGCAGAATTTGGGTACTTTCATTAGATATTTTGGAGGAGGGTTTCAGAAATTATCTTCCCATTGACATTTCATATTCATTTTTGAGAATTATAAAGTTCTTATAGTACCAACTGGTCTTCCTCAAAGTCACTCTTTGATGGATGAATATATTCATTGATAAGAGCTACCAGAGAGGGTCTTGATTTAGTACCCCCATCATGAATCTTTCCCCCAAAATCCAATTACTACACAATAATATCTAATGAAAGGATCAAACATGAACTACCACCACTGAAACATCTAGTCATAGTTCTGAAATTAGAAAAAAAATCAGTTAATGCTTATGTCTCAAAAGAAAAAAATCGATTAAAAGGAGAAAAAAATGGAGAAAAAAATTCACCCTCATGAATCTTAACACCCTTGACCAGAAGTGTTTCTTTATCACTTGGAAATGGGAAGGGTGTATCTTTATCCTGTGAATGGACCTCGGTATCCTCTATGAGACTCGTGGTGAAGGACAATGCTCCGCTGGGCTACTAGTTTCCCAAAGATCACTCACAAAATGTTTTCCTAATGAAATAATCATCACCAAGATAAGAAAATGAATGATTATAACACATATAGAGTTTGATTAACTCTCCCTTCCCAGGGCTAATTACCTGGAGGAGAAGAGTTAATATTCTCAACAGTAACATCAACACCTAAATATAGTCCCACAAAAGATGTATAAGTCATATGGTCAAGAATGGTCTACACTCTAGGGCATCATATTTCCCAATAAACCATAGGAATGTGAGGATCCCCATCTAGATCTATTACCAAGAGTATATTTTCCATATTATTCTCTATATTAGTGGAATACGTACAATCAGTTTGAGCTTCAACATCTTAATATTGTCCTATGGATGGGAAAGAACTCATTTGATCTTTAAAATATTTCCTCATAAATCTTGGGATCCCCACAGTGACCAAAATTGGTATGGAATACCTATCCTATCAAGCTATAATGACCTATATTACCTCTGAATATATTGGAGGTAAAGATCCCTAGGAGATTACTATCTGATTACTCATTATAATTTCATTTAATTATGTTCATTATGACTAGTCTAAAAATGAAGATACATGACATGATAGCTGAATAAATAAATAAATTAGTGACATGTTAAAATTGAATTTATATACATTAATATATAGTATTCCTATTGATGATGTGAGTTTTTTCATAAGGATGATCCATTAGACTGAAAGATGATTTTTTCTTTGATTTTCAAAAGCCACTTTTTGGCTGAGCGGTAACCTATAGAACAAGCGGGAACCAAACTACCCAATTATAAGATTAAAATATACAAATTCATAAAACACCCACACGTAATTACCTCTTTGTTAGTATCAACTGGGTATATAATTACCACCATATATTCTCCTCAATCGGAGAAAAAAATTCAACCCATGAAAGAGTGGGGTCAAGTATCTATATCTTATATATATGTATCTACATGACGTGGATCCTCACGAGATGAAATACACATGGGATATGGGTTTGATCAATTACTCGTAAGCCTATGGGTATCTTCTAGAAGCATCTAACATAAAATTTCAGTAGATGTTCCAAACATCAGGGAATCCCTATAAATAAAAGCCTCTAGAAATGATGCAGAAATGTGAAGGGTCAATGATGGATAGTCTACTAGAGGGAGTGAAGAAGGTTCTGATAGAAACAACTTTTTTCTAGGCCCCTAATCCACTGTAGAAACCCTTGGGTGTCAATACATATGAGAACCCTGTTATAAAAAATGAATTTATCCCACTCCAGTTGTGGTTGGGGGTCTACTTCAGCAGCATCCCCGTAAGAATATCTATTATCATCATCCTCGTTAACCACTAACCTCAACGTAGAAAGTATTCAATGAGACTATATATAACATTTGTTTAGAGTTTTTATTGATTCACCAAGCCCTAATATAGAGAAATCTTCCTTCTCAGGGTCATTATCATTAAATATGTCAGAAGGTGCTAATACAAAACCATACTGAGTCAGGGAAGCCACTTTCTACTTCTAAAAATTCTAAAATGTGTTAGTTAGATAAGTCCTACTTGAGGATTATCATTGCCTCCAGGATGATGGAAATGAGTTATTAGAAGTGATAGATTCATGATCTATAAATGTTTCACTGACCGCCATAGGGATTGATTTCCCAGCCCCAAACATTCTTGAGATGTTCAGACAGAAGGGATTTTTTATGCTTTATAGGCTTAGAATTATCTACTATTTTCATAATTTTTCCTTCATCCTAGATGAATTTATTTCATCCACAAAAGGAATATCTAGTTTCATTTGATTAATGGGGTATGATTAGTAATAGGTAAACATATATGATACAATTAATAATTGTCATAATTCAATGGAAGGATAATTTTGGATCCGGTATTGGTTTTCCTCTCGTGTAAACATCATCCAAATCTAATGAGATATAATTAAATTCTTCTCTTACGATTCACTATTGTGGGTCGTAGTACACTTCACCTAGAAACAACTAATTTCTGAGAAAATATCCAAGGTGAATACCACTCATGATAAATTTCCCATCAATTCCTTCAATTACAATTATTTATTGTAAAGAGAAAATATAACTTTTCTCAGTAAATTCTTTGAATCCTTCATTTACCAAAGATACTGAAGGGGGGTAATAAGGATCATAAGTAATATATTCATTGTAGATACACCATTATTTCAACTCCCACTCACTCTAGTGTAACATCTTTACCCCACTTATGCTCCAGAGTTATGGTTGGATATTACATTAATGGCCCAGTTGAGTGTTAATATACGTGTAGAGTCACATATAAGATTCTACCCATCCATATATAATAGTGAAGGGATCCACTGTTTTAGGTGTTGGACACCCCTCACAACTCTTCCTCGAAACATTTTATATCGTCATGAATACTAGGATGGAAAGATTAATCCACCAACGTATGGATAATTTAGCTATCATGATGTGAGTTGTGACTCTTACCCCAGTATCAGAATCATGCACTAGAGGAAGATAGCTACTCAAAAACATGGAATGAAATTATTCTAGTTTTAATATACAATCATCATTATGGAGGATCTCATAGCCCCATTTTTTGAATTTATCCTCTTATTGACTTGGATAGTAGGCACCCATCGACCATTTAATTTCGAAATTCTAGAATTTTTGTGGTCTCCACACATGTGGATCTGGGAAATATCTCTTTGTGAATGTGTTAATCAAATCGAAAAATGGAATACCTTGATTTGGAACGAGATCGTCATTCAAAAGGGAATATTCCATGGAAACATGTTTCTCGTAAAGAAGAAAATTCCCATCCTTGTCATTCCAGGATGATGAGGGGGCATAAATTAATCAATCATATCACTAAAAATAAAATCTCATAAAATTATTAGAATATCACAAATTCTAATGCTATATTCCCCACACACCATGTGGAATGTGTGGTGTTTAGGTTCCACTTGATTAAAAGCTGTGAGATAATATTTTGAACCTGTGGGAGTAGGTCCATGAATCCAAGAATAAATCAAAAAACCCCATGTCCTACAACTCATATTTAAATTCCATGCAACTCTGGAAGACCCAAAAAGGCCACCCGAATCCAAACAGAATGAGACTTTGGGACGAATGTCCAATTTTGATGTTGACTATAGTATCTTGTTCACTATTTACCTCCACATTATGGTGTGATAATAATGGACGTTTTAATTTGGACCCTACAGGGATTCATCTTGTAAATGGGGAGCACAATTCAAAAGTGATTGGGTAGCGTGGGAGTCACAGATAAATTCCCCCATTACTGAAATATAGTTCTGAGAATTTTTCTATTATCAGATAACCAAGAAGCTGGTTTATTTGTTATATTTAGTTCCAGAATAGCTATGTCGGATGGTATCCTAAATACATAAAAGTGAAACCTATCGGAGATTGGATACACTCTTTTACCAGCACTAATAATTCCTTCAAAGAGATAATGAAACAGGTTGATGATGATTTTGTATTCAAAAAAAATCAATCATAGGTTTTATCCCTTCACCACCATCCAAAATATAAGTAGCAATAGTGGAAAAAACAACATAAATTGTAGAATAAGAAATTGAAGGCTCTATCCTATTTTCCTCATTATGATTTAGATATAATTTAATTAGTTGTCACAAAAAATGAAATGAATTGAACCCACAAACAATATTTAAGGGAAGAACATCACCTGTGAACTGACAGCCATCAAATTCACTTGTTCGTGATTTATCAGTGTTCAAAATTCATGAAAATTGTGAAGATTATTGTTCATAACAAATTGGACAATGAATTGATGGTTTTTAGATCAATCCTTCCAAAAAATGTTTCCCTCTCTGAGGAATATTTAAAATTATAGTTTGTAGAAAAGATTTTTGTTTGTGGGTGATAAATCTTAGTTTGAAGAATAAAAGCTGACCATAATGAAGATGATTTGTGGAAAAGTTATGCGACCAAGAGATATTATGATGTAATTGGGTTCAATGAGATATATGGTAGTAGAAAATTATCTAGACCCATTTTTTATATGCATGAACCCCTCCAAAAATTCCACACGCATAATGAAAATCATGTCAAAACGTGATTACATTTTTACATAGTAAAATATTCTTCTTTATCATGAACAAAACATATTCTAATTGGTAGAATTTGTTTTATTAAAATATTTCAGGCAAAAAATTAGAGATAAGTAAATTAATTTCGGAATGGAGTGAAAAAAATAGAATAATTGTTGAAGGGAAAATTTACAAGAGGGAAATCATAGAGACGAAATTTTTCAATGGGATACCTCTCCAAATGACGTTTTTTCTCTTCATGATGAACCCATGAATGATAATAGTTAGTGAGAAGATGAAGAGATCACGACACTTACAAAAAAACATAGTCATTTTCAAAGAGAGGTATGATTTCAACCCCATAAATGATCCATCCATGCGAACTAAATAGTTCACGGGGTGAGGTGTTATCGTCGAAGTAATGTACCACAAGAACCCAAGCACTTTGATGATTCCCTGCTAGTAATTCCCAAGTAGTAAGGAGTAAATAATAAGACAATTGGTGGCCCATGATGCAAAAAACCCTTTGTGGATAAAAATTCCTACAAAACATAAAGTGAATAGCAGCTCTTTAAGGGAGTACCCCATGTAGAAAAAAGGTAGACATGCTACTGATGAACATTCATATATCTCCCAAAAACAAATTTTGGTGCACTCATAATGAGGTAATACCCTATCCATTATTGAAATGGGTGAATTTTTTATCCTCTATGAATCCACCGAGAATTTATCTGACTAAGTAACTAAATGTGACTATCTAGGGTATGCAATCAATAGATGAAACATGAACACTCAAATATCTTTATCTCACCATATAGTATCTAGTACCATCCATCAGCATATAGGGTTATATTGTGTGATCATCTGATCTACCACATCCTCTTGTTTCTCACACTAAGCATGACTAATGTGGGATTAAATGTAATTAGAGATTTTGAACTCTACATGATTATAAAACCAAAATATGGTGCTCTCCATTTATGCAAGCTCCAAATTCAATCATCAAATGATCCTCATATGAAATTTAATCCCCAAACTTGTCCCATAGAATGGGAAGCATCTATGTGTAACCACCAATTTCTGCCAAACTATGTGGGCATTGATTCCATGTGAACTAAGATATGTAGGAATCATCCTGAGGTAAATATACAACATCTACCACAAACCAAATTACCTTTTGACCATAAAATCAGTATAATCGTGATCCTACATAAGAGAGTACATCTCTCCTGAGCCACCTGGGCCACCTCAACAAAAGTTCCACACTATCCTTGACCATGAATCCTTATCCTAAACATCCTCACCCCATGAAATTAAACTACATGGTTCGATCATCATCAAATGTCATTAAATGGTTGTGTGCACCATAATGTAGACCTAAACTACATGGGTTCTAATATCACTCATGAGGAAATGATAGAATCATGTTCCTGGGGATCAATACCAACATCATGATAAGTTATATCCCCAAGGTGAAGTGAGACTCTAGAGTTACCCACTACATGGATTAATACATGCATCGTCCTCATAAACGACCAAGTAATCCCACAAAATAGAAATATTTATAGAGATCCCCAAAAACAGATAGATCCTTTATTTGATGGAGAACCTAAGATATATACAAATTTTTTCAAACCCAAGCATGTTAATGATTGTTCATTACCTTGGGTAATCTATATTATAAATATATCGGAATGAACAGTGTATTCATGAACATATCTTAAATCTATAATATTGTCTCAAAATAGGCACTAGTTCTCCCCAAAAGGGGGTTATGAGTCTGACTGCCCATCCACTGGACCAATTTGAGTTCTGAATTGTAATTGGAAATGTTACCCAGAAAACACCTACCATTGGAAAGTAGCTACACAAACCATGGATATGAAAATAATTAGGTGTTTCATAATCAATAAAAAACCTCCCTCTAGAGACCATTTAGAATTTTTGGACCCAATGAAAATTACTGTGCAAAATTAATACCCCTGAAATTAATTATTGGTGACCAACACATTATTATTTAGAATCAAAATGGTGAACCTGATATAATTAACATGACATCATCACCAACTTTAAAAGATATAAATGATAAACTTCATGGTTTTTGTTGGACCATTTTGTTCTCAAAAAAAAATTTCTTCATAAATAAATTTATAGGGATAATTCATCTATTGAAGCTAGTAGGAACAAGTCAGTAGGATCTAGGCATAAGAGATTGTCTAATGATTAGAATCAAGCATGCTATCATTCAATATAGAGACCATAGAGAAGAATAAGACTTCCCACTGAGAGGTCATGTTATTCATGCTATGGGAGAGGTCATATATAATGTTATTATTTGACCCAATATGTGGAGTAGGGGAAAAATATTGGAAAGAATATCACAGTAGAAGACTGAGTAGGATAATTGATCTCCCGGGATTCACTAAGGTCCCCCTAGGGAGGAGAAGATGATAGAAGAATAGGTGGGGATTTAAGATGAGGAGTTATGGGTGGTGGATACTTTTATTATATCGTTCCACCACCACCACTCGGCATCTCACGTCAATATCAGAGATATAGAATTTGAGGCCATGGAAAACTATAGGCTATAAAGGCACGTGAACCAGTAGTTCATGGGATGATTTGAGGTATGATCTAATTTTATTATACTATTAATTTAGTACTAGTATTAACTATTTTGAGTGATTCTATATTTTCTTTACTAATGTTGTTGGAGATCGAGTCAATAGTTCAGGTTTTTAGATAATAGATTTTCCTTGAGGACCTGTTTGGGAATGCTTCTTCATTATAATTTATATAACAATAGTGTGTGATACCTCTTAGTGGAGAGAGATTTTAATGGGACTTATTGGTTGGTATGATGAGATATTATGACATCATCTTGGGCTTGGACTAGTTGTTCATGGTTTGAGCATAGTTTTCTTATCACCACTAATGATCCAGCATCATTTTCACTAAAGGACAATATTTCTTTTATATATGAGAGAAATATCATGGTGGAGCATGTATGTATTATAAATGGAATCTATAGACCATCACCCATCATTTGTTGTGTTTATCCCATTTCATAGTCTAATCATCAATCATCTGGATTCCTTTTGGCATTGAAGATTATTTTGATATATTCCCCAATGTCATTTCATTGTTACATTCAAGGAGGTAGATATAATTTTTCATTAACATTCAAATTGGGACATCGAAAATATTTTTGCTGACATATAAAATATCTCTTACCCATCTCCAAATGCTTCAGTTTTAGTTTCAGGACCATCGGGTGAAGGGTTTCATTACACCTAACGTGTCCCCTTTGGCATGATCAATTTTGTTTGTGAAAAAGGTGTACAAAATATTATATTTTCAGGTAGATCATCATCACATGAACTTAGAAATATTAATGAATAAATACACCTTGCTGAGAATTTATGATATCTTTGATCATCTGAGAGGCATGTGATAGTTCTCAAAGATCGATTTTTGTACAGATGACCAAAAATTGAGTGTTCGAGAGGCTAATATTAACAAACTATAATTCCAAGGTCACAAAATATACTGAGTTCCTTGTGATTCCCACTGATGGGATGAATTCCACAACTATATTTATGGATTTAATAAAATAGATCATCAAACCATACTTGGACCTATTTATTATTTTCCTTCTTGACGAAATACTAATATCCTTTGTGAAAGGGGAGTAGCATGACATGAAATTTAGGATGGCCTTAGAATTTATTCTATTGCACCAAATTTATGGGATGTTCTCAGAGTTTGTATTCTTGATCTACGAGGAAAATTTTAGATGGAATGTCACTTTTGAGTATGATTTAGTAGTGGACTTCATTAAAATTATTTTATTACTTTCATTGGATTCACCCATGATAATTTCGTATGTGTAGAGTTTTCATTGCTTGGAGGAGTAGTACATGAGGTTTTGGTAGAATTATCCAGGATTTTAGACCATTTAACCACCTTGATGAGGAATGGACATCTATTTACAGAGACTAAGGAGTTCTAGGGATACATCAAGGAGTTGAATCTAAGGTTGATGAGTGCTCCTATTTTGAGACTATTGTCAGAGGGAATATATGTGTATTGTGATTCCACCAGAGGTATAATTAGCTACGTGTTGATATATAGGAATCCAGTGATCGCATATGGGTCTATATATTTGAGAACCCACGAGTATAACTACTTGTCTCATGATATAGAGTAATAAATATTAGTATTATCTATGAGGATTTAGAGAAAATATCTTCTAGGAGATTACTTTGTTGTTTACTCAGACAATCAAAGTATCAAGAATATCATCACGTAGAGTGAATTAAACCTGATATAGAGGCATTGGTTGGAGTTCATACAAGAAAATGACTTCGAGATTATCTATATTTATGGGAATGTAATCATGATGAAATAGTCTGTTATTAGGAAGTGTAATTATCTCATAGAAGAGGAGGATTATGAGTAGTTGGATTCCATGCAGCTGACCTTAGTTGAGGATGTGGTTGAAAATTTTCTTCATTTGATTGTGTTGGAACCCTTTCTTCTTCAATGTGTGAGAGAGGCCTAGTTGAGAGACATCTATCATGAGAACTAATATGACTAGATGTCCTCATGTTATTCAGCAGATGGTTTTTTTAGGATGGAATCATGTCATCCTTTTACAAGGATGAATCGTGGTCTTAATCACAATGTGAGAGGAGGTCATGAGGCAGTTTTTATCTTCTCATTTGGCTATCCATCCAAATTGTATGAAATATATAACAATACAATCAATGGTAAATTTAGTGTGATGTAATGAGGCTGAGCATGAATGATTTCCTCACATGGTACCTGAAATGTCTGTAGGTGAAGGATGACTATCATGTTTAGGTATGTTTTTGGTACCCTATTGTGATCCCAGAGTTGAAATGGGATGACCTATCCATGAAAATTAAGATTGGATATTCATGGGATGTGAGATAATATGATTAAAACTAGGTGATAGAAAACAAACTTATAATGTATGAACCTCTCCATTATAGAAGGGAGAACAATTTGGTGGGGTGTTTTGGGATGTTCTATGTTCAGATGATCATTCACCTTCATGAGGTTCCCTCGATGGCTGTCTCTGACTATGAGGTGATTTTTTCCTCACAGTCGTGGATATAACTGTAGGATACATTCAATACATAGATTGAGATAAGTATAGCATTTCTTCCCGAAAATCCTTGGATGATCGAGCATATTATCTAGGGGTTGGGGGATATACTGATGGATTCCATGTTACACTTTGGTTAGAGATGGTAGGATCAGTTTCCCATAATAGTTTTTTCTTATAATAAGACCTTTCACTCTACTATTAGCATGGAACCGTTCGGTTCCATGTAGAGTAGAACCTCTTGGTCACCCTTATACTGGATCGGTGTTTGTGATGCATCTCTGATAGATCCAAACATGGTGCAGGTGATGAAAGAGAAGATATACGTGATGTGTGAAAAAATGTGGAAAAATCAAAGTTGATGAAATATTATGTAGACTAACATCATAAGCCCTTATATATTGATAAGGGAGACCACATTTTGGTGAAAGAATCCACATAGAAATGATTTTATATATTAATATAGGGAGGTAATCTATGCACAAGGTTTATCGGCCCATTATATATATTGTACATAGTTGGTGAGGATTCCTACTACCTCAAATTACTCCCACAGATGGAGTGGGTTCATGAAATATTTGATCTGTCACAAATAAGGTGATACATGTATGATCCTACAATTTATTTTGATCAGAGAAATATAGTCATCGAAGTTGGATCGACCATCCCGGAGAACCTTATAGTGATCAAGGATCAATCAGGGAGGATCCTTCTTAGATGGACCATTCTTTTGGTTCTTGTGCTGTGGATGTATAGGAGTAAATAAGATATATCCTCGTAGTATGAGAGCTAAATGTGGGTCATCATCACAATACTTTTTCCTTTTTTTCTTTTTGAGAATGAAAATCTATAAGTATTTAACGAAATAGAAACACACTTTTCCATTGTATGACTTTGAAATATATCCAGGAGTACTTTTAGAGCTATATACCAAAACAATGGACGATTCTGTGGTTTAGTGTTCCAAAAATTGATTTTATATAAATAATAAATATATTTTTCATTAAATACACACAATGCTTCAGAAATATTTGATTATCTCTTAAAAAGATTATCTAATCAAAAATATGATAACACTATTGGATCTGGAGGGTGGGGTTTACCATAGGCGACACCTAACATTGGTAACTATAGAACGTTCAGATAAAGTGACCAATGGTTGGTATGTTAAGTGAATAAATAAATTGGTTTAATTAATTAAAATATATATAATTTACATTATAAATATCATTTATGGTGAATCTTTAGGGGGATCCGCATAACATTGGAACTGTAGAGAAGATAATTCCACAACCCATCATTGTTGATTTAATATTGGATAATGATGAGCTCCCAGATCTAGGTGAAACAAGATGCAAAGAGAGAAACCAATATTTTTCCTTCATTGGTGAGCGAATTATTAACTATACATTGATAAAATCTTGTGGTGGAAATTTTCAATTTTGGATTCCACCCTTATGAATAAAATATTGACCGTGATTAAAATTCTATTATTTGATATATTATTGAGTTTAACTTTTTCATGTGACTGTGTATCTGATTTTTAATTTTTATTCAATTTATCACCATTGTGATAGTTTTCTCACTCAATGTATCCCTAATCTATATCTTTTAGTCATTAAAAATAGGTTAATGATTCTTTCACACTTTTTATGTGTATTTTCAGATTCGATCTTCATGATCTTCATCGTTGGCCCACGAGGCCACAACTCAACATTACCAGGTGGAATAAAGAATGATCAAACCATATAATTTGTGGTATATTATTATATGATGAATGAATCAATGATTAGATGAATGATAATGATTTCTTATAGGATAGAGGTGATTCCACAACGGGTTTTTAATTCGATGAGCTAATGAGATTCCCAATGAATGAAGATAGTTCATTGTAGGATCATGTGGGAGTGTCACAATAATGATTTTGAGTCATCAAAGTGATGGAATTGATGAAAAATTGATTTCCCCTTAGTTTTGGGAGAGAATAATCATGATTCAATGTGGAAGTAGTGTTTTAATAAAATGACAAGTATATTTGGAATTCATCAAAAATTTAGACTATATGGTGTGTATTGGTATGATCACACGATGTGTTGTGACCAAAATATAGTATATTGTGTTTCTAATTTAGTTAAGTGTAAAACAATGTGTGGAATCACCACACACCATGTGGTTTGATGTCGGAAACCCGATATGTACTAAAATAGTACATAGACTTGGATAGGAATGGGAACATTCCACATAGTGGAACATGGAAAATATGATATGGGGATGGTCAGGAGAACACCACTCAACACTGGAACACCGAGACATGTCGTGTAACACAATACACACTAGGCATTACATCCTGGTCTAATAGATATGTGATGTAGAGGAAACATCTAGGTAGTAGAGTGGGATTCCACATTGTGGGGTTCCCTGTCTTGCTTTGTACCTCCTTTTCAAGAAACATATACCTCCCATATCGCCTTCATTTGGAGTTTTATTTTAGCCTAAGAGTATCATATCCTAAGTTTCTTATTCATGTATAGTATTATGAAAACTATCAAAGTGGATTTTTGAGACAATATGATTGATTTTTATAGCATGATTCTTCATTAGGAGATGCTCGAAGTTTGTACTGATCGGGTAGGATCCATAGATATGTTGAGTTCATTCCTCATGTGGTGTGAGGGCATAGGTCCCCGAACTACTGAGTGGAATCGTCCAGTTGATTTTGGGAATAGGTCCTCTACGATTGGATTCAAACCCTCATGTGAGGGAATGGAATTCATCCTATATTTATCTATTGAATGGTTCACTCATGTAGTGTGGGGGGAATGGGTCATATATCATTAGATTGGAAAGCTCTTGTAGGGATATGAAATTCCTCACCAAAATATATACTTATTAGAACATTCATACATAGTTAAGTCATGGATTATATATCATCTAAGTGGAAACTTCCTCTGGAATCAAGGAAACAATCCTCTACCATTAGAGTGTTTCCCTCTTACATGGATAGGTAATGGGTCATCCATCGATTAGGTCATAATATAAAAACATACACAGGGGTGAATTGTGTCGTTTTAAAATCTTCTACAACTCTTCATTTTAACGTCAAATTTAGATTATGCAGATAAGAAGTGTTTATATTCTATATGAATGTATGAGAAGCGGATAAAAAGATATAAAAAACATAGTTTTTATAGTGATTTGTGGAAAAAAATCATCTACTCCACTCCATCAATAACTCTCTCTCGGAGCTTGGTGAATTTCACTAGTCAGGTCTTCATATAATAAGGCCAATAAAAAATTTAATTATGGAAGATGAAACCTTTAAAAATAAATCTAAAAATAGAGTGTTCTGGTTCTATAATAGAGAACTGAATATCCACATCTTAGATTGGTAATTTGATACACCATCACTATCATGTACGAGAAGTTGAAACTCTCAATAAAATGATATTGATTTAAAAATGATTCGATTTAACATCACAGTTGTAACAACAACTAATTGAATATGGTTATTCTTATTTAGAAAATAATTTCATCATGATATAGTAGTTCTGAAGCTATCTGGTTGCAATATCACTTTAAATAATGGCAAAAATGATTAATATTATCAAACTTATAGAAAATATGAGATTCAAACCAAGTTAATCTCCAAAGTGTAGGCTCATATATTGATAATAAACTATGACAAATTATTGCAATGGATATATAAAATGCCATTAAAATAATATAGTTTCATTAAAAATGTGTGTCGCTTATTCTTTGAATCATACAAAAATATATATTGATCAAATACACCCATAGAATAAAATAAAGCATAGATCCAACTTTTCCGTTACAGATCCAAGACAATTGCCTTATAGATCATGAGAATTTAAATTAATAATAATTGATTAGTGTAGTTTTAACTTCTCTTATGAATAAGAGTTAATTTCTCAAATGAATATAATTCTTTAAATAAATAATGAAAAAATTTGAATTGTTTTAAAAGGATCTTTAAATCTTTCTAATATTCAACAAAGACCATTGCATAAAACTCCAATAAAAGTGTAAATTCAAATCATCAATTTCCAAAAATAAAATGTATGGTTCCATCATAAAATGAAAAAAATACCAAGTGTAGGGTTAAACAATATATCTTTCATTTTATGAATGTAGTGCTGAAAATTCAAGATCGATCAATAAATTAAGGTCGATGATCTATACGTTTTCTTCTCAAATGTATGGTTCCATACACACACTGAGTTCTTTCACCAGAATTTTTTCCTTTTGTAAATGGTAATGTTATATCAAAATGTGAGGTTATTTATCCATACATTTATATGAACATAAGTTTTATTAAAAATACATGTTGATATTTCAACATAAGGATTAATAAAAACTTATGGTATTTTCCTTATTTTAAATTCTTCGGCGTAGGGTGTGAACAACGTATCCAGTATATGAAAAATAGTGTTTATAGATTACGCTTATGAGAAATTTGATAACATTGAAGAATATAACTCACATATTAAAAGAATTAATATAATTAAAAAATAATAATTATAAATAATATCAACTTCTTGAAACTCACTTAATGTTATATCATTAATTATACAAACATGATTATTTGTGAGCATCATAATAAATAATATTTATAAAGTATTTTTGGGACAATAAATGACCAACAATCTCCCCCTTTTTGATTATCACATAACCAATAAAATTAGTATCAAAATTAAGAATTTTGATAACATTTAAAATACAATAATTTTAAATTAGATTTCACATAATTATTTCAAAGAAGAGATATTTTCTATTTATCCAAATTTCCCCCTCATTTTGTGAGATCAAAAATAATATATAGAATAACATTAAAACATGCTTCATTTTACAAAAATTTGTAAGTGAATGTTATAAATATTTGATTTAGATAAATAAAAATAGATTTTTGGATGTAGTTTGAAACATTAAAGAATACAAAATAAAGCACTAAAAATAAGAATAAATAAATTTTTTTGATCATAAATTGCATATATAAAAAATTTAGTGTGAGTAAGAAACTTGATACTAAAATGATGTGGTTATAGTAGATGAGGTTGGGTATGATTTGGGTTTGTTTCTGGTTCTATGGGATTTTGAGAATCCTAAATAATGTCTTTCAGCTCTTCCATCGATACACACAATTGTTTCATGAGACTATCTCCCAGATTTATAATCCTTACATTGGAATCGTGACTAATATGAAAAATTTCAGCAATATTGAATTTCAAAAAAAATGAAAACTCTATTATTTCTGCATAAACATGTCTAATTTATATGTGAATTTGTTCAATAGAAATATATTACTTGGTTCACTCTAAGTCAATTAGTCAACTAGAAATTTTCGATTTTCCAATAAAACTGACAAATGATCACTATTGTCCTGATGGTTCTATAGATGATCATCAATGTATTCTATATGATTGTTTTACTGAAATGTGGGAATATGATATGGAGAAGTGGGAGGGGAAGAAGTAGATGAACTACTTTAAAGGATACTAATTTTTGTTGACTCAAATTATCTCCCCAACCCATCTAACATTTATCTCATGAAAGAATCCAAAAACGTTTTGGAAGTAGATTTATCTTTATGATCCTGGTGATTTTTTCTTGCAACAACGAGCTCTTACCAATGATTTAAGTTTTCTTCATCTGATTTATTGTACTTACAACAATATATTAAACATGATTTGAAAACAAATCAGATATTTTTTATATAGGTTTCGTGTCTGATAAAAATCATTAATTGAAAAATGATTAGAAATTGACTTCTCCATATATTTTTCACTAGAGCATGATTGATAATTAAGAATTTATTTATGCTCTTAAGAGATTAGTCCTGATCTCTCAACTTTATGATGCTCAACAATATTTGTAACATCAGTTATAAACTTTTTCACTAGTTGTTATTCATCACCAGCTTCTTCTAGAATATTATATTCTACCTAATCAATTATAAAAGGTATATCTTAATGCATTCAAGCTTGACTGTCTACTTGTTTAACTTCTCCAAAAACTCATTCTTCAAAATAAACTAAACAAGTAGATTCTACATAACCCAACTCTGATTCTTCAATTTTTTTCCCTTCTCTATTTCTTTTCTTGAGGGTAAGTCCCTCTTGACTTTCTTCTTATACATATTTATCTTCTTTATATTCTTTATATTGAAGCCTCCTCTTAGTTGGATTGAAAATACAATTTGATATTGAATCAGAAACTCCTTCATTCTTAACACACCCTTTCTCCCCTTAAGAATATGCTCTAGAACCCTATTTCTCATCAGCACCAATGGGTAAAATCTTTCCTTTCATAGTAATCCGGAAAAAAACTATCTTGCATAGAGTCACCATTGAGTACATTTCTATGATGACATTTTATTCGAGATTCCATTAAAGGAATTGTATATTTCTTAATCAGAATTCGAGAAATTATCCTTCCATAAGGTTAAAATTCATCATTGTATCTCTTTGATAGAAATAATGATGATATCTTAAAATATAACTTGAAAAATTCATTATTATTTCATTTAAAAATAGAACCAACATGTACATGTCTAGATACATATTTTTCTCAATTTCAAACATCCTTGGACCAATTCCAGATTGAAGAAAATTAATAAATATTTTTTGTTCTCTCTCGAGATCATTGAGAAAAATCATTCTTATGTTTGTTGAACTAAAAATGAAAAGACACAATTTCTTCAGTCATATTATCGCTATCTCTAATAGATCATAAATCAAAGTGAAAGACTCTCTATGAGAATAGTTCAAAATTTTGGAAATTTCTATTGGAGAAATTGAGAAATCCTTAATTTATTTTCTCGTAAAAACAGTATCATTATAAACAATGAAACTAAATAGTATTTAGTTTCCTTTGGAATTGGGGATGACCACATTGATTGAAGGTTCAAACATTCCAATCTGTTTCTAACGGGTTTTTTTGTAGAACCAGAAACATCCAATAATTCCATATCCATTTGGACCTAATTTTCAAATGTAGGCACTCATCAGTTGTGGACTAATGAGGCTTAAGAATTTTCATTGGTCGAGAGGATGGGAGGTCGGACCCATCAAACCTTTTTTAGGGGAATTATTGTCTTCTCTGGGACTCTCCTTATAGATTTAAGTTATGTTCGTGAATCCTTATTACATTACCATGTATAAAATGAGATTTCCTTTTGATCTAACAATAATTGATTGATATGTAGGGAATTTAGAGAATATTTTATATGTATTCGAGGTTCTTCATTGATAGTGAATCATTTGTATTTGTTAGAGATTCTTAGTCAATGGTATCCTTCAGTACATAAAAGTCTCTGGGTCATTATGATAACCATACTGGTTTTAAATCGACTCAGAGGGGAACTTGAAGTTTATTTTCATTCAGATGGACATGGATTATTTTAAAGTTGGGATCGTACCCGCTGATGGGCTACCTCTGTATCCATTGTTTTGGAAAAGGAATCAGAACCCATGTAGTTTGAGTAAGGTAGAATGATGTTTATGCATGATTTATGGCTCAAAGAAAGATGTAATGATTACTTTTACACTCTAAGTTCATGTGAGTCATGCTCGGTGTGAGAAACAAGAGGTAATGGTGAAACCAGACAATTATACCATGAAAGATGCAATGATTTGAGGCTTATGTATATTTGAATACCCAAAATAGATGAAGATTAAGATTTACATAAAGGAAGAAATCCATGAACAAGATCCATAAAGGTATATGCACTTCATTGATATTTGGGTACTCTGACATGGGGCTTACTCCTGAGGAAGATGCCCAAATTAGGAGGGGACTCATGATTGGGTTTTACTCCGGAGAAAGAAGCCCAGATCAAAAATAAAATTATGACTGGTTAAGAGAAATTAGGACTGGGGCTTACTCATGAGATGGAATTCTAGGTTAAGGGACTTGGGGCTTACTCCTATGGAGGATGCCCATAATTGTAGACTTTTAAATTGTGGCTTACACCTCAGGAGGATGCCCATATTTGGGAAATTTAATACTGGGGCATACTCCTAAGAAGGAAGTCTAGGTTAAGGGAATTATGACTGGGGCTTACTCCTGAAAAGGTGGCCCAAATTAATGAGTACATGGGGCTTATTCTTGAGAAGGATGGCCATATTTAAGACTAGGGCATATTCCATAGAAGGAAGCCCAGGTTAAGAGATTTATGGTTGGGGATTACTCCTAAAGAGGATGCCCATATTAATGAAAATTTGGACTGGGACTTACTCCTAAATAGGATGCCCAAATTAATGATTCTCTCATCTCAGGGGATGTGGTTTAATGAATGAACTCTCTAACTTTAATTATATAAAGTTGTGTAAATCACTAGGTTTTGAGATATGTTTCATGGAATTCCATTCATATAATAAGGTCAATCAATAAAACATTCCATAAGTGGTTTTGAAGAGTGTCTTGAAGAATAAATCTTGAATAGGAAAGGTGGAATGACATAAGAAAAGTGAAATGGGTAGGAAGGGCACCCAAAAAAAGAACGGCGCACAAGTACTGGGGGGTCGCTCAAGTAATGAATGGGAACACATGTCTTGTTCGTGAATGTATTCTTGGGCGACACATATATACTTGGGCGATCCATGACCAGAGCCTTTAGAATTATCCTGAGGTACTTCCAGAAGAGTGGCGGTCAAGTTTCAATGAGTAGGTAAGGAGGCGCGCAAGTGTGTCCCTTTCCCTTAATGGTAAAACACCTAGGCACGCCAGTGTTAGTGAATTCTAACACTTAGACCTTATTCCTATTTTTTAGACCTCCCATTATAGGTAAAGAATTACCTTAGAGGAGTTCGGAAGACTTGAAGAAGAGGCTTGGGCATTCAGAGCTCGGAATCTGAATTCTGAAAAAAAATCCTCTCCAAATGGGGGGCCCACCGGAGGTATTTATAAGCTGGAGAAGACCCTGGGAGATTTTCAAAGAGGGCGGCCAAGTCACCTGTGAAACCATTTGGGCGGTGCACAAATATACTTGCCCGACCATGCTGGAACTTGCGTGACCTATGGGAAATGTTCTCCTTGTTCATCCCTATATATTTTTTTATGTTTATTCAAAGGATGAATCTTCCTTGTTTTATGTATTTCTCTTTTCATTTTTTAGACACTGTGATGAAAAAGGATCGTCAAAAAAAGTCCCCCTCAGAGATGGATCCAAAAAGGAATGAGGATTTGACTCATAGGAAAATGAAAAAAAAAAGGAAATTAGGGCACGTAGGGTATGGCACGCAAATGGGACTCGAGTGCACAGGGTCCGGTGCGCAGGGGTACGACCGCATAGGGGTATGGCCTCATCTATAAATAGATGGCCTCACTTTTCACAAAGCACCCGACTCTCACTTTTTGGGTTTTCTCTTAGTGCACAAGTGGACTCCCAGATTTCTCTCGTCCATGCTTCTTGTTTCTTGCGTCGTGCTTCTGTTAAGGTATTTGGACTTGCACGGTGATACATGTGCACCCAATACTTGCGCGACTAAAGGATACTTGCACACCTTAAATGCCTTAAGCCAAATTTTAAAATTCCTGATATATGCGCGCCCAATACATGCACGACCGAAGGAGACTTGCGCGCCTACTATGGGACTTGAGCACCTTAATGCCATAGCCAATTTTTCAAATTCCCTCACAAATTTTATGAAAAATTAACTTATATTAAGAGTTATTTATTAAACTTTTGTGCAGATCCAATGGCTCCCAAGAGAATCAGAATGACTGATGATCTAGAAAGTAAAAGAATTGATGATATGATGGACATCGGTGGCCATGATTACTATACCGTCTATGAAGGTAATCTCCTAGAATTATCCAAGTAATTGAAGAAGCATCATATTAATTTCCCGCACATAATCTATCTTCATCTGTATTGCCATGTTCATCTGCAAGATGTCAATATTCTAGAGGCAAAGATCTATCACCTGCATTCCTTATTTCAGTAGTGTACCAACTTTTCATCAGAAAATGTCTCAATCACATGAACATTTTCTAATGTTGGAACAGTTAAGAAAGCCTATAATGCATCATAGCTCGTGTGCGCCAGATCTGAAACCTCACAAACCTGAGCTTCAACCACATTGTTATCCCTCAATCTTTCGAAATTATCATATGGGTCAATCAAAAGGCTGGAAGGAGAGATGGGAATTCCATTCTGTAGGAGGGGTGAAGCCAACATGAATGTGGTCTAATTGGGAGTGAAAAACATGTGAAGATTTTTCAAGTATCTAAAGGGAGATGAAATTTATGAAGCTGTCTATGTTGGGCAGACGTAGGTTTATAGGAATGATAATTTTTCACTGGAGTTTCTTAGCCGCTGGATCCGAGAAACTAATTCTTTCCATATGACCCCTAGATATGTGGGCATTAGTTTGTGGGATGTATAAAATATCTCAGGTGTTCCAATTTTGGGTGATATGTATAAAGAATTCATCCCTCCAAAGGCAACATTGAATGATCCGGAGAAGAATTCGTATTTGGTTCGAGAATTATTGATGATTTATCAAAAACTCAAAATCTCAAAGACATCAAAGACTCATTATAGAAGGGATATTCATGCAGAAGTATGGATGGATTTGTTTCTCAAGAAGAACAGTGAAAATGGGCCCACCTGTACTCGTCCTAGTAGATGCCATAGAACAGATAAGAGAGGTTCTCCTGGCACATTATGGACGACTCTGGATGCAGGAGCATTTGAGAAATGGGGGTATGAATTGAATCATAAAATCCCTAAGAAGACCCTTCAGTAGGATTTTTAGCCTTATGGCTCAGTGACTATCTTTTTCGAGTCAGAGATTCAAAGGGAGGCATCAGGCCAGGGAGCTTCGTTATTGCATCCAAGTTGGATGAGAGGAAGATGGTGGGATTGGCTACCCCAGTTTTGGAAAAGATTCATAAGAGATTACTCCATGTATATATGGGTAAGTCTCCTTTGAGATTAGTGGGACCATTCCATGTTTTGTAGTGATGGATGGCCACTCACTTCTGAACATATGATGTTCAGAACGGAATAGAGATTCATGGAAGTTCTTCCAGGCCGTCTATTCATGCCTTCTCTGAATTTTGTCCTTTGTCCCTCAATGCCTATGATATTAGGACAATGCTAGGTATACATAAGTAATTCCACTTCATTCCCTATGGAAATCCACCAACAGGGCGATTTGTTGACAATGGATCATCCAACATGGAACATATGTCTTACATTATGGCCTACAGAGATGGTGTACTAGCCACCAGAATAGATGGGGAAATTATATGTGAGGATTATTCTCCATATTGATTTGCACTCCAATTCAAGTGTCTGCAGACAACTTTTGTATCTCCTCCAGTGCACGGCAGGTTAGAGCAGCATCTAATGGTTTCCCAGAAGCTATGGTTGCTAATGGCTATGGAAGGGACTGGGGTAGTTTTTGACTTACCAGATGCTGAATATGTAGGTAACATGGCCATCTGGTATGCTGAAAACTGGGTAGCGTCATATCCTGAGGAAATGTTGAGTAAACCTATTTATTGGGTGGGGAATAAGAATATAACCATTGAGAAAAAAATTCAGGTGGAAGGTGATTCTTCCACTCCTAAAGCTGGTTCACCGAGTTCTTCAACCGAGGCTGCTTCATCAGATTATCAGGAGAAACTACATGTTTCAAAGCGGCCATGTGCCATATATAATCCTCCGATCATAATCAAGAGATCCACTCCATCAACTCTTGGTGAGTTACTTTATTGAGGAAATTTAATTGCTAGTAACTTTATAGAGTAACAAGTTTTCATTTTCTTTTTATAGTTGCATGAGCTATAAAAAAATTATAATTGAAGTTTGTAGGACCCTCTTCACAGCCTTCTAGTACACCTACATATCTACGACCAGAGGCCATCCAGACATGGCGGGATGTATACTGCGATACTGAAACTATCTGGCTAGAGATATGTGAAGGGCTACATCTTCCTGGAATAGGGACTCTTCAGGCTCCTGCAAATATCCATTTCAAGGATAACCCTGATAAAGTAAGAGCCTATGTCGAAGTGTTGATGACCTATATTCATGCCACTGATGATTCTATCCCTATCACCAAGAGGGTGAAGGAAATGATGGATCACAGCACCACTGGTGAGGAGTGGCATGAGTACGTGGCTCTTGAAGATGTATGTTTTCGTTCTTTATTTACTTTGTAACTCGATTTCATTCAATGCTTTGTTACTAAAGGAAATTAATTTCTTTATCCCACAACATTCATGGAAAGGAACTACTGAAGTTCCTTCACCACAGTATAGCCCTGGTGGTACTGCCATCGGGGCTGCTACTGCATCTCCTAGTGAGTCTGGCGAGATATATCCCGGCTAGCAGGCCATGAATGAGGTGTTGGACGTGGCTTTTTATTCTCCGATTCCGGTACCTATAAGGGAGACTGACGACACTCCCAAAAAACCAAAGGGACAAAGGCGTTAGAGGAATAATTCCAAAACTAAATTCTTCATCAGTTGTTGTAAGTCCATCGGATAATCATGAGTCTTAAAAAGAGACATCATCTATTGCCAATACTTCTTCTACGGAGGGTGTTGTGGAACAAACGCAAATTCAGGCTGACTTGCCTGCTTCTGAAAAAGAGCCATCATCTATTCCCAGTACTGCTTCTACTGCTGCTAAAAGTAGAGAAGAACCTGATTCTGGTAATTTAACAATTCTTCATATAATTCTGCATATAATGTTGAATGAAAACATCAACTAACTTTCGTTATGTGATATCTTAGGTATAACACCTGCACCAGAATCATTGGCGGTCGCGGCAACTGAATCTACCATCCATCCTGAGGAAGCTGTCCAGGGTCAGGGGCTGCAGAATGAGGGTCACCAAAATGACACATCAAATTCTCCCACTGGTGAGACTAACTAGGATTCTGAAATATCATTGGTTGAAAATATGAATCTTTGCATGTATTCTGAATATTTTTTTGATCATTCTAAGTTATCATGTGATTTAGAAGATCTTGGACGTGATTGTTATCCTTCATCTGGTAAATTTTCTTATAATTTACTATTCTAATCATGATTAAAAATAATATACAGTTCCATCCAAAGAATCTGTCGAACTGCCAATGCCTGAAGAGGGTGTGGACATTGATGTCAAACCTACCATTGCAGAAACATTAGCTCAAGTGGAGCTAAACCTAGTAAACCCTACTGAGACCCATCTTGAAAATACTATTAAAACTAGGAACGATTGGAAGGAGTCTAATCAAGCTATTGATCAACTGTTTGGTAATGATTTTATTGAGTTTTCAAGATAGAAAACCAACTTTCATTATTCTATGAAACTAACCATACTTTTAATTGATCAAACAGGGTCATCAACTTCAATGTCTAGATGTAGAGGTGACGTCTCAACTTCCGCCCAAACATTAGTAGAATGCAAAGCAACCAGGGTCAGGGGGGAAGGAGCAGAACATGGTACTTTCTTAAGTGCATTAATCCCAGATTACATGCCCCCCTATGATGATGATGTCGAATTAAAACCAGAGCTTCCTATGGCACTCAACATTTCATGAAACAAGGCATGGAAGAACATATGGAAAATCATATCTGAAGTGCCTTTAGAATATCTAGAATCGAATATCCCTCGATTGTCGTCCCTATTCATCATGCTAGGACTTGGCAGATTTGGATATCAAGAGATCTATACCGCGGTGAAATAGGTCATCTTAAGAAGGAAGCAGGAGAAAAAGTTCTGTGATGATATGACCAGGGTAAAGCGGTTAGTCAACATCAATGAATTTGAGGATGTGGTATCTCGAGCTGAGGCTGAATATGCTGCCAATATGAAAGAGATGAAGCATAAGATCAAAGATAATGTCATCTAGTAGATGCACCATCAGCAACAGTTAGATGTTGTTACTTGGAAACTTGAACAACTCAATAATTTTCTGGAAGGAGCTCAAATGAATGGTATGAAAGCCATTGTATATTCCAAGAAAGTACTCCATCAGGCTCAAAAGAGTGAAGTTGGTCAGGTGCATGGGCTTCAAGTAGCTGTTGATGAATTATAGGATGTTGTTCATCAAGTGAACACTTATGTTGACAGCCTCATGTAATTTCCTAGAAAAGAGAAGAGACTCCAATCTGTAGACGTCCTTCTAATCTATTGTACACCAAACGAAAAACTTTTTCATCTAAAATCATTTGTGCATGCATTTTCCTTTGTTACTTGCTTTAGATTTTTTTACCTAATCCAATGGGCCTAATATGCATAGTTTGATTTTAACTAGGATTATTATAAATAACCCTACAAACTTTGAATCTTTTAATTTCCCAATATTACATAAATCATACGAAATGTATGTTTAGTGAGATGTAACTTGACTTTTATTTAGAGTTACCTTGTCTTTTGTGGGTAGTTTAAAGTCATTCACGTCGGATATAAAGAGGATAATGTTTAAGGTCGAAATATCTATGACTGAAATAGATTAAAATTGACTCAATTCCATGGAAATTTATCTGAAAACATATTACCACACTCAAGAATGAGGGAAAATATGTAAACTATGACTTAAGAAAATTTGAGTCTGAGGATTGATATGAAAAAGAGCTAAATGGAATTAGAAGAATTAGTTCCAAAAAATTACGTTACCAATATTTAACAAACCTGTTAGGGTGTTGAATTATGTAGGGCCACCTAAGGGCATTGGCTGCATAGTAAAATAAATAGCATCTTTGGGATGACAGGTCCGTTATGTAGACTGTTTATCCAAGGCCACTTAAGGGCACGTACTACATATTCAGGCAACAGAACACTCATAAATTTACTTTTCTACTACTAAAAATCCAGTGGAAGTTTATGAGGATTCAAATTTTCCAAATCATTGATTTTTCTGTATGGAGAGAGGTACTTGAATATAGAGAAGATATTTCCAAACAGAATTATATAAGAATTGGATGAATGTCACTCCTACGAAGGTCTGACCAAAATGTAGGGAAGAAGAATATAAATCTTATACATGAGTACTTTCAGATCATCAAAAAGAACATGGGGAGAATATGTTAGGGATGACAATTTTCTGCGGATCATCATGTATTTTTTGTTAAGACAACTAATCCCAAAAGTGGTTTTCTATCTAAGAACGAAGTTACTATTATTTAACGAACCTATTAGGGAGTTGAATTATGCAGGGCCGCCTAAGGGCATTGGCTGCATAGTCAAATAATAGCATCTTTTGGCTGACACGTGTGTTATGTAGACTGTTTATGCAAGGCCGCCTAAGGGCACGTGATGCATTTTCATGCAAAATAATTCTGAGAAATTTGGAAATTTTGTGACCAGAAGTCATGAAAAGGGTTATGGAGATCTTGAAATATTTAAGACTAGGATTATGACACATAAAGATGGGTATTGTCCAATGTATGAAGATATGCACAAATCAATGCTAACCATAATCATGTTGTTGTTGGATCCTGATTTGAAATATTGAAGTTCACTACATATCCCATAAGGATGGGAATCAAGCTATATGTAGTTCTTAAAATATATTTTAACGTCATGTGGGACGAAAGTATGAGAGATCTTAGTTTAGGGTCATAGATCCTGGACCATTATAAGAAATACACAATGTGCATTTTCATGGGGACTTTTTAGCTAGGGGACAGAAAGTGGAATTTGGGGTTGGGCCCAAAAGACTTGGGGCTGGATTCGAGGGACACTCGAACGTTCCTATGTATCCCTTAAGGATGGTAATCAAGCCCACGTAGTTATAGAAATACCCTATGTACATATTTGGATCATATATGTGAATGGTGAAAGGGGACTTTAGTGCAATGATGGTTTAACAGAAGATAAAAGGTTTAGGTATTTCCATGTATGCACATAATAATAATTTTTTGAATATAACATGATTTAAAATCAATGTAAATAATGATTCCTTCTCAGGTGAGTGTATCAAATAATATTGTAGTTTATTGTCATACATGACAAAAGTGTTGTACAGTTTAACGTTTTCTATCATGGATATAGGTGAACCAATGTAAAGATATTGATTCTGAGAGCGGTTTCACCTATCAACATCATATGTGATGAAGGTGAACCGATGTGAAGAGATTGGTTTTGGGCATGAACGTTGGGAGGTTGCCTACGTACCCAGCCTGGAAGTCAAGGATCAATGTCCACGTAGTTAAATTATAGAATGAATTAGTGATCAGGTTGTTTTTGCGGACAATGACCTAAAAAATGATGTTGGGACTTATGCGCAGTTAGCGGCCCAGAGAGGGTGTTATGGTTGAAATTTTCTCTAAGCTCACATGATTCATACTTGGTTTGAGAAACAAGAGGTAACAACAACCTTAACGACACACAATTTAATGTCATGTAGGACATATGAAGGGACTATGCAGTTTAAAGTCTAGGAGTTTGGACTATTGGTGCTGCACAGTTTAGTGTCATGTACCAGGGACAAAAATACAGTTTAACGTCATGTAGGACGTATTAATGGATTTCTATATAGTTTAGCGTTATGTAGTTAGGATGATGTGGAAAATATAGTTTAATGTCATGTTGGACAAAAAGAGTATTGTGTCGTTTAATGTCATGCAGTAAGTAAAAAAGAGGACACTCTTTAACGTCATGTTGGACGTATTAGGGACTTTTTTACAGTTTAATGTCATGTTGGAACAAAAAATGATGATATAGTTTAGTATCATGTTGGATGAAAGTGTGAATAGTTTAAGGTCATAAGAATGGACAATTGGTTATGCAGTTTAATGTCTTGTTGAACGTAAAGAACTTATGTATAGTTTAGCATCATGTAGTCTGAACGTCACAGTTTAACGTCATGTTAGACATAATTTCCTATAGTTTAAATTCATATGCATGGACCCTGGATGTTGCAGATTAATGTCGTGCTGTACGTAAGAGACATTCAAATAGTTTACGGTCATATGCATGAACTGTGGATGGTGTATTTTGTGTTTATACAAAATACTTCTTCAGAAATCTGGCATTTGTTGGAATAGTGATGAGTTCTTCATCCATTGAGATTAAAGAACAAGCTCCATTGGAATAGACCTTACATATTGAATAAGGTCCTTCCCAATTTGGTTCAAGATTAGGAGGTTTCTTTTCTGGTATCATTGGAGTTCTGAGAACTAATACCAATTCTCCCTGAAAGAATGAACGAAGATGAACTTTTTTGTTGAAAGCTCATGCTATTCGATATTGATAGACTTCCAAGTGGTTCAGAGTGCACAATATTTTCTCATCTAACCGTTCCAATTCATTCAATCTATTTTTAGGTTATACATATATAGATGATTGATCACAAATTTCTACTTTGAGAGAAGTTAATTGAACTTCAATGGGCAAGACTGCTTTCGTTCCATATAACAGTGAATATGGAGTTGACCGCGTTTTAGTGTGGGTGGTGGTCCGATAAGCCCATAAAGCATGAAAGATTTTATCATTCCATGACCACTTATCTTTATCCACCATCTTTTGCAGTATATTTGATAGAGTATTGATGAAGGATTCTATCTGACCATTGGCCGCCGCATGATACTGAGATGAATGATTGGATTTGATGTTGTATTCTTGATACAACTACTTCACCTCAGATGAACAGAAGTTGGTGCCATTGTCTGTAAATATGGTATGAGGGACACCAAATCTGGTAATGATGTTATACATGATGAGTCTAACAATTCATTTATAACTAACTTCATTGAGAGGTCTTTCCTCTTCCCATTTGGAAAATAAGTGAGTAGTAGTAAGAATATAATTAAATTTATTGGTCTTAGCTGAAGGATAAGGTCCCACCACATCCATTCCCCATGTGTCAAATGGCCACGAGTATTTAGTTGTATGAAGCAACTCTGGAGGATGATGAATGAAGCTAGAATGTACTTGGCATGAATGACCCTTCTTTGTGAAATCAACACAATCTTGTTTCATTGAAGACCAAAAATATACAAGCCTTCGAATCTGATCATACATTCTTTCTCCAGACTGGTGGGCACCACAGACTCTAGCATGCACTTCATTCATGACAACCATTATATCTTCACCATAAATGAATCTGGAGAGATATCCGTGAAAGCCATGCTTGTAGAGAATTTTCTCTAGGTGATCTGGGCTATCATAAAGAGTAAAATTGACCACACGTCACCAGATTTGTTCTTTCATGGCTCTATTAGATGGAATTGTTACATTTTGAAGGTATTCCCTGATAGGTGTCATCCATCATGTTGTATGACCATATGGTTCATGAATTAGACTAATTTCATTAATATCTTCTGTTTTGTCTTGAACATAAGGTGAAATTGTATGACCATGGGAAATACTTATGGTTTTTTTTCCGATGTGGATCTGCTAGAGTTGTGGCTATATTATCCAGTGCATCAGCATGAGCATTTTGTGATCTCGGGACATAATAAAATGTTGGTTCTGAAGTGAAATCCGCCATTAACTCTCTGACATAATCATACAAAGGGATTAGTTATTCTTTTCTGATTGCATAATCCCCATTGACATGTTTTATTACTAGGTATGATTCACCTTTCACCATTAAGTGATTCACTTGTGCTTGAAGCGCCAACATTAATCTTGAAATAAGAGCTTGGTATTCCACATCATTATTTGTACCGCCTCCCAAAAATGAGAAGGAATAAGGTAACACTTCCTTTTCTAGCGAAATGAGTAATATTCCTAAGCCATCTTTGTTGAATTTAGGATTTTCCATTTTCTTACCTATTGGACTTCTGGAAGCACCATCAAAGTATATTTCCCATACCTGAAGACAATCTTGAATAGAAAAGACTTCCTCATTAGAAAGTTCAATATTTGAAGATGTGCCTTCCACTAAAGGGTGTTCAACCAAGAAATCATCCATAGCTTGGACCTTTATTGCTTTTTGAGACACATAATGAATGTCGAACTGCTGCAAAATAACTGCCCACCTTTCCAGACATCCTGTAAGAATTAGACGACTAAGGATGAATTTGACCAGGTTATTGTGAGATAACAATTGGACCTCGTGATGTTGCAGGTAGTGTATCAATTTCTGAACTGCAAATATTAATGATAGGCATCACTTCTCAATATTTGAGTATTGGGTTTCTGCTTCAAACACAGTCCTACTGAGATAGTAGATGATGTTTTCATTCCCAACATCATTTTTCTGAGCAAGAAAGGCACCCAAAGATCTCTCTAAAGCTGTCACATAGAGGATAAGTAGCCTTCCTTCATCAGGTGGCACTAACACCGGTGGACTCAAGAGATAATTCTTGAGAATATCGAATTTTTCTTGAAATTCTTCCGTCCAAGGATGTCTGAAATTGAGAAAAATATGTATCTAGACATTGTATCTATTTGATAGAAATAATGATGATATCTTAAAATATAACGTGAAAAATTCATTATTATTTCATTTAAAAATAGAACCAACATGTACATGTATAGATTCATATTTTTCTCAATTTCAGACATCCTTGGACCAATTCCAGATTGAAGAAAATTAATAAATATTTTCTGATCTCTCTTGAGATCATTGAGAAAAATCATTCTTATGTTTGATGAACTAAGAATGAAAAGACACAATTTATTCAGTCATATTATCGCTATCTCTAATAGATCATAGATCAAAGTGAAAAACTCTCTTTGAGAATAGTTCAAAATTTTGGAAATTTCTATTGAAGAAATTGAGAAATCCTTAATTTATTTTCTTGTAAAAACAGTATCATTATAAACAATGAAACTAAATAGTATGTTGTTTCCTTTGGAATTGGGGATGAACACATTTATTGAAGGTTCAAACATTCCAATCGGTTTCTAACGGGGTTTTTTGTAGAACCGGAAACATCCAATTATTACATATCCATTTGGACCTAATTTTCAAATGTATGCACTCATTAGTTGTGGACTAATGAGGCTTAGGAATTTTCATTGGTCGAGAGGATGGGAGGTCGTACTCATCAAACCTTTTTTAGGGGAATTATTGTCTTCTCTGGGACTCTCCTTATAGATTTAAGTTATGTTTGTGAATCCTTATTACATTACCATGTATAAAATGAGATTTCCTTTTGATCTGACAATAATTGATTGATATGTAGGAAATTTAGAGAATATTTTATATGTATTAGAGGTTCTTCATTGATAGTGAATCATCTGTATTTGTTAGAGATTCTTAGTCAATGGTATCCTTCAGTACATAAAATTCTCTAGGTCATTATGATAACCATACTGGTTTTAAATACACTCAGAAGGGAACATGAATTTTATTTTCATTCATATGGACATGGATTCTTTCAAAGTTGGGATCGTACCCGCTGATGGGATACCTATGTATCCTTTGTTTTGGAAAAAGAATCAGAAACCACGTAGTTTGAGTAAGGTAGAATGATGTTTATGCATGATTGATGGCTCAAAGAAAGATGTAATGATTACTTTTACACTCTAAGATCATGTGAGTCATTCTCGGTGTGAGAAACAAGAGGTAATGGGGAAACCAGACAATTATACCATGAAAGATGCAATTATGTGAGGCTTATGTATGTTTGAATACCCAAAATAGATGAGGATTAAGATTTACTTCAAGGAAGAAATCCAAGAACAAGATCCATAAAGGTATATTCACTTCATTGATATTTGGGTACTCTAACATGGGGCTTACTCCTAAGGAAGATTCCCAAATTATAAGGGGACACATGATTGGGTTTTACTCCTGAGAATGAAGCCCAGATCAAAAAGAAAATTAGGACTGGTTAAGAGAAATTAGGACTGGGGCTTACTCATGAGAAGGAATCCTAGGTTAAGGTACTTGGGGCTTACTCCTATGGAGGATGCCCATATTTTTATACTTTTAAATTGGGGCTTACACCTCAGGAGGATTCCCATATTTGGGAAATTTAATACCGGGGAATTCTCCTAAGAAGGAAGTCTAGGTTAAGGGAATTATGACTGGGGCTTACTCCTGAAAAGGTGTCCCAAATTAATGAGTACATGGGGCTTATTCCTGAGAAGGATGCCCATATTTAAGACTAGGGCATATTCCATAGAAGGAAGCCCGAGTTAAGAGAGTTATAGTTGGGGCTTTCTCCCAAAGAGGATGCCCATATTAATGAAAATTTGGACTGGGGCTTACTCCTAAGTAGGATGCCCAAATTAATGATTCACTCATCTCAAGGGATGTGGTTTAATGATTGAACTCTCTAACTTTAATTATATAAAGTTTTGTAAATCACTAGGTTTTGAGATATGTTTCACGGAATTCCATTCAGATAAGAAGGCCAATCAATAAAACATTCCATAAATGGTTTTGAAGAGTGTCTTGACGACTAAATCTTGAATAGGAAAGGTGGAATGGCATAAGAGAGGTGAAATGGGTAGGAAGGGCACCCAAAAAAATAACGGCGCGCAAGTCCTGGGGGGTCGCTCAAGTAATGAATGGGAACGCAGGTCTTGTTCAAGAAAGTATTCTTGCGCGACACATATATACTTGGGCGATTCATGACCAGAGCCATTATAATTATCCTGAGGTACTTCCAGAAGAGTGGCGGTCAAGTTTCAATGAGTAGGTAAGGAGGCGCACAAGTGTGTCCATTTCCCTTAATGGTAAAACACCTAGGCACGCCAGTGTTAGTGAATTCTAACACTTAGACCTTATTCCTCTTGTTTAGAACTCCCATTATAGGTAAATAATTACCTTAGAAGAGTTCAGACGACTTTAAGAAGAGGCTTGGGCATTCAGAGCTCTAAATCTGAATTCTGAAAAAAAATCCTCTCCAAATGGGGGGCCCACCGGAGGTATTTATAGGCTGGAGAAGACCCTGGGCGATTTTCAAAGAGGGCGGCCAAGTCACCTGTGCAACCATTTGGGCGGTGCACAAATATACTTTCACGACCATGCTGGAACTTGCGTGACCTATGGGCAATGTTCTCCTTGTTCATCCCTATATATTTTTTTATGTTTATTCAAAGGATGAATCTTCCTTGTTTGATGTATTTCTATTTTCATTTTTTAGACTCTGTGATGAAAAAGGAGCGTCAAAAAAAGTCCCCCTTCAGAGATGGATCCAAAAAGGAATGAGGATTTGACTCATAGGAAAATGAAAACAAAAGGAAATTAGGGCACGTAGGGTATGGCATGCAAATGGGACTCGAGCGTGCAGGGTCCGATGCGCAGGGGTACGACCGCGTAGGGTACGACCGCATAGGGGTATGGCCTCATCTATAAATAGATGGCCTCACTTTTCACAAAGCACCCGACTATCACTTTTTTGGTTTGCTCTCAGTGCACAAGTGGACTCCCAGATTTCTCTCGTCCATGCTTCTTGTTTCTTGCGTCGTGATTCTGTTAAGGTATTTGGACTTGCACGGTGATACATGGGCGCCCAATACTTGCGCGACTAAAGGATACTTGCACACCTAAAATGCCTTAAGCCAAATTTTCAAATTCCTAATATATGTGCGCCCAATACATGCATGACCGAAGGAGACTTGCGCGCCCACTATGGGACTTGAGTGCCTAAATGCCATAGCCAATTTTTCAAATTCCCTCACAAATTTTATGAAAAATTAACTTATATTAAGGGTTAATTATTCAACTTTTGTGCAGATCCAATGGCTCCCAAAAGAATCAGAATGACTGATGAACTAGAAAGTAAAAGAATTGATGATATGATGGACATCGGTGGCCATGATTACTATACCGTCTATGAAGGTACTCTCCCAGAATTATCCAAGTAATTGAAGAAGCATCATATTAATTTCCCGCACATCATCTATCTTCATCTGTATGGACATGGTCATCTGCAAGATGTCAATATTCCAGAGGCAAAGAACTATCACCCGCATTCCTTATTTCAGTAGTGTACCAACTTTTCATCAGAAAATGTCTCAATCACATGAACATTTTCTAATGTTGGAACAGTTAAGAAAGCCTATAATGCATCATAGCTCGTGTGCGCCAGATCTGAAACCTCACAAACCTGAGCTGCGACCACATTGTTATCCCTCAATCTTTCAAAATTATCATATGGATCAATCCAAAGGCTGGAAGGAGAAATGGGAATTCCATTCTGTAGGAGAGGTGAAGCCAACATGGATGTGGTCTAATTGGGTGTGACAAACATGTGATGATTTTGTCGAGGATCTTAAGGGAGATGAAATTTATGAAGCTGTCTAGGCTGGGCAGATGTATGTTTATAGG
Organism: Viscum album; assembly: GCA_963277665.1. Classification (NCBI taxonomy): domain Eukaryota; kingdom Viridiplantae; phylum Streptophyta; class Magnoliopsida; order Santalales; family Viscaceae; genus Viscum; species Viscum album. Next base: position 1,752,279,772 of record OY728128.1, read on the forward strand.
AATGATAATTTTGCACTGGAGTTTCTTAGCCGCTGGAGCCGAGAAACTAATTCTTTCCATATGACCCCTAGAGATGTGGGAATTAGTTTGTGCGATGTATAAAATATATCAGGTGTTCCAATTTTGGGTGATATGTATAAAGAATTCATCCCTCCAAAGGCAACCTTGAATGATCTGGAGAAGACTCCGGATTTGGTTCGAGAATTATTGAAGATTTATCAAAAACTCAAAATCTCAAAGACATCAAAGACTCATTTTAGAAGGGATATTCATGCAGAAGAATGGATGGATTTGTTTCTCAAGAAAAAGAGTGAAAATGGGCCCACCTGTACTCGTCCGAGTAGCTGCCCTAGAACGGATAAGAGAGGTTCTCCTGGAACATTCTGGATGACTCTGGATGCAGGAGTGTTTGAGAAATGGGGGTATGAAGTTAATCATAAAATCCCTAAGAAGACCCTTTTGGCAGGATTTTTAGCCTTATGGCTCAGTGACTATCTTTTTCCAGTCAGAGATTCAAAGGGAGGCATCATGCCAGGGAGCTTCGTTATTGCAGCCAAGTTGGATGAGAGGAAGATGGTGGGGTTGGCTACCCCAGTTCTAGAAAAGATTCATAAGAGAATACTCCATGTATATATGGGTAAGTATCCTTTGAGATTAGTGGGACCATTCCATGTTTTATAGTGATGGATGGCCACTCACTTCTAAACATATGCTGTTCAGAACGGAATACAGAATCATGGAAGTTCTTCCAGGACGTCTATTCATGCCTTCTCTGAATTTTGTCCTTTTTCCCTCAATGCCTATGATATTAGGACAAGGCTAGGTATACATAAGGAAATCCACATCATTCCCTATGGAAATCCACCAACAGGGCGATTTGTTGACAATGGATCATCCAACATGGAACATATGTCTTACATTATGGCCTACAGAGATGGTGTACTGGCCACCAGAATAGATGGGGAAATTATATTTGAGGATTATTCTCCATATCGATTTGCACACCAATTCAAGTGTCTGCAGAAAACTGTTGTATCTCCTACAGTGCACGGCATATTAGAGCAGCATCCAATGGTTTCCCAGAAACTATGGTTGCTAATGGCTATAGAAGGGACTGGGGCAGTTTTTGACTTACCAGATGATGAAGCTGTATGTAACATGGCCATCTGGTATGCTGAAAACTGGCTAGCTTCATATCCTGAGGAAATGTTGAATAAACCTATTTATTGGGTGGGTAATAAGAAGATAACCATTGAGAAAAAAATTCAGGTGGTGGGTGATTCTTCCACTCCTAAAGCTGGTTCACCGAGTTCTTCAACCGAGGTTGATTCATCAGATTATCAGGAGAAACTACATGTTTCAAAGCGGCCATGTGCCATATATAATCCTCCGGTCATAATCAAGAGATCCACTCCATCAACTTCTGGTGAGTTACTTTATTGAGGAAATTTAATTGCTAGTAACTTTATAGAGTAACAAGTTGTCATTATCTTTTTATAGTTGCAGGAGCTAGAAAGAAATTAAAATTGATGTTTGTAGGACCCTCTTCACAGCCTTCTAGTACACCAATATATCTACGACCAGAGGCCATCCAGACATGGCGGGATGTATACTGCGATACTGAAACTATCTGGCTAGATCTATGTGTAGGGATACATCTTCCTGGAATAGGGACTCTTCAGGCTCCTGCAAATATCCATTTCAAGGATAACCTTGATAAAGTAATAGCCTATGTCAAAGTGTTGAGGGCCTATATTCATGCCACTGATGATTCTATCCCTATCAACAAGCGGGTGAAGGAAATGATGGATCACAGCACCACTGATGAGGAGTGTCATGAGTATGTGGCTCTTGAAGATGTATGTTTTCTTTCCTTATTTACTTTGTAACTCGATTTCATTCAATGCTTTGTTACTAAAGGAAATTAATTTCTTTATCCCACAACTTTCATGGAATGAAACTACTGAAGTTCCTTCACCACAGTATAGCCCTGGTGGTACTGCCATCGGGGCTACTACTGCATCTCCTCGTGAGTCTTGAGAGATATATCCCGGCTAGCAGGCCATGTATGAGGTGTTGGACATGGATTTTTATTCTCCGATTCAGGTACCTATAAGGGATACTGATGACACTCCCAAAAACCCAAAGGGACAAAGGCTTTAAGGGAATAATTTCAAAACTAAATGCTTCATCAGTAGCTGTATGTCCATCGGATAATCATGAGTCTTAAAAAGAGCCATCATCTATTGCCAGTACTTCTTCTACGGAGGGTGTTGTGGAACAAACGCAAATTCAGGCTGACTTGGCTGCTTCTGAAAAAGAGCCATCATCTATTCCCAGTACTGCTTCTACTGCTGCTAAAAGTAGAGAAGAACCTGCTTCTAGTAATTTAACAATTCTTCATATAATGCTTCATACAATGTTTAATGAAAACATCAACTAACTTTCGTTCTGTGATATCTTAGGTATAATACCTGCACCAGAGTCATTGGCGGTCGTAGTAACTGAATCTACCATCCTTCCTGAGGAAGCTGTCTAGGGCCAGGGGCTGCAGAATGAGGGTCACCAAAATGACACAACAAATTCTCCCACTGGTGAGACTAACCAGAATTCTGAAATATCATTGGTTGAAATGATGAATCTTGTCATGTATTTCAATGATTTTTTTGATCATTCTAAGTTATCATGTGATTTAGAAGATCTTGGACGTGATTTTTATCCTTCATCTAGAAAATTTTCTTATAATTTACAATTCTAATCATGACTAAAAATAATATACAGTTCCATCCAAAGAAGCTGTCGAACTGCCAATGCCTGAAGAGGGTGTGGACATTGATGTCAACCCTACCATTGCAGAAACATTAGCTCAAGTGGAGCTAAACCCAGTAAACCCTACTGAGACCCATCTTGAAAATCCTATTAAAACTGGGAACGATTGGGAGGAGTCTACTCAAGCTGTTGATCAACTGTTTGGTAATGACTGTACTGAGTTTTCAAGATAGAAAACCAACTTTCATTATTCTATGAAACTAAACATACTTTTAATTGATCAAATAGGGTCATCAACTTCAATGACTAGATCTGGAGGTGAAGTCTCAACTTCCACCCTAACAATAGTAGAAGGAAAAGCAACCAGGTTCAGGGGGGAAGGAGTAGAACATGGCACTTTCTTAAGTGCATTAATCCCAGATTACATGCCCCCCTATGATAATGATGTCGAATTAGACCCAAAGCTTCCTATGGCACTCAACATTTCATGAAACAAGGCATGGAAGAACATATGGAAAATCATATCTGAAGTGCCTTTAGAATAGCTAGAATCGAAGATCCCTCGATTGTCATCCCTATTCTTCATGCTAGGACTTGGAAGATTTGGATATCAAGAGATCTATACCGCGGTGAAACAGGTCATCTTAAGAAGGGAGCAGGAGAAAATGTGTCGTGAAGATATGACCAGGGTAAAGCGGTTAGTCAACATCAATGAATTTGAGGATGTGGTATCCCGAGATGAGGCTGAATATGCTGCCAAGATGAAGGAGATGAAGCATAAGATCAAAGATAATGTCGTCTAGAAGATGCACCTTCAGCAACAGTTAGATGCTGTTACTGGGGAACTTGAACAACTAAATAATTTTATGGAGGGAGCTCAAATGAATGGTACGAAAGCCATTGTATATTCCATGAAAGTACTCCATCAGGCTCAAAAGAGTGAAGTTGGTCGGGTGCATGGGCTTCAAGTTGCTGCTGATGAAATATAGGATGTTGTTCATCAAGTGAAGACTTATGTTGACTGCCTCATGTAATTTCCTAGAAAATAGAAGAGACTCCAATCTGTGGACATCCTTCTAATCTATTGTACACCAAAGGAAAAACTTTTTCATCAAAAATCATTTGTGCATGCATTTGTCTTTGTTACTTGATTTAGATTTTTTACCTAATCCAATGGGCCTAGTAGGCATAGTTTGATTTTAACTAGGATTATTATAAATAACCCTACAAACTTTAAATATTTTAATTTCTCAATATTACATAAATCATATGAAATGTATGTTTAGTGAGCTGTAACATGACTTTTATTTAGAGTTACCTTGGCTTTTGTGGGTAGTTTAAAGTCATTCACGTCGGACATAAAGAGGATAATGTTTAAGGTCGATATATCTATGACTGAAATGGATTAAAATTGACTCAATTCCTTGGAAATTTATCTGAAAACATATTTCCACACTCAAGTATGAGGGAAAATATGTAAACTATGACTTAAGAAAATTTGAGTCTGAGGATTGATTTGAAAAAGAGCTAAATGGAATTAGAAGAAGTAGTTCCAAAAAATTACATTACCAATATTTAACAAACCTTTTAGGGTGTTGAATTATGCAGGGCCACCTAAGGGCATTGGCTGCATAGTTAAATAAATAGCATCTTTTGGATGACAGGTCCGTTATGTAGACTGTTTATCCAAGGCCACTTAAGGGCACGTACTATATATTCAGGCAACAGAACACTCAGAAATTTACTTTTCTTCTACTAAAAAGCCAGTGTAAGTTTATGCGGATTCAAAATTTCCAAATCATTGAGTTTTCTGTATGGAGAGAGGTACTTGAATATGGAGAAGATATTTCCAAACAGAATTATCTAATAATTGGATGAATGTCACTCCTACGAAGGATTGACCAAAATGTAGGGAAGAAGAATATAAACCTCATACTTGAGTACTTTCAGATCATGAAAAAGAACATGGGGAGAATATGTTAGGGATGAAAATTTTCTGCGGATCCTCATGTATTTTTTGTTAAGACAACTATGCCCAAAAGTGGTTTTCTTTCTAAGAACGAAGTTACTATTATTTAACGAACCCGTTAGGGAGTTGAATTATGCAGGGCTGCCTAAGGGCATTGGCTGCATAGTCAAATAATAGTATCTTTTGGCTGACACGTCTGTTATGTAGACTGTTTATGCAAGGCCGCCTACGGGCACGTGATGCATTGTCATGCAAAAGAATTCTGAGAAATTTGGACATTTTGTGACCAGAAGTCATGAAAAGGGTTATGAAGATCTAGAAATATTTAAGACTAGGATTATGACACATAAAGATGGGTATTGTCCGATTTATGAAGAGATACACAAATCAATGCTCACTATAATCATGTTGTGGTTGGATCCTGATTTGAAATATTTAACTTCACTACGTATCCCATAAGGATGGGAATCAAGCTGTATGTAGTTCTTCAAATATAGTTTAACGTCATGTGAGACGAAAGTCTGAGAGATCTTAGTTTAGGGTCATAGATCTTGGACCATTATAATAAATACACAGTGTGCATTTTCATGGGGACTTTTTAGCCAGGGGACTGAAAGTGGAATTTGGGGTTTGGTCCGAAAGACTTGGGGCTGGATTCTAGGGACACTCGAACATTCCTATGTATCCCTTAAGGATGGTAATCATGCCCACGTAGTTCTAGAAATACCCTCTATACATATTTGGTTCATATATGTGAAGGGTGAAAGGGGACTTTAGTGAAATGATGGTTTAACACAAGATAAAAGGTTTAGGTATTTCCATGTACGCACATAATAATAATTTTTTTAATATAACATGATTTAAAATCAATGTAAATAATGATTCCTTCTCAGGTGAGGGTATCAAATAATATTGTAGTTTATTGTCATACATGACAAAAGTGTTGTACAGTTTAACGTTGTATATGAAGGATAAAGGTGAACCAATGTAAAGATATTGATTCTGAGAGCGGTTTCACCTATCAACATCATATTGATGAAGGTGAACCGATGTGAAGAGATTGGTTTCGGGCATGAACGTTGGGAGGTTGCCTACGTACCCATCCTGGAAGTCAAGGATCAATGTCCGCGTAGTTAAATTATAGAATGAATTAGTGATCAAGTTTTTTTTGGGGACAATGACCTAAAAAATGATGTTGGGACTTATGCACAGTTAGCGGCCCAAAGAGGGTGTTATGGTTGAAATTTTCTCTAAGCTCACATGAGTCATACTCGGTTTGAGAAACAAGAGGTAACAACAACCTTAATGACACACAATTTAATGTCATGTAGGACATATGAAGGGACTATGCAGTTTAAAGTCTAGCAGTTAGGACTATCGGTGCTGCACAGTTTAGTGTCATGTACCGGGGACAAAAATACAGTTTAACGTCATGTAGGACGTATTAATGGATTTCTATATATTTTAGCGTTATTTAGTTAGTATGATGAGGACAATATAGTATAATGTCATGTTGGACAAAAAGAGTATTGTGCCGTTTAATGTCATGGAGTAAGGACAAAAGAGGACACTCTTTAACGTCATGTTGGACGTATTAGGGACTTTTTCACAGTTTAATGTCATTTTGGAACAAAAAATGATGATATAGTTTAGTATCATGTTGGATGAAAGTGTTAATAGTTTAAGGTCATAAGAATGGACAATTGGTTATGCAGTTTAATGTCTTGTTGAACGTAAAGAACTTCTGTATAGTTTAGCATCATGTAGTCTGGACGTCAAAGTTTAACGTCATGTTAGAAATAATTTCCTATAGTTAAAAGTCATATGCATGGACCCTGGATGTTGCAGATTAACGTCGTGTTGTACGTAAGTGACATTTAAATAGTTTACGGTCATATGCATGGACTATGGATGGTGTATTTTGTGTTTATACAAAATACTTCTTCAAAAATCTGGCATTTGTTGGAATAGTGATGAGTTCTTCATCCATTGAGATTAAAGAACAAGCTCCATTGGAATAGACCTTACATATTGAATAAGTCCCTTCCCACTTTGGTTCATGATTAGGAGGTTTCTTTCCTGGTATCATTGGAGTTCTGAGAACTAATACCAATTCTCCCTAAATTAATGAACGAAGACGAACTTTTTTGTTGAAAGCTCGTGCTATTCGATATTGATAGACTTCTAAGTGGTTCAGATTGCACAATATTTTCTCATCTAACCGTTCCAATTCATTCAATCGATTTTGAGGTTATACATATATATATGATTGATCACAAATTTCTACTTTCAGAGAAGTTAATTGAACATCAATGGGAAAGACTGCTTCTGTTCCATATAACAGTGAATATGGAGTTGACCGCATTGTAGTGTGGGTGGTGGTCCGATAAGCCCATAAAGCATTAAAGATTTTATCAGGCCATGACTTCTTATCTTTATCCACCATCTTTTGTAGTATATTTGACAGAGTCTTGATGAAGGCTTGTATCTGGCCATTGGCCGCCGCATGATACTGAGATGAATGATTGGATTTGATGTTGTATTCTTGATACAACTACTTGACATCAGATGAACAGATGTTGGTGCCATTGTCTGTAAATATGGTATGAGGGACACCAAATCTGGTAATGATGTTAGACATGATGAATCTAACAATTCTTTTAGAACTAACTTCATTGAGAGGTCTTTCCTCTGCCCATTTGGAAAATAAGTCAGTAGTAGTAAGAATATAATTAAATTTCTTGGTCTTAGCTGAAGGATAAGGTCCCACCACATCCATTCCCCATGTGTCAAATGGCCACGAGTATTTAGTTGTATGAAGTAACTCTGGAGGTTGATTAATGAAGCTGGCATGTACTTGGCCTGAATGACCCTTCTTTGTGAAATCAACACAATCTTGTATCATTGGAAACCAAAAATATACAAGCCTTCGAATATGATCAGACATTCTTTCTCCAGACTGGTGGGCACCACAGACTCCAGCATGCACTTCATTCATGACAACCATTATCTCTTCACCATAAATGAATCTGGAGAGATATCCGTGAAAACCATGCTTGTAGAGAATTTTCTCTAGGTGATCTGGGCTATCATAAAGAGTAAAATTGACCACACGTCACCAGATTTGTTCTTTCCTGGCTCTATCAGATGGAAGTGTTCCATTTTGAAGGTATTCCATGATAGGTTTCATCCATCCTATTGTATGACCATATGGTTCATGAATTAGACTAATTTCATTAATATCTTTTGTTCTGTCTTGATCATAATGTTAAATTGTATGACGGTGGGAAATACTGATAATTTTTTTTTCCGATGTGGATCTGCCAGAGTTGTGGCTATATTATCCAGTGCATCAACATGAGCATTTTGTGATCTCGGTACATAAGAAAATGTTGCTTCTGAAGTGAAATCCGCCATTAACTCTCTGACATAATCATACAAAGGGATTAGTTATTCTTTTCTGATTGCATAATCCCCATTGACATGTTTTATTACTATGTCTGATTCACCTTTCACCATTAAGTGATTCACTTATGCTTGAAGCGCCAACTTTAATCTTGAAATAAGAGCTTGGTATTCCACATCATTATTTGTACCGCCTCCCAACAATGAGAAGGAATAAGGTAACACTTCCTTTTCTAGCGAAATAAGTAATATTCCTAAGCCATCTTTGTTGAATTTAGGATTTTCCATTTTCTTCCCTATTGGACTTCTGGAAGCACCATCAAAGTACATTTCCCATACCTGAAGATGATCTTGAATAGAAAAGACTTCCTCATTATAATATTCAATATTTGAAGATGTTCCTTCCACTAAAGGGTGTTCAACCAAGAAATCATCCAGATCTTGGCCCTTTATTGCTTTTTGAGACACATAATGAATGTCGAACTGCTGCAAAATAACTGCCCCCCTTGACAGACGTCCTATAAGCATTAGACGACTAAGGATGAATTTGAGTAGGTTATTGCGAGATACCAATTGGACCTCGTGATGTTGCAGGTAGTGTATCAATTTCTGAACTGCAAAGATTAATGACAGGCAGCACTTCTCAATATTTGAGTATTGGGTTTCTGCTTCAAGCACAGTCCTACTGAGATATTAGATGATGTTTTCATTCCCAGCATCATTTTTCTGAGCAAGAAAGGCACCCAATGATCGCTCTAAAGCTGTCACATAGAGGATAAGTGGCCTTCCTTCATCAGGTGGCACTAATACCGGTGGACTCAAGAGATACTTCTTGAGAATATCGAATTTTTCTTGACATTCTTCCGCCCACTAGTAAGAGACTCCCTTTTTCATTAATTTGGTGAAGGGTAAACTTTTTCCTGCCAAATTGGTGATGAAACACTGAATATAGGCTATGTGTCCTTGAAGTCCTCTTAATTCGTTCAAATTTCGTGGAGGTGACATACCATGGAATGACTTGGTCTTATTAGTATCGACATCAATACCATGATGGCGAGCAACAAAGCCGAGAAATTTTCTTGAGGTTACCCCAAAAGCGTATTTTAATGGGTTCATCTTCAAATTATGTTGTTGAAGCTTGCGACATATGACTTCCAAATCAGCCAAGGGATTAGAACATTATTCAGATTTGACCACCAAATCGTCCACATAACATTCAACAAATTTTCTTAAAAAGGGTATGAAGATACGATGCATGGAATGCTGATATGTTGCGCCTGCATTCTTTAAGAAAAATGGCATTACTCGATAGCAAAACACACCATGAGGGGCTATGAATTCTGTAGATTCCACCTCTTCTAGAGACATTTGGATTTGATTATATCCAGAATATCCATCCATGAAAGAGAGTGCTTCATAGTCAGCTGTTGCATCAATTAATAGTTCTATAATCGGAACTGGAAAATCATCCTTAAGAAAATGCCGATTAAGATATATGAAATCAATGAAAACTCTAATTTTCCCATTCTCCTTTTTCAATGAGATAATATTATCCAACCAGTTGGTATATTGAACATCTTTGACGAAGTTATATTTCATGAGCTTATCCTCTTCAGCTTCAATTTTGGAAGCATAGCTTGGCTGTGTTCTTCTAGCGGCTTGTTTGAATTCTCGGTGTTCTTCTGGAAAACTCAAACGATGAGTGGAAACATCAGGATCAAGCCCTGTCATCTCTGTAGAGTTCCACGAAAATATATCTCAATTTATCTTTAAAAAGGAAATATACATCTCTTTCTCTTCAAGAGTCATGGCCGCACTAATTAAAGTGGGGAGTGTATCTTCTTTTGTATCCAGATTTATTTCTATGAGTTCATCCACAGTGGTAGAGGTACCCTCTTCAAATGCTGGAGGAGCATCCCTAAGATCCTCTTCTTCTTCTTCTTCAACAAGTGTTATTTCTTTTATTTCTACTTTTATAGTAGATGATGATGAAAAATTTCCATAATCAGAAGTGATGTCAAAATTTGCACATCTTGAAGAAAAAACATCCATTTCCGTCCCGATTGATGATGAAGGGTATTCTTTGGTTAACAAAGAGGAGATGATGGATTGAGAATTGACATCATCGTCAACATATAACATTGATATAACTTCTTCTGGCCTTGTTGGCGAAGTATAGACTTTCTGGATTTCAGCAGATGAAATGAAGACATCTCCATTTGAGCATTCATCATTGCTTGGTAGATCACCAATTTCTCTCATGTTGTCTGGCTTGATTGTCGTGATTGACATTATGGAGGTTTCTATATGAGTATTTGATTTGGGTCTATCCTGTCAATTTGACTAATAGGAAACACATAATCCGTACTCACATGTGTAAATGGGTTTACTAGAATCATTTCCAAACCATATGGAGCATTAACTTTGGTAATCTCCTTTGTTTTGGATTCCTCCTTTCCCTTCATGTGGGTGAATTCTGCCTCAATGTATTGATATTCACATGTCTTGAATGGGGCAATATCACCATATAATGTCCCAACATGACCATCAAAACAATTCTTGATACATTGATGGTATGATGAAGGGATAGCTGCATGCTAATGTAGCCAGGGTCTTCCAAACAAGATCGTAAAGGCTGAATCATAATCAATAACCATGAAATCAAAATTGGATACAAGATCTCCAAACTATGTTCTGAGTATAATCTCACCCAGTGGTTCTTGTTCATTTTTATCATATTCTTGTAACATCAATATAGAAGGAGATAAATCAGATTCCGTGAGGCCCAATCGGTGAAGTGTATGAATGGGGATGAGGTCGACTCCTGAACCATTATCAATTAAGAATCTTAAGACGTCTACACCATTGAACTTTCTAGATAAGTATAAAGGTTTGATATGTCCATGAAAGACATCATATTCATCTTCATCTATGAAAGATATCACTGCATTTCATTCTGGATGATTATTCTCAACATGGTAGGATTAAGCCATAGCAATTTCAGTTTCAAACTCCCGAGGACTTGACAAATCCTCGATGAGTGCCTCCTGGAGAGCCTTTGATAAATTCAAGGCATCCAAAATTGATAACTTGGCCAGTACATGGGCCAGGTGTTTCAATACATCATTCTTTTGATCCAGAGGTCTGCATTTCCCAGTAGGCACATGTGGTTTAGCAGGTACCCTAGAAGTTGATGCTTCTTGTACCAGGATAGGAGTTGGAAACACTCCCGGATTTAGAATATTAGACTGATTAAGTCTATTTACATGTTGTGAGGAAGAATATGGAATTCTCAACTGATCTTCCAGAATAACTGTGATAGGGATGAGTCTGCCTTGTGTGGATGAACTTGCTTGTTCTTGTTGATCTTGTTGAAGGTCTCTGCCACAAGTTTCATCCACATACACAATTCTAGAAGGGGTAAAATTGGAATAGTGGCCTCTGAAAGATCCACGTCTTCCCCTGTATCCTGAGCCTCTGTAACTTCCTCTGATTCCTCTGTTTGATACATAGAAATCTGGCTCATCAAAATCAAAACTGCGACTGGAATATTGATCTGTTAATTGAAGCATATTAACAGAACCTAATATCAATTCATAATCTGATGAAGACACTGCCTAATTAGCCTATTTAGGTTGTGCTGTTTAGTGGGGCGGTGCCCATGGATTTGAAGTAGATGGAATGAAGTCTTACAGAGTCAAGTAAAACATAGTTTTTGGCACATAATCAACTTCTTCTGACTCTTATTATTTCTTTGAATCATGTCGTTTCATTGAGGATTTTCTCTCTGATGAAGAGGGTTTTTCTGCGGAATTCCGGGCAGAAGGAACAATTGGTTTCTTCAATTACGTTCGTAAAATGGAATGAGTTCGGTTGATCATTTTTCTGACCATACAATCATCATATTTTTTTCACATTTTTATTCTATACTTCATTCCATTCTTCATCCTCCTCTGTTACTGTAGCAGTAACACATGCTACCTAAGATGAAGAGACTTTTAGTTTGACTTACCCCAAGTCCACCAATTTTAGAAGGAGGTCCTTGAAAAAAACACTCCTGAATGGGATGCCCCAACATTTGATGAAAGGGGCGATAATTGGGATGGTCTTCATATCCTTCCTTATTCAGCCTCTTGGGCCTTGGGATTCAAACCTAATTATTTTCCAGAGCCGAAATGAAGTAACCAAGAACTTGTTTATTTCGAAAAGAGTATAGTTTGCTCTTCAGATCCTCAAATTGTTTCTATATTTGATCTCTCTAATCATCTTGATGAAACGACCTCTACTTTTGGCATTCAGGAGGCGGATCCCTTCAAGAATATGATGGTTTTGAAGTGGAAGTAGGTATAGGTGCTTGTTTAAGCATAACTGTAGCAGTCTCTGCCTTACCCATTCTCCTTCCTGGAGCTGATGGAATTACACAAGCTTTATCCTTAGTCTTTATAAGAGAATCTTCAATCTGTTGAGATATTGAAGTAAGGTCTCGAAATCCTCCTGTGTATTTCACAGGGATCAATGGTGTGCATAATTCTTCATGCATATTTGACACACATATTGGAAACAATTATTCTTGAGGGAGTGTTAAGATTAGAAAATATGTTAATCCCTTATAGCGAGCAATAAAATCTGAAGCCCTTCCATTCTTCCTTTGCTTACAGTTTGTAAGATCAAAAACTATTATCTTTGGAAAAGTTGAACTGAACTGAAGAAGGAATTTTTGGTGAAGACCCTCCAATCCGGTAATTGTCTGAGATTGCAAGCTTGTGTACCAGAAAAAAGATGGTCCTTGCAAGGCTCGCACGAAGGATCTGACTTTCACTACTTCTTGTAGTTCCAGAGTTCCCAACATAGTATCGCAACAAGACACGTAATGTGTCAAATACTGTTCAGGATCACCTGATCCATTGAAAATAGAGAATACAGGGTTCCCAAAACTTGATGGGGGAGGGATTTTATCTACCCATTCAGGGTAAGCTCTCTTTTATGGTTGAATTTGTGAACGCTTTCCATCCATAGCTTCCAACTGAGCTGTTAATGACTCAATAGTATTTATTAACTTTTGAGAAACATCCAGTTGAGCTTGGACCTGAATAGGTGCAATAGCTGGATCTGGTACAAATATGGTGGCTGGTACTAGAACTGATGGTAGCACTGCCAATTGTTGTTGCACATGACCTGTAGGATTAGACCTGTGAGGGTGTATTGGTAAAGGATGATATTATTGATCCATCTCAGTAGCCACAACAAATTCTCTTGGCTGACTAACTCTAGCACGCTTACGAGGAAGATTACGTTAATGTAGTTCTGTATTCAAAATCCTTAATTCCTTCATTTCTTCATCCTATTGTGCAAATATTTTATCTAGTGATAGTGATTGGCCTTCTCCATACGAAGGTTATGTAACCTGATTCTTTTTTCCCCCTTGTTAGCACCCTTTAGGAGAGGGGGAGGTAGGTTACTTGATGGAGTACCTAGATTCTAGGTAATACATTGATTTCCGGTACAAACACCTTCTTCGTTTGTGTCAGTGCATACAACATCTTGAACATGAACCTCTTCATTTGATCCCTCTGAGTGAGCCTCATCCGGTGGATCAGCAACAATGACATTCATGACATTAATTGATGCATAACACATCACATCCCTTCTATCAGCATTTATGTGATATTTTCTTCTACCATTCCCCTGACGAGACATTGCCTTTTGTTGATTTGATCTGTTAGGAACTTCTTGGAGAACCGTAATTTGGAGAGAATCTCTTAATAAATTGGCTCTTTGTTCCACTTGTGGATTCTTCCCCAATCGAGAGAAGACCGAATTTGGATGAGGAGGGGATTGATGATTGGAAAAAAACCCTAGTCTAGTGGACTGGGGCTGTTCCTTCTATTCCCTCTCAACTCCTCAAATCCTATTTGTTGATTCAGAGGGTTGGTTTAAAAGAGTCCTTTGTCCGGAAAGCTGGGGTGGCTCTTGACATGCTATATCTGAGACCTTATTGAAAGATATCCTGATCCTGCGGACATTGGTCAGGAAATTAGCTGGATGCATCAATTGAAATCCATTATTATCAATCGGTTTAAAAGACCGTTGGATGATTTTGGACACTTCTATCACTCGATGGTGTGCTTGCACCATACGAGAGGCCTGTTTAATATTCTTGTTTGCTTGATGTAGGAGTAATTCAACAACTTGTTCTCTGTATTCTTTATTTTGAGATGAAATTTTTGAAGCCTGTTCTTGGGAAAGATTTTTATTACAAACAAACCCCATTGATTGTGGCCAGCCACAGGCAATAACATTGCATGAGACCATTTTCGGCTGGCTTTGCTGACTGGAGAGCACAGTGAAATGTAGTGCTCCATGAACACCGCATCCTATGTCGTGAATACCAGATGGGGAATTAGCACTTAACTAGAACAATCTTCTTAGTGCGCCAAGGCCTAAACGTTGAAGGTCTCTCTACTGCTTTTCAGCCCTCAGATATCGAGAAACTGAGAGAGATTCCATGTTAATTATGGCATTTTAACCCTTCTATTATCTTAACATGATTTTCATATTCATCATTAGATAATAATTTCTTTTTCATCTGACAAAGATTTTTCCATATGTTAAGATGAATATCATGAATTCCATCTTCCATCAACATTTTTGGAATGTCATACTGATAGTCAGCTAGAGGCCAAAACATGACTGGCACTTCACCTTTCTTTAGTTCTTTTCTCATGTTCAGCATTTCCTCTTTATCATTTAATGAATATTCTTCTACCTGTTTAGACTAGAGATGGTTATTTCATGTTGCTTAGTTATATTCAACAAGACTGGTAGAGAATCCACTGATCAAACTAGAAGATGAATGACCTAGGGGTGGTTCGGAGAATGACCTACACCTCTAGCTATCTTCTGATTGAGAAAGTATTTCACCTACTGAAGGTGAAGCATCAGAAATGACTGGCTTTACTTTTGAAAGTGCCTCAAAATAAGAGGGTTTTCTCATCACTACATTGTCTGTTGGAGAATTTTCCAAGAAATGTGAATCACTACAGCTGAGAAGACTTTCAGAGCGAAATTCATCATCCTGGGGATGACCACCATGGTGGGTTTTAGAAAAAGATGAAACAATTTTCTCCATGATCTTCTGACCACACTGAGGGTTCCTGTGGCTCTCATATAAAGATGAAACTTCGAGATCCTCCTAATTTTCATGATGAAAGCCTTCATAAAGAAGTTTCTGATGCAGACCTTCAGAATTAATGTTCCCAATATTGGTAACTGAGAGAGAAGAATATTGAGTTGCAATAGATAGTTATCTGAGTGCATTAAGAACTCCAGCATCGAGTAAGGCCTTCTCATATATGGGCCTTTGATTTCTTGACTGTACTTGGCAGGTCTTCTTCTTAGATTCCTTCTTAATCAATTTGGAAGGTGTATGTGCCTGCTTAGGAGAAATGATCAGGTTAGGCTGATTATCTCTGCTCAAACAAGGTGTATGTAGCTGACTTGGTTGTCCATATGATATGGGGGAGTACACCCCACAACCCTCTTGGACTAGAACAGATGTCTGTGTCTATTCCGAAGTGAACTATTGATGTGTCACTCTACTGGTAAGATAAATTTATGTGTCTTTCCCTGAGATGCTGCTGAAGATGTTATAATATCCTGGCATGTATACAAAATATGAGTAGGGATTTGATTCTCCTCTTTCACCTTTGATAGAATATTCTTGGTGAATTCAGCTGCCGGAATGGGGATATACGTCCATTCCATGCTTGGAGAAGGTGTGGGTTCTTGATCCTGTCCTCCTTTTCTTGTCAATGAATCCGAATAGTACTCAAGTGTGGGGGTAGAGAATTAAGTCTACCTCCAGTTTGTCGCTGGAGCTTTCCGACTGACTTCTCCGAATGCTACCAAACGAGACTGTTGAAAAGCATGATCAATACTATCAGGTGTATGTGCCTGATGATTGCACTTTTCCAAACTTGGTTGATGAGATCCATCATATGTAGTCAGATGAGCCTGCTGACTAGCTGATGATTTATAAACAGGTGTATGTTCTCGTCTATAGTACCCTGCCGGAATTGCCTTACGGGATTGTCATGGTGCTTCCAGACGAATCTTCTGGACATCGCGATTAAAATGGATGGGTGAGTGTGCCCACTCGTTTCATGCCACCATGTTAGGTTGGTGGAATTTTCCGTAGATGGCAAGGATGAGAACCTGCTCACTGTTGACCAAATTTCATCTCTGGCGATTCGTCTTGCCTACTCGGGATCGAGGAACCTGAGCTGAATTCCTTGAGTTGATACCCTCATCATGTTGAGGGTGCACTACCACACGAGTCTGGTGGTGATTGTTGATGGGAGCCCTCAAGAAGGACTCCTGTCTCCTGGAATTAAGGCCTTGAGGGGCCTGCTCATTCTCCTCCCCAGAATATCAGAGTGAATGGTGATTGCCTTCCGGGGATAATGATCCGAAACGGTTAGAGAAGATGGTTGGACCCACCAGCTTCTTGATCGCTGGTCGTCACTGTCCAGATGAACAAGTTGAATAATTGACTTGGAGGGTTCTTCAGGCAGCCTCTAGAGTCGGAATAGTACAGTTTTGACGGTACTCCTTAACCAACACATTTGATACCCCACGTTGAAGACGATGAGTTGGTCATGTCTTCCACAGAGCAGATGATGATCCAGCAGGAGTAGCAGCAGTGGAATTCGCAGTAGAGGTTTTCACAGCAGAGGTATTCACAAATGTGAATTTAAGAAAAGCCATTCTCATAATGCAGAAGATATTGGAACAGAGTGACTGTTGGATATAACAATCATAATCAAGATAAGTTCAGCCGCTACATCTTTTGGATGAGCACATTTGTTATTTAATGTCTTGTAGGCCCTCTCATTTAGTTTTAATTTGGGGCCTAACAAATAAGTAAATCATCACTTTAATATGGTTAAAGATTCACGTCAGGTTCAAAATTTTTTGTTTCCTCTTGAATTGGGGATGACCTCATTGATTGAAGGTTCAAAAATTCCAATTAGTTTCTACAGTTTTGTTCGTAGAACCAGAAACATCCATTGATTCCATATCCATTTGGACCTACTTTCCAAAGGTAGGCACTCCTCATTTGTGGACTGATGAGGATTAGGAATTTGTATTGGTCGATAGTATGGGAGGTCAGACTCATCACAACTTTTTGAGGGGAATAATTTTCTACTCTGGGACTCTCTTTATAGATTTAAGTTATGTTTGTGAATCCTTATTACATTACCAATTATAAAATGAGCTTTCCTTTGGATCTGACAATCAATGATTGATATGTAGGAAATTTTTAGAATCTTTTATATGTATTCGAGGTTCTTCATCGATAAGGAATAATCTGTATTTGTTAGATTTTTCTAGTCAATGGTCTCCTTCAGTAAATAAATGTCTCTTGGTCATTATGATAACAATACTGGTTAATAACCCAGTTCATCTCTTTGAGGTACAGACTTTTTCTTTTTTCTTTTCCTTAAATTGTTTTTAAAAAAATATGGAAAATGCAGAATAATCCTAAATTTTGGGACTACATACTGTGTACTTTTCCACACGTCATGTACTTCTGGCCGTGTGGGGATGAGTACACAGGGCATGTAGCCATGTCGGTGAAAAAGGGTGTCGGAACAGACTACATGCCGTGTGGTGGTCCTTTACACACCATGTAGTCAGTCGGTAGGCCAAAACAGTAAGGCGGTGGAGCAGCTGCCAGCTGGGCGACAGTAAACCCCGTGTACTCAGGAGTACATTTGGTGTACTCATATCTCCATGTGAACAGTTCCACACTGGCAGGAAGCCGCCAGGTGAATAGTTAAATGAAGGGAGTACATGTTGTGTACTTTTTAAGTACATGTAGTGTACTTTGTTTTTTTGGCTTAAAATAGGTAGTAGCCTCCTCATTTGGAAGAGGAGGAATTTGAGCTGTTTTGGAGCAAAATAAGGAGGCCGAAACATTGAAGATCCTCCGAGTGTTTGTTTGGAATTGGTTTCCACCTCAGACGATCTCATTGGGACTGCACGGGTAAGCCCTCTCTTCTCCTAGCATGTTACTTACCAATTCTTCTCCTAACATAAGTTATTTACGTTTGAGTGTGTTTCGTTCTTCGTTATATCTACGCCGTTCTTGGGAATTTCTGGCCTCAGCGTCCGGGTATACCACTCGTTGACGTATAAGGTAGGTGGCTTGGTGTTTAGTTTTCCAACTAATGTGTGTTTTGTGCGTTTTTGGGCCACGAACCCATGTTGGGGTGTCGTGTGGCTATGTTCGTGGCTATATTAACTACCTAGAATTGTAAAGGTAATTGATTAATTTATAAAAATGCGGGTTGGGATCATTTCTTGGATCCGGAACCACCCCGGGGCAGTGTTCCACTGTTTAGCCGTTTGGCAAGGATACCTGAGGGTGTGCCTTAAATGTAGTAATTTTAGAATTTCCTTGAAAGGAATAGCTTGTTTACTACACTTTGACATGTTAGGTATGGCCTGGTAACCTGTTTGGACTGAGGGAGTTGTTGTGATTAGCCTGAGGGCACTGTGCTGTTTAGCCCGAGGGCAGTAGTTATTTCAGCCTGAGGGCAACTTCTTCCGTGCCTGAGGGAAGCTGATTCTGTGCCTGAGGGCGACACTACCTATGCCTGAGGAAAAACTCTGTTATACCTGAGGGTATATTTTTGTGTTGGATACTCTTTAACAGAGGACAGTAGTTTACATGTATGAGGACATTATCTGGTTTTTTAGAATATTCATTGTGGTGGTATTTTAAATTTAATGGATTAAATGAATAATAAAATGGAAATATAACTGGTAATTTGTTACTTTTGAGTGCTACTTACTTTATTGCATTTTACTACTGCACACTATTGATGCATGCTTACGCGCAGTTGGGCACGGGCCTTTGGTGGGTGCCTACTGAGATATATTTCTCACACCTTGTTTGGGTCACGCTTTTCAGCCCAAACAGATTACATTTATGCAGGTGTGGATAGGGGCAAGAGTTCCTATACAGGTACTTGACTATTGCTGAGGAGTAGGAGGGCATGGAACAAATCCTAGGCTCGCGATGCCGATGCCGGCTATTTTTCTTTGTTTTACTGTACTCTGCTATTGGATGTATTTTATTGATGTATAACATGTTCTGGATGTTTTCTTAGATCTTTAGATATGTAGAATCATCATTTACATTCTGTTGGTTATATTCAATGCTGTTGGTTATTTCAGTTGTGTATGGATTACTCCTTCTGCTGTTGATATATGTTTTATTCTGTATTCCGCTGTGCTACACTTTGACAAATGAGGTCATAGTTTCCCCACTATCAGACCTGGGCCCTCGCTTCTAGTCGACGGCCTCTGGCGTTTGGGGAAATGTGCATGAGGTCATGTGGCGAACCGGGTTCGGGGCTCCCGGAGCCAGGATGTTACAAAGTGGAATCAATGGAGAATCTTTTCTCTTAACTTACTATTTGGAGACTTAGTCAGAGATAGGATGAACGGTAGTTGGTAATAAGCTGTGTCCGAGCGTAGTTAACCTGTATACATTGAAAATCCAGTCTACCTTATATTTTTTTCATTATTTCAATTTTTCAAATTTTACAGTGGAAATGTTTTCACTTTGGGTGAGACACTTGGATTGTATTGATTATATTTTATATGTGGGTTCTATTTAGTTGTAACCCGATGAGATGAGGGTATTTCATCTCATACATCATTTTGTAACATGCTAGAATCACATGCCATGCATAGTTTCCATGCCATGTAAGAGCATTAGAAAATTGCATGATGTTGTGATAGTTGTTATGCTAGAATAGCATGATGTTGTGATAGCTACACTGATAAAATAACTGATTTTTGATAGGGTAATATTTGTGTGATTTGTTCATAGAATAGATGCCAAACATTGGTTTTTGGGGATTATGGGCCCCCATTGATCGAAATTTCGTGGATCATTGACTGTTTATTATGTCATAACACAGATAAGTTGTCAAACATTGATTCCTGGGGAGTATGGGCCCTCAAGTGTCGGAATATGACACTTAGGTGTTTTTTCGGTATTTTATGGGTTCCGGAGAAGTTTTTGAGGCATAATGTCCGGAAACCCAGTATACACGCCATGTAGTATTTTTACACACGCCGTGTATGAACTTCTGTTCGGGAAGAAAAATGAACTTTTTAAGTACAGGCCGTGTACTCTGTGTACACACCGTGTAGTCTCTTATCATGTCATAAACCGTGTGGGCGGTGACACGGGGTAGGGAAGGGCTTGGGTAAAACACGTCGTGTACCAGATATACATGCCGTGTAGTTTTGACCCGAGTCTGACCGTGTAACAAACAACACGGGTCGATGAACTCCTGTATAGAACACGTCGTGTCAATAATGAACATGCCATGTAGTGTGGCCTGGGGACTGGACCGTCTAACTAATAACATAGGGCGATGTCACCGTTCCATGAACATGCCATGTACCTTTGAGGACACACCCTGTAGTCTTGTCTGAGGAAAAACCGTGTGGACTTAGCCGGGTGGCTGGGGAAATGGGGTGATGCACACGCCGTGTGCGGGTGTAACACGCCGTGTAGTTTCAAGTTGAGTAGTTGGCCATGTCACAAGTGACATGGGAAGTTGGAAAATAACACCATACATTCCGTGTAGAATAAGTACAGACCATGTAGTTTTGTTTAATGAGAGTCGTGTGGCTTAGCCATGTCGAAGGACCCGAGAAGGGGAAGGGAAGTCAAGTACACACCATGTAGTTAGTATACACGCCGTGTAGCCTTGTTTTGAAAATTTTGAGATGTCTTCTCCCTCTTGATCCCTTTGTGGTTTATTCGATTCAGCCTTAATGATCTGGAATCTAAGGCGTACTTTTGACCATGTGCTGTCATTCCGCTTAGACGACCGTGCGTTGTTCTCCAGGAGAGCGGCGATGACTTTACTCTGGGGATGGTGGGCCATGAGCTACCAGTTGGTCCTCCGGCAGGGCCAGATGTGGCACAAGATGCTATACCGGACAAAGGCGCGGAGGCGCAGTACCGTGAAGACGTATTACGGTTCATTCAGACCATTCAGGGAGCACCGCAGGTTTCCACATCTATGGTCGTGCTGACGCATATTTTCTAGTAGCAGCATCCGCCTAAATTCATAGGGGATGGCGGACCACAGGCTGCAGAGTCTTGGATAGGGTTGATGCAGACTATTTTCGAGCATCTTGAGACACCTACAGGGAGGAGGGTCAAGCTCGCAACGTACATGCTGCGTGATTCCACCAAGAGGTGGTGGGATGTTACCACCCAGTCAGAACATCACAGGGATATGGCGTGGGAAGACTTTCAGGTAGTCTTTTATGGATTTTTCTTCCCAGAGATGCTGAGGGAAGATAGAGCTCGAGAGTTCATGAATCTTCAGAAGGGTGCTATGCGAGTGATGGACTATTCTGCTCATTTTACGGAGCTTCATCTCTTTGCACCCGTGATGGTGGGTGATGAGACGCTAAGAGCCAAACGTTTTGAGGATTGTCTTCGGTATGACAACCGAGCATTGGTGAATGTCTTCAGTTTGCCTACTATACATGCCATCATGAACCAGGCGCTGATTATGGAGAGGAACCTGTGGGAATCTAGTGGTGTGGGCTAGGGCGGTTCAGCAACAGTTACTAGTACTATTTCTACTGGCAAGAGGAAGAGACAGATTGACTTCTCACAGGACAGCAGTACCAGTTAGAGGAATGCTTTAGGTGACCATGTTATGTGCTACCAGTGTGGTAGAGAGGGGCACAAGAGGCCACAATGTCCACGTGACCCAGTGGAGTGATGAGCTTGCGGCAAGATGGGTCATCTGCAGCGCTTCTGCAGGCCATTTTTACTAGTGGCTAGTGAGAGGGGTTCGGTTCAGACTCTGTGTGCGGGAGCAAGACCAGTGGCTTCATACCAGTCAGGGAATTGGAATACATCAAGGCGTGTAGGTAGAGATTGTGTTCATGGACGTGGTATCTAGACAATAGGATCTCACAGGCAGCAGGGTGGGACAGCTCAGTGTAGCCAAGCTGTGTCACAGGCCCGCGACACTGGGCAGGCATATGCAGTGCAACAGACCCAGTAGGAGTAGGATCCCAGACCATCTACAGTCAGAGGTACTATTTTTGTAGCTTCTGTCTAATCTTCAGTACTTTTTGATATGGTTTCTATGCATAGTCTCATATCTGTACCTGTTGTGGAGAGCCTTGGGCTCTGTGTTTCTTCATCTTCTAATATTATGACGCTAGACACTTCGTTGGGGACTAGGACGGCTAGTGTGCGTCAGTGCAAGGAGTTCCCCCTTGAGGTTAGTGGGTGTCACTTTCTTTGGGACCGCTATGTCTGTGAGATAACAAGCTATGAAGTCATTCTCGGGATGGACCGGTTGGTTCCCTTTTGAGCCTTTGTAGACTGCTATCATCGCAGGTGGCACTTCACGTCACCAGAGGGCGGAGAGTTTTTATACAAGGGTGAGTGGGATGTTCAGGCGAGTCGAGCTGGACCAGAGCGTCGCGGGCGAGGTGGAGTCACAACCCAGATTGCGATCTTATATCTGGATGACCATGGGACTTGTCAGATGGATTTCCCTCCAGGGGTTGATCGTTTCATGGATGTCTTCCCGGACGACTTTTCAAGTCTACATCTAGAGCGTGAGGTGCATTTATCTATTGAGATTGTGCCAGGAGCAGCACCGGTGTACATTCCTCCTTATAGGATGGCTACACCTGAGTTATTGGAGCTCAAGAGGTAGTTAGAGGAGTTATAGGAAAATGGATATATCCGACCCAATACATCTCTGTGGGGATCACCAGTCCTTTTTGCAAAAAAAAAGGAGGATGGTACCCTCAGACATTGCGTGGATTATCGGAAGCTGATCTAATTGACGGTTAAGAACTGATATCCCTTACCGAGGATTGATGATCTTTTTGAGCATCTTTATGGAGCACAAGTGTTCTCGAAGATATACCTGAGATCAGGATATCATCAGCTGCGCGTGAGACCATATGATATACCTCTCACGGCTTTCAAGAGTAGGTGTGGTCTATATAAGTATACGGTTATGCCGTTCGGACACACGAACGTGCCTGTAGTTTACATGGATCTGATGAATCGCGTGTTCCATCCTTATCTGGATTCTTATGTGGTAGTATTCGTGGATGAGATGTTGGTGTACTCTCATACTCGACACGACCATGCCGCCCATCTTTAAATTGTATTGAGTACACCGAGGGAGCATCGGTTGTATGCTAAGTTCTAAAAGTTCCACTTTTGGATGGTCCTGATTCACTTCCTGGTTCATATCATCTCAGAGGCAAGAGTTTCAGTAGAACCAGAGAAGGTGAGAGAAGTAGTTTCTTAGGAGCAGCCTAAGAATGTGTTTGAGATACAGAGTTTCTTAGGGATGGCAGGTTACTACATGCATTTTATATAGGACATCTCAGGCTTAGAAGCGCCGTTGACAGGATTTACTAAGAAGGGTGTGAAGTTTTTATGGTCAGAAGCTTGCGAGACAGCTTTTCAGGACCTGAAGGGAAGATTAACATCAGCAGCAATCCTGATACTCTCAGAGAAGGGGAAGAGCTATACAGTTTACTGTGATTGATCAGGTATTGGTCTGGGAGCAGTGTTGATACAGGGAGATCGATTTGTTGCGTACGGGTCTCGGCAGTTAAAGCCACATGAGAGGAATTAACTGACGCATGATCTCGAGTTAGCTGTAGTTGTACATGCGTTGCGCTGTTCGAGACATTATTTATTGGGGGAGCATTTGTTTGGTTTTCACTGACCACAAAAGCCTCAAGTATATCTTTACTCAGCGTGACTTGAATCTGAGGTAGTGAAGGTGGGTCGAATACCTTCAGTCCTTAGATTTTGAGCTTGCCTATACACCTGGTAAAGGTAATGCAGTAGCTGATGCACTGAGTAGGAAGAATCAGATACAGGTGGTGCAGGAGTCCAGTAGTGAGTGGAAGCTCACAACTTTGTTCTATGAAATGCTTCTGGAGGTGAACAACAGTCAGGGAAAGACTTATCTTTCTTCATTAGCTATAACTTCTGCCCTCCTGGATAGAGTGAGGATGAGGCAGCTATCTGATTCAGAAGTCCTAGTTCTACGTGAGTCGGTGGAAAGTGAGGACCCTCCTCCTGGATGGATGATAGGTGATGATGAAGTTTTGCGTTTCCATGGATGAGTATTGGTTCCAGGGGATATACGCGAGGAGCTGATGAGAGAGTTTCATGCTTCAGTTTGGGCGGTTCATCCCGGGGTTACCAAGATGTACTGTCACTTGAGACACCAGTACTGGTGGCCGGGTAGGAAGAGAGATGTAGCTGGTTTTGATACGAGGTGTTCCATCTGTCAGCAGGTGAAGGCGGAGCATCAGATTCCAGCTGGGATGATACTGCAGTTACCCATTCCAGAGTGGAAGTGGGAAAATGTCGCGATGGATTTTGTGACTGGTTATCTGAGGTCACCTTGTGGAAATGACGTTTTGTGGGTTGTTGTGGACAGACTCATGAAGTTGGCTCACTTTTTTCGATCAAGGAGACCTTTAGTGTTGACGAGCTCAGAAGGCTGTATATCTGAGAGATCGTATGTCTTCATGGTGTCCCTAGTTCTATCATTTCGGATAAGGTCGCCCGCTTTATGTCTCATTTCTGGCAGAGTTTTTAGAGGGCACTGGGTACACAGGTGGTTCTGATCAGAGCATACCACCCTCAGACTGATGGCCAGACAGAGCGTATGATTCATGTGCTAGAGAACATGTTGATGCATACGTCCTGGACTTTGGGGGCTCTTGGGAGAAGCATATCCCCATAGTTGTGTTTTCCTATAACAATAGATTTCATGTGACTATTGAGATGGCGCCATACGAGGCTTTATATGGTAGGTCGTGCCGATCACCTTTGTGCTTGTTAGAGGCAGGTGAGGCAGCTTTGCTGGGACCACGTCTTGTACAGGCAACTGCTGAGCAGGTCCATTTGATTCAGAACAAGATGGATACCACATAGTCTCATCAGAAGTTATATGTTTATTGTCGCAGATAACCTTTGGAGTTCGTGGTTGGGGATCAGGTTTTTCTACGTGTTTCACTGAGGCTGGGACACAAGCAGATCAGGAGACAGGGTGAACTTTCACCGCGATATGAGGGGCCATTTGAGATTCTGGAAAGGGTCGGGCTGGTTGCTTATCGGTTGCCATTACCGCAGCGGTACCGAGCCATGCATGACGTCTTCCACGTATCTCAGTTGTGTCTCTATCATTCATACCCATCAGAAGTATTTTATCCCGAAGAGGTTGACCTAGAGGCAGATGCATCCTTTGTGGAGCATCCAATTCGTATCATTGACAGGAGTACAAAGGTTCTCTGAGTCTAGTCAGTTCCTCTCGTACGGGTGCTATTGCAGCATGGCTGAGTGCAGGAAAAGACCTGGGAGCGGGAGGCCAACGTACGTGCTCAGTGGCTAGAGTTGTTCACGAATATATTTTCTCCACCCTTAAAAGGGAAATTTAGGGACGAATTGCTATAATGGGGGAAGTTTGTAAGAACCAGGTTCTTCTCTTTGAGGTACAGACTTCTTCTTTTCTCTTTTCCTTAAAGTGTTTTTTATAAAATATGGAAAATGGGGAATAATCCTAAATTTTGGAACTACACGCCATGTACTTTTCCACACGTCGTGTACTTCTGGCCGTGTAGGGATGAGTACACATGGCGTATAGCCATGTCGGCGACAAAGGGTGTAGGAACTGACTACACACCATGTATGGTCCTTTATACACCATGTAGACAGTCGGCATGCCTAAACAGGAAGGCGGTGGAGTAGTCACCAGCTGGGCGACAGTACACACCGTGTACTCATGAGTACATGCCCTGTACTCATGTCGGTAAGTGAATAGTTCCACGCTGGCGGGAAGCCTCCATGTGAACAGTTAAATAAAGGGAGTACACGCCGTTTACTTTGGAAGTACATGTTGTGTACTTTGTTTTTTCGTCTTAAAAAAGGAATTGGCCTCCTCATTTTCTAGGGGAGGCATTTGAGCCATTTTGGAGCCAAAGGAGGAGGCCTGACCTTTGAAGATCGACCGGGTGTTCGTTTGGAAATGGTTTCCACCTCAGACCATCTCGTTTGGACCGCACGGGTAAGCCCTCTCTTCTCCGAGCGTGTTGCTTATAAATTATTCTCCTAATGTATTTTATTTATGTTTGAGTGGGTTTCATTCTTCGTCAGATCTACGCCATTCTTGGGTGTTTCTGGAGTTGGCGTCCGGGTATACCACTCGTTGGCGTATAAGGTAGGTGTCTTGGTGTTTAGTTTTCCAACTACTGTGTGTTTTGTGCATTTTTTGGCCACGAACCCATGTTGGGGTGTCGTGTGGCTGAGGTCGTGGCTATATTAACTACCTAGAACTATAATGCTAATTGATTAATTTGTAAAAATGCTGGTTGGGATCATTTCTTGGATCTGGAACCACCCTAGGGGTGTGTTCCACTATTTAGAAGTTTGGCCAGGATACCCGAGGGTATGCCTTAAATGTAGTAATTATAGAATTTCCTTGAGAGTAATTTCTTGTTTACTGCATTTTGACATGTTTGGTAGGGCCCAATTACCTGTTTTTCCTGAGGGGGATATTGCGATTAGCCTGAGGGCATTGTGCTATTTAGCCCGAGGGTAGTAGTTATTTCATCCTGAGGGAAACTTATTCCATGCCTTAGGGTAGTTGATTCTATGCCTGAGGGCGACACTACCTATGCCTGAGGTCAAACTCTGTTATTCCTGAGGGTAGATTCTTATGTTGGATACTCTTTACCTGAGTGTAGGAGTTTACATGTCTGAGTACATTAGCTGGTTATTTAGAATATTCACTGTGGTGGTATTTGAAATTTAATGGATTATATGGATAATAAAATGGAAATGTAACTAGAAATTAGTTACTTTTGAGTGCTTCTTACTTTATTGCATTTTACTACTGCACACTACTGATGCATGCTTACACGCAGTTGGGCACGGGCCTTTGGTGGGTGCCTACAGAGATATATTTCTCACACCCTATTTGGGTCATGCTTTTCGGCCCAAACAGATTACATTTCTATAGGTGTGGATAGGGGAAGGAGTCCCTATACATGTACTTGACTGTTGCTGAGGAGTAGGAGGGAATAGGACCAAGCCTAGGCTCGCGATACCTCTGCCAGCTATTTTTCTTTGTTTTTCTGTACTCTGCTTTTGGTTGTACTGTATTAATGTATAACATGTTATGGATATTTTCATAGAACTATAGACATGTAGCATCATCATTTACATACTGTTGGTTATATTCAATGTTGTTGGTTATTTCAGTTGTGTATGGTTTACAGCTTCCACTGTTGATGTATGTTTTATTCTGTATTCCACTGCGCTATACATTGACAAATGAGGGCATAGTTTCCCCACAATCAGACCTGGGCCCTCGCTGCTAGTCGGCAGCCTCTAGAGTTTGGGGAAATGCACTTGAGGTCATGTGGCGAACCGGGTTCGGGGCACCCATTCAGTGGCACCTGGAGCTGGGACGTTACATGGCACTTGAAGTTTATTGTCATTAAGAAGGGCATGGATTATTTCATAGTTGGGATCGTACCCGATGATGGGCTACCTACGTATCCTTTGTTTTGGAAAAGGTATCAGAACCCACGTACTTTGTGTAAGGGAGTATGATTTTTATGCATGATTGATGGATCAAATAAAGATTTCATGATTACTTTTACACTCTAAGCTCACGTGAGTCAAGCTCGGTGTGAGAAACAAGAGGTATTGGTGAAACCAGAAAATTATGCCATGAGAGCTGCAATGATGTGGGTCTTATGTATGTATGACTGCCCAAAACAGATGAGGATTAAGATTTAATTCCAGGATGAAATCTAGGAACAAGGTCCATAAAGGTATATGTACATCATCAAGATTTGGGTACTATAACTTGGGGCTTACTCCTGAGGAAGATGCCCAAATTAGGAGGGGACTCATGATTGGGTTTTACTCCTGAGAAGGAAGCCCAGATCAAAAAGTAAATTAGGACTAGTTAAGAAAAATTAAGACTGGGGCATACTCCTGAGAACGAATCCCAAGTTAAGGGACATGGGGCTTACTCCTAAGGAGTATGACCATATTTGTAGACTTTTATATTGGGGCTTACTCTTGAGGAGGATTCCCATATTTGGGACCTTTAAGACTAGGACATACTCCTGAGAAGGAAGCCCAGGTAAAGGGAATTATGACTAGGGCTTACTCCTAAAAATGAGGCCCAAATTAATTAGGAATTGGGGATTAATCCTGAGAAGGATGCCCATATTTACGATTGGGGATTATTCAAGAGAAGGAAGCCCAGGTTAAGAGAATTATTGTTTGGGCTTACTCCTTAGGAGGATGCCCTTATTAATGAAAATTTGGACTGCGTCTTACTCCTAAGGAGGATGCCCAAATTAATGATTCTCTCATCTTAGAGGATGAGGTTTAATGAATGAACTCTCTATGTTTAGTGATATAAAGATGTGTAAATAACTATTTTTTGAGAGATGTTCCATGGAATTCCTTTCCGATAAAAGGTCAATCATGAAAACATTCCATAAATGGTTTTTAAGAGTGTCTTGAAGACTGAATCTTGAATAGAAAAGGTGTAATTTAATAAGAGAGGTGAAATGGGTAGGAAGGGAAACCAAAAAAAGAAGGGCGCACAAGTCCTGGGGGGTCGCACAAGTACTGAATGATTGCACAAGTCTTGGTCACACAAGTATACTTGCGTGACACATATATACTTGGGTGATCCTTGACAATATCCTTTAGAATTATCCTTAGGTACTTCCAGAAGAGTGGCACGCAAATTTCAATGAGTAGGTTAGGAGGGGCGCAAGTTTGTCCATTTCCATTAAGGGTAAAACACATAGGCACGCAAGTGATAGTGAATTTTAACACTTAGACCTTATTCCCCTTGTTTAGACCTCCCATTCTAGGTAAATAATTACCTTAGAAGTGTTCGGAAGACTTGAAGAAGAGACTTGGGCGTTCAAAGATATGTATCTGAATTCTGAAAAAAAATACTCTCCAAATGGGGGGCCCACCGGGGGTATTTATAGGCTGGAGAAGACCCTGGGAGATTTTCAAAGAGGGCACGCAAGTCGCATGCGCGACCATTTGGGCGGCGCGCAAGTATACTTGTGCGACCATGCTGGAACTTGGACGACCTATGGGCAATGTTCTCCTTGTTCATCCCTTTCTCTGTTTTTGTTGTTTATTCAAAGGATAAATCTTCCTTGTTTGATGTATTTCCATTTTCATTTCATTTAGACTCTATGACAAAAAAGGAGCGTCAACATATGATTTTGTAGAAAAATATCGAATTCACCACACAAAAGAATTTAGAGGTCCCTACATTGAACACAACCACAAAAAGATGAAACGCTCACACTTTTTCAAGAGTAGGTTGATTTGGTTGATCTATTCGAAATCTACTACTTTTCCATTAAGAATATTACAACTGAAAACTTGTTCTTTCTTAGGATAGGTGGCTTCAACTTCCCGGATTCACTTTGTTTTTTTCATTTGTAGAAATATAAATATTTTATTTTTTTAGATTTTAGGGCTTGGAAGGTAAAAAATGGTTTGGTTTAAGAAAAACTATATGGAAATTGAAGGGTAAGGTATTCTAAAGCTTCCTAGTAGGTGATGTCATATCATTTTTTCTTATGGCTTTTACATGGGGTAATTTTAAAATACTTTTTATAACACACTGCACAAATTAATTTAAGATAAAATAAATTAACTGAAATATATAGAAAAATGATAATATTAAAAACAAAATATATTTAAATTAATAAGAAAATAAATTTAACATATATAAATCATAATAAAATAAAATAAAATAAAATACAAAAAATTAAAAAAAATTAATATGGAATGAAATGAAATATTATTAACATTTATTTAAAAATTAAATAAAACAGACTCTCACTTAATAAAAACAAAACTATCTGTGGGATGTGTGTTAGTTAAAATATAATATAATTAATGTTGAGTGTTAGAAAATTATAATGATATATCATTTTTTAGAACATGAACTCTTAAAAAATGATGCCTAATATCATTATGTTTATTTCTTGAATGACATATAGGATATTTTGAAATATTTTTAACTGTGTATTATCACATAAAATATGAATACTATTAAAATATAGTCCAAAATCTATTTGTTTGTTTCTCATCCAAAAAACTTGTGCACAAACCAACACACATATACATATTATTCTTTGGTTGTTGATAGAAAAACATAGTGTTGTTTCCTACTTGAACATGATACTAATAATTTTCGTAAAAAGTGACAGGTTCATGTGCTACATTTTCAATCTTATCTACAACCTCAAAAATCACAACCTGAAATTGATATTAAATTAAAATCATATTATTTTAGATAAAAATAGACTGAAAAATAGTTCCTTTTATGTATCAAATAATATTTTTAACAACAATAATTTGAGATTCTTTAGGATTTGTTTTAATTCTAGCACATAAACATACATGAAACATATTATATGTTCTGATTGCAGTAAGATATAATAAACTAACAGTTTTACCTATATATAACATATTGTCTACTGGTTTTCAGCTTCAACCAAATCATGTCTTATATTATTACGCATGGTATTTTTATATGTCTTGTTATTATCAAGACCACATATTTATAATAAATAAATAATATAATTACATTAGTTTAGCACATTTCCAAAAAAATTTAATAAATTTTATTTCCAAAAATGAAATTTTATTCTCCCATTATACTCATTTCGAATTCTTTTTACAAGAGTTCTAAAAATTCATTAAAAAGTTTTTCATTAGTCGAACCAAAAATAAAATAATCACCATATATTTGATAAAATAAACTGTTAGATCAAATGGTTTTATTAAAAATATTTTGATCTTCCAATAAAATAGTATAACCATTTTTAAAAGAAAACAACATAATCATTCATACCATCTTCTAGGTTCTTCGTTAAGGCTATAGAGTGATACAGTATGTTTAAAAATAGAATCAGGTATTTGAGAATTTTTAAAACTAGAAGGTTGTCGAACATAAACTTCTTCTATTAAAAAACCATTTAAAATGGAATCTTTAACATTCATATGATATAATTTAATGTTCCTATGAGATTAATAAGCTAAAAGGATTCAAATTTATTCTAATATTTCCACATTGAAAAGGTTTTATCATTATATATACCATCTTCCTGATTATATATGTTATCTAATATTATAGAATTATTTATAGTTATAACCCCTTGATCATATTGTCTGTCTAAAGATCCATTTTTACTATATAACTGGATAATTTTACTGTCATTATACTATTTATCCTCCTTTATTCCTTTTCAATTGGTTATTCTTATATTTCATTAATAACATACAAATCTCAACTTCTAAGGCTAATTCAAAAGATTTAGGTTCTAGTTGAGGTAAAAAGGAAAATAATTTAAATAGGTTTCCTACATTTCTTCTAGTTCTTATTAGTATGTCTAGATATCGTATAACTATTTTTAAAGGATGATTTTTAGGGTTCATGATTTTAAAGGTTAAATTTTTTTGGGTTATTAGGATAATGTACTTTTGAACTAGACAGAATTTTATATATATTATTTTTAAAATCATTTTTCTCGTTTTCAAGTCTCATGTTGTTAGAGAAGTCAGTAATTTCATAAGTTTGATATTTATATTTACAAAAGGGTTAGTTTCATAAAACATCACATAAACTAATTCTTCAAAAATCACTGAAATATTATTAATAAATCAATAGGTTTTATAGGTAATAAAATATCCGATAAAAATATTCATTTATTAGTTTCTGGATTGAACATAACAATAATAGCCTTAGTGTTCTGGATATACACGTTGCATACAAAAACTAAAAGTAATTTTGTAACATCCCAAGTAATTAATGAATAATATATTTATTATCTATGTCTATTTATTAATTCGATAGTGTTTTAAGAGGCTTCAAATGAGAATAAATCTAATCTTAAGCATAGAATATTCTAATATTTTTAAAAGATTGTTTTACTACCGTTTGATGGAGAACCTTTGTTAAATTTAACATTGGAAAATTTTATAAGCTCTATTTTTCAAAATAAACTTATTCATTATTATGGGGACATTGAAATTTACTTTGGATAAATTTTTGGTATTTTTCTGACAATGTTCATTTTTTAATGAATAGTGAAAAATATTACATTTTACTTCAAAACTGCTTTTTCATCTAATTTAATTATATGGATATATTATTTTTATAATTGGTTTTAAAGTGTAATCAGAATAAATTTTTACCATTTTGTCCCATGGAGTTCATTAGAATTAGTTTCACTTTGAAATTGGTCATAAAAAATTGTCCAACTTTTGATAGAAATTTATTCTAAAAAACTTGATATCTGTTTTGACAACGAGAATTATTTTTAAATTAATTATTGAAATTTTTGTGTTTTTAATTTCGTAAAATGGATTCTATATTTGTAATCAGAATGTCCAAATTTTGTAATTAAGACTCTTGTTATTGGACAATATGAATAGTAACGACAGTAATTCCCTATAATTATCGTGGTTAATTATTAATCGGGTAGTTAAGGGTAGTAAAATAATACCATAATAATTAAAAATGACCCCAAAATGTTTCCTAATGTTACTGGTTGTGTCATGGACAACCATGGGATTCCTTGTTCCAATCTTAAGGACCCCATGGAATCACTTTTGGGTGATAGTGACTTTTTATCATTTTATTTTTAAAGAAAGTTAAATATAACAAAGTATGTAACACCTAAGTAAAACAATTTTAGTTTTGTATGTGTAAATGATAACTTAGACTATAAATAATCATTGGAAATATAAAAATCTTTCCTACATCATAGTATATTTTTATATTTTTATACATTAAATAAATTAATTTATTTATGAAACCATGATGATACATCGATTACCTCATTAATGAACGATTTAAATAAAATGAAAAGATAATGAAAAATATAAGACTTACACTTTTCAAAAACCTATTGGTTGAGTATATTTCGAACCCTTATCACCTTATCCTTGAAATATATTCATGTGGGCCCTTTAAAGTTAGATACTCATTTTAATATAAAGTTACATTTCTTGACTTTCCAAGAGTGCCCCTCCTCCCTCTTATAAAAGGCCCCCACCTCTACCTCCTTACCCACACCTCTCAAGCCATTGGCTCAGCCAATATCTTCTCATTTTATCTATCCAAATCCTTCTCTGCATCCTAGAAGCCTTACTTTAGGCATAAAGCTCTTCAAGAAACCCTTTTGGTTCAAACCTAGAAGAGTTACCTGATTTAAAGTTAATGTCTTCACTTGTGTTCTTTTGTTTTATTTTTCTTCTCCAATCACCTAAACTCTTATTATTACTGTCTTTTGTAACACACCAGTATATTAAATATAATAGGTTGTTTTTATGAGACGTATTCGAGATACACTTACTCACACCTCCATCTAATTGTTAAAGAACATAATGTTTCTGTGGATGGAAATTGTCTACCTCACGAAACGATGATTGTTCAATATTATTTTAACAGCTTTAATGGAGTCCATTAATATGACACTATATTTTTATATGATATATATTATGTTTATGTTTTCCTTATGATTCTGTATTTTTCATTTATGGGATACCTTTATGGTTTCCATTATGGGTAAACGCGATGTCTTCATTTTAGGAGGTGCGGACTACCGCCCCATCAATGTGATTTTATTAGTTAATGCCATATGTGGGATATATAAAGGATGGATTTTATGATATTATATATGATATTATACTAGAATTATAATATACCTTTATATCATTATGAATTCATTCCATTAAATACAAAATATAAATGAAGGTTGCGTTCATACGTACATACGGCTTACCATCTACATGAATGATGCATTTCATTTCTTAACTCTAAATGTTATGTAATATTATAAATGCATGTATATAATTGATATATATGATATATATGATATCTAAATCATGAATATAATTCTATATATAATGGATATTAATCCACATGAACAACTTGTAATTATAAGGAGTTTATTTTGGCTCAAGTACCAATGATCGACAAAATGACCGTTATGAAAATAAATAACTACATAGTTTTCATAACATGGTAAATAGTGATATAAAATGAATAGTGAACTTGAAAAGAGTTTTTAAGAAAGTAGAAATTAACTCATGTTTATTATTCTGGAGATTAAAGAACGATCGAGTTAGGTCGGACACTAGGTAAGGGACTTCATCTGAATCTCATTTAATTGAGGCATATTTTGTCTTATACATAACTTTATTTTATATGGTGTATAGACCCCTTTGATTTTTACTCAAAATGAATCTTTTTATACGAAGAATTTTTAGTAAACAACAAAAGGAATGCTTTGTCTTACGAATGCGGCGACAACGACTACTCCGCCACTGTGACCATTATTTGAGTTTCGGCTTCCTCGACAAGCCATAACATTTTTAATGAAAAATAAATACCATGTTTTACTTTTATTTTATATTGATATTGAAAATGGTTTTGATAATGTTGTTATTTTATCAATGTGTTTTTGATATCTTTTGATTGAAATGTGGAAATGTTATGTTTCCTTTACGCATGTTTTATGTGATACGATTATGTTATGGTTCTTGGGCATTGTTTATGAAGACGGTTGGTTCTGTGATAAACTAAGGCCAGATGAGAACGATATAGCTCTCCAATGCATTGGGTAACGCGAAGGGTTTAAATGCTAAGGTTTCTCTGAAGAGATTTAGGAAATATACTATGATGGGTATTACAAACGTAACCATGAGGATTACTACCTACGTAAGAATGTTATGAATGCCTCAAGTTACCTTTATGTCATATGATTTCTAATGGTTATTCATGATTTGATGAATTATGTTAAAGTGCTTATGTTTTATGAGTAAAGTATGATTTCATTGATTCTTAAGTATATATGGACTAATGTTTTCATTTTGTATTTTTATATACTGTGCTGACCTTTTTATGCTCATCCCATGTTTTTGAAATGTTTTTCACAGGTCAAGGGAAAGGTACATGATGTGATGATAGTGTCAAGGAAGTGTCATGAAAGAATCCATGTTTTGTTTTTAATATGTTTCCTTTGATGGGAAAAGTGGATATTGTCTTTAATGTTACCACTTTGTTTAAATGTAGAATGTAATGCATGATTTATAATATAATTCTCAAAAACTCAAACCCTAAAAATATCCTCAATGTGTAATCTTATAATAACTCAAGATTAAGTAATGTTTAAGGTTGGGTCCTTATAGTTGGTGTCATAGGTCGGTTTAGATAACTTTAGGAGTTATAATTCTATTAAATGATTATCCAAAAATATTTTTTTATGGTCAAATTGAAATGATATAGAATTTGAAGATTACAATGTTGCTTCATCTAAGACATGTTTGTTCAAAATGGTTTTCCGTAGAGGAAACAATGAAGCAGTGCTAGGAAGGAATAAATAAGGCAATGACCTTTCGAATCAGCATCTGGAGATGGTCGGAATTGGAACTGAATAGTTTTTTGCAGTAATGGCGCAATTGACTCAAGCAATAAATGGTGGTGGTATCCATGCACGAGATCAGCCAGATCAACAGTATAAGAACATGTCAGTGGTGGAACATTTCATGAGGCAACATACCCCATCATTCAGAGGATCATCTGACCCTGTTCTAGGTGAAGGGTGGATTAAATCACTGGAGAAGATTTTTGATGTCATGGGGTGTTTGGAAAATCAAAGGGTTAGTCTTGATGTTTACCATTTTGCGGGTGAAGCAGATCAGTTGTGGTCGATGGTTAAAAATATCAGGGACACTGATGAGATTGATGCCCTCGACTGGGATGAATTCAAAGTTATGTTTCTTGAGAAGTATTTTCCTAAGTCTGTTCGACTTAGGATTGAAATACAATTCTTGGAATTGAGGCAAGAGGATAACTCAGTGGCAGCTTATGAACAGAGCTTTACTCGATTGGAAAGGTATTCTCCAAATTATATCCGAGACCTTGATAATAAAATCAATTGTTTTTACTCTAGATTAAAGCAAAAAATATCTAAGGGCTTTAGCTTCTCGTGAGTTCAAGAGTTATGAAATGATTTTTCGATGTGCTGAGATGGTGGAAATGGAGGTTTCCAATGATCAAGTGTTCTAAAAAAACCAACAGAAGAAGAGACCGAGGTGGAAGATGAAAGCGAATAATTATTCAAAAAGGTCTAATGGTAAGAAAACTAAGTTTCCATTTTGTGATAAATGTGTTAAAAGGCATGCTGGGGAATGTATTCTGAATTCTGTAATGTGCTACCGATGTGGTAAGATGGGATATAAGGCTCGTGATTGCACTGAAAAAGATCAGGGTGATGGTAAGACCAAATTTGATTTACAGTTAGTGAAATGTTTCAGGTGCAATGAGATGGGTCATTATGAAAACGAGTGTTTGAAAAAGAGCTCAAATTATGGGAAGCAGTCAGAATAGAATAAAAAAGGAGTGGAGAAATCCTTTGTAACTACTTCCGTAGATGTTAGGCCACCAAATGAAGTGGTATTAGGTACTTTGTTTATTTTCTCAGATTATGCTAATGTGTTGTTTGATTCGGGGTCTATACATTCTTTCATCTTGGAAATATTTTCTAGTAAATTAGGCATTCCATCTCATGAAATGACTCATGACCTTGTGGTAAAAACACCTGGGGGAAATGTTGAGGCAAAAAATATTTATAAGAATCTTCCTATCCTTATCCGCGAAAAGAACCTACTTGCAAACCTTATTGTTTTACCTCTAGTGGAGTTTGATGTTATCCTGGTTATGGATTGGCTCTCTGTTTACCATGCTAAGATTGATTGTAGATCTAAAGAAGTTCTTTTCAGAAAGACTTTCAGTTTTTGTAAAAGAATGAACCCTTAATATTGATAACAAATCAAGAGGTTGAGAAACTAGTAAAATATGTAAATGAATATTACCTTGAACATATTGTTGAAAACAAAGGAATCGTTCAGGTTAATGATGTGCTAGTGGTAAATGAGTATCAAGATGAGTTTCCTGGAATAATATCAGACCGGGAAGTTGAATTTACTATTGACTTAGTTCCTAATGCTAAGACAATTTCAAAACCCCCTTATCGAATGGCTCAAATTGAACATTAAGAGTTGAAGGAGAAATTGCACGATTTACTAGAGAAAGGTTTCATTCGACCTAGAACATCACCATGGGGTGCTCCTATCTTATTTGTTAAAAAGAAAGATGGTTCTATGAGACTTTTCATTGATTATAGAGCCTTGAATAACATCACTGTTAAGAAAAAAATATCCTTTTCCTCATATAAATGATTTGTTTGATCAGCTCTAGGGAGCTTAGTATTTTTCAAAGATGGACTTGAGGTCGTGTTACCATCTGTTGAAAGTAAAAGAAGCAGACGTTCCGAAGACTGCGTTTCATTCAAGATATGGTCATTATGAATTTTTAGTAATGCTTTTTGGGCTAACCAATGCACCTGATTTATTCATGGACCTTATGAATATAATTTTCCATCAGTTCATGGATAAATTTGTGGTTGTTTTCATTGATGATATTTTGGTTTTTTCTAAAATTAAAGAAGAGCATGAATGTAATTTAAGGGTTATTTTTCAAACCATAAAAGAAAAGAAATTGTACGGGAAATTCAACAATTGTGAGTTCTGGTTGCAACAATTTTTTTCCCTTGGTCACATTATTTCTAAAGATGGGATAAGTATTGATCCTGTAAAAACAAAGGTTTTTGAAGAATGGAAAAGACCCAAAAATGTGACTAAGATTCATAGTTTTCATGGTTTGGTAGGCTATTACCAAAGGATTGTTAGAATTTTTTTACATTTATCTAGTCCAATGATTATGCTAACTCGGAAGGGTGTTATGTTTATCTGGACCAAAGAATGTGATGATTGTTTTCAGGAATTGAAAAGAAGATTGGTGAATGCTCCAATTTTGGAACTACCATCCATGAATGGTGAGTTTTTTATCAACAGTGATGCTTCATTGAAAGGAAATGGTTGCGTCCCAATGCAGAATGATCAGGTAATTGCTTATGCTTCACGTCAGTTGAAAACTCATGAGGTAAATTACCCTACACATGAGTTGGAATTAGTTGCTATTGGTTTCGCTTTAAAAATATTGAGGCATCATTTGTATTGTGTAAAGTGTGAAATATATACTAATAAAAAATTATTAAATTATATATTCACTAAAAATGAATTGAACATGAGATAGAGTAGATGTCTAGAATTAATCAAGGATTATTATTGTACAATTCATTACCATCTAGGAAAAGAAAATAAAGTGGTTGATTCTTTGAATCGAAAAAGTAATTCTTCATTAACCAAGTTATATTTGGAACGTGATCCTTTGGTCAAGGATTTGATGAACTTTGGCATATAAGTTATTGGTGCAGGATGTTCATCTATTTTGTTTCGGGTATCAGTGAAATATTCTCTATCATATAGAATTAGGAAAGCACAGAAGCAAGATAGTGAGTTGCAGAAAAAGGTTGAGCTGGTTCAGAAGGGTAAGTTTCCTGAATTCAACATTGATAATGATTGTGTTTTTAGATTTGGGAAGAGATTTTGTGTGTCGTGTGATTCAAAATTGAAGAGAGAGTTGTTATGTGAAGCTCTAAGTTCTCCGTTTTCAGTTCATCCAGGCAGTACTAAGATGTATAGAGATCATCAGGAGTATTACTGGTGGGATGGAATGAAAAAAGATATTGCTGATTTTACTTTGATGTTTTTGAATTTTAAACAGGTTAAAGAAGAGAGGAGGTTACCAAAAGGGATTCTTCATCCATTACCAGTACCAGAGTGGAAGTGGGAGAATATATCAATGGACTTCGTTGTGGGGTTGCCAAAGACACCTCGAGGTAATAATGTAATCTGTGTTATTTTTGATCGCTTGACTAAATCTGCTCAAATCCATGCTATACGAGATAATTTTTCTCTAGATTAAATTTCTCATTTTTATCTTAATGAGATAGTCAGGTTACATGGAGTTCCCCTCTCCATTGTATCTGATCGTGATCCTAGGTTTACTTCTAACTTTTGTAAAGGGCTTCAGATGATGTTGGGTACTGAATTAAATTTTAGTATAGATTTTATCCTCAATTAGATGGGTAGTCAGAACGAACTATTCAAACATTTGGAGGATATGCTACGTGCTTTTTGGATAGATTATCAAGGATGTTGGGACCAATATCATTCTGTGGTTGAGTTTTCATATAATAACAGTTTTCATTCTAGTATACAGATGGCACAATTTGAGGCATTATATGGGAAGCAGTGTTGAACTCCATCATTTGGGGATTAGTGGGTGAAAGGATGTTGATGGGACCATAATTGGTAGAATAATTGGATGAAAGAGTTCAGCTGATACCGAAACACTTGAGAATATCTCAGAGTAGGTAGAAAAGTTATGCGGACAACAGGAGGAAAGATATCTCTTTTGAAGTAGGTGATCATGTCTTCCTCAAAGTTTCACCATGGAAAAGTTTGATGTGATTTGGTAAGAAAGGAAAGTTTAATACAAGGATCATTGGACCATATGAAATTCTGGAGAGAGTTGGATCAGTTGCATACCGAGTAGCTTTACCTCCGAGTTTATCTCAGGTAGACAATGTTTTTCATGTTTCAATGTTAAGGATGTACATGCCAGATCAATCTCATTTTTTGATTTCAGAGGTAGTTCAGTTGGAAGAGAACATATATTATGAGGAACAACCGGTCCAGATTCTGGACCATATGGAGAAATTGTTATGGAATAAGGTGGTTCATCATGTAATGTTTTTTTTGAAAAAACAACATGATTGAAGAGGCAAGATGGGAATCTAAAAATGTAATGAGAGATAACTACCCCCACTTATTCGATAACTAAATAAATTTTTGGGACACAATTTTATAAAGGGGGGAAGGATGTAACATCCTAAGTAAGTAATGAGTAATATATTTTCTTATCTATGTCTATTTATTAATTATATAGTGTTTTAAGAGGATTAAAATGTGAATAAATCCAATATTAAGCATAGAATTCTCTAATATTTTTAAAAGATTATTTTTCCGACTTTTGATGGCGAACCATTTTTAAATATATCTTTTTACAATTTTATAATCTCTATTGGTCAAAATAAACTCATTCTTTAGTATTGGGACATTGAAATTTACATTGGACAAATTGTTGGTATTTTTTTTTGACAATGTTCATTTTTTAATGAATAGTGAAAAATAATTCATTTTTCTTCAAAACTGCTTTTTCATCTAATTTAATTATATGTGTAGTTTATCTATATAATTATTTTTAAAGTGTAATTAGAATATACTATTACCATTTAATCCAATGGTGGTAATTATAATAAGTATCACTTTGAAATTGGACATAATCAATTGTCAAATTTGTTATAGAAATTGTTTCTAAAAAACCCGCTATTTGTTTTTGACAATGGGAATTATTTTTAAATTAATTATTGCAATTTATGTTTTTGGAATTTGGTAAAATGGATTCCATATTTGGAATCCTATGTTCCAAATTTTTTAATTAATACTCTTTTGTTTTTGGACATTATGAATAGTAACGACGATAATTATCTTTAATTATCGTGATTAATTAGTAATCGGGTAGTTAAGAGTAATAAAATAATATGATAATAATAAAAAATGACCACAACATGTGTCCTAATGCTACT
Source organism: Viscum album (assembly GCA_963277665.1). NCBI lineage: Eukaryota > Viridiplantae > Streptophyta > Magnoliopsida > Santalales > Viscaceae > Viscum > Viscum album. The sequence goes on from OY728128.1 coordinate 1,752,320,714, forward strand.
AGTTGTTTCATGGATGACCATGGGATGCCTTGTTCCAAACATAGGGAACCCATAGAATCACTTTTGTTTGATAGTGACTTTATATCTTTTTATTTTTAAAGAAAGTTAAATATCACAAAGTATGTAACACCTAAGTAAAAAAAATTTAGTTTTTTCTGTGTAACTGTACTCATAGACTATAAATAATCATTGGAAAGATAAAAATATTTCCTAAATCATAGTATTTTTTTAATATAATTTAAACATTAAATAAATTAATTTAGTTATGACACCATGATGATGAAACTATTATCTCCTTAATGAACAATTTAATTAAAATTAAAAGATAATGTAAAACATAAGACTTAAACTTGTCAAAAACCTTTTGGATGAGTATATTTATAACCCTTATCACCTTATCCTTGAAATATATCAATTTGGGGCCTTTAAAATCCGAAAATCATTTTAATATAAAGTAACATTTCTTGATATTCCAAGAGTGCCCCTCCTCCCTCTTATAAAAGGCCCCCACCTCTACCTCCTTACTCACACCTCTCAAACAATTGCCTCAGCCAAGAACTGCTCATTTTATCTCTACACATTTCTATTTTCATTCAAGAAGCTTTACCTTAGGCAGAATGATCTTCAACAAACCCTTTTGGTTCAAACCAAGAGGAGTTACCCGATTTAAAGGTAACGTCTTCACTTGTGTTCTTTTGTTTTATTTTTCTTCTCCAACCCCCTAAACACTTTTTATTCCTTTATTTTGTAAAAAATACAGTATCTTAAATATACTAGGATTTTTTTATTATAATTATTCGAGCTAAACTTACACACACCTCTCTCGAATGGTTAATGAACATTCTGTTTCTATGGATGGCGAATGTCTGCCTCACGAAACGATGATTGTTCAATATTCTTTTAACACCTTCCATGGTGGCCATTAAGATGTAACTAATTTTAAATATTATATATATTATTTTTATTTTTTCCTTATGCTTTGGAATTTTTCATTTATGGAATACCATTATGGTTTCCATTTTGGGTAAACACGATATCTTCATTTTTGGAAGTGCGGACTACCGCCCCCTCAAAGTTATTTGATTCATTAATGTCGTATGTTGGACGTATAAAGGATGGAGTTAATGATATTATATATGATATTATACTTTAATTATAATATACCTTTATATCAGTATGAATTCATTCCATTAAATATGATATATAAATGAAGGTAGCGTTCATGCGTAAGTACAGCTTACCGTCTCCATGAACGGTGCATTTCATTTCCTACCTGTAAATATTATGTAATATTATAAATGCATGTATATAATGGATATATATTATTTATATGATATCTACATCATGAATATAATTCTGGATATAATGGATATTTTACCACATGAACAACTTGTAATTATAAGGAGTTTATTTTTGACTCAAGTACCAATGATCTACAAAACGACCGTTATTAACATAAATAATTACATAGTGTTCATAACATGGTAATAAGTGATATAAAAGGAATAATTAACTTCAAAAAGGTTCATAAGAAAGTATAAATTAACTAAAGTATATTTTTCATGTGATTAAAGAACGATCGAGTCAAGTCAAACACGAGGTAGGGGACTTCGTCTCAATCTCCTTTAATTGAGGCATATTTTGTTTTATACCCAACATTCTTTTATACGGTGTATAAAACCCTTTGAATTTTACTCAAAAAGAATCTTTTAATATGAATTGTTTTTACTAAATGACAAAATGAATTTTTTGTCTTATGTATGCGGTGACAAGACTACTCGGCCGTCGTGACCATTATTTGAGTTTTGGCTTCCTCTACAAGCCATAACTTTTTTTTGAATGAAAAATAAATACCATGTTTTAATCTTACATTATTTTGGTATTGAAAGTGGTTTTGATAATGTTTTTATTATATTAATGTGTTTTTTATATCTTGTGATTGAAATGTAGAAATTTTATGTTTTCCTTTATGCATGTTTTATGTGATACAATTATGTTATGGTTTTTGGGCATTGTTTATGAAGATGGGTGGTTCTGTGATAAACTAACGGCGGGTGAGCCCGATATAGCTCTCCAGTGAATTGTGTAATGCGAAGGGGTTAAACACTAAGGTTTATCAGAAGAGATTTAGGGAATATATTGTGATGGGTATTCCAAACGTAACCATGAGAGTTAGTCCCTATGTAAGAATGTTATGAATGATTCAATTTACCTTTAAGTCTTATTATTTCTATGGGTTATTCATGATTTGATGAATTATGTTAATGTGCTTATGTTTTATGAGTAAAGCATGATTTCATTGATTCTTAATTATACATGGACTAATGTTTTCATTCCGTATTTTTATATACCTTACTGAGCTTTTATGCTCATCCCATGTTTTTAAAAAAAATTTCATAGGTCAAGGGAAAGGTACATGATTTGATGATAGTGTCAAGGAAGTGTCCTGAAAGAATCCATGTTTTGTTTTAAATATGTTTCCTTTGATGGGAAAATTGGATATTGTCTTTAATGTAACCCCCTTGTTTAGATGTGGAATGTAATGCATAATTTATGATCTAATTTACAAGAAATCAAAACCTCAAATGATCCTCAATATGTAATATTGTAATAACTAAATATTAAGAAAATTTTAAGGCTGGGGCCTTATAACATTACATTAGGATTTTGGTTATTCCAATGTTCATACGGTGTATTTTTTAAAATAGGCTTTATTAAAACTCTATTTATGATATAGAAGTATGTGCTTACAACTTTTGTACATAATCTGACAGGAAGATTGTATGCATTCAATATAGTCCTAACCCACTCTTAAATAGTTCAATTTCTTGTTTCAACAATTCCGTTTTTAAGGTGTTTGTTGTGTAGGGAAGGTGTGTTGAATATCCATATTTGAACAAAAATAATTGAGTACATATTTATCAAATTTTCCACCATGATCACTTCATAATTAAATAATATAAAACCATTATCATTTTGAATAATTTTAAAGAAAAATTCAAAAATAGTAAAACCGTAACTTTTGAGTTTTATAAAATATACCCATGTAAATCTACAGTAACCATAAACTAAAATATATACATATAATTTTTCAACAAAAATTTGAACTCTTTTGGGTCCAAACAGATCCATGTGGTTAACTTCTATAGGATTTGATGTAGCAATTTTGTTAATATATTTGAAGGAAGGTTTATATATATTGCTAATTTGGAGTGCCTGAAATAATTTTTCACCATAACATTTAAAATTACGTAATTTAGAATCTTGGTATTTCTTAGAAAAGATATGTAAAGAATAAATATTAAACTTAAAAAGTCTTTTATTCCATATTCACAACTCAATTATCTCAGAAGATAAATAATACACTTTCTTTTTACGCAAGGAATTTAAATCCAAATTTTAAAAATTATTAGTTCTAGTTGGTATAAACATATGTAATTAATCTTTAAATTAATAGTAAGACATTTTATAGAAGTCAAAATAATATTCATCATCACATAGTTGAGAGATACTTATCAGGTTGTGTAGCATTCCTTGTATATATAATACTTGGTTGATTGAGACAGTTTTTTTAATCGCCCACTGTTCCAAGTCCAATTATCTTTCTATTATAATTATCACCAATGGATACTAGACCACTATCTATATGAGTCAATGTATTGATGTTTTATGGGTTTCCACTCATATGTCTAGAGTATCTACTTTCCATACACCATATTGATTTTCTTTTTAGGTGACATGTTTCCTGCTATGAAAATTTAGAAAAATGTTTTTTTTTTGTACCCGTATCCTCTTGGGACCAGAATTGATAGCTACATTTTATTTGGGAATCTAGATCTGTTTTGATTTCCCATAACTCAATTAATTTACATTAGGAAAATTTTATAAATAAAATATAATTTAATTCCATTTATTTTAGGATTTCTCAAGTATGATATGTTTTTTATATGTCTTTCTATTCCAAAAAATGTCAAATAACCATATTTTAGTTTCGAAGATAATAATTCTTATATATATATATATCATTTACACCTTTACTTATTATACCAAATCATTCATTTTAAATGAAATTATTACCAAGAATTTCATTTATAATATTTTATCCATTTTTAAATAAGAGAGCAAAACTTTTTTAAGTTTTTTACTTTGTCTTAAAATAATTTAATTTTATTTCATGATCATCATTATATGTGATAGATGAGATAACATATTCAATTAACTCCCCATTTTTATTAGGTAAGGTATCTATTTATCTTAAAATAGAATTGCGAATAATAATTAAAGATGTTTATTTATTTAATTAAGAGTCATATTTTTCATATAGGATTGTGTAGTGGGAAGAAAATTTATTATTTTAATAATTTGAATTAGGATGAAAATTAGATTATTAAATGTTTTGTACCTCGTCATCAATAAAAAAATATTTTCTCTTAGATTTCATTAATTATTTTCTGAATGAAAATTAGATGAGCTGCTGAAGTCTTCAGAAAGACTCAAAGTAGCCTTCCTTTTTATTTTTCTTTTGTGATCATAATCAACATTTTTCTGAGTTTTCTTTTCAAACGTTCTCTTTTCACCTTTTAGATAAGGATAATCCAGTCATGTATGTCCATGTTTCCAACATTCATAGCATTTTACTTCTCTTGAGTTGTTATCATCCTTTTGGAAAGGCTATATGAATCTTATTATATTCATATAAAACTTACTAATCTTTTTGTCTAATTTAGCGACTTTTATTTCAGAATCAGATGTATCTGAGTTCTTCTATTCTCGGACTTCATGAATTATACTTATAGTTTGATTCTAAGATGATACCTTTAAAGAATTATTATTGTTTTTCACTAAGACATTATGATCCATAGATTCAACTTTCATTTCAGAATCATAAATCATTAGTTTCCCAATTAATTCTCCCACTATTAGATTTTTTTATTGGAGTTTATTAAAGAACTCCAACTGATATACCATTCTATTTAGTAGGTAGTACACTCAATAATTTAAAATATAGATCTTTGAGATTGATTGGATCACCTATGGTTGTAATATTAATGATAATATTTGTAAGCCTTCAATTAAGCTAAGTGATACTCTCTCCATAAATCATTCTAAATGTGTCAAATTTCAGCTATGTTGTTTCATACCTCACATATTATACATTATCTATTATTTCATAGGAAACTGAAATGGGTTGGAATAATTAGCAAGTAATAGGGCATGGAAATACATGATTTTATTAATTTTGTCTAAAAACATAGCAAATAAAATTCATTGATTTAGAATTTTTGTCATAGTCAGCCTCTGTAGTGGAAGTCCATGTTTCATGATTTTAAGGAATTTTGTACGGAGTAATGATATTTGAGTAGAGTTTAATTCCAAAATTCATCAAATAGATAATCATCTGTGATATCTAGAATCCATAATATTCAATATTTAAATAAGGAGCACAAACCATTTAAATTCATTATCATTGATTAGTCATATCCATCTTTCTATAGACCTTATAATTTTACACTTTTATAGATTATTTAAAAATCACTCCTCTGATACAAATTGTTATGTCATAATTTAAAAATACACAAAACAGTGGGGGTTGATTTATGTAATTTTAAAATCATACCCAATTAATTCTTCTGATGTCAATTTTAGATCATGATGATAATAAGTTTTTTTCTTCTATATGAAAGTATGAGTAGTGGATAAAAAAAATACAAAACATGACTTTTTTATAGTAGTTCGATTCAAAATGATTCCTTAGTACACACTATCAATTACTATTTCTATGAGCTTGGTGAATTTCAATAGTCAGGTCCTCATATCATATGACCAATCAAAAACTGAGTGCAAGGAGTTGGCACTTGTACAAATAAGGATAAAAATAGGGCCTTCTTGTTCATCTATAAAGAACCTAATATCCACAACTTTGATCAAGAAATTGATACACCACCATAAATGATTATGAGCAGTTGAAACTCTCAATAAAAAGATCTTGATTTAATAGTGATTCTATAGAAATTCCCAGTTGTTACAACAACTGATAGTAGATGAATCTTCTTCTTCAAAAATCAATTTCTTCAAGAAAGAGTAGTTCCAAAGCAATCTGGTTGCAATAAATCTTTACATAAAAGCAACAACTGTTAGAAGAAGATGACTTACAACAAATATGATATAAAAAATCATTATCTATTCAAAGTGTATACTCTTCTATAGATAACATAGTCTAAACAATTTTTGTATTATATATATAGAAGATCATTACAAGAATGTAGTTTCTATAACTATATGTGTCACTTATTCATTGAATCATACACACACACAAACAAATATATATTTATATGTATATTTATATATTGAAAAAATACACCTATAAAATATAATATATACGATATCCTTTTTTTAATTCCATATACATTAAAATCACTAAATAGATTTTCAGAATTCAAATTCATAAAAATAGCTTAGAGTATTTGTAACATCCCTTAAGAATAAGAGTGAATTTTTCCAGAGAATATGATTCATTAAATAAATTGTAAAAATATTTTAATCCATTGAGAATGATATTTATATTTGTCTGATATTCCACAATGACCATTTCACAAAACATTGATAAAATCATAAATTCAAATATCCTCTATTGGAAATTCAAACATAAGGTTACTTTATTGAATGTAAAAATAAAAAATGAATGGTTCAACTACGTAGCGTTTATTTTCTGAATATAGGGTTGACCACCTTCAATTGATCCCAATTGTAAGGTTTATGATCCATATGTTTTCTTCACAAACATACAGTTCCATACCAACATAGGGTTCTTTAATCATACATTATATATTTTTGAAATGTAACGTTCCATCCAAATTAAAGGTTCATTACCTATACATTTCATTCAATATAGGGTTGATTAACCAAGCGAGCTGATCATTCAATATAAGGATTAATATAAACGTATTGTTTGTTCCTTAAATTACATTCTTCAATGTAGGGTACGGATAACATTTTCAGAATATGACAAACAGTGTTTCTAGAATGCTCTTTAGATAGTTTCGAACACATTAATGAATATTCCTCACAAATAAAAAGTTTGAATATAATTCAAAAAAAATAATTATAAAGAATATCATTTTCCAAGATTAATATAAAATAAATATTATTCATAAAACAATAAACAATATTTTGCGAGTATCATAATCAACATGATTTATAGAGAATTGTTGAGATGATACATTACAAACACCATCTAACATTAGAGTGACACCCTCCTATAGCATTAGAGGAAGGGTCATCTACCATATATGTGGAACCCTCCCTTTGGATAATTGAATGGTTATTCTATCTACAAAGTGTAACCCTCTTATTTTCCATTGTATGGGTCCTCTAGAAAGAGATTAGGTACCCTCAATTTCAAGGATCAGTAGAATAGTTTGGCTCGACAAATATACATTTTAGAAAAAATATGCAAGATAGAAATAATCATTGAAGAACCTCCTATAACTTTTTGAGGATTTCTTTTTTTGTGATAGCATGTGATATAAAGATTCCATTTAACATTAATTTTTTTTAATATGGTCATATAAATATACCTATATTGTTGTGATTAATTTATATATTTCTATGGGTTGAGAATTTTACTTTAATAATGATTCTTATTTCCCCCCTTTAGCTTTCAAGGAGTCCTAATGGGTGTTTATATATTAACGTAAACATCAGTTTTCATTTACCTTTTGTGTATTATGCAGGCTATGGACAAGTCATCTTCGATTTTAGAGTATCATAGGGATATCATAACTCATTGGACCATGCACGGTGGTTGGGGATATGGGAGATAGAGTAGGGATATCTCAACAGTAATATTTTCCAAATAATTTATGGTTAGGACATAATTCTAGTTGGGAATTTATTTTTACCTTCACATTTCGTATTATTCAATCACAATATTATATTATATAGAGGGTATAACATGCATGGTTGTTACTATGGATGTAATAATCTTTTATATTTATTTAATTGAATTTTATCAGAGACATGGTCAGGTGTGTGTGTGTAGGTATATTTGGAGAAGGTATCCCATATAAGTTATTCCTTTTCTACATTTTTCATCCCTTATCCTATGGAGAAGGGATTGTGGCTGTCGCATGCTAATATTCTGTTGACTAGGTGGTCTTTGGTTAGTTGGGCCGTGAAATTGATAATGTTTTACTTAAAAAATTTATTATACTTATTTTTTATTCCTTTGGTTAGGGATTATGGATGTCGCATGCTGATAATCCTTAAAAAACATTTTGAAAATATTTTGTTTCATCATCTAATTCTTCATTTCAGTATTTTCTTAAATCTAATTTAGTAGATTCATTTTTAGAATCACAATCCAAATTTGACAAAGTCATTAAGAATAGGGTTTATTATTCCATTTCAGAACATAATTATCCACTTTAATATAAATATTCCGTAGATGTTTTTCAGCTATAAGGATGATATCCTCATTTTCCATCACATTATTATTTCTCACTTTATTTAACCTCATAAATTTAAGATTAATATGTGATTTTATCTTGAATTCATTACAATTTACATCTAAAAATAAATTATATATAACAAAAACATTTTGCGTATTTCAATGACTATTACTTGGATAATCTATTTTATATCTTCTTGTGTATCCCATATTTCATTTAAATACACCATTGGAAACATTTTCCACTTTATCACTATCATTTCCATATTAATTTGATTTTTATGACTATGAAGCAACATTCAGAGATTTAAATGGAATTCATTTCTTATTAGTGTTTTCTTAGTCAACAATATTCTAATGTTCTAATCCATATTTCAATATAATACCAAATAGTTCATCTTGAGAATATTCATTATAATTCATTCTCTAGTTTATAACAATCCTTTTGGCATGTCATCTCTTAGACAATTACCTAAGAACTATTTTATCAATAATAAAATTATCTAATTTTTATCTTAAATAAATAATTCTATTTATGATAGTAGTAAATCATTGATATTTTTTATAATCTATTTCTTCTTCACCCTTTTTTAAATCATTATATTTAGCTCTATAAACCCCATGTTTTTTTCCTTTTAATTTATCAGTTATATATTGAGTATCATGAAATATTATTTAAACATCATTCATTTTCCCTCATATTTGATATTTTCCCTAGACATTTCATTATGGTATATAGTTATAAATAAAAGTATATACAAATCTTTTCAATGAAATATTTAATTTTTTATGATCTGATACCAATTTTATATCATAGATATGAGAATAATATGATAATAAATGGGAGGTGGGGTTGAATTAACCAGATAATTTTTTATAAATTAAATCATAAGAGTTAAGATTAGTAAGTAGTGATAATTTAAATAATGTTAATTTTGAATTTTTCTAGTAGTTTCGAACCAAATGATCATATGTCCTCTATTAACACTCACATCCTTAGAGTATTGTACCAAATATAATGTGTATTAGAATTTTAAGGGGAGTCACATCCCATAACAACTACTGTATTCACACCTGAAGTATCAACCTAATTAATCATATAATTTTATACTGAGAGGAACAAAATAAAAAATCAATAAATTATATAAAATAGAGTCAAAAATCCAAGAACTACCTCTTTAGGAGATGTATAACCTCACACAAGGACATGATTTATAATGAAAATTAATTAACAAAAAATTATGCACAAAAAAGATAAAAATAATGTAACACCATAGAAACCATAATTCAAAAAAATAAATATGTGTATGTCAAGGAAGCTCAGATCTCACGTTGAATGTTTTTTGAATGTCATATAAGGATGTATAAACCAAAATTACTCTAGTATTTGTAAAAAATAAATTGTACAGTGAGGCATTCAATTTTTTCATGTCACACTAATCATGTCACCTTGTCCAGGTCATTCATAATCGAAACATTGTTTTCATTTTTTAAAAATATGTTTATAGAGTTTTCATCATTAAAATAATATTCCAAAAAAAGTACCCCATGAAAAAAACAAAAAAATATACATTTCAGTTACTCATATACAATGAAACAATTTCACAGATGAAACCGACAAATATCTTTAGAGTTTTTTGATTAAAATTTAATAGAAGAAAATTGATATTATATAAAAAAACTATACAACATATTTCATTAATATAATAGATGAGAAAATAATAAAATGTATCCTTAAATAGTCAAAAAAATTATTTCTCAGTCAAAATTAAATAATTTTTATAATTTATATATAATCATTCATATTAAATCATAAAAAATACAAAGTAAATTCATATAATTAATTTACTACTGTATGTTTACAAAACACATCGTTGTTAATTACATTCCTGTAATTCAACGTAAAAAACATCCAATTTAGTTTTAATATAATAAAAAAATAAAATAAATAATTTTAGAACATATAAATTTATAAAAGTTGTTAATATTAAACTTTTGGTAATTAAAATATAAAACATTAAAAAAATAAAAAACATATTTCAAAAATAATTCATATGGAATTCGTGTATAATAAGGTTAAAAAATATAGGTTAATTTTCCATGAATGGTTCAAAATAATAATGTATGTTTCCATCCTATGTAAAAAAATATAATTTGTTTCCTCTCACAAGGATGGGGCACCCCCATAAGGATCATACATTCAGTTCATCATGATTAGGATCTCATGAGGTTACATTTTTATGGTCTAGGATACCGATGAAAATGATTATAGAGACTTTAATAACAATAATAAATACCTTGTTAAGGTAGATACAATTTAACAAAAGGTTTAGACACACCGACCGTTAGGTTGAGACATATATTTATATTGATTATACATGCAACCATAAGGTTTAGACTTATAACCATGTTGGAAATGAAAACTATTAATAAATTCTAAGAAGAATATAATCTGATTCCTTTAATGTATGAGTCCATAATAAACTAATATTGATGTTAAATTTTATTCAAAATTAGTTTACACAAAACATAACAAACATTAATAAAAATAAACAAAATCAATCAATAATTAAATATGATTATTTTATTTTAAAAGAAGTACATATTGAAATTATTTTTCACTCATGTTATATGGATTAAAATAATATTTTATTAATTATACAAAAATAATTAATTTTAGTGGAAGGGAGTAACTCATAAAAAATGATTAGACAACAGACCACTAAATAGAATCCCTCTTATGAATGTATCCATGGGTTGTTGAATCCGTCTTTGTATAAGACAGATCATTCTTCTCTCTATTGTATGCCAGTTCCTCAAATATAAAATTTATATGAATAAGATATATATGAGATGAGGTAGTTTTAGTGAGGAATGAATGAAAATGTATGAATCCATTATCACATGGCAGTAGGCTTTGTAAATACCCTCATGATTCTTCTTAATAGTTATACATTTACTCATGCATTTTATCACAAGGGAAATTATATTGATCAGTTCATGAAACTATTACATGAATGAAAAAAATATACCTTTTGATCTAATGAATCTGATATTAATGATAGATTACATGAGATTGATACACTAGAGTGATAACTATTATCATTCATCCAACAAAAAAATTGATGATAGTGAAATGCACACCATTCTATAAAACATGAAAAAGTGTAATTTAAAACTTGCATGGGTAGTAGCATTATGATATGGACTGATCTAGCCTTATGAATATCCATAGGTTTTATCATGTCTATAATCATTACGATATATAATTAATCATAGAATATGACATAGCTATGATGCATCATATAAAATGATTCTTTAATTAATATATCTTTTGAAAAAAGACTTGTAAAATAAATGATATATACCATAAAATAATATGACATAGATGAAAAACATATTCAAGATGATTACACTAAAATCATACATCACACCGTCAATGGTGAAATATTTTTATTTAAATAAAAAGCCTGATTAATGAAAATTCAAACACAATTGAATGTATACTTGTCACATACTTCATTTATACAATGAACATAATAATCATATTTTTTATTATATTAAAAATACTGAATCTAGAAATAATTTTGTCACTAGACAGATCCATATGAAGATTAAAAAAATCTACTGATTAAAAAATAGATAAAATTATTCTGGTTTAAATGAATAATTCACTCACTACTAATAATTTTACTTGCTACATATACAGAATATCATGATATTAATTTAAAGACAACTAATTATAAAAATAATCAGTAATAAATATAATTCCCAATATTTTTTAAATAACCATAACATTCAATCTCATCACCCACTTCGTACTAGACACCCCACTACAACATCCTCTCATCCCCTTCCGCAACCTCTTCACCCAACACCACCATAACCCTTCACCCCCAATAATAATCCCACCTCCAATGTTCCTCAGCACATTCTATAAAACTGAGAGGACCGGTAAGGGATGTATTGAACATTGATATGGGTGGTGAATTAGAGTAGTTATCCGTTAATAAAACATACAGTTATCCATTTTCTCTTTGCATCTATAACTATTTGGGTTTTCATTTTAATGTTTTCTATTTATCACATTAGATAATACATGAAACACATAAAAACAGACACACACACATAAATATGAAATAAAATATATAGAGTTAAATAATCAATAATATTATCTAATATATGGTGAGAACTAGAAAAAACCATGATCACATGTCCCAGTAGGAATAATGATATGAGAAAAAATGAGTAGCAGGTTTCCTATAGCTCCTATAACAACACTTTAATAGGAATTTACAAATTAATGGGATAGATTTAAAAAAAGTTTTGTATATAAATTTTTTCTACAAATATTGACTTTACAAGTTACCAGTGTGATGCTTGTGTCTTCTCTATCTTCTACATCACAGTTTCTAGAATGTAATTCAGTTTATATTGTATTCCATGCTATAAAAAATAGATTCTTCATCTTCAAAGTAGTGAATAATAATTCTAATACTTCCCTCCCTTTAAACTAGAAACTAAATATGATGCTATGAACCCTTCTTCCCCAATTTGAGTGAAACAGCAAAATAACATATTATTATCTTCTTCTCCTGCTCTAGATATAAGTCACTCCTTTTTCTATTTGAAAAAAAATATTAAAAATGCTATAACATCGAAATTATTATTCTCATTCTTCAGGGTACATAAATGTAACTTGAATACTCTATCTATTATTTTATAGACATAGGTTTAGAGTTTTGGAATTCTATATCAGAAATGTTTGTAATAATTTTCTTTGACATGAAATAATATGTATCTAAATAAAATCATCATATATTCCTTTCTCCTTCTACTACAATTATGAATTGTCATAAACTATTACACACATTCAAAATCCCCAATGATTCATACATCTTTTCTTCACAACATGGAATCACCTTTCCCTTCATTTTATTCCACAAATTTAATATATATTAAAATTTATTCCATGTATTTATGGAGAATTAATTCTAAGTCAAAATGATGTTTACTTCTTATTGTAATGAATTTTGATAGATCTTATTTCTATTATTAGTTTTTATCATGATTAAATAAACAATGGTATTTGAATTATAATGTATAGATTATCATTTCAAAATATAGTATCATCCTATCAGTAGATAAATCATATTTTTAATCCATTAAAATAACTCATACACAATATACAGTGACTCATATATAGTACACACATATGAATCTCACACTATTCTCACATGAAGGCTCACACATATACAAATATGTGGTTTACATTGGAACATATAATGAGATCCTTATTCAAACCTGAACTATCATTGTATAGAGCCACTCACATAGAAATGTGTCTATGAATACATTTAGATGTAATTATATTACATTGATATTTTCATTGAATTATTTAATTCTCCTCCCAATATCTATGTGTCGGCTTCATTCAATAGACTACTAATGTCTATATCATTCGATGGATCTTCCACTAATATCTTGTAATCATTTAAAAAAACCATCTTTAAATGAAAATCTAAATTATTTAATGAGCATATATAAACATACATTGTACTTAAGTGCACATAATATGATGATGATATTAGGTACCATTTTTAGATGATATACACCTATGTTCATCCATAGTTATGTATTCCCATATTTGGTACATTAGATTCTCCTCCATATGTGCCTGATGACTTAGTGATTTTCTCTGAACCCGCACTTGATTTATGGTGGTGAAATTATAGTTGAAAACATATTTAATGTCATAAAAAAATTTGATAATTATTTGTACAAAACGTATTATTGTGGAAGAATATGTACACACAATTATTTTTACTCAGATAATATATGGATTTTCACAAGGAAAAAAATACAATTTTTTATTCCCACAGCTAATGATCAACATGGATTATATATTCTCAATAATCCACAAAACCACCCAATGGGATTGAAAAATTCCCTTATGACTGTTGAGGCTCCTTTCGTCACAGAGTCTAACCCCTGAATAAAAGAAATACCATGAGCTCCAAAGTAATTCAACCTTTGTAAAATTATCAAAAATTGAAAAAGGAAGGAATATGAAGAACATTCTACAAGGGTCATGCAAGTTCTATAATGGCCGCACAAGTACACTTGTGCACCGCAATGGTTTCTCAAGTACACTTGTGTGCCCTAAGTGATAACCACCCGAGGTCTTCTCCAGCCTATAAATACCCCAGGTGGGAACCCCATAAAAGGGAGGAATTTTTGCAGAATTCAGATTTTAGAGCTCTGAACGCCCATGTCTCTTCTTCAGGTCTTCCGAACACTTATAAGGTAATTCTTTACCTATAATGAAAGGTATATAAAATTGGAGTAAGGTCTATGTTTAGAAATCACTAACACTTTCACGCCTAAAGTGTTTTACCCTTTTGGGAAATAAACATACTTGCACGCCACCCTACTTCCTCACAAAAACTGGCACGCCTCTCTTCTGGAAGTACCTCAGGATAATGATAAAGGCATTGGTCAAGGATCCCCAAGTATTACCATGATGGTTTACAAACATGCAAGTACCCATGTGTCGCGCATGTATACATGCGCGACCAGGACATGCGCGCCCAGGCAGTACCTGCGCGCTTTCCAGGACTTGCGCGCCCCTGCGTTTTTGGGTTCCCTTCTTTCCCATTTCACCCCTCTTATGCCATTAGACCTCTCTTATTCAAGATTGAGTCTTCAAGACACTCTTAAAATCCATTTATGGCATGATTTCTTGATTTGACTTCATTATTAGAAAGGAATTCTATGGAATATCTCTCAAAACCTAGTTATTTACACATCTTTATGTCACTAAAGATTGAGATTTCATTCATTCAACCTCATCCTTTAAGATGAGAGAACTCATTAAACTAGGCCTCCTTTTCATGAATAAGCCCCGGTCATAATGCTTAACTTGGGACACCTTTTCAGGAATAATCCCCAGTCATAATTCTGAACTAGGGCCTTCTTTTCAAGAATAATCCCCAGTCATAATTCTCAACATGGGCCTCCTGTTCAGGAATAAGCCCCAGTCATAATTCTTAACCTAAGCCTCCTTTTCAAGAATAAGCCCCCGTCATAATTCTTAACTTGGGCCTCCTTTTCAGGAATAAGCCCCAGTCATAATTCCAAAATATGGGAATCCTCCTTAAGAGTAAGTACCATGTCCTCTAATTTTTCAAATCCGTTAACCTGAATCCTAATCCTCATTTATCTTGGTAGTCATAAACACATAAGCCCCACAACATTGCATATTTTGTGGCACAATTGTCTGGTTTCACCAATACCGCTTGTTTCTCACACCGAGCATGACTCACGTGAGCTTAGAGTGTAGAAGTAATCATGACTTCTTTCTTTGAGCCATAAATCATGCATAAGCATCATACTCCCTTACTCGAACTACGTGGGTTCTGATTCCTTTTCTAAACAAAGGATACGTAGGTATCCAATCTGCAGGTTCGATCCCAACTCTGAAATAATCCATGTCCTTTTGAATGACAATAAACATCAAGTCCCCCACTAAGTGGCTTTAAAACCAGCATGGTCATCATAATGACCAAGAGACTTCTATATAAATGTGTTGAAGGATACCATTGACCAAGAATATCTAATAAATAATGATGATTCTCTATCGATGAAGAACCACAAATACATATAAAAGATTCTATGAATTTCTTACACATCAATCATTGAATTTCAGACTAAAGGAAAGATCATTTTATACTTGGTAATGTAATAAGGATTCACGAACATAACTTAAATCTATAAAGAGTGTCCCAGAGTAGACAATAATTCCCCTAAAAATGGTGTGATGAGTCCAACCTCCCATCCTCTCGACCAATGCGAATTCCTAAGCCTCATCAGTCCACAAACTAATGAGTTCCTACCTTTGGAATGTTGGTCCAAATGGATGTGGAATCATTGGATGTTTCTGGTTCTATAAACAAACCCATTTGAAACCAATTGGAATGTTTAAACCTTGAATCAAGGAGGTCATCCCCAAATTATGAGGGAAACAAAAAATGGTGAACCCAACATGAATCCTTAACCATGTTAAAATGATGTTTTACCTATTTGTTAGGACCCTATTTAAAACTCAATGAGAGGGCCAACAAAAACAATCATTGACATATGTGCTCATCTAAAAGATGTAGTAGCTGATTTTATCTTAATTATTTCTGTTATATCAAACATGCACTCTTTTCCATGATCTTCTGCATTTCTAGAATGGCTCCTCTCAAATTCACACCTGTGAATACTGCTGCAACAAATGCCACAGCTGCTACTCCTGCTGGATCGTCATCCGCTCAAAGGATGACATCACATACTCAGCATCTTCAACGCTGGGTATCAAATGCGCTGGTAAAGGAGTACCATCAACACGGTACCATTCCAACTATGGAGGCTACCCGAAAAGCCCTCCAAGTGAACAACTCACACCGGTCGTCCGAATAACGACGACCAGTGATCAAGAAGCAGGCGGTGCTAACCACTGTCTCCAACCGTTTCGGGTTGTTATCCCCGGAACGAAATCACCATTCACTCCCATATTTTGGGGAGGTGAATGGGAAGGTCCCTCATGGCCTTAATTCAAAGAAGCAGGAGTCCTTACTAAGGGCACCTATCAATAATCGTCTCCAGACTCTTGCGGTAGTGCGCCCTCAACATGATGAGGGTACCAACTCCAGGTGTTCGATTCAGGTTCCTCGAACCCGAGCAGGAAAGACGAACCGCCAGAGGTGGAATCCTATCAACAGTGAGCAGGTTCTCATCTCTTCCATATCCGGAGAAGTCCACCAACCTAGCTTGGTTTCAAGCAACGAGCGGGCACATACACCTGCCCGTTTTAATTCCGCTATCCAGCTGACTCGTCTAGGGGCATCACATCAATCCCTCCAGGCAATTCCGTCGGAGTACTATAGGCAGGAACATACACCTGTATATATATCACCAGCTAGTCAGTAGGATCATCTGACTACATATGATGGAGCTCATCAACCATGTTCGGTGAAGTGAAATCAGCAAGAACATACACCTTCTAGTATTAATCATGCCTACCAACAGTCTCTCTTGGTATCACACGGAGAATTCAGTCGGAAAGCTCTGACGAAAAATAGGAGGCAGACTCAACTCTCTTCCCCCACACTTGAGTACTGTCAGGATTCACTAAAAGGAAAAGGAGTGCAGGAGCAAGCACATACACCTACTCCAAGCATGGAATGGACGTATATCCCCATTCTGGCAGCTGAAGTCACCAATAATATTCTATCAAATGTGAAAGATCAGAAGCAAATTCATGCTCATATTCAAGATGCTTCCCAGGATATTATAACAGCTTCAGTAGCATCTCAGGGAAAAAAATAAATCTATCCCTACCACTGGAGTGAAACTTCAACAGTTCACTCCGGAACAGATACACACATCTGTTCCAGTCCAAGTGTGTTGTGGGACATACTCCCCCATATCATACAGACAATCAAGTCAGGCCCATACACCTGATTTGAGTGGAGATCATCAGCCTAACATGGCCGTCTCTTCTGATCAGGCACATAAACCTGCTCAGAGAAGCTAATTTCGTCAACAAGTGGTTTCTAAGGTGAGTAAGAAGGCGTCTAAGAAGAATACATGCCCAGCATAGTCAAAAGATCAAGATAAAATCTGTAAAAAGGCCTTGCTCGATGATGGAGTTCTTGAAGCCCTCAGACAATTATCTGTTGGAATCCAAGATTCTACTCCCTCATTTCCCAATAGTGGGAACATTAATTCTAAAGGTCGTCAACAGACACTTCCTCATGAAGTCTTGCTTCATTAAAATTCAGTCAATCTCGAAGTTTCATCTTCAGATGAGAGATACAATAACCCTATGTGTGGCCAGAAGACCAAGGACCAAGATATATAACCTTTTGCTGTAACCCACCACGATGGTCCTCCCCATGATGATGAATTTCACTGTGAAATTCCTCTCTGCAGTAGTGATGCACATTGCCCAGAAAATGCCCCAATGGAGAATGTAGTGCCGAGAAAGCCCTCTTATCATAAGTCACTTGAAAATGTGAAACCAGTCATGTCTGATGCTTCATCGCTAGTAGGTGAAATACTTTCTTAATCTGAAGATATCCCAGGGTGTAGGTCATTCTCCGAACCACCCCTAAGTCATGCATCTTCTAGTTTAATCAGTGATCTCTCGACCAATCTTGTTGAATCCGATAAAGTAACAAGGAAGAACCAGCTCTTGTCAAATCAGGTAGAAGAATCTTCATTTAATGATAAAGAGGAAATGCTGAACATGAGAAAACAATTGGAAAAAGGTGATGTACCAGTCATGTTTTGACCTCTGGCTGACTCTCAGTATGAAGTTCCAAAGATGTTGATGGAAGTTGGAATCCATGATATTCGTCTCAACATATGGAAAACTATTTGACAGTCGAGAAAGAAATTATTATCTTATGATGAATATGAAAATCATCTTAAGATAATAGAAGTGTTAAAAAATAAAATTGATTTGTAATCTCTATCAGTCTCCCGATATCCAAAGGCTGAAAAGTAGTAGAGAGCCCTTCAACGTTCATGCCTTGGCACACTAAGAATATTACGTCAGTTAATGGCCAATGACCCATGTGGTATTCAAGTCAGAGGATTGGGTGTCCATTGAGCACTACATTTCACTGTTCTCTCCAGTCAGCAGAGCACGAAAAAAATGGTCTCATTCAAAATTATTGCCCATGGATGGACAAATTCAATGGGCTTTGTCTGTAATCAAAAGCTTTCCAAAGAACAGGTTTCAACTAGTTCCTCTCAAAATCAATCATATAGAGAAAAAGTTGTTGAATTACTCCTGCATCAAGCAAACGAGAATATTGAACATGCCTGTCGTATGGAGAAAGCACATCATCAAGTGAAAGAAGTGTCAGAAATCATCCAAAGGTCTTTGGAACCTGGTGATAAAAGTGGATACAGGTTAATGCATCCAGTTAATTTTTGGACTATGGTTCGCAAGATTAGGAGAGATTTTAAGAAATTCTCAGACATAGCATGTTAAGAGCCACCCCATCTTGGCAGACTGGGGACTCTTTTAAACCAACCCTCATAATCAACAAATAGGATTTGAGGAGTTGAGTGGGAATAGCAGGAACAGTCGTAGTACAACAGACTGGGGACTTTTTCAAATCATCAATCCCCTCCTCAGATAATGTCGGTCTTTTCTCGATTGGGGAAGAAGTCTCAAGAGGAACGAAGAGCCAAATTATCAGGAGATTCCCTCTAAATTACAGTTTTTCATGAAGTAGTTTAGGGATCAAATCAACAAAAGGAAACGTCTCATCAAAGACATGGAAGAAGAAAATATCACAGAAATGATGATAGAAGGGATGTGATGTGTTATGCATCAAGCAATGTCATCAATGTCGTTGTTGTTGATCCACCAGATTAGGCTCACTCAGGGGCCTCAGATGAAGAGGATCCTGCTCAAGAAGATGTATGCACCGACACAAATGAAGAAGGTGTGCATACCTGAAATCAAAGGATTACTCAGAACCTAGGTAATACTTTGAGTAACCCACATCCCCCTCTTCAAAAAGGATTCAACAAAGGTAGGTGAAAGAATCAGGTTACATATCCTTCCTCTGGAAAAGGCCAATTGCTCTCACTAGAGCAATGTTTTGCAGAACAGGAGGAAGAAATGAAGGAATTAAGGAGATTAAATGCAGAACTACTTCAGGGTAATCTTCTTCTTAAGCGTTCTGGAGTTAGTCAGCCATGAGAATTTGTTGTAGCTACTGAGATAGATCAAGAACATCCTCCTCCATCAGTACACCCTCACAGGTCTAATCCTATGGGTCAAGTGCAACAATAGTTCGCAGTGCTACCATCAGTTGCAGCACCAACCACCACATTTGTCCAAGCTCCAATCATTGCACCTACCGCAGTCTAAGTTCAACCAGATGTTTCTCAAATGTTAATAACTACCATTGATTCATTAACAGCTCGGTTAGAAACTATGGAAGGGAAACGTGCGCAGGTTCAACCAGAAAAGAAAATTTACCCTCAATGGATAGATTCAATCTTTTCTCCATCCAGTTTTGGAAACCCTGTAGTCCCTATTTTCAATGGATCAGGCGACCCTGAACATAATTTGACGCATTATGTGTCTTGTTGTGATCATATGATGGGAGCTCCGGAGCAGCAAGAAGAATAAAAAATCGGATGCTTCGTACGGACCATGCAAGGACCAGCCTTTGTCTGGTATACAAGCTTGCAATCCCAGTCAATTACCGAATGGGAGGATCTTCGCAAAAAATTCATTCTTTAGTTCAGCTCAACTTTTCCAAAGACAACAGTTTTTGATCTAACAAACTGTAAGAAAATATAGAATGAAAGGGTCTCAGATTTCATTTCTCACTGGAAGGGATTAACATATTCCCTAAGATTAACACTCCCTCAAGATGAATTGTTTCCAATCTGTGTGGCAAATCTGCGTGATGAATTATGCACACCGTTGATCCCTGTGAAATACACAAGAGGGTTTCGAGACCTTACTTCAATCGCTCAGAAGATTGAAGATT
The DNA here is from genome assembly GCA_963277665.1 of Viscum album. NCBI lineage: Eukaryota > Viridiplantae > Streptophyta > Magnoliopsida > Santalales > Viscaceae > Viscum > Viscum album. The sequence continues at coordinate 1,752,341,732 of OY728128.1, forward strand.
CCTTTATACAGGCTAAGGTGAAATCTTGTGTAATTCCATTAGCTCCAGGAAGGAGAATGGGTAAAGCAGAAACTGCTACAGTTATGATTAAACAAGCACATGTACCTGTTTCAACTTCAAAACCTTCATCTTCTCAAAGGGATCCACCTCCTGAGCGCCAACAACAAAGTTCGTTACATCCAGATGATCAAATATATCAAAGACAAAAAAAATTGAGGATCTGAAGCGCAAAACATACTCTTTCTAAAATGAACATGTTCTTGGTTACTTCACTTCGGCTCTGGAAAATAATCTGGTTCAATTTCCAAGGCCTAAGAGGCCAAACAAGGAAGGATATGAAGACCGTCCCAGTTATATCCCTTTTCATCAAATGTTGGGGTATCCCATCTAGGAGTGTTTTGTCTTCAAATATCTCCTGTAAAATATGGTCAACTCAGGACAAGTCAAACTGAAAGGTTCTTTATCTCAGATATCATGTGTTACTACTACAGTTCCAGAGGAGGAAGGCGAATGGCATGAATTCAAAAGCAACAAAGCACAGATGTATGATGATTGGATGGTCAGAAATACAATCAACCGAACTCATGCTATTTTGTGAACACAATTAAAGAAACTGATTGTGTCTTCTGCCATGAATGTTGCGGCAAAACCCTCTTCATCAGAGGGAAAATCCTCAATGAAATGGAATGATTCAAAGAAAGAAAAAGAATCAGAAGAAGATGAGTATGTTTCAAAGCCTAAGTTTTCTTTGACTCTGTCAGACTTCATGCCATCTACTTCAAAGCCATGGGCACCGCCCAACCAAATGGAAATGCCTAAACATGCTAATTAGGCAGAGAATTCATCAGACGAAGACGTAATCTTTGGTTCTGTTAATATGATTCAATTAACATATCCTTATGCCAGTAGCAGTTTTGATTTCAATGAGCCTAAATTCCCTGTTTCAAACAAAGGAATCATAGGATGTTCCAAAGGCTCAGGATATAGGGGAAGACATGGATCTTTCAGAAGCCACTATTCCAATTCTACCCCTGCTAGAACTGTGTACGCAGAAGAATCTCGTGGTAGAGCCCTCCAGTGAGCTCTGTAAGAACAAGAAAGTTCTTCTACCAATAGAAAATTCAGTCCTTGCAAAGTTATTTTGGAAGATCGGTTGAAGGTTTCATCTTCTTCTTATCAGAAAGTAAATGGATCTAATCGGTCTAATCTTCCAAAACCAAGAATATTGCCTACTCCTATCCCAATAAAAGATGCATCAACTTCCAAATCATCTGCTTCCAAGATACCTGCTAAACCACATATTCATGTTGGGAAACGCAGACCTCTGGATCAAAAGTATGATGTATTGAAGCACTTAGCCCAAGTACAAGACAAGTTATCAATTCTGGATGCTTTGAATCTGTCAAAAGATCCTCGAGAAGCACACATCGAGGCTTTGTCAAGTCCTCAGGAGTTTGAAACTGAAATTGTTGTAGCTGAAGTCTATCACATAGAGAATAATACTACAGAATGCCATGAAATAATATCTTTTACTGCTGAAGATGAAGATGATGTTGTGCATGGGCATATTTGTCCTTTGTACTTATCTGGCAAGGTCAATGGCGTAGATGTCTGAAGAGATTTCATTGACAATGACTCCAGAGTCAACCTCATGACCATTCTTACACTTCGTCGATTTGGCCTCACAGAATCTGATTTATCTCCTTCTACCATGATGTTACAAGGATATGATAAAAATGAACAAGAACCACTGGGTGAAGTTACACTCAGAACTCAGTTTGGAGATCTTGTATCCAATTCGGATTTCATGGTTGTTGATCAAGACTCAGCTTTCAACATCTTGCTTGGAAGACCCTGGCTACATCAACATACGACTATCCCTTCATCATACAATCAATGTCTCAAATATTGTTTCGATGGTTATGTTGGGACATTTTATGGTGATAAGGCCACATTCAAGACATGTGAGTCTCAATACTTTGAGGCAGAATTCAATCACATGAAGGGAAGGGAGAAATCCACAACAAATGAGATTACCAAAGTTAATGCTCCGTATGGTTTGGAGAAGATTCCAGTAAATCCATTTACACATGTGAGTGTAGATTATTTGGTGCCTAGCAGTCAAATTGAAAAGATATACCCAAATCAGAATACTTTTATCGAATTATCCATAATGTCAATTACGGAAATCGAGCCAGACAACAATGGAGAAATTGGTAACCCACCAAGCAGTGATGAAAGGACAAATGGTGACGTCTTCATTTCATATGCTGAGATCCAACAAGTTTATACTTCGCCAATTAGGCCAGAAAAAGATATAGCAACATCAGAGGTAATCAATTATGTCGATTGTCAATCCATCATCTCCTATTTATCACCCAAAGAAGACCATTTATCACCAATCGGGTCGGAAATGGATGCTTATTCTTCAAGATGTGCAAATTTCGGCATCTCTTCTGATCATGAAAATTATTCTTTACCATCTACTTTGCAAGTAGAAATGGAAGAAATAACACATGATGAAGATCTCAGAGATGCTCCTCCAGCATTTGAAGAGGGTATCTCTACCACTGTGGATGAACTCAGAGAAATAAATCTGGGTACAAAAAAAGATCCACACCCCACATTAATCAGTTTGACCATGACTCTTGAAGATCAAGAGAAGTATATTTCACTTCTAAAGAAAAATAGAGATATATTTTCTTCGAACTATACTGAAATTCACGGGCTTGATCCTGATGTTGCTACTCATCATTTGGGTTTACCAGAAGAACATCGATGATTTAAGAAAGGCACGAGAAGAACAATCCCAACTTATGCTTCCAAAATTGAGGCTGAAGTAGATAAGATTATCAAAGCTAACTTCATCAGATAAGTTCAATATCCCAAGTGGTTGGCTAATATTGTCCTTGTAAAGAAGAATAATGAAAAAATTAGTGTTTTAATTGATTTCAGATATCTTAATCGGCATTGTCCTAAGGATGATTTCCCAGTTCCAATTACAGAACTTTTAATTGATGCAACAGTTGGCTATGAAGAACTTTCCTTCATGGATGGATATTCCGGATATAATCAGATCTGAATGGCCCCAGAAGATGAGGAATCCACAGCCTTCAGAGCCCCTCAGGGTGTTTTTTTCTACCAGGTAATGCCATTTGGCTTAAGGAATGGAGGTGCAACATATCATCGTGCCATTCATCATAACTTCAAACTCTTCTTAGAGATGTTTTTTGAATGATATGTAGATGATTTGGTGGTTAAATCCAAACAACGTTCTAATCACTTGGATGATTTGGAAGTCATATTCTGCAAGCTTCGACAACATAATTTGAACATGAACCACTTAAAATGTTCTTTTTGGGTAACCTCAGGAAAATTTCTCGGCTTTGTTGTATGACATCATGGTATTGAAGTCAATCCTAAAAAGACCAAGTAAATCCTTGGTATGTCACCTCCTCAAAATATGAAATAATTATGAGGACTTCAAGGACACTTAGCCTATATTCGGCGTTTCATCTCTAATTTGGGAGGAAAAAGTTTACCCTTCACCAAATTGATGAAGAATGGATTCACTTACCAGTGGACTGAATAATGTCAAGAAGCATTCGATATTCTCAATAAATACCACTTGAGTCCACCGGTAATCATGAAACCTGTTGAAGGAAGACCAATTATCTTCTATGTGATAGATCTAGAGAAATCATTGGGTGCCTTTCTTGCTCAAAAGAATAATGCTGGGAATGAAAACAACCTCTACTATCTTAGTCGAACTATGCTTGAAGCAGAAACCCGGTATTCAAGTAGTGAGAAGTGTTGCCTAGCATTAATCATTGCAGTTCAGAAGTTGAGACACTACCTACAACATCACGAGGTCCAATTGGTATCTCGGAATAACCCGCTCAAATTCATCCTTAGTCATCCAATGATTACAGGACTTTTGGCAAGGTGGGCGGTTATTTTTCCGCAATCCGACATTCAGTATGTGTCTCAAAATGCGATAAAAGGCCAAGCTCTGGCTGATTTTGTAACACCCCGAGATTTTATGAAAAATATTCTTTTTAATTTCATTAATGTCTTGTGTTGTACGCTACACCAAAAGGAGCTTGCAAAAAACACATCCTTGACTTTCCTTTCATTACACGCAATCGCGACCTTCCTTGATAGCGTGTGTAGTACGCAATACCGAGTTTTACTAAACAATGATATGCTATTAAAATATTATTAAAACTAGCCGTTATGAATAGTAATAACCACTTTTTGAAATTTTGTAAATTCTATTTTTCAAAATGGACTTCATTTTTGGATTCGGAATATCGAAATTAGCTTAGGGTGAAATTTTGGTACTTTTCGGATAACTTTCATATTCTGATGAATAGTGAAAATTACTAAATTTTAATTAAAAACAAATTTTTAAATAGAAATAATTAATAGTGATAAATTTTTAATTTGAGTGGTTTTAAGGTATATTTAGAATATATTTTTACAATTTAATACAATATTGGTCATTGGATGTAATTTCACATTTAAACCAGTTATAAACTAGTGTCAATCTTTTGATTGTTATTATCTCTTAAAAACACGCTATTTGTTTTGACGACGAGATTTAATTTTTAAATTAGTTAATGCAACTGATATGTTTTGAATTTGGTAAAATAGACATCATTTTTGAGTTCATAATATCAAATATAGCTTAGGCCTAATTTTTGGTATTTTTCTGAAAACTTTCAATTTTCGATGAATAGTGAAACCACTAAGTGGTAGTTAAAAAAACTGAATTGTTCATAAAACTTAATTTTACTGCTTCTGTGAGTAGAATTTCGAAAATCTGAGAGACACGGTTAATATCAAGGACTAAAATGTGGTTCAATGAGATGAAAATAATTTTTGGTGAATAGTAACTTTTTTCTTTTTTTACCACGGTTAAAAGTAAATAAGGTAATTAAGGGTAAAGATGATATTATTATTACCCTAACACATGTCCTAATTCTATTCGATAAGTTTAATTCGACCAAAAACAAACTTAGGAATAAAATATGACCATTTAGTCCCACTTGGATTAGATTAGGACATTTATTATTTATTTATTTAAAGAAGGGTTAAAAGAGTTAAAATCAATGTTTATTTACTAAAACATGTTTAATATGGGGTTATAAATAAGATAAATTAGACTATAAATATTCCATAGAAAGATAAATAGATTTCCTACATAATTTTATTTTATTTGTAATTTTTAGACATTAAATAATTTAATTTATTTATGACACAATGATGATGCAGTAATTATCTTATTAATGAAATATTGACATAATTTATGTTATAAATACCCAAATAAATATAATTTTAGACTTTTTATAAATTACACTAATTTTCTAGGTTAAGATGACATGTTAGTATTTATTTAATAAATTTTTTTCGAACTTATCATTCTGTTATGATTTTCACAAAAATCAATTACTAAATAGTGTCAAAATTGACATAAAATAGTTTTTAAAACAAATATTATATTATTAATTGTTATTTTATTCCTAAAAAATATAAGGTTCGGCCAAATGACTTATATAAGGATATATATATTAATAATAAACAACTTGGGGTCTGTTTGGCTTCTTATAGTTTGTTTATTAACCTTATAGTGTAAGAACACAAGAAGACACGATAAAGGTAAAATTATTTAACTTAATGTTAAATCTAAATGATAAGGTTAAAATAGGAACCTAAACTTGTCTAAATTCTATTGGATGAGAGGATATCGACCCATCCCCACCTTAGCCTCGAAATAAATCAATTTGGAGCTATTTAAAACCGAACATGACTTTATAATAAAATAATATTTTTTGTTATTCCAAAGGTGCCCCTCTCCTCCCTTATAAAAGGGAACCTCCTCCCTCTCTTCCTCACACAACATTGAGCCTTCAGGCTCAGCCAACCCCTGCCAAAATCTCTTATCCACTTACCTAGCAACATCCTAGAGGTTCTGGTCTTCCTCAAAGACCAATTTTAGTGCCCTAAGAGGAGGTCTAAAAGAGGCTCTTCAAAGAAGAGGAGGTTCGGACACTTATGAAGCATATCAGACCTAAGGTAAGGGAAATATCACAATCTCATTTTTATCCGAGATTGTGTGTACATTGGTATTTACTGGGGTGTATTTTATCATCCACATCCATGTTTCTTCAATATGTAATTTTATTTCTATCCACCTACAATTGTTTAAATCCAATTTTACCCTTCGGTGAGTTTTTTTAGTAAAGGATATGAAAGGAATATTTTGTCGTTTTTTCGTATGAGATACTTTTTAACTTTTCTGAAAAAATTACGAGAAGAATTTTTTTTAAACTTATGCGGCATGAATGGATATTTAAAACATTACTTCCAAGAAGCTTCATTTACAAGTTTTCAAGTTTATTTTTAATCATCTTCTTTTAGTTTAAATTTGTATGACATGTTAAGAAAGGAAAAATGTTTTTGAAGAAGAAAGGATATTTTACTCATGAATGGAGTTCAAGTGTTTGATCAAAATTATTTTCCATCTAAGATAATAAAGGGTTCTGTTTTTATCCATATTATTACATTGATTTGATTATTGTAGACGCCGGAAAAGTCCGTTGTTCCCAAACGAAGCTCCAGATGCGGAAAGCGAAGTGATATTTGGAGTCAGAGGCACGTTCCGGAGGGCCCGGAGGACTTGCGCGAAATTTCAGAGGCCCGCGCGCAAAGTTGAGTCGCGGCGCGCAATCCTCCCGGGATGCGCGCAATGCACTGGGCCGGCGCGCTATTTTGCGCGCCCGTGGCCTGCGCGGCTCCCTTGCGCGCCGGGTCCTGATTCCGCGCCCGCGAAGGGAATTCCGCGCCCGAGACCGGATTCCGCGCCCGGGGTTGCCTATAAATATAAGGTGACCCCCGACGTTTTGAAGGTTGCCAGAATCCGAAGCGTCGCTCGTTCGCGCAATCCAACCCCTTCCGCGCACAATACCGATCTTCAGGTAACCTCCTTTCTTTCGCAAAATAGAGCCTTGGGGTTCGCCTTCGCGCGCAATCCCCTTGGCTCCTTTCCTTTGAATAATCCTTAACCCGAAGGCCTTTGCGCGCAAAAGAAGCCTCTTGCGCGCAATTGCCCCCGGGTGCGCGCAATCCAGCCCGATTGCGCGCACCCCCCTCTTCAAAGTGGCCATTCGTTAGAGAATGAGCCGTTGCCCCCGCGAGCTGTCCGAAGCCCGGTGCGCGCAATCTCAATCATCCGCGCGCAAAGCGCTGGCCCAATTGCGCGCCAGCCCGCACAATTGCGCGCCGACCCGCGGTATTGCGCGCAAAGTTCCTCTTTTGCGCGAAAACCGCCGGGGTCGCCCCCTTTGACCCCCTGAGGGTACCCGCCTGCGTGGCGCCCGATGATCTTCGTCCTGGGTGCCCGCACCGTGCGTTGTCTTTCCGTGCGGCCCTCCAGGCTTGCGCAAAGTGACACGGACCCATCGGCGGCAACCAACGTTTAGCATGACGTTAAACTGCACATACGTCCAGTATGACGTTAAACTGCACATACGTCCAGCATGAAGTTAAAATGCACATTTGTCCAGCATGACGTTAAACTGCACATTCGTCCCGCATGACGCTAAACTGCATCCGTCCAACATGACGTTAAACTGAACTACGTCCAAGCTGCACGACACTAAACTGCCTAGCCCCTATCGTCCGTGCTGCAAGACGTTAAACTGCAAAGAACCTTCGTCCTCAGCACACGACGTTAAACTGTACTTCGTCCGGCAAGACGTTAAACCGTCCGCTTCGTCCTCAGCACACGACGTTAAACTGTACTTCGTCCGGCAAGACGTTAAACCGTCCGCTTCGTCCTCAGCACACGACGTTAAACTGTACTTCATCCGGCAAGACGTTAAACCGTCCGCATCACCTGATCCCGTGCCTCGCACGCAGGGTCCCCCCCGGTTTGGATGTGGCCCCCACCCGCTCGTCTCTGCAGGGATGTCGGGATTGCCCCTCTTTAGGGACGATTTGATGGGAGCGGCTTTTCCCTACGGGGGTAGGGTATTACAAACCCCTAGTTTCTTGTGGGGGGCTGCACATGTGTATCTCCATTGCGCTCCCCCACTGCCGAAGCCAGTAGAGGGTGTGACTGGGATCGAGGTGTCTCCTACTTTCGGTCCAAGTCCCTTCCAACTGAGTTTTGCCGCATCCGGGCTGCCTCAAGTGCGTAAGTCCTGACAGAATGAACTACGTGGACTTTGATCCCTGTCTTCTAAACAGGGTACGTAGGAAACCTCCCTGAGGTTCAAGCCCACCACCTGGTCGTCCCGGTCGTATTCACGTCGGTTCGTCCATCAGTGGACCCCTCCAGGGTTCACGCTTGCGTCGATTCACCTATGAATCTGCCCCTGTGGGAGACTGCCCGTGTGTATCTCCACTGTGCCTCCCCACATCCCCTTTTTCCATTTCTCCTTTTATCCTCCAGCATGACGTGAAACTATTATCCACCCGGCCGTTCCATCCCCCTCTGTGTGAGGTGGTTCGGTTCAATCCTCCGCCCGACGGCCTCGACCCCTTCGTGAGCCGGCTTGCCGACGTCCAGCATGACGTTAAACTGTATACCCGAACTACGTTGACTTTGATCCGTGCTAACGCGCGGTACGTAGGAAGCCTCTACGGGGTCCAAGCTCTTCACTCCATCATCCATCCTGATCCTTACCCGGGCCGCCACATCCTGGTGGGGTCATGCCACTCCTCTCTACTCCACATCACTTGGGAAGCCGCCCATGCGCTGGCCCCAGCGTCGGAGGTTCCCCGCAAGGGGTTCTGTCATCTAATCCACTTTTCGTGTTGATCGGTCCGATGCCGTCCCCGCTGGACGTTAAACTCGCGGCACACCCCGTGTTAAACATGGGAAGCCGAGGAAAACCTCAGGTGACACAGTTCCCCGCACCCAGTGCGGGATGCCTCAGGCCATCATGCCTTCGAGAAGCCCTATTAGGGACGGAAGACAGACGTGCAGAGCCGCAGTGTTACGACACGCCCCCAGCACCCAGAGCCACCCGGCCTCCTCACCGCAGGTTGCTGCCCCGACCAGACTCCTTGGAGCGTCCGGGCGGAAGCAGCGTAATTAACCGGTGTCCATGAAGATATGGCGCCGGGAACGAGATTCACGAACATTCTTAAATCTATGAGGGAGACCCGGATTAGGAGACGAGTTCCGAGGAGACGTCCAAGGAAGGAGGAGTCGACATCCCATCATCCCGGTTTCGATCAAGGAGCAGACGCCCCTGAATAAGGGACGAATGCCGCCCGCCTTTGGAAAGCGGGACTGCGGGACCACAAGCCGCGCGCCCATCCCCTCGGGTTGACGGGTGCACGCACGAACGTGTCCTGGCGGAACAGCGTAACCCGACGCACATCCGCACCGAAACAAAAAATGGTGAACCCGACGTGAATCTCTTCTCCTCGATACGAAGACCGATGGCTTTCAGAGGTGTTGGAAGACCAGCATGTTGCCCGGCCAAACATTCAGTCTTACCCGCCAAGGGATGGGGAAGGGACATCGGGCACTCCGTCTCGCAACGTCGAGGGCCTGGGTTCCCCCCACGGAAGGCGTCGTGGCGCTAATGGTTGGTTGTCGATTCCTTTTTCCTGTCAGTGCTAATGGGTCCTTCTCCCTGCTTTCAGAAATCAGGTCGCCCGATCCAGTGCCCGATCGCCACCCACCCACTGGCGCAGGGGTAGGGGAAACACATACGCGGCTACTCCGCGCGGTCCCGCCCGTTCCACAGCCGTCCCAGCAGCCGCAATTGCGGGACGACCACGCCCTCTCTCCCCCTCGGAGGTCATCCAGAGAAGGGTGATCAACACCCTAGTGCGGAGATATGAGGAAGAGGGAGTCATCCCCACTAGGGACATGGCTCGCCTAGACCTTGAGGAGGCTGCGCCTCGCCACCACCGCCGCCCCCAAGGGCCGCGCAGGGAGGCACCGCTGCCCACCTCAACGTCCAACCGCTTCGGGAGCTTATCCCCGGAGCACTCTGACAGTTCCCTTCCCTATGCGGATGAGGTGGAAGATGCCCGGGATCACCCTATCCGGGATTCGCTCCAGGGATCTACGGTAAGGACTCCCGCCAGGCCACGACGACACCGCCGCCAGGCCTCTCATGTCGAAGAGCGGGATCTCCACCTGCCCGCGCCGCTCATCCCGACTCGTTTGTCCCGACGCCAACGTCGGGCACGAGCGGAGGAGGATGCCCGCCTTGGGGCCCTAGCAACAGCGGCCGCATTGGCCCAAGCCACTGTTGGCTTCAGTCGCCAGGCCCCTGCACATCCTGAGCAGGGGAACTTCTATGCCCGACCTGGATCGAGGCCCCGACCGCCCCAAAGGCAGGTTGGGTTGACTCTCCCGGTTGCTGGTACAGGCAGTAGCCACCGCGGACCACCTCGCGGTAGCGCTATTCACCAGCGGGATCTACTCCGTGTGGCCGATCCAGGAGGCATGGGTCATCCCACCTTCCGATCCCGGCCCGGAGGCCTGCCCGGAATCATCTCTCCCCGTGTCCCCTTTGATATCTGTCCCGGTGCCCCTCGCACCTTGGTTTCCAGTCCTCTTGGCCCCAGCACCAGTGCGGCCGGAGGACGCCAGGACAGAGATCAGCCCTGCTCCGAAGAACCACCCAGGGGCAGGAAGGAGAGGCGTCGACGCCGAGGGAAGAATGTTACGGAATTCCGGACAGAGATCCGACCGGTTCGCTTCTCTGATTTAGAGGCGGAGTACGATTCAGCGACAGAGCCCTTTCCCCAATCCCGCCAGTCAAGGGCAGGGGTAGGAATGCGGCACGTCAGCCTCGTGCTCCCCGAGAGCGAGATCGATGTGATCCCCGCTTCTCTCCAAAGGTATATCCGGAGTAACGAGGGCCTGGTAGACCCCCAAGGATCAAGCTTGCGGTTGGTACCAGCCCCTCCGGAAGTGCCTTCCGTCTCGATCGGAGAAGCCAGAGACTTTTTCTTGGGACCGACGGTCGAACCACGATCTGGTGCACCCTCGGCGAGCACCGATGCTACGGCAGGATGTTCGCACGCCGGCCCGTCCTATCGTGATGTGGTAGCCAGGGCACCGCCACCCTCAGAGGGCGGACGGGATATGGAGGCCAATCGGCCTGTTCGCCGTATTCACCGCCGGTCAGCCCGTCAGCCCGGCGGCCCGCCTCGGCACCACTTCCGGTTCCCCGTCCGTTCCCAGTCATTGAAGAGGACCAAGGAGACCTGGGTCCCGAGTTTGAGTCGTGGAGCTTCTGGACCGTCCTTGCAGAGGGCCACTTCCCTGAGAAGTTTTGGCCAGTCGTAGGACCGGGCTTTGATGCACCCGAATCGCTCACCCCGGATGAGTTCGAATGCTTCCGCCGAACTCTCCGGGAGACTCGCTCCTGTCTTCACCGCCTACAAATGCCATACCCCGGGAGTCAAGCGCACCTGGAGGATATTGGTGAGCAGTGCCGTCAAATTGACCTAGCCATGCTCCCCGCGGTTCGGCACCCCGGGTCATTTGAGCACCACGAGGCACTCCAACAATGATGCGTTGAGTGTTTTCAAGTACTCCGCAAAGTTATCGAGGAAGCCACTCCCCACGTGTATATCCGTGGATGGGGGCAGTACGCTGCCCTACGCTTCAGTGTGATTCGCCGACAACCCGATTCACTGGGTGGCCCTGAGGGTATATCCCCAGGGACGGAAACAGTCAATATGGCTGACCTGTCGGGAGAGGGGAACGACTTGGAACTTCTCGACGGGGGCTTCCCCCCCGAAGACAAGCCGTCGTCAGAGCCATTGGTGAGAGTTACTCGTCATCATAGGAACCTCCTGGGGCTCCCCGCACCCACTGAAGCACTGACGTTGAGCCGAAACGTCAGCAAAGGAAAAGAGCACAGCGAGGCTATAAAGCCCGCCGACCCATCTGCCTCCATGCAGAGGGCAGAGGAGGATCCCGAGAAGGCTACGCTACGTCAGCAGCTCGCCGAACAGAAGAAGCTGGTTGACCAGCTCCTCGCCGAGCGCGCTGCAGAACGGCGGCCTGACTACGGTGATCCTAGGCCAGGACAGCAGGGACCGGAACAACCGCTCCTCGACGAGACTCTCCCGGGCAACCGTGATTACGCCGTGTTCGCCGACAGGAGAGAGGCCATTGCCTACGGCAAGAGGGCGCGGTATGTTTCGCCACACCCTCCCGAGCGGCGTGACTACCTGAGAGACCCCGCTCGGATTCCTCCCGCTGCCCCAAGGGCCGCTCCACCCGCCATCCCACGAGCTGCCGAGTTCGACGACCCGGTCGATGACCCGATTGAAGGGCCATGCAATGCGCTCGTGGTTAGAGATCCTCGCCAGGACTGGAACCCATGTCCGGACAATCCGATGGCGGCACTCATTGCCTGCTTGGAAGCCTTGGAGACTCGGCAGGTGGCGATACCACCGGACGACAAGCCCTACCCAGCATGGGTGGATGACATGCTGGCGCCTCTGGGATTCGGGAATCCCACTTTCGCTCCCTTCAACGGGACTGGAGATCTGCCACAGCATTTAGCCCACTTCAACTCGAGGTGCGGGCCTATGTTGGGGACTCCGGCGCAGCAAGAGGCCGCTAAGCTTCGCTGCTTTGTCCAGACACTGGAAGGGCCAGCATTTGTCTGGTACAGCCAGCTCCCCGTCGGGTTAGTGACCAGCTGGGAGGACCTCCGTAGACAGTTCCTCTACCAGTTCAGTTCCACGACCCGGAAGACAAGTATCGCAGACCTCTTCAAGTGCAAGCAGAGGCCTGATGAGCGAGTCGCAGACTTCGTCGCCCGATGGAAGGGTCTCACGTATTCCCTTGACATGCCATTGACTCAGGAGCAGTTGCTGACAATGTGCGTCGGGAACGTCAAGACTGAGCTGGTCCCTTCCCTGATCACTCAAAATTACCCCGGAGGGTTCAGGGACTTCTCAGACAAAGCTCAACGTCTTGAGGAAGCCCTGCAACAGGCTAGCCAGGCACACCCGCTGCCTCCAATGATTCCTGCAAGGAGAGTCAGCAGGGCTGAGCCCGCTGCTGTCGCCCAGATAGAGGCCCCCATGCCATTGGAGCTGCTGCCGGTGAGGCCAGCTCCACAGCCTCACAGGAATCCGCCTCCACGGGCTCAGTTCCCGGCCCAGCAGCGGCAGCCTCAGAACCGGCCGGCCCCTCCGCGTAATGTACCGCCACAACCCAGGCGAGATAATCAGGGTCCACCTCATCGGCCGGCCCCTCCAGCCCCTCGTCAAGACCACGCTCCCAGGGGCCCGCGACACCTGACTTACTCATTCCACGAGGATCAGGTCCCCAGTTATTTCGGGAGCGCTCTGGAGTAGAGGATTGTGCGACTGCCTGAGTGTTGGAGGCCAGAGGAGGCACATCTTACGAATAACCCCCGCTACTGCCCCTACCATCGGGCCCTGGGGCACACCATCCAACGGTGCTATGTGTTTAAGGATTGGCTCCAAGACCAGATTAACAACAATGTAATCAGGTTGGGCCCAGCTCCAGCACAAGTGGCGGGCGTGTTCGTGGGATCAGATGACGATAGTGGCAACGAGGACGAATGGAAGCTGGTCTCCGACCGCGGATCCCAGAAGTATAATAACTGGATGGCCCGCAAGACGACCATTCGCGCCCATGGAATCATCTGTGCGCGCTTGAATCAGCCTGAGCCCCCAGAATCTGCGGGTGCTGCTTCGGCATCGTCGTCCCAGCCTGCCTCTTCCAAGAGGAGCAAACGGCGGCAGCGCAAGAAGGAAGAGCGCGCCCCGCCGGTTCCGCCACTATCCCGCACTCTCGGCGATTTCATGCCCCCGGAGATGGGGGTCCCTCCTCGGATCCGCCCGGTGATGGATGATTCGTCCGATGACGGTGTTGGGTACGCTTCGGTTAACACCGTCGAGCTGGTAAATCTCTTTTTGGTTCCCGACGTTGAAGAACACCAGGTGGACCTCCCTAGTGTCCCCGGTCGTCGCCACCGTCGGAAGAACCGCAGCAACAGAAGTCGTCGGGGCACAGCCGTTGGTACCTCCAGCCAGGCCGTGCACGCCACTGAGACTAGGCAGCAGGCTCAAAACCGAGCACAACGTGCGCCGCCCCCCCATTCGGGGATGACGGATTCGCCTCCACCGCTGTTTGTGGTGTGGGACCAGGCAGAACCGCCTCAGCCGCGTCGCGACCAGCTCCGCCCTGCCACGAGTCCATCCCGGCCTCCTGACCCCAGTACGGTGACCATTTCCCGGACTGCAGCCACTGAACAACGAGATGCGCCAAGTACCAGTCGGCCGCCGATCCAACCGGCAAGGCCCGTCATGCCGCCAACCGCAGAGCAACCTCCTGCAACCAGGGGCTCACGCTTGGCCAAAAAGTATGATGTCCTAAAGCACTTGGCCGACATCCCAGCAAGGCTCTCCATCCTTGAGGCTCTGCGCATGTCATCTGAGATGCGCGAGGCACTCGCTGAAGCCCTGAAAAGCCCCCTCCAGTTTGAGATAGAGGTTGCGGCTGCAGAGGCCTTTCACGCCGAAACGATCGAGGACGCCGAATGTCAGGCAGTTATCTCGTTCTCTGGTAAGGATGAAGACCCTCCTATACAGGGACATATTCATCCGCTGTATGTCACTGACAGTTCAATGGCCTTGAAGTCCGGCGTTGTCTTGTCGACACGGGGTCCGGGATTAACCTGATTCCAACTCGGACGCTCCGGAGATTGGGGTTGTCTGAGGATGACTTGATTCCCTCCGACCTCAGGATCCAGGGGTACGACCGCACCGAGCAAACCCCGGTCGGCAAGATACGTTTGAAGACCCAGTTCGGTGACTTGGTTGCCAACACCGAATTCATGGTAGTCTCTCAGGACACTGCGTATAACGCATTGATGGGCAGGCCATGGCTCCACCTTCACGCGGCGGTTCCCTCGTCATACCACCAATGCCTCAAATACTCCCTTAATGGTCGAGTAGGCGTGCTTCAAGGAGATGCCTCTCCTTTTGCCTCATGTGAAGCCCGCTATCTGGACGCGGACTATTACAAGAGCAAGGATAAGCAGATCCTGGCAGGTGAGGTTGAGCCTGTCGCTGTTGCAAGTGATCCCTGGGCAAGTCTGGATGACGCTTACGTCCTCCCGGTTCAACGGTTAGACGTGGCCATGGTCTCGACGGCCCGCGAGTCTCCTAATGAGATGACCGCGACCGCCCGTGCCAGCACCAATGGCCCAGCAGGATCTGGTAGCCCCAATGCAGTTGCCAACGCAATCTCTCCCGTGGACGATCCCTCCCCGAGTGGAGAGGACGTGGAAGATGCACCCCCAGCCTTTGAGGAGGGCGTCCCCGCCACGGTCGATGAGTTAATACAGGTGAACCTTGGAACCGAGGCCGATCCAAGAACCACATTGGTCAGTGCCGCCATGCCCTCTGATGAGCGGCAGCAGTACGTGGACTTTCTCAGGCAGCACCGTGATGTGTTCGCTTGGGGATATGACGAGATGCCGGGGCTAGATCCTCAGGTAGCCGTCCACCGCCTTGGTCTCCCGGCGAACCATCGCGGGTTCAAGCAGCCTCCCAGGAAGATGCACCCATCCCACGGTGCCATGGTTGAGGCCGAAGTTGACAAGCTTATCAAAGCCAACTTCGTGAGGAAAGTTCAGTACCCCAAATGGCTGGCCAACATTGTGCCGGTCCGGAAGAAGAACGGGCAGATCAAAGTCTGCATCGACTTCCGCGATCTCAACCGCCACTGTCCGAAGGATGATTTTCCCCTTCTAGTGACAGAGCTGTTGATTGACGCCACGGCAGGGTTTCAAGACCTCTCCATGATGGATGGATACTCCAGATATAACCAAATTCGGATGGCCTCTGAGGATGAGGAGTTCACTGCCTTCAGGGCCCCCCAAGGTACCTTTTGCTACCGGGTCATGCCCTTCGGCCTGAAGAATGCAGTTGCCACCTATCAACGGGCGATGCACCGCATATTCAAGCCAATCCTCGGCACACTGGTGGAATTCTACGTTGACGACTTGGTTGTCAAATCGCGCCAGCGTCAGGACCATCTCAAAGATCTTGAGAAAGTGTTCGGCTTCCTCCGGTCTCGCTGCCTGAAGATGAACCCGTTGAAGTGTGCCTTTGGGGTCACCTCCGAAAAGTTCCTTGGATTTGTGGTAAGATACCGGGGTATTGAGATCGACCCAGAGAAAATCAGGGCGATTAGCCAAATGCCTCCCCCAGGTACCATCCGGGAACTGCAAGGGTTCCAAGGCCACTTAGCCTATATACGCCGATTCATCGCGAATCTGGCCGGCAAGTGTAAGCCCTTTTCTCAGATCATGAAGAAAGGTGCCACCTATGTATGGGATAAAGAGTGTCAGACCGCTTTCGAGGAAATCAAGAAGTACCTGCTTCAACCTCCGGTCCTGATGCCGCCCGTATCCGGGAAGCCACTGGTCCTCTATGTGACCGCCCTGGAACGGTCCCTGGGTGCCCTTCTCGCCCAGAAGAACAACGAGGGAATGGAGAATAGCCTCTATTACCTCATTCGCATGCTCCTCGATGCGGAAGTTAGGTATTCCCCCATCGAGAAGAGCTGCCTGGCGCTCGTATTTGCCGTACAGAAATTACGGCACTACTTGCAGCACCATGAGGTACAGTTGGTTTCTCGGGTAGACCCGTTGAAATATATCCTGAGCCGACCTATGTTGACTGGCCGTCTAGCGCGGTGGGCTGTGATTCTCCAATAGTTCGACATCAGGTATGTGTCTCAGAAGGCCATCAAAGGGCAAGCATTGGCAGACTTTCTGGCAGCTCACCCGACCTCCGCGGATCAGCCGCTGGATCTAGGCTTTCCTGATGAGACCATTCTCTCGGTTGATCGAGCCGATCCATGCTGGCAGATGCACTTTGACGGTGCCTCCCGGAGCCCCACCGGTAGAAGACTCGAAAATCCTAAGCTCAACAGAGTGGGCTTGGGCATCGTCTTCATTACCCCGGAGCGAGCCGTGCTGCCATACTCGTTCCTGTTGTCAGAGGGCTGTACCAACAATGAGGCGGAATACCATGCCCTCATCACCGGCCTCGAGTTGGCTCTCGAGATCGACGTGCCCCATCTGTGCGTGAAAGGGGACTCCGAGTTGGTCGTTAAGCAGATCAATGGCGACTATGTTGTCAGGAAGCCGGAACTTGTGCCATTGTTGGAGTGCACCCTCCTTCTGATGGCTCGATTCCCTTCTCGGCCAGAAATTTTTCATATTCCCCGGTCGCAGAACGGTCGAGCAGATGCTTTGGCCAGCCTTGCTGCGTCACTTGCAGAGCCTGAACAGGACAACCTGATCGTCCGCGTGACGCGGCGCAGGCTCATCGCTCCCGTTATCCCGGAAGAAGATCGCGGCCCATTGGTAAGTAGTCTCACCACGGTTGCCCCTATGCTCGGAGCCCCGAGTACCCCAGATATGGCAGTCGAATCAGCCCCTGATTGGAGGGCGCCTTTGGTTGAGTACCTCCAACATGGCATTCTTCCATCGGATCAGGCCGAGCGCGAGCGAGTTCGGCACCACGCATCGCAGTTTGTCCTCCAGAGCAGTCCCGGCCTGGAGCAGATCCTCTACAAACGCGGGTTTGATGGTGTTCTCCTCCGTTGCCTTCAGGGAGTTGAGATCCCACGAGTCATGCAAGAGGTTCATGCTGGTTCATGTGGCGCCCACCAGACTGGACCGAAGCTGTCCCACCAGATTCGGAGGTTGGGATACTTCTGGCCCTCCATGATCCATGACTGCATCGAGTATTCCAGGAGGTGCCATGCGTGCCAGGTTCATGCGAACTTTGTGCATCGGCCGCCAGAGCCTCTCCATACCACCAGGTATTCTTGGCCCTTTGCAGTCTGGGGGATGGACGTTGTGGGACCCTACCCGCCGGCGACAGCTCGCCAGTGCCGGTTCATTCTGACCGCCACAGACTTTTTCTCCAAATGGGCAGAGGCGATTCCGCTCAGAGAGGTCAAATCCTGTTCGATCGCTGACTTCGTGACCTCCAACATCATTCATCGATTTGGAGTGCCTCACGCTATCCTCACGGATAACGGAACCAATTTCCGGGCAGCCGAGTTGAAGAAGTTGTACGCCAAGTATAACATTCGCTCGAACCATACATCTCGCTATCATGCGCAGGCGAATGGACAGATCGAGGTGTTTAACAAAACCCTCTCTAACATTCTGCAAAAGATGGTTGGTCAGAACAAGAAGAGTTGGCCGGACAAGCTCCCCAACGCCCTCTGGGCTTATCGGACGATGACTCGCAATTCCACCCAGATGACCCCTTATTCCCTGGTGTATGGAGCTGAGGCCGTCCTGCCCATCGAGATCCAGTTTCCGTCCTTGCGCACTGCGGTCTACGACCAGCAAGCGCCGGACAGAGTCGCTGAAGCCCGTCTAGTAGAGTTGGAAGCACTTGATGAGAATAGGCTTCATGCTTTGCACAACTTGGAGAGGCATCAAAGCAGAATGGCTCGAGCTTTCAATAAGAAGGTTCACCTCCGCTCCTTCCTGCAGGGTGATCTAGTGCTAGCCCTAAGAGCACCGATGATCCCCGGCAGGAAGCCGCCCAAGTTGGAACCCAAGTGGGAGGGACCTTTTGTTGTCCACAAGGTCTATCCCAATGGCGCGTACTCCCTAGCGACTATGGATGGTGAGCGTGTCACTCCTCCCACCAACGCTAGGTTCCTCAAGCAGTACTTTGTCTGAGTGTACCAACGTCCAGCATGACGTTAAACTGCACATTTGTCCAGCATGACGTTAAACTGCACATTCGTCCCGCATGACGCTAAACTGCATACGTCCTGCACGACGTTAAACTGCATACGTCCAAGCTGCACGACGTTAAACTGCCTAGCATATCGTCCGCGCTGCAAGACGTTAAACTGCCAAGTGTTTCGTCCAACATGACGTTAAACTGTACTACGTCCGAGCTACAAGACGTTAAACTGTTCAGCATTCGTCCTGCATGACGTTAAACTGCCTCTCGAGAACTACGTGCGGCTTGATTCCCATCCTTATGGGATACGTAGGATTGCCTGAACCTTCATGTTTCAGGCCCAGCCCCATCCTTCGGAAATTTCCATCCCATCTCGGGCCCTAGGCCCAGTTGCCCCTGGGTGTGCGGCGTATGGTGTGAGCGCGTGGCTATGCCCTCATTCACGTCGGTTTGCTCGTCACGCTGTACGCCCCCCCACGTTTGGGGATGCCTTCTGCTCCCCCCTTCCTTTTTTCTCTCCCTTCGTCCTGCATGACGTTAAACTGCACTTCAAGAACTACGTGCGGCTTGATTACCATCCTTATGGGATACGTAGGACCGCCTGGACATTCATGTTTCAGGCCCAGCCCCATTTCCCGGGAATTTCTATCCCGTCTTGGGCCTCTGGCCCAAGTTCCCCTCCTTTTTGTGCGGGGCGTATCGCGTGAGCGGGGGATTATGTCCTCATTCGCGTTGGTCTACTAGCCGCGCCGTACGCCTCCTCCGTGTGTGGGACTACCTCACACCTCCCATCGTCCTGCATGACGTTAAACTGCCTCTCAAGAACTACATATGCCTTGATTCCCATCCTTATGGGATACGTAGGACCGCCTGGACGCTTGTGTTTCAGGTCCAGCCCCATCTCTTGGTTGATCACGGGGATCTGCCCTCTTTTGGTTGCTCTCAGGGTGAGTCCTCCGACCCTTCCCGGTGATCTGTTAACATGTTTTGGGTACTTCGGTCTATGACTCGTAGTGTCAGATTAAATCCCGACAAGTCCTGTGTTGCTTGTCAGGTCTCGCGCTTCCTCTTGTTCGAGCCTTCACTCAAAGGGATCCTCGTTAGTGGTTTGGGTACGATGCCTCAGCGCTCTCCTACCGCTCCGGGTCGATTTACCGGCGAGTCCTGGGCCGCAAATCGATATAAATCCTGCGATTGAGCGGTCGATGCTCGTTTGCTTGCCCCGTCTTAGGCTGACATGATCGGATGTTGTGTTGCGAATATGGTCAGCAACGTCCTTGATCGCCATGTCGGCTCTTTCAGGCTCTGAACATTGGTTGCGCAGTCCTCATCACACTCCGCCTTTGTGCATTGTAGTGGAATCTCGACACTCTCTTCATACTGACCTTCAGTACACCTCTACACGTTAGGCAGACCAACCAGGGTAATGATGTCGTTCGAGGCTCCCATGATCTGAGCACCAAGGATATATGCGGATATCCTCCCTAAGGGCCATGCGTAGATGGACCCTCGTCCCCATAAGGAGGAAGGAATCGCCCGAACAATCGAGTTCTGGGCCCAGTATATCTGGAGGCTAGCATCTCTGCCCCTCGGGTGATGGACATACGCAGGCCCCGATCCCAAGACTCTTCTCTTGGAATCGCGCGTGACCGCAGGGCTGGGTATGTTCCCACCTCCGCCGTGTCTGCCGTACCGCAATAAGCGGGTTCCTCCATGGTCCGAACCACACGACCTTAAACTGTGTTGTCTGGTCCTACCACACGACCGTAAACTGTGATCGTCTTGGCCGCCCGACGAGAAACGACACTGCATCGTGATGTTCTCCTCAGGGGACACTCATGTTGGGCGCTGGTTAATAACCACGCCATTCATCAATGCCTTCCGTGGCTTGATTATTGTGGCGACGCCAGAGATTTCTCAATCACAGGCATGTCGCCTCACAAAGAAAAACCATTCATCTTTAAGGACAAACAAGAAATATCAAATGCCGCTCCTTCTGTGTGCGAGGGTCAGACCCGCACTCTTCCCCGCGCTGGTGCCCGATTGTGTTGCGCCGCACTTCAAGAACTACGTGTGGCTTGATTCCCATCCTTATGGGATACGTAGGAACGCCCGGATGTTTGAAACTTCGGGTCCAACCCCCCACCTCTTAGAGATTCCCCCTTCTCTGGGGAATCCGCCGCCTTCGGGTCACCCTCAAGGCATGTTCCCCGACCCCTTGCAGTGGTCCACCGGTGTCAAGAGTACTCTGGTTTATTGCCAGGAGGGTCAGGATCCGCTTGGTCAGGTTTCCTTCCACTTTTCAGGATTCGTGCTCCCTTTCATTCGGACCCATCGTCTACGCCCTGGGTGGAGCCCATGTGAACGGTTCGGACACAATGCCTCAGTGCTCTCCCACCGACTCGGGCCGGTACCCCCAATGGACTCGGGTAGCAAATCGATATGAATCCTGCGATTGAGCGGTCGATGCTCGTTTGCTGCCTCATTCCACCAACGGTTAGTGCAATATTGATGCTGCTTTTTCGCCACGGTTGGCAGTACTCCCATATCGTTACTCCGGTGCCCCCAATCCTTGAGTGAATGGCCGCAAGATTCACATTTTCCACCTCCCATTCTGACCAGGTGAAACCTCGACACTCTTGACACTATCCCTCAGTGCATCTTTGCATATCCAGGGGATAGGACCACGATGTGGCGTACTTTGAGGTCCTTATGGTCCGAGCTCTAAAGACCTTAAACTAAGATCTCCCCTTATGGTCCGAGCTCTAAGACCTTAAACTAAGATCTCCCCTTATGGTCCGAGCTCTAAAGACCTTAAACTAAGATCTCCCCTTATGGTCCGAGCTCTAAGACCTTAAACTAAGATCTCCCCTTATGGTCCGAGCTCTAAGACCTTAAACTAAGATCTCCCCTTATGGTCCGAGCTCTAAGACCTTAAACTAAGATCTCCCCTTAAGGTCCGAGCTCTAAGACCTTAAACTAAGATCTCCCCTTATGGTCCGAGCTCTAAGACCTTAAACTAAGATCTCCCCAAACGGGATTCGGCGTCCTGCATGACATTAAACTGCACTCTTAGAACTATGTGTGGCTTGATCTCCAGCTTGATGGAGTACGTAGGAACGCCCGGGCATCTCGACTCGGGTCCAGCCTCAGGGATCGTTAAGTCCCGCCCCTCCTCGTCGCCGACCGTCTGGCCTGACTTCGGGTAGGGTGGTGCAGTTGTGATATTCTCCCCGATTCAGTTCGGGATGCCCCATCGCAATGATGGGAAGTGACGGTTTCCTCGTCAAAGAGGTTCTGTCTGAGAATTGGGGTGATTCACGGCCAGATTAGTGCATCCGCCTAATACGCTTTCCCCACGGTGGCGCAATTCTGAGAGCGTTGGATTCTGTCCGAACAATCGTCACTTCGCCCCACGCTTCGCATGCCCTGTTGATCTGGATTTCCACCCTTGTGTCTGAAGGAACCCCCAAAGCGGTATTCATGATGACATGTGGTCCACCTCCTGCAATATGAATGATGACCTTCGGTCCGTCTATTTCGGTTTTTATGGTCAATCCACTGTCCGCCTACCGTCTTGGGCATTTCCTGGAAGGCCGACCGTTGTGGATGTCTGGATTCGGGACACGCGATTCACCCTTTTTCATTTCCCTATGTTCGGATAAAATCTCAACGCCCATAGCGTTGTCCCGCTCGTGTGTTGGAACAAGTTGGGGGGATGATACATTGATTAGGATTGAGGTCTCCTTTCCTAGGAATGACCTCCCTCTTTTCTCCAGCAATCCAGGCCCAACTATGGATGCCTGATGCTTGGTTAACGCTCCCGCAAGACAGTGAATTGTGGTTGAGCATGTTAAGCCAAAAGATGCAGATAAATATATTGGTTCATAAAAATGGATCAAGGTAGCAGAAGCAAAATGTTCTGGGAGTGGCAAAACAAAGCCCCTAGGGATTAGCGTGCTGAATGAGTCTCTCTAACGCCGCTACCCTTTGGCTGGCGGCCTCCAGGGCTGCTTCTCGCTCTCTGCGTGCCCTCTCCTCGTCGGCGGTCGCAGCACGCAGTTCGTCGATTCAGGCCTGTGCACGCTCCCGCTCGACCTGAATTGTGACCATCTGTTGGCCCGCCTCTGTCAGCTGTACCTGGGCGTCAACCGGCTGGGCTGCTAGTTGCTCCACAAGCTCGGTACACGTTGCGACGAAGGCCTCCTTCTCTGCCGCCTGCCCTTCGAGGCGCCGGACTTCCTGCTCCGCCGCGAGGAGCGCCCGCGTGCTCTCCGACATGTCCCGACTTTGTGTGACGTCGGCACGCCGGCAGCTCTCGCGCATCTTTTCAGCCATGAAATCACGGACCGTCAGATGGAGGCGTTGAGCATCAGCTCCCCCGGCACACAGGAAGCGCAGCCAGGTTTGAAGTGATCCCATGCGCCCCAGCCACTCCGATGGGTCTCGCTTGAGGAAGCGCTGGATTCACTTCCACCCCCTGCGGCGCATTATCCGGCTCTCCTCGACCGCCTCCGCGTCCGAGTCGTCCATCTCCTCGGGGTCGGCAGGCCGGTAGGCAGGGAAGGCAGCCAGCAGGTCTGCTGCAGGGTCCGCCCCTGGGAGGTCCTCATGAGGGATAGGTTCCCCAACATCTGGGCGTCCTTCTTCTCTCTCCCCAGCGGCGCTGACACCCTCTTCATCCCCCGACCTCTCTCCGATGTCAGCACCGCCGGCGTCCGCAGCCCCCTGATCAGCAGTTGGTGGGGCCGGATCGGTTTGGGAAGTCTGTTCCGGAGCGGGCGGCATGTCCACCACTGGTCCACTCATAGATGGCCCGGGTTCGGCAACCCGACGAGCCTCCAGTGTTGAGGTCACTGCGCGGGGCATGCCATGGTTAGTCACGGATCGTCAACGGCAGGCACCAGCAGTAAAGCAAGGAGACTTACGGGAGGTCAGAGCGTCATCTTCCGCTATCCCAGCCGCTGCAGGAACAGTTGCAGCAGGGGGCCCTTCCGCGCCTGTCAATTCGATAATGGGTGCCTGGCCCCCGCCTTGTCCTGCTGGCGCCCCTCCTACTCCCGCTGAGGACGCCTGACCAACATCCGTGCGCTCCTGAGAAAGATGGAGAAATGGGTTAGAAGCTGCATAAGGGAATGGATGAAACAGGTTGAGTAGGGGTAGAAGCGGACCTCGAGGAGCTCAGTGACATCAACATTGTCAGAGCCGGCCACCTCGCCGCTCTCCCGCGGACTCCCCTGATGGGATCTTCCCTCGGAGCCTTCATCCTCCCCCATCTCCTCCTCTTCCTCAGAGTCGTTGCTACTGTCGTCTTCTTCCGGCGGCATCTATTCTGGAGCGGACTCTAGACCGAGCATCACCTTCACCAGAAGGGATGGCTCCGCACGCTGACCACGTTGGCGCGCGTAATCGTCCATGGCCGTCAGATACGCATACTGCCGGTTGAAGTCCACCCTGTCGGCAATATGGAGGCGCCCGACCTCTGGCAGATGGATTCCTTCTCTGAGAATCTTTCGCCAGATGGCGTCGGTCCCCAGTGACTGCCGCAGGGTCATCCAGGCCGACCACAGTGCCGGGAAGACTGCATCATGGGAGGGTTCGAGCAGACGTCTCACCTGCTTCCTGGGCCGCTCTTCGACCACCGCGTGTGCCCCCTCTCTGGGCGCCGAGGTCGTAGCGGCAGCCTGCGATGTGCTCGCCGCCGAAGTCCCTGCTCGCGCCGGCTCCGCTGCTTGGTGCGCCTCCGTTCTCCCCCGTGTGGCGGCGCCTCGCCTCCTTCCTTGATGCCCGGTCTCCGCATAGGTAACCTCGAGCCGCCGAACTGGCTTCCGTAGAAGCCCCTCGGGGTACGCGATGGCCCAGTGTTCGGCGTACTCGGTCTCCAAGCCTGCGTCAACCCCGGTAGGAGGGAGAGTGATGACGTCGCCAGAGCCGAAAGCGGCAAACATCAGCCACATCTGGCGAAGGACGCAAGGGTTCGTCTCCTCTCGGACAGCAGTGAATACCCTCTTCGGCATCCGTTGAAGGCACCCGAACTGCCTGGCGAACCGGGTTGGCACGTAAGGCTCGCAGATCACCTTCCCGTCGATCTGAGCCACGAGCACCCCGCCCCGCATGTTCAGGAATTATTCATGCTGCTCCAGCGGACCCTGCCCATTGTCGATCATCTGGCCGACGGGAGTGGGGAACGGACTGAAGTTGAAATTGGCAGGATTTCCAATCCGAATCCTCACGCCCTCCCCACATAGGGTCATCGGAGCGACCCCCGCGATGTTCAGCAGGGAGGGTCGCAGGCCGTTGCCCGGAGGAATGATGGCGTTCGGAAACGTGTACCCACCGAGGTGAGCAGCCACCCAGCCGTGGAAGAACTGAAAGGGCACACAGATCCTTCGTGGTGACCCCCCTCGTGAGATGCATCCCAGGATGGCATACAGCCTCGCCAGCACTGGGACCCCGAGGTTGTATCTTTTGTTGGCGGCCATAGCGCCCGCGACCGCCAGTGTCGCCGGGCGAACGCCCATTCTCGCGTCCCGCACTGGCAGGAGCCACCCACTCAGAAACGCGGCCAGGAACGCCGCGTACCGGACATTTGGGTCCCGGGCCTCGATGACGCGGTACCCCCTTGAGCGGTAGTCGCCCGTCTACAGGACCCGCCAGTACGACCCGTTCCGGCTCCTCTGAGCTGCGGTCGGGCACCGCTTCCCCCTGCCTGGCATCTTGACCGCTGGGTCATGTTCCAAGAACTGGCTGAACCACTCCTTGTAGGCTATGTCCTTCTGGAAGTCCTTGACCCCGAGCCGCTCTGTAGCCAGGTCCAGCAGATGCCACGTCAGGATGGGAGTCCGTGACCTGTCACCCCAGGTGTTCCTCGGAGGCAGGAACTCATCATACTGGTAGCCCTCCAGCGGGATACCTCCGATGCAGTGGATGTCCCAGAGACCGATGCCGACCTCCCCATGGTGAAGATGGAAGGTGTTGGTATTCGAGGACCAGCGGGTGAACAGCTCCGGCCCGAGCTCGGACTGCTGGTAGAAGTGGAACTGCGACGTCCACACCGCCTCAAACAGGCCGATGTACCGCAGCTCCTCCGCGAAGTGATCGCAAGTGTGGCGTACCCAGAACGCCCAGGCCCACTCGCTGGTGAAATTGCCCCCAGACCGCAAGTCCCAGTCCTTCAGCCAGCCCTTGGTGTCGTCAGTGACACTCTGGCGATATGTGCTCGAGTAGAGGGCTGGAGAATTCTCCGCAGTAGGCTCACCCCCGTCAATGGTTCGCGTCCTCGGGTTCAGGACATAGACGTCCAAGTGCCTGGTCTCCCTGGCAGGATGCCCATTGTTGGTGATGTTATAGCGGGGAAGCTCGTCCTCCCGAGTCACCCAGGTCCGTGGCGCATCAACCTCGAACCCTGGCACCGGAACCTCATCTAGGATGCCGAAGTTCCAGAGCGGCAGGTTGTCTGACAGCGGATATGTCTTCTGAGCCGGCGTCAGCAAGTCGAACATGGATTGATTGTTGGAAACAATCTCCTTGGCTCTGTAGACCTCCTCGTTCGTCGCCATCTCAGCTCTGCGAGTGGCGGCATCCCCCTCATTTCCTCGGTGCGCGGCCATCTCAGAAGTTTCGGGAGTCGTGCGGGCTAAGGGATGAAGCGTGCGGGATCGGACGAGGCTGGTGGAGAAGATTGAAGGTTGGCGCGCAATCCAAGTGGACGGCGCGCAATTGGGAAGAATGTCGCGCAAAGTTCCGGGTTTTCGCGCAAAGACAGGCGAATTCCGGATGGTTTTGCGCGCCGATCGGGCGAATTTCGCGACCGGAAAAGGCAATTTCGCGCACGAGAGCGTTGAAGCTTATCGCGCGGAAGGCCTGTGTACGGAACGCGGAACCCTGGACCCCTATTTATAGACGAGGCCGGGATTCCGCGCCGCGCGGAACGCTCGATTGCGCGACCGCGGCGGCGAATTGCGCGCCCGACGCCCCTTTTTGCGCGCCTAAGTCCCGCGCAGCCCAGGACTTCGGCATTCCGGCGTCTCCCTCGGAACCCGATCGTTGCGACCTCTCGCCGATCAGATTCCGAGGGGGGGCTTTTGTAGACGCCGGAAAAGTCCGTTGTTCCCAAACGAAGCTCCGGATGCGGAAAGCGAAGTGATATTTGGAGTCAGAGGCACGTTCCGGAGGGCCCGGAGGACTTGCGCGAAATTTCAGAGGCCCGCGCGCAAAGTTGAGTCGCGGCGCGCAATCCTCCCGGGATGCGCATAATGCGCTGGGCCGGCGCGCTATTTTGCGCGCTCGTGGCCTGCGCGGCTCCCTTGCGCGCCGGGTCCTGATTCCGCGCCCGCGAAGGGAATTCCGCACCCGAGACCGGATTCCGCGCCCGGGGTTGCCTATAAATATAAGGCGACCCCCGACGTTTTGAAGGTTTCCAGAATCCGAAGCGTCGCTCGTTCGCGCAATCCAACCCCTTCCGCGCGCAATGCCGATCTTCAGGTAACCTCCTTTCTTTCGCGCAATAGAGCCTTGGGGTTCGCCTTCGCGCGCAATCCCCTTGGCTCCTTTCCTTTGAATAATCCTTATCCCGAAGGCCTTTGCGCACAAAAGAAGCCTCTTGCGCGCAATTGCCCCCCGGGTGCGCGCAATCCAGCCCGATTGCGCGCACCCCCCTCTTCAAAGTGGCCATTCGTTAGAGAATGAGCCGTTGCCCCCGCGAGCTGTCCGAAGCCCGGTGCGCTCAATCTCAATCATCCGCGCGCAAAGCGCTGGCCCAATTGCGCGCCAGCCCGCCCAATTGCGCGCCGACCCGCGGTATTGCGCGCAAAGTTCCTCTTTTGCGCGCAAACCGCCGGGGTCGCCCCCTTTGACCCCCTGAGGGTACCCGCCTGCGTGGCGCCCGATGATCTTCATCCTGGGTGCCCGCACCGTGCGTTGTCTTTCCGTGCGGCCCTCCAGGCTTGCGCGAAGTGACACGGACCCATCGGCGGCAACCAACGTCCAGCATGACGTTAAACTGCACATACGTCCAGCATGACGTTAAACTGCACATACGTCCAGCATGACGTTAAACTGCACATTTGTCCAGCATGACGTTAAACTGCACATTCGTCCCGCATGACGCTAAACTGCATCCGTCCAACATGACGTTAAACTGAACTACGTCCAAGCTGCACGACGCTAAACTGCCTAGCCCCTATCGTTCGTGCTGCAAGACGTTAAACTGCCAAGCACCTTCGTCCTCAGCACACGACGTTAAACTGTACTTCGTTCGGCAAGACGTTAAACCGTCCGCTTCGTCCTCAGCACACGACGTTAAACTGTACTTCGTCCGGCAAGACGTTAAACCGTCCGCTTCGTCCTCAGCACACGACGTTAAACTGTACTTCGTCCGGCAAGACGTTAAACTGTCCGCATCACCCGATCCCGTGCCTCGCACGCAGGGTCCCCCCCGGTTTGGATGTGGCCCCCACCCGCTCGTCTCTGCAGGGATGTCGGGATTGCCCCTCTTTAGGGACGATTTAATGGGAGCGGCTTTTCCCTACAGGGGTAGGGTATTACAAACCCCTAGTTTCTTGTGGGGGGCTGCACATGTGTATCTCCATTGCGCTCCCCCACTGCCGAAGCCAGTAGAGGGTGTGACTGGGATCGAGGTGTCTCCTACTTTCGGTCCAAGTCCCTTCCAACTGAGTTTTGCCGCATCCGGGCTGCCTCAAGTGCGTAAGTCCTGACAGAATGAACTACGTGGACTTTGATCCCTGTCTTCTAAACAGGGTACGTAGGAAACCTCCCTGAGGTTCAAGCCCAGCACCTGGTCGTCCCGGTCGTATTCACGTCGGTTCGTCCATCAGTGGACCCCTCCAGGGTTCACGCTTGCGTCGATTCACCTATGAATCCGCCCCTGTGGGAGACTGCCCGTGTGTATCTCCACTGTGCCTCCCCACAGCCCCTTTTTCCATTTCTCCTTTTATCGTCCAGCATGACGTGAAACTGTGATCCACCCGGCCGTTCCATCCCCCTCTGTGCGAGGTGGTTCGGTTCAATCCTCTGCCCGGCGGCCTCGACCCCTTCGTGAGTCGGCTTGCCGACATCCAGCATGACGTTAAACTGTATACCCGAACTACGTTGACTTTGATCCGTGCTAACGCGCGGTACGTAGGAAGCCTCTACGGGGTCCAAGCTCTTCACTCCATCATCCATCCTGATCCTTACCCGGGCCGCCACATCCCGGTGGGGTCATGCCACTCCTCTCCACTCCACATCACTTGGGAAGCCGCCCATGCGCTGGCCCCAGCGTCGGAGGTTCCCCGCAAGGGGATCTGTCATCTGATCCACTTTTCCTGTTGATCGGTCCGATGCCGTCCCCGCTGGACGTTAAACTCGCGGCACACCCCGTGTTAAACATGGGAAGCCGAGGAAAACCTCAGGTGACACAGTTCCCCGCACCCAGTGCGGGATGCCTTAGGCCATCATGCCTTCGAGAAGCCCTATTAGGGACGGAAGACAGACGTGCAGAGCCGCAGTGTTACGACACGCCCCCAGCACCCAGAGCCACCCGGCCTCCTCACCGCAGGTTGCTGCCCCGACCAGACTCCTTGGAGCGTCCGGGCGGAAGCAGCGTAATTAACCGGTGTCCATGAAGATATGGCACCGGGAACGAGATTCACAAACATTCTTAAATCTATGAGGGAGACCCGGATTAGGCGACGAGTTCCGAGGAGACGTCCAAGGAAGGAGGAGCCGACATCCCATCATCCCGGTTTCGATCAAGGAGCAGACGCCCCTGAATAAGGGACGGATGCCGCCCGCCTTTGGAAAGCGGGACTGCGGGACCACAAGCCGCGCGCCCATCCCCTCGGGTTGACGGGTGCACGCGCGAACGCGTCCTGGCGGAACAGCGTAACCCGACGCACATCCGCACCGAAACAATTATGTTTTGAGGGAATTATTTTTATGAAGTCATTTACCTTATATGATTTTTTTATGATGTCATGATGTTTCAAGAATCCCATTTTTGTTACATGTGTTATGCGATGATGTATGATTTAGGATTATGTAGAACACATAAGAAAGGATTCATTATAAGATGGGTGGGACCTATATCTCCCTCCAATACATTGGGTAACGATTTTATATCTCATGAGATAGACATGGCTGGAACGGTAGGTTATACCGGTTCAGTGAAACAGGACTGAAACGAGGGTGACTTGGTTCAGAAAGGGACTTTGTCCACTAAGATAGTCTTGGCAGTGAGTCTTGACTAAAAAGAAATTATTCTCTATGATTATGTGTGTATGCCACAAAGTTTCATGTTTTATGTTATGATTATTGTGATTACATTTCACCGCCATGATTTATCCCATGTTATGAAATTATGATCTGTTTTGCAGGTTAAGATGTGATTGATATTTCTTTTGTTTACCCTTACTGAGCATTTGAGCTCACCCTTTTATGTTTTCTTTTCCCCAGGATATAAAGAAATGATTTAGGTAATAAAAAAAATGATGATCTTTATGGGAGATGTTGAAGATCTTTCACCAGGATTAGATGATTATATTGCAAGTTTCCAAAGACACTAAACTATTACGATCCTTGTGTGTGTGTTTTTGTAATGTACTATGTATTCCGCAAAAGTAATGTAATGTCCATGTACGTCAGGCTTTGAGTCTCTATAGTTGGTATCATAGGAAAGGTTTAGTCAACCTTTGGAAACTAGGATGCGAGAACTTTAGTGAGATCCCTAGTGATATTTCTAAGGTATGTCTAGGGATGTCTATAAGGTTAAGTATACGTATAGGTTATAGTTCTAGAATTACGCTAACGATCATAGAATTAAACCTAAGATGTTAGATATTGAAGGTACTCCCCCATTATTATTTTGTTTTCCCTAGCATGATTTTTGCCTCTCACACTATTCATTTTGGGTTTTAGACGATGGATGGAACCCGAAGGAACCGTGTTGATCATTGCAATGGACAACGCAATGATTGCCCTCCTGAACAAGAAAGTGTTATGGGAGATGGAGTGAAAAATCTTATTGCTATACTTACACAAGCTATGAATCATTCTGGACTTCCAAATGAGCAGAGAAGGGAACAATATTCTATTGAGTCCTTCATGAGGCAATGTCCACCTTCTTTCAATGGGTCTTCAGATCCACTTGTTGCTGAACAATGGATCAGTACCACTGAAAAGATATTTTCAGTTCTTCAATGTTCTGAACATGATAAAGTCATCTTAGCAGTATATCATTTGGAAGGTGAAGCTGATCAATGGTGGAATCTTATCAAGAATATGAGGCCAAGAGATCAAATTGGGTCCATGGAATGGGACGAGTTCAAGAACTTGTTTTTCAGTAAGTACTTCCCTCGTATTCTTCGAACAAAGATGGAAAAGGAGTTTCTTGAGATGAAGCAGAAGGATGATGAATCTGTTGGTATATACGAAGCTAATTTTACAAGACTTGTAAGGTATGCATCCGACATTATCATCCAACCTGAAATTAAAGTTGATCGATTTTTCAGTGGCTTAAAACCAAGTATTCGAAGGGCATTAGCTATAAGAGACTTCAGTAGCTATGAAGAAATTGTGTGTTGTGCTATCAAGGTAGAAATGGAAGTTGGTGTTACATATCCATCTCATGGTTTTGACAAGAAACGAAATATGTAGTTCAAGGAGAAATCTCAGAATAATGGTGAAAAGAAGATGAATGTTTCCTTATGCACAAAGTGTGGGAAGAAGCATGGTGGAGATTGTCTTAAAGGGACTAGAAAATGTTTTAAGTGTGGAAAAGAAGGTCATTGAGCAGCTGAGTGTCGAAGTAATGGAAAAAGGGTTTATAATGATGTGAATAAAGCAAACACTGCAGAGAACGCACCACCAACACTTCAATGCTTCAAGTGCAAGGAAATGGGGCATTATGCTAATAAATTCCCTAATCCAAGGGTTAGTGATGATCGACATGAGCAACTGCTTAAGGCAAAGGATAAAGGGAAGTCACATGCGATCACTATTGGCGATGTTGAATATGACAACGATGTGGTGGAATGATTAAGTATTTATGTAATGGGATTCCAAAATAATGTTGTATCATGGAGTATTGGAATATTTATGTATTGGTCTAATGTGGTATTCATAGTTATTGAGATATTTTTGGAAATAAGACGATATGCACATAATGAAGGGAAAATGAGAGAATGAAATGTTTAACAGTATTCATGAGCTCATGATTGATAAAAGGACTAAGTGATATCATGGTTTGAGTATATAGAACTTTGAGGATTTTGGTATGTGGAAGGTGTTAACTTTTAACTGCATTCATGTTTTCACTAATGTTCAATGGGTATTCAAGAGAATACATTATTAAGGCCTTTGAATGTTTGGAATGTGACCAACAATACATATCTTATGATATATGGGGATCCACGATGGTATTAAATCTCTGGTAGTCATTTTCACTATATTATGAGAGTGGACTGCAGTATTATGGATAAGCCTAAAGATTGGAATGGATTATGTTGCATATATGTTAGTATTGTTTAAGGATAGAATTTTTTTTCGATATTATTGATGGGATATTAATGTAGTATATTTTTAGAAAAAGGACAAACTGCAGGACCGGAGATAACCCATCGCTTCGGACAAGGCTGTGGGAATCGAACCCACAACCGAAATGCAACTGGCCTTTATCGCCTACCACTAGCCTACAAGAAGTCCCTATTTAGTAGAAACTAGTTTTATTTTATTAAGCGGTATGATATATGAAGTATAAGTTCATTTTTGGAACCATATACGATTAATCTAACCATAAGATGAACTTATAACTTTTCAAACCTTTTGTTTGAGACAGATGGAATGACCCATCATTCTATTACATGATCTGGTAACACATCACGAATGACAAATTCAACTTCATTTCATTAAGAGATGAAGTGGAAATTTCCCAAAGAACGACCAACGATTAGACTATACCGAAATCATGAAAGTATTTCTTCTAATTCCAATTTCATCAACTTTAGGGAAATGATCTTGAAAACCAAAAATGTTGTCCTAGTTATCTTATATATGATGAATCAGATGGTACCTTAGATCATCACAAATTTATGGCTTTGTGATTGCTGGATTTTCCATAGCCATGTTCTCTACCACTCTCCATCATAACATGATGGTTAGATTTCTCTTCCATATCCATATTTAACCTATGTGAAAACCCAGTGATTAGTTTATTTGGGTAACCATTACGTTTCATACTTTTGTTTTTAAAGATTGGTTTTGGTATTCCTTATTACGATGTGGGTTTCTATTAAAGAAACTTTCGAGTAGTAAACCATTTATAACCCCGACGAATTTCGAGGGCGAAATTCATTTTAAGGGGGGTAGAATGTAACACCCCGAGATTTTATGAAAAATATTCTTTTTAATTTCATTAATGTCTTGTGTTGTACGCTACACCAAAAGGAGCTTGCACAACACGCATCCTTGACTTGCCTTTCATTACACGCAATCACGACCTTCCTTGATAGCGTGTGTAGTACGCAATACCGAGTTTTACTAAACAACGATATGCTATTAAAATATAATTAAAACTAGCCGTTATGAATAGTAATAACCACTTTTTGAAATTTTGTAAATTATATTTTTCAAAATGGACTTCATTTTTGGATTCGGAATATCGAAATTAGATTAGGGTGAAATTTTGGTACTTTTCGGATAACTTTCATATTCTGATGAATAGTGAAAATTACTAAATTTTAATTAAAAACAACTTTTTAATTGAAATAATTAATAGTGATAAATTATTAATTTGAGTGGTTTTAAAGTATATTTAGAATATATTTTTACAATTTAATACAATGTTGGTCATTGGATGTAATTTCACATTTAAACCAGTTATAAACTAGTGTCAATCTTTTGATAGTTATTATCTCTTAAAAACACGCTATTTGTTTTGACGACAAGAATTAATTTTTAAATTAGTTAATGCAACTGATATGTTTTGAATTTGGTAAAATCGACATCATTTTTGAGTTCATAATATCAAATATAGCTTAGGCCTAATTTTTGGTATTTTGCTGAAAACTTTCAATTTTCGATGAATAGTGAAACCACTAAGTGGTAGTTAAAAAAACTGAATTGTTCATAAAACTTAATTTTACCGCTTCTGGGAATGGAATTTGGAAAATCCGAGAGACACGGTTAATATCAAGGACTAAAATGTGGTTCAATGAGATGAAAATAATTTTTGGTGAATAGTAACTTTTTACTTTTTTTTACCACGGTTAAAAGTAAATAGGGAAATTAAGGGTAAAGATGATATTATTATTACCCTAACACATGTGCTAATTCTATTGGATAAGTGTAATTCGACCAAAAATAAACTTAGGAATAAAATATTACCATTTAGGCCCACTTGGATTAGATTAGGTCATTTATTATTAATTTCTTTAAAGAAGGATTAAAAGAGTTAAAATCAAAGTTTATTTACTAAAACATTTTTAATATGGGGTTATACATAAGATAAATTCGACTATAAATATTCATTAGAAAGATAAAATGATTTCCCAAATAATGGTATTTTATTTGTAATTTTTAGACATTAAATAATTTAATTTATTTATGACACAACGATGATGGAGTAATTATCTTATTAATGAAATATTGACATAATTGATGTTATAAATACCCAAATAAATATAATCTGAGACTTTTTATGAATTACACTAATTTTATAGGTTAATATGACATTTTATTATTTATTTAATTAATTTTTTTCGAACTTATCATTCTGTTATGATTTTCACAAAAATCAATTACTAAATAGTGTCAAAATTGACATAAACTAGTTTTTAAAACAAATATTATATTATTAATTGTTATTTTATTCCTAAAAATCTAAGGTTCGGCCAAATGGCTTATATAAGGTTATATATATTAATAATAAACAACTTGGGGTTCTTTTGGCTTCTTATAGTAAGTTTATTAACCTTATAGTGTAAGAACACAAGAAGACACGGTAAAAGTAAAATTATTTAACTTAATGTTAAATCTAAATGGTAAGGTTAAAATAGGAACCTAAACTTGTCTAAATTCTATTGGATGAGAGGATTTCGACCCATCCCCACCTTAGCCTCGAAATAAATCAATTTGGAGCTATTTAAAACCGAACATGACTTTATAATAAAATAATATTTTTTGTTATTCCAAAGGTACCCCTCTCCTCCCTTATAAAAGGGCACCTCCTCCCTCTCTTCCTCACACAACTTTGAGCCTTCAAGCTCAGCCAACCCCTGCCAAAATATCTTCTACACTTCCCTAGCAACATCCTAGAGGTTCTGGTCTTCCTCAAAGACCAATTTTAGTTCCCTAAGAGGAGGTCTCAAAGAGGCGCTTCAAAGAAGAGGAGGTTCAGACACTTACGAAGCATATCGGACCTAAGGTAAGGGAAATATCACAATCTCATTTTTATCCGAGATTGATTATACTTTGGTATTTACTGTGGTGTATTTTATCATCCACATCCATGTTTCTTCAATATGTAATTTTATTTCCATCCACCTACAATTGTTTAAATCAAATTTTACCCTTCGGTGAGTTTTTTTGGTAAAGGATATGAAAGGAATCTTTTGACGTTTTTTCGTACGAGATACTTTTTAACTTTTCTGACAAAAGTACGAGAAGAATTTTTTTTTATAACTTATGAGGCATGAATGTATTTTTAAAAAATTACTTCCAAGAAGCTTCATTTACAAGTTTTCATGTTTATATTTAATCAACTTCTTTTAGTTTAAATTTGTATGACATGTTAAGAAAGGAAAAATGTTTTTGAAGAAGAAAGGATATTTTCCTCAAGAATGGAGTTCAAGTGTTTTATCAACATTATTTTCCATCTAAGATAATAAAGGGTTCTGTTTTTATCCCTATAATTACATTGATGTGATTATGTTTTGAGGGAATTATTTTTATGAAGTCATTTACCTTATATGATTTGTTTTATGATGTCATGATGTTTCAAGAATCCCATTTTTGTTACATGTGTCATGCGATGATGTATGATTTATGATTATGTGTCACACATAAGAAAGGATTCATTATAATATTGGTGGTACCTATATCTCCCTCCAATGCATTGGGTAAAGATTTTATATCTCATGAGATAGACATGGCTGGAAGGGTAGGTTATACCGGTTCAGTGAAACAGGACTGAAACGAGGGTGACTCGGTTCAGAAAGGGACTTTGTCCACTAAGATAGTCTTGGAAATGTGTCTTGACTAACAAGAAACTATTCTCTATGATTATGTGTGTATGACACAAAGTTTCATGTTTTAAGTTATGTTTATTGTGATTACATTTCACCGCCATGATTTATCCCATGTTATGAAATTATGATCTCTTTTGTAGGTTAAGATGTGATTGATATTTCTTTTGTTTACCCTTACTGAGCATTTGAGCTCACCCTTTTATGTTTTCTTTTCCCCAGGATATAAATAAAGGTTTTAGGTATTAAAAAAAAGAAGATCTTGATGGGAGATGTTAAAGATATTTCACCAGGATTAGAAGATTATATTCCGAGTTTCCAAAGACACTAAACTATTAAGATCCTTGTGTGTGTGTTTTTATAATGTACTAAGTATTCCGCAAAAGTAATGTAATGTCCATGTACGTCAGGCTTCGGGTCTCTACAAATTTCCCGACTTAACACCCTTCAGTGGAAGACACATCTTGAAATATTGAACTCCCTCATGAGGAAGTCTTCTGTATTCACGAATGTCCTCATGCATGTGAAATGTATTTTGATGGTGCTTCTAGAAGTCCAACATGGAGGAAAATGGAAAATCCTAAATTCAACAATGATGGCTTAGGAATTGTGATAATTTCTCCAGAAAAGGCAATGTTACCTTATTCCTTCTTATTTTGGGAAGGTGGTAGCAATAATGAAGCAGAATACCATGCTCTCATCACAGGCTTGGAATTAGTGCTTCAAGCACAAGTGAATCAATTAAAGGTGAAAGGTTATTTAGACCTGGTAATCAAACAAGTCAATGGGGATTATGCCATTAGAAAATAAGAACTAATCCCTTTGTATGATTATGCCAGAGAGTTAATGGAGAAATTCCCTTCTGAACCGACATTTTCTTATGTCCCAAGTTCACAAAAATCACAATCTGATGCACTGGCTAATATAGCCATAGCTCTGGCAGATCCAAATATGGACGAGAAAACCATCAGTATTA
Source organism: Viscum album (assembly GCA_963277665.1). Taxonomy (NCBI): domain Eukaryota; kingdom Viridiplantae; phylum Streptophyta; class Magnoliopsida; order Santalales; family Viscaceae; genus Viscum; species Viscum album. The sequence continues at coordinate 1,752,378,710 of OY728128.1, forward strand.
CCCACCGTCATGAAATTTCCCATTGTGTTCGAGTTAGAATAGAGGAAATTAATGAAATTAGTCCCATTCCTGAACTGTATGGTCATACTACAGGATGGATGTCACCTATCAGGGAATACCTTCAAAATCGAACACTTCCACCTGATAGAGCTGAGAAAGAACAAATCCGGTGACGTGTGGTCAATTTTACTCTTTATGATAGCCCAGATCACCTAGAGAAAATTCTCTACAAATGTGGTTTTCATGGAGTTCTCTTCAGATGCATTAATGGTGAAGAGACAATGGAAGTCGAGAAAGAAGTTCATGCAGGAGTCTGTGGTTCCCACCAGTCTAGACATAGACTATCTGATCAGATTCAAAGGCTTGGATACTTTTGGACTTCAATGATACAAGATTTTGTTGATTTCACAATGAAGTATCATTCATGCCAAGTATATTCCAACTTCATTCATCAACCTCCAGAGTTGCTTCATACAACTAAATATTCATATCCATTTGCCACATGGGGAATGGATTTGGTGGGACCATACCCTTAAACTACGACCAAGCAGTTTAAGTACATTCTTACTACTACTGACTTCTTTTCCAAATGGGTAGAGGCAATAACTCTCAAGGAAGTCTGTTCTAAATGCTTTGTTAGCTTAATCAATTATAACATCATTACCAGATTTGGTGTCCCTCATACCATATTGACTGACAATGGAACCTACTTCTATTCATCTGAGGTGAAGAAGTTGTATCAAGAATGAAATAACAAATCCAACCATTCATCTCAGTATCATGCAGCGGAAAATGGCCAGATATAATCCTTCAACAAGACTCTTTCAAATATACTTCAAAAGATGGTGGATAAAGATAATAAGGCATGGCCTGATAAACTCTTAAATACTTTATGGGCTTATCGGACTACCACCCGCACTGCAACTCGGTCAACTCCATATTCACTGGTATATGGAACGGAAGTCGTCATTCCCATTGAAGTTTAATTGATTTCGCTCAGAGTAGAAGTTTGTGATCAGTCATATACAGGTGAACAATATCAAAAGAGATTGAATGAATTGGAATGGTTATATGAGAAAAGATTGTGCACTTTGCACCACTTGTAAATCTATCAGAATCGTATAGAACAAGCTTTTAACAAAAAAAGTTCATCTTCGTTCATTCACTCAGGGATAATTGGTATTAGTTCTCAGAACTCCAATGATACAAGGGAAGAAACCTCCTAAACTTGAGCTCAAATGGGAAGGACCTTACTCAATACATAGTGTCAACTCCAATGGAGCTTATTCATTAATCTCTATGGACGGAGAACTCATCACTACTCCAACCAATGCCATATTTTTTAAGAAGTATTTTGTATAAACACAAAATATATCATCACCGGTCCAGTATGACCTTAAACTGCACCACGGTCCTGTATGACCTTTAACTGCACCACGGTCCAGTATGACCTTAAACTGCACCACGGTCTAGTATGACCTTAAACTGCACCATGGTTCGGTATGACCTTATACTGCACCAATATCCAGCAAGACGTTAAAATTCATAATCAATGGTCCATGCATATGACTTTAAACTATTCACGCTTTCATCCAACATGACATTAAACTGTGGAAAAATCCCTAATTTTTCCTTACTGCCTCACATTAAACTGAACAGTCCCCCTTTTGTACAACATGAAGTTAAACTGTATTGTCCCCATCGTCCTAAATACATGAAGTTGAACTGTACATTAAATCCTTTAATACATCATACATGACATTAAACTGTAATTTGTCCCTGTTACATGACATTAAACTGTGCAGCACCAATAGTCATAACTGCAAGACCTTAAAACTGCATAGTCCCTATATATGTCTTACATGACATTAAACAATGCATCGTTAGAGTTGTTGCTACATCTTGTTTCGCCCACAGGGAATGACTCACATGAGCTTAGAGAAAACTTTAACCATAATACCCTCTCTGGGCCGCTAACCATGCGTATGTCCCAACATCATTTTTTATTTTTTGGGTCATTGTCCCCAAGAACGACTTGATCATTAATTCATTCTTTAATTGAACTATACGGTCTTTGATCCTTTCCTTCCATGTTGGGTACGTAGGAAAACTCCAAAGATTCAAGACCAAAACCAATATCCTCACATCGGTTCACCTCCATCTCACACGATGTTGATTCGTGAAACCGCCCTTATAATCAATATATTTACATTGGTTCACTTTCTTCCTTGTTATACGACGTTAAACTATACAACACTTTTGTCCAGTATGACAATAAACTACAATATTCTTTGATACCCTCACCTGTGAGGGAACCATTATTTACATTTATTTTTCAATCATGTTTCATTTCAAAGACTACGTGCATACATGGCAATGCCCAAACCTTTTATCTTGGGTTAAACCATCATTGTACTAAAGTCCCCTTTCACCCTTCACATGTACAAACCAAATTTGTATAGAGGGTATTTCTACAACAACGTGGGCTTGATTTCCATCCCTATGGGATACGTAGGAATGTTCGAGTGTCCCTCGAATCCAGCCCCATGTCTTTTGGGCGTAACCCCAAATTCCACTTCTAGTCCCTTGGCTAAAAAGTACCCTTGAAAACACACACTGTGCATTTCTTACAATGGTCCAAGATCTATGACCCTAAACTAAGATCTCTAATCCTTTTGTCCCACACAACATTAAACTGTAGTTTAAGAACTACTTATGGCTTGATTCCCATCTTTATGGGACACGTAGTGAAGTCCAACATTTCTACTCAGGACCCAGCCACAACATGATTATGGCTAACATTGATCTGTGTATCTTTATATACATTGTACAATACCCATCTTTATGTGTTATAATCCTAACATTAAATATTTTCAGATTTTCATAGCCCTTTTCATGACTTTTAGTCACAAAAATGTCAAATTTCTGAGAGTTCTTTTACCTGACTATGAAGCACGTTCCATTATGTGGCTTTGCATAAACAGTCCACATAACAGACTTGTCTGCCAAAAGATACTATTATTTGACTATGAATCCAATGCCCGTAGGTGTACCTACATAATTCAACCCCCTATCATTTTTGATAAATAATAGTAATTTCATTCTTTGGAAGAAAGCCTCTTTTGTCCTTATTGGTCTTAAATGACAGTATGTAGGGATCCACAAAAATAGCCATCCTTAATATATTTGTCCCATATCCTTTTTCATGATCTGAAAGTATTCAAGTCTATGGAATATATTCTCCTTCCCTATGTTTGGGTCAGACTTTCGTAGGAGTGATATCCATCCAGTTCTTCAATAATCTTGTTTGGAAATATCGTCTCCATATTCAAGTACCTCTTTACATACAGAAAACTCTATACTTTGGAAAATTTTAATCTCCATTAACATTCAATGGCTTTTAGCATTAGGAATGTAAAATTATGAGAGTTCTTTTTCCTAACTATGCAGCACGTGCCCTTAGGCGGCCTTGCATAAACAGTCTACATAACAGAATTGTTAGCCAAAACATTCTATTTATTTGACTATGAAGCCAATGCCCTTAGGTGGCCCTGCATAATTCAACCCCCTAACGGGTTTGTCAAATAAAAGTAACTTCATTCTTGGAAACTACTTCTTCTAATTCCTTTCAGCGCTTTTTAATATCATTACTCAGATTCAACTATTCTTAAGTAATAGTTCACATATTGTTTCCCTCATACTTGAGCATGGTAATATCTTTTCAGATACATTGTCAAATAATTGAGTCAATTCTAATTCATTCGGTCAAAGCTATTTTGTCCTTAATCATTAGCCGCCTTATGTTCGACATGCATGAAATTAAACTGCCCACAAAAGACAAGGGAACTCTGAATAAAATTCATGTTCCATCTCACTAAAAATACATTTTTTATGATTTCGGTAATATTTAGAAATTAAGAGTTTAAAAGTGTGTAGGGTTATTTATTTTAATCCTAGTAAAAATAAAACTAGGCTTACTAGGCCCATTGGCTTAGGTAAAATTTATAGCACGTAGAAAAAGAATGCAAGTACAAATGATTGAAGATGAAAGTATTTTTCATTGATACACAAGAGATAGAAGGACATCCATATACTGGAGTCTTTTCCCATTTTCAAGAATTACAGAAGGCTTTCAACATAGCTCTTAATTTAACTTACGGATTCCCAAGAATCATCAACAACCATCTGGAATTAATTCATTCAATTGGATACAATAAGAGATGCAGTGGTACCAGCTCTTCTTGGAAAAAATGTAAAAGGATGTTCTAGAGGGCGGTTTGAGAAAATTTTATACTGATCAAACAGTGACTCTGTTTCTGTCCAAGTGACTTGGAAGATGGATACATGGATTTGAGAATAGAGATTTGGAAGTAAAGATCCCATTGGAGAGAGTAATATTTTCAGATATTTCTCAAAATCCATGTTTGTCTTCTCTCCACCAACCGGCAGCGGAAAATATTTCTGCCCATGGTTTTTCCATTTTCATATCTGCAAGGAAATGGCATGGAAGGAAAATTTGAAAGTTCACACCAATGGTGTTGCTCTTAATGCACATCATAACTGAAATAGAGGAGTAGAAGTGCTGCTGCATTTAAGGTGTATAGTTCTTTGCATCCGGAACATTGACTCCTTGCAGATGACCATGACCATACAGAGACAACTAGATTCTCTGTGGGAAATTAAGATGATATTTCTTCAAATACTTAGCCAAATCTGAGAGAGTGTTGTCGCAGGTATCATATTAGTCATGGCCAACAATATTCATCATTTCATCAATCTGCTTGCTACCAGTCATTATGATTCTCTTGATAGCCATTGAATCTACACAAAAGTTGAATAAACTAACTCTTAAATGGGTATATTTTTCATAAAATTTGTGAAAGAATTCAGAAAAATGTCTAAGGAATTATCCCGCGCAAGTATAAAACTTGGCGCGCAAGTATGGATGTGCCGCGGAAGTATTTGGCATGCAAGTATCACTGCAGAGGCCCAGATACCTTGACAGCAGCGTGACATCAAGGAAACAGTGGGAAACAGATCAACTTGCACGGCAAATGAATCTTGCGCGACGAGAGCTCGAAAGTTTCAAATCCATATCCTTTGTACGGAATTAATCCCACTATTTTTAGATGTGGCCAGAGCCCTGTACGCTGTTCCCTGCGTGACTACAGGCTGTACCACTGTGCGGAAGACCCTGTGCGCCCAAAGCTCATTTGCGCGCCCAGCCTAGCACGCCCCAATTTTCTTTTGATTATCGATTTCCTCATAGTCAAATCCTCATTTTTTGATCCAACTCTGAGGGGGGTCTTTTGTTGATTCTCCTTTCATCACAGAGTCTTACCACTGATGAAAAGAAATACCATGAGCTCCAAAGTGATTTAACCACTTGAAAAATATCAAGAATTAACAAAGGAAGGAATAAGAAGAACATTCTACAAGGGTCGCACAAGTTCTACAATGGCCGCACAATTACACTTGCATGCCGCAATGGTCGCACAAGTACACTTTCTCGCCCTAAGTGATAACCACCCGGGGTCTTCTCTAGCCTATAAATATCCCTGGTGGGCCCCCCATAAAAGGGAGGAATTTTTCCAGAATTCAGATTTAAAGCTCTGAACGCCCAAGTCTTTTCTTCAGGTCTTCCTAACACTTCTAAGGTAATTCTTTACCTAGAATGGAAGGTCAAAACAACAGGAGTAAGCTATAGTTGTTATAATTCACTAACACTTGTGCACCTAATGTGTTTTATCCTTAAGGGAAATGAACATACATGCATGTCGCCCTACTTCCTCACCAAAACTTACCCGCCTCTATTCTGGAAGTACCCTAGGATAATGATAAAGGCATTGGTCAAGGATCTCCCAATTATTACCATGCTGGTTTACAAACGCGCAAGTACCCATGTGTCGTGCAGGTATACTTGCGTGACCAGGACATGCTCACCCACACAGTACCTGCACGCCTGCTAGGACTTGCACGCCGCTACATTTTTGGGTGCCCTTCTTGCCCATTAAACCCCTTTTATGCCATTCCACCTCTCCTATTCAAGATTCAGTCTTCAAGACACTCTTAAAAGCCATTTATGGCATGATTTCTTGATTTGACTTCCTTATCTGAAAGAAATTATGTGTAATATCTCTCAAAAACTAGTGATTTGAACATATTTATGTCACTAATGATTGAGATTTCATTCATTCAACCTCATCCTTTAAGATGAGAGAACTCATTAACCTGGGTCTCCTTTTCTGAAATAAGCCCCAGTCATAATTCTTAACTTGGGCCTCCTTTTTATGAATAAGCCTCAGTCATAATTCTAAACCTAGGCCTCCTTTTCATGAATAAGCCTCAATCATAATTCTTAACCTGGGCCTCCTTTTCTTGAATAATCCGCAGTCATAATTCATAACCTGGGCCTCTTTTCAGGAATAATCCATAGTCATAATTCTTATCATGGGCCTCCTTTTCAGGAATAAGACCCTGTCATAATTCCCAAATATGGTAATCCTCTTTAGAAGTAAGTCCCAAGTCCTCTAATTTTTCAAATCCCTTAACCTGGGCCTCCTTCTCAAGAGTAAGCCCCAGTCTTAATTTATCTTAACCGGTCCTAATTTACATTTGATCTGGGATTCCTTCTCAGGAGTAAAACACAATCATAATTCCTCTCCTAATTTGGGCCTCCTTTTTAGGAGTAATCCAATGTTAGATTATTCAAATATCCATAAAGAACATATACTTTTATGGACCCTGTTCCTGGATTTCTTCCCTGAACTGAATCATAATCTTCGTTTATCCGGGCAGTCGTAAACACATAAGCCCCACATCACTGCATCTTTTGTGGAACAATTTTCTGGTTTCACCAATACCTCTTGTTTCTCTCACCAATCATGACTCACGTGAGCTTAGAGTGTAGAAGTAATCATGACTTATTTCATTAAGCCATCAATCATGCATAATCATCATACTCCCTTACTCGAACTACGTGTGTTCTGATTCCTTTTCTAAACAAAGGATACGTAGGTAGCCCATCTGCGAGTTCAATCCCAACTCAGAAATAATCCATGATATTCTAAATGACAATAAACTTCAAGTTCCCCACTGAGTGGCTTTAAAACCAGCATGGTCATCATAATAACCAAGAGACTTCTATATAAATTTGTCGAAGGATATCATTGACCAATAATCTATAATAGATTCAGATGATTCTCTATCGATGATGAACCTCAAATACATATATAAGATTCTATGAATTTCTTACACATCAATCATTGATTGTCAGACTAAAGGAAAGCTCATTTTATACATGGTAATGTAATAAGGATTCACGAACATAACTTAAATCTATAAATATATCCCCAGAGTAGACAATAATCCCCCTAAAAAAGGTGTGATGAGTCCGACCTCCCATCCTCTCAACCAATGAGAATTCCTAATCCTCATCAGTCCAAAAACTAATGAGCACTTTCCTTTGGAATGTAGTTCCAAATGGATGTGGAATCATTGGATATTTCCGGTTCTACGAACAAACCCATTAGAAACCGATTGGAATGTTTGAACCTTCAATCAAGGTGGTCATCCCCAAATTCTGAGGGAAACAATTACCATCCCTGGCTTGATGTGCCACCATGCCACATTATGTATGTGTCATCCTCCTACTCACACACTACCCAATCTAGGGGATCTGACTTCACACAAACACTTCTCGATGGTTGGCTCTCCTCTAATAATGGGAAAGTATTCTATCTAAAATATCCTCGCTACTCAAATATTCACTAGGCCATAATCAGAATAATTTTTTAATATTAAGTGATCATTAAAATCAGACATAAAAATCATTCTCATGAAACCTCCACTTCTAAAAATGTTACATATTTTAAAACTAATTACATGTACTAATGAAAATAATTTTACTAAATAAAATATCATGTAATACATAAATTTTCATTCAACACCATTCAGTGATTTCAAAATCTCATTAAATATGATTTTTTACTATTATATTTTTAACCACTGGACAAAATTCTATATGAACCCTTATTATAAGAAAATATCGGGTATCATTATAAGTACTCCATGTAACTGAAAATTTTCAAAAACAAATTCATAGAATAAATTCCATAAAATTGAAGGAAAGAACATCACACAATGTACCATGATTCCAATTTAACTATTTCTTCACATAAAATAAGTGACACTTTCATAGGGATTCTTCATCGTAACTTTATTGGGTTATCAAAACAAAATTATAAGTATCTCTTCTCCACTCAAATTATTATTCTAAATTGAAAAAACATAATTGGTGATATATTATTAATTTAAATTCAATGAAAACAAATAAATAACAATCAATGTGGGATCAATAATCTCTACATTTTTATTTGATTTTAATACACATTAAAATTATATAACAACATGTGATATATCTATTTATTCTTTCTTTCCCACTTTTTCATTAAAAAATTCATTTCATTTTACATACTATACATAATTGAAAATAAATAAAAATAAATGAGAGAGGATGGTATAATTTTATCATTATTAAATGGGTCATAAAACATTCCAGTATGTGTCTACTTGTGTCATTATCAATGTAGAAAAGTAGAGGGTATTATTTAGAAAAAATATATACATTAAAAAGAATAGGATTCTAAATATAATTATTCAGACATGAGGATTCATAAAATCCATCGAAAATATTTTTAGAATGAGATAAAAACCTAAACAGATTGAGACAATAATTCTCATGGAATTTACAACATGAATTTTCATTCATAACAACAACTCATATTTTGAACTATTTATACTAATAATGTAATGATATGAATTTTAGAGAACAAACCAGAATCATTATTACACCACAATTTCATGTCATGGAATAAAAATAATTTATCCACATTAATGTTTCGATATATTAATTATATGTAATGAGAAGATAATAAAAAATTATTTCGTTTTCAATGAAACATCTTTAAGCATATTCCATGAAAATATATTTGAGTAATAGAGATTAGTCTGGATGGTTCTTCAAATAATCCTCCCTTGTAACCCCTCAAAAAATACATTATTTATAACTATTATAATTTTTTATATATTCCATGGATATATTTCATTAAGTCCCAAGATAAGCGTTAGCCAAAATTTATGTTTTCCTAATACAATCTAGATTTTATAGCTCACTTTATATTCATTGATGATGACTATTTCTCTATATTTTCATCAGAATATTATTTTATAGATCAATCTAGTATAGTGGATTAATCATTTTTATATATAGTATTGATAACATTGACTTCTCAGGTTGAACATCTGAAGACATACTTTACCTTACCATAAAAAACATATATAGAACATTGATATTCATAAATTATTGGAAATATAGTGGGTGAAATTAATCCATAATTTTTATAACAAGGTTTAGTGTATTACCTCAACAAATTTACTCAACTCTTTATGGTCTAAAATTTTATTTTTATATCTAATTTTCAATTTTTTTTCATGGTACTCATTAAATCTGCTTTGTGTGGAGTACATTATTTTTCATAAGCCCTCGGGTTATATGAATCATGCTAAAAAACATTATTTACTTTTAAAGAATAATCTTGTGTTTGTAGTATGGCCAAAAAACCATTTGTAGTGTTCCTAGTGTTCATAAATATCCCATATATTCATTCTGTTCCACCTGGTGTTTCATATATTGATATCCATATTATAAATTCATCTTTTTCATGTGTAATGAATTATAATTCATTTTAAAAATATTATACTTTTGATTACTCCATATTCCTTTTTTGTATAAATACAATTTCAAAATAATTAAACACTATTTTTGTATATTTTAGGACTTCTATGATTCTTCACATTGTTTATTTCGGGTGCACTTCATTGAATTATTCCCATTACGTTTTCTTGGACAATTTTTCTTATCTTTTTTTCTTATATCCACCAAAACATATATAAAAGGTTTATTTTCATTTGTAAATGTTATTATCTTTATTATTATATATCTTATTTTTATTTATAACACATTATATACATCTTGGATATGATTTTAACAAGACCATCCATTTATAATTTTCTAGGGATGATTCATTACCTTTTTTAAGATTCTTAGTATTATTATGGATTGTAAATTTTATTATAGTATTTTTCAATGCCTTATCATATTTTTGAAATAATTTTAATTGAATTATCTTCCGGTTTTATTTTTATACATGCTAAGATGAAAAAGAACTAACCTCATGTCCATAATAATTTTGAATGTAAAATATATCTCTATATTTTAAAAATATGTTTGAGTTTGATAGAGTTTCCATAATATGAATATATTTATTATTATTAGGATTTATCCCCTATGAATGGGCATACATTGAACCTATTTAGTTGATATAATATACAAAAATACCAACTATCTGTGCCCAAATTTATTGTATACCCAATAAATGGGTATAAATATTCATCTATTTCCTTGCGCTTTTTATTTTCCTAAAATTTCAGTTATATAATAATGATTTTTTTCAAATTTATCCACCATTTTTGGATTATTGTGGGGAACCAATAGTAAAAATATTCTTATATCCACCCTTAATATGGTATTAGTCCTATAATCCAATTTCATCATCCATTTTTTTAATCATTAATTTTTAATTGTAACCATTCATGAAATCAGATTAATAATAAATATTTTATGTTGAAATATATGGTACCTCTTATTGTAATCATTATAAGGATGGATCATAAGAATATCCAAATTTCTTCTTCCCACATAATAGATTCATTTTATAACATCATCACACCACAAGAAATTAGGTGGAAGGATCATGTTTTTCAACAATTTCCTATGAATGTTTTCCTTTAATACATTCTTTTTGTACATATTTGATCCTAAAATCCAGAAAATTCATATTGACCAAGTTTCTGAAATCTTCATGAAACATTAAATTCTATTCAAAAGCATTATTTATTGTATATATTTCATTCAAATTCATACTCATACATTATTAAATAAATGTTTCATTTTCCATGAGTATAGTGTCCCTCACATTACAAACATATAAATTACATTACATATACCAAGTACATAACGATTATACAAATAGTTTCCCAATGACTATAGTCAGTATATTGACTTTGGAAATAAGGAAACATAAACTAGTACATATGTGAGTTACATTTTCACCCACTATGTTGTTCATGACTATAAAACTTATTAGACAAATCTAACATAATATATATACTCATAACCATTTTAAAGGAAATCAAATATATATAGAATTTTTCAGGGGAAGGAAACATAACATGGGGTGTGCTCAAATGCTCAGTAATAGTAAATAAGGAAAACATATATGAATAAACATGAAAATTTGGGTATGTGAAAATGATAATTAAAATATAGTATCATACCCTACATATGAAAGATCATATACACGAATCCTGGCATAAATATTGGTCTTTCATATGTCATGAATCAAAAGGATGTAAAAGACATGATCCCTGAAATCATAACATTGGTATTAGACATGTTATTGTAGAAACACATAATCTTATAATATGATTTTTCTAGTATCCATGGAATTCATAATAAGACAATCTTAGTACATATTTTCGTTTATAGAACCATATTATCCCACATTCTAGCCTAGTATTACTGAACTATGTGAAACCACATTCTGTCCATGTATTACTGAACCATGTAAACCCTCGTTCCATCCCTATATTACTGAACTGAGTAAACCCTCAAAAAAACCATGTATTACTGAACTGATTAAACCCTTGTTCTATCCCCGTATTACTAAACTATGTAAACCCTCGTTCAATCCATGTATTACTAAAGCGATTAAACCCTCATTCCTGCCCTGTATTACTAAACAATGTAAACCCTCGTTTAGTCCCTATCTTTCTCAGGAGGTATAAATCATTACCCAATGCAATGGAGGGTGATATAGGACCCACCCATCACATAATGAAATCATACATATATGTTCCATTAGATCATAAATAATACTATCATAACCCATGAAATTAATATTTATCATAAACATGTATACTTATCATAACATGTGGAAAGGGTCTGGTTTCATAATCATTTCCTCATAAACCCAACTCATGAAAATAAGTGCGTTTAAAAAGTATATTAACCTTTATAGAGAAACATGGTTCATAAAAATTTTACTCAAGAAGTGGAAAGCGGTTTATTAATGACTATGAAATTTTGCATAACTAATTATTAAAAAGCATATGATTGGAACGTTTAGATCATTTCATAGAATGTAATGAGTAGAATTAATAGATGGCATCTTAGATGAAAAATAATTTTGAAGTATACTCTATAAAGGTTTCTTGAGGAAAAGATCCTGTCTTTTATGAAAAGTGATGGTTAATACCTAAAACCATTTGAAAATAAATTTCATATAAAATACTTTTATTACTTATAAATAATACATAAAATAATTTGTAAAAACTTTTTCCTTAAAAACATTTAAAATAATCTTCAAAACATTTTAAAAACCCTTTTCTTTAAAAATAGTTGAAAATTTTTATAGAAATATTGAAATTTTTTTGAAAACCATTTCATTGAATATAATTTGAAAACTTATATACAATTCTTTAAAAAGACTGGAAAACAATTTGTCATGGTATCCTATAAATTAAGCATGAAAATAGTTTGAATACCATTTATTTGAAAACACTTTGAAACATTTTAAATTATAATTGAAAACACTTTGAAAATTATTTTCCATGAAAATATATATATGTATTTTGATAAACATATTCAAAAAAAATTACATGAAAATTAATTTTTCTAAAAATAGTTTCATTAAGATTAATCTTTTTAAAAATTCAATGGGATATTTGAATAAATGGCGATGGTTAAATTTTTCCATGTTGTATGAGGTAAATATAATTTTCTATTTACATAATAAAAGGATTGAAATGTTCCTTATTTGGAAATAGAATGGAATATTTCCTTCAAGAGATATGTTATTTAAAAAAGGGTAAAAATATCAATTATATATTATATGTGAATTTTTTATTATTCTAGGAAACCCTTTATAAAAAATAATACATTCTGACCAAAGAGCGGTTAAGATCTGCTTTTCCTAAAAGAAATTTATTAACTAACAAATGTACTGAAGAGTATAAAATTATACAAATACATGAGTATATAATGAAATAAAATTGAATAAGGAATCTTATGAATATTCTGCTGAGATGGATCATAATATTTTATCCATATGAGCGTAAAAATAATCAATCTCAAAAAGGAATTTTATTTTCTAAATAAAATATTATAACATTGTATCTTGGGATCATGATATCTATATAAGGAAATGAAATTAAATGAATCATATAATATCCTAAAAATATTGAGATTATTGATATTTCAAGTAAAATGGAAGTATATGAATCCTAGAAATGAGTTTAAGTGCATAACATAACATGAGTCTCCAACAAGGAAAATTGAGACATATTATTTTTCCAATTTAGTAACTTTTAAAACACCTACCAAATGAAATAATGATAATAATATGGGAATTTGAGTACCCATAAATATAATTACATGATATATGTAATATAATCACATTCAGTACATACACCACAAAAATGAATGAGTGGCGAACATAACTAGTATCTCACAGAAATTAAAAGTGGGATTAAATCCCCAAACCTTGTGTATTGACTCTCCCCACACTCATACAAGACTATTGTATAATAAATATATGTTTATTATAAATCATTTATAATATAATTTTGTTATATTATTACCATATATGGGTTTTTATAACTTTATATTACCCTCTTGTTAATGAACATATGTTATGTTTTCACTTCGTGTATTATTCTTTTTGTACTTAACATATGTCTTAATTTGTTATAACATTGATCATTATACTTATATAATGAGTAGAGAATGGATAATATGATTTTAATATCCGGTACATATTGTAAATATATATTTTAATATTCTAAAATATAATGGAGTATATAATATACTACACTATTCATGGAGACGATAAGCTGTACGTACGAATGAATGATGTTTTCCATATTTATTATAATATTGAAAAAAACAATATCAATTAAATATGTATATTTATGAACACACACACAAAAAAAAATATATATATAATTATTAAATTATCATGATAAAATAATACATATCAAATAAGTTAAATAAACTCATCCTTCATACATTTTATGTGTTGTGTGAATGAATCATATTGCTTTGAGGGGGATATATTCCACACTTCCTCAAACGAGATTATCGTATTAACACAAAATTGAAGGTAACAATATGTTTGTTGTAAAAGTAATATAGAAGACTAAATAAATAATAAAAAATATATATTACATATTTATATAGATTTTCCATAATAATGGCCACCATGATTGGTGGTAATGTAGAAATGAACAATCATCATTTCAAGAGGCAGTAGTTCACTATACATAGAAACAATATGTTCAACATCCATTAGATGGAGCTGTGTGTACGACTATATAAAAATAATTTAATTAAAACATACTAGTATATATAGGATACTATTTTTTCACACATTAAGGGAATAAATATAGTGAAGTAGGTGGAGAAGGAAAATCAATGAAAGGAGATTGAGAGAAGATATGACATATTAATCAGGTAACTCCTTCTGGTTTGTTCTATAAGGATTCTTTGAGAGGGTTTCTTCCCAAAGGATGGATTAAATGATGAAGGAATGATTTTTGGGTGTAAATTTGGGTAGGTATTATATGAACGTAAGATTCTTGATAGTTGTGAGTAATGGGTTGAGGTGGTGGCCTTTTGTAAGGAAGAAAAATAACTAACAAGGAATATTAAAAACAAATTATGCTTGCACATGTGATTACATAAAAATGTCTTTAAAAATCATAAATGGATGATTTATAGATGAAATATGGACATAAATTGTGTGTCAGAAAGTTATCTAGGAGATTTGGGACCATAATTTTAAATTTTATTATAAAATTCAGAATAATTTGGCCACAACGTTTGTGATTAATTTTAACCACTTTTACTAAACATTTTAGTCAAAAATTATAATGGAAAAACTAGACTCTAAATATTATAGAGAATAAAATGGTTAATATAATCATTATCAAATTCCAATTATGTAAGGGGGAAAATTAAGATTAGTGATAATATTGCAGATAGGATGAAATAAAGGGTTTTTAATGAAGGAATATTTTTCAAACATTAGTAAGATTTTTTATTCAGTTTCAAAGTGAAGATGATCCAAAATAACTTACTTTTTTAGTACATGTAATTTTAATCTAATGTGACCATAAAACATATCTATAATATCATTTATAATTAATATTTAATTAGACGAAAGGTTGTTTTTATCTAAAAAGTAGTATTTTTCACTATTCATCATAAAAATGATGTTTCTTAGAGAAATCCAAAAAACTCATCCAAATATAATGTTGAAATAAAAAATTATAAAAATAGGTATATTTTTTGATGTTTAATTTCTAAATTTTTATAAATTTTTTTATATTATTAATGGTGGTTCATTCAAGAAATCAATATATTTAATATAAAAGGAGTTTACCAAAAATATTAGCATTCATTAACAATATGTTTTATTTATATAAAAAATTTATAATAAATATTTGGAAAATTGTTAATAATATTATAACCACAATTGAAAATGGTTAGGTTATAATTATCTCAATTAATGAATTATGTATATATAATGATGTTTCATAGAATCTTAGTGTTACATGAAATGTAAGCCATGTTGGTGTTACTTGTAGTGAATTCCTAGTTAGTATTTCTATATAGATAAAGACATGTTGGTATTTCATGTGAACTCAATGTTTGAGATAGTGTTTATATATATATATAACTATTTCTAGTGTTATATGAAAGAAAAAATGTTTAAAAGAGAAATTATTTTGAAAAAAAAAATTTCAAAATCCCATGGTGCTACATTCTACCCACTTTAATCTGAATTTTACCCTCAATATTTGTCTAGGTTATTTAAATTTTAATACTTTAATTTTTCATTCATAGAAACCCACATAGTATAAATGGATTCTAAAACTTCTCTTAAATTGTGAAATTTAAAACCATAATGGTTACATAGAGTAACATATAAATGGGTTTCCATAATTGAAATCATTGGTTGGTGTGATGATTAGGCAATGAGGAAAAACGTAAATTTTTATATAGAGTGATTGAGGATATAAATTATAAACAATCGAATGATCAATTGAATATTTAGGGCCTAAAATATATGATTTTTATGGGAATCAACTCAATAAAAATTAATGTATGAAGAAGAAATTTTTTTGATCACCTTTAGAATGTCGAGTAATGATTGATAAATTTATATAAAAATTCTGATTAATAGGTTGTCATTTTAAAAATTTATAATAAATCCAATACCCCTTGTAATAAATGTCTTGAAATCATATTTTATGACTAATGTAATAAAATACACTTTTAATAGATCTTAAGGCCCATAAAGAATAAAAACTAAAACAATATGTCTCTAAAAAACACAATGCATAAATATAAAAAAAATATTAAGTATCACTGAGTGTTCATCATAAATATTTTTTCTCTATAAATAAATACACATTAACCATGAAATATCTTAGGCCGGTAGAAAGTGTGAATACATTTTCATCCTCCGAGTATGTGTTCCAGACTCATGACCTATCGAGACATGGTTAGTTTTCACATGACATACATGATGTCCTTTATTTAAATCCAAAAAAACATAATATATAATATATATTCCTTGAAATAAGGTTAATCACTGATTAGACTTTAATCCCAGGCTTTCAACATAAGCTTAATTATTCCACTGGTTCTTAACATATAATTATAATGAATAATTAAACTTATAACCATTCTCAAAGGTGAAAATACTAAAAATTAGAGAGTTATTAAATTTTATTAACATTGATTTCCTTATATAAAACAAATTATATCATGGTTTCTATATTATATTCTTGGGAATAATCTCGTTATATATTCTGATGAAACATGGTAAAAACTTGAATTACCATATATCCTTATAGAAAACATGAATGATTTCTCATTCCAAATTATATTGAATTTACTCCTTAATTCTGAAAATGTAGTAATCTTCCTTAGTGGGGGCATAAACCACCTATAAACATATCCATACTTAGTTACTAGGTAATCAATAACATGAAGATAATTATTCATATCACACTTATCTTTATCCATAAAAAATTAACTTCCCACAAAAAAAATATAAAAAGTTTCCTTCCCTTAGTCAAAATACCATTTGGTCAATAAATAACTTCACCAGTACATTAGGAACATTATACATAAACATGAAAATACTGAATGAATAAAATAATTTGAATAATCATTTTATATTTCATAATCCATAACTTTTGAATCCAAATAGATAAATACTACAATTACTTCATCCTTAATCTATTAAAAAGAATATCTATTTCCTTTAACATTTCATCTATAGTATCGTCATCATCTAAAATACAACCATTACTCACACCACCTTGTTTAATATCTTCAAGAATATTCCTCCTAAGACATTGGGTTGAATAATGACCATTTTCTCCACATTTAGAAAACTTATCCATTGATGAAGACTTAGGGAGGCCTAAATTCCATTCCATTTCATTAATTGGAATCTTCATTTTCCCTCACAATCACTTTCCTTGGGTCCTTTTCGATAGTCAAAACACATTCTTGTTCGTCCATGACATACACTTAGGTGATTCTTTCCACGTTAATGACAAAAAAAATTTAATCTTCTTTTATCAATGGTATCTATTATACAAACTATCAATGAAATCTTATTTTATCATTCTTGGTGAGTCTGAGAGTTCGATAAGGTAAACATTGTTAATAATGTTCCATGAAAAATGATTAGGCATGATTATGACATCGCTGACTCAAGTGATCACACCCTTTGACTTCGCATCAGAAGTTCTTACATCACATTCAACATTAATCCAGTTCATTCCAATTCCCTCCATCAACTCAAACCAAAATCATAGTGTGATCATAACTTATAATAACATAAAACAATATATCCATAAAAAAGAATTAGATATAGTATTTCTAAATAAGGACACCTTCCATAATATATGGAACCTGCGGTTTATCAATTGTTATTTTTATATAAATTATATTTAAATCATTTATGACGGTTCATGAAGTGTTTTGGAATTAGTAAAGCATATCACCTGAGAGTTTCAAACCAGGGAGAAAGTCCCGTTTTTTTATTCTAGAAATACCCCAAGTCATTCCTGAAATATCTTTTCTGAGTTGTTAACCCTATGTACATATATTCCAAAGCCACATATATATGTAATATCTATACATGGATGTATTTCTGGGAAACCACTCACTTTATCCTTTACCAAAATTCAAGGAAATATTACTAAATGTTAAATCATCCTTGCACTTGTCCTAAAAGACATCCCTATCCATATCCTATGAGAAAAACCTAGGGATCTCCGTATGTTTTTATAATCATTGTTTCCAAAGGTAAATAATAGATTTTATTTGATACAATCTATAGAAACCCTCTCTTTAAAAACATTCACATTACATTACATATGAGAAATACTTAAACATTATACAAAAAGATCACAAAGACCATACTTGGTATTATGCCTTTTAAAACATAGAACATAAAACATGTACATATGTGAGGTACGTTATCTAGAACTATGATTCTTTTCTGATATAACCCTTCTTAGACACATCAAACACAAAACAAATCTTCATAACATGGGGAAGAAAACATAAAAAGGGGTGATATAAAATGATTAGTAAGGGTAAAAATGGATATATTTTAACATAAAAATGAGAAAAAGGTTATGAGAACATGATCACGAAAATAAAAGATCATACCCTACACATAAATGATCATATAAAAGAATCATGGCCTAAATAATTTCATTTCATAAGACATGAGTCAAAATAAATTCATGGGAACAAGAAAAGAAATCCTAACATATGAGTAAGACATGGAATTGTGGAAAACAATAAGTATATAATATGATTTTCATAATATCCAAGGAATTAGTTCCAATACATTCTTATAGGAGAAATTCCCATACTAAACCAGGTGAATCCCCATTCCTACCCTATATTATTGAATGGAGTAAGCCCTCAACACATAACTGTAATCCTAATAAAAGTAAACCCTTATTCCATCCATATATTATTGAAATATGTAAACCCTCATTCCAGACCTATATTCATGAACTAAGTAAACACTCATTCTAGCCATATATTACTGAACTAAGTAAACCCTCATTCCAACCTTGTATTACTAAGCCGAGTAATCCCTCATTCAAACCCTATGATACTGAACCATGTAAACCCTCATTCTGTCCCATTATTCTGATCCTATTAAACCCTCATTCCATCCATGTATTAATGAACTTAGTAAACCCTCATTCTGGTGTTGTATTACTGAACATAGAAAACCCTTGTTCAAACCTACCCTTCTCATTAGATATAAATCCTTACCCAATTTATTAGAGAAAGATATAGGTCCCACCTTTCAGATAATGAAATCATACATACATTTTTCATGAGATCATAAATAAACATATTATATCCCATGAAATGAATTGGGTATCATAAAAATGTAAACATATCATAACCTATTGAAATATAAAGGTTTAATAATAATTTCAGCATAAACATAACCCATTAAAATAAGTGGGTTTCTAAAGCATATATCCTATAAAAGATAAATGGGTTCCATAAACATAATATTGATGAAGAAGAAATGGGTTTCATAAATATCATAGCATAAAGCGTAGCTCATTTACAGAATGGATATGAATGAAACATTTAGATCATTTCAATGAATGGAATGAGAAACATCAAAAGATTTCACCTTAGCTTGAATTTTTATTAAATACAGTCTAAAATGTTTCTCTAAGAAAATATACATTTTTGTCTTAAAAAAGTAATTTCAATACAAAAAACCATTTGGAAATCATTTTTTTATAAAATACCGCAAAAAAATTTAAAGACTACATGAAATCTATTTGAATATTTTTTCCAAGAAAACATTTAAAATAATATTCAAAACATTTTAAAACACATTTACTTTAAAAACACATGAAAATATTTAAATATTGATTGAAAATATATTGAAAACAATTTATTTGAAAATACATTGAATACTTATATTAAATTCATGAAAATGTTTTGAAAACCATTTTAGGAAACTTAATGAATGTTCAAATTTGGTTGCAAACATTTTCATTGAAAGAGCATTGAATATTTTTAAATAAGACATGAAAAAATTTTGATTGTATTTTTCCAGAATAACATATAAATGTAGTTTGAAAACCAATTTGAAAATTTTTTTACTTTAAATACATTTTAAAAAAACATTCAATTAATGAATAATGTTTTTAGAAATGAAATGGGAGATTCGATGAAATGAAAGTGGGTAAATATGTACATGTAATACGAGGTAAAATAAACATTCTTTTTCATGGTAAAAAAGATATAAAAGATACATGTTTGAAAAGGTAAAATAAGATTACCTTGATGATATTGGTAAATGAAAAAATTGTAAAAATTTATTTGATTTATTATAGTGGAATTTTATATTATTATTGGAAACCCTTTTTGGAAAACATCGATTTCTAACTGACGAGAGGGTATGGTATAGTTTTCCTAAAAACTATTTCCTAACTAACTTATGTACCAAATAGTATGAAATTGCAACAATACATAATAATATCATGAAATTAAATATGATAAAGTGACTCCTTAATATTATTGAGATATGTATCATATGATTTTATAAAAAAATCATAAACATAAACAATATCAATAAACATTGAGTTTGGCTCAACAAACTCTTGTAACATGGTATTTTGAGATCACAATCACCATGTAATGAAAGGAAATTACATGAATCATATAATATCATGAAAAGATTTATATTAATTAAATGGAATGTAAAATTGAAGTATTTGTTCCCCGAGATGATCTAAGGTGAATTATATAACATGATTCTCAATGAAAGAAAAATTTAAACCAAAACATTTTTACCAATTCAGTATCTTTTTGAACTTAAACCCCATGAAATAATGATACTAAAATTGGAATGTGAATACCATTAAATTTTGTTACAAGATACAGATAATAAAATAATGAAAATTAAAAATACCACGCAAAAGGAATGTGTGGATAACATAGATTCTATCTCACAGAAATTAAAAGGGTGATAAAATCCACGTACCTTGTGTCTTGACTCTCTCTGTGATCATACAAGATTACTGAATAATAAATATAATTTTAATATACATATTTTACAGTGTAATATTCTTATATTATTACTATATTTTTTTATTATAACCTTATATTATCCTTTTCTTATTGATCATATGTTAAGGTTTCACTTTGGGTAATATTCTCTTTGTTCTTTACATGTGTCTTAATTTGAAATATGAATAATCGTTAAAATTATATAATGATTCCAGAATGTAAAAAATTATATGAATATCAGTTATTTCTAGTATAAGTATATTATAATTATTTAAATCATAATGGAGTACACAATCAAATACAATGTTTAGGGAGATGGTAATTTGTACGTATATATGAATGTCGCTTTCTGTTATTATTATCATATTGAATGAAAATATGTAAATGATATATGTGTATATATTTATGTAAGTATATAAATATATAATTATTAAATTATAATTTATAATTTATATATATAATATATGTTCATTGTTCCCATCTTTAATACGTTCTATGTGGTGTTTGAACGAATCACATTGCTTTGAGGGGGTGGTTGTCCACACTTCCTCAAAAGTGATTATCGGATAACCACAAAATGGATGCAAAAAATATGTGTCTTTTAAAAACAATACATAATATTAATTAAATAATAAATATAACATATTTCATTTATAAATATAGTGTCTATCATAATGTCAAAAATTATTGTTTGTAAAAGAGAAATGAACAATCATCATTTTGTGTGGCAGTACTTCGCCGTGCACAGACACAGTATGTTCAACATCCATTACATAGAGGTGTCTTAATGTGTAGGTATGAACATTGAATGAAAACATAATATTTTATAGATGATATAGGTTTTTTATCACAATATGTAAATAAAAATATTAGAGGGGGTGGGGAAGGAAAATAAAGGAAAGAAGCTTTAGAGAATACATTAACTCTTAATCATTTATCTTCTTTTGGATTAGGAAAAAGGATTCCTAGATAGGGTTTCATACCAATGAGAGTATTCTAGGTAAACGGGAGTATTTTGGGAGGAAATTTGGTCTTTTATTGTCCAATCTTATGAGGCATGAGATGTGTGAGCAATGGGTAGAGGTGGTGACATTTTATAGGGAAAGAAGATTACACACAAGGATTTTATAGAAAAAAATTAGGTGTCCACATGTTCATACATAAAAAAGACATATAATACAAAAGAACTAAATAAATGATCATTTTTTGGAAAAATAGACATACAATGGGTGTTATAAATGTTTCTAGGTCATTTGGGCAACTAATTTTAAGGTTTGGTCCCAAATTATGGTAAATTTTACCTCAACAACTGTGATTAATAATAATCTACTTTACTATTAATTTTGTGAAATGATTAACATGATATAATAATATTAAAAATATTTTAATGAATAAATTGTTTTATGTATGATTTTTTAAATTCCATTCACTAAAACAAGAAAATTATGATTATTGTTAATCCCAAAGACATGATGAAATAACTAGGTTTTAATGTAGTTAAAAGTTCAATAGTTTGTTATGATTATTTTTTTTTGTTTCAGAGTTAAGTTTATCCTAATTAATTTAATATAATTATTATAAATAATATTTATATAATTTTACCTTAAATAATATTTAAAATCTCATTTTCATTAATATTTAATTTGAACAAAGGCATTTTTTATCTAAAAATCTGTATTTTTCACTATTCTTGAATAAATGATTTTTCTGAGAAAAATAAAAACCATTCACCCTAGTATAATTCTGATATTATGAATTAAAAAATTTGGTTTATTTTATAAAATTAAATTTCTAAATTTGGCTAAAATTAATTATATTATTCATTGTAGTACATTCAAGGAAACAATATTTTTAACAATAATGGACTTTACCGAAAATCATATATTTCTGTATCAATATATTTTATTTGTGAAAAAAAAATTTAAATTTTTTTTTGAAAATATTATATTTATATTCTAATAACTATGTTTAATGGTTTGTTCATAACTATCTCATATAAATAAATATATTTATATAAACACGTTTCATAAAATCTTAGTGTTGTGTGCATCGTACGCCTAATCGATGTTGCTTGTAGTGAATTCCATGTTGGTATTGCATGTATCACAAGAAAAGTTGGTATTTCATGTGAATATAATATTTTGAATTAGTGTTTTAATATATATATATATATATTTCCAGTGTCAAGTGAAATCATAAATATTTAAAGGATAAATTAAGTTGAAAAATTATAATTCTCAAAATAGCAGGTTGTAACAATAAAAATATTATATTTAATTTAAAATTTATAATTATATATATTTTTGATATTATTATTAGTTGAATCATTTGAATGACTATTTTATTCATAATAATTATTTATTTACACATTCTATTGAATTTTGTGGAGCCATTTATTCTATGATTTTTGAGTGTCTTTCATCAAGCTCCATATTAAATATTTTAGGTCCTTAACTTGTTGGGAGATATTTATAAAATATAAAATTATTTATCTTAATGATTTATCCATGTTATCTATCTCCCCTTCATTTTGGGTGATCTCTTACTATATGATTTTAAATATCCTACAAAAAAAAGAGAATGTTTGTTTAGGAATATAGTGTAGAATATATTTTAACTCATTAATTGATATTTCTTGAGAAACTGTAGAGACATGATCGTCATCATAGGTAATTTGATCATATTTTTATTTCTTCTAAAATGAATCAACAAAAAAATCATTATCATGTAAATTTATTTAATATTTATATAAAATGAACTATCAATTTATTTGATTGTATATTGAGAAACTGATAATTATCAATTATAACTAGATATGCCTTATTGTACTATGGATATGAGAAAACTATTCTTCATGTAATGTAACTTTATGAGATAAAATTTATAGCCTTATATGTCACATTATTGTTCATTCTCATCATAATTCAGGTAGTGATTTATTTATTCATAAAAATAAAGATATATTAACTTGAAGTAATATTTTTTTTAAAAAAGTAATATTTATTTTAAATTAAAAGTTGCTGAAATATTTAAAATTATAATAACTACAAAAATATAAAATCTTGTAATAGGTGAACCAGGAACATATTGTACATGAGATGGCCCATAAGGGATGTGATCAACAGTGAGAGGGAGAGAATTAATGTTTGTGAAATTTAATCAAATTTTACTTTACATCCCAATTTCACTTAACCACAGTCATTATTAAGTGAATAGTTCAAAAATACTCTCTTTATCTTTATTCAGTATACATGAAATACATCCAAACAAACACACACAATGAAGATAATTATTTACAAGGTTCACTATTCAGTAAGAGTAGTTGATCCATAGTGAGAATTGGAATATTAATAATCCCAATGTCCACTAATAATTAAAGTGTTCTTACAAAAATGTTGGGAGTAACCTAAAAATATTGTTACCACACCTCAATATGTCTTGATAATTCCTCCTAAAACTTTCAAAATAAGTGTTGTAACAAAAAAAATTCCTTCCCTAATAGAGACTCTCTTAGTTTGCAATGTACAACATTGGTCTTATTATTTTTATTAAACTACATTCATAGATATATTAAATATTATCAAAATATTATAGTTATATAATATTGAATACACACCTCTCATTTATTTTCTTAGTAGTTAATTTTAAGGCTTATATGTATTCCACTTCATATTATAAACTAGATAGGATGTAATAATAACTTCCCCCCCCCCTATGTGTGTTGAACTACACAATTAATTCTTATTTTATTTTTCTCTTCAAATAATTATAAGGGAATTAATTTTCTCTATGAACTAATATGTACAGAACAACCTATATTGCAACTTATTATTCTTCTTATTCAGTACACAAAAATTCTAGAACACTCTATTTATTCATTTATACTAAAACATTTAATATTTTTTAATGTAGTATCACAAGATGTCATACAACAATTTATTCAAACTATAATAATATATAACAGAATATCAATGATAGAAATTATTTCTTTTTATTATAAAATTCTCATCTTTTTTAAAATATTACTCTTATTTAAAATCCCCAAATATTTAGACCATAACATCCTATCCTGATTGACCAAAATAATGTTAACTAGACCGGTGGGACACATGACATCAAACGCACCTCCCAGTATGATAGGGTCTTCAAACTAATAGAGAGGTTCAAAGGAGATGATTTTTGTGAGACAACAACCTTACGATTATAGTATCAGATATGTATATCAAATAATAAATTACAATCAATGGAATAAGAAATATTATATGGATGAAAAAGCATCGAAATAATCATTTATATTAAAGATTATATTAGAAAACTCCAATATAAATCAGATGCACGTATATCTAGAAGATGATACCCAACAAAATAATTGAAAAAAAGAAATAATATATAGTATACTAGAAAAAAATAATGATAATAACTGACATACCTAAGGATGGTCTTCATGAGAATTATGGGCTCCAAATTGATATAGTGTTTCAAACATCCTGGTGCAAACAAAACAATAGAAGCATGGATCCACGGTCCCATGAACATATGGTATACACAGGTACCCCAGTGCAATGGCATCCTGAGTGGGATGTGAGATATAAATCATAGTAGGTAACCACCCATGGTGTCTACAAACAGAATCTAGTCTGTGAATATAAGTAAACTAGTTTTTATATAATATATATAAAAATAAAATACTAAAATAAATAATTAACCACCCCACATAGGTTCCATAAGGACACATGGAGTCTATACATCATTCTGATCCTGTTGAAAATATGAATTCCTGAAAACTAACCATATGTATATAGAAATAATAGATACACTGTATAGTTATATATCGCATCCACCTATATAAACCATGTGTGTGCCGACACAAGTGTCTATATAGCTGAAATACTAGGTGTAGGATTAACTGGGGCGTAACTCAGTCATCAATAACTAGTTTCAATGATCATATAAGCTCTAAAAGAGGTTTTATGCCATGCATCTCATAATGAGTTTTTGACTTCATTCTCATCACATGAGATGGAATGTGTAACAACATGTCAAAACTTGAGAAAGCGGTGAGTGTGTCTTTAGTCCAACACTCACCGGGGAATGTTTCACGTCATAAACATCATCCCAATAATTTCAAAAGACTACGAAACCATGAATCAACACCAAATTTAATGGAATGTGATAACTCAGTGCTCAACAGAACAATTACCGTAATTCTAAATCCCATATTAATGCAAAAAGATATTTATAATAATAATTGAGGCCCTGATGAATTACCACTAGTAGTTTAAATTTATTAATCCCATTATATACAAGTAAATTTCATTCATTATAATTAAAATTATGAATGTACTTAAACGTGAAATGACTGGTGTGGCCTTACCACCCTTTTCATTTCATTTCACAGATTTTTTTTAATAAAGGCATAAAATTTCAAATTTAATATTTAATTTATCTATGAAAGACAATACATTATGAACTTGTTATTCCTTTTTATATCAAAAAATCATTTAAAGAAAACCATCATCATTGAGAGACTTTTCTATCAATGTAATGTCATTCAATCTACTATATAAATGAAATTATTTTATCAATGATCAATGAGACACTATAACGGTATATTTGTCAATTGGTTATTTATGTACTTGGGAAAATACCATTTATAAATTAGTATATATAATTTATCTAACATCCAATTACTTAAAGGGTTATTTGGTTAATTTAACACTTTTATAAAGGAGGATAACTATATTTGAGAACAACCAAACATTCCTTGTATAAAACATCCCAAATATCAAACCATAACAAAATCATAGAAAAAAATTCATTTGATAATTCTAACAAAGATGCGATTCACTAATCAAAATTTTTTGGTTCAGAAGACATCATAACTCAAATGAGGTGTTTTATTATAAAATAGTGACATTGATTATCAACAAATCACTCAGAAAAATGATTATCAAATATGGATGTCATAACTCAATTCACATTGAATATGAATTTAATAATGATAGGATGACTGTATGTTCAAATATAAAGTTCAACATGGCACTCAGGATGTAAATTTATCATTTCGGCGCTCATGCACTTGGTGAAAACCCATTTATAGTCCAAGTAAAATTCTTAGAAAGTCTTACGTTCCATTACATCATTAAATTTAAAAGAATCAATTTAGTAAAGCACATCTATTGGTGTCCATGATCTAGGTTATCTTCTTCTATTTACATAATAATTCTCAAGAGGAAAAATACATGGTTCATAGTTAAATAAAATAGGAAGGAACCAATTTTAAGGAAATGCACAACAAAGTCCACTGTGTGTTGTAATGGAACCATTCAGAAAAAAATGATTTTTTTTATAAAACATAAATCACATACCACATACCTATGTAGATAAAATCATCCAATATTAATGTTTGATTCAGTCTAGTTTGGGAGAAAACAATGAAGTAGTCATTTTCCATAAAAATAATGAAATTGACCTTACACCTCCTTAAATTTGTCGAGAGAAGATTAAATGAAGAATGCATAAAATTGAATATGGAGCTCACAGATTCAGTTCAATGGAGTCTAACGATGTTCAATTCAGACTTCATATAGCGGATTTATCATCATAACTCGAATAAGAAGGAAGAAGAAACAAAAAACACACAAGAGAAGCTCATGTGGCTAGAGAAGGAGAAGAATATAGAAAAAGGGAAATTTAACCTCATTGAGTGAAATTTTTTAATTTCAACATCAAAAATATGGTGCATGGTTTGGCCACATGGTTTGGAAAAACATTCCACCTACCATATTACTCCCACTTATTGGGAAACCCAACTTGCTTAGTTGTGCCACATAATTTTCTTAACTATGCACCAACCAAGTGATGAATGGTATGAGGGTCCAATGTCTTTAGAACTAACCATGTAGGATAGGCATGTGGTGTGGATAAACCATTCGTAGACATTTCGAGGTACTTTTTCATATTTAATATATGATTCCCAATTTTCTTTTGAGGGCCACACGATTTAATATAAACCATCCCCCACTATTATATCTTCCAATCATTGAGATTTCAGACCCCGACACTACAAACACTCAATAAGACACATGATGAACATATCATAACTTTAAATATGTCAGAAAATAACACATTAATGTGTTCCAAATATCAGAATTATTTTCCCAATCACTATTCTAAGAATGACTCGTTCATTAAATTCCAAAATTAAAATTCCTATGGAATTTCACCGTGGATTAAAAACACAAGTTGGTAAAACCTCAACATCTTTGAAATTATCATCCCCGAGAAAAATCCAGGAATAATAAAAATATAATATGTCCTATAAGGGTCATGAATGATCAGTCAAACCGTCACATTGCATTTATAAACACCCAACACACATTTAAGAATTACTTAAGAATACAATAATTATGCTATCAAAACTCGATCGAATTATCATTTTCATGTTGAAACACTATAATGATTCTTAACTGATCATGTTTAGCTGGATACACGATCAATACATTGTCTACTTAAACCTAAATCAAATGGTACATCTCACTAAATATCTTTATACATTTAACAACCAATTATGAACTGAGGTACAACCCACCACCAGAACTGAAATAATAAAAAATCCTCTATGTGTTCTAGATATGATCTTGGAGTGATGCACTAACATGTAAAACACAATCATATATCAGTCCATAACAGAAACCTAACCAAAATGAAATAGACTAATCCTAATTGACCAAAATGAAAAAGGATGGACAATATTTCATTCAAGAATCTTCCAACACTGATACCAGACTAGCTTGAACTAGATGGATTGCTTTTAAATGGTTTTATATAAACATATAAATCAAAAAAGAGAGATATCAAATCGATCCATCTCAGAATTACCATTCTCTTGATTCATGGGGTTTATAAATTAAATATTACAAACAGGAACCACAATTCCTTCCTCTATGGAATCATATATTTATAACAACCACACTCACCAATGTCTATAACTGAATTAATGTGATATTATGGTGATCAAAACATCACCTGTCCATTTAATTCGTCATTGTTTAGCATGAAGAAGGCTATAACCTAGATCCAGACAACTGGAATCATCACTACTTTTAAACATCACATCTGATCATTAAAACATGTTCGTCTAACCTCAGATTTAAAAAACTGGATCCCAATGAACTATGAAAATGTAGTCCATACTCCAGGTATATAAGTCAGACATTGGTACAAGGCCGAAATCTCCACATCAAACAATTGACTGATCCTAAAGAGCCATCCACAAGGAAATAATTTCAATGAATAATGACTGGTGTCCAAGAGTTCTTCCATGGTGTTCTTATATAGGAAACCATTAATCAATCAAAACATACCATGCCTCATGGAAAACCATGTATCAAAAATTAAAATGTAATATATATTATCATTAATACCAATAAATTTAAAAACCTTCATGAAAGGTATGACTGAAACTCTCTCAGTGTTCCAATGAAGATATCAATATAGGGGGCATGATCATCTCTTCCATAACAATACACTAATGGGATTGAATAGTTTTCAACTAACCAAGAATCCAAAAGAAGAGTAGTAGAACCTCTATTATTTATCTTCTTGATAGAATCCTATCTTCACGTATCTATTCTCCTTCACCCTCAACCCAACAATACTTCACCACCGAAGGCCTTCCGTGATCATTCATTCTTTACAACCGTATCTCATCCAGAGAAAACAGTGTTTCATAGAGGTCATATACACAGGAAATGATGTAAATGTTGTTATAAAAATAAAGAGATGACATGTACACCATAACAGATATGATGATCCCCACCTTTGGAGTGTCCTAGTCATTGAAATAAGAATTAGATCAGATTCCCAAAATATAACTAAGTCGGACTAACCATAAACAAGAAAAGTAATATCAATTGGTATAAAAACAGAAATATTATGGAATTAAAAACACTTGATTCTATGTCAATTCATCATCAACATTTGGATTAACATGAATCCATTAAATTAAAATCCACTCTAATATAGAGATCGCAAAATAACACACTATGATGCTCAAATCTCAATGATTTCACCAAACTCTACCAATTAGTTACATCATTTAAAAATTGGTTGGGTATCACGTATATCAACTCATACTTCACAATGATTATATAAATCAAATAATACATCCTAGATACTAGGAAAAGTATTGAATGCCTTACGAATTCAACTATTAGATGGATCACAAAAAATACCGTTTCAATTTTGTTCTATCCCATATGATTGAAAAACAATCTGCTGACCTCCTAAGTCACCCAATGAAATTATAACATGATCACACAACATATAAAGTGGCCAACCAAGACATTTTAATGTATAAACAATTAAAACTAAGCATTACTCTATTCTCACGCCCTTAAAAAATGTCAAGGAAAACTTGAACAATCATCTGAATAAGGGTTTCATATAAAAAATGTCCCACTATTGATAATGCCACCCAAAAATTACCATACCAAAAAAAAGATAATTGAAATAGAATGGAATATAATCTCCAACTGTGATACCTAAATATATATATCCCCTTAAGAATAATCATCAAACCTATTTGTAGGTCTTGAAAACCTAAATGTCAATTGGCCTTGGAGCCCGTCATTCACAGAATTTCTAATAGAAAAATTAGGCCTAAGAAAAATATTGAAATTTCCATTCCATGGAAACTAAATTAGAAGATATAAATACACTTAAAAAGTTATAAAAATTAAGGATTCCACTTTATGTTCTATTTTTAATCCATTACATTGAATCATATTCGATCTTTAAAAAATTAAAATAATTAAAACAGGTCATCAAAGCATAAGAGGTGGGTATTTTAAAACATATTTTTTAAACAATAAAAATTTGTTGATATCTCATCATCATTTGGAAATTTATCATAATAATTTTTTTAATAGATCAATTGACCTTCAATGGTTCCATTTAACAAACCAGGGTTTATAATAATGCAATCCAATAGTAGTTGTCTAAATAATAAAAATTAAAAAACACATGAAGCAGTTAATCTCCATAAAAACATTCCTCAAATGACATACCAAGGTCCATTTGTTCATTTTATAAGATAAATAAAATGACCACAATGCCCATGTGATAGATTCATTAGCCATTATAGGGATAACCAGTTCATTTTAACCCTTAAACATTAGTCACATTTACATTTTAATAATGATTTTTAAAACGTATAAATATCAAATATGGTTTGAGTATATTGGTTTCCTTTTCACAATTACACGTTGCCCATATACCTTATAAATTAAAACAGGTTCCTATTTAACCACAACCAATAAATAAATGCTATTAACAATGATATATATATATATATATCAGACAAAAATAACTTCTTATAATCAGAAATAAACACATAGATACATGTTATTTTCATAGAATCATAATACATTGGAAATTAAGGATAATTAATCACATATCATGGAATGATATTAAAAAGATAAAAAAGAACCCATGAAGGTTTTAAAAGTAGGTACGTTAATGGGAAAAAACGTTTCATAACACTGTAGGAATAAAAATAAATTCATTTAGAATATCTAGAAATGGAACATCATGGAATGGAATATGAATGGAGTATTAATTTCAATATGATTATAATGATGCATGTAATTAAACTTCAATTCCATACTGGGAAAATAGGAAAACACCAGAACCTCGTAAATCAATATATAACAGACCATAAACTACTCACTCATGGTAAAATTAAAATCAAATTTAATAGAAAATAACACGTACAACATTCTCATCCTTGGACACATGGACTTCTCATAATACATGGCTTGATCACACCCATGAATGACTATTTACTAAGAACCATGTATTCATATTCTCAAATCTAATAGCCCAAAATAGTAATTAAAATTGAAATATTCATCTAAGACAATATTAAAATGTCATAGCCTGACTGACCAGTAATCTATTAGCCAGACTCGTGGGTCACATGGCCTCAAGCCCACCTCCCCATATTCAAGATGTTGCAGACTAGAAGTGAGAATCTAAGGATGTGAGAGTTGGGAGACTATACCCCCATGATCAGAGTATCACATAGTTATATCAGATATTAAATTATAGACAATAGAGATAGTAATGTAAAATGAAATATAAAGAAGTAGAATTATAATATAAATTGAATATAAACAATGGAAAATGAAAATATATATTAAATTAATGCATGTACAAATGTTGATACTATACTATGTAGAATATATATACTAGGAAATAATATGAAATATATTACAAAAAAATTAAAAGAAGTAAAATCCTCAATGGAGATATCCAACAGCATCCTAATCTCTAGATCATTCATGCACTATTAACAACTAGATATAAGCAAAATAATACATGAAATAATCCACGTTCCTAGAAAAATTATGTCTACTCAGGTACCCTAGTGCAATGGCGGGTAGAGAAGGTTGTGATATATAAATCCCAATTGGTTACATCCCATGGTGTCTATAAATAAATCAATTCCACAAATATTAATAAATTAGTGGGTAGTAAATATAAATAATAAATGAAAATAAAATAAATAATCAACCAACCCGATGAGGTTTCGTAAAGACACATTGTAGCTAAGCATTCTTTGGAACATGGTTGGAATTAGAATTTATGAACACTAATAATATATATATAGTAATAATGTATAAATTGTATAGTTATATATTGCATCCACCTATATGAACCAATTGGGTGATGACATAAAAAGAAATATACCTATAATACTATGGTACAGCTAGATTGGGGTGTAACATAGTCATCTATAACCAGTGTAAATGAGGCTATAAGATTTAACTGAGGGTATGTTCACTACATATCATAAGGAATGGGATACACCATTCTCTTCACTCGAGAAGGTGATTATCTCAACATTTTAAATCGAGAGAAAGTGATGTGTGTTCCATCATTCCAATACTCACCCAAAAACATGGTGCATTATACCAACCATCATAATAATTTCAATAGTGTGAGACTCCTAACACCACACCTGATGTATGAAAAATTGATACTTCCATTCTCAACCAAACCCTTACAATTATTTCACAACCTATATCGAGGAATAAAAATATTTATAATAATATTTGAATTCACGAGGTATTGAATCAATTTTTTCACTTTTAATAATATGATTATAATCAAGGGTGTTTCATTCATTAAAATTGAAGTTAATAATGTATTTAAACATGAAACAATCGATGTGGCCTTACCACTCTTTAAATTTCAGTTCACATTAACAATTTAATATAATTAAGGAATACAATTTAAAATTTAAAATTTCATTTTTCCATGGAGGGAAATTCACCACGAACATGCCATTACTTTTTATATCATTTAAACATTCAATGAAAAAACATCATGTAGAAAATATTCAATCAATGACATTTCATTGAATATATAATATCATAAAAATTCATATAACAAGGTTAAATGAGATAGTTAGAAGGTATATTTATCAATTGGGTATTTACATACAAGGTTAAATCCCATTTATAAGAAAATCAACCCAATTTATAAAGAATCTAGGCTTATAGAGGTTATTTGGTTATTTTTACTCTATTATAATGGAGGGAAAATTCATGTTTGAACCACAAAAGAGGCTATGTACAAAACATTACATATGTCACTCCATAACAAAAGAATAGATAAATAGTAATTCCATATGGCCAATTAACCTAAAATTCACTATTGAATAATTATATATTTAGAATTCAATATACCTCAACCTAGGTATTTTAAGGTAAAAAAGTGACATTTCTTATCAAAATCTCATTAAACAAAAATATGTATCGAATAGAGAATTCATAACTCAACAATCATTAATGTTAAATTTTATAAATATACCCTTCATGAAAATTCAAATATAATGTTCAACATGGCACTTAGAATATTCCATTATAACTTGGGCTATCACCTATAATGGGAAAAACCAATTACCATCTAAGTCGAATAAATAAAAGGTTTTCCGAGAATATAATAAATTTAATTACAAAAGTGACTATTTATTTTAGAACACCCATGACTGTTTTTGGATAAGGTTATATTTTTCTTTTTACATAAAAAATATCATGGGTGAAAAACTTGTTATGTTGATCAATTTAATTTGACCGAACCAGTTTTAAGGAATCACACGACAAAGGTTGGAGTGAATTTTAACCAATCCATTTATAAAATGAAGAATAAATAAAGGAAAAATATATACAACACCTACCTTATACTTATTATATTCTACTTATCCAATATCATGGCCTAATTCAATATGTTTTGGATGAAATTGATGAAATAACCATTTTCCATTAAAACAGGAAAACGAGTTTTCTCATCGATAACATTGTCTAAAAAAATTAAATGACAAAGATTTATATGGAATCAAGATCTCACCGATAAACATCCATATATAATTACATCATTCGAATTGGACTTTGGAATGTATAGTTATCATCAGACATAGAATAGGGAGTTATAAGAAACCCACAATGCACATAACGGACTTACATGGGTCGAGGAGGAGAAAAAAAACAAGAAATGAAACATTTAAACACAATAAGTGGAATTTTTTAATTTCTGCATAAAAAATGGTTTTTACAGTTTGGATGAATGGTTTCGAAAAATAGGGTACCAAATATGATGCTCCAACTTCCTTGGAAACCCACCTTGCATGGTTGTGCCACACAATTTGGCTAATCATGAGCCAACTGGGAAATGAATACTACGATGTATTGAACAAGTGGCAAAAACTCTGTGGGATAGGATCATGATTTAGTTAAGTCATGAATAGACCACGATGGGAACTTCTCCACTTTTCATACAGGCCACACATTTTTTTTCTGAGGGTCTCACAGTTTTTGACAAACCATGTACCTCTGTCAGACTATCCAAACCATGAAATTTTGTATCCTGATGCTTCTAAAACTCAACAAGACACAAGAGGGACCCTTGATTCATTACCCAAGTTCAATAATATAAATTATAGTATAAAATATTTTAGAATTAAATTCTGAATATTGTTTCAAATAACGGACCGTCCAATACACACCAAAATTCAAATTCCATTGTAATTTCACATTTTCTTATAAACATGGTTTACTACATGTATATCCTTTCATTATAACATAGAATCACAATAATCTAAATTATCTTCTAAGAAAATCATATTATAAAACTAGTTCAAAATATGAATGAAAATATCATTTATTATCACAATGATCCTTGTTTAATAGTTCAAAAAATCTCCATATATATTGATTCTATCTTTAGAAGTGATCATTATTAAGTGTTTCATGATATTGGATTTAAAATTCATAGGTTTAAAAAATATGATTTATAACAATAATATAATTACATGAATTATAAATTTCAAAAATTAAAATGACACATACACAATATACATTGATTCAAAAATTGTACACTAATATGAACCATATTCACGTGTCCACAAAAACATGTAGGTAGCCTCAAAAATGGTTTACTCCCAATCATAAGTTGACATTAATATTCACACATCAACTATCATTATATGGATTCCAATTAAAAAACTATATCCATTAATCCTCTTTTTTATTTCATTTATATCAACATTCACCAGGAATCATTTCATTATCTTCGATTTTCATCAAGTGTCCTCTTATTTCAAAGAACTTATAGTGTACATATCTTTTTTTGGATCTTCCTCAAACATTTTGTATTATTTTTCCAAAATATATTTGTATTTAAAATTTTTACTATCATCTAACATTAATTAAACATCATGTGTAGATATAGATTTCATAAACATTCATTGAGCATAGCAAACTTATTCAAATGATATAAACCTTAGATCATACATAGTTATTTCTTCATTATTTTTCTCTAATGATTATCCTACAAGAATGAATGCAGTTCCAATGAAAAGTCAATAAATCCCACATGATTTTTATGTTTTAATATGAATTCAAAACTTCTCTAATAGCTTGAAACATTATTAGAATTATATGTCTGTTTTATATTCTCATTGAAGATGACATGTACAAAATCTCCATTGCCCTGATATCACATGAATTTTTAATGATTTATATTACACATGATTTTTAAGACTTATAAAAAAATATAGATGGATAATGTTACTTATTAATAAAAAATTTAATCCCCATAATATTCATACACAACCCATAATGTCATCCCAATCTTGTAGGGACATCGTTCCTACACACATGTGTTCCTTCCTCCTACTCTTGTACTACCCTATATAGGGGATCTGGCTCTAACTTACTTCTCATGGATGGTTAGATCACCTTTATGATGGTCCAGTAAGTCTCTATAGGAATCCCTATATAAATAGTAGTTCATCAGTTCTTGGTTGGGCCAAATTTTTTGTTAAGTGGTCATCCACTTTGTAAGGATAAATCATCCATACCAAAACATCAGTCCATCAAAAAATTTCCACTTAGAAAACTAATTACAAGAACATATACAAACATAAATTTTCATTATATAAAAAGCTATAATAATTTAAAAATAATTTAAAAAACTCAAGGATTTCTTGATATCAACCGAGCTAAAAAAAATTAAGCATGAAAAATATGGATGGAAATCAACTTGAACCATAGTCACAAGAACATAGTGATTTCTATAATAACTTCTCAATGGAACCCAAACGATTCAATGAATTTTTCCTTTAATAAAAATCCAACACTTAAATGGAAATAACATTAAACCATCTTCTAATATGGGTATTTAAGTCATCATTTACTCATAACAGGTGATACATTTTAAGGATTATTCTTCATAATGTGATTCGGTTATCTAAAAAACCATCCAATATCTTATTCTAAAATACAATTATTCATTGACATATTGAAAAAATATTCCATGGTGATATATTAATTTTTATAATTAATTGGAAAAAATAAAACATTGACAACATGGGATCAATAATCACTAACACTTTCATATTACCACTACTTGCATTGACAATAACACACCCCATTCCCCCACTTACTAATACATAACCCAACTTGTCTCCAAAACTACCTCTATATAAATTAATCTCCAGAGGGGTTTTTACAAATATTTGAAAAATTTTATTTTTGAATATGAAACTTATTTTTTCCAAATTTTGTAATGTTTTAATATTTTATCAATCACAACCAGATGGAAAAAATCATTTTTCAGGAATATTTATTCTCTATCAACCATTAATTACTATAGGAATGATAATAATAATTAGTTAATTTTATCATTATTTAATTGGAGGGGTTATAAATACAAAATATTATCAGTGCTAACGTAGAGTGCTATTAAGATTCAATAGTTATCAGTGCCATTATGATCATTTGTAAACCAAAAACATTTTTTCACTTTTTTTACATCATGAAATTAATTTTTTTTAAAAAAATATTAAATGATAATTTACAGAACATTATTCAGGATTTTTATGTTTTTATATAAATTATATAATTATTAAATTATGTAATTCATAAATATATATATATATATATATCTATTTTTTTTAATATTTATATTGATATTTATTATTATGATGGTTTTTTAAATAATGATAATAACTTATAAAATAATAGTTTTGATTTTCAAATGAAAAAGAATGTTTTCATTAATAAATAATATATTATTTTTAATATATTAAGAGTTGACTAAAAAATTTACCATTAATAATTGTATATTTATTTTTATTAAATATATATTATATTTTTAATCGTTATGGAAAAATTAGGTTGAAGTAATTTTTCTAAATGTTTATAAAAAACAAGACATGATAGTAAATAAATAATAACATATATAATCATAGTCATTTCTTAGAATTTAATAAATGATAATAAATTAAAAATCATAATTTAATGTGTTCATGTGTTGATTGATATATTCTAATTTCAAATCCATATAAAAAACGATTACAGATTAATTGTTTATGTCACGATATATATGAAATAATTTAATGGAGATAATGTAGTACTTTTGTAGCATTAGAAATGAAAAAATATGCTTATTTTAGTTTAAATTTAATTGGGTACTAGGAAATTTATGATATTAAGGATAAATATTATTACTAATCATTTATTTTTATTTATATTTATTAATTTTTAAACAAATAAAATAGTTTAATGGTCCCAATGCATAACCAACACTTGCAAAATAGATGTAGAGTAAAAATTGTTATCTTTCAACTTTTATCATGATATAAATGGGGAGGAATAATATTATCAAAGGTATTATATTATAATATTGATGAAAAATAAATAAATATTAATTTATTTATTTATTTTTAATATTTCATAATAATATAATTATGTGAAATGATTACACAATGTCGATACAACTATTGTAAAAACATGAGAAAAGTCAAATAAAGTATATTTAATATAATTAAAATATTAATAATTAGATGAAATAGATTTTTTTTGTTTTTTTGAGATTAACACATTAAGTAGGATATTATTTATATGTTTAAATAAAAATAACATTGTTTTATAAATAAATTTTATGTCAAATTGATAGAATAGCCTTGAAAATGACTTTAAATTGTATGTAATGCTGAAAATAATTTATAAATAGATAAATAATCATAATACATTATATTAAGTTACATGAGGATTGATAAAGGTATATATTAACATATATTTTCCATTTAAGACCCAATTTCCATTTTAAAATTACACTCTTAACCTTTTAATACAAAATATTTTTGAAAATGTTGTTGAATGATTGTTATACATGGGGAACCATTGTAACATTTTCAAAAGACTAATATAATTTGGCTTTATCTACTTATAAAAAAAATCTCTAAAAATACATTTAATGTTTCATAAGGCTCTTTTCTATATAAAATACCCTTTTAAAGTCTTAATACTCAATTTTAATATGGCAATTCAAAGAGAATGGTGTGAATTCCAAACAAAAAATTTCTTTTTTATATTAAATTATTCCTTTTTAGAAATAAGTTAAAACATGCACTATTTTTCTCATGATATTAAATTATCATGATATTTGAATCGATTTGATTCATTATTTATGGAATATCACACAATAATTCACCATTTTTTCAGAATTCATTACTACGCCAAAATAATGGTTTCTCCAAAACCTTTTATTTTCATTTAAACTCTTAATTTATACTTTTAAATAAGATAATAAAATCTATTATAGTAAGTCTAAAAAATAATATCTATTATAAGGTATTATTTTTATATAACCCAAATATTTATAATATTTTCCTCTTTTAAACCCTTTGGAAAAACATCTATCACTATGGTAGTTTTTACTACATAAATAAAAAAATGATATTCTAATAAACTCATATCATCCATGGATGTTGTTGACAATTATTTAATTATGTAATTTATCATGTATATGAATATAATATATTTTTTTGATTCATTTATGGTAAAATGTCTATTAAAATAATGAAATTTATTTTAAAGAATCATAGTTATTTTCAACATCAAAAAGAGGATTATATTGGAATATTCATTTAATGGAAAAAATTACTTAACGTATGAATCTTTTTTTAATCTAGAGTAATAGGCAGAAAATAAATGTACTATTATATTTATTATGAGAGCATTGGAAAATGTCTTTTACCAACTACAAATAGAGATTTGAAGTATAAGATTTTTTTTAACCAAATGAATTTAAAATTATCGATGTGAATAATTGTAATTTAATAAATAAATGAAATAGATAATAAGTTAATTTAATATAATAATAATAATAAATAAATGTACATGATAAACATTCTGAGGTAATTTAATAATTAATATATTTTATTATTTAGGAGGTTAATATATATTCAAATAAATTTAAGAGTCGAGGTAAGGGGATTTTTAACTCAATTTCTGTTCATTAAGATATATATTTTATAAACTGAATATTTTTTATATGATTATATACATTACACCCTCTAATTTTTTTTATGTTTTATTTAAATTTTTTATATGGAGTAACATTTCGTTGAGAAAATTTATTCTCGATAGATCCTTAATTTACATGGTACGATCCTTATACATTTTTCTTCTCTAATATCACATTATAACCGAAAGTTTTTGTTGATAAATTTCTATCAGGGGAAATTATAAATTCATTATCTATAAAACCCCATGTATATTCTTCCATTATATGTGAATATTTATTATATAATTATTATCTTTACATCTAAGATTACTAAACTATATTTTCTATTATATTCGTGTATCGTTTTAATAGAATTAAATAAATATTTTTTTACATTCTTTGTAAGGTTTCATTTTCAAAATATTTGTCCAGTTTTCTATATGAATCTTCTATTCCTAATATTCCATGGTTTTACAGAGTAATTTTTATCCTTGATTTTTATAAACTATTTAGTTTTAAATATAATTATTAAAAAATTATGGGTTTCATTTTAAACCATTACATAAAATGTTTTCTGGTATTAATGTAAACCTCTCTGTAATATAATTTTTAATAACTATTTCTCTTCTCCTTACAAATTTTTAACAATATGTTATGTTTCTCTATCATTTTCTGGTCAATATTATATTAGTTAACTTATTTTAAAAATCAACATAATTTTATAGGTTAGCTAAAATGGATTGTGGTTTTGGGTGAAAAAATATGTTTCTATGAGTTTTATTCATGATATAATGAAATTACATATCTTATATGTTTCATTCACATTAAAATTCATTGAAGGTATTTATAGTGACGGTTGGGTAAGGGATATAGACCACTAATTCATTGGTAAATTATTCATTCTTTTGAGTAATGATGTTAGAATGAAAGGAAAATATTTTATTCTATTATGGTTAAATTTGAGTGATTACATGTTATATAAATATGAAATTAGAAGTAAACATTATGATTTGTATATTTATATTATTCTTTCTTATGAAATTACATTATTTTTTGGAAAATAAAATAATTTCATTTTTATATGAATGATTAAGATATGTTATGATATCAAATATTTTTTTATTCAAAATAGAATCTATTTCATTACATATAATGTTTTTCTATGGTCCCCCAAATTTTCAATAATTTATACACATTATTAAACTTCAGATTGTCACCCCATATTTATAACGAATTTTATAGGCCTCATAATGAGTAGTATGAATTAAGAAAATACTGGTTTGATTATGAGATTTTGGCCTTGAATGAAGAATGTGGTATATGGTTTAATGTAAATATAGTCTATTTGGTGGAAAATATGGGGTTCTTATATGTTTTTCATAATTATAATAATCTATAGAAGTAAAAGGTACTGGTTTATATGTAAAATAATATTTTCTATAAACCTTGTAAATATGGTAGAGATTTACAAGAATCCTTAGAGTTTCAATTGATGTAGTGTTTTGATGAATTTTTAGATTATGATGTTATTAATAGATAATAATTTAAGAGTTGTGTTTTCAATTATGGGATTACAAGTTTAAGAGTGATCATAAATTCAATGGAATAGATTCACTTTTAAGGCCTTTTGTATTTTACTTTTATGTCGATTAATAATATATTAGGATATATTTGTTGGGTTTTAATATGAATACACAATTTAAGTATAGATAACATTAGGTTTGAAATGTGATTTTTTGTTGATATAGCAATTTTTATTTGAGAAAATTTTTATTTGATTGTAGAAATATAAACATATTAGTATAGATAATATTGGAGAATTGAAAAGTGATTAAATGATAATTGGATTTAATTTATACTGGGGGATTATGACTTTAAGTTTAGGAAAATTATATTTGTAAGGTTTAAAAAAATATTTTCCAAATGTGATTTTATGTCAATGTGGGTGATAATTTATTAGGGTAAAATATTGAGTTAATTTATTGAGCCATACATAATTTTATTACGGTTTTATATTATTTAAATTGAATTTTTTATTTGGAATGAATTAATATATTTACATTTTTAAAGAAATTATATATGTTTTTTGGATATTTTAGGTTATATAATGTTTTGGAGAATATTTTTTTCCTTGAGAAATCATATGATATGTGGCTTCATAGATTTACATTTTAGAATTTAGTGAGGATCATCTCAAGGGTTTTTTTGATTTGGGGATTGGAATATGATAAATTAGAAGGTATAACATAAGGAAACTGAGGTTATTCCAAAATAATAAGAATTTGAACTAATAAAATCACATTATGATTCTATTTATTGAATTAATGGTTCGAATATAATAGGATAATTTTTCTCATAATGGTTAGTTATGACTTTATTTGATTCAATCT
The DNA here is from genome assembly GCA_963277665.1 of Viscum album. NCBI lineage: Eukaryota > Viridiplantae > Streptophyta > Magnoliopsida > Santalales > Viscaceae > Viscum > Viscum album. The sequence goes on from OY728128.1 coordinate 1,752,421,229, forward strand.
GTTCTCACACAAATAATATTATATTTTATAAAATTACTATAATAAGAAATAATTGACTGATAAAAAATGAAATGTAAAAGATGAACAACATGATATAATGGAATGTGATGTGGAAAATATTCTGTTTTTTCTTAATCATCTGATACCCAAGACCATACTTTTTTAGGAAAAAACCATTTCATAAACGATAAAAAAAATTACACTATATAGAGCCATTACTGAATATTTTATTTAAAAATATATTATATAATTTTATATTTTCGAAATTAACATAATTTTTACCTTATTTATATCAAAATTATCTTAGGATTATTATTTTTTTGTAATTTTTTTAGATGAAAATTATAGTTTTTAGAAATCTTGTACTTTATAATAATTTATGAATATATAATAATAATGTCAAAGATAAAAAATCATTTTATTGAATTAATAATTAATTCAAGTGATAATAATATACATTTTAAATTATTATTTGTACCTTTATATCCCATATTGTTCATTTTTAGAAATTAATAAAATTTTACTAAAATTTAAAAAAATGTTTTTAGTCTTTTCTTTTAATCATGTATTTTCAAGGGATATTAGGTTTTTTTATTCCCTAGAAATCTGCATAACATATTTTTATCATATCAAAAATTAATTTATTTCAATAAAATTGGTATCCATGATAATTTTCTCTAATATAAAAATTTAAATCAAAAAAATAGTATCTTTGTAAAATTTGATTTTACAAAATTATCATTACTAATTTTTTATTTAACAATTCACACATTAATAAATTTTATTTGAAAATATGAACTTATATTTTTTAAATAAGAATTATTGTGTTTGGTAAAATTTGAAATTATATTGATTATCATTTAAATTGACTACTATGGTAGAAAATGTATTTCCAACATAAAAGTAAATTTTTGAAAATGTTATAAGAAAATCCCAAAAATAGTAAAAATTTTATAAAAAATCTGTGGGTTTGGTAATTTTGATCCAAAATATATATCCTATCATATTTTTACTTATTTTATGCACTTAACCATGAATAATATCTTTACATTATCGTAAATGTAAGGGTTACCCACAGAATCACCCTTCTATCAAATTATAAAAGGGTATCACTCTCAACACTTCAAGACACACATATCATAATAATTTATCCTTAAAACATTGAAATTTGTATCCTCCTATAATCCTCTCCAACATTCAAAAACTTCTGTTCTCTACTAGTTATCATAAGAAAATAATTTTCAGGGATATATTAAATGGAAAATCCATGTCCCCAATGTGAGTATTATCAAATACTTAACTTTCCTTCTTAATTATATTAAATAAATTTTATTAGATATGAACTTATATAATTATATTAGTACAATTTTTAACTTTTAAATTAATATATTAATTGCATAATAATTTTATAACCATTTATCCAATCCATTATGAAGATCAAAATTTTCATTTGTGCATATTGAATTCTACTAACACAATGAGAAAATAAATTCATTTTTTATAAAACCCTAGAATTGATTATTCTTATAATATTATAATGAATAAATATGATTTTTATGATATCATTAGGTTTATATAATGAAAAGTTGAATAACATATTAATTATATAAATAATAAACAAACATTAAAATTGCAATTGTTCAAAATGAGTGTGCCATGGTGAAAATATGTTATCCAATTTATATATCATTTTTATATACATTACTTGTTATTATAAATCCTTTATAAGTTTGATATATCACACAAATATAAAATAAATAGAATCCTTATTCCTCTTTTAAAGGGACACTACAAAAAACCCCACATCAAAATCATTCATTAAAGCAATGTATATTCATGTTTGGGTCTGTTTGACCACGAACATGAAAAATAGTCTAAAATTATATCATTAATCATTATGGTAACATAATTAGTGGTAAAATAAAATAAAAAATGTAATTAAAATTTTTATGATTCAGGATATGTTATATAAATATTTAATTTATCAACTAATAAAACGTCATTTGATTGATAAGAATTACCAAAACACGATTGTTATTTATTTCATCATCAAGGATAAATATTAAAACACTAATGAATGGAATTTGAAACCTAACTAAAAATATCAAAAAATATCTAACTAAAAATGCAACTACGTTATAATTATAAACATTGATATAAAAATAAAAACATACAATACAATTTTTAATCTAATATAAATGACAACAAATTATAAAAAACAATGTTAAAATAGGTATAATTAATAAAGATAATTAATATTTATGAATATTATAATAGAAAACATATATGAGTAACATTATAAATTATGTAATTGTGATATTTGTGTTTGTGATACATGTGGTAATGTATTTTTCGGGATTTGATGAAATGTTGTATGTGTTCTCCATCTCAGATAATTCTCTTCGAGACATGTTTGATATTATGAACATAATTTATTTTATGTAGTTTATTTAATTCCTAAATGAGATATTTCATTATAAAATGGATGTATTCGTTTTATTTAATTATAAATTTTCAATACTCAATTTCAAGGGGTTTTGATTGATTTTCTACCCAATTCATATGTGGGGTTTTTCCATCGAATGTTTCATTATTTTGGACTGATGTTATATTCACCAACTAAATTTTTTGTGCATTGAATACATTTTCATAAAATAATTTTCATACTATATAAATGATGCGAAATAAAGGATTTTAATGTATATATTGTTATCCATATCTTATATTCATTTGATTAATTAGTCACCAAACCCAAACAAAACACTCAATATTTTCAATGGTGAAAAAACCATCATATGTTTTTGGAAAGTAAAATTTTGGGTAATTTCATATGAAATAAATCCTTGGATAGATAATGGAATGTGTACATGGATATTCACAAGATACACCTAGAGTTAATAATTATGAGAAGTGCTGGAAAAGGATTAACTCAATCATCCCACTAATGTATGATGAGTGTACTTAAGATAGTACACTTGGAAAGACACTCTAAAAGGATATTATTTGGAATATTCACATGGTCTTTATGAACCCTGATGAAAAATTTGTTATACCATTACCTTGGTCTCATAAAAAATTAAAACTATTGAACCCAATTGCTATCATACATGGATAATCAGAAATATTAAACGTACCCCCACTACTAAATTTCATTGATATGAGTACTTCATGTTACTTTGAAAATATAGTACTAATTCTATGTTGAAAAAGATAAGTTCTCATAGATGTAATAGTTATTCTATTGAATATGAAGTATTCGGTTTCCAAATTTCACATTATATGGAAATTCTTAGTTTCATTAAACTGGAGGTTCCTTAGGGAATTTTAGGAAATGTCTTGATGACTCTTATGGTGAATTTATTGTAATTAATGAAATGATTTGTCGGTCCTTGAATTATATATCCACTCGATGTATGGATAGGTCTCCTAGGATAAAAAAAGTTTGGATTTTGGGGAATACATATTACCATAATAGTATTTTGTTTATGAATTGTTCCATGATAGGATGTTTTGATGTACAACATTATGTATTCCATCAATACGAGATTAATGATTATTTTTATCCATGTTTCATTATATTATCATGGATAAAAAATTATCTGATATTTAGTTTATTATAGATTCTTTTTATTTTTTATTTCATCCATATAATTTATTCTATATTTATGTTATGATTTGTTCTTCTGTAGGCTACTCATACTAAGATTCATAAATCACCCTTATTTTTTCCTTACCCGATGAAAACTAGAGAATAAAAATTTGAAATTTTATTGGAAATTATGTAATGTATCATAATGTTCTTAAAATGTGTTCATGTTGCAGCATATGTTTTCAAATTTAAAATATGTATATATATATATGATATTTCAAGAATACTAATATGTTCAATCTTGTGTGAATAATTTATTTTGTACCAATAATGTAGTCTAACTACCACCTCTTGGGTTCTGGGGTCTTTGATGCTATAATTGGTATCAGAGAAACATTAGTATAAATCTTGTGGAATTTATTTAAAGGATCATATTTATATATAACATGTATTATAAAGACCTAGGAGATTAATTGGGAACACTTTTGATAAAATAATAGGAACCCTATTTTAAAATTAATTATCTTAAGTTAATTATATATATTTCTTTATCAAATGATTGTGACTAACTAGAGGAATGAAAACTATAGAAACACAAATATAAATTGCAGGTATCTTCCCCTTAAACAAATTAATATAGATATGATTTTTGGCTAATCATTCCAGAATTTTTTTTGGAAATTTGACTCAGGCAGTGAAAAATAGAATTTCCCAGAGAGAGTTACTCGAAGATCCATAACATGTATAACTATGTAATAATTCTTCATGTGGAATCAACCTATAACATTTAGTAGAATTAATAATCCACTGGTATATTAAAAATGGAAGAATTCCATATAGATGGTCTTTATCTTTGTGGGATGTAGTGAAAAGGAAAAAGTCATCATAGTGGGATATCATCTGAAGGGATATACAAACCATATGTGGTAGTTAAACCAAAAACCAAAAGAGGAATATTTGATAAACTGCATGTATTATAGACCTTTTCAAGGATGTATTATATGAATACTAATTTTCCCATAAGAAAATAAAATAAATGGAATTGAATATTTTGAAGAATGGAGAGAAGGAGGAGTGAAATATTTCTGAGTATGTGGATTACATTACATGGTAAGATAGACATGCTACATACTATTTATATAATTAATAAATCATGATTTATCTTTTAATTTATGGTTTAAAGTCAATATATCAAATTTCATTAGTCTTTTTGTAATATTCATCATATGATGTTATTGTCTTAAGTTATATTATATTTGAAAATTAGTTCTATAGAATGTATATATTCCTGTGAAATTTGGAGAATAACTAGCCAACTAAGAATCAAGGGAAGAAAAATGTATAAAATTGTTAGATATAAAGAGTAGGATTTCCCACATGTTATAACCATATAAGAAAATAACTTAGGGATTATAAGAATGTAATATGAGTTTTTATAAGTTCATATAAAAAATACATTTATATCATGAATGAAAAGGAATAAAATATTATATTGAAGTTGTATACTTTATTTATAAGGATGAGGGACATTATTTTAACAAATACCCTATGAATCAAGTTAATTAATCATAAAAGTGTCCAATGGGGAATGTCATAGAATATAAAATTACCTTAAATGATGATGAAATTACAAAATATGTCATGGTAGGAACTTTGATAATAGCTTTAAATCGAGCCAATTTTTTTCAATAATTGTTTATCTCAATAAATTATATCATCCATGTTTTTTAAAATCATAAATTATTTCCCCAAAACCCTAGTAAGGAAGTTCTCAATTAGGAAATTTAGATGAAATATTATTTCTAAATAGTTGTTTCATGTAGATCCAATTATGTTGCATGGGTGTTCCATATTTTCAAATTTTGTTACTATACCAATATTTTAATTTGATAGAACATTGGTATAAATTTTAATTCAATGTATAATAGAAAAAAAATTATTTCCAAGAGAAGGAGATTACTATTTATGAAGGTGAGGTGGAATATCTTTCTTATATAAGGTATATATCATTATATAAATCATATCTTAATCACCAAACATTTTAAATACTTATCATAATTATATGAATAATAGATTATAAACTATAGTCTATGGATATGGATGTTATCTAAATAATAATGGATATAAATGTTGTAAAAAAAATCATTGATGTATTTCAAAAAGATTTTCTTAGTCACCCTCGATATCATGAACATCATTTCTCCATTAAACTCATTCATGATGAAATAACTATATCTTTAAATTCCTATAGAATGGATCCATTGGAGTTGGAGGAGTTGTGAAATTTCTCCTAGAGTTTTACGACCATGGATTTTTACATTGTTGTTATTAACTATATGAGCCCATATTTTAATCATGAAAAAATAGGATGAGTTTACGAGACAATGCATCAATTATAGGGAGATCCATTCCATTAATATAAACAATATTTATCTGGTAAAAATAATTTTTTGGTAAGATTTACCATTTTTTTGATTTTGATTGAAATTCTTAATTTTAGCCTAATGTGAGTACCCAATTTGACCATGGTTGTTCTGAGAGTATCCAACGCTTGTGTAGACACCAAAACCAAACCTTTGGTGTGAAATTGGCATGTGACATGGTTAGTATAAAATGTCGGGGATGTTCAAATAGTTTTTTCTAATCATGTGTGGATGGAAAGTGGAGTCATAGAGGTCAAACAATTAGACAAATCATAGGATTTGAGGTGCATACCATTGTGGGAACTTCTGGAGTTTTTAATAGTATGTTGAGAGATGATTTTTTCATGGTTAGTAAAACCACATTTACAAAAATGTATACAAACCATTCAAGTAACCCCTCCATACAAAAAAGGGTGCATGGTTTTTATATGAATTGGCCAACTGGTGAGTACCCAAATCCATTTGTTTCTTTCTTCGTTTTTTTTGTATCAGCTGCACTATTATGGTGAAAACTAATATAACCAAATTTTAGGTTCTTCGTGAGTTCATTGATTTTATTCTAATTCATGTTGAATCATCATTTGATACTAGATGAGAACTCTTTTACCAAGATATGATAGGTGGTCTATATTTTCCCCATTGGATTGGTTCTTTATTAAGAAATTTATCATTATTTATCACTCTAGACCTTCTGATACAACCATAAAATCGATTTTTACTATTGAATTACCTAAAATGAAAGATGTTAGGGATTTTATTTGTTGCTTTGAGACACATTTATGGTTGTTTCCCCAACCAAAGTCCATCAATGTGGTGTTCCATGTAATTGAATTGAATTTTATCTTTATTATACAACCCATGGGGTGGGTATTTTAGTATAACTGATAAGAGGATACCATTTATAAATGAATTGAATTTATTTTCCTTTAATAAGAGATGTTTTGCCTAATTTTCTTGTTGATTTTTTATTTTATTGTTTATATAGAGTTGTTCTATTAGTGGGTAAACTTATTGAAGGTAATTAAATGTGAATTAATAAATTAGTGGGTATACTCATGAGGCTAGATTGAGATGCGATGAGTTCAAATGGTAGTTGATTATTTTTTTTATACCATGGATGTTAATTCCATTATAGAAAATATAAATTTATCATATGGGTATTCAAAATGGTAGTGGATGACTTGGATAGTGTGTGTTCCTTGGGTCTTGATTAAGTGGGATGTCTTATCCCATGAGACCCCTTACATTCAATTTTTCTTGTGAGCGTATTGGACATGGTCAGTAGAAATACTCCTTATACCCAAAATCAAGCCTAATTGAGATTCAATCATGATGCTCTTGGGACTCAACGAGGATGCATTGTTCTTCTACACCATGGATCTTTCCCATCATTATATGAAACAATAGTTTATAAGGAACAACCATGGTAAATTTTACTTCATTGGTTATACAAAAAGGCTATGGATGTTTGATACAAAGATTATAAAGCATTCCCTTTAATGACATGATATGTATGAATGTATGGTGATATTATGTTAGTGATTTATGCACTGTTTGTATCTTCTTTTATATTGGATCTTGAACATGTTTTTCAAGGAATATTGTTGGTAAATAGAGTATCACTTGATGGGATACAAGGTATTTTCCAATTTACTACCGCTTACCAGTTTTACATTTCACTCTAATTTGTCATTTTATATTGCACAGATTGGATTGTTATGGTATTTTTAGTGATCACCTATTTGGATTCTGTCTCAAAACCAGTTGGGGATGTCTTTGGGAATTCAAACCAACTATATGGTTATAGGCATGGACCTGCTCAATCTCCCATAGTACGATGCATGACTTTGTTCAATGTTTAGGAGAATGGGGGCATGAGAACAAGATGAGTATTATGTTATTATTCAGATATAGCCCTTTTTTGTCACATTTTTATTTTCACACATGTTTTATATTGCACTAATACATATCTATTTTTTATAAACAAGACATTTATGATCGTCGTTTTCAAATGACATTACATCTAGAACTGTTTGTCTATTATTTGATTATTATAATATTTTTACTATTTGATCTGTATTTTTTCTACCACTATTTTAAACTCATGTAAGAAGGAATAGTATCCCCACAAACACACCCAAGGAAATAAAAACTACTGGGAAGTGATATTAATTTTTGGCAATGCACATTTGGACATGTGGCCAACCGGGCTCGGGACACTATTGAGTGGCATCGATTTTTGGGATGTTACAAATCCTTTATGACACAATGATGAATTATTTGATCAAATTCCTGGGGTGAAAAACTTTTTAATGGTTTAACATAATATAATGATCATAAATCAGGGGTCAATAAGGATGAAATATCAATTATGATATTTTGAAAAAGGTATTAAGATTATGAGTTCATGATAATTCCTTTTGAATTAACTAATTCACATTCTGTCTTTATGGGTTTTATTAATTTAAAATTCAAGGTGTGTCAGGAATAAATAATGATTTTATTCATTTATGATATATTTATATATTAAAATAACAATTAATATCAATATATTTATATGAAAATAATTCATGTGAACCTCAAAAAAATATTTATATGGGAAATATAGTAAGTGGGCCTTTTTTCTCAATGAATTTTATTTTCATGGATATATTATCTCCAAGGATGGAATATATATTAACTATTAAATGAAAAATGTTCTAAAATAATGTCCAATAATGAACATATCAGCCATGTTCTAGTGCTAATAGTATAATAAATATACCATTCAATGTTTATTAAGGGGCATCTTAAGAGGAGCAGACTAAAGGAAGAGATAATATTCATTACTAATTTCATTCACTTTTTTTTATTATTTGACGACCCCATATAATCTTCATCCACCAAAATATGACAACATCATTATCATAAATATAAATTTATGTTATTATTATAGTGAAATATACAACTCAAATTCTCCATTCATTAATTATTAAATTATAGTGTTGTTTACAATATGGTTGGTTTATTGTGTCCATTAACATCAGACTTCATTTTCCTCCACCAGTTTCAAGAATGATTATAATTTTTTTATGGAAAAATAAGATTATAATTTTTATATTATGATATATATCATGTACTAAAATTAAAATATATCCATAAAATTATTTAAAAATAATTTAGTTAATGTTGGTTGGTAAAAACCCCGAAATGAACTGACTATAAAACATTAACATTTTTACTAAATGATTATTTACCATGCCATAAATCATATGGATAATTAGAACCATTTTATAATTTTAAGGTAATTAATAAAATTTTCTATCTCTTAAAGTGTTATATTCTGTATTTATAAGAATGTTAATTATTGTCCTGAAATTACCTGACCGTGGAAGCATGTAACGATCACACCATGAACAAAAATTTCAGCATTATATATCATTGAATTTGGTATAAATGAACATAATAAATAATAGTTAATAAAATATATAGGGTAATTGTTATAAATTATGTAATTAATGATTTTAATTTTCTAATCCAAGATGTTATGTGTAAGTGCATGAATTATCCTCATATAAGTCAAATAATCTCTCTAACCACCATTTTATTTGGTTTATGTCCTTTCAAATTCAAATTATATTTCTTTCTCTATCCATATATATATATATATTTGTGTGTGTGTGTGTGTGTGTTTACCTTTTTGAAAAATTATGAAATATATATATCTCTCACATATATTACTAACTTATTCACCCTTCCCTTTATGGGTTAATATATGCTTTAATTTCATTTTTCAAATTTATTTTTTTTGAAATTTAATTTGATTATGATATGAGGAAACATTGTGATACCCATTTCTCAAAATATTTAATTCTTATGTCAATTTATTATAATTTATTTCTATTTATGGAATATATAATTATGTAATTTTTATGACGTGTGGTTTTAGATATCGCTCACATGCATTGAATAATTTTTTGTATCATGAGGCATTATCAATGTGATTGGGGTTGAACCTTATATATGATTGGAAAATGTCTAATATAGGATGTTTTCTTGGAGGTTATCCATGACTATTGATTAAGTTATGTTTTATACATCATCCTCATAATGATTTTTCCATGATTATATATTACTATTTTCAGTATGTTATGATTCCATGTGATTATTCTTGATCCCACTGTTTTATGATATAATTTCATGTCGTTTGAATCCCATGTTTTGATTTATATTCATTTTTATTACTTTTCTGGGTTTTTTATATCTCCCCATGGATTATATATTTATCCAGGATAACCTATTTTGTTTTTCGTGAAAAAATGGATTTAGGAACTCAATATGGAGATTAAAATTTTTTTTTCACAAAATTTTATTATGAAACTAGTGTTCTAGTGACACTTTGTTTTCAATACATTGTATTTAATGAATATTTCAATTAAATGAAAATTAAAAATATGTGTAAAAGGATTGAGTATCTATAGATGGTTTAATAAGACGATCTAGTTTTTTTATTAGAAATATAATAATTTATATATTAAATTATAAATAATTCAATTCTTAATAATATATCATATAATTTTTAGTAAAGTATAGAGAGAGTTTTTTCCAAGAAATTAAAACCCTACATTAATTCTATATGTGGAAGTGATCTAATAGTGTGTTTCCAAGGGGTAAACACATTCCATTGCTACAACATTGATTTTATCACCAACATGATCATATTTGAAATTTATATACCCCAACTATAGTTTCTATAGTGGTACATATCACAGTGGAAGTATGAGGCCGAACCCAAATGGAGAAAATGAAGATAGTTCTCATCCATGAAATTGGTACCTAGACATCAAATCCTCTCATGAATATTTAGTGTTGGGTTATTAGATAATTAATTTTAATGAAATTTTGTTGATGAAAGTAATGTCATGGTATCATTGTTGGGGAGACTATAAATATGGTAACTCTAAATCTGACAAGCGATATTATATTGGTTTTGACCATATTGTTGTTTAAGAATCACCAATTTATACTTTTTCTTTAAAATTAAATTTACCATTATTAGGAAACACTATCTTGTGTGGATGTCGGTTTCATCCCATATGAATTTTTGTGAAATGAAACAAGAGGGAAACATATAAAACTATTGGTCCTATATTGGTTTATTCTAATTAAGTTTGTATCCTCCCTTGAAATCATTTTGAGGGACCATCCAAGGGAATGAAAAAAGATTTTATTATTATACTTAATTATAATCAAATAGATTACCCTAGTTTTTTTTATATATACATTAAAGCATTTCTACCCCTACTATCAATTCCTACACCAAGAAGGACTAGTTAAAAATGGAAACCAAAATATTAATCATCGAAATAATCATTGAAATTGAATAAAAACTCATTGGAATATAGTAATCATGGAAAAAATGATAATACTATAGTTTTGATAATGTTAATAATTAATTTAAAAATTATAGTTGAATAAAGATATATTTCATGAAGGTGGAAGTAGAACGGAAGCAGTATGATAGGAAGAGGAGGAAAATCATGACATACTATAAATGTAGTAGAAATTATTCAAGGTAATGACAATATTAAGGTACAAGAATGAAAATAAATAAAGAACAAATGAATGAATGAAGATAAGTGAAATAGTGCTCCCCCCAATAATGTGGTGACTAATATATAGATAGGCCACACCACCTTTAATCAAAAACAACATATATGTAAGAATTATTTTTTAATTTAACTCTTCCCATCAATTTTATTCAATAAGATTTTATTTTATAATATAAATTTTTGATTTTCAGTATCTAGAGACTATTTATCTTTATTATTTATTAATTTGAATAAATATAATGGGGAATATTTTCCCCATGAATTTTATTGTGCATGTCTGACATTTTTTATGTATTTTCTCTAGCTATATTTTTTGACAGTTGAAATAAGATATATATCTAGGCATACGACATGCCTATTTTCAATGTATTTATGTTGTAACGGGGTTTTTACATTTTAAATTGTAAATTCATTTATATTTTTGAATAAAAATCCATTTTCACCCTCATCCCAAGTTATCTAAAATAACCAAACAAAAACCATTTTACCATAGTATAAAACATCTATAACACCGAAAAAATTAATCAAATATATATAGATATATGAAGTAATATTATTAGTGAATTAACATCAATATATGGCATTGTAATTGAATCTATTGTCACCTAATGGAAAATAATGTATCCTTACTATACACATTGTGTGACACTCAAAAGGGAAAAAGTTTGAAAAACTCACAAATTCATTGCAAACCATTACAAAGGATCTGAACAAATGTTCAGGATTGAAAACCAAATATGAAAATACCTTGTAATACCCATAATCAAAATCATGAGACTCTTAATTTAGTAAAATATATGTCATTTATAATTTTTACCTTATAAATTCATATTTTACAATTTTATTTGATTATTATTTAATTTATTCTCTTCCCATTTTTTCGTTATTAATGATAATTGTGTGAAATAGGAGGAACCCTTCAAAAAACCAATGTGGTAGGAAATGTGATGATTTCACTAATTATATTCCCAACCATATTGGGGAATAATGTAGGAACTTCATGGAAGTGTTGTCCCAGCTTACTCATTCTATGAATAGTAATACGAATCAATTGGAACTCCAACATCCTAAGAAAGGGGAAGTTGTGGTTGATTATTTCATTGGATAAAGTCACCATTCCGTTAGTGTATATTTTAATAACCTCATCATATAACAATATAATAACTCTATTATAATGATATTATTTTCCCTAAAATGCGTAGAATATGGGAAAGTCATTATGGCATGGCATCATCTTGAAGAGGATGCAATTTAGTGGTAGACACTAATCAAGAAAACAATGTCAAATGTGTAAATTGATTCCATAGAATGGGCTGATTTAATGAAAATATTTTTCAATAAATAGTTTTGTTGAAATATATTTTTTAAAATAGGGTGGGAGTTCCTCATACAAATGAAATTAGAAGATAATCTATTTTGGAATATGAGGTAAACATCACATGTCTTACACAATATTCCTTCATCATTATCATTTACACTGAGAGTATGGTAGATCAATTATTTATTAACATATATCTATGTCTATGAAAATATTTAATAAATAAATACTTCAATAAATAGAAATATATTTTTTATTGTTCTCATAAGGATGAGATGTTTATTGGTGACTCTTATAGGCTCATGGTATAGGAGACAAGAAAGCATAATTTTTTTTATTGAAGTGGATTAACTGATAAATCTCATAGAGGGAAGAAAATTCTACTATTCACATGTAAAAATTATGGGCAAATAATACTTTGCACTATATCAAGGTAACTTTTAGAAGTTTAAAGAGTGAAAAAGAGGGGTACTAGGTTAATCAATTCTTAAGGGATATCACGAAACCCACAATACGATGGGATAAAAGAAATATTCAGTCAATTATCAACCTATGGTCCAATGTTTCGATGAAATGGAACAGAAACATCATGTGAAACAATACCCTTAGTCAAGGGTTTTTGGATAAAATCAATGAAAACAACCTATATATCCTAGAATTTATAGAGTGTAATATGATATCACTAATAAAGAGACGGACCCCATCAATGATGTGGTGATAAGTACAATTATTTTTCATTCATGTAAAGAAATCCTAATTTATGATTCTATTTCTACGCATTATAATACAATATTTTACATTATAATATAAATACATAAATCTTTGATTCATGGATGATCTATGTGACCATTATATTTAGATCATGTTCTCCATTTATTATATATAGTCATAATAATCAATACTACTGATAGTATTGAGACAAAATAATAAACAATTGAATATAGTATTCAAAAAAACACTGTTGGCCCCATAATTGGTGATGTAAAAGGAAAAACAAAAGCCTCCATGGATGCCTCGAAGAGACCATTCATAGAGCCCAAATGGCCCTGCGGCTGCCGCAGAGTAAGGAGGCAGGATGCTCTGTGAATGAATTTGACGTTCCTGAGCCCACCGTGGAGTAGGCAGGTGGGATGCTCCACGAATGAATTTGACATTTGTGAGCATGCCACAGAGCTACAAAATCCATCTTCTCACCGAGCGAACCATGATTCGCGGAGCCTATTGCCTATAAGTACTAGCCTCCCACCAAGTCCAAAAGAGGGGATAAACCGACCTTTCAACTTCCTAGCTCCTGAATCACGAAGCACTCTCTGCTTTGCGAACCATAAGGTGCGTGAGGTATTTTTTTCATCATTAAATGACTCCCCATTGCATTATTTTTTCCCTTATTTGAGGAGGGATGCCATTCGTGGAGCCCATGGGACTCCGGGAAGGAAGGAGATCCCCATGGGGACACAATTCATCGCACAGAGGTTATGGTTCGTGAAACACCCTTCATGTACACGTGATCCACATTCTAATGTAGGGTAACTGTACTTCGTAAAGAACATTTCCTCACAACGCCTTACTTTGGAAGTATCCTTTTCGTTATGAGGAAATTCTCTTGGAATTGCTTTCAGCATCACGAAGCTCCTTCCATATGCACAAATTCCCCATTTGTATGCTGGGACACTGCACTTCGTTAAGCATATCCCTTCACAAAGCACCTCCACTATGTGGACCACCGGAGCTTCAAAGGCCCCATGCTAGCTATGAAATCCCTTGCTTTTCAATTCCGTTTCCCGTGAAACCCTCGAGATTTGAACGAAGTGATTTCAAAGTCCCTTTGACATTTGTTCCTGTTTTGTTGCCTCGCCATAGGCTTCTTCTCATAGGCACACTAATGGCTATTGCATCTTTTCATAGCCACACTAACGTGGACCCATAATTGATCACTCCACAACACCCACTCCCCACAACTATTCCTATCCATTCTCTTCACCAAGGTGCATAGGTTACCGGTTATGTAAGCCTTGGGGTGCGGAGTGAACCCATCCTATCTGAGCTGCAGGGCATTAAACTGCCAAGCGCCATTTTCATCAGCACATGACTTAAAACTGTGACCTTCCCCCCAAACATTCTACACAGGGTCCCCCACCACGGACATTCTGCATGCCCATGGGTCTCCATGGGTGTGTGGCCATTCCTCACAAGGATTGATATCATCTTAATCGGTACGACGTCTATCTTTGGGGAAAAGGGATCCCACCTTGGTGTATTCCCCTAACCTTTCTTGGAGTAGGTAGTAACCTTACTCCTCGTATATTCTCCAATGCCAAAGTCTATGTAAAGATATGGGGACATGAATCTTGTTATCCATTCCCTCTCTATTTGGGATTTATCATAATCTGGGATTCCATCTTGGAGTGAGTCATACTATTCCTCTCCATAGGCTTCTATCCACGTGTAAGACCCTATTTCATCTTTGGGATTCTAACTTCGTGTAAGCCCCATTTCACTTCCCATGGATGCACCTTTCGCAATGTGATCATCAGGTGTTTACTGCCTCTTGTTTCTCACAATGAGCATGAATCATTTTGTCATAGAGTAAGCATCATCCATGGAATCCCCCATGGACAACCTAGAGTGTATTCCATGGACCACCCTAACCACATGGACTTTGATCCTTTCTAAGACAAGGTATGTCAGAAGCCCCCATGAGGTTTAAGCCCACCTACCATCTCAACCCTAGGTCCTCATTCAATTTAGTTCACTATCTCGTGCTCTCAAACTATGTGGAAATTGTTCCTTTCCCAAGAATGGTACATAGGACGCCTCACTGAGGTTCAAGCCCAACATCCATTAGTTCCGACCTCATTCACGTCATACAACATTCTTCCTGCATGATGTTAAACTGTATGCCCCCTTTTTGACTTTCATGATGTTAAATAGTATCCACCCCAACCCGTGCTACATGGGATTTATTCCTTGCCAAGGAAAGGTACGTATGCATCCTCCATTAGGTTCGTTCCCACCAACCATCTGGACTCCAGGTCCTCATTCACATCGGTTCACCGACCCCATCCTAATCTACGTGGACATTGATATTTTCCATGGAAAGGCACATAGGAAACCTCCTTTAGGTTCAATCCCAATACCAAGTCGTCCTAACCTCCTTCACGTCGGTTCACCCACACCAACAAGAACTATTTGGTCTTTGATCCCTGTCTCCTAGACAGGGTACAAAGAAAGCCCCCCTGAGGTTCTGCACCATATAGCGGTAAGCCGTTGTCGCCCATTTTAGTAATAAGGAGTTGTCACACCATTTAGCGGTAAGTCATTGTCATCCCAATAGTGGTGATCTATTGATTACTCTTTCAGTGGTTAGCCGTTTTCACCCCATTCAGTGGTAAGCTGTTTTCATCCCAATAGCTATAAGCCGTTGTCAGCCACTTTCTGTGGTAAGTCATTGGAACCACAACCAGTGGTAATCAGTTATCAAGATGAACTATGTTAATTGAAATACATGGAATTTTATTCCTTTCCATGGGGATATATAGGAAGTGACTTTGATGCTCAATCCCACAATCATCGTCGCCCTGAGTCAACTCAATCACATTCTCCATCCACATCACTTAACCACCCATCGTCAATCCTAATTCTTACCCGGGCCACCACATTCCAATGAGATCATGCTAATTAATCAATTTTACTTTCCTAGTAGTAATTGGGTAACTAACCACATGTTACCCCTAACGTTAGTGTTCCCCCAAGGTGTTACACCTATCTGATCCACTCTAGTCAGTGACCTGATCTGTCTGATCTGTCTCCGCTAGACGTTACACTCGCGACATGTCCTATGTTAAACAAGGGATGTTTTGGACAATCGCGGATGCATCCATATGGAATATGATTCCCTAAATTTGAAATGGGATGACTCGGGATTACGTACCCTCTAAAATCCCTATAATAAGGGAATGAAACCCAGATGTAATAATGTTTTAGTGTCCAGACAAGCCAGTGATGTCTTACATGAATACTCCCCTGACCGAAGGTTGCTGCCCTGGCTAGACCCCTGGGAATTCCCCAAAAAGGAAGCGTAATTAATCGGTGTCCATGAAGATATGGAACTGGGATGAAATTGATGAACAATATATTAAATCATTAAGGGAGACCCGGACTAGTTGACGAGTTTCGAGAAGGAATCCACGGAAGGAAGAAATGACACACATCATCCCATTTTGATCATTTAGACAACATCCCTGAACAAGGAACGGATGCCACCCACATTTGGAATGTAGGAATGTGGGGCAACAAGGAGTTCCTTTCAACCTCCAATAGACGAACGTGCTCCCCCTAGCGAATGCTTTGGAAATAGAAAGGGTTTACTCAACATGAATTTCTTATCCCCAACATGGTAATTAGTAGCTCTCAAGACATTATTAGATTGATGTGTCACCAAATCCAGTTATCCAACGACGGGTCCTACCATGAAAATAGTAGGCCTGGTGTGAAACTCACCAGATGCAAGGGAAATAAAAACGTTGCGCATCTCGGTCTATGATGTTGTAAGCGTAGATCCTTCTAAATATCCATAAAAGACGGAATTTCACTGGGGCATCGGTCATTGATTCCTTTTTCTTTCTACACAAATGAGTTAATCTCCCTATTTTCCGGAACTAAGTTGTCGTATACAGAAATCCATCAACCCCAGCCCATCGACGTTGAGTTAGGTGAAATGTCAACGTGCAAATCCTGCATAGTTCTACCTCTTCCACAACGGTCTGAAGGACTATGACCATAGGGCACCCATGCCCCATATCCCCCTACGAGATTATCCAAAAGAGGGTTATCAATGAACTCGTACGCCGGTACATGGAGGACGAAATCATCCATTCCGGGGCATGGACCGCCAGGATTTAGAGGTTTCTACACCACTTCCTCAACGCTTCCCCCATGGGCCCTGCAGGGATCCAATACTCCCTACCCCAACATATAATCATTTCAGGAGCATGTCCTCAGAATGCCTTGAGGACTCCCTGCAATACGACGACGAGGCATGGGATGTCTGGGCCAGCCTGGTTAGAGTCCCATTCCTTGGGCTCCCAGCGAGGGATCCCACCAGGCCATGTCATCAATGTCGTACATTCTTATGGTCCGAGGAGTAGGTGATCCATGTTCCTGCACCACCATCTCTGGTCTGTCGGACCTGACACCAACGTCAGGCACAACGTGAAGAGGTGCATGCAAAATTGTTCAATTTTAGCAGCAACTGTGGCCTGAGCCACCGCTGACGCATTTGATCAACTCTATATATATGCTTAGTAGGGGCAGTTATAGGCCCAAAGTTGATCACAACCCCAGCAGCCCCACGACTGGCTA
This sequence comes from Viscum album, assembly GCA_963277665.1. Classification (NCBI taxonomy): domain Eukaryota; kingdom Viridiplantae; phylum Streptophyta; class Magnoliopsida; order Santalales; family Viscaceae; genus Viscum; species Viscum album. The sequence continues at coordinate 1,752,439,511 of OY728128.1, forward strand.
GGTCGATTGTCTTGGTCATTGTCAGAGGCTATCGTCGACGTAGAATAATCCACAGCGATGCCTCCCAGTACGGAGGCCCTCCACATACCACTACCATTATGAACATTGATCTTCCCCACATACATGATCATCATTGAGTTCCACCTTATTCCCCATTCAACCTAGATGGGGGTCCTCCCCACGATAGCAACACTCGGAACATGAGTCTCTCCAACGCACACTACAACGGGTATGGAGTCATTCATCCTGCTGCAGAACACATGTATAGATACGTGGCACATCTGGTCACTCTCCAACGTTGGGGTCCTCCCCATGTCCTTCTAGCAGCTAGAGAAATTCCTCATCACCCCAGCTATTTTGGTAGTGGAGGCCAACATCACTTCACTAACGCCCATCACGGAGGTCCTACCCATGTTTGGCCCGACCAGTACGTAGAATCTCCTCATACAGGTGTCGCTAGAGGGAAAAATAATGGAGGCCCAACCCGTGCTCTTGTTATCTCCTATGGAGGTCCTACCTACTCCATCACTTCTCACAGAGGTCATCCCTATGTCCCATTTGTTATTTTACCCGGTGCTCCTTGAACTATAGCTTACACAAGAGGAAACCCTCTCCGCCCAACACTAGTATGGTCAAAGGAACTCTTTATGCTGGAAATCATCACTATTTTAAAAAACCATCCTGGGGTAGGAGGAAAGGTCTTCACCTACATAGAATGAGTTCTTAGAATATTCAGACTAAGATCAAGCCAGTCTACTTCTCAGATTCTTAATCAGAGTAAAACTCAGTGATGAAACCCTACCCTAGGTCCTCTGTCTCAAGGGCTGGGGTAGGAATGAGGCGCATCATCCTCATGCTCCAAGAAAGCAATGTTCCTCGGATTCTAGCCTCCCTCCACAGGTATATCTTGGAAAATGAAAACATGTAAATACCATAGGTCAATACCATGTATTCACCACCATCATCACCAAAAGTACTCTCTACATTGACTATAGATCACAGAGAGCTATTTTGGGGAATGATGGTGGACGATCAGCAGCCTGGTCCATCACCAGTAGCCCCATTCCATGCACCAAAAACTACATCCACTTTCCCATACCACTGTAATGTGGTGCCTAAGTCACTACACTGTTTGGAGGATAGCCCGAGATACGGTGGTCTGTTAGCTTGCTCACTATATTCTCCATCGTCCAACTTACCATCCTAGTTGTCTCCCTTAGTTCATCTTCAGGTCCCTCATCCAACTCCGGTAGACAATCTAGAATCCGAGTCAAAGATCATATGGAACATCCTCGTAGCAATCCACTTCCATGAGTTGTTTTTTCAGGCTGTACTGCCAAATTTTTGCGCTCCAGAATCCCTCACTCAAGAAAATGTTGAGTGTTTCCGCTAGACCCTCTGGGCTACTCATTTCTGTCTTCGTCATCATAGAGTGTATTACTCGAAGGGCCAAGTGCACTTTTAGGACATCAGTGATCAATGATGTCTGGTTGACCTAGCCGGAATCCCCTTGGCCCAGTGCCCCGAGTCACCAGGTTTCCATAAATCTCTCCAGCAAAAATGTATTCAGAGTTTCAAGGTACTCTACAGGATTATCAAGGAGGCTTCCCCCCACGTGCATATCCATGGTTGGGGGAAATACACCGCCCTCCTCTTTAGCTCTATTGGGTGGAACCATGACCTTCCATGTGATATCTAGGTAATGCCCCCATACAGAGTCATGGTCAACATATCCGGCCTATTAGAAAGGGAGAATGAGTTAGAACTCCTTGACGGAGACCTTACCCCTAAGGGCGTACCACCACTATTGGATCCATCAAGAAGGGTTACTCACCAACATAGAAATATTCCGGGTCTCCCTATGCACACTGAGGCATTTGTCTTCATCCAAAATCTTGGTAAGGGTAAGGAGCATCTCAGAGCTGGAAAAACCTGTGACCCATCTTCCTCCGTGCAGAATACGGGGGAAGATTCTGAAAAGGATGTGTTGAATTAGAAGCTTGATGAACAGAATAATTTTCTCGATGACCTCCTGGCCAAACACGCTACCGAACAACGACCAGACTATGGTGATCCTCAGTTAGGCTAGCAGGGGCAGGCACAACATCCCCCTTGGCGAGCTACCCCCGGGGGACCCTGACTATCTTGTTTATGCAGATCGGGTTGAAGCAGAAGCTGATGGAACAAGGTCACGATATATATTTCCAAATCCTCTCAAATGGTGTAACAACCGTCATAGCCCATATCGGGCTCCCCTTTCTATCCCACATGTCATTTTTCCAGTCGCTCTAGAAGTCGCTGGGCCTGCTTACTTTGTTGATGAACCCTGCAATTCATTGGTAGTCAGGGATCCCCATCAAGACAGGGACCCCTGCATAGATGACCTGATGGCGGCACTCATTTCCCACCTCGAGGCATTGGATACATGATAGGTGGAACTCCCACATGATGGTAAGCCATATCCAGCATGGGTGGATGATATGCCAGCACCCCCAGGTTTTGAAAATACCACTTTTTTGACCTTAAATGGGATAGGGGACCTAATTTAGCACTTGGACCACTTGATCTCGTATTGTGGGCCCAGTTTGGGATCTCCAGCACAATAGTACGCCACAAATTTTTTTTTGTTTTTTGCAAACAATGTAGGGAACATCATTTTTCAGGTCTAGACATATCTCCATCAGATCAGTAGCCGACTAGGAAGAGCTCATGAGGAAATTACTCTACTAGTTTAGTTCTACAACCTATAAGACGAGTATCTCGGACCTGTTCAAGTGGAAACAGAGGCCTGATGAGCGTGTCATAGTCTTTTTCGCCTGGTGGAATGGGCTCACATACTCCCTTGACATGACACTAAAATGGGAGAAATTACTAATGTTGGGGGTGGGAAATTTCTAGAAAGAACTGATTCCTTCTTTGATCAACTAGAATTACCTCAGGGGATTCTGGGACATTTCTAATAAGGCCCAGCGCCTGGAAGAATCATTGAAACATGACATCCAGAAACATCCGCTACCTCCTGTAATTCCTGCAAGTAGTGATGCCAAATCTAAGCCCACCACAATGGCCCAAATAGAGGCCCCCATGCAACTAGAATTGATACTAGTGGCACTGGATCCATAGTCTTGTAGTGGTCCTCCACCTCAGGCGTAGCCTCTGACCCAACAGTGCCCACCTCAGAATTCGCATGTTCCCACATGCAATGCGCCAGCACCCAAGTGAGATAACCAGGCACCACCACCTCTACATGCTCCTCTAAATCCTCTTCAGGGTCAGGCTCTAAGGGACCCCTTTTGGATTGGAGAAACTGGACCAACGTGTTCAATGAAGATCAGGTCCCCAATTACATCTGCAATGCCTTAGAGCAGGGAATCATATATTTCCCTAAGTGCAGAATGCCCGAAGAGCCGAACCTCATTGATCGGTGCAACTATTACCCATATCACCGAATCCTAGGGAACACTATCAAATATTTCTATGTGTTCATGGACTGGCTCCAAGACCAGGTAGATAACAATATAGTCCGTTTGGTCCCTTCCCCAGCTTATGTGGTATGCATCTTCGTGAGGCCAGACAAAAGAAGCGACAATGATGGCGAGTGGAAGCAGGTTTCTAACTGTAGATCCTAGATGTATGATGACTGGATGGTTTTCAAGATGGTTTCTGATGCCTGTGGTCTCATTCCGGAAGGCTTGAATCGACCAGAGCCTTCAGAAGCCTCAACCACTGCTTCTTCATCGTCATCTCAACTTTCCTCTTCCCAGAAGAGCAAGCGTCGATAGCACAAGGGAAAATAGTGTCCCCCTCTGATTTCATCATCATCTCTCACTATCGGTTATTTCATTCCCCCAGATATGGTAATTCCGCCGAGAATCTGCCCAGTATTGGATGACTATTCATGTGATAGTCAAGGGTATGCCTCAGTTAATACCTTAGAGTTGATAAACCCCTACATGATGCCTGGCAATGAGGAGCATCAGACAGACCATCCCAGCATCCCTAGTTGTCGTTAGCGTAGGAGAGATGTGGATATATGATCTGTCTAAGTGATTTGGTCAGCACATCTATCCAATATGCACATGCTAATGAATCCAATTAGAAAACTCAACACAATGCTCAGAAAACATAGCCTTCTCATCTGGTGTCATCAGGTATGACTCTACCATTATTTATGCTAAAAGACCAAGCAGAGTCACCCGTGCCTCACCGTGATCCGCCACGCTTCCCCATGGACCGGTTGCAGTCGTCGGGTCCCCCTCTGGAAGTGACTCCACATGCTTCGACCAGTGAGCAACAAGACATTTCTAGCACCAGTCAGTCACCGATAATGTCGGCAGGTCCCACCATACCTCTATTCATAGAGTAGTATCCTGCAAGAAAAAGCTAATGCCTCACACAGAAGTACGATGTCCCCAAACATCTGTCCACCATTCCAGAAAGGCTCTCCATCCTAAAGGCTCTATGTCTATCATCAGATATGTGTGAGGCCCTCACCGAGGCTTTAAGAATCCCTATCCAGTTTGAGACGAAAGTAGTAGTTACAGAAGACTTATATACTGAGGCAATTGAGAACAATGAATTCTAGGAAATTATCTCATTATCTGGAGTAGATGAAGGATCTCCCATACCAGGGAAAATTCGCACACTTCACATCACTGGTCAGTTAAATGGCATGGTGGTCTGCCATTGTCTCGTCAACATAGGCTCTGGGATTAATCTAATCCCGACTCAGAAAATGTGAAAATTGGGATTGTCTAAAGATGATTAGAGCCTATCATACCTAATAATAATGGGTTGTGATGGGATGGAATAGACACCTGTTGGAACGATCTTCTTGAAGACCCAGTTCGGTGGAATAATTTCCAGCACCATGTTTATGGTTGTCTCTCAGGACACAGTGTACAATGCGTTGATGGGTAGGTCGTGGCTCCACCTTCTTATGATAGTCCCCTCATCATATCACCAGTTCCACAAGTTCTCCCTTAATGGTCGAGTGGGTATGATCCATGGTGATGCATATCCCTTTGATTATTGTAATTCCATCTATCTGGATGTTGACTACTAGAGAGCAAGGACAAACAGATTCAGACCAATGAGGTTAAGAATTCCACCGATGCGACTGACCCGTGGAATGATCTGGATGATGCTAACATCTTTCCAATCCACTGGATGGAGGATACAACCCCAGATATGGGACAATGGTTCGTTGTATCTAGGATGAGTGGGTACCACATTTCCATGTCTAAGCGACGGTGAAAAATCACCTTGCATTCCTATACAAATCCATCTTAGGTGATCCTAGAGCCTCCCTCTATCGTAAGATATCAAGACGTCTTCCTCATCGAAACTACAGTGCATCATATTTTCTTCTTCCGCTGAGCTGGGATAAACAAAATCAAGCCGACGCGCCATTACCAATTCAACATCATCAATCGTGGCCCCTAGGGCTGAAGGCTAGATGGGATTGGATCGTCTACCTTCATCACTATGGTTGTGGCAGCAAAGGAGTCCTCCTATTCAGTATCCATTGCCACTTAGGTTGGTAGCAGCCTCCAATCGAGGCCTGTAAACTAGGAAAAAACTCTCCCCATAGGGGATCTCTCCTCTATAAGTTGAGAAGAGGATTTAGAGGATGCTACTGATGCCTTTTAAGAGGGATTCTCTGCCACAGTAGAAGAATTGGTATAGGTGAACATCAGTAGTGATGTGGACTGGAGACCCACATTAATCAGTGCCGCCATGCCCCCTGAGGAGCAACGACGGAATGTATCCTTCCATAAATAGCATAGATATGTGTTCCCCTAGATTTATGAAAACTTTATTGGACTAGATCTTCTGGTACCCGTCCACCGCCTCGGTCTCCCAACAAATCATCGCTGGTTCAAGAAGCCTCCCAGATAAAATTCACCCTTCTCACAGTTCCATGGTTAAGTAAGAATTCAAAAAGAAAATCAGATCCAATTTTAATAATGAGTCCATGTACCCCAAATGGATATCCAATATCATACAAGTCATGTAGAAGAAAGGATAGATCATAGTCTACATCAAATTCCGATATCAAACCCACCACTGTCCGAAGGATGAATTTCCTATTTTTGTGATGGATTTCTTGATTGACACCACAATTAGGTTCCAAATCCTCTTCATCATGGAAGGGTACTCAAGGTACAACTAGATCCACATGTCTCCAAATGATGATGAATCTACAGCTTTCAGGGAACCACAAGGTACTTTCTGTTACCAAGTCATGCACTTCTGTTCAAATAATGCTGGTGCCACCTATCAGTGGGCCATGCATCTAATATTTAAACCAATAGTTGGGAGATTAGTGGAATGCTATGTGTATGATCTGGTGGCCAAATCTTGTCAGTACCAGGACCATATTAAAGTCCTTGAAAAAGTGATCGGCTTCCTCCATTTCCTTCACCTAGAGATGAACCCGTTAAAGTGTGCCTTTGTGGTTACTTCTGGATGGTTTCTCAGAGATGTTTTCAGGTAAACGGGCGTCAAGATCGACCATGAAATGATCAAGGCCATCAGCCAGATGTCACCTCTGTGGAAAAATTAGGATCATCGAGGATTCCAAGGCGACTTTTCTCAAATACGCCGATTCATTGCGAATCTGGCCGACAAGTGTAAGACCTTTTCTAGGCACATGAATAGAGGCACACTCTATGAGTGGGACAAATACTACCAGACTGTGTACGAGGAAATCAAGCAGTATCTTCTCTATCCTACAGTCTTAATGCCAACCATTGCTGAAAAGCCACAGGTCCTTTATGTCATAGCCTTATAGTGGTCTTTCATTTCCCTTCTCTCCTAGAAGAACAATGAGGGGATGATGAACATCCTTTACTACCTCAACAGAATGCTCCTCATTACGGAAACCAGATACTCCCCTATCGAGAAGAGATTCCTTGCACTAGAATTATCATTACAGAAGTTGTGACATTACCTATAGAACTATGTGGTATAGTTGGTGTCCCGGGTAGATCCGCTAGTGTGCATATTGAATCACCCCATGTTGATTGGTCATCTAGCTCAGTGGGTGGTAATCCTCCACCAGTTTGACATCAGGTTCATGACTCAGAAGGAAATCAAGGGACAGTCATTAGACGATTTACTTGCATCCCATATAACCCCCATAGACTAGTTTCTGGACATAGATTTCCCCAATGTGGAAATCCCCTCGATGGTTCATACCACACCATGTTGCAAAAAGTACTTTTATGGTGCCTCCTGGAGCCCCACCAGTAGAAGGATCTGTGACCCCAGACTATAAAGTGTAGGACTCGGTATCATCTTCGTTGTGCCAACGCATGATGTTCTACCATAAACAATAATATTGTCAAAATGCTCCACCAACAATGAGGCAATGTTTTAGGCCCTCATTACTGGCCTTGAGATGGCCCTCGAGATTGGCGTTCCCCATTTTCTTGTGAAAGGGGACTTTGAATTAATCATCATGCAAATCAATGATGATTATATCATTTGAAAGCCAGATCTCATACCATTATTGGAGTGCACTCTCCAGCTAATGACCCAGTTCCCATATCGGCCGGAGGTTACCCATGTCCCTCAGTCATAGAATGGTAGAGAAGACACCTTGGTAGGTCTAGTTGAATAAGTTACAGAGCCCGAGCAGGATGACCTTATTATCCATGTGGAACATATGAGAGTAATTGCTCCCATCACCCCAGATGACGATGACAGCACGAAGGTGAGCCATCATACCACCGGTTCCTCCATGTTAGGACCCCTAGGTCCCCTGGATGCATGGATTGAAATGACACCCGATTGGATGATACACATGGTTGAATACATCCATCATGGTAATCTTCTGACAGATCGAGCTGAGCGCGAGCATATACGATGTTGCGCACTGCAGTTACCCTCAAAAGTGGTCCCAGTCTGAGCAGATCCTCTACAAGCATAGGTTTGATGGTGTTCACCTCTATTGCACTCAAGGGGTCAAGATTTTTCAATTCATGCAAGTGGTTCATGCCGGTTCCTACGAGACACACCAGACTAGGCCGAAGCTAACTTACCATAACCAGAGACAGTGGTACTTTTGGCCCTCTATGATCCATGACTACATAGAGTTTTCCAATAGGTTCCTCGCATTCCATGTTTATTCAAACATCATGCCTCAACCACTAGAGCCTCTCCACACTACCATGATCTCTTGGCCCTTCGCAGTTTGAGGACATGATGTCAGGGGACCATATCCACCGGTGACTGCTCACCAGTGTCGGTTCATCCTGACTGCTACAGAATTCATTTCAAAGTGGGAAGAAGCAGATCCGCACATGGATGTCAAGGACCATTCCATCGCTGACATTGTGGGATCCAATAACATCTAGCGATTTGGTTTCCCTCACACCGTCCACACCGATAATGACAACAACTTTTGCAAAGCCAATCTGAATAAATTGTACTCTAAGTACAACATCTGTTCCAACCATACCTCCCGCTACCACATGCAAGCGAGTGGAAAGATCGAGGTTCTCAGCAAGACCCTCGCTATCAATTTTCAGAAAATGTTTGGTCATAACTAGAAGTTTTGTCCAAACAAGCTCCCCAATGCCCTCTTGGCTAATCGGACGATGACTCATAATTCCACATATGTTACTTCTTATTCCCTGATGTATGGAATTGATGTTGTCATACCCATTGAGATTCAGTTTCCTTCATCACGTACATTGGTCTATGACTATAAGATGCCAGATATGGTAGCTGAAATCAATCTGGCTGAGCTTGAATCACTCGATGAGAATATGCTTCAAGCCCTACACAATCTGGAAAGGCACTGAACAAGATGGCTAGAGCTTTCATCAAAAAAGATCACATCTGCTCTTTCTTTCAAGGAAAATTTGTACTGGCCCTCAGGACACCGATGATAACTGGCAGGAAACAACCCATGTTGGAGCCAAAATGGGATGGATCATACAATGTTTATATGGTTTACCACAACGGTGCCTACTCCGTAGCCACCGTGGATGGTGAACGTATAATTTCTCCCACCAATGCCATGTTCTTCAAGAAATACATTTCCAGAGCCACTGAGTCTAGAATGACCCGAAAATGTTCTGTCCAACATGACCTTAAATTGCATGGCACGAGTCCGGAATGACCTTAAACTATTTTTTTCTCGCATGAGTTTAAACTGCATGGACCAGGTCTGGAATGACACTAAATTGTTCGATCCCGCTTGACCTTAAACATCACCGCATGGGTCCGACTTGTCCCTAAACTGTTCGGTCCCGCATGAACTTAAACAGGATGACACAGATCTTGCATGACCCTAAAATGTTTGGTCCTTCGTGACCTTAAATTGCATGAAATGAGTCCAGCATGACCCTAAACTGTTCAATCCTGCATGCACTAAAACAGCATGGCATGGTCATGCATGATCCTAAACTACTGGTCCCGTAAGAACTTAAACTGCCATGTCATGCATGACATTAAATTCTACATATTCCCACATGATGTTAAACTACATATTTTAGAACTATGTATTGCATGATTCCCATCCTCATGGGATACATATGTACTCTCAAGTGTCACGTCTTGAGTTTATCCCCCAAACTCATTTCTTTGACTATTCCCCCAGGTTATAGTTCTCCTGGATGACTATAGCGTAGTGTGGGATTCTTTATCTCCCACTCATTTCATGAGTATGAATGGTCGCACCATGTGCTCCCTTCTCATTCTTCTATTATCACACGTCCTCACAACACAATTCTAAACTGCATGGCCTTCCAGAACTATGTGCGGCATGATTCCCATCCTCATGGGATACGTAGGACCACCTAGACATTTTGTCTTTAGTCATAGCCAAACCCTCAGAATCTCCCCTCGGGTCTCTTGACCATCAGGCCCCTCGAACTTTTTGGCCCATTGGTAGTGGTCCTCATTCGAGAAGTGTGCATCATGGTGAGGACTCACGTCCTTGTTCACATCGGGCTATTTTTCCATGACCCACACATCCCCATGAGATAGTCCTCTGACTATATCATCCCTTCCGTGAACATAGGCCCTGAAATGTTTCATGAGTCCCATCACTTGGGATTCCATTATATTTCATATCCAAAAAGAATGCATGAATGGCATGTATATATAACCTAAGTGCCATCCTACCATTTCAGGCCAATGTCCCTGATGACTTTGAGATATAAATTGGTAAAAGTCATGTGATGCGAATATGGTCAATGATCGACGCCCAATTGATTTCCTCTGTCACATAAGGGGGGAGGGATGTTGTGTTGTGAATTTGGTCAACAAATATCATTTATCATTGTTTCCACCCAGTGGACATCCATAGGCATGATGATTCTCCCTTTTCATTCAGCTATCCCATGCATATGACGTTAAACATGGAATTTATGGTCTGATCTCTATGAACTTAAATTAATATAACTATTTTCCTCCTTGCAAGATGTTAAACTGAAAGTTAGTTGAGATCTTGTATCTTCCACCCAGCCACAGGTCCCTCATCCTTCTCAGACCATAGGACCGAGTTGTCACATAGGATTATATGGTGTGGTATGGGATTATGTCCTCATTCATGTAACGACCCAAAGTTTCATTAATGGAAATCCCTCTTGATCTAATTAAATTTCTCGTTAAGTTTATATAAAATATCAAATACATTGGTTTTATGTTAATAATTTTGACCGTTGCTAATATAGCCATTGAACAGTGATCACATGATTAGTATAAATATAGGTCTTTAACAAATCAAAATTTACTCAGAAAAAGGAAGTGATGGCCTCATCTAGTAGAATTGCCCCATACGAAGCCCATTTTCGCTTATCGGAAAAGAGGTGGTGTATTTGGGCTTCGCTTTTGACCAATCCCAAGATGAGATTCACCATGTCAAGCTCGAACAAGATCATCCTCAGTAAAAGTGGAAGTTGATAGAGATTACCACTCGAGCAATGTTATCCGAGCCACCCAAAGAGTCTGTCACCATCACACACCTTACCTTTAGGACCTATATGGTTGTTTTACGGGGTTATGTAACGAATCGCTAGTATAATGTTCATGTATATAATTTTTTTATATAATAATTAATATACCTCTTTGTCATTTTTGATACATTGTAAATAGTTTTTAAAGTACAAATATTTTTTTTAGTTATTATTTAATTAAGAATTCTATTTTATTAAATTAAGTAATTTCTTATTTAAATAATATTTTAATAAAATATTATTATTATTATTAAATTAATTTTTATTAAATATAAATGATCTTATAATTTTATGAATGAAATTATAATTTTTATTATGTTTTGAAAGCCATTTCTGTCAAAACCCGTGATTTTTCGATAAATATCGGTTTTTATTTTAAAAGTTAAAATTAACATATTTAGAAAACTATTTAGATAAAATAAATTTTATTTCTGGAATCAGGATGACGAAATTATCCAACGGTGAATTTTTCATAAATTTCTGAGACAGTCAAATTTTAGGGTAAAAATTAAATACCGTTTAAATATATAATGTGTTTTATGACATCATAATGACCCAATAGTGATGTAATAAAATACTATAATCGTTATGTTCGGACAATATATTTTTTACCATTAAAATAATTAAATTTTTGGTTTGTTTTAATTACTTTTTAATGGACCCCTCAAGACTTATTAAACAGCTTGTCTTTTTCAATTATTTTTGATGGGAGTGTGACTCACCTCCACATAAGTAACCATATTATTTTAAGAAGATTGGACTTTGGAAATATACAATATTGTATTACTTTTCCCTTTTCCAAAACCCATGGGCAAAAACCATGGGATGGTTTGTGGTTTATATTAAATTAATATAAGGGGTCCCAAACCTAAATAATAAAGAATTCCCTCACCTTTCCTATATAAACCCACCTAAGAGTCCACTTCCTCCACACTCAAAGCCTGTTAAGTTCATCCAACCTCTTCCCTACTCACTCTATAATCCTCCTAAGGTTCTTCAAGCTCCCAAGAAGCCTCTCACAAGCCACTCTCCAGCCTTTGGAAGCACACTTCCAAGTGAAGGTTTTTTCTTCCGTTTTCATTTTTTGTCCAAATTTATTTAAGTTGTTTTGCCCTTTTAATTTAAATTATGAATGTTCGGGTATGGTTTCACACCTCCATAATACTTTCCTCATTATGTTTGAATGATGGGAGACCCCTTTCCCTCTCATTAATTTCCTACCATGTACACCTGTTACTATGCCGAAATTTGGAAAGGAACTTCTCTCTCCTCTTTTACATTCAAGCAATACTTTTGTATCATGAATCTAAATTTCATTACAATTGATGGTAAATGTATCTATATGATCTCCTTACTGTCCATTACATGTAGATATGATGAGGAACCCCTTTCTTTCTCATCAACCGTTTTTATGAATTCTTATGTCACGCCGTTACGCTGCCGAAATGAAACCGATTTCTTAAGCCAATGCCATTGTGTAGTGAATACCATGCCCATTTCTCCATCAAGGGTATTCACTTTATGAACATTTAATTATTTATTATAATGTTTCATGTATGAATTCCACATTCCTTTATCTTGGAATAAATTATTATGTTTTATGAATCCATGTTTTATGATCCATGTGGCACACTTATACATGAAATGAAATGTTTAAGAAGGGTGCGCCGTTGTAGCACTCCAATCGATTGGGTAAAGTATAGTATCATGATACTTCATGTGAAATTAGTGTTGACTCATGCTAATTCAATTGCATTGAGGGTTTACTTGTGCTTCATGTGAAATTAATATTTACTCATGCTTTATGTGCAGTGAGCCTTGGCTCATGCTAATTCCATGTTAAGTGTTGTTGCCACATTTCCATGTTATTATTATCATTCTTTATCATGCCTTTATGTTCATGCTTTTCTTGTGATCTATTTCTATACATAATTTCTAACATGTGTTGTACTCCTCATGTTATTCCATGTGTATTCCCTTACTGGGCTTTATAGCTAAACCTTTTCTTATGCATGTCCTCAGGTTATCCCATGAAATGCTAAGTACGAGGGAATGTAGTGGTCATGTAAAGGAAGTTTTCAATAATGATTTTTTATTTAATGTTTCAATTTATTATGTAATGATCCTAAGCCCAAAATACACTGAACCTCTCAATATTCATTGTTAAATCAAGTGATGTTTTATGTAATAAATCATGTTTAAGTTGTAATAAAAAGCAGGGTTGTCACAGTTGGTATCAGAGGATAGGTTTAGTTATTTTTGGGATTAGGATTAGAAAACACTAGTAATTCCTTAAACACAAGAATAAGTATAATAAAAACATCCCTAAGTTTTGGTAAGTACTGAGTTAGTGGTTTATTAAACAGATACATCCCTGTCTGGATACAATCAGGTAGAGGCGGCTCTAGAACTGATGTATCCTAGGTGTAAAACTAAAAATACCGCTTTGTGCTAGACTCGAACGGGAACTGGTGCATGACCACAGGCCTTGATGCACTTTTGGTTACGACACTCTTGGGGTATATGTTTTAATAAATTCAGAATCTTAGTATGAACCCTTATTACGGGAATAAAAAAATCCCCTAAGAATATTTGTTGGAAAGTTGATCATAAAATCTTAGATTAAAGCCTATGGACTCATGAGTAAAGGAAATAGAAGTTTATTTATAAGTCATCAACTTTTTTCTTTGGATTAACCTTTATGTGTTAAACCTAACTTTACTTTCATTCAGGCCAATGTCCGGTAATAGGAGGACTTGGGCTAACAACCATTGTGAAGATCAGTGTGATGACAATACTAATGAGATTCCCAATACAATGGGAGTGGGAATCGCAAACTTTGTCATGCTTCTCTCTCAGCTAACTGAAGTTTTGAATAGAAACATGGGTCAAGAGGAAAGTTCAACCCCCCCCCCCTAAGAAAGAACAAGTCTCTATCTAGAGCATAATGAGGCAAAGGACTCCTACTTTTAGTGGATCATCTGATCCCACGATCACTGAACAATGTATCAACTCCATTTAAAAGATCTTCTCCATCCTTCAATGTTATGAAGAAGAGAAGGTTCTCCTGGTGGCTTATCATATAGAGGGTGAATCTGATCAATGGTGGATGTTGATCACAAATTCTAAGTCTGAGGAGGAGATTGAGGCGTTGTAATGGAAGGATTTCCGGAAGATGTTTATCGATAAATTGTTTTTTGCACCCTCCAGCATAAGATGGAAAGGGACTTCCTTTACCTCATGCAAAAATGCGAAGAATTTGGTGAAGCGTACGAGGAAAAATTCACAAGGCTTGCCTCATACGCTTCCAGATTTGTAGTTACCCAATAATGCAATGTTGACCGCTTCTTTGGTGGGTTGAAGCCTAGCCTACAGAAATAATTAGCAATCCGTGACTTCGACATCTATGAGGAAATTGTCCGATGTTACCTCAAGGTCTAAATGGAGATCAGATAATCACAAGGGTATCATGGGGATTAGAAGCATAAGGTGGACTTCAATGCTGGTGGTCCAATTGATAAATCCCATAGTGGTAAGAAGATCCAGAATTCCACTTGCCAAATGTGCAGAAGGAAGCACCCTGGAATTTGCCTTAAGGGGACGACGAAATGCTTCAGGTGTGGAAGAGAAGGGAACCTAGCTGTTAACTATCAGCAAGAAAGACCCACAGTTGCGACAGAGGAGAGGAAAGCTCCATTCGAACCTCAACGTGTTGTTCAATTCTACAAATGCAAAGAACCGTGTAATTTTTCAAATCATTTCCCTAATCCAAGGGTTTTTGGAGGCAACCAACAACCTCCAAGGCATGAAGGAAGATATTTTTCCATCACTTCTGACGAAGTGAACCCCGAAAATGAAATGGTGATAGGTACGCTAGTTATTAATTCAAGAATAGGGAACATAATTTTTTATTCAGGTTATTCGCATTCTATTATATCTCGAAAGTTTAGTTGAACAATCCCACCATCACTACAAATCATGGAAGTGAAGATGTCGGTGAGTACAACAAATAGGGCGATCATTGTGTCCCATGAATATAAGTCCTCCCCTGTTATAATATGTGGATTGAATTTCCTGGAAAACCTCGTCATACTCCCTATGGTGTAATTTGATGCAATTCTTGGCAGGGATTGGCTTTCCTTATATAGGGCCAACATAAATTGTCGGGAGAGGGAAATCACACTCCATATGGAGAATCAACCCCCGATTCTTTACAAGTGTAATGAGGAAGATGAATCTCCTTTAGCTCAGTCATCTCAAGCATGAATATTACTTCCCTATGAGCATGCGTATCTGGCTCAGATGATTTATTCCAAGGAAGAAACCATCCTTGATGAAATGCCTATTGTGAGGGAATTCGCGAAAGTGTATCCCGAGGAACTGCCCGACCTTCCTCCTAGAAGAGATGTTGAATTCTCAATTGAACATATACACGGGGCATTACCAACATCCAAGACTCTATATAGAATGGCTGTTGTAGAGCTTGAATAGTTGAAGAAACAACTACAGGAGAATCTGGATAAAGGGTTTATACGCCCAAGTGCTTCACTATGGGGAGCACCAGTCCTCTTCGTCAACCGGAAGGATGGGTCAATGAGGTTTTGCATCGTTTATTGTGAGATCAAAAAAATCACGATAAAGAACAAGTATCCTCTCCCACGAATCGATGACTTGTTTGATCAGCTTCGTGGAGCACAATACTTCTCCAAGTTAGATTTGTGGTCGGGATATTATCAAGTAAGGGTGAAGAAGGAAGATGTCCCCAATACTGCTTTTCGTACAAGATATGGTCACTATGAATTCATAGTAATTCCTTTCAGACTCACCAATGTTCCAGCAATCCACATGGACTTAATGAAGAGATTCTATATAGATTATGTCGAAAAATTTGTGGTAGTCTTTATAGATGATATTCTAATATACTCCAAAACCAAGGAGGATCATTACGAGCATTTAAGAACTGTACTAGAGACTTTGCGTAAGGAGAAGCTCTATGAAAAGTACAGAAAGTGTATGTTCTAGTTGAAGGATGTCTCATTCATGGGCTATATCATCACAAGTAATTGGATATATGTGGATCCCTCCAAAATAGATGCAATTGAGGGATGACCGAGACCAACATCGGTAACAGATATTCGTAGCTTCTTGGCATTAGCTGAATATTATTGACGACTTGTGAGGAATTTCTCATTATTTTCCAACCGTCTTACTAAGCTAACTAGTAAGGGAGTAAATTTTTATTGGAGTGATGATTGCGAAGAATGCTTCAAGGAGTTGAAAATGATGCTTATCACTGCGCCCGTGCTCATTTTACCCACAAGTGGGGAAATTTTTGTGGTATTCAGTGATGCTTCAAAGAAAGGCTAAGGGTGTGTGCTGATGCAGAATGATAAAGTGATATGATATGCCTCAAGGAAGTTGAAAACCCATGAGCGAAACTATCCAATGAATGATCTAGAGTTAGCTACGGTGATCTTTGCCTTGAAAATCTGGCAGCATTATCTATATGGAGAGAAATGTGAGATTTATATTGACCACAAGTGTCTTAAATATATATTCACACTTAAAGAGATTAATATGCGCTAGAGAATATGGATAGAGCTCATCAAGGATTATGAATGTTCAATCCATTACGATGCTGGGAAAGCGAACAAGGTGGCAGATGCCCTAAGTAGAAAGGATCGGTCGATTCTATCAATGATGAAAATTGAGAAGGATCCAATATTCTTAGACTTGATGAAGATGGACATGGAAATCATAGAGAAGGTAACATCATAAATCCTTTCAGAAATGATTGCTCAACTATCTCTTTTGGAAAGGTTAATAGATGCTCAAATGGATGATGTGGGAAATCAAGAAAAATTGGATGCGATCAAAATTGGGAAATCCTCGGAGATTAATGTTAATGAAGAAGGAATTGTTTGGTTTGGGAAAATACTATATGTTCCATCACGTCTAGAGTTTATGAAAGAACTTTTGGATGATGAACATAGTTCAAATTTCTCTTTTCACCCAGGGAGCACAATGATGTATCGAGATCTCGGAGAAAACTTTTTGTGGGATAATATGAAGAAGGAGATTTCTGAATATACATCAAAGTGCCTGGTGTGCCATCAAGTGAAGTTAGAGTGGCAGAAGTCTAAGTGGATGATGCAGCCATTGCCCATACCAGAATTGAAATGGAAGAACATCAACATGGACATTGTCACCAGACTTCTGAGGTCATCCAAAGGTAACAATGCAATATGGGTTGTTGTGGATCGTCTTACAAAGACTACACACTTCATTGCTATTCGAGAGGATTTCTCTTTAGATCGACTGGAAAAAATATATATCAGGGAAGTGGTAAGGTTGCATTGAGTACCACTATCGGTTGTGTATGACTGAGATCCATGATTCAACTCTATGTTTTGGAAGAGTCATCAACATTCTCTAAATACTGAACTAAACTTTAGTACGACCATCATCCTCAAACTGATGTCCAATCCAAGAGGACTATACAAACACTTTAGGACATGTTGAGATCATTCTCAATGGACTTTAAATGAGGATGGGATCAACATATTCCTCTGGTTGAGTTCTCTTATAATAACAACTTCCACTCGAGCATCAAAATGGAAACATATGAAGCCCTGTATGGGAAAAGGTGTAGAACAGTGGCATGTTGGGATGAGGTCGTTGAACATAAGTTGCTTGGACCTGAAATGGTCAAAGAAATGGTGGAGAAGGTGAAAACCATTCAGAAGAATATCAAGGCAGCCCATAGTGGACATAAGAGTAATGAAGATAACCGTCGACGAGACCTTGAGTTTAAAGTTGGAGACACGGTTTTTCTATGCATATCTCCGTGAAAGAAGTTCATGAGGTTTGGAAAGAAAGGGAAGTTAAGTCCAAGGTACATCGGCCCCTTTGAGATTCTTGATCGTGTTGGGGTTATGGCCTTCCACTAGCACTTCCACCTACCATGGATTATGTACATGATTCCTTTTAGGTGTCCCTCTTAAGGAAGTACATACCGGACCCTTCACATGTACTCTCTTCTGAGGTGGTACAATTGGAAGATGATATTTCTTATGATGAGAAACTAGTGACGATCTTAGATCGTAGAAAAAAAGTTCTACGAAATAAGATAATTCCCCTCGTCAAGGTGTTGTGAAGAAATCACAAGTTTTAATAAGCGACTTGGGAATTGGAGGAAATGATGGAGCTGAGTTACCCACATCTATTTTCATGTGGGAAAATGAAAATTTCGAGGGTGAAATTTCTTAAGGGGGGAATATTGTAACGACCCAAAGTTTCATTAATGGAAATCCCTCTTCATCTAATTAAATGTCTCTTTATGATTATATAAAATGTCAACTCCTTTGGTTTTATGTTAAGAATTTTGACCGTTTCTAATATAGCTGTTGAATAGTGATCACATGATTAGTATAAATATAGGGCTTTAACAAATCCAAATTTACTCAAAAAAAGGAAGTGATGGCCTCATCCAGTAGAATTTCCCCATACGAAGCCCATTTTTCGGAGCTCGGAAAAGAGGTTCCATCCTTGGGATTCGCTCTTGTCCAAGCCCAAGCTGAGCATCACTATTTCAAGCTCGAACGAGATAGTCTATGGGAAAAGTGGATGTTGATAGGGATTACCACTCGAGTAATGTTATCCGAGACACCCCAAGAGTCGGTCACCATTGCACACCTTACCCTTAGGTATTATGCGGCTGTCTTAAGGGGTTATGTAACTAATCTCTAGTACTATGTTCATGTATAATATTTTTGTATATAATAATTAATATACATCTTTGTCATTTTTGATATATTGTAAATAGTTTTTAAAGTACAAATAGTGTTTTTAGTTATTATATTATTAAGAATTATATTTTTTAAAATTAAGGGATCATTGAATTAAATAATATTTTAATAAAATATTATTATTATTATTAAATTAATTTTTATTATATATGAATTATCTTATAATTTTATGAATGCCATTATAATTTTTATCAAGGTTTGAAAGCCATTTCTATCAAAACCCATGAATTTTTGATAAATGTCGGTTTTTATTTGAAAAGTGAAAATTAAAATATTTAGAAAATTATTTAGAAAAAATATATGTTATTTCTGGAATCAGGTCGTTTAAATTATCCAATGGAGAATTTTTCATAATTTTCAGAGATAGTCAAATTTTTGGATAAAAATTAAATACTGTTTAAATTTATAATGTGTTTTATGACATCATAATGACCCAATAGTGATGTAATAAAATACTATAATCATTATGTTCGGACAATATATGTTTTAGCATTAAAATAATGTGATTTTGGGTTTGATGGACTTAATTCTTAATGGACCCCTCCAGACGTATTAAACACCTTTTCTTTTTAAATTTTTTTCCATGTGAGTGTGACTCACCTCCACATAAGCAACCCTATTATTCTAAGAAGTTTGGACTTTGGACTTATAAAATATGTTTTTTCCTTTTACCTTTATCAAAAACCATAGGAAAAAAACATGGGAGGGTTTGTGGTTTGGATTAATTTAATATAAGCGGTGCCAAACCAAAATAATAACGAATTCCCTCACCTTTCATATATAAACCCACCCAAGCTTCCACTAATTCCTCACTCAAAGCCTTTGGAGTTCATCCAACCTCTGACCTACTCTCTCTATAATCCTACCAAGGTTCCCCAAGATACAAAGTATCCTCTCACAAGCCTCTCTCTATCATTTGGAAGAACACTTCCAAGTATGGGTTTTTTCTTCATGTTTCAATTTTTGTCCAATTTTCATTAAGTTGTTTTGACCTTTTAATTTAAATTATGAATGTTGGGGTATGGTATTTCACCTCCATAATACATACCTATTTATTTTTTAATGATTATAGACACCTTTCTCTCTCATTAAATACCTCCCATATACACCCGTTACAATGCCAAAATTCCGAAAGGAACTTCTCTCTCCTCTTTTACATTCAAGAAATACTTTTGTATCATGAATCTAAATTCCATTAAAATTGTTGGGACACCTATATATATGACCTCCTTACTGTAAATTACATGTATATATTATGAGGAACCCCTTTCTCTCTAATCAACCATTTTTATGAATTCATATGTCCTGCTGTTACGCTGCTGAAATCGCACTGATTTTCTATGCCAATGCCATTGTGTAGTGAATACCATGCCCATTTCTCCATCAAGGGTAATCACCTTTATGCACATGTAATTATGGATTATAATGTTTCATGTATGAATTCCACATTCCTTTATCATGGAATAAATGATAATGTTTCATGAATCCACGTTTCATGATCCATGTGGCACACTTATGCAAGAAATGAAATGTTTAAGAAGGGTGCACCCTTATAGCGCTCTAATGCATTGGGTTAAGTACAGTATCATGATACGTCATGTGAAATGATTGTAGAATCATTCTAACTCAAGTGAAAGTATGGTTTACTCGTGCTTCATGTGAAATGAGTATTTACACATGCTTTATGTGCAATGAGCCTAGGCTCATGCTAATTCCATGTTAAATGTTGTTGCCACATTTCCATGTTATGATTATCATGATTTATCATTACTTTATGTTCATGTTTCTCTTGTGCTCTATTGATATACCTAATGTCTAACATTTATTGTACTCCGCATGTTATTTCATGTTTATTTACTTACTAGACATTATAGATCACCCTTTTCTTATGAATGCCCTCAGGTTATCCCATGCAATTCTAAGTGCAAGGGAATGTAGTGGTCATGTAAAGAAATTTTTCAATAAAGATGTTGTATTTCATGTTTCAATTTTTTATGTAATGATCCTGATCCCCAAAGACCCTAAACCTCTCAATCTTCTTTTTTTTATCAAGTAATGTTTTATGTAATAAATCATGTTTAATTTGTAATAAAAAGAAGGGTTGTCACAATTCATTTCACGTTAATCGTCGTGTTGGACACATCCCTCGTTGGGGTATCCTTCCATTAATCCACGTCCTTGATGCAAGATGTTAAACTACATGAAATTTTTCAGAACAATTTATGGCTTGATTATTATCATTATTGGAAATGTAGGACCACCCAGATATTTTGTCTGTAGGCCCAAACCCATTTCTAAGATATCTCCCTATTATATAGGCCCCTTGGCCTATATTCTTCCATGAGAGGGTTATTTGGTGTGGAATGGTCTTATTCGTTCATTCACGTTGGATTTGTAACAACCACTCCATGTATATCTTTTACTTTATAGTTATCCGTCTCTTTTCATATTGGCTTCTCTCATGTTGAGCCCCTTGACCCTCTATAGTGATTCACCAATGTGACCAAGAGTACTCTGGTCTAGCACTTGGAGTTTCAGACATTACCTGGACATGTTTCCAACCACCTTCCATGCTTTGTGTTCCCCTTACTAGGGCATCCATCATCTTTCATAGCCACAGAGACCCACACAGAAGACCTAGATGCTCATCCCAAGGTTCCTCCAACCATTACGTGCCAAATTCCTTGAGGGTTGCAAGAAAAAAAATGATACAAGTTTCGCATTGCAAACACGGTCACTGGTCAACGCTCATTTTATGTTCCCATTTCTAGTCACATGTTATGGATACTATGTTTCAATATTGGTCAAACTTTATCATCCATCGGCACACCAACCCCATTAAGCCCAAAATATTGGTCACATGATTCACACCACATTACACCCCATCGTGCCCAAGTGGAATCTCGGCACTCCTAGTGTTATCCCACAATGCCCAATCACACGTTAGGGTAGAAAAGCCATGGTAGAACATTCTTTAGGGATCCACACTGACATCCCCATTAAGTGAATTCCATATATTTCAAAGATATCTTATTCCCTTTTTTCTTACACTGATTTCAACACATGTAGGATTAGGTATTGGTACGAGGTCTACGCCTATTTGGAATGATTTCGCTTCTCCACGGTCTATGATCTAAGATCCTAAACTAAGTCATTTTCTATAAATACATATAGCTTGATTCCACTTATTAATCTCCTTTGTTATACCTTTATAGGGTTTAAAGCTTATGGGAATGTGTGGTGTGGTATGGTATTACGTCAGTCACATCGGGTTGCATTAGCCGCACCACGTACAACCATTTCTTGGAGAAAACCCCCCCCTTTTTCCAACACTACATGACATTAAACTATATTTTTTCCGAAAAGACATTAAATTGTATGGACCTTCATGAAATATGTGTGGCTTAATTCCCATCTTCATGGGATAATTAAGATCACCCAGACATCTCATCTTCTAGTCTCACTCAATTGGGAACTATTTTCTCATACCCCTTTTATGGCACCTCGGCCTGAGGTTCCCCTCATGGAACCGCGCATGGTGTGATGTTGACTAGGTCCTCATTCACGTCGGGAATTCTTTATCACTCTATGAACATTCCCCTCCTGAACCACATCTCTCTTATATACGTCCATTCTATATGACGTTAAACTATGTTTCCTGGTCCGACCACATGACCCTTAACTGTGACATTATTGTCCTGTCTGCAAGATAAAAAACGGAAATACATCATTATGTACCCACTCAAGAGGACATCATGTTGTGTATCAGTCACACACTATATTATTTTTCAATTCCTGTACATGGATTTATTCTTCTGGAGATTTTGGGATATCTCTTACATCTGTCGCTTCACAAAAAAACTATTCATCCCAAAAGAAAAACATGATATATCAAATACCACTTCCATTGGTGCGAGGGCCAGACCCACCCATCCTTATTATGCCTGGAATTGGTATCTTGAAATGACATCCCAATAACTACATGTGGCGTGATTCCCATTCTCATGGGATATGTAGGAACACTTGTGCACTTTACCTTGGGCCCAGCTTAACTTTTGTTTTCTGTCCTTAGACCTAAAACCTCCCCATGGAACACATGGTGGTCGGAACCCCAGGTTCCCATTCACGTCGGGTATTATAATTACCCCACCACATGTCTCATGTATTTCCTACCATCCATGGTACCGGCTCTATGAACATAATCTAAAACCACTCCACATCATCCCACATGATGTTAAACTGTGCCCTTGAGAACTACATTTGGTGGGATTCCCATCCTCAAGGGATTTATAGGAATGCACTGGCATCTTGTCTCCAAGTATATACAAGTAATCTACAATATTGCCCCTCTTTTTTAGCCCCTTGTCTCGAACCCTTATGAGAACATGTGGTGTGGCAAGAACCTATCAGGTTTTAATTCACGTTCGGTTTTGAAATAGCCTCACCAGTGCCTCCCATGACTTTTCCAACATGGCCTTAGTAATCTGACCCAAAACTAAGATCTACTTATGGGAACTCTGCTTCACATTTGGCAACTTCACCACCTAGTTCACATTCCATTAAATCAAGTTAGCCCCTTAATAGTCCACCCAAGGAACTTAGGCTTGTAGACGTGTGACCCCAGGACCCATGTCTTTGGGAAGGGACTTGATTCCCTTTAACTAATACATCACATTTTCGTACTCATATGAATTTTGAATAAGAGCCTGAAGTGTGGAATTTTCAAGGGTACATTTCCCTAACTCCATGTCCAAGCTTCATGAGCTTATTATTTGGATCCTCATCATCTTCCACATCTAAAGGGCCCCCCTTCATGGACTGTTATCATGCGTCCTCATCTCACCTACCATCTCGGGACAACATCCCTAAAGATCTTGGATGAAAAGTTCGACATGTACCGTGTTTTAATCATGGTCAGCGGACGACCATCATCTATATGTCCCCAGATCCGGATAAAGGGATTAGGATGCTATATTTCAAACACATTAAATTGTCATCCCCCCGTCTTCATAATGCCATAATTTTGGTCTATATTTCAAGCATCATGATTCACATATTTCCACTTATTAATGTTCTAGTTAAATTTCTACATGCTCGAAATTTATTCTTCATGCATCTAGGTGCATTATATGGACGGGTTAGCATCATTGGGATGACATTCCCCTAACGTCCCTCCACCCCTAACATGATCCTTCTGTATCAGGAAAGTCCCACTGGTACTTATGGTATCCCTCATCGATCATGAATTACATGAGATTAGTAATTTTGGTAGGATGTCTACTGGAACAGCCATACCCTACATCATCCAGCATGACCTTAAACTACACTCTTATAAATATGTACGACTTGATTCCCATCCTAATGTGGTATGTAAAAATTCCCAACCTCTTTTCCTCGGGCCCAACCAAATTTTCACATAAGGACCCTTAACATAAAGAACTTCTTCTAGGGATACGTGGTGTGAACCGACACCAAGTCCTCATTTACATCAGGTTCATAGCTACCACTCCACATACTTCCTTCTTGGGATATTCCCTTTCATGTCTCATCCTATCGTATGGAATTAAACTACATGAGACTTTATGTCCTTGACACATGAAACTAAACTGCGGTTCTACCATGAACAAGTTTAGGATGCCCCATGTCAGTCGTGGGATTCACCAGAGCCCATTATCTGGAGGATCTTATCTTTCAGTGTTGGCCCCCGACCATGCCATGTTCATGTACAACATATGGCCTGATTCTAATTATCATGAGATAGGCAGAGACACCCATGTGTTATGCATTGGGTCCTGCCCCGGGAATCATAAGTCACGTTCCTCCCTCATTTCCTTTTTCGGTCCCTTGGCTGGAAATCTTTTGGGGGACCATAAAACCATAGATCTACCCTAATAAGTTCGGTATTCCATATTTCAATAATGTGAGGTGTCATTATCTAGACCCTCGAGACCTGGTGGACATCCCACAAGTTGATATCGACCTCCCCGTGGTGTAAATGGAAGGTATTGGTCCTCGATGAACATCTAATCAATAGCTCTGGAATCAGCTCTTTCTGTTGGTAGATGTGGAATTGGGAGGCCCATGCCACCTCATACAATCCCATTCTCCTCAGATCATCCCCAAACACATCCCATGTGGCAGCTACCTAGTAGGCCTAAGCCCAATCGTCTATGAATTTTCCTCCCTTGCGCAGATTCCACTCCTTAGACCACGCCTTCCCCAGGTTACTAAATGCTACCTTCTATATCATCTAATATAGAGGGGGATACGTCTCCGACTATAATCCTTTCCCATAGACATTATTCAGATGGTTTTATAAGCAGTCAGTGATGACGGGTGTGGAGTCCTCCTGGCCATGTCCATTAGCCGCCCTGAACCATCGGTGCTGGGATGACAAGCTCTTGAACTAGTAACCTCTTTCGTCCTGACATTCTTCGGGGATGACGACTTCATCCCACATCTCGAATCCATACAATGGAAACCTCTTAAAAAGTAGGTAGTTCTTCTGGATCTTCAATAGTAGTGCCCCCAATGAACCATGGTTAGAGTGGCTCCGAATTGATACCTCTTGACCTAGACTGTTCGACATATCATCTCTCTGGGAGTCATGTGAAAGGACGCCCCCACCCAAGAATCTTCTTGATGATCTAGTAATTTTTAAGATTGAGTTATTTTAGGGTTGGTTCATGAAGCTCGTTCACAGAGCCTGTTCGTGAATCCTGTTCACAGAGCCCTGCCTCGACCTTTTAACATAGATTTGCGAATTGTTGAGATGTGAAGTCAAAGATTTGAAATGCGTCATGAAGTAGATGACCCTATTCACATAGAGAAATCACAGAGTATGCAATGATTTTCGAATCGAGCGTACAAAAGGCCAAAATATTGATGGAGAGAAAAGAAAAATAGAGGTCATCTCCCCTATTTATAGGCGACAACCTTTGGAGCTTCGCGGCCCGTCCAAAGCAGGGCGACCTCTATGGTGTGCTCAGCCAGCCAGTCACCTACCCTCTTTGCGAGCCTCCTTCGCGAGACAACAACGCAAACAATCGTGGGATTTTGGTGATTGACTGTTGGATATTGTCCATTCATTTCCACTAGGCTCCAAGTCTTAGGGGGAAATTTGTTGGTGCCAAAATTGGGGATGAAAAAGAACAAATGAAGGCCTCCAAGGGTGCCTCATGGAGACCATTCACCGAGCCCACATGGCCCCACGGACGCCGCGTGGCAAAGAGTCGGGATGATTTGTGAACGAATTTGATGTTAACGAGTTTTCTATAGAGCATGGAGGCGGGATGATTCACAAACGAATTTCACATTTGTGAGACCCTGCGGAGAAACAAAATCAATCTTCGTGCCAACCAAGCACTGATTCGCAGTGCCTCTGGCCTATAAATACCAGCCTCCCCCAAGTCCATAGGAGGGGATCATCCGACCATTCAACTTTCTAGCTCCTGAATCGCAAATCACTCACTGCTCTAAGAACCATTATCTTGGCGAGGTATTTTTGCATCACAAAATGCCTCCCCCTTGCATTAATTCTTCACCTATTTAGGGAAGGTTTCCTTTTGCAGAGCCATTGTGCCTCCGTGAAGAAAGGGGATCCCCAAGGGGACTCGAGTCATCATCAAGCATTTATGATTCATGAAACACACTTCATGTAAACATGATCTACATGCTATGATAGTGTCACCGTACTTCGTGAAGAATATTGCTTCACAACTCCTTGCTTCGCGAGACACCTTTGCTTCGCAAGGTAGTTCCATGCAAATTCCATTCCACTTTGCAAAGCTCCTTCCATATGCACCAATGCCCCATGTGTAGGTCGGGACACTGCACATCGCGAAGCATATCCCTTCACAAAGCCCCTCCACTATGTGGAGCACTAGAGCTTCACTGGACCTTTGCTACCTATGTACTATTTTTCTTTGCAATTCCTTTTCCAGTGTGACCCTGTAGGTTTGCATGAAATGATTTCAAAGCCCCATGGAAATTACTTCCCATTGTGTTGATTCTCTTTATGCTTCTTTTCATAGGCATGCTAATGCGTATTGCTTTTTTGCATAGCCCGTCTAATGTGCACCCCCTAGTGAATCACTCCACATCACCCCCTCAACACAGCATTTCTTGTACCTTCTCTTCACCAAGGTGAAAACGGTACCTGTTATGTAATTAGTAGGGGTGGGGAGTGAACCCACATTGTCCGAGCTACAAGAAATTAAACAACCAAGCACTATTAGCCTTATCACGTGACATTAAACTATGACCTTCCCCCCATGCATCCTACGCAGGGTCCCCCACATCCAACATTCTGCATGCCCACTGGTCTCCATGGGAGTGTGACCATTCCTCACAAGGAATGATATCCTCCTAATCGGGATGACATCTGTCCATGGGAAAAAGGGAAAATACCTTTTTATAATCACCTAAAATTTCTTGTAGGTGGTAGTACCCTTTATCCTCCTATATTATTCCATGCCCATTGCTAAGAGGAGCGATGGGGAAAGGGATCTTGTTATCCTTTCTCTCTCCCTCTAGGATTTCTCACCATACGGGCCTCCATCCTGGAGTGAGTCCCAATCTTCCTCTCCCTGGGATTCTAGCCATGCATAATCCCCTATTTCTCCTTTGGGTCGCTAGACACATGTAATCCCAATTCCACTTCCCACGGACGCACCATTCACGACAAGATTGTCAGGTATTTTTGGCCTCTTCTTTCTCACACCAATCAAGACTCAAGTGGGACTAGAGTGAGCATTAACCATGGCATCCCACCATGGGAAGCCTAGAGTGTAATCCCCACACCACCCGAACTACGTGGACTTTGATCCTATCCAAGGTAAATTACATATAAATCCTCCATGTGTTTCAAGACCACCAACCATCTGGACCCCAGGTCCACATTCACGTCTGTTCACCGACTCCTGCTCCTGAACTACGTGAAATTTGATCCTTGACAAGGCAAGGTACGTAGGAAGCCGCCCTGAGGTTCAATCCCAACATCCATTAGTTCCGTCCTTATTCATGTCATACCACTTTTGTCCCACATGACGTTAAACTACATACCACCTTTTCATCTTGCATGACGTTTAACTGTATCCACCCCAACCCGAACTATGTGGACTTTGATCCTTGCCAAGGAAAGGTACGTAGAAAGCCTCCATGAGGTTCAATACCACCAACCATCTGGACCCAATGTTCTCATTCACGTTGGTTCAATAACCCCATCCAAAACTACATGGAAATTGATCATTTCCAAGGCAAGGAATGTAGAAATCCTCCCGGAGGATGAAGCCTAATACTCGGTCGTTCCAACCTCCTTCACATTGGTTTACCCACACCAACCCGAAATATGTGGTCTATGATCCCTGTCTCATAGATATGGTATATAGGAAGCCTCCCTAAGATAAATACCTATACACCAGTAATCCATTATCACACCTTTTAGCGATAAGACATTGTCACCCCATTTAGTGGGAAGTCATTGTCATCCCAACAACGGTAAACCATTGTCACCCCTTTCAGATGTAATCCATTTTCATCCCATTCAATGGTAAGCTGTTTTCATCCCAACAGTGGAAATCCATTTTCTGCCCCTTTCAGCGGAAAGTCATAATAACCCAACCGGCAGTAAGCCGTTGTCATGATTAACTACATTCACCGAACTACGGGGACTTTGATTCCTTTCCATGGGGTTACGTAGAAGGTCTCTTCGAGGCTCAATCCCACCATCATCGTCGCCCCAAGTTGACTCCATCATCTGTAGTAACTGGGTAACAAACCATGTGTTATCCCCTTCATCAGTGTTCCCCCAATGGGTTACACCTATCTAATCCACTCAATTCATTTTTTCGATCAGTCTAATCCATATCCTCTAGACGTTAAACTCGTGACATGCCCTGTGTTAAACATGGGAAGTTGAGGAAAACCTTAGATGCATGCCTATGGAATATGATTCCATGCATTCGACGTGGGATGCCTCAGGCTTCTATTCCCTTGATAAGCCCTATATTAATGGAATGAAACCCTGATGCACTAATGTTCTTGCATCTAGACCTGCTAGTGATGTCCAACATGACTACTCCCCTGATCGAAGGATGCTTCCCTAGCTAGACCCCTTGGAATGTCTCGACAGAAGCAGTGCAATTAACCAGCGTCCATGAAGATATGGCACATGGAAGTTTTTCACGGAAAATGTATTAAATTTTTATGGGATACACTGACTAGGTGATGAGTTTCAATGAGGAATCCAGAGAAGGAAGAACAGACATCTCATCATCCCATTTCGATCAAGGAGCAAACGTCCCTGAACAAGGAACAGTTGTTTCCCACCATTGGAAAGTGGGAATGCAGGGCAACAGATAACACCATTATTCCCCCAACAGAAACATGTTCCTTCCCTAGCGAAAGAGTAGGAAACAAACAAGCCCCCTTATAAATACCACCCCTCACTACCCTTTCTCATCGATCCATTTAACACTTGTATCATGCAAAATGTTTTCCAAAAAAATTATACAAAAATTCTCCCAAAACTCATAATACTTATTGTATCATCCAAAAACCAATTTTATTAGCCCTAAGTGGATGCCTAGGATGAGGCAAATAATGAAAAATGAATTATTATCCCTTAATTTTGTTCAATATTATTATTACTATAAAACCTCATATAATATTAACATGTATAAAAAAATAACAGAAGCTTACTAAATATATTAAAATATTATTACCACAGTGGAATATCAATTTTATACCCTCCATTATGTCATTTCTAAAATGAAAGCGTTAAAATATGGTTGGTTCCCCACCTCCATGAATAATGCACTAGATTTCCCAGTACCACCTTCAAGGATAATAATAAAATTATTATTTTTATTCAATAATATTTTAATAAGTATATTATAACTTATTTCATGTTTGGAATGAATATATTTGGGTGATATTAATAAAAAAATATAGTTTTTGATTATCAGTAAAATCCCCTAAATGAACAAACCATATAATGTTAATTTTTTCAATCAATGAATTATCCCTATGTCAGAACACTTATTTATAACTGCGATAATTGAAATTACTTGAATGTATTCACTACTATTCCATATCATTTTTGTAGTTGAATTTCAATTTTATATAAAAATGAATTATTATCCATAGGTGATAGGACCTTGTAACAATGAGAGGAACACTTTCATAGAAACAAAATGAAATAATATATCTCATTAAAATTGTAATAAATGAAAATAATTAAATTATAAAAATAAATAAATAAATTTTAATGGTTCTATGTTAAGTAATTAATTAATATTATTTGATTATCTTGGATATTAAGTGAAATTACAAAACAGATATGTTCATAAGGCAATGATTCTATTCGAACAATCATTTTTCATTAAGTTATGACCATTCACTCTATAAATCACTTTATATCTCTCTATAATTTCATGGAAAAATTATAAATGTGGTATATATGTCTCTCATATATAAACATAGGTTATTTTTCATTCATTATATGGGTTAAAAAATTCCCTAATTTCATTTTGATATACCATTTATGAAGAAATATTATTTATTTGAATATCAAACAAGATTATGGAACCCATTTCTTGATATGGGTAATTCTTATGTTTATGACTTGTGATTTATTTCAGTTTTGGAACACATATTCATTTTAATTTTAAGATGGATTCCCTTAGATAGATCAAAAATGAATTATGTTATATTTTGTATCATGAGATATTAAGAATGAGATTAGGTATTGGAAAAAATCCATAATGAATAATGTTGTTGTCCCGTGATGTAGTCAAATGTAATTTCTATTTGAATACAAATGTATCCTAGTGTCTAAATAGAGTCTTATCCCATGTATAATAGTTTTTTAGTATTAAGAACCTATTACCTATGATTACTTAATTTTTATCTCAATTTTAATACAGTTATAATTTTTTTATCTATGTTAATTTATCAATTTTGAAAATTAAAATAAATGTATCAAAACTCAAACATAACAATGGGTGAAATATGTTCGATATAGGGTGATAAAAAATATTCTTCATTTTCCACTAATGTTATAATATGAAAATGTAATCCATATTCTTCTTCTATTTTCTCTTCTATCTAATTTACAGGTAGGAACATACAGAAGAGAAATATCCTGTTATACATCCATAGTGAATAGGTAGGGAACATGGTTTTTTGAGGAATTAAATATATCAATAACTATCTTTAATATATTATATTCATACATCAATCCAAATATCTCTAATAGTATTCAATTATAATTGAGATAGAGTGATATAAATGATTTGAAAAATTTGAGTGTGTAGGTAGTCATCGAAAAGATAAAATGAAAATAATTGACTATTTTCATTCCATTATGATACGATAATGAAGATAAAACCAATATATAATGAAATTATAAATTAGATAGTGATATAAATGGAGGACCTATCCCTTGGTTTAGTTCTACATGATGTGAAAATGGATAGATCACATTATAAACATGACATTGAGATTTGATAATAAATCAAAGAATTATAGAAGAAGGGAAGAACGCATGATAAACATATGAATAAAATTATTGAAATTTATATTAAAATATTGAAATAAAACGTTGAAATAAATTATAGGTGGGGAAGACAGATTAAAACCGATTAAAATGAGTTAGAGAGAAATATTTTTTTTATATAAGACTTATTTATCCCTAAAATTATTGTTGAAGTGAGCATCTCAAATCGAAGACACATGTTTATCTCGGATGGTTGTTATCAATAATTTCAGAAGTGTTTCATCCAAATATAATGAAATATTTAATTTGAGGGTGAACCAATTCATTGAATCTAAAAATATTGTAATCATTCTATAATCTAAATGATATAATTTTGATTTGGATTTCAGTAGGACTAGATTTCATTGAAAAATTTGTAAGATTGGGCTTGGGCCTAGGATGTAACTTCAATTAAGGTTGAAATAAATCAAATAACTATATCACAATATTATTATTATAATATATTATTTCCACTTATTATTTTCTAACTTCTCATTTTATATTCCTTGTTGAGCTCACAAGGGTAGTGGATATTCTTCAATTTACATTTCGATGGGTATAGAAAAGGTAGTGACAACTTCTTTATATTCTACCTTTATTAGAACATGCATGAGGATTTGACTTCATTAGGATTGTGAACCCTCTCCAAGATAGTTGTGGAATATCCTCTATGATCTGATATCTAGATGGAAAAATAACAACTATTTATTTAGATTCAGATCAGGGAGGTTTTTTTCAAGTGTTGGTTGATTGTCATAAAACCTAGATAAGTCATATGATAGATTTGGTAGATCAAGATCATCCAAATAAGATGTCCATATCTTCCTTCATTCAGTACCCAAGTAGTTAAAAGCTCTCAAAGACTAGAATCTATAACTTATGAAGTTTTTGATCATGATGGATCTCAATAGGAACACAACTATTATTCAATTTCACAGTGGTAGTAGATCTTGTTCATTGTGAAATGAAACTTGTCCATGGAAGGTGTGAATGTATTGAAATTCAATCAGTGAGGCTCAAATGTCTCACGTCACCTTCTACAACCTTCCGTTACAATGACTTCCATGGATACAATGGAAAGTGTGGAGGTTTGGGGAGAAGCGGTTATGGGGGAGAAGTGATTGTGAAAAGTAGTTTGTGGACAAGACCATGAGTAGAGATCACAGTAAGGTGAAATGGGGAACACAATTATTATACTAACTGTGAGATGGGGTTGTAGTAGGATGCATATTGGTAGTTCTCAGGGTCAATATAAAAACAATGAGTAAAGGTTCGGTGGGGAGTTTCTCATGATTGGATATTGTGTTGACCATTAATTAGAGACACAATAATTATATTGACATAGAAAATGGGATCGAATGGTTAGTTAACCGCCAATTAACATGGTAGGTTTACATACCATGTAAGGCATGGTCAATTATGGCAATTAAAAATTTTGACCTAGATAAAAAATGGTTCTTCTTAGTAAATATTTTTTCTTCCAAATAGTAAATTTCAATTCATCTAGATATTAATTTTAAATAATTTTTTTAAAATTATTTTAATTTATGGATTTTCATTTACATTAAAAATAGTATCATGACTGAATTAATTGTAAAATATTTAATCCAATTAATAAATATAATCCAAATTGAGTATTTACAATTGTAATTTCAAAACATAAAAACTAAACAACTTATTAATGTTATGGATTATTACAATTATCATAAAAAATGAATATATGAATGAAAAAAATATTTTAAGTGATTTATATATTATGTTTGGATGTTAGAGAGTCATTGAAATTCATTTTTTTTACCAATAAATATTTTAATTATTTGGTATTTTCAAATAAAATTAAATTTTTTTCTGAAGTTATCAACATACATCACTCCTCCAACATTTAATTATTTCACCCATAGGAAATTTTATCATTGAATTTCAATCTATCAAAAAAATAAAAGGAAAAATAAATTCATCCTACCTATATCTAATTTTATTTGTCATTAAATATGTAGATAAAGACCTGATCCACTATTATCATGGCTCATATGGTACTCAAATTATCGCTTTAACTAAATTTAATTGATGTCTGATTACATAGTTTGAGTGAAATTTATTTATGTGGAATAAAAGTTTTAACATAGATCACTACCTTTATTCCTCTTTCCTATGTTTCCTAAAACTATTGTTTTATTTTCAACTTTATTGATACAGCTTAAAAGAAAGAGTTATAATTTAATTTCCACCATTATAAGTTGAATATTCCCTTCACATAAATGAACTGATTTTATTATTCTCAATTATTTTCCCATCCAATGTTTTATGAAAAATGCTATGTATAAACGTTATTGAGATTGAAATTTGATTTATATATTTATAGAAATATACCATGTGACCTTATCATAGATACACATCATGGGATCCCAATTGATCCTTTCTATTTCATGCTGAATAAACATATATCATTTTCATTCAAGTTGGATCCCTATGTTGTTTTTTATCATAATAGTGATTTTACCACAAATTAATTTCAAAATTCATGTGATATTTAGTTATAAAATTTATTCCACAAAAATATTTGACTCACACTTCTTTTCCTACTTCTGTAACTGAACTTCCATAGTGGTAGTGGCCAATTTAACTAACAAATATTTTAAATATCATTCCTATTGAACAAACTATTTACATTAATTATAGAATAATATTTTAAAACTATGTAGGACATCATGAAGTTCATGAAGTTTTTTAAAAATAAAAATATATTCTATAAAACCATTCTATTTATATATATGTTTTTTAAAAAATATTTTTTCCTTTCATTGTTTTTTTAATTAAAAAGTAAATCTTAATTTAATACAAAAAAGGTTATTTATAATATTTATAAATTGATTTTTTTTATTTTTGTTCATTTATTATACAGATTTTGAAACATTTTCTAATAATTATTCTAGAACTACTCTATGCCATTTTGTATATCCTCCTACACACTTATTTATTACTCTGAATTTTTGTTTTAGTACACTTGAATCAAAATTATAATGTATAAACAATTAAAAATTATAGATACTTCCAGGTATTTAATTCCCAATATGTTTGAGTGTGGCTCTCCTTTGATATTATAGTAAAAAGACATCTTACATCTGTAGTTCTTTTAACATGAGGAAAACTATACATAATAAATAAAACAGTATAATGATTTTAACAAAAGAAAAATATATAAAATGAATAAGAAGTGGAGGGTATGAGATTCTTATAATTTTTCCTCCCAATAAGCATTATTGTTATAAATCCCACTATTAGACTCTCTTTTCGTTTATCCCAAATTTAAATGATAATGGAGCTTGTGTGGTAAATACCATAACACACTCTTCTATCCACAACACGTCATTTTAATTATTAGGTGGCCACATGAATAGAGTTATACTGTGTATCTAGTTTGTCTTACACCATGATAATGGAAAAATTGTCAAAATGTAGGGCTATAATGGTCATTCATGGGGTATCTCTGAGTTCTTCCACAATTTTTGTGGTTTATTCTTAATGTGACTCCACCTCGTTTTATTCTTCATATTATTGAAAGAAGGGTTTGTTAATAGGTTATTGAAATTGAAATTATTATTAACAAGGTTATTTTAGATTATGTACATCTTTTCCCACTATATCATCATGTTTAAAAACATGGAAGTCATCTAGTTTTTCTATACCGCCCTCTATATTGTATACAATATAGAGTTTATTGTTTTGTTCCTTCACCATGGGTCCAAAAACATCATCATATTGAGAAACATATTGTGATTATTTTAATCTTTAATTCTCGACATGATAAATCCACCAGTCTATTATAGGTTTTCATGACATTGTGGGGTATTCTTATAGGTTGGATTCGAGATGGTTATCAATGTTATCTTTATCCATATTCCCCTTTTAAAAATTCCAGGTTGTATCATCTTCAAAATCTGCACACCTATGTTTTCCTATAATACTTCTATCTATAATTCTCTTTAATGGGATCTTTGAATGGTTTTACATCTTATGAAGTTATGATATTTTGATAATATTTAGTTCTTGTGGTTTTATTTACAGCATAAGGATGACCGTAAAACAATTGGTTTTTAATAAAATCAATGAATTTATGGTTTTAAAAAAATTCGTCCATTAATATTATACCATGCTACTTCTTAACTCAGTAAACTCTTTCTAGGAGTATGTGATCAAGGATGTATAATAGATGATATTATACCTATAAAAATTTTATTCCTTCAATATCCTTTTGAGAAAAGACAATGGGATCTAACTCTCTAGATTCTTGTTTATTTTATTTCTAACCGGATTATTAGAGGGATGTGACTATTATAGCTTGCATACCCTTTAATTCCATATTCATTTTTTCATGTTCCTAGATTTTTTGGTTATATTTCACATGAATATCTATAACATAGATGAGTATCTCATAACTTCCTTCTATGTATGATCTTTATATGTTTGTTTGTGTGGGGTCATGTGTTTTTAATGGTATTTGGGTTCATTCATGTATTATTTTCCATCCTCTCACCCATGGATGTGTCCTGACGGTTATTGTTTTTGTTTCCATTAAATGTTCATCTATTGGGATTAATGTGTGAATGTGAACTATTCAAAATGTCGGTGATCAATGAATGGGTGGCCACAATATAGTTATTAAACTAGTTTCCAAAAAGAGATAAATTAGATAAAAAAATTAAAGAAATGTAAAATAAGAAAAACTATTTATAGTCATGTTATGGAGGGTGATAACATTACTGTTCTCTTTAGAAATGAATCAGTGTTTATCCCATGGTTGTCGTGGTCCGTGGTCAAATAAAATTTCTATATTATTTAGAATATATCATAGTAGATGACCCGTGTCATATCTTAAGGATAAGGGATTAGGAGCCTCATGATCCTCGAACTAATGTATCAATAATTTGTTTTTTAATTTGAAAATATATAATTTTTTTTAATTTTTTTGGTTAAATATTTAATTAATTAAAACATTTGAAATATTTAGTGAACTAAATAATGGGTGAAAATGGTTAGATCTATGTTTGATCACGTAGATTATTCATTACCCTTTTAAGTTCACATCTAAAAATAGAATTAATATCACTATTCCATTTATCTCTCATGTCAATTTTTCTGGCTTGGATATAGACAAGAGAGATCCCTTCTGATACATCTAATTCCACCTCATTTATAGTGAAGAAACAATGAACATGGTCGATTGAGGAATCTAGTATCTAAACACCCAACTATATCATATGGAATTTTTACCTATAATCAAAATATCTCCACTAGTATGAAATTTGAACCCAGAGAGGGATATATACAAATTATTTCATTAATTCTATGATGTTTAACCTCATTAGAAAGATCTAGTGACTATAATCGATATAATTCATTCATTTTTTTGTAACAAAATGTTTTATCCCAGGAAACAATTTAATAATAATGTAATTATGTGATCACACCTAGTGACATAACACTCGTGTCAGTTCTCCATGTGTTGTAGTTGAAGAGATCATGTTATAAATAAGGAATTTATATTTGAAAGAAATAGGGGATTGGTAAAAACTAAAAAAAACAATAGGTTAACAGATAAATAACAGAATTTAAATTTAAATTCAAATGTAGAACTCAATTTTGGAATAAAATTACAGCTATTTTCAAAAAATTGCCCAATGTTTTGAATGGGATATGGAGAATAATATTTTTATTAGTGGCCTTAATCAGTCTATTATCATGTTTGGATGCATAATTCTCACATAGACTCGATAAATTTATTTTTTATGGTTGTGATCAATTTTGTTATGATATTATGTTATGTTTATCATCCTATGTTTACTTTTATGGTGAAGAAATTAAGTACATAACAACAATGTAAATCTTATTCTATTTTTGAAAATTTATAGATTTTATTTTGATATTTTTGGGACATCAGATGTGGGTTTGGACATTAGTGGATAAAATGAATAGAATGGGCTTGAACCTTTTATATCATTACGAATCTCCAAAAATAATGAATATATTTATAGAAAACTATATATATATATATATATATTTACCTTCAGTTTTATTATTTATTCTCTTTTTATTCATTTATATTAGAATCATGAGGTGATGGTTTATTCTTCTCTTTGTCTTAATGGGATTACAAAAGGTAAAAAAATTGTTCAGATTATACCTTGTTCAGAACTATGAGAGGCATAAATTTTCTCCATATATTGATCCCTCTCAATTGTTGGTGTGTAATATCCTCCTTGAGACTAGATATGTATTGAAAGAAAATTCTTATTTTTGTGTTTCAGATCATAGTATCTAGATTCAAGTAGTTGGTGTATCCACATCATTGTTGGACATGTGCCATTTGAGCTATAGTATATTATGTTCATCAACAGCCAGTGGTGATGCCTTCCTTATTCTAGAACCCAGAAAGTTCACATATCTCCACAACTAGCATTTTTCATTTTTTTCTCCTCGAGTTGGTTGTTAACAGGCTTGCGCTGACAATATGACTTGATATCAATAGTGAATTAATTGGATCTTGTTCACTGCACGATAGAAGTCACTCATGGAAGGTGTGGATGGATTCGATTTTAATCAGTGGTGCTCGAAGGTCTAACGTTATTATTAACAACATTTAGTTACAACTAGTTCATCGACTCCTATGGAATGCATGGAGGGTTGACAGAAATGTTTTAATCGGTGAATATGAGACCATGAATGATTGTTTGTGGAAGTGAAAATGATTAGATCCCATAGTAAGGTGGAATGGATATCATGGTCATTATAATTAACATGAAATGGGAATGTGTTAGGAATGGTTTTTGTAATTCTCATGGTCATTATATTGACAATGAGTGGAGGTGCGGTAGAGAGTGTATCACAGTAGAACATTTAGGTTTCAATGAATGTGTTCAATGGTATGCATACAAACCATTATCATTTGGCCAGGTCTCAATTGAATTATTCATCATCCTTATCTTTTATGATAAAATTTCATTCCATTTGACTACCATGTTATGATTCATTTTAATGTTTTTTCCCATACTAGTATTTTTAGATCTCCCCTTTGATTAAGTATTTCCCCATAAAATCCCATATAGTTATATGAACATAAATTGATTAAGGATCTTAATATGAAGATTAAAACAATGTTGTATAATTTTACATTCACTTTGATATACTATGAACCCAATCTTCCAAATCCATTAGGGGTTTCAATACATTTGTTGTATTTATAGATAAATATATATAAAGAATCATATAATAATTTTTAAAAAATAATTATATCACTACATTATAACTTCATTGAATATATTTATACACTACATCAATGATTAATAATGCACAATATATATGGACAATATGATTTTGACATATATTTTCTATTTTAAGGATCTCAACATGTGGGAAATAATATGATTGTGATAACTCAATGAAAATGATTTCTTGATATAGTACCACATTTGGAATTAATATAATGGGTATTATTCATTGAGTAGGAGGGACTATGGTGGTATGAACATGATGATGATTATAAACAATCTGATATATAGAGATATAGAAATTTTAGATTCAGTAATTTTTCAGAAAGGGGATCAAATGTTCATTTTCCAAAATAAATTGTAAACAAACATTACTAGAAAATATATCAAACTACTAGATGGATAACTAGAACATACAATGGATAATTAAAGAATTAAATGATAGGGAAATTGACATATTTAATCTATATAGATGGTGTGTTGATTTTTGGAAAGAGGTAATGTATTCCATCTATACTAGAGATGAAGAGGTATCTATTAGATGGATAATATAACATAAATTTCATTATACACTACATTGATGTATAGATATTTAAGAAAAACATTCCTGTTGGATATTATGATGATTGAAATTGTAGAATATATATTCATATTTATATTATAACACCTACTAAATGATGAAAGATAACATCCCAAAAGAGTCATCCAACCACTTTCAATACCTATATTGAAGTGAGAAAATATTATAATGTAAATTTTCATAAGACAATAAAATAATTCAAGGAAGAAAAATTAAGTATGGGTTATCATTGATTTTATTTATGGAATTTATCGTTTAACATCAAGAAGATAAGATATAACCATTGAGTGTATTTATTTATTCTATATTAATTAAATTGTAAAATTTCATATGGAAACTCTATTGATTGCATCTGATCTTGACCACGAGATCAGTTAGAAAATATGGAAGAATCATCA
This sequence comes from Viscum album, assembly GCA_963277665.1. Classification (NCBI taxonomy): domain Eukaryota; kingdom Viridiplantae; phylum Streptophyta; class Magnoliopsida; order Santalales; family Viscaceae; genus Viscum; species Viscum album. The sequence goes on from OY728128.1 coordinate 1,752,479,073, forward strand.
ATGGTATCTTGATAATAAGATACATTTAAATATCACCTATCAACCTTATAATTATATGTGGTATGAATGGAAAATATAAACTTTTTTAAGACATTCTATGATGATGTTATGTTCACATAAAAGGCCAATAGGTAAATATATATATTTTTTATAATTTACATAAAATAATAGCAACGATTTTAGAATCCATAAAGAAAATTTCAATGTATTTTCTGGGAGTTGATATTTTACTACATCCTACTGCGAAGAGGTTGGTGAAGGTAATTTAGTTGATTCATATCTTATAGAAATAAAGAATTTAATGTAAAAAATATTCTGGATCATATAAAAGCATCCTAGAGAAGGAATCATAGCTATAATTTTAATGGATGGAAACACATTAAATACAATGTTAAAGATCACATAATCTTAATGACTTTCCTATAGAAGGGATTGGTAATATTTGGAAAAAGGGCGATGTTAACCCCTAGTAATATTGAGCTTTTTTATTTGATATAATGAATTGGAGTTTTAGATGACATATTGGCTATGCCACCCATGTTATCTAAAGTACACATCTTCACCCATGCTTAATTACCAAATGAATACAGTCTTGATAAAATTAATTTTCTCACAAATGATGGAATATAGTTTTAGAATTATTTGTCTTATAATGAGTATCTGGTAATGATTATTGGAACAAAAGATAATGTGTTGTTTAATAATTTAACTCAATGGGTGAAATACATCTAGAGACATCAACAACTAAATGATACAACCTGAGGATCCTGAAGAAGCTATGAGGAATTAATATCCACATTAATTCAATATATTACATATACCCCAATTTTGGGGATGAAATTATTTAAGGGGTGGATGAAATACCAGAAACCCTACTATATATGGAAAAACCAAATCATAACCTATCACAAAATGAACACTGAAAAGAGAAATTAATCAATATATTATTAAAAAGTTAAATTTTATAATTTTAAACTTCTAAAATTAATTTTCCTAATTCATTAAATCAAAATTACCTTTGGAATAATTTTTGAACTTCTTCTAAAAATGTTATTTTTTAGTAAAAAAATATGATTTTCATGAGACATTTAATTTATATAAATATAATTATATTATAATGAAATAGAAGATAAAAAAATAAGTAATAACAAGTGAATGTAATAAATAAAAACAGGAATTTTAAAATATTTTATGAACATTTAAATCCTTTGTCTGGAAAATATTATCTCCATTATAATGATACATTAATAAAAAAATAATTTTTTAGTATTTTCATTGAATCAATTATTTTATGGTAGATTATATTTTTCATTGAACGTATAGCCCCATAAAATCTATTTTTTAATACCAATCAATTTTTACATAATATTACAATCTAAGACAAGATTATCTTATAAAAAATTTAAATATTAAAAATAATATTTTCATAAAATCTATTTTTACATGACTGAGTGTGTTTGGTCATAAAAAACTATCAAATATTTAGATATTTTAATTTAAAATTTGATATTTAAATTTTATAACATAAGGGTGAAATTATATAAAGTGTTCAATCTTAATTTCTTATATATAATACTAATTTACCATGTTAAAATTTATTTACAAAGGTAAAAGTAAATTTAAGGAAAAAGTTAAAATGGTGAATGAAAAATATATAGAACAATAAAAGGTGACTCATAACGTGTATATGTTGGTAGGTTTTTATCATACCCAATATACCATACTATTGTTACATTTTGTTTTCATAGAACCTAAATAGTATGTTTACATTGTTGAAAATTAATGGGTTATTCCCAAAACTACTATTTCCACCACTTATAAAATGGTAAAAATACAATGACTTCAAGACTCAACTATACTTATAATTTTTACATTAATATATTATATATTTATCCTTATATAACCCAATCCAATTATAGAATAATTATTTTTTCCAACAACAAGAACATGGACTTCCTTTATAGGGAGACGTTCTAGGAAAATTAAAGTCATTAGCATGACTATTAACAAATACGTATCTTTTCTTATTATTTATATTCATTATGTTTATTCATTCCAAAATAATATAAATATGTTATTATCATTTATATACATTAATGTCACAATATTAAGGTTATAATTTTTTTCATAATATAACCCATCCATCAAGAATGAAATTGGTGTTTTCACATATGTGAAGATTATCGCCACCAAACGAACAAAAAATTAGTGCACCTAACATCCACTAATTTAGGGTTCTTATAATTTTTTATTGAGTAAGTATTATATTTAGGGTATCATTTAGGTTATGGTATGATAAATTGGAGAACATATTAATTATATAATTGATAAAATATCATTATTAATATAATATTTTAAAATAAATGTTCTATGTGGAAAGTAATTTTTTCAAATTAAATAGTATTTTCATATACATTACATATTCATGTTATTAATTATTTATATAAAAAATAAGAACTAAATTATGGATTTATTTCTCTATTATAGTTATAATAAAACAAAACCACATCATAGTCATTCATAAAATCAAGGTATGTTCATGTTTTTTCCTGTTCAACCACCTGCATGAAAAATATAATGAATTTGTATCACCAATGAATATAATAATATAAATAAAATTTTATTATAATATAAATTTATAAATAATGATTTAATTTATATTATAGAGGTATTATATCAATACTCAATTAAATAATTATGAAAACACCATTCACTTGACAAGAATAAAAAAAACATGCTTTCTATCGAATTCATATTCAAGGGTGAAGAATAAAGATCTCATGAAATTAATTTGAAACATAATTATAAATTATTATTAATAGTAACATGAATGAACTAGAAATTTTCAAATTTGGAATAATAATGAATACATACACCACAATTAGGATTCTATTATAAATTATACAAACAATAACACTCAATGTGAAAAATGGATGTAAATGATATAGATAATGACTATTTATAAAGAGAATAAATGAAAATGGAAATGATTAAGGTTATAAATTACGTTAACAAGTAAAAAATTAGAGTATTTCATGAAGTTAAATTACATTATTGGATGTCTGGATAAAAGGTAAGGGTTTCCTATCTCTAAAGTTTCTCTTTGGAGCATGATTTGTATTATTTCCATGAATCTGCTTGGACACCCTGGTACTATGATACCCAAGCTATCACTAACATATCCTAAAGGGTGTTCCTGATCCGAATGGGTTGGTGACTACCTCCTAGCATCATAAAATAAAAAAATTATGAACATATATTCCATATAAAAATTTAATGAAATAGATACATATTAGTTTTCTCAAAGAAAACTTCCAAAGGATACAATTCTAGAAGAAAAAGATAAATAAATCAAGTCCTAATGGATAAATCACTCAAATCCAAATGAATCATAAAAAAGAAACACCTCCATCTTTTTCAACCTCCGTGGTCGAAGAATAGTTATATAGATCTAAATATTCTGAAAGGAAATGGTAGGTTTTTGAGATAAATGACTAGTAGTGTCTATCTAGGAGATCCATAATAAGATTCCCTAATAAATAAATTACATCATTCATTTAATTTTTTAAAAAAAGGTATAGAAGAAAATTTTCATATTTAAATGAACACATTATTTTCATTTAAAAATATGGAAACATTTCATATAAAAGCTTATTTAAATATTTTATATAATGTTGTTTATATTAAAAATTAGTCATGAGTAATGATGTTTTGTAATCAATATAAAATATATATATATAGTAATCACAACAAGAAGCATGTTAATATTCATTGAGGTACAATATTTCAAAGATATGGGATCCTTACACATCTCATGTCAGTGATCAAAACAATATGTGTACACACATCCCTCAGAAACTGGCCAAATAGGACTCTTCAACATCCCATCATGGATAAGTCCTTCCAAAGTAGGATTTACTAAGAGGTTTAAGGCATCAATCCATTTTTAGGGCATTAATATCCTACCCTGTTTGTCCCAAAAAACCCACTTACATCCTAGTCTCACATATTCTCAATAAATCTATCAAAAATAAGAAAATTATTTCAAAACAGTATGAAAAATATTCACCCCAATTTTGTTTCAATATGCCTATTTAAAATTACGAACCTAAACATGGGTTTTTAATATATTAATTATGTTTTAAATATATAACAAACCTTATGTTCTTCTCATATCAATACAATCCATTTTCTTAATGTTAAATTCCGCATATCAATTTCACAACTCCTATCAGATTGATATGACACACAAATGTCCAATTCCATTGGAATTTGGAGTTTCCCTAAAATTAAAGAACATAACAAATAAAAATACAACTTTCATATGATTTTGGTTTCATAATTTATTTTAATGAATTCTAAATCAGTCATGCAATTAAATTGTTTATTAAATGAAAAATATCAATAAAATATACTATATTTTTCATGAGAACAAAATTCCCCCCATAGAAACCAACAATGAAGAAAAATAGTTTAGGAGATCTAGGAACTCGAACTAGAATCAAGATTCAACCACATAGACTATATATCCACAAATATTGAGATGATCTATTGATCTCTAAAATAAGATAATATATTGAAAGGGAATAGGCAGGGGGACCACTTACATGAAGAGGTACACCATCCCATCATGAAAAACCCTTGTAATGAATGATTTGGAGGGATTTGATACCACTGAAATTGCATTGGAGTGGATCTAGGTCTATATTGATGATCTATACGACATAAAAACGAAAATAATCCAATATTCTGGGTATAAAACATTGGGGCATTATTTTACATGTTTTTCAACCCAATTACATGTCTTGTAAAGGTGGAGTCCCATATAGGTAAAAACACTCAAAACCTTTTTCTTAATAATCTTGTTTTTAATATTTACATATCATTTACAATATATTTGATGTGTAACCTGTCAAACTATGCACCCATTTCATGGAATCACTGAGTACATGATTACATGTTGTGTAACACCATTATAGGGAATGTAAATACTCATAATCTAATAGAAACTGTAGGTCTTATTCTAAATATTGCATCAAATCCTAGAAATCACAATTTCAATTATCCTCACAATTCTTTCTTTGCATTAATCAAAAACTGAAAATAAAATACAACTATTTTAAAATATACCTATAAAAAAGGTAACATGGTTTTAAAACCTCCACACCATAAAAAAATTATGTCCCCATATAGCCTATAAAAAATCTTCCATATCAAAGAGGCAGGTTTATTGATCTCTCATCAATGACTCATGCTCCCATTCCTCGTGATATTCAAAACCATTATACCATAGTACATTGGCTAATGGTATCACCCTCCAATGTGGTACCTTAGTCTTAGAGTAAACAATCCTGAATGGATTCACACTCACAGATAAATCATGATCAATGTCAAGACCACTCTAACTCATCTCCCGTGATATATCATAATGAAACGTATGCATATGTGGTACATGGAAAATTTAATGAATGACTGCCATCTGTGGAAGGAATTTCTATACAGTAATCCAAATTACCCACATTCAATGTAACCTCAAAATGACCCACAAAATGAGGAGAAATCATTTGTTTCCTCCAAATCCATCAATGGCCAAAACGAGTTGAAACTTTTAGGAACACCTTTTCATCAACAGAAAACTCCAATGATCTATGATGATATCCAAAATTATATTTTGACCAAATTTTTTTCCATAAACATCTACTAATGAATCAACATTATAATTTCTATCATCACCTGATCGATGATTAGTCCAACCAATGATATTTCACTACTCTATGACTAACACAACAATGATTTACATGGAAACACATACAATCCCTCAAAATAATCCATTGTAATCATTGAATGATAACTATTATTATTGGAAAACTCAACTTGTCCCAAATGGTTATCCCATGCTCCACCAAAATTGAGAATACATGCAGTGAGATTTTCCTCATGAATTTTTATTTCCCTTTCTTTATGGCTATCGATCCGTGGATGATATTCTATAATTAAACAAACCGTGGAAGATTATTCTTTCTAAGGAATATCAAAAATCTATATGATAAATGATGATCTCAATTAGAGCTGATAGAATATGGGAACCTCTAAAAATTAACAACCTCTCTCATATATAGATTTCCCATCTCATCAACACAGGTTTTATTAAAATGTGTATAATGTGAGGTTCTTTTTTCAGCTTATCGATCAAACCAATATATAATTCCTATTTTATAAGTATTTATAAACACAAATACAATGTATATAGATACCTGATCCCACTTTCAAGTTAGCACTAGATGTGGTAGAAAAAATCATGAAGGAACTTAGTGCTCAATCATGACCTATTCGAAGTTATACCAATGAGAGAACAAATCATAAAAATCTTATCTCTCATAGAAGTACTAGAATCAACGACACATATCAGAGAAAGTAATTTTGGTTCCTAGGTGGACATACCATTGGGAATTATTTAAATCATTCTTCACTACTTTTTTCATGGTAAATGATTCAATAAAACGATCCTGAAAACATTAAATACCATAAATAGAGAACAAACAATCAGAAACAGTCTCTCTACCATAAATGGAGTCGCTAATTATATGTAATTAATCATCAATATATTGTCCCTGAAGAATCATCTCTAGAAGAGGAGAGGTAAACTGATAATTTTCCAATACAGACTCAACCCATATTTCCCAAACACATATATTGAGCTTTGAAAAATGATCCATAATGATCCACTATTCCAATGAATATTGGATGGATTGGGTCAGAAGATTCATACTCTATTCATTATTAATGATATTCCATTTCCCTATGGTATCATATATATCAGAATAAACAGATTGTAGGTACTCCTCACAATGCCTCTCGTAGAGATTCCAATATTTTCAGAGAAATATAACTGAAGCTCTTGTCGTAAGAATACATGATAAAACTTTCTCATTAAAGGGAAAACTACTAACTCTTATGTGCGTGAATCACATATTCATGTTCTAGGTCATGGTTAAATAATTATTCTCATCTTTCCAAAGATTCTGAGAGTCGTAGGAAATAGTGTGATCACATTGTATAAGAGAACAATACAAACCTGTACCTGATGTGCCACAGAATACTACACTTCCCTGCTCACACTCAGAAATAGTCAACAATATTGTAGAAGTGTAACACCCCATGAATCCACGGTATGCTTTTCATTGAATAATAAAATAGTGTGGGAGGAACACAACAATGAGTTCAAGCACACCATGACCTATCAAACTAGCCGTTTAGAAAGAGATTAGTAATAGTAATTACCATAGATTGAATTTTCTATATATCTGATAAAATTTTAGAATTTATATTTGGTTTTTCATAGAAATAACCTAAGGAAAACTCAATTTATTAGATAAAAAATGTAGTTTTTCTGCCTTTTAATGGGGAACGGTTTCTAAATACAGTATTTGGAACTTTAATATATTCAATTTCATAAATTGAATTCTTCTTGTGAAAAGGGACATAAAAATTTAGTTTGGATAAATTTTTGGTGTTTTTATGATAAATTTCATATTTTGTTGAATAGTGAAAGATAATAATTTTTGTTTGAAAACAACTATTTTAATCCAAATAATTTATAGTGTAAAATTATACATTAAGAAGGTTTTGAAGTATAATTAGATTGTATTTTTATCATTTAATACAATTTTGGTTATTGTAAGTAATTTCACTTTTAAATCAGACATTAACACATATCAATCTTTTGATAGTTACTACATCTAAAAACCCTTTTTCGGGTTTTAACAATGGGAATTAATTATAAATTATTTAATGAAACTTATATGTTTTGAATTTTGTAAAATGGTGATCATTTTTGAATTCGTAATATCAAAATTATCTTAGGGTGAATTTTTTGTATTATTAAGAAAACATTCAATTTTTTATGAATAGTGAAAAATACTCCATTACTGTCTAAAATCCGTTTTTTAATTTAAATAGTTTATTATTTTAATTTTATTTTAAGTAAGAATATTTAAATTATACATATATTAGTTCAATTTAATTCATTGAAGTCATTTTAAAATAATATTATATATATAAAAATTTATTGAATTTTTAATGACTTTTACCCAGCTTCTTGAAATGTTAACAAATTTCCATAAAACATAATTTTACCGCTTCTATGAATTGAATTTAAAAAATCTGAGAGAAACTATAGAAATCAATATGGAAAATGTGGTTCAATAAGTTGAATTTTTTGGTGAATAATGTCTTTTGACTTTTATTTACCACGGTTGAAAGTAAATAGGGTAATTAAAGGTAAAAATGATGTTATAATTACCCTAACACATGTCATAATTCTATGGTATAAGTGTATTTCGACTAAAAACAACCTTCAAAATAAAATATGATCCATTTGGGAGCACCTGGTTTATATTATGATATTTATTATTATTTTATTTAAAGAAGAGTTAAATGTGTTAAATTCAAATTTTAATAACTAATTTTTTTTAATATAGAGTTATACATAATATAATTATGACTATAAATAATAATTAGAAAGATAAAAATATATCCTACAACATGGTATTTTATTTATAATTTTTAGACACTATATAATTATATTTATTTATGACACAATGATGATGTTGTAATTACCTTATTAATGAAATATTAAAATAATTGATATTATAAATATTAAAATAATTGTAAATTGAGACTTTTAATGAGTTAAAAAAATTATAGGTTGATATTACATATAACTGTTGATTAAATTTAATTATTTTTTATTAAATTAGAATGTTATGAATTTTCCAAAAACCATATACCAAATAATATAAAAAATGACATAAATACGTTTTTAAAACAATTAATATATTATTAACTGATATAATTATCTTACAAATATAAGGTTCGTCCAAAGGACTCATATAATATTATATATTTCACTAAATAACCATTTTTTGTTTTCTTGTCATTTTATAGTATGTTTTTTAACCATATAAAACAATAATACAAGGAGTCATGGTAAATATGAAACTATTTAACCAAGAGTTAAGTCTAAAAGTTAGGGTTAATATGGTAACCTAAACCTATTTTTTGATTGTTTTTCGACCCTTACTAACCTTATCCTCAAAATAAATCATTTTTGTGCCATTATAAATCAAATATTAATTTATAATGAAATAATATTTCAAGGTTTTCTTAATGTGACCCTTGCCTCTCTTATTAAAGGGTGCTTCCCATGCTACCAAAATCATACCTAAAAATCCATTTATCATGTCCAAACCCTACTCAAATATCCTCTAAACTACCCTCACTTCAACTTAGAGGCCTTACATTGACCATAAATCCAACCTATGAATCCGTTTTGTTCAAATTAAAAAGAAGCATACGAAGAAGAGTTAATTATTTCGCCCCCTCTTTCAGTGTTCTTTTCTTCATCCACTTCCTCTTTATTTGTTGTTTCAATTAATAAATAATAACTAAAAAAATTTTAGTTACTGTGATATTATTATAAAAATGGTACAACCATATTCATTATTCTACCCATCCAATAAATGACAAAGTCACCATACATTCATATGTACGGCTTACCGTCTCCACGTCGTAGTGTAGTTTGTTATTCAACACTTATTTTTTTTGATGGGTATAATTATGAGTATAATTGATATAAATAATAAATATAACATGTTAATGATTCTGTATATATGAAATACCATAAAATTTTGTATGATTGCATCATTAATATAATGGTATTGTGGCTTGTGTGTATGTACGAATTACATTCCCCACGAATGTGATGCGATTCATTCCCCATCATTACCATTCCATAATAAATATCATTTTATGATTAAAAAATAATGTTTAAGGACATTATAAAATTCTTGATATGAATCATATACATCCTATCCATAACAAACATGACATATGTAAAAAAAACATATAAACATAATCGAATTATTTAACACCATAAACAATGATACAACTGAAGTATTTTTTAAAAGGAAATATTTAAAGATCATATATGATATCATATTTAGGTATATTGTTCCTGTATAATTTAACAATTATTATTTCACTATTATACTGGAGGTTAACATACCCTCAACTAATTAAAATTTTATGTTAAAGGGTTTTTATTTCACTTTTTATTCCAGTGAGATTCATGCTATATTGCCACTATTTTCTTTTGTGTGGTGTATGTAGTACCAATGATTGTATTATTTTTATAATATACATTGATTTAAGGTTATTTACATCTTTATTATATGATTCTTATTTCAGGGGGTGTATTTTTTGTATTTTACCAAATCGGTAAGGTAATTCCTAATTTCTATTTCCACTAATTGTGTTTTACGCAAAACTCATTGATTATTTTAATCAAAGATTATCTGTGAAATAATTGTTTATTTATTTATGTATTAATTTAAAATCCCCTTTGTGGGGATAAACTTTTGATACACAAAATAAATGCATTGATAAATTCTCAAGTCATATATATGAACATGATAAGAGTAATCTTAACTCAATTTTCGTTCATTTAGATAAACATCCAAGACATTGGTGTTGTTTTTACCAGAATATGTGTGAATGTCCTACTATTGATTTACATTTAATGTCCAATCATATTGAGTGTATCAATATTTTTCACACATAATTATGTTATGGATTTAGCTTTACCTTTAGGATACAATCATAATAATGGATTACATCTCAATATATATTCCACTAAGACCTCTTTGATGTGATGTGCAAATTCACTTTTATATGGTGTACATACTGTACATTGAAATAGAATATCATGAATCTTTTTATTGTCATGATATTATAATGTTTTTATTACCCAATTATTTGTAATCATGCATCTCTCATATTCATAGAAACTCTAACTAAAATATCATTTGAAATGTTTTAATTAATTATCCTTCTAAATTTTTTTCATTAATGTCAATGATTTAAAAATTGTGTTATGGATTTATTTATATGGACATGAAAATTTTAAAATTATTTTTCATTTTAAATGTTTCAATGTGGTATGGCAATCTTTGATTCAAAATACTATTTTTAAATTCATCTTGATAAATAGTGATACTTTTTAATGTTTTCAAGAAAAAAGGATATTTCACTCAAATATTTTATCGGATTATGTTCATCTTTTTCAATATAATTCTTTTTTATTAATTTATTTTGATACAATCTACCATGTGGTATTGAATGAGTTATGTATGACTGTAGATGTGCTGTTTTTATACCATTCATGGTTTGCGGTTAAAATATTGACATTTCCTATGCTAGTTTTAATACAAATGTTTCGATTAGGTTTTAAGGTTTTCATATAAGGAATTCATTGTAATTAGTATGTGACGGGTGGTGCCCTCTATATCTCTTTGATGAATCGGTAGGTCTCCTAAGACAGACTAGTGTCTTGGATGAAGGCCTTAACAAAATTATTATTTTTTAGTCTTGGTACTAGTCCTTGAATACATGGTTATGATGTCTGGAATTATGTTTTCCATCATTATGAAATTAAATATTGATATTACATGTGATTATTCGACTAGTAGAATATCAATATGAATTAGTAAATGACATTATTTGATTTATATTTTCCATATAATGAAGAGTTGTATGTTGAAACGACATGTGTATTAGTCTTATACATTTCCTTAAATATTTATAAATATTTATGATAGTTTCCACTATATTTTTGTTCTTACTGAGCATCTAAGATCACCCCTTTTTGATCATTAATATTTCCCATGATGTGAAGATGTATATTATGACTGACCTACATAAATTGGATAAGGGATATAAGAGTGTTCAAAGGTGACAAAATTTTGTTGTTTTCATTTTATATTGTAAATTAAAACTTATGTATGTATATTGTACTTATAAGGCTTCAAAAACATTCATTCTTCAGAGACCTGATCTATTGCGATCATGCCAATGTTATGTAATAGTGCTCTGAATCTGGATAACTAGGGTCAGGGCATTACAAAAGTCAAAATACATTTCTGAATAATGAATGAACTATGACATTTATCATCCCAATAAATCTTCACTTCCTTCCATGTTAGATAATTTCTAAGAGAAAGTAACTTTGAGAAGTCTTTTACGAACCAACGATAATAAATAGATAAACCCAATAATCTTTGAATCTTGAAATCATTTTGCAGTTACTCTAATGAAATAACTACTTTCACCATCACATGATCAACTAAAATAAAATGTTCTTAGACCATGTGTCTTAATAAAATCACCTCTAGAATCCGAAAATCACATTTTTATTGATTATAATCAAGTAAGTTACTTCTAAACAGTTCTATAATGGATCTTAGATGATTTACATGATCCTACTCATACATTTAGTAAACCATCATGTCATCCACAAAAACCACCATGAAATTGTCATGATAATCCTGGAATATTATTTTAATCAATTCCCTAAAGCATGTAGAATAATTGGTTACACCAAATTGAAGAAAAAAATAATCTTAATAAGAAAACCCTATTTTAGAATACAATATTCAGAATATTAGATTCTTTTATCCTCAACTGTTGATAACAAGATCGATGATCAATATTAATGAACCAATTCATTCTTTGTATATAATAAAGAATATTAAAAATATTTGGAAACAAATAATTATTAATTACAATTACTTGATTGGGTTTTCAGTAATCAAAACAAAGGTGATGATTTATATAATATTTCAATTAAAATATAACTTGCGTCACCCATGCTGACACACATAGGTGTATCAAGCCTCTCACTAATAGATAATCCAACTGAGTTTCATCTTTTTCATTTCAACTAGTTCTATATGGTATGATGGAATAGAAAATGGTTGAGTAATGTAGTTCCCCAAAGCTTGACATATATGGACATTACATTACTTTTACGGAATACATAATACATAACAAAAACCCACACTCAAGGATCGTAATAGTTTAGTTTCTTTGGAATCATGGAAAATAATCTTCTATTCATGGTGAAAGATCTTCAACATATCCCATAAAGATAATACCCTTTTGTTTCCTTACAAAAAAGATTTCTTTATATCCTAGGGAAAAGAAAGCTTATAAAGGGTGAGCTCAAATGCTCAGTAAGGGTAAACATAGAGAATATAAAACAATCTGCAAACATTTGAATGCAAACAACATGAACATAAGATCTAAACACCATAATCTTCTGCAAATACATAAATCATGGAAGTACATAGGGAGTATATCATAAAAAACATCAATCATGATAAAATAGAATGGGAATAAATACATGTAATTGTTTCAAACCATTAATCACATGATATGATTTTCATGGTAGCCAATGCATTGATGCCAAGACCATTGTAATGGACAAAGTCCTTTACTGAATCGAGATCACTCCTTATTTCAGTCCTGTAACACTGAACCAAATTAACATACCGTTCTAGCTATGTCTATCTCATGAGATATAAATCTTTACCCAATTTATCGGAGGGAGATATAGGTCCCATAGATATCATATTGAAATCATTCTTATGTGTTCCACAAAACAATCATAAATCATTCATCATAACCCAAAGAATAAACTGGGTTTCATAAAAATCATTCCACCATAACATAATCCATATAAAACAAATGGATATCATTTCATCACAAGAAAAGTGAAACCACGTAAATCATAGATATATTATACTTGAAACATACACATATTAAATAATGTCTTCTTATATGGAAAATGGGTTTGATAAATCACTTGAAAATAATTCTTGAGGAAAATATCCATTCTTTTTAAAAATCATTTTATTTTCAAAAAATGCCCCACAATTTTTAAAGAAAATTATTTTTTTGAAGATAGCCAGAAATATTGTAGAGTAATCTTCATGAAAATAAGGCGTTATAAAAACGTAAAACTCTTTTCATGCCGTATAAGTTAAAAAAACATTATCCTCGTACTTTTGTTGGGAAATTCAAAAAGTTTCCCGTATGGTAAACAAATGTAAGATTAATTACATAACATGTGGTAAAATTAAAAAATGGGTAAAAGGGACTTTAAACATACATGATGTTTTTTTAGAAAACATGGGCATGGATTATAACAATAACCGCTGTAAATACTTACGAATAAACAATATCAGATAAAAATGAGGTTGGAAAAGTTATCTTTTACCTTAGGTCTGATATGCTTTATACATATCTGAACCTCCTGTATAATGATTTAAATAATTTCATTTACTTATTACAGAATCATATTCACTATTATTATTTCATATATGGTTTACTTATGACTTTATATTACCCATTCTTTTGTAAATTCCATGTTAAGGCAGCGTTTTGGGTAAAATATTTTAATTTATCATCCGTGTTTTTACTTGTGATAATTAATATGATTAATTAGATCATTATTACATAATTAAATAATACAAAAAAATATTTATATATAATATATATTCATAATATACATATATATAATAGATCGATAAATGGAAAGAAATACACTGTTCCTGGAGACGGTAGGTCGTACGTACGCATTTACATTGTTTTCGTTTCCTTATTGAATTGAATGGAATTAAGTAGATCACATACATATATATATATATACATAAATCCAGTAGCATTAATATGTAATATATTTCATGATTAATTATTAAATATACTTTATAATAATTCTTGAATTGTTAACATGGAAAATAAATCTCATCACGTCGTGGAGACGGTAATCCGTACGTACGCACGAGCGATGATATCATTCCCATATTTATTGAATGGAATTGTAGTGGATGATATAATATCATAAAATCATTATGATTTTATAATAACCATATATAGTAATTCTTCACACCATTATACCCATCCAAGTAAGGTGGTGGTGGAAAAACAGATTACACCACAGCGTGAAGACGGTATTCCGTACGTACGCACGCGCAGTGATTTCGTTTTCCTTAGGATGGATAGAAGGTGAAATAGGGTTGTTTCATAATTATAATAACATATAAGTATATAATTAATACTGATGTTATTACTTTATTATGAAATAACTAAAGAAGAAGATGTTGGAGAAGAACGAAACATGAAAGAATCGGTAGAAGAGATTACCTCTTCCTCGACAAACCTCCTTTAAGCTTCTTCTTAGGGCACTATAGATTGTATTTTAAGAAGACCAGAACCTCTATTATCTAACTAGGGAGTTTGATAAGATTAATTGGTAGGGGTTGGCCGAGCTTCAAGGATAAAAAAGGTGTGAAGAGAAGAGGAAAGGGGAGTTCTTTTATAAGTGAGGCGAGGGGCACTTTAGGAAAAACTTAAAATATTATTTTATTATAAATTCATATTCAGTTATTAATATATCCAAATTGATTTATTTATAAGCTAAGGTGGGGATGGGTCTAAATACTCTCATAAAATAGGTTTTAGACATGTTTAGGTTACTATTTTATCCCTATCATTTAGATTTAACTCTAAGTTAAATAATTTAACTTTTACCGTGTCTTTTTGTTTTCTGACTCTATGTGGTTAATAAACATACTATAACAGGACAAAAGAACCCCAAGTGGTTAATTATTAATATTAATATCTTTATCTGAGTCATTTTCCTGGACTATAGATTTTTATGAATCAAATAACAATTAATAATATAATATTTGTTTTAAAAACTAATAGTGTCAATTTTTACAATATTTGGTAATTGATTTTTTTGAAAATCATAACATCCTGATTAGTTAGAAAAAAGTTAATTAAATAAATAATAACATGTCATATTAAATTATAAAATTAGTTGAATTCATAAAAAGGCTAAAATTACATTTATTTGGGTATTTATAACATCAATTATGTTAATATTCCATTAATGAGTTAATTACTGCATCATCATTGTGTCATAAATAAATTAAATTATTTAATATCTAAAGTTTATAAATAAAATACCATTATGTTATAAATCTTTTTATATTTCTAATGAATATTTATAGTCGAATTTATCTTATTTAAAACCCTATATTAAAGATGTTTTAGTTATTAAACTTTGATTTTAACTATTTTAATTATTCTTGAAATAAAATAATAATAAATTTCCTAATCTAATCCAAGTGGACGTAAAGGGTAATAATTTTTCCCTAAGGTTTTTTTTGGTCGAATTAAACTTATCCAATAGAATTAGGACATTTGTTAGGGTAATAATAATATCATTTTCCCCTTAATTACCCTATTTACTTTTAACCGTGTTAAATAAAAGTAAAAATTTACTATTCACCAAAAATTATTTTCATTTAATTGAAAAACATTTTACTTACTTATATCAACTGTGTCTCTCAGATTTTTGAAATTCCACTCACAGAAGTGGTAAAATTAAGTTTTATGTAAATTTTCAAATTCTCCTAGGAGGTGGGTAAAAGACGGTCAAAAGTTCAATAAAATTTTTATATATCTAAAATTATTATAAAATGACTCCAATTAATTACATTGAACTTATATAGGTATTATGTATCTATTTTGACCTAAAACAAATTTAAATAAAATAAATAATTATTTAAATAAAAATATTGTTTTTAAATAGTAACTCAGTGTTTTCACTATTCATAAAAAATTGAAAGTATTCAGAAAAATGCCAAAAATTTACCCTATAATAATTTCGATATTCCAAATCCAAAAATGAAGTCTGTTTTGAAAAATAAAAATTTAAAAAATGGGTATTTCTATTTATAATGACTAGTTCATAATAATATTATAATAATATCTTGTTTAGTGAAACATGGTATTGCGTACTACACACGCTATCGAGGAAGGCCGTGATGAGTGTAATGCAAGCCAAGTCAGGGCTGCGTGTAGTGCAAGCTCCCTTTGGTGTTTCGTATATCATAATCAGAACTTATTTCATTTATATATTAAACAAAATCTATACCTAATGTCGTGTAGAATAATTCCCACAAAACGAACTTGAAATTGTGTATAACACAAGCCATGAATAGTGTTGCATATACTGCAAGCTAATACGGTGTTGAGTATAACACAAGCTAAATTTGGTGTAGTGTACAACACAAGACATCAACATAATTAAAAATAATATTTCTCATAAAATCTCGGGCTATTACATTCTACCCCCCCTTAAAATGAATTTCGCCATTGAAATTATTCGGGGTTATAAATGGTTTACTACTCAAAAGTTTCTTTCATAGAAACCCACATTGTAATAAGAAATACCAAAACATATCTTTAAAAACTAAAGTATCAAACTTAATGGTTACCCAAATTAAATAATCACTAGGATTCCACATAGGAGAACATAGGTGAAAATGTGGATATGGAAGAAAAATATAACTGTCATGTTCTAATGGAGAGTGATAGTGAACATGGTTTTGAAAAATCCAATAATCACAAATCCATAAATTTGTGATGGTCTATGGTACCATCTTATTCATTAGATATAAGGGCACTAGGACAACATTTTTGGTTTTCAAGATCATTTCGTTAATGTATTCGAATTAGAATAATAACTTACTTTATTTCGTTATAATCACACCGTTGTTCGTGCCTTGAACAATTTCTACTCGATCTCTTAAAGAAATGAAGATTAATTTTTCATTTCTGAAGTGTTAGCATATCATGTGACAGAATGTTGGGTCATTCCATATGTCTCAAACAAAAGTTTAGAAAATGTTTTCAAATATACATAAGTCCATATATGGCAATATTAAACCTATATGGTTCCAAAAATGGATTTATACTTCATCTATCATACCTCTTAATAAAATAAAACTAGTTTCTACTAACCATGGAATTCTTGTAGGCCAGTGGTAGGTGATAAAGGCCTGTCGCACTTCAGTTGTGGGTTCTATTTCCACCGCCATGTTTGACGTGGCAGGTTTTCGGCCGTCCTACAGGTTTGCCTTTTTCCAAATCTACATTATAATATCAAAAAAAGTCCTAGACTTAAAAAATACTGACTAATGTACTGCATAATCAATTCCAATATTTATGCTTATCCAAAATACTTCTGATCAAGATCATAGTATAAAGAAAACAATCACTAGAAATGTCCTCTTTTAAGAATGTGACTACGATCATTTATCCCCCATATATCATATGATATATCTTGTTGTGAATACCTTAATAATGTATTCTCTTGAAAAATGAATACCCATTGAACCTTAGTGAAAACATGAATTCTGTCAAATGTTAACTCTTTCCACATACAAAAATCACAATACTTTTATATAATCAATCCATAATATGACTTAGTGCTTATATCAGTCAAGATCTCATGAATACTATCAAACATCTCATTATCTTCTTATCCCTTCATTATGCACATATCATCTATTTTACAAAAATATTTGAATAAACTTTCATGGTTTCTGGTACCATTCATCATATACTTTCAAATACTCAAGGAAAGACAACAATGTAACAATCCTAATATTTTTCTTTATTCCATAGTACCATACATTATTCATGATAAACAAACAATCATTCCACTACCTTCATAAACCACTGACTAAGCCTCATAATTTCGTTCATCTCATATATCATTTGTAGTCTCTTGATCATCAATAACATAAATACTACCTATATGACCATGCTGATTCTCTTCATGAAATTTTCCCTTAGAGAATTGGTTTGCATAATTCCCACACATTCCACATTTAAAATATTTAATCATTGTTGATGTCATAGAAATACCATTATCCTTGTTCATGGTGTTAACTGAACCTCTTCCTTTATACTTACTTGATTTGAGTCCTTCTTTTCCACTCCCAAAGCATCTTCCAGTTCCTTTGAATCAATCTCCTGGATTCCTCTTCCCACATGATTAACATAAGGGAAATTGAACTTTATTTCCTCTATGATCATCATGAAACTCTATCTTTCTCTTATTAGTTGAGTCAGGAAACTTACCAAAGTTGATATTATTGATCATATTCTGAGATTTCTGATTAGGCATGATAACTATGTTTGGACTTCCAAATCCTGTTTCATTTGGTTTCTCATGAAGAATTTCATTCCATTGTCGATCATATCCTCCATTATCATGCATCTTCATATTTCCATCCATTTTCTAAAACCCAAAATGAATAGTGTGAGAGGCCTAAATCATAATCAAGGTGGAGTAACGTCAATATCAAACATATTAGGTTTAATTCTAATATCGTTACTATAATTCGAGGACTATAACCTATACTAATATGTAACCTTAGGGACATCCCTAGACATACCTTAGAAATATCTCTAGGGATCTCACTAAAGTTCTCGCATCCTAGTTTCCAAAGGTTGAATAAACCTTTCTTCTGATACCAAATGTAGAGACCCAAAGCTTGACGTATATGGACATTAAATTACATTTTCTGAATACTTAATACATAACAAAAACCAACACTCAAGGATCATAATAGTTTAGTCTCTTTGATATCTTGGAACATAATCTTCTAATCATGGTGGGAGATCTTCAAACATATCACATAAAAATCAACCCCTTTTGTTTTCTTACCTAAAACCTTTCTTTATATTCTGGGGAAAAGAAAACATATAAAGGGTGAGCTCAAATGCTTAGTAATGGTAAACATAGAGAACATAAAACAATCCATAATCATTTGAATGTAAAAACATGAACATAAGATCTAAAAATCAAAATCTTGTGAAAATACCTAAATCATGGAAGTACGTAAAGCGTATATCACAAAGGAACATCAATCATGATAAAATAGCATGAGAATAAAACATGTGATTATGGAAATCCATTAATCACATGATATGGTTTCCATGGATGCCAAGGCATTGTTTCCAATACCATCTTGGTGGACAAAGTCCCTTTCTGAATCGAGTTCACTCCTCATTTCAAGCATGTAACACTGAACCAGATTAACTTACCATTTCAGACAAGTCTATCTCATGAGATATACATCTTTACCCAATTCATTGGAGGGAGACATAGGTCCCACCCATCTCATATTGAAATCATTCTTACTTGTTCTACAAAACAATCATAAATCATTCATCATAACCCATAGAATAAATTGGGTTTCAAAAACATCATTCCATAATAACATAATCCATATAAAACAAATGTATATCATTTCATCATAAGAAAATTGAAACCATGTAAATCATTGAGATATTATACTTTAAAAATACACATATTAAATAATGTCATCATATATGGAAAATGGTTTTGGTAAAACACTTGAAAGGAATTCTTGAGGAAAATATCCATTCTTTTTAAAAATAATTTTCTTTTCAAAAAATGCCACACAATTTTAAAAGAAAAATATTTTTTTGAAAATAGAAATGAAATATTGTAGAGTAATCTCCATGAATATAATGCGTTATAAAAACGTAAATATGTGTTCATGTCGTATAAGTTAAAATACCGTTATCCTCGTACATTTGTCGGAAAAGTGAAGAAGATACTTGTGTGGTAAAAAAAGTTTGATTCCATTCATAACATGTGGTAAAATTAAAAAATGGGTAAAAAGGACATTAAACATACATGAATTTTTTTTAGAAAACATGGGCATGGTTGATAAAAATAACCCATGTAAATACATACGAATAAACAATCTCTGATAAAAACGAGACTGGAAACGTTATCCCTTACCTTAGGTCCGATATGATTTGTACGTATCCGAAACTCCTATATAACGATTTAAATAATGTAATTTACTTATTACAGAATCATATTCACTATTGTTATATCATATATATTTCACTTATGACTTTATATTACCCGTTCTATTGAAAATTCCATGTTAAAGCAGCGTTTTGGGTAAAATATTTTCATTTATCGTCTGTGTTTGGACTAGTGATAATTAATATGATTAATTAGATCATGATTAATTAATTAAATAATATAAAAGATGACTTATATATAATATATATTCTGAATATAAGTATATATAATAGATCGATAAATGGAATGAAATGCACCGTTCATGGAGACGGTAGGTCGTACGTACGCATGAACGTTGTTTTCGTTTCCTTATTGCATTGAATGGAATTTAGTAGATCAAATACACATATATATACATAAATCCAGGAGCATTATTATGTCATATATTTTATGATTACTTATTATATATACTTTATAATAATTCTTGAATTGTTAACATGGAAAATGAATCTCATCGCGTCATGGAGACGGTAATCCGTACGTACGCACGAGTGATGATATCATTCCCCTATTTATTGAATGGAATTGGAGTGGATGATATTATATCATAGAATCAGTGTGATGTTATAAAAACCATATATATTAATTCTTCATACCATTATATCCATCCAAGTAAGGTGGTGGTGGAAAAACAGATGACACCACGGCGTGGAGACGATATTCTGTACGTACGCACCCACGATGATTTCGATTTCTGTAGGATGGATAGAAGGTGAAATATGGTTTTTTCATATTTATAATAACATATCAGTATATAATTAATACTTATGTTATTACTTTATAATGTAACAACTAAATAAGAATAAGTTGAAGAAGAATGAAACATGAAAGAATTGGTAGAAGAGATTACCTCTTCTTCAATGCACCTCCTTTAATCTTCTACATAGGGAACTATAGTTGGTATTTTAAGAAGACCAGAACTTTTATTATGTTACTAGGGAGGTTGAGAAGTAGAATTGGCAGGGGTTGACTGAGCTTAAAGGCTCAAAAGGGTGTGAAGAGAAGAGGGAAGGTTTGTCCTTTTATAAGGGAGGAGAGGGGCACTTTAGAAAAAACTAAAAATATTATTTTATTATAAAGTCATATTCAGTTTTTAATAGCTCCAAATTGATTTATTTAGAATCTAAGGTGGGGATGGGTAGAAATCCTCTCAAAAAATAGGTTTTAGAAAAGTTTATGTTACTATTTTATCCTTATCATTTAGATTTAACTCTAAGTTAAATAATTTAACTTTTACAGTGTCTTTTTGTTTTCTTACTCTATATGGTTAATAAACTTACTATAACAAGCCAAAATAACCCCAGGTGGTTCATTATTAACGTATATATCCTTATCTGAGTAATTTTTCTGAGCCATAGATTTTTTAGAATAAAATAAAAATTAATAATATAATATTTTTTAAAAAAACTATTTTATGTCAATTTTGACACTATTTGGTAATTGATTTTTGTGAAAATAATAACAACCTGATCCATTCAAAAAAATTTAATTAAATAAATAATAAGATTTAATATTAACTTATAAAATTACTGGAATTCATAAAAAGTCTAAAATTACATTTATTTGAGTATTTATAACATCAATTATGTTAATATTCCATTAATAAGGTAATTACAACATCATCATTGTGTCATAAGTAAAATATATTATTTAATGTCTAAAAATTATAAATAAAATACCATTATGTTTTAAATCTTTTTATATTTCTAATTAATATTTATAATCTAATTTATCTTATGTAAAACCCTATATTAAAAATGTTTTAGTTATTAAACATTGATTTTAACTATTTTAATTATTCTTTAAATAAAATAATAATAAATGTCCTAATCTAATCCAAGTGGACCTAAAGGGTAATAATTTATTCCTAAGGTTGTTTTTGGTCTAATGAAAAATCTCCAATAGAATTAGGACATGTGTTAGGGTAATAATAATATCATTTTTACCCATATTACCCTATTTACTTTTAACCGTGGTAAATAAAAGTAAAAAGTTACTATTCACCAAAAATTATTTTTATCTCTTTGAACCAAATTTTACTTACTGATATCAACCGTTTCTCTCAGATTTTTGAAATTCCACTCACAGAAGTGGTAAAATTATGTTTTATGTAAATTTGCACATTCTCATAGGAGGTGGGTAAAAGACGGTCAATAGTTCAATAATATTTTTATATATCTAAAATTATCATAAAATTACTCCAATGAATTAAATTGAACATATATTGGTATTATGTATCTATTTGACCTAAAATAAATTTAAATAAAATAGATAATTATTTAAATAAAAATTCAGTTTTTAAACAGTAACTTATTGTTTTCACTATTAATCAAAAATTGAAAGTGTTTAGAAAAATACAAAAAATTCACCCTAGGAAAATTTCGATATTCCGAATCCAAAAATGAAGTGCATTTTGAGAAATAAAATTTCAAAAAGTGGTTATTACTATTCATAACAGCTAGTTCATAATAATATTATAATAATATATCGTTTAGTGAAACTCAGTATTACGTACTACGCATGATATCGAGGAAGGTCGTGATTGCGTGTAATGCAAGAAAAGTCAAGGTTGTGTGTAGTGCAAGCACCATTTGGTGTTGCGTATATCATAAAAAAACATATTTCATTTATACATTAAAAAAAATCTATACCTAATGTCGCGTAGAATAATTCCCACAAAATGAACTTGAAATTGTGTATAACACAAGCAAAGAATAGTGTTGCGTATACTGCAAACTAATTCGGTGCCGCGTATAGCACAAGATAATTTTGGTGTAGCATAGAACACACGACATCAAAGTTATTAAAAATAATATTTCTCATAAAATCTCAGGCTGTTACAAGTCAAATACACAATATTAATAGAAAAATCTACATCTAGAACTGGGAAACAATTGGAGAAGGGAGATGGAAAAACATCTAGAACTCATCAACAACTGGAGGGAGATCACCACTCATGTATTGCCACTATAGATAAAAATAAAACACTAATATTAACTTCCCCAATTTGGGATAAAACGGTATTATTCTTCTATATATTGTGTCTCATTCTCACTGAATGATACAACACAACCCATTATGCTTTGTAAAGGTAACCCATCGAAGAAAACAATTAATTTGGGATTTACTAAAAATGAGCATATCCATCCCGAATATGAAATAAAGAGGATTCATATTAAGATGTTTAAAATCCTTGATAAGCATGATATCTAATAATAAGAAAATAGAGGAATGATAATGAAGACCCAACTCCCTCTTCTTTCTAAGCAGTGTAGTAATATCAATCACATAAGATAAAAGATCTAAATGGAGATTTGGTTGATTCTAAATATTATTTGATATAAATGGTTGGGATTCACTAATATCAAAAAAATAATTAACTAAAAATGAAGCTATATCAATGGTACCACCAATAGTTGCTGGACTCGTATCTTCATCCCATAGAGACTCCTTCATTTTGTTACGAAGCTTCATTCCAGATGCCTATGGTCACAACCCAATTTTATATTAAATAATTGAATTCACCAAACTAATTATTGGATAAAATGATCACATGCTTCTAAATGGGGTAGAAATGATATAAAATAACTTCTCCAACTGTCTTAAACATCCATACAAGCTCCATATCATAGCTTCCAAAGTAAAAAACTAGTTTTGAATGAATAGTATTTCCACACTGAAAGAAAGTAAAATGGTCAATTCCAAGAACTTCTGGAGTTATATATGGATGTTGCTATCGATATCCCCCATGAGACTCATCATTATTTCTCTTACCTTTATGGGAAATTTTATAACATTCTGTGGGTGAAAAAGAAACTCTTATCAACCTTGGATTACATGAATGATTATTTCCCACCATAAATTCACTATCTTTAACATTGCATAAGAATAGAGAAAAAATAATAAAATTTTACACTAAATATTAGATCATTTTATAAACTCAAACCATCAGCTCATAATTTTATTTTTTCTATACAATATCGGGTGAAAACTACACAATCAATGTGAATTGTTTCCCATGTTCATTAATAGTCCACTATGCCTACTTGAATTTTAAAAACTCTATATCGAAACTCGAACAATAAAATCTTGATAGAACATGTAAGTGAATACTTATTTAAATCCTTCCAATCTAAACCCTCATGATTCATCACCATAACAATGGTATCCCGCCATCTCCTACATGGTCTATCCAGCTTGAAGATGGAACATTTAATATTGGTTGAATTAGGTATCAAGAAGAAGTAAAACAAAAGATCAATCCTTCTCAACTAATCCTCATAATATTGAGGATTGTTTGAGATTTGGATCACTGGTTGATTTTGGAGAGATAACTCTTAGTAATGACTCAATAATGCATCCATCTGGGGTTCCACAGCTTGAGCCTAAATGATAATGGGTACATCTTCCTTTCCCAGAGGTTAGACATCATGAATAATCACCTCAACTGGATTCAATTCCATGAGAGGATTATTAACCATGGTTCATTAGTATATTCATCCTAGATCTTATTCCCACATATTACGAGAATTATGATGCTACAATATGTTAACAAACAACATTTAAGACATAATAAGATTACTCAAAACAACAACTTAAAAATAGAAACATGGGAATTAATCCCATAAAATATATTAAAATGATTTATATCTCTACCCATTTAAATAATAAGAAGGTAAATACTATTTGAAATCCTTTGTTCTCCTTCCCAAAATTCCCCAAGGTGGATTAAGGCCTATTATGATTAATGTTTAGAACTCACTCATAACTAAATCTTATATCCTAATAATATTTCTCAACTAAAAACTGACATTAATGAAAAATTCATAACCTATATTTGATACCAATTATTCATGAACCATCTTGAATGCCCTGTGAATCTGATAGGCATGTTGACATTGAGAAATCCAGAAGACAATTCCAAATCCAAATAGAATGTAAACTAACACATGGAATCATACAAAGAAAAATTGATTAAATGTATTACCATATAATTAGGGGAAGAAAAAGTAATATATATGTATTGTTAGAGAAAGATACCAAATGAGACATTATCAAAAGAAAAATATAGAAAACCCCATTCCTAATAGATGCAGCACTCCACACCCAAAGAATCAACAACAAAAATAACCTCCATGTGGCATTTTATCCTTTCTCGATACTAGTTTAACGAAATCTATAAATTTTTTCAGAAATGGTTGGGTGTGAGATAAATCCCCCTATGGTCTCACTATGTATACCATTATAAGATTCCATAAATAATAAACATGATATTATATTCAATTTTCAAGAAAATAGGCATAGTATTATATTTTCATATTTAAACCAAAAAATGATTTTTAATTTAAAAAAAGAAACATTTCAAACAATGGATTGGATAAAACATTATATAAAATAGTTTATATAAATAACAAGGTATGAGTATAGGTGATTAAAAATAAATGGAACATATATATATATATATACATCATTTAATAATTATAAGAAACATTCTCATATTACACGAGGTATGATATTTTAAATATTTGAGATCATCACACAACTCATATTAGTGCTCACAACAAAATGTGTGCACACATCTCTTAGACCCTAGACAAAGAGAACTCATCAACATCCCATCAGGGATATGATCAGATAAACTTGGGGTTTATTAGAGTTGTAATGTGTCAATCCATTTCTAGGGAAATACCATCCTAGAATAATTATCCAAAATAACCCACTAACCACTCAGGCTTGCATGTGGTCAATCAATCAATAAAAAATTCAAAAATTATTTTGAAACAGTTTAGAATACATTTTCTCCATTTCCAGTTTCAATATTCCAATTACACATTAAAAATGAAAATATGGGTTTTTAATGAATTTATTTATATTTCAACATATCAATGAACATATGTTCGTATTAATTCAATTTCATCATTTTCTCAAAATTAAATTCCATAATTAAATTTCCAAATTTCTTTAAAATTCAAATCATTCACCAATTTACAATTCCACTAGAGGTTTTAGGGGGGGTCCCCAAAAACCATTTTCAATATGATCTAAAATTAAAATTCACAATTAATTATGTTTTTATAGTTTAATTGAATGAAATCAAAATCAATAAAAAAATTCACGGGTTTTTTAAATTATAAATATCTACAGAACCACCTACTTTTTTCATGAGATCACAACACCCACAATAGGACATGCCAATAAGGAAAAAAGGAGCATGAGATCTTGGATCTCAATCTTGCATCATCATTCAACAATACAAGATATAGATATGTTAGTCTAAAGATGATATATCAAATTCAAAATTATAAAATATTTATAATTGGATGATATCGATGTCCTCTTACCAGGATAGATACACCCCAACAAAAAAACAAAAAATCCCAAAAGAGATTATCTAGAGGGATTTTATATAATATAAATCAACTAGTAGTGGATATAGGTCTAGTAAAAGTAGCTGTAAAATGTAATAAGAGGAATTAAGTGAAAATTATTAGTTTAAAATGCTCAGTTGGGATTTTACACAATCTGTAAACCAATTACAAGTCTTGTAATTTTCAACTCCCATATAAGCCGAAAATCCCACTTCCTTTTTATTAAAAATACATTTTTAAATGATTATATAGCGTAAAAAATATACATAACATGTATCTTTTCATGTTTCCTATATATTTCATGAAATATATCTAGAGACGATTACATGGTGTTCAACACTATTACACGATTTGTAAGTCCTTAAGAGAGTGAAAACAACTATAGTTTTTATGATTAGAATCCTAAAAAAACCACTGAATTCACCATTAAATGTACCTTATAAGAGTTTTCATGTCCTCATTCAACCATGGAAAGAGGAATTCCAGAATAATGGTTTACAACATAAAAAGTAGAAATGTAATTGGGTGTTACAACATTTCACCAATTTTATTTTATGTGGTGTATATATATTGCCTTTTTCCAATGATATATTAGGAAATTACTTTAATAATTACATTTAAATATCAATTTTAATTCATTTTTTTAGATATTTTTATTGAATATATAGCCATTTTGTATGTGGGGTTTATACCTTAATTTTTATTCATTGGGTCCAATGATTTATCCAAAACCTATTTTATTTTGTTTGTGGTGCATAATGTTAAATGGATTAATTTTTACATTACTACTCATGAAATTTATTGGGTATAATGGTATTGATTTTTATCCCTCCGTATCATTATTTTGATCCATGAATCATGAAAATCATTGTAAATGTTTTTTTTCATGGTGGAAAAGCCATCCATTGTTTTTATAATGTAAATTTTGGTAATTTCATAGAAGATACACACATATCTCCATAAAATCAAGAGGATAATGCTATTTAATAGATTCAACTTAGGTTAGTCTCCTTGATATGTTTTTTTAGAATTGGAACAACCGTCACACAGATGTACAATGTGTGCACATATGATTTCACACATTGCAAGACACTTCAATAGGACATGCTTAAAAATAATCCCTTTATCTTTATGAACTATAATATATAAATTTTTCAATTATTTAATTAGTATAAAGCCCATTAAATCTATTTAATCAAATTACTACCTACCTTGGATAACCCAACAAATTTAAATTACCCTCAACATTATATTTATTTGTTAAGGTCAATTCATGTGTTGTTGGAGATAAAACATTTCATTTTAGTAAATTATAGCATATTATCCTAGAGAAGCACAATATTATGTTTCATGGGGATGTATTTCTAATATACCATGTAATTTTTATATAAAACATTTTCATATATTAATCAGTTATATTTTATAGAGTTATATTAGTTATAATAATATTACATAATGTTTTGGGAAAAGGATTAATTTTATTTCTATCCAATATTGATATTCATTACATTCTTTTATTCATAATATTGATTTCTAAATTATAGAATTTTAATTTGAAAAAATTAACTTTTTCTATGAATTTATAAACTCAAAATTATCTTAATATGAGTTTTGGAGAATAATCTGAGAAGAATATTATTTTCAATGAATTGTGTAAAATGTTGATTTTTATTAAAATCCATATTTTTATTTAAAGTACATAAAAAGATAAATTCAATTTTGATATAGTTTTAAAATCTCTCTTGAAAATTTTAATTTATAATTACACTATTATGGATTTTAAGTTTATTTTTATAATTGAATTTTGTATAAAACATTTTATATTTTAAAAGAAAATTTTTATAAAAAAAACTTTTTCATTGAATTTCGAAATTTCATTATAAATTTAATTTAGACACTAGTTTGTATTGATTCTAGAAGAATAGATTTAATAATTAATATCAATTTGTCCATATTTTTTTCAATATTTTTCTTTTATTTTTGGTAAATATGAATAGTAACATTAGAAATTTTTTATACCATAGTAAGGGGTAAACACATGTAATTAAGGATAAAAAATATGAGAAGGATAATAAAATGAAAAAAACAAGACATAATTCTATTTAATGAGTAAATATAATCTGTACAAATCCAAGATTCAGTTATATATTTTTTTGACCATTTGGTCGAGATTATAATCCATAGAAAATTTTATTTAAATTAAAGTAAAAGTTTTCACACTCTTGTTTTTAATAACTACAATATTTTTAGTATAGACATAATATGGGGATACATTTGGTTATAAATTTTAATTATAAAGGAAAATTATTTGTCTAAATATTGGTAACTTACTTTTTTTACGTGTATAAATAAGTACCTTAAATAATTACACAACCATGATTTAGTATATTTAATTAATGGAAAAAACAATTAAATGATATTAAAATATTAAAAATATTATATTTTTAGATAATGTGTGTAATACATGAATTTTATCGATGCACATGACATGTTATGGATGTATTAAAATAACTTTCTATAATTTTATTTATTTTATTCATGTTATTAAAACAAAAGTATTTAGTTCTTATAAAAAATATTTATGATAATTTAAAACAAATAATATTTTTTAAATGATATTGAATTCCTAATGATATTTATTTAATAATAACATCATATGGTTTATAATATCATATTGGGTCCATTTATTGAATTTTTAGCTATTTATAATAATTATGATGACCCCCAAAGAGCAAATATCCTTTTAGTAATGGTAACTGTGAAAGGGGTTATTGGGGGTTAAAATGAAAAGATAAGTTTAAAAACAGTTTAAAAAATGTCTAAATTTTATTAAATTAGCATATATATACTAATAATTATTCTATGATTATAAATTAATCTGTTTGGATATATTTATAAGTGAAACATTATTTATAATAAATTATTATTTTGAGTAAATCCATGAGTACCAATCTCATATCTTATAAAAGGGCATCACTTCTAATTTTATCAATTCATAAAACCAATTAGGACCACCCAATAACAACCCAATTACCTTATGAGATTATCTACTGTCATTGTAGAGGTTTTTTAGGAAAATAATAACCTTAAAGTGTATAAGGTGTTAACAAATGTGTCTTTCCACGTATGATGTATATTTTATAATTGGATATTTTAGTTATTTAATTCTTCCACCACTGTAAAGTTTTCCATAAAAATATTATATAATAAAACCAATTTATTTCATCTTCATATGTGTTATTATGAAAATGTTATATGCAATATCAATATACTCTTCCATAAAATATGAAATGAAACCATCACTTGTCTGTAAGACGTATTATTGTCTCACTAATTGATGTAATTCGTTTTCCATCACAATATCTCATGGATATTTACAATGATAGAATTAATATATATATATATATATATTATTCATTAAATATTTATCATTATTAAATGTTGATATATCATTTTATTTCTTACCATTACATTCATTGAAATATTACAATGTCATTCATCTGTACATGTAAACTACCACAACAACAAAGTGATGTGATTCTTTTTCCATCACATCATCCCATATATAATTGATAAAATTATAATTAAAATAATAAAATTATATTTATGATATAATGATAAATTTTTAATGATATATTTATTTTTACCTTTTTTGCATTATTGTCACTGGAAAATGGAAATGTTACTCATGTGAACGTACGACATACGATTTCCCGGATTTTAATGTAGTTACTTTTTTTACAACCATCATTAATGGTTTTTTAAAGTATAATTGATGTATAAAATGATAATTATGTCCTCATTATTATTCATCAGATATTTAAATAATGACATATTTTATGATAGTCAAGCTACATAAGTCACTTTTGACATATATGATGAATATCAGAAAAAAATATGACATTAATTAAATTTATTATGTAATTTTATATAATATAGAAATAAATGATATAAAAGGAATAATAAACATGAGAAAAGAACTTATGAATGTAAATAATTGACATAATTTTATTTTTAAAAAATAAATGACATACATGACAACTCAAACTCAATTTAAGGTACATCATCACAATCTCCTTTTATTGATGCATATTTTGATGTTCCAACCCTATAATATTTTTGAGGTATATATACAACTTATTTGAAAAATTATATCATTAATTAATCTACATTAAAAATATTTAAATTTTTTAATGTTTTTATTTTATTTTTTTAGATTAATTTTTTTTCCAAAGTGTTAAGAGACTTTATTTTGTAAGATACTTATTAAAAGTTCATATGTCTACACTTTTTACATAATTACAAAGGAATTTTTTTTACATGAATTAAATGAATAGAATTTTCCACCTACATGAGACCACAATTATTTGACGTTTCTTTTGTAATATTTCACGGTTCTTTTTATAGAATATAGTATCCTAATAATATATGTTGATTTTAGATTTTAATAAATGGTTTTCTTTAACCATATTTCAATGTTTTTCACACAAAAAATTTTCTATGGAATGTTTAAAATTATTTACAAATGAATAAGTAATGTTATATTTTTACATGTATGACAATAATGTATTTTCACATCATTATAATCATTTATTGAGGATTAGATTCCCTTAAATGATTTTACGTTTAAAAAAACCACTCTTTCTATTTTTTTGGTTATTTTTGTGTTGGGATGTTGGTTTAAACTAAATGGCCATTTCAATAACATAAAGTGTCTTTATATAGGATAAAAGGTGTTTTAAATGGGTTTTATAATGAAGATGTGTAGTCATGAAATTGTTTACTCCTGATAAAGTACATTATAATTATATGAAAAAGAGGTGTTCTCAATACAACATAGATGTTGGGCTGAGCCCCATTATATCCAATAGATAAGACTTGTATATATTATACCAAGGTTTGAGCCCCATTATAGCCAATGAGTGAGATATATATAGCTTATGTGAAGGGTTGATCCCCAATATAGTTTAGGAAAAATGGGTGATCCTAATATAGATTATAAAATGGGTAGAGCCCCATTATAGGTCATGAAAAAAGGGTGAGCCCGATATAGATTATAAGAAGGGTGAAAAAAACTAATTCTCTATAAAGAATTTTTTAATGATTATGTTCATTGGGTAATTATATTGTATATAATCCATTTCGTTAATCTAATTTAAATGTATTTGAAAGGGTTTTATGAATATGATGCTTCATGCTTCTAAAAAAGGTTTTTATTTTATTTTAATGGGTGCTAATGGTTTTATTTAGGAAAAAGTGTTTTTGTTTTTACTGAGTATATTTTTTATTTCATACAATAGAATATAATTAAAGATATATATAAACATGAATTTTTTTGTAATGTTTTCTAATAGACTAAATGATTTCCCCATTCTATACAACATATTGTTATTTTTTTATAATATAATATAATATTTTATTTTCATAGGATCTGAGGATGGTTAAGAATATACAATAATTAAATTTGAATGTCATGAATATTTTCCCTAAAATTAAAACGTGTTTTATTTTAAAATTATTATGCTGATGGAGAATAATTACTTGTTAGATGTGTCCAAATTATATATATACGGGTTAGTTAAGTAAGAATTATTACCTAACCCTATAAAAATATAATCCAATAAGATATTTGCGAATGAAATAAAATAAAATATATTCTAAATTAAGTAGATTAAGTAATCATTAAGTCCATACTATTACAGATGGTATTAGATAAGTTTTTATATAAATTTAATGGGTTGGATAAAATTTTTATATTTATCTTGAAAGATCTTACATAATTTACATATTAAAATTATATATTTGATAATGATTATCATGTTTCATTGTCTAGACTATTATTGTTCAAAATGGATTTCCTTTCGGGAAGTAGGGAGGTTATAGTTGGAAGAAACTGAGAAGAACATTTCAATATTTGAGCATTTCATGAGACAATTCCCCCAATAATTCATTGTATCATATGAATATAATATAGCCTATAGATTGACCAATTACATAGATATTATCTTTGAAATAAATGGATGTTTAGAACATCACAATTTAATCTTTTCCGTTTATCATTTAGAAGCTAAAGCATATAGATATTTAATTTTTGTTCAAAAAAATATAGAGATATTTGATCTTGGGGTCATTTAATGGGACCGATTATTGAATATTTTTCTCGAGGAACATTTTCATAATATTTTTCAAATATGATGGAGAAAAAAATTATTGGAATTTAAGAAAAATGCTGAGGATTCAATTACAACATATGAATCATATTTTAAAGGATTTTCCAAGTATATATAATAATTTTTTTGAGATCATGATAGTAAAATTAAATAGTTTTAGAATTTTTTAAAAAATATTGTGACATGTTTTGTAATGTTGATAATTTTAATATTATTTCAATTTTGTTCATTGGTCAATTTATGTTGGGATAGGTTTTTCTGAAACTTATGTTCCTTGAGAAAACAAATATATGAAATTGTCAAGGTGAAAAAAGGATGGAAAAAACAAATAATTATAGTGTTAATTCTCCAACATGTTGATGTGTGTTAAAATATATTTTAGGGAATGTTTTTCTGGATCTAGAATCTATTATCAGTGGTGTAAGTTTGGTCACAAGGATCATGACTCCAATGAAAATTGTACTGATCAATCCATGATTGAGATAATTGTTATGGAATTCACAATAAAGAATTTTAGCATCAATGAGTTGTGGGAATAAGTTAATATGCATCTAAGGATACATACTAAGAGTGTAAATAATGATGATCAAAATTAGAATGGTATAGAAAAAAGCCATTTTATACTACGAAAAATGATATTTGTACATCTGGTGAAGTGGTGATATGTATGTTACTCATTTATTCAAACTATTCCAATACAATATTTGATTATAGATATTCAAATTCATTCATTTATGATAAACTATCATTTAAAATTTGAATATGAACACATGAAAATCTTGTTGTACTTTTTGTTAAAACACAAGATGGAAGTATTAAATACAAAAACATTAATGAGAATCGTCATATTTTTATTAGTGGTAATGTGTTTCCTACAAATCTAGTGGAACAACCCATAATTGTATTAGATGTTATTAATTGAAAGTAATAGATTGTTTTTGTTAGGGTAAGATATATTTTATAGTTAATAATGTATTATTCAATGATTTCCAACATTTGAAAACCTATCATGAAGAAGAAAAATTGATAAGAGATCGATGTGAATGTAACATAGCAGATATTGTTGAAAAGAAATGAAATGCTCATATTATTGAGGTCTAAGAAATAAATTAATATAAAAATTTATTTTAAGATGATTTTCAAAATTTTACATTGGAGCGGGAGGTTGAGTTTAATATTGATAAATTCAATGATTCCAATAATAGTTTTAATCCCAATTAGTGAAGGGATTGAGAATAAAATTATGAATTAAAAAATTAGTAAAAATAATTACTTTATAATGATTTCATTCAACCCTTCACTTCAACAGGGGTGATCTTATTTTTTTTAAAGAAAGGTTGTTCAATGAGAGATGTAATTGATTAAGGGGCCATGAATAACATCACTATTAAGAACATTTATTCTTTTCATCATATTGATGATTTATTTGATCAAATATAGTTGAATAATTTTTTTGATGTGTGATATGAGGCCTAAGTTTCAATATTTGAGAGTGAATGAAGAAAACATTCCAAATTATATATTTTAGACTAGATGTGGGAATTATGAGTTTGTAGTTATTACCTTTGGGTTATCCAACAAAGATATTATATTTATAGAGAATATGATTTTATTTTACATGAGTTCTTGGATATTAATTTGGTTGTGTTTATGGATTAATTTTTGTGTATTATAAAATATTAATGCAATAGGAAAATAAAAAAAGATTTTTTTCAAACATTAAAAGAAAATAACTGTATGAGAAAATTGGTAAATGAAAATTTTGGTTGAAAAAAATTAATTTCCTTGGTATAAATTCTTCCAAATATGGCATAACTATTGACCATGATAAAAAAAATCCATTGAATAATTGAAAAGTCCTAAAAATATCATATAGATTAATAGTTTTCTGTCTTTAGTAGTTTATTACAGAATGTTTTTCGAAAACTTTTATCAGTTGTTTATAAAACTGACTAGGTTAACTGAAAAGGGATTCATCCACATTTGGAATAAAATGTGATGATTATATTCATGAAATCAATAATAATATTGGAGAATTCTTTTTTTCTATTTTATAATATATAAATTGATAATTTTTCATCTACAGTGATGCTACATTAAACTAAATTAGTTGCTTCCTGATGAAAAAACATTAGTAAATTTATTATTCTTATGTTAGTTGAAATATCATTAGATAAATTAACAAACTCATGATCTAGTAGTAGATAATATGTTTTTTTATTGAAATATATATATATTTGAGTTATATGGAGTAAAGTGAGAAATATGTACCGATTTGAAATGTTTTATGTAATTATTGATAACAAACAATTTGAAAATGAGCAAGGGAAGATAAATAAAACTGATCAAACATTACGATTTCATAAGTAATTACAATTTTAGAAAGAAATGAAATTTATACCATGAGTTTTGTTAGGAAAATAATGATTCCTTAAACATTTCATGTTTATAACATGACCATATTGTTAATGATTTGATGATTTTTTTCTAGAATTTGATGCTATATGTTAAAACACTATTTTCTGTCAGGATTTTCTTAAATTTTATTTTTCAAAAAAATAAAGAAGGGAGATAAGAAGGATGATCATGATTTGGAGGAAAAGGAGGATTCCCTTAGGAATGGAAGGATTCCTATATTAATGTTGATAATGTAGGGGTTTGAGATATAGAAATAGATTATGAGTTCCGGGTGATCCTTATTTGAGTAATGAATTATTTAGTGATGTTCATAGATCCCTATTATCCCTTTCTTCTAGTATCATTATGATATATATGGACATTTATAGTATTGTTGGTGGGATGTAATGAAAAGAGATATTTATGAAATTACCATTAAATGTTTGAAATTTAAAAAGTATTAAACTGAAAAATTATTACCAAAATAAATTCCACGTATAAGGCCCCAGCATTAAACCATACTTAATCTTGAGTTAATACAAGATTACACATTGAGGATCTTTTCAGGTTTAGAGTTTCAGAGAATTAGATCATAAAACTTTCATTACATTCCACATATAAACAAAGTGGTTACAAATAGATAGTATTATTCATTCCCATAAATGGAAACATATTTAAAATAAACATGGATTTTTTCTTGACACTTCCTTGACACTATCATCATATCATGTACCTTTCCCTTGACCGGTGAAAACATTTTCACAAAAACATGGGATGAGCATAAAAAGATCAGTAAGGGATATAAAAATATGGAAAGTAAACATGGGTACATATATACATAAGGATGAGATCATACTTTACCCATAAAACATAAGCACTTTAACATACCTCATCAAATCATGAATAAATCATAGAAATTATAAGACATAAAGGTAACTTGAGGCATTCATAACATTCTTATGTAGGGAGTAACCCTCTTGGTTACGTTTGGAATACCCATCACAGTATATTCCATAAAATATCTTCGGAGAAACCTTAACGTTTCACTCCTTCGCGTTACCCAATGCATTGGAGAGCTATATCGGGCTTACCCGCCCTTAGTTTATCACGGAACCACCCGTCTTCATAATAATGCCCAAGAACCTCAACATAATCCTATCACATAAAACATGCATAAAGGAAACATAACATTCCCACCATTAAATTACAAGATATCAATACAACACATTGATAGAAAAACATTATGAAAACAATTTTCGATACCAAAATAAAAGAAAAGTAAAACACGGTATTTATTTTTCTTTTAAAAATAAGGTATGGCTTGTAGAGGAAGACGAACCTCAAATAATGGTGAAGGCGGCGGAGAAGTCGTTGTCGCTGCATATGTACGACAAAAACATTCCCTTTAGTCGTTTTGTAAAACACTTCGTATAAAAAAAGATTCATTTTGGATAAACGTAAAAGTCAAAGGGGTTTATACACTGTATAAAAGAAGGTTGTGTATAAAACAAAATATGCCTCAATGAAAGGAGATTGAGACGAAGTCCCATACCTCGGGTCCGACTTGACTCAATCGTTCTTTAATGTCCCGAATAATAAACTTGAGTTAATTTCTACTTGTTTAAGAACATTTTTCAAGTTCATTATTACTTTTATATCACTTATTTCCATGTCATGAACACTATGTAATTATTTATGTTAATAACGGTCGTTTTAACGATCATTGGTACTTGAGTCAAAAATAAGCCCTTTATAATTACATGTTGTTCATGTATCAATTATATCCAGAATGGTATTCATGATGTAGATATCATATATTTCATATATATCCAGTACATGCATGCATTTATAATATTACATAATCATTTAGAGGTAAGAAATGAAATGCACCGTTCGTGGAGACGGTAAGCCGTACGTACGCATGAACGCTACTTTCATTTCAATTTCGTATTTTATAGAATAAAATAATAATGATATTAAGGTATATTATAATTCCAGTATAATATCATATATAATATCATAGTTCCATCCTTTATACGTCCCACATATGGTATTTAACGAATCAACTCACTTTAAGGGGGTGGTAGTCCACACTTCCTTAAATGAAGATATCGCGTTTACCCATAATGGAAACCATAAAGGTATACCCAAAATGAAAAATACTGAAGCTTAAGTAAAACATAAACATATTATATATCATATATAAATATAGTTACATCTTAATGGCCACCTTTGAAGGTGTTAAAAGAATGTTGAACAATCATCGTTTCGGGAGGCATAAATTCATCATTCACGGAAACAGTATGTTCATTAACCATTAGATGTAGGTGTGTGTAAGTTTAGCTCAAATACTTTTTATAAAAACATTCTAGTATATTGAAGATACTGGAGTTGTTACAAAATAAATGAATAAAAAGGGTTTAGGGGGTTGGAGAAGCAAAATAAAACAAACAGACTCAAAAGAAGACATTACCTTAAAATCGGGTAACTCCCTTTGGTTTGAGCTCAAAGTCTTCCTTGGAAAGACTTCTTCCCAAAGTGAGGCTTCAAGGAGTAATAGAGGTAAGTGGAGAGGCAAAATGGGAAGGTTTTGGGCGAGCCAAAGGCTTTGGGAGTGTGGGAAAAGAGGTAGAGGTGGGGGCCTTTTATAAGAGGAGAGGAGGTGCACTCTTGGAAAGTAAAGAAATATTACTTTATTTGAAAATGAGTTTCTGATTTAAATGGTCCCACATTGATATAATTCGAGGATAATGTGATAAGGGTTCAAAATACACCCATCCAATAGGTTTTGGACATGTTTTGGTCATAGATTTTACATTGTCTTTTCATTTTATCTAAATCCTTTATTAATGAGGTAATCGCTACATCATTATGATGTCATAAATACATTTATTTATTTAATGTAAAAAAATTATAAAAAAGTTACTATGATGTAGGAAATATTTTTATCTTTCTAATGAATATTTATAGTAAAAAATCTGACTTGTATATCTCCATATAAAAATTGTTTGCGTAAAACATATTATGTTTGTGTCATTTTTACTTTTACATTTAATAAAAAGTTATTTATGTCATTTCCCAACCAAAGTGGATCCATGGGGTCCCCAAGTTAACCCATGTCTTGTCTTGGTCGGAAATGAAACATCCAATAAGGTTAGTACATGTGTCTAGGTCATTTTATACTATTAAATCATTATTTTTACCTTAAACTACACTAATTACCACTAATCACGATTAAAAACTTAATAAGTTACTATTCACCAAAAAATTATTTTAATCTCATTGAACCAAATTTTACTTCATAATGACAACCATGTATGTTGGATTTTTTAAATTCAAAATACAAAGGTGGCAAAATTTAATTTAAACGAAAAATCAGTTTCTTTAACTACCACTTAGTGATTTCACTATTCATCAAAAATTAAAGTTTTTCAAAAAAATACCAAAACTTCACCCAAAGCTATATTTGATATTCTGAATTCAAAAATGAATTCTATTTTACAAAATTCAAAACATATAAGTCAAATTAATTAATTTAATAATTAATTCCCGCTGTCAGAGCAAATAGCGTGTTTTATGAAACAATAAGTATCAAAAGATTGACACCAGTTTAAGTCCAATTTCAAAGTGAAATTGATTTCAATGACCACCATTGGATTAAATGGTAAAAATATATTATAATTTCACTTCAAAACCAATTCAAATGATTATATAATCATATAAATAAATTAGATTAAAAAGTAGTTTTGATGTAAAATGCTGTATTTTTCACTATTCATTAAAAAATGAACATTGTCAGAAAAATACCAAAAATTCACACAAAGTAAAATCTGATGTCCCAATAATAAAGAATAAGATTATTTTGACAAACATAGCTTATAAAATTGTCAAAAGATAGATTTAAAAATGGTTTTCCATCAAAAGGCAGTAAGACAATCTTTTAAAAATATTAGTGTATTCCATGCTTATGATTGGATTTATTTTCATTTTAAGCCTCTAAAACACTATCTAGTTAATTAATATACATAGATAAAAATATATTCTATTAATTACTTACTTGGGATGTTACATCCTTCCCCCCTTTAGAAAATTGCGTCCCCGCAATTTATTTACTTATCGAATAAATGGGGGTACATATCCCTCATTGCATTTTCAGATTCCCATGTTGCCTCTTCAATCATGTGTTTTTTCCTCAAAACCTTTACCTGGTGAATCACCTTATTCCGTAACACTTTCTCCCGGTGGTCAAGCATTAGGACCGGTTGTTCCTCATAAGATAGGTTCTCTTCCAGCTGAACTACCTCTGGACTCAAAACATGAGATGGATCTGGAATGTACTTTCTCAACATCGAAACATGAAAAAAATTGTGTACCTGAGATAAACTCGGAGGTAAAGCCACTCGGTAAGCAACTGATCCAAATCTCTCCAGAATTTCATATGGTCCAATAAACCTTGGACTCAGATTTCCTTTCTTACCAAATCTCATCACACTTTTCCAAGGAGAAACCTTGAGAAAAACATCATCACCTACCCCGAAAGATAGATCCTTACTCCGGTTATCCGCATTACTCTTCTGCCTCCTGTGAGCTGTTCTCATGTGCTTCTGAATCAACTGAACTTATTTTTCCATCTATTCTACCAATTCCGGTCCCATCAACTTCCTTTCACCCACTTCATCCGAGAAATCTGGATTTCGACACCGCTTCCCATATAATGCCTGAAATGGTGCCATCTGTATACTGGAATGAAAACTGTTATTATACGAAAATTCAACCAAAGAAAGATGCCGGTCCCAACTTCCCTGATAATCCATAGAGTAAGAACGTAGCATATCCTCCAGTGTCTGAATTCTTCGTTCTGACTGCCCATGTGATTGAGGATAAAAAGCTATACTAATATTTAATTCAGTACCCAACGACTTCTGAAGGCCTTTCCAAAACTTAGAAGTGAACCTGAGATTACGATCAGATTCAATGGAGAGAGGAACTCCATGTAACCTGACTACCTCTTTAAGATACAAACGGGAAAGTTGATCTAGGGAAAAAGTATCTCGTATAGAAAGGAAATGAGCAGATTTGGTCAAGCGATCAACAATAACCCAGATTGAATTATTACCTCGAGATGTCTTCGGTAATCCCACAACAAAGTCCATTGATATATTCTCCCATTTCCACTCTGGAACTGGTGAAGGCTGAAGCATACCTTTCGGTAACTTCCGATCTTCTTTAACCTATTGACATGTCAAACACTTCACAGTAAAATCTACAATATCTCTTTTCATTCCATCCCACCAGTAATACTCCCGGCGATCTCTATACATCTTAGTACTGCCTGGATGAACTGAAAATAGAGAACTATGAGCTTCACATAACAACTCTCTCTTCAACTGTGAATCACCAGGCACACACAATCTCTTCCCAAATCTCAAAACGCAATCATTATCAATGTTGAATTCAAGCAACTTACCTTTCTGAACCAGCTCTACCTTTTTCTGCAACTCACTGTCTTGCTTCTGTGCTTGCTTGATTCTATCTGATAGAGATGATCTCACTGATACCTGAAACAAAACAGAAGAACTTCATGCAACAACCACATCTATTCCAATGTTCATAAAATCCTTAACCAAAGGATCACATTCCAAACACGACATTGTTAATGAAGCATTACTTTTTCGACTGAAAGCATCATCCACTTTATTTGATTTTCCCAGATGGTAATGAATTGTACAAACATAATCCTTGATTAATTCCAGCCGTCTCCACTGTCTCATGTTTAACTCTTTCTGAGTGAATATATACTTTATAATTTTGTGATCGGTATATATTTCACACTTCACTCCATACAAATGATGCCTCCAAATTTTTAAAACGAAAACATTAGCAGCTAATTCCAAATCATGTGTAGGGTAATTTACCTCATGAGTTTTCAGCTGTCATGAAGCATAAGAAATTACCTGATCATTCTGCATTAGGACACAACCAAGTACTTTCAATGAAGCATCACTGTATATAACAAACTCACCATTCCTGGAAGGTAGTGCCAAAACTGGAGCATTCACCAATCTTCTTTTCAATTCCTGAAAACAATCATCAGATTCTTTTGTCCAGATAAACTTAACACCCTTGCGAGTTAGCTTAATCATTGGACTAGATAATCGTGAAAAATTTCTAACAAACCTTCGGTAATATCCTGCTAAACCAAGGAAGCTACGAATCTCGGTTACATTTGTGGGTCTTGGCCATTCTTCCATAACTTTTGTTTTTGCAGGATGAACAGTTATTCCAACTTTAGAAACAATATGAAAAAGGAATGAAATTTTTTGCAACCAAAACTCACACTTGCTGAATTTTCCATACAGTTTATTTTCTTTTAAGGTTTGAAAAATGAACTTTAAATGTATTTCATGCTCCTCTTTACTATTAGAAAACACCAAAATATCATCAATGAAAACCACCACAAACTTATCCAAGAACTAATGGAAAATTCTATTCATTAAGTCCATGAATACAGCAGGTGCATTGGTTAGCCCAAAAGGCATTACTACAAATTAATAATGGCCATATCTCGTACGGAACGCGGTCTTCGGAATATCTGCCTCCTTTACCTTCAGCTGATGGTACCCCGATCTCAAGTCAATCTATGAAAAAACTGAGCTCCTTGGAGCTGATCTAACAAATCATCGATATGAGGAAAATGATATTTGTTCTTAATAGTCATGTTATTCAAGGCTCTATAATCAATTCAAGGTCTCATAGAACCATCTTTCTTTTTAACAAATAAAACAGGAGAACCCCAAGGTGATGTGCTAGGTCGAATGAAACCTTTCTTTAACAAATCTTGCAATTTCTCCTTCAACTCTAAAAGTTAAATTTGATCCATTCGATAAGGGGTTTTTGAAATTGGCTTAGCATCAGGAACTAATTCAACAGTAAACTCAACATCCCGATCTGGTATTATTCCCGACAACTCATCAGGAAAAACATCAGGATACTCATTTACCACTGGCACATCATTAATCTGAACAGTTCCTTTATTTTCAATGATGTGTGCAAGGTAACATTCATTTCCATCTTTTACATGTTTCTTGGCCTCTTGATAAGTTATCAACAGTAAGGGTTCATTCTTGTACACAAACTGAATGTCTTTCTGAAAAGATACTTATTTATCTCTACAGTCAATCTTAGCTTGGTAAATAGAGAGCCAATCCATACCCAGGATAACATCAAACTCTACTAGAGGTAGAACAATAAGGTTTGCAAGTAGGTTCTTTACAAATATAAGGATATGAAGATTCTAATAAATTATTTTTGTCTCAACATTTCCCCCAGGTGTTTTTACCACAAGTTCAGGAGTCATTTCTTGAGATGGTATTCCCATTTTACTAGAAAGGTTTTCAGAGATTAAAGAATGTGTAGACCCCGAATCAAACAACACACTGGCATAATATGAAAAAACAAACAAAGTACCTGATACAACTTCATTTGACGGCTCGACATCTACTGAAGTAGTTGAGAAGTATTTCACCACCCCTTTTTGCTTGTAGTCTAACTGCTTCCCATCACTCAAGCTCTTTTTCGGACACTCGTTTGCATAGTGACCCATCTCATTGCACTTATAACATTTCACTAACTGTAAATCAAATTTGGTCTTACAATCACCCTGATCTTTTTCAGTGCAATCACGAGCCTTATGTCCCATCTTACCACATCGGTAGCACTTTCCAGAATTCAGAAGACATTCCACAGCATGCCTTTTTCCACATTTATCACAAAATGGAAACTTAGATTTCTTACCATCAGACTTTTTTGAAGAATTCTTACCTTTCTCCTACCACCTCAGTCTCTTCTTTTGTTGGCTGTGATAGAACACTTGGTCATCAGAAAACTCCATTTCCACCTTCTCAGCACATCTAACAAGCTTTTCATAACTTTTAAACTCACGAGAAGCTAATTCCCTTCGATATTTTGGCTTTAATCCTGAGTAAAAATGATTGATTTTACAATCAAGGTCTCGGATAAAATTTGGAGCATACCTTGCCAATCGAGTGAACCTTTCTTCATAGGTAGCCACTGAGTCTTCCTCTTGCCTCAATTCCAAGAATTTATTTTCCATCCTAAGTCGAACAGCCTTAAGAAAATACTTCTCAAGAAACATACCTTTGAATTAATCCTAGTCGAGAGCATCAATCTCATCAGTGTCCCTGATATTTTTAACCATCGACCAGCACTGATCTGCCTCACCCTCCAAACGGTAAATAGCAAGACTAACCTTTTGATTTTCTGAACACCCCATGACATCAAAAATCTTCTCCAGTGCTTTAATCCACCCATCAGCTAACACAAGGTCAGATGATCTTCTAAATGATGTGGGATGTTGCCTCATGAAATGTTCCCCCACTGACATGTTCCTCTGCGGTTGATCTGGATGATCTCATGCAGGGATGCCACCACCATTTATCGCTTGAGTCAACTGCACCATTACTGCAACAAATAGTTCAGTTC
Organism: Viscum album; assembly: GCA_963277665.1. Lineage (NCBI taxonomy): Eukaryota > Viridiplantae > Streptophyta > Magnoliopsida > Santalales > Viscaceae > Viscum > Viscum album. The sequence goes on from OY728128.1 coordinate 1,752,523,115, forward strand.
CAATTCCGACCATCTCAGGATGCTGATTCGGAAGGTGATTTCCCTCTGTATGCCTTCCTAGCACTGCTTCCCTGTTTCCTCTGCGGAAAACCATTCTAAAAAAACATGTCTTAGATGAAGAAACATGGTAATCTCCAAATACTATATCACTTCAATTTCACCATAAAAAAATTGGATAATCATTTAATAGAATTCTAACTCCTAAAGTTATCTAAACCGACCTATGATACCAACTATAAGGCCCCAGCCTTAAACCTCACTTAATCTTGAGTTATTAAAAGATTACACATTGAGGATCTTTTCGGGTCTAAAGTTTTAGAGAATTAGATCATAAAACTTTCATTACATTCCACATATAAACAAAGTGGTTACATAAAGATAGTATTCTTCATTACCATCAATGGAAACATATTTAAAATAAACATGGATTCTTTCTTGACACTTCCTTAACACTATAATCATATCTTGTAGCTTTCCCTTGACCTGTGAAAAACATTTCAAAAAAACTTGGGATGAGCATAAAAAGCTCAGTATGGGATATAAAAATATGGAAAGGAAACATGGGTACATATATACATAAGGATGAGATCATTCTTTACCCATAAAACATAAGCACTTTAACATACCTCATCAAATCATGAATAAATCATAGAAATCATAAGACATAAAGGTAATTTGAGGCATTCATAACATTCTTACGTAGGGAGTAACCCTCTTGGTTACGTTTGAAATACCCATCACAGTATATTCCCTAAATCTCTTCAGAGAAACCTTAACGTTTCACTCCTTCACGTTACCCAATGCATTGGAGAGCTATATCGGGCTCACCCGCCCTTAGTTTATCACGGAACCACCCGTCTTCATAATAATGCCCAAGAACCTCAACACAATCGTATCACATAAAACATGCATAAAGGAAACATAAAATTCTGACCTTTCAATCACAAGATATCAATACAGCACATTGATATAAAAACATTATGAAAACCATTTTCGATACCAAAATAAAAGAAAAGTAAAACATGGTATTTTTTTTAAAAAGAAGGTATGGCTTGTAGAGGAAGCCGAAACTCAAATAATGGTCAAGGCGGCGGAGAAGTCATTGTTGCCGCATACGTACGAAAAAAAACATTCCCTTTTGTCGTTTTGTAAAATGCTTCGTATAAAAAAAGATTCCTTCTGGATAAACGTAAAAGTCAAAGGGGTTTATACACCGTATAAAAGAAGGTTGTGTATAAAACAAAACATGCCTCAATGAAAGGAGATTGAGACGAAGTCCCATACCTCGGGTCCGACTTGACTCGATCGTTCTATAATGTCCTGAATAATAAAATTGAGTTAATTTATACTTGTTTAAGAACCTTTTTCAAGTTCATTATTCCTTTTATATCACTTATTGCCATGTCATGAACACTATGTAATTATTTAAGTTTATAACGGTCGTTTTAACAATCATTGGTACTTGAGTCAAAAATAAGCCCTTTATAATTACATGTTGTTCATGTATCCATTATATCCAGAATGGTATTCATGATGTAGATATCATATATGTCATTTATATTCAGTACATGCATTCATTTATAATATTACATAATCATTTAGTGGTAAGAAATGAAATGCACCGTTCATTGAGACGGTAATCCGTACGTACGCATGAACGATACTTTCATTTCTATTTCGTATTTTATATAATGTAATAATAATGATATAAAGGTATATTATAATTCCAGTATAATATCATATATAATATCATAGTTCCATCCTTTATACGTCCCACATATGGTATTTAACGAATCAACTCACTTTAAGGGGGCGGTAGTCCGCACTTCCTTAAATGAAGATATCGTGTTTACCCATAATGGAAACCATAAAGGTATACCCAAAATGAAAAATACAGAATCATAAGTAAAACATAAACATATAATATATCATATATAAATATAGTGACATCATAATGGCGTCATTTTAAGGTGTTAAAAGAATGTTGAACAATCACCGTTTTGGGAGACATAAATTCACCATCCACGGAAACAGTATTGTCATTAACCATTAGATGTAGGTGTGTGTAAGTGTAGCTCGAATCCTTCTTATAAAAACATCATAGTATATTTAAGATACTGGTTTTGTTACAAATGAAATGAATAAAAATGGTTTAGGGGGTTGGAGAAGAAAAATAAAACAAACGGACTCAAAATAAGACATTACCTTAAAATCGGGTAACTCCCTCTGGTTTGAGCTCAAAGGCTTCCTTGGGAAGACTTCTGCCCAAAGTGAGGCTTCAAGGAGTAAGAGAGGGAAGTGGAGAGACAAAATGGGCAGGGTTTGGCCGAGCCAAAGGCTTTGGGAGTGTGGGAAAAGAGGTAGAGGTGGGGGTCTTTTATAAGAGGAGAGGAGGGGCACTCTTGGAAAGTAAAGAAATATTACTTTATTTGAAAATGTGTTTCAGATTTAAATGGTCCCACATTGATATAATTCTAGGATAAGGTGATAAGGGTTCAAACTCCACCCACCCAATAGGTTTTGGAAATGTTTAGGTCATAGATTTTACATTATCTTTTCATTTTATCTAAATCATTTATTAATGAGGTAATCGCTACATCATTATGATGTCATAAATACATTTATTTATTTAATGTCAAAATTTTTTTAAAAAAATACTATGATGTAGGAAATATTTTTATATTTCCAATGAAAATTTATAGTCAAAAATCTGACTTTTATATCCCCATATAAAAATTGTTTTCGTAAAACATATTATGTTTGTGTCATTTTTACTTTTACATTAAATTAAAAGTTATTTATGTCATTTCCCAACCAAAGTGGCTCCATGGGGTCCCCAAGTTACCCATGGCTTGTCTTGGTCGGCCATGACACATCCAATAAGGTTAGGACATGTTCCTAGGTCATTTTATATTATTAAAGCATTATTTTTACCTTAAACTACACTAATTACCACTAATCGTGATTAAAAACTTAATAAGTTACTATTCACCAAAAAATTATTTTAATCTCATTGAACCACATTTTACTTCTTAATGACAACCATGTATGTCGGATTTTTGAAATTCAAAACACAAAGGTGGAAAATTTTCATTTAAACGAAAAATCAGTTTCTTTAACTACCACTTAGTGATTTCACTATTCATCAAAAATTGAAGTTTTTCAGAAAAATACCAAAACTTCACCCTAAGCTATATTTGATATTCTGAATTCAAAAATGATGTCTATTTTAAAAAATTCAAAACATATAAGTCACATTAATTAATTTAATAATTAATTCCCTCTTTCAGAGAAAATAGCATGTTTTATGAAATAATAAGTATCAAAAGATTAACACTAGTTTAAGTCCAATTTCAAAGTGAAATGGATTCCAATGACCACCATTGGATTAAATGGTTAAAATATATTAAAATTTGACTTCAAAACCAATTCAAAATATAATATAATCATATAATTAAATTATATTAAAAAGCAGTTTTGATGTAAAATGCAGTATTTTTCACTATTCATTAAAAAATGAACATTGTCAGGAAAATAACAAAAATTCACCCAAAGTAAAATTTGTTGTCCCAATCATAAATAATAATTTTATTTTGACAAAAATAGCTTAAAAAATTTCAAAATATAGATTTAAAAATGATTTTCCATCAAAAGGCAGTAAAACAATCATTTAAAAATATTAGTGTATTCCATGCTTATGATTGGATTTATTTTCATTTTAAGACTCTAAAACACTATCTAGTTCATTAATAGACATAGATAAAAATATCTATTATTCATTACATACTTGGGATGTTACACCATGACACTTTCAAGTGATGTATTGGAAATGAAAATATATAGAAATATATTTCATGGTTGTATTTACAAATATATCTGAAGGTAAAAATCAGATTTGGATTTTATTGAAGTGTTGAAAAATAGGGACATTTTATTTTTAATGAAGATACTTTTTATTTGGATCATATTTCTCAAATATATATTGAATAGATAGTCATGATACATAGAAAATTTCATTTCATTGTCTCTAATAGTGATTATATATATAGTTTTAATTTCTATAATGAAATACAGAAGTCATTGAGTACTAAATTAAATTTCCAAAAAACTTTTTATACTCAATGTGACGAATACTCTAATTGGATGATTAGGAACATGGTAGAATTTATTAAAAATTGTTTAATGGAATACTAGGGAAATTAGGAGAAATATATTTCTCTAGTAATGTTTTCTTATAATAAAAATTTTCATTCAAATATTTGGACGGATCCATTTGAGACATTATACGAAAAGGATTGCCAGGATAAAACTCTATTAGATAAATTTGGAGAAACAAAAGTTGATGGTACTAGAGGAGGTAGAGGAAATTTTTTAGATAGGGAAAATGATTTTGAAAAATATGATGATAGATCATAGAATGAAGAAACATAATGTGGACAACCGAAGGGAATATATTTCTTCTGAGGTTGATGATTATTTTTTTCTTAAAATATATCAATGAAAATGTGTTATTCATTTTTCTAATGAGGGAATTTTAATTCCATGATTCATTGGAATGTATATAATTCTTAGGAAAAGTTGGAAAAATTTCCTACTGTAGGTATTTTCCATTGAGTTTATCCTAGGAAGAGAACATTTTTTATGTTTCAATGTTGAGGAAATGTGTTTAGAATTCATCCCATGTTTTGAGCCATGAATTAATTCAATTGGAAGAGAACATTTAATAGGATGCACATCCTATTTACATTCTTAACCATATATTTCAAGTATTGTGGACAAAGGTAATTCACTAGGTTAATGTTTTTTATAGTTCAACAAGCATCATGATAATCAAAACATATAATGAGGGAAAGTTATCCACACTTGATTAGTAAGTAAATAGAATTGTGTGATAAAAATTTCTAAAAGGGGGATGGATATAATAGCCTAGGTAATTCTAATATAAAAAATTTTATGATATTGACATGTTATATTTTATTTAGTTATATTTAGTATAAAAACATTTGAAGCATTTTCGATTAAAAAGAAATATCATTATTTCAAAAAAAATATAATATTTTATTTATATTTTCATTTAAAATATTGACATAAAACTTATAGAGTTTTAATTTTTACAAAACTATTTTTTATTCATAATGAAATTTTGTTTTAAGAAATTTTGTTTTATATTTTCCAAAAAGTTTGATTTTTCATCAAATAGGGAAAAATTAGGTTTTTTATTGAAATTTGTTTTTTTATGTATTTTTAAATTAAAATTCTATTTTGTTATTTAAAATTTATGCAGATCCTTTTAATTTTAAGAAATCAAATTATGGGTTTTTAAATAAAATTTATACCCGAATATATTAAAAACTATTTTATATTTAAAAAGGGGATCTGTTATGAATAATCCCTTTTTCATTTCATATTAACTTTTTAATTACAAATTTAATTCTTCCAATTATGTGTATTTTATATTCTAATATTAATTATATATTTAGAATGATCGAGTACATATTTTTGAACTCAGTCACTTTTATTGTTTGTCAATATGAATAGTAACCATTCTAATTTTTGTTACAACAGAAAAGGGATAAATATGTAATTAATTTTTAAAATAATATAACATGGATTATTAAATGACCCAAACACATGAAATAAATTTCATTATGAATATGTTCAATCTATAATCATCATATATTCATTTATATGGAATTTTGTAGATAATTTGTTGGACATTATTACCATTATAATATTTTATTTAATCAAAAAAATGTTTGCACTATTGTATTGAATAGAAATAATAATTTTATCATGGAGATAACCAAGGGATAATTTCACTTATAAATAGTAATTTTAAATATAAATTCATTATATTTATCATGTAAATTTATTATTTATATTTAGTGGAGAAGTAACAACATTAAATATTTAAACAATGCTTGTAAGAAACGAGATCTTCATTTCAGGTATGGATCTAGATTTCAAGTGTTTTTGATAAATATCAGAGAATTTGGAAATTTCATAAGTACACATAGTGTACTAAGGAGCATACACTATGTAAAATGATTCTGTTGGTAGCTGATTACTTGGCATGTAACAGCTGAGTACATGGCCGTGTGAGGTGACCTGGAGGCCGCCTAATGTGGGACCCGGTTAAGGCATATACAAGATGTGTACATTAAATGAACATGAAATGTAATTTTTCTTTTTATTTGTTAAATATTAATGGGGTAGTGTCTAATTCTCATAATTGTCTTCTTCTAACCCCATCCCATCCAGGAGTGACTGTGAGTGATAATTCATCTTCGAGCCACTGATCCATCTTATGGTCTCTAAATCAAACACAATTTGTTGCATTAGAATACCCTCTATGAGTTCTTCATTAATCAAAAGCCTCTTCTCCATATTTCTCTTCATTCATGAGATATCTAAAATTTATTATTATTACTTATTTATAGATATATGATTTTCAAGGGTGTTTAAAATTATGCGGTTCAACTATATCGATCTTACAACATCGAGGTAGGTGGTTTGTGCAATTCTGTAGTTTTCATTGGATTATATGTGAAAATGGTGTCGAATACCCTAGTTTAGGGTATCAAAATTTATTGAGATTTATCTCGGTTTGATGCCATCTATCTTTTGTTTTCCTGAGAAAGGGTTTTCAATACGATTTATATATATTACCTTGTTTATGGATGTGTTTTCCCATGTATATTTGATATTGGTCGTTGAGTCTAGAACTAACTGTATTACTGTTTTTTTCATGCATTGTTCTGTTAATATGGTGTTGATATAAAATGACACACTTGTGATATATATTATAGCGGGCTATCCATATAGTATATGAGATTACATTGGTTATTGAATACCATTTGTTCTCGATTGTATTACACAGGGCTGTGAGTACAAGTTGTAGTTAGACGACAAGGGGAACTGATGTTGGGGGCTTCCCGAGAGTGTCTCATATGATTTTTTCATTGTGAGACCATAGGGTGGATGGATGGTGAGATTCCCATAAAATTGTCTGTAGTATACCAAAATCAGGGAAGATGTGTAAGAGATATTGACTACTTCTTCATGGAGTTATACTTTGTCGTTTAAATGACCACATATGGATTTGACAGGGATTACTTTCTGAAATAGTCTTTGCCATTGTTAAACTGTAGGGGTTAGAATGTGAGAACATTCCAAGACTGTTTCTTGTGAATGATTGCTTGAATAATTAATAAATATTAATGAATGAATATAGCAAATGTGGGACAATTTTCTTTTGATTACTTCTTGTTTTATTACTTCATTCTACTTTTTTCTTGCTATATATATTCACTGAAAGTTAGGCATATATATTAGGTTGATTTCCAACTGATATTTTCCTCAATCCCTATTTGGGTCATGATTTTTGGCCCAAACATATTATATAGTTGGAGTTATAGATAAGTTAATGTTCCCTTATACTTCAGGTACATGATGGTTGTGGAGATGGAGAGAATGGGACCAAGATGTGGCTTTTGATATAGCAGGAGTTTACTTGTTTTATTTGTACATTGGTTTAGTATTGTATTTCTAGAAATGTGACATGTTTGGATCCTTTAATTGATATATGTGACATGCATCATTGTTATATTAGTGATCTAGTTGTTTATTCACTTTCATTCTTCCGCTATTTTCTTATTGTATGGTATTACTGCTTACTTTTTTTTATTATAATTATTCCACTGTGTTACTCTGAAAATGAGGGAATATATTTCCCAATATCACATCCAAGGCCCACACTACTAGTCAGTAGCCTCCAGTGTTCAACAATATGTGCTTGAGGCCATGTGACCAACTGGTTATGGTGTACTTTTTGGCGACACCCACAACAAGGAGGTTACAAAGTGGTATTAGAGGTTTCTTTTCTTCTTTGACATACTGTTTTGAGCCTATAGACATGGATAGAAAGGAATATGTAGTTGGTAATAAGCTATTCATGTTAGTATCTAAGCTGTGTATAGGTCAAATCCAATATTCCTCTAATATTGGAATTTTTCTTGTTTTTCAATTATTACAGTTGATTATATTTCACCTCTAGGTGATTCGTTAGTTTTGTGTTGTTGTCATTGATATTATTGAGGTTATATTTCTGTGCATCTCGATTAGATGATTGTATTAAATCTCATGTATCATATAGGAACTTTCTAGATATCACATGTCATTCAATTTTTACATGCCCATTATGTTGTATTTTCGATTGCATGGTGTTGTGACAGATGTGGTTCTATGTATGCATGGAGTTTTGATAGATGTCGTGATAGAGTGCTGAAAATTTTATAGGGTATCCCTAACATGTAATTTAACAATCAAAATGGCTCCAAACATTGTCATGGAGGTGTTATGGGCCCTCATGGATCAGAATTTGGTGGATCGTGTGATTAATTTCGATGTTATAATTTGTTATATACCGGAATATGATGCCAAAATTTGTTTTGTGGGGATAATGGGCCCCCAAGGATCGGAATTTGTAAATTTAATGTTTGTTTCAATGTTGTTATGGGGTTCTAGAGTATTTCTTGAAGATTCCCGTGTAGAAAAACCCATAATACATGGTGTGTAATGATGAATACCTTCCATTTATCCTTCTATTCAGGATGGAAGAACTTTTAATATGTACATGATGTGTACTGCATGAACATGTCCTATAGTCCCTAACTGTGTGACTGGATGTGTGACCAGATACATGAGGTTGGTAAATGTTTGGTGGAAAACACCATGTACATGGAGTACACATTGTGTTGTAAGGACCGTGTATCATCCTTGTGACAAAAGACACTGGTGGATGAATCGTAAGTGCTACAAGCTATGTTTAAGGAGAACACACCACGTTGTTGAGACTATGTATCCAATCGTGTGACTAATGAAACGTGTCAGTGAAATCTCTCTAATACACTCCGTGTATTTCATAAACACACCATGTAGTTTTTTCTATAAGAATTGTGTGTTTTAGTTGTGTAGAGTAACTAGGATAGGGGGAAAGGTTAAACTACACATCGTATCAATGGATAACATGATATGTGTATGGGGTGTTGCATGCCCAAAGATGGAATAAGTACACGCCCATGTAAAGGTATAGGGGAACACATCGTGTAGGGGTCATACATGTCATGTATCCATGTTTTGAAAAACATGAATGTTTTATTTATTCTTTTTCAATCATGCACTTATATGTTTTGGTCCTTGATAATATTTTACTACAATGTGTTCTTGACCATGTATAGTCTTTCCACTGAGACATCATTTGGTTTTACTCCAGATATAGGGAACCAATTAGCCACCGGACATGGTAGATTATGGACTACCAGTAGATCCTTTCATCGTGCATGACTTGGCACTAGCATTCATTTTGGATACTGGGGCTGATGCATAGTTCAGAAAAGAATTCATGAGGATTATGTAGACCTTCCAGAGATCTTTGAATCCTATCCCGTCTATGGCAGAGTTTACATGAATTTTTCAGCAACAACATCCTCCCACATTCATAAGTGATGGATGACCTCAGGCTGCCTAGTCATGGATAGAATCCATGTTTTCTATCATTAGGCATCTGGAGACTCCTTTAGAGAGGAGGTTGAAGCTCCATACGAACAAGCTTCAGGATTCCACCAATATATTATGGTATGGGATATCATAGTCGGGATGCGAATGAGTTATGGATTTAGATGAGTTCCAGCAGACCTTATATGGATACGTTTACCTGGAGACTTCGAGGCTCAACTGAGCCCGAGAGTTCATGAGTTTAGAGCAAGGTAGACTCTTAGACATAGAGTATTCTTCTCACTTCAAAAATCATCAATAATTAAAACTAATTATAGGGGTTGATGAGTTATTTCTAGCGAGGAATATTTAGGATAATCTCAGGTATAACATCTGATATCATGTGAAAATATTCATTCTGACTTCTATAACTACGATAGTCAACCAGACAATGATCGCAGAGTGCATCCTAATGGATTCTGGAGATATGAGCTTGGGAGGTTCATTATCAAGAGTTGGCACCCTTTTGACTGACATCAGGAAGCACCACAAGGGAGTATATGCATGGAGATCCGAGTAGGAGAGATACAGTGTCAGGTATCCAGGTGGTATGCTAACAGTGCAGGAAGAGAAGGCATATGAGGCCAAATTTTTTGAGAGACCCAGTTGAGTACCGATCTTGTGGTAAGAAGGGTGATCATCTACGTTTTTATCAATTTTTTCTCACTAGAAGTAGGTGATAGGGGTTTTGCTATGACTCCACATTCAAGATCATGACCACCAGCTTCTCATCAGCCTAAGATCTAGAGTTTCTTGGTCTCTTTAGGATGATGTGGAGGTCATGGTCGTAGTGGTTGGACACATTTTTTTTATAGTCATGGGGTGGATCAACACAGTGGTTCCAGACAACATCAAAGGGTTGAGATGCAAGGCTGGATTTTGCGCTAGAGCAGACCTAATAGGAGTAGGATCATATAACCTCTACGGTTAGAGGTACTATTTTGGTTGCCTCTATTTTTTCTTCTACTATTTATGACATATGGTATTCCCATACAATCATATTTTTTCATATTGGGGAGAGACATGGGCTCTTTATCTTAAATTCTACTGGTATCTTGACGATGGACACACCGTTGGGGACTAAAATGACTAGTTTATGTTTAGGCAAGGAGTTCCACAATAAGATTGGTGTGTGTCACTTCATATGGATCCTTTATGTCTTAGAGATGATGGGCTATGTTGTCATTTTTGGAATGGACTATTTTGTTCAATTCTAAGCCATTTTTGAATGTTATCAATGTAGGGTGACTTTCATGTCACCAGAGGGAAGATTTTTTTTTACAAAAATGAAAATGGGATTTCCAGGAGAGTAGTGCTAGTCCCAAGTATCATAGGATGGGCAGAGTTAAAAACCACAATTCTAGTTTATATCTAGATAACCATTAGACTTCACAGATGAACTTTCTTCTAGTGGGGAAGTTTTTGGGATGTCATTTCAGATGACTTTTAAGGTTTACCTCTAATGCGAGAGGTTGATTTCTCTATTTACGTTGTGATAGGAGCAGAACCAGTTTCCATTCCCCATTATAGGATGGCTAAACCATAGTTACATGAACTCAGGTAGAAGTCAGAGGATTTATTGGAAAGGAATTAATATGACCCAGTACTTCTCCTTGGGGTTCCCCACTCCTGTTTGTGGAGAAGGCTGACCGTACCCTAATAATTTGTCTGTATTGTCAGAAGCTAAATCCTTGACTCTCAAGAACTGATATCCCCTTTAGAGGATTGATGATATATCTAATCAGTTTCATGGATATTGAGGGTTCTCAATATATAAATTTAAATCCGATTATCATCAGTTGCACATTGGACCATCAAATATAACACTTACAGCCATTCGGGTTGGGTATGTTCTATACGAGTATGTGTTATGTCGTTCGGTCTCAAAAATTCTCCTATAGTTATCATGGATTGACTAAAAGAGTGGTTCATCCATTAATTGACTATATTGTAATGGTTTTTGTGGAAAATGTCTTGGGGTACTCTCACACTCAACACAACTATGCTACCTAAGCTAAGATTGTTTGGAGAACACTAATAGAGCATCTGTTCAATGTAATGCTCTCAAAATAACTGTTTTGGATGGACAAGATTCACTTCTTGGTCCATTTTATCTCCTATACAAGAGTATAAATAGACCTAGATTATGTGATGGATGCACCTTCATGGGAGCATCCAAATAATGACTTTGAGGTACAATGTTTTATAGGGATGGATGGTTACTATAGAAATTTTATATTGGGATTTTCAGACTTACCAGCACCACTGACTGGCATGAATAAGAATGATGTGAAGTAACTATGGGCATATTTCTACAATCTAACCTTCAGGAGATGCAATGGAGATTAAAATTATCACTCATACAAAATCATCCAAATCCGGGAAAGAGTTATACTGTTCACTATGATGAATTAGGTATCAGGACAGGAGCAGTGCTTATGAAAGGAGAAGGCGTCTTTGCATACTTGTATCGGCAGTTGAGGCCACATGAGAAGAATTACCCGACACCTGATCTTGAGTTTTAAATAGTTTTTCATTCCTTGCGCTATTGGATTCATTACCTTATGGTAGAAACATTTTTGGTGTACACTGACCACAAAAATATCATGTATATATTTACCCAACATGGCCTGAATTTGATACATAGAAGGTGGGTTCTGTACCTTCAGTGCATTGAAATTGATCATGCCTACATGCCTATAAGAGGCAACATAGTGACTGATACATTTAGCATGAAGAATCATATGCAGGTAGCTCAGGAGGCTTGTAGAGAGTGTCAGTTTATGGCACTACTATCTAAGATTAATTTGGAGGTGCACGATAGATAGGGGTAGACATTTCTTTCTTCTGTAGCTGTTACTTCTACTCTACATGATCAACTTCAAATGAAGAAGCAATCTGATTCTCAAGGCGTATGTATATAGAAGAGTGTGTCAATAGAGGACCCTATTCCTGGATAAACCATAAAGGACGATGAGATCTTGTTTTTTGATGGACGCGTGTGGGTGTCTGCAGACATACAGGAGGAAATTTTGCAGGTTTTTTATTCCTCATTTTTGGAAGATCATCATAGTGTCCGAAACATGTATCGAGATATACACATTTAGTATTGGTGTCCAGGAATGAAGAGAGATGTGGCTGGTTTTGTGATGAGGTGTTTTTCTTGTCAGTAGGTGAAGGAGAAGCATCAACGACCAACATGGGTTTTACAACAGTTATCCATTCTCAAGTGGATGTTGAAAAATGTCGTGATGGACATTGTGATAGGTTTACAGAGTTAGCCACATGGTAATGATACAGTTTGGGTTGTCCTTGGAAGAATTACAGTGGTTGTGCACTTTTTACTGATCACGGAGACCTTCAGTGTTGATGATCATGGAAGTTTGTACATACGAGAGATTGTATGATTACATTGGGTTCTGCACTCCATCATTTCAAAAAGTGATGCCTGTTTAACTTCTCAGATCTGGTAGGTACCACAGAGGCATTTGGGGGCACTTGTACTTCTCAGTATAGCTTACCATCCCTAGACAGATGGACAGTCCGAGCATACAATTTTGGTGATGGAGGACATGCTTCGAGCATGCATCCTAAGTTTTGGTGGTTCTAATAGAACCACATACCTCTGGTGGAGTTTGACTACAATAAATTTTTGTTTCAAGCGACTATTCATATAGAACCTTATGATGATTTGTATAGTATACCATTCCGATCAACCTTATTTTTGTTGGAATTAGGAGAGGAAACTATGCTAGGATCTCATGTTGTCCCTGATAACACAGAGAAAGTGTAGTTGATTCCAAAGAGGATGGATACTGCACAGTGACCACATAAGTCTTATACTGATAGACAGAGATGACCACTGGAGTTAATGATTGGATATCAAGTTTTCATAAATGTCACACCAAGGATGATACATTGGAGGATTTGGAGACATGGAAATATTTCCCTAAGATACATATGTCTATTTGACATTTTGAAGAGAGTCAGTCATGTTGCTTATCAATTGAAGTTACCTCATATGTACCAGGAAATGCACGATTTCTTCCACGTTTCTTAGCTGAGACATTACTTCTTAGACCCATTTCGTGTTTTTTATCCCGAGTAGGTTATGTTAGATGTGGATATGTCATTCGAGGAGCATCCTATCCAATTTATTTATCGCAGCTCGAAAGTTCTCTATGGCCAGTCAGTTCGTCTGGTATGAGTGTTGTGGTAGCACAAGAATGTACAAGACGAGACTTGTGAGAGGGAGGTTGATGTGTGATCATAGTGGCGAGAGCTATTTGATTATTCTTTTTTTTTGTGCCTCATTGTTTAGGAAATTTTGTAGATTAATTTCATTAAGGGGGTTGTTTTTAAGAACTAGTATAATCATTTTAGGTATGGATCATGAATTTGGGTGTTTTTTTAGAAGAAGGGGAGAATTTGGAAACATTATAAGTACATTTAATGTACTTATGAGTACATGCCATGTACCCGGTTTCCATGGGTAGTCGTGTTCTAGCTGTGTAATGACTGAGTACATGGAAGTGTCAGGTGACCAGAAGACCACCTGACGATGGGGCCGGTTAAGGCATGTACACCTCATGTACATTAAATGAACATTCCATGTACTTTTAGTTTTATTTGTTAAATAGGACATAGGTCATGTATAAATTACATAATTTGCTTCTTCTAGCCTAGTCTCATCTTGGAACAATTATTCTTCTCCATACCTCTGATCCATCGTTGTTCTCTTAATTAAACAACATTTTTTGTATTGGAATCCCCTCCGTGAGTATTTTATTCATCTAGATACTATCCTACTGATTTCTCTTCGTTCATGTCATATTCGAGTTTGAGTTTTTTTACTTTTTTGTACATCGACAAATTTCTGAATCAATTCAATGGCTGAGGTTGAAAAATAACAATTTTACAATCTCGATGAAAGTTATTTTTACCTTTTTGTAGTTGTCTTTGGAATATATGTTCAAAAAGTACCGAATACCCCAATTTAGGGTATTACGTGTTTTGGAGATATAACCTAGTTTTATGTAAACTATATTTTCTTTTCATGGGAAGGGTTTTTTTATTTTTTTTCAAATTTATTACTATATTTATTGATGTTTTTCCTCATGTCTGTTTGATATTGGCTGTTGGGTCAAGAACAACCTGTGATACGGTTTTTCTTACATTCATACCATTGTTAGGATGGAGTTGATATTACATGAAATTATTGTGATATGCATATTAGCTTTATAGATGTGTAGTAGATGATATTACATTGTCTTTTGGATAAAATTTGTGCACAATTGTATTAAAAATGGTTGTGAGAACATGGTGTAGTTAGACTATAGCGGGAATTGACGTTGAGGATTTCCCAAGTGTGTCTGTTATACTTTTTACATTGTGATATCATAGGGGGTATGTAAAATTATTTACCCCTCAGTGTGTATATATTATACCGTTATGAGACCACATGGGGTATGGATGTTGAGTTCTTCATCATAGAGTCTTCAGTTATTGTTTAAAAGATGACATGTGGAATTAACAGTGAGTGCTTCCACAAAGAGTCTTTATCTTCGTGAAACCAGAGAGGTTATACTGTGATATATTTCCAAGAGGATTTCTTGTGAATGATTGGATGAATAATTAATATATTTAAATGAATGTATTTTTAAAATGTATGAATGTTTACTTTTGAGTGCTTCCTTATTTATTACATCATTTTTATTTTTCCTGCTATATATATTTACTGAAAGTTAGGCACAAATATTTGGGTGGTTTTCTAGTGGTATTTGTATCACACTTTATTTGGAAGATGATTTTGGGCCCAATATTATTATATTGTTGTAGTAATAGATTAGGGATAGCACCCTTGTACTTCAGGTACTTGATGGGTGTGGAGTTGGAGAGCATGGGACGAAGAGGAAACATGGTATATGGCGGGGGTTTACTTTTTGTCATTGTAATTTTGTTTAGTACAGTTTTTTCAGAAATGTGACATGTTTGGATGCTTTCTTAGACATATGTGACATGAATCATTTATATATATGTTCTATAGTTTTTTTATTTAATTTCATTATTCCGATGTTTTCTTATTTTATGATATTTCTACCTCTACTCTAGCATATTATTGTTATTACACTGTGTTACTCTACAAATGATGGAATTAATTCCCCACTATCACACCATATGACCTCACTACTAGTCCTAAGACTCAATATTTTAAGGAAATGTGCTTGAGGCTTTATGACCAACCATGTACGTGGAACCTTTGGTCGACACCCACAACTGTGATGTTATAATGCTAATGCAGTAAATATTAAATTAATGGAAAAAATAATATGATATTAAAAATATTAAAATTAATATATTTTTAAAAATTATCGTGAAGAAATAATTTTATAGATGACATTGAAATTTTAGGTTTATTAAAATATTTTGTTTTAATTTTATTAGTTTTCTCGATTTTATTAAAACCAATGTATTAAAGAGGTCTAAAAGTTGACATTATTTATATATTATAACAAATAATATTTTATTAAATGATATAAAGTTAATATAAATCTTATATTAAACCATGTGAAAATTATATGGTCGATAATATTAAACATGTGCAATTTATGGGTTGTTTTTTCATTTATAGAATTTATCTTTACCGCCAATGAGTAAATATCCATGTTTCCATGGAAAGTGTTATAGGGGTCGACATAGGGTCAAAACCAAAAGATAAGAATCAAATGATATTATAAACTTCTCTAATGTTTTATGGATGAGAGGATTTTGGCGCATTATTATCATATAATATAAAGATATAAGTTTGGATCCTTTTTGAATTTAATATTTTGTTATATTAATTTAATAGTTTCAAAAATTACAGTAGTTCCCCACCACTCTATTATAAAAGGGAACCAATTATAATTTTATCTAACATAAAAAATTGGTTTTTCCAATAATTGAAAAAATAACTTCCTAAAATCCATCACTTTATTAAAATAGGTATTTATTTTTTTATAGAATACCAACCTTATATTGATTAATGTGTTAATCAAAGGAAACATTCTAAATAAGTGGTATTATTCTATAATGCTAGTTATTTTATGATATCTTATTAAAATGACATTGAATATTCCATAAATATGATTATATAAAAACCATATTATAATCCATATAATTATGATTTATTATAATTTCAAAACATATATCTATATCCTTTTCTATAAAATGGGAAATAAAACCATCTTTCATTTATACAATGGACTACTGCCTTGGAAACCAATGTGATTAGTTTTCTATCACAATCTCTCATCGATGATTATAATGATGGAATTAACATATATATATAAACAAGAATTTTTAATCATTTTTTATCAATTTAAAAATTTAATATATCATTTGTTTTTTAACAATCTATTCAATGAATAATTATAACTCTATTAGTGTGGATGTAAGGACTACCACATCCACGGAGTGATGTGATTATGATTAAAGATATATGATTAATTAATGAAATGATGTCATTTTTATTTTATTATGATCATTATGGAATGATAAAATTATAATTACTTTCAATCCAAAAGGAAAATTTTATAATGGAATCATGAAAAATGCATACATACCACCTACCATGTAATATCTAGTCACTCGCTTTCTGGTCATTTCCTTTCCATATTTTTCTTTTTTAATTGGGTGTATGTTGTGAATCCTGATAATAGATAGAACTATTGGGGATAATACCATATTTTTTGGAGAAGTATATATATATTTTAATTAATGTGATCCTAGTATAACAGAATTGATGGCCTTTGGCGGTTCACCCCGAGTTAGTAGGATTCCGTAGTTTGTTTGGTGTAAATTATATGTATGTTGTGCATGGTTGGTATTGTTATCAATGGAGAAAAAATGAATGGTGTGTATGTTGTGTATATATTACATGTTGTGTAATGCTAAAATTTCCATTTTTAATAAATATGAAACATGTTTTTTTGTTTATCTATGTCACGAGGAATACATGATGTGTAAACGGATTACATCTCGTTTAAATGACACATACATGATTTTTAGAGAACCATAGAAGTTATAATTTATTTAAGTCACCCATATGACTTTTTTTCACTCAACATTAATGTCTTCTCTAGTTATTTTTAGTGTATATGTTTGATCCAAATTGAATCATTCAATGATTGATCACTGATGCAGTAGTCTTTCATCTCTTTAGGTGGGAAATCCTTTTTGATTCTTTATTTAATTTACCACGATACATTAATTTCATTTTATTATTAGTTAATTTGAACATTGGTTATGCTTCTTCCTATTTCATTAATGTTTCATTGGGAAATCTTGTTATGGGGTCATTTCCATTAATGATTGTGGTGTAGCGGGGGTGAATTCCTGGGGTATGAGCTTTATCTTCTTATCCACTAAAAAATTTATTGAATTGATTTTTTAAAAGGTTGGGTCCGAGGCCTCATTTATTGTTAAAGCAAAGAAAATACCTCTTTAACTGGGTAAATGGAGACCCATTACATAATTTGAAGGCCTAGTGGGAATTTAGTCCATTACATGTCCTGTAGGCCCATTTTATGGCCCAAATCCCATTATGTGAATAGTACAACTACAGTGCCCGTGCTGCTAAAGTACTGCATAGTACTCGCCACTACTACAGTACTCTGATGCCGCTACAGTGACCACTTCTACTGTAGTGTCACCACGGTTATAGTACTGCTATAGTACTACTACAATACTTGCACAATTAATTTAATTGAATTAATTAATATATGTGTAGGTTTAATCTATGGCCTCTATTTTCATTTGTGTAATCTTCTTTTTGGTGGATCCTTTTAGGGTGTGTGTGACCATGAGTTTTGAGGTATGTGGTTATGTCTCTAGTATTATTTGTATGAATTATACTGCTCATGTTTTAATAAATTAATTTATAAATAGTTTTTTTTTATTTTGTGTGTGTAAATGAATTTGTGATTTAATTTAGATTTTTCATGTTTTTATATTTATAAAATGGATATTTTCAAATAATTGAACTGATTTATGAAATATAGAACATGGGATGAATTGGGTATGTTGGTGGAAGGTTTTTCTTAGTGGAATATTCAATATTACTCTAAAAATATTTTCCCTTCGAGATATTCTCTAATACATATTTTTATTGGTCTAGGGAAATATTCTTTACATTGGTGGGGGTGGGGGTGGTGGGTCACTCATGGGGTGTTCCTGTTATCCTTAAACTTAGGTTAAATAGATATTTTGTGAACCATTCCATTCTTTCAGTATGAGTAGTCTACTATCCAGAACTATTGAGTTCCTTAGCATGATTTACATGTTCTTGGATTTTTACTATTTTCCCATTATTCGTTTTTTGTTTTGATATGCATGCTTTGTATTTTGATAACGAAAATTGATTTTTTCATTAAATTGGTATAAGTGAATTTGTTTATATATTGTTAGAAGCGGAATATTTTTACAATGTTTTTGATAAAAATTCTTTACATACTATCATTTCATTTTTTATATAAAATAACATTACTTGTGTTGTTTTTATAGAGACTTTTTTATGATGAAACTTGGTGATAACCTACTAATCGCATTATCCTACACCCTACATATTTCATCAGTGGTGCATAGATATGGTTATATATTTCTATGTAGAAAAAGGTAGGGTACCATAATGATGAGGAGAGGTTTTATCTCAACCGATAGGACTATCCATTTGTGAAATTGTGGGAGTCTTTCCACACTATTTCATGGATTAGTTCACAATTTTCATGTTTTTTAGTCACTTTTAGTTCTACATGTACTTGGGGATTTTTTATACTGTTGAATTTTTTGGTTTCCAATTTTATTTTATCAATAATGGAATATATTTATCTTTTCAACAATTGATTCTATTGTATATATGTACCATGTTGTTGCATCAGGTTTGGTGAAATCATTCCCTTTAGTGGTTGATTGTTGGTCGAGTGAATGTCTCTTGCCTGTGGGGATTAAGAATTTCCATGAGATATGCGATAGTTCAGGTAAGGTGCCGGTTACTAAGGGTATTGATGCTAGTTTGTTATTATTTGGTATCAAATGTGTTTTATACTCAAGGGTCATTGTCTTGGCACATTTGATAGATTAGGGATAGGTTTTTCAGGACTTCAGAGGTATATTGCGATGTGTTCTATACAATCACATTACATGATGAGAATCATGTTATAATGGGAATTATCAATTCCTGTCTCATTGTTTGAGTTCTTGGTGTTAATAACAATTGATTAATTTTCATTTTCTTGTTTTAATATTGATATTTATGTTGTTTGATCATTTATTTTGTTTTGATTTGTACTATTATGACTCCGAGATGTGTTATGGGAGATCCTCTAGAGGTAACAACCAATTCTCGTAAAGCAAATCCTCCGATGGATTAGAATTTTTTTGAAGATATCATCTAGGAAGTTCCTATCATGAATTAGAATTTTCCAAAATTTCAGAACGCAATCATTGAGTCACAATTCAGGTCCTAGAGGAGAAAGAGATAAATTATGAGAGTTCACACATTATAATCCACCAACCTTTAAGGATAAAAAAGAACATTAAGTGGGTGTGGATGGATTGAAAATATGGAACACATTTTAAACATCTTGGATACACATATGAATAAATGATTAAAGTGTTAAGAATTTATACATGGGGTGTCTTAGAATTCATTGGTGGGAATTTATAGTACAAGATGATTATCGTGTAGGAATGGAATGGTTGTGTTTCTAGACTCTCATAATCTAGTTGTTCTCTCTAGAGTCTATAATGTTGGAAAATTGTATTGATTTCATATATTTACAAAATGGAATTTTTATGATGTCAGTATACACTAATCAGTTTGTAGAAATTCTCCATCCTTCACCAGAGGTTGAAATGATTGACAAATTTAAAGCTCTAATGTACCAATAGGGTTTTGAACAAGATATCATAACACTGGTATTTATAATAAATCATTTGATATATGTGCATAATGTGGATAGGGATATTATGGATGAAATTTATAATATATGCAAGGTTTTTTATTCCACCCCTTTTCTTTTACCTAGTAGAAGCTTTAATGGCTCTATATGGAATAGTAAGAATTGGAAGCATTATTAATGGTGTAGTGGAGGTCATTATCAATAGTAACACTCTTCAACACATCCATTTTCTACTATTAGGGAGAATATAACTTTCCATTAGTGGTTATTGTTCAGGAATAAATGTTTTTTTACATCACAGGAAAATATGAGTCATAGTTGTAGATATTATGGTGATTTATATAGTATCTAACAAGATATGTCTACTCCTCGATATATTCTGGGATCATCTACACAAAATGTTTCTACAACTTAGTAATATGAATGAAATATTATAGATATACATCGATAGGACTTATTAGTGAATAAAATTCATGAATATGATGAGTAAATAGTGGAGGTATACATGGTTCTAGTGATAGTTGGAGGAAGCATCTTTATTTCATCCTTAGTAGTGATTTATTTATTTGATACTAGTTGCTACCACTAATTCATATATGGATGTTTTATTGATATTCATTATAATTATATGGTACTGATTCCATTGTATATAGAGTTAGATATACCTATTAAGAAGAGTATGGAGTAGGGGTTTCAGTTTTCTTGGGTCATATCAATAGATGATACAGAGATTGTCCGAGATTTTCTTGTTCTCAATCTAGATTTGTTCAAAATAATTATGATGATGGATTGGAATGTTTCTCATAATTTCTAGAGTTATTTTTATCATTGATTAGTCTCTTTTCATATATCCAAATGTAGATCATATGTGGTTCTAGGAGAGTGGGATCTGATTTCCTTCCATGAAAGACTACAGTACATAGATCTTAGTATTTTGTTTTCAATAATTACATCTTAGGTAGATGGTGTTTCTTTAATTTTTTTTTTATCATCCTTCCATTGTTTTGGGTTTTAATATTGGTTTTATAGAAATTTTTTTAGATATTCCTCCTGAAATGGACATATATTTTTTGAATTGACCTAGTTATCATGATGCATCCTATATTGATTCATTCTTATATTATGTAACCAACACAACTAAAGAAGATCATGATTTAGATGGATGATCTATTAAAAAGTGTTTTTCCACACGGAAGTGTTTCTCCTTTGGTAGTCCAACATCCCATTAGTATATTGGAATATGGTTCACCTTAATTATTAGTATACTATCTTATCTTGAACTGGGTAATAGTTAGAAAAAATTATTATTCGCCTCTTGTGGATGATTTTTTATCAGTTAAAGGGAGAAAATTGGTTTTCCAATGATTGGTATTTAGTCAGGTTACCATTAGCTCAATATTCATGGGAGAGATATACTGAAGGTATATTTTAGTTGATGGTGTGGCCATTACATTAGTATCTCAACACTTTTTTTATATTTTTCATGGATGATATTTAGGTTTACTCAAGAACTAATAGTGGGATTGAAAGCCATAAGAGATTGTTTTTGGAAATTTTATGATGTTATAATAGTTATAGAAATATATTGTAATGAATTTACTAGATTAATTATGTTAATTTATTATGGAATGATGTTTCTGAGGATGGATTATTAGTTCATCATGATAATTTAATGGCTTACTTTTTTTTAGAGGAAACAAAAAATGACCATTATATTTGGATTTTAATGGGTCTTATTTGTTACTATTGATGTTTCCTGAAGTATTTTTAAATTTTTGAATCCATTTTACTTCTCTTACAAGGAAAGTTGATAAATTCATAAGTGATGAAAAGTTTTAGTCTTCTATTAAAAATCCTAAAATACTTCTAACATTGACTACTATTTTGATCATATATGATCATGGTAAAGGGTATATAGTTTTCTATGATTATACTAGAACTGGATTGGTTTATGATATCATGTAGTAATATAATGTGATGGCATAAAATTTTCAACATATTTTACCTCATAAGAATAATTACCCAACTCATGATTAGGATAATTCTATAGTTAACCATGCGCTTAAGTGTTGATGGTATTATCCTTCTAGGGAAATGTTCATAGTCTCTTCTGACCCTAAGTGCAAGAGATATTTCTTTTCATAGAAAGGGATGGACTTCATATAGAGTGGGGGTGCAACACATTCAAAAAATTATTTTACTATTTCCTATTAAATAGGTAAATGGAATGTCATTACATATGTTTTTAGTAGGAATGTTCCATTGAAAGATATTTTGGAATCAAAATAATAGTGGAACTTTATGTGGCCATTTTCTCACTTTCATTTGGATAATCAGGAGGACGTTACAAGAATTATTTATACCAATGATTAATTATCTTCATCAAATCATTGAGTCTATTCTATAGGGTCAGTAGTAGGATGTTGTGTTTATAAGAATTTGAGAAACACAGTATAAGGAGGAGAGATTTTTGAGTTATTTTCTCTCTTCACATAGTATTCTTAGTTTACAGGATCATTTTGTAATCCCAAAACATATGAGGAGATCTGTTCGATTTTATTTTCACATTTTCTCATGTTCCATTTATCTAGGAACAATTTAGATATATTATGACATGATAGGTCTTTTTTGGTGGCCAATTATGAAGCATGTTAATATAGATTTTTTGTCATACTATTACACCTAGAAACATATAATGATAGAGAATTTGAAACCGTCTAGTTTTCTCTAGACTCTTCCTATACTAGTTTTTAATTGGGATAAGGTATCCATAGTTTTTTTCGATTATCCTAGACTAACTTAGGGAGGACTTATATCTTGGTTTTTATTCACCGATTGACAAATTAAACCCATTTTATTTGAATTAAATACACTAAAACATCTAATGATATGGGTGAAGATTATATTCAAGAAATTTTGTGGTTACATGGGGGTTCCTCTCCCAAGTTATCAAAGAAGGATAATTGTATTACATTTAGGTTCTATAGAAGTACACAAGAGGTTATTGGGACTTATGATTGTTTTTTAAAACATATCATTCATTTAAGAAATGGTTAAATGAAGCTTCTTATTTATATTATTGAGGATATACTATGTGCCAATGTCTTGGATTTTGGTGGATCTTAGGATATCCATCAAGGACTATATGATTTTTCCTATAACAACAGTTTCCATACATAATTTAGAATGTCGCATTTCAAGGATTTCTATTGTCATCTATACAGCACACATCTTTGTTGGGTAGAGGCAGGAAAAGCTACTTTAGTGGGGATAAGTTTGGTCCAAGGGATGCCAGTGAGGATTAAAGATATAAGTCTATGTTTGGTTACAGGTTTGAGTCTAAAAAGTATTATGTGGAAATAACACATCATTCTTTGTAGATTTCCATATGTCGATCATTTTTTTGAATGTTTCCCCTCAGTTGGGTCATCATAGGCTAGGAAAGTAGGGAATGTTAGCTTCGATATATATTTGATCATTTTTGGACAATGAGCGAGTTGGTAATGTTTTCCACAGATTGAAACTGAAAAAATATTATCATGACACCACTTATGATCTAAATTGGCATGAGATTGAGTTAGAACAATATTTCTCTATTGCGGAGAATCTAGTTAAGGTCATTGAATCAGATAGAAAACTCATGCATGGGATGAATATTCTATTTGTGAGAGTGTAATGAATGGTTAGATCCTATTCTCATGAGACAAAGAATAATGATTCATCGATAAGGGATAAATGTCCTCACTTATTCGCAATACTTCCTTCTTGTACAAGACTTCCCTAGGAAAAAAATTCTTAATTTGGGGATTTCCTAACGTACCGTTACCCACATTTAGTTACTTACCATTCATTTTTTAAGTATTTAATTTGGGAAAATTATGGAAATCCACATGATGAATATCATTGTTGTAGAAAATGTCATAAATTCCAAGGATGAATATTTCTTTGAATAAATAGGGTCCGTGTAAAATTGTGCTGATGGCGTTGTTTGTTTATCTATATGTTATGAGAATTACATACTTTGTTTTGGGTTTTTTGTATGAATATCCAAGTTTTACACTCTACAAGAATAGTAGATATCATGTAATGAGATTACACGACATATTAGTTCTACATGTTGGTTACCATGATCCTAGTACCCATTAAGAAGAGAGTATATGTTTTGTACATATTTCATACTATATAATGTTACGTAATCGGTTTATAATATGAATATTACATGTTTGACAAGATATCAAAATCTCGAGGATTAATGTACATGTAAAGGGAATACACAACATTTAAATTTCATGTAAATGCTATATGAGTGATAAGTTATATTATTTTACATAAGCCTTGTATCTCTTTACCTTAATGGATTCTCTATATATTTTTGGATTATCCGTTCAACTTATATTGATTCATTCAATGATATATCACCATTAAATATGGTTTTCATCTCTACATATGAGAAACCATTTATGATTCATCATTTTGATTCATTATTTATTTGATCATGGATGAGTTATTGAATTGCATCATTGAATACATTGAACTATGGGGATGTATCCTTTTATTTCCTTTAAGATCCATTGTGCGATATATTTCATGGGGCTATTTAAATTCATGTTTGTAGTACAAAAGGTTTTTTATCATGAGGTTTTTTATGTTTCCTATTATTTTCTTACCCTTTTATTGAATTGAATCAATTCTACAATGTTTAGGTTGAATAAATGGAATTTTTTGTCCATGTCATGATCTTCTTGTTAGTGTATCATTTTTTTCAATGTATGAAAATGAGTTTTGAGTAAACTGGTTTGATATATATCATATGATGGAGGAATTATATTTCTCATATGTCAATAAATTGATTTATAAATATACATGGAATTATTTTTTTCTACGCAAATGGATTTTTGATAAATGGTTGGTTTTCTTTGTAATTCGATAAATTAAAAAGTGGAAAATTTCGATGCTGTGAAGGGATTTATGAAAATAATCATTTTGGAAACCATTGGTACATAGGATGATGGTTTACCATCGAGACATTGTCCATTTTACCATAATGACATCTCTCATTTTTTTCTCTATACCCAAGGATTATTTTTTTGGGACATGTTCATGACATTTTTTTGGGGGTCACTCTTGGTGTGTCCCTATACTAATTAGTCCTATGGTCAAGGGAGTAGTTATGAACTAGTAAATTTTAATAGAAAGAGTAGTATGCCAGCCTGAACTGTTGGGTTCCATGACATGATTTACTTATTATTTTATTTATATTGTTTTTCACGTTTTACTATATTGTATCTGAAATTCATGATTTTGATTTTGATAAATGAAAATGAAATTTTTCTTGAAATTTATATACCATAAATTATTTTGTAATTTTTGGAAATAGGAAATATTTATAATTCTATTGATAAAATTAATTTTCAAATTGTCATTCAATGTTATCATTTGAAATTGAATACATGATTAATTTTTATAGAGGATTGATAAGGATCACCTAGGTCATACACAAATGATCCTATTAGCTCTGGCCATGCATACCCATTCTATAGTGAGAAGACCTCGTTATGTATTTTGATACAGGGTATGGCATGGTACCAATGTGATACAGAGTGGTTTTCTATCAGGTGAGTTGAGTAGATGATCGAGAGATATTGGAATTCTATGAATTCTATCTCGTAAATCATATTTCAATAGACATTATTGTTTGGACGTATACTAAGATATTTCTCCTACTCTTGATTTTTTTATTCTCCTTTTTTCTATTACGTCTTATGATTATCTTTTACGCTATTGTTTTTGTGATATATATGTTCCAAGTTGATTCTTAGACTGGGAGAAATCATTCCCATAATTTGATTGATTGCTGATTACTAGTCCACCACCCATGGTTATTGGGAACCCCTTTCGTTATATGATGGGGAAGTTCAGATGCATTCTTGAGAATGATTTCTGGTCGGTTCATTACATATTTTCTCAATTAATGTAATTTAGTTCATTTTCCAATACCATATTTCATGATTGGGTTTCAAATAATTATTGATGTGTGAAATTTATAGTTATTTAATAATTTTAATTATGGATATTTTTAAATAATAACCACTTTGACCATGTCAACCTTCTAAAGACATATTTGATACAAAATATTAATATCATCGAAAGATTCTACATAATCTTAATTGATTATGTAATAGTATATAACATGGACACAAGTGATTTAGATGGAATAATATACCTGAAAAAGGTTTTTAAGAATTTAAATCATTTACATAAGTCTATTATTATGGACGATAAATAATATACATGACTATTCAAAATAAATGTACTGGACTTCGTCTCAATCTCTATTCATTGAAGAATATTTTTATGTTATGTAACTATATTATTTTATTTGGTGTATATAAATCAATTTTTAAATGTTATACCTTTAATTAATTTATTCTCATTATATATTTATTTAATTTTATTGATTAATTTCTCTTAAAATTGAAATGTTTCAAATTTTTAAAGGGAAATTCTTCAAAAAAAATTATTTTAAAGATCTTCTTTAAATCCTTTATAATAAATGAAATGTAAATTTATTTTCAAACATATACGACATTAATAGAATTTCTAATAATATAAAATATTGAATGATTTGAAGTATCTATTATATGAATCTGTGGGTTTTATCAAATAAAATGATTTATTTATTATGAGAAATCTTTTGAGATTCTAATAAACACTTTTCATTGAATTACATTAATAGGTTATCAAAAGGATTATTTTTAGGGTATGTTTTTTTTTCTTTAGAAACAAAAAATTAAAATTTCTATTTTTAACATATATGGAAACAATGAAATATAATTCTTTATAAATATTATATGATGTTGGTATTCTATTATAATAATTCATGCATTATTCCATAAATAAATTTTTTTCCATTTTTTAGAATTTGGTGATGAAAATTAATTTTCTAAAGAAAAATCTATTTTTATAGCTGAAAGTGCATTTCATATGGGTTAAATAGTTTATTTCAAATGGTTATACAATGAAATGGTTAAATAATTTTTTTTAATTATGATATGGTACTTCAGAATAATATAAAAAATGATTGATCCAAATACAACATATATGATGGGTTAAGCCCCCTAATAGCTAAATGGTGTGCCAGATATAACTTATATGAAGGGTTGTGACCCATTATCATTCACATGTGATCTTGATAGAGATTATATGAAGGGATGGGCGCCATTATAGATACTAAATAATGGGTATTCCTGACAAAAAATCTATGAAGGTTTTAACACCTCATTTCTCATGAAATATAAATAAGCTCGATATAGATTATATGAAGGGTGAGCATCATTATCTCTCTCCAAGGAATTTGTTATTGATTATGTTCTCTAGAGAATTATATTTGAATTACTGAATATGGTTATTCCAATTGTAATAGTTTTGAATGGATTTAATGATTATCATGCTCAATGACTCTAAAAAATGGTTTTCATTTCCTTTATATTTATTTTAAAGATTTTATTTGAGAAAAAATAGTTTGTTTTTTTTGTATGGAAATGTTTTATTTCCTATTATCAAAGAACATTAAAGATAATGGTAAATATTACATTGAATTTCATGTTTTTCACTAGACTAAAAAATTTCTTCTTTTTTATGTCCCTTAATGATATTTCTATGCTCATACCATGTGTTAAAATATTAATCATAATATATATTGATGGGTAAGATTATAGAATAAATAATGATTATGGTCATGATGAATTTTCATGAAATGAAATTAGGATTTATTTTAAATGTTTTATAATGTCAGAAAATGGATACTGATTATATGTGTCCACATTGCATGTATATGGGGTATTTAAATAAGTTCTATTATCTAGTACTATTAAATTATAATCCACAATGATCATTAGGAGAGAAATAAAATGAAATCTACTGTAAATTCACTATATTAGGTAATGATAACGAATGTGTCATTACAATATTTGATTTATATGTTTCTCATCATACATAAAACCATGTATTTATTCACCCACATGTTCCTTAAGAAATGATATGAATGGCCTTGATGAGTTCTATGGAGAATGAATTGGAAATAGTTAGGTCAATTGTATGTCCCAAAATTAAAATCCCCTCAATGCACCGATAGGTTTCATGCAACAATACATGTTGGGGTTTCATGTATACCTCATCCCATAATTGAGAAACATGTTGGGATAAGGCCTTGGAAACAATTTTTGATGTTTGCCATTATAAAATCTGTCAGTATGAGATTGATTATTATTTTGTTCTACATAGGCATTTATTTTCATAGATATATAATGATAATCATTATTGATAATCTAATCACACCATTATTTTTTTTCTTTTTCCCCGGAAAACAAGAGGTGAACTAATTACAATTTTCGAGGAAATGACTGATGGTATAATAATTTTACCATAATGTGTACATGTTGTATCTTAAGTTTTAAATAATAATTTTTGTATGTATCATGTTATCCAATACAACTATGTTATTCAATCCTACAACTACTCTTTTATTATTTACAAATAATAAAATATAACTACTGGATTTGGGTTTTGGGGTCTGTGATGTTATAAATAATCCATATAAGGCTATGATTAATAAAAAAATCAAGTTTAACTTATATATATATATTATTACTTTTCCATGTATAATTTTGTTATAAATATTATAGATAAAAGAATATTTCATTTTCAATATGCCAAAAATCTAGAAAGAATAACATGGGATATTGTCATAAATAGACTAGAAAATGATTCAAGTGTGGTAATGAAATTCATATTGTATATTATTTCCCAAGAATTATAATTTGGTTATTTTTCACATATAATGGAAATAAATTCTTATATAACATGCCCTAAGAGATAAATATATCTATTTTACATTATTTAGGAACAATGAAAAATGATTTACCAAATAATGATTTAATAAGGAAAATAAATATCAATATAATTCATATTCATGTGAGTAGGGAAATTTATCTATATAATCAATATAAGAAATACATATTGTCTCTTAAAAATATATTATTTGACATTTTATTATACATATATTGAAATGATTTATAAATAACCTCTTACAATTTTGGTAATTTGGTAATTAATATTAATACCTATAGGCAAGATATCAATTTCCTAGAATATAAAATTTCCTAAAAAAATAATTAACTTTATTGTAGATAAATATGATATAGTATTGGGAATTAATTTTCTCTCTCCACATACTTAATAAAAATTGTCAAAAGAGGGAAATATCATTTTATATTCAAAAAAATAATTAAATAAAAGATACAATACTACATTCTAATGGAAACAAATTCCTCAATATATAAATCATAATAAATAATAATAACAGTCTGATGCATGATGTATTAAATAAAATTAATGTGTTAACAAATTTATATTAAGATAGTGATGAAAAATAGCTATGTTTTAATTTATAAATTAATATTTTTAAAAAATTATAAATTTTATGATATGTCAAAGAATAAATTAAAATTTTGAGGACATAATTTATTTAAGGTGGAATAACGTGAAAACCCACTTATTTTTAACTATGTTTTTGCGTTATTTTTTTTAATATTCAGGTTATAAAATTTTATTCATTAAGAAACATTTTTTTAAAATGAACATATATTTATTTCATATATGATAAATGAATAATTAGATACTTATTATACAATTATCATTATTATGTTTACCTTATCACATAAAAGCTAATTTATTTAAATTATAATATAATTTTCAAAAATTAATTTTTCATTAATATATTTATAAACAATTATTTATTTATTAGATATTATTTAAATGGATATTTATGTTAATTCTAAGGATTTAAATAGTTATTTATTTATGATATTCTTATAAATAATTTTGACATGGTTTGAACTTAGCGAGTTGTTTTTTTTGATGAACATTAAGATACTATTAGAACTCTGAATATTTAGTAATTTAAGAGTTTTAATTTTAGAGATTATATTTTTTCTAAATATTTATTTATTTTAATTAAATTATTATAATATTTTTAAACTTCGTTTAAATATTCGGTGGAATTTATTTTGATATAAATTTATAAAAAACAGTATATGACCTTAAATATAAAATGAAATTTATAATAAATATTTTGGATTAAAAAATATTTAAATTATTTTTTACATTCACATTATTTAATATTTTAAACTATTTTTTTTTATTATAAATATTGAAATTTAATGTGGTAATATATTGGTTGATATATTTGTATTTAATTTTTTTCCAAATGAGTAATTAAATGGAGGTTTAATTATATTTATTATTAATATATTTTTATATAAAATGATATAGAAAATTATAGAAAATTATATATTTTATAATTAATGATATTATATTTAGAGTAACATAATATCATTCCCTAATTATTATTTTTTTTTGTAAAAAAAAAGTAAAAAACAATTTTTGATGCTGACGTTATGATTGCGCAATATATGAAAAAAAATTTCTTAGAGATAATATTTAAGATGTTATAAGGATATGAAAGGCATTAATTATAAATATTCTTATTTATTAAATACATTTTTTTAAAAAATTTATTCCTTTTTAAATTAATCAAAAATATAATTATCCAAATGATTTCCTAACACTTTCACAAGTTAAGAAAAGTAAAAACAATAATTGTAAAAATGTTTTCATAACATATATTTAAAACAATAGTATTATAATTGTTATTATTTAATAATTTTAATTATAAATAAATTACATTTATTGTTCTAGATTTTTTTAAATATTAATTATTAATATATTTTTTCAAATTTCATACGTAATGTTGACACATCATCAGTCAAATAAGAGAAAAATAAAATATGTTTAATTTAAAGTATTTGATGTAATAAATTTTAGATTAATTAGAGTATGGATCTGTTTCTGTGGATCAACATGCTAGGTATGATATTATATAATTTTTGAAATTTAATTTCATATTTATCAAAATAGTTTTGATGTAAAATGAAATCAGTTACCATAACAATTATTTTAAATGGTACTTTTTGTATAAATTTTAATAATAATTTATTAAGAAAATCATATTACGTTACATTAGTTGTGTGGTTATGGATAATATTATAGGATATCTTCTATTTATCATTCATGATCCACATTCCATATCGTCATTACATTCAATACCCATAAAGGCTACATTTTTGAGAAATGTACATAATTTGTTTTATAAATTCAGAAAATTATAACTCTAAAAAAAACATCATGTATGATTTTATCTTTATATTATTACAAGATACTTCGGTAAAAATATATCTCCACATTCTTATGGCTCTAGTCTTTCCAAAACTGCGGGACACACTAATGTTATTCTAAGGTATCAAATTTAATAATAAGTTATTGTTGTTATAAAAGAACTATTTGTTTTAATAATTAGTTTTTTTATTATATATTAAATTTATTAATTAATATATGTAAATTTTTTTTATCATTCCTCATATATTCATGTTTATTTGGTTATATTTACATTTGGATATTCTTGTACAAGATATATATCCTATGAATTTGGGAGCATCAATTTTTTAAAATTTATTTATATCTTACATTGATTGAAATCATATTCTTTGAGATGATGTCTCAACAATACAAGAAAAAATATCAATTATAAAGTGGTCAATATCAACCTTATAAGAATACAATTTTTACCTTACGATGTTAGAGATTTCATATTTTTCATAATTTTTAGGACCATATGGTAAGACGAAAACCTTATGAAGATGCAGAGTGAAACCATATGATGAATTTAAAACATACAAGTATGATGAAACATACGAGTAACAAAAATATGATTATAATAGAGAACCTTCTGACTTTGAAAAAGCATATGGTGATGTCTAAGGTGACTTATAATGATTTTTTGAACCATATAAAGAATCTAAACATTATGAGGGTTATTTCGATTATTTGAAATTACATTTTTTATGAATCTATAATTATTTTGAGTTTTAGGAGGATTGTTTTAGGAATTTTGTGATGTTCTAGTCATTTTTTAGAGACTTTTAACTATAATAAAGATATAAACTCTAAGGGGGTCCATGTTCTCCAATAATATAATTCTAAAATATATCCAACGTAAAAATTGTGGGCTGACTATAGTGATTCAGGGTAATATATTTTCAGTTTATTATCAATTGAAAAATATGAATGACATGGATACCTACACAATGAGTATTGAGAAAAAATTTATATAATGTGATCATTTTTCCTTACTATTATTCTATGAAAATATTTTTATTATCATTATCTAGAAGAAGATATATTATTGTTGCTTATGTTCATCATGAATATTTACATCAATTGAACAAATCACTAATATATGATATTTAGGGACGTATTTATTCTATACATGTACATAATTATGTTTCATTTTTTGATTCTAGAATTAGACTAAAGTAAATAATCTATTAAATTATTTTAACACTTTTTAATGCTGATATCCCATATACTGAGTGTGGGAGGAAGATCTTGGGTAGAACTTTTAAATTAATAGATTTATAATATCCACAAGTAATTTGTTCTAGGTAGTATATTAATTCACATATCTATGTATTGCTTTGGAAAATTACAGAAATAAAAATCACTAAACACACATTGATTATTGATGGTATGTATTAGAGGTTGTTATTTTAGCCTCAATCCATTATAAAAATATACTACATAATTGTCTTTAATTTCATTATTTTTTATTCTCATAAAATTAAAATGAGAGGGACATATTCAAGATGTTTTTAAGATATTACTTTTTATTTTGATTGAAATTATGAATATAAATTCTCCCTACTCATAAGTTATTATGAAAAGAATAAGAAAATACATTTATTTAGAGGAAATAAATTTATGATCGAAACATTTACTAGTTCAGGGATTAAACTCAAAATATAATTTCTATTATGGATGAGGTGGACCAATTAATATCCATCTTTGGGGGTCCATATATTAATAAAAAACTATGGTTTCTAGAAGTCATAAATGGTCAATAATTTAAATAATAATGTTCAGAAAGTTTATATTAATTTTATAAACCATAAAAGATTCATCTTTTAGGACCATATCTATGGATTTATGATCAAGAGGCTGAATATGATCTAAAATCCCATGATATGAATTCTTTTATCTTTGGATTAGAACATAATGAGATTAATCGAGTCTCTTAATGTGAAAAAACTCATGATATGTGTTAAAAATCATTGTTTAATATGACATTAAATATAACATAATAGAGTTAAGATACAGTAATTCCACTATTTTTGTGAAACCTTTAGGATAATAGATTGTTAAAATATAAACCAAAATAATTGTATTTCTATTTTGATTTTAAATAATGTTTATTTGTTATGATATTCTATTCCAAAATGTAATCAAAATCTAATAGTTTTAGATTTTCACCCTCATAATAGAATGTGATTTAATCTTCTATTGGATAGACTACTATTGTTAAGGATTTCAAAATAAATTTTCTAATTGGTAATCTTGTGATTTATGAGATTGATATAGAATAATAAATTGATTATCTGAAGATAATCAAGGAGGAAAATTATACAATATATATTTCTGTTTTAATTGTTAAAAAGAAATTTAAAGAATTAATTTTTAAATCATTTGATGATGGATAAGCCAGTTATGAGAGTTTTGATGATGAAATTATCCTATTGTCAAGGATTTTTAAAAAACTATATCAATGTAGAATATTACTCAAAACAAATGTTAAAATATAATATGCTTGAAGAAAAAGAATAGAATTTGAGTAATTACAAATAAAAATGCATATAACCCAAAAAAATAGAATATCAAAAGCTTAATGAGAATAAGAAACCAAATAATTATTTCATAATAATATCATATTAATGTATAAAGGAAAAGATGGATATGGAATCCACGTATAGTGATTATGAAGACTCAAGGGGAAATTCTAATTTGGATTTATAGAACGATTCATCAAATTAAAAATAAAAATATGTCTTCCATGTCTCGAAAATATTTAAAATCATTTAATTCTTATGTTTATGAATCTATGTATGAGTACGAAAGATATTCATATATGAAATTAAATAAACACTATTCTATGATTATGGATTAATATGATTATAAAATATTATTCATAAAGAACATAAAAATATTATATAGATGTTCCTAATAAAAATTATTTTTAACTAAAAATCATTCAAAATTAAAATATTAATTCAATAAGTCTATTTGAACAGATGGTATACAAGATAACAGAATTAATGAACATATAGATATGTTAAAACCCATGAAAATGGATATATGTGTTTTCACTAATAGTGATATTACATAAGTAAAATACTTAGAAATAAACATTCAAAAAATATAAAAATTTAATATGTATTACTGAGGATAGGAATTAAAAGTTTATAAATTATTGTATACAATTATCTAAAAATAAATGAAATTCTAATGTCTCTTTTTTCATTATGGAATTATTACACATCTTTTATAATTATAAAATATTAAAATCATTAATTTTATTGTATGAAAAAATTATTATATGACTATAATTATACATATAATTAAATAATGAACATATTACCTCTCTAGATATATATATTTTACCATGTATTTAATAGATATTAAATACTATATCCAAATGAACATGGGTATAAAAATATATTTTGGAATTATATTTTAATAGAAATTTTAAATGTTGGAAAATTATATATAGATAGTGGTTGTTTTATGTTATATTAGGGGATATTTCTAAAATTATACTCATTATGAATGATTGATTGAGGCTATGTCTTATTTTGGGACAATATAAAAGGATATTTCTTTCGATTTTGATTAGTTCTAGATCTATCTTTTATGCTCATAAAAAAGTTTATTTCTATTGTATGATTGGAGAAAAACCAGATAAATATATATCACCATTGTGATGATGGTTTTTTATATAATTTTATAATTATTATTTTTATCTTTGTAAATGATATTTGACTAAATTTATTTCATCTATAAAAGGAAATGCCTAAATTATAGATCATAATTATTTGTATGATGAAAATGTAAGCAATATTAATGATAATTAAAATAGATTTGAAATAATATTCTTAGACATTTAAATATATATTCAGTGAGATATATAACTTAGAATAATTTTATTTCTATAATTTCTCAACTTAATATGGATAAAAATAAGCTATTCGATTTTTTCCAAATGCGAAAAAAAATTATTTCGAGGTCATTCTAATAGGTTCCTACTAGCAGACCCTTAGAAAATTTCCACCTATATTTTTTTGGTACTTCTATAATTCTGTATCACAGTGGAAAATATATTTCTTATATTGATGTTAATGATTTATCAAGAATTAAATAAGATTAAAATTTTAAAGGTTAAGAGTGAAATATTTCATAATTTTTAAATTTATGTATGTTGTTTCAAAATGAAAGTGATACTATTATTATTTCCTTAATCGGGGACCAAGGAAGAGATTTTAAAAAACAACTAATATAATTATTTTTTTACCATAAATTGTTATAAACTACATTCAATTCCCTTAAAAATCCTCAAATAAATGGCCTCTTTGAAAACAATTAGTGCGACTATATGTAAAATTTCTAGAACAATGTTATATTAATATAACATGCCACTTTTTTGGGATGAGGATATTAAAATAGTGTGATATTTCATAAAAATATTTTAATAAGTCTTATATTGAATGAAATAATTATTTATTATGCACACTAAATGAGAGAAAAATGGTTAGAGACCATATAAAATCTATATAAACACAAGGTTCTAGTGTCACCCCTTTCCCAAGATCAAAATTTTCATGTCCTTAGGGGTAAATCCTTGAAAAAGGTGATTCCCTTAGTATAAGATACATCATGAATCCCTAGATCATAATTTTACTTATTTTTCCCTTGTATGATTTTAGGTCCTTTTAAATAAATAAATAATGATTATTATTATTATCGCCTTATTGATTATGGGGATAAATTGATACATGATCCTGTTATTTACTGTAGAAAAGTTGATAATTTGTATCATGATCATGAAGATTGTTGTCCAATAATCTGATGACCTACTGAACCTAAAATTTTTTATCCCAAAAAACCTATATCATTGAAAGACCTCCATTTATAAACATTTTGTGGAAACCTAGTTTTTTTATTTATGACTAAAAATATTGCAAGAAACCTTTTTATTTTTTTGGATTCATATCTCTAATTATGTTCAAAACTATATGTGAGTCCTTTAGTAATTAGATTTTGGTGTTATCCATGAAAAAAGACGAAATAAAATTTATGATGATCAAGTTTTATAAACAATTTAATATTCCATCACACTACCATATTATATGGAATAAATGGGTCTTTAGAAATAAATAATAACCTCTAGGTGTAATTATTATAAATAAGGCCAGATTAGTGGGTAGAGTGTAAGATCCTAAATCCTTTTAGTCAATACATTTTAATGTTTCCATGTCTAATGGTTCATGGAGGAGGCCCATATAATTATTTGGGGTGTTTGGGTGTTTTAATATTGAAGCATGTGGAATTCATGATGTTAAATGATGTTCACGATGTGAATGTGTAGTTCATTAATTGTGTATTGATGGATGACATGATGCATTTATGAAATGAATGGAATTAAAAAAAATTAGAAGGGTTTCGAACTGATTCAATTCATCCATGAAATCTCATGTCTTATATATGGAATGTATGATGTGAATGTAAATTATGTTAGTTGGGTTGATGTTCTTTTTAGTGGTTGTTAAATATGATACATTCACTATTTGAATTATCTTATCAGGTTATGAATATCCACCGATTATTTCACCAATAGAACAAATAATCACCATATTTTCCAAAATATCATATTTTTTCCTCCAAAAATCTATATGGATAGAGGTCATAGATCATGAAATTTTGGAATCATTCTAATAAGAATTAATAACCATATTTCTATTATCATTATAGATGAGTTTCTCCTCCTTTTCATGTAGTTTATTATTAGTTCATTCAGGTTTACTATCATTATTCATTAAAATCTATATATTTTGATCTCTATTATTCTTATTAATTTTCACTGATGTTTAGTTTCATGATCATGGAATTTAATTATTATGTGAAATTTCATTCCTTATGAGTGAGATGATCTATATCTGCATTGTCATTCCATTCTAGTTGTAGGAACATTTAATCCATAAGGAATGTAATTCATTTATTCTCTTTTAATTTTTAGTTATATTTTAATGTAATAATTATTTATTCATTTATGTGATATTTGAATTAACCTTAATAAATATTGGTCGACATTAATGATATAAATTTTTATGCGTGTAGCGATAACATGTTTTCCACCATGAAAAATGGTTTTCTTCTTATTTTTATATAAAGACTGTAATCTATGTTCATTAATGTTACTATTCTTGTTTTTAATTTTATTATCTTGTTAATTTGATAAAATAGTTAATGAATGTTATAATTATAATTTAAGGTTGGATAAATTATTTAAAAATGAATGGTGATGAGAAGTATTATTAATTAAAATGTTGAAACTAAAATTTATGCCAGATAGTATGTTTAAATAATTTAATATATTGTAATAGTTGATGCCTCTAGTTTCCCATTGTTGTGAAATGCATTAATTGAGTTTGTTAATCGATAATGTAAAAAACACTATTTGTTTAGTTAAGATATTTTTTTGTGCTGAGAAAAAGAGTTTACAAGTAATGGCTGGATACATTATTTTTATAGTCTTGTTTTCAAAATTGAATTTGTTTTTTCATTTTTTTCAATTTGTGTTGATATAAAAATGACCCATAATATGCAGTGTTTCCAGATCAGGGGTTGGCTATTGACTGATGGTGTATAGGAGAGGAGGCATGATATTGTCGAAGAAGTTAACACATTTGAGGACAAGATTCATTGTGATATTCATAATGGTATTTAGATGACACCATAATTAATTAATTTGGTTGAATATAGGAATTATTTTTATTATGATTAAATATGGGGTTGTTTTTTTAATGACCTTATAAAATATCAGGTGACTGGGTTTCATGTTTATTAGCATTCATTTACCTACATTTTGAGGTACCTATTTTTGATTGGATATGCATCACATACATGGTATCTTATGATGTTTAGTGTTATATCATGAATTATGGAATTATAATTATTTAATAAATGATTGAATCATTGGGTTTGAGTTTCTTTGGAATTTGGATAATGTTTTCATCATAAAAAACAATACACTCAGTTGGATTATAGATAGAGGTAATGGACAATATATTAAGGAAAATAAAATGTGAATTTATATTTTTTTAAGTGACAAATTAAATTTAATAAACCAAAGGGATACATTTCAAGGAAATAATTCGTTAATGATTTTCCTATTTAAATGTGTCTATGTAAGAGTATATCTAGTAATTAGAAGTGGAAGTTGTTGTCTATGTGATGATGACTATAGATGATCCTAATACTAGGTTAATGACATAATGAAGTTATGTTCTATATTATATACTATAAATTTTTGTATCACATAAGATAAATCACACATTTTGGTAGGGATACTAACACCCAATGGTCTTTTGGAAGGTTTTTTTCGAACACAAATGTTATATGTGAATTGGTTGATAACAAAACTGTTTGGCCCCATTATCTTCTCTTAGTAGTTTTATGTGATGGTATTCATGATGTTTAGCATTTCACTTGTATACATATTGATGTTCTTAATGGATTTTGGTTATTTCATATATATGTGTGTCATGGTATTGTGTCCCAAGTATTTTTATATTTGTGACATGTATGGGATGTAATGGTCGAAGGTACATCACTCTATGTATTGGATTCTATGGACTGAGGTAAAAAACATGATGTTTAGAACATGAAATAAAGACTTCAGTGGATACCAGAAATGGATCGGTTACTATATGAAGATGTGGAATTTGATTATGAAAGTATGTAATGTTTGAGATTCATGATATGATACTTTATCAATAGTGTCTTCGGGATGGATTCTCTGGAGAGTGATAGATCAATATATACAATGTTGGAGTAGAGTCAAAAAACCAATGGGGTTGTTTTAGTGGGGAAACCTTTTTATTACTATATTATATGTTCACTTTTATGCATTATAATGTGAGAGATAACCATCATATTTTTGGTTAAATAGTATATATATTTAGGTGATGATTTAGTTTCATATATTTTAAATGGAATTTAATATGATTTATTTATCATTCTCTTGAGAGGATCTATGGAGGATCATATAATGTAAACCTACAATGCTAACCCTACATATTTATAAACTTCTTTTTTAGGTCAGCATTACTTGTTGGAAGATCTCTCTTTATTTTAATAAATCATGGATGTTTGATAGATGTATAGTCTTCATGTTAATTATCGAATCTATCTTTTAGTCCCTATATTTTCCATTACATGTGTAATGGTTATATTTGAAATTACATTCATGTAATTAAGATTCTTTTCTATCTTCACAATGAGATGGAGTTTTCTTGTTATACTTGTCTTATCTCTCATTCATTGTATTCATTAAGAGGGTAATTCCCCCCATTTCCATATATAACATACCCTCCTTTCTTATTGCCCACCCATGACATATAAGAGGTAGGTCTTAGGGGTAATTATCTCTCTTATCTCATATCTGACACTAGAGAGGTACCTTTATAGGGAGGTGTTGAGATAGAGTTGAATTAAAGGATCATGTTGAGGGATATAATGTAGATTGGAGATATTTACTTAAAAAAATAAAAGGTTTGGTATGGAAATAGTGTCAGTTGGAGTTAATAGGAAACATTAACAATGGTGAATTGTCGAGTCAAAGTCTTTTAGGGCCCCATGTGATATGATTCAATGACATTTGACATTACTAATCCAACTGAGTGAACTGATAATTGTTATGGGCTAGAGACCTAGGAATGATCAAGCACCATTCTTGTTTCAATAGTTGATTGAAATGGGTTGACCATATGATTAGGATAAACCTTAAATAAATAATTTAAATTATTAAATAATTTAAAATGTTCAATATTCTTGTTATATATACATTTATGCATTTTTCGTATTGTATGTATGGCTCTAGGTTGACATCCCTATCAGGTTTTCATTGTGGATGTTCTGTAGGATCTACCAGTAGCTCAATGCATTTTATAGGACAATAATGATGTCACCTGGAAAAAACTATTCGAGTTTCATCACAAGATTATATAGAAGTATGAGGATTATATTTTATATAAACTAACATAATATTAGTTATATGGAGTATATTTATCTTTCAGTTTTCTCTATTCTTAAAAAGAAAACATAGTTCCATTGGAAGTAATGATACTGTGTGGAGTTGTTAGGTAGTGATGGATCCGGTTCCTTAGGCATAGTGAAGAGTTAGATGATTAATGGGAGATGTAAAGACAATAGTTTATATTGGAGTTTATTTCATAGGCTTTGGAGGTGCGCAGTCTCTTTGAAGTTTTTATAGTTTATAAAGGGAGTTTTTTCAGGTGAACTACTATGATTAATTTCTAGGACCTTCTACATTACAGATCAAACCAATTTTTATATAAGGAGGATACATTTACACATTCATAGGATTCCTTGAATCTATAAAACCATCCCCAAGTAACCAAAATTATAATTTATTTGTATCTTGAGGTACTGGAATAAGTAAAAGTTGTTGAGATGTTTATGGAAGTAATTATATCATCACACGAATGGATTTATATAGTCACACAGTAAATTAGAGCTATTGTAATAATTCATAGTTTCCTAGATAGAAGATATTGTATAGTGGTGAGGTAGGTCCCATCCCTCATCATCTAATTTCAAAAGGGTGGATTTTATTAGTAATATTACAATGTATATGACTCTCAATTATCTTGTGGAGATCAAGGTCATCAGTAATAACATATCCTAAAAATCATGGCTTGGGATCGTTCACTTGGTGATCCACTTCAAGTTCCTCCATTGAAGATGTTTCATGCAAGGATGTAATAGTAGGATTCCCCAGCATTAAATTAGTAGAGATTTGATAGGGCGTGTAGATAGTAACTTTGATATATTCATTATCCTCAGACAAAAGAGAAAAATTGTGGAATTGGTCATCCCCGTGACCACATAGTTCATAGAGAATTCCCTAGCCAAAATATCAATTAGATATTCCAGCACCAGGAAAAATAGATGTCCTTTGAGATAACAAATAATTATTTTCTACTTGTGTGTATGCATTATTTGATTTAGGACCAATATAATCTTTTATATCACTAATCGTGTTCTATTATTTAGCACATGATGTGGAGAGACTTATAATTCCTTTCAAATTTACAATTCCTATTAGTGGTCAAGCTTATCTATTTCATGTATTATGATAATGTGATCAAGTGATGAGGCTTCATAACTCTTAGGGATATATATTATATTTATTGATAAAATCATAAAATATCACTATACTTATAGAATAGATGTATTCAGGGTATACTATTGTATATTTCATTTAGTGGAGGTTTATATTATATGATGCTGATGAAGAGTCTTCCAATTTCAATAGTGATAAATATTCATGGATAGGTTGGAGGTGTGTTCCATCCTTGTATTCCTTCATGTTATTGTAAGTTCTATGTTTCTAGTAGGTTCATCTAATGATGTTTCCTAGAGTTGTGGAAGAATATTCAAATTTATTTTTTATTGAGTATGTGGAGATACCTCTTCAAAAAGAGATCATGTTTCGGGTACAGTTAATTCTATTATTTTCTAATTTCGAGGAATCAATATAAGATGATTCCTTCTACATTTTGGTAGTTTCGAGTCCAACACAATGATCTGTCGCATCATTAAATTTTTTCAGCCAAGTGTTCCACACTATGGGGAAAACATTTTTTCATGAATATATCTAAATGTAAGTTACATATTTATATTGATTGTTGTAAATTAATCAGGTGAAAATGATGAATCAATAACCTTTAAATAAAATTGGAATCTTAATTGATCATCTAAAGGTTCTAGATTTTTCTCAATGATCTATATAAACCTGTGATATCATCAAGTGTAGGTGAATGATTTGGATTTTTGGAGACCACATTTCATTGTCGATAAGTGAATTAACAGTTAATTACAACACTATTAACTGTAATAAACACTCTAGTTGCATTAATGGGTTTTATGAATGATATTTTTAGAGAATTACTCGATCAATTTTGGGTGGTTTTCATCAATGCTATTCTTGTGTAATCTATGACTTAGTAAAAGCATTATGATCATCATTATTCCATTTTTTGAGTTCTTCATCACTGCCTTCATTTTAGATATTTTTTGATGTGTGAGTTCTGGGATCACGAGAGACATTTTGTGGGAATTTTCATATCCTAGTGAGTTCTATTTTTGGGTCCTTTTAATATCATGTAATTCATTCATAGGAGGATACCAAGATATTTGTACAAGTGAAAAGTTTTATTTACCTTGCATGATATTATAGGTGGTTCATAGCTAATATTTCATGGGTTTTGAATCATATGATAAATTTCAACTTAACAAAAGTAGGCATTAATATATAGTAATCAGTGTTTGACATCATTTGAGTATCATAAGGAGATGGTTTTATACATAAAATTCCTCATCTTCCCGAATAGAGAGTTTAGTTTGATTATTTTGAGGATGCTACACATTTTATTTTGGGTTGTGTTGTGATTTAAAAAGGATCATTTTTATCATATGGTTCCCAAATGTTCTTCCCCATGAGAATAATTATTTCACTCATGATCTTTAGATATATTAAGTATATTTTTCCTTGATATAATGGTAACATAACATCATTGGGAAGTGTTTTGTGTCTTTTATCAATCAAAATATTTTAAGGTATGCTTTCTCTTATTGTGACCAAAATTTTATGTGGTTATTATGAATGGAATTATATCAGGATAATAAACTATTTTTTATATATAATCCAGTAAAGGGAAATGTTTTGGATAATAAAAATAGTAAGAAATCATGAAGTGAATCTATAAATGAATGTAGATATCCTATGAGAGTGATTCATGTATTGTCAATGATACTTATTGTAATGGGAGACACTGGTGGTAGAGTTTGTATTTTTCATAAGAATGTGGAGTCATCCCTAGGACAGTTGGTGGAGGATTCCTATCAAGGCT
Organism: Viscum album; assembly: GCA_963277665.1. Taxonomy (NCBI): domain Eukaryota; kingdom Viridiplantae; phylum Streptophyta; class Magnoliopsida; order Santalales; family Viscaceae; genus Viscum; species Viscum album. The sequence goes on from OY728128.1 coordinate 1,752,566,769, forward strand.
ATTCTACGGTGGAGGTATTAGGATACTGAGTTATCTGTGTTGATTCCTTTGAAAGTGGTTCTGAGGATGAGCAACACCAGGTGTTTTTCTAGGGGATGATTTTTTTCCATTCAGCAATGCATGAGATGGGTTTCATTTAGTTCTATAGATCACCCATGGAAGAAAATACTACATTAAAAAAGTTGTTTCGAGCTATGAAAGTGAGTTATTTATGGTATGGGATGATGTATGAAGATATTGAGTCCATGTATTTATGTTTTAAATATTATAAGTTAATGGATGATCACCATGTTACTGATGGTTTACTCCATAAATTGGATGTTCCTCATTAGAATTGGGAGGATATCTCAATAGATTTTTATTATAGGTTTACGTAGTGATCATGGTCCTGTAATTATATATGGTTTATATTTTACAATATGATTAAATGATCCCACTTTTTAAGGATTAGGGAGTCCTGAATAATGTATTTAATATTGATATATTACCTAGAGTAATAAGTGATATTTCATGGAGTTATAAGGATGATCCTGTATTCCAATGATCATTGTTTTACCTCAAGATTGTGAATGGGTATTAAAAATGATTTTTGATCTTAGTTATTCATTATAACTATTTTATATCTATATAAAAATGACTAGGGAGTGTAGACTATCCATACTCTAGAAAGCATTTTGTGCTATTGTTTCCTAGTTCTTGAGGATCTGGGATGAGTCAAATTTTTCATTGTTTTTTCTTGAAGATTTAATTTTTAATAAAAAATTAGCGTCAAATCATATGGATATTTTTATGGATGGCCTTTCAAATCTCTGTTTTACGTGAATAGGGTTTAGGAGTTAGAAATTCTCAATCTTGTACTAGTGAAGAACCTCAAAATGATTGTTGTTGTGATTCATGATAGAATGAAATCATATAATGATAATTGTATATACTACCCATATTATAAGAAACAACCATTAGTGATTGATGATAGAGAATAAATGTTAATTAAGGAGACTCCTCATCATTATCAGTTATGTTTTAAAAGAAGTATGATTTTTACAATGTTTTTTTCCTTTCTAGGTGATGGATTATGTTATCGTAATGGCATTTGATATGGCACTCCCCCCTTAGATGAGCCTAATAAATGATGTTTTTTATTATTCATTGATCAAATTATCTCTTCGTGATGAATTCCATTTAATTTATTTTGACTATATTGGTGTTTTTGATGATGATACCATCAAGGAGTGTCCTATAGATATCTATGATCCCTAGGAGTATGTGTTGTGAGAGTGATCCATTTCCTCGTTTGGTGTCTTGTGTTGACTCGGTGGTGTGAATGGGATCACTTAGTTATGTGCGTTTAAAATACACACCAAGTATCCCAATGTGTTTGATATATAAATCTAATATAATAGTTATTTTCATTTGTATTCTTTGACCTATATTTGGTTTATGAGGTGGTTTCCACTTCAATGATGATTTGTTTTTACATATTATAAATTTTTAGAATAGTTTTATGGTGTAAGTTGTTGGCTATATGTAAAATTTTTCAATATTCATCAAGGTCAGGTGGTTGATCACTTTTTTAGTGATTTTAATGAGTGGTTTCTTATTGGGTTTATATTTAGATGAACCCCATTTCCATACCTCCCTCCATGAATGTTTTTAAATTCTTGAGGAACAAAATTTTTTGGGATGGTATCATATTTAAGGGATCAAATACTTATATTCCATCACAATAAATGTGTTTGAAGATCATAGAGCTAGAATGAGGCGGATATTAGGTTTCGTTGTTTTTGAGAGTTATAATCTTGAAGAATGAAAAACATATGATGTGAACATTAGTTAAAAATATGAATATGTAGTCCACAGTTTGTGAGAGGATAGTTCACATAGTGAATTTACAACATGTATGGAATTAAGGATGTAAATAGAATGGGATTTGGGAATAGAGAATATGTTTATGAAAAACCACATCTTGAAGATGGAATTTATTATGTGAAATAAATACATGTTGGGATGTTTGAGATGACATAATCTTTGGCAGATATTAAACACAATAAATTAAAAATAAGAATTACTTATTATCATATAGAGCCTCTTCATGGAAGTGTTCCTATAAAACCATCATCGCCCTTGGTTTTTCTAAAACCCTACATCTACTCCCAAACTATTGATGGTTAGAGGTTTTATCTCATGGTATTTTTGAATCCTTTCAATAGGAATTAACCCCTATATTTTCTGGTGATTATAGGTGAGTTATTCATCCCTTTCTTATAGTTTATTATATATTCAGTCATGTTTCATCACATTCTCCTTTCCATGGTATTTTTTTATATTCTTAATTTCCATGCATTTCATTCGATATTACTTAGAAAGTTCATTTTATGTTAATAGTTATTGGATATTTTCTACATGGAGGATGGGTGAGTAGGATCCACATTGTCATTTTATTCAAGTTCATGGAACATTGCATCCTTATGGTATGGGATGTATTTCTTAATATTTTATTTTATATGATATAAAAATTGAGTAATTTTATATTCCATTGGGTGATGTTTTAATTATCAATAACTAACAATGAACCTAATTAATTAATAAAATGATATATGGTTGTATATATGAAAAGTTTTCCACCATGAAAATTGTTTCCAATAGTTTTTCTATATAGTGTGATATCTCTGTTTATTATTATTTTAATTTTTTTTCATTCATATGTTTTCCATGATAATTTGATTAAAATTTATAAATAATTGAATGTTTTTAACTTTTGGAAATATAAATTATTCCATGAGGAATGATAACGAAAAATTTTCTTTCATAATTTTTTGAAAAAGAATGTTATTCTAGAGATTATTTTTAAATAATTTAATAGCTTGTAACTGATGATACCTTAGGTTTCCCATAAATATATCATATTTAAATTTAATAAGTTAATTTACTGGGGTATAAAATACATTGTTTTATTATGATAATCATTTGGGACCAAGAGAAAAGGTTTTCATGTATATCCCAAATAACTTATTTTTACGGACTAGTTCTTCCCAGTTGACAATATTTTTTTATTTTATTCCATATATGTGGTTATGAATATGAGACATGTTATTCTATGTGATATGAGCCAATGATGGATAATGGCTGGAAAGGTATGGGTGTGGAGGTCCAGGTTTATGACATTTTTTTACACTTGTGATGCTGAGATGCAAGGTGATATTCATGATTATGTTGCGGACAACACTGGGATTGATGGAGTGGGGGTAAATCTAGCATTTCTAATTTTTTTCGAATAAGTTATTTTTACTTGATAATGATCTAAATAAATGTCTTATGGATTTTTTTCTTTGTTCTACTTTATTCCTTTCCCACTTCGTCATGTAGATGGCTATGCATTCTTATGTGTCTCTTCTATAATATGTTAGAAAATTCACTATTATAATGAGAATTATGGATTGATGATTTTTATGAAATTATTTTACTATTAGTTTAAGGTATTTTATAAATTCATGAGTAGTTCTAAATCTCACGAATCCATATACTTTCTTGAATTATTGATAGTGGTAATGAAGATAACGTTGAAATAATTTGAATTTTAATTTTATCAGGTTAATTAATGGATAAAGAATTAATTAATTAAATTAGAAAAAAATTAAGAAATGAATGAATGAATTAATTTACTTTTAGAATTATAATATTATATTGGATATCTGGTTCTTATTCATAGAAGCCATGAATCTAAGAGACGGTAACTATAGTGGAGCCTAAGACTAGGATAATTCTATTAGAGTGTTTGTGAGATATGTTGTATCCTGTAATTTAAATAATTAGATGAACCACCCCACCGATTTCAATATGTGGATTAATGATCAAGTGACTATCTGAGTGTGTTTTTCACAATATCTTTGTTGGAGAGGAATATATGCCTTTCTACCCCCTTTGTTTTTTCTCTCTTTTCATGGAAGTATTATGTGATTTTATGCATAGTGTTTGTCTTTTCCCACAAATGTGTGAAGAGGGATAAAAAATATTATGGTTATTTTACACCGAAGTGTCTTTAGATATTATTTCATAAGGATTGTTATTTTTTTTACTTATATGGGTAAAAAAGGTTTGAGGTTCATCACTCAACTTACGGGATGTGATATATTGAGGTATAATTCATGATGTTTAATACATGACATACAATATGTGGTGGAATCTAAAAACTAATATGTTACTATCTGGATATATGTAATGATATGATGAGATTATATGATGCATGAGATTCATGTAATGACACATTAAACAGGGTGTCTATAGGCTAGATTATTTGGAGTGTTTTATCTTAGGATGTTTGATATTGGGGAAGAGTGGTAAAATATATGTGAAGTGGTAGCGAGGAACCATTTTAATTACTATAGTTATGATTTATTTTATGTGTTACATGGTGAGTTATAAAAAAGGGTATGTTTTTCTACATTTTATACCTTCTTAGGTGACAAGATAGTTCTACTTATTATTCACTATGATTTAACATGTTTTATTTGTCTTTTGTATTACTGGATCTAAGGAATATCCTACCGAGTATACATGTTATGATCACTATACATATGTTTAAACAATTATTTTGTTCTAGAGAAGGTTATAAGAGAAAAGGATAGATTATAATATCCTAGGATCATTCATGATATGTCTAAATTTCTTAGTCACTTTCATGATTATCATTTTGAAACATTTAATTCCATTTCATTTATACTAGATTTTTTGACATTACATTCATGTACATAGAATTTGTTTGTTACCTTCATATGGTGTGTGATTTTTTAGGTGTACATATATTATCATTCATTACTCATATTCTTTTACAAGATATTTCATTGCATTTTCATTTATGATATAACGTTAGTGATTTTTGCCATCTCATAACCTATTTGTGGTGGGATTTGGTCATCATTATCTCACTTCTCTCATTAATGGACCAGAAGTGGTACCTTTGAGGGGAGGGGGTCATTACAAAAAGGCTACAATCAAGAGGAAGGTATTTATTGTGGGGAATCCATGTATCCTATATCATGACCAGTGGCCATTCTAATCCTATTAGCCTAAAAATAATCTAAAAATTTTACGCATTTTCAAATAAATGTAAAATGTACATTTTAAATTGGGTATCTTATTGGGGATGTTTATGTTTTTCAACAACAAGGTTGTTAAAATTCTAACTTCTTTAAATCTATTGTTAATCACACAGAATCATAAATTTACCAAATATTTATATGGTCTTAAACAATCTCAAATATCAACGATTGAAAAGATGAGTTCATTTCTATTATCAAATAGTTTAGTTAGACTTGGAATATCTACACTATTTAAGAAAATTTTATCTTTAGATAATATACTATTTTATATTTATATTGATGTTGTTATTTTTTGTTCAATTAATTACAAAATTTTATTTAAATATTCAATACATATATAAGATGATTATGAAATGCGCATTTTGATTAAGTAAATATTTTTTTAGTTTGAAACTAATCACAACAACAATAGGAATGTGATAAATGAGTGAAAATACATCATTTTCATTATGAATATGGTTGGACCTTAAAATAGTAATACTTATGGAACTCATATTTTTTATAAAATGTAACATGATTTGGATGAATTAAGGATTTTTAATAGATAAATAATTAATTTTTACATATTTTTATGTGTTATATTTCAAAAAAATCCAAAATTAAAATCATTCAACTACTTCCAAATTAGAGTTGAGATATTTAAAAGGTGAAATTTATTATTCGTTATCATTTCATAGAACCTTATAATTTATTATAATATAAAACATGTTACTGATTTTTGTGTGTGAATATTAGATATTAAATAACCACCAATAACCAACCCCTTCTTCTAATTTTTTTGATTTCCTTCTTTATAAATAATAAACAATATGATTGTTTATTAATGGTCAATGAATAATATATTATATCTGGTATTTTTTTGTGTAGGTCTTCAATGGATTAAGTTTTTCCCATATGCCAATCAAATTTGATAACATAAGTTCTATACACATTTAAAAAATTTCCAATAAGACATTCATGATTGAAATATATTGACTTATGGAATCAAATTATGATACATAAAAAATGTGATATGTCTCTAGTATTAACATATATTGAAATCATGTGGATTTTTTTACTAAGAATCGTTCATAAGATATAATTTACATTAATAAAGGTGAGGTTCAATTTTTTGAATTTAAATTATATGTTAGTAGTATTTTCTTTATTTATTTATTATTTATTAAGCTCATTCTATTTTGGAAATGCCTCTCACTTCCTGAGACTTCTTACCTATAATAAATATCATACACTTCAAAAGGTATTTTATTTATTTTCATCAAAAATTATTTTATTTTTCAATTACTATCATATAAAACACTGTTGATATTTTTTATATTTTTTACTATATATTTTGATGCATGAATAAAATACACTCATCTACAATCCAGGAATATTTATCTCTTATGATTCCAAACTGTTCAAGACATAATATTGATCCCTAATACCTTCAACCATCTACTGAGTGTATGGAAAATGAGAATGACTATGTTTGATACCTCGAGGATCCTTAAATAAAAAAAAATATTAATGGTATTACTATCATATTCTTAGTAAATCTTTCAATTTTTCTTTAAAAAATTGCACTGAGATGATACTGAATTTAGTTTTGATTATTCATTATTTAGTTATTGTGTTTGATGATAAAAAAAAAATCCCTTAGAAATTAATTTTATATTTTTATGGAAATTTTATTATTTTTATTTTACTATTTGGAGGATTTAATCTATTTTAATGCTTTTGGAAAAGATTTTTCCCTCCCTTTTATTGAATTAGTTGATATTTCTCACTACCCCTGTGAGGGAATATTTTTGTTGTCACTAGTTTGTGGGAAAATACTCTTAACATCTTAAATACCATTACTCATTTCTATTTGTAATAAGTGATATTGAATATATCATATAAATGAAATAGAACATGGGAGAATGGTTATTTTTTATGTTGATTCTAATGATAATTTCTTAGAGATATTGTTAATTCAGAAAGTTTATCTTTCCGATCATATATATGATGTATTTTTTATTGAAGGAGGAAATTTTAAATCTTATAAGATATATTTCTATGTGTATGTTTCCCTATAACTATAAGAATATAATTTTCGATCCAATTAGAAGGATTCAAACTCTTTTATTTTATAAGAAATGAATTTCATGATGTATGAATTAAGATGTTAACTATCACAATTTGAGAACCTTGATATAAAATCATGTGAAAAATAATGGGTATAACTAGAATGAATAAGTGAATAAAATTATTCATATTAGATATTATGAGAGTCAAATAGGATGTAATATATACCATGAGGTCCTTAATCATATTTATAGGGAACCAGTAAATTAATTACTAACTCATACTACTGGGGAACAATATAAGAATGTGGTGGAATATTCTATCTCTGAGGAGACTACAAGGCGATTTCATGTAGAATCTATTTTTTTCAGTATGATGTTGATGTTACTAATGATACCCCTCAAATAGAACAAGATGGTGATGAAATAAGAAAAATAAATTTAACTTCAAAACTAGTTGGTTTTTTAGCTGGTGATGAGTTTGAAGATCCATTTGTATGATTAGTTGATATGGGAAGTGTATTTTCATAGATTTTTATGGGATTTTTCTTAATGGAATTATAGATGTAGTAAAATATCCACTAGATATTGTGAAAGGAGGAGTTAATGATAAATATATTGGTGTATTGAGATCTCAATATGATCTTGTAGATGTTGTGAGAATTAATTTAGAATGATCAATATTTAAAATCTCTAATGATTAATTTTCCAAAATTCCGATGAATAAAAATCTTGTTCCATCACTTTCATTTTAAATTAAAATAGATGATTTAGGTATTAATTTTAATAATTTAAGAAGTGTTATGTATTTATTTTTAATGGATAGTTCAATATGATTAATTTGATAATAAATGGATTAAAATATTATTTGAAGGAGTTTAAATATGAATATATTTATTTAAAGGATATTTCAATTTCAAAGGATGATTCTGATACCATGATGTGTACAATGGTATCATATTTTTATGATAAGAAAACATAAATAAATTACAACATAGTTATTGATATATTTATAAATATTTTGTTTAAATTGTTTATGCCTATCATGAATTACTCCACCCATTAAACTAGATCACTAAGATGTTTTAAATTCTATTTTAATTGAGACTCAAAATATTAATGGAAATTTAGGAATGTTTTTATCAAATGTGAATATATAAATCGTTTTTTTCTCTTATATTGGGAAAATGTATCAGGAGACACTCTTTTAGTCTTAAAATGGGATCTTTCGTTATTATGGATATCATGACTTATAGATTGAATACTCTTTAGTGAGATGTGAACACCCTGTTTGACATTGTCTCTATTATGGATGAATCATGTACTCCTTTAAGGAATGTCTTTATAAAGAATCACATTTAATGATAGGATTTTATTTAGTGGTTAAATGAGTTTGAAATATATTGGAATTGTAAATTCATGTGTTTCACTAATAATAAATATTATATTTTGAAACTAAATTCTAATTTACTTATAATATTTGACTCTTATTATTGATAGAATTATTTTGGATAATCTATGACTAAAATTGGTTCAACTAATGAAATAAAAATTGTATTTTATAGAGATAAAAAATATAAATTTGGTCTTATTTATATTTATGAAGCCCATATGGGTGTTCTTAAAAATGTTATAGAAGACCATATAACTAATGAAGATAATTATTGGTGGCATATATTTTTTTTATTCTATTTGGAATGTTTAAACAATTCGACCTGATTTATGTAAGGATTCAATAATGTAGAGGTTGGAGTTCTGCAGGAAATAAATTTTTGGATTGAGAGGCCAGATACCTTTTTTCCATCATTCAAAAATAATATATACTTATACAACATGTATATTGAAGTTTATTTATGATAGATAAAAAATATTAATGATTATACAATGAATAGTGTTGTTGACTGTAAATGTGACGATTTTAGTTGTCTAATATCATATCTATCTATATATGTAATCTTTTTTTGTTAAAAAAATATAAAACTAAAAAGACACATAATTGAAGAGAAATTTCATTTCTATTCCAACCCTATCAATTAGAGACTAGGAAACTCTTCGTGATTCAAGAGCTGAACAGATCCCTTCAATAGTTATACATTCTATGTTTAGAATTTTACATTATTCATCTCATGGTTATCCTATTTAATTCTTTTAGAGTACATAAACCTATTCTTTATATAGTGTAACCACAAATCAAAAACCAAATTTGAGCCTAAATATTAATAAAATTACATTTCTTATTTATTTTTATGTTCAAATTTTTGTTGATTGGGAATGTAATTCTATTGTTATTTTCTCAATAAAATTACATAATTCTATTCAATTCAGTACTATATTATAAAATTTATGTTATTTAAGTGTTATATATTAAATATTTTATCTCATATGTTTTTAAATTTTTTTAAAATATAAAAAAATTTCAAGACCATATGGAATATATAAAATATAATAAATTTTAATATGTTTTTATTTGATTTTTTTAATTTTATTCTAAATCAATAAAATTTTATATTTAATGGTTATTTATTTTTATGATCATCAAAAAAACATTAATGTTCTTCCAAAATATGAAATATAATCATATGATTTTATGTTAAAACATCAATTTTATAGTTTCAATGTTTTTGATAAATTCTACAACCATACAGTAGAAAGAAAACATTGTGAATATCAATATTGGATCCTTTTAGAGGATTTATACCTAAAAAAAGATGAACCAAATGACAAAAAAGAACCTTATGATGATGAAGACCTATATTACTAAGATTAAATATATGAAAAATATGAATGTACCCTTTGAAGCCCTATTAAAACCTAAGAAGATGATAAAAATATCATGGTTTTTTAAAATATATGAATTTCATGTTTCTTAATGTAGTAAACAAGTATTGTGACTTTTAGGAGGATTTTATTTAATTTATAAAACTTATGGAATAGTTGGTTTATTTCTTAGTCCAAATAATTTAATGATTATAAGTAGTTCCTTTTGATTATTCCTATAAATTCATATATATATATAGGAAATTTCATTATGGTTGTAGTGAGTCAAGGTAAGTTTTTTTTATTTTCTTTATAATTGAAAATTTTGAATAACTTAATTGATACCATTTAATGAATCTTACAAATAAAAATTTTCGTTAAAATTCTCCAATATTTCACTGTTACAAATTTTATTTATATTTATTTTGACGATTCAATATTATTGATCCATTATGAAATGTTAAATATTCTATGAATTCTGTTACACACAATGCCTAATGTAATTATTTGACAACATATTATATTTTTTATTAAAACAATATATATTAAAACATCTGTGATAGTAACAAACCGAAAAAGTTCTTACTTTAATAGGATAAATTATTAATATGATTCAATGTTGAAAATAGATATTAAAGGAAGATTTTGTATGAGGTGTTTTATTATAAAATATAAACATAAAATAATCAAGATTTAAAATTTTTAAAATAACATTTATTTTTTATTTCTTTATATCAAAATTATCTTATTAAGAATTTTTTATATTTTGCTAAAAGAATCGATTTTGAGGGGAATAAACTAAAATATTGATTTTCAAAAAACTGTCACATTTATGTCAATTATATGTTTTCAAGAATTTTTACTTAAAAAAATTTTAATAAATAAAAATATATTATTTAAAAAAACTATTCTGAATTTACAGAACCCATGAATAACATTTATAAAGATTAAGTAATATTTTTTGAGAACTATATTTCATCTAATTCATTAATTATATTTACACATGGGTAAATTAGTATTTTTATTTTATTAATTTAAAATATATACTATTTTAACAAAAAAATCATATTAATATCATTATAATCAATAACAGGGATAATTTATTCTTATTCATAAAAAAATACTTAAAAATTCAATTTTTTTTAAAAAACAGTCTTTTACGCATTTCATGTGATGACATTAAAAATAATTATAGTTCATTTATAAATTTAAATATATGAAAATTGTCTCATATTTTATGTCATAATATTGATTAAATTTTAAAATGAAAATTTAATTTTTAGGGAAAAAAATTATATTTCCCAGTTTAATGCTAATGAACTCATTGGCGATGAAATGTTTGTATTTTAATGGGGTCAAGGATGAATCACAATTATTAGCTAAAAATTTATATTATTATATTTTAAATAATTAATCTAATATCGTGTTTAAATATATATAAATATATTAAAACTCATTTAATTGTTATCCATTACCCACAATGGTTAAGAACACTTAATAGTTAAAGCAACCTTTTTCTACAAAAAATGTTTATATATATATATATATTATTTTAATTTAAATGTTATTTTTATCACATTAGAAATTTAATTTTTTTAAATTAAAATTAACTTTATTTTAATCACATAAAAATTCAGAAATATGGGCTACCTTTTAAATATAATTTGATATAACATAACATAGTAAAAAACCAGTTACCAGTGTAAAAGCAAATTTTTTAGAATGCTTAAAACTAAAAATAAAAACATTATATCATATTTTAATTGTCTAAAAATGAATTTATTTAAGTATTTTTGGCCTTATAGTTTCATAAAACTTGAATTGTTTAAATTTTTATCCATTTAAAATTAAATATTACTTTGGAATTATTGCAAAATTATGAATATTTCAATAAGTTCCATTTTCTTCTCCTATAAAAGGATACCACTTACACAATTTACAATTTACACACCATATATTAATTACCCACACCTAATATTACTTTTTTATCCCAATATAACCCAATACCCATTTGTTAGGCCCACTAGGCTGGATACCCTGAGAGGGCATGTGAATCAGGGTATGGCTAATTGAAAATTAATGCCCGTTCTGATCTTGTTTCACTGTTAAGAAAAACACTCTTCTCTCTTTTTCCTACTGCACGATATAATCAGAAAGTAAAGAAAGCACAGGACACCTCAATTTTACTTGGTTCACCGCTAAGGGCTACGTCCAAGGAGCATACGCCGACAGGTTGCCGGTCATACCAAATTCCACTAATCTTCAATAGCTGTGGAATAGAAGGTTCGGGCTAGATCACTTCTATGCCCAGGCTCACTGCCTTTACAATGCTTAGGGTCAGCTCACTGCTTTCCCAAAGGTCACTCCCTGTCTCTCTCTCTCTGGCTCACTGCCGGTGGAGAGGATCACCTTCTTCCTCTTCCTAAGCTCACTGCTCTTGGAAAGAATCCACTCACAGTTTATAGACCTGTAGGTCTCTTCATTTGCATGAATGAATGCATCTTCTCTTGTATGTAGATGCTCTGTTGAAGTACAACTTTCACCCGCAGATGAATCGCACTTTGCACCGGATGTACCGGGCAACTTCAATTTTTACGCGCAACCCTTACGGTATGTTGTGCGCAATTTCTATGCTTTGCGCGAAATTCTTTTTTCGCGCAACCTCCAAATATTACGTGCAGCCTGGAAACTTCCTTGCGCGCAATTCACTGCTTTTGTGCGATATCCACTTTTCGCGCAACCTTCATTTTACGCGCCAACACCATCTTTCTGCGCAGCCTTAGCTTTTCGCGCAACAGCTGACTTTACGCGCAAACTTTAAGTTTACGCTCAACACCCTTTCTAACTTCAATTTCGCGCACCAGAGCTCGGGTATTTTCTATGTATTGAACTATACTGAATTGAGGAGGGTCACTTCATATTTGTAGGCAAAATCGACCCCACGTGAAAAACCCTCCTTGAGCGCGTAATCCGCTTTGATCGCAAAATACAAATCTTCCGCGCACAACCATTTTCCGCGCACTGCTCCATAATTTCGCGTACCTCATGCCTTTTCCATTTTCAGATCTTCGGACCTCGAAACCCCTCTTGCGCGAAAAACATCATCCCTTTACTTCGCGCAATCCGCACGAATTTCATGCACCGCGTAATTATTTCGCGCAAGTCTCAAAAATTGCGTGCACCTAATGCCTTTGCCGATTTTCAAGCTTTCGGCCTTGAAACATATTTTGCGTGAAATACTTCATCCACTATTTCGCGCGCCACTTCAATTTTTTGCGAACGCCTCCAAAAACTCGCGCGCCTCATGCCTTTACCGATTTTCAAGATTTCGGCCTTGAAACATCTTTTGCGCGAAATATAATTTCGCGCAACCCGCTGTTTTGCGCGCCACACTTCAAAATTTCGCGCAACCCGCTAATTTTGCGCGCCACACTTAATTTTTCCGCGCACCTCTTTCATTTCTCTCTCCTCAACCTTTTACAAAAACATATCACTCCATTTTCCATTGGCGATTTTCAGGCCCATAAATTTGGCAAACACTGGAAAACGGCGCCACCTTGTATCTGCTCTTTTTGTACCACCTCCAAATCATCCATTCCTTTGTCAAGGTTCTTCAATCAATCATGGATTGTTGAAAACATCCCTTGAACCCGAAAGATCACCATTTAAACCCCCTTTGTCAACACACTCATTCACCAAGGTTTTCTTTGTCAACAAACACAACATAGATGTCTGCTTTTTCAACAAACACAATCTCCTCAAAAATGCTTCAATGATACCTTTAGGGATTTTTTCCAAACAATCTCCCCCTTTGGGGTTGTTGACAAATCTTCTATGGAATGATACATCATTAATTCTTCATCCACCATTCACCTCATTGCGATTCTGATAGCGATCAAGGATTTACTCAACACATACTCTAAGCCCACATGAGCAATGCTTGTCGTGAAAAACAAGAGTAAATGAGATGTTCATCAATGAATCACTTCATCTCTGACATCCACTGTTGACACCACACTGATATCAATTTGTACTAAACTGATACCAATTGTCGATGGACTTGTTGGAAGACCAATGTTTGGTTTGGAAGTATTCTTACCACATTCCAACACCTCTCTTCTGCTTTTATCACGATCCTCAGCTATCGTGATATATATTCTTTGATCGATCACTTCTAGCATCGTCAGATTTAATACACTCTCCCTTTCTCATTGCTCCCCCTTTCTGGCTACTCCACCTGTCAGCTTCTCCCCGTAGAAATTAGGATATATCAAATCTCCACACTGTCTCCCCCTTGAACAATCACTATTTTATCCTCCTTTAACAAACACTTTTCTCCCCCTTTGTCAACGAACCCAAAGGACACTCCTTTGTAGTTTGTAACATAGTAGTGAACACATATCCGCATATTAGGGAAAAACACATCATACCTCCGGGAGAGGGGGGGGGGGATTCCACATCCACACTATTTCAAGTGCGGGGAATCGACTGAACTCCCAAAGCCAGTCGATGCCTCTCAAAAGATTTCTTGGGTAATGCCTTTGTCAGAATGTCTGCAACCTGTAGCTCTGTAGGCACATACTCCAACTTCACGATTCCCTGCTCAACCTTCTCCTTGATGAAATGATACTTGATCTCAATGTGCATTGTCCTTGAGTGATGGACGATATTTTTGCTGATATTTATAGCACTTGAGTTATCACACTGGATTCTGATCGGAGACTTCACTTCAACTCCCATATCTTCCAGCTGCTGCTTCATCCACAATAACTGTGTGCATGCTTGAGTGGCCGCAATATACTCAGCATCTGCGGTGCTCAAGGAAATGAAATCTCGTTTCATGCTTAGCCAAGAAATACACAATCCACCAAGATATAATGCACCACCTGACGTTGATTTTATATCATCTGCTGAATTGGAACAGTCTGCATCAGTATATCCCAATAACTCTGTCTGAGATTTGTCGTTGTATGTCAAGCCGAAGTCCACCATGCCCTTGATATACCGAAGTGTTCTTTTCACTGAAAGCATGTGACTTTCCTTGGGATTACATTGATATCTCGCTGCTTGGCATGTGGCGAAAACAATATCAGGCCTTGTCGCAGTCAAGTACAACAGACTTCCGATAATTTGCCTATATTCTGTGATATTAACTGTCTTGCCATCCTCATATTTTGATAATCTCATCCGGGTAGCAACCGGAGTCTTCATCTCCTTGAAAATATCCATTCCAAACCTTCTTAGAACCTCCTTGGCATATTTGAATTGGGAAATAAAAGTGCCATTACTTCCTTGTGTCACCTATAGACCGAGGAAAAACGTTAGCTCTCCAATCATTGACATTTCAAACTCATTTTTCATGAATTCGGAAAACTGTCTGCACTGAGCTTCATCTGATCCGCCAAAAATTATGTCATCGACATACACTAGCACCATCATCCTTTGATTACTGTCATTGCTGAAATAGAGGTTGTAGTCAACTCCTCCACGCTGGAAACTAAGCTTCTTCAAGTAATGACCAAGCCTTGAGTACCATGCCCTTGGTGCTTGTTTCAGCCCATACAACGCCTTCTTCAGCCTAAAAACTTTGTTCTCATCCTCATGAATGAGAAAACCGTATGTCTGCTCAATATACACCTCTTCTTCCAGAACCCCATTCAAGAATGCGTATTTGACATCCATCTGGAACACTTTGAACTTTCTTTGCACTGCTATGGCCAAAAATAATCTGATTGTCTCCAGTCTTGCAACCGGTGCAAATGTCTCATCAACATCTATTCCCTCTATCTGGGAGTATCCCTTGCACACTAGTCGTGCTTTGTTCCGAATCACTATGCCATCTTTATTCATCTTGTTGCGATAGACCCATTTAGTCCCGATGACATTCTTGTCTGATGGCCTCGAAACAATCTCCCATGTCTGGTTCTTCTCAATCTGATCAAGCTCTTCGTTCATGGCCTGAACCCAGTTTTCATCTTTAGCTGTAACAGAACAACATTTTGGCTCCACTTGAGACAAAAACGATGCTTGCTGTGATGATTTCATTCTTCGAGTCTGAACTGGAGCTGTTTGATCACCAATGATATTCTGCATATCAATTTCAGCTCGACTCTTTGGCTTTCTCGCAGACACCGACTTGACACTTTCAACTTCATCATCAGTATCTTCTTCTGAGTCAGCTTCTGCCACTTCTGCTCCCCCTGGGTTTCTTACCTCATCATCACTTTCATCCAGGAACTGTTCACTGGATCGTTGAGTATTCTGCTCATTTTCAACTATAGTGACATCATTGCTTTCAATGATTTTTCCCAGCCTTTTGTTGAAACATTTATACGCTTTGCTTTTCCCAGAATAGCCAAGGAATATCCCTTCATCTCCCCGTGCCTCAAACTTCCTATGATGTTCTTTGTTGAGAATGAAACACTTACTTCCAAAGATTCGAAAGTACTTCAACATTGGCTTCTTTCCATACCACAGTTCATATGGAGTCTTCCCTTCCTTTGGACATAACAGGGATCTGTTTGAAACATAGACCGATATCAAAACTGCTTCCTTCCAAAATTTCTCTGGCAGGTCCTTATCAATAAGCATTGTTCTGGCCATGTTGTTGATGATCCGATTTCTCCTTTCTACTACTCCATTCTGTTGGGGAGTTCTTACTGATGAAACTTGATGCCTTATCCCATGTTTCTCGAGATAGTTTTCAACCTGACTGTTTGTAAATTCCGTACCGTTATCAGTACGAAACTTCAGAATTTTCTACCCAAGCATCTTTTCTGATTCCCTCCTATACTGCTTTATGCAACTAAGCACCTCTTTCTTATGGGTTATGATGAATACCCATACCATTCTGCTATAGTCATCAATGAAAATAACACAGTACCTTTGCCCATTTATAGCTCGTGGTGAGATAGGTACACATACATCAGCATGCACCAATTCAAGTACTATAGTTGATTTCTGTTCCTTTGGCCGGTATGTCTTTCTGATGATTTTCCCTTGTTGACAAGCATCACACGTATGAGTGTGATCACATGATAGTTTGGGAAAGTCTCTAGCAGCATCACATTTAACGAGATCCTCCATAGATGGTTGGCATAGATGACCAAGTCTCTTATGCCACAGCTGGTTTTCTTCCTCTCTGGATAAAAGACAAGTATATTCTTTTCCACCTACAAGATAGAGATTTCCCTTTGACCATTCTCCCTGTAGAATAGTTTCTCCATCTTTTCCTTTCACAACACACATCTTCTTGGTAAATTGGATAGAGTGCCCAGAGTCACATAGTTGACTGACACTGAGTAGGTTATTACTGAGACCCTCTACTACCAAGACATCAGCACGTCTCATCTCTTTTCCCCCAAACTTGGCTTTCCCTGAGCAAACAATCATTAGGCGTTCATCATTTCCAAATTTGACAACTCCTTCTTTGTCATATTTGATGCCTGTAACGAGATCCTTATTACCCGTCATGTGGGATGTGAAACCACTATCAAGGATCCAAACACCAGATCGATCTGATGCTTTAAGGGCAATCTCCACCACCACAGCCCTTTCATTTTTCTTCTTCTTTGTCTATAATGTTTCTTTCACACTCGGCATGGATTGAGGCTTCTGTTCTTTCTCAGAGTATGATGGACCACCCTCATCTTGCAGAGCTGCAAATATGTTCTGAACTTTTAACTCACTTGTTTGTTTATTGATCTGCTTCTTGCGAACATTTTTATTATGCTTTGACACATTTCTCTGAATGGTTGAAGTGAAATACCTAGCCATGTGTCCAAATCCTCCGCACCAAAAACAGTGTCCTTAAAAATGTGTTCTGGAAAATCGTTCTCTGTTTGGCTGCCATCTCTGTTCATGTTCCCTTCTGTATCTCTTGGCTATGGAACACACATACTGTGAATGACCCATTTTCCCACAGCAATAACACCTGATATAGGATTCATTCCCTCGTGATATTTCAGCACTATGATTTCCCCTTTGGGATCTTTGAATATTCTGATTCTGTTTTGTGCCCAAATCAACCTTCACTTTCGGGATGAGTGCTTGCGGTCTGACTGCAATTGTCGCAAATTTTTGTTCTTGACTATGCCCAGAAACAACCTTAACATCTGAGCTCAATTGCTTCTTCTTCCCTACTGAACTTCTAGGCTCCGCTTTTATCTTCTCTGTCTTCTGAATGGCCTGCTTTTCGGATATCACATTGGGGGTCAAGAGTTTATCCTGATCCTTATGTTTTTGTCGCAGACTGACCACTTCTTCTTCAAGCTCATTGATACATCAAACCTGCTCCTTTCCTGTGTTAGTCAGACAATCAATTTCCTTCTTTTGTTCCTCAATTTTAAGCTTATACTCAACAATATTTTCTGAGCTCTCTGGTGTTGAGGATTTTAGTCTTTCAATTTATTCTAACAGCTCAGACTTTTCTTCATCTTGTTGTTGCATATAGAGTTTGGCATCACGAACCAGTTTATTGGCTTTCTTCGTTTTGTCTCTCCAAACATCTATCTCCTCAAGAGCTGCTTCCAATTCGGCTTCCATATCAATTCTACCTTCAATTTCTTCTTCTTCTTTAGCATCAGCTTCTTCTACCTTTTGAGAACTACCAAAAATTACCCCCAAGGCATTTACCTCATGATCTCTGCAATTTTCTATTTCCTCAACTTCTTCATCCTCAGACTCATCTGAACTTTCAAATTCTTGTGAAAGAAGATTATTTTTCTTGATGAAATTTCTCTTGAATTGTTTCTTCCCTTTTACAAAAGTTGAAGTCTTCTTTTTGGGAATTTCAACAACAACATCATCATCATCATCTTGAAACTTCTTGGGGCATCTTGCCGCAAGATGACCAACCTTTCCACATCTAAAGCATGCCAGTGGAAGTTTACCTTTAAAATTTCCTCTTTCTCTTTGTAGATTTGAAGAAAGGAATGACATCACCTCATCTGTCTCTTCTTCTTCATTAGAATGTTCAATAGTGAGCTTCTTCATGGCCTTAAATTCCACCTCTTTAGACTTCCCCTTTTCCACAGCCTCATTATCATCGTTCCTCATTTCATATGCAACCAAGGTACTTTGCAAATTGTCCAATGTCAGCTCTTTTGGATCTTTATCTTCTAGTACTGAAACATTCGGATTGAACCGAGGTGGAAGTTTCCTCAAGATGCGCTTTACAATCTTTATGTCTTCAATGACTTCCCCAAGACCTCGCATATCTTCCACAACAATGTTTACCCTGTCAAAGAATGCGTCAACAGACTCATTCGGGTTCATTTTCAGATCTTCATATATGTTCCACAACACCTGCAGCTTTGCCTCTCTGACTTTTGTGTCCCCTTCATATATATTCAAAATCTTTTCCCACATGGAATGTGACGTTTTGCATGACATCACCTTTGTGTAGATAGGATTGGAAAGGGCTCCCCCTAAGTCATTGATTTCTTTGGAATCAGCATCCAACTCTCTATGCTCAGCTTCTGATAAAGCACCACTGTTAATATCAGCTGTGATACCATGCATAGCTGCTGAAAAAATATCTATTCCCAAGGATCGGAAATAGTGTTGCATCCGATTCTTCCATATCTGAAAATTATATTCTTCGAAGATCGGAATCCCTTTATGATTGGTTACCTCCATTGAGAGAAGAACAACTTTCAACCTCACTCTGATACCACTTGTTAGGTCCACTAGGCTGGATACCCTGAGAGGGGGGGTGAATCAGGGTATGGCTAATTGAAAATTAATGCCCGTTCTGATCTTGTTTCGCTATTAAGAAAAACACTCTTCTCTCTTTTTCCTGCTACACGATATAAACAAAAAGTAAAGCAAGCACAAGACACAACAATTTTACTTGGTTCACCGGTAAGGGCTACGTCCAAGGAGCATACGCCGACAGGTTGCCGGTCGTACCAAATTCCACTAATATTCAATAGTTGTGGATTACAAGGTTCGGGATAGATCAATTCTATGCCCAGGCTCACTTCCTTTACAATGTTGAGGGTTAGCTCACTGCTTTCCCAAGGGTCACTCCCTGTCTCTCTCTCTCTGGCTCACTGCCGGTGGAGAGTATCACCTTCTTCCTCTTCCTAAGCTCACTGCTCTTGGAAGGAATCCACTCACAGTTTATAGACCTGTAGGTCTCTTCATTTTCATGAATGAATGCATCTTCTCTTGTATGTAGATGCTCTGTTGAAGTACAACTTTCACCCGCAGATGAATCGCACTTTGCACCGGATGTACCGGGAAACCTCAATTTTTACGCGCAACCCTTACGGTGTGTTGCGCGCAATTTCTATGATTTGCGCGAAATTCCTTTTTCACGCAACCTCCAAATATTACGCGCATCCTGGAAACTGCCTTGCGCGCAATTCACTGCTTTTGCGCGATATCTACTTATCACGCAACCTTCCTTTTACGCGCCAACACCAACTTTCTGCGCAGCCTTAGCTTTTCGTGCAACAGCTGACTTTACGCGCAAACTTTAAGTTTACGCGCAACACCCTTTCTAACTTCAATTTCACGCACCAGAGCTCGGGTATTTTCTATGTCTTGATCTCTACTAAATGGAGGAGGGTCACTTCATATTTGTAGGAAAAATCTACCCCACGCGAAAAACCCTGCTTGAGCGCGTAATCCACTTTGATCGCAAAATACAAATCTTCAACGCACAACCATTTTCCGCGCACTGCTCTATAATTTCGCGTACCTCATGCATTTTCCATTTTCAGAGCTTCGTACCTCGAAACCCCTCTTGCGCAAAAAACATCATCCCTTTATTTCGCACAATCCGCACGAATTTCACGCACCGCGTAATTATTTCGCGCAGGTCTCCAAAATTGCGCACACCTAATGCCTTTTCCGATTTTCAAGCTTTCGGCCTTGAAACATATGTTGCGCGAAATACTTCATCCACTATTTCGCGCGCCACTTCAATTTTTTGCGCACGCCTCCAAAAACTCGCGCGCCTCATGCCTTTACCTATTTTCAAGCTTTCGGCCTTGAAACATCTTTTGCGCGAAATATAATTTCGCGCAACCCGCTGTTTTGCGCGCCGCACTTCAAAATTTCGCGCAACCCGCTAATTTTGCGCGCCACCTTGTATCTGCTCTTTTTGTACCGCCTCCAGATCATCCATTCCTTTGTCAAGGTTCTTCAATCAATCATGGATTGTTGAAAGCATCCCTTGAACCTGAAAGATCACCATTTAAACCCCCTTTGTCAACACACTCATTCACCAAGGTTTTCTTTGTCAACAAACACAACATAGATGTCTGCTTTGTCAACAAACACAATCACCTCAAAAATGCTTCAATGATACCTTGAGGGATTTTGTCCCAACAATCTCCCCCTTTGGGTTTGTTGACAACTCTTCTATGGAAAGATACATCATTAATTCTTCATCCACCATTCACCTCATTGCGATTCTGATAGCGATCAAGGATTTACTCAACACATACTCTAAGCCCACATGAGCAATGCTCGTCGTGAGAAACAAGAGTAAATGAGATGTTCATCAATGAATCACTTCATCTCTGACATCCACTGTTGACACCACACAGATACCAATTTGTACTAAACTGATACCAATTGTCGATGGACTTGTTGGAAGACCAATGTTTGGTTTTTAAGTATTCTTACCACATTCCAACACCTCTCTTCTGCTTTTATCACGATCCTCAGCTATCATGATATCTATTCTTTGATCGATCACTTCTAGCATCGTCAGATTTAATACACTCCCCCTTTATGGCTACTCCACCTGTCAGCTTCTCCCCGTAGCAATTAGGATATATCAAATCTCCACACTGTCTCCCCCTTGAACAGTCACTATTTTATCCTCCTTTAACAAACACTTTTCTCCCCCTTTGACAACGAACCCAAATGACACTCCTTTGTAGTTTGTAACATAGTAGAGAACACATATCCGCATATTAGGGAAAAACACATCATACCTCGGGGAGAGGGGGGGGGATTCCACTTCCACACTATTTCAAGTGCGCGGAATCGACTGAACTCCCAGAGCCAGTCGATGCCTCTCAAAAGCTTCCTTGGGTAATGCCTTTGTTAGAATGTCTGCAACCTGTAGCTCTGTAGGCACATACTCCAACTTCACGATTCCCTGCTCAACCTTCTCCTTGATGAAATGATACTTGATCTCAATGTGCTTTCTCCTTGAGTGATGGACGCGATTTTTTCTGATATTTATAGCACTTGAGTTATCACACTGGATTCTGATCGGAGACTTCACTTCAACTCCCATATCTTCCAGCTGCTGCTTCATCCAAAATAAATGTGTGCATGCTTGAGTGGCCGCAATATACTCAGCTTCTACGGTGCTCAATGAAATGCAATATTGTTTCTTGCTTAGCCAAGAAATACACAATCCACCAAGATAGAATGCACCACCTGACGTTGATTTTCTATCATCTGCTGAATTGGCACAGTCTGCATCAGTATATCCCAATAACTCTGTCTGAGATTTGTCATTGTATGTCAAGCTGAAGTCCACCATGCCCTTGATATACCGAACTATTCTTTTCACTGCAAGAATGTGACTTTCCTTGGGGTTACTTTGATATCTCGCTGCTTGGCATGTGGCGAAAACAATACCAGGCCATGTCGCAGTCAAGTACAACATACTTCCGATAATTTGCCTATATTCTGTGATATTAACTGCCTTTCCATCCTCATCTTTTGATAATCTCATCCGGGTAGCAACCGGAGTCTTCATCTCCTTGAAATTATCCATTCCAAACCTTCTTAGAACCTCCTTGGCATATTTGAATTGGGAAATAAAAGTGCCATTACTTCCTTTTGTCACCTGTAGACCAAGGAAAAACGTTAGCTCTCCAATCATTGACATTTCAAACTCATTTTTCATGAATTCGGAAAACTGTCTGCACTGAGCTTCATCTGATCCGCCAAAAATTATTTCATCGACATACACTAGCACCATCATCCTTTGATTAATGTCATTGATAAAATAGAGGTTGTAGTCAACTCCTCCATGCTGGAAACCAAGCTTCTTCAAGTACTGATCAAGCCTTGAGTACCATGCCCTAGGTGCTTGTTTCAGCCCATACAACGCCTTCTTCAGCCTGCAAACATTGTTCTCATCCTCTTGAATGAGAAAACCATCTGGCTGCTCAATATACACCTCTTCTTCCAAAACCCCATTCAAGAATGCGGATTTGACATCCATCTGGAACACTTTGAACATTCTTTGCACTGCTATGGCCAAAAATAATCTGATTGTATCCAGTCTTGCAACCGGTGCAAATGTCTCATCAACATCTATTCCCTCTATCTGGGAGTATCCCTTGCACACTAGTCGTGCTTTGTTCCGAATCACTATGCCATCTTTATTCATCTTGTTGCGATAGACCCATTTAGTCCCGATGACATTCTTGTCTGATGGCCTCGAAACAATCTCCCATGTCTGGTTCTTCTCAATCTGATCAAGCTCTTCGTTCATGGCCTGAACCCAGTTTTCATCTTTAGCTGCAACAGAAAAACATTTTGGCTCCACTTGAGACAAAAACGATGCTTGCTGTGATGATTTCATTTTTCGAGTCTGAACTGAAGCTGTTTGATCACCAATGATATTCTGCCTATCAATTTCAGCTCGACTCTTTGGCTTTCTCGCAGACACCGACTTGACACTTTCAACTTCATCATCAGTATCTTCTTCTGATTCAGCTTCTGCCACTTCTGCTCCCCCTGGGTTGCTTACCTCATCATCACATTCATCCAGGAACTGTTCACTGGATCGTTGAGTATTCTACTCATTTTCAACTATAGTGACATCATTGCTTTCAATGATTTTTCCCAGCCTTTTGTTGAAACATTTATACGCTTTTCTTTTCCCAGAATAGCCAAGGAATATCCCTTCATCTCCCCATACCTCAAACTTCCTATGATGTTCTTTGTTGATAATGAAACACTTACTTCCAAAGATTCGAAAGTACTTCAACGTTGGCTTCTTTCCATACCACAGTTCATATGGAGTCTTCCCTTGCTTTGGACATAATAGGGACCTGTTTGAAACATAGACTGATGTCAAAACTGCTTCCTTCCAAAATTTCTCTGGAAGGTCCTTATCAATAAGCATTGTTCTGGCCATGTTGTTGATGATCCGATTTCTCCTTTCAACTACTCCATTCTGTTGGGGAGTTCTTACTGATGAAACTTGATTCCATATCCCATGTTTCTCGAGATAGTTTTCAACCTGACTGTTTGTAAATTCCGTACCGTTATCAGTACGAAACTTCAGAATTATCTGCCCAAGCATCTTTTTTGATTCCCTCCTATACTGCTTTATGCAACTGAACACCTCTTTCTTATGGGTTGTGATGAATACCCAGGCCATTCTGCTATAGTCATCAATGAAAAGAACACTATACCTTTTCCCATTTATAGCTCGTGGTGAGATAGGTCCACATACATCATCATGCACCAATTCAAGTACTCTAGTTGATTTCTGTTCCTTTGGCCTGTATGTCTTTCTGATGATTTTCCCTTGTTGACAAGCATCACACGTATGAGTGTGATCACGTGATAGTTTGGGAAAGTCTCTAGCAGCATCACATTTAACGAGATCCTCCATAGATGGTTGGCATAGATGACCAAGTCTCTTATGCCACAGCTGGTTTTCTTCCTCTCTGGATAAAAGACAAGTATATTCTTTTCCACCTACAAGATAGAAATTTCCCTTTGACCTTTCTCCCTGTAGAACAGTTGCTCCATCTTTTCCTTTCACAACACACATCTTCTTGGTAAATTGGATAGAGTGCCCAGAGTCACATAGTTGACTGACACTGAGTAGGTTATGACTGAGACCCTCTACTACCAAGACATCAGCACGTCTCATCTATTTTCCCCCAAACTTGGCTTTCCCTGATCCAACAATCTTCAGGCCTTCATCATTTCCAAATTTGACAACTCCTTCTTAGTCATATTTGATGCCTGTAACAATATCCTTATTACCCGTCATGTGGGATATGCAACCACTATCAAGGATCCAAACACCAGATCAATCTGATGCTTTAAGGGAAATCTCCGCCACCAAAACCCTTTCATTTTTCTTCTTCTTGGTCCATACTTTTTCTTTCACACTCGGCATGGATTGAGGCATCTGTTCTTTCTCAGAGTATGATGGACCACCCTCATCTTGTAGAGCTGCAAATATGTTCTGAACTTTTAACTCACTTGTTTGTTTATTGATCTGCTGCTTGCGAACATTTTTATTATGCTTTGACACATTTCTCTAAATGGTTGAAGTGCAATACCTAGCCATGTGTCCAAATCCTCCGCACCAAAAACAGTTTCCTTAAAAATGTGTTCTGGAAAATCGTTCTCTGTTTGGCTGCCATCTCTGTTCATGTTCCCTTCTGTATCTCTTGGCTATGGAACAAACATACTGTGAATGTCCCATTTTCCCACAGTAATAACACCTGATATAGGATGCATTCCCTCGTGATATTTCAGCACTATGATTTCCCCTTTGGGATCTCTGAATATTCTGATTCTGTTTTGTGCCCAAATCAACCTTCACTTTCGGGATGAGTGCTTGTGGTCTGACTGCAATTGTCGCAAATTTTTGTTCTTGAGTAAGCCCAGAAACAACCTTAACATCTGAGCACAATTGCTGCTTCTTCCCTACTGAACTACTAGGCTCCGCTTTCATCTTCTCTGTCTTTTGAATGGCCTGCTTTTCAGATATCACATTGGCGGTCAAGAGTTTATCTTGATCCTTAAGTTTTTGTCGCAGACTGACCACTTCTTCTTCAAGCTCATTGATACATCTAACCTGCTCCTTTCCTATGTTAGTCAAACAATCAATTTCTTTCTTTTGTTCCTCAATTTTAAGCTTATACTCAACAATATTTTCTGAGCTCTCTGGTGTTGAGGATTTTAGTCTTTCAATTTCTTCTAACAGCTCAGACTTTTCTTCATCTTGTTGTTTCATATAGAGTTTGGCATCACGAACCACTTTATTGGCTTTCTTCATTTTGGCTCTCCAAACATCTATCTCCTCAAGAGCTACTTCCAATTCGGCTTCCATATCAATTCTCCCTTCAATTTCTTCTTCTTCTTTAGCATCAGCTTCTTCTACCTTTTGAGAACTACCAAAAATTTCCACCAAGGCATTTACCCCACGATCTCTGCAATTTTCTATTTCTTCACCTTCTTCATCCTCAGACTCATCTGAACTTTCAAATTCTTATGAAAGAAGATTCTTTTTCTTGAAGAAATTTCCCTTGAATTGTTTCTTCCCTTTTACAAAAGTTGAAGTCTTCTTTTTGGGAATTTCAACGTCATCATCATCATCATCTTCTTGAAACTTCTTGGGGCATCTTGCTGCAAGATGACCAAACTTTCCACATCTAAATCATGCTAGTGGAAGTTTACCTTTAAACTTTCCTCTTCCTCTTTGTAGATTTGAAGAAAGGAATGACATCACCTCATCTGTCTCTTCTTCTACATTAGAATCTTCAATAGTGAGCTTCTTCATGGCCTTAAATGCCACCTCTTTAGACTTCCCCTTTTCCAAAGCCTCATTATCATCGTTCCTCATTTCATATGCAACCAAGGTACTGTGCAAATTGTCCAATGTCAGCTCTTTTGGATCTTTATCTTCTAGTACTGAAACTTTCGGATTGAACCAAGGTGGAAGTTTCCTCAAGATGCGCTTTACAATATTTATGTCTTCAATGAATTCTCCAAGACCTCGCATATCTTCCACAAAAATGTTTACCCTGTCAAAGAATGCGTCAAGAGACTCATTTGGGTTCATTTTCAGATCTTCATATTTGTTCCACAACACCTGCAGCTTTGCCTCTCTGACTTTTGTGTCCCTTTCATATATTTTCAAAAGCTTTTCCCACATGGAATGTGACGTTTTGCATGACATCACCTTTGTGTAGATAGGATTGGAAAGGGCTCCCCCTAAGGCATTGATTGCTTTGGAATCAGCATCCAACTCTCTATGCTCAGCTTCTGATAAAGCACCACTGTTAATATCAGCTGTGATACCATGCATAGCTGCTGAAAAAACATCCATTCCCAAGGATCAGAAATAGCGTTGCATCCGATTCTTCCATATCTGAAAATTATATTCGGAGAAGATCGGAATCCCTTTATGATTGGTTACCTCCATTGAGAGAAGAACAACTTTCAACCTCACTCTGATACCACTTGTTAGGTCCACTAGGCTGGATACCCTGAGAGGGGGGGTGAATCAGGGTATGGCTAATTGAAAATTAATGCCCGTTCTGATCTTGTTTCGCTGTTAAGAAAAACACTCTTCTCTCTTTTTCCTGCTGCATGATATAAACAGAAAGTAAAGAAAGCACATGACACAACAATTTTACATGGTTCACCGCTAAGGGCTACGTCCAAGGAGCATACGCCGACAGGTTGCCGGTCGTACCAAATTCCACTAATCTTCAATAGATGTGGATTACAAGGTTCGGGATAGATCAATTATATGACCAGGCTCACTGCCTTTACAATGTTTAGGGTCAGCTCACTGCTTTCCCAAGGGTCACTCCCTGTCTCTCTCTCTCTGGCTCACTGCCGGTGGAGAGTATCACCTTCTTCCTCTTCCTAAGCTCACTGCTCTTGGAAGGAATCCACTCACAGTTTATAGACCTGTAGGTCTCTTCATTTGCATGCATGAATGCATCTTCTCTTGTATGTAGATGCTCTGTTGAAGTACAAATTTCACCCGCAGATTAATCACACTTTGCACCGGATGTACCGGGCAACCTCAATTTTTACGCGCAACCCTTACGGTGTGTTGCGCGCAATTTATATGCTTTGCGCGAAATTCCTTTTTCGCGCAACCTCCAAATATTACGCGCAGCCTGGAAACTGCCTTGCGCGCAATTCACTGCTTTTGCGTGATATCCACTTTTCACGCAACCTTCCTTTTACGCGCCAACACCAACTTTCTGCGCAGCCTTAGCTTTTCGCTCAACAGCTGACATTACGCGCAAACTTTATGTTTACGCGCAACACCCTTTCTAACTTCAATTTCGCGCACCAGAGCTCGGGTATTTTCTATGTCTTGAACTCTACTGAATGGAGGAGGTTCACTTCATATTTATAGGCAAAATAGACCCCACGCGAAAAACCCTCCTTGAGCGCGTAATCTTCTTTGATCGCGAAATACAAATCTTCCGCGCACAACCATTTTCCACGCACTGTTCCATAATTTCGTGTACCTCATGCCTTTTCCATTTTCCGAGCTTCGGACCTCGAAACACATCTTGCGCGAAAAACTTCATCCCTTTATTTCGTGCAATCCGCACGAATTTCGCGCACCGCGTAATTATTTCGCGCAGGTCCCCAAAATTGCGCGTGCCTAATGCCTTTGCCAATTTTCAAGCTTCCGGCCTTGAAACATCTTTTGCGCGAAATACTTCATCCACTATTTCGCGCGCCACTTCAATTTTTTGCGCACGCCTCCAAAAACTCGCGTGCCTCATGCCTTTACCGATTTTCAAGCTTTCGGCCTTGAAACATCTTTTGGGCGAAATATAATTTCGCGCAACCCGCTGTTTTGCGCGCCACACTTCAAAATTTCGCGCAACCCGCTAATTTTGCGCACCACGCTTAATTTTTCCGCACACCTCTTTCATTTCTCTCTCCTCAACCTTTGCCAAAAACATATCACTCGATTTTCCATTGGCGATTTTCAGGCCCATAAATTTGGAAAACACTGGAAAACGGCGCCACCTTATATAATCCTTATCGTTCTCTATAGTCAACCAAATAATCTAACATTTATTCTATTTTCATGCTGCATAACTAACCACATATGAAATTATATAATAGATTTAAAAATAAATATGAATTTAATATTATATAATATTAAATGAAATATTACTTATAAATGTTATTTTAAATAAAGGGTATATATATCATCATTATAAAATGATCCCATGTGGTTAATGTTAAGAACTCCTGAAGGTTTAAATTAGTTATAAATAACCAATATACCCATAATAAATATATCTAAATTTGGGATTGAAAATTAAACATGTTGGTATAACTTGATGAAACATATTTTTCAGGTATCTATGTTTTTTAGAGGATTATGTGAAATCAACTATTCTGGGAAACAATTTAAGGGGTTTTCGTCCAAAAATTTTCTCATTGAGACATGTTTTTTAGTGTGAACCTAGTTTATTTTATATGGGGCATACGATACCAATTTGGAAAATAATATAGTGAATTATATATAAATTAATGTATTTAAGGATTAATTTAAATCCCTATATATTGATTTTTTATTTAATAATTATTAAACTCGAAAGGGGTTCTTTGTCAGAAATTTGAATCTCATGAGGCATGTTTATGTTAGACACCATTATTTATTTTCAATGGTGCCAATATAACGTCATTTTTTTATTTATATCATTATTATATTATACTTCATGATGTTTTAAATAATATTAAATTTTATACTTCTGATTGGGTTTTGAATAAAATTTAAAAAAAGATGTATGGGTTTTTGTGACCCAAATTGTTTCCTTTGGTCATGATCACTCCACTTTTTTATAAAACATTTAATGATTGATATATCTAACACATGATGATGTTATTTAATATTTAAATGTTGGTTTTTGGGGACATATTTTTTTCATTGATATAATCATCCTGGATGAAATATATTATGAAATAAATTATTAATGTTTGAATGACTAAGTCTTATTTTTTATAACATATATTTTCCCATGTCTTCATATTTTCCTTTTATCCAATGTTCACCTATATTTTTTTGGAATATAATATGGATTATTTTCTATGATTCTCATATTTTTTTACCCCTTTTGAAATTTAAAGCATAATATTATTTTTTATTTTGTTCTATCTGAATAAAAAATGTTTATCAATATATATTCCAACCCACATTTCTTTTGATAATATATATGGTGTTTCAATGGATTCATTTATTATTGGTTATTTTGAAAAGGTATTTTTTTTCAAATGTGTTCACTTAAAATAATTCAAAATAAAGTTTAATGATACCTTTATCTTTATAATTTCATGAATATGTTGATAATGATCTATATTAATGTTTTCCATTGGAATACATATTTCATCCACAAATATAAATTTATTTGTAATTTTCTCCCTATGATTTAATGGTTAATAAAATAAATTATTTTTCTCCTATATTTTTAAAATGAATTTTTTAAATTTATTTAAAATGATGATGCCTATATATCATTTCAAAATTTATTTTTGAAAAACTCATTAAAAATAATTTTCATCTACATAATTATACTTCGAATTATCAAATACTTGATTTTGTTTTTTTTTCAAATGTAACCATAAACCCTCTTTCTCTTGATGACTTATGAAATTTTGTTATATTTTGGAGTAATGAATTATTACTTCCTTTTTATTTCCTTATCATCCACTATGTGTGACACTACCATTTCACTTAGTTACTTTCCATTGTAAATATGTTATTTTTTTCATTATATTGATGTTTCTTCACCAACATACCCAGAATCAATTGATTTTGTAAAATTATTGACATGACCATATGACCTTTATCAATACTTTTTGAATACCATGTTATTTTTTATAGTGATTGAAAGGAATTTTCTGAAATTTTTTTTATATTTCATTGAGTAATAATTTACTTTTCATGGTTTCATCATTTTTTATGATTATTGAAGGATTTTTTGCTGATTTACTTTTATATATCCAGAAGAAATTTTTTTTCCAAAGGTTTTATGATATATTGAATGAAAACCAATATATTTACATGGGTTATATCAAAAATGTTAAGGATTTATAGTTGGAATGTTTTATAAGAACCATTTTATTAACATGGTATATTTATGAGTTGAAAAGTGATTTATTTCATGTGGTAGTCATAAGTATTGATGATGATATGTGGGGTACAGTATAACCCTAAAATTAATTTGTTTAATGTTTATATGTCATGAGATAAGTATTCCCATGTAAATTTTCAGTTTCTCAAGAAATAATGTTTTTTCCCATAAAATCTATGTTCTATATAATAATTTGTATTCCATATTTAAAGGGAATTTCATAGTCATACATTTATCCTCTTTTTTCATGTTAATCTATCATGGATCATGTTTATCAAATCTTGATTCCACACCCTTTTTATTCATGTTTTATATTATTCCAAGCCATATAAAATTATTTTGGGATATATACTTTCTTTAGTAATAATCTAATTATATATATTAATTATTCCCATATGATCATATTATGTTTACTTATGTTATTTAATTATTGACTCTTATGTTACAACTTACTAAACATCATGTCTCATCAATTTCTATTGATTATATTTCCCCATGTTTTGAAGAAAAATAAATATTTAATAAATACATGATTTTCTTATCTGGATATTTTTTTTCATTTTTAAGACGCGTAATAGATTATGTATTTTATCTCACTGGGGAATAAAAAGTACATTATTTAAAGGGGATTGAGTTTGGTTACCTAATATTTTGTACTTGTTGTAAAAAATATAAAAATGAAATTAAATTCAATTTTATTATACAGAAATATTCATTTCATTAAATTTAATTATTAGAAGGTTATGTCGATACTATAACTGTTAGTAGCATAATAGGGGTTTCACTATTTTAGAGATTATTATTTTATAAGTTTAGCATAATTTAGGATATTTAAATATTATCAATGTTTGATAAGTCAAGGTTTATCCCAATTTAAATAGTTTAGATTAACCTTAAAGTAAATTTAGATTATATTGTAGTCATCAAGATAAGATAATTGTATTGAAAACCGAAGGAATAGGTTTCAGTGACATGTTTAGGTATTAAATAACATCATGAACTTTATTTATATTAGATATTGTGTGGTTTTCAAAGAAAATGATTCCCCCTCTAGATGATAGAAAATGAATTATGTATCTTAAATAGTTGTATCTAGCAGAAATAACCCAGAATATCAAATTATAGGTATTAACTATATTTTGACTCATTGAATGATAAATAGACCAAACAGAACACCAAAATAGAAAATTGTGAGGAATATGAATTAGTCAAAAAAATTCTCACTTTGAACTATTTTTATGGATACATATCATATTTTCTTTATAGGGTTATTTTAAAAGGTATGAGAAAACAGAACCAAATAAAATATTGTTAAAACCAAATTAGTTATCAGATTAACCAATAATTAAATTCTTTAAATGAAAATATCATAGGATTAAATATACCTATAATTAGATAAATAATATTATGATTGAGATTTCATATTCAAATACTCTTATTTATTATGTTATTATAACAAACATTTTGGTTTTACAATTTGGTTGAAATGGGATACAAATGAAGATAAGAAAGGTATGTATCTAAAAACCACTATGTCATGTAACTAAATAATGTAGTGTAGTTAAATATTAAAACAAATTATATGTATATTATAATGGAAAATCTGGTTTTCCAGTCTAAAATAAGTATACGAGGATGTTATCTTAATGGAAAATAAATCACAATGCTCTCATATATTTTTATTAGTGATTCGATATGTATTGATGACATTTTTGTATATTCTAGAAGTTATTGAGTTTTATGTGAAGCATCTAAGGATAGTTCGTAATTATATATTAATTAATGAATTAAAATCATATATTAAATGTTATCAATAACCGTGATAATTTATTTTATAGAATTGTTATATTTTGGGAGTTAACTCTAAAAGGAAAATATTTAATGGATTGAACAAAATTTGTAAATATTTTTTTGATGTTGAGATAATAAATGGTTTGTTTATTATTATAATACATGTTATATAGTATCAATATCCTTTGGATTTTTGGGAATTCCAGATATTTTTTTATGAATCTCAATGAATATTAAGGGGTTTGGTATATATTTTTAATTGTGTTTTTTGATGAACCAATGTCTAATACAATTTGAAGATTAATTATTGATAAAATTTTTAGTATAAAATTTTATTTCATTGTTTTTTATGTCTTTGAGTATTATATAGATTTAGGTAATGATTATTTTGAAGAATATACGTTTAAGGTATAAATAATCAATGATGTTTGAGGATGGAAATTTTTGTTGATCTCGATTATGATAATAATATAGATATCACATTATAATTTGTTAATATAATAATGATTATGTCAAGTAGTACATAAAAATCATTAATATGATATTTATAATTAAAATTGTTAATACATAAGTTATATAAAGGGGTAGAATCTAAAAACATGTGATTTTAGATAGTTTAAAATATTGTATATGTTCTATAGAATGTGTCATGAAAAATTCCAAAAATAAATATTACATAATAGTATGGATAAAGGTTATTCGTAAAAATATGTTATAAAATATGTTATTGTTATCAATTAAATCAAATATTACAATTATAGTGTAAATGATTAATATTATTTAATTTTGAAAAAATTTATATTTGAAAAAGTATTTTTATTTATATTTAGTGATTTTTCATAATATATAAACATAAAAATTTTAGGATTATAAGTTTAGAAATTATAATTCATTTATGAAGTTGGAATATTAAAATTTTATTAGTATGATTATTTAGATTTTTCTATAATAATCGGGTTTTAAATGAATAGTGAAAATTATTGATTTTCAAAATAACATCACATTAATATCAACTAGAATTTTTTTAATTATTTTTAATAACAATATATTTTTCTAAATTAAAATAAATCATTTATAAAATACCATGTTCATTTTATAGTAGCAATGAATATCATTTTAAAAAATTAAGTAATATTTTATGAATATTTATTTCATTCCTTTCATTAAATGAAATTATGAATTGGGAAATAATTCTTTTTATTTATTTAACTTCAAATTAATATTATTTTAAAAATATAAATCTTATTAATACCAATATACTTAGTACCCCTGATAATATTTTTCCTAAAAATAAGAATATTTTTAAAAAATCAATTTAAAAAAAATGTTTTTAGACATTATATTTTCTAACAATAAAATTATTTTTATTAAATTTGAATATTTAATTTTATAAGAAAGATCTTATATTTTAGTAAATAATTTTAATATTATTTATATGTAACATTTCATTTACATAGATTTTTATTCAATATTATAATTTAATTCTAATTACCGTTTTAATGGTGGAAAGGTAACTTTTGACTTGTTTTAATGAAATACCACGATTTTTGGATAAGAAAGTATACTAATATATTTAAAATAATGACTCTAATATTATTTATAAACTCATATATAAATATTATATCACTTGTTTAATTTTTAATTAATTATAATAAAGGCCAAGAATACTAAATGTGGAGAATTTTTCTTTTCAAAAAAAAATTCCATATATATAATGCATTGTAATTAAATAGTTAGATTTATATAATTAAATTTTTAATATGATTAAATAATGATTAAACATATATTTATGAAATAAAAATTAATTAATATCACTTAAATTTTAAATTTCAAAAGATACAAAATTTATAATTTTAAAAAAGTTACTATAAATAACGTTAATTTGGGTAAATGGTTTTAAGGGAAAAAATGCCTTAAATAGCTCTTAAATTTTCCCCAAATAAATTAACTATATTAAGATAAAAAATACATTTTCCACCAAAAATTGTTTTTACAATTTGTGAGAAATTAATTATAGAACAGTTTCATGGAATTATTGTAAAATGCTGACTGTTTCCAAAAATTTCAATTTCCTTCAAATATTAAAGGATATCACTTTTACATGTTCAACATTGCAAATCACTCTTGAATTGATAATTTAAAAACATAAATGTCTCTCCCATTATAACCCACTCCCAAATCATAAATACACTATTCCATCTATGTAACCCCAATCCCTCAAATATTAATGAGTTTTCAATTGAATGATAATGTCTATAACATAAGTATTATCTCTTTATTTTTTCATTGTTGTTAATATTAACCTTAAAAATATATATTCAGTATAGTAATAAATTTAATTTACTATAATTAGTATACTAATATTTATTTATAATAATGTTATAATAATAATTTATTCATTTCCATCCACATGGAGAAACAAAGGTATGTCTATAATGTGTATGTGTGGGTTTGAATAAATTTTATAGTGATATTATTTGTAAAATTACCTATTTGTCCACAGTTACCAATCATGTCAAAGTGTTTTCATGTTAGTGTTGATTTAACCAAATAGATGAGTAAATGTATAAAATTATATAATCTATAACTACAGGAACATAAATAATAACACTATTATTATATAATAACAAAATTAATATTGTTTTATGGTTTTGGAAATATTATATTATGTATTTAACATATTATTTATGTCCAATATTCATTCATTTTAATTGTCGATATAAGCGAACACTGATTCCATTTTCAAGTAGCATAAATAAAAAACCTATTAACTGATATAAAATATTTATAAATAAATATATGTTATATATTTCAATATCCTTAATTATATAAAAAATTTAATTTCTTACCAAATAATGGTTAATGATTTTATCATTATGAATCATGCCAACGTGGTTATAATTATTTACACTCGGGGGGTTCAAAAAATGTATAACTAGAAAATATAAATCTAATAAATAATAATAAATAGGGGAAATAAAATATATCATATATGATTAAAGTTATTAAAAATATCATTAAGATATCTATTTTTTATAGGAGGGTATAATGTTATAATCTAATAAAGGAATCAAGTTTAGGGTTTTTCATCTCAAATTTTTCTTTTTGATGAATGTTTTTCAGTATGAACCTAATTTATTATATGTAGTATTTATGATTCCAATTTGAGATATCCAATCATTAATTATCATATATTAATTTTATTTAAAGTCAAATTACTTTATCATTCATTCAATGGGTTTTTATTAAAATTATATTTAATTCATAATGTGATCGTTGTATTAAATTTTAATCACATAAGACAAGGTTATTTTTTAAATAATGTTTTCTTCACTATATTTAAAATACTAACCCATTATAATTTCATATAATGATTTTCTTATGTTTCATGACATTCAATTCTATATTTTGAGACACACCATGCATGAGGTTTTAATTCAAATGATTAAAAAGGCTATATTGGGTTTTCTTAACTGAAATCCTTTCGTTGGGCCATAATCAATCCCCTTTGTCTAAAAAAATTAATGTTTGATATTTTATAACCTATAATGAAGTTGTATTGTATTTATAATTAAATTTATATGGAATTTAATAATTTTCAACGATATTGTTTTCCTTAATGAAATACCTTCACAAATTATTGTTTTATGTTGGAAATAATAACTCCCACTATGCATTGACCCGCTAATTCACCTTAACATGAGAGTACAATAAGTCATTACAAGGCTTTAAGATTCATCCCCAAGAATCCAAAGGCAGGTAATAAATTCATAAGGGAAACAAATACAAGTGGGAGAGGATTTAACCATTATGAAATAAAGCAATAAACCAACCAACCATAACCAAACAATCACTATATGATGCATGAATAAATGAAAGAAAGCTTAATAACTTCATGTATCTCAAATCCCCATCAAAGTATGAAATAATGGATGAATGAACAAGTATAAAAGTACACAATGGATAAATGAAACAAGACTCTCCAAATACCATAATACTCCACGATCTACATGCTCCAATCTCCACAGTCTCTGAACTACCCAAACAACACGAGGTAGGGATAAAAATGTGTGACACATTAACTTTTCCAATGTTCTAGAAGAGAGAATCTGTAAAAGAAGAAAAGTTACAAGTCATGGGTGAGTATAAAACATTGTAGGTTTTCTCCAATGACTTTACTACTCATCCACTAGGATAGTAGAGTTACCCACAATTATATAAAATAGTTTATATAAAACAACTTCTCAAAAGTAGATTATAACTAAAGATAAAAAAGTTTCCAATCCCACTCATCACCAAAATCATACAATTTCAATTGAAACCGACTATACCAAAAACATAATTTTCTAGAAAGATAACTAAAAATTATTTAAATCCACTTCATAATATCCCTTTATTGGCATACACAAATATTCCACAAACCCATGCAACCAACCATGCATACTACATTATGACAGGTCCATACTCATTAGGAGTTTATCAATGATCTACCATGTCCTCCCAAGGTAATTATTTCTCATGTTCCATTTAACCTTTGGTAGTAAGATCAAGGTCGAATTTTAACCTAGTCCAAAAAAATGCAATAGGAACATTATATCTCGTGTTCTATTTAACCGTTGTAACTGATCACAAGGTCATATTTTAACCAAGCCTTAGAAATGAAAAGTGAACATCATATACTATGTTCCATTTAACCATTGGCCCTGAGTACCGGATCATATTTAAACCAAGTCCCATAAATGCAATATGAACTCACACACCAACATTCTTAAAGACCATTCGAAAACACCTTTTCAATAAAACACCCTTTTTATAGAAAACCCATTACATCAATTGTCAATACATACCAAATCATTTCAATAAAAAAACTTTTTATTGAAAAATAAATATTTATCATAACATTTATCAATTCTATCAAATATATATTTTAAAATCATTATTTTAAATTCATGATGCTAAATAACTTTGCAAAACAATTCACCATGATTACAGTAATTCACTAAAACCATAAATCCTGACTAATGAATATTTATTCCATGCTATTCACAATAAATGTGATTAAAAAACTACTTTTAAATGAACCCATCAATTCTAGTAGGATTAGTCGAGAGAGAAGCTTCCTACCTCAGAAGTTTTTATTAAACCACAACGAATGAAGAATGCTCAAGAAAACTGGGTATATTCTCAAATAACCTAACATATATGTCTCATTCTAACAAGAACTAGGAAAATTCTCATCATATACATCATAAAAACACATAGATATTCTCATAACAAGCATAGATCCAAGAAATAGAGAGAAGAGGAGAAGTATATCTAAGTAGTTCCACAAAAATGATCAAGAATGAAGAAGAACAATCACATACATCATAAATCTAGCTTCGATTCTCCACATGAAGCCTTTATATTTCCTCCAATGGAATAATAAAACCTTATCTGTCATTAGGAAAAGACTAATCTAGATTTATGGCTACTTAAGAGGAAAAAAAAGACACTTTGAGGAAAAAGCGTGTGTGATCCACTTTTTGGGTCTAACATAAGTGCCTGCACGGTTCATTCGTATGATTAGACAAACTGTGTGCTAGCTGTGCATTTTCCACTACCTAGGAATACCCTTTCATAGATTCTTCACATTATCTCTCTAACCATGATCCATCATTATGGGAGAAACAACCTCAATATAACCAACTACGCATTGTTCGGATGAACAATCAAACAAACCGTGGGCTGCCTATGTGACCTCCCCTTTGCCTTAAAACATCATCAATGTTCTCTCGGCTCACCCATTCATCACCATTAACATTATAACCATGAAAAGAGTCAAGTAAGGGTTACAAAATAGAAACTGGGGGTACTACATTCTCCCCCCCATTGGTCTTTCCATCCTTATAAATTAGAAAACATTCACCCAACTGAATGTGTTCTGGCCCTTGCTCCTTCACTTATTTTTCATGTTCCCCTATTTCTTCTTAAATTTGACCATGGTACCAAAAAACCGGCACCAAACTGATTACTTTTCCACTCATGACATTTTGTTACCTACCCACAGTCCATACTATGATATGTATCATCAATGCATCTGGATCTAGGTCAACGTGATCCCATCTGTTCACCTGGTAAGGATTAGGCTGGTACTATTTAAATTGAGATACATGGAAAACATTATGTACCAAACTGAACCATGGTTGTAATTCCTACCGACATGAAACCTCTCTAAACTATTCATGTATCTCGAAAAGGCATATATATTTAGGAGATATCATACCCTATTTCCCAAAACCATGATGTCAAAACATTGATGATATCTTCAATAATACATGATCACCCAGATTGAAGAACAACAATCTTCTACAGAGATATGAATAATATATCTGACATCTCTGAGCTATATCGGTAATCATTCAGATCATGTGGATCCTCTATGTTGTTTCTTGGATAGGTCTCAGCTCAAATAATGATTTTTCAGCTGTTTCCACACAACATAGTGGATAACGACAAGGACACCCATACAATACTTCAGATGGAAATGTGTGCATCGAGTCCTGATATATGTCATTCTATTGGAACTTCACCAAGGGTGTATGGTCCTCCAATGAGCCACCGAAATTCATTAAATAATCCCAAAACATGTCTTCAAACGTTTGTATCCTCTGGCTGAATTTCCCATCAGTCTAAAGATGATACGCCATGCACATTGTCACCTAAGTCCCAAGAGATTGCTGTAATGATTTCTTGAAACGATACATGAACCTCATATGTCTATTTGTGACTATATAAATTGGAATGACATGCCTATTTACCAATACTTTGATAAATATTTTTTACTAATCCTAAACTGTATTTGTTTCATAAATATGGATTAAATGGGCCGACTTGGTAAGACGATACACTATCAACCATATGACATCGTGTTTCCGATTCATTCTTGGAAGACAGGAAACAAAATCCATCGCTATCTGCTACCATTTCCACACTAGGATTGGTAAATACTGCAACATAACTACTAGTCTCTAATGCTCTGCCTTAACCTGCTGACAAGTTAAACACTACGAGATGAACTCACCCACATCTCATTTCATGTCTATCTACAAAAACTGAATGAATTATACATAATATTTGTAAATTGATGTACAACCCATCTCAAATGGTGGTAAGAGTAACTGATTTTTTCCAAACAAGACATGCATAAAACTATCTGATATCTGATGAACAAAACTGAACTCTAAAAAAAATTTCGTTCCTCAATGTTCTCTGCAACATTTAGAATTGAACTCATAACAGAACATTATACATCAGTCATTTGTTCCCTTTTAACAACACCTACCAAATCCAGAAGAAGTTTATATGAAAATAAAGCCACAACATCACCATGGTATTCGCATTCCACATAGATGACATCTATGACCAACATCAACTGCCATTCAACTGAAGCATATTTTTGCAACTGAGCATATGACATTCTACTCAATGCATCTACCAATAAACTGTGTTTTCCAAGTGTATACAACAAGTCAAATCCAAACATTTAGTGATAATCCATCCATATCCTTTTCCTCATAATTAAATCTCATTGTGAGAAAATATGTTTCAATATTTTATGTTTTGTGAACATAATATATTTCTCACCAAATTGATAGTGTCTCCATGTTTTCATGGAATGAATTAATAGAGCTACCTCCATATTTTGTGTTGGGTTATTCTTCTCATGTACCCTAAACATACTTGAACCATAAGCAACCACATGGTCTCCTTTCATGCGAACAAAATACATCACGAATTACGAAGCATCACAGTACACTACATACCCCTTTCTGATTTTTTGGAAGGATCATGATAGGTGCTGATGTAAGATGTACTTTTAGTTCATGGAATAAATTCCACCATTCCTCCATCCTTTGAAATTGAGCACTCTTCTTTGTTTTAGTTGTCAATGGAAAATCTAGTAATGAGAAATCATAAAAAATCATTGGTAGAAACCAGAAGGACCAATAAAACTTCGTATCTCGAAGACATTCTTTAGTGGTTTCAAAGAAATAACAGCTTCTATCTTTTTAATATCAACAGAAACTCATTTTTCTGAAATGATATTGCCATGAAAATGTACTTATTGTATCCTAAAATTACACTTTGATAATTTGGAATACAAAAGGTGATATCTTGAGATTTTTAACACTATTTCCAAGTTCTACTCATGGTCATACCTTGTAATGAAATACAACAAGATGTCATCCACAAACACCACAAAAAATAATCTAGATTTTGCTGAAATATCTCATTCATCAAATCCATGTAGACCACTAGTGAATTATTTAGACCAAAACGGAAGACTAGATATTCATTATGGCCATATATGATTCTGAATGTTTTCTTTTGAATATACTCATTCCAAACTCGCAATTGATGATATATTTATCGCAATTCAATCTTAGATAACCATTGTGATCCCCTTAATTGATCAAACAGATCATCAATGAATTTAAGTGGATATATATTTTTTATCATAACATGGTTAATCATGAAATAATAAAAACACATCCAAAAAGTGATATCTTCTTTCTTTACAAACAATATATGTGCTGCCCCTGGAGATATTCTTGGCAAAATGAAACTGTTTCGTTCATATTCTTCCAATTTCACTTTGAATTCCTACAACTCTATTGGAGTCATCCTATAAGAAGGAAGAGTAGTTGGATTGGTCCATATAAAGCGATCAATTGTAAATTCCATTTCACTTATAGTTGGTAACCTTGATTATTTTTCTGGAAATACATTGGGAAATTGATCTACAGTAGCTGGAAAACGATTTTCCTCGATCTACTCAATTGATGCCAAAGTCAATGCTTCCAAATTGTATGAGATTTTCCCACCCTTGGTACCAACAAGCTATTTGAACCGTTCTTTACAATCCTTTCTCCTCTGAAGAGATACGTGACGTCATCCTCAGTCGTGAAACTAACTGTTATCCTATAACAATTGATGTGATCCATGAACGTTGTCAACCAATCCCTAGCCATGATTAAATCTTAGACATCCATGTCCAACATCAAGAAGTTCCATTTCATCTCAACTACTTAAGCAGTTATAACACATTCTTAACACACAAAGGCATACCATTATCTTTCACCAAGATGAGTTTGCAATTTTAAATCAGAATCCATCATCTCGAACATTAAACATAGCATGTCAGCAGCAGGAGAAGCAATGAAAGAATGGTTTTCACTAGTATCAAAGAGCTGTTTTACAAGTAGTGCATGAAAAAAAAATCATACATGTCACCATATATGTTCTTTCCCGATCCTTGAAAATTATTTTTTCATCTCCATATAATTGTTTAATCTTTGAACTTTTGTCATTATTGTCTTGCTGAGATTTCCATGGTTGAAGAGTCATGGTATTTCTAGAATCACCTTGGATACGTCTTCTCTGTTGATGAGACTGATTCTTCTTTCCTCCTCCCGTCGAATCACACGATACTTGTGACACCTGAGAAGTTTCTAAAGCACCGTAACATGGAGCACTACAACAATATCATTGATCGTGCCCCATATTCTTGAAGTTATGACATTCTCTAGGTTATGTCATACACTCTAGCTTTATGTGGTCAATAAAAATGAATTGAAAGAATCCATATTTTCTCTAGGGTCATGGAGGAAGGTTCAATGATCCAATCGTCTGATTCAGATTCCCACTTCCACCTTGGAAATATGTTTCATTTTGCAGTTTTTCCCAATGGTTGAGTTCCTTCCATTCCCTATAGGGATCATCATGCCACCTACTATAGATCCCTAGATTTCACATTCAGCCACAATTCTTTTATTCACCATCTCTGTATAATCTAAAATATAAAGCGCTTTAATATTTTATTTAATCTCTTACCTTATCCATGATTCGAATATGTGTGCCTTCAATGACTCACATTCTGGAATCTTTATTTCAAATGGATTAAATTTATAAATTTTACTACATACTCTATGATAGAGATATTCTTTAGTTTCATGCTGAAGAAGGTTGATTTTTCTTGATCATGAACGTGTGAGGATTTTTTGAACAATTCCTCAAAATCCTCCCAGGTAAGTCCTTCATCTAATTTAGCTTGTACTTCTAAATCCCACAACTATTGATCAAGATCATAGAGAATATAATTCACCATCATTACTTTTAAATATGATGGTGTTCCAATGAAATTGAAGATATTATTCATCCTATTCAGCCACACCTCTAACTTTTGAGGTTCAGAATCACCTTAGAAGTCAGGTGGATTTTGATTTATGAACTTAATGGTATAATCCACATACGTTTACTCATTCCTCTGGTTCCCCATATCCACATCTTGGAAATCCTAGAAAAAACCCTGAAGCAGCTCTTGGTTCACTCATGGTTGAGGTGAAACCACATTCTACATAGCTTATTCAGTTTTGTTTTGATGATGCCTATGAGGTTCCATTTTCTAAACCAACAACAAAATCCATCAATATCACTCTCTAGATTCTGGTGGATTGGAATATCAAATTCTATCACATCAACAATCACAACATTATTTTTCAAAAACAACTATATTCCATGTTCAACCATTTTTTTAATATTCTACATGTCTTTTGAAATTATTCAGTTTTCAAAATTCCATAAGCATTCCCTCTATCCAAATCATTCATTTGGAAATCGATTATGATTTTTTTAAAAAAAAAAATTACATCTGTTCACAAAATCCTAAATCATTCCTTAAAATGAGATATGAAATCCTAATGAGAATTCATTCCAATACAATGCATGTAATGCTAATCGCATTGGCTAAATCCAGGACAATGAGATTTAAAATATTCAAGAAGTGTATCCAAAACCCTTATGTACATAACAGCATGAAAACAAGATGTTCAGTATA
Organism: Viscum album; assembly: GCA_963277665.1. NCBI lineage: Eukaryota > Viridiplantae > Streptophyta > Magnoliopsida > Santalales > Viscaceae > Viscum > Viscum album. The sequence continues at coordinate 1,752,610,198 of OY728128.1, forward strand.
AAAGGGTTAGCTACATCCTTTTATTCTATAAATTTCATGTTATGAAATTACTATTCCTATCTACGATTCTAAACATGGTAATTGATGAAATCGAATTCCAACTCCAATACTAAGAACTATCTTATTTTTTAGCATAAGGGAAGGACTATACTGAAACCATTTGTAATGACCCACCAATTCTCATTGGCTTGAGAGTAAAACAAGTCATTAATAGGCCATAAATGACATCCCAAAGATTCAAAATGATGGAGATAAATGCTGATGGGTTTCAAATACAATTGGGGGAATATTTACCCATTAAAAAATAAATCAATAAAACAACCAACCATAACCTAATATTCAATATATTTAGCATGAATATATTAAAGACAACTCAATATCTTCATGTATCAAAAAACCACATCAAATTATACAACAATATAAGAATGAAAAAGTAAAAATATACATAGTAGATAAATGAAACATGACTCTCAAATGACCAAAATACATTATTCTCCCCAATCTCTATGATCTATAATCTACAAACAGCCCAAACATCACGAGTTAGTGTTAAAAACATGTGAAAGATTACCTTTTCCCAAGTCAGAGAAGATACCATCTGAAAAATTCCCAAAGAGACAAAGTAGGGGTGAGTATAAATATCAGTAGGTTTTCCCCCGATGACTTCCCTACTCACGACACATGTATAAAATAATTATCAATAATTATATAAAACAGTTTATATAAAACAATTTCTCAACAATAGTATATCACTAAAGATAAACAAGTTTCAAAAAACCATTCATCACCAAAATAATACATGTGAAATTGAATGTAATTTTCCCAACAAGATATTTTTCCAAACAAATAACTGAACAATATTTAAAACAAGTTCACAATATCCCTTTCTTGGTATACCCAACCATTCCAAAAAACCCATGCAACCAACCATGCATGCTATGTTTTGACAGTTCCATTATCATGAGTGGATTCTCATCGATCTACCAATTCGTCACAAGGTAATTGTTTCTCATGTTCCATTTCCCCTTTGGAACTATGTATAGGGTCATATTTCCACCACACCCCAAAAATTCAACATGAAATTTATATCCCGGGTGTCGTTTAACCATTTGCATAGAGAAAAAGGTCATATATCAACCATGTCACAAAAATGAGATATTAATTATATATCCCATGTTCCCTTTATCCATCGGAACTATGAAAATATTCATATTTCAAAAATCCCTAGATATGAGATATGTACTCACACACCATCATTCCCTTGGATCTTTCCAAAAAAAACAATTTAATAAGACACCCATTTTTATTGAAAAGAAATTCGATCAATTGTCCATTCATACAAAATCATTTCAATAAATACCCAATTTATTGAAAACCAAATTTTCATCAATCCTTTCTAAACTTCCATAAAATCAATAATTTAAAATCAAAATTTTAAATCCATGATTCTAAATAACTTTTCTCAATAATTAACCAATATTTTATAATTTCACAAAAACCATAAATAATCATTTAAAAACATTTATTCCTTCATTTCGACTATAACTTCTATTCAAATAAACCAATTTGAAACTAATCCATTAAATTATAGTAAGAGGATTCAAGAGAGAATCTTATTACCTCAATGGTTTTGACGAAAACCACAATGGATAAAGAACTCTCAAGAATCCTAGGTCATTTATCCAAGAACCCACCTTATATCTCATATCCTAATATGAACGGGACCAAATACCATCATATTTGGCATCCATAAACATATATATACCCATAACGAGCATAGATATAAGAAAATGTGTGAAAAGGATAATTGGATCTATGTAGATCAATGAAACTGAACATATAACAAAGAGGAAGGATCACGTACCACAAAAATACGACTTCAATTCACCCATGGAAACCATAAGATCACCTCCAAATTGTCGGGAAAGCATTAATTGGCCTTAAAAGAAGAAAAATACTGAATTATGGCTTATTAGAAGGGAAAACAAGCCACCTCGAGGCACAAACATGTGAGATCCACTTTTTTAGGATCCCACATAAGTACATGAATAGTTAGTTCACATGGTTAGACGAACAATGCACTAACCGTGCATTAGCCACTGCCTAGGAAGACACTAGCGTAGATTACTCATATGGTTTTTCTAACCGTTCTCTAACTGTGTGGGATCCACGGCATCAAAATGACCTACTACACATGGTTTGGCCGCACAGTTAGACAAACTCTATGCTGCCCCAAAAACATCCCCTTTTCCTCAAAACATCATTTAAAGTTATCTCGAATCTCCCATTGATCACCCTTAACTTTATAACCATGAAAAGAATCTTGTAAGGGTTACTTAACATGAACCGAGGTTACTACAAACTCTTTCAAACAGACCATTTCCATCATGTCCCTATATTCATCCTGCTAATGATATAGTCTCATTTTTGGGAAGTTATTACGGATTATTTTATATCATTATGAAAATTATATTTACTCCATTTAAAAATTAATAATAAATACAATTTTGAAAATGTTGGTTTTCCAAGATAGGTTTTCAAAATCATTTCCAAAAATCATTTCTTTTGATAATATATATGATTTTTAAAAGGATTTATTTATTGATGTTTTTTTAGTGGAAAATGTTTTCCAATGCTTTCAGATAAAAATTTTAAATTTTTTTTTTAATTTAACATAGAAAATAAAAATTTTATAACTTATTTTAAAATTATCACTTTTAATGTTTTCCATGGTAACTCAATGTTGTGGAAGCATTATTATTTTATATGAAATTTTATCTCTATGATTACATGGTTTTGAAATGAACAATTTTTTTTTTGCTAGAGATTTAAAATAATACAAAAAAATTATTTGAAATTAATTAGTTTATTTTTTATTTCCAAATTAGTTTTTTTCAAAAACATAATAATAATATATATCTAATTATTTTTCTTTTAACATATCATATGAATGATTTGGGATGTTATTTCTTTGTAACAATTGAACTTTTATATATGGATGTCTTAAGTTATGACCTCATATTTTATAGGATAGAATCAGAAGATCCATTTTAAATCCTAGTCACTCACTATGAATGATTAAAACTATTCACTTAATGCCTTTACTTTATGAATACATTATTTTTAATTCATTTTTGATACATTTTCATGTATATTCAAGACATTGATTGAATCTGTGAAATTAATTAGTTAACCATATATCAATTATCATTAAGATGTAAACACCACACACTTTATTATATTGATTGAATGATATTTACCAATATTGTCACATTATTTCATTAGACACATATTTATCTTTAATTGGATTATCATGTTATGATTATTAATGGAATTATTAATGATTTCCTAATTTGAATCCATATGAAACCTATTTTATTTCTATGGGTTCATTATGATTTTTTGATTGCAAAAAATTTCCATTTCATGGGTACATTATACAAAATAAGTGATTTATTAATATTTAAATAGTGTTTTGAAACCAATTTAATCTCTTTGGGTGCTGTATGACATGATAAGTGAATGATTTCATGTTTCTCTCATAAGTATGAATGATGACTAAATGAGTCATATATCTCCTTCTAAGGCATTGGTTTAAAGATTCAATATTAGGAGTCAAGTATCCTCATGTAATTTTTTTATTTAACCTAATAATAGAACTTGAAGGAGTGTCGTGTGAAATTTATATTCCCTAAAATTATGTTCATTTCATGTTTGGTTGATATTTCACAGTTTTATACTTATTCACTTAACTATGTTAAACTAAAATGGATAATTTTTATTTAATCATGTTTCTAAAATATTTTGATGCATGTCATATGTAATTTTTTTCTATATATGATTTATTGGTGTTGAATAATATTATTTATATTGATTATACCCATATTCTCTAGTTCAGTTCACTTATTATATTTGAATTTTATATCTTATGTTAACCCTTAATGTGTATAGGAGTTCAAAACATTATTATGTTTCAATTTCCCCATTTATGATGATAAAAAAGTATAAAATATTTAGAATATTTTGTTATGTAGATATTTATTAGATAAGTTGATGAATCGTTATAGATTAAAAGACTACTCTCATAATAGAATTGTTCATCAGTTTACAAGGAATTAGTTTTGTTATTTAATATTTTATCCTTGTTTTTTGTAACTCTTAACCTAAAATGTCTTGGAATTGCATTATAAGGAAATACATTATTTTTCTTATATAATTACTAGATGTACAGGTTTGGGAAGTCATACATACACAATTTAAATCATTCGTTATCATCATGAAGATGAAGGGGAATGACTGTTGTTGTTATGGACAAAACATGATCATATGTTGTACTATTTTATATCTTCTATAGATGTGAACTCCTTGTATAGAGTATCTGAGGATGACCAATGACAATTATTGTAAGGATAGATCGCAATAAACTCTCTTATTTCTATTATAACAAGTAAAAGATGTTTACAGCCAGTTATAGGGTCCCTTGGAAATGGAATGGAATAAAAAACACAAATCTCATAGTGATAACTATTGGAGTGGATAAAGGGAAAATCATGTACCCTTTAACAATAATAGAAATATGATGTGTCTTTTTCATTATTTTGTTTATTGTTTTGTAGTTTATTTGTTTAAAATTATTATGATAGATTGAAGAATTTTTTTATTAGTCTATTTTAATTTGTAAATAATTTAAATAACCCAATTCACACCTTATTTTTCGTTTATGAAACACATGTAGGGTAAAAAAATTTCTATTATCTAGAGGATTAAGACTCAATATGAAAGTGGCATTTCAAAGAGCACGTAAATAATTCAAAAATCATTTTTTTCATACTTTTATTCCACTATAAAACTAATTTAATCATTATTATACATTTACTATCTGTAATAATTCACATGGTAATAGTATTGATTTGATTCATAAATTATCATAGTGTAATAAATACCTCTCACCCATATCATTTTATAAGCTATTACCATGTAAAAATATGAATTTCTGAAAAAAAGTTTTTTATTCAACTCTAACCATACAATTTAAAATAAAATTTGTATTCTTTATAATTAACACAAAATTAGTAATTTAATTATAGTATTTTTCATAAAAATGATCTATATGTTATGTTTAAAAATTTATACTATTCAGAATAATATATATTACCAGTGTAGTTATACACTTCCTATCTAAACATGGATGTTTTCGAAAAATTCCATATGTCATGGATACTATTCAAAATATATTTCGTGGTCAAATATAACATTAATATTATTAATAATTTCATGATTATGATTTAATTAATTTTAAAATTTATATCATAACATTGAAATTAAAATCCATCAATTAAAAAAATTAGAGTAAAAACATGATTATTGAGGAATATGATTTGAATTCAATCCATTTCATTACATATTAATCCTATTTTTTTGGAACAATATGGAAAATATCAAATGAAACTTTGGATTTTTATGGAACAATAAGAAAATAATTTTTTACCCTTTTTATTATACTTCAATTTTTTTGGATAATGAGAACCAAACCACCAATAAACGATCAACGTGAACAACACATATTTATTAACTGAATGAAATATAATAATAGTGAATTAAATATAATATAAATGTCGAATGTTTTATTAATAAATGTATTAATAATGTAATTATTAATAGAATTTTTTTAGATAGGTTTGGTACACTATATTAACATTATCTTTTATATTTAACACTTAGTTAAATAGTTTGGCATCTACCATGTCTCTTTTATTTTTATATTATATGTTTAACAAATATACTATATAATATCAACCGAACCCCAAGTGGTTCATTATTGATACAACTATCATTATATATGTCTTTTGGGAGAATATTACATTTTTAGGAATATAATATCAATTAATAATATAATATATGTTTGAAAAACTCTTTTATGTCAATTCTAACACTATTTGGTATATTTTTACTAAATTCATAACAGCGTTATTACTTCAAACAAAATTCATATAACCAACCCTAATATGACATATTAACCTTGAAAATTAGTGTAATTAAAATAAATTATTAAATTACATTTATTTGGATATTTATAATATATATTATTTTATTATTTCATTAATTAGGTAATTATTGTATCCTTATTGGGTCATAAATAATTAATTATTTAAATAAATATTCTGTTTTAAACAATAACTTGTGTTTTTCACTGTTCATCAAAAAATGAATGTTTTCAGAAAAGTAACAAAAATTCACCCTAAGCTAATTTTGATATTCCGAAGCTAAAAATGAAGTCCATTTTGAAAGACAAAATTTATAAATTTTCAAAAAGTGGTTATTAAAATTCATAATGGCTAATTTGATTGGTTGTGGTGTGTTAGAATCTCAAAGTTGCATATAATGCAAGCTATTACATTATTCAAAGGAAAACGTACAGTGGAAGCTTGGGGTGTTACATTCTTCCCCACTTTTGGAAATTTTGTCATCGCATTTTCTAAAATTGAGTTTGGGAACATAATTGAATGTCCCACATCAATAAAAGAGTCAATAAAACTATCACTTTAATAGAAAGAAAGGGAAGTAAAAAGGTCACCCAAGACAACTCATACTAGGTTTCGATGTAGGGGAACATGGATATGGAAGATAAACTAAGTGTCAAGTTCTGATGGAGAGGGATAGAAAACCTGATCATGAGAATGATAACAATAAGAAAACCACAAACTTATGATGGGACAAATAGTCATTAGTTTCCCAGTGGGAAAAGTTAACAGACAACGTTTTTGTTGTTGTTTTGTGTTACATTTCAGAAAGATGAGGAATTTATTTAGGAGAATGAATAAGAAAATAAAGAGATATACTTACTTTTTAAGTTGATTTTCATTGATTAATAAATTTATACCACTAACTCATTTTTTTCAAACAATAAGTATTCAAGATGACTTGGTTACACCGAAAGAGATAGAATCAACTTCGAGAGAATCACATGATCCACAAATGGTAAACTATATATTTAACTTGTCTTTAGAGATCAATCAAAATCAAAACGGTTAGTAAAAGATCATATGATCCCCCAAAAGGATATTCTTTTAGATAATTAAACAGTAATGCTAATTTCTAAAATTAAACAACAATACTCCAAATTTAAATAAATACTATTCAATATACAATTGTCCTTAAAACCCTTCAATATAATCCAAACTATTATTGAAACCCAAAACATAGACGAATTTGGATATGTAGTCTTCAACGTTATATTGTATCTCCAAATGACATCGACTACTCTTAAAGTCACATAATCAATATTAATTAACATAATCACATATTCTTTATTATAGGTTAATAATTTCCATAAATAACACAAATCAATATAAATACATAATAAAATCATAGTTAAAAAGAAACCATTAATCCTAAAATTAAATCTAAATTTATTCTATTTTTCATAGGCATATATTGTTCCTAACAGAGCGAACGTCTTCCAAAATAACTTTTATCACATAATAACCAAATCATTTTCCTATAATAAGGGTATTCATTTGATAAGGAATAAGATCCCAAATTAACTTATTATTTATCAATAAAATCATTTAACTAAAATTAATTAGTCACACTAACCAGGGACTTCACATAATGCAGTGGTATGCGATAAATCCCAATACCACTCTGGTTCTGGGTTTGATTCCCACAGCTTTGTATGAAGTGACAGGTTGCCACATAGTCTGCGTATTTTCCTTTTTCAAAAACTATATTTCATAATATTACCTAAATGAGATAAATTCCTTAAAATAATAATAACATAATTTACCCACCAATGTTATCTCATACTAATAATTTTCATCCAAAAAATTAAGAACATGTAATTGCCTCAAATTCATGAGTAATATAAACACAAATTGTTATTTATAACTATATCCACAAAAGAAAATATAACTATTATTTGAATATAATTTTCACATAACAAACTGCAGGGTTACACATAAAAGAGAAATTTTTTCCAATGTAATCTCATCAACCAAGAGCACTAATACCTTTAATCATTTTTCCATCCATTTATTTCCACATAGGGTCTTCAATGAACAAGAGGTTATATTATAGAATCGAGAATTGACTTGGGTGATACCATGGTCCCTTCAATTTATGAAAAATGAACGTAATTGGATTCATAAGATCATTTTATTTTCTTCTATAGTACCATTCATTTTTCTTGGTCAATTCATTACTTTATGCCCTTCTTTCCCACACATAAAGAATTTCTTTATTCCATTAAGACACCTTCCTAGGTGTCTACTTCTGTATTTCTTGCATGATGGAAAATGAGCTTTATTTTCTCCATTGTCTTCACTACTGGAGCTCTTATAATTCACCACGTTTCACTTCCTTGTTGAGTCTGGGAGTTGGTTAATATAAATTTTGTTCATCATATTTTTTAAAAACTGATTTGGCATGAACACGATATCTTTTACGCCTTCAAGCAGTCCATTTTTTCTCATTTCCACCATTGTTACTACCTTATACATCATGCTCAATGTTACTATGACTTCTGTGGAATCCACCCATTGAATGAAGCTAGAATTCATTGTGTGAGTAATAATAGTCATAAAATAATTTACTGAATATCATGACACGTTATTTTCAAATTAAATAACCTTAGGATTAACCGAGGTTATTTACTCTCATCTTATATTAAAATCATTCAAATCGGTTTGTATATAAAATATAAATTATCATAATCATATACAATGGGAGTGTCGTAACCAAGAGTGCAGCAAGGCCCGTTTTGGTGCACCCGTTCCCATTCGAGTCTTGCTCGAAGTGGTGTTTTCATGTTTTACACCTAGGTACATATGTGCCAGAGCCACCTCTACCTGATCTTATCCAGATGGGGATGTATTACTTGAGAAACTCGAAAAATATCTACAATACCAAAATATTAGGAAATTCATCTATACTAATCCTCAAAGTCTATCTTAGGGCTATGTGCTTTAACCATAGTTTATCTAAATCTAGTTTCAAGGTTTTTACTAAACATTCTATGATATCAAATGTAATTCCCTGACCCTAGAAGCCCAGAGTCAGTGCATTATTACGTATAATTACCATGATCATAAAATATCATGTCTCGAAATACCGATTAGTTTAGTAGCATTGGACGTACTCGATACATTAATAAGGATTACATTATATCCTCCAATGGAATACAACAACAAAATTGTTTCCATAGAAAACAATGAGATCCCATAGACTATCGTTGTAAGTCAATCATTATATATTTCTTTTCATCCTAGAAAAAATAAAATAAAGAAAGGGGTTAGCTTAGATGCTCAGTCAAGATAAAATTATAGTAGAAACATTCATAAATAAGCATAAACATTTAAGGTAGTGATTAGTACAAAAAAAGATTTATAAACAAGAACATGAGCATAATACGGCAAAGATAAAATCAAATAATTTCATTTACTTATTAACATAGATATTATACTAGTCAAATAATCACATGAAATATCAATAGCCACATTCATAAATATGGAATGAAAAATTCCAGACTTTCATAACCACATAGTCAAGGATTGTTCCAAGACTACAAATAACATCTGGTCAAGACCTTGGGCAATGACACTAGTTTGTCTCATGACTCCTAAGGCTGCATCGAGGAGCTATACCAAGCTCCACCCATCAGGTACTATGTCCAAAGAATTCCTCAATTGAAAAGTTTGAAACATAACATAAACATTCATATTAAAAATAGCACATGAAATGTCAATACATTATCCAAAAACAATGAATCGTATAAAACTAGCAGATCTACAGTCAGACATAACTAATTCAATACAATATGGATTATTGTATTGTAACAGATTAACCTCAATCAAGAATAATGAAGGATATTGACACATGTGAAAATAATAATCAATACTATTTGGAGGAAATATCCCCCTTTTTCTTGGAAACATTTAAAAGTCTCGATATTTATCAAGAATCTGTTTAAAATAGATTTTTGAACCAAAGTGTACCATACCACTTTGAATATTTTCAAAAGAAATTTAATTTCTAAAAAATAATGTTTGTATAAATAAATCCTTAAAACCATTTTTAAGACATGGTTATCAATGATAATGATTTATAATAATAAATCTTTAAAACATTTTTAAAATATATTTTAGTTAGAGTTCATAACCAAAAGAGAGACACTTAAATAAAAATAATTGAGGTAATAAAAACATTTTAATATCATTAGAATAATGGGATTCATGATATACTATGTGAAAGTATATTATATACACCATATAAAAGTGATGTGGTGTATAACAACAGAGAAGTCTCAATGGAATTTAAATTGAGATGAAATATATTATAAAGACTGTATCCTTAGGTTAAAGATAAATCAACAAAATAATTATGTGTGAACAATATAACTACACTTAATATGATTACATATTCAGTGTCAATAAATCACAGGATATTCACACATATTCTTGTAAAAACAACACCAATGAATTCGATATTTAACTCAACAAATGGAGATTGAGTTACCATTACTCTTATCAAGATCATATTGATGACTTGAGAATTTATCAATGGAGTGATTATGTGTATAAAAAGTATACACACAAAAAGGGGAGTGGAAATTACTATAAAAATAATAAATATTTATTCCACACATAATCGTTCAGTAAAATTATCAATTATGTATGCGTAAAAAACCACTGAGTGGAAATTGTGATTTGAATTTCCCTTACAGATTTTGTAACATATGAAACATACAACCCATGAAAGAACAACCATACAATGAAGATTTCAATACACATAAATAAAGGTATATCACACCAAGAATACAATCTTGGATAGTACATAAGCCACACAAAAGGAAATAATGTCCAATATAGCATGGATCTCACCGGAATAAAAAGTGACATGAAAAACCCTTACACCGTTGTAATCAATCGAGTCGTATGACCAAAAGGTAATAACAACCGAATGAATCACATAATACCATGAATATAAAGTGAATCGTGATACGATATATCAAATGGCAGTACACAATACACTACATGCAATAAATAAGCGACGAACAATGGAAATCTCATGAAATTAAAAGTCAGATAAGAAACCCCTTACATTACACTTTTTTCTTGGTAAAGGGTAGTTTAACCTCCTATATAATGGTTAAATAATTGTTATTAAATTATAAAATAATAATATACATTGATATGATATCATATATGATCTTTTAACATGTCATTGTTAATAATATATTAGTATTATTGAAATTTCCAGTGTTAATAGATTCATTTTCCTTTATATTATTTGTTTTGTGAGTCATATTTTTTATGGATGGGATGTAACTTATTCATATCCAGAATGATATAAATACTCTAAATATTTTTTTAATCATAAAATGAAAATTATTCTTGAATGGATATGATGGGGAATTAATCTCATTTCGTTCGTGGAGACGGTAATCCATACGTATACACGAGCGAAAATATCATTCTTTTGATGTTTGAAATATATATAATAGGATGGTATATCATATATAAATTATCATTATCATGTTATATTATTTATTTATATAAATTACACATCATTATTATTCGTATCCAAATAATAATGTATTAAAAAACAATGACACCACGACCAGGAGATGGTAAGCCGTATGTACGCACATATAGTGACATGTCATTAAAATGATGGATAGAATAATAAATATTGTTTTTACATATTTATTATAAAATAAAATTATATAGAAGATACTGGAGTTATTATTTTATATTGGAAACAAAAAATAAAGAGGATGTGGAAGAAGAAAGGAACTTGAAAGAGGTGGTGAAATATTTACCTCTTCTTCAGGTTCTTCCTTTTGATTTTTCAAAAGGGATACTAAGGTTGGATTTATGACTAAAATAATTCCACTTGGATGAAGAGAGGACAGTTGGGAGGGTATTGGGGTAGTTTTTTGGTGAGAAAAATTTCATTGAAGGTGTGAATTATAGAGAAGGAGGAGTTCCCTTTTATAAGAGGGGTGAGGGGCACCTTAGGAAAAGAAGAAAATATTTTCTTATAATAAAATAATTTTCAGTTCTTAATGGATCCAAAGTAGATTAGTTAAAGGATAAGGTGGTTATAGGTCTACAACCACTCAAAAAATATGTTTTAGACTGGTTTGGGTCACTATATTAACCTTATATTTTAGATTTAACTCTTAGTTAAATGGTTTGGCATTTACCATGTCTCTTTGTATTTTTATTTTTAATGGTCAATAAACTTACTATAAAATTCATAGAGAACCCCAAGTGGTTCATTAATGATACAAATATTATTATATATGTATTTTGGAAAATACATAGAGTTTTAGGAATATAATATCAATTAATAATATAATATTTTTTTTAAAAACTCTTTTATGTCAATTTTGACACAATTCGGTATTTTGTATTTTCTATATTTATAACAGAATAAATACATAAAAAATTCATCTAACCAACCCTAATATGTAATATTAATATGGTAAATTATTTCAATTCATATAAAGTCTATAATTAGATTTATTTTTATATTTAAAATATCAATTATTTTAATAGTTCATTAATTAGCTAATTATTGCATCATCATTGTGTCATAAATAAATTAAATTATTTAAAGTATAATAAATATAAATTAAAAACCATTATGTAGTAAATCATTTTTTCTTTTTAATTAATATTTATTTTTGAATTTACCTTATTTGTAACCTTATATTAAATTTTTTGTAGTTATTTAACTATGATTTTAATTCTTTTAACTCTTCTTTGAATTAAATAATAATAAATGTACTAATCTAATCCAAGTGGACCAAATAGATTCATATTTTATTCCTAAGGATCTTTTTGGTTTAATTATACAATTCGAATATAATTAAAACATGTTTTAGGTTAATAATAATATCTTTTTACCTTTAAATAACCAATTTACTTATAACCGTGGTAAATAAAATTTAAGATTTATTATTCACCAAAATTTACTTTTATCTTATTGAACAACATTTTACTCATTGATATTATCTGCATTTGTCGGATTTATGAAATTCAACTCACAGAAGTGGTTAAATTATGTTTTATGTAAATTTTCAAATGCTCCTAGGAGGTGGGTAAAAGACGGTGAAAAGTTCAATAACATTATATATATATATATAATATTATTAAAAATTAACTACAATTAATTACATGGAACATATATAGGTATTATGTATCTATTTTGAACAAAAAATAATTTAATTAATATAATTAATTATTTGAATAAAAATTCGGTTTTAAACTATAACTCAGTGGTATTCACTATTCATCAAAAATTGAATGTTTTCAGAAAAATACCAAAAATTCACCCTAAGCTATTTTCGATATTCCAATTCCAAAAATGAAGTCCATTTTGAAAGATAAAATTTATAAAATTTCAAAAAGTTGGTATTAATATTCATAATGGCTATTTTTATTGGTCGTGGTGTGTTAAAATCTAACAGTTGCGTACAATTAAAGCTATTACATTATTCAAAGGGAATCATATCGTGGAAGCTAGTGGTGTTACAGATCCTTTATCAGTTTACAATGTTCTTTTAAAGAATAATTTTTTCCTTTTTAGTTATGTTATTTTTAAAACTAATTTATCTCATATTAGAATGGTAATTATCCTCATGAATATTTTATTACTGTTATAATGAAATGAATTATTTATCCTTTTTTGGTTCATAAGAATAGTTATAATGATTGGTGGTTCCATTATAAACCATGTATGGGTGATTATGTTACGAACTAGTTATAGGTGGTTATATGATAAACCATGTATGAGTGAGTCCATGATATACCTACAATGAACTTGGTATAGAAGTTGATATATTTCTACTCAATTTCTATGAGTAATTATAAGAGTGATATATAAATTATAACACATTATCATACATATTTTATCTACAATTTCATGATGTTTTATGATAATCTTATGAATTCATAAGTTAAGAAAATGATTATATTTTTAGAGGAAGGAAAATGAAACTTTTTTGGGGACAATGGTATAACACTGTGAAAAATTTCTTATTATATTTTCATTATTAAAAAGAACAGTTATGAGATTATTTTTTTCATTTAATATTTTGTAAGAAATATTATATGAAAATATTTGTGGAATATGTATTCATTGGTTAATAAAATCATTATTTTTCGTGAAATGGTAATTTTGAAAATAGAAATTTTTTATAATTATCATCGACTAGTGATTTCTATCCTTCATTTATATAAATAAAATTTATTTTTGTTCTCATATGATGTTGAAAAATGTTTTTCACAAATTGAATGGTTTATTTTACAATATAATAAGTTAATTTTCAATAATTAGTAGAATTTTCCTTCAAAGAAATCATTATATACATTAATATTTTTGTTTTAGGGAAACTGTATAATGAATATAAGGTTATAGTTTTTCATATATGTTTTTTTTATATTAATTAAGAAATAAATCTAAAAATATATAATGTTGAAAAATGCTTTGGAATGTAAGAAAATAAAATCTAGTATAAACACACTTTGATAATTTATTTTTAAGACTATTCCATTATTGTTTCTATAAGAGAAATATTTAGATAATTTATCAAGGTAGGATAGTGAAAATAGAATGCACATAAAATATTTTACATTATTGTTTAGCTGAAATGATATATTGGGTACAAGAAATATTCAGTACAAATCTACAAGGATGCCGGTATCATTTTGAATTTGCATTCTAGTGTGGCTAGAAATAGGAAAAAGTAGGTTATTTCCATAAAGAGTATGATTATTTTGGACTTACATTGTAGTGGTATCATTTTCAGAAAGAAACCAGATCCACCATAGAGAAAAATAATGATTGTTGATCATTTTTTATGAAAAAAACCATATATGTTCATTAGATTATCAAATCGTGTAAATATTGATGGAAGGATTGATTCTTTAGTGATGTAATTTTATATCATGGGTCGTTTAGATAATCAAAATGTAAGTATTACTATATATCGATTGGGAGGTGAACCCAATGAATATTGGACCATGTTTATGAATATTAAATAATGTGAAGTTACTGATTAAATAGAAAGGGGAGAATTTTAGAATATTTTATTTAAAAATAATTTCCTATATATGATGAATATATGATGGAAGATAAATTAATGGAATTAATGAACATTGTTGAAGACGTAGTGGATTCATAAAAATAGAACATCAAATATTTTGAATGAAATAAAACAAATTTTATCTATGATCATGATAGTAAAATTAATTGTTTTTACTTATGAATCAAGATAATAAATATATGTGAATTAGATTAATGTGATTTTAAAATTTATTTGAAACATGTTTAATGTAATTATAGGGTGGAAATGGAGCCTACCAATGATAATATTTTTAATTGTAAAAATAAAATGAATATTTATGTTTGTAAAGTAATGTAAAAGCATTCATTAAAGAATTCTAGAGTTAATGAAACTGTATCTGTGGTAAAAATAACCTTGGATAATGTCTTTTTAAAAGTTCAAAATGATTTCATTGTGAAAATTTTGGGAACATGGATCGTGAATGAATATAAATTGATCAAAAAATTATGAAAAGACAATGGTAAACTGATTTTATCAAAATGTTATCGGACATTATTCTATTGTGTTCCTTAAGATGGTATATTAATAAATAAATCATCAATATCAATATAAAAAGGAGTATTAAATTCATTTACTACTACTATGATTGATTCCATGTCTTCTATTTAATTGGTGATATATATGTGACTTTTTTTGAAAAATTATTCCAACACCCTGTTTGACTCTGACCTTTCACAATATTTTATTTCTATGAATTTTTCAAGAAAATTGTGAATGTGGCCTTATAAAAGAATGAGAGGCATTTTAATGATAAATCATGGTGATAAAATTAAATCTACCATTATTAATAAAAATTTTATTATTGAAATTTTTGGAATCATATTTCCTAAAAATCATATTAAATTTCCCATAGTAGAGTTTGATTTTTTTTGTAGGTGTTATCTTCCATTTTACAATTTTACGATAGATGTATGATCCAAGAAAGTATTTTTCATTGATTTAATATCATTAATAAACTACTAAGATCTAGTGAAATCGATTATAATTGGAATTGAATTTTATTTATCACATATTATGGAAAAGAAAGAAATTAGTCATATTAATGATTTCCCAATAGTGAATGAATATATGGATATGTTTCTGATGGTTTATCAAGTGTTATTCATGATTTTTAGGTTGAGTTTAATATTTACATAACACAAAATGATTTTAATATTTAAAAACCCCTATATTGAATGGCTCATATGGAACTTTTAGAAGTCAGAAAAATTCAAGAGTTTTTTATATAGGTTAAATTCATCATAGAACCTCACCTGGGGACCACCTATTTTTTTTTTAAAATAATTAGTGTTACTTGTGGATTTAATTAAATATAGATCCCTTAATGACACCCCTATAATGATCAATGATCCTTTTACACATATAAATGATTTGTTAGATTAGATAAAATGACAAGATTAGTTTTTGAAAATTGATCTTATGTTAGGGTTCTGTAAATTGAATGGGGGGGGCTATTCCAAAGACTACATTTAAGAATTGATATTGGAACGCTGATTTTTTATTTATAACCTTTTGGTTGTCTAATACACGAATATTATTTATGGATCCCAGGAATAGATTCTTCCATGAATTTTTATATTAGATTATGGATATGATTATTTGTGACATATTGGTTAATTATAAAAGTCATTAGGGTTATGAAAAAAAGATAAGAATTTTTATTCAATATTAAAAATAAAAGAAAATGCTTTGAATATGTATTACATGTGAACTATGGTTACAATAAATTTTCTTCCCAACACACATTTCATGTAATGATTACATAACGTTTGAGACTATTAATACAAAAGTTGTTAAAGAATGATAAATAACTAAAAATATCAAATAGATTTAGATTTTTCTTCAAATAGAGGGTTACTACCAGTTGTTTTATGAAATAAATTCACATTTATCTAGAAAACTATCTAATTTAACTTGGAATGGAGTGAAATTATTATAGAGAATAAAATCTAAGGAATATTTTCATTATTGAAAATTATAATTGGTGAATACACTTGTTTTATCTCTAATCGAGAGAAATGGTGAATTTTAACATATAATGATGATTCATTGTAGGGACATGGTTTTGTTCTAATTCCAAATGATTAGGTTATTTTTTATGCTTCATGATAATCGAAATCTAGAGAGTTAAATTATCCGAAACAGGATCTAAATTTAGTTATTATGAGATTTTTTTATAAATTAATGGGAATAATTTATATAGTTCCAAGTGAAAACTATATAATGATCATAAACTATTTATGTATATATTCAATTAGGAAAAATTAACATGATATAAAAAAAATTATATAATTGATGATGGAATATGACTGTAAAAATAAGTATTATCCTAGAAAATCTACAACATATAGCTGAATCTTTGTGTTGGAATGGAAATGATGAATTAAACATGTTATATTTAGAAAATTACCATTATGTTAATGATTAGATGACTTTTTTCCTAGATGTTCTGGATATTGGGAACATCCTCTATTTTTTCAGGTTTTAGAAAAATTAAAATTAATAGATATAATTTATTAATCCCATCAAGAAAATCCTATGTTGTAGAAAAAGAATTAGTTTTTTAAGAAGGTTATGTTTCCTGAATGTAACGTTGATAAATATTTTGTTTTGAGATGTAAAATCCCAGTTTCAGAAGCCACCCAGAGGCCTCCCGTACCCATTTGGTCACATGGCCTCAAGCGTATTTCCCTGAATGCCTGATGTTACCGACTAGCAGCAATGGCCTTGGGTGTTATAGTGGGGAAACTATGCCCTCATTGGAAGAGTGCACAATGGAAGAGAAAAAAATAAATAAAAGTGAAAGTAGTGAACAATCAAACAACAGTAAACAACGGAAGACTAGTGAAGAAGCAACTGGAGTAGAAATATATATAAATGATGCACGATACATATAAGTCTAGTAAAATATCCAAACAAGTCACAATGATGAATATATTACTAAACTAAAGTACAAAATGAAATCAGATAAAATCCTCATCATCATAAGCCTTAGGTTGGTCACATGCTCTCCAGCTCCACAGTAAGTCGATTACCTAAAATAGAATGGCATTTTACATTTTCTATACCTGCAACAATATAATCTGTTTGTGCCCAAAATCATGGCCCAAATAGGGTGTGAGTCTAAATCTCAGTAGGCAACCACCACGTGATCTGTGCTTAATAGTCCGTGAATATATGGCAAGTAAAAGTACAAAAAACACTAAAAAGGAATGTACAGAACAGTAAGCAATCCACATTCTCAAGCATCTCATCTACAAAACAGGTAAACAGGTACTCAAGCAAGGAGAAACTAACAGGTGACCTCTTTGTAGTTCTCACAGCCTAACCTCCCTGGTTCAACCAACAAGCACTAGAAACCATATGGGTGGAACACACATTCTCACCTCTCTGGTTCAACTAATGTATAGACTCTCTAGGAAAGCACTAAACATCAATTCCCCTTATAGTCTCGTATTGCACTAATGGCGCTCTAGGGAACCACTCAACATCTCATTCCCCCTGTGGTCCGTGTTGAGGAACTCACTACCACAAAACTGGGCAAGGCCAACACCACCCCTTTATCAGCGCTAACAAAAAAGCGCTCATAAAGGGGGGGAGGTGGACTTTATCAGTGCTCAAAAAATCGCTGATAAAGGGTGGCTTTATCAGTGCTAAAAAATGTGACGATAAAAACACCCCTTTATCCGCACTTTTTTTTAGCGCTGATAAAGGCCCCCCCTTTTCATCGCATTTTTAGCACTAATAAAGGGACTCCCTTTATCATCGCTTGTTTAGTAGCGCTGATAAAGGGTCGACATTAAAAAAATTAAAAAAAATATATTAATATATAAATATAGTTATATATTTATATTGATATAAATATATTATATATTTTTTAAATATATTTTAGATAAGTATAAATGTACATTTACACTTAATATACTTAATATATAAGATATTTAGTGAAAATGGATTCTTAAAATATTAATAAAAAATTTAATTAATAATTTGAAAATTATTATGGAGTAATAGTCATTTAATAACAATTTGAAGAATAAATAAAATAAAAAATTAAAAAAAGATCCAAAATATATTGAAAACGCAACTCAAACTTTAAACGACCATAACTTTTGATCCAGGTGTCCGTTTGAGCTCTACCACATATCAAATCGAATCATGCGACGAGATCTACGTCGATAGGATCCAATGTGAACTCGGTCACGTGTTTTCCGAGGCCAAAGGTTGCATAGAAGGCCTCCAAAACTGAGTTTTTAGTCGGGGTACCCAAATGTTTTAACATTTTTTGGATTTTCAGCCTCGTTTAATGGGGGTATTATTGGATTTTTTTGGTGGGGACAGAATTAATTCCAAGGTATTCTATTCATATTGATATTATGTCTTTGAAATTTTATCATTTTTTATAATTAACTGCTATTTACAATCAAATATATAACTATATGTAAATATTTTTTATATATTCACACCTAAAATTAAATTTTTTTAAATAAATAATTAAACATATTTATATATAAAATATAATAGCTTTATCTAAATAATTACTAATATCCATTTTATTTAAAATACCAATATATGAATATTTATATAACTACAATATATTAATATAACTATACATATATTAATATAACTATATATATATATATTAATATAACTATATATTTTAGTATAAATATATATTATTTTTCATATAAATATAACGAAATATATATATAAATAAATAGATATATCATGAATAAAATAACAAATCAGTATTGGGTATTGGAAAAAGCTTCATGTGCGCATGAGAAAGGTCTCGAGATCAAATCAGGGTGGAGGAAAGGGCACGCACGCAAGGGTGATTTAAAGGGCTAGTACTGATAAAGGGTGTAGGAGGTGCGGGCGAGTGATGGATGTGTGGGAAAGCACTGATAAAGGGGGGCTCAAGCGCTGTAAAAAGCCCCCCCTACTAGATTGGTAGTATTTTTTTTGTTATCTGCGCTAAAAAGAAAGCACTGATAAAAGACCCCTTTATCAGCGCTTCTTTTTAGCACTGATAAAAGACCCTTTTTATCATCACTTTTTTTTAGCCCTGATAAAAGGGGTCTTTATAAGAGCTTTTTGGAGCACTGATAAAGTGGACCCCCCCCCTTTATCTTCGCTGGCATTATCTGCACTTTTTCTAGCGCTGTTAATGGCCATTTTTAGCGCTGATAAAAGCCATATTTGTAGTAGTGAACTGCAGAAACTCTAATGACACACTCAACATCAATTCCCCATGTGGTATCTCATCATAATTTATAAGACACTCTAGAGAAGACCTTATTTCCATTATCCCTATGTTCTACTACACTAGGTTCTCACGGCCCAGTGTAAGTAAAAAAATTATTGCACACATATCCCAGCAATTAATCCTCACGAACTATTTGGGTATAATTCTAAGGCATATCAGCATAATAGAACAGTAGTCACACTATCCTACAAATTAGGCATGGTAACTGGCAATAGCCTAACAAGAAAAACTAGACCAAAAGGTCATAAACATTCAAAACATGCATGTGAAATACATCCAAAGCACAAAGACATTACCCTATTTACAAGAAATATCCTCTACTCAGGCATACAAGCCATGAAGTAAAACAATAGGGCTAAACGGTAAACATGCAATAACCCATTCAAGGGTATTGGTGGAACATGAAAAAAATACTCAAAGACACTAAACAGAAAGGCACAAACCACCTACATCAGGGTTATGAGATCAAAATACTTGAACCATGAGGCTTGGATTTCCTTAGAACATCATTGATCTACAAAAACGCATTAAATATTCATCCCATGATAACTTGGAAAAGAGATTGAATTACAAAACGATGCTCGGGGAGAATAAAATAACCCATTCTGAGTTTCCAATGCAAACAGCAGTTCATGAATCAGAGGATGGATGGAGGCTTGGGGGCTCGTCGAAGATCTTTGGCTTCTTAGTGCTCTGAACGAACAACATTGAGAAGGAGGGTGTTCTTTCCATCAGACGTGACCCCGGTGCGTTTAATAAAAAACAAAGTACACAAGGTGTAATTAATATTTTCGTAATCCACATTAAGTGGCCTCTGAAAAACCCCCACACGGACAAGTGCACAATCGCTAAACAGCCAGCACCCGACTTTCTATGGAAAAGAGGTACACGGCGTGTACACATAAAGTACAAGATGTGTATTTTGAAAATTTTAAAAAATTTCCCCCTTCCAAAAAACAACCAGAAATGGAAAAACATAACTAAAACGATGATCTAGTTTCTTACAAAAACCCCCCTGTAAAGAAATTCGTCCTTTAATTTCCATTGAATACAGTAGTAGAAGAAAGCCTGAACAACTCCGGCCATAGTGCTCGTACATCGACCTCTCTCTCCAATGTCTCGTCGTGTACATGCCCTTGTTGCCATAACAAAATTTCTAGAGGAATAGACCTATCATGGAGAACCTCAGTAATGTGATCAAAAATCCATATAGGATTCTCCTCAGAAGATGCACCCACCTCCAACTTGACTTCCTCAGGTTGGAAAGCATGAGATGGGTAGGAAAAGTATCATTGGAGCTGAGGGATGTGGAAAAAATCATGCATTGCTTGGTACCTATGTGGTAACTGAAACCGGTAGGCAACCAGTCTAACTCTCTCCAACACCTTAAATGGACTAACGTACCTTGGCGAAAGCTTACCCTGTCTTCTAATCCTTCTATGCCCCAACCTCAGTGTGACATGTAGGAAAAAATAATCCCTGACCTCAAACTCTAGAGGTCATCTCCGCTTATCAGTATAAGACTTATGTCGATACTGTGCAGCATCAATCCTCTTCTAAATCAGTGCTATCTGTTCTGTGGTCCCCAAAACAAGACGATGACCCAGCATAACTGCCTCTCCAGCCTCCTTCCAACACAAGGGTGATCGTCATGGCCTACCTTACAAAGCTGCATAAGGTTCCATCTGAATCATTTCATGAGTACTATTGTTGTAGGAAAACTCCACTAGAGGTATATGCCTCTCCCAAGAACCTATAATGTCCAGAATGCATGCACGAAGCATATCCTCAAGCACTTGAATCATACGCTCAGACTGGCCATCTATATGGGGATGGTATGTTGTACCCCAAAGTACATGTGTATCCAAATCCTTCTGAATCCCGTTCCAGACCCGAGAAGTAAATTGTGCATCTGTTTCTAGAACAATGGAGTGTTGAACTCTAGGATGACGTACAATCTCTCGGATGTAGAGTCATCCCAAATCATCAACAATGAATGTATCCTTGATCAGAAAGAAGTGAGAAAACTTTGTAATCCTATCAAAAACCACCTACATAGTATCATTACCTCAAAGTTATCTCGGAAACCCTTTCATGAAGTCCATCATGATGTCGTTCCACTTCTACTTAGGAATGGGTAACTTCTGCAGAACACCTGTTGGACACTGATTCTCAGCCTTCACCTGATGACAAGTAGAACATCTCATGACGCAACCAGCAAAATCTCTCTTCATACCTATCCACCAATACTGGTGGTGTAGATCATGATATATATTGCTGATTCCAGGATGAAATTCCAAAATAGAGGAATGAAAATCCTACATCACCTCCTCACATATATCTTATGGCACCCATACACGTCCCTGGAAAAGAGCGATCTCATCCTCGCCTATGGTCCATCCATGAATAGGGTCCTCTCCTAACACACTCACCCACATGACTAGGCCTTCTGAGTCTGATAGCTGCTTCATCCGCACCAGATCAAGATGGGTAGATGTAACAGCTACAGAAGATAGAAAATTATGCCCCTGTCTGTCATGCACTTACATATTCATCTCAGAGAACTCTTCCATAAGTTTCCACTCACTGTTGACCTCTTTAACTACCTGTATCTATTTCCTCCTGCACATTGTATCATCCACAATGATGCCCTTCCCAGGCATATAGGGAAGATCAAAGTCTAAGAATTGTAGGTACTCAACCCACCTCTGTTGTCTTAGATTCAAATCACGGTGAGTGAAAATGTAATTGAGACTTTTTTGGTTGGCTAAAACCACAAATTATCTCCCAGTAGGTAATGTATCCAACAACGTAAGGCATGAACAATATCTTCCAACTCCAGATCGTGCATCAGGTAGTTCTTCTCATGTGGCCCCAACCTCCGAAACCTGTACGCAACAACTCCATCTTCCTACATTAGCACAGCTCGTAGCTCGATACCTGAAGCATCACAATAAAAAGTATAGCCCTTTCCCAGCTCTGGAAAGACTAGTATTGGTGCTGAATTCAAACACCCTTTCAGCACCTGAAATGCTGAATCCCAAGAATCTGATCACAGGAATATTTCACCCCTCTTTTCATACCCGACAATGGTCCAACTAAACGTGAAAAGTCCGGTATGAAGCACCTGTATTATCCAAAAAGCCCAAGAAAACTCCTCACCTCAAAGATGTGTTTTGGATGCTCCCAATAATCTACTACTCTCACATTCTATGGGATTACTGATACTCCAATCTATAAAATAACAAGACCCATGATGTAAATCTGATCCATCCAAAATTGGCATTTTGAGAGCATATCATACAACTGATGCTCTC
Source organism: Viscum album (assembly GCA_963277665.1). Lineage (NCBI taxonomy): Eukaryota > Viridiplantae > Streptophyta > Magnoliopsida > Santalales > Viscaceae > Viscum > Viscum album. Next base: position 1,752,633,917 of record OY728128.1, read on the forward strand.
TCTGTGTACTCAAAACGACCTCAAGATGGGTAGCATGGTCATGCAGAGTGTGATAGTACACAAATATATCATCCACAAAGACAGCCACGAAAGAATCCAAGTAAATATGGAACACATGGTTCATCAGCTCCATGAAAACTGTTTGTGTGTTGGTGAGACTGAATGACATAACTAAGTACTCGTATAGACCATACCTACTCATTAAGGCTGTAAGAGATATATCTGATGGTCTAATGTGAAACTGATGATAACCAGATCTCAATTCCACCTTCTATAATACTCATTATCCTTAAAGATGATCAAATAGATCGTCGATCCTCAGCAAAGGATATCGGTTCTGGTCTTCCAACTAGTTCAACTTTCTATAATCCACAGAAAGCCGAAGGGTACCGTATTCCTTCTTGGAAAACAAGACAACCAAACCCAAGCCAGAAGGACTGGTTCGAATGAAAAAATATTCCTTCAAATCCTCCAACTACTTATTGAGTTTTTGTAACTCAGGTGTAGCCATCCTATAAGGTGTATTGGACACCCTTGCTGCTCCTGGAACGATCTCAAAAGAAAAGACTACCTTACACTCTGGAGGTAAACCCGAAAAGTCCTCTAGAAAGAAATACTTGAAATTATCCACCACTATAGGAATGTGTAACTACGAAGTCCCCTGTTCATCCAAATATAGACTGGAAATCTGGGCTGTAACTCCTCCTAGCCCATGATGCTCGGGTCCTACTCTACTCACCTGGACATCCCTCTCGCCTCTATGAAGAAAAGATTCTTCCTCTGGGGATATAAAAATCACCATGCGATGATAATAGTAGATGATTGCCTATAAGGGTACTAACTAGTCCATCCTTAGGATGACATCATTTTATATCATCTCTATGAAATAAAGGTCCCATAAGAAGTGACACCCACAACCTCTAGATGAAACTCCCTGCACAGACGTACACTAACCGTCCTTTCCCCCAATGACATGTCTAGCATCAAGATATCGGTAGAGGAAAAGGTGAAGTGCTCAAGGATCTCCACAACTACAACAAAGATAATTCTATTGGAAGCCCATGTATTGAATAGAGAAGAGGATAAAACTGAGGCTATAAAAATCATAACTCGAACCGTAGAGGTTCTAGGATCCTACTTCTGCGGGGTCTGCTCCACTGAAAATGTTTGACCGGTACCATGGTCTTGTGACCCTACCTGACCACTCTGAGCTGATCTTCCCTACTGTTACTGATAAACAGTCGACTGACCACCACAACCTCGACCTCCCCCTCAGCCCGAATGGCCAAAAGAACACCAGTTCCTAGACTGGTGAGAAACTGGCAGCACTGCTCCCAAACGCAGAGTCATAGAAGAACCCATGTCACCAGATACCAGTGATAAAACCTGAAAAAAACACTTAAGGTGACCCATATTTCCATAAGATCTCCACTCTACTAGATCCCTCTGGCACTGTGGCCTCGTATGCCTAGACCTTCCATACCGGTAGCATACGACCTGGCTACCCGAAGATGTGTCTCGCTTCCTCGGATCCCCACGTGTAGACTCACTACGATGATTCCTATTATCATCATGCAAGGTACTACATCTGGAAGCGGAACCGACCAGGACCTCAGATCCAGAATCTCTCAGATTACGCTCTGAAATCAGCACCTGGTTGATGATGGAAGCGATTGATGTCAACCTGATGATATTCACCTGTGATCGGATCTCCCATCCGAGACCATCATCAAACATACTTTCCAAGAACAACCCATCTCTACCCTGGAGGGGTGCAAAACGCTGACACTTGGTGAAATGAGAGGAATAATCCATAACTAAATGAGTAACATGTTCCAGACTCATGATCTAACATGCTCGATCGACCCTCAAGAACTCTATATAGAATTAGTCATAGAAGATGCGCTAGAACTCCTACTAAGACATGACCTGCTAATGGCCCACCTATGAGATAACATCCCACCATCTCTTGGAGGAATCCCATAACATATAGGTATAAATATTGATTCTCCGATCTAGAGGCATCTCCAGATTATCATAGATCGTCAACATGGCTTCTATCCATGACTCTGCTGCCTGAGGTCCTCCTTCCAATGAAGAAGGTTACATGATGATGCTGCTGGAAAACTCACTTGAAGTCTTCAATATATGAGTTAGGAGATTGTTCTCCCTAGAAAGTCTTCATCATCCTCATAAATACAACACCAAGCTACACATAAGTGCCTATAACTGGTATAACTACTGGTGCCAAGGATGGCAGACCAGGAGGATTTGCAAGAAGTCCCTAATCGGCCATGTCTGGTGCCTGATCACTGCCTAGAAACTAGCATACAACTGGATGGTGGCTCGGTGGCATGACTATAAAAGGTCAACACACAACTTACATCGGAAGTAACATGGACTGAAAACAACGAGTGTAAGCGTGGAAAAAGAGGAAGAAAACATTAATGTTTTACAAAAAATGACTACGCTATGTGTACACTACCTGCATGGCGTGTTCCCTGAATTCACTCACCTGGGTGTATAAAATTTCCTAAACTGGTCGTGTAACACCCCAAACACATGGCGTGCTCTCAAAACACACGGAGTGCACTTGAATCCTATTCCCCTTCCCGGGTCATTCTACATGGCTAAGCAACATGGCACTCATAAGACAAAAATAAATGGAATGTTCAAGGTAGACACGGCTTGTACTGGACAAGCATCACATGGCCCGCGTTGTTAGGGACAAGGCATGTGTACCTAGGTTACAGTACACTACATTTTCCAAAGAAACCTATCATGTACTAAGATATGATAACACTAACCCGTGTTTTTTGGTACACGGCTGGCTACACGGTTCACTCTACACGGCGTGGTCCATGTGTACATGGCATATACATCAAGGATTTTACCACCCCATGTTGTTCGTTACACGACCGAGTACCTAGGTTCCGCAGCATGGCATGTGAAATCAGGACACGGTGCATAAAAATTATGTTTCAGCTATACATGAATCTAGTCACATGGGTAGACACATAGTCTCATCAACACGACATGTACATACTGTACACGACATGTAAATACTATGTGTTCGAGTTTTTTCTAGACAGTAGCCACAGAAACTGCACCGGAGTCTAGAAAAACACAAAAACAAACACTGAAGGTGCCAAATTCTTATCCTTGATGCCCCATACTCCCCGTCAATCAATTTTTGGCATATTATACAAGTAATGACAAGGAAACAAAGAAATTATCCACCAAATTCTATTCCATGAGGGCCCGAAACACCTCATGTACCAAAGTTTGGCATTTATCCCAAAAAATAAATACTAAAATAAGGCATTATCAAACAGTAGGTATTCTATCAAGCATCTATCACAACAACATGCATAGTATACATGATTTCTATCACAACATCATACAATCAATAATGCATCCTAGATGGCGTGGAAAGAATGAATGGCATGTGATTTTAACAAGTGCCTATATGATGCATGAGATGCCACACCCTCATCTCATCAGGTTGTGACAGAAATAGATTCTCAATAACAAAAATGGTAACAACACAAGACATGTGGGTCACCAAATGATGAAATCAAAACAACTTTAAAATTGCAATCCACTAAAATTGCATTAAACGAGGTACTATAAATTTTCAATGTACAAGTGTTAGCTACTCCTAGGCACAGCTTATTATGAAGTACCAATTCCTTCCTATGCCTGGATATATGCTCCAAATAGTAAGTCAAGAGAAAAGAAACCCTATGATACCACTTTGTAATGTCCCTGTTCTGGAATCCACCCAGAGGCGCCCCATACCCGGTTGGTCACATGGCCTTAAAGCGCATTTCCCTGAATTCTAGGGGCTTCCAACTAGAAGAAAGGGATTTGGGAGTGATAGTGGGGACAATATACCCTCATTGGCCGTGTATACAATAGAAGAGAAACAAATAAAAAAAATTTGAAGTAGTAAACAATCCAACAACAGTAAATAGAGGAAGACAGATAATAAAACAACTAGAGCAGAAATATATAAAAATGTTGCACGATACATATATGTCTAGGAAAATATCCAAACAAGTCACAGTGCTAAATAAAGTACTAAAATAATATACAAAAGTAATGTAGATAAACATTTTAGCATCTCAAGCCTTAGCTTGGTCTCATGCACTCCAATTCAATAGAAAGTTATGTACTTGAAGTAGAAGGGTTCTTGCCCTTGTCTACACCTGCAACAATACAAAATGTTTGGGCCCAAAATCATGATGCAAATAGTGTGTGAGTTTAAATCCCAAAAGGCAACCACCACGAGATCTGTTCCAAACATTCAGTTAATATATGGAAGGTAAAAGTACAAAAAATAGTAAACATGAAGTTACTGAATAGTAAGAAATCCACAATATCAACCATCTAATTTGAAAACACGTAAAAAAATTCTCAAGAATGATGGAACAAATATGAAACCCTCTGGGTATTTCTCATAGCCTATCCCCTTTGGTACAACAAACAAGAACTATCAACCATATGGGAGGCACACACAGTCTCACCCCTCTGGTTCACCTGATGTATAGACTCTCTGGGGAAGCACTCACCGTCAATTCCTCTTATAGTCTCGTATCTTACTAAAGGAACTTTAGGGAAGCACTCAACGTCTCATTTCCCATGTGGAACATGTCAAGAAACTACAGAAACTCTGAAGAATCAATCAACATCAATTCAAAATGTGGTCTTGCATCGTAATTTATAGAAAAACTCTGGAGAATTCCTTCCGTCCATTCTCCCTATGGTCTACTACAATAGGTTCTCACAGCCCTGTGTAATTCAAGAATGTATAGTGCGTGTATCGCCCCAATTAAACCTCATGAAATACTTGGCTAGAGTTATAAGCCATATAATTATAATAGAACAACAATCACATTATCCTACAAACTTGGCATGTCAACTGGCAATAACCTAACATTCAAAACTAGACCAAACTGTCATAAAAAGGAAAAAAATTCATGGGAAATATATCCAAATCACATAAAAATTTCCTTATTTACAAACAATAACCTCTACTTAGGCATACAAGCAAAGCAGTCAAACAGTAGGGCTAAACGGTAAACATGCAATAACCCTTTCAAGGGTATTTGTGGAATTTGAACAAAATACTTGAAGACTTTCACCAAACAAGAAAAAACCACCTACCTCAGGGTTAGGTGATAAAAATACATGAGCCACGAGGCATGAATCTATTTATAAGTTCGTAGATCTATGAAAAACATAAGATGTTCAACCTATTATATATTTAAAAGGAGGAGGAATTGGAAAACGATGCTCTGGGAGAGGGAATAACTCACCGCTGTGATTCCAACGCAAAAAACGATGCTCAAATCAGATGACGGACCAAGGATAGGGGGCTCATCTATTATTTGTGGCTTTATGGCTCTCTCTAACAATCTAGGTTGAGGAAAAGGGTGTTTTTTCTATCACACATGACCCCGGTGCGTTTAATAAAAAAAGAAAGTACATAGAATGTAATTTTAAATTACACGACGCATACTTACTATTTGTGTACTCTGCTTTAGGCGTCCACCGAAACACCCCCACATAGCTGTTAGGATGGCCGCTACACAGCCATCACCTGGCTACCTATAGCTAAGAAGTACATGGAATGTACTCATAAAGTACACGATGTGTACTTTGAAAAATTACAGAAATTCCTCTATTTCCCAAAAATAACCAGAAAAGTTAAAACATACCTGAATAAATGATTTGGGTTTTTACATGAGATTTTTAAAGAAATTATGTCTTCATTTTGACTTATAATAGAAGGCATATTTATTGTGTGAAGCTTATAGTTTATCTGTTTTCATTTATCAATGTATCACAATGATATAAAGTGTCTTTTGGGTATATTGTTGGTTAGATGGAATAGAAAGAGATATTTTTTAATTTTCCATAAAAAAATTAAATTATTAATATTTTATTTATGAATAAAAATTATCTAATGGAATTATTAATACTATTCTTCAAATAGAGTTGAAATGGAAAAATATGTCAATGGATTTCATATTGGGATTTTAAAAGACTTCACAAGGTAGTAATGTGATTTAGGTTATTATTGTTCTATTTAATAAATAGTCACATTTTATTCCCCTTAATGATACTATGTATTTTGATAATGTATCTCAGTTATGTCTTAATTAGATAGTCAATAAACATGAATTACCCCTATCCATTATATATGAACCTGAAGCCATGACAATTTTAATTTTTTTTAAAGGATTTCAGAAGTTGTAGGGTCCTCAAATAAATTTTAGTAAAAATTTCCATCATTAATAAGATGGAATATATAAACAAAAAAATTATACCTTGGATGATTTAATTTGTGCTTTTTTTTGTATTACCATAAATTTTGGGATCAATATATATTTTTAGTTTAGTTTTCTAATAATAGAATTTTTCATTCGAGTATACAAATGAATCATTTGGATTATTTATACTAAAAACAATGTGTGAATCTAAAATATGGGATGATGTTTGACAATAGTGGCTAATTGGACTTTATTTTATCATTTAACTGGTGGAGATAGTGAAGATAATTTGGAAAATGTTTTGGTAACTTAGAGTTAAAAATAAATTTATGCATATAACAATTGGAAAGATAATTACTTGGAGGTTGTTAGTAATTTTTTTCTTATATTGTCTTGATCAAAATGTGTTATGTGTTTTTACAAAATGGGAAAGTTAAGACCCAGTTTGTTGGTTCATATAAAATCATATAGAAATTTGGACATTTCTCTGAACGAATGGTTTTTATTTTGATTTTATACCAGGTACACAATGTTTTTCTTATTATGATGTTATAAAAGTGTGTACCTAATTCATCACATGTTCTGAGGTCTAAATTAGTTCTATTAGAATGAAAACTTATTTATAAGTAATCGTTGGTTTATATTTATTGAACATAGAGAGAAAGTATTTTAGAAAATGGAAATTCAACAGGATAAAGGGTCTTTTGGAAAAACATATAGTTGAAGAAGTAATATGGGATTCTGAAAATTATATGATGTAAAGGTATCCCCACACGTTTACTATGTGAATTAAATTATGAGGAAATGACCTGAAAATGGGGGATGGGAAGAATGTAATAACCATTAGAGTAATATAATATATTATTTTAATTTCTTATAAATATTCAACATGTATATTTTTTTATTCATATTAAATATAAAAAATTCTAATGAAATTTCAATGTAGAGGAAAATTCTTTATTTCTAAAAAATTGGATTCCTATGTATTATATAATTTTTTAAACCATGATTTCCAAATTATATATTTTTTAATTTAACAAAATAATTTCATTTTATATTAATTTGTTAAAATCACCACAATTTTTAATTGTTAGATTTTTTTTTAAAATAATGAATTTATAAGGAATTGTGAAATATATATATTTTATTGTAATTTGTATTTTCATTCTAAGTATTAAAAATTTGAAATTTTAATTTAGTATTTTCTTTAAATTTAATTTGATTCTTTTTATTTAAAATATTCAAATTATAATTATATATAATTAATTTTATTTGTAAATTTAAAATAAATAAATTTACATTAAATATTGACTCTTTATGAAAAACTATCTTTCAAAAAAAATTTATAGTTTACTATTATATTAAATTCAATAAAGATTGTGTTTTAAATTTTTTTAAAAAATTCTATATTTTGAATCAGTGGGTCCAAATTTGGTGAATAATTCCCTTTTGTTTTGGTTAATATGAATAGTAGAAATTGTAATTTTGTTACAATAGTAATGGGAAAATCAGGTAATTAAAAGTTAAAATAAAATAATAAAGAATATAAAATGACACTAAATATTTACACAATTTTTTTTAATGATTCTAGATATTCCATAATAAACAAATATTTTATTAAATTTCATATTCCTCATTTGGATGTTATTATAAAATTTGTTATATTTTATTTGAGAAGATGTTAAAAAATTAAAAATATTTTTTAATAACATTATGGTTATTATCAAAAGTTAATAAAGAAGATATGATGGGTTAAACTATTATTTTTATATATAAATGGTTTATTGTAATCTGGGTAATTTATTTTTATGTTTTAGTCATTAAATAATTACCTTATTTTTTCATGTATCACTAATGTACAACTAATTCATTTAATGGGGAAATTTGATAAATGATATTAAAAATATTATAAATAGTATAATTTTTGACATTTAATGTCATAAATGAATTTACTAGATTATGAAGTCATCATTAGGATGCATGAAAATAATTTTTTCAATTTTTTTTTTGATTTTATTGAATTCAATGTAATGAATAGTTATAAACATTGACATTATTTTTATTTTATAATAATTTGTATTTCATTAAATTGTATAAAATTATAATAATTTGTATTTCATTGATCGAAAAGTGTTATGTGTTTTTATAAAATGTGAGTGAAATTTATCATTTAGGTGTACAACATACTATGTTATCACAAACTGATGTAATTAATCTTCAATCATCATCTCTTAAGACTAGTTATAATGATATAATTATTTTTAACATATAATATTCATGCAATAATTATCAATTTAAAAAGTTAATATATCATTTTTCTTCATACAATTATATACATTGGAATTTGATATTTTTGTTTATCTGTATGTGTGGAATAACACCTCCATGAAGTGATGAAATTCGTATTTCATCCCCAAAACAAGTTAATTATATATATATAAGGAATAATAATTAAATTATAACATATTTTTTATATTATTATACTTTTTAGAGGAAATATTATATTTACCTTCATTCCTTAATGATCATTGGAAACCAGAAAATTTATTTATGATTATATATGAACTACCATCTCCATTATTTCAATGTATCTAATTTATATATTGATTTTTATTGGATATGTTTTAAATTATAATTTTTTTAATAAATTGAAAATTATTTCATTATTCTTATTATTGGAATGATGGATTAATAACCACTTTGACCTTAGTCAACATACCTAATTCATTTTTGTCTTATTAACTAAATATCATCGAAAAAACTGAGCAGAACAGAACTAATGAATAAGTTATATATCATATGGTATTAAATAAAATAAAAGGTATAAATAACATGACAAAATATCTTAATTATGTAAGAAACTATCATAATTATTTTATTCAGGAAGAAAAATAACAAACATGACATGTCCGACTCATGGTAAGGAAAATTATTTTAAATATAATATTTCAATGTCTTCTTTGAAACTATATTACTCTTCAATATCCATATTTTAAGAATAGTTTTATAAAATTTCATTACTATAAATTTTAGATTTTTAAATTCGGGTTTACCCATTATTTAATTTTTACTAAAAATTTGGAATGTAATATTTTGCTGTTTCTAAAATGAGGTACTCTGTAACTTTTCACTGAAATATATAGAAAAATTATATAATTAAAAAAAATGGACATAATTTACCACCATGCTGAAAAATATTTACATTAATGATTATTTAAAAATTATTCATGGTTATTATGATGGGTAATTTTTTTCTTTTCTATTTTTTTTTGTTTTTTACAATAAGTAATCTAACATTTGAAATGTTATTTTCCTTATGTATATTTTATTAGGTTATTTATGAAATGAAATATTTCATTTATTATAGTTATAAGGAATTTTTATAATAATGGGTGTTTTTTATACACCATGGATGTTTGTTTATATTATTAACCAATAAAAAGTGGTACCATGCTAATACAAGGATGGCTGGTTCAGTGATTGACATCCATTGCATTTGGTTTGGCAGTTGATCTTAATATTATTAAATTTTTAAGAGGGATTGTAAGTGTTATATGGAAATGATTTATCAAATAACTGAAATTTTTTATAGATGCACGAAATTTGTTTTTATGGGATTCAAATAATATTTTGGGTAATATAATGATCTTATATTTATAGGGATTTATGTAGTAATTTTCATTATTTAAAAGTACAACCTCATGAAAAGGTTATTATGATATATCCACAATTTTAAAGTAAAAATATGAGTTATATTTTTACTATAATACATTCTATGAAACGATTTATAGTAATATCTCGAAGAAAAAATGGTTTTTTAGGTAGGAATTTGTTTTTTATTGATAACAGTTCCTATTTTCTAAAAGCATAATTTCTATATGTATTTAATGAATAAGTTCCTATTTATATCTGTTATGTCCATTGAAATTATTTTTTTATAATTTCATGTTTTGAAATGTTATTTCAAAGTATTTATGGATTTGTAAGGACAACAATGTAGAAAATATCATAATTATGAATATGTTTTAGGAAAAGTACATGTTATATCATAAATGTTTTGTTTTGTGGGAAAAGGGATACTGAATGGAAGTGCCCACATTATACTATATGGAATTATTATTTATCATTTATGTAATAAATATATAAAACACTAAACCTAAAATACCCTCTATATATAGTAAATATTTAAATATAGTTTAATAATTCTAGATTAAATAATATTTATGGATGAGTCATTACAACAAACTTATCTTGCGATGAGTGAAGAAAATAGCTTCCAATATGATTCTTTTCTTATTATATGTGAAGGATGTTATTGAGGTACCATTTATGTCACATATTTTATTATCCTTTTTACCATCTATTTCAAATTTTTCAAAATATGAAATAATGATTTATAATGTTAATGTTGTTATCATCTTGGTGAACTTTTCCCAAAATATAATGAATCATTTTATTTGTATTTTCCATTTTATATTATGCAAAATGAAACATTAGTAATTAGGTTTTTTGGATTTTAGAATGGTAATATTGAAATATTTTTATACATATTTCTATTAAAAAATATTTTGTGTAATCATATTCTTATTCATTTATAACTTCACTTTTTTCACACAGACTTTTAAGAATGGATATTACATGTGAAATCATCCATGTCCTGATGTTATTTTCATAATAAATTGGACATTAAAAAGTAATTATGATGTAAAAAACAAATTCAACATATTTATGTTTTCTATAAGCGTCCATGACACATAAGCATCATGAGGTCTCTCAAAAAGTAGGGGACCCATCGCATGGAATTTACTTTCATATTATAGTAATTTATTCTAGTGTATGTATTATTATTTGAAATTCATAGCGGTTAGGACATATTATTTTTCGTGAATTGAACACATTGGTATTTTAATATTATAATCAATTTTTATACATTACATATACTAAATAAGATTATTATGATTATCTTGTTTACTAGTAAATATAAATTAGAGATTTAATTATCTTAATTGTCTCCTAATACTTTACGAAATTATAGTAACCATCTACTATTAGATTCAAAATAATCACATTCTTATGTATCTATTTGAATGGTTCAATAAAAAATCTCCTTTTATTCATAAAATTTTTTATCCTACTTATCAGAGAGTATCAAGTTAGTTTTTTAGACAAATAACTTCACTAGTTGATTAATCCTTGATATGTGGAGTAATGTATTTTCTCCTCCAATATATAACAATAAATTTCACAAAATTCTACTTATAAATTTGAATAAATCAAACCATGACCATTAATTTGCATCTAATTTTTTTTCATTCCATTATAAAATCTAATGAAAAGACTTTATTAGTTATTGGTACCCTCAAGTAAGGATGAATAACACCTCATACAATAAGTTAATTCAAAATTATATGATAGAACAGGTTATGAATTAATATTTATTCTAGTGTTTTTGTTATTATTAAAGAATGAAATCATTATCTACTTAATGTTTTTTTCTATGTGACTATATATATATTTTTATCCTTATATAAATATAAAAAACCACCTAACATTTTCATTTAATCTACACATGATCACTTATTGTTTTTCTTGATTGAATTTAAAAACTACAAATAATTAATATAATAAACCACACAAAAATAAAATTATATTATCTAATCTAGATATGATTCCCAGAGTAGATTAATTATGTTCATAATTGATCAGTCGAGTCACTAAGGTTAACACATTTTTTTGCAACACATGTGACTTGAGTAATAGGGATCACCCATTTAATGTGTCAATATCTCATTTTGTCTCCCACTTGGTCTCAGTGTGGAATATGTTAACATTAATTTTCATTATTTTAAAATAATATTTTCATGTCAGTGAAAAGTTCATGGGTTATTGGGATATAGAAAAATAAATTTTTTGTGGATTCACATGGCATTGTACAGATATAATGAAATGAGGTGATTCCTAAATCCCCATTTATTAAAAAATTATTATTTATGAAAACCTTGAAAAATAAAAAGAAATTAAATAAATAAAATGAAAATAGTTGGTTTCTATATGGTTCATTATTTTTAGATACACATTAAACAAACATAGATATATTTAATTTCGGATGAGTTCATTTTTAAAGTAATTTCTATAAATTAAATTAAATTTTATTTAATTTTATCTCACTACAAATATGTTGCATTATCTCAAAAATATATTAATTAAATTAAAAAAATATAATTATTATTTAATATTTACTTCAATATTTAATCTTGTTTTATGAAATTTTTAAACCCTTAAGAGGATTTTCTAATCCCATTGAACAACATGATGTTTCTTAGAGTTTATCTAGAACCTATCTCGGCCTGCCAATGGTAAAACCAAACCACCAGGGGTGATAAGTCTATTACAAACACACATTACCACATAACTTGTTGCTGGTCAGAGCAGAGTACTAAATAGGGGGGGGGGGGTGAATTGAGTTTCTATAAAAAAAAATTTTTAAAATGTTTTCTTAAAAGGGATCCCCAATAAATTTAAATACAACCCAGCTAATCAATGTTATACGGTTAAGAAGGTTTAACTATTTAAATATCTTCTCAGAAGATTGATTAATTCTCGATAAACTTAATATCTGTTGTAAACATTTTTTTGATGCAATTCTAATAAGGAAAAACAATTATAAATACTTTCGAAGATTAACTATCAACGTAAATTTAGTGATTTGTGAATTAAATAGAAAAATAGAGAAAAACTAAATTAAACATCACAACTAATATAAAAAAAGTTCTTCAACCGCAAGCTGAGATCTAATACACTCCACATGTTGATCAAATCAAACTATGAAATATATATAAATAAACTTGTTCATCAACCTGGATTGGGGAAAACACTAGTACACAAGAGAGTTTAGGTCACACAACCTATTGCGTAGTTCATCATGGGTATGAACTAACCGGTCACACAGGGACCTATTCCACACTTATGTGTGTGAATACAGAGGTGATAAAAGATGTAAGAGAAATGATATCTTGTATCCTTTAGTTTGATATATGAGACAATGGGTGTTTTAATACAGACACACACACACTACTAAAAATATTAATGAAATAGAGAACACATCAAAAATGATGAGATAAGGATAGGAGTGCTCTGAGTGTTAGTCTATGGAGCTCTGGACTTTGGGGATGAATCAGATGTAGAAATTGAGTCCTTCAACCAAAAACAATGTATCGTATGTTATATAAATCTGGCTCGTTCTCTTCGTGGAGTTGATAATGTGGAAATGTTGTTGACTATAGGATTTGAGTATTCTTTTTGTGTTCTTTTTCAGTGTCCAGTTCCATGAGAAGATTCCTCTTTCCTGAAAGCTCATACTTTTTTGATATCATGCACACTGTTGTTTTTTATTTCCACTATTGTTGCTTGATACACCCTTTTCTTCTGGCCACATTGTTCTTTTAATTCATAGAATCCATGTGTTGGAGTTGACATGATACATGTATTCTACACATCGTACCTCATACTGGTAGGTGAAATTTCTACTAAGAAACATTAATTGTGTTAGTGAATTTAAAAGACATAAAATATGACTGTTAAAAATTATCTTTAAAAAAGACAAAACAGATTAAGAAACATTGTCACAACTTGTCTCGAAGTGGTGTCATCATGAAGCAGTGTCTCCATGAAATGGTGTCTAGATGGTCACACCGTCTGGATGGTTAGAGAGTCTAAATGGTCACAATATTTGGTTGGTCATAGTGTCTGGATGGTCACAGTGTCTAAGAGATCACTGTTTTTATATGTTCACAATGTCTGCATGGTCATAGTGTCTAGGTGGTCACAATTTCTTGATGGTCACATCCTCTAGATGGTCACAATCTCAAGATGGTCACAGTGTATGGATATTCACAGTGTATGGTAACGATGTTTGTTCACAGTGTCTGGGTCGTTTCCTAGAAGAACATAACCGATTAAAGACTCATGGGTTCTCAAACAAAGCCAGATACCTATATACATACATAAACAATGATATTCATAGAATGGATTATACTTAATAATTTATCATGGAAATCAATTAGTACACAAACTCAAAATAGTTTACAATCATTAAAAATAACATTTAAGATCTTTGAGAGGTTTATTTGAAAAATAAATAAACTTATCATACGTACACATGATTTTTGATAGATTAAACAAGATTATCAAGATTTACATAATATATAGGATTTGTGATTATTAAAACATTGTTAACACATTATGAGTCCATCAATCTCTCCCATTTTGATGATCACAAATCATGTGAGTGAGATATTTATTATTAAGTAATGTTTTCCTTCTTCAATTATCATATAGAATATATATTTCTCCCCCTTTGTGTATTATAAAAAATAGTAAAAAGTAAATAAAAGAATAGATAAGAAGAGTTCAGAATTCATTAAGTGTCATAACTAATAGTAAGTAGAGGAAATACATAAATCATCCATATAAAAATATAGTAGTCATTGTTCTTCATCACTAACTGGTAGTATTTTTTACCTTGGTAGTAACATCAGAAGATGAATCCATAGAAGCGGTGGTAGATGTGGACAAAGGGAGTGAACCACTGGACAATGATGGTAAATGGTGTCCTTCAGAAATATAAGGGCCCAATGTTAGTGCAGTAGAATACCGAGGAAACTCTCTATCAAGGATAACCAGCCTAATATGACACATAACCTGAGATATATACATATATGTCGATGCAAGGGGAGAGGATGATAAGGTAGACAAACTAGATCTCAGGGGTGCAGTTGCAGTAGCGAAAATTGCAGTACTATGGACATGAAGATAAGTCCTCAAAAGCTTGATAAATTCTGCAATGATCTCACCACTATATTTCTTGTAATTCTAAAATTAATCCTTGTTCTCCATAAACATATCCAACAATGGAGTGAAATATTTTATCATTTGTACTTGAGTTTTGAAAGGTTGAGTGATAGGAGGAATTCTTAGATTCTCCACAAATTACATGAAGTGGTTAGTCATGACATAATTAGAGAATATCTGATTGATATAGAAGTAAATCATATTAGTCATTTCTTGATGATCTTCATTGAATAACGGGGCATGAATTCTCACCAAATCAAAGAACTTTTTCACTGTTCTTGATTACTTCAGATTGATATTTCTTGTCAAAACCACAGAGCACAACCTGATGTTCTTCTTTGATAACTATTCTGAGTATATCACAACATTGAGAAGGTTGAGATGATTTTATAGAAGTATGAGAAAGAGTATCAACTGAGGTATGATATTTCAGTTGATTTAGAACTTTCTATAGATATCCCTTATACTCATCAGTAAACTTATTAAGACCAAATCAAGTTCATGCATATCATGAACAATTTTCTTGTTTCTTTGAGCGTCCTTTTCAACTAGGGAAGTTATATTAGGTTGAATTTGGTAATCTAATTTCTATGGAATCTTACAAACAACATCATCAATATGATAAGAAATAGGTTCTGGTATTGATTTTATCACTCTTTGAGTATCTTCAACCATACCATTGAGTGTTTTTATTTCATCACTATGTTTTTTGTTCTCTATTATGACTTCTTGAATCTCAGGAAACATCTTGGTCTGAATCAACCATATGATCTTTTCCAATAACAAGGCAGAATCTCTTTTAGAAAAATTGGATACATAATTTTGTTGGGTATTAATGAGTTTTTCAACTATAGCTAATATGGTATCTCTAAATGTTTTCAGATCATATTTATTTATCATGTTTGGTGGTTATTTTCAAGGTTTTGTAATAGAAGAAAAGATATGATCAGGTAACATGGAAGATATAGAATCAGGAGAAGATTCCAGTTCTAAATGAAACATATTAGAAAGATCAATTCCTTTAACTGAGACTTAATTGGAATCCTTAACTTCAAAATAATTGGGAAATTTATACCATATTTCCACTGATCATGGAACAATAAGATTATAGACATCAAATGATTCTAAATTATGAGGATGATCCCCCTCAACTGGTTCGTATTTCTCATGACTGAGAGATTTATATCTATGATCTATTTCCATGATTTCATTGCTGATATCCTCGCCCATTTTATTTTCTAGACAACTAGAATGCCACCTCCATTTCTATTCATTGGATTGAAATATTTCTGGAATGACTTGTTTCTCTGGGGAATCTTCAAGAGTAGCTTCTTGCATAATAGAATGATAATTTTCTATATGATCTTCTATGAAATCCTTTCCAGTTTCCATAGCAACAAATTATTCTTCTGATGACGGTTGTTCATCTAAATCTACAAAATCTTCAAAAACATATATTTAATTCTCAATTAATACATGAGGTGCAAGTTCTATGTCTTCCTCTGCGAGAACAGTTTATCTTGAAGTTAAAACAACCTCTTCTTATTCTTCCGCATCAAAATTCTCAAAAAGTTCTTCTGTCTCCAAACCAGGATCAGAAATATCCCTAGGTCATGAAGGGTGTTCCACTGGATTAAAATTTTTATAAACCATGTTATTATTATCCACCAATTCATTTCTCCATCGATTCAAACTAATTTTTAATCTCTTTATTGTAACTTTTTTTTGACATAACTCATAGTCCTTAATAGAATCTTTTTCCTGTCCAACGTATCCTTTTGCATGATGCATTGTTGAGATAGGCCTTAAAAAGAACATGGAGGTCTAATTGGAGGTTTTTTTGATCATCTCACACATATGGTGTATAAAATACATGAATATGTTGATCTTATGTCCATTTTTCATGAGATATATCAAAAATACATCCTGATACTTGATTATAGAAAAATCACCATCTCTGGTGATTATCAAATACTGAAAAAACTATAACAAGAGTTTGGTTTCACTATCTAGCTCTATAGTTATGGTTCTTCTCCTAGTTTCATTTATAGTTAAACTTCTCAATTGTTCTTCTAAAAAAAATAAATCCCTTGTGGAGGACCTCTCAAGTAGTCATCATAAAAACCCTCATGAGGTATCCTAAGGAAGCCATCCCATAACCTTGAATAAAACATGAATCTCTGGCCATTGAATTATCTTCTCACAACATAGCAATCTTCTGAATCAAAATATAATAGAACATACTGTTAAAATTGGGCAACAATTTTTGGTTAAATTTCCAAATCCTCATTTGTGAACCAATACCACCATTCTTACACTTTTTTCATTTTCAATACCAATTACATACATTACAGAAGCCACTTAGGTCATATCACTTATTTTAGGTATTACTATTTTGATCACCATATTTGGATTCAGAGGACCATCAGGTGCTAACTTCAGTGTGATTTTTAACTACTTCTTTGAACTGTGCTTCTCAAGAGTTAACAAATATGGGAGTTTCATCTTGGGAATTCATTGAAGGATTGGGGGAGAGAAGAGTTGAAAGATGGGTTATAATTTTAGAGAAGAGAGATTGACTTAAGAATGCATGAAACATATTTAGTTTTTATCATTTGGTGATATAAGGTGTCGTGGGATCAAAAATGCAGGAAAGTAAAAAAGAATAACACAATGAATTACCATGATATGAGTTATAATGTATGAAGAAAACAATAAAGCATCTTTAGGGTGAGATCGTAATCAAGATTCATAGTGAGACAGTAACAAGCATTCTTGGTGACACCGTAACAGTGGGATTTATAAACTGTGTTACCGTATTGTTTGAGATAGTAAGTGATAGATAGTAACACAAAAATAATAACTATGTTACTATAAACATGAAACATAAATTCTTATGATAGTAAAACAATAGAATAGTTAGAGGTAAATATTAATTTTATGACAAAGACTTGTGAAACTGTAAACTGTGAAATAGTACAAGCACTTCTTAAGATTTATCATTCCCAATTCATATATGATGTAATCCATTATTTTATAATTTACTGGTTTGGTGGATATAACAGCAAGCTGATATTCAGTTCCATTGAATTCCATATTGATTTCACCTTTCTGATTATGATATATCATAATGTGTTGTCTTAAAACAATATGTTTTATTCTAGAGTGTGAAACATGAATTTTTTTGAGATGTAAATTGAACATGTATATGCCACAATTTATATGTACATGTTGGAATTGATATCCCTAATCTAGTATTGTGTGTTTCATCCAAAAAGCTATTCACAACAACAACCAACAACAATGTATTTAGCTTCTGAAGTAGATAATGAAATAGAGTTTATGTTTCTGACTACACCATGATACTAGTGTCTTTCATAAAAAGTGACATGTTCCAGATGTGATTTTTCAATCTAACTTACAGCCATCGATGTCAACATCATAATAACTCCCTAAATAAATTTATTGTCCTCTAGGATATAAAAATCATAGATTGGGTGTATGATTGAGGTATTGGAAGATTATTTTAACAACATGTAATTGATATTCCTTAGGATATTCATGAAAATGAGCACACATACACACACTAATCCTAATGTAAGGTCGGGTAGCAGTTATGTAGAGTAATCTTCAAATCATTTTTCATTAAGAAGTGTGATCAATAGATTTTCCATCTTCATCAAGATCCAAATTACAAGTAGTGCTCATTGGAGTGTCACTACTTTTATTTCAATCCAATCCAAAACATGTTAGAATATCTAGATTATACTTTCACTGTTTTAAATTAATACATATATTGTTTTTATATATTTTAAATCCCAGAAAGAATACGAGTCAATCCATTTTACTCATTTTAAATTCGTTTTTTTTATTTTAAAATGACCAATACATGAAGAATGTTTTGAAGATCCAATGATAAATTCATCTACATAATATTTAAACAACTAAAATATATTTGTATATTCATTTTATAAAAAACTTTAGAATCATTGATTAATTTTTTAAAACCTATGGAAATAAGAAAAGTACTTAATCTGTCATAATAATATCTTGGAGGTTGTTTTAATCTATATAATGATTTTGATAATTTACATATATGGTTTTTAAAATGAGGGTTTGTAAAACTAGGGTGTTTCTCAACGAAGACATCCTATGTTATATACCCATTTAGAAATACAGTTTTGACATCCATTGGATTTTGTTTAAAATTTAGATGTGTTGAATAAGAAAGAATTATTCAAATGGGTTCATGATCAGCTACTGGTGCAAAGGTCTCATCAATTTCAATTACTTCTTCTTGACTATATCCTTGTGCAATCAATCTATCATGTTTTCTAACTATTTTAACAGCTTCATCTACCTTATTTATAGACACACATTTTGTTCCTATCATGAATGTGTCTTTGTGTCTCTGCACATGTTTCCAAACATTGTTCCTTTAAAACTGATTGACTTTATCATGTAAAGACATCACCCAAAATTCATCATTGATAGCATCATTAATGTCTTTAGGATCATTTTGTGACAAGAATACTTGTCTTTCAACCATATTTCTATGAGAATCTCTAGTTTTAGTTCTTTTATCTATGTCTCCTACAACAACATATAAAGGATGGTTCTTAAGAGTTCTAACAGCTCTTGAAGATCAAAAAATATATTTTTCCCTTGACTTAAAATATTTTAGTTCGAATGATTAGACACAATAGTCTTCAAATACAGTGTCCCTCAACCAGTAATAATTAGACATAGTGAATAAAGTCACATAAAAAATTTATGGCTTTAACAGTTATCATATATAAGTGTTCAAACAAAAATATTTCAAAATATTACAATGAGAATATAAGTAACATGATGTTAAAAAGAGATAGATAGAATCTTTAGATTGATTGTGCTAAAAAAGTAATCTCATACACCATCCCGTAATTCCACTACATTTATACTAAAATATCTAATAATCATATTAAATGATTATCAATGAAATTAATAGTGGATGAAAAAACCCCTTACTGAAATTGGAATGTTCTGTATTGAATTCGTCCAATGTTCATTTTGGTATTATCATCCCAATGCTTTAAAATATTCCATATGGATGATTAATCTCTATTTATCTAATAGGATATTTTGAAATCATATAGTGGAATAAAATTATTTTATTGGTAATTTTTATAATTTTTAATCTAGAGTGTACGATTACCTCTATTTGATAAATATATATTAGGTTAACAAAGTGGAACTTCATCCAATAAGACTTAGTTATACATTGTAAGATAGTTATTATAAAAAATTAATATCATGAAATTTTAAATCATAAAACTTATGTCAAATGTATGTTTATCTCCAATAAAAAATGTACATATTATTTTAGTAATCATATAATTATAAATATTCATCTGATTAATAATGATCTTCAGATTATTAAAATTAAATCTAATTAAAAAAATTTCTACGTCCAATAAAACCATATATTTTCCAATAAAATTTATAAAACCTTACGATGTACACATTTATTAAAAATGATATATAATTAATTTTCTTGTGATTTAAAAAATAATTTTTATAATTTGATAAAAATATATATTTTAACTCAAAAAACAACAATTTTTTAGAAGGTACCAAATAAACCTTTAGAAGTAAAACATTGAAAATTTTATAAACATTAATATTGATTTATTTAATTAAAATAAATATTATTCATTATTTTTTATCCCTTATATATATTTCTCCCCTTTTTAAAATTTATTTTTCACAATTATTAGTTTGAATGCAATTTTTTCTTCACATTCATAAGATAGGTTCTTTTATTAAATTCTTCACCATTGTGATTATCAAAAAAAGAGAGGTACAAAACATAAATGAATTATTAGAGAGAAAACATTGTATGATCCAATTTAGTATAAATGAAAATTCATCAAAAATATAGAAATAATATACATCTAAATAATATTTCAAAACATTAATTCAAAAATATATTGAAAGAAATTAATTTAATCCTTCATTAAGAATATGTTTTATAATTGTGGAATGATATATAGTTTAGGAAAAAATAAATCATTCTTTTTAAAATTTTACACATTTAATTTAATATTATTAAATTCATCCTCGAATTTCTTTGAATCAGTATCATATGAATACAACTTTGAAATCCAATCATATATAATATGGAGCTTCCTATTTTCCATCAACATCATCAAACCCTTTTTGATCACAAATCTGTAATTTTATATTATTTACATTCTTTTTTGATAGTTATTCTACGAGATGTAAAATACTTTTTCTATATTCTGATATTTATTATTCTTGAATCATAGAATGATTATTAATATTATCTACCTCATTTTCTATATAAGATGCTTCATAATTCAAATGTTTATGGAAGTTCATAGTAACTACTGTGAATTTCCTAAAACATTCAACTTGATTATCTTGATACTTGATATCTCCTTCTGTTTTTAACCGTCTAAAAACCTAATTAAATATTATTATTTTTCACTATATAACTACATCAACATTATTTTAAAACTATTTCATTTTGAATAACTCTCTTAGGTATTTTTTAAATGTAATTAGATTTTTATAAATCCACCATTATTCTGTGAATGTATTTTAATCTATATTAAATGTTTATACAATAATAAACTAATTATTCTACCTTTTTCAAGATTTTATTAAATTATGTGTGCCTCATTTCCATCCATTAATGAGATTAACATGATTTCCAATGATTTTAATTCGATAAAAATATAAAATCATGGGTCTATATGAGTCACCTTTTTTACTTCTTTTTTTATATTTTACCTAATCTAAAACATCTGCAAAAAAAACATTTTATCGAACATATGATTTCGCGTGTCCTCAGTGTGTTAATGTTGTTATTTTTTTCTTCCTATTCTTATAATGATTTTATATCTCTTATACATCATTGAAAAACTATTTTCTGGAATACGTTAAAAATATATAGATTTAGAGGAAATTTATCCATCATCTTCTTCATCTACTTCATACTCTTCTTCTAAATACATAGGTAAATGATCATCAATTAACAACTCTTCTTTTAAAAAATTATTTAATACATTTTATTATGGAGTATTTTCATATAAAAATTATTGTTATTCAACTTTATCAATAGATTATAGGTTTTTAGAAAATCCCACATTCTATTCTTCATGAGGATAATTTTGAGTAATAGATATGAAATTTATTAGTTGAAAAATTGATAATGGTGAAACTGAAAGTGGTGTTTCTTTACATGTTTTTTTTAACATAGGCACGATCTTACTCCATTAATTTCCTAGAGATCCTTAAATTATCTCCACATATAATAATTTCATTTAGATATTATTTTTTTCCTCTTCCTGTAGAGTTTTATAGTATTATTAATTTAAGTACAAGGACCCTTTTATTGATTAAAAAATAAGGATCTCTTTGATTCTTTTGTCACTTATGTTTCATGAGTTCGTTGAATGCCTCATGTAACATAGTTTTCACATTCTTTTTCAAAAAAACATGAGATGATCAATCATTCATATTTTATATAATTTTATCATTTGTAACATCTCCAAATGATAAAGGGTTAAATGACTAAATGATATGACTCATGTCAACAAGGTGCACGTTCATTTTCGGGAGCCTACCTGGTTAGGACTCCACAGTTAAGCGTGCTTGGCATGGAGTAGTGATCAGGATGGTTGACCTTCTGGGAAGTTTCCCAGGGTGTGTGTGAGTGAGGACAAAGCACACTAGAAATGACATGTGTTGGTTAGTGGGGACTATCATTAGTCAGATGACCCGTTCAGGCACGTGGGTGGACCATGGGTGGGCCCCACGTGTCTGCAGGGAAACCGGGGGTACCTGGTAGGGCAGGACCCAACGACCATGTTAAGGCGGGGTGTCTGTGCTGTCATCAGGACCTGGTTGTCACATTTGGTATCACAGGAGAACCCAGCCTTAAGTGCAGTGCACTGCCTCTGTTGAGATTTAGGGCCCACAACGAGGGCGTTGTGCTCTAAGGGGGGGGGGGGTGATTTTAACCTCTCTAAATTATAATGTGTTAAATGACTAAATAATATGACACATGAAAACAAGGTTCCCCTTCATTTTCGGGAGCCTACCAGGTCAGAACTCCACAGTTAAACATACATGGCATGGAGCAGTGATCAGGATGGGTGACCTTCTGGAAAGTTTCCCAGGGTGTGTCTGAGTGAGAACAAAGCACAGTAAAAATGTCATGTGTTGGCTTGTGGGGACTTTCATTAGTCAGATGTCCCGTTCAGGCATGTGGGTGGACCTTTGGTGGGCCCCACGTGTCTGTAGGGCAACCGGGGGTACCTGGTAGGCCAGGACACAACGACCATATTAAGGTGGGGTGTCTGTGTTGTCACCGGGACCCGGTTGTCACATTTTTCACATAAAAGACATATTTTAAAGGTATTTTCATTTAATTTATATCCTTGATTTGTTTTGGGCTTTCCCTAGGTTTTAGGGAGGAATAGATGAGTATTCCTGAATTGGGCCTAATCGTGAGCCAAATTCATGATTAAAAAAACAATTTTCATCTTTTATAACTTTTTCATTTTTCAATATTTTTCATCCATTCATATTCATACTTGACCTCCCCTAACCTATTAACACCACCAAGGTAATTTGGAGCTTTTATAAATCCATAACCAGGGTTTATTTGGGTTTTTATTTAAGGGGTTGGGACTGCCCGAAATCCCAATTCCTGTTTTAAAAATAAATGTTGATTATGTTATAACTAATTCAATTTTTGGGCTTTTTCGGTGATTCCAAGTCTCACCCAAGACCAATTAACCCAGACACGCGTGATAACTCTTTCCCCCATCTTTGGAGATTTGGTTAATCGCGATTTGGTGCCGAACTTCATTGGATTCCTCTAATCACCCATATTTGAAGAGGTAAAGTATTTCTTTCATAACTCTCTCAATTCACATATCATTTTCCCCCATTACACTTCCTAAATGACCTATTATATCTTTTTCAAATGAACCCTAAATTTCAGTTCTTTTAAATTTCAGATACTGGTGTTTTGCAGTGATTATTTCAAGATACTTCAAGTAAATGAGCCCTTTTCTTTCCTCTTTCAAATTACATTGGGTTTAACTCATTGTTCGTAGGGTTTATTCGTTTATAATTGAGTTTACTAATGTATAAAAACTTGGTTTTCGAACCTAGGGTTTAACTTTGGGATTTCTTGGCCAAGTTTTGTGGTTTTAGGTTTGATCTAGTTCTCTCTTGGTGCGGCGGGGGTGCGATTTGATTTTCGCACGGAGATTCAAGGGTTTTTGTTACTTTGGTAGGTGATTCCATTGTGTGTGCAATTTTTTTGATTTAGATTGTTGTGTTCATGGTACCGTAATGTTTATTTCACTTGAATGTTTCTGTAAAAAGTTTTTTTAGTTGCACTTATAATGAAAATGAATTTTAAGTTCTATTTTTTGGGGAAATTGGGGTTTTTTCATTCAAATATTATATTGGTTCATTTTGGGCTGACATATAATTACATAGATGATTTTATTGAACTTTATTAGGACTTAAAATCATCTGTTGAATGTTTATTCTTTTTTTTTTGCTGTGAAAGTTTGTTTAAATGGTGTTTGGGAAGCAAATGGGCTTTAAGTGCCATGTTTGTGTGAAAATGGTGGTTTTTAAAAGATATAACTTCTTGGTTCACATTGGGCTACCCCATAACTGAATTGTTGGTTTCATTAAAGTGTATTGAACTGAAATATTGTTGTAATGACTTAATTGTGTTCAAAGAGCGTGCAAAGTGGATATCTTAATGAGCTTTGGGTGCAAAACAATGTGCTGTTTTGAGAGGTTGTCTTATTGAAAATAAAATTATTTTATTGTATGTTTTAAATGGTATAAAATGTGTGTAGCTACTGTATAATTTTTGTGTGACTATTAGTGATATTTTATATGAAAAATCATGTGTTTTGTTTGCTGATATTGTTTGAGTACAAAAGGGGAAGTTCATATTCCTAGGTGGGGCAGATTTTTACTAGTACGGATAGTGGATCAGATGGGTTTTGTCCCTGTTCCACTTAGCATTTGGATAACGACAACTCTAACTAAACTATGTGGATGATGAATGAGGACCACTAGGTTATGGTTATGTTCCCTACTAGTGGCTCATGCACAAGGATGGATATTTCTACGGTTACTCTAGTGCTTAGGGGTGTTCCCGATTTTGATGCTCATTGGATTCGTGGTATTTACCCTTTTGTGGGGTGTTTTTGGAAGTACTTTATAGAAGCTCAAATTTCTATTTAATGTGATAAAATTCTGATCTTCTCAGATTGAAAACTCTTTTCATTTGAAAGTTTCATTTCTTTAAATTTTAACACTGTTTCACCTTGTGTATTAAAATTGCTTGTTTTGTTCAGATTGTATTGCATGTTATTCGGAATCATATGGTGGTATCCTATTGGGCTTAGGCTCACACTATACTTACACCCCTTGGGTATAAGTAAACCTAATTTTCCATGACTCAGGTAAAGGTAAGGATAAGGGTGATGGCGGTTCAGGGTGTTAGTCCCCATCGTTAGGGAGGAGTTGCGGAGAAGGCTTGCAGGTGATGATCCCCTCGTCATGTGGAGTCCATGGGGATGTCTTTATATTGTCATTATTTGTTTTTAGACCACTTGTAGTGTCTTTAACCATATGTATTCAGATCTGGTTTTGTAAAGAATTTTTTAGCATGAAAATTTTAGATTGTAATAATTGATTGTTTTTTTTATGATTTATGCTTTCATACTCAGGTAAATCATTCCCAAACCAGATTTGTTTGATACTCGGGCATTTCTGTCAGCCCGTGGGGATAGGTAACGCCCTTCAAGACATGCCATAGGCCGGTTTTTGTGCTGTTAATAGTGGAAACCTGATCCGGTTCGTGAAAAAATGGTATCAAAGGAGGTTAAAGATTTTGGGATATATTGTTATTTTGAGATGAGTCGGGATAGATAGGAGCAAGGACTGATGGGGATCGGGGTATTGGTTGTGATTAGGTTTCCTGGCCCTCACCTCTCATGGAGGACCTTGAGTCACCAGGGGATGATGGAATTTACGGATTGACTTCACTTCCAGGTGAGACATGTGGGCTGCAAACCACTTGTGGACATCAGGCAGATGTGGAGTAGTTGTTTCTTTTATTACAGGAATGTGTTTAGTTTATTTATATTTGATGTATTTGATTACAATTTTCAGAATTGTGGTATTGACTATTGTTTTGTGACTGTTGCATTTTCTAGCAACATGCCTCCCTGGAAAGCTCCCAAGCGCCCACAGGAGGAAGCTGGAGAGAGTTCTCCCACACTGATTGATCAGAGGCTCGTGGAGGGTGTGGTTCGGGCTATCCAAGCTTTGGGACATGGACTAGATCCTGCTCCTATTCTTGTTAGGGCAGAAGAGATAGGTCCTAGAAAAGATAAAGCACAATTTTTTCTGGAAAACAAGCCTCCTACCTTCCGAGGTAGCACAGAACCCCAGGAAGTAGAATAATGGCTCGAGAAGATCGAGCGTATGTTTGAGTTCCTGGAAACACCCGAGGATCTCAAGGTTAACTGTGCCTCATTTCTATTGGAGGGTCCCAGCCGTAAATGGTGGGAGTCAGTGCTTCAGGCTGGGAAGAATGAGCAGATGCACTGTGGAGATTTCAAGGCTGTCTTCAATCAACAATACTGCCCTGAGGTGTTGGCTTATGCCAGGTCTAGAGAGTTCATGGAACTTGTTCAGGGGAATATATCTATTATGGAGTATTCCAACCATTTAAATGAGTTGGTTCGTTATGCTCCATAAATTGTCTCTAATGAGCAAGCGAAGACCTAGAGTTTTGAGAAAGGCTTGCGACCAGAGATATACTCCTAGGTGTTCTTGTTTAAGCTGAGGACCTATGTTGAGGTCGTTGATCGGGCGTGCATGGTGGAGATTGATAGGAAAGGCATGGCTGGTTTATATGGTTCAGTATCAGCAGTGGGTAGTGGAAGACTCTCAAAGAAGAATAGGAAGCAGGAGGATCATGTGAAGAAAAGAGGGGGCAGTTCAGGCCACTCTTCTAGGCAGTTTTCTTCACCGGCTTCTGATGCGAGATCGGTCGTGTGCCACCAATGTGGGAGGCCTGGGCATATCTGACCAGCATGTCCACTTCCTCCGAATCCTTGTTACAATTGTGGTGGTATAGGGCATTTTCAGTGCTTATGCGGTGTGTCACGTCCAATCCCAAGTGGGGAAGGGTCAGTGGCTTCAAGAGGAGCGCTAGCATAGTCCGAGCCGTTGAGGACTGGGGGATATCGATTTGGTGGTCGTGGTGGTAGGGCTGGATCATCTTCTAGGTAGAGATAGTTCAATTCACAGCCACAGACTAGCAGTCTTCCTCAGGCAGATACTGGACATCTCCATGCAGTGGATCAGTCACCAGCAGGATCAGAGGAGGGACCGTCGGCAGTTCGAGGTACCGTTCTGATCGCATATTCTATATCTACTACTCTTTTTGATACCGGTGCCTATGTTTCATTCATTTTTCCATTTTTTGTAGACATGCTGAATTTTCCAACTGAGTTGATGTCTTTTGCGATGGATTGGGTGACACCGCTGGAAAAGAAGAAGGAACAGGGCCTCAGGTTCCCCCCGTGTGCGCTTTCTATGTCCGGGGTCAACATGGAGTGGGACCTCTAGGTCTTAGATATGCACCTTTTTGATGTAATACATGGGATGGATTGGCTAGTACACATCCAGGAACACATCGATTGCTATAGACGGCGTGTGAGTTTCACAGAACTTTATGGGAGTCGTCAGGTTTTTCATGGAGAATGGGATCCATGGTCAGGTCGCACAGGGCCTCCACTCCCAGAGTTGGGATGTGTTATCTTTTAGTTATCATCACTTGTTCTAGAGGATGGTCTTTCCCCTGAAGGTGAACTACCTCATGTAGTGAATGAGTTTCCAGAGGTATTCCCAGATGATTTTTTAGGTTTGCCCTCGGAGCAGGATGTGGAGTTTTTGATTGATCTGGCACCGGGAACACAGCCGATATTTCTTCCCTCTTATTACATAGACCCCGTCGAGTTGAGTGAATTAATGATATAGATGGATGACATAGAATCCAAAGGATTCATTCGCCCGAACGTGTCTCCTTGGGCCACTCTTGTGTTGTTCACAAAAAGGTTGATGGATCCCTCCGGTTGTGCATTGACTACCGGAAGCTGAATAAGGTAACAATTAAAAAAAAATACCCTTTGCCGAGAACAGATAATATGTTTGATTAGTTGAATGGGGGGAAGTGTTTCTAAATGATAGAAATGCGTTCTGGGTATCATCAACTCAGGGTGAAAGAGTCAGATATCCCTAAGACAACTTTCTGAAGTAAGTACGGTCACATTGAGTACTTGGTCATGCCATTCAGATTGACCAATGCTCCAGTGGACATTATGGAACTTATGGATAGTTTGTTCCATCAGTATCTCGATTACTTTATTGTGGTGTTCGTGGATGACATTCTGGTATACTCTTGCTCTGAGGAGGAACACGAACATCACTTGAGGATAATTTTGGGTACATTATGAGATCACCGCCTCTTTGCAAAGTTGTCAAAGTGAACATTTTGGATCAGAGAGGTGGGATTTCTAGGGCGTGTGATCTCATATCATGGAGTTTCAGTGGACCATGAGAAACTTTGTGCAGTCATGTCATGGGAGAAACTGAAGAATGTGTTCGAGATCAGGATTTTTCATGGCTTGGATGGTTATTACAGGAGATTCATTCAGGATTTCTCTTGGCTTGCTTCACCGATGACTTTCCTCACCCGGAAAGGGGTGAAGTTTGTATGGGGTCCAGAATGTCAGGCATCGTTCGAGGAGCTGAAGAGGAGACTGACTACCACCCCCGTGTTGATTTTTCCAGAGGCTGGAAAGGGATATGTGGTCTATTGCGATGCTTCAGGTATGGGTCTTGGGTGCGTGCTTATGCAGGATGATCATGTGGTCGCGTATGGCTCTCGCCATCTTCGACCACATGAAAAGAACTACCCGACCCATGACTTGGAGTTGGAAACTGTGCATGCATGCTTTGAATACATCATGTCACTACCTCTTCAGGGAGATGTTTGTGGTATATTATGACCACAAAAGCGTGGCTTATATCTTCTCACAGAAGGACCTCATCTTGAGGCAACGTCGCTGGATCGAGTACTTGCAGGGGTTTGAAATTGACATTTTCTATACCCCAGGCAAGGGTAATGTAGTG
This sequence comes from Viscum album, assembly GCA_963277665.1. Lineage (NCBI taxonomy): Eukaryota > Viridiplantae > Streptophyta > Magnoliopsida > Santalales > Viscaceae > Viscum > Viscum album. Next base: position 1,752,663,301 of record OY728128.1, read on the forward strand.
GATGATTCCATGAGCAGACGAGTTCTAGTTTAGGCTTTGAGGAAGTCTAGTGATGAGTGGACATTGATGAGGATCTTTTCTTAGATGCATTTGGAGAACAGGGAACACATTGGTGGGGAATTCTTGGAAAGCATCCAGTTGACTCCTTCTCTATGGGAGATGATTCAGAAGGAACAACCCAATGATGATCTTTGTCAGCGGTCGAAGTAGTTCCTTCAAGGTGGGGAGACATCCTCTGATTGGTCATCGTCTCTCGAGGGAAACTTGTGCTTCAAGGGCCGTTCATTAGTGCCATTATCTCTGAGGAAGGTGGTTATGCAAGATAGCCCCCAGTATCAGTGGGTTTTCCATCAGGGTGCCACTAATATGTATTATGATGTCCCTCGGTAGTTTTGGTGGCCTGGAATGAGAAGAGACATAGCAGACTTTGTTTTGAGATGCTACACATGTCAGAAGGTGAAAGCAGAGCACCAAAGGCCATCCGGTTTGCTCCAAAAACAACCCATTACAACTTGGAAGTGGGATGTGGTCATCATGGACTTCATTTTTGTCTTACCTCGTACACCTTGGGGTAATAATTCCATTTGGGTGGTGATTTATTGTCTGACCAAATCATCCCCCTTCATTTCGATATAAGATACAACTAAAGTATATGAGTTGGGCCATTTGTATTTTCATGAAGTGGTGAGATTCCATGGTTCACCATCAGAAGTTGTCTCAGATCGAGACCTCCACATCACTTCTTGATTTTGGGAAGGCCTTCAGAAGGCCTTGGGGTCTCAGATTAAGATGAGCCCGACATACCACCCTCAGACAGATGGTCAGACAGAGTGGAAAAATCAGATTTTGGAGGACATTCTTCGTGCATATTTCCTGGACTTTGGAGGTTCTTGGGATATCCATATGGTAATGGTCGAGTTTTATTATAATAATAGTTACCAATCCACGATTCGAATGGCCCCTTTTGAGGCGCTCTATGGTCGGCCTTGTCGGTCCCCCCTATGATGGGCTGAGGTAGGAGAGATTTCACTGTTGGGGCCGAGCCTTTTGCAGGAGACATCTGAGAAGGTCAAGTTGATCAGGAAGTGCTTATTGACAGCTTAGAGTCATCATAAATCTTATATTTACCAGAGGCGTCGAGATCGAGAGTTTTTTGTGGGTGACAAGGTATTCTTAAAAGTGGACCCTCGTATGGGCCATCGTCGATTGGGGAAGCAAGGTAAGATGATGCCACGGTATGTCGAGACCTTTGAAATCAATAAGAGTATTGGAAATGTGGCATATAGGTTGGCCTTACCTTCTCAGTTGACGTCTATCCATGATTTCTTCAACGTCACTCAGTTGAAGAAATACAACCTGGATCCATCCCAGGTGTTGAGTTGGGAAGAACTGGAGATAGAGCCTGACATGTCTATTATTGAAAGGCCGGTGAAAATAGTGTACTCCCAAGAGAAGATACTTCGTGGGAAGACTATTCCCTTAGCCTGGTTTTTATGGCAGCATGGGAATGATACACATGAGTCATGGGAGCGAAATTCATGGGTCGAAGAAGATTACCCATTCTTGTTTTCCAACCAAGATTCATGTTGACTTTCTGAGTCAGAAAGTCCTTCATAGTGGGGATAATTGTTACATACAAGAAATATTTTAAAGGTATTTTTCATTTAATTTACATCCTTGCTTTGTTTTGGGGGATTCCCTAGGTTTTATGGCAGAATAGATGAGTATTCATGAATTGGGACAAACCATGAGCCCAATTCCATATTAAAAAATAAATTTTGTATCTTTAATAATTTTTACATTTTTTTAACATTTTTCATCCATTAAAATTTATACTTGACCTCCCCTAATCTATTAACAGCACAAAGGTAATTTGGAGCTATTAGAAATCCATAACCAGGGTTTATTTGGGTTTTTATCTAAGGGGTTGGGCCTGCCAAAAATTCCAATTCATATTTTAAAAATAAATTTTGATTATTTTATAACATAGTCAATTTTTGGGATTTTTCGGTTATTCCAAGTCTCACCCAAGTCCAATTAACCCATCCACGCGTATGAACTCTCTCCCCCTCTTTGGAGCTTTGTTTAATCGCGATGTGATTCCAAACATCATAGGATTCCTCAAAATCGCCCAGATTTGAAAAGGTAAAGTCCTTCTTTTATAACTCTCTCAATTCTCAATATTTTTCCTCTATTCCAGTTCCTAAATTTCATAATACATCTTGTTCCAACTAACCATAAATTTTGGCTCTTTTATATATCAGATACTAATGTTTCAGAGTGATTACTTCAAGTTACTTCAAGTAAATGATCCCTTTTCTTTCCTCTTTCAAATTACATTTTGTTTAACTAATTGTTATTAGGGTTTCTTCGGTTATAATTGAGTTTACTAATGTCCAAATACTAGATTTTCTAACATTGGGTTTAACATTGGGATTTATTGGCCAATTTTTGTGGTTTTAGGTTTGATCTATTTCACTATTGGTGCGGTAGGGGTGCAGTTTGATTTTCGGACGTAGATTCAAGGGTTTTTGTTACTTTGGTAGGTGATTCCATTGTGTGTGCAATTTTTGTGAAATAGATTTTTTTGTTCATGGTACCTTATTGTTTATTTCACTTGAATTTTTCTGTAAAAATATGTTTTTGTAGCATTTATAATGAAAATAAATTTTATGTTCTAATTTTTGGTGAAATTGGGGGTTTTTCATTCAAATATTTTATTCGTTCATTTTGGGCTGACCAATAATTTATTACATTATTTTATTGAACTGTATTAGGACTTAAAATCATATTTTGAATGTTTATTATTTGTTGTGTTGCTGTGAATGTTTGTTTAAATGGTGTTCGGGAAGGAAATGGGCATTAAGTGCCATGTTTGTGTGAAAATGGTGGTTTTTAAAAGACATAACTTCTTGGTTCACATTGGGCTGCCCCATAACTGAATTCTTGGTTTCATTAAAGGGTATTGAACTGAAATTTTGTTTTAATTAATTTAATGTGTTAAAATAGCATGAAATGTGGATATCTTAATGATCTTTGGGTGAAAAACAATGTGATGTTTTGAGAGGTTGTTTTATTGAAAATAAAATTATTTTTTGTATGTTTTAAATGGTATAAAATATGTATAGCTACTATACAATTTGTTTTTGACCAGTAGTGATGTTTTATATGAAAAATGATGTTTATTTTTTACTGAAATTTTTTGAGCACAAAAGGGGAAGCTCGGGTACCTAGGTGGGGCAGATTTGTACTAGTACAACTAGTGGATTGAATGGGTTTTGTCCCTATTCCACATAGCATTTGGATAACGACAACTCTAACTAAACTATGTAGATGATGATTGGGGACCACTAGGTTAGGGGTATGTTCCCTACTAGTGGATCGTGTATGATAATGGATTTTTCTATGGTTACTCCACACCGAGTTAAAAGGTACATAGGGCCCAAGACAACCTACTGCTTATGGGTGTTCCCGATTTTGATGCTCATTGGATTTGTGGTATTTACCCTTGTTGTGGAGTGTTTTTGGCAGTACATTACAGTTTCTCACATTTCTATTTAATGTTCTAACATTCTGAAATTCTTGGATTGAAAACTATTTTCATTTGAAAGTTGCATTTGTTTGAATTTTAACACTGTTTCACCTTGTGTATTAAAATTGCTTTTTTTGTTCACATAGTATTGCATGCTATTTCGAATCATCTAGTGGAATACTATTAGGATTAGGCTAACACCCTACTTACACCCCTTGGGTGTATGTATACATAAATATTATTGACTCATGTAAAGGGAAGGCTAAGGGTGATGGCGGTTCAGGGTGTTAGTCCCCATCGTTGGGGCGGAGTTGCGGAGAAGGCATCCGGGTGATGATCCCATTGTCATGTAGAGTCCATGGGGATGTATTTATGTTGTAATTATTTGTTTTTAGACCACTTGTAGTGTCTTTAAACATATGTATTCAGATCTAGTTTTGTAAATAATTTTTTTGCATGAAAATTTCATATTCTAATAATTGATTGATTTTTTTATGATTTATGCTTTCATATTCGGGTAAATCGTTCCCAAACCAGATTTGTTTGATACCCAGGCAGTTGTTCCAGCTAGTGGGGATAGGGAACTCCCTTCAGACCTTGCCACGGGTAGGTTTTGGTGCTGTTAATGGTGGCGACCAGATCCGTTTCATGACTTCATTAAATAATTTCCCCTTTTATTTAGATGTATCATTTTCCAACACAGCCATAATGTTTTTCAACATTAGAACACAAACCAACATCAATCTATTTATTGTTTCTTCACTAATGAATGGATCATTTAAAAAATATATATTTATGTATTCATGATCTTTTCTACTTTTATATGACTTACCAAGAGTTTATTTTTAAAATATGGAATCATAAAAAACTTCATCATAATATTTCCATTCTTTATAGACTCAATATATAGAGACACGAACTTTACCAATTTACACATTACCATGTTTCCTATATACTATAAATTGCAGATATCATGAAAATTTTGGGAATATCAACACCGAACATGGGATAATGTAATTTTTCATCTAAAAATATCATACATTGTGTCTAGTGAATGATGATAAAACATCCAAACTTTTTTATGTGAAGGAAATATATAGGTTTATATATTTGAATTTTTAAAATATTTTAATGTCTCTAGAATGTTTTGGGTAATAAGATTTTCTTATCCAACTAAAATGAATCCCAACAGGTATGAAATATTTTGGATACATATCATTTATAAATAAATAAATAAGTTTAAATAAATTAATTTCATCCCATATAATTCATTGAAAAATACTAAGGTATAAAAATCACTCCCCAAAGATTAATAACGGGGGGGGGGGTCTATCTTAAAAATTAAAGTATTTTCCCAACCTTATATGATAATCAAATTATTTAGAAACAAATGAATATTTTAAACCCATGAATTTTAGTAAAAAATATATTTTAATACATCTATATTAAAAAAATTAATGACTATATTCCATCGTTCTTAAACCGAAAATGGTTCTTGAATGGATGAATTTAGAAGTATTGAATGATCAAGAAATCTGGCATAGAGTGCTAACAGAAGAAGATAAAAGTTGGAGGATGATTGGTTAACCACATTACAATATATATGTCTCATATGGTTCAACCATAAACATTTTTAATTTCATTGAATCTAATAGAACCATTCCCATATTTAATAGTTGATAATTTTCGTCAAAACATTTAATATATATTTTAAACACATCATGGGGATTTTAAGTATCTCAATAATTTTTTACTAAAATAGGAAAATAAAAGATTGAATATTACATGAATTTTATAAAACATAAGAAATGTATAATAGAATTAAATAGAAACTAACCAATTATAGTAATATCTGAAATTTATAAATTACCACTAAGATTAGAATTATATATTTCAGAAGGATGTTTTTTCAAATATATGTTATTATTTTCCAAAATGAAATTATAGATGAGAAAATTTCCTTTTAAAAACATTCTCTAGAAATTATTAAGATGAATTAGATACAAAAATTTCAAAAACACATGTTTAGAAAAAATTATATTCTATAATACTAAATATTCATTAAAACATAAAATTTTTTATTTCATTTAAAATCATAAATTTTAGTAGAACTAATAATTTAAGAATAGTAAAATAATATTTTACCCCCATTAAAAATAGGCTTTAACCATTGTAATGACATTTTTTGCATGAAAAGTTGACATGAACGATCATTTTATATTAATAATTTCATGATTTTTTAAAGATATTAAAATTTCATAGAATTTAGGTTTTTTATTAAAATATTGGAAATTGTTTATTTCATTCTAATGAAATTAAAAATTAATTGTTTTTTTATGTGTGGTCCTTAAGGAAATGGTTCCTTATATCCACGTGTTTATTTCATGGATGATGTGATGTATTTTTTTTAATGATACGGTACTTCTGATATCACAAAAAAATTTCATTTTTTTTAAACTCAAGAAAAAATAAGGTAGTGTGTGATGCATCCACAACACTTGATAACAATATGTTTTTTACCACATATTCAACATTATCAGTGGAATGTTACATAATCTCTTTTTTCTTGAATTCCATGAATCTGAAGCTTCCCCTATGAAATGACTGTCTCTATTTGTAGTATTTTTATATATTTTACATACAATAAAGTCAAAATAAGAATAACATTTAATTTCAAATCCTTTTTCAGTAGAGTAACAAATGCCCAAACCATAGTTTTTTTAAGAAATGAAAATGTGTTTTAATAATTCAAGATAAGATTATTTGATATTTTTATGAAATCATTCACTTAGGGATATAGAAAAAATTATGTTTAGATTACTGCTTATTAAATAGAGTAATCTAGCTATCATTTATATAAAAATATTTTCTTCTTCTGGTTTCCTAGATTCATAAATATATAAATTATTTTAATTTCCAATATAGGTACTTATAATTATATAATATTCATATCTAAATTTGTTAAAAGGAATGAATACATACCTATGTAGAGATATACATGACACCTTTTGTTTTTGGGAAATTGGAAATCCATGAAAATATGTATGTTCACCCACCATGCTCATATTAAACGAATAATTCAGAATATTTGAAAAGGAATCTATAAGATATTTTTTGAATTTATCCAAATATTATTTAATCAACATAAATTTTAACAATGATGTTGTCCATAATTTTTTTTAATAAAATGAGTCAGATCCTCATCTCCCTTAAAGACTAGTTTTGTATCAGAAATTCAGTTAATATATCATATCAGGCACTAGGGTAATGTTAATGTCCATATAGTTCTTTTTTAGACTAAATAAATGTTTCAGAGATTTTATGTTTTCAAAATTAGGTTATTTTTCTATATAGCCTTCCTCTTATACATATCTGTTAGAGAAAACACACTTCATATCCATTTGAAATGGATTTAAATTTTGAAATACCACATATTCTAAAAGTATATGTATATCATTAAGTATATCTACTTGAGAAAAAGTTTCATTATTGTACATGAATTCATATTTATTATAAAAAATTTCAAAAAATTATGTTATTTTTTTAACAATGACTCTATTTTCATCAGATTTAATTCGAAAAACCAATTTCATAATAATTATAGGTAATTTTTTTAAGTTCAACCAACATCCAAACTTGATTCCTCTAAAATACAATGAGTACATATTGTATATATTCTATCAAATATTCATCACATAAATCATACTTAGGTGTCTTAGGATTATATTTTGATATAAAAAATACTCTCAATTTCATTTTTTAAGGAACATAATGTTCTATTTAGATGATCTACATCATCATAATTATTTTCACTACGATTATTCATATGTATGAATTGATTTCATTGGTTTGTAAAAATATATTATTTGATAATAGTCTTAATTTTATCTTGAGGATGGGCATCAAGGATTTTTTTTCTATTTTTCTCTCATGATATGAAAATTTTAACATAGGTTGAAAATTAATTTTTCAGATAACACCCTAAGACACTGTTTGTGGACATTTGAAAACAAATGGAAATTTCTCATCAAATTTCACATGTAGTGATTCTTTAATAGAACTTGATTTTTTGTTAAACACTATATAAATCACACATGTAGTAGAATAACTTCAAAACTCCTTCATAAAAATGAAGCATTATTTTTTGAAATTATATTTATAATATTTGATAAATGGTTTTCATCGAAAAAAGTTAAATTAATAATGTATTGTACTTATTCCATTTCATAACATATAATGAATTATATTTATAAAGGGTCTTAGAAAAAACTTATTTGTAGTATATATGTTTATACTAACTACATCAGCAAAGAAATGTTTATCAATAGATTATACACACAATATGGTTCTTTTAATATCCTAAGGAATACTATTTATCATATCAACTGCACTATTTTCCCCTAGAGTTCTAGCTGTTCAGAATTTATTAATTATAAAATTTTAAAACAATTTATTTCAAATTATTAGTTTAAATAATCTCCACCATGAAAACTATGAATATTTATCAAATATAACATTTTATTAATTAAAACTTGGGATACATTATTTTTATAAAAGAAAATTTCTTATCATATTTTTTTCTAAAAATTTGAAACATGTAAATCAAGTATATTGATCATCTATAACATATAATAAATATTTTCCACCAATAATTTAAGTTTTTTATGAATGAATAAGTCCATATTCATTAAAAATAAAGCATCAGAAGTTGATATTTCACTAATAGATTTAATTATTGACTTATGTTTCCCTCTAAATTGACTAGTATAAATACCATTAAATGACTAATAATTAATCTCTATTATATATTTAAAAATTCATTTCAATGAAATTTTTTCAGATTTTATAACATTATAGTGTCCAAATACTCTAGGAAAAAACTAATATTGATCTTCTATTGCATCGAGGTAAAGTACATATTTTCAATTAAGGTATTACATATTATGAGTGTATAAATTGTCATGACTATAAGTGGATTAAATAAAGTTATCATCTAATATTTTATAATTATATTTAGTATTCATGAATTTAAATGATAACCCTCATAACATCTAATATGATTAAGTCATATAATAAACAAAAAATTTGAAATTATTTATTTTCCACGAATAATGATATTACCCATATCAATAATTTATCCTTTATATTTTTTTACAAAAAAGCTATATTTAAACCTTTTATCATAGAAATATTTTTAATGAATTTCAAATTTCATTTCATGTGATGGAAAAACCCACTATCTATGTACATATGTTTTAATATTATTACCATTCCTATTTTCGTAAAATTATGAAAATTATAATTTGTGTGTGAGATCTTTGTTGGGTTCAAAATTATTAGATTAAATAATAAAATTAATCCATATATATACAATTTTTTTGATCAATTATAATTATTAATAAATATAGGATTTCTAAAATCTCATAGATTTGACAATATTGTATAAACTCTTAATATTCCAATGTCCACCACATTGGCAGTTAGTAAAAAAGGGATGATTCTTTGGAAGAAAATATTTTTTTTGAAAATGTGGTTGTTATTTTATAAACCATATTCTAGAAACATTACTATATGGTTTGAATTCCCTATACATATTATAAAAATATTTCTTACTAGATGAAAATTGTGATATTAATTTATTTAGATTCAATTTTTTAGAGTTCTGTTGATAAAATAATTATATATTTTAATTAAATGTCGTGTAATTTCTGTTTTTAAAATTACATTATAAAATATTTATTTCAAAAAATATTCTAATTATTTAGAAATATTTGAAATTTTATTTGTTGGTTTTGAAATTTTAAAATTTTATTTGGAAACAATTTTCATTATCACCTTAATATTTTTTAGAAACATAAAAATTTTGTATTTCCAATGAAGTTGTAGATATGTAAATATATCAATATTTTTGTATTTTATAATTAACTTTTCATGATGTAGATTTTTTATCTAATGATATATAATTATTTAAATTTTTATATTCAGGAATATTTCATTAATAGTGAGGTTGTTATGATTTTAATCGGCACCATAACCATATATAAATTTTTATACATTGTAGTTTATTATATACAACCAATGTTATTATAATTATTACTATAAAATTTTGTAAAAATATATTAAAAAATATATCCTCCACTTCCACTCCATTTGTTGAAATAATTCACAGCTTGTATGTAATTTGTTTAATTATATTTAACATAGATATTTTAAATTATAACATTTCATTTTAAAAACAATAATTTTCTGCATTTTTTTATTTTATGTAATTATTTTAATTTTATATAACATCTTTATTTGAAATTATATTATTTATTCTCTGAGCTAGTTTGTAATTTTCATTCTTAATTTCATTATACGAACTACATTATTTCTAAAATATAACAATCATATTCTAAGAATATGAATAATAAATGTATAGTTAATAAAATATCATAGAAACAACTAAAGTATAAGAAAAAGATAATCCATTATTTATTTTTATATTTTATCTATCTCTCTTAAAACTAACCATATCCTAAATGAGAGTTCCAATTATTTCATCTAAAATCAACATTGAAATATTCTTCATAACATCAATTGGTGTTCTTTTATATTACTACTTGGTATAATATCGATGAAATTATAAGAGAAATAATTTTTTTAATATCTTTATCATTGAAATATTTTAAAATATTTACAATAATCATATATATCTGATTCATTTAAGAAACATATTATCCATGTAATAAATCAAATGTTGGATAGTTAGCTCTTCCCTTAGGTATACTAGAATCAAAAAAAATTTCACATAACTGAGTGAAATCATGTTTAGATTTGACCTTTAAATAACTTTTAAATAAAAGTAATATTCGTCCAGAATTATATAACTACTACTAATCAAGATAGAATTGTCACATCCAGTAGTGAAAAAAACATTTCATCTCATCCATCCAATATTTATAGTCATTGGCAAAAGAAATTTCTTTTTTTCAAGAATTCATTGTCCCAAAACTTCCAAATTTTAGTATATCAATATATAAAAGTCATTAAATACTATTTAAAAAAATATATAGTTTAAAAATATTTTATAATGAAAATTTTAAGTACAAAATTTTTATGCTTAAAAACATCACTAATATAAAAAATAGTAATTATAACAACATATTGTATGATATAATAATTGAACCCACTTTGATATAAAATATAGGTTTATATAATGTTTAAAATGGATACAAGAGGTAGGGGATGGCTGAATTGTAGATTATAATATTAAAATTAATAAAATATTTTGACCTATATTATTTATTTATTGGATGAACACTATGTATGATCCTCATAATGATGCAATCAGAAAAACCTTTTTTCAAATTTTTTTTATATATTCAATGTTATAAGAAACATTTCAACATTGTTAAACAGTCCTTATATATGTTTAAAATGGAAGTAAAAAATGAAAAACACATTAAAAGTAAAAAATTATATAGTTAAAAATAATAACTTATAAGAACATTATTAAATTTTATCAAAACATTAATGTTCTGGGTAAATGAAATTAAAAGGATTACTTATGTTATCGATAGTTTATCCTAATCATAATTCTATTTCATTATTAAAGTATAAATATCATGATAATAATGATTGGATGATATCTATGTTCCTATCCTCAGAAGACAATAATCCAAATGATCATAAACAAGAATATTGATATCCCTGAAATTCAATGATCAAACACAACTATAAAAAATGAATACAATCATAGAAAATGTTATAATCCATCAAAAATCCTCAAAATGATTACATAAAATTGAAGCCCTTATTAGAATAACAGTATGCATACAAGTAAAAAGATATCTCAATAGCTTAAATTAATATCCATATCAATTGAGTTTCAAATGAATATGATTCATCCTCCTCAAAATCAAAAGTATTCATAGGAAACGTTCCAATGGTCAGATTCCATGATACTAATATTATAATGGATTCAGATGAAATATTCATTTAATTAAAATATTCTATACAAAATTCTTCAAATGGTCATTTCTGTTGCAACACCAAAATTTTGTAAAATATTCCATCCAATAGAGTTAAATATTATTATCATATTGGATATATTTTGGTTTACTGCTAAATGAGAATGATAATTTGAAATTTTTTTCAAAGATCCATATAAATAGTATTTCTACCTAAATCTGATAAATGTGTTTTAGAATAAAATGTGGATATTTTTCTAGTGGTTATACTCTTTAATTTATACACAATAAAAATATGATTTTATGAAATATTAACTAATCTATTTGATGTAAAATTTACTTTTTTTTCTTCTTATAATGCATAGTATAATTAAAATGATAGTCTAATAATAAAGAATAAACCACTTAAAATATATTTTCTGATTAACATTTTTTTTACATCTGGTAAACATATATATTTTCTAAAAATATTTTATACAACCATGGATATTATAACATTAGTAAAACCTAGATTTTAAGAATTTATGTTGTGATTTTCAAAATAAAGGATATATTTAATTGAAGGTAGAATATTTAACTCAAGAATATGACTATATCTTGGTCATCTAATTTTTTATTGATGCACTATTGAAAGTAGTGGGGCCATGGACACATCATCCACAAGAATTAGTAAATTTTTTATAATTTGACGTAATTATAAACTATCTCACTATCATACAAATTGAATGATCTTGGGATTTGAGAAATCATAAAAAAGGGAATTAAATGTTTTTTGGGTCTATATTTATGTGTATACATTATCTATGGTATACCCCATCCCATATTTATCCAATAATCTAGTGAAAATTAATAATGAATGATAAATTAAAATACAAAATTAAATCGAAATTGTACCTTAAATGATTTTGGTCTGAAATATATTTCTGTCAACATCGGTGACTGTCACTCAATAGAGATGAACCAATAACCCTTTAGATCATCCAAAAACCTTCCATAATCATGATAATGTATCTTCATTTGAGTTGTAGGTGATATAATGGATAATCAGATGCTCTTAGATTTCATCATCATCATTATCATGCATATTCTTATTCAAATAGAAGAAATGGAACACAAAAGGGACACAAAACAAGGATTAGAGAAACATGACTATGTGGGTCTAAAATAGTAGAGACCATAATAATACCCTATATGAATATTGATACCCATGGGTTTTAGAAATTATGGTCTGTAAAAAATAATGTTCTCCGATCTGGAACTATCATGTGAGTCTAGATAATCCACATATTTATTTCCATCCCTCAAGGTATGGGAAACTTTGGTGTTGATTCCAAGGATACCACAACATTTTAGAATGGCATAGTCAATAGACCAAGGAACATTGAAGAGGCCCTAAAGAGTGTTAGAAATGATCATGTAATCAGTTTCCACCTCAGAAAAATCCATTCCCATTTTCCTGCACACATGGATACTAGCCAGCATGGTCTACGCCACTGTGGGGAGTGAGGTGTCGTGACCTATCCATGTAAAAAATTCCAGGATGACTGTTCTATTGATATCATGAATGAGACTCCATCTACACAACATTCCTGCAAAAAAACATCCTTCATTAATGACTATAATTCAATGAAATTGAGGGTTCTATCATACCCATTTATGAATAAAAGAACTTGTGACATGAGGGGAATTATACATGGTAAGAAGAAGACACTAAAGGTTTTGAGACTCCCTTCAAGTGATGAGAACCCGAAACATATCAATGAGAAATATTTTATATTGAATATGGTTCACATGTTCAAATAAGTCCACCACATCATAAATATACCGATTTCATGCGTTCTATAAGCACCAACACTAAATGAGAAACACCATAGAGAACACCCTTCTCTACAGGGCCTCATCGCCCAAGCCATTTAACTAGTGAATATAAAAGGATTATTCTACCATGCCTGGAATTTAATAGCCAGTAAAATGAAAAAAAACATCAAAACCTATTTTTCCCAGTCACTCTTGATGAAAAAATGATCCAAGGATTCCTCTTTGCGCCTCTTACAACAAACACTTTTGGAGGCCATGATCACACTACACCACTCGATATTCTCATCTATAAGAATTGTTCTGTGATGGAATCTCCTTGTGAGGAAGATAAAATTTGAGGGGATGTCCCTATCCCACATAACATCACTCCAGACGTCCACGTCGGCCTTCATGACATACACATGATGGTAATCACTGGATGTGATGTAGTCTAAAGAAGATGGGGTGAAAACACAATGATCAGATACCATAGTAAGATATATGAGGTGGAAAAAATCCTTTAGGTTAATGTAATGAATAATATTGATAAAATTAGAATATTTTCTGGGGACCATAACTGAATTTTAAGTGACAGGAAATCCTGGGTAACCAATTGCCTCCCCACACCAGTTTTCAAGCCAAAAAGAGGTGTCCCCTATTCCGATGATCTAGTGAGAGTGTGGTCATAGAATGTTCTCCAGTGGACAGATCTCATGCCAAAGGGGAAATCATTCCCATCCTAGAAAACCCAATTTCCAATGTAACACGAATGTATGGTTAGTTCCCAAAACATCCACCTCTTTAGAAAATCCATGGACATTTTATCATGAATGAAGGTAAAGGAATCCCTAAGATTCTTGACATTGATATCACCTTCACTAATGTGCCTCGCCATATTATTCTAGGTAATTCAAGTTTCTTCTTCCCTCGTTCTTGGGGTCCTAAATGAAACCAAAAAAGATCTTTTACATGACGTGAATAACCCACTTAGGGACATTAATTGTAGGATTTATGTGGGTCGGGGTAGCCAGAAGAACATTGTTCACCAAGGCTATGCTACCTCAAAAATAAAATTATCGACTCTTCCGTTAAAACACCCTATTCATGATTCTACAAAATATTGAAATAAAGTCACTATTTTGAAGAGGATTTGAGGAGATACAGACTCCCTAATACAGCATGATAATATTTCCTTTTCTGTATGCCCAATATAAGACTCGCATGAAGGATAAGCCTATCATAGCATGTTTTAGGGATATTGGAATTTCACTTATTTTTGTGGATGATTTGACAACTCCAAAGACAATATTCCTCCAATGATCTTTTCATTTCATGTACAGACCTACTGGATTTATTGATGAAAATTATGGAGAAATCTTTGATCCTAAATTGAGACACATAGGGGAAGCTCTTCCTTTTGTGTAAGGGAATGATCTTGCCACTAGAAATGCTATGGTGAATGAGCTGACTAAGAACATCCTAAGGGATAATAAGGATTCTCAACCAGATTGGATATCTTTGCTGAAACTAGGATGTTTCATTGTAGAATCCAAACATTTTTTCCCTGAACGAGATCGATATCCAAGATTATCTAAATCAATGAAAGATGATATAAATTTTCCAAATAGAGAGGCCCATATATGAATGAAATTTATTGATTAAGTCCCACTCCACATGATCGTAGGCCTTTCTCATATTAAATTTTATATCCATGATAGAGCCATGAGTATTGAGGATAAGATCCCAGATCATATCCTATGAAAAAACTTATTACCCCTGGGATAGAATACCCCTTGAGAAGGTAATTATATTCCTCAGATATGCACATGTCAAGATGAATGGACATACTTTCATTAATAATACATGTGATGATTTTGTATGGAACAATTCACTAGCTATTTTGGGGAAAATACTCCATGGATGTGGGAGACTTGGATTTGGGAATGAGAAGCATTATTGTTGCACATGAATATATAGGCAGAGGGAAACCCCTATAGAAGCCATGGATGACCATAATTAACTCCACATTCATAATGTCTCACGATTATCTAATGAAGCCTCTAGGGAAAATGTCATGACTCACCACACTATCAGTAAATAGGTTCTTCAAAGCTCTAAAAATATTGTTCTATCGGGGAATACCACTGAGGACATCATTGTCACAGGATGAAATGTTAGGCTGAAGGATGTCTAGGAGCTTGATGTCTCCCCTTGTATACCGATTTGGAAGTTTTATTCTAGGACCAACAAGAATGTCATGGAAGTGATAGATAGAAAGATCCCATACCATTTCCTTGTATTATGTGTAAGAGCCATCAGCCATATCATTATTTTTCATGATCCTCCTTTTCTTTTCCATGATGCAAGCATGAGAGAACACAATATTCATAACACCCTATTTATTCCACTAAATCCTAGAATCCTCCCTGGCCTGGTATTCTTTACACAAAAGCATATATAAAGAAGTTCTTATTTTCAAGAAAGATCCTCAAAGATCAAATCAGTACAATCCTCTTTAAGAAACATTTCAATATAATATAATTCATGCATGTATACTTCTAGGTCTTTGTTTGATGATGGAAAATACATTTACCAAAATTCAAGTGACTTCTTGATCTGTCCTATTTTTTTGGAGAGTAGACTACGTATGGCATGAATAGGGGAATACAAAGAGTCACAAACAAGATCCCTATATACTGAAATTCTTTTCCAGTGATGAAAAAAGGATATAGAGTGTTATGATATTTTCTTTATGAAAATTAGATAAGAAGCATGGGTGATTCTCTATACTGCACACCAGGTGGGTTACACGAGTATTTTCATAAGCTCATAACATAGACATGTTTTCTAGGAATAAATTGTAGTGGATCCATGGCATGTGGAATCCTCGTTGGTTGTTACACCACATGAAGTGGCTTCTAGTTAATCTGAGGTTCATGATACCTTTACCATCCATGGATTGGGAAAAGGTGATACTGGGTTTCTTATTAAATGGAAATTTTCTTCTTCGTTCCACCGACTCACTACCGACATTGAAATCCCCCACCCCTATGATCTTAGGAAGATTGCGAGGCTAAAAAGTGTTTTCATCACTCCACAAGTAATCGTGGAGGTGAGATTCACAAATTCCATAAATAAAAAAGACGAAGAACGAGTGCGGGTCATGGTAATCCTTAATAGTGATGAACGGATCCCCAACCTGGGTCAGACCACTGAGAAACATGTACACTTCTATATGACCACTGTGGAACCCACAATGTCTTAAACATCAATTCACTATATTTTTCTATGATTATTAATATTCTTTTTATATAACCTCTTAGACCGTATCTTTATAGAAGTTAGTGATACTCATAGAAGAATAGAAGAGCATTGAAGTGTATCAATTACCATAATGAGATATGGTATAATTATGTAAAAGAAAATCTCTTACAAAGGAACACCTTGTAATATAATCTCATTATATCACGAAATATACTAAATATGAATGGATAATTACAATCTTCACCCTTCCATTCTTTACTTATTCATGAGATTTCTATTCATACAACACATTAATCAATTTACTTTTGTATTTAAAAAATGTACAACCATCCTAGTCAACATGACATGAGAAATATCATCCTTTGGGATGTGATTTTTTAGAACATTCATCAAATTTTTATACCATAAATGAATCACCAAATAGAAGTTATCGTTACACAACATATATTTCATATTTTTTTGTAAATGAAATTTCATGATAAAATGATACTCAATTTTAGTGGTATATATTTTTGAGAACATTACCCATTATATTAAATAGAAAAAAACAATGACACATAATACATGTGGTGTTCATATTGGTAGGACAGTCCTAAAGATCTCCTCAACTTAAGATCACTAAGTGTGAACAGCCAGAGATGAAGTCTCAATTATTTTGAGCCACCGACACCTTATAATCAAAAAACAATTGTCTCTAGTTAATATGATTTTTATTGAATATAAGACAAATATTTAATATTAATGTCCTATTATATTGTGCTTTTAAAGATAGCTAGTAAATACTATAACACATTAATATAATAAAAGGTCACTCCTAACCATATGACATTAGAAATAGGGTATCATTGACCATAGTCAATATATATTTTATATTAATATCATATATTAAATATAATTTCACTACACTATAGAAGGAGGGTCTCACTGACCACAATATACATCACACACCCCACCAATGAAGTTTTATATTAAATGTGTAATCTAAAAAATGAAATCCAAAATGATGGTCACATAGTGGAATAAAATAAAGTTCACTCCAAACCAAATTGATAATTTTATAACTCAAGTCTAGAACCCCCTAAACATGATTTCTAATGAGAATGTGCATTACACACCTTTTGGTCGATTCTCATTCTATCAAATACATTGCCCAACAAAACCACAGATTAATTATACCACCATACCAGAATCATATCAAATATAGAACTCTCTATGTGGAAACAAATTTTATTTGATTCAAAAATCTAGAAAAAATTACCAGAAGAACATAAAAAACATATTTTGACCCTCGTATAACCCATGGATCATAATAATTCGCTATTTAATGGTACTACACACAACCACTGCGTGAATAAAACTTATTTTAATCAAAACTCAATGGTCGTACACTCTTATTGTGAATAATCAGAAAACCCAAAAAATAATCCCAAATGTTCTATATTATCAAAAATATTGTTGTATCATGATATATGAAATGTTAAATCATTAATATTGGATCTTATATGGGACTCCTCTTTGAAATGGACACATTACTAATGTCATGATTAATCGCATGACCACCCATTACATGAGTCTCATCCTCAACTCAGTCATAACCACCTCCCAGATCCTTACCTAATGAAATATAGTCTATTAACACTCTCAAAATATCCCTAAAATTAATCCATGATATTATCATTTAATGATTATTATCCAAAGTATTTTGTAGAATCACCATGAATATATCAATTATTAGATTACGCCTCCTTGTACTGACGAATATCCCAACACAATGAAAAATGATTCCTACCTTAAAGAAACCCATAATACCAATAGAATCCATCTCATATGTTTTACTTAATCATAAAATTTTCCAAAACCACTAAATATATACTCACATTTCACAGTGTCAAGGTCCTCTCATATAGCCCCGGCGTAGGGTCTCTCTGGAGGTCAACTCATGAAAACATCCCATATTCCTTTCTAATGGACATATGATATCTTACATAAAAATTCCCTCTTATCAGTATCATCTATAAAATGTAATCATATGAAAATCCATCCTATCATA
The DNA here is from genome assembly GCA_963277665.1 of Viscum album. Taxonomy (NCBI): domain Eukaryota; kingdom Viridiplantae; phylum Streptophyta; class Magnoliopsida; order Santalales; family Viscaceae; genus Viscum; species Viscum album. The sequence continues at coordinate 1,752,681,896 of OY728128.1, forward strand.
AGGTCACTAATTCCCACTGAGAATTCACACACATGGAATAACCCTGGATAATCACCATTTCAACTATTACAACATTTGTAGCCGACGACATCATTCTAAACAACCTGTATAATGGAAATTAACAATAACATGATCATATATGTAGAATTTAAATACATTTTATATGAGATAAGTATATATAAGTGGTTACTAAAAATTTATCTAACCAATCCTATATAAAAACACCCACTAGGGGTTTCCCACTAAAAAACATGAATTATTAACCAACTCAGGTCACTAAACACCACCCACTAAAGGGATACCTCCACCAACATCACTATAGGACGCTGACGATCATACATAAGAATATAAAAATTGGTATATACCCTAAACCTATGGATATTAACCCTAAATTCATATGTATATCCCTTAAACCCATGGGTATAGGGTATACCAATAGTTTTAGGGACTGTCATTGATGGAGGCATTTATATAGGCCTTTACCCATGGTTTTTATACATACTATAAGTACATGTTATAGAGAATAAATAATAAAAAGGATTATAAAATATAGAGGATATATATCTATACCCATAATCTGAAAAACCATGTGTATAGAATAAACGTGTTGAGAAACTATACACATGGTTCCCAAACTATGGGTATAGGTAACTTACTGTATTTGGAAGCAGCAACATTAACACCTCATCCACCAGCACCTGAACCTATAAATTACATAAAACACAAATTATAAATTCAATGTTTTCAAAATAGTTACTATTTATAATTCAATATAGGACTTGTAAAAATATTAAAACCTTATACAATGATAGAACATATTATAAATCCACACAAGAAATAAATACTAGTCATGAAACAAGTTTCACATGTGGGATTTCGGGTAAGTAAAAGGTTGAGGGGATCAATAACTACCCCTTAAATAACATACTAATCCTCACAACCATAATAAATATCATCACCCCCATTAGAAAAAACCTCTCCAACAGAAACATCATCTGGAGAATAAATTACAGCATATGGATTAGAAACATCATCAACATCATTTTCACCAACACCATCATCTCCAATGACACTAGGAACCTCATTATCATCACTCAGAGTATCATTTAAAAATAAAATTGATTCCATATTTGAATCAATATTAATATCATCCTTTTATGGATGTGATTTAATTATAACTAATACATCTTTCAGGATGAATTTCGTGATCATCTTAATACTTTAACACTCCTATTTAATTCTTTCACAAGCCTACAAAGATATTTTTTATCTTCGATACTTTTGAATTAGAACCTTTTATATAAAGGGTCTAATATGTTTATGAGGTGACCGATGAGGACCCATACCTAGTTGGGATGTTGTTTTTCTCTATAATACTTTGGACTCTCCCATGGTTCTCCTAACATTATACCTGACTCAAATGATCCTTTACACCCAAAATTTTCATCTTCAATAAGAATCAAAGGACTCCAAGGAAGAATATTGAAAATATAAAATCTATATTTAATTCTGAATTTCATATAAATATTTGAAACTTAGTTGAAAATACTTAAAATATTTTCATTTTTTCGTCATTTACTACACATAAAATATATTTATTCATACTAGAGAACAATATTTTTTTCTAAAGGAACATGGTCTTCATTTCCAAATGAAATTTTCTACAAATGAAGTTGATTAGTATACAAATATTCCAAATATTAAAAATGTTATAATCATGAATAATTATAAAAGGGAATAAATTTTAAATGAATAAAAAATTCATAAATATAAACATGTGACAAATATTGATGAAAAATTCATAAATAAAAGATTTTAATAAATGATATATAATTTTAGCTACATGTTATGAACATTCCTAAAATATCATATATTTAATAGTTCTTACAATGAAAGAAAAATTAAAGTTAACACAACCAACATTCATTGAATATGAATATTACTGGAGTATAAAAATATGAACGAGGCTTCTTATGTCACATGAGGCATGAAACGTTAATAGATAAGGAATTAAAATTATTTCCTGAAGAAGAAATCATAATATAATATAGACAATATATTCATAATTTCATGTAATTTTTAAAATTAATTTATTTCATATTGAATAAAATATATAACTCATATATTTGACAACAAATATAAGAACCAATGATGTTGAGAGTAGTTCAAACGATTAATGATAAAATTATAATTAGATGAAGGACGTTTTCTCCTATGAAATCTAATATATGGAAATAATATCATATTTCAAAAGTTATTATTTCATGTTAATATATAATTATACTTCATGTCTTAAAAAATGATATCTTAGTGTACATTTCATGATGCAATGATACATTGTATCATGATTAAAATAATTTTTTTTTGGTATTTCATAATTATTTAATAATGTAATATGATATAATTCGAATATTTACAATGTCAAAAATAATTAAAATAGAAAAAAATGGAAATATACACAGACAACAAAATAACAATAAAAATGTTGATATTATTTCTATTCATATTAATGTATCTTGATATTATCATGCCCATGAATTTTTGTGTGCCCCAATGTTTGTAGATACGTTGGTGAATCATTGTTCTTTTTTTTCTAGACACTTCCTAAAAAAAATTCAATAAAATTAATAATAATTATATTCGATTTTAAAACTATTAATGATTTGGAATACAATAAACTCATCATTATTCCAAATTGTGATCATTTTTTGATATTGTGTTTTTGAAATGTTAGGGGATATAAGTACACCCACTAAATCATAACCAAATATACTCCTCTAACCAAAATATAAATTATAATTATCTGATATTTATAAATCCCAATGATCCATCAACATTGCATCCTCAATAACATCACTGTGAATAATATTAAACCAACTCAACAACAAACTTGTTATGTCATATAGAAACAACAATAATGTAGAGAAAAATTTATAAATTTTTTTTCATATATTTGTGTCCATGGTTTATTTCTTCATGTCATTACCAAGATGTATCAATGGTATCAGTTTAACGTGAATGATATTAGGGTAGTTGGGTAATGATTCCATGAATCTTTTACAGTACTAGAAATTGTTACATATAATTTGATTTTATTCATTGAAACCCACCATTATTTATGTTTCATGATTACAAGATTCCCATATGTGTGTGTTCCCTTCTATCCTACTTCAAAACACCCCTGAATAATATATAAGGTAGAAAAAAGGAGAATTATATCATTGTAAAAAATTCAAAAAATGAAGCTGTATTATTTTTCACATTTATAATAATAAGACCTAATGCAGACTAGTCGGTAGGATCTGATGGATCTATGGGCTATCCATGATCAGTATCCTTTAAATGATGTTTTTCCCAATGCATGTTATAAGCCATTTTAATTTACTTGTGTTGGAAATGAAGTTTCATATACATCATATCCTAGATGTATAGAATAACATTTGGGAAATGTATACAGGATATGATATCGATAGAATATTTTACAACAAGAGATATGGAAAATGGAATAGGTGGAAACATCTGTACATTTTGTGTTTAAATGGTATAGGAAAAAGAGCCTAAATGGTATTATTGTGGAGGAATGGGTAGAAATATCCCTGTAGGCGATGTTGACAAGTCATGGTAAGAAGAGGATAAGTGAGTCGATGATAGAGGATTGGGAAGAAACATACCTACTGTTAGTGTAGACAAGGTATGGGATGAAGAGGCTAAATTAAATGATTATGGAGGAATGGGTGGGGACTTTCATGGAGGCTCAATATGAAGATGAAATTGTGTGGCATATATGGTTTTTACTGGTGTTTCATGGTGCAAATGTGTAAGATGGGAGGTCCATCTAGGTTTAGGAGCATCCCTAATCGGAACCAAGTTGGTTGGATGAGGAGTAAAATCTGTTTCAACTGAATATCCATAAAAAAATTAATTTGAAATATTAATTTGAAATTATATGTAATACAGATGAAAAATATTAAAATTATTTTACTTGCAAAGGGAAGGTGAGGAGCCAACCCACCATCAATCATCTGCTGATGTGAGAAGTAATCATCTGGCTTAATGGATTAAAACAATTAGATGATACACCCGACCCCACATTATACACCTTCGCTACAAAATTAGGATTTTTTTCAGATGTCTTCCATCATAATAAATCTATAGTATGCACTAACTCATAATTTCATTTAATTCAATGATTATCACTCTATAACATATTTTTGATATTTCAACATACATGAATAGATTTTGAATCATGGTAATCAACTGAATGTTCCACAAGACTTTCTATGGAACATGATATCATGTTTAATCTCTATTTTCTATCCATTGAGATATTCCAAATTTATTATTTTCATTAAGGATAATCATTTCACCACAAAATAAACATAAATCATGTAAATAACAATAAAATTTACTAGTAGAAAATCTATGATTCTTATGTTTATTCGGTACTATATAATGATAAATGGGATTATATAAGCCATTTTTAATTAATTCTATTAACAAGTTAATAATATTATCAATGAAAATATAATGAGTTTCATATATTTATTTTCTATGATACAACCGCATTTAAAATTCAATCATTTTTATTTTAGTACCTTCATAATATACTAGGGTCATGGCATCATTGTTTAAAATATTCACCCTCTCAACATCGTTATATTCATTATTTTAATCATGTGTTTTGATACCATTTCATTCGTTCCCCAGAATACCATATCTCTTGTGATGATGCACAAATGGAAACCGATCAAATATCAAATTCTCCATACATATTATTATTATTTTTATAAATAATAGATTATTGCCTTATCTCTCCATAGTGATACCAAGAATAATAGTATCTTTCAATATCCACACTTGGTTATATAGAAGCTATCCTTTTCATGACTTAAACATAGTTTCTGAACATAGTTAAATCATGATAACAATATACACCCTATATCAAATGCATTAATAAATTAAATGTCCAAAAAAAATTATTTTGAATCTCAGTTGAAATCTGATCAGTATGGTATATCTAGATTTTATTCATTACATTAATGGGGGAAAATTATGTTCCAATCAAAAATGTGAACCATAATTAAAAAATTCATTATATCAAATTTTAACATAAAAGTCATCAAAACATTTTATCATCTATAAAAACAATGAATAATACGAATAACATATTCTATAAGTTATGACTAAAAATAATTAAAAAAATCAGGTATCCAGGAAATTTACAAACTCAATATCATGGTTGATAAATTGAAGAAATTTGAGACATTACAATACATAATATTCCATTCTACTCACTAATGTTCCAATAAACCAACCCTATCTATCAATCCATGTACTTGATATGGTCTGCCACATGGTTTAAATATCATTCTTAGTCAATAGGGGCTAGGAAAATGTTCCAAGGTCATCAATATACACAATGGAAATGATTTTACCTGAATAAAAACAAATCTAAAAAAACAATCCAATAAGGGAACCTTTTTTGAAGCCTCCATGGACTTATGCTAAAAATCGCATCTATAAGAATATATGTATCCCATTTTATCAATATTATCAATACAATAACAATAGTTATAAAACATTTTAGATACATTAATATCTCAAAATATAGATATTAGTTTTCCATTTTTTATAGACAAAAATAAGCAACTCGCTTTTAGTTTATTTATCAACAAAATAAATTAAAAATATGTTTAAAGTGACCTAAGCATTAGAATATTTATTTATAGTGATTAGTTAATGCATTTTATATCTGACGAAAGAACTTATTCACAATAAAAGAATTCTTGTTAAGAACACTAATTGAAACTAGCTTTAAATATAGTTAATTGTAGAATTTTTCCTTGGAATCCCTTGATTGAAATTTGAGTTTAATTAATTATAACACATAATAAATAATTTTATAAAATTTTATAAATTAAAACATGTAATATTATTGTTTGTAATATTTTAAGAACCTTATGATTATTATTTTCATCAATAGTGGTTTTCATCAATGTAACATAAGTACCATTTTTCAAATAAAAATCATGGGTGAAATTAAGATCCCTTCATAATGAATAAATATATATAAATATAATAAATATAACATTAATATATTAAAATAGTTGTTTGAAAATAAAAATGCACATTTGGTTTTATGTTAAAAGGAAATGTTCAGAGGATCTACCTCAAAGCATTGATCTCAAAATAAATTATTACTATTCAACATATGATAGAAATAGAAAACCGTAAAGGATCATTATGAATCCTAAATAATTGAATACCCCAAAAATATATTTCAACTTGAATACCTATATACAATATCTATGGGGAGAGAATAACTGATTTGAATAAAGAATAAGGAGGGATTAAAGGAAGGGGAAATAATTTCTAGAAGATTTTATACTGAATTATCATCACTACATGAAATATAAAATTTATGTGGAAGCAATTATAAATAGATGAATGTGACAAAGATATTCATGGTGGATTGGAAAAGCGAGATGAGTAATTAATTGGACCAAAAGTTATTTAATTTAATTTAATTTAATTTTATAAAATAAAAAAACTAAGTTTCAACATTTCACATGTTTTTGTAAATTTGTTTGGGAAATTATGAACCAAATGTTTAAAAATTCTTAGATGCATGCTAAAGAATACACATGAGTGGTAAATATGGTTACTCCTAACATTTCAAAACTAATGTGGTATTAAACACACTGTATGGTTAAACTACAAAGCTACTCTTATGTGTGCATTAACAATCATCTAGAAAAGTACTAAATAGAACAAACATAGGATAATCGTTAATAGTTACAACAAGAACATCACTTAAAATGAACCAACTATGAGACCTACTTTTTTAAATAAAATTATGAAAAAGCTTACTTAGAACAATCAAAATCCATGAAAATAAACAATAAAATAAATCATAAGAAATATTTACACCCATGTGTTACAGGACATGCCCAATCAATTTATTTCCCTATAGATTGATTTTTTAAGATTATGATTATCATATAATGAATGGGGTTTAACACCCTCATATCAAAAAAAAATTTAGTTATTTTGGTACTCTATGACACTCCCAGAAATATATAATAATGATTGTCTCCAAAAAATATTATTTAATCTGGATAAAAGATAAAAACCCTTAGTTATTTACTGATTAAGGATAATAATGAATACCTAACTAGATAGTCAATGTATTGTAGAGAAATAAAAAAGTAGAAAAAAATCATTTACATGGAAACTATATGGTCAGGATATAATAAATCCATGTAGGCATAAAAGTATGATTGTTATAAATGGTTGGTGGTCTATAAATACTACTATTCAAATGAGATCACCAATGAATATGGGAGGTTGTCATTTGCAGTGGTGGTTGATCACTTGGGTGAGAGTGAGACACCTAAGATCGCCCAAGGATGGGAGGGTATTTCGATGATCATCCATCTATTGGAGGGAGGATTTTGGGGATCCCCTGAGGAGGGGAGTGGGGGGCACTAAAGGAGAGACATGGTTTTAATGAGGAGGGAGAATAAAAGCGTGATCATGCGTTCCAATCTAATGAAATATACCCATGATTTTTAGAAAACCTAGGGTATTGGTTTGGGAATACTATCTATACCAATTGTGTAAAGACTTGGAATTTCTATGGACATTTTTTTTGCTTAAATACATGGGAATTTTATGAATCCTTAAAAATTGACAGTGCTTCATTATGAGGCTCAGTGTGCCCAAAATCTATTTCTAGAGTTTTTTTCATGTAGGTTCAGTAAAGGTACAAGAGGATTTTTATAACATTTGAACCGGTACTCGGAATTTAAATAGTATGGAACCATTGAACTCACAGCTCCGGTATTCACTTAAGAAGACTTTCATCTCGACTGCAGTTGGTCGAAAATAAAAGATATTTTTGGGGTTTTTCGTGGGAATAATAAAATAAAATATGCCCAAGTCTTATTTTATTTTATTTTTTGTAACCACCATGTGGAAGTTGGAGGTAGGGAACACCACACCTTAACCTCCCATGAGAGGTTATTATGGAGGGTCCCACCCGAACCTAACCTCCTCTCCATGTTTATTGTGGTTTACATAACGCGAGATTTAAACCCCCTTAGAACTCCACATTAATGGAGAAACTATCAAACTTACATTACGTGTATGGGGAGCTTCCTCAACTCCCCTAACAAATAATGTACCTTATCCTCCTCGTTAATTAATTGATCCAACCCCTTTAAATTAATTAATTAATCCATTTGAATATTATTCCAATAATTTAATAGGATAGAATACTCTATTATTTTTTATCTAGTCATTTTTCAACATGGTGACACATTGGAGAGGAGAGATCTTGGGGAGAAAGGATCTCCCCAATGATTAACGAAGAACGCATCCTTCCAACGAAGAATTATAGAGTGGAATGTCTTCGACTTCTTTCCTTGAAACATCCATCAACGTAGGATGTGTTCATCTAAAATGAATCAATTACCGTCTTCCCCGTGAAATCATCAGCAAACATCGAACTAGGTAGGGGACTTTTTTTATTTTAGAAACATTGATTCTTACTTCCATTATTGTTTCTCTTGACCCTCATTCTACCAATCTAACGTGGAAGGACCGGGGGAAACGTACACTACCTGATCCCTCTGCCATTCTTGTGAATATTTGGTGTGTTCATCGTGTTCTTCATGGGTGATGAACAATGGATAGTTGCAAGTTCATTATGTGATGCAATGATCCAAAATTGAAGACCCAACATTACAAAGACCTAGTAGAGGAGTGACGATGATAGCAGGTGACAGATCAGACTAGAACGGGAAGGACAGTTCTTCATGCGGGTGAATGAAATCATGTTTTCAGAGCCGATTGGGGGCCGGAAAAAAACAAAGACAACTACGGGACATTAAGGAAACCTAGTGTCTGGTGTTTCATGAAAAAAAGACCATCAGAATGAAAAAAAGGCTTCATGGGATGCGCACTGGCCGGAGGTGCCCTTACTGGAATATTCCAGAATACATGGTGTGTACATTTAACGAACATACTGTGTAGTACATATGTTATACAGCTTCAGTTTCAGTTGATAGAAAAGTAATGAACAATGTGTGACCCCGGTCACACAGTGTGTATTCTCTGCACAGAATTGCAGAAGTGGCTTCGCGAGACATGGCGCGTATTTTCGAAAATACACGAACACATGAATAATTAAATGGCCAAGAGCCATGACATGTACACTCAACGTAGAATGTATGAGGTAGCTTCGGGAGACCCAACGTGTATCCTAAGGATACACAGACATGGGGTGGAGTACACAAGCATGTAATCCACCACACGACCAGGCATGGCTATTGGCACGGGCTACCCCGTGTACCAGTTACACGAGTTGGTGAACACGGGTTGAAGCCGTGTAGGGGCACATTTCCAGCATACATGGAGCCGGCCCCAGTTTCTTGGACACGGAATGTGACCATACCACGCGTCTTGTACATTATTTTCTACATGAACAACCATATGACATGATTCATTGTACACGTGCAGTACCCAGGGTCTGAAGACAAGGCGTGTGCCACATTCCTACATGCCATTTACTTTTTGGGAAATGGATTGGTCCTCTTGTCCTTAGTATCTTGGACACGTTTTGTTTGGGTTAGAACACAATGACGTGTCAGACCTTTGAGATAATTCTTCTTCCGATTTCATGGCAGTTGATGTATCGACACTCTTCTTGAGGAGTGGAACCTCCCGGAATCAAGCATGCTTCGTGCGGAACCGTGTGGCTGGCTATGCACTAATGACTGTTCCTGGATCATGTGTCGGTTCAACAGCACTAACGACTGTACCAAGATCATGTGTGGGTTTGAAAGAACTGATGACTATTCCTGGATCTTGTACATGTTCGACAACTATGACTACTATTCTTGGATCTTGTGTGGGTTCTATCGTTCTTACTTCTGTTCCTGGATCATGTGTGGGTTCGGCATAATAATTGTTCATGGATCCTGTGTGGGATCGACAGTTCTGATTTTAGTTCCTGGATCCTGTGTGGGTTCAACAGAATATTTGATTTAGTGGCTACATTTGATCATCTCTATATCTCTTCAAAAGTTGTATACCTGTGTGAGATGAGTCAGTAACATTGTGTTTTCTTCATGATTGAGATAGATTATTAGATAACATAGGTATATGTATGGGATATACCTATGTGTGGTTATCTGTTGATTCCATACTCATTGGATTATCCTTGGTGTAATGTGAGATTCCTTGAGGGTCTCAGGGTCCCTAATGAGTATCGTTATACTCACCCATACACGGGTTATGCCTTCACCTCGTTGTGTTGGATGCAGATGACAGACACCACTGACTGAGGTTGAGTCTACGAGGACTGGACAGTACATAGAGGTGGAAAGAAAGAAGAGTCGGTACTCATATGATATTGATGGATATGGAGTTCTAAGGAGGCTATCTATACCTACCCTTCAGTTATGATTTGTGGAGGATGATCTAGAAGCTGCTTCTCTCCTTTCAGTTGTTTTCTTCTTTTTAGTTGTATTTGAACATTATAGCTGGGATTTATTTCCAGCCCCATTAATTTTCAGTACTCTCTTGTTATATAGTTTTTCATAGTTTTTTGTATTCACATGTGTGCTCTGTTGTGTGTGTTTTCAGTTATAAAGGCAACTCCTTCCCAGTATAGGGATTTACGACTTTGGTGGTAGTCACCATCCCCTTGCCTATGGAAGGAGGGCATGGGGTAGTCAAGACATGGGTCCTGGGGGATGGGTCATGACAAATTGGTATCAAGGGAGTCAGTTCTACAACAGAACGTAGGACTCTGATATTTTCTATGAAGCAATAGTGTTAAGGGTATTGAGTGTGGTTTTCAGTTCAGGGAGTCCAGTGATGGTGCAGTGACTGATGTGTCCATACACAGAGGCCATGACTTTTGATTTCTGACTCAATTCATGAAAAAACTGATTGCATGTGTGTTTTTATAGTTTTATTAGTGATATCTTTGTGTCAGCTCATCAGGTATAACTTATTGACTGTGGTGCACCTGTTTCTTCACAAGATGCCTCCAAGCAGACAACCATCCAGGGTTCTATGATTTGTACGAGATGGAATCCCTCTGAGAGAGGAGGACTTAGTGCAAGGCCCTATCACAGTGGAGTCACCTGCGGTACCAATACCCATTGTGCCACCGATGCCAACTTCCCCAGCAGTAGAGAGTGCATGCCACCTGAGCGCGTTGTACGAGTTCCAGCACTAGAATCCACCTAGGTATAGGGGCGAGATATACCCACATGCAACTCATGATTGGCTGTAGGATGTGGTGAGAGTCTTCATAATGGTAGGGACACCATCATCCCTTATGTTGATCATTTCCTTGAGTATTCTTTAGGCAGCATCAGGCAGATCATGGAGCCTGATGCTCCAGGTGGATGATGAGGCGACACTTCTCTGGGCAGACTTCGAGATCCTATTTTGAGAAGAGTTTTTCCCAGACACCCTACTTGTGGTGCGGATATAGTTGCTACTGCATCTACTGCAGAGTAGCATGATGATAGATCAGTAATTAGCGAGGTTCACCGAACTCTCGCACTACTCTACAAATATGGTGTGGGTCCCATTATTCAGGGCCCAGACCTTTGAGAAGGGGCTTAGGTGAGATATCAGGGCATCAATGGTCTCTCTCAACATCCCAACATATGTAGGGGTGTTGGAGCGAGCCCTCTTAGTGGACAATTTCCTTCATGAGCAGTCACCAACAGCGAAACCCGCCATCGGGCGTCACATAGCAGAGTCTTCTACAGCTGCTAGCAGACATATGGTATAGAGGTCCATGCAAACTAGACCATTTGGTGGACGAAATCATGACTCAGGTTCGGTTGTGTCAGGCACACAAGACATATACAATCATTAGAAGAACTTGTAGTGTTTCACATGTGGTGGGTACGGTCAAATAGATTGTGACTATCCGAACCACAGTTTGGATGATCAGTAAAAATTTTAGGGACCTCACAGGCAGAGGAAGAGGTTCGATCAAGGCGATCTACTAGGAGCAGGCAGACGTGGCAGAGTAGTTGGCCATGCAACTGGCGGTGGGCTATGTTACGAGGTGTTACCACCACCACCTCTAGGAGGTCCACCCTTACCGCAATGAGTGGGTGGACAAGCGAGATCCCAGTTCCATGAAGTTGAGGATTACGATCATGGAGCTCTGGAGATTTTTCGAGGAACTATCTTTGTCTACTCCACCTTGGTTGCAGTTCTTATAGACATAGGTGCCAGTCAATCTTTCGTTGCCACTTCCCTTGTTTAATGTTCGGAGATTCCAATAGAGTTGTTGACTAGATCATTACAGGTAGAGACTCTTACGGGAGTATACTTGAAAAAACGCACTATTGTCGTCAGTGTGAGTTCACTCTTGGAGACGAGAGCTTTGGCTAGGATCTCCTCGTAGAGGTGGTGAGGCCTTACGATGTCATCTTGGGTATGGACTAGTTATCTATAGTACATGATCATATAGACTGTATTAGGGGAAAATTGTGGTGTGTTCGCACTGATGGGACCGTTTTCACCTTCACTGGATAAAAGGGAGGCTTTGTAGCGATGGATAGTCTTACTCTGAGATCACTCATCAGATGGATAGACACGCCCACAGAGAATATTATGTGGAGAGTCTGAATTACCCCATAGTGGTGGATCAGTATGAGGATGTTTTCTTTGATGATGTCCCAGGTCTACCTCCTCGTAGAGAGGAGGAATTATACATTGACCAGTACCCCGAGATGACACTGAAATCTACTCCAGCATATCGGATGGATCCTGCTGAGCATCGTGAGATGTGGGTACAGCTGGAGGACTTTCAGGGGAAGGGATTCCTCTGGCCCAATGTTTCTCCCTGGGCAGCCCTGATTCTGTTCGCTAAGAAGGCAGAAGGGAGGCTAAGGCATTGTGTCAACTACCATCTCCTAAACTAGGTGACTGTGAAGAACAAGTACCCACTCCCGAGGATTGATTACCTCTTTGATCAGTAGAAGGGATAATGGTGGTTCTCGAAGTTAGACCTCAGATTTTGTTATCACCAGCTAAGAGTTCGAGATGAGTATGTGCAGAAGATGACCTTTAGAAGTCAATACGACCACTATGAGTTCTTGGTTATGCTTTTCGGCATAACCAATGCTCCAATAGTGTTCATGGGACTCATGAACAAGATCTTCTAGCCATACCATGATCACTTTTTCATAGTCTTCATCGACGACATTCTGATATACTCGATTACTAAGGAGGAGCATGCCTACCATTTGTGGGTTATACTGGACACACTCTGAGAGCACAAGATTTATGGTAAACTCTCGAAGTGCCAGTTTTGGATCCGAGAGGTTCAAATTTTAGGACTTGTCATCTCAGAGGCCGGAGTTACAGTGGATCCAGTGAAGATTGAGGTGGAACTTTCTTTGGAGTCACCTAGGAGTGTAACAGAGGTATGGAGTTTATTGGGTTCTGCTGGGTATTATCCAAGGTTTGTACCAGACATCTCTAAAGTTGCAACACCACTATCATCCCTGAAGAAGCAGGGGAATCCCATTGTGTGGTCGGAGAGATGCCAGCATAGCATTCAAGAGTAGAGGCAGAGGATGATTAGTGCCCTCATATTGAGTCTTCCAGAGGTGGGCGTAGAGTACATAGTCTACTGTGAGGCATCAAGGACCGGACTCGGGTGTGTCCTAATGCGGGAGCGAGAAGTGATCAAATATGGTTCATGACATCTATGATAGTAATAGTAGAACTATGCTACCCGTGACCTAGAGTTAGCTGCAGTGGTTTTTTCCTTGAAGATGTGGTGACACTATTTGATGGGCTAGCATTTTACAGTCTACTCAGACCAATAGAGTCTAAGGTATAACTTATCTTCGAAGGACTTGAACTTGAGACTGCGGAAATGGATTCAGTTCCTCCAAGACTATGAATTCGAGATAGTGTATACTCCTAAGAAGGGGAACGTTGTAGCAGATGCAAATAATAGGAGATGTTGTATACAACTGCTAAGAGAAGAGATACATCAGTTTGATGATTTACATATATAGTTTGCGGACCGAGATGGAGAATCTTTCCTTCTGTCTCATACATTCACTCTTCCACTTCTTCAGTGAGTTAGGGAGGCACAACATGGAGACACTGACTGTGAGACACGACATGCTCATGTATCCACAGGGAAGGCACCTGATGGTTTTTCTGAAGGTGGGGAGCATGTCATCCTCTTCAGAGGACATACTATGGTGCCAGTGTCATTTCAAGAGGAAGTGTTAAAGGAGTTTCACAGATCCCCTCTAGCGGTACATCTAGTAGTGGCAATGATGTAGTAGGACCTTTGATTATAGCACTGGTGGCCAGGTATAAAGAAGGCAGTAGTGGATTTTGTATCATGGTGCCTCACTTTTCATCAATTGAAGGTAGAGCATCAAGTACTAACAGTCTTCGTTCATCCTTTAGAAGTCCCGTAGTGGAAGTGGGATGTGATATCCATGGACTTCGTGACATGACATCCCCGTACATCTAGGGGTCACGACTCGATTTGGATGATCGTCGACCGACTCACCATGTCATCCCACTTTCTACCGATCCGAGAGCGGGGTTCAGTAGGAAGAATGGGATGCCTCTATGTGCAAGAGATTGTTTGGCTACATGGATTACCTTCTTCTATTGTATCTGATCGTGACACATGATTTACATCTTGGTTATGGAAGGGGTTGCATGAGTCTTTCAGAAAGCAACTTCATCTGAGAACCTCCTTCCATCTGTAGACATATGGTAAGATTGAGAGGACCATTCAGACCCTTGAGTACATGCTACTTGCTTGTGTCCTTGACATCGGTCGCAGCTCGGAGGATCACATAATGTTGATGGAGTTTGTATACAACAACAACTATCACTCCACCATAGGGATGGCACCATTTGATTCCTTTTATGGTCGACCTTGTTCATCACCATTATGGTGGACCGACCTAGGGGAGTCAGCACTAGTGGGACCAGTGATGGTAAAAGCTACCATAGAGAATGTGAAGATCATACAGGAGCAGAAAAAGAATACAATGAGTAGAAAATATTCATATGCTGATTGGAGGCATAGAAATCTAGAGTTTGCGGATGGCGACCACATCTTTCTACAGTTATCACCTTGACTAGGTATATGATGATTTGGACAAGGCATAATGTTGTCTCTCTATTTAATCAGTCCATTTTAGGTCCTCAGCAGAGTTGGCGATGTGTCATACCGCTTAGCTCTTCCTCCTCAGTTGCACCGGGTGCATGACGTCTTCCACGTATTCCATCTGAGGAGATATGAGCATGAACCTTCTCACATCATTAACCTTGGAGAGCTGGACATTGATGATGGGGTGACTTTTGTAGAGGTTTCAGTGGATATTGAGGATAGATAAGAGCTGGTCCTTAATGGATGGTCAATACCTCTGCTATGAGTTGGTTGGCAGCACATGAACCTCTAGAAGAGCACATGGGAGCGGGAGGCTTAGATGCATTCTCAATACACCCATTTGGTCCCTTAGTTAGAGTTGTAACATAAGGGGATGTAATGACCAGATGTGGGGATAATGCAAAGACCCATAATTTACGTGATTTTTTACATTAATACATGGGAATTTTATGAGTCCACGAAAATTGACGACACTAGATTTTGAGGAATGGTTGCCCGAAATCAATTTCTGAAGTTTTTTTCAAGTACATTCATTAAACGTTCAAGTGGGGTTTTATAAATTTTTAACCAGTGCTCAGAATTGAAATATAAGGGCACCGTTGAACTCGAAATGCCAGTATTCTCTTAAGAATGCATTCATCTCGACTTCTGTTGTTCGGGAATAGAAGAAATTTTTTGATTTTTTGAGGGAATAATAAAATAAAATAAGCACATGTCTTATTTTATTTTATTTTTTATTACCACCATGATTAAGTTGATGGTGGGGACCACCAAACCTCAAACTCCAATGAGTGGTTATGTTGGTGTGTCCCACCCAAATATTACCTCCTCTCCATGTCTATTGTTGTGGGGACCAGCTGAGATTTAAAAAATTTTGGAACTCCACATTAATATAGAAACTCTCAAACATCCATTAAGTGCAGGGGGAGCCTTTCAACTAACCTAACACATAATGAGCCTTATCCTCCATATTAATTAATTGAACCAACCCATTTCAATTAATTAATTAAACCATATGAATATTATACAAAAATTTAAATAGGATATCATAATATATTAATTTTTGGATGGGAAATTTTCATCTTGGTGGGTATGTGGAGAAGAGAGAGGTTGGGGAGAAAATATCTCTCCAAAAAAGATTGAAGAACACATTTTTTCAACGAAGAATGCCAGAGTGGAATGTCTTCGACTTCCTTCCGGGGAACCTCCATCGACGTAGGACATGTTCATCATCAACGAATGGGTGACCATCTTCTCCATGACTTCATTAATGAAAAACGAAAAAGGTATGGGTATGTTTTGATATGAGAAACATTGATTATTCCTTCCATTATTTTTTCTCTTGACCCGCTTGCTGCCGAACTAATGTGGAAGGACTGGGCAAAAAAAACACGGCCTGATCCCTCCACCGTTCTTGTGAATTTTTGTTGTGTTCTTCACGTTCTTAGTGGGTGTTGAAAAATGGATCATTGCGTGTTCATTGTGTGGTGAAACAATAAAATATTGAAGACCCGACATCACAACAACCTAGAGGATGTGCGACGACAATAGCGAGCGATAGATCGGTCCAGAATGGGAAGGACCATTCGACGACTGTTCTTCATGCGGGTGAATCAAATCGTGCTTTCGCAGACGATCGGAGGCCTAAAAACACAGTAGACGACTACGGGACATTAGGGAGACCTCGTGTATGATGTTTCATGACTTATAGACCATCATAATGAATAATAGACTTCACGGGAGGTGTGCTGGACAAAGGTGCCATTTCAATAAATTTCTAGAATACACGGCGTGTACTTCGGATGAACAGACTGTGTAGTACGGGTGTTCTGTGGCTTGAGTTTCGGACGTCAGAAATGTAACACATAGTGGGTGAACCCGGTCACAGAACGTGTATTCTCTGTGCCAAATTTTAGATGCAGATTCATGAGGCATGGAATGTATTTGGGGAAATACATGGACACAAGCATAATTACACGACCAAGAGGCATGATGTGTACTCTCAATTTAGAATGGTAGAGGCAGCTTCATGCGATTTAGTGTGTATCCCGGGGATACATGGACACGAGGTGGAGTATATAGGCATGTACTCCGCCACACGGCTAGTGGCATGGGCTACCCAATGTACCAGTTACACGGGTTGGAGAACATGGGTTGAGGCCATGTACGAGCACATGGATGGTGTACACGGAGCTGAACAAAGTTGCTTGGACATGGCGTGTAACCATACCACATGCCATGTAATTTAATTTCTACATGATGAGCCTCACGATGCAGGTCATTGTACATAGGCAGTACCCATGGTCTGAAGACACGACGTGTGCCTCATTCCAACACAGCGTGTACTTTTTTAGAAATGGCTTGGTCATCTTGTCCTTTGTATCATAGAACCATTTTGTGATGGTTATCCCCATATGACATGGAAGAACATTGAGATACATATTATTGGGATTTCATGGAAGTTGATGTATCGACACTCGGCTTGAGAGGCGGACCCTCCCGTAATCATGCATGCTTTGTGCGGAACCCTATGGCTGGTTGTGCACGGACGACTATTCTTGGATCATGTGCGTGTTCAACAACACTGGAGACTATACTTGGATGCTATGTTGGATCGATAGTTATGACTTCTATTCATGGATCCAATGTGTGTTCGTCAGAATAAATATTCATGGATCATGTTTGGGTTCGATATTTCTGATTTATATTCCTATATCTTATGTGGGTTAGACAGAATAGAAGATTCAATGGCTAAATCTGATCATCTATATGTCTCTTCACAATTTTTATACTTTTGTGAGTTGAGATTGTAGCATTGTATTTTCCTCATTATTTAGATGGATTACTAGATAACTTAGGTATATGTATGGGTATATTCTTATATGGTGTTATCTGTTGATTTCATACTCTGTGGATTATCTTTGGTGGAATTTTAGAGAGCATGAGGGTCTCATGGTCCCTACTGAGTATTGTTATACTCACCCCCACACAGGCTATGCCTAAACCATATTGTGTGGGATGCAGACGATGGACAACGCTGACCGAGGTGGAGTGTACGAGGACTGGACGATACCCGGAGGTGGAAATCATGACGAGTCAGTACCCGGAGGAGACTGATGGATGTGGGGTGCTGAAGAGTCTATCTGAACCTACCCTTCATGTAGGATCTATGGTGGATGATCCAAGAGCTACATTTCTCCTTTCATCTATTTTTTCCTTTTCAGTTGTACTTATACTTTATAGTAGGTCTGGTATTTGCAGCCCCTTTACCTTTTAGAACTCTCATGTTTTACAGATTTTCATAGTGTTTTGTATTCAGATGTGTACTCAGTTGTGTTTGTTTTCAGTTTTAAAGGAAACACATTCCCAGTTTAGGGATTTACGCCATTGGTGCTAGTCTCCAGCCCTTGGCCTATGGAAGGCGGGCTTGGGGTAGTCACAACATGGGTATTGGGGGACGGGTCGTGATAGATTGTGTAGCTAAATAGCGGGTATAGATCTGTTGGAAGAAATTGGATTTCTAGTATTGGTATCATATATACAATGATATCATACGCCAACTCATCCTCTGACATGGTCACTAATTATCATCAGTAATGAACACACATAGACTACCCCTATAGAATCCCCATCTCATTAGTTACTACTTATATGGCTGACTACTTCATTCTAAATGACCTATATAATATAAAATCACAATCTCTATCTTGGATAATTAAAATTTAAAACTATTTCATTTGGGATAATGTTATATTAGTATTTAGTCATGCATTTTATAATAAATCAAAATAAGAACACCCATTATTTGTTTCCCACAAAGGCAACAAAGGAGTTACTATCCAACTAGGGACATTTCGCACCTCACAATAGAGGTATAACTCTAACATAATCACTATATGATCCATAATATCTTCTATAAGAAAAAAATGGGTGTATAAGTTTACATTACTATGTAGATTTTCCCAATGTACATATATTGGAAAAAGCGTTTGATATTTTCTCAATACATTTAATAGGATAACCACAGTCATTAGTTAAAATGATCATACAAAAATGCATGTATCATGTATACACTATAATAATAACATGAACCATGAGAAACCACTAGAAACTCAAAGAATATATGAAAAAATAAATGTCCACTTTCCAATGGTTTAGGATCCATTGTCTATAAATCCTAAATCCTAAATCTCATAACACATATCAGTCACATGTGGAGAAAATAACAATAAAACATTATATCACAAGTTAAGAACATCTATCCAATACCCATGGTAACATATACTTCTAGTAGAAGAGGTGTTTGTGAAACATTATCAAGAATTATATTAAATGCTTCGACAAATTTATATATCTTTTATAGACCATATCATTAAATAGTGACAAATTGGAAAATGTTCTCATATACCACATTATAACATGTTAAACTTGCTAGATCTATGAATAGAGACTAGGCCCGCCTAACATATGACTTAAGGAACATATCCCTAATCATTGGAGTCTTTTGAATAGAAGAATGAGTATAATGAAGTATCCTATGGGGGATAACCCCATATATTATATTCTTCAATCGTAACTAAGTATTAAAAAAATCAAATACATAAGATTAAACATGATAAAAATAAAGTAAACTTTGGAAGAAATACATATAAATCAGGATTAAAATGAATGAAATTATATAATGAACCAAAAAACTATTCAAAAAATATAACAGCTCACCAACAATTTAGTCGGTCACATTTACGTAGAAAAAAAAAAAATAAATAAAAGACCCTACTATGAACCTACGACATATATTGACTTGGTCTCAAATTTTATTCTTATATTTCCCACACAATTGTTCAAATCATTTTCTCATGACATAATAAATCTTATTAATATAATATACACATAGATGATTCTTGGGTACCCAAGTGTGATGTCCTCCAAAGAAGGGTGTGGTTACAAAACACAATGGGGAACCACCAACAAGACACTATACCAGTCAACATATGTAGTGAAATATGCATGTGACATGTAAGAAATGAATAAATAATCTAATGAGAAATAAATAAAATTACCAAAAATTATTTTTTGACCAAATTCTAGAATGTGTTCAATGATTTCATGTGGTCCATGACTACCGATGTACCAAACCATATCATTTCTAATCATCTCACTGGTGATCCTGATCATCCGTACACACATCGATGAATGATACTGGGGGTAACTAAGTACATCATGTAACTTTTCCAACCAAAATAACAAAACCACCCATCAAGTGGGCTATTCCGATGAGTATCATTGATCTACCAGTATCTTAGCATTACCCCAAGGGTCATTGGGCCAAAGGTATCACATACTTTACATACGAGAGTTTTATAATAAGGTCATAATCCAAAAAGTGTTAGAGAACACAATCCATGATCCCCCTTCTACATTAGAATAACCACTTTTTAGTATATATTAGGGCTATGGAAGATCATAGAAAATGATACCCAATTGAAAGAACCCCATTTGGGATAACAAGTGATGATCCCCACAACATGACTCCAAATTCTGGGAATCCAGAATTGTAGAACAATATACCTCCCTTATGGGGATGTTTTTATCAGAGGAAGTAGCCAAATGACCATCACAACTAAATTATAATCTTCTAATTATCCAAAACCATCACTATTGGTGTTTTTATATACACTAAACGACTCCCTCTATGGCTTTTGTTAATTGTGAACCACCCACATTGTGTTGTTTTTCTATAATATTGTGAAAAATTAATGAGTTTGGTCATATTCAAAAATAAAATTTTATATCTACAACCCCATGGGCCCAAATGATAATCATGGGTTCTTTATGACACATACTACCCTCTCTAACAATAGTCACCTAAACACGGTAAGGGGTTTCTCTCAAACGGGCACCCACATGGGTCCCCTAATGCTCAATATAGTAGAGGAATCCTCACTTGAGTTTTTTATCTTCTTTCTAGTGATATTTTAACTATTAATTCAAGGGGAATACTACAAAATTGGAACCATCATGAATATATCATGTCCTTGATGACTACAAATGGTACCTCAGATTAGAAAAAAATCAAGAGTCTTCATATGAACCATCTCAGTAAACTAGGTCCCAAAGTTTTTGGTCTGCTCTCCAACCCATCACCACTACCATTATTATATCATCATAGTCAAACCATGATCTTATTAAAGGAATTTTAATTAAAAAAATATTTAAAAATATCAAGTAACATGGTCCTTTGGGGCCTCTAATGTTTTTTTTACTTGTTGAGTCTTTCCAATTAAGTTAAAAAAAGATGTTATTTAATTAAAATGAATTAAATAATATTTTAAATATTTGATTCATTTAATTTAAACATTTCAATAAATAAATTTATGAAATTTTATGACACAAGAATAAATAAATGTCGTAAATACCATGAGGTAAATTATGAAAACCGCCTACTATTTTTAGAAGACGCTTTATTTTTCATGAAGGGATAGAGGTACCTGTGAAGGCTCTCCCAATCCTATCCAATCATAACTGAACCCATTCCTACCACCTAGGTTTCTAAATCAACCATATCATCCAATTAAATTAAATATTACATTCATAAATTATATATTATCCCTGAAAAAAGGATATTTCTAATCAACTAACTGGTTATCCAATTATTTATGGTTCTTCAAGAAATGAATTTCCATACACCCCCTACACACTATTTAATATACACCGAATCAAAAATCCATTTCATGAAACCATTTAAATAATCAATTTTATTGAAAAATTTTGTAAAAAATGATATACCTAACCTAATACATACCCTATTGAATCTCAAAGGAACTAGGTGTCGATTGAATATCATTGTGCCTTCATCTTAGGTCTCATATAATCCCCTTGAGAATCAGCTTATTCAACCATGCTAGGGTGCAGAATCCCAAAAAAAAACATTGTTAGATGTGATAAAATATAGTTCTAGAGGAAAATATAGAAATAAATATTGGTGGAGTAGGAGAATACAATATATTAATGATTATAAACACATTGTAAATCTCCTTTAAAAACGTAATAATTGGAAGTAGGAGAAAAGACAAAATTCTACACACTAGAGAGGGATGAATAAGAGGGGGATTTACTATAAATAAATAATTAGAGAAATATATAATTTCATTACATTCAATGATTAACATGGTATTACAATATATGTGGACTTAACTATCCAAGTTGACACTCTTCAAATGGTTGGATCATCATGTTTTTCAAACCAAGTGAAAAAATTATAAACACCATGGTAACATTTCTTTAACTATTTCAATGACCATCCAAAAATATGCACTGAGATCTTCTATAATCCCACCCTTATAGTTTCTTTTTAATAATACGAGGTTTTTTATAAACCATGTAAAAAATTTGGGTATAGAATATGATCTATACAAAAACATCTTGAAAACCCTAAGATTCACGGTGCCACATGTATTATTCTGAATTATTCCATACATAACATGATCCCTCGGATGAAACATTATATAATACAAAACCAATGCAGAAGCTCCTAAGGATCACATGATCAGTCAATCTATCTACAAATAATCCTTCCCTATAAAACCCACATTGATGAATTATAACTATAATAATTCAATTTTTATTATCATATCAAAATTCAACACGTCTATATAATTTAAATTAGAATTATTTCATCAATTTTAAACCAAAATTAACACAAGATAATTTAAAAATTATATATTGTATCATATTGTATATTGAGGTCACTGAAAACCAGAATCGATTTGTGAATTCCTCCAAAAATGAAATAAGATAATCCATTTTTAATCTAAATATGTAGTGTGTATGAGGCCTAAATGAGATTATAAATAAATTATTTATATTTTACTAGTATAATCTAAATTTTAAAATAGACAATGATGGGAAATAAATCCATCATCAACAATCTATGCCCCATTGTATTTAATTAAATTTTATTTATCTCTTACTAATGAAGGAAAATTCTATTGATATTAAAGAGTTTAGTCTAGTTGAATTTAATAAGAAATCCAGAATGGTAATTCGAAAGATATAAGATGTAAAATTTTTAAACATCATGAGTAAAAACATCTATGCTGACCAGTTAGTAACCAAAAAATGGAACACTCAAACCCATATATTCGATTCAATGGAATGGATCATTGAATTATAAAAGGGAACCAATAATGAGAATTTTTTACCTCAAATGCAACATTACAAAATCCTCGGATACAGTAAAATGAAATTTTATATTAACTATGTTTAGAAAATATGAGTTATAAAATTCCTTTATCAAATTGATGATTATAATTCTTTGGTCTACAAGAATCTCTATTATACTTAATCATTCCAAATAGGATTCATTAAATGATATAGAGGGATTGGAAAGATAGTTCCTCAATTTGGTATTCTATTTTCCATGAATGTGTATTATGTTAGTTGGATCCTTATTGATCTCACACACCATTTATTTTATAATAAAATAATGGTTGGGTGAGATTTAAATGAAACTTCATGTATCTTATATGATGATCACATCCTCATATCGGGCTAGAACTCATGACAAACAATGATATCTATAATGATGGTGTTCAATCATTATGACTAAGTGGATGAGAAATCCATCATCTAGAGAAACTATGATAAACCGATCGAGATTCTATCACAAACTAGTATTTTCCCCAACATTTCATACACATTATGGGAATTCCCGATCACCATGGACTAGAGACTACACCGAAGAATCGTATAACAACAAGGTGGAATGATTCCAACCAAACTAAAGATATAATATGGAATATATATTGTTAAAACATACAACTATAGAAGAGTCGAATATATTCCATAATTGAAAGCAATAGCAAAAACCAAAAAACATGAAGCAACTAAATTTACATAGTAAATTACCAAATAAAAAAGAAATAAAATTAGAAACGACTATACCATATGATCGCATGGGAAAACCCCACCACATCACCACTATATATCCATAATCAGCTGACCAAAAACACCTCTACCTAAATAAGTCACCTTTGATTTTCCATCATTGAACGACATACAATGGTCAATGCAACACATTATATGTATAAAGGGGGTGAGATAAAAATCATAGTAGTTCCCCACTACAAATTTCAACCATAATGTTTTACACAAATTACTCATGTAATCCAATTTTAAATAATATTTGGAATGATATATAGTCAAACATTAATTTTAAAACATGGTAATTATTTCCCTTTTTTCAAAAATTCCAATAAAACGAAGGTATAAATATTACTAGAATAATTTCCATTATAATTTATCAAAACAAAGATCATTCATATAAAACCTACAACAATATAAATCCAATAATGGGTAAATTAGGCCAAGGAACACAACTAGTCAATATAGTTGACTACTCATACCAAAACAAATGACATGTACACAACATGTCTTTAGAACACATGGATAACAAGAATATGAACACCCAAAGTGTGAACCACAATAATGATCAGAATATTCTCTAAAACAATACTTATAGGGAGTTGAGAAACTATCCCTGAGAAAACCTCACAACAATAATATGGATGATGACCCTAAGATAAAAATTACACGTATGTTACCACGGATTCTTAGGCTCTGAATTTCATAAATAATTAAAAAACATTGAAATTCCCCCTTTTCAATTTACAAGAATCCATGGAAAACCATATTTTATAATAAATACATTTATAAAAAGAGTTAAATATTTCCAAATTCATTTGATATTAATTTATAAAATAGAAGAAATATTTTTCATCAAATATAGGCAAGTTACTGTACAACCTACTTCAAAACATGGGGTAGTACACACCCATAAATGATCCTCCAACAATAATATCACAATAATTACATCAAATACCTATAACCCATCATTACATATTATATTTGATGAAATTTAATAGAAGGGTTTACAGATAAGGGGAAAGTAAACATACCTAAAAATGAACAACTTCCACATGATAACCAACAAAGGAAAATACCCCGTAGAATAATATCGCACAGTATATCTAGAGAGAAATAAAATAGAATAACACTATAGATCATCATATATTATAATGTAAATAAACAAACCTATAGTTATCATTAAAATAAAGATGTAGAAATTCATAATCACCAAGAGAGATATGATTGAACCACAACGATGATCAACAACTGAATGAATTGATAAAAAACAAATTCAAACACCCATAACAACTAGGGAATCTGTATAAGACAAGGGAATGGATGGTTAAAGAAGAATGAATAAAAAACGTACTAATGTATCACATTAAAATACAAACTCCCATTAGTTATAGGACACATAACCCCTTTACACTTCATGTAATCAATAATGCTAATGTATATTGGAAAACCCATCATATTGTTATTAAAAACTGTTATTTAATATTTACACAGCATGTAACTCCTAATGCCCTGTATTACTTTCACACTATGTACCATGTTAAAAACATCTATCTAGAATCTCTGTACACATTTTGTAAGGCCTTTAAACACTATGTTATATCATAACACATAGAGAAATACCTAGGTTCTTACAAAAAAATTCAAAACCAACTCGGGTGTTCTCTTTACACAGGATGAACCATACAAATATATTAACCCATTTATAAAAAGAATATATTAATTCCAAAAAATATCTCAATTATAGTTCATTTTTTAAATAAATTACTTATATATTTGAGAATGCAAGACACATCCCATTAAACTGAAAAACTAACCAGGAGATGATAAATAACTAAAATTTGATAACAAGATGTTACAAAATCCCCACTATAAGAGTTTTTATCACAATGAAGTCATGTGGAAGAATGAATTTTTCTAAATAGGTACATAAATTTCTCCATGATTAATGACTGTCCCTAAAAACTATGAAATAATTATTCCCATGGTGTTCATATGGTAATAGAACAAAAAAATCCCCAGATTCATATTCCTATTTCAAAACTCACATTGGAAGAGCATAAAGAAAACTAGAATTTTTGAGATTATCTAGCTTTATCTAAAGGTATTTGTAAAAATGGGAAACATACTCAGAAATGTCATGCTTCATACCGGCCAATAGAATATATATATGTATATGATGTCATAATATATCATCATAGTGACTAGATGAAACACCCATGAATAACTATGAATCTAAAACAAAACATTGATTCCCACTAATACTGAGACAACAGACCCATCCCTAAAATTTATTCTACCATATGAAGAAATATATCAGCTCAAACCAGTTTCCCCACCATTTAGGTTTTCTAAAATTCCACTAAAATCATGATACTTTTTATAATCATATGAATATAATCATATAGAGATGAATAAAATTGAACACCATTCAATACCATTCCTGGACCATCCTCTTCAGAATATAGATGTAAATTTGCAAAGGGTCCCATCATATTTAACACTTAATTCAATTTTAAATTAGCTTGTGAGTGTACATTAAATCTAAGAGTGTCTGCAACAATACTCCCCTTCTCTAGGGTGGAAGTGATATTGATGTCAAACATCTAAATGTATTCAAACCACTACCTCTTTCTTAGATTCAATTCCTTCTATGAAAATATATAACATAGAGTCATATGGTTATAAAATACTATTAACATTTCCCCCTAAAAACATTCTTCCAATAGTTAAGCCCATTAATAACAACACCATGCTCTAAATCTTTATTGTAGTAATCGTTCCCATGAGTCATATGATGATCAAAATTTGAAGCCACCACATGATGATCTTGAATGAGAACACAACATGAATCATATAAAACCTCATATTCAATACAATGTTCAAGTAAGTTCCAAATAGGATCATATGTTTGAATTCATTGTATCCCATTTAAAGATGAATTACACATAACATCCCATTTAATTTTTACATCATTATTAATATTATTCAATTGTTACACCAAATTAGAGAATTCATTAAAGAATCATTGATATTATCCAACAAAACTGAGGAAACTCTGAATCTCAAATAAATTACATGTCTATTACCATGAAAATACAACCATATTCTTATTATGATCAAGATATATGTCATTAAAACAAATCACACACCCAATTTAATTCACATCCTAGATACATAAATAACATATTGATGGATTTCCATATAAACATTTACTTTTATGTATTTCCAAACCAAAATCATGTTATCGTCATTCTCTCACTAATATCATGATTATCAAAAAAAAAATTATTTTTGAAAACTACCATAAAATAATCAAGATAATTATGTAATATCAGATTCATCAAATCCATAAAAAATACAACAGAAATATTTAGAATAAACAACATCACACAATATTTGTAATTCCTATAACTGGTTCTGAGATCCGTATTTGGTATACTTTAACCCCATAAACTAAGATAATAATCACTTTAATGATGTTTAATCATTGAAAATCACTTTTCCTCTTTTAATTGATTAAAAAATCATCCACATGAGGCAAAGAAAACATGGTCATAATCCTTAACTAGTAAAACAGCCGATAGAACAAAAATAATAGGAGTTAACCATATGCTTTCTTTGAAAATAGCACTGGGGATTCCCATGTTCAAACATTAGTGAAAATAATAAAAAAATCCTAAATTCAACAAATTTAATACTAAGATATTTTATCACCATTGGTTCACTAAGATATGATTGTATCATAATTTGTTACGTACCTGGCCCAGATTCATTGGAAAACACTACCAGTCTCTCTGGATGAATCATGTAGATATCATCTGTGAAAAAATCATGAAAACCCTAAAAATCTACTTGAACATCAATTATAAAAGATATATCATTTGTATCAATAGAATAAAAAAAATCACGACCACATGGAGTAATTGTCCCTTATGTCTATACATCAGATCCCACTCTCATAAATTTTTTGGTGAGCTCCCATCAGCCGCACGGAATCTGAAAAAATTTATATAAAAATATTCCTATGACCAATGTGAAACAATAAAATCCATCCAAATGATGACATTAAAAAAATCTAGATCATGAATATGAAAATATTAGAATAGCTCGGTATCAGCAATTGATAGTGAACTAGGTCAGGAAAACCCATCATATTTTGTATTCACTAGAGATGTATCTATATCCACAACAAAGGACACGAGTTCAATTATATGTTAAATAATATCAATAAAAACATCCTGATATAAACTAGTAGGAAGATCCAGTATCAAATAATGAAATAATTACTAAGGATAATGTAAATATGGTACATTTTAGTGTCACTGGACTCTCGTATACATCCTCAGGAAACTCATCTACTTCTAGATAGTTTGTTACTACTGATCCTTATGGTAAGATCATTACTTTTCTGATGCATATGACTTCATGGAATCCAAATTTGGAGATAATGATCCTTGAAATCATACTAGAGTAGAAATGACATCATTTAATCCATGAAGATAGCGTTAAAACTAATAGATTTTCCAAATATATGTTGTCTTAGGACAATAACATCTTGTGTCTGCTACCTTTCCATACTAATGGCAAGTCATAGGAACATTTATAGCTATAAATAATTGTGTTGAGACGGTCTACCACTAAGAACCACCTTTTCCACACTTGTAATTATAATTACATGTTCTTATTTTCCTAGGCGCACCACTAATGTTTTAACTTCATGGTAGATAATTGGAATTATATGAATCATTTCCTTCTATATTCATTTCTTCCACTGTAGCACTATGCACAATCTGTAAAAAAGATTAAAGATTTAGAATTAATAAATTCAATCTAATTTAGTTGTCACAAACCTTATAGATATTTTTAAGAGTTCAGTTGGTCACTCTTATCCATCTCTGGTGAAAAAGGAACCATCTCTACAAACTTATTTGTTTATAGGGACACCTCCTTCTCTCCCATACATATAGAGAGTAAATAATCATCAGTGACTCTCTAAAAAACTTTTTTAGTATGAGAGTCTTGAAATCCTTCAATTCTAATACCACATGCTAATCTTCATGTGAAATAGAATCCCCCAACCATTTTTAGGACCCTGAAGTCGAAAACAAACACACTTCACCATGATATTCTCAGGTTTATCCAATATGTATATGATATGACAGGTCTTGTACATCTAGTTATTCTCCTCTTGAGGATCATTTATATACTTAAAGTATAGTGGATTATCATTAAGAAACTCTCATGATCATTCCCTATATTCTCCAACTTTTAGTTATACATCAATAACTATGTTATGATGTTTAGGAACATTCAATTCAATAGCATGTACTGCTAAAACAATTTCCTCAATCATATTCTGGCCTTTCAGAGGATTTTGTTGAGAAGCATTAGTTTCACCCATTAATGGAACTTTCATAACACATATCAGAGGAATTTCACAACCCACATAAGGATAGAAAAAATAATATGATAGAAAAATATAAATTCAAACTAGAAAACCCATAAGAAAAACTGATATTCACATAAAAAATCAAAATAGGAGGCACACATCGCATAGTGACTTATGTCTCATCCTAGAAAGTGTTGTCCAAGAACTAATTTCAATATACCTCCCAAGTACCGAAATTAATATATGTAGTCTACTAGATGTCAAAAGATAAGGAATATGTAGGAAAAACAACCATTGGTACCAAATTATAAGGAATCGTACTAAATACGACCTCAAACACGTAGCCCACTAGACATATAACACACCCGAAGGGTGTTCTGGATCCCTATGGTCTGGTTACTAGATCTTATGTGACAACTAGAGTTAATGATTTCATCCAACCTTATGTAACAACATTGAATACATATAGATAAAATAGAAAAGTAGGGTAGAGATCTATGTTCCACAATTGGAACAGAATGTTGAAACCAAAGAACTAGGAGAACCCACAATCTCTATATACTAGATAAAATATCAAAGGAAGACAAAAAAATAATATTCCTATGTCATATTATTGGAAAACCCCCACCATATAACCAAATGATCCTAGACCTAGCTGACCATAAAACTCACTACCTCACTGTATCACCTTGTCTCTACATGCATCAAAATATATTAAATGTTATATGCACCATTAAAGAGGCACGTTTGTTGGGAGCTAACATTATCAGTATGGTACATCCCATCTATACCTTAAAAAGTCACATCCCAATAACTCAGGTATGGTCATTTGAAAAAAACCTGTCCTAATGACTAGAAAAGATTTTTTAACAAAATGTTGTAAATATTTCCATTTTTCAAAAATTAAAAAACAAATATATGAATGTAAATTTAAATCATAATTTCAATTATCATTGAAAAAAATTTAAATAATTCATATGCAATCCAAAATATTGTAAACACAGTAACAAATAAATCACAAGAGGGAACACAACATGTTGGGATAATAGACTATTCATATCATAAAGAATATACACAAGTCCTTAGAACACAAGACTAAGGAAAATATGAACTCCCCATGAGATAACCCCCCAAAATGTCAAGAAATTGTCTCTTGAAAAAAATTCCTACTAATAATTCAAATACCCTTGAGAAATCCTACCAATGTTAATTTTTAAAATGACCCTAATTTAAACCATCATCCTACATACTGAAATACCCTATTTGATGCGATTCATAAATCATTTCAATGATTAGAAAATGCAGTGTTTATCATAATAAAATGTTTGGAAAAAAAATTCATCAGAAAACAATTTATATAGATAAATAAATAATGCGAATTTATTTATAGATAATTTTAGAAAAATGGGAAATATAGTTCATTAAACATCATCTAGATACCAAATGATCTACCCAAAACAAGGGGCTGTATTTTCACAGATTGGATCCTCTAAAAATAATATACTACCAATGAAAATAAATTCCCTAAAACTAGTATACAAATAATAGCATTAATTTAATTTCAAAAAACAGTTGGTGGGTTAAAGAAAACCACAGATGCCTAAAAATGAAAAGTCCCCACACCACAACCAATAGTAGAAATTTCCCCTAAAATAAGATCACATAATGGGTATAGAGTGATACAAACATAAATATAAATACAGATCAATGGATCTGATAACACAGCACAATAGAGATACAAATATAAATGAAATAAAAAATAATGAAGGATTACTAACATGTAGAGATGTGATCTAACCACTATGATAATCCAATTCCAAATGAGTTAATAAAAATTAATAGAGACTCTCAAAATCCCTAGTTAAGTCTTCTAGGTCAAGTGTAAGGAGGGATGCAGATTAATGGATAAAAATAAACCAAAGAAGCACCCATAAAGACAGCCTCCAAACAATTAAATTACATGTAAACCCTTTATATTTTTTGTAATCCAAAATTCATAAGTATGATTAAAAACCTATCTCCTTTAAAAAATTGTGTCAAATATTTAAATGTGTTGTATATTTTAGATTATGTGTGTTTCGGTCACATTGTGTACCATGTTCAGAACTGGTTATGGTGACCTGTAACACATCACACAAACCATTTACATGGTATGTAATCATCTATCACATAATAGAAAACCCTATTTATTGTATAAAAACTGAACAATCACTCGAGTGATCTCCATAATGGGGAATAACCCCATGTAGCCATTAACAATGTTATACCCGGACATTATCAATTATAATAGAAAAATATACCTAAAATTTATGTTATACTTCATGAAAATTATATCCATCATTGGGAGCCAAAAGACACACCTCATTAAAGTGGAATACCATCATGGAAAAGGGAAATAACTAATATATGGAAATGGGATGATACCAGTAAGTCTTTGATTATCCTTAGTGAATGAAATATTATTTATATAAGAAGTAGAATATCCAAGACACTTAGAGTAAAGAGGGGTCAATAAATTATAACTATTTTTGTGTTCAAAATATTTGACAGAAGACCTATAGTATCCACCACAAAAATTTAAAATTTAAATTAATTTCACATATAGTTAAATGGAATAAAAAAACCTATCAGAAGAAAGAATGATATGTATTTTTAACTCTAACACTGCCTTATTGTTTGTCAATGATCACTATTTATACAACTACAATAGTAATTTTTAATAATAATCTACTATAAATATTCTAATTTTTTATATTTATAGGTTAATTTCATTATGGAATGATTGTTACAATTTCATTAAAAGAGTGTACTAAAATCGTTGACATGGGTGGGTTAGGCATCCAAGATCTCTATAAATTTAATCATTATCACCTCAAATGTGTCACATAGAATGATCATAGACCCCATGATGAAGCACTGGATTTTATTTGAGGTACATTCTTACTAAAAAAAATAAGTATTCTGAATTTTTTTTATTTTCACTTTGTAATTTTTTCAATTTTTTTTAGATAAGGTGATGAAATGTTATTAATTGCGGGTATCTAATCATTTTGATCTCAATTTCTTGAATAAAAACTAGTGATTTGGACTAATTAAATACATGTGTGATGTTTCACGTTTTTTTACTCTCTATAAACATCATAAATGCAGCAGAGCACACATGGTGTCCCCAAATTCCCAACAGTAGAAAAAAAATTAACAATCCAGTCCATATCAATGTTCTTAATGGAACACAAGTCTCGAATTGTAATTCTAATGGATGCTTACATTATAGATACATCTATAGAACCATGTTTTTCTGTATCACAATCATTCCTAGGTGGATTCAAAAATTCCAGATGAAAATTCTTCCTCCATTAAGGGTTGTCCTTTTGGCAAGGTTATGGTGAGGAAAATCTATACCGGTAATTGGATTCAATCAACCAGAGTCCCACTTTGCTCGGACTGTGCATTCTTTTTTTGAATAAATGAAAACATCCAACATTATTTTATAAAATAAAAATTTTCATCCAAAACATTAGACCACTAATTTGATATTTTTAGAGTAAAATTCTATAGGAGGAGATGAATTTATTATCCTAATTTCCATAACTACTTCCCCTATTAATGGTCATGTTTTAAACCTATTTGTTTCTAAATTAGTTCTCAAGATCCCTCATATTCGCAAGAAAATAAATGGGAATGGTTTTTATAAATCTTGAGTTTATTTTCAAGAATTCATTTCCATTATTTTAAAATATATTATATATGATTCAAAATTATTTAATGTCTTGATCAATAATGACATACATGATCCTCTTATATTTAGAACATTTTGTGTTAAAGGGGGGATAAAAGTATAGTGGTGAAGCCCATATGATGGATTCCACTGATAAATTTATCTGTTAAGGTGAACACAAAACATACTACCTTATGTAAACTCGGTCATTAATATTTTCAAACTATGTTACATAGACACCTTGGGTTTTTCAATGGATGTTTATATCATTTTAACAATGACATACTTTCTATCAATTTATATCTTTGGAAAATGATTCATGATATAAAACATTACTCATTCTTTGGATTGGAGTATATCAAGGAGGAATTTTAATGTACTCTTTTGATTTAATCCAGCAATATTATATCAATTAACATCCCCTAGAAACATATACAATATATTATTCAAAGTTCAGAAATTTTTTTATCCTACTAATACATGAGATCCATGTGTACATACAAGCTAATCAGATGGAAAATTCCCTTTCTAAGAAAGTGGTTATAGATTTTAGTTCCATGTGGTCCTTTAAGATACCCAGTTATTTCTCATAATTTTAGTAATATGATGCTAATTCTGATATTCATATACTCCAAACCTCTCATGTAAAATTTTTTCTTTTTACCTTTTTCGTAAAATTTTTCTAGGAAATGGTTCACCCAACTCCTAAATATGTTGGGAAAATTTTATAAATTTTTGTAATTGGTAATTATTATTATTTTATACATATAATATTAATAATAATATATATATATTTATATAATTAATTATTTTTTTTATTTTGACCTCTATCAGTGATAAAATTATCAATATTTAATGTACAATTAATCCAACTAAATTTAAGGATGACTAAACCAATCCCTTTTAAGAACAAAAATATAGTATTTAAATTAGTACATAATTACCCATTACTTTTTAGGTTTTGATAAAATTAAATTGTATCATAATTTTTTAAAATGTGTTGATAAATAAATTTTCCTTTTATTAATGAACACTAACAAAAATGCCACTTGACCATGACATTCATTATCTCATGGAACCTGAACCTAGTTACTTTTAAAAAATATAATTTAAGATGAATCAAATACCAAAATAAAAAATATAAAATTTTAATCATACACACATACTTATATATATATATATATCGTCAATAAATTTGATGTGTTTTGTAAATAATATTTTGGATTATTCATCATGAATTCATTCATTGATAACAAGTTAATATATATAAAGAACACCATAATACATATAATGCTACATTCTGTATATATATATATATATCAATATATCTGTTAATATATTTATCTATATATAAAAATGAAAAAACAAACACACACACACAAATTAATATAGACACAAACAAACACAGTGGTTTATGTTGTTTTTTTTATTAAATTTTTTATTTGTAACGTTTATTATCAGTATGATAATTTATTTTTTAATAATGTAGATCTTACTTGAAAATTATTTAAATAATACGAAATTATTATAAAAATTTCGTTAATGTTTGAATCTTTTCTATTATAGACATATTTTTGTAGGAAATAATTTCATTATAGTGGATCATTTTTTGAATTGAAATTTTGTTTTTAGATTACAAAATAATGTTCCTATTAAATTATTTTATCAATTATTATTTGTATGACGTTTTAATTAACCCACAAAATAATTCTTTTAAAAAATATATTCGTTTGTCTTTAAAAATTTCAGGAAGAAAATAACTAATATAAGGGGAGTGATTTATATAGTAAAATATATTTCAAATTACTATATTTTAAATGTCATTTTATATGTAACAAAATAAAAAACATTGTATCTATATGGATAGTAATTTTAAACTATGTATATCATGGATTATTTTTATGTATATAATTCATCTAAAAGTTGATGATATATTTAATTATTTATCCAAATTTATATATACACACTTTTATATTTACAAAGTAATGATTAATATTTTTAACATATATATATATATATCATATAAATTTATAATTATATATAGTAATATATATATATATAATATATATATGAGATTAAAAGGAACTAAAAAACAAACTGACAAATTGAGGAACCCTAGAGAGCCACGATTCATCCATCCCTATAATGAAAAGAAAAACACAAACGAGAACTATGTTATTACAATATATGGCCCAAAGACATAGATGAAACCCTTATTCAGGACTCGTAGGTCTAGAGGAATAATATCTTAAAAGGTGATGACATAATTAACTATAGGCATAAGTCCTTAAACCTTAATGGCCAAAAATCATTGTGTCATGAATTCCATTCATTTCTTATATGAATGAATCATTTTATAACATATGTTTAGTTAGGTTATAGTACAACTATAGTACCTATAACTGCTAAAATTTCTACAATAATACCTACTAACACTATAATTCCTGATGAAGAACCCATCACCACCATATATTCTAATTCAATATACCTCTCATCTCTACTATGTCACCACTGCTATAGTACATTTAAAATCCATGTGAAAATCCCCCAAACATGGGGGTTGTCATGGGTTGAACCCCTATCTTGTTCAATGCCAAGAAAGGGGTGTTACCACTCCGACACCACCTTACTGAACACACACACACACACACATATATCTGTGTGTGTGTTTTATAATGAGAAAGTCTAATACATATTATTTTTATTACATTATATTTGTTTGTATAATAATATACAATTATACATTTCAAATATATACTTTATATAATTTACACACTTAAAAACTGATATATTATATGAATAACATATATTTATTTATTAATTAATTAAATATGAATATTGTTTAACATTATTTGATTAACATGAATGGAAATTTGATTGCTTTAAATTATATAAATGAATACGATAATGATGGGGTTAGATAATTTATCAAGGTTTCAACAGAGCATGGTAATGTGCCTTCTCAAATTATTCTTTCATATTTGATGTTATTGTGCATCAAACAAATTTCTCTACATGACTGGGAAGATCATATGATATTTCATAAAATATAATGATGATAAAAATATTTATCTAAACACATGGAATAACTGAATATATCTAGTGGAATAGATAATAATTGAGTCTATAGATCATCTTATATGATTACATTCGTAAACAATAATGGGTATATAATTGAGGAAATGGAAACGATGGTAGAAGATGAACATCAAGTTTATTCAAAGATGTTTTTGAAAAAAATGATCAGTGTAAAGATACCAACATATACTAATTATACAATATATTAAATTATATTATCCATACATAAACTACATAACATGAAACATTGAAATAGATGTAGTGAAAAAAATATTTAGAGAAGAATTTTATCTATTGAATGATATGTTACAAGATGATAATGATATTACATGTCTAACATATAACATTAAATTAATTTTATGTTTAGTATATATCACCTATAAATGAATAAATTCATATCCAAATGACTATATCTTATTTTTTAAGTATCATATATCTATTAGAAAATTACCTATGTGTGATGTGACATTATGAAACAAATATGAATCAATGCATTCAAAAAATATATGATACTTTATTATCATTCTAAAGTTTATACATATTTAGGTAAATGAGGAAACTATAATTCAATTCACACATCAAACCGATACAAGAATTCATGATGGTAAATATCATCATTGGATTGAATCTCCACATTGGAAAAAAATTGATCATGTTTATAGAAAATTTTTAAATGATCTTGGAAACCCAGAACATATTATATATTTTATGGACTTAATCCTTTTATAGTAAAAAAATAACTAATAGAGATTTAATAGATTATTTGGTAAATTATAGCATTCCACTATGGTTATGCATGGAGCTAAAATACATCATATTCTTTCTAGATATTTCTGGATAAAAATACCTTGAAATGATATTTATATTTATTCTTATACAATTATTGAAGATAAAAAATTAATATTAAATAAAATTTTTATACTGTATGCTTATTATATATATAAAGTGTTCACATTTTGGTTTGTAATGTTTGTGTCAATACCTAAATTTCCTTCCTATAATAATTTTCCAAAAAAAATTAATGGAATGACATGATGACCAAATTTTTAAGAATGTAAACACTCAATATTATAGAAATATTAAATGAGGATAATTATTTGATGAAAAAATTATAAAGAAGAACTCAAATTTCATGTTGTGGTGGTTAGGGCTTACAAAAACTACTAACTTGTTATTGAAAATATAGTACCATCAGGATAAATTTGAAGACTACACTTTATATGTAAATATGTGTTATTAAATAAAAAATTATTTCTAATTATTGATATAATCCCTACATTATAATTTTAATTTTATATATTTATTCCAATTTTTTATTTTATAATTTTATAGCTTTATGAGAATTTTTTATTCTTTTTGAGATTTTTTTGTCCACATAATCAATGTTGAAAAAGAATTTATATATGGAGGTTTTTAGTTGAGAATTCATGTTTTCAATTTAAAAATGATATGTAATTTAGTTCAAAAAATATACAAAAAATAAATATATGATATAATTTCGTTGATTTTTTATAAAGCATTATGAAATTATTTATGATTCCTTTGTGGAATCTAATAATTATATTTTTATCAATATGACATGTTGTGTAGAAGGTATGAATAAAAGATCATTTTTTAAAACTAATGTGAAATTTTTGTTCAAAATGATTCTTATAAAATATAAAATGACTAAAGGAACTCAAATTTTTAAAATCTATTATAAAAATGATATCTGTTTCATTTATGACATATAATAATTAACTATATAATAATTTTACATTTAGTGTGTTTTGATTGACTGAAAGTGTTTTGTTTTAATATGAAATAATTTATTTTAGTTCAAAATTTATATATCGTAACAGAAATTGATAAAAAAAAATAAGATTTTCATGAGTCATTAGGAAAAAATTGTATGATTTATTTGGGATTTGAATCAATTCACTATATGAAAAAACAATTTGTTGTGTAGATGATGTGACTAAAAGTTTTTGTATTAAATTTAAATGTCACATTTTAGTTCAAAATATGCTTTACACATTAAAAACATACCAATGAACATGAATTTTCATGATTCATTTTAAAAATGATTCATGAATGTTTTATTGACTAGTACGAATTATATTCAAATTAATCATAAATGTGGGATAACCTGTATGACTGGAAGTGATTATATTAAAATTAAAAGGAAAATTTTAGTTCAGTAGTTTCATCATATACCCATAAATTTTCAAACATATTCAGACATTTTTTATGCATTTGGAATGTGATAAAATATTCATTTTTTAACTTATTGCAATGTATCGAATGTTAATATTATACCTATTACGGTTGTTAAAACATTGTGTATGTGTTTTCAATATAAAATTGATAGTTTAGTTCAAAATGTGATCACATAGTCAAAATTTATGAACCTCACTTCTATTATAATAATATATCAGTATATAGATTCTATAATATGTGGTAATTAATCACACATTAATCAAATATGTAGTATTATTGGTATGAGTGAATGTTATTTATTTTAATTGAAAAATGATAATTATTTTTACTTAATGATATGTTTGAAATAAATAAAATTTATAAAATGGATTAATTTTATCATGATATTTTGGGAAAGTTATATATGATTCAATTTGAAGTAATTACTGTGTGTTAATATGAAATGAAATGTTATTGGGATGACTAAAAGTACAATTTTCATTTTAAATGGGATAATTTATTTTAAGAAATGCATCCAACTAAAAAAATTGATCAAAACACCATAATAGTTTCATAGTAATATTGTAAAATGATTAGTGATTCACTTTTTATATATATTTGAATTATCCTCACAATAATCAAGAACATGGTGGGATAATTACAAACGAGACTCTAGGTTATCAATTTAAAAAGACATATTTACGTTCAAAAACAAAGGCATATATTCATAACAAATCAAACATTCTCATAATTTAATTATTATTAATTAAAATGATTAATTATTCAATTTCATATTATAGTAATTATTCATAAAAAATATAACATAATATATGATTTAATTCACTAAATGTGTGTGTTATAATTCTAAAAGTGGCTTCTTAGTATTAAACGTGAGTCACTTAGGAAAACCAAAGAAAAACTCACCATATTAACATCATACATTATTAAAATGATCAATGATTTGTTTTTGACTTATAAGAATTAACCAAATGTTATAATAATATGTAGTCTAACTGGAATGATTGGAATTGAATATTTTAAATTTAAAGTGACCATTTATTTAGAAAAATGAATCACATAGCAAAAAACAATCAAAATCACTCATATTATAATGATATCTTAAAAAATTTAACCATCATTCATTTTACATATTAAAAAAACTACACATGTTACATGTTGTGTGTCATGTATGAATGAAGTGGATTTATTAGTCTTCATATTGATATTTTATTTCCAACTATTCACCACTTTGTCCAAACTGATCAAACATGCATGGATTTTCAGGATACATTACAATAATGACCAACTCCAGATTATATGCTAATATAAATTATCCTTATGTCAATCTGACATGTATTGTGTTTAGGATTCGTAAAAGTAAAATTTTATAATTTTTAAGTGAATATTAGTTGAAAACATGCCTCACATTATCAAATTTATTCAAATGGACACATATTTTAACGAAACATTAATAAAAGTGACAGTTGTTTAATATTGACTTTTAATAATTAACAACATATAAAATAAGAATGAATTGTGTATTGTATGAACTATAATTAATATTTTCATTATACATGTATAATTCTAGGATGAAACATGAATCATATAGTAAAAATCATGAAAATAAATAGGGATTATAATGATTCCTTTGAAATATTATCCACTATTAATTTTTAGCATATATAAATTAACCTCTTATCAATCGATGATGTTACACGGTGGATATGACTGAATATATCTTTTTTCTTTTGAAAAATAAAAATTACATAAAAATACATTATATAACCAAAAATTATCAATCAGGTTCATATTTTCATGATAATTTGTGAAAATGATTAATTATTCATTTAGGAAATATAGAAATTATTATCAAGTTAATAACAAATTTTGTGTTTGTTGTATGATTTAATGTGAATAATTCCAATATAAACATGAAATTTTAGTGTAAATAAGATTTCACATTTTCATGAACAAGGAAAAATTCTCAGATTAATATGATATTTTAAAAAAATTTCTATAATTTACATTTGACATATATGAATTAACATCACATTAATTCATCATTTGGCGTGATCAATCTAATTGATAGTATATTTTATCAAATGAAATATAATTTCTAATTACAAAAATTACTCACATAGGAAAAATCATGTAAACATTCATGTTTTACCAAGATACATTATTAAAATTGTCATTTATTAACTTTTTTACTTTTAAAAATTAATCTCACATCGATTCGATGCGCAGTGTGACCGATTTGACTAAAAGAGTATGTTTGGAATAAAATTGTGCTATTCTATTTCAGAACGTGCATCTAATAATCAAAACTAATAAAATGCACAAAGAGAATCATAATTCCATAGAAAAATGGTTCATATTCAATTTTTTATATGTAAAAATAAAAAAAAATATTATGTTGGAAAATATTTAAATATTATATGACATTATAATTATAATTTGTTTTTTTAATTATGTATAATTACTAAAATAATGATTTTATTCAATAGGCACAAATTTTTTTTTACAAAGAGATGATTTGATCATTAGAGTAGTGATCAAATGCTACAAAAAGTTTATTATTGTTTTTAATTGTTTTTGTAGGTGAATTGAATATTAATATAATTGTATTGTACTTAAAATCTTCATTGTAAATATATTTGCATTGAAATAGTGTACTATTAATATATAATATTGAAATATTGAAATATTGAAATATTTTTATATGATTTTTTTTTCATGATTTTCATCTACTGTTGTAGTGTGCTATTTATACTGCAACACACTACATCATATAAGAGTGTTTTTATCACTGATTGATGTTACACTAAGAGTTTATTCTTTTATCATTTCTAAACATAGTGTTATTAAAATCTCATATTATTTACTTTAAAATTAGTGCTAACAAAATGTATCTTTTATCCGTATTGTATTGAACTGATAACAAAAATTATCACATTTTCAGACATTAAAAACACTGATAAATGCTATTTCCATGCTAATAATGTTTCTTCCTGTAACAATGATGATTGAAAACTATTTTCTGATATTCTAATCCATTTTACATTTTATCAATTAAAGTGAACTTATTATTTTATTTATTATTAAAATATGATATATATAAAAATTATCCAAACACAATAAAAAAATTATATATAATTAAATTATTTCTTTTCTTACCCTGTATCACACTATTTATAAATGAAATATATTTAATTTTATATAAAATATATATTATAAATAACAAAATAAAAAATATTTAAACGTTATATTAATCACACACACCCAAATATATATATATACACAGGTATATAAAATTTAAAATGATATTTATGAAATAATGTGTGAGTACACACTTCATCACTCATTCATAATTAAGCATATATAATTAGACAAATAACGATATATATTTGACATATATTTAAAAATAAAATTAATACATAGTAATATATATATTAGTAAAACAAATATAGTAAGTCTATTTTTGGTATACTACTATCAAAAAATATTTTTACAAGGATTTTACAGTAAACTGAAAATATTGATTAACATAAATCATCAATATTTTTTCGTCACACTTTTATTGACAAATTGGTGTTGTCAATTTGTTATCCTCAGATTATGATTTGGGATCCATTTTTCATTCTAAACTAAATTAATAATAATAATATAATATATTACAAAATAATAATATTTGGTTATATTTTATGTGAAGTGAAATAAATTTTTTTATTAAATTATTTTGAAGTCATTATTTTGTTCATATAAATATTTTATATTTTTTATGTATTATCTTTAATATTGATATAAGGTTTTTTCTATTTATTTTGAACAATAGTAATTAATTATCATTTCTATATCTTAATCATTTATTATTTTATAGATTCATACAAGGATAAATGTTAGATTGATATACCAGATATATTATCCAAAAAATATTTTAAGGGGATTAAACATTTTATTGATTTTATCTATAGATATCA
Source organism: Viscum album (assembly GCA_963277665.1). Classification (NCBI taxonomy): domain Eukaryota; kingdom Viridiplantae; phylum Streptophyta; class Magnoliopsida; order Santalales; family Viscaceae; genus Viscum; species Viscum album. The sequence continues at coordinate 1,752,724,363 of OY728128.1, forward strand.
AAGACAGTTTTAAATATTTTCATTTAGAAATTTTTTAAATTGATATCTTAAAAAATTTGATATCATAAGGGATAATTTTATTCTTAATGAGGTATTTATTAAATAAAAATTAAAATTACACAGAACTGGGGGAGGAATATGTATTCTTTCTGAATTAAAAAATTAATAAAATTAATGTTAATTGAATAAAAGTAAATAAAATTAATTTAATGTTGAATAAATAGATATATCATTTTCTTTTGGAGTGTGTAACATCAAAAAAATTTATATTGGAGTGAGTAATAAAAGTTCTGATGTAGATGGAGAATATGTAATGTTCTGGGGTATTATTGACAGTGGACCTTGTGAATATAATACTGGATACACCAGATTTAATAAATTATCATTTATAAATGTAACATTTCCCTTAGAGACATTGAATTAGTGGATGAACACCTTTTTTGAATTTTTTTTTTTTGTTTTTTTAGAAGGCACAATCTATTTTTCATTATATAATAGATTCATACTACAATATTCCATGTTTCACTCACAAAATAGGGTTCACATATGAAATAATTTTTGTTTATCTATATAATTATAAAATTTTTAAGACATTTATTATGAAAATATCTACTTGTAAAATCTATAATTAATCTTAGTTAAATGATATGATAGTAAATCTATGTCTCACAACCTACCAAATATGTTGAAGAACCATGGGAAGAATATCATCATGTAAAAATACAATACATTCCCTTAAAAATGATATTTAAGAGATTCATTATTTATTCTAAAATAATTAAACTGATTACACTGAATAAAGAAGAAAATAGAAAACTAACAAATTTACTTAAACACCATATACATTGTGATGGAATGATTTTGAAAAAAGATAGTTATAATTTTCCCAGTATAGTGATAATGTATTAATGTGTTTGGAAAAATATAGTCTTATCCTATTTAGATATATTGATTTTGGAAACAATTTTTGATGTCCAATTGAATTATATAATCAAAAGAACACCCATAATTATGTATAAAGACATAATTTTGATAACTTGGAATCATTTTGATTGACCAAGAGGATCCTGATACGAAAATGATATTTTTCTACAACCATTGATTAATGAGATACATGAATTTTTGGAGAAAAGTGTGATATACTATAACATGATAGGTCATTAATGTTTTATATATTCAGATTATTTTGATAAGAAAAATTAATGATTTCCATGTGTGTGGGAATTTATCCTATAGGATAAAAATAATAATTAACATTCCATTATTGTTATTAATTTAAAAAATCAATATCTCTTGAGAACTATAAAAAGTGGAATTACATGGGTCAACAAAAACTTCTTCCTCTAATAGAACTATTAGTCAAGGATTGGTTATTTTTTTATGGGTATGGCGAATAAGACTCAATCCAAAAAATAATTAAATGAATTTATATTTCAAAAAAACGTTTACCAAAAAACATTAACACTCTATATGTTTTAAATTTCATGCCTCATATATTGCCTTCTATTTTAGTTTAAAATAGAAAATGGTTTCATAATTTGAATATGATAAGAGTTTTTTTTTTAAATTACTATACAAGAATGATAATAGTTCAGGTAAAAATAGATTTGATTCCAAATGAGAAAAACATATATAATAATATATTATAGACTACTTTTTACATGAAGAGTAAATAAAAATATTGTTTCTTTACATGATTTAAGTTTCAATAAATGTGATACAGAGTAAAAATTATATTTATACCATCAAGAGAGTAATAATTCATAAAATTCTATGATATAGTAATTAATGAGTATGAAAGTTTAATATTAAATTCAATACATTTTAAATATGCCGTAGATGAAAAATTATCATTTTTCTTTCACTTCTAAGAGAGTGAATATGTCAAGTATGACATTATAGTGTAGGAAATTACAGACTATCATATATCAATTCAATAGTTAATTATAACTAAAATTATATATTTTTTTCTTAACAAAATTATTATGTCATTAGTTTATGTTTATATTTTTTTATAGCTTTAGTCTTAAAATAGTTGTGTATGTGATTTGACTATTCTATGAGATAAGATTTTTATCAAACCATATCATTTTCAAACAAACATTGTTCTTTTTTAAGATTTTATTCTAGTTGACTATACATTTTACTATTGAAGTCATTGATGGTGGTCCTATTTAATTTATACATATCTATTTAAATGAGTATTACTAGGATAAATTTAAATGACCTATTCAAAACATAGATTTTATAAATGTAAATAAACATTAAGGTTATTTCTATATTGGAGGGAACTTGTTTTTAAGATCTATATGTTAGTGATTTTTATATTAAATATTTTAACTTATTGGATTAATGATCGATGAATTAGATAACGGAAGATTTATGATATGGTAAAATTTGAGTGGGTTCGATATCATTGGTATATATTAAGAGGATCCATCCATTATATAATTGATAAAAAAAGTCATCTGGTTGAAGTACGATGTTTTTTTTTCATTTTTAATTTATTCCATAAATTTATTTATTGGCCTTTTTAGGACACATATTGTTGAGTTAATATGAGAATTTCCATATGAAACTAATGATAACATAAAAAAGGTCATTTTAACTGTTCTCATGATTTGTTGACGAATTGTGTATATATAATGGATTTAAATTTATTTATCCAAATGAAACAAATGTTCATTTTATTTTGATATCCTACCATTAAATTAAGTGAAATTATAACATTTTTTTGATTTAGGGAATCATAGTGTGAAGAAAACGAATTGACTTGGTGATGGTCCTTTATTAGGACTTGTTTTCACAACTCATTGGAATCATAATGTATTTTGATTTCTTATTATTGAATTTGATGCGAATCAGGTAATGAGAAATAATGATATCAATTAGTTTATAATTATCACATATTATTAAAATTTTCAATTGAAGGACTTAGTTGAATTCATCAATCGTCATGACTTAAAATTTATGTTTTTAATGTGTGATTGGGTTATTCCATTTTGGGAAAAAAATTGAACATTTTAAATTCATATAGATAATTTTTAACAAAATGACACATAATGATGATTATGTAATAAAAAATCCATTATATTAGTATTGTAAGAATAAAAATATGACATTGTTACTAATCATAGAAAATAGAATATTATGCTAAATATTCCTAGAAGGAGATTTTTTTTGTTTGAAAAATATGATCTTTATATTGCTATCATTTATAAGAAAACTCTTGACCATATGACAACAAGTTTATGAAAAATTGTATTGAATGTGTTTGGGAGAAAAATGATGGTGTAATGGTATATTATTATAATAAATTAATTGTTCTTGGTAATTATTTATCAAATATATTTACAATTATTTATCATTAATTGAAATATTTATAAAATATTTTAAAAATTAATCATGAATTAAATTTATTTTTCATTTATAAATTAAAAAATTTCATAGGGAGCTTCACCAAATTGAGATAGTATGTAATATTATGGTTTTATATTAATTTAATCTATTTGAACATATTTATATTCTATTATTAGAATAAAATTTCAATATAAAAAACCAATGAATTTTTATTATAGGATTTGATGTGGTTTTTAGTAGACAAAGAGTCCATGTTTGAGAGATTTTTGATTATAACTCTAGATACAATCCAATGGAACATTTTTATAAAATACATATAGTTACATTGTGGGTACATGCATTGATTTTTTTTCTATTGAGGTATATGATATTATTCTAAAACATTTTCCCCCCAAATAATTCAAATGTTTTCTTTTTTAACTTTGGATATTATTGATATATTATAGAGTGATATTTAGGTAGGATCAAATTTTAAGTATTCATTATACTATATAAATTTATTTCAGTGACTAAATTTTTTTAGTATGATAAATTGATATAGTATCCATTTTAATTTTAAATGATGTGTAACATAAATTTTGAAAATTAGGAAAAAATTATATGATTATGGTAATGATATATCACTAGACACCATATAAGGGAGTTTTAAAAATCATAATATGATTTAAACTAGGTCTACCTCCAACCTATTTGAATAATTTGGTTTTTTATTAGTTGGGTGAGGTAAACAAGTTTAGATTTATTTTCATGAATATATGAATGATTTAAATATTTTACTCGATTGATAAATAAGTAGTTTTAAGGAATATTGAATTAGGGTATGTTTCATGTGATCAATCACAACAGGGGTCTCCATATGTGAATGTGACTCATCCCGTGGAAGAACATTGTCATGATGTATATTTATAAATTATTTAATAAAAATATCATATAATATTATTATATAATATGAATATAAATACATAATTTTAATAATTTATATACAATTACCCCAGTAAGGTGATCCAACGACATAGATGTCTGAGTGGATAAATACTTGTGGTAAAATTGATCATAATATTATTAGAGTTTTACTAAGAATATTATTTATTAGATGAATATATATTTAAATATTAATTAATAATCATATTATTTCATCAGTTTTTATTTGTATTTGTAAGGAATAGTTTGATGCTAAGCGGGGGAAACTTCCAGATGAGCAATGAAATTTTATTGTTTACAATGATGATACATAATGATATTTCATAGCGTATGATGTTCATGGATATTAATTTATCCATGCCATAGGTTTTCCACATCACGTAGTTGTGATAGTTTTGTTAGTTTGGGTATGAAAAGATATAGGAACAAAAAAACAAGCTATGCAAATTTTCATGATATGGAATATATAGTGTGATATAGATGATCTGTTTATCTTGAAAAAAATATATTATAAATAGAGTTATGAATTTCTTCTAATAGATTTTTAGGAGGTGAAAACACAACATTATAGAAAGGGTTAGACACCAATTAGTGATACACATGCTCAAATATCAAAGTTAAAAAAATATATAAATTTTATTGAAATTGATTTTAATTATTATTCTAATAATATATAATATTTAATATTTTAAAATCTAGATGAAGCTTGGGGAAATAAGCAAGAGTATTTAGGTGATCAAGTGCATTACACACTAAATATACATGGTTTTTTAGGTTATTATTTTTTATTTGATGATTTATTATATAGAAGTAAATAACTATTATTTTTAAATTTATTAAATTAATTTTATTTTAAAAACATGTTCCACTTCTTTTAAGGAATTTAATTTTTTTAAAATCATTAAACATTTCAAAACTAGGAAAATGATCATGAATTATCAATAAATCAAATGAAAATTTTCATTGATAAATTTCATATATTGTAAAAATTAATAAAATATAAATATTATGTGTGGTGTGGTCGAAATAACTAAAAAATATTTTTATATTATAATGTGATTAAAAATAGGAGATGGGACAAAACACAAGTATATAAATTTTGATTTTCATCAAAACACATAATAATTTTAATTAAATATTTATTTAAATATAGGATTAATAATAAAATAAACAAAATACATGAATGATTGGAATGAAAGAATGACTAATAATATATTTAAAAATGTTTAGAAAATAGGAAAATAGCCCATATTAAGTAGGAAACCTAGAAATGTAATATGATATTATCAACATGATAAGTTATTAATTAATTTATTATAATAAAAAATAAAATATTAATCCATCATGTGATATGGTGAAAATAAAAAAATGATTTTTCATTCTGACAAGTGATTCGAAACCAATGAAACGGTCCAAAAATATGAAGTGAAATATTATTATAGTTAAAGAATATTATAAAAGTAATTGATTTATTTATGATAGAGATATATATATATATATATATATATATGAAGAAACAACAGGTGATTCTTAATTGTGGTGTGGTTTAAATGGAATAAAAATTACTTTGGTTAACCTGTGTTTTAAAATAATTCTTAGAGTTAATATATTTCAAATGAACTGAAGATTTTCATGAAATCATTGAAAAAAATGATTCATTATCTTTTTCACAGTATAAATGTATTTTTAATTATTTTAATATATTTTGTGGTTGAAAAAATTCAATTATATAAAAATATTTATTTATATACATCAAAAGTGAAAACTAGGGAAAACAATTCAGCTAATTTTGAATGTTTTTGAAAATACTAACAAAGAAAATATTTATATATTCGTATTAATGATATTTCAATATGAAAATTATTAAACATGGAATAATGAAAAAGGATTATCTGAAAATTGACGCCATATAAGTGATGTAGTTAAAACTATGAAAATAATAATGGATTTTTATGAAATAGTTAGTGATAGATAAATAACTAATTATTAACATGTATGAAAACAAATCATGAAAATATTATATGAGGATTAGTTCAATATACAAATAAACTTATATTATAAGCTAATTGAGAAAATATTATGAATTTAACACTATGAAAACCACATTTGGTTGTTTGAATATCACATGAAAATCATACTAAATTAATTTTTATCTTGTATTAATTAAATGGAGTCTCAATCCAACGTAATGTGAAATATTAATGTTGTAAAGTGCGTTATTATTGACTTAAAAGGGTTTAAAAATTAGTATCATATGGTCAAAAATGATATAAATAACTTGAATTGTTTTAAAATAATACTAAAATTATATGTCCTTAATGTTTGACATGAAGGAATAAATGGAAGATTAATCCAATGTATATTGTTGAATTTTTTTTGAAAATATAGTTTTACATTTAAAATTTATTCGAAAAATGTTATATAGTTAGAATTTAAAAAATGACCATACATTTATTTGAAATAAAAGAATAATGACAATTGATTATTTTTTTAGATGCAAGAATAAACAACCTATAAATCTGACATATCTTGTGGTTTTAATGAAACCAAAAAAACATTTTCGATCAAAATATTATTAAAAAAATTATATTGTAAAAAACCATAAAATTTCCTTGTATTATTATGAAATAATTTTAAAATCATTATAAAATCATGTTAGATTTATTTTTTGGATGAAGAAATGAATGGTTCACCATCACATTCATAGTACATTCGAATATACTATATGTTCATTATTTTGATCGAAAAGTATTTAAATATTTACATCAAATGTTCAAACTCGAGTAAAATACCATTGTATATTATAAAAATCATGAATAATAATATTTATTGGCTTGTAAAATATAAGAATTGATGCACTATAAACCTGATGTGTAATGTACCTGACTTGGCAGGGAATGGTATTTTATATGAAAAATAATAAAATAGTTTATGATATTCATGAAATCCTAGTAGAAATTAAATGATTAATTTTTACAAGTAGGAATTATAAATACATCATATAAACATTTAGTTTGGTTATAATTATAGAAATTAATATTAGATTAAACTATGTATAAAAACAGTTAATAGGATATAAAACTATGGAAAAAAAGTTTATAAACATAAAATCATAGCAAAAGTGTGATGGATTATTTTGAGACGTATAGAAAAAAATTAAAAATAAATCCAATATTTTACGTGTCAATAATGTAATGAAAAATCTATTAAAATTTAGAAGTGTTTAAAAAGATTTGTAATGTGATTCATACTAAAAAAATGTTGTCAGATTGTCCTGAAATATCATTAAAATGATCATTTTTCTATTTTTGACATATAAGAATAACGAAACAACAATATTTCATGTCATGTTTTTAGAATGAATGATAAAAAATTTTTTAAATTAAATATGAGTAAAAAATGGATTTGAACAAAATTAATGAATTGAATTGAATTTTTAGAAAAATTTAGGCATAAATATAGGGATATTATACTCGATTATTAACATCAATGTTTTTATATAAATTTATTTAAATATTGAGTCATATATAAGATATATAATATCTTACATATTGTTTTTTATAAAGTTTTCAATCCACATTAATATAAAAAACTATCACATAACAAATATATTTGTTCCTCCCATGTATTTTGTAAGAGTATTTTCCTTTTCTAAATTTAAAATTCCCAAGATATATACTTATTATTCATTACATGAACATCATATGTATTAATTATACAGTGCTTTCATAATACTCAAATAAAACATGTATTTGATAAACTTATTATATATTTGCTACTTTTGATATATTTTTCCTCAATATAGAAATAATATATTATATTTGACCATTAAGGGATCCTATGAAAATGGGGAGAACCTTCATCGCTTTTCCACTTAATTTTAGTTAATAATATCATAATTATTAATTTATATTTTTATATTAACAATTATATGGGAGGAGGATATCTTATATATATATACACACACATTCATTTTATTATTTTTTATCTATGGTTGAAACCCATGTATTCCTTTCCATTTCTGATTTCTCAAACTCTTCCACCTATAGATATCTCACACAAACAAGAAAACTCAAAACAAGGATAATTATATTTCTAGAACCATACTTTTACATCTTGTGTTGAATTTCTATAAACATCTAAAACCAATATATCATAGATTCTAGAAAACTAAAATATATAAAAAATCACAAAATCATTTTTTGATTGTCACTCATGGTTGAAAACAATTAAATATTCTTTAAAAAGTCTATTTGGTTATCCAATTTCCCCCTATATATTTTTCTTCAACCCTAAAAAATATTTATAAGAAACAAAAAAACCATTATAAATGATAATTAACTAAATACCAACCCCCAAGATATGTGAGTATTTTTTAAGTGACTTCCAAATTATATTGATATGAAAAATATTTAAAAGCTACTTATATTCTCTCACCCTAAATACAAACAGTCATTCATCCAATTTCCACATTTTTGAAACTACTCCATATCTTTATCCAATAAATAATAGATAAAAAGTTATGTAGTTATTCTTACTCTTTGATAAAAAAAGTTAAATCATAGTGAGTTTATCCACAAAGTCCCCCATGATTGAGGGAAAGGATGAACCTTTATATCCTACCTGAATGTATAATATTTTACTTTGTAATTTCTTTGATGAAGATATCCTGATGTTAGTATCTAGGAAAAATAAACTCTAGTATTCAATATTTGTGGGAAAACATCTATTTAATTAAATGAAATCTATAACCACTCTTCTTAGATTGAGAGTGTTTCACTATATTTTTAGACAGATCAAATATATATTGATTTCTATATACAATAATGAGTTCTTTCTTAATAAATATCATCATGTTTTCAACATTTCCATTCATCTATAACATCTAGGTATAGACACTTTTAAAAGAAAATAATTTTCCTCTTCGGTGGTCAATATGATATAGTTCTAGTATTAATGTTTTAACTCCAACTAATTCAACCTAATAGAAAAATTTGACATCAATTTTATCTTTTTTTCCACAGACTCTTTACCAAATATAATCACAAAATCATGATATATTCTAATACTACCATTTTTTTACATCAACAAATAGTTTAGGATTGCCTTGTTTTATTTCATAAAACAAACAGAATCTATAAAATGTGATTCTTTTGGATCAATTTGTTAATTTTAAAATAAGGAAATTGTTTAGGAAACAATAGGTCATGATGTGGCGAGATAGAGTAAATATTAAATCATCCTTCTAAACTCTCAGAGATTCACACATTCTCTTTAATCAACCATTCCAGGATGTATTCCCACATATATAGGTGAAAATAATGAATTATAATATCCTTTTCTAATCTTATTGGATCATTTTATATCAAATCATTATTTTTGAAAATAATCTTTTATATACATCCCTTCTTATCAAAAAAAATATCATCATTTATGTTAGAAAGGGCGCCCCAAGTTGGTTCTCCATTTTAACAAAAAAATTAGTTAAATGACCATTATATAATGACCCATATTTTTATTATGGTATGGATAATTGGAACATCAATTTTAATTTCTTAAAAAGGACCAAATATTTATGAATAATCCAATTAAGTAGGTGTTGGGTGTGTTTTGGGGTTGCTCGGAGCTCGATGATCCAAAATGAGAAGACTAAACTAGGCTATATGGTCAGATAAAACCATGCATCCTATCCCACAATGATTTTCCGAAACTATGACGTTGAAAATAGTGGGTAAATAGGGAAAACATGAATTTTCAATAACTGTATGACATGAGGAGCACTATCGTATAGTAGATTACAGGTTTAAGACTGATCCTTTTCACATGGTCTATGAACTATTAGACAAATTGTGATCCAAACAACTTGAGGTCCCCCCTTATAGTAATGACATGTGCAACTTTTGTGCACAGTTTAGAAAAATCTTTCACTATACCAGGGGATCCTATGTTTTAAGGTGAAAAGTCTATTTCCCTCACTTAATTCTGAAAAATAATTTCTCATTACATCTTGCTATTTCCACCCTTGTTTTATCCTCTAATTTACTTCCATTATCCCTAAACCAAAGAGCTCATACATCCACCCATGTACAACATTTGAATTATGATCCAATTGAATCATTTATCAGATTAAGTAATGCTCTTCCATCTTCTTCTTTCTTATTAATTTTTATGTCTCAATCCATTACACGATTTAGGTGAATGTTTGTTTTACAAATTTTCAGTGCATTATACCATCTATCAAAAACCATCCATCATTATACAATGATTATGATGTTAATAATAGATGAGTCATCTAAAACCTTAAGGTAGGTTGTCTCATCATTTTCCCTTCAAGTTTTTTCATCTCAAAGCTATTTCATTTTTTAACGTGCCTGTATTGACCAAGCACCATATTTTATTTGAGTTAATCATATCAAATTGATTATAAAACTATAATATGTGTCCTTTAAATTATTTTTCATAGTTTAGAGGATGTATACCACACTTATGAACACCCCTTATGTGTTTTACATTGAAATTGTCCATTGTAGATAATTAATAAATTACCCAGAACATCATTTAGCTTTTGAAAACGATATAAATGGGGTTTCCATAAATATATAAATGTTATTAGGATCTCAGGTAACTCATAGGTATGTCGTTCATCTTTTAGTTTTAATTTCCCATTTGGGAAATTTCCAATTTGTCCTTGTATCGTATGAATTGTCTTCTTAAGATGTATAAATTGAATTGGAATATAAATTGAATTCAAAGTATTTGATTTGATAGGATGGATTAGGCATGATTGATTTCTTACTTGAAATTTATTAATTTCTATAAATGGAATTCATTGATGGATGTTCTTTTTCCTTTTTTAAAATAAAATGAATGTTTTCAATGAAATAGTTAATGAAAGGTGGTAAGGTCATGCCATTGTTTATTCTATATTAAAAAAAATTATGTATTAAATAAACATGTTTATGTTGACCCTGGTAAATGAGATTCATGGGAGGTAAAATACTCATGGAGTATATATATACATGATACTCCATCATATAGGAAGTGATGAAATGGTAAGGGTTTAGTTTATTAGGAATGAATGATGATACCTTATATTGGGTGTTGAGTATGGCATCATGTACCACTTAAACTTGTTGGGTGTTCAACTTTACCTGCCACGAACCATATTTAAAGTGTTGACTAGATGGTGTACTCATCATCTTGAGTGGCATTCTTTATGTCTCCCACTCATTATGACATATATGGAATGTACCAAACTAATTGATCTTATAGTATTATTTTTAATGGTTATGGATGTCTGAGTTATGCCCCAGTCCAGCCAGCAACTAGCATTTTATGTATATGGACATTTATGTCCCCATGTACATCATTCATATAGGTGGCTGAAATATATAATTAAGATATATTTATTTTATTACTATTTTTATTTTAACTGATTAGACATATATTTTTTCCATGATAAAAATCAGGTAGACATGAAAATTATCCAATAAAAACATGAGCGAGTTGGTTTTCTATTTCATGTATGATTTCATATTATTATTATACCTAAACACTATTTAGATATAGCGACTTGTTGGATTACATGTTGACAACAACGGTGGTGGCCTACTGGGATTTTTATCGCACACCCTACTTGGGATGCCATTATTACTCAATAAGATTACCTATCTATAAATACTAATAATGGAAAATTCAATTCTACCTGTTTTGTATATTCTTACACATATATAAATCATAGGATTAATGAACTGAGCATACACTAGAGATTATAGAGGAGCACTATTTGTTTATTTTATTTTTTTTATATAGCATGATTGTATGTGTGTTTACTTATTACCAATTTTTTATATTATCATAACATCATCCATGTAATGAAACTACCATATTGTATTTTTATACTATTATCAGTCGTTCGGTTCTATTTACACTTCTGTTTCTTATACATTTATGTATTATTTATATTAAGATATTATTTTTCCACTGTTGTACATTTTTTGTTCTATTAATTATGCCACTATGATAATAGCGTATAGTCTCCCCACTGTAACACCTTTACACCCTCATTTCTAGTTGTAATTATATGGAGTATGGCGAGGTGTTCTTATGACCCTGTGAATCACCATATTGAGTCATGGGGAAAGTGGATTCTAGGTTCTGATGTTACAAAGCTGTATTAGTGAAAAATATTTCATTATCATACTGTTTTGTTATTATATTGGATAATAAGAGTTAATGGAATTTGGAATTGACCATGTTTAGAGATCTAGATAACACAAGTATAATGGAAAAAAAAATTCCAGGACGGTAAATTTTTATTATTTATTTTTCCTTTAATAGTTGATACAAGTTCACCATTGGGTGATCCAGATTCCATATGATGTTATTGATATTGGTATGACTAAAATGATGATTTCATTAACATGGATTGATGAAATGGGGAAAATTATTTAGAGCATGCATCACTATTATGCACATAAAGATTAATAATCCATAAATTTATCCATGTCATGTCTATTTTTAGCATGAATTTTCTTGGTTTATATTTGTAGTGGATTAAATATGTATTTAATTGTGATAAATCATCTTGAAGTGACTGGAAAAAATAATTTGATATGTAAAGTTCATTCCTAAACATAATATTTTTATCTAGATTAGGTTAATTAAAACAACTTATGCAATTTATTATGGAATGTTGATCCAAGGACCATAGAGTAGTATGGGATGAAATGTTTCATTTTGTGGGTTAAGTGGATTCCATATTTTGGGTTACAAGGAATATGGGACCGTGTGGATCAGAAATATAAATCCACCCAATTTGGACATTTAATGTTTTTTATTTAATTGAATTAGCACAAATTCAAAATTATTATGACTCTTGAAGGGAAATTGGATATAATATACTTGTGAAACATAGACTCATACACGAAACTAATAATAGTACTGGGTAGATTAGTTTCTCTTACATTATGGTGTCCCAATATGGTCTCTATCTATCATAGAGACCTGGATTGTTGAGCAGGAAGAGAGGCCAGATTATTTCTATAGGAAGGTGTTATACCTATACTATGTTATTATCTAAAATCATATTAGTTGATATAATCTATTTTGAAGTGTTTTTTGGGAACTATAGTAACTTGACCACATGAAATACTCTAATAGTACACCTTGAAGGCAGTGAAGAAAATATACCTGAGGTGGCATGAAATGATCAACTAGTGATTTATCCTATAGTACCATATATAGAACCTCTTCATGCTCCAAATATTATCAATACCACCTAGTTCTATGAGGTCTTCTTACATATGTTTCAGTTTGTGAAATGATTTGGTTGGCATTCCCCAATCATGTATTAGTAAACTTATGGATTCCAACAACATCATCCTCCCATCTTCTTGGGGGATGTAGGACCTCATGTTGCTGGGTATTTCCTTGTAGAAGTCCTTTATATATTTGAGCATCTAGATATACATATTGAGTACAATGTAAAACTAGATACTTATATGCTACTTTATTATTCTATGAATTGGTGGGATGTTATCACCCAATGGTATCCCCATCATGATATGGTCTCGGCAGATAACAGAAGATCTTCTATAACTAATTAGTTCCACAAACTCTAAGGGATGTATAAAATGTACAATTTATGATTCTACATTAGGGGATTATGTTGATTATTTAATAATCTACTCATTTCATAGATCTATAGTTTTTCTCTCTTATTTTTACAAATGATGATATTATGATATCCAAGATATTTGAGAATGGGATTTTGTACACCATGTGATCACAGGAGAAAGTGTTCCAGTTGAAAACTGCTTCTAAAATATTCAGCCATGTCCTTATTAAAAATTAAAATCTGTGGGAATATGATGGTATGAGTTAAGGTGTTTCGTAATATAAATTTAGATGATGCTTTTATAGTGGATAAAAGCATAGTTTTGAGGCTAATATAGTGGTATAAATAGTTAGACCCTGAATGTAGATAGTTTCTTGATTTCTCACCATTTTTTGGGTCATGACCAATCACCCATGTCTCGTGCTATGATTACCACAAGCCCTCCTTTCTTAGGATAGGGGCTGGTGACTAGAAACAGAAAAGAATATCTTTAAAAGTGAAGGAATTACCTTTAAACCTATTCACAGCCATGACCAACCACATCTGCACACATTGAAAAGGAGAAAAAATTTTACCAGTAAAAAAATATGACTAAAAGTACAAGTGAAGGTATATGGTCTAGAATAAAAACCCACCAAGGAACGAAAAATGTTTATGTACAAAAGGAAACTCTGATGGCCATCTACCGAAAATCCCACCTAATTTTAAGAGTAGTGAATCTACCAGAAGTTGAAGAAGTATTTATATATCTCCAGGTAATACTGGAGCCCAAATAGTTCTAGACCACCATTTCCTTCGTTGTAGTGTTCGTCAGTCCCATCCCCCCTGAGCAGCCCTATCGAAAAGTCTATCATATGCACCTTTCACAAAATTTGTGGGAGAATCCCATGCAAGGGTGAATATAAAAATACTCAGTAGGGACCTCGATACTCACAGATATCTCTCAGTAATCCACGAAGAAAAATCCACAACAAAAATACCACAGAAGTAATAACAATATAAAAAACCTCAATCAAAGAGCATAAAGTAGAAGATACAACTCACTCTATGTATAACATTAGTATAAAAGTAAATAAAATTAGTTATAATGCTAGATAATCTTATTCTATCGAGGGGATCTGATTCTAAACTAGAAATGGTCACTAGATTCTAACCCTTAAAGGATATTTAAGTGCTGACCCATTAATGATTGCTTGGTACTGACCCATGAAAGATCGTTATTCATTCTTCACTTCATAGGAAGCCACTGGATTCTCACACATATCATGATTAATTATAGGATGATGTGATATTCAATCCATCTATCGTACCAAAACTACCATAAATTTTTACAATTGATCATCAAAAAACGAACGCCTTATCATATGTGTCCCAACACAATAGACAACACATCGAACAAACAACCAAAATTTAAGATATGGGCATTTTTGTGAAAGGGGAATAGTTGTATTTGAGTCAGATCTAACCCTTCCATACACGAACATATGCCAAAACCCATATTGATTATATCAAAAGAACCGCCTTATCATTAGGGTACCACTTCTACTGATAGCACGTCAATCAGATGCGCGGTCTGAGAGATACGACTGTTTTAGTAAACTAGGATCAGTTGGGTCTAGGCCCAGTCCCACCCGGTCAAACTAACCTGAACATCTCGGCCAGGGTGTTCCACATACCCCAGTTTAATTAGAATGAATCTATAGGTCTCGGTTTGGGTTGTGGTTTTTCTATCCAAGCACAATAGGCCTTTCAAGACCCGACCTAGGATGTTCGAGGGTCTTTCCCACATGGTCTACTGGGAAGGCGGTCTAGTTTGGACCATCACGAAGGACACAGGGAAACCTGCTACCAGGGGTCTGACCTGTTGGTGTAGGTCTGGTGCGCTGGGCCATGGGTCTGGTTAGCCGGTCCAGGTCCGATGTGCTGGGTCGTTTGCACTCTGCATGGTCTGCGTCATTTGACATTACTTGATGTCGCGTCCAGTCCGCCACCATTGCCCAGTGGGACGCCTTCTCTTCCATGGTTTAGATACCGCAAACCACCCAACATGACACATCATGGTTGATCATCTTCGGCCTTCTGAAGTGGTTAAGAAACCATGTCCTCCACTTCCAATCGTCATCCAAGCTGATGACTACACTCACTGCGCCCTGGCCATAGTCATCTACTGCCCTTCCTCTAGTATACCTTCATGGTCTACCACCACCCACCAACAGTGTCTACCGTGTTCCACCTCCAGCACTGCCTTCAATGCAAATGTGCAGATAGATTATTCTGTAGCCCATTGAGTGTACACAGGTGGTCCGTTCATCAGACCACTTGCACCTCTGCCCTCTAGGAATCAACCTCCCCATAGAAAATGTCTTTAAATTGTATTTCCATCAATTTTTAGTGTTTAGCCATGAGTAACACTCACAACCGAGGGTCTCTGTCATTTTTCATATTGGATTTCTCCGTAAAAATTTGAACATTATAATCAAGGGTTGTCTAAGGATTGTAATTCGAACAATAATGATGATTCATCCTTGGAAAAAGAAATACCAAAAGAAAAGTCACCCTCCAGCCTAA
This sequence comes from Viscum album, assembly GCA_963277665.1. NCBI lineage: Eukaryota > Viridiplantae > Streptophyta > Magnoliopsida > Santalales > Viscaceae > Viscum > Viscum album. The sequence continues at coordinate 1,752,740,831 of OY728128.1, forward strand.
ACACATGAATCACAGATCAATAAGTTCATGTGTTGATCACTATTCTTCATTTCTAAAAAATGATCAAGGAATAACATTATCAAATTAAAGAACCCCCTACCTCATTGATGATCGATGACGAAGCGTTCGTGCTCAAGGTTTCAAGATATCGACATCTTTTTAGTGTTTATTTTTCAAGGCACGTCGAAGATGACGAAGGATCATAAGAATTATTTTCTCTTTGTTGGGGAGGATAATTGTCGATAGTTCATTCAGGAACCCCTATAGTTTAATTCTCCATTCTACCACATGTTGTTTTTAAAAAATAATCACGTTGTAACATTTCTATTATGCTGCTATGTTACGTCGTTATATAGTTTCATTAATGAAACATCATCACTGTTACACTTACATTATTTCGTCATTAAACTATGTGATATGAGATATTAATGATCCTAAATAATGTGCCTTTTCAACTCTTGGTTTATGTACCCTTGCGTCATCACCCAGAACCCAACAGTGAGAAATGAAATAAAATAATTCCCCTGAATTATTTTATTATTTTCCAAAAAAATTTAGAAAAATTACTTTTCCACTCATCCCCGGATGTCACAGGTTAAGTCATTTATAGGACAATCCTGGTGTTAAGAAATAAAAGGTTCCATATGATTTTTTTATCCAAGCACTGGTTCAAAATTTATTAAACCTATCTTGCACATTTACTAAACATACTTGAAAAAATCTCAAAATTTATTTTCGAGCACTCCAGTCCTCAGAATCACATTTTTATCAGAGCATGCGAACTCTTTATAATTCCATATAATTTAAATAAAAATCATGGAATTTTCAAGTAATTACATTCTTCCTACCATAGGGATTTAGATCCTTGAATTTCAAAATAAGGGCTAACAAAACATGTGGGGGTACTGAGCATGAATATTAGCCTCCCGATCCCATGTGCTCTTCTTGAGATTCCAGTGCTTCCACAAAAAACGCACTATAGGAATCCACCACAAACATAGGACATGATCTGTTCGATCCTCTATCTATACCAGGAACTAAAATTATGTTTATCCATCTTCAATGTCCAACTCACCCATGTCAATGACGTGCGATGGATCATGCACTTATCTACTCACCTACTACAGGTGGAAAAAAGAAAGTACCTGCTGCATCTGTGGGGGAAGTGGAAGGTAGTGTGCCACCTCACCAAATCTAAAAAGGATTTGAAAAGTGATAATGAACCTTGGCTATATCTTTCCTCCCTTGAAAAACCTCTACAATCCTCATCAGGGTGAGACCAAAAGGAATACTTGATTTCCCTCCTCAAACTCCTAGGGTCTCTTTATCCTGCTGTAATAAGGCTTCATCCTAATATGTGAAATCCTTATCAACACCTATATGATCTATACCTTCTTGGTGGTAGGTCGTAACCACTATGGACCCATTAGTGCTGACTCCCCTGGGTCTGTCCAACATAGGGGTAATCTGCAAGGTAACCCGTACAAGGCCTCAAATAGTGCTAGCCCAATGGTGGAGTTATAGTTTTTTTATATGAACACAAAGCATGTGGTAGGTGGTACTCCCAACTATGACCAAAATATAGGACACAAGCATTAAGAATATCCTCCAAGGTATGTATGGTCTGTTCCGTCAGACAACCCATCTGAGGATGAATTGTTCTGCCCAAATGAAGCTGAGCCCTGAATGCCTCCTACAACCCCTTCCACAACCAATATGTAAATCATGCAACACAGTATGAGATGATTTTCGAACGAACACAGTGTATCCACACTATCACCTAGGCAAAGAGGCGCCCTAATCCCATTATTTATCCCTACTCTTGGATGGGTATAAAGTGAGTTGACTTGGTTAGACAGTCAACAATCACCTATGTGAAATCATTTCCCCTAGAAGTATGTGGTAAAACACTTACAAGGTTTATTGAGAAACCATGCAATTTCCACTCTGGTACCCCGAGTGGCTAGGTCAAGACTACTGGATCCCGAATCTCGGCCTTCTCTATGTGACAAGTGAGGCACCAAGAAATTAACTATGCCACTACCTTCTTCGTCACTTGACATCAGTACTGATGTCAGAGGTCCTGTTACATCTTAGCCACTCCAGGACGTACCACCAAAGGGGATGTATGGAATTCTCTCAAATACTCCTCATCTTACATCACTGGCACTAAATATCACCCTCTGAGAAAGATAATTTTCTCCTCACCTATTAAAAATAAATCAGGAGCCCGCCCTAAGGATGACTAAGGATGTCGGGCATCAATGTCCACATCCACGACCTATGGCTCCCTGACTCAATGTATGAATGGGGGATTTACAGTTATCGACTGAAGGTATGTATCTCAATAAATATCCATGAGGGATATCTTCATCACGACTAGATGCTCCATCAACTCACTCAGCAGATACAAAATGTATCTCTTACTGAGTGCGTCTTCCAACACATTTATCATACTAGGAGTATATAATATCTCAATGTCATAGTCCTGGAGAAACTCCACCCATCGTCACTATCACAAGTTGATGTGCTTCTATGAGAATATATACATGAGACTCTTGTGGTCGTAGTATATAGAAAACTATCCACCCATAATGTAGTGTAACCATATCTTCAAGGTAAATACCACTACTTCTTACTCCAAGTCATGGGTCTCATAATTATGCTAATGTTTCCTCCACATTTAGAAGCTATATGAGATGAATTCTCACTCGTGCATCATGTCCCAGCCAAATATGATCCCATAAGCATTGTAGTTAACTACATACCCAATGCCCTCTTCTAGTAATCTCATGATGGGGGAACTAGTCAGTCTCCGAATCAACTCCTGGAAACTCTAATGAAATCTATCTGTTCATAAAAAGTGTTTTCCATTATTTTTAAAACATACAAGGGTGCTGCTACTATGGAAAATTTAGGTACGGATTTCTGGTAGTAAGTAGCCAACCCCAGGAACTCTGCACCTCATTCACACTTTAGGGTGACTCCCAAAAATGAACTACCTTTATCTTATCCTGATCCACTACATCTACAACTTTAAAGATGACATGTCTTAGAGATATGACCTCCTAAATCTACTACTAGAAAATCTAGAGAATACAATAAAGCTGGTGCTCTCAATGCATGTCTATGACTATTCATAGGGATGTAGTGTGATCTTCTTCCAACCCAGAGTACTCCAATATTTAATCATTGAAGGCCACTACCAAACGATCAAGGTAAGTCTGCAAGGTCTAGTTCATGGGTTTTGTGATCAATACTAGGGCTGTCACGACCCGCCCTCGGGGTCCGTGCCGTGAATACCCCAAGCCCGCCTTCCATAGGCCAGGGGCTGTCGACTAGAACCAAGGCATAAATCCCGGTAAAAAGGGAAGGCATTGCCTTTGTAAAGTAAACAAACACCACAGAGTAAGCAAGCGGAAAGTAAACACTAAACAAAAGCATAGTACAACTGAAAGTGCGGAAAAGTAAATGGGCCAGAATACAAACCCAAACTGAAAGTAAAGTACAACTTGAAAGGGAAAACAGCAAATGAAAAGTAAAAGCAGCTACTCCGAGCTGTCCACTGGAAATCCCACCTGAAGGGTGGGTACAGATAGCTCCTCTGCTCCACGGGTCCCGCCGTCCGCTCTGTGCACGTCCTGCCCAGTGGTCCACCTCCGGGTACCGTCCCGCTCTGCAAGCCTCAGCTAAGGTCAACGTTGTCCGTCGTCTGCATCCAACACAACGTAGTGCGGGCAAAGCCTGTGCAGGGGTGAGTATAAACTACTCAGTAGGGACCCCGAGGCCCCTGAAGGTCTCTCAAATCCACAAAGGATAAACCACGAAGAAAGGTACAATCACGAAGTAACAACCGACTCTGCTTAGGTATATGCCCATACATATACCTAAGTCATCAAATTCAAATACGCTCCAACCTCCGAGCCTAAGTACAACTCAGTACACACAGGAAAGTAAACGTATTCCACATAGGAAAGAAAAACGTAATCCACACAGGATTGCACAACACAATCCACACAGGAAAGCAACAGATTCAGCTCACACAGGTATACTTCTTCAAAGGAAGATAAAGATGATCTCTGATCCATCTAAGTCGTCGGACCCACGAAGGATCGATAGGTAACTAACCCCCGTAAAGACCCACACAGAATCGGGCCCACACAGGACCTGTAGGCGCTGGCTCACACAGAACCGCTGAGCGCGGACCCACACAGGATCGGACCCACACAGGATCGGGCCCACACAGGACCTGTAGCACTGATCCACGTAGGATCGCTGAGTGCTGAAGTCGTCGTCGTCGAATCCACACAGGATCTCTGTACTGTCGTCGTCGCAGTCACAGTAGCAGTAGTAGCAGTAGTAATCACAGTAACAGTCGCAACTAGCACTAGGGTTCCCGCACACAGTAAGCTCATTCGAAGGATCCGCTCCACGAGCCGAGAGGCTGATACATCAATTATCACAAAGTCCAGAGTTGATGTATCCAAAAGTTCCATATCGTCAACAGGAACTCAACGCAACAGACGGCGCGTCAATCGGACGCCCGGTCTGAGAGTTATTGGCATTTTCGTCCCCGGGGCCCGGTTGGTTTTTATGGCAAAACCAACCCGACCGTACTCCACCTGCGTCCAAACCTCGGGCGGAGTATGCCAAAAGATCCTTCTAACTAAGAGGAACACAACAAAGCTGACGGCACGTCAATCGGACGTCCGTAGCTCAAGATATGAGCGTTTCCGCTCCGAAGGCCCGGTTGGTTTCATGAACGAACCGACCCGGCCGAACTCAATGTAATCCGAAACCTTGAGTGCGATAAACCGAAACGACCGTCTCGATCCAAGGATCGCGTTTCCGCAGACGATTCGTCAATCCGAGGTCCGAGGCTCATGTTATGGCCAAAAGACCGAATCTGATTCGAAACGGGGGGTCCGGGTCCGGGTCGACCCGGCCCGACCCCCCCTGGGTCGGGTCGACCCGACCCGGGTCCGACCCGGCCCGACCGGCTGGAGGCGCGGCGGCGCGGCGGTGGAGCGGTGGCCCGGCGGGGGCGCGGCGGCCCGGCGGGGGCGCGGCGGCCCGGCGGCGGCGTGGCGGCCCGTCAGTGGCGCGGCGGCCCGGCGGTGGCGCGGCGGCCCGGCGGCAGGTGCGGCGGCCTGGCGGCATGGTGGGGGGGGCAAAGCCCCCCGCTGATTGGGAGCGGCGGCGCGGCATAATGCCGCGCCTTTGTGGAAAACGGCCCCCACGTGGGGGCCGGCTTGAAGGCAACCGGGGGGAGCCGCCTCCCCCCCCCCCCTCAAAGGAACCGCCCCCCTCATAAAGAGGGGGGTTTTGTGAGCTGGCCGGGGGATTAATTTCCCCCGGTTTAATTCCATCCGGCCGGCCAGCTGGCCGGCCGGTTTTCACCAACGGGACCGGAAGATTTCGGTCCCCTCTTCGGCTTCCGACGCTGGAGGCCCGGCCGCCGGTCTCCTCATCCCACCGCGGCCCGGAACCGGCTGCGGTGTTCGTCGTCCGGCGCGGTGCGACGGCACCGCGCCCCTCCGCCGCATTTTAATTTCTTTCAACGCGCCGCGATGGCGTCGCGTTCTAGATGTTTCTTCCATGGTGTGCGCGCGACGGCGTTGCGTTCTTGATTGGGCGATTAACCGCGTGGTGCGACGGCACCACGCCACCTTGATTCATCCACAAAGCAATTCAACAAGAACGATGGAGGGGGTTCGGTCGTGTTCATGCGGTCCGGCCCCCTCACGTTATATAATAACACAACTTTAAAATATTCAATTGCCTCACGTTAGACATGCTAGTTCCACGATCAAGAATAAAATAAATTAACAATAATCAACAACCCCTACCTTGGTATAAGGTTCGAAGATTTGTCTACGTTCCGCGGAAGACGACGTCGCGGAGGTCGGGCGTCGCGGTCGCCGTTCGTCAAATTTGATGATGAAGAGGTGCGTCCGAAGAGGCACGTCGTTGGCGAAACCTTGTACGCCGACGAAGGTTGTCCGAGGAAGAAGCGGTGTTCTCTCTCGTTGACACGGAAGACGAAGAAGAGCGGAGCGGCGTTCTTCGTCAGAACTTGAGCGTTCTTCGTCAAGTCTTGAGGAAAGTCAAATAAAAAGAAAACAACGAACTCAAGAACCCCTACCTCGATAGTCGCATGTTGCCGTAGTCGTGGAATATCGGTGTCGATTCCTTTGACGTCGGTGGAAGAGTCGTTGTCGATGGCGTTCGTCGCGGAAAACCGTCGCGGAAGAGATGATGTGGAAGAAGAACGTCACGTCGCGGATATGGCCTCGCGGAAAAACCGTGTTCTTCGGCGAAGAAGTTCTTCGTTGAAGAACGGCGTTCTTCGTGTTCTTCGTCGAGGTTGAAGAAGATGAAGAAACAAGAAGAACCTTCCCAACTCTCTCAAGGAGACAAAACTAAACCCAAAATAAAATAAGACTCTATCTTATTTTATTAACACAACAACACACTAGAATTTCAAAAGTTTGAAATTCAAAGAAGAGATAACTCCACAGTAATTAACAAATTGTCATTTTAATTAAAGAGGGGTTAAGGGAGTTTGAGGGAAGATGTAAAGTTAGGTTTCGTGTGGGCCCCACCACACTTAATCCTCTCAAGGGAGGTTAAGTGGGTGTGGGTCCCACACCTAACTTCCTTCGAGAGAAGTTAACTATTATGTTTAAATAAAAATTGTGTTTACATATTTTTATTTAACTTATTCTAATCTCCCAAAAACTAACTCTCAACCCGAAACAAACGCAACTCCCGAAAAGGTCTCTTTAAGCGAATATCGGCGCTGCGAGATCATCGGTGCCCTCAGATTTCAATTCCGAGCACCGGATCAAAAGTTAGAAATTCCCGATCGTTCCTTCACTGAACGTACCCAAGCCAAAATTCGGAAATTGATTCCGGGCACTCCGGGCCTCGGAATCAGGTGCCGTCTGAAACCGCGCTCTTGTAAAATTCCAAAGAAAATTAAGAAAAAATTTCCCTTGATTTTTACGGGTCTTTACATTACTCCCACCTCAGGGCTTTACATCCCCGTAAAGATACATCAAAACTAGGGAAACAAATGAGGGTACTGAGCACGCATCTGAGCCTCCCGCTCCCATGTGCTCTCCTGGAGATTCCCGTGCTGCCATCTGATGCGCACAAGAGGAATCGATCGCCCACACAGGACTCGCTCCTGACGATCCTGTATCTCCACCGGAACCTCCGTAAAAGTCTCCCCATCGTCAACGATGTGCGTCGGGTCGTGCAGGTATCTCCTCAGCTGAGACACGTGGAAGACGTCGTGCACCCGGTGCAACTGAGGTGGTAGAGCCAGGCGATAAGCCACCTCACCAACCCTGCTAAGGACCTGGAAGGGTCCGATGAAGCGCGGAGATAACTTTCTGCCTCGGCCAAAACTCCGAATACCACGTCGAGGTGAGACCCGCAAGAAGACGTGGTCGCCATCCTCGAACTCTAGTGGCCTCCGCCTCCTGTCAGCATATTACTTTTGCCGGCTCTGAGCTGTACTCATCCGCTCCTGGATGACCTGGACCTTCTTTGTCGTGGCCTGGACCATCACAGGTCCCACAAGAGCTGCAATATTTCTTCTTTGCCGAAAAGAGAAATCTTGTCTCATCCCCTGGATGAACCACATTCTTTGCCTAAAACAGTCAATCCTAACATGGATGATACTAATCCATACCAAGGATGACGTCGTAAGGCCTCGACGCTACTACTAAGAGATTCAACCGTTACTCTCGCCTCCAAGGGTTGAGTCACACTGTCGGCATCAGTGTGTGGTAACTGGTTCTCCTCCAGTAGATGTCTCAGAAGTGAGGGTCAAGTCAACAGCCAAAACTGGAACCTCCTAGTAACATCACGAAAGAGTACAGGAACGAAAATATCACAAAGGTATGCGTCTTTTATTATTGCAGCTCATAATACAAGACGCTACACAAAAGCAACAAGGAACCAGAAGTACAAAGGATGTATACACTAGTTCTGATCCTGTCCATCGGCTCCCAGAGCTCCATGATCGAAGGCCTCGGCTGCCTGAAGCTGAGCTCTCCCCTGCGGTCGGGGTGGACCTCCTGGTGGTGGTGGTGGTAGAGCCTCAAAGCGTCGTCCACCACCTACTGCTCGGCCAGCTCCTCTACCTTGTCCGCCTCCTCCCTGCAGACCGCCACGGTCGAACCTCTGCCTCTGCCTAGGTGGTTCCTCAACCGTCTGCTGCTCCTCCGCATGGCGGGTCGGGCAGTCACGAGCCATGTGGCCTTGCCCGCCGCATGCAAAGCACTGTCTTCCACTCAAAAGACTGACTCCGCGCTGTGTGCCCTGCACTGCTGAGCCAGTGCCCTGAGGTAGTCTGCCTGAAGGTCTGGTCTGTCTGGACCCCTGAGTCATCTGTCGGCGACCTGCTACCGAAGACTCCTCTATGTGCCGCCCTGCGGTGGGTCTCTATGCTGGTGTAGACACAACAAGGAAGCTCTCGATCAGAAGGGCCCGCTCCAGTACTCCTGTCTGAGTCGGTATGCTGAGGGAGATCAGCGATGCCCTGATCTCGTGTCTCAAAACCTGCTCGAAGGTCCGGTCCCGGAAGAATGGGTCCCGTACCATGTCGGTCGAGTAGCGCGAGAGATCGGTAAATCTCGCCGAGTACTGAGCGACCGTCATGCTGCCCTGCCGCAGCTGTAGAAGCTCCTGGATACGCACCGCACGAAGGGTGGCTGGGACGAACTCTGAGCGGAAGAGGCTCTCAATGTCCGTCCAAAGAAGAGATGCCTCATCGTGCACCTGGAGCATCATGCTCCACCATCGTCCTGCTGCTGCGTGTAGTAGGCTCGCAGCGAGGATCACCATGAGGTCTGATGGTGTCCCCACTATCCTAAACACTCGTACCACTGCCTCCTGCCAGTCCTCTGCTGCCTGGGGATCCGTCTCCCCGTGAAACCTGGGCGGTCGCTGGCGCTGAAACTCATGCAATGCGCTGAGGCAACGTGCATCGTCAGCGGCTGGTCCTGGAAGTATCGGGGGCTCGGCGGGTAGTGCTACCGCCGGTGCCACTGCTGACAAAGGGCCATGCACCGAGGCCTCGCCGCTCGGTGGGATGTCCTCACGCTCAACTCTCGGAACCCTAGCTGGCTGCCGTCGTGGGGCCATCCTGAATAGGAAACAGGTGCGCCACGGTCAAACAGTATACCTGGTGAGCTGACACAAAGAAATCACAAAGAAAACTTTGAAACTCACACGCAATCAATGTTTTCATGCATTAAGTCGGAAATCAGAAGTCAGGGTCCTGGTGTACGGATACGTCGGCCGCCGCACCAAAACTGGACTCCCTGGACTGATAACCACACTCAATACGCTAAACATTATTGCTTCACATAGAAAAGATCAGAGTTCGCGGTAGAACCGAACTCCTTTGATACCAATTTGTCACGACCCGCCCTCGGGGTCCGTGCCGTGACTACCCCAAGCCCGCCTTCCGTAGGCCAGGGGCTGGCGACTAGCACCAAGGCGTAAATCCGGGTAAAAAGGGAAGGCATTGCCTTTGTAAAGTAAACAAACACAACAGAGTAAGCAAGCGGAAAGTAAACACTAAACAAAAGCAGAGTACAACTGAAAGTGCGGAAAAGTAAATGGCCCAGAATACAAACCCAAACTGAAAGTAAAGTACAACTCGAAAGGAAAACAGCAACTGAAAATTAAAAGACGCTACTCCGAGCTGTCCACTGGAAATCCCACCTGAAGGGTGGGTACAGATAGCTCCTCTGCTCCACGGGTCCCGCCGTCCGCTCCGTGCACGTCCCGCCCAGTGGTCCACCTCCGGGTACCGTCCCGCTCTGCAAGCCTCAGCTAAGGTCAACGCTGTCCGTCGTCTGCATCCAACACAACGTAGTGCGGGCAAAGCCCGTGCAGTGGTGAGTATAAACTACTCAGTAGGGACCCCGAGACCCCTGATGGTCTCTCAAATCCACAAAGGATAAACCACGAAGAAAGGTATAATCACGAAGTAACAACCGACTCTGCTTAGGTATATGCCCATACATATACCTAAGTCATCAAATTCAAATACGCTCCAACCTCCGAGCCCAAGTACAACTCAGTCCACACAGGAAAGTAAACGTATTCCACACAGGAAAGCAAAATGTAATCCACACAGGATTGCACAACAAAATCCACACAGGAAAGCAACAGATTCTGCTCACACAGGTATACTTCGTCAAAGGATGATAAAGATGATCTCTGATCCATCTAAGTCGTCGGACCCACGAAGGATCGATAGGTAACTAACCAAAGGACGATAAAGATGATCTCTGATCCATCTATGCCGTCGGACCCACGATGGATCGATAGGTAACTAACCCCCACAAAGACCCACACAGGATCGGGCCCACACAGGACATGTAGGTGCTGGCTCATACAGAACCGCTGAGGGTGGACCCACACAGGATCGGACCCACACAGGATCGGGCCCACACAAGACTTGTAGCACTGATCCACGTAGAATCGCTGAGTGCTGAAGTCGTCGTCGTCGAATCCACACAGGATCTCTGTACTGTCGTCGTCACAGTCACAGTAGCAGTAGTAGCAGTAGTAATCACAGTAACAGTCGCAACCAGCACTAGGGTTCCCGCACACAGCAAGCTCCTTCGGAGGATCCGCTCCACGAGCCGAGAGGCTGATACATCAACTGTCACAAAGTCCAGAGTTGATGTATCCAAAAGTTCCGTATCGTCAACAGGAACTCAACGCAACAGACGGCGCGTCGATCGGACGCCCGGTCTGAGAGTTATTGGCATTTTCGTCCCCGGGGCCCGGTTGGTTTTTAAGGCAAAACCAACCCGACCGTACTCCACCTGCGTCCAAACCTCGGGCGTAGTATGCCAAAAGATCCGTCTCAGTAAGAGGAACACAACAAAGCTGACAGCAAGTCGATCGGACGTCCGTAGCTCAAGATATGAGTGTTTCCGCTCCGAAGGCCCGGTTGGTTTCGCGAACGAACCGACCCGGCCGAACTCAATTTAATCCGAAACCTTTAGTGTGATAAACCGAAACGACTGTCTCGATCCAAAGATCGCGTTGCCACAGACGGTTCGTCAATCGGAGGTCCGAGGCTCATGTTATGGCCAAAAGACCGAATCTGATTCGAAACGGGGGGTCCAGGTCCGGGTCGACCCGGCCCTACCCCCCCTGGGTCGACCCGAACCGGGTCGACACGACCCGGGTCCGAGCCGGCCCGACCGGCTGGCGGCGCGGCGGCCCGGCGGTGGCGTGGCGGCCCGGCGGTGGCGCGGCGGCCCGGCGGTGGCGCGGCGGCCCGGCGGCAGGCGCGGCGGCCTGGCGGCATGCGGGGGGGGGGGGGGGGGGGGGGGGGGGGCAAATCCCCCCGCTGATTGGGAGCGGCGGCGTGGCATAATGTCGCGCCTTTGTGGAAAACGGCCCCCACGTGGGGGCCAGCATGAAGGCAACCGGGGGGAGCCGCCTGCCCCCCCCCCCCCCCCCCCCCCGCAAAGGAACCGCCCCCCCTCATAAAGAGGGGGGTTTTGTGCGCTGGCCGGGGATTTAATTTCCCCCGGTTTAATTCCATCCGGCCGGCCAGCTGGCCGGCCGGTTTTCTCCAACGGGACCGGAAGATTCCGGTCCCCTCATCGGCTTCCGACGCCGGCGGCCCGGCCGCCGGTCTCCTCATCCCGCCGCGGCCCAGAACCGGCCGTGGTGTTCGTCGTCCGGCGCGGTGCGACGACACCGCGCCCCTCCGCCGCATTTTAATTTCTTTCAACGCGGCGCGACGGCGTCGCGTTCTAGATGTTTCTTCCGTGGTGTGCGCGTGACGGCGTTGCGTTCTTGATTGGGCGATTAACCGCGTGGTGCGACGACACCACGCCACCTTGATTCATCCACAAAGCAATTCAACAAGAACGATGGAGGGGGTTCGGCCGTGTTCATGCGGTCCGGCCCCCTCACGTTAAATAATAACACAACTTTAAAATATTCAATTGCCTCACGTTAGACATGCTAGTTCCACGATCAAGAATAAAATAAATTAACAATAATCAACAACCCCTACCTTGGTATAAGGTTCGAAGATTTTTCTACGTTCCGCGGAAGACGACGTCGCGGAGGTCGGGCGTCGCGGTCGTCGTTCGTCAAATTTGATGACGAAGAGGTGCGTCCGAAGAGGCACGTCGTTGGCGAAACCTTGTACGCAGACGAAGGTTGTCCGAGGAAGAAGTGGTGTTCTCTCTCGTTGACACGGAAGATGAAGAAGAGCGGAGCGGCGTTCTTCGTCGGAACTTGAGCGTTCTTCGTCAAGTCTTGAGGAAAGTCAACTAAAAAGAAAACAACAAACTCAAGAACCCCTACCTCGATAGTCGCACGTTGACGTAGTCGTGGAATATCGGTGTCTATTCCTTTGACGTCGGAGGAAGAGTCGTTGTCGATGGAGTTCGTCGCGGAAAACCGTCGCGAAAGAGATGATGCGGAAGAAGAATGTCACGTCGCGGATATGGCGTCGCGGAAAAACCGTGTTCTTCGGCGAAGAAGTTCTTCGTTGAAGAACGCCGTTCTTCGTGTTCTTCATCGAGGTTGAAGAAGATGAAGAAACAAGAAGATCCTTCCCAACTCTCTCAAGGAGACAAAACTAAACCCAAAATAAAATAAGACTCTATCTTATTTTATAAACAGAACAACACACTAGAATTTCAAAAGTTTGAAATTCAAAGAAGAGATAACTCCACATTAATTAACAAATTGTCATGTTAATTAAAGAGGGGTTAAGGGAGTTTGAGGGAAGATGTAAAGTTAGGTTTTGTGTGGGCCCCACCACACTTAATCCTCTCAAGGGAGGTTAAGTGGGTGTGGGTCCCACACCTAACTTCCTTTGAGTGAAGTTAACTATTAAGTTTAAATAAAAATTGTGTTTACATATTTTTATTTAACTTATTCTAATATCCCAAAAACTAACTCTCAACCTGAAACAAACGCAACTCCCAAAAAGGTCTCTTTAAGCGAATATCGGCGCTGCGAGTTCATCGGTGCCCTCAGATTTCAATTCCGAGCACCGGATCAAAAGTTAGATATTCTCGCTCGTTCGTTCACTGAACGTACCCGAGCCAAACTTCGGAAATTGATTCCGGGCACTCCGGGCCTCGGAATCAGGTGCCGTCTGAAACCGCGCTCTTGTAAAATTCCAAAGAAAATTAAGAAAAAATTTCCCTTGAATTTTACGGGTCTTTACAGGGGCTTTGTTCACGTTGATGGGAATGAGCAAGAACTCATAGTGTTCGTACCGTGATCTGAAAAGTTTTATTCGGTATGTCATCATCCCATACCCGATGACGATGATACCCAATATGAGGTTGATCTTCAAAAAATATGCCGATCCCTTCAGATGATCTGATTGGTCATCAATCATCAGCAGTGGAAACTTTTTCATTACAATCACCTGGTTCAAGCATCAGAAGTCCACAAACAATGTCAAGATACCACCTATATTTTTGGGAAAAAACATCGAGGCTTCCCATAGAGAAACACTTGACCTTACAAAAACCTTCCTTAAAAGCCCTCTTGCTATACCCTTAACTCATTAAAAACTGTGGGAGCCATCTGGGATGCAGGTTTAGATATCAGTGCCTTCCCTAGGTACAAGTCAATGCATATGTCTACCTCTCTCTAAGGATGAAGTTCTGGGACATGTTTGAGAATGACATCCTAATATTCACTCACCACTAAAATAATTCTCAAACTCCCCTCTTCAACTACACTGAGGGTGAGGCTATCCAACCTGTGAGTGATCAGTTATACCCCCTTTTGTGAATGTACATCCTTGTATTAGTGGTTTCATTCTTTCTAGTGAAGGAAGAAATGGCCCCATCCTCATGGAGACACTACAGTTTGAAACTAAAATAGTCGATATGATCATTGAAAGTAGATAACTTGTTTATACCCAAGATGGTGTTGTAAGGACTCAGCGATCTTACTATGAGATCCTAGTCGAAGCTCTCACATCCAAAAGTTAGCACACACTGATTGAACTAGTTTGTAATCATCGATTCCTCTTCTATAATAGTCTTTGATCATAAGGATCATGTCAATGGCTCAACCAAAATCTATGAGCTCTGATCATGAGTCATGGAAAGGAAGGAGTGACTATAACCTATGTCTATAATAACAATATCTAAGGTGTAATTGGCATAGACTATACCTCTATTCATCTCTGGATTTCCATGTTCATTGGCCTTCATCACCCGATGCCACCCTACCCCTATCCTCCTACTCCTGGAGCTCATAGTTGACCTCTTGGGGGTGGTTTTGGTAGTACATTGACCCATCATTCAGTCCCTTCCACTTAGATTACTCTCCTTCAATGTCAAATTTTCTACAGACCTCTTTCCATGAACCTATTTCATTGTTTCTACAGTCCATCAATAACCTACTGGTCATCGGTGGGAGGATTCAGATTGTTTTGAGCCATGTTCCCTTGTCTTCCGTAATAGTAACAAACTCTAGTACTCATTTTCCTCTTCTACCTTAAGAACTCTAAAACTCTAACCATTCATCCTAGGGTCATCCTCCAAAATACCTGGATCATTTAGGCCTCTGTTTCGTCTTCCTACTCCCTGATAGAGATGACTCCGCCACGTGTCGTCAGTTTGTGGCTCTCACCATCAGTGCCTGCTCTACATGCAATCTCTCCACCAGTAGGGTGCACTCTATCACTCCATCCTACAACACAATACTGAGAAAAATGATTGATTCCATGATCTCCCTCCAATTTCTAGGCTCAATGGTTTGGGCCCAAAAGAAAAGGTTTAATACAATGTTAGTGGAATAACAGGAGATGTAAGTATGCCTAGCTGAGTACTAGGCTATAGCCCGCATGCCCTACTACAAGTCCAATAACATTTGAATACACATCAAGCATTGTGTCGCTTGTATGAAATATTCATTGAAGAGGCTCAAAAATTCCATCACGATATGGGTTTCCTACTCATGTGTCTGGAGCGTCAATCTCCACCACCTCCCTGTCATGCCCTGAAAAGGGTAGTGGCCAGAACTAAAATCTACTTTATTAGTGTCTCTAATAGGTGAAAAGCTAAAGTAACTGCCCCCATCAAATCCTTAGATTCTTGAGGATATGTATCACCTTGAAACCTCAGTGGCCTATGTCTTTGGAACTTGTGCAACATGCTCAGTTGGTGTGCACTGTCTTCGGGTGGGCCTAGTAGAAAATTCTTCTTTTTGGGTGGTGGTGCCGCTGGTAGACCACTGGAAGGTGATAGGGCTATAAGATGTCCATGCACCTACTCTTCATTACTTTATGAACATCGTCATGATATCTTATTGGAATTCGGACTAGTTGTTTTTGTTGAAGCATCTTGTAGAGAAATAGATGCTCTGCGATCAATATGTTATACCCGGTGAGCTGACTCAAAATATACCATGAGAAAAAAACATTCCAAATCACGTGAAACTATTTTTTTTGTTTACCAAGTCGGAAAGAAGAATCAGACTCTTGGTGTAAGGATATATTGGCATCCACAACGACGCTGGTTTCCCCGGCCTAAAATCTGATCTCAAAACACATAACAGTATTGCCTAATCAAAAACATATACTCTTAGTTTTTCTGGTAGATCTGACTATCCTCTAATCCCACTCTGTCATGACCCATCTCCTGAGTCTCATGTCATGACTACCCAAAGTCTGCCTTCCATAAGCTTGGTTCTGGTGACTAGAAATGGAAATGAAAATCCCAAAAAGGGAAGACATTTCCTTTAACCCTGTAAACAATCACGCCCAACCACATCCCTACACAATGATATTGGAAAACAAGTATACCAAAAAAACAAAGATGAGTGAATGTACATGTTAATGGAAGTGGTCTAGAATACAAACCTAACTTGGAACTGAAAATAGAAATGTACAAAAGGAAGATATGATGGCCATCCATGAAATCACCCACCTTCTCATTAGAGTAGTAATGAAACTAGAAGACTAATAAGTATGTCATGCTAGGTCGATCCTACTATGCCCGACCTAGTCCAAGGCCACCAATTCCACTGCCGGAGTGTCTGTTAGTCCCATCCCCCTGAGAACCTCTATCAAAATGGGATTCATCTACACCAGACCGAACATGTGTAGGCAAAGCCTGTTCATGGTGCATATAAAAATACTCAGTAGGGACCCTAAGACCCCCGATGGCCTCTTAGTAATCCACGAATAAAAATAGCAAAGAGAAAATAACACCAAGAATGACATCAAACACATAGCATAATGTAAATGATGGATCTCACACCAGGTATAAATTATGTACATAAGAATATATGATTATTCGTAATGACATATCATTTTATTCTGCCGAGAGGCTCTACTACTAACGAGCATAGGGTTACTAGGTGATGACCCATATATGATCACTAGGTGTTGACCCACAGAAGATTGCTATGTGAAATCAAAGAGAGGATTTCTAGTAGATGAACCACACATGATTTCTATGTGATGACCAACTCAGGATCGTTAGGTGATAACCCATGAATAAACAATATTCTTTCTTCAAATCACAAACAAACACTATTTTCCCACCCTTAGCATGCTTGGTTTAGGGGTGATCAACTCCTAAATACATCATTCATACTTATACCACCACTAATTCCCACATAGAGTAACCCCAATGAATTGTCTCATCATAAGGGTTCTAATGAAAAAGACGACGCATCGAACGGACTCCTAATCTGTATGATATATTCATTTTTGAAAAAAGGGCCCAGTTGGATTCGTGTTCGAAACAAACTTCCGGTATAAAAACATAAACCAAAACTCAAATAGATTATCTTTGAAGGACTTTACCGTCGCAAGGATACCACCACCACTGACAGATTGTCAATTGGACACTCGGTCTGAGAAATATGGGTGTATTAGTAAACATGGAAAGGTTGCGTCTAGGCTAGGTCCAACGAAATTGGACCGACCATAACAAATCATCCATGGGGTCCCACATACCTTAGTTTAATTAGACAGACCCAACCTATCTCGGATTGGGTCAGTGTCGGTCATGTCTATCCTGGCCAGGGGGCCATGGAAAATGAGCCTTGCTGGAACTGGCCCATGTTGACTGAGGGTCAAGCCTTTTGGGTCACCCAGTGACCTGGTCTAGTCCGAACTGGACTAAAGGCCACTGGTCTGACCTACCGGTATCGGTCTGGCCCGTTGGTGGGGTTCTGGCACACTGGGTGGTTCACGCTCCGCCTGTACTGCCTTTCCGGGATGTGGTCGGATGCCACATTTAGTACAACACCATCACCCCATGGGTCAACTCCCCTGCTGCGGTTGAGTGAATGTGACTTGATGCATGGGACATGTCATAGTGACACATTTGTGGACGTCTAACATGGTTGAGCGACTGGGTCCACTGCCTCTAGCAGCTAGCCCAACCGTCGGCTCCACACAGGGCATCGCGACCCTTCTTCTAGAACACCATCGTGGTGTGATGCAACCCCCCATGACTACCACTTTAGGCCCTCTCCAACAGTTGATGGAACTCCCACTGAAACCGACCCACTGATGAACACTTCCATGAACCACCAGCCTTGCCCCAATGGTCTGTTCTTCACACCACTTGTGCTTTCACTCTCATGGAAACATCATCTCCACTGTGAATGTATCAAATATATCATCTCTCCGATTCAAGAGTTTGGCCACTAAGAATGACCATGGTGGAGGGGCTTAGGCCTTGTTCTTGTCATCCCGCTCCCTCCATGTCAATAGTTCATAATCAATTGAGATTGGGGGATTTTTATTCGAACAAAAATGATGATTCATCTCCGGATAAGGAAATCACAGAAGAAATGTCACCCTCTCGCATAAATTCATTAATCATAGATCAAAACATTCGTCGGTTGATAATTTTTTTTAATAATGGGGAAGATCTTTTTAAAATTAAACAAACACTCCATAGTTTATCTTTCTTGCCAATGTGTTCGAGTATTAGGTTTTAAGATGTCAATGTAACTTTTGGTTCCGTTTTTTAGGGAACGTCCAATACAGCGAAGTCTCACCGACATATGGAATTATTCATTAGAGAAGAAAACTATCAAAAATTTATCAAATAACCCCTCTTGTATAATTACACAATCTTCCATTAGTTGGTTTAAAAAAAGAATCACTTGATAATGTTTCTATTATGCTGCGATGTTTCATTGTTACACTCTTTCATTTACGAAATAGTGTTGCTCTAATACATAATTTATTTCATAATTACGATCCGTAATATGGGATATTAATGAGCCTAAATAATTCCCCATGTCTCCACAATTTCATTGCACGACATCTTTTCTTCCTACCACCCAACAATGAGTAATGAATTAAAATAATTTCTTTAAATTTATTTATTGATATTCTCTAAAAATATTGAAAATAAAATTTTCGATCGACCCTTGTTTGCCGAAATATATATTTTTACTATGAGAATCCTCACATTCCATATTCAACTATGACCTCGTATTTTAAATTCGATCATTAGTTCAACAGATTGAAAAACCCACTCGCAGGTTTACTAGACGTACCTTAAAGAAGTTCAAAATTCTGTTCTGGGCTCTCCAGGACTCATAATAACATTTTGTCGGAGCATACGATCTCAAAATAATTCTATATTATTAGAAAGAGTTACACATAACTTCAGAGACATTACAACTGGATGACGGGTCATACAAAACAATAGTGTTTTCATGACCAAGATGAATGCAGAGACTACCACATGATGGGGAATTTCTAGCACTTCTAAAAAATGTTTTTTAATTCCTGGAGATAATGGATATACTCATAATCCTAGATTGGGAAAAGAGATATTAGGACCACGTAATCCTTGAAACTTGAAAACCACTAGTTTATTAGGCCAAGGATGTAGTCGAGGTAGAGGTAGTTAGGCTTATGATTCCTAGAATCAATACAACAATATTTTTAAATAAATCTAGTAAGGTACTTAGGGCTACAGTATCAGCAAGATAAATGTATTCTATTTTATACCATAGGAGTAGAGCACTAAAGATTCTATACATCGAGGTAAAATTATAGTAGTTTCCACATTAGTGAATGATTTATATGAAAAATGTACATTTATCAAATTTATAATTATGATTATTATGGGAAGTATTTTCCTTGAGATCGAACAATTTCATGGAGTTATGACACATGATAACTTGTTTGGTGTCTTAAAATATAGTGTTCCCTACTGTAATTATTTATCTCCTTGATATAGGCGGTAACATTTTTATGTGAAATCTATTTTTCATTATGTGATTTGATTTGATGTAATCATTGTGATGGAATGATTATCTCCTTATTGATCTCATATTAACAGATATCATTAGAGGGTGGTGTTTACCTCACTAGAGGGTGTTATAATTTTTCATAAGCGATAATGGGATGTCATTGTAACATGCATGGGACCCAATAAGAAGATGTTGGATAATGTGATAGCTCATATCTGCAGTATATTACAAAATGATCAATGGTAATGGTCACATTTATTTACTTCGATAGTGGATAATTTTAGGGACATATGTCCTAATAACTTCTCTGGACTACCTCTAGATAGAGAGGTAGAATTCACTAATAAATTAGTATGAGGAGAAGAAATAGTGACCATTATTGTATAAAGGATGTCACCTAAGGAGCTTCTAGACCTCCAGAAGTAGTTGGAGGATCTAAAGGCTATTGTTTTAAAATTCCCAATACATATCTTTAGGGATTCTTGTTTTTTTAATGATGTTAGATGGTTCTGTCATGCTTTTCACAAATTACCATTGGTCGAAGAATCTCACATTAACAAAACGGTACCCAATACCTATAGTATATTACCACATTGATCAGTATCAATCAGATAAGGTGTTTTCAATGATGTTCTTGAGGCAGTGTTATTATCAGATGTGTGTTAGGACATTATACATTCCTAAAAGAACATTTAAGAGAATGTATACTCTTTACAAGTACCCTATTGTATCACTTTGACTCACTAATGCACATTTATTCTTCATGGATCATATGAATTGGTCCTTAAAACCATTTATGGATTCAATCACGGTAATATTTTTTGTTATTATAATGTATTCAATATCTAGACATGACCATTACAACCATATTGAGTTCATACTGAATACTATGAGAGGGAATCAGTTTTATGATAAGATTATAAATTTTCATCTTTTTGATTGACAAAGTTGACTTCATTGTCATATCATATCTATGTCAGGAGTTTTAATAGACCTATATAAAGTGAGAGTCATAATTTTCAAGGATAATCCCTTGAAAATATTTGAAAATTAATGTTTCGTTGGACACACCATATATTACATATTCTTCATGAAAAATTTATCATGCATTTTAGTATTGTATATGGGATTTGATAAAGAGGGGTGTAAAATTTTTATGTTCAAAAGCTTGTAAAGAATCCTTTCGGGTGTTGAAGCTCTATTTGACATTATCTATGATACTGATTCCTCTGGAACCACACAAGACCAATCCAGTTTACTATGATACATTAGGTATCACGTTTGGAGATTTTATGATATATGGAAAGTGATTGGTTGAATACATGACTTTTTAGTTTAGCCTTCATGAGTTGAATTACCCAACACATGACCTAGTATCAATACTATTGTGTGTGCAATTACCATTGGAAACACTATCTAGTCTGAGAGAGTTTATTTGTATTCAATAATCAAAATTCCTCATGTAAATATTTAGACAAGAACATTTGTGTCTCATTAAACATAGAAAGTTGATTAACTATAGTCATTTGATTTTAATCATTCTTTCATGCCTAGAAAAGGAAATTATGGAGCCAATGATATAAGATGGAAGAATCAACTAAAAGAAATTCAAGAATCCAATTGTTAATGGAAACTCAAAAATGTATTCTTATATATTCTTGACCATATTCTAGAAGACCATGGTTATACTATCTATATAGTCGTAGCAGTGACCTCTATCATTCTAGAATAGGTATGCATGACATTGCTATCATATCCCAAATTCTTTTTTCTAATGTAATATAGATCAGATGATGGTTCTTATTTAGGTTGAACCATGGATGGAGATGATTCAATATAGTTTAGTGGGCGTGTATGGGTATAAAAAACATCTTACAGGATATGGTTTATAAATTCCATGCCTCATCATGGGAAGCTCAACCCAGTGTCAACATAATGAGTCATGATCAAAAGTGATAGTATTGGTGTATATTAAGAATAATGATATTTTATACATTAATACTCAGTGTTTCAACTGTTATTAGGTGAAGGTAGAACATCCTCTTCTGATAGAGATTTTATAGTGGTTTTCCGTTCTCAGGTGGAAATGAGATGACGTTTCGATGAATATCACGACACCAAAATCATCCAATAGAAAAATATATAGTGTCCATTGTCATTGACCATTCATAGAAGGTTAAAAACATATTTCATGTTTGAGAAATTTTCTCCGTAGAAGATCTAGGGAGACTACATGTTATGGAGGTTTTATGTCTTAATGGAGCTCCTCATTCTATCTTTTCTTACAAAGATGCTCAATTTATATCATGGTTCTGGTAGGGGTTCCACAAGGTCATGGCTACATTGGTACTTTTACACACACCTATCATACATTGATTGATGGACATATGAATAGTATGATTCGGGTGGTATAGAACATGATTTGAGCATGTGTCCATGACTTTGGACGTTTTAGGAGAAATATATTCTTCTTGTTGACTTCTATTATAATAATAGCTTTCAGGATACCAAGTAGATGGATCCTTATGAAGCCTTATTTGTTATTCCATTCCACTATCAATTATGAGTGCTATAGGTATGTGAGGCATCTATTCATGGACCACATCTCGTGTAAGAGAGTACATAGTAGGTCTATTTGGTCAAAAAGAACAAGATGAAATATCAATCTAGACCAAAGGCATATACAAACAGATGACTATGATCTCTTCAGTTAAAGCATATAGGCTAGTATTTATTATGAGTATCACCCAATGTGGGGCATATAAATATTCATAAGGAGGGAAATATATCAAGGGGGATTTATGGACCCCTTGAGGTTAGGAAACCGAATAGACTAGTGGATTAACGGATTTCACATCCTCAAATATACAATTATATGATTGATATCATTCATGTATCTCTGCTTCACAAAAACTATCTAAACCCATCACTTGTATTTAAGCTTGATGAGGTATAATTGGACATGGATTCTTTCGCCGAGGGGTATCCAATTCATATTATTTATTAGAGCATGAAGAATCCCCGACACCTTTCAGTTAAATTTGTATAGGTGCTATGATAGCACAGTCAGGTATACGATGAGTCATGGGAGGGAAAACCTAATTTATGATCTTATTGACCATAAATCTTCATTTTTGACACCTTTTTATCCTTATAAGTCCAATCCAGGGAATGTTTCATTAATGGGGGAGGATGTAAGGACCCATCTTTTCAAGATGGTACAAATCATTGGGTTTTCAATATCAATTTCTTTATAACAACCCTAATGATGATGAATAATCAATTAAAGGATGTCATGGGTGGAACCATGCCATGTGTAAAGCCTGGAGCCCTGAAATGGGAGGAAAATACTTGGCTAAAAAATTAGTGACAATTGTGTATCCATTCCTATATAGATTCTATGAAACCATTCTCTTGCGGATTGTGGGGTAACATGGGCCGCATAAGTTGTCTACTACTATGAGTCCAAAAGTGCATAGCTATGAGACTGAATATAATTTTTGGAATGAGCCTTTTCGAAAGGTCTACACACAGTTAGACAAACTATGTGTCTAACCACATTTTGGGCCTCCTTATAGAAGTGGCTTGTGATGATATTTCGATTGGTTTGGAAAACCATGTACTTATATCATATTCCCTTATGTTTTGAGGTGAAAATTCAATTTTACCACACAAAATTTATAATCCTAATTTCTCTTTCCCCCTTTCTCATTATAGCATCTATCATGTTCTATCATTCCATTTAGATCAAATCTCCGTCACCCAAGAATCTATGATATCTCACACATCTGGTGTCTGAATCGAGATCTGAAGGAATAGTAGGATAAATATAGGTATTATCTTCCTTAATGTTTCCTCCAAGTATAGATTATTTTTTAATCCATCGTGGAATTTATGTGAATGTTCACTTTCCCTATATTCATGGCATTAGACTGTTTCATCAATTTCACCCATCCTAATTGAAATTTGAGGCTAATATCAAGTGGGGAGTCATCTACGTCATTGAGGTAGGTGGAATCGACATTATTCATTTGGGTTTTGTTTTCTCATAGTGTATTGTTGTTCCACATACTGATATTGGCCTAAAATCCCCTATTAATTGAGTTATTCATATCAAATTGATCATCACACCATGAAACACATCCATTGTATCTTGTTTAGTGCTTTTGAGGATGGATAAAACACATATGGACACCCCATCGATCTTCCACATAGACATTGGTCGTTTCAACTAATTGATATATCACAATGAACTTATTTTATCTTTCATTATGGACATAATTTTTTTTCATCAATATATAAATGTTATTAGGTCCCGATGAACCTCAATGGTATGTGGTTGTACTTGTTGTTGGAAATAACCATGTTGGAAATTTTATTGAGGACTATTCAGCCTTCTAATTTTCTTCATGATATTTATATATTGAAATGGAATGTTAATAGAATTAAATTGATCTCAATAGATGTGAAGGCTTATGAAATATAGATTTCGTACCTCAAATGAATTAATTTTTATAAATAGAATTAGATTATGCATGTAGGATAGCATTTCCTATAATGAAATTAATGTATTTGTTGACACTGTTTATAAATGATGGTAAAACCACACCAATATTTATGCCTTATTAAATTCACATTATGAATTAAATAGACTTATTTATATTGATCTTGATAAATTGTTTCATGCGTGGAAAATTCATCATTACAGATATATAAATTATATATATGACATACATTAATATATGTTGTGATATAATGATAGGAGTTTCGTTGAGCTTGACATAATCATGCTCCATCATATCGGGTGTTGATAATGACATCCGGCACCCCTAACACTTGTTGGACATTGGGATTTACACACCAAATCCCATGTTCAGAGTGTTGACATGATGACACACTCACAATTTATAGTGACAATATTGGAGTCCCCTAATTTATATGAAATTTTGGAATGTACCCCATTGTATGAGATTATATGACCATTTATACAAGTTACGGAATTCAGAGTTATTCCCTAGTAAAACCAGCAACTTGTATTCCATATATATGTCAACTTTAATATACATAAACATGTCTCATAAAAGTAGATGAGATATATTATAAAAATATAAATATATTATTACCATATGAATATTAACTGATAAAACGTCCATTCTAACCATGATTCAAATATGGTAGACTCACCCGATGTCCTATATGAACATTAGGTGGCTAGTTATTTATTTCTTCATTGATTTCAAATTATGTTTTAACCTAAAAAATTAATTTCATATACTTCTTGGATTATCTGTAGATACGGTTGGTGGTGGCCTATTTATATAGATATATAACACCACACTCAAGATACCATTGGTACCCACGAATTATATCTATATATACATTATAATAAGGTAAAAGGATATACTACATGTTGTTTATATACTTAAATATTGATGGAGAATAAGAGAAGATGATAGATAATGACCTCGAGAGACTAGTGAGGCACATTTTCACCTTTTTAACTTTTTTATAGCATGATTGAATGTCTCTTCTTATGTTACCCATTTTTTATCTCAAAATGACTTGCATCCATGTGTTGACATGTCCATTTAGGATATTGATACATCAATCTGTTGATTAGTTCTATTTACTCTTACATTTCTTATTCATTAATTTATTCTTTCTGTTAGGATATGATTCCACTACAATTGTATGTTTGTTGTTATATTATCTATGTGTCTAGGATAATAGATTACATTCCTATGATCTTACAACATTTTAACACATACTAATAGTCAGAAGACTCTAACTTATTAAGAGGCATTCTTGAGGGATAGTTACCCACTAGCTTGGTGAATTGGTTATGTGGATCCAAGGTTTGGGGGTTACACATTATTTTCCAGATGAAAAAAATATATTTAACAATTAATAATATAATAATATTTCATTACACTGTTTATTTTTATAAAAGTTGATGTGAATATTCAGTTAGATTAATTTTATCTTACTAAATGATCCATCCATATTTGAATACCATTCCTTTTGATCATTTTTATCCCATATAAAAAAATATTCATCCAACATTCTTTAGTTTCCTAATTTTAAAATTTATCCCCTTATTTCTTTAATTATAGATTTCCTCCTCCATCTAACCATAGGTTTCGTAACATCTATTTGATTAATTTTTCACTTAATGCGAGCTAAATAACTTGTAACATTATTATGGATTAACGAATTTATACAATAGAAAATGTTTCTTAAAATTATCTTCCTTGACAGTTGAATATTTTTCATATATATTCATGGCCTAACTCCTTTAAAATTCTCATTTATTATTCATGTGACTTCTAAACTCCCACATGGTCTTCATATCTGTTTTCAATTTTAGTCTTGGAATGTGATCTAAATTTTCCTTCCTGATAATATATTTCAACTATAAATTCATAGAATCACTACATTCTTTATGTTTAACATCTTGTGAAACTGGATTAGGATGAATTTGGGAGATTAGATATTTTTATTTGTAATGGTTCATTCTCCTTATTATCTAACTTATTTCAGTTCGGATTCTGATTATATATTTTTCTACAACAAGATTATTTTTCTTATGGCACTTTAATTTATTTAAACTATTCGACCATTATTAATCAATTTTATAATAAGATTCTACGTAATCAATAAGAGATCAATATTTTTCTAGCTATTAACTTTTCAACATGTAATTTTTTTAGTATCATCATCAGAGTGTTTAATATATACATTATCATGAATATTATTTCCATAATTATTCTCAATGATTTTATCTCATTATATTATACCATTTCATGAATCCTAAAATTTTATAAATGGGAAACTTTTCAGTTGGGTATTTATGTCATAAAACATCATTCAAAATCCTCATCATAAATCATACAATGATTATTTTATTTGTTTTCATCAACAAACAACTACTAATCACCCTCATGTGATCCATAGTTGGATTTTAATTATATAAATACTCATAATAGTTATTATTTGAATTTTGTATCAGAAAATAACTAAATTTAAATTTCATCATAAGATCATATTATGTTTATCTAATTAAACATTACATTGTCATTCAATGATATCGTGGCTCAACCGATGTCATCCATGATTTCATTCCACCACTCCACTAATACATTTTTATTATTTTGTCTATAAGGAAAAATTATTGATTTTAATTCAATATTATCAATTTTGGATTGATATAATTTTTTTGTAAACTATCTACCATTATTATATTTATGAAAAAAATACACACCCCTAATTATTTATGAAGTATTACTATTAAAATTTTCATCATTAAAAATACTTAGGAATACGGATTTTTGAACATCTCATATGTTAATTTTTTATAATAATAAATTAATGTTATGATGTAAATATCACAATGAATGGATTTATGCGTAATTGTCCCTCAGAAATTTTAATATATCAACTGAAATGACGTAGTTGACTATATTCCCATCGATTTTTTGACAACCAAGGTCTATTTTTCTTTTTTTAACTTTATTCATATATTTATTCACTGTCATTATTTAGATGAACCATATATCAAAAACAATTTACCCTATAATTTCTTCTTTGAATTATATTAAATAGGAATAACAATCCATTATTCCAATTTTTTTTATAATTGTACCTAGAATCTCAAATATGAAAAAGGTTTTTGCTAGTTATTTTACCACTAATTATATTTTTTCCATCATCGATACATTTTATGTTGAAAATCTCTTTTCAAAAAATAATTGAATTTCTTTCAAAAAATTATTTACTCATAGTAATAATGTTATATATAATCTCTTCATGAAACATGATATTTTTTACCATTAAATTTTGAGATTCATTGTCAACTGTTCTAATTCATATTATCATCTTTGGTATTTCATTCCCAAATATAAAAATATTATCATCATGTCATTTAACACTATTAAACATTTTTTTATCCTCATTCATACATGAATAATAACCACTATCTATATTGCAATGTATATATCTTTTATTAGATTTAAGAGACAATTAAAAATGGGTATCCTTTCCATTATTTTCGTGTATTTGTCTAATTATTTTTTGTAGCTATTTTAGTTTTTCCTATGATCATGGTCATACATTCCTCATAATAGTGATTCTAATTTAAACTCATATTATATATTTCCTCTATATTTTCAAATATTTTCTATATTTGTAAATAAGATTAATTTTTATCACTAAATTCTCCCAGTAACAATTTATCCTTAAATTCAACAGATAGATCCTCATCAATTTTATATTTCATTGAATCCACTATAGAGATATATTATACAATAAATCATAATATACATCCCAAAATACACCATGACACAACTATTATACATTAAAAATTAATCTACATTGAAACTGTTTTGTTTTTTAAGAATTCCCACTTACCTTCATGGATATTTTATTACCTCATATTACATTGAATATATGAAACATTTCTATATAATTTATAAATCTACTAAATTTTAATGTTGGAATATCATTATATATGTTTTTCTAATCTCGTTCTTGCTATGATTTGGTTTTTGAACCTACAGTAATTGATAAAACATATTAATGATTATTATACATTAAATGTGTAGTGTATTTTCTATTCCTTTGTGAAAAAATTCTTAGAAGTTTTATATTATATAAACAATATTACAATAAATTTATCATCATAAAAATTCATTTTACCTAGTGTCTTCTAAACCTAAGGAATATATGACAAAGGCCTGTGAAATTGTCAATTGATTAATTTAAATTTATTCCTAGAACATTTCAAAATTATATATTTCTCACTAACATTTAGTTTATGAAACTTAATATTGTAAAAATAATAAATTTAATTGTTTTAGAAGTAATATTTTTATATATTTTTCTTTACATCTTCTTTGTAATGGTATTTGATTTTTTTCTTCTGTTGAGTGTTTATTTCAAGACACATATAAAGCCCATCATTTAGCATGTGTTCTATATAACATTATTCTCTTTAATAAAAAATAAATAAACAATATTTATTTATTTCAACATACACCCTAAAGATACTATATTTTCTCTGGTGTTTTCATTATATTGAATCATTAATCTGATGTAGTGAATGTGTTCCTTTATCAACAAGCTTTATTTAATTGAAAATTTTCATTTCCATCAATGTATTTATTCCCATATATTGAACTAAATCCCTAATTTATTATTTATATATATTCAATATAATCAATATATACACACTCCCAGTTTATTCTTAGGAAATATACACCAAATTATCTATTTACACCATATATGCAGAACTATGGTTGTTGTTCTCATTTATACATATCCATTACCCTTTAGATGTTTTTAAAGATATTTGATATTAAACTCTTACAATCTACATGATTTCCTAATCATATTTGTGTTCTCTAGAGGACTCAACCTCCTCCTCCATGATCTTGAATCTTCTTGTGGATTTAAATTCAATTTAGACCATTTATTTCTTCTTGAATGTTGATTTCTTCAACATTTCATAATTGAGGAGTGTCTTATGATATTAATTAAGTGATAATTACAAATATTTTGTATATTATAATAAATATATTAAATCGTTCACTAAAATTTCTATTTGACAACTTGAAAATTTATGAATATATTAATGTAACACTCAATCCTTTGATGTCAATGACAATTCCAAATACGCTGGTGATGTAATCATAAATAGTCTCATCATTTTCAATTCCAATTTGATTAAATTTAGTCATCAAGAAATATAGTTTGGATTTTTTAATCTTTACAATTACTTTATACACATTCTAAATATTGTTTAAATTTTTATTAGTAATTTTTAGTCCATAAAACATTAGTATACTCTTTCTCATAGAAGGACGATTGAAATTTATTTATAGGATTAAATTTCACATATAAATTTATCTTCACTACAAATGTAATGGTTGTATCTACCCCAATAATTATAAATCCAACTGTAAATATATTATTTTCATCTAATACTTATGATATAATATACAAGATCATACTACTGATCTAGACTTGATATTTTTATTCCATTAAATATATGAACACCCAAACTATTGATATAATTAAGATTCTCAATTTCTCTATTTATATAGGATAATATGTTAACAGAATCCACCTCATCATTGATAACTATTGATGTTAATGGTTTAGGTCATATTCCATTAATGATGGAGGGGTTGATTCATAAATGTTTTTTATAAATAACATTTTAAATCAAATTATATGTATCCACCCAATTTGACTTCTCCCTCACACATTATATAGTAGAAATATAAAAAATTCTTAAAAATTATAGATTTTTCCATGGTTTAGTGCCAATGAATATAATTACTTATTACATGGTTTTTGTTTACATCCAATCACTTTAATTTTCATGCGATTTCAAGAGATAGGATGTGGTTTTTATTGACTCTGGCGACGTTATCAATTCATTACAATATAAGGGGATATTTCATCCAAGAATATTTATAGAGAGATTCAAGTTGTAGGGGTGTTGTTTATACTAGAACCACTGACATATATGATTATATAATCCCCAATGTGAATACGATATTCATTTAGTTTTTAAATGAATCTTTGTCTAATAATATGATCATTTTCCCTTGGGCGATTCTTCAATTTCCAGATTATTATCAATATAAAAAAGTATATTCCACACTTATTCAAAAGATTAATAAAATATGTTTTCCTAATAAAATAAAATATATAATTTTCCTTTTTCCAACTGAAATTAAATATTCTATATGAGTAGTAATATAATAATTTTTCTCAAAATAGATGATAACAGTTAATGAAACATTGGTTGATATATTCTTCTTCACCATTATTTGACATGATATTTCAGTAACTCTTGGACACTTTATTATATTTTAATAAACGTTATTATTTATACTTTATAAATTTATATATATCTTAAAAACCCCCCAAAAATAATTCCAATATTTTAATAAAGAAAATATCTATCAAATTTCAGTTCATGACTATTCTAGGATTCTATACATTGAACCCAGTCAAAATTTCAAGAAAAATCTCTAATTTTGACTATGATAATGTATTAAAAATATCCCTATTGAAATTCATAAAAATATCACCACATGATATTCTCATTAAATATTTTTTCAAATTTCTCCTTAAATATCATTAAATACTAGTCTTGTGATATTTTTAGTTTCATAAAAACCAAACATCATCACATATTATCAAGCATGTCATATTCAAAGATATGGGAAAATGATACTAAATAATACATAATTTCCAAAAAAATAATAAATTTCTTTAAATTTATTTAATGATATATAATATTTATAATATCATTAATATCATGGTGTAATACATTCCCTTTTAAAAATTTCTCAGAAAATATGACCCATATATAAGGTTATTTTTAATCATATATATTGTGTAATATTATTTATCTTTTGAAAATGATTTCTTAAAAGGATATATATTTAATACATAATAAATACACATATTATTAATTCCAAATACATCATTTATGTAATAAAAATAATATATTTCATGTTTGAAAAAATTCAGCCATATTATATACCATTGAAATATATTTATTCATCTCAAAAAATATGTTTTGTATGATCCTAAATGGATACATACATGGATAAAATTTTCCCTTTTCCAATTCATTGAAAAAAATAATATCTTAGGTACCCATATACTATTCCATATTCGAACTTCTGTAGGAGTTTGATATCTTATCTATAAAATGATATAAACTAATTCCTTGCCTAATTTTTTGATATAAGGTTGAATTACATATAATCATACCCTAAAATATTATGACATGCCCTGTAAAAATATATATATTATGTACACATGAAAACTCAACAATCTAGAAATTTTAGCCTCAATCTATGATTCCAAGACTTATGCCAATTTTCTGATAATGTTTTTGTCCCCTCTAACTCAGTTAATGGAAATTAAAAAAGAATCCCTATAACTATTAATAATCCTCACTCATGGTACATAATTAATAGGAATGTATTCAATAATTAAATTTTATTATTCACTCAAAATACTGATAAAATATTATCATTTTTTGAATAGAAAGTATGATAACCCAAAAATATATATGAAAAATCCTCAAATTTTGTGTTGAACATTGAATCATTATAATCCAAATTGTAAAATTATTTCATCAATTTATTAGTTTCATTAAAATGTCTTTTGAGATAAATTATTTAAAAAATGAAATTATATTAAGTTCATTACAGATATTATTATCCATGGGATAAAACCTTGATAATTTCTAAATAAGGGTATTTATAGTTGAAACTATCGATAATAAAATTCATATTTAATGAATCATATTTCCTATTTTTGTAATAAATTAAAAACATGACCCCGAGAGATTTTGACAGATGTGTGGCTAAATGTCATCTTGTTTTAACATAATGTACAATATGTTGCAGTATATTGTTTATGACAAATGTCATATTTTTTAAAATACCCATGTCTATAATATATGATTTATTAGAAATTTTTATGTTATAAATTTTATATGAATTTATTTCATGATTTTTAAAAAGTATAAAATATATCATAAAATTATTTAGTTATTATAAAATGTTATCTATAAATATTTACCAATTCATTCTCAATGTTGTTTTAATTTTCAGCACTATATAGTTTGTAATATAAAATAATTAAATCATAAAGTAAAATACAAATATAAAGAACTTGGTCTATGAACATATAAAACATATTTACACATGAATTTATGGGTGATATGTAACGCCCCAACACCATAAGCCCAGAGTTGGTTCATTATTAAATATCATTTTCATGATTACAAAATTTCAAGCCTTGAAATTCCGATTAGTTTAGTATCCTTGGAAGTATTAGATACATTCATAAGGTTTACATTACATCAAAAAATGTAAAACAACAACAACATTGTATTCATAGAAAACACTGAGATCCTATAGTATATCCATGCAGTTCTATCATAATATACTTCTTTGTATCATGGGAAAAATAATACATAGAAAGGGGTGAGCTCAAATGATCTATAAGGATAAAAATATAGCAAAAACTTTCATAAATATACATAAACATTTAAGGTAATGTATAGAAGTAAAACAAAATCCTTTTCAACATAAACTACATCATAATATGGAAAATATAAATTAAAATAAATCTATTTATTTACTTACATAGATATTAAACTAGTCTAATAATCCCATGAAAGATCAATATCCACTTTCAAAATGATAGAATGCATAATGCCAGACTTTCATAACCACATTTTCAAGGCATTTTTCCAAGAATACAAATAAGATTTTGTCAAGGCCTTGTGCCAAGACACTAGTTTGTCTCATTGGACCTACTAATTCCTTGAGGAGCTATAGAGGGATTCACCCGTCCCATACTAATTCCATTACATTCCTCATATGAAAAGGATGAAACATAATATTAACTTTCGTATTAAAACTAGCATATGAAATGTTAGTATTTTAACCACAAACCATGAATGGTATAAAAATAGCACATCCACAGTAAATCATATCTCATTCCATAAAATATGATATATTTTGTTATAATATATCATCCCCAATAGATAAAAATGAACTATATTGACATAGATGAAAATAATCATCAAAACTATTTGAGATAAATATCCCCCTTTTTCTTGGAAACAATTAAATGTCGCACTATTTATCAAGAATCAGTTTAAAATAGATTTTTTGAATCAATGTGCCACATAACACTTTGAAACATTTAAAATGAATTTTAATTTTATAACATTAATATCCATATAAATAAATCCATAAAACAATTTTTAAAACATTGATATTAATGTTAACGATTTAGAATAATAAATCTTTGAAACATTTTAAAATGATATTTTTGTTAGAGTTCTTATCCAAATGATAGACACTAGAATACAAATATTGATGTAATAAAAACATTATAATGTAATGAGAATAAAGGTATTCATGATATAAAATGTCAAAGTACATTATATACACCATATAAAAGTGCATCAGCATATAACAACAAAGAAGTCCCAATGGAATGTAATTTGAGATGAAATCACTTATAAAGTCTGTATCCTTAGGTTAAGGATAAATCAACGACATAATTATGTGTGAAAAATATAAATACACTAAATGTTATTGGATATTAAGTGTAAAAAAATCAATGGACATTCACACATACTCTAGTAAAAACAACACCAATGAATTGGATGTTTAATTCAATAAATGATAATTGAGTTAAAATTACTCTTATCAAGTTCTTATCGATCACTTGAGAATTTATAAAAGGAAAGATTATGTGTATCAAAAGTATATCCATATAAAGGGGAGTGTAAATTTCTACATAAATAATAAATAGTGATTCCACACATAATCATGTAGAAAAATAATCAATGAAGTATGCGTAAATTTGAATGAGTGGAAATTGAAATTTGAAATTCCCTTACAAATTTCATAACATAAGAAACATATATCCCATTAATGATGTTTCATAAAATGAAGATGTAATTACACATAAATTAATGTATATTATAAAAATAATACAATCATTGGGCAGTATATACACCACAGAAAAGCAAATAGTGGCAGTACGACATGAATCTCACAGAAATAAGAAGTGAGATGAAAACCCTTACTTCATTGTTATCAATCGAGTCATATGGCCAAATAGTTAATAACACCCAAATGAATCAAATAATACCATGAATATAAATAGAATCATGATAATATATATATATATATATATATATATATATATCAAATTACAGTACACAATACACCACATATAATAAATAAGTAGAAAACAATGAAAATCACACTGGTTTAAAAGTGAGAGAAGAAACCCCTTACTTTGTACAATTCCTTGGTAGATGGTAGGTTAAACTCTTGTATAATGGTTAAATAATTTTTTTTAAATTATAAAGGAATTATATACTTTAATATGATATCATATATGATCTTTTAAGATTGCTTTGTTAATAATATTTTAGTATTATCGTCGTTTCAGGTGTTAACTGATATGTTTTCCTTTATATGCATTGATTCATAAGTAGTGTTTGTTATGAATAGGATGTATTGTATTAATATTCATAATGATATTAAGTCTTTAAACATTATTTTTAATCATATAATAAAAATTAGTCTTCAATTTATTACGATGGGGAATGAATCACATCGCATTCGTGGAGATGGTAATCCGTACATATGCACGAGCAACAATATCAATCTTTTGTTGTTAAAATAAAATATAATTTGATGGTATATCATATTTAAATAATCCATATCATGTCATTTTTATAATTTAAATCCATTAAAAAACTTTATTATACCCATCCAAATAATAATGTATTGAATAACAATTACACCATGACGTTGAGACTGTAAGTCGTACATACGCACGTATGGTGACATGTCATTCAAAGGATGGATACAATAATGAAAATGGTAGTGCAATAATTATAATAACATCAAATTGTATAGAATATACTAGAGTTATTACTTTATAATGGAAATAACAATGAAATAGGGAGTGGAAGAAAAAAGGCACTAGAAAGAGGTGATGAAATATATACCTCTTCTTTGGGTTATTCCTTTTGATTAGATCAAAAGGGCTCTTTAGATTGGATTTATGAATAAAGGATCTACTCTATGATAAATGGAGGACTGTTGAGAAGGTATTTTTGAAGATACTGGCCAAGTAAAAATGTTATGAAGGCGTGAATTTGAGGGAAGGCTGAGTGCCTTTTTATAAGAGCGGTGAGGGGCATCTCAGGAAAAGCTAGAAATATCATTTTATAATAAAATATGTTTCAGTTTCTAATGTTTAAAAAGTGTATTTTTTAAATATTAAGGTTGGTATGGATATAAAACCACTCATCCAATTGGTTTTAGACAGGTTTGGGTCATTATATTAATATTATCTTTTAAATTTAACTCTTAGTTAAATAGTTTGACAATTTCAACGTCTCTTTGTATTTTTATATTATATGGTTAATAAACATAATATATAATTATAAACGAACCCCAAGTGGTTTCTTAATGATACACGTATCATTATATAAGTCTTATGGATGAACATTATAATTTTAGGAATATAATATAAATTTATAATATAATATTTATTTTAAAAACCCTTTTATGTCAATTTTGACACTATTTGGTATTTTTTTTGGCTAAATACATAACAGCATTTTGACATAGAGAAAAATTAATCTAACCAACACTAATATGTCTTATTAACCGATAAAATTAGTGGAATTAATAAATAGTTTCAAATTACATTTATTTGCATACTTATAATATGAATTATTTTTATATTTCATTTTTTAGGTAATTAATGCATCATCATTGTGGCATAAATAAATTAAATTATATAAAGTATAAAAAATATAAATAAAATTCCATTATGTAGGAAATAATTTTATATTTCAAATTAATATTTATAGTAGAATTTATCTCATGTTTAACCCTATATTAAAAATGTTTTATATATTAAACATTTATTTTTACACTTTCAACTCTTCTTTGAATTAAATTATAATAATTGTTCTAATCTAATCTATGTGGAACAAAGATATATATATTATATATAATTTTTTTGGGTCAAATAATACTTATCAAATATAATTAGGACATGTATTAGGGTAATAATAATATCATTTTTATCTTTAATTACCCTATTTACTTTTAGTCGTGGTAAATAAAAGTATAAAGTTACTATTCAAAAGAAATTATTATAATTTTATTGAACCACATTATATCCCATGATATAAACCGTGTCTCTAAGAGTTTATAAATTCAACTCACAGAAGCAGTAAAATTTAGATTTATTTAAATTTTCAAAAGCTCCTAAGAGGTGTGTAAAAGGTAGTGAAAATTTCAATAAAATTTTATATATCTAATATTATTAACAAATGACTCCAATGAATTACATTGAACATATATAGGTAATATGTATATATTTTGACCTAAATAATTTTAAATAATATAATTAATTATTTAAATGAATCATCGGTTTTAAACTATAACATAGTGTTTTTCACTATTCATCTAAAATTGAAAGTTTTCAGAAAAATACAAAAAATTCACCCTAAGCTAATTTAAATATTCAGAATCCAAAAATAATGTCCATTTTGAAAGAAAAAAATTTATAATATTTCACGAAGTGGGTATTACTATTCATAATGACTAGTTTGATTAGTCGTGGTGTGTTAGAATTTTGAAGTTGCATACAATGCAAGCTATAACATATCCAAAGGGAATTTTAACGTGGAATCTTGGGGCATTACATTATTCCCTCCTTTTGGAAATTTCATCCTTGATATTTTTAAAATTGGTCTTGGGAATATAATTGAAAGTTCCACGTCTAAAAATGTTTCAATAAAACTATCACATTAAAAGCAATAAAGAGAAGTACGATGGTCACCTGGGATAACCCATACTAGGATTCTATGTAGCAAAACATGGATATAAAAGATAAACTATTTGTCATGTTCTGTTGGAGAGGGATAGAAAACATGATTAGGACAAAGTTTACAAAATGAAAACCAAAAACTTGTGAAGCGACCAACGGTTATTAGTTTCCCAGTAGGAAAAGTAAAAAGACAATGTTTTTTTGTTTTAAGTTACATTTATTAAATATTTGTAATTTATTTAGGCTGTTTACTACGGAGATAAAGATATATTGTTATTTTTATATAGAGTTTTATTCTATAATAAATATTACCAATAACTCATTTTTTTCAAACGATGAGTATTCAATATGATTTAGTCTGACCAGAAGAGCTAAAATCAACATCAAGAGAATCACATGATCCCAAAAGGATAAAATATATATTTACCTTGTTTTTAAGGATTAATCAAAATAAAAAAGGTTAGTACATGATAAGACGGTCCCCCAAAAAGATATTCCTTTACAGAAAGAAACAATAATCATAATTTCTAAAATTAAACAAAAAATTCCTCAAAGATAAATAAATACCATTCAATGAACAATGGTCCATAAATTCCTTTAATATAGTAAAAAAAATATTGAAACCCAAATCTTAGAAGAATTTGGTTATTCATTCTTCCACATTAAAATGTATCTACAAATGACATCGACTACTCTTAATGTCACATGTTTAAATGTAATTAATCTAATGAGGTATTTTCTATTATAGGTTAATTATTTCAATAAATAACCCAAATCTCCTTAATTGAAATCCCACTGTATTCTATTTTCATTCGACATATAGTGTTCCCAACCGAGTAAATGTCTTCCAAAATAACATTTATAACAAAATCACAAAATAATAATCCAATACTAAGGGTATTAATTTAATAAGATGTAATATCCAAAATCAACTTATTATTGATCAATAAAATCATTGAACAAAAAATAATTAGTGACACTAACCAAGGACATCACGTAGTCTAGTCGTAGTTGATAAATCTCAATCGCACTCTAGTTGTGGGATTGATTCCCACAGATTTGTCCAACGCGATGGGATGTCACATGGTCTGTTTGTTGTCCTTTTTCAAAAACTATATTTTATAACATTACCAAAATGGGATAAATTTTCAAAGTATCCAAAACATAATTTACCCACAAATGTTATCTCTTACTTTGTATTTTCATCACAAAATATAATAACATGTAATTTCCTCAATCTCTATAATCATATGAAACCAACTTGTTATTTATAACTATATCCACAAGAGAAAAGATAATTATTCCTCAAATATCATATTCACCTGAAAAATTGCAGGGTTACAAATACAAGAGAAAATTATTCCAAAGTAATCCCATCAACAAGGAGCACTGATACATTTAAACATTTATCCAACCATTTATTTACACATAGCATCTTCTTTGACCATGAAAATATCTTATAGAATAGGGCATTCACTCGGGAAATGACCAGATCCCATACATTTATGGAAAATGACTATAAATGGATTCATGGGACCATTTTTATTTTCTTCCATTGTACACTTAATTTTTCTTTGGAAATTCATTACATTATTTCCTTTCCCACCTATAAATCGTTTCTTTGTTCCATTGAGGAAATTTTGTGGGTGTCTCCTTCCACATTCCCTAAATGATTTAAATTCAAGATTCTTTTCTCCATGGTCTCCACTGCTAGAGCTCATTTCATTCACCACCTTTCTCTTCTTTGTTGAGTATGGGAGTTGGTTAATATTGATTTGGTTGATCATATTTTTGGAAAACAGATTTGGCATGAACACAATATCATTTATGCCTACCAACATTCCATTTTGTTGCTCATTTTCACCACCGTTATCACCTTGTACATCATGCTAAAACTTAATTTGACTACCTTGGAATCCAGCAATAGAAAAATATCAGAAAACATTGTGTGAGTAAAAGTAGTCATAAAATCATTTAGAAAATATCCTGACACCATTATTTTTTGAAACACATTAGGATTAACCAAGGTCATTTATTATCATCTTATATTAAAATC
The DNA here is from genome assembly GCA_963277665.1 of Viscum album. Classification (NCBI taxonomy): domain Eukaryota; kingdom Viridiplantae; phylum Streptophyta; class Magnoliopsida; order Santalales; family Viscaceae; genus Viscum; species Viscum album. The sequence goes on from OY728128.1 coordinate 1,752,779,571, forward strand.
CATCAAATAAGTTTGTAATGAAAATATAAACTATCCTAATAATTCCCTCGGCAGTTTCATAACCAAGAGTGCATCAAGTCCCGTTGTCGTGCACCAGTTCCTGTTCAAGTCTAGCTCAAAATAGGGATTTATGGATTTACCCCTAGGTACATCTGTGCCCGAGCTGCCTCTACCTACTCGTATGTAGACATGGATGTATTTCCTAGAAAACTCACAAAATCTATACAATACCAAAATTTTAATATGTTCTTCAATACTAATCCTCATATTCTATCTTTGGGATATGTGCTCTAATCAATATTTATCTAAATATAGTTTGTAAGGTTTGTACTAAACATTCTCTAATACCTACTGTAACACCTCTACAATAGAATCTGAGAGTCAGTGCATTATTATATATCATTGTCATGATCACAAAAGATCCAATTTCAAAAGAATGATTAGTTTAGTAGCCTCAGAAGAACTATATATATTCATAAGGTTTACATTACTTCATAAAATAGAAAACTATAACATCATTGTTTCCATAGACAATAGTGATATCCTATATTCTATCCCCACCGGCCAATCATTATATAATTCATTGGATCCTAAGAAAAATAAAACATAGAATGGGGTGAGCTCAGATGGTCAGTAAGGATAAAAATATAGTGTAATCTTTCACACATAATCATAAACATTTAATGAAATGTATAGAACTAAAACAAAAGCCTTTTCAACATAAAATTAATCATAATATGGAAACTATAAATAAAAAGAATTCCATTTAATTACTTGCATGGATATTCTACTACTCAAATAATCATATGAAATATCAATACCCACTATCATAATGATGGAATGCATGATTCTAGACTTTCATAACCACATAGTGAAGGCCTTCTGCCAAGACTACAAATAATTTTTTTTCAAGGACTTTTGCCAAGACTCTAGTTTGTCTCATGAGACCTACCGATGCATGAAAGATCTATAGATGGCTGAACCCATCAATTAATAAGTCCAATGCATTTCTTATATGAAAATGATGAAATATAATCTGATCATTCATATTAAAACTAGAATATGTAATGTCAATTTTTTAACCAAAAACCATTAATGGTATAAAAATCGCACATCCACTGTCAAATATATCTCATTAAATATAATATTGAATAATGTATTATAATAGATCAACCTCAATAGATAATAATGAATTATATTGACATAGATGTAAATAATCATCTATACTATTTGAGAGAAATACCCCCCATTTTGTTGAAAACATTAAGATGTATTACTATTCATCATGAAGTAGTTTAAAATAGATTTTTCAATCAAAGTTTCCCATACCAATTTGAATCATTTAAAAGGAAATTTAATTTTAAAACTTCAATTTCCATATAAATATATCCTTAATCCCATTTTAAAAAAATGGAAATTAATTATAATGATTTTGAATAATAAATCATTAAAACATTTTCAAATGATATTTTAGTAAGATTTCCTAACCAAAAGAGAGACACTTGAATAAAAATAATTGAGGTAACAAAAACTTTATAATATCATGGAAGTAAATGTATTTATGATATACTATGTCAATGTACATTATAGACAACATATAAAAGTTAATTGGTATATAGCAACAAAAAATTGTCAATGGAATGAAAATTGAGATAAAATCTCTTATAAAGACTATATCATTAGGTTAAGGATTAATCAATGATATACTTATGTGCGAAAAATATAAACACACTAAATATTATTTTATATTCAGTGTAAATAAATTTGTGGAAATTCACACATATTCTTGTAAAAACAACACCAATGAATTGGATGTTTAACTCAACAAATGGAGATTGAGTTAAAATAACCCTTATCAAGTTCATATCGATGACTTTAGAATTTATCAAAGGAGTGATTATATGTATCAAAATTATATACACTAAAAATGAGTGGAAAATAAAACAAAAATAATAAATAGTGATTCCACACATAATCATGGAGTAAAATAATCTATGAAGTATGCGTAATGCCGAATGAGTGGAAATTGAAATTTGAAATTCCCTTACCAATTTGGTAACATATGAATCATACATCCCATGAAAGATGAATCATAAAATGAAGATGTAATAAGTCATAAATTAAATTACATTACACAAATACTTTAATAATTGGGTAGTACATACACCAGCCAAAAGGAAATAGTGGCAGTACGGTATAAATCTCAAGGAAATAGGAAGTGAGATGAAAACCCTTACTTCATTGTAATCAATCGAGTCGTATGGCCAAAAGATAATATAAAATAACTGAATCACATAATAAAATGAATATAAATAGAATCCTGATAATATATATATATATATATCAAATTATAGTACACAATACACCACATTTAATAAATAACTAGCGAACAATGGAAATCTCATGGAATTAAAAGTGAGATAAGAAACCCATTACATTGTACATTTCCTTGGTCGATGGTAGCTTAACCTCCAGTATAATGGTAAAATAATTTAAATTAAATTATACAAGAATAATATACATTAATATGATATCATATATGATCTTTTAATATTTCTTTGTTAATAATATTTTGGTATTATTGTCGTTTCAGGTGTTAACTGATTCGGTTTTCCTTTATATACATTGATTTGTAAGTAGTTTTTGCTATGAATAGGATGTATTTTATTCATATTCATAATGATATAAAGACTTTAAAAATTATTTTTAATCATAAAAAGAACATTATTCTTGAATGTATTACGATGGAGAATGAATCTCGTCACGTTCGTGGAGATGGTAATCCCTACGTACGCATGACCGAAAATATCATTCTTTTGATATTTAAATAATATATAATTGGATATTATATCATATATAAAGATTAATTATCATGTTATATTCATTATTTATATCCAGTATAAATCATTATTATACCCATCCAAATAATAATATATTGAATAACAATTACACCATGACATGGAGACTGTAAGAGATATGTAGGCAAATATGGTGAAATCTCATTAAAAGGATAGATAAAATAATTTATATGGTTGTACCATAATTATAATAACATCACAATGTATATAAGATACTAGATTTATTATTTTAGAACGGAAAAAACAAAGAATGAGGAAGTGGAAGAAGAAAGGAACTTGAAAAAGGTGATGAAATATTTACCTCTTCACCGAGTTCTCCCATTTGATTTGATCAAAAGGGCTCTATAGGTTGTCTTTATGACTAAAAAAGGACTCTAGGATGAAGGGAGGATAATTTAGAGGGTAATTGGGTATAGGTTGGCCAAGACAAAAGGCTTTGACGGTCTGAATTTTAGGGAAGGGGGAGTTTTCTTTTATAAGAGGGGTGAGGGGCACCTTAGGAAAATTAGAAATATTATTTTACAACAATTTTTTTGTTTAAATAATGCCAAAGTAGATTATGTATATCTAAGGTGGGGATGGGTCTGAAAACACTAAACCAGTAGGTTTTAGATAGGTTTGGGTCACTATATTAACCCTATATTTTAGATTTAACTCTTAGTTAAATAGTTTGATATTTACCATATCTCTTTGTATTTTTATATTATATTGTTAATAAACATTCTATATACATACAAACGAACCCCTACTGGTTCATTAATGACAAAAATATCATTATATAAGTCATTTGGCTGAAAAAAAGATTTTTAGTAATAGAATATCTATTAATAGTGTAATATTTTTTAAAAAAACAGCTTTATGTCAATTTTGACACTATTTTGTTTTGTGTCTTTTCTAAATTCATAATATCATAATTACTAGGAAAAAAATTCATCTAACAAACCATAATATGTCATATTAGAATATAAAATTATTTTAATTCATTAAAAGTCTCCAATTACATTTATATGGATATTTATAATATCAATTATTTTAATATTTCATTATTTGGGTAATTACTGCATCATCATTGTGTCATAAATAAATTAAATTATTTAATTTCTAAAAAATAATAATAAAATACCATTATTTTGGAAATATTTTTAACTTCCTAGTGAATATTTATAGTCGAATATATCATGTGTGTAACCCTATATTAAATTTTTTTAGTTATTAGACATTGACTTTAACTCTTTTAACTCTTCTTTGAATTAAATAATAATAAATGTCCTAATCTAATCCAATTGGACCGAAGAGGGTCATATTTTATTCCTAAGGATATTTTTGGTCGAATTTTACATATCTAATATAATTAGGATATGTGTTAGGGTAATAATAACATGTTTTTTTACATTTAATTACCCTATTTACTTTTAATCGTGGTAAATAAAAGTTTAAAATTAGTATTCACCAAAAACATGGTCTTATTGAACCACTTTTTACTCCTCGATATTTACCATGTCTCCCAAATTTTTGAAATTCATCTCATAGAATCAGTAAAATTAAGATTTATTTAAATTTGCAAATGCTTCTAGGAGGTGTGTAAAAGACGTTGAAAAGCCCAATAAAATTTTATATAACTAATATAATTACAAAATGACTCCAATTAATTAAATTGAAAATATATATCGATTATGTATCTATTTTATTATAAAATAAATCTCAATTAAATAATTAATTATTTAAATAAAAATTCTGTTTTAAACTATAACACAATATTTTTCACCATTAATCAAAAATTGAATGTTTTCAGAAAAATACCAATATTTTATGCTAAGGTAATTTCTATATTCCGAATCTAAAAATGAAGTCCATTTTGATATATTAAATTTATTAAATTTCAAAAAGTGGGTATTACTATTCATAACGGCTAGTTTGATTGGTTGTTGTGTGTTAGAATATAGAAGTTGCGTACAATGCAAGCTATTACATTATTTATAGTGAAATGTATTGTGGAATCATCGGGTGTTACATGTTCGACCAAAAATTTATTTCATTAAAAAATTAAATCTGAGTATAATATATATGATATATATTATAATGACTTAGAATTTTACATGTAATATCCTGGTAAATATAGAAAAATATATTAACCAACCCTTTAATTCCTAAATTATTGAGAGGATAAATTTCCAAAAGAAAGTGGATTGTTACCACATTTATTCCATCTATATATGTGGATGTATAGAAAATTTAAAAACATGAAATATATTTTTAACACATTCTTTTTACCCTCTTCTATGAATGTATCTAAAAAATTGTGAAATAAAAAATTACTGACACCATCAATTTATCAAAAACCAGGTTTTAGTATAAATAAATATACATTAACAACATTTTGGGGTATAAAATTCATAGTATTCTAGTTCAGATACTCTATAACACAATGCGATAAATATTTACAAGTAAGAAATAAGAATACTTTAAATAAAGAACACTTAATGTGATTTTTTGTAATCTATCTATTATTACAAAATTTTACCCCCAAAAAGGAGATTTCATATCAACGTATAATAGAGAACCTCGATACAATACCGGATAAATTTTCCACAATAATATTAAATTTTACTTCCTAATGATCAAAAAATAAAATAAAATATCTCTACATTAACAATTATTTTCAAATTAATATAAAAATTTTGGGTTTTCCATTTTATTTAGTGTCTGGAAACCCATTAATCGATATGAGAAATATGTTAATTCATACCATAATATAGATGAAAATTACAAGATGTTTTAAAATATAAAAATTTTATAAAATCACTATGATTGTAAAATATTGGATAAATAATGATAAAAATACTAAAGGAGACCCATAAATATTATCTAGATAAAGCTAAAAAAATAATTCATCTCATATATTTTGGTATTAAAATGTTTCATATTACAATTTTATAAGAATCATAATTTGCTACCGTTTAATATTATAATACTAAAAAATCTATTTAAAAACCCCTCATTAAAAAATTTATTTAAGGTATAATGGATTATTCCTTAACTGGAAAATACAAGATAATGTGCATACAATATTATAAAATATTTTTTATAATAATTATTAATGTGAATAAACCCATGGAATAATTTTATATCACATGTCATCATTTTGCTATGTAAGAAACATAAATTGTATTCCTCTCACATGATTTTTCTCTATAAAACACACTAGAAACATAAACTATCTCATGAATTCCATTATTTATAAAAATGAAAATAGATAATTTGAGAAATATATAGTCTATATTAACTAGATATCGATCCATAAATAAATATTCACAGCTATTTTATTATATGTAAAACGTTCTAATATATTAGAAAAGTCCTAGATGATTTCCAACAAAATATGTAATATATATAGTCCCTCTATATTCTAAATAACATTAAAATTATTCCCTTATGTGGTTCGATTTTACATATCCACACGTAAAAAATGATTATTTTTTTATGAAGTAAAAATATATTTTCAAAAAATGTATTAATATTAAGAAAACCTACTTTTGCTTGATGAAAAAATTTCATCCATCCATTCTAATAATTTCATTTACTTCTATATGAATCCACCACTAATATAAATTTACGTATAACTATAATATAAATAAACAATAAATTTAAAACACCTACAAAATATTATTTCCACCTACATATATTTCTAATCCAATAACATGGGATATGTAATCTAGTATGATTGAATTACCTTTATAATTGACTTGTTAAATAATAAATATTCAGGAATATTGAATATCTACACATCATATCAATATATTAAACTCTTCAAATGAGATTTAGAATGTAGATATTCTTTCAAATATAGAGTATATTAACAATATTAAGACAAACATATGAATGAATATATAATCCTAAAGAGTATATAAAACATTTAAATTTATCATTATTATATTTTTCTAAATGAGTGTGGAAATTTTATATAAGTAAATAATATAAATTTACTATTTTAATTCACATACCTAGGTAAATTGTCAACAACAGGAGATGGGTTGCAAGAAGATAGTTGGATTGTCTCCCCAAACACCAATGAAATCTTACAAGGAGAGGTAGTCTATGATCAATATATATGAGACATTAATATAAAAACAAAAGCCATCAGGAAAAAATAAATAACAAAAAAATCCCACAAACCACATATTAGAGTACATACATAGAGTTAATGATAAAATTAATCCATATAAAATAACATATATAGAAATTATAATAGTTGAATATTTTATTCATACTGCTCATAGAAAAAGTAATGACACTCATTCCAAATGTTAGATATGTATATGAAATACATTATAGGATACACTGCAATCCTTGTTCCTCACCTAAACCCTATCTCCAAACTTAGTTGAGCTAATCTAGTCCAGTCACCTACAAAACTTTTGACGTGAATAGTATATTAGACATTGTATTTGTACATTCATAAGGTTGAATGCGTAGGGTAGGGGATATATGGAATAGTATAAAACCACTAATGGAAAAACCAATATATGAGAGTATATACCATTGTATACATGATAAAATTAATAAATAATAAACTCACTATACATATATGAATTCTTAATTGTTTATATTGTTCCATATATTCATCCTTGTCACCCAAACATCCATTGGGTGTTTATATATTGTGATCCTCACTAACTACATTCTAGAGAAGAATAATTCTATATTGACTATTGGAATAAGTTCTAGTCTAATGATAATTCTATAAAATTATAGATGACATACTACAATATCTATCAATCATACCATTACTGATAAATAATGGATGGAATCAAAAAAAAATTATATCTATTACTATGGGAACTAAATGGTAGATGGAATCTGGGACTCTTCCAGTTTTATAATGTGATGTAAATTCAAGATTGAAACATTGAATCTATATGAGTATGACTATGGTTGATAAGTTCCATATAGAATCCCAGTCTTCCTTATAGTATAAATATGTGTCATAACATTTATAAGAAAAAATAATAAGCAATCATCTATATAAACCATGTGTTATAATAGATACCAGATGGTCTCCCAAACGAATTTTCATACTAAATATAGGTTCTAAATGGGAACAGATCCAAGTGGACCAGAACTGTGGTAGTGTATCTCTGGATGACGATCCTTATGTTCCCATACTTCTATAACCCCAATACTCATATCCATTTGGTCACAGATAAACAAACCAACATGGTCACATAGGTATATATATTAGATATCATCAACGATCATGTACATATATTTTTTCGATTACATTGATTCATTGTAAGGATACTAGTTTTCATGCCTAAAATTCTATAATTTTATCATAACTCCTCACATAAATAGTCTTATAGGATAACAAATCCATAAAAGTACTTATTTCATAAGGAATTGAAAAAAAAACCCACAATTATATCAATATCATCAACTAAAATGACACATAGATCTATGTAATTATCCTGATCATTACTTATAGCCCTAACTCATATCCTCCACCCAACTAATAATCTCATAACCCACATATATTACTAAATCCTACGATCTTGATAAATTATGTACCGTATCAATTTATCGAGATCAATATATCATAAAATATTCCCAAATACCATCTAAGGTATAAAATTCCCCATACCCTTGGAAAATCATACCAATTCATATGAAAACAGTTCAAAGAATCCTTACTTGAGTTCCCAGTAAATATCCATTAAGTGAACTTCTAAATCTCCTATTACTAGGGAACCCTATTTTTATAAATAATATAAGTTTAAATACATTGGAAACATTTTTCTCACACAATATACAAGTCCTTCACCCACCCTAGAAGTAATACTATTGAAAAATACCTTATATGAATGATAAAATCAGTGTTGATCTATAATACTAATCCCATGGAACCACATCATATCACTGCATTGAAAAACATAAATTGGGATATATTAAATTTATTTCAATCTCAAAAAATCATCATGGGTTATTATAAAGAACTAGAATCATTGTTTTTGGTGGTAGCATCACTGAGAGATTCTGCATTCAGAATTAAAATGTGGCACACTCAATACCATACTTAAGAGGACATATAACATATATTCTATCACATAAACCACTCTGGATTCTTATCTAGGTTAGGCAAACCAAAATATTGACAATCTAATTCAGAACCATGCATATATAATCACATGGTTATGTATTATAGGGTCCAATTATCATATTAATGGAGTAACAGTGCTTAAAAAATTCTCGTCCAATCCTCATGCTTTCCCACTCAAACACTTTCTATGACTCAACGATTCCCACCAATTCTACATGAAACATTATTATATAAAACAATACAATATTTAATTATAGAGATTAAAATTAACGTTTTACATGTTATTAATCTAGGTTTTATATATTAAAACTCCCTTCATGACATTTATTCAATGAAACCGGAACTGATGATGTGTCGAAGACCCCTGATATAACATTTACACCATTATAAGGAAAATTACCCATTAACTAACATCTAATTAAAATCTAATTTCAAGTGTAATTGGTAAATATCATGGTTACCTCACCAATAAACTTATCTATGTATAAATTTAGTGTATTTAGATTTTTTTATCACCCAATTACATTATATAACCACTTAACCATGAATACATATCATTATGATATTATTCAACCATGATATTATGAATTATTCAACCATGATATTATGAATTTTTCCAAAAAAACTTGAATGAAATAAAAAAAATTAGGGGTATAAAAAGAGGAATATGATAGGGAAAATAGAGGAGTAATTAACATGGTTATTGATGAGAAATGATCCATATTCACCGTGGATATATGGTTGAGTTTGGAGGTAAAACATAATGGGGGTACAAAATCTCCCATTTAGTTTGAGGGTAGTAAATTGAATCCTTTAGGGAAAATGAAATAAGTTGTTATACAAATGACACCATAGAAATAGTTATAAATAAATAATGATCTTAATAGGGTACCCAATAGGTTTTACCTAGTAATTAGAACATCATATGACAATTTTTGTAGTCCAACTACCTCATTGATGGGCACTCGGGGTCTCTATACCCATGAAGTGCTTCCTTAGGTTCCTGGATCCCAACATCAGGCACATTGTTTTCTATAAAATGTACCTAGATTATTAATTTTGATGGATTTTAGTAGAATATAAAACTCATAAAATCAATAAAACTCTGATAAATAAGACAAATATTGATCCTTGATAAAGACATTCTTAAATTTATATGAAATTTTCAAAAAAAAATCCAATTTTTTTAACTACCCATACTACATATACACCGAAATATAATTTCACCTTCAATTATCTACCATGATTGATTTATATTCTTAAAAATATCCAACAATATGGCCTATCATGCTACATATTGTTTCTTTAGTAAATTTTTGGTCACAAATAATCCATCAAATCATTGAACATCCAATAATTTCTAATTCTCGATCAGATATGAAATTATTACCCACATTTCAAAATTATCCAAGGTGTATTTTCAATAGAATCCCTAAACCAATAAGTTTCTAAATGATGTTTCTAAAAAAATATCCTATTATACATACTCACTAGAATGTAAACAATGTTATGTAGTTATATAATTTAATAAAAAAGATAAATTACATATAGATATACTATGGTATCATCATTTTCACCCAATCATAAGGAATAAATATCCTAATGTCATAGAGACATGTGATCTCCATGGAACCCAAACACTAAAAACTATTCCCTAGTAGATAAAAATAACACCAAATATAAAAAATACTATTCATTAATACTAAAATTAGTTACATGGATAGACAAAAAATTGATTCATCCCACCACCATCTCCAGAATGTAAACAGAACTCCCATCACCATGGATATCGACCCTGATCTAACTCTATGGATATACCTGGAGAAACCCTTTAGGTGTTCTTAACTATAAAACAATCCATATAACTACTGAAGGAAATTTATAATGATCACAGTGAGTCATCTCCAAATCATCTTTCTTTCCGATTTCCACTTGATAAATCCCCAAAATTACAATTGTAGTTCCTACTTACAAGGTGTAATGACATTCAAATGTCCCTTAACCAACAACACTTACTCAATTGATCTAATTTTGTTCACCATTAAATAATGAATCACTATGAACCTATGGAACTACAACATTATTAAAATATAAATTATCAATAAATATCTCAATGATACAAAGCTAATATTCATTACCTTCCATTAAAACATTCGGTAATTCACAAAATTATTTTCTTATATGGTTTTTAGAAATAATAAATTATAGAAATATTATTCTACTATATGAAAAATTAACCAATGCAAGGATGAAACACATGAATCCAATGAGGATGATGGTTTCATATTCTAGGAATTCACTACAAGTGCCTCTTTGGACACATTTTTATCCTCTGAATAGTTTTGTTTTTTCACCAATTTAAGGAGGTTTCAAATCATCATATCTTCCATTGGGGATATCGGATCCTTGTTAATATATTGATGTCATGTTTTAATTTAACTATATTTTCCACTCTCACTGATATATTCTTTTTATCTTATCCTTTTGGCGGCCTAGTTCATACATAATTATTTTTACCCTAGTTTCCTCCTGAACCGCTCAATCAATCATTAAATCTCAGGTTTTTTTTAATGTTCATCACTATAGTTTCATCATTCAATGAACTCGTATATCATGATATAGTCATATAATGTGAATTATGTGTAAAATGATCCAAATATTAACAAAAACATGATTGTTTTTTAATTTTTTAGGGTTAATTGATAGTGACCTTTTGTGGATATGTTGGTGTATTATTAGCTTATTTTGGTGATCTTAAATTAATTTTGGTCCATTGGAACAAATATTCTCTTACTGTGGTATCTATAAAGAATCAAATAACCATTTTAGTATAATTATTTTTCATATACTATAACATTTCCACAATTTAAAATGAATCTTGATCCTTCAGTAGGTGTTGGTTACTTATTCTTTTCCATATTAAGGATATTAACATAGGAGGAACCCTCGATCTGTAGGGGTCTAGAATAGACTCACTAGGTTTTCCATACCTATCAACAACTATTATTTTCTAAAATAAATTAAGGAAATCTATATGATCATTCCATTATAATGATATTGTTACATTAATAATGATTCACAATATAACCCTATAATAACCATTTCTTTTTATACAAATTATTAAACGATTTCAAAATAATTTTCCATAAAACCAAATCCACGGATTGAAAATTATAGTGTCTTTTGAAGATTAAGTACATAGTCAGAATACATGAAAATGAAATAAAGTATGATTTTATAAAACATCATGATTATTTCATAACATCCTTTTATCTTATACAACTTCATAGGATAACCATGGGAATAAATAGAAAAATAGTATGAGATAAAAAATCCAATTTAGGGAATAAACATGAAAATGAAGCATAGATCGTTAGTTATAAGGCATAAAATGATCTCATAAAAGTAACGGATCAAGAATAAAAATATGAATATATAATATTTAGATCCTAGAATCATATGATCATGGTAATATTTTAGTGTATAATAAATAAAATAATTACATAAACATGATTCAATTCTAACTTCAAGACAATATAACATAGTGGAAAATTCCTATAATAGATTTGGTTACTCCATTAATCCATACATGACATATCATGGGACTAAAGATTACCAAATGCATTGTATAACTATTTGAGAACACCAATAATATCATGTTTAGGCATATGTGTTAGTTGTAATGAATCAAACATGATGAATGAACATAATGGATATCCAGTGAAGGAAATGGGTTTCATAATCATGTTATAAGGCATAACTAAAGTTTATATCAAAATGAAATCAATGAATTAATGGATTAATTAATTTTTGGAAAATAATAGTGTTAAAAAAAATAAATCACCAAATATTTATTTTGAAATGATTTGAATACTTTAAAAATACTGTTTAGGTATATTTAAAAATTTGCGACTTTCATGTGGTTTAAGGGGAATAATTAAAGAGTATTTAAAGTGTAAAATTGAATATTTTTTATCAAAATAAAAATCAAATAAAATAATTTTATATTAAAAAATAGTGATTCTTTATAAAAAAATATTTGCTCCAAAAAACCGATTAAGGATTATATTGGAAAATGAAAAAGAAAGGGAGAAGTTCCCATTAATCTGGCTCGTTTATTGGGAATAACTGAGAATGGTACATTTTAAAACATGTAATTACCATAAAAAGATAATTATATATATATATATATATATTTGGTAAATATAAATATAATTTAAGATAATTATACAATATTAAATAATAATTTCATTGGGGTAATGTGGGAGAAATTGTAACGTACAGAAAAAATGGTTGTTTGGAGAGATCCTAAACCTTATGTATGAATGAGTTCTTCACATTCACATAGTTTCGTAGATATTGAAATTATATTAATTAAAGCATCTTATATTTTTATTTTATTTATTATAATTTTATTAAGTTCATTTATGTCCATTTTGATGAGTTATAAGGTTCAATTTCATCCTTCTGACAGCGTTCATTATCATGGTTTCATGGTTAGTTAACTTATGTATAAAAATGGATGTTCATTTAAGATATGATTAAATAAACATAAGTTAATTTATTTATTAATTATCTTCAAAAAGATTTTGTGGTCACTTATATTATATGGGATTTCAGTATGAGGATGATTCATCTAATAAAACATCAATAATAAATCTTTAGTTTATGTTGGTGGTTATTTATTACAATCACCAAAAAACAAGTTATATTTTATTTAATATTATATCTATATATAATTTACAAAAAATTAAAAAAATTATATTATAAATATTAATTTTGGTTTAACCATAGTAATGGTTTTATGAAAATCCCAAAAGGCAGTAATGGAAAATGAAAAATCATTATCCACGAAGGTGGTGGACTGACATATCAAAGAAGATACATTAATTTTTAAGATACTAACATAATATAATAGATTTGGTGAGGAAGTATTCAACAAAAATAATAAAATTAAAATATATATATGATACATGATTTTTCATGATTCTTTGGATAGGGGATGTGTTGACAAGATATAAAAAGACATGGAATTAAATGAGAAAGATTGGGTATTTTACCTCATAAATTTATTCTCCTTGACAATGTACTTAAGGAACTTCAAATTGATTTTTTGTTTAGAACAATATATAAAAGACCTGAGGAAGATGATTAAAAGGTAATTAGATATAATATTTAGAATTTAAAAGTCATAAAATGTGTGAGGTGAAGGGGTGGTATTTATTGGGGTGGAGATGAACGGTTTTTTATATTTTCAGTAGTTATTTTTTCTCAAGAATATAAATAGTGTATATTAATATGACTAAATACATTATTTGGTTATGTATTGATCATGGTAATTGGTTCGTAAATCATGCATACATCCTCCATGACTCAAAAAATAATGAATCTGGTTTATAATGTAATTTATCATATTTCACTATTCAAAACAAAATTCATCTATTAAATAAAAATAAACCTAATTATTTTTGAAGATTTATATTCACAAAATAGAATCTATTTTATGAAAATAATAATCCAAATATGATAAATTTAATTTTTAAATAAAATCCTGTTTATATGAAAAATACCGATTTTACTATTGTAATCGATTTTATAAACCATTGAAAGATTACTTATGGACTCAAAAATTTATCTTATAATTATAATACAACATAATATTAATGTATGAATTTAATTTATGAAAAAAATGAACCATAGTATTAATTATATAATTTTACATAAACACTTATATTTTAGGAAAAACCAAACACTTAATTTATCATTTTTTACTTATACCATTATATAAATATTTCATATTTTTACTTATATGAATACTTAATTTAATTTTATTCATTAATAGGTGATATTACTAATCAAATGAATAGAATAATATTACTCATGAAAATATTACAATCACAACTGTTATATTACTATTCACGCGGTGTAAGTTCTTTAATTTTCTATAAGGAAAACTTACTCACTAATTAATCATTCACTTCCATTTTCTCCCTTTTTATATATACATTCATCATAAAATTTAATATAATATTATTAATAGTATTTTTTATTTAAATATATTTTTCATGAGTTCTATATTTCTTGTACATCAATAACGTTTAAATTTAACCATTATAATTATTGGGGTTTCAATTAATTATGCAGCCATATTATTTGAAATTAAACATGGTCATAAACTGTTCAATATATGAAAATTACTTTATAGGAACCCACATTGTAAAAATGAATAACAAAAGAACATTTCAAAATGGAATGTTGGAATCATAAGAGTTACCCCAGTTGAGACTTAAATATCATTTAACAAAGGAGAAGTTGGGTGGGATGTTATGATTTGTACATAAAATAAAAGAGTAAAACAATGTAGAAAGTGATAATGATCCTTGATCACAATTAAGTTGGTTGATCCATACAAGACTAGAACCCATAAAACTGTAACAAAATATATATTAAAACATTCATTGATATCATATAAAATGATGATAATATGAAAACATTTTAGTTAAAGATAATTTTCATATTTTTTAAAAAAATTCATGAGAAGACACACTTCCATGATTTCATTCTTTTTTATAAGAAAAATATCTAAAATTGATTATTCCTTGATTAATTTACACATAATCACTTAGAAAATGAAATAAAGGTCAATTTTTTGATCCTGAAGAACTGATGGACCATAAGATCCATAAATATAATGATAAGTCAATCTGATTATCCTTAGTTATCATCATCATAAATTTGTTAACACAGGATATCCAATATGGATATATTTTTTATGGAGAAGTAATAAATTATTGTCTAAAGCCTCATCTGATGTTCAAAATAAATAATTTTACAAATGATTAACCATATAACCCTTCCAAATGTTCAAAATCATACATATTAGAAATGGGGTCACTAAATTTTAAAAAATAACATATCATTAATCCCCATACACCTTAAATTAGTTTTTTATGATTATATACTAAATATGTGAATACATTCATCATGTATTATCTTGAAGCGTCATATTAATCAGGGTTACGATAAAACCTTAATAAAAACATGATTATTGATTATTAATTATATATGACAATTATTATTGGATATATTTTCTAAACACAAAAATATTATGAACTACTTTATCATTAAATTTTATTTAATAAAATCTATAATATTTTCGAAGTCATCAATATTATCCAGTTTAAATTATAAATTCCATTCATCTATTTATCCAATCTGAATCCCATTTTCACAAAAAGAAGAACATATTAAGGGATACCTTCCCTTAATAATATTTTTTTCTATAAATTAAATTATGATATTAAATAACATTTTTAGGTTATTTGCATCATTCAAAATATTTTTTCTTCCAAATCCACGATGAAATAATTATACTTGAAACGTCCTTATATATTTTAATATTGTCGAGTTCTAGTGAATCACTATATAAATAATCCATCCTTTCTCTCAAACGAGTAACTATGATTCATCAGTTATTCTTTAATACTTATTTCCATTCCTATGTCACTTGTAGAATATTCGTAATGAATAGTAAAACCATTACTCAAACAAACTTGCTGGATTACATCACATGCTTTCCCCTAAAGATAAATATTTACAAAATGACCATTTTTTCCAAATTTATAACATTCTATAGTGTAAAATACCTTAGGAATACCATTATAATAATCTTTTATATTGATTAAAATTTTCTTTTTTCTTTTCCAATTACTTGTTTATTTTCGTTCTTTTCCACACTCAAAACATATTCATATCCCAAGGAGACATTCCCTTGAGTTATTCTTCCATCATTATCAACATATAGGATAAATAATCTTATTTACTCTATAATATACATTACCTAAACTCTATGTGAACTCCACCATTTTCATCTTTTGTGATTTCTAGATTTGATTTAGTTGAACATTGTTAATAATGTTTTATGGAATATTATTATAAATAATCACAACATTCATTACTCCAGTAATCATCCAATCTATCTAATAATCTAATTTTTCATCTTATTCCATGATACCCATGTTTCATCAGGTTCCCCCGATTGAATAAAATCCATATTCGTAGTGTGAGAAACACTAATTAATTTGGGAAACCACATGATGTGGGAAAATAAATGATTAGATTTCAAAATAATGAATCCTTTCATTTAATATATGACACCTAATGTTTACCCAATGTCATTCATTTTCATCACATATATTAATCATGAATGATGGTTAATCAAGATTTTGTGAATCTCAACGAATATCCCTTGAGATTGTCAAATTATATGTGCAATAATTCCCATGATCATGCTCTAGTTCCCATTTTATTGTAACTCAATAAAATGTTTTCAATTTTGTTACCCCCTATAAATTTTTTCTAGATCCACATACACTTTTAGTATCCATATAGAGATTTAATTTCATAAAAACCACTTTTTAATATCATATACCAAATTATATAACATTTTTCTATACATTAACTCATCCTTACACATATGCATAATAAAATACCAATAATTATAATTAGAAATATATGTAAGAATATGAAAAAAGTTTTCACACACTAGTTTCCAAAATATATCAAAACATTTCCTCGGATAGAAAGTATATAGACCTTGGTTTCGCATATATTCATATTACATCTTATAATATGAATATTCATTATATTATAGGGATAAAGGGTTTCGGGATATAATAGTTTATTAATTGAAAAATTATTACATGATCATCTTATCTCATGAATGATCTTATATGTTTCAAATAATGATATTACCATTTAGTACTCTTCAAAGGCATACTCTATTGAAACCTATTCTTCATAACATTGAAACGGGAAACATAAGAATTGGTGAGCATAAAGGCTCAGTAATGGTAAACATTAAGGATATAAATGTATTATCATATGAAATGAATATATTATTATAAGGGTATGATATCATGAACATAAAATCCAATTTTAATACTCAGACTATCATAGATCATAAACATGAATCGTGGAATAAAGAATTATCATCTCAGAAAACATGGATCATATGTGTGATAAATAATCATAAATAAGGCTTGAAAAATAATATAATGTAATAAAATAATGTAACCAATATAAATATAGGAAGCCATTTCAAAAGTAAAGGTTAAATACCAAGACTATCAATAGTATCGATCATGACTTATCAAATGTTTCACATTGTGGATCATGAAACACCTGTATCCCTTAATGGATCAGGACACACCTATTTCTCAATGTGGAACAAGACACACTTCACCCCCATAGTGGATCCAAAAATACCTATTTTACATAGTGGATCAAGGTGATAGACTTTATTCCCATTGGTATATCATGACATATAAATATTTATCCACCGCATTGGAGGGAGATAAAGGTCCCACCACTATCATAATGAAAACTATATTTATGTGTGGCATAAAATCATAAAAACATATTTATATCATGACCCATGTAATGAAATTGGTTTTATAAAAATTTCATCATATAAAAACTAGTGTAAATGATACAGGATTCATAATCATTTGATCATTTCATTATCTCATATATAATGAATGAGATGTCAACTTCATAAGAATTATATCATGGTATAACCCATTAAAGATAGAAATGTTTCATAAAAATTTTGGATTTATAAAACATTCATATAATGATTAAGAGTGGTATCCTTTTTTCATATACATTGTAAAACAGTGGTAATATCAATATATTTCATATTATATAGAAAATAATATTGAAATATTACTTGGGTCATTTCATAAGGGAAAATGCATTTCCTTGAAAATAAATTTCTAAAACATAAAACATTTTGAAAATAATTTTCATTGTATGTTACCATGATAACATATAATGTATTATAAAATATCATTGTCAGTTTAATGTCATTTCCTATTTAAAATAACTTTTTAAAAAATTAATAATTTTTAAAATCATATAATTTGAAAAATACCATGGAATCATACAATGGATGATTCAATTAAATGATTGTTCCTGATGTTAGAACGTTTCATTAATTACATATTATCTTCCTAGATGAAATATTTAAATTATTTTTATATGGTATGATTTGATATTTTTATCCCAAAATGCACCCAGCTACTAAGGGATGTCAAAAACATAGTCTGGGCTCAATCCCACAAAGAAAGATTATATAAAACCAACCCTACGATAATCTCCATTTGAGTTGGATTCCTCACCACCACTATATTTTTTTTGGATGAAATAATATAAATATATTTGGATATTAATTAGTTTATATGAAGGGTTTAGGGTAAATTTTATTATATAATAAAAGGATAATACTAAATCTTACTTGGGATCGACATATGCAACAAGTAACAATGTGGTGAAAAAGACACCAATTAATGTTGGTCCATATGTTTGGGACAACCTAATATGGAAACAACTCCTCAATCTGGTGTTATTAACATACCATGTTTATGAGGTTTAGGTTCTAGCCATAATGAATCACATATTAATTGTCATAGCATGATCATATCTAACTCGGTCATGGTAATTTGATCACAACTAATATGGATAAGGAAGGTAAAATTGAATGAGATTGAATATTAGTTTGATCCTGGTTACTAGCCTTAGGGCTACCTAATTTAGATTTTATATATTAAAGAGGTTAAAAACCCCTACTATTGACCTCTAACACTAATTGGATTACCAACAGATGATGATGTTAATAAAAGAGAATATTGGAAAAATTATTTACAAAATAATAAATAAACATTTAATTAAGAAATGAAAAATTAGAAAAATGAAAATAAAACAAAAAAATTACTTTTAATGAAGGGAAAAATATTGAAACAACATAATCATTAAATTTGATCTACAATTTGTATCGAACTGAGTGTCGAAAAATAATGCCAAAATAAAATAGGAAAAATATATATAATTTAAAAAATGGAATGGAATTGATTGAAAAGTAAAAAACAATTTAATATTATTTTAGAATATAAATAGTTGAGTGACTAAAGGAAAATTGAGAGAAATATGATATTTCATGAACTTATTTATATTGTGAAAAGATCAAACTTATATAGGAGGAAAATGTACATGATGTATAGAGTTTTCACATCGTGTAATGGGTTTAATTGGATTTTCTCTTGACTTGAACATTATGTGTAAGTGGGATTCATATTTTTTACCTCAAACCCTCTATATTGTATTGGAATTCATTTATTATATTTGACAAGACGATTCCAACATCTTTTCATGTCATTTAATTCCTACATGTCATGTATGTGATTCGTATATATTATTAACATTACACCATTTACTTTGACTATGATTTCAATTAAAAAAAACAAGATGTGTAATGTATCTACATTTCTGGTAACAACTTCTTGTTATGTAAATGTTCATGGGATGAAATTTGGTTCTCATGGATGATGTGAATGAAGAATACCTACCACAAACTTCTTCTATGAGTTATGAAACCCATTTTTTTATTTTTAATAAATTCTTCATTGGAGTCTTAAATTAATAATTACTTAAAAGAAAAAAAAAACCTTTATCATCATTTAGTAAATGGTGAATCCTTAAATAAATTATTCTAAAATTTATATAAAAATTCATCTTATCAAATATTATTATACTAGAACAATTTCGTTTCCTTAAGAAAAAATCTTATCAATAGTGAATACAAATGCAGAAATTTTTAAAACAAGAAATGTTCATTAGAAAAATGAATCTAAAAGTCAATGAAATGTGGAAAATTAATTCCTACATAATCAATACATTCGGAAAAATTAGTTATTCACCATAATAATGTCATTAATTTAGATTCTTAATTCTATTAATTATAATTTCATAACTATTCATCTGAAAAAACACAAACTTTTTAATTTTACCTCATAATTAATTTCCTCTCATCACATAAGGAGAAATGTATCTACAGTTATCGTCAGACACTAAATAAATATTCCTAATCATATTATTGATTTTTTTAATATTTTCACATAATAAAGAAAAACAAAAAATTATTTATGGGAGACTCAACAATAATGTTTTAATGTATGTTAGACTAAGGGTGGGTCGGAAGGTGATAAAAATAAATATAAAATATGAAGTTAAATAATAATGTAAAATGAATAATAACAAAAAATATTAGAATCAAATAAATCCTTCTCGATGAAATGGGTACATACTATAGACCGCTCAATGGGGATCCATTAATATGTAAAGAATGTGTTAAGAATGTACCTTATTTATTTCCTATTATTTTTTATTAATTTATTTCTTATAATTGATGTTTATTTTAGATATCACATCCATCACCTAACCACTTATTATCCATCATAATATTCATTTTTATGGTAATTTTGATTTTTGACCTTCTTAATAAAAAAACTTTTTTATTTCAATGGATTAGGGAAAATGTAGAAAATTCCAAAATACATCACAAACCATGTCGTATTATTCATGTAAAAGAGTCAGAACATGTCTTCCTAGTATCAAAATTATGTGTATGGTTGATATCAAAACCCCCCACACTTTTTCAAAAGTAAATCATGCATATAACCAAGAGTAGTGTAGGATGTGATAGTAGGGTGTAAATAAATAATGTTGGACTCTTCAGATATTAATCATGCTTTAATGAGAAGAAATCATATTCAAACCTGGTTAAATCATGTAAACTATATCAAATTATGTGTATTATTGTTTAATTATTCTTATTCTTTAAGTAGAGCCTTTCAAGTTCTAAATTACTCTACATTCAGATTAATTATTTTATAATATCTTTGATTTACTCTTATAATACCATCTTTGAAAAATTATTAAGTATAATTTATTATATGATTGTCATTGCTTAAGTCTGAATATATTTATTTTTGTAAAGACTGAGACACCATGTGTCTGCAACTGGTTATGCCATTTTGGAAAAGTAAACCAGACATCGTGAAGGACCAAACACTATGAAAGACTATACACCATGAAAAACATGTCACCATGAAGGACTAGACACCTTGGAGGACCAGCCACCGTGAAAAAATAGGCACCATGAAGGACCATACATCATGAAGGACCAGACACCGTGAAGGAACAAACACTGTGAAAAACTAGAAACCATGAAAAACAAAACACTGTGAAGGACCAGACACCATGAATTACAAGACACCGTGAAATACCCTCAGAAATCGTGACCAATAAAAACACCAGTTCAATGAGACACTATTTCCATGTCATATTGTGGCACCCTTTCATAAAAGGTGTTTTTTCTTTTTTGATTTTAATCTCTAACGGTCATATTTTATGAATTTAAATGCACTGACATAATTAATGTTTCATGTAGATTTATCAACTGATAGTACGAGGTGTGAGGTGTTGTATCCAAGCAACTAGTCGTCTCCAACACATGCACTACAAGATAAAAGTGGAGTGTGGTGAAAAAGTAAAGTAGCATGAAATATACTGAATGGAAAACAAGTCTATGAGCACGACAATGAAGAAATATAATAGGAGTGAAATGGATTGTGACCTGCAAACAGACTCTGCTGAGGAACACATTATGTACAATGGAATCCAGAGAGAATATTCGCATTGTCAAAACCTCATAATGAACACAAGCTAAATTAGGAGACTCTGTTTTACTGATGACAACTCATAATCGGCATCTACGTCATTTCCAGAAGTCCTGATCTGCAATGACTAACACTCAGAGCACTTTTAAACCCATATCTATATTTCTGATCTGTTGTGTATCTGTTTATTACCTTTGATGTAGAGTATTTCCCTGTATAACAACACACCATATATCATGCATTAAACTAAAGGATACACGATATCCTTACTCAAAAAATTATTTACTCTTGTGTATACCAACTGAGTAGTGTGGAAGAGGACCTTGTGTGGACAAGTTATTTGTACCATGGAAAACTGTGGAAGAGGTCCATGTGTGGCCTGCAAAGTCCTCTATAATATTTTTGAACCAAGATCTATGGTGTCGATAAATGTTTATTTATATAAACTTCGTGGTGGTAGGTGATCAACACGTAGAGTAGATTATTTCATGGCCCGAGACTGAACCACTTGTTTCATATCTAGTGTGCTGCTTAATTTAGTTTTCTCTATTTTACTGCATTTCTTCATAACTCAGAAATCACTAAATTCACTTTGATAGTTAGTATTAGAATGATGTTATAACTTTTTTTTTCATAGTTTAATAACTTCAAAAGTAGATTTAATAATTAAGATTACGAATACTTAGAACTAATCAAACTTCTAAGAATTTATTCAAATAGTCAAACTCTTATAATCGTATAACCATGATTAATTGGGTTATATCTAACAATTTGGGGAATCCCATTTTGAAATAATTTTTACAGAAATTTTTATAGTTACTCAATTCACCCCCCACTTGAGTAACATACTTCGACCAACATTTGGTATCATAGGCTGTGTATTATGACTCAATTTAATCATATTCAACTATGATTGTAGTTGTACTTTATTGATCTATAAACTTCTTTTAGTTTTAAATTTCTATCTCTTCAAAAGTAGTTCTTTATTATGGATAATAAAGTAGTGTTTCATTCTACTAACATTATAACTTTATTTAATAGTAATAACTATGCTCAATGGAAGTTAAAAATGAAAATGTATCTAGAGAGCATGGGACCAGAAATCTAGGACACAATTGAGGAACATGTATTACCTGATACTGCTAGAGACACCTGGTCTCAGCTGAAGAAAGCCACATATATTAATAACTATAATGAACTGAATGCCATATATTGTTCTCTAGGATTGAGGAATTAAATAGAATATCTTCTTGGAAAACTTCATTTGAAATTTTGGATACTTTAGCTATTTATCATGAAGGAACAACAAATGTTAAAGAAATGAGATTAAATACATATACTATTAAATATGATAATTTTAACCCGAATCCTAATGAACTTATTTCTGAAATGTATCTCAGGTTCAATGAGATAGTGAATACTATGAGTCTGCATGGGAAACCCATGGATATAAAGGATCAGATCAAGAGACAGCATCGATGCCTACCTTACAGATGGAGAGGAACTTCTGTTTCAATCAGAGGTTCTTGTGAAATAGGAAAATTACTAGTGAAGGAACTAATTGAAAATTTATGATGTTTGAAGAAGAATGTAAAGTGAATCATCAGATATAAGAAGAACCAATGAAGAAGTCAGTATCATTCAAGACTAAATCATCAAAGGAAAAAGATAATGAAAATGTTCAAGGTCATGTAGATACTTCCACAAGTGAAGACTCGGACAGTGATGATGAGATAGCTCATCTAGCAAGAAGGTCAAAAAGTTCTACTAAAAAAAGAAATTTTTTAGTAATTCAAAATACAATAAAAGGTATGAAAATAATTAATAGTGGAGAAAGGATATAAAATTTAATGTCAAATCAAATGAAATATTCTACTTTGAGTGAAAATGAAAAGGTCATCTGAAGGAAGACTTCCCCAAGCTCAAATTTAAGAAGAAATATGAAGATAAGGGAAAGGGTTATAAAAAAGATATGAATGCTAATTGGAGTGCTTCAGAAGATTTCTCTAGTGGATCTGATACTTCTGATGGTGAACAAAAAAATCATGCCAACTTATGTTTCATTATAGAAGCATCTAAGGTAACACCCAAATCCCTTTATATCTAATGATTATTATTCTAGTAATGAAGGTGAATCAACCAATGGTAAAAATATGATGTCGGATGATCTATTCGAATACTGTGACCTGATTGAGGATACATTTAATGTACTCAAGGATATATATAAACTGTAAAAAATAAAACATGCTTTAAATGCTAATTATATATTTTATTTGGATATTATGAAAGAGAAATGTTCTTAGATAATAAAATAAAATACCGAACTAAAATTTTCAAAGGATCAATTGAAAAGAGATATGGAAAAATATACTGCTGGAAGAGATACCTTGATTCAGTTTATAAGAAGACAAATTGATCCAAAATATACAACTGGTCTAGGATATCAACCAGGATATAGTTGGTTTATCAAAACAAAATTTGTTCCAAAATCTGAATAGTTCACTACTAGTTCATGTTCTGGACCATATATTGAAAAACAATTATATAAAGGACCAAAAAAGTGTTCTTTTCTGAAAATATATCTGTTGATTATAGAAAACATGTAATAAAAGTATTGGTTCCAAAATTTTTACTTTCTAACCTCTATGGACCCACAAAAATATGGGTACAAAAGCTACCCCACACATAATCTGTTTTACAGGAAATTTTTTTGATAAGCTCCTGTATAACACTGTGGTACTTGGACAGTGGATGTTCAAGACATATGATAGAACACTAATATTGTTTTAAAATCCTAATTAATTTTGATGCTGGGTATGTCACATTCAGTGATGATTTTAAAGGGATGATCGTCAGCTTAGGCCAGTTTGGTAACCCTAATACAATATTAATTTCAAAAGTACATTTGGTTGATATATTAAAATACAATATGATATGTATTTATTAGTTTTGTGATGATGTTTTTACATTCATGTTGGAAAATAATTCATGAAATATTTTTAATTCTATTATTGATTTATTATTTAATTATATCAGAAATGATAATGTATATCCTGTTGATATAGATTCGTTAGTTAAGAAAAATGTTTCTTTTTTAAATGAATTTTATAAGAAATCCTAGTTGTGGCATAGAATAATACGACACTGTAATGTGTACTCACATAGCAAAATGACTTAGAATATTTTATTTATATACATCCCTATATTTTAGTTCCCTCTTAACAAAGTGTGAAATCCTTGTCAAAAGAGAAAAATACACGTAGTTTCTTTCAAACCAATAAAAGATGTTTCTACTTCTCAACCACATGTTTTGGTTCACAAGGATTTTATAGGACCATCTAGAGTTTCAAGTTTAAATGGGAAGAACTATGTTTATGTTCTTGTAGATGTATTTTCTAGGTACACTTGGGTATACGTTCTTTCTCACAAATGTGAATTTTATTCTTATTTTATAAAATACTCCAAGTCTGAAGGAAACATTAGTGGACATAGAATTAAGACATTGAGAAGTGATCATGGACGTGAGTATGAAAATCAAGATTTTGAATCATACTAATCACATAATTGCTATACTCACAATTTATTTTCTCCTAGAACACCTCAATAGAATGGAGTTCTCGAGAGGTGAAATTGAACCCTTCTTGAAATTTCTACATAATCAATATTGTATTGATCTGACCAATTCTTAAGAAGACCGCTTATGAACATTGGAGAAATAGGAAGCCTAAGGTTAACTACTTCATATTTTTTTGTTGCAATTTGTTTATAGTTAACTCTATGTACAATCTTGACAAGTTTTCCTCCAAAAGTGATGATGAAATTTTCCTAGGTTACCCAATTTCAAGTAATGCCTAGAGGGTATTCAATAAGAAAACCACATGTGTGGAAGAGTCAGTTCATGTAAAATTTGATGAGACTATTCCACCTAATCCTAAAACCTACCTTGAATATCTTGAGAAAGACATGTCAATTCTGGACTTTGATAATAAGAATAGTGACACCTTAGTAAAAAAAACCAGATCAAAAAAATTTCAAGAATATATTCATGGTGAATCTAAAACTACAGATAACCATTAAGAGTCTAGTTCAACTATTTCTAGAGGTATTATAACTCTCCTGAATCATCCTTTAGATGTTGTAGTTGGTGATCTAAACAGGGGAACACAAACTATATCTTCTCTGAGAATACATGATGAACAAAAAGATATTCTTTCACAGCAAGAACCCAAAAACATTGATGATTTAATTAGTGATGAATTTTGGGTGATAGCTATGCAAGAAAAATTGATTTTGTCTAAAAGAAACAATTTTTTTGAATTAGTAGACAGACCTAAATACACCATGACCATAGGTACTAAATAGGTGTTT
The DNA here is from genome assembly GCA_963277665.1 of Viscum album. Taxonomy (NCBI): domain Eukaryota; kingdom Viridiplantae; phylum Streptophyta; class Magnoliopsida; order Santalales; family Viscaceae; genus Viscum; species Viscum album. The sequence continues at coordinate 1,752,806,408 of OY728128.1, forward strand.
AGGAACAATGTTTATGAGTCTAGGGATATAATTAGAAACAAATATAGACATGTTACACAAGGATATAGTCAAGAAGAAGGAATTGACTGTGAAGAGACTTTTGCACCAGTAGCTATACATGAAGGCATCAGAATCATGCTTGCTTATGCTTCACATCGTAATTTTAAACTATATCAAATGGATGTTAACATTGAATTCATAAATATGTATATTGCTTAGGATTTCTTTGTTGAACAACCCCCCAGTTTCACAAATCAACATTTTCCATATCATTGTTTTAAACTGTCTTAAGCCTTATATGGTCTAAAACAAGGTCCAAGATATTGGTATGATAGACATAGTTCTTTTATTATTTTAAAAGGTTTTACAAAAGGGATAGAAAATCCTAATATATTTTTTAAAAGGATTTCTAAAGATGTTTTAATAGTACAAATTTATGTAGATGATATAATTTTTAGATCTTATAAAGATTATTTTTTACTGATATTTCCACAATGATGGAAGATGAATTTGAAATGAGTCTTATTTGGAATCTAAATTTTTTTCTGGGATTTCAATATTTTCAAAATAATGATGGTATTACTTTAAATCAATGTAAATATACTAGATATTTTCTAAAACCTTTTGGGTTAGATAATAGTAAAATTAGTGACACACCTATGAGTACCACTTTTATGATTGACCATAATTATGATGAAAATTATGTTTATCAAACCACTTATAGAGGAATAATTGGAAGTTTACTCTTCTTCACTGGTAGTCGAACTCACATTATGTTTAGTGTGTGTATGTGTGGTCGTTTTTAAGAAAATCCAATGTAATCTCAATTAAATTCATTAAAAGTAATTTTCAAATAACTCAAGCATACACCCAATCTAGTTCTCTTATATCATACAGGATAATTATATGAAATAGTTAGTTGTTCGAATTCTGAAATCGATGGCTATAATTTAGATATAAAAAAGCACATATGGAATATGTCACTTTTTAGGCAAGTCACAAGTATCATGGTGTAGTAAGAAACAAAACATCGTTGCATTATCTACTACAGAAGCTGAATTCATAGCTACTAGTAGTTGTTGTCCACAAATCTTGTGGATGAAACACACATTACTAGATTATGGATATCAATTCAGGCATTTACCTATAAATTGGGAAAACATAAGTGCTATTAAATTTTAAAAAAAATTCCTTTTTCACATTCTAGGAATATGCATATTGATGTAAGACATCAATTTATGAGAGATCATTATCAAAAAGAAGATATAACATTGGAATTCATTAGTACTGAGCATCATCTTGTACATATATTCACCAAACCATTAAATTCTGAGAGAATAGACTACATCAGAAATGAACTAGGCATGATAAACCTCAAATAGAAATCATAATGTATCATTTATTAATTTTCTATATCTTACTGTTCGATATCATACATTTTAATGTCTTTCCATTTTATACCTTCTTATATACTTTTTCAATATTTTGTATCTTACTGTTTCATTTTTACTATCTCATAGTTAGTGTTTTGTGATTACTGTCTGATAGCTATTGTCTCACCGAAACTCACATTCACAATATCACCGTAAATCTCATGCTTACTATCTCACTGTAAAGACCACTTATTGTCTCACCATAACACCATGACATAGTCTCACCATAAAAATCCTTTATGATTTTCTTTTCAAAATAAAAAACCTGTATAGCAACAATTACTCTTTTACACTCATTATATTCTCACGTTTTTACTTTTGTGATTTTTGGTATTCCTAAATGATAAATAAAGAATGTATCACACGATTCGTCACTCGGGATTTCTTCTATTCACTCTTTTTGAACCCTTCTTCAACCATTAAACCATTTATTTCTACCAAACCCACGGTAGATTCCCACGATAAAACTCCCTTCATCATCAACTCCTATGAAGAACTGCTCAATGAAGAAGAAGACTACACCTTTTCTATTACCCGAACGACCATTAAATCTGAATCTTGTTAACCACCTTATAGTACTTGAGAAGGAAGTTTTCCCCAAATGGATTCAATCTAGTTAATCTCTAGTATTGAAAGTTTTATAATAGAAAAGTTAGTTAGAGTGGTTTTTGAAAGAAGATAGTCCTATCTATCCAATGTTAGTGGCTCAATTTTATAAGTACGTACAATTCTCTTTTGATATCGGTGATAGTTATGTTGTGAGAAACTGGGTCAATGGACAGAGACGCTCATTCTCTATAAGTTTATGAGATACATTCCTTGGTATACCTCACGATAAAATATGTGAAGATTATCATAGAGGACCTCATCCTTCATCCGAAAATTTTCATCTGTAGGATTATTTGAAAGATTTAATAGGAAATGGAACTAAGAAGAGAAACATTCCTACTGAACGCGATAGAGAATCAAGGAATCTGTTCAAATTTATTTAGAATTTGGTTATCCCAAGAAAATGTGATTTTTCAATATTGAAATATCAAGATTTGTTTCTGATCCACCATAGGGAAATTGGGCATATGATCAACCTCAACATGTATTTCATTCATCACATGTGTGAACTGATCAAAGCTACATCCAAGTCATCCTCTTTGTTTTACTCTGAGCTTATATCATCCATGCTTCATGCCAAAGGTTTGGTTGGGCCTAATGAAGATGTTATATTGTACTGTGAGTAGTGACATCCAAAATTAACCATTATGAATATGAAAATAAACTAGAATCCTTGGAAAAAGGGATGGGTGGGAGACTATGATATAGTTTATGAGAAATTCAACCATGTGGAACATCCCAGAAGACCTAGAGATATTTAAAATACTTATATGGATCTAGATGTGGTTGTTGAGTATCCTAGAGAATTGGAAGAAGACGATTCTGTTCCCCATAGATAATCTGTTAAGGAAGAAAATCCTCCTATTCCTCAAGTTGTTCATGAAGAATAAGCCCATGCACTTACAAGTGGTGTTAATCTGGAAGCTCAACCTGAGGTTGAAATAGAATCATTTTCCAAAGAGTCTGAAATGAATGCCATGGAAGAATCTATGGTGGAAGAGACACCTGTAATGCAAGAATCTAATCTTGAGGTACTTCCTGTGGTAAAATCTCTTCATAAAATCATCCTTTCAGATATAGAAAGGATAGAGCTAGCATTTCATATGGCTATACATGAAATGGTTGAGGAACATAGATATGAGTCTATTGACTTAAACCATGATCCTAAACTTCTCTGTCTTGAGAAAAATGAACCTGTTGAGGGGGATCAGGCCCCAAATGTAGAGTCTTTTGGAGCTTCACATCAGATTAAGTCTTTCCCAGTATCCACTCAATATAATTTTCTCCAGTTTCTATGATATGGATGACTCTCATCAAGTTTTAGTAAAATAACATGACCTTTCCACTATATTTAAGCTGAAATCTATTTCTGATTTTGTTCTTGAAAAGGAATATGAGTCTATTTTAGTCCATGTTTCTCAAACCCTCTCAAGAAAAACCTTCCATTGTAAGCATGTATGATCTGAAGGATTTTGTTGCTACTCTATTTTCAGGAATTGAAAAAATTCAGAATACCCAACCCGAATCTATCAAAAATCTAAGTGAGATAGATCCTTCACTCTGTGTTGAAAAAGTTATTTAGAATATTGAACAAAAAAATTTCAAGATATCAATGAAATCCAAGTTGAAAATAAGCATCAATGTGATGAAGTGAATATTAACAAACTCACAGTTGATTTTGTCTCTCAGATTCATCCTCTTTTAGATTTCCTGGACGAAAAGGTCACTGAAAGGAACAAATAGATTATGAAAAAATTTGAGAGCTTGTTGTAAATATTAACAAACTCACAAATGAGTATCTTGTGTGACTTTAAAAGGAGATAAATCGCCATATGTCTCTGACCACATCCTCCAATGCCTCTAATGCATCGGGAAAATCCTCTCAATCTTCTCTGAACAATGACATGCTTCGACGTGTGGTCAAAGAACTACAATTTTTGCATAGTGGTTTCAACAAAGATTATCTTTTTGCAGTAATAAAAAACAATGACAGAGTGCTTGAATTGGTCCAAATTCACCTGAATATTTCTAATGATACCCAACAAGAGATTAGTAAGAAAGTGGATTTCTAGTTTAACAGAATATTCTCCAAGACTGATATGAAAGATCATTTCAAGTATCTTCTGGAAAATATGTGGATTCCTCCTATGACTCAGGCCTTCAAGAATCAAGTCCAGAAGCTCATAGAGTTTACTCACCTATTAGAAATGTTTATGGAGAACAAGGATGACATTGAATAAGACATGTAGTATGGTGGTGAGATTATTACAGATTTCATCAAGGTTCTAAGGCCTTACCTTCATGTAAAGAGTACAACTGTTGTTTCTCCCGCGGTTGCACCTCTAAGACCTAGGTTTCCTACTTTCACCTCTACCTTAGCCTCCACCACTATGTCTACTGGTCAGGCCCGGAGTCATATCAGGAATGTTATCCTAAATCAACCACTACCTAGATCTTCTACTACTCCTACATTGGCACCATCAATTTTTGAAGGACTTACATTACCTTAATTATCCACCTCCTCACTCCCTTCTTCAACTTCAACTTCAGCTCTTATGGATTTTTCTTCTACCACTACTTCATAAGGAATATAGAAGGCCAGTCCACGAAGAAGACAAGTGATTACTTTTTTTAATAATAATGATATTGCTTATGTATTTCCATTTGGTTTGTTTTGGAACCAATTTACATTAATGTATTGTGCACTTTTGTCTTATATTATTGTATCTCTTTGATAATTCGAAAAGGGGGAGAAATATCTATATATATAGTTAGACCATTTTTAAACATTAAATCTACATGATTTGTGGTCATCATAAAGGGGGAGATTGTTGGAATCCTCTTATATTAATCATGTTTTAGTTATCACAAATCCTATTCGATCCTAGTTAAATCATGTAGACTATATAAAATCATGTTTATTATAGTCTAAGTACTCTCATTCTTTAAAAAGAGCCTTTCTTGTTCTTAATTACTCTACATGTAGATTAATTACTCTATACTATAATTGATTTACTCTTATAATACGTTCTTTGAAAAATTATTATGTCTAATCTATTCTATGATCGTCAATGATTAAGTTGTAATATACTTATTTTTGTAAAGACTGAGACACTGTGAGTTTTCTACTGTTTATGTATTTTTTGAAAAGTAAACCAGACACTGTGAAGTACTAGACACAGTCATGGACTAGACACCATGAAAAACTAGACACCATGAAGGACAAGACATCGTGACAAACTAGACAAAGTGAAGGACCATACACCCTGAATGACCTGACACCATGAAAAACCAGACAATGTGACTGACTAGACACCATAAAGGACTAGACATCGTAAAAAACAAGACACCGTGAAGGACCAGACACTGTGAAAAACTAGACACTGTGAAAAACTAGTCACCGTGAAGGACCAAGAACCGTGAAAGGCAAGACATTGTGAATGACCAGACACCCTGAAGGTCCATCAGACACTATGACCATCAGACACTGTGAACAATAAATCATGACCAATCCAGAGACCAGTTCAATGAGACACCGATTCCATGACATACTGTGACACCATTTCCTAATATGTTATTTTTTCAATTCTGATTTTAATCTCTAATGGTAATATTTGAAGATTTTAAATTCACTAACATAATTAATGTTTCTTTGGTAGATATATCAACAAACATTACAGGGTACGATGTGCGATATCCAAGAAACTTATCATCTCCAACACATGCACTCCAAGATAAAATAGGGGGCAGTCCAAAAGTAAAATAGAGTGTGATATACTAAATGAAAATCATGATTGTGAGTAAAACATCGAACAAAAATGAGTGGATTGATAAGGATTTTCACATGCAAACAAACTCTGTTGAAGAACACATGAAGTACACTGGAATCTAGAGAACATATTCGCATTGCCAACACCTCACGAAGAACACAAACTAAATCCTGACTCTCTGTTTTACTGACGAGAACTCAAGATCTGCATCTTCTTCATCTCAGGAAGTGCAATGCTACAAATACAAAAACTCATAGCACTTCTAAACCCATCTCTATATTTCTCCTCGACTGTGTATCTTTTTATTACCATTAGAGAAGGGCGTATACCTATATAATAACACATTTTTCCCCTGAATTAAACTGATGGATACAGAATTTACTTACACAAACATCTATTTACTCTTGTGTATACCCACTGATAAGTTTACAAGAGGTCCATGTGTATCCTGGTTATATATACCCATGAAAACTATGGAAGAGGTCCATATGTGGCCTGGAAAATCTCTTGTACTATTGTTTAACCCAGATCTTGGGTGTGGATAATTGTTTATTTATATAAACTACATGGTGGTAGGTGATCACCAAGGGGAGTGGATTAGGTCTTTGCTTGAGATTGAACCACTTGTTTCATATCTGTTGTGCTGCTTAATTTAGTTTTCTTTATTTTATTTATTTTCTTCATAACTCCAAAATCACTAAATTCACTCTGAAAGTTATTTTTGGAAAAAAGAAATAACTGTCTTGTCTTTGTAGAATAACTTCCAAAGTAGTTTTAATAATTAATATTAAGGATACTGAGAACTAATCAATCTTCTAATATGTTATTCAAACTGTCAAACTCTTATATCTGTATATCATTGATTAACTGGGAAATATCTATTCTTTTTGGGAAAACCCTTTTGGAAATATCTTTTACATAAATGATTATAGTCACTAAATTCACCCCTCTCCTCTTGAGTAATCTACTCTCACCAAAAAGCCATTCACACAACGATATTAATGGATATTATGATATAAAAATGGAGATATGTATAGATGGGTCAAAAGAAAAAAATAATCGATATAGATATCCATAATCATTATTAAAGTGTATTTGATTATCAATATACTCCATAGTATCTCAATGCATGTTCTCATAGGTTTTCATGCCACATGAATCTATCCGGAAATATACTCAGAAAATAATAAGTGAATGTAATTCCAAAATTCCATTAGGAATGAGAGTCTAAAATAATTGAAAATCAATAAGGGAAAATTTTATTATAATAGGTTAATAAAATATAATTTCTATAATTTAAATTTAAAATAATCTTAATCAACTCAGCAATCATTAAAAATGTTATACATTGAAAAAAAATATTTCTATAATTAGTATAAAAAATTAAAAAATATCTGTAACAAAATTTAATGTTCAATGAATTATTTAATGTCAAATGTCTCCTAGCCCTGTGAAAAATAAATAATGAAATTTTATCAACAATGAATTTCAAGAAAGACACCCCAAACATAAATTATATGGTGGACACATTTTTTAGAATAGAAATGTGGGAGAGATAGAAAGAATAGAATAGAGATAAATGAAATGGGATTTTATAATTTAAAATAGGGTATTGGGAGCTCCCTGGAATAAAGATCAAGCCATGTGGGTTTTTGTTTATTTTTATAGGAAATTGTATAAACAAAAAAATATTTTTAGGAAGAAAAAAAACATACAGTAGATAAACCATTCGTACACAGGGTTTAGTCAATACAAAAGTATAATAAGTGGTAGGATCACACAGTAAGTGATGTTTGTAAAATAATAAAAGATGAATACAATAATTAAATATTGTGAATTTTGTTAAAAAAATGAATATAAGATATTTGAAACTAAAAACAAAGGAAGTATAGACACAATTGAAAATATAAATATGCTACAACAATGAGATAAAATTAAAATTTTCTTCTAGATGGAAGTACAATGGATTCAATCAGTGTTGTCCATTGGCTCATAACTACTAAACAATCATTATGGACTAGTTTTAGTATTTTCATGATCATTGCGGTGTTTTGTGGGATTGAACTCCTTAGGAATATATTGACCATGGAGCTCATGTGGTCAGAAAATCATCTAGGAAGGCTATAGAGGGGATCCCATGGGAGTATGGAATTGAAGCTCGATCCCATTAACCTACATCTATAGGTTATTCACATACTGACATATCTTAACAAGGATTCCAAAGGATATCCTGATAATCACATCAATTCCAATTGATGTTTCATCTGAGATAGAGAAAACAAAATTAATGCCGTATTAAAATGAATAATAAGTAAAAAACATAGTCAATTTAAGAAATTCATTGCTTATATATATATGTGGGAAATTTATATCAAGTAATTATGAATTATATGTAATAAAAAACATAAACTAAATATATTATAATGGTTTAGGGAAAAAGGAAAATATCTATATTATAAATAGTGTCACTGTTATCTACACCAAGTGGGCCCTTCTAAATAGTGGTTCTTTAGATCTACCCCGCTAGATTTATCACATCAATGGTGGAAGGGGCTGAAAGATCAAGTAAAAAAATAGGTTCCCTGGTGTTGAAAGATGGATCAGTCAATTATTTTCGGGGGTAGGATCCAATCCCTACTAAGGCTATATATCGGGAATCTAGTTTATTCAGAGGAACCTCTTTAGAAGATTGAATGTTAGGCCCCATTCCCCATTAGGCCTGCTCCAATAAGGAATCCTACTCGATGGTAGGGTTTATGATATCTAAAGAAATATTAAATTGTCTGGAAGGTGGTGTAGGTAAATATATAGATGTGGGTTCATCTTGTGGGGTAGGTATGAAGATGAAGGGATTGGTGGAGGTGGAGTGGGTGGTGAAGTGAGATGGTTTGGTAAAATGGATGTGGGCATGATGACATATTTGATTCAGTTTCTCTATGATAGAATGGATAATTTCCCATATGATAGTTTAAAATAGTGATTAGTTTCATATGTAGAAGGGGTTGGTGGTGTTGTAGTAGAGGAATGGGGAGGACATGTAGTGTTAACAAGGGAGGGCGAAGGGTTGGTGGTAAAGGTATTTGAATATGTGGTTGGGGATATGTATTGATATGCTGATGCCTCAACCATATCATTTATATAGTATGATTATATTCCCATCCTCCCCTAGTATCCTTGTATTATAGAGTATATGTAGATGGATGGGATACTTTTTTCTAATAGATATATATTTCTAGCCATTATGAAAGGAGATGATAAGGCAATCGAGAGGGGTAATGAAGCCATCATCGATTAGACTATCGTGAGTCTACCATATCTGAGTCTGGTAAAAAATTTATAACTATCTAACCATGTTTACTTTGGGGCTTCCCATGGATGAGGATAAAATTGTGAACTCAATCAGACTAATGGTCGCATTAGAATATCCTATGTCCATCCTAGAAAGGGTTAGAACTCAATGCAAGATCTTCAATGTGTCACCTCACAGTTAGTTTATCACTGTCAAGAATGGACTGTAAAAACATTGATGATCCAAATATAGAAATTAAAAATAATGTAATACATCCATTGTGTTCATGTAATTATAAAATATAGATAAAAATAGGGATTCAATGAATTTAGTAGAATAAATGTTCAGGTCGACACTGAAATCTCCCATAGTGAGAACCCACAATCTAACTCCATTTTAGAAGGTAACGTAGGTGATGTAAAGCTCATTGGTGGCTAGGAACTCGATGAAAATCTCTCTAAAGATCTCCTCATTCACCTCGATGATGTAGGAGAGGTTGTGATGGCCAATTATGTAAAGGAACTCCCCATAAACAAGAATACCCTCAAGCATGGTGAGGGAAAAGGACTTGTTAGCCCTCATGGTCTTTTATTGGAGATAGACCCACCTAACCCAGTTTTTGGTTTCTATGATGTGAAATCATAGATGATGGTGTGGCTGGGAAATGCCTTGTGGTCCACTAGACATTTAATGAGACCCTCTAGAATCACCAGGGATGGAAGAGGCTGTGTTGGAGGTCAAACTAAGTTGTTCTTCAGCGATGGAGGAGGAGTAGACACTTGTCTCTTGGGGGGTGGTGTATCTATACATACATGTGCATTTTAATAGCATCATCGAATGGTGCTATTTGTTATTGACATTAAAAATGTCCTAAAATTGGTCCAATGTTGGGGAGAGGAGGGTGGTTGTGAATAAAAGAAACAGATGAGGAAGGGAAGGAACAAATTCAATGTGAGGGGAGGAGCAGAGGAAGTCAATAACATGGGGTTGGTGAATATATGGTTCACAACATTTAATGATACACCATAGTTTCACATAATGTAATTAATTCATAACATGAACATCATTGTTTTTTTATATTTTGGTTTCTCAACAGTTATGTTCCATGTAATTAAAACATAAGGTTGATTTTTCATTTTGTTACACTTTTGTGCCCTGATCTATGTAATTATACATACAAAGTCAATAAACCTTATCAAACACTAAAAAACCAAATTAAAATTATCTTTTATTGCATTATAGTGGGTTCTTCATTTAACATTAGATTTTAGATAAGATTCTTTTCTGATAAAATTAAATGGGATGAAACACCACCATATAGAACCATTTTTTAATATAGATGGTACTTCTGGTAGGAAACCCTTCATCATTAGGGGGTACAGTAATTTCTAAATAATTATGTACTATATATTTTTTCAATATGAGAAATTGTATTTCTAATTTCGGTATTACTTACAGAATAATCATTCTTATCAATAATATATATGGATTGAAAATTTATTCACTCATCACTTTTCAATAAAGCCTTCACCAAATTGTACACATATTCTTATTCACTAACTCTATAAATCAATCTTCCTTGCATTAAATCAATCAAACCTTTCTAGTGGTGGGAAATGTTCACCCCATAATAATTTGGATTTCTCCTTCTTCTTCTACATCCAAGATGAAATAATTGGTCCGAATTATGAATTTTAAAACATTTAATAGTAAATACATGATCAGCACATGGGGGCTCTTAAAAGAGTGGTCATAATGTTGGTGTTATGGTATTATTAGTTTTAATTCTCTTAGTCTAATTTTTTTTAAAACACTCATATGAATGATATTGTTACCTACGAAAAGATCTCATAAGGTTATATCAAGATTACATGTCCCTATAGTGGAATGAAATGAGAAACATCTATGGTCATGCATATTTAGAGGTGTATTTAATTTAAAATTATAGAAGAATTTACAATATAGGTAAATGATCCCTAATTATTTATTTTTTATACAAGAATTAAATTCATTAAATAATCTTTCCTAATAAGGTACTTGAGAAATTACTAATGAAAATAGAATGTTGATGTTAATTTTGTTAAATATTTATAAAAATTGTTTATATTTCCCCTCATTAGTACCTTGTCTCACCCATACTAGAAAGGGTAAATGGTGATTATTGGGTGGTGGTTCCACATAGTAATATTCCTTTTTAGACTACTCCTACAAATGATCTTTTTCAGTTAATTTTACCTGTAGAGTTCTCTCCAAAACAGATTTATCAGGTCAGTTTATCATCATTTTCAGACAAATAAATTTATGTTGAATGTCTAAAATCATTCAACTCATAAGAACTACTTATTTACCATCTTCTCTTATATGAGACTCGTTATTGCTAAGGATCATAACCAAGAATCTATTTGATATGTTTTTGGAGAATTTTCCCACTTGATGCTCAAGGTTGCACATGGTATCCCTTTAGGTTTTCATCTTAGTCTCTTGGGTTTTCATCTATTCGTCTTTTATATTCATTAATGTGGTAAGTAAGATGCCATGATTGTATTGATGTTGACGGGATAGTTGTGGTGGTCTTAACTAATATTTTGGGAAAAGATGTTTTTGTTAAGGAGGAAACATCTAGGCTCTTGTAAATGAATATTGGATTTATTCTTATGGTAGTGGAGTCACACATTGATATGGCATCCTAGGTGTCCACCGATTACACGATGGCACATTTCACTATTCTATTGATAATAACTTTTATTAATTTACACCTAATACTGATATAGATCTTCTGAGATAATTTTTTAGTACAATTGGGGCAACCGAAAGAGTTTATTTTGTTTATTATTATGGAAATAATTATAATAATAGATTTTAGGATCATCAATACCTACCATGTAGTATTGTTATGGAGTTAGGAATATAAACATTTTGAAATTGTGAAACTCTATAATTGAAGTATGTGGGGGTGTTGGTGATGTAAAAAAATTATAACTCTGAAGTTTCTTTTTTAGGGCTTTATCTTGTTATTATATGATGTTAGTTTAATCTAGCTAAAATATTTTTTCTCATGTTCATCCTCTATCACATTTCCATAAAATGATATTGTGTAATATTTTTTCCAACATCACTCTACTAACATCAATTTTCTTTATCCTAAGCCCCACTTTTGTTGAGAAAACCACAATAGTGTGGTGGTAGGTTGGATTCCCTAATAAGATTTTTTACTTTTATTCTATACATATAGTTTGTGATGTCAGAACATGCAACACAACTCCCTGATGTGGTCTCTTGATTCCCATGAAGAATCTCTATCCACATTATTGAAATTTTGGATATCATTTCTATGCCAACACATTCATATTGATGGGAAATATTTATCATGAAATTTACAATCAAATTCATCCCAAGACATGTTTGGCATGGGAGGTTAACTCTTATGCCAATTCATAGATCAATTTAATATGAATACTGGGGAAAAATGGAGTAGTATAGATTATAATGATACTACATGATTGTGAAAGAATTCAAAAACCTAAATATATTTTAAAATATATTCATGGGGTATTTTGTTTAAAGTACACTTAATTACCGCATGTTTTATATCATATGAATGATTCCATGATTTATCTCGAATTAGTGTGCCTGAATTGGTGGGTTCACAATGCTGCACAAAGTTTCCTAAAACATGGGTATAGCATAGGGGCTATCTAGACCCCTCAGGAGCCCACAGTTCATGAAACTGGGGGTATAGGATATAACCATGATTTGGAACAATGGGTATAGAGAAATTTTCCAATAGTGTGTGATGGGTTCAACCTAAATTATAAAAAATTGAAAATGTTATGATTTTATGGTTGTACCGAGAATTATGTTGTGCTACAAATCATTGGCTAATGTGATGAATCTCATGAGATACTTATTTTATGTATCATTTTATTGGGCTATTAGCTCACCCACTTCATTGATGAATATCCTATGATTATTTCTTATACTGCATAGAACACGAGGGCCACTAATAAGCTAAATAAGAATGAATTGAAAAAAATTATTATTTATAATGTAAAAGTTACATATCGTTAAATTTTCCAGAGACACTAAACTACTAGATACTAGTTTTGTAATCCTTTTTATAGTGTTTATCATTAAAATGATGTGTTAATAATTTAAGAAAAAATGGGATTGTTATAATATAATTGTCCAATAATGTACAGAAAAGTCATTTTGAGTTAATATTATTAATATTTTTTAAATTATTAATATGGATTTATTAATTCTATAATAATTACACAGGGATAAAAAATATTTACTGAATTTTTTATAATATATATTGAGGAAAATATATGTTTTTAAAATAATCAAAGAGTTTTACAAAAAAATTAAACATATTATACATAAATATTAAATATCTTACTAATAATGAATTCAAATTTTCAATCATAATGTTCAATATATATGGTGATTCAATGTTCATAAACTTTTAACATATAAAATTTATTATGGAGATAGTAAAATATTTTATGCATATATTATATCATAATGACTTCATTAAGATGTAACAGTGATTTAATAATTTACATATGTTATTTGTAGAAAAAGAATGTTTATTATTTTAAAATAATATAATTTCATGTGTTAAAATAGGTTTTGAAAGCTATAAGGGTCTTTCCATAGACTAGAATAGAATATATGGATTAAAAAAAATATTTTTGAATAAATTAATTTTTCATGGATAATGTAATATTGGAAAAATAATTTTATTTTTGAAATGAATAAGTTTTAATGAAAATTTATAAACATCAAAACTCAGGTTATATTACTATGTGTAAGATAATGGATTTCCATTTTCCACTACCTATATTTCCACATCCTATGTTCCAAAATTAATAAACAATTATCTAACATTTCCTGAAAATATTAACACATAATCCGATTTATATTCATTATTAAACAACAAAGAATGGTTATCCACAGTATTCCCCTATCAATAGTCCTCTTGAAGATATTTTAAGGATATAAAAAGTTCATGATGATATTGTTGGAATATTATTAAAATGGTTTGGGTTTATAATATATTCTATATATTTATTCTATAATCATTTTTAGAGGCAGAGGTAATGATGGAAGAGGGGGTGAATAATCATTTTAGAAATGAAGACAATGAAAAATACATTTAAATAATAAATAATATTGATAAATGCATGTTAATATTTCTATACATAAAATAAAAAATGTTAATTATAATATAAATTAGTAATTTATACACATTTGAAATGGAAAAATAAAATTTATGAAAATTTTAATATTATTGTTGATTCATTGTGAAAATAAAACTATTTTATAAAAGAAAAAAATTAATCATACAAGACTTGATAAAGGAGTTTTGAGATTGCCCGATGTGAGCCCATACAGCTCCACCCCTCAGTTTGAGTGGTTTGTATTATTTATCTTTTTATCTTTGTGTTGACCAATAAACTGAAAGATATATTTTTTGGTTGTGGACACCCTCTTGATATTAAAAATTAGTGAATGAAACAATCCGTAACATTTATAGCTGAGAGAACCCATTATAGATGGAGATGATGAAGGAGACATTTAAATAGTTCATATTTGTTAAAAATCCTCTCCCTAATATATGATTTTTGTTTTAATAATTTTGGATGATATTTTGATAAATTATGGAAGTTGAGAGTCAAATATAGAGATGCAGAATTATAAATTCCTCTTGAGTAATCTTTGAAAATAGAGTGAATTCTCGATAGACACACCATTGGTGAAATTTTAACAAATATTATTTCACCACAGTCTTTTTAATCATTATAATACCAAAGGACTCCTTTCATATGCTCTAGTATCTCTAAGAGTTTTATGGAACTAATGGGTTAATTTATGGATAATCAATCATTGGTTGAATACAGTTGGGTTAACTTTAAAAAAAATATTGAGTTTCTGCAAGAATATAATGGGAGGTTCCTGGGTACCTCTGGAAAGATGGTGTGCTTTTTTGAGGTTCACTCCTTTTATAATTTCTCTACCTCATGACTGGTATTTTCCACCAACTGGATCATGTATCTCTAGATGAACTGGTGACACTGTGTTCTTTTATTATATGGTCAGTTCATATGTATATACATTCCACATAGGCTCTTATAGTATTGTGTGATATTTAAAAATGGAATCATCTTGACAATGCCCTACCAAGAGTATTCGATGTCTCTTGAACCACACCAAATATAAATTTTTTCTTTCATTCTAGCCTTTTAAAGCCTCTGGTTGATCCTCTATCATTCTTATATGGTATCAAAAATTTATTACATATTTCTAAAACCTGAGAAACAATCAAATTAAAATTATATTGAATTATTTCATGATGAATAAATTTTCATCCAATATGATTTTTGATTATTTATTTATTTTATCATTTTAAATGGGATTTTTAAAAAATATAACTATCATCCACTGAAATAAAAAATATATTTATAGATGAGTGTTTGGGATTTTTTATACTGATGATAGATAAATAAATAATGGTTAGAAAATATCTCTTATTTCATTAATAAAAAATATAATACAAAAATATATATCAAGTTAATCAATAGTGAATCAGGTACCAAATTATTAAATATTTGATTAAAGTAAATCAATATATTTCAAATTAGATTCTCAATATATTCAAGAAGTAAACAAGTATTAGTATTTCATGATAACCATAGACCTCCCCCTTATCAAATCAAGAACATTAAAAAAATTCCCATTTCTAACAAAATAATGTTCTCCCCCCAAAATAGAAAATTAATATAATATAAATGAAAATCATAATCTATATACCACATTGAGATTATAAAAAAGAAAAAATGAGTAAATAAAAATAATAAATTTTTATTGTAAAAATGAAATATCAATTAATTTACTGAATTTTAAACAATTCCCCTTATTAATATATAAACACATAATATCTTTAGGGATTCCTTGAAAATGCAGAATAATGTGAAACTTATGAAATTGATTGATGATATATCGCAAAATTTCAAATAACCTTAATTTTGAAGACAAAAAATTAATGGGAATTATGAAAAGATCATAGAGATATGGAATATAAAGAAAAAAAAGTAATATATACAAAGGCATGATTTCATGAGAATATTTTAAAATAAATATGGAACAGAAATATATAAAAATAAATAAGAATAAAAATATCAATTATAGCTCAAGGAAGAAATTAAAAATGATAAGATTAAAAAATATTATTTTTTTGAAATTCATATTCAAGTTAAAATGAGGATGTTGGGTCGAATTTAAATTTAGGTACGATGAGTTATCTATAGAGATTAAAAATGTAGGTTGAATAATGTCAGTTTTCTAATCTACTATAGAGGCATTCGAGGAATTTTTATTTATGAAGGTTGATGATGGATTGCCTTTTGAAATTTAAATATTCTGGATTATTTGAAGGTGACGGTGGCAGTTCTTGGTCACAACATAATTTTGTTTTTTAAATTTTGAATTTCTTTTGATGAATGTTAATTTTGGGGTATGTGTGTATGATTTGTAGAGTTTTTTGTATGGTTCTTTCTAACCAGATTGTGGCTTCTTAAAAAATTTGAAAAATGGATTTTGTATGATAGCCAAACCAATACAGTAAATATTAAAAATTTAAATATATATCAATAATTTCAAGAAGTAATTATTTACAAAGGACATTAAGGGTTAAAAAATAAACCATTGATTACATGAGAGAAAGAGACTAAGCCATTTGAATAAATAATTTTTAATTATTACAGGGTCCCGTTTTCAAAATATAATAATAAATTTCAATGAATGAGAAATCATTAAATTGATTAAAGGAAACGACTAAAAAAATGTTGATAAAAAAATTGTAATTTTAAAAAATGATTTAAATATTATATAATGATGATATACCCATATATAAAACACTTAAATAGTGGTGCAACCAAAACTATTCAAATAATATTATATTATGTCTTTAAACTGATAATAATGAAATATATAAAAGGAACACAATATATTTCAATAAAATTAAGATAAGAAATATCAAAATATTCAAATATAATATTATAGATTTATAAAAAAATTCTATATATAAAATAGAATATCGAAAAAATAAAAAAGATGGGTTATATAAAATAGTTATTAAAATTTGTCAAAAAAAACAAAAAAAAATAAATTAATTTCTTTAGCATGACGAGTCATCAATTTTATTTTTATGAAAAAACATTTTAGTTGATTAATCAAAATAAAAAAATTGAGAATAACACATATGATATATAAATTATTGTTGTTGGTGTAGTCATAAAAGATATCAAGTTAAAGTACATTTTCATACCCATGTGGACTTGGCTTCTGGAATTTTAGATGATATGGATTTTTAATAAAAATATTATTTATTATTATTTTTTCGATTAGAAATATTATAACAAGGTTGGATATATTTATTCCTCTAATATCATTATTTATTATAACAATTATTATTTAAATTTGAAAAAATAATCTTAGAGATTAATTTGGAAAAATTATGAGAAAATAAAATAACATTATAAAATTTACATTCATTCATGAAATGGGAAAAAATATTTTGAATATCTATCATTTGGGATTTTATATACTAAACATTGTATTGATCATTCAATTCAACAACCAACACTTCTTTTTTTATTAATTTGGAGATAAGTTTGTTGTCCTCAAATAGTTTTCCATTTCCATTAAAAACATGTTTATATTTCTTGTTGAGTAAATTTTATTTATAAATTATTTATAAACAAAATATATAAATTTCATTGACTTTAATATCAATAATATTAAATGAAATAGAGATGTTGGATGAATGGGAAGGAGAGTGAGTGGAAAAACAAGAAATAGGGGAGCTCGTCGTATGTCCTTCATTATGATTTTCTATGTGGTATTTCAAACATGATTCACTGAAGGAGGATGTGAAAAGGGATTAGTCCCTTTTACTATTGGTTGATCAGTTATCAGGATTCATACTATTCTTTTTTCTAATATATTATTTTTAGATTTGGGTCATTTTAGCCTGATATTTCCCTTATTGTTGCACTTATAGATAGTTACTTCATATCCAAATTTATTTTCATTATTTACTTTAAATTAATACTTCCCATTTTTCATTAATTATTATTTACTTGGGATACTATTTAAAATAATATTAATTATTTTAAGAAGAATCATCATTAATGGATTTGAAAACAATATTTTTATTATTATTTTCATCAAAATAATTTTTAATAGCCTTATGCATTATCTTAATTTTATGTGTAGTTGTGATTCAAAAAGGTATTTTACCATAATTTTATTTATAAAACTATATTATTATATAATTTTGACATTCAGTGCATAATTTAATGGATGGACCAACAATATCAATTTTTTACTCAGGTTTCTGTATTCAAATCATCCGTAAGAGACATCTGACCATTTAATAAGTCATTAAACTATGTAAAAATACTAGTAATGGAATCATTTATATTCATAATAACGATTTAGAAATCTTACCTATAAATTTATAATCTATTACATTTATCATTTTTTATTATTTATTTGTGGCTTCTAGTTGTTTCAATACTTCATTGGCAGCTTCTCTTATATAAACATGATTTAATTAATTCCATTCATGAATGTAGTGTAAATAATTTATTGACATTATGTTAATGTTGACTGATTTTATATATTTGGATATCCACTTTACTTCTATTTTATTTATAGGTTTATATTAATATATAAAAATTTTCTAGATAGGGAATCCTTTTCTACTAAGAAAAGATGACATGTTAATTTTCTAAAAGGAATAATTTATTCCATCAAAGACAAGAGAATGAGAATAAGATTTTATTGTAATATTTGTAAAAAAATAACTTCAAAACTAGTTATTATTAATTATTTTTATGATTTGATATAAATTTTAATATGTGCTAAAGAGGGAAATAGAAAGGGGGGGGTGAAAACACATTTGAAGTGTAATAATAAAATTGAAAGTTAAAAAAAATAGTTATTGATATGATCAATATATATTTTTATAATATATTATAACCAAATTTTAAATGTAATATTAATTAATTTCATATTCACAATTTTAATCACCATATAAAATTTATGAAATTCCCTATATCATGCACGATATTTATTTTATAGAAATGTTAAATGTATACAATAAAAATAAAATCCAACAATGGATGATTAAGGAGTATGGTAATAGATTAATGTGTGTCCCTAAATATCCCCCATTAAGATATGATAGACCTCTTTAAATTATTGTTATTCAAAGAACTCATCTCTCAGTTTTTTGGTAATAAGTACCCATTGTATAAGGATAGAGAGTAATATAATATTTCATGTTGAAACATCATTAAAAAGAGACTCCATAATCTCTAATAAGAATTGGTACAATTTGTGATGAGTGATATAGAGTTGAGGGAATATATAAGACTAATAGAGACATAATTAATTTTAATTTGATTGGGATAGGATTTCAAGATTATAGAGAAACGAATAGAGATTTAATGATTGTGTTACTTTAACAATGGTTGTTTCAACAAACACTTGTTAAATGTGAATCCTTGAAATAATTCCTTTTATAGTATTTATTATCCCTGTTAATGTTCTTGTTTTTAAGGTAGAAATTATGTAACATTATATTAATTTTTGAAATATATTATTTCATGTTTGTTTAAATTATTTTCTAGCCTGAATTATAGGAAACTCAAAATTTAGATTGCATTATAATCAACACCATTCTTATCTTGCATTATACATAATTTGTTTCATCGATAACATGTGTTACACACAAGGGAGGCGCCTAAAATAATAATTTACTACTCATATTATTATTTAATATGGATATTATGTAACACTATAATAATTTGTTTAATATTTTTTAAAAAAATTATAATTTTGTGTTTTAGTTAATAATAATCTTTATAAATAATTATATTTTATATCATTCAATTTAATTAACTAATGTTCTAATAAAATACTATTGTTTTTCGTAATTGAATATTTTAATATGAAGATACATATTTTATCAATAAATTAATAAAATAATAATTTAAAAGAAGAATTCATATATTGACTATTATAATTATTATTATAAATAGTAAATTATAAAACAAATATATTCAGTAATTATTTTACACCATTGATTGTTTTGAAAATTCTTATTATATAATTCAAATTCATTTTATAGAATATATGACCAAAAAATGAGTCACATTGACACAACACTTTGTTATATAATATCCAATGAACATAATTTATCTACTTTTGTGATTTGAATTTCAAAAAACTCACATACACCATTGCGATCAGTTTGATTTTTGCAGTATAATATAATCAAATTAATGTTTTTATGAATAGTAACTTGACCCTTATGAATAGTAATATATTATTATTAATAGTAACATAACCGTTATGAATATTAATGTACCCATATGAATAGTAACCTAACCTATGAAAGTATAAATATGATTTAGGCACCTTATAAATGAAGTAAAACATTTTATAAATTATTAATAAACTATTATTATTTTTTATGAGTGGTAAATATTTAATTACAATATTAAATTTACAATTTAATTCATTTTCATAAAATTTGTTTCTAAATAAAAAATTTTTAGTCCTGTAATTTTAGAATAAATTAATAAGAAATTAGTTAATAATTAAGGATATTATAAAATTACTTTTGGTTTTATATTTAATTTTCTAAGTAAATAAAGATATTAATTAAAAATTAAATTTATCATCTATAGAAAAGTATTTGGATAAAATATTGTCAATTTTTTATTATACATTTTTATAAATGGAAATGGTGAATATTTTGTATTTTTTGGAAATATTTTAATTTTATTGAAAAGTGAAATGTAGTAATTAGCCGTATATATAAATTACTGATTAAACATACTATTACTTAGATAAAGACTAATGTAAACAACCAATAGTGAAAAATCACAATCACATGTTATTATTCTTGGTCAAAATAATCCATAATTTTTTCTTATCTTTTTAAAATATAAAAATAATGAATAATATATTAAAAAACAACTACTCGCATCCACCAGAACCCCCAATCACACCCTCTTCTCATAAAAAATTTCAGGACTTGTTAATTTTATAAATTCTATTAAAATATCATTCCAGGATCCAATAAAACGTCCATAGGCCCTTGTCCGTATAAAAAGAAAAAAACATCAACCACAAAGAAGCTCACAAGGAAGATAACTTGAAGTTGTAAGTTACTCATTTATTTTGAGTTCTGATCTTTCATTATTATTTCCTCACCGCATTTCATCAAAATGGTATTATATGTCCAATAACATACATGTTCTGGAATGTTGTTATGATAATGGAATAAATTATAATCATCTCTCATTTACCCTTCTTTTGTACTAAAAATGAAAACACCACCCGAGATGTGTTAATTTATCACATTCAAGGATAGATGGTTTTCAATATCTATTACAATATTTAATTCATGTCATGAACCCATTTTGATGGTTGAAATAGACAATAATATAATCATTATGACTTATGTTATGTTTGGGAATTTTATTGTGTATATGATATTAATTTATATGAGTTCGTTGTGATCAAAAACGTCAAATTAACTCAAAGAATTATCTTTACTGTTTTATATAATGATTCACATTAACTCCAAATAACCAAATGAATTTTATAAACATGTACTATTTTGGATGGTAAAAAAATAAAATACAACTTTAATAGTGTATATCCATTTTCATCTTTCATGTTTATCAGTACAAGTATATATGTATACTGGTCATGAATACAAATGAAGAAAATGCTCCCAAACAAATATCATTTTTTCTCTCAAACCGATCAATAAAGAAATTTATGAACATAATAATTCTATAATAAATAAATTAAATAATTATTAAGTTCATGAAATATTAATTAATTAATTAATTAATTTTTTCTAGGTAACTAATATCATCTGAAGAAGACAATCGTAATTAAGATAATGGTTTTCTACCTAAACCTCCATTTTTAGTCGGGTTACTCAAATTATCTACCTTACTCTAATAAAACAATATTTATTCATTGGTATTACTCTCAAATTATGATTTAATGTTCTATATATGTGTAAAATCGAGAATCCTTCTTCTAATTATGGGGATTTATTTGTTCTAAAAAGATCATTATAAAATGCTTCCCGAAATATATGAAAGATATAAGAGAACTTCTCATATTCATTGTAATTTTCAAGGGAAATATATAATATATTTTTAGAATACAATATACATATGAAATAAATAATTATATTTTTAAAATATCATGTTACATTTATTTATGTTTTATATAAATATTATTTTAAAATTACTCTTCTTTTCAAAGTAAAAAAGTATTTATCTCAAGAATTATTCGACGTTTTTATAAGTGTACCTTCATCTATTTCAACAATGTTGTTTATTAAAATCTATTATTTAGAATAATAGTTTATGTTATCATCTACATATATTAAATGTAACGTTTTAGTATTAGTTTGACTATGTATTTTCTATCTTACAACCATTCATAAATTTACTTTAATGGTTAGTGTTTATGCTTAATATACATTGAACGTTATTGACATTTCATTTGTTAGTTTCTTTATGAATGTATGTGTTTTTAATTTTTATCCACAATCATAAATGGAATTAATTTTACTTATTAAGTGATATGTGGCACACTCTATATCCCCTTGATGAATTGGTTGGTCTCATGGGATAAACTACAGTCTTGGCATGAGGCCTTTAAAAAATGGTTATTTATAGTCTTGGCCTGCGGCCATGATGGTATGATTATGATTTTTGGAATTATGAATTTCGTAATTGTGAAACAATTAATTGAAAGTTCATGTGGTTATTATAATAGTATAATACCCATGATTATGATTTATTATGGTATTATTTATTCATCTCTTAGTCCATAAATATTGTGCTCAAGTTTATTTTTAATGTTATGTGTTTTTAGTTATTCACCATGCCTAATGTTTATGTTTATGATAACATCCATTGTATTACATACCCTTATTAAGAATATGAGATGAGACCTTTCTTATTATTCATTTTCCCAGGTTAAGAAGAAGAAAAAATTGAATGTGCTTTGAAAGATGCAGTTTAATTTATATTGAATTATGTTTAATTTTTTCTAATGTATAATGGATATCATGGCTATATTCTGGTCATCCCAGACCACTGAACTGATCGATCCTTTTTGATTTGATTCATTGAAATCATGAAAATGTATTTAAATATTGCACTAACCCCATGCTTCTAGGGTCAGTGCATTACAGTAGGTATCAGTTTATGTTTAGTATGAACATGGGAAACACAATTTAGAAAACATAGATTAGAGAACGTAACCCTAATAGAAATTTAGGATAAGTATACAAGAACATCCTAGAATTTTGGTAGGATATAGGTTATGTAGATCTTCCTAGAAATAAATCCTTGTCTAGATACTATAAGTGGGTATGGTTCTTGCACAAATGTACCTACGAGTACCAACTTTGACAAGGTGTTCTATCCCTAGCCTAGGGTAACCTTGGACACGAGAATAGGTCTTACTCCCTATCGGGTTATATTCTTAGGATAATTATCTATTTTCTTACATACCATTATGAAGTACATATGGGTCCAATGTAACAAAAGTATATTGTTTTAGGATTTACGATTC
Organism: Viscum album; assembly: GCA_963277665.1. Lineage (NCBI taxonomy): Eukaryota > Viridiplantae > Streptophyta > Magnoliopsida > Santalales > Viscaceae > Viscum > Viscum album. Next base: position 1,752,830,197 of record OY728128.1, read on the forward strand.
ATAAATTTATGTTATTTTCTATAAAAAATTATAGTTATAGAATGATAAAAATTTTATTAGATAATATAGTATATTACATTATTTGGAAATGGGCCCAATTAGAGGTAATGGGAACTCAACCAATTCGTGTGAAGAAAAATATAATAAAAATAATATCATTCATTGTCTTGAACTGACCATTCAATGGTGAATAGTCTCCAAGGTATCTGAATCATATGAGGAAATAATATCATTTGTTAACAAGATAATTAATTAATTATATGAGTGATATGGCTTTGAATGGAAGTATGGGAATAAATGGACCGAAGAGGAAAACATTGATAAAGGGAAGAAGGGAATAAAGGGTTTTCCCACATGTGATAACTATGGAAATAGTCACCATAAAAAATATTTAAGGGAATATGAGTTCATTATATGTGTGGAGAAAAAAGGACTCCTAGTTTGTGATTTTAAGGGTAAGAAAAAGTTTTACAACATATAATGCTTCAATTGGGAGGAGATGGAACACTGTGTGAATCAATGTCCCCAGAATCAAGGAAATATACCACAAATAATGATATTGGATAATGATGAAGTTATTATACTAACATAGATGAAGGGAAATAATAAATATATATATTCATCAATAATGTCATTTAAATAATTTATTATTAATGAACTAGTTATAAGAAATATGTAATCTATGATGATTTTATTGAGTACATTGTCATTATGGATTTAAGACTATAATTTTAATGGTGCCAAGAAATGATATTCAGTATAATGATAAAATTTCCGGAAAACACATCATTAATGAAAATACAACAATTAATATATTTATGATGTTGAGATAATGATGAATTATTTCTTGGTTTTGATATGTACATACTTCATTTGAATTTATTTTTTTCATCTCGACAACTTTTATATGTTATCATAGATGAAATTTACAACACGTTTTCATTTAAAAAATATATATAATAACATTTAACATACTTATGTTATAATGAATAATACATGTTACCAATAATTTTTTAGGGTAATTAACGTTTTTTCTATATATTAAATGGATACATGATGAAGTTATTCAAATGTTTGGAATGAAAAAATTTAGAGTTGCATCCAGGATAATTTCATCTCGGAAATTCAGTGACCCTTATTGTAAAGTGTTAAAGAATTATATTTTGGAATGATTACCAATATTAAAGGTATAATTGGTTCAATATATAAGGTTTTTAGGTTAATGTATTACTTCGCCACATGATGCAACCTATGCTAAGAGATTATGCATAGATTTCTCAAGGGGAAGTCAAAGGATAAGATTGTGTTTATCAAGTTGATACTTCTTTTTAGACTCATATATAGTGAAATAATGCAGAAACATATGGAATGTATTCATAAATAAATTTTTTCCCAATTATCATAATAATTTATAATATCAAGGACTTTTTAATGTAGTTTATAGCATTGTAGTAAAAAACAATCATCTAAACATGTTTCCATCAATTCTCATCATAATTTCATAGTTTTATTTTTCTACCATATAATTGTTTTTCAAAACTAATATCACCCAATTTGAATTCATAATTTTTTGGGTGGCCACATCATTTCCCATAACCACTTTTTAATAGGATATATTATTACTCCTATTTCAGATGTGGGTTTCCCACAATATAATTTTCAAGTATCAAAAATTAATATTCAAAGTGCATTTTCGAATTGAGGAGACACAATTCTATCATGGGGGGAATAATGTAACACCCCAATATAATGTTTTATAATTTTAAATAGTTTAAAATCAAGTTTTTTATCTAATAATTATAATTATAAATAATTATTATTTATTAATTTTAAAATAAGTAATTAACGATATAAAAAATATTATTATTTTACGTAAAAGTATATATTAATATGAATACGCATATTTGATTAATATATTATTAGATTTAATATTGTATAATAATACATATACTAACTAGTATAATTATTTTGATAAATACTAAAATATTTTATGAATATATTCACCATTATTATGACACCTAATGGTTTTATGGAATTTTCTTCCAAAGTAATTTGAATTTATTAGATATCTTATATACTCAAAAAATAGATAATCATTAAAATAAAAATTCTTATATTGTAGACAAAGATCATAATTCATCGTCATCAATGATTTGAATTTAGAAAAACAGAAAAACACTATTGTGATATGTATGTTTTTTAGTGTCTGATAGGATCAACATAATTTTTCTAGTGAATAGTAAATAGGACCTTATGAATAATAATATACTATTATGAATAGTAACATGACCTATATTAATAGAAATGTACCCCTATGAATAATAACATCACCCATGTATGTATAAATAAAATTTAGGAACCTTTTAAATAGTAAAGAATTTTTTATAAATTATTAATTAAGTATTTGTATTTTTGTAACTGATAAAGACTTAATTTTAATTTTAAATAAATAATTTAATTAATAGTCATAACATTTATCTCGAAATAAAATTTTTTTCCTATGATTTTATAATAATCTAATAAGACAATTGAATATTTCTTAGCTTATTATAAAATCAATTTTGGATTTAAAACTGTATTTTTTTGATAAATAATGATTGTAATTTAATATTAAATTTATCATATTTATAATATTATTTTCATTAAATGGAATTTGTTTTATGATTCTACACATCAAAAAAATGGCTATGGAGAATTTTTTGGATTTTTTTTGAAAAATTTGAATTTTTAATGAATATTGTAATATGGTAATTTGTCGTATATAAACTTTATAGATTAAATACACTATTACTCAAATCATGGATGATGTAAGAACCCATTAGTGCGATCTCAAATGCACAAATAACTATTCTGAGTCAAACTAATGAGTACTATTTCTTGCTTTGAGAAAAATAGTAAAATAATGAATAAGATATTCAAGAATCACTCCACTCTTCCACTATAACCCCCTCCCATCGCACCCTCATATCTTCAATCATCTCAAAACTTGTTCCATTCCTAAATTCTATTGTGATTTTATTCCAATATCCTACACCACATCCATCATATTTTGTCCTCCTTAAAAATCCAAAACCTATCCCCTAAAGAGTCTGTCAAGGAAGATATAATCAAGATGCAAATTCCTCTTATCATTTATTTTATTTCAAGTTTCGTTCTTTTATTTTTATTTCCTCACATTCATTCATCCAAATTTTTTTATAACCCAAATATATTATATGTAATTTAATTTTGTTTTGAGATTTCAATAATTCATAATAATGTATCATTTCCCCTTCATGTATATGATAATAGAAAACAACATCTGAGATGTGTTATTTTATCACATTCATGGAAAAAAGGATTTCAATTTCTATTACCATCTACAATTATGGTTGTGAAACCATTGTTATTATTAAAGATGACAATAATATATTTATTATAACATATTTGTGGTTTAGTAATATTCTTTTACACGTGATATTAATTTATAGGAGTTCGTTGTGATAAAAGACCATCAATTAACATGGACAATTATCTTTATCAATTTATATAATGATTTATTTTGACTCCATATAACCAAAATGAATTTTATAAACATATAATATTCAATATTTTAACAAGTAAAATAAAACATCTATTCTAGAAATAAATTATCATCATTCCTTTTTATCATAACATGTATAAGAGTAAATAGGTTATGAATACCAGGGATGAAAACGCTTACAGACAAAAAAATTGAACCCCTTAAAAATATCAAGTAGGACATGAATGAACTTAATAAGGATATAATAAATAAAGTATATAAATAAGAAGATCTATAAATACTAATTTATCAATTTATTTCGGTTATCCATGAAAAACGATCAAGTTAAAAACACTATCATATATAATGTAATGGGTTTCTACATGAACCTCCATTTTAAATCAGGTTACTATTATTCTCAAAATTCCTCAATCAAATTATTATTTATTCATATTTACTCCTCAAAAATTCTATTTAAATGTAATATATATTTTTACAATCCATAATAAAAATTCATTTATGGGGACATATATTTTTTAAAAGGATCTTTCAAAAATGCATCCTGAAATAGAAGCTCGATTAAAGGGAATTTCTGAATTTCTTACCTATTTCAAGTGAACTCTATAATATATTTTAATAAGAAATTATATTTCTAAAATTACTAATTTTATTATGAAAATACCATATTACTTCAAATATTTTTTATAAAATTATTTTTCCAAAAATAACTCTTCTTTTCAAAGTAAAATAGTATTTATCTCAAGAAATACTTGATGATTTTATAATATTATCTTTGGATATTTTTAGACCCTTGTTTATTATTATATATTATTGAGATTATTATTTTATGATATCATCTAACATATTTAATTTAATTTTTTATTGGTTTTACAGTGGACGTGCTTTCTTATAACTATTCATCAATTTACTCTGAAGGGTTAATGTGTATGCTTAACATTTAGGGAAAGTTATTTAAAATTCATGTGTTAGTTTCAATATGAATTTATATGTAGTTTATATTTATCCAAAATTAATTATAATAATTAAGTGATGTATGGGGACCTGTATAGCCACTCTATTCATTGGTAGCTCTAATGAATGAAACTATAGTCATGGGATGAGGCCTTGACAAAATGGATATTTACAGTCTTGGCATTTGGAGTTGATGATATGGTTATGGTGTTTGGAATTATGAATTCACTCATTATTAATCTAGAAATTTAAAATTCATGTGGTTATTATACTATTATAATAAACATTATTATGATTTATTATGGGATTATTTATTCAGATCTTAATCCTTCCATAATGTGCTGATGTTTATTTTTAATGGCATGTGTTTTAATTTATTCACCATGACTAATAGATTAATAAGATAAATGATATTTTACTAAATAATTTGAAATTTATAAAATTATTATATTCTATTAATTGATTTTAACTATGAATAAATATAAAATATGGTACATTTTTGTTCCACTTGATCTTTTATAATGAACATATCATCCCATAATTAGTAATAACTTTGATAGTGTAACACGGGTTAAAATATTGTTTTTTGCATTACATTTGTTTCTATTACAATTAAATCCCAAAACACATAGTATTTATATATGATAAATTATATTTAATAATTAATAATCATTTGGTATAATTTTTATTATATGTCCCTCATTAATTTAGTCTTAATGTATTATTTACATAGGTTAGAAAAGAAGCTACATAAATGAACAAAGGATATAAAAAAAGTACGAAACATAAAGACTATGAAAAAAATGGAAAAGATGGTATTTATATTAAAGTGAATCTGTATTGACAATAAATCACATATAATAAATTATTTATCATTTTTTTCAACATTATATAAACAATATCTCTAATTATGTTTACCTTTTAATATTTACAACAATGACACTCCCCTCCACTATAAAAAGGCACTCACCCTCTCCACATATTCCCATCTTCGATTCCATTTGGTTAATCTAACACATTCCTATATCAATTAATAACATCCATAATCTTATCATTGAATACAATATTATATAATTATTAAATTCAGGGAATTATTTTGGTGTAAACAAAAATGGGTTCCCTAAAAAAGATGTAACATTCTTCAACAATTCCTTTTATTTTAATTTTTTCTATGAACAATTAAAATATTTTTATTCAATTAATATATGATAATGTAATTATAATAAATATAATTATATTATTTTTGATAAGTGATCTATTTAAACTAACACACACTTCTATCAAATGTGTAACAATGGTATTGTTCTTGTGTATATAAGATTACTACCCCACGTAACGATGTCATTTGTTTTTTTCCTTTATCACATCTCTTGGGTGAAAATTATGATACAAATACATTTTTATTTGATTTATATGATTTTTTTAATGTCTGAATACATATTTAATTGTTACACTACATGTATCTTCATGATTTCCATTTTTTGGGAATGAAATTACATCATTTGTCGACATTTGGATTGTCGCCTCCTCAATGTGATGTTGTTCGTTCAGGCATTACATGGAGTATATTATGTTTGATTTTAATTAAAATTTGTGATATAAATTAAATATATATTATATTTAGGAAATAATTAACCTTATTTAATTATAATATATACTTTTATTTTTTACCATTTTACACACTAAAAAGGTTATAACATCATTCGTAGATGTGTGGACTACCGCCTCCTCGAAGTGTTGTGATTCATTTTACATTACAAGAAATATATATATATATAAGTATATATTATTAAATTATGTCATATATAATATATATTGATCATTTTTTACTAATAAATGTAGTTTAATTGTTTTCATAATGATCATTGAAAAATGGTAATGTCACTAATGCATACGTATGAACCAACATCTCCTTGATTGTAACATTATTTTATAATACATAACCATATTTAGTGAATATCTTTAAAATCATAATAGATGATCGAATATGATAAATAATTCCTGATTATTAGTATGTATATTTCTAACTAATGGTCTCTTGGACCATATTTTACCTACCAAATTCATTTGTGACACATCAACTGAATATTGTCATGACACACGATGTAAATTTAATTATATAATTAGTTGTACACAACAATGTATCAAGTGAAATAAAAATTATTATAAACATGAAAAAGGTTATAAATTATGTTAATAATTTATATATTTTTATAATTTGATGACGAAAAGGACACACATGAAAAGTCTAACTCAAGGTAAGATATTTCGTCTCAATATATAGTCATTGATGTATTTTTTGATATTATACACCATATTCTTTTAATGAGTTGTATATAAAACCCCTTTGACATATAATATAATCAACATAATGATAATTTTTTGTTAAAATGATATTCATTCATGGTTCTTATGATTTTCATTTTCAATTATCTGTATGAAACTTTGAATATTTAAAGTTGTTAATTCAAAAAAATTTCCTCTATGTCAGTATCCTTGATATTAATTTATACGTTTCATTATATTAAAAAATCATAGAATAAATTTTATGTATATTTTTTATTTTATTCATTTTTTTCAACAAATATCTTTTTATATGGTTTAAATGGACCCATTTAAAAAATGACCAAAAGAATGTATTATTCATAACATTTATTATGATAATGAATTTTCCAACACCATAGAAATTTTTTTTTCTCCCATTATATGATTTCATGGTTCAATAAAAAAAAATCTTCATTTATTTCTTGACTATTGGTTTCAAATGAAAACGGTTTTTTTTAATGGTGTTTTCAAATAAAAGTGGTATTTTTATATCAAAGTGTTTTAAATCATGATAAAATTAGTTTTTCAAAGTGTTTTATGAGGAAGGTTTTTAATTCCCGAATCATTACATGAGAATTACATAATGGGTTCCCCAGATAGTATCATATGATTCTATTATAGCTTATATGTGGAGGGCCTCGATTGAATAAGGTGATCCCGAAACAAATTATACATGGGGTGGCCTAAATATAATCGACAATCCTGTTAAAACATAATGGAATCATAATTCACTGATATACTTCCAATGCATATGATATAAATGTCAACCATATAGAAATTAAATTTATAAGAGTGATATTTGTTTGAATTTAGTCTTTCATATATTATCATTAATGTAATTTATAATGAGTTTAATAAATGTGATTCTCTATGTCACCTAAAAGAGATGTAATTTCATGGTATTTGTTTTCTTTGTTGAAAACAATGATTATTTTTTATTGTGAAAATGTATTAGTTAGAATTGTAAAATATCATTGACAAATTTGGTAAAAAATTGTATGACTTTTAATGTTGCTACTAAGATAATAGTTTCAATTCGTTTTATACCCCTTGTCAATGTATTTTTCTCATACCATGTTTTTAAAATGATTTCACCTGGTTTAAGGATGGTTTAGAGAAAGGGAGAAGTGATGTTTAAATTCATGGTTAATTTCAAATAAAAAATTGATACTTTATTTTAAAATGTTATATATTATGGTAAGATATAAATACAAATTAGATGTGACCACAATGTATTTTATGGTTTTTGTTATATATGAGTTATGACCTATTTATCCAAAACCCAAAACCTGAAATGATCATACAATGCTAGAGAATGTGATATTATTCAGATAAATCAAGATTATGTAATGGATAATGATAGGGAATTATAGATGGTATCAAGGAAAACGTTCAAATAAAATTATAGGTAATTATATTGTTAATTTTATGACATTATAAAATTTTACTTTATGGTTATGTTTAAATGATAATTCATTTTAATATTTCCATATTGATTTTAATAAACTCTGTCTTTTCATAATCATTTTCAAAATTGGATACATGAATGTTATGGTGGGGAGGAACCAAGAGAAAAATATCCTTCTAAAATAGCATCATGAGATTTTCAGAATTAGAACAAATTATTTTTTATGTTGGGATGGGTTATTTGACAAAAGATATAAATAGTGGTGGTATCTATGATATAGGGTTACCTGATCCTCAATATAGGAATATGTATATAGGGTAAAATTTTATGAGACAATATCCCCAATCATTCAATGGATCAACTGACCTAGTGGTTTCCAAATGATGGAATAATATGTCAGAGAAGATATTTAATGTCATCAGATGTAGAGAATATAAAATGGTAACCATTTATATTTATTTGTTTTAATAGTTTAGATGATTAGTGGTGGTATTTGGTTATGAATACAGTATAGAACGATGATCATGATTCCATGGAATGAGAAAGAATTAAGAATATATTCTTTTAGAAATATTTATATATGTTTGATTGGATTAAGATAGAGAAATAGCGATTTTAATAAAATAAAAAGGATGATGATTTAGTGGTTTTTTAAGAAAAAAATTAATAAGATTGATTTGGAATATTCTTTATTTTACTCAATAATTTGATAGTAAAATTAGTAGATTTTACTCCTGAATGAAACCAAGTATATGATGTGTTTTGGCCACATGGGAATTTAAAATTCATTGGGATCTGATTATTTGTTCTTAGAAAGTTGATATATAGATTTCAAAAATTTATATTATGGGAGAAGAAAACTGTAATAAATTGTTATGGATGTAAGAAATGGTGAAATAACAAACAAAGTATTAAGATGGTAGGCCTAAAACATGTTTCAAGTGTGGTAAAATAAAATTTCATGAGTGTATGTTAGGACTTTAGAACTGTTAATATGGTGTTATGTCTGTTCACATGATTTTTAATGAAAAATAGAGTATAAAGAATTTAATTTTGAGGTAAAAGATATATAGTAATAAGGGAGAAGTTTTAGCTTAAATAAGTTGGTATATTATTATAATATTTATTGGAATATACTTAATTATGGTGGAAAGAATCAAGTTTAGAAACAGAAATTTCTTGTCAATTTTTTGTAGATATTGCAGTTAATGTTGGTCTATCTGGCGATGTAATGGATGATATAAAGAGCTCTATATTTATAAATGGTCAACCATATGTTCATGTTTTTAGATAAAACTTCTGAGGTTTTATGTGATATGGTAATAATTTGATTAAGAAAATTTCGAGAGATTTTTTGTTGGGATTCTATTTATGTGAGGATTATTTTAATAATTAAATTGAATTAAAATTTTGAAATTATTTTAACACATTTATAAGTGATAGTTTTTATAATATCATTGAGGATTAAGGTTCTTTTTGTTGAAGTTCATCATATTTATAGGAATGTTTTTTAGAAGAAATTATACTTATAGAAATATATCAAGTAAATATATTTCATTTTATGACTAGAAAATAAGTTAACATAAAATCATTTTGAATATTATATTTTCCACATTTCTACATTCTAATGTCCAACCATTTTTACTAATATATTGCTTAAATTATGGGGACACAATTTTTTAAATGTCTGTCGGATGTAACATCCTGATATTTTTGGAAATATAGCCTTTCAAAATAATTAGAGTTAATTGATTTCTTGATTTATGTTAAATGATATGTTTTTATTTCTATATATAAAAAATGTTGTTTATAATTCACTAAAAGTAATATCATGTATCTATGATAACTTCTGTTACATACAGGTCAGAGATATACCTAAGAATAATATACTATTTATATTATTATTTTATAAAGAATTTATTGCATGGATATTATATTGGAGGGAATGAATAAAAATAAATTATTTATATGTACCCATGTTTATAAAATCTATTTTCATTAATCCAATATATTTGATAATCATGACATGAGAACAAATCCATTTTTATGCATAAAAACTGTTTTTTTCTAAATATCATATTTACCACCATTTAATGTTTCGATTTTATTATGATAAATTGTTATACTTATATATACATTATTTGAAAATATATTATATTTTTGAAGAAAATTGTTTTAAAATTAACTTTGGGTGATTTTTTGTTTTTTTTTTGAGAAGATTAATTTTTTGAAGAATTGTGAAAAACAGTAATTTCTAATTACAAATCAATTTGTCATAAAATTTTATAATAATGATAAAATATATTATAATTTGGTTATAAATTTTAAATTGTTCAATTATACATTAATAAATACATATTTTTAATTGATTAATTTTTAAAAATTAATTGGATATAAAAACATTTCATATCTATCTATTTTTCTCCCTAATAAACTGTTTCCTCGTAGTGTCTATCAGATTAATTTTCAATTGATTTTTGAATTGTATATTAATTGAGTTTGGAAAATGGATTTAAATATTTTTTATAATTATGATTTTTTTATAATAATATTAAAATAAAATTTTAAAAAAATGATTAGTGAAAACCATTTAAATTATTTATCATGATTATGGTAATAAAAATCATACATAATGATTAAACATATAATATAAGGGGTATAAATGATCCAAAACATGAAAAAAATTTATTTGATTTACATATTTCACCTCTCACAACCTTTGTATAAATATCTATGAGTTATCAAGACATTATTTGATGAATGTAATCATATTATAAGTTATCTAAGGAAAAATTAAGAAAGTAACATTCCTTGCCATTAACACTTATAGTGCTTTGGAGTTGGTAAGAGGCTACATAATTTTACTTATAATTTATATTTTGGAATATAAATGAATTATTGTTGTCATAGTAATTTATATTTCATTTGTGAGATGATATTATTATATTAAATTTATAAGAAACACTATCACATGGAATATTTAGTTAATAAATAAATAAAACAATTGATATATTATTAAATAATTTAAAATTAATAATTTTCTTTTCAAATAATTTTTTTCATTTTTAATAAATATCAAATAAGGTACTTCAAATTTCAAATTTATCTTTTATAATGAAAATATTTACTAATAAATAGTAGAATAATTTTAGCATAGTTATGGTTAAAGCTATTTTTTGAACATTACATGAGTTTCTCCTCAAATTAATTTCCCATAAATTTTTAATTTTTCTTTTAAAATTTGTATGTAATATTTTTAATTAATTGGGTATACATTTTATTATAATTTTCACATTAATTTATCTATAAAGGATGAATTACATGGGATATAAATCTAAATAGCTAAATGAAAAACCAAAATGAACAAATAGGGAAACATACATACTATGTAAAAAATTATTGAAATTCCATTATTTATCTATGGTAATATAGTGTATAGAAAATAATTAATCTCTAATCTTAGATATATAATTTTTGTATAACATGAGATAAGGGATCCTACCAATAGTGTTTACCATTATATATTTACAAGAATTACATCCCCCTCAACTATAAAAAGTCACTCACCATTCCCACTTATTTACACCTATCACGCCCTTTGAATCATACAAACCAAACCAAAGTAAACTCCCAAAAACTGTAATATGAACCTAGAATTCATAAATTGGCCATAAATAAATCTAAGGAAGTCATTTAATGTAAACCAAAAAGAGTTACCCCAATGATAGGCAACATTCATCAACAATCCCTTTTGTTTTCTTTATTTCCTAAACCACAAAAATTAATCTTTTTCCATGATTATCTTATAAAATATGTATATTAAATATTATGATATTTTTTAATGTTTTGTTTTATACATACAAATACAAACATTCCATAAAATGGGTAATAAATTTATTTTTCTTTTGTATGACATACTACAGCCTCACGAAAGGACATCGTTCTTTTTTCCATTACCAACTCTAATGGATGGGAATTATGGGGTGAATAATATTTTAATCTTATATGTATGATATTTATAATTTTATAATACTTATTCAATTTTAATAGAACACTTAACATCATGGTTTCCATTTTTTTCAACACGATAATGACGTTTGTGGATGTTTCGACTATTATCTCCTCAAAGCAATGTGATTCATTAAATCTTTATATGGAATGTATAATGAATGATATTAATAAAAATATGTGATAAAAAAAATATTTTATATAAATTAATAAATTTCCAATTTGGAAATACAATATATCATTCTATTTGATACCATTTCTCACAATGAAAAATTGATTACGTCGTTCATGGATTTGTTGATTACCTCCTCTTTGAAGAGATGTGATTCATTTTAATATAAAATAATTACATATATATATGTGTGTGATTACATAATATGTTATTTGAGATATAATTATAATTCCTAAAGATAAATTTTATTTACCTCAATTACAAAATGATCATTTAAAATTATGTATGTTACTCTTGCATGCGTACGGCCTACCATGTCCATGATTGAAAAGGTGGCTTATTTTTCGTAACCATAATTTTTTAATATTTTTTAATGTATTTAATATTTATAAATATGAAAATTGATTAATTATTATTATAATGGATATGGTGAAATGATTACCTCTTTGACCAATGATGACCTTCCAAAATCGTTTTTGACACATAAACCAAATATGGTCAAAACACCTAATATGATGTTAATTGATTATGTTGTTTTACAAAAAAAATTATAATTGAAATATAATTAGTGGTAGAAATAAAAAATTTTCAGAAAAAAAATTAATAATTAACAAAATTTTATTATTCATTAAGATAAATATACATGTGACAAGTCCGACTCAATGTTAGAAATTTTTTCCCATTATCCTTTCATTATAGAATATTTTGATTCAATACACACACTTTATAATATTAATTTTATATAAATTCCATTTTAAATATCCTATCAAGAATTTACATATAATATTTTTTTAAAAAAAGTTATTCATTCCTGGGGATTATGATTTAAATGTTCAATGTGGCATGAAACCTTTTAATGATTATAGATTTAGTTTCTAAATATTTTCCTCTATGTCAATATCCTTGAAATTATTTTATATGATTATTTATATAAAAGGAAACTAAAAAAAAATTATTCATTTATTGAATTGAGTTAAATGTTTTTTAAAGATAATATTTTAACATTTTCTATATAGTGTGTTTTGAAAAACATCAAAATGAATATTCTATTCTTATTGTACAATAAATCAGTGACTTCTCTACCATAGTGTAAATTATTTTACATTTTCCTAACTTTCAAATATTTAATGTTTCTATAAAAATATATTATTCATTTGTTTAATTTTTTTGAATAAAATTTTAAAAATAAAAATGGTTAGATTGTATTCAAAATTCCGGTTTTAATTAAAAATTTATTTTTATCATGAGGTTTTTATATATGTTTAAAAGAGTTTTTATATGGTTTTAATGATGATGGTTTTGATTCATAATGTTTTACTTGATCATTGCACGATGGGGGCCTAGATACCATTGAGTGAAACTGTTCCAACTTATACATGTTGTGTCCTAGATAGCACCAGGTGAGCCTATTACATATTATACACGGGGTGGCCCAAATAACATCGAGTTATACCATCATGGATTAAAGGATGGTTGGGGTCGTAATATCCCTTCAATGAATTGGTTATGGAACTTTACCATATGGTTGTTTCATTTTTATGAGTTAAATATTTTTAATTCATACTTATGTCTATTCCAATTAATGGAGTTTCAAAAAGGTTTAATGAATATGATTATCTATGTCACCTAATGGAGTATTAATTTCTATCTATGGGTTTTATCAAATTCCATTCAGAAAAATGGTTTTTTCATCATGTGAAACATTTTTTTTTTCATTTTTTCAATGAACACTATAGATAAATGTAAATTTTATATGAGTTGTCACGTTTTTAGTGAAAAAACACTTGTTTTGTTTATATATCCATTGATAAGATATTGGGGTTACACTATGTTTTTATATTTTTATCCTATGGGGTAATTATGGGTAACGGAAAGAGAGAAGTGTGTTGAATGTTTTTGATATTTACCATGAATAAAATTTAATTTTTTTAAAGAATACATTTTGTAAAAAATCGATAGTGTTTGGAATTTTAAATTTTTTATTTTATTATTTTGTAATATAAGTTATGGATTAATTTCCCAAAACTAAAAACCTAAAGTGATCCCCAATGTTTTATAATGTAATATTTTAGACTTAACGAAATATTATTTATTATTTAAGGATTTGTTCCTATAAATAAATGATCATAAAATGCTAGTAGAATATTATAGGGTCCACTTAAAATCACGTAAATAAATTCTACAATATTTCCACCAAGAAGAAACCACAACCACCACTTAGAAAGTGTGCTTCCTTGATGTTCATTACATTTAGAATTTCTATACTCACTAGATGATATACCTCACTTTTTGGATACTTTATTTGGAAAGAACTAGTTGAAGTGTCAATCTATATTGGACCAATGATGTTTTTTTTATTTCCCAGTGAGGATACTATATGATTGGTGGATCTATCTTCAATTCACAAGTTATCCAATGACCCATAGTGGGAAATCAATGTATCCAAATTCACACCAAAAATCATTTTAGTCATTAATCTATTCTTTTAGTTAATTTATTTGATCAAATAAAATTTGTTTAGAATGGTAAAAAATGATAATATCCATATTAATCCTTCAACAGAAATCTAATTATAAATATTTATCATTATTTATATTTAAAAACATGGTATATTAATGTTGAATATTAATACTTATTTAGTTCATCAATTCCATATCATGATATGAAAACAATATAACTTTCATCCACTCAAATGAAAATGATAAGTACATAAATGGGTGTTTTTTATCAAGAAGAAACACAAGGGAGAGTGACATGTATGATACATTCAAATTGCATTTACATTCATCATATAAAAATGTTAAGATTGA
Organism: Viscum album; assembly: GCA_963277665.1. Lineage (NCBI taxonomy): Eukaryota > Viridiplantae > Streptophyta > Magnoliopsida > Santalales > Viscaceae > Viscum > Viscum album. The sequence goes on from OY728128.1 coordinate 1,752,845,394, forward strand.
TTATTATGATTTCTATATTTTAATATTAATGATCTATCACTTAAAACACTCATTATATAACATATATTAGTATTTACAATATAAATTTATTTCCAGATCCTAAAATCGTATTTTCCGAATTTCTATGAATTTCATGTAGTTGTGGGATTATAGATGGATTAAATATAACAATGGGAATTTATCTGAGGAATTATATCATCAATGTTTCTAGTGAATCCTTTATCAGGTTCCCTATGTATTGATCTCTAATTTTCAACATTTTTTAAATTTATATCATTCAATTATGAAATATTTTTTTCTATTTTTTTAAATTTTATATCTCTATATATTATAAAATAATTGTGTCACATAATCCTGATCATTAGTATTTTTTATCATTTAAATTGATCTCCTACCATAAGAAATTATAGTTTCCCATGAATACTTCCTATTAATATCCTCATATTATAAAGGTACCCTACACTAATAATCGATTACAATCACTTTGATAATGATACATTTTATTTCATTATTAAAATAATTCAATTTTTATATTTAGTGATGGATATTCAATTAGATAGTTTTATTATTCCATTGATTTCCAAAATAATTGCATCACAAATATATATTATTTCTATATATAAATAACTATTTATTACATATGCATGATTATTTATGAGGTTACCAAGGGATTAATATGATATGTATTGTTATCCATTAATTTCATTTTAATTATGTATCAGACATATAATTTGATAGTTGGGGGGTGGGAAACAGTATACATCATCGTGGCTAATTTGTAGGTCATTCAAATAAAGTAGCTTTAATATTTTATTTAAATCAATACATTTATGTTTTATTACTAGGATGAGGTCTTGAAAATAGGGTCATGATGTTAAATATTGTGCAATCCATCTATATGATAGAAGATATTTTCATCAATGTGATTATTTATTTTCATTGTTTTATTATCTATGGATATATTATTCTCATATTTTTAGTTTTATGAAATAATTTTTCTTCTACTATTTCTATATTATGTACTCATTTAATTTTTGATAACCACTATAATACACTAACCATTATTGAGAGTATAATCCCACCCCTTTAAAATTTTTAACTATTTACTTGATGAACCAAGATGATTTCCATGTGTTATATAAGGATAAAAAAGGATAGTGATTAATTTGTAATATATTGAATAATATTATTTTTATTTTTACTAAAATTAATTAATAAATTTTGTATGTAGTCTCGTAAGACTAAAAAACTATTAGATCCAATTAATTTTAATCTATAGATAATTCATCATTATATAATAATATCAACCAAAATATGGTTAATAAGGTTAGATTTTTCTATTGATTCTATAACATAAACACTATTAGAAACATTAAGAACTATATTTCAAATAAATTATTTCAAAATAAAAACATTTTGATAAACCATTTTTAAAATCATGAAATTTAATAATATTATATTTTAAAGATCATAGAAATTATAGAAAGTGATTAATAATTTATAGTATTATTAATGAAATAATTATATAATTTTAATTTTTTATAAATAAATCTTAAGGGATAGAATGAGAATTATATGAAAACTTGTATTCATTGAAGGATTTCCCTCCTATAAAATTCAATGAAGATGGACTTTGAGATTGGTTTGTTATGAATAAATTAGGAATGTTTAGTAAGGTTATATTAAATAAACCATCCCATATGGAAAAAAATTTACCCTAATGTAGAGACCCTTTCTTGATGTACATGGAAATGACATATATTTTCTGGACTAATTTATAAATGAGACAAATAGATGCCTAAATATCATATTATCATAATGTATTTGGAGAATTGGAACAAAATATTTTAATCATGGTGAAAGATCTTCAAAATCTCGCTTAAATATCTTCCCCTTTATTCCTGCCTAAATTTTTTCTTTATATCCTATGGAAAATATAATAAATAAATAGTGAGCTCAAATTCTCAGTTAGGTTAAACATGGAGAACATGAAACATACCATAAAAATTTGAATGTAAAAACCTGAACATAATGTTTATACATCAAAATCCTACATTATGAAATATATCTTAGCAGTATTCAAGGAATATATCATAATGTAACATTAACCATGATAGAATAACATTATTATAAAACATTTAATAGTGTAAAAATAATAAATACCTCATATTATTTCCATAGTATCCAAGGAATTGTTTCCAAGTCCATCATAGTGGACAATGTCCATTATAGAACATGGTTTACTTTCCCTTATATCCATGTATTACTTAACCTGATTTACTTGTCATTACAGTACTACATTACTAAAACAAATTTACTTTCTATTACAGTAATGTATATCCCATGAAATACAAATGATTACCTAATTCACTGGAGAAAGATATAGGTATCACCCAAATCATAATAGAATTATTTTTACATGTTCCACAAAACATAAATCATTCATCATATAATAACAAATGAAATAAAATTGGATTCATAAACATCATTTTATCATAACATAATTGATATAAGATAAACAGACATAAGAAAAATAATTCCATCATAAAAAAAATCAAATAATAGTTAAAATATAGACAGAGACATAATCCTATATCATTATATATGGAAAATAATTTTTATAAAACACTTGAACTTAATTCCTGTGGAAAATATACTTTCTTTGTAAAAAATGTTTTCTTTTCCCAAATTGCCATGAAATTTTAAAAGAAAATAATTCAATTGAAAATAAACTCTAAATCTTGTAATGGAATCATTATGAAAATAATTCATTATGAAAGCGTAAAAATCTATTCATTCCATATATTATAATGATACATTCTCCTCATACTTTTGTTGGAAAAGTTTTACAATACCTCATAAGGCAAAAAAATAATAATTCCTTCCACAACATGTTGTAAAAGTAATAAATGGGTAAAAATTACATTAAAATTACATAAAAGAATATTAAACATTTTTTGAAATAACTTTTAGAAAACATCAACATGGATGATAAATAACCCCCATTAAAAATTACGTATAAAAAATCTCAGATATAAATGAGATTGTAAAATTATCTCATACCTTAGGTCTGATTTCATCCATATGTTTTTGAAACTCATGTATAGTGAGTTTGAACAAATTGTTAACTTGTAATATAACCATAATAATAATTATGACATAGAATATGATTCACATAAGAATTTATATTACCTGTTCATTTGTCATTTCCCTGTTAAAGCAATGTTTTGGGTAATAATAGTTTTATTTACCGTACATGTTTTGAATTGTTATTATTGAAATTATTAATTATATCATGATTTACAATCTAAATGATTATAAAAAATGATTTATATATCATATATATTCTATATATAAATATAAATATAAATATATAATAAATAGATAAATGAAATGGAATACACCGTTTATGGATAAGGTGGGTCGTATGTACGTATGAACACTATTTTCATTTACTTATTAAATTTAATGGAACTAAGTTAATGACACACACACACACATATATATATATACATAAATCTAGTAGAATTATTACATCATATATTTCAAGATTATTTATTATATATACATTATAATCATTCTTGAATGGTTAATGTGAAGAATGAATCTCATTGTGTTGTGAAGATGATGAGCCGCACGTACACACAAGAAACGATATCATTCCTATAATTATTGAATGGTATTAAAGTTGATGCTTTATAATATCTCATAATTAATATCTTGTCATAATAGTAATATATAGTTATTATTCCCACAATCATAACCATTCTTGTATGGTGATGGTGAAAAACATATAACACCACTCTGTGGAGATGGTAAAACGTACGTACGCACAAGCAGTGATTTTTTTTCATTGGAAGGAAAGAAGGTGAAATAGTGTTTTTTAATAATTATAATAAAACATTATTATATTATAGAAACTTTGTTTATTACCTTATAATTAAAAAAATAATGAAGAGGATGTAGATAAATGAAATTTTAAAATATCGGCAGAAGAGATTACATCTTCCAAACCGTGCCTCTTTTAAATTTCCTCTTGATGAACTAGAGTTGGCCATTTGTGAAAAACATAACCTATAGAATGTAATTATTGAAGTTTGAAAGATAAATGAGAAGGGTATGGACGTTCTTGAATGCTCTAAATGGTGTGAAGAAGAGAGGTAGGAGGTGGCCTTTTATATAAGAGGAGAAGGGCAGTTTTGGAATCATTCAAAATATTAATTTATTATAAATTCAATATAGATTATAAATATTCCAAAACAAATTTTATTATAATATAACATGATTTTTGTTTGAATACCCATCATCCAATAATTTTTAGACTTTTTAAATATTTTTTATCCTTATCTTTTGAGTTTAACCCTTATTTTACACTTTTTAATCTTACTGTATTTTCATGTTATTTACACATTTTGAGTTAATTTAATTACCATATCATGACAAAAGACCATAAAAAAGTTATTTATGAAATATTTAGATTTATATTAACAATTTTTCGACATCATATAATTTTAGAAATTTATAATCATTTAATAAACTATTTTATGATTTATGTTAGAAATTATGTCAATTTTAGACACTATTCATACTATATGATTTCTAAAAATTCCTAAAAACCTTATTTAGGTTGAAAAAAGGACTTTAATATCCCTAATATGTCAATGTAATCCATAAAATTGGGGTACATAATCAAAATTTTACAATTAAATTTATTTTAATATTTATAAACTCATTCATTTGAATATTTCATTAATGAAGTAATCACTGAATCATAATTGTGCCATAAATAAATATAATTATTTAATGTCTAAAAATTGAAAATAATATTTAAATAATTTTTAAATAATTTTATATTTATAATTACTATATATATACATAATTATCAGTTATATAACCCTATATTAAGATCAATTTAGTAAACGATATATGTTTATCTTATAATTACCATTACTTTAAATTAATTGTTATAAAATGTCATTTTCACATCCAAATGATTTGATGGAGTTATGAAAATGAACCATGGATTCCCATGGTCTTACATATCTCACATAATAGTATTATGAATTGGGTTAGGGTATTTTGGTACTAATAAATTATTATTTTTTATACTTATTTTCCAGATTTACCCTTTAACCATGGTAAATAAAAATAATTAATAAAGTTAATATTCTTAATTTCAAAAAATAAACATTAACTATATAATATATCTTAAAATTAACATTCCAACTATGATATCCATTTTTACAAATTCAAAACACATAACTTCTAGTAACTAATTTAAAAGTAATTTCTATTATCAAAACCAAAAGGTGTGTTTTTAATAAGTAATAACTATCAAAAGATTGACATGTGTTCATGTCCAATTTAAAAGTAAAATTACTTCCAATGACCATAAATAGATTAAATGAAAAAATATATCTCAATTATACATTAAAAAAAATTAAATTTAATATCTAAAAATATAAATAAATTAGGTGAAAAGGAAGTGTTGATGTACAATAAGGTATTTTTCACAATTCATTAAAGGAATAATTTAATCAGAAAAATCCCAAAATTTCATTAAAAGTAATTTTTTATGTTCTGAATTAAAATAATAATTTTATTTTGTTCAATATAACATATAATAGTTTCAAAATATGGTTTAAAATGATGCTCCATGAAAACACATCAAAACTATATTTTTTTTAAAAATATTTCTTTTATCATTAAAATTGATTTCGTTCTCATGTCAATTTCTAGAAAATGATTAAGATGATTTATAATATTATAGAAAATTTAGAATGTGGTTATTTCTATTCATAATGCCATGATTATATCCCATAAAATAAAAATATTTTAATAATAAATCATTGTTTAGTTAATCCTGGTATCATGCACAACACAAGCTATTGAGGAAGTCCATTCTTTCATGTAAAGAATGTCATGTAAGTTTTGCGTATAGTGAAAGCTTCTATTGGTGTTGTATAGAATTAAATCCAAACATATTTCATTTATACATTGAAAAAAATCTTCACACATTGTTGCGTCAAATGAATTTTATCAAAACAACTTGAAATTATGTGCAACACAAGACTCTAATAGTGTTGTGTATACTGCAAGATAATACAATGTTTCATACAGTCCAGGATAATCTTGGTTTAGCATAAAACACATGTTTTCAAAGACATTAAAATAACATTTCTTATAAAATCTCGGGGTGTTACATTCTACCACCCTAAAAATAAATTTCACTCTTAAAATTTTTCTAGGTTTTAAATGGTTTCATATTTGAATATTTCTTTCATGGAAACCCTCATCATAAAAAGGGATACATAATCTTCAATTTAAAAGGGATTTTTAGAAACATATCGGTTACCCATTGTTACTCATCACTAGTTTTCCAAATTGGAGAACATAGGTGGAATGTGAAAAAATATATATAGAATATAAATATAAATATCATGTTCTAATGGATAGTGATAGAAAATAAGGTTTGGATAAATTAAACTTTAAGAAAGCCATAAATTTTTGATGATTTAAGGGACCATATAATTTATCAGATAAGAGGGTACTACGAAAACATTTTTGTTTTTCATGATTCATTCCCTAATGTTGAATAATTTTTCATGAGGTAAATACTTACTTGATTTTGGAACAATCTCATCATTATTAGTTCCTTGAAAAATTTCTAATTCATCTCTTATTTAAAGAAATGAATCCTAATTCTTCATTCTATATGTGTTAGTAGATAATGCGATAGAATTATTGGTCATTCCATCTATCTAAACAAATAGTTCATCACCTGAAATCAAATATGCATAAGTCATCCAATAGTGAGATAATACAATAATCTATGAAACATCAACTAGAATATAACTTATACAATCCATTAATGTAAGACATTACAATCCTTTGTAAAATTTAAAATATAAACCTTTATAAAAAGGTTAACTAGATCGACTTAGAATTTTCCTCCTATAGCTCATTTGGAGGTTCTTGGTTGTCACATTACCAACCAGTGAATACCATAATAATGTATTCTATTCAGTCACAATAAAAACATGAATTATCAGATATCCTTATTGAAAACATACATGTTTATGAATTCCAAAACATATGGGATATAATCCATATTTCCCAAAAAGTGGTATATTTATTCCATAATATCGTAACCCTCTTGTCAACAACTTCATAATTAGTTTTCAAGAAACTATCATAATGAAATTTACCTATTCAAATCCAACATATCTTTATCCAAACATCATTACAAAAAAATATGGGGCATATTAAGGGTTATCTTCCCCTTAATCATGTGTTCTCTAAGTATACCACCTTACCCTTAAATAATATATTCAATCCTTATAACTATTCAACATATCCTTTCTAATTCTTAATGAAAAATTTATTCTGAAAACACTTATATATTTTAGGATTTAGATAACATGAATTTTAAAATCTGAAACAAATACACCTAAATCATCAAACTTCATTCCTAAATAATTACACAAGATCCATCATCTTTTTATTTCCAAAAGTATGAATCATGTTTTAATGTTTTTTGACCTCAATATTTTTAGTAAAAATGTAAACAATACAGGAAGAAGATCACATGCATTTAATAAGTCATTTACAATATTTGTTTCTTCTTTAGTATGGACAATACTCTTACCATCATCATGATTATCTTCTGGATATTTCCACTTAGGAAATAAATGATTATCATTATCATTATTTCATCAAAAGAAATATTAAATGGATAATAATGTTCTATGTAGTCCTGTCTATTGACTACGAGCAGAAAAAAAAGTGTGAGAAATATGTATCAAAGATTAGAAACACCTAATAAAGGTAAAATAGATATATTATTTCAATCATTGATATCTTCAGTTTAACCCTAGGTTAGTCATGATGGTCAAAAAACCCTGATATTATGACATATACATTACATATCCTTTATAAATCCTTATATATATCTTTATAAATATCTATATAGATGTAAAAAATGTTTTCACATCATATTTTCCAAAGGATGACAAAACCTTCACTCTGATACAAACTATAGAGACCTTTCTTGACATACATAGGCATTAAATTTCATTTTTAGAATACATTATACATGACACAAAAGACACCAAATTATTGTAGTAATTTAGTGTCTTTTTAAAATCAGAACAAAATCTTATTGTTATGGTGAAAGATCCTCATCAACTCCCATATAGATCTTATACTTTTATTTTCCTATATAAAACCTTTCTTTATATCCTAGTATAAATAATAGAATGTTTTAGATCAAATTCTCAGTAAAGGTAAACCTATAGAACATAAATGAAACCAAAAAAATTTCAATGTAAAAACATAAACATAATTTTTAAACATCAAAATATTGAGTCATAAAATAAATCATGGCATTATGTAAAGCCCAGATCGTAACAGAACATTATCCCTAACAGAATTTTATTGGCTTAAAACTTTTTATTGGTTAAAAAAATAAAAATGTAATATTATTTTTATTATATCCAAGGAAATGCTGCCAATACCGTCATTGTGGACATATTCCATTACTGAATTGGGTTTAGTTGTCATTCCAACCATGTATTACTGAACCAAATGTTTTTCTTTTCCACCCATTAATTACATAACTAGATTAACTTTTCATTATATCAATGTATATCTAATGAGAAATAAATATTTACCCAATGAAATAGAGGGAGATATAGGTCTCACCCATCTCACAATAAAATCATTCTTTCATTTTCTACAAAACATAAATAATTCATCATAGAATAACCCATAAAATAAGATGGGAATCCAAAACATCATTTCATCAAAACATAAACTGTATAAGATAAAAGGAAATCATAAAAATAAGTCAATCATAAACTCAATAAAAAAATAATAATTACAGGGATAAAGACATAACCCTTTGTCATCATAGGTGGAAAATAATTATTATAAAATAGTTGAACATAGTATTTGAGGAAAATATCATTTTTCTTAAAATTTACTTTATTTTCTCCAAATTTTGAGCAATTTTTATAGAAAATAATTTAATTTCTAATAAAAATGAAATATTTTAAAGTTCATTTCATTGAAAAAATTCATTATGAAAGAACAAAAATAAGTTTATTCAGTATTATTTAAAAAACACTCTCCTCATACATTTTTTAGAAAAGAAAAATAATATGCCGTATGGTAAACAAAAGAAAAATTCCTTTAATGCAATGTAATAAAATTTAAAAAATGTTAAAAGAAATGTCTATAAAAATACATAGAGGAATAGTAGAATATTTAATTTTTTTATAAATCATGAACATTTATTAAAAATATACACCCATTAAATACTTATGTATGAATAATCTCATGTAAAAATTAGATTGTAAAGTTATCACTTACCATATATCTAATATCTTCCATATGTGTTTAAAACTGATGTTTAATGGTTTATAACATATTATTTACTTCTATGAGTACAATAATAATATTTATTATATCATACATGACTCACATGAAACTATATATTACACATTCATTTGTCAATTCCATGTTACGGCAACATTTTGGGAAATACTCCTTTTATTTATCGTACAATTTTTGAACTTTATTTCGGGATATTATTACATATATAATGATTTTATTAATTCCAAATTATAATAAATATATTCATATATTATATGTTTAGAATGTAAAAATATATATAGTAGATTGATAACTAAAATGGAACACATTGTTCATTGGGATGGCAGGTCGTACGTACGCATGAACATTTTTTCATTTCATTATTAAATTGAAGTGAAGTAAGTAAATGATATATATATATATATATTTATATATACATAAATACAGTATAATTAATATTTTCTTATAATTAATTTATATTTATTATATATTCTTTGTAATAAATATTCAATGTTTAACATGGAGAATGAATCTTATCACGTTGTGGATACGGTAAGTCGTACGTATGCACGACTGACAATATCCTTCCCATAATTTTTAAATGGTATTAAAGTGGATGGTGTATAAGATCAAAAAATTAGTATAAGGTTATTAGAATAATATATAGTTATTATTTCTACCATTACACTCATCCAAGTAATGTGTTGGTGAAAACAGATTACACCACATCGTGAGGACTGTAAGCCGTACGTATGCATGCACGATAAATTCATTTTTTGTAGGATGGATATAATTTGAAATAGTGTTATTTAATATTTATAATAATATATCAGTATATTATTGATACTTATGTTATTACTTTATAGTGAAAAAACTAATGATGAGGTTGTAGAAGAAAGAAATTTTGATGAATCAGTAGAAGAGATTACCTCTTTCTCGACATGCCTCCTTTAAATTTTCTCTTAGGGAACTAGAGTTGGTCTTTTGAGAATATCATAACCTATAGAAAATATCTAGGGAATTTTAGGGTATAAATAATAATAAGTTGGAATATATTTATTTCTCAATAATCTTTAGACTAGTTTTGAATATATTTTTATCCTTATATTTTGGGTTTAACCATTATTTTCCCCTTTTTAATCTTACCATGAGATCAAGTTGTTTTCACATTGTGGGTTAATGTAATTATCATATCATGTAAAACGACCCACAAAAGTTATTTATGGAATATTTGGGATTATATTAACCATTTTCCATAATCTCATATTTTTAGGAATTTCATATCATTTAATAAACTATTTTATGTCTTATGTTATGAATTATGTCGATTTTGGATAGTATTGATACATGACCTTTAAAAAAAATCATAACAACATAATTAATTCAAAAAATAGGAATTAAATTATCCCTAATATGTAAATTTATTCGGTAAAATTCGTTTATGGCATCCAAATATATAAATTAAATTTATTTTAATATTTATAAATTCTTTTATTTTAATCATTAGTTAATGAGGTAATCACAACATCATAATTGTGTCATACATAAATATATTTATAAAATGTATAAAATTTATAAATAAAAAACAAGGATATATTAAATCTAATTATCTTTTTAATGACTATATATATACATATATATCAGTTACATAACCCTGTATTAAAATCCTTTTAGTAAAAGATATATGTTTATGTTATAATTATCTTTACTTTAAGTTAATTTTTATAAAATTTCATTTTCACATCCATGTGAATCCATGGGTCCCAAAATAGTTCCAAGGATTAAAATGGTCATAAATATATCATAACATATGATTAGGACACGTTTTAGGGTAATTTTATGCTATTAAATTTTTATTTATTTACCATTATTTACCCGATTTACACTTTAACCATGGTAAATAATGATACTAACAGAAGTTACCATTTAAAATGTCCAAAAATAGAAGGAACCAATTTACAAAATATGAACCATATTATTAAAATTGTTGAATCAATTTTACCAATTTCAAAACACATATATTTTAGTAATTAATATAAAATTTATTCTTGTTGTCAAAACCAAAATGCCGGTTTTTAAGAAGTTATAACTATCAAAAGAATGACATGTGTTTTCATCCAATTTAAATTTAAAATTATTTACAATGAAAAAAAATTGGATTAAAAGTTAAAAATATAATCCAATTACACTTTAAAACCAAATAAAAGTAAGAGTTGACAATATAAATAAATTATATGAAAATGCAGTTTTGACAAAAAAAATGCGGTATTTTTCACTATTCATTAAAATTTGAATTTTATCAGAAAAAAACCAAATATTCAACAAAAGTAAATTCATGTTCCCCTATTACAAATAAAAAGATTATTTTTTTTAATATAACATATATAATTTTCATAATCTATATTTAAAACTGTTGTTCCTTCAATGGCGGTAATACTACATTTTTTTAAAAATAACTCTTTTATTTGAAAAAGAGATTTTATTCTCATATAATGTGCTAGAAAATGTTTAATATGAATTATAAATTTATATAAAATTTAAAATTTGGTTAATAATATTTATGAAAGGTAATTTATAACAAATTAATTTATAATATTTTAAATATATATCATTGTTTTGTGAAACTCGAGATCGTGCACAATGCAAGCTATCGAGCAAGGTCACACTTGTGTGTAACGCAGTCCAAGTCAGTGTTTAATGAATTGAAATCTTCCATTTTTGTTGTGTATAACCTAATAAAAACTAATTTTATTTATATATTGAACAAAATCTATAAACATTGTTGCGTGAAATTAATTTTTTAAAAAGAACATGAAATTTTGTGCTGCACATGACAATAATAGTGTTGGGTATACTGTAAGCTAATATGGTGTAACATATACACAAGATATTAATGGTTTAGTGTACAACACAAGTCATCAAAGACATTAAAATAATATTTCTCATAATATCTTAGGTTGGTACACCCAATAATCCATAACATGGTGAGATTGCTACTTGATGAAATTACCACCAAGGTTCTTTTGAAGAACTAAAAAACCAGTGGTAGAGTACTATATAATATCACTAATGTAAATATTTATCTATTGGGAAAATAATGAATGTATAAAAATTATTATTACTATATATAACATGTGGGGAGATATTGATAAATGGTGTTATTTAATTTAATACAAAATGAAACTAGATGTGATATAAATTATGGATCAGAATGATAATAATTTTTCATTTATTGAGATTTATTTTCTTTTAGATTAAAAAGATAAAATTTATTGTACATTCTTTAAAAATAACGAATTATGAGGAAAATATTTTACATTTTGGGAAAACTCCACAAGTTTATTGTGGCATTCGATAGTTAATGTGAAATATCCAAAAAGTATTGTGGAAAACGTCTTTGAGAGATTAAATCCATATATTATAAGTTCATTATTATCTCAAAAATTATTCTAAAATGGAAATATAGTGTCATATGATATCATTGAAAAAAATTATAATGAATGTAATATATTTTAAATGAAAAATAGAAGAAAAAATATACTATCTATCATTATATATAGAGAAATTTATAAAATAATAACAATTTAAGTGAAAATATTGAAATATACATAATTTATGGAAATAAAACCCATGTTGAATAAATTAATGGCTTAGTAGTTTTCTTCAATTTTGGGAATAAAAGATGTTAAACTCATGATTGAAGAGGAATACGATAATTAAAAAATTATAAATACTTACTATGAATGGTTTTGGGGAACTATTTTAATAAATTATCTATTCATCATTAGAATCTAGCTCATAAGAGTAAAACATAATAACGATATTATTAAAGAACAATGGTTTACATTTAGGATCTATATCTTTTAATAAATGGTACCATAATGAAAAATAAATTTTCACTAATACATTAATTGACTCTTGATCGATGAAATATTATATATCATTCATTTTTGGTAAGAACATTGAACCATCACTTGATATATTAAGGAATGTGTATTCATTAAATAGTCTATGTGTTAATCATATTGTTAAAAATATTGAGAAGTTTCATTTAAAATTAATATAGTGTTATTAGTTTCAAATCATGTTCTTACAACATTGGTTGACTATGAAATAATCCCTAAGTTGGAATGTGATCTAAAATTATAATTTATGTCTTTACTACAATGATTTGGAGGATAAACTTTTTGAGGTAGTAATGGAATCCCTTGATTCAATATGAGGAACAGAATTTGGTGAGTCTAGATTATAACGGATTCTATTGGATCATCTTAATGAAAATAATAGTGTAATTTAATATTGAATGTGAAAAATTAATGAGATGGATACACAATGCATATAGAATATATATATCTATTTCAATATTAGGTTGATGTTTTTTATGAGGAATTAGTTTGATATCCACAGGATTGTTATGTTAATTATTCCAATAATATTATCCATAATGAAAAGACAATATAAATGATTATATATACAATTAATTTGGATGTAATTAGACTAATTAAATAAAAAACAATAGTATTTGTGTTTCAAGGGACTCACAAACCATTTTGGCTCGTATTACTAAGAACCTATCTAATTTTTGAATAAGTAATATGGGTATTTTTGGTCGGTAATTAACTATCAAGAAATAAATTCCATTGATATAATGAATAACAACAATTTTCATCAAATTTATGATTGTTATTAAAAAATTTATGGAGATAAATAATTTCAAATATTATATTTTTTTGTATAGTTATCATCAAAAAATTTAATTAAGGATTATGCACCAAATATAAACTACCATATATTGTAATGTAATTATGATTTTATTGTAATAATTATTTGATTAATTATTAGTAACTCTGTATTGATGGATTTAATTAATTTATTATTCAATTATTATCATGATAAATGTTCTATGGAGTTTCTTAAAGATATATTTATAGGTGTTTAAAAGAACAAAGAAAAAATTTATATATTTTTTGTATAATCTTAGACAATAAGATTTATATATTAAGTTAATTAATTTTTTATTTTGACTTCAATGTGTTTATTTTCATCAAAATATTTCATAAAATAATAGAGTATTAACTGAATATTTAAAGGAATGTTTTTTAATAATTAATATTACAAACCAATGAACGTAATATAGATATGAATTTTTATTGGCTTATAAAATTACTATTAGTGAATCTTTGAAATTGTTTCATAATTACCAAAACCATTAATTTCATTAATATTAAAAGGGGTCAAATTAAAATTTCCAAAGTAATGAGAATAGTTTTTTAAGGATCTAAAAACTAAACTAATCAATATAACGACATAATCATTACCATTTGTAAATGAATGAATTGTAAAATTTATTTATGTATTAAATAATTGATTTAGTTCTTTCAATATGAAAAATGAAAATTTGATTTCTTATAAATTGACAAAATTAAGTACATATAAAAAAATCATACTCATGATGTAATGTTTAAAATTATAATATTTTCATTTATTTTACATTATTAACTTCATTACATTGAAAGACATGAGAAATGTATAATTTAAAAGAGTTTTAATCATATATTCACATACAAATTGATTAATAATAATAAAATATAGGTGGTTGGAAATACTCAAGGAATATTAAATCATGATACACAACCACACAAGAATGAAAAAAAGGTTTCTACTTTATTTAGAATAAAAGAATAGATATATTTATCCATGTTGATAATGAAAAATGATATATTTTATCTAGATATAGTCATGAGAGACATGCAAATTATTATGGAATTGGAACCATCAATCATTTTTCATGTAATTTGCCAATTATATTTACTATAACAGAAAATGATATAACATAATGATGATAAGGATATGGAAAATGATATTAAATAAATAGTGTATGTAAAGGTTAAGGAATTTAACTATTAGATATTTAATTGATATTTGTAAAGAGGTAATGCCTACCTTCAATTAATTAGATAAAAATTGAATTTCTAGATTAGGATTGAAAATAAAATTATCTTTATACCGTGGAAGCACCAAAATGTATATTTATTTGAGAAAAAAATTAGCAGGAAAATATAAATCATGAAATTTTTATTTATGTATAAATATTCTATATATTCTAATAAGTAAAATTTAAGATAATATTTATAAAGCGTGGCATGGATCCTCTGAAAATAACAGTGTGGGCGTAGGATAATGTCACTATATATGGACATTTAAAATGGTCTTCCAAGGAATTTCAAGATGGATGTTTTAATATTCAATATTTTTTAGTCTCCTTATAAAGTCATAACATTTCGTTGAAATACTGTAAGATCTACCCCGTAATTATATTTAATAGATCATTATTAATGATGTCATAATGATTAGTGGTTCACTTATATGAATTGAATATAATCATGAATATTGTTTTACATCAAAATTATATATTATTAGTTAAATATATTTGATTACTAAGATAAATTTGATATTTTTTTATCATCCTCAAATTAATTGTACTATTGAAGATATATCCAATGATTATAGGTCATAATACGTTTTATATCACATAACATTTAGGGGACTTGTGTGCATTACCTTCTTATAGTGTAATATTTTCTTAACAATTTTATCTAATTAAGTATACAGATGGAACTATAAAAATAATTTCATGGGAAATGATATCATACTCCAATGTGTAGGTATGAAGGTGTGGAGAAGAGTCCACTGGGACTTAATATTTTTTATTAGATAACTTATAATGTTGATGGTATACAGAATTAGATAAAGTGTCCTCAAAGTAGAAATTATATATATATATAATTTAATCAATGATCAGTTATTTAAATTAGCAAATCTAAAATCCAAAAAAGTATATCCATAAAAGGTTTTAATAAGGATTGGTAAGAAATGGAATGAGCGACTATGGTATATAAAGAATTCAAAAATTATTGAGATAGTTTTAGATATAGCTATAATCTTTATATTTCATAAAACATCTCAAAAGTGGAAGAAATATTCTTTGTCTCAATTCTATGGAAATACATATTTAAAACAATTTATATATAAACCATAAAATAAATATTGTTGTATCATGACTAATTTTATAATGAAGAGCTATTATATAATATTAAAATATGATAAAATATGTTATAGAATCCAAAATCCC
Organism: Viscum album; assembly: GCA_963277665.1. Lineage (NCBI taxonomy): Eukaryota > Viridiplantae > Streptophyta > Magnoliopsida > Santalales > Viscaceae > Viscum > Viscum album. The sequence continues at coordinate 1,752,861,901 of OY728128.1, forward strand.
ACTTTGTGAATGTATATTCAGGGAACCAAAATATATATGTAGCAATATGGTAAAATTAAAAAGTAATGTGGAATAAATGCCCATATTTTATTATATATTAAAATATACCCAAATTTTCATGGATTAAGTTATTTATGAGGTGAGAATGTAACAACCATGAAATAAAAAAAATAAGCATCTAATTTCATTATTCATTATTAATCAAAATCCATTTGATGATTTTCTAATAGTGAAATACATACTTGAAAATTAAATTTAGATAAATATTTGAAACTAGTGCAATATAAAAAATAACATTATTTAAAAGCCCTATTATCATGAAATTAGGAGGTTCCAACTATTAAAATAATAAAAATTATAAAATATAAACTATATATATATATATTAATATGATAAGAAATTTACATGATATTGAAATTTAAATAATTATATGAATGAATTTATAAATTATAATGTGTTGTTTTTATTAGGGTTAATATGATTGTTGGATGTGTAAGGTGACAATTATAATAATAACATTCCAATAAGAATGTTTTTGTAATAATAATGCCATCATACATACTATTTTCCAATAAAATAAACAAACTATATGGAAATTATATAATTATTAATAATAATTTCATATTTATAAATAAATTGTAATATATTCGCACATAATTAATAAAAAATAAATATTATAGAAAATAATTTTTAAATATGAAAAATTAAAAACATGATATTGATGTATACGTATATTTTTATTTAATAAATAAATTAACTATATATGATTTTTAATAAAAAAAATTAAATTTTTTAATTATAATGAAAATATATCAAAATGGTGAGTAATTCAAAATCATAAAAAACTACCAAATTTGTGATTAAATAGTGAAATATTTTCTAAATATATGGTATTTTTATGACTTCATTATGATTAAAAAATTATTAAATAACTAATATTTGTAAATCACTGACCAATATATATTAATGTTATAGAATTATGTATTTTAATGTAAGAAAATCAATTCACAAACCTACAATGAACATTACAATGTCTAAAATAGATAATAAGGGTTTAAAAATAATTAATTGTGAATAAAAGTTTTTTACATAACCAAAGTTACATTAAAGAAAATTATTTGAGTTTTAAAATGGGGAAACATAAAATATATAGTAATAAAAATCCAAAACAATGGTATAAAAACATGTGTAGGTTGAAAATTTTTATGATAAACCATCCTAGATTTACATGAAACATCACCTGAGAAAGACCACTACATAGTTCCAAACAACTAAAATAATATACAACTCTCATGATTAACCCAACATATATAAACTACTAGTGTACAATGTGTATTAAATGAAAAACCCATAATAATAAAAACATCATTACCAAAAATGTAAAATAGATTGTTAAAAAAGAAATTATATAATCCAGTATCCATGGGACCATTCATTACTTCCAATCCAACACAATAAGAATGATACAATACCCATGAGAATCCATAAAACTATATTAAACCATTTTCCTTGCCCGAGTATTGAAAAATCACATTAAAAATTCCTAATTTCAAATTTTGGGTTTTGGAACTATGCCCAATAAGATTTTACTAGATATTCAATGTGAAATTTTATCCCTGGACAACATTAGATCTATTATAACGTCAAATAAAATTTATAAAGTATTTTTTATAGATATAATTTTGTAAAAAATACATTGGTTTTGCATAAAAACCAATTATATTCCAATAAATTATGAATATGAAAATTATTCAAAGGATATAAGGGGAGAATAAGTGAAACATTCTATGAATACTCCATAATAAATTTAAGGGGGATATCGGGTTTGAAATGTAACGTCCTTTATAAAACCATGCATCAACGACACAAGAAAAATATTTGTACCTAGATAATTGAAATATGAAAATAGACACAAATAGGAACACTAATCCTAGAATAATTCAAAACCTACAACATTATGTCCTTCCATAGTTTATTGATATAATCAAAATATCCCCTAGTGGTGTCGTATAGTAATGTGAAATGCCAATTTATCGATGAAACCAAGGTTACCAATTTTCTAGGATTATCAAAACAATATTAAAATAAATATCAAAATTTATATAACATTATGAATGTAAATAAAATCTACAACCGTTATTGAGAACCCATTTTTGAATCAAAACCACAATTAATACATTTTATTAAACACATTCTGTTCACAAAAATGTTATTGAATGAAAAAGTCATGCAAAACACGACTCAATATTAATAATTAAAAATCATATCAAATAAATTAAATTCATCCAACATACCAATGGAGTTTATATGAATTTAATTTAATCAATGAGTTATATTTTTTTATAGAGAATCCAAACTCAATAGCGTTCAAAAAAAGAATTATATTTAAGAATCGATATTTGAAACAAATAGACTAGGCCCTCAAACATTGAGATCTATAATAAAAATAATAATATATTTATCAAACCCCCCAGATCTGTAAACTAAAGACCAATAGAGTTAAAATGGGAGTTGATAAAAAATAAATGAAGTGAGGATAAAATAATTGGAGATAATCTCAGATAGTAAATGTGACATTCATTGTAGGAATACACCATGAATAAAGGAAATTCTTCTAGAACACATGATAAGAAACCTCTCATGAGATGGGAAAGGATTAATTTGATACAAAAAATAATAAGAAAATATTATATATAATAACGACTAATGTAAAATAGGGTATGTTAAACTTTTTAATGATTCAGATCGAGGCTCATTTTTAGGCCATATAGTTAGAAAAACAATGACCATAGCATGCATGTGCTCTATGAATTTTTAAAAAATTGATAATTGTTACTTTTGGAATAAATGTATAGTTTGGGAAATATATTCTCAATCTATAAAAAACAATTATTTCACAACACCCAAAAATAAATAATCTCATGGAGAGTCACAATGTTTGGCTAATCATGCTACATTGTGAAAATTTTATTAGGGTCCTTATTGTTACATAAGATATAATTACTAATAGGTTAGTAATAACTAGGTGTCTAAGTCATTCACCTAGACCATTTTCTCCAAAAGTCGAGGTTTTCTAGGCACGACTCTAAGAAACCGCTTGAATGACCCATAGAATAATCCATTATCAAAATATTGGGGTACTTATAACCTAGAATGTTTCATAATTATCCATAGAATAAGAACATTATATCAAAATAAAGTGCTACTGATTACATACTCAAAATGATTAAAGGTTGCTACCTCATCATTGATTATTTTCTACTACACATTCATAGTACACGGACCATTGGAATTGATTTACTATGTAGTAACCTTTTTTGGATATTCGTATCATGAATCTGTTTCTTAGCTATAGTCATATCACGAACAAGATCAATGTCTTCCAAATTGATCACATTAGATCTGTCTAGTTGATACCTCTTTTTCTAGGAAATACAATACATGAAATTAATTTTTGTAAATAACGATGATAATTGTGAAAGATATTCCAACATTTTTGTTATTTAATTATCTGTGATTGTTCATAATTCCTCTATGATAATGTACCATTCTTACTAAACCAAAGGTGTCCTATATGAGTTGAAATTTTTAGAAAATATTAATCACCATTGTAAAACTCTAACAGGTGTTGATGACCTTCCCTATAAGATTTATCATAAACAAGAGTAGTCAATAACATTTTATAGATCTTATAATCATTTCTATTTTATCTCCTGAGAATAGATTGGCCCAACCAAGGACCTCTCTCCCAACTCTTCCAAACACTCGGGAGTTCTACATGACCACCCATATAATGATTCAAATGTACCCATCTTGATCAGTTCATATTAAATATTTATTTATTACAAATAAACTATATGTTTATGTCATTTCGATGAACACCTAAAAACAAACATGAATGCTTGATGCATTTCCTAAAACATATAGACAGCTCACTCAGTCTTTCCATCTATTTGTGAATGACATATCCTAATTAATTTCAAATTTCAAACCATTTACTCTAGAAAAACATTTCGAAACCAAGATTAATATCATTGGTACAAATAAAAAATAATTACATATCGAATTGCATAATGTTTTTCAACCTATTTAAAGTACAATCCCATGAGATGATCCCCCATTATAATTTCATAGATTGGAGGAAATGAACTAATATCATATGTCAATCAATGCTATCCCAAATTAATTCATTCCCAATATGAGTTTTTGGTAAAACAATGATGGAGTACATGGAAATATCATCCAATGTCTACATCAGAATGCTAAATTAGATACAACATCTCATTATCCCAATTGTTATCCTACATAATTCTGTAGTAAATAATCATATGCGACACAAAGTCTTCCATCGACTGCCACATTATCATAAATAAATACAGACATTTAAAATCATATAAAATCATGGTTTTACCAGGGTTTACAGACCAATACTTCCAATATACACAATCCAATAACTCTGGAATAAATGATATAAGAATAGACAACCAATATTGAAAACAAAAAAGTGATAATTATTGACCGAGAAAAGTCACCATAGGACACCCCACAAGATATAATTTCATTAATTAGAGGGAAATTAGTCTCTAACACCTAATAAAGATAAACTAACCCCTCAAATGTTGATTTTTCTTTTTCCATAGATAAGATAATTAATCCAATGACCCCTTTGATGCCTAATATCATCTAAAAATAATCATCAGTTACCACCCCACCACTAATTACTTCAAGGATTGAGTTTATAATTTCATTTTCAATGCTCAACCACCTCAATACATTTCCAATGAGTATAAGAAATATCAATATTTAAGGTATTATGATACTCAAAACATCCTATTTGTCCCATATTTTTATCCCATTGTGAAAAAATATATATCATGGTCTTATATTCAATATATATAGTAAAATACTCCCAAAAGAGATAGTGGGACCATGTTTATAGTGTGTATAACCACTACCAACTCATGTTCATTGGTTTGGTAGTTCTTACCCTTGGATAATCATTTTGGAGAAATATATGATACCACCTACATTTACCACATCAAGACACACCGTAATTTCTTACCTGAGGCATTGCAGTAAACATCATCTCCTGAAATCAGTTTTTAATGAGTAAGCAATGGACTTGAGGTCAGCCTGTTCTCCAGTTACTAAAAATATATTCCACATTTTTAATTCCATTCAAACGAAACACCATTATAAATCCTAACTATCATTATAGATCTAATACTAGAGAATTCATAAAGAATGAACCCATTTTAATAGGATTTTCCAATGTAGCATTAGATCTAAAACTTATTTTTTTGGATCCTATAAAGATATACTTATCTAAATAATTTCATGATCTATTAAGATACCCCTCTCATATATAATACCCCAATGAAAATTAACTTCTTATTTACACATTTCACATATATAATTCATATCATATAATAAATTTTATATCCAGATCATAATATTTTTAACCAAATGATTCCTATGACCCTCCTCTTAATTAAATTACACTAAAATATCATGGAAAAAATTGATGACTAAAGAGACCTAGAAATGATGAATCATACAATTCCTCAATTATATAAAGAGAATATGAAAATTAATGGGTGTTTCACACCTATATATTTTGAATTATTTATTTTAATTATTTCTTTTTCATAAGGTAGTTCGAGTCAAATCCCAATGTAAATTTTTTAGTTTTTATTGAAAAAAACCATGTTTTGTGCTTGGTGTCATTGGGCGCACAAGAAGATCGTGGACTAAGAAAGCTGTGAAAGTTCACCAAGGTTAATGTGTGGCTTCCTCGATGTTGAAAATATATAAATATATAAAATGAAAACGAGAACAAAATAAAAAATGATTAAAAATAATAATACTAATGACATTATTATTGTGAATTAATATATTATTATTATTGTGTTCATTATTGTAATGTTTATTATTATATAGTTTAATATTATTATTACTTTAATTATAAATCTTTTTAATTAGAGGGTTTTTAGTTATGGCTGATCTTTCTATCCCTCCACTTCTGTCGTGACCGACCCCCCACCCCATGTTCGATGAGCCCTCCAGACCTCCCCCCACACTCCTCCTAATGCTGGAACCCCTTTTAAAAACACCTCTCACACCCTATATCCTTCTTTCTAGTGCCTCCCTTTCCTCGACCCACCTTTTTAGTGGTCACCCCCATGGAACGACTGACTCCTCCACTCAGCCACTCATAAGACTGTCACCCTCCTTGGCTAGCGATCCCCTTGGCCGGTGACCCCTCTTCCCCTTATTCTATTAAATTTGGTTGATTATTACACATTGTAGAGTATTATCCCTCATTTAGTATATTTATTTTTGGGTTTTATCCTAATATTTTTTGTAAATTATGTTTTCTTAAGATTCAATTAGGTCTTTATGTGGTGCATATTAGGTACAGTTGACACTTTTCGTAGATTTTGGGAATTTTTAAACCAAAGGTATGCAGTTCCATGCCAAAACATTATTATATAAATTTAGTAGGTTTCTTAGAACTTTTAAATAATTTTTAATATTTAATTTTTTAGTTAGAGTTTAATTTTTAAAATAAATTAATATTTTTTTAATAATTAAGTATAATGTTTATATGATGTGGGTTTTATTTTTAATAAGAGAGCTCAAAATATTAATTAAGATGTTTTAAAAAATATTTATGTGGTTTATTTTAATCACATTAAAGGTGTGGACCATGTTTCGATAATGCATTGGTGTGTGTTGGGATTTAAAGGGAATAATTTAAGTGTAATGTTATAATAAATCCTTTTTAAAAACCATATAAATTTTTTACTAAATGTTTATGAGATTTATCAAAATTTATGAGTGGTGAGAATCACATCATGATTGTGGTTATGATGTGTGGTGGGTTTTAAATTGGAATGTTGATATGAAATAAGGTGGGATTTTGGTAAAAATTTGTGGGGTGATAATTTTTAAGTGTTTCATAATTTTTATGATTTATTTATTAAATTATATGTGTAGTGTGCATGGTACCTGGTTTGTGCTATTGAGTTGTTGGGTTGAAGCTTACTCACCTACGTATACATAGGTATGTATATACATAAATGTGGGTTCCCATTATACATGTATAGTCATCCTTGGTAGTGATTATACATGTATGGGGCTTAGTGATACAATGTATATATATATATATACATATATTAAAATTCATTCATAAGTGAGTGGATACTTGTATATTAATATAAGAATAAATGTAAGGACTCCCTTGAACATGTTCAAGGCCATACATGTTTGTGCATAGTAGATATGGGTCCATATATATATGTTCTAGTTCATGTGATTAGTGGGGGAGAATAACCTTTTAGTGATAATGTTCCAAGGTCTGAATTTTAAATTTGGTTCCACCCTGAGGTCAGTTCCCTAAGCCTTGATCATTAATTAGAACATCCATTTTCTCTTGGTGTTCTTTTATATATCATGCCTTCTCCTTTTATATGAAATATATAATATTTATATATATATGTAGTTACATATATAAATTATTGTGGTTATTGAAAAGTGGTTTCCTAGATGTTTTGAACATAAAATAGGAATTTCCACTGACATGTGTCCTTTCAGGCAGTTTGGTTATGAAAGTATAAAGACATATTGATTTTAATAAAATTATTACCCCGTTATAAAATTTGTTTTATGATTTTATTAAATATGTGGTACCTTGGTTGTGAAATTTTTATTTTAATTGATTTTTGGTACTTGAGGGAGTTATGAAACAATTTTTTCAAAAATTTTAAAATTCCTTGTATAGTAATGAGGCCCGTTTAGAAAATTTAGAATGGATTGAGAATGTGTAAAAACACTATTGAGTCTTTTCCCAATAGTTTGATAAATGGTATAAAAGGGGTAACATGTGATTTATGACATGTGAATGATGGTGAGGCTTATTAATTGTGTTATGTAAAAGAGGGGAAAATGATCACAAGCAGGGAGAACGATTATGAGAGGTTGAATGAGATGTAGATAAAGAAATTATTATGTTTATTTATGTTTGTTTGATAAAAAATCAAAACTAATTGAAATAGATAACATGGGTAACCCTAGGTATCTAGATGGGCGGACTATTACTAGTATTCTAGATGATACAAAATTGGTTTGTCCCAGTTTTGTCTAGCATGATAGATGTTAACAATACAAAATAAACATTATGATGATTAGAGACCACTAGGATATTGGTGGGTTACTTACTATTAGATCATGTATGAGATCCCATTTTGTTGTGGTATGTATACCATATTTTATTTGATGTACTCTGTTCCTAGGGTCCCATTTCTGAAAGTTACCTGTAGGTATTTACCATGGTGCTCGTTTATGTCCTGGTTTTTGGGAAATGATTTTCTTTTTTGTTTCTTCTTCATTGTTTCCTCTAAAATATCCATGATTTAAATTAAATCTATTTTCCTTTGTTTTGTGAATTTAGATGAGTGCATGGAAAGTTTTTGAATATATAATTGAATTGAAACACATTCCTTAAAAATGTAAACATGAGACTTAATTTTAAAAAGATTGAAATTGATATTTTATTAAATATTATTTTCAAACTAGCATGATTATGTATCTTTTTAATGGAAAGTTCATAAGGAATCATTACTATTTGGAATTATTACAGAGAATCCCGGTTGTCATTCCTAATTTATTTTACAAATTTAGATTTCTCTTGTCATAGTCTTCTCTTGGAGTGAGTGTGATTTTTTTTGTTCCATGTTGACCGATGAAGCCACTTGAGGTATGTTTTGCTGCATAGTTTATTTTTATTCCCACTGCCAGTTTATCCAGTTTAACTTCTTTTATTTATAATCCTTTTATTTATCTACTGAATTGTTCCCAAAATATTATTTGATACCTGAGCACTTGATCCAGCACATGGTGTTCTGGAATGCCACTCAGGCCTTCGCGTAGACTGGGTCAGGAGTCGGGTCAGAAGGGGAGTCGTTTTGGTTTGTGAAAAAATGGTATCAGAGGCATGATATGCCTTTTAGTAATATTCTCTATGAAAGTGTCTTGTTATAAAGGAACTATGATTATCGAAACTCGATGTTTCTCTTACGAGTAATGTTCTTGGAAAGCAGAGCTCATGGTGTGACTTCTGATACCAGGGGATGTCATGTTCCTTATGTGTTTTTTCCCATTATGGTTACTTGTTATATGGAAAATTAAATGGGAGTTGGGTCAATTGACTCAGTGAGGTTGTATAGTATATAAATCCATGTGGAGCGGGGTATTTTGTCCTAGAATAATCTCAGTGTTGGTGGATTGATGAGCGTATTGATGCCAACCATTTTTCGGAGTCACTCTCTAGAACAATTTACCTCTTTAATTATTCTAATTCTCTTTGTTTTGGTATCTTGGAAACATGAGTTTTATGTATATAGTATTTGGTTTTGGGATGTGTAAAATGTTTTGAAAATATGTTCATTGAAACTGACATGTATAGTTTGAAATGTGTGGGTTGAATGTTCTTATTTTAAAAAATGTAAAGGTTTTATTTTGGTAATTGATGTTCTTATGGGTGACCAATTATATGTGAATATATGGAGAGGTGGATGGTAAAAGGCACGGGTGGGTTACTTCTTGTATGTACATGAGGTGGATTCCCATTTTGGCCTGAAAAAAATGCATTTTTGAGGCCCATGAAACACTATTAGAGTTTTATTTTCAACACACTATTAATGATTGTCTTCAAAAATATATTTTAAAAGAACATTTGGGGATTTAATACCTTGTAATTGTATTGTGTCTCTTATGTATTTTTTATTATTTTTTTGAGGAATTTTAGGATGAGGTTTAATTTTTGGTTGAGTTGTCTCGAGTTTTAGTTCTTATTGGTCAGTTGGTGTGAAAGTTTGTGTTTTGTGGATTCTTTTTTAAATTGTTTTCGGATTCCCTAGTGTTGGTTCCCTCTATACATATAGTGTTTGTTTGTGGTATTTCTTTTCCATTGAACAAGTTTTATTGGGTCCATGGTTTTATTTCGTGACTATTATATTCCCCCATTAATAATTAATGAACGATTAATGTGCGACCACCAGTGATCCTACATTGGTGGATCCTCCTTTAGATAAAAGTACAAACTCTATTATTTAGATTCAGGGTTTAATTAATCTCTCTTGTCTTTTTGATAAGAGGATCCATTTTCAGTTAATGCGTGGTTGTGGAGGGTTTGAGGACACCATAGTTCGTTATGATTCATGAGTTGTCAAAGGAAAAGTATGATGCCATTGTGTCTAAAGGTTTAGAATGATATCAGTAAATGGAATTCTATTGAGGAATAGTGAATATTGTTTGGGTTTTTGGTGTTTTTTGTGTTTTGAATGGGCCATGGGCCTCTTTTTGGGTTCATCTAAGTAGAGGATCATGCTGGACCACTAATGTGGACAATCCAGTGCAATGAATAAAGAAGTTATGCACATGAATATTCAATGCCCATTTCTTGGTGGAAGTGTTCTATGAAAGTAATCATATTAAAAGATGTGTTTTGTTTTTGTGATTTAATTGGATCATGATACTATTATTTGTGTAACTAGTTGGAAGAAGTTTTGATTAGGGGTTTTTAGTGCATAACTGTGAGGTTGGAGATGCATCAAAAATCGGTGCTCTAGCCATAATTCTTGGAGTGTAGCTCGCATTTAATTAGAAAACCCCCAGGGATGTAAGGGACCATAGTCCAGTATCTGTCTTCAATTTGGGGAATATAAACGATTTATGTCCTATGTATCTAGCTCACTCATAGTGTCCTAGAATGATAGAAAGAGGCATGGAGACCTCTATACCATGTTGTGACCTATGTTGGTGGTAGAATGACTCCTTGGTTGTGAATAGGTGTATTTCCCTTTTTCATAGGACTCTAGTAGTTGAGTCTGACCTAATGTGAGACATTATTTTGTGGACCTTGTATATACATCCTTTTTATTTAAACTTCTTTTGATTCTGGCCTCATCTGATTATGGTAAAAACCCATGGAAATATTTAATTATTTTGTGTGTTTAAATTTTTCATAATGTCTACTTATGCCGAGTCCTTTATGATAGGGGATCTAGTATGAGTAGAACGTTTATGATTATTCTTGTGTTATGTTCCTTTGTCATTTTTTAAAAATCATTTATGCTAGTTGGCCTCTATAATAGGGATACCCACTATTGGTCTCATTGAAATTAACAAAAAAAATTAATGTTAGACCATTTTTTATGGTTAGATCGGTCCAGGCCTCCACCTATTAATAACCTTGTACTGCCTTATTTGTTAGTTTCCTCGAATGTTTTGGAGTCCTCTTGGACCTCCCTATGTCACTAACTATATTTTAACCTAGATGTAGGTTTGGTGATTGGCAGTCTCGTTCAGATATATCCAACCCCAATCCCCTTTGTTGAGAAGACATTGGGGTGAACAAACACCTAGAAACCATGTGATTTAAGGTTTTGGTAACTTCATTGAGTAAAATTTTTTATTCAAGTAAAATTCATGGGAGTATTATGGAATTTTTAAGGAATTTTATTTTGGTATGTTGAAATGGTGTGTTGTGAGAGTTCCTATCATTTGGTTATCATCTGAAGGTGTCTTATCTTCTGGGGTGGGAGTCACCAAATAGTTAGTCTATTTTGGGTCTCTTGAGTTTTTTTGGATGTCCTATTTCTTGGATGAAATTTTTCATTCATAACTCTCATTTATTGATTATTAGGAAGCTCTTTGAACAATGAGAGTGTACTAGTCCTGTTTTCTGAGTAATCATGGGATGCCTTTCCGGGGGCAGAAAGAGATATAGTGTGGATAATTTTCACACATACCACTTTTAAATTATATATTTTATTAATTTTTCATGAAATTGGGTAATTTGTATTGAAGCATGGTTTATATTTTTTAGTTTGTATTGAAAAATGAACTTATTGGGAATGGGTCATTGGGAGAACGTGCATTGAACCATCTGGGAATTCCTAATTGATTTAGCGGTGTTACAATGTCTCTTGTCCGATGTTCAATAGAAATAAATAAATAAAATGAAATTTATAAAAATAAAATAAAAATTAAATGATTTAAAAATAATAATACAAATGATATTATTATTGTGAATAATAATAATAATAATTTTGAGTTGAATGTTATAATATTAATTTAAATTTAAATTATTATGTTTATTATTATAAATATTATTGTTATTGTTAAATATTTTTTTAGTTAGGTTTGAGCTACTTAATACCCCTCTTGGACTACAGCATAGCCCACACCCCCATCCCAAATCGATATGCACGCCCGTCCTACGCTCGCGCTCCACCCATTGCCGAGATCCCTTCTAGTGACCCACATGTCGCCTGATATCATTCTTACCAATGCCTACCTTGGAATCATCATCCATTGTAGCAATCACTAACACTGTCCAACATAATCCTATTTTTGGCCAACCTGGGCTGGTGACTCTCATTGGCCAGCAACCCTTCTTGGTCAGTGATCCCCTTGGCCATTGACCCCTCTTCCCAATGTGAGATATACTATGGTATATTTCATCTCCATGTAGGGTTTTTAATCTAGTTTAGGGTTACAATTTTTTTGGTACTATCATAATAATATAGGTTTGGCCATTTGTTTTAGTGTTCAATTTGGATTTTTTGGGGTTCATATTACATGTCGTTGAGGTTTCACACAAATTTTGGGAATTTCTACAGCATTGGCAATTCGTTCCATGCACAAAAATAATTAGAAGAATTTAATATGATTATTTTAATTTAACATTATGTTTTATTATTTATTTTATGTGGTGAAATGTTAATTTTTAATTGAATTAAATATTTGTTTAATCTCAAAGTAGGGTATTTATATTTTTTGGGGTGCATTTATGGTGATATATCAAAGAGTGTTAATTGTTTTGTTTCAAATATTATTTTAGTGGTTTATTTTAATCATATTAAAGGATAATACCATGTTTAAAAAATTCCTTATTGTGCGTTGGGTTTTAAAGAGGATAATTTGAGTGTAATTTTATGGTAAATCCAAATTGCACACCATAGAAATGTTTCACTAAATTATTAAGTGATTTAACAAATTGTATGAGTGGCGTGAATCATATATTGGTTTTATTATGATATTTTGTTGGTTTTAAAGTGTAGTTTTGAAATAAAATCAGGTTTTTTTGGTGTAAATTTTGATATGTTTCATAAAATGTATTGTTGACTTATTAAATTATATGAGTAGTGTGTGGTTCATGATTTGTGGTGTCGAGTTACCATGTCGATGGTTACTCCAATGTGTGTTCATAAGTATGTGTGTGTGTCTGTGTGTGTGTATATATACATATATAAATATATGGTTTTTCTCGTTACCTGTATAGTCATCCATTGTAGTTAATATACCTGTATAGGAGTAGTCTTCAAATTAATATTTATGAAAATGAAAAAGTAGTTGAGTGGTGACTGGTATATGAATATAAGAATGTATACAAGGATACCCTTTCACATGTTCATAGCCATTATTATGTGTGAATGGGGGATATAATTCCTTATAGGTATGTGAAAGTCCATTTTCATAGTGGGGTAGAGTCATCTTTTGGTTAGAAAGTGCCGAGGGCTGAATATTTGATTTGGCACCAACCCAAGGTCGGTTCCCTATGCCTTGATATTTAATTACAACTTCCATTTTTTTGTGGTGTTCTTTTAAAACGTATGTCTCCTAATTTTATAAGAATTTTATATGAAATATATTTAGGTACATAGATAAATGATTATTTTTTATTGAAATGTGGTTTCCTATTTGATTATAAGAAGAAATAGGTATTTCGAAAGACATGTAGCCTTTCTGCCACTTTTTTCTAAAAGTATACTAGAATGATTATTTTCCCAAAAGTATTACCCCATTGTAATCATGGTTTTATTATTATTTTAAATAAGTAGATCCTTCATTTTGAATGTTCAATTTTAAATTATTTTTGGAACTTGAGGGTAGTGAAAAACCTAGTTTTCTAAAATGATTAAATTCTGTGTAAAGAAATGAGACTCATTTGGAACTTTTAGAATAGTTTTAAAATAATGAAAACACCTCTTGAGGATTTCTCCATAGTTTGGAAATGAGATATGAGTATTAAAATTTTATTTATGATATGTTCCTAGTGTTGAGGCTTATGAATTGTGTGATGTGAATGAGGGTTGAGTGTTCTTATGGATTGAGAATGGTGTTGAGAGGTTGAATGGGTTCTGGATAAAGAATCTTTTATTTTCATTTATGTTCTCTTGATAATACCTCGCTAGCATTTTAAATAGAGAACATGGATAACCCTAGGTATCTAGGTGGATGTACTATGACTTGTACACTCTATGATATAGAAGTTTTTCATTATAATTTTTTCTATAAATATTGACAGTTACAAAACTAACTAAACATTATGATGATCATAGACGAATAAGTTATGGGTGTGTTACTTACCAATTAATCATGCATGAGAACATAGTGGTTCATAGTTTCTATACCACATCTTCACAGAGGTATTAGGATCATTGGGTCCTATTTGTGCTAGTTACCTCTAATAATTTACCATGTTTCTCATTTTTGACAAGGTGTTTTGGAAATTATATTCATTTTTGTTGCCTCCATCTTGTTTCCTCCTTCGAAAGATACATGTTTTTAATTCAATCTGTTTTCTTTTCATTTTAGAATGGTGATAAATGATTATAACCATTTTGAATATATATTGGAATAGAAACACGTTCCTTAAAAATGTAAAATTATTACTTGATTTTTAAAAGAATAAACATCATTATTTTAATATGTCTTATGTTTAAACTACCATGATTGAGTTTCTTTAAAAATTATTGGCAATGGGGAATTGTATTTATTTGGAATTCTTACTGAGCATCCTAGTGTTCATAGCTACATTATTTTCCAGTTTTACTATTCTCTAGTCATGGTTTCCTCTTAGAGCAAGTGTGGTTTTTTTGTTCCATGGTGACCCATGAGGTCACTTGAGGAATGTTTCTCTACATAGTTTATTTTTATTCTTATTTCTAGTTCATTAATTTTATCATATTTTATTTAATTTTCATTCATTTGTATGGAAATTTTTTCCAAAATTTTTATTTCATACCCGATCACATGTGTTAGCCCACGGGCATCAGAAAAACCCCGTGGGACTTTTATCAGACTGGGTCAGGATTCGGGTCAGTTGGCGACCTGTCTTGGTTCATGACATAGACCAAATGTCATGAATAGAAAATTTAAATTTCAATTAAAAATCATAGATACTATCATTGGAATATACTCTTCCTGGACTATCAACTAATGATACCCTAAAAATTGGTCAGTCTTATAAAACCAACATGCTCATTTGAGCTAATTGAAGTGATTATAAATAATTTTCTAGGGGTAATTATTCATAATGGTATTTGTATTTATCCTTTGATTATCAATTAAAATCATGATGTATATATTTTAATTTTTGGTAAAGAGAATTTTCTAATAGAAATGTGATATTAGAGGGATGTCTAAATTCCTTGGGATGAAGATCTAACAGGTGAACCTTAAGTTTTACAAACTCTGTTGGGGCCATGTGATACTATGGAATATGAATCGGAATCATTCTTCAGAGTAGGTCAAATGTAAACTAGACCTCTCTCAATATTGGTAACCGATATAAAATATGTTATATGAAAATTGTATAAACACTCACCACTACAGGATATGGGCTGATCTACTGAGAGAAAATTACATCAAGGAGCATCATTGAAAATTTACACAAGATCACTAAAATACATAGAATAAAATAAATGAATCTCTTAGTTATAGAATACCATTCCCCCTAAGAGTAGTGAAATCATACTACATGGGATATATACTAATATTCAGAATATATTAGTCTATATGGGTCATTATGTTAACCATCGAATCCATGCCTATAATAAGGTAGGAGATATCAAGGACAAGAAATATGAAGTCCCATGACACATCATGGTTGGCTATCCAACCCCAACATGTGTGAATCTAAAACCATTCCTAGATTTATATCCCATGGTGTAGAAAGAATAATCTTTAATCGAATATATATATAACAAAATCCAAACATTCAATGAACATTTAACAAATAAATTAACAAGAAGAACCTATTTTAAATAAATCTAGTTCCATAGAGGATGAAATAATCACCATACCTCTAGAAGTAACTGGCACATCGTTAGAGATTCAAATGGTGTATAATCTACCGTGTAATGTGGTTTAGTCTTAGATATTTATAAAAACTATCTACATTAATATCCTTCTTGGATAGAGGATAAGACCCCACACCCCTGGAATAATTAGAACGAACATTAAAATGCTTTGTGGGACTGGATGATGCCTTACTGACTGGTTACATCATTCCAAACAAAAAAAATAGATAAATATATTTTACACATAGGTGAAATGTTTTGGGAACTTTGATATAATTAGGCATGGAATGACTAGACCATCCACACTAATAGAAAAAATCCTACAATGATCCTAATGATGTCCATCAAAATTATCATGACGAAAAATAATAACCTATGCATTTTCATTTTTCGAACAAAGACATACCTTGGATAACAACAACAATAATATAAGATCGACCTATCTCTATTTTTTCATTTATGTTATCCTATGATGTTTTTTTCTATAGAATACATCAATAAATGTTTAATGGAATAAGAAAAATAACATTGACTGAAAAAAAAATCTTATACCAATCAAAAATCAATGAAAATTAAATTATCCATTGGTGATATGATTAAATTCTATATTCACTATGTATAATGATTGGAATACTTCAAAATAAATTATCCTATTCTATATTTTTAAATTTTGGGGCATTCACCACTCATATTGTCTTGTTATTTAATTGTTGGTAAAATATATTATTGAAATATGTCTTACTAATTACATAATGTTAGATAAAATTATGTAAAGAGTCCTAAGATTTACATCATGGTCCTTAAAGTATCTTCATAAAAAAACCCACCTTAGAGTATAATATAATTTTTTTAAAAAAGGTTGATCTATTCAATTCAATAAATTCATTATTTAGATACACATGAGCCCTTTTTTCCATGAAAGATGAGTGAATTATAATTAGCATATTTTGACCAATGAGCCACCCATCATATAGGGTTTCCAACACCCACCAATCTTATAGTTTGAAGAGTAATCATAACTAATTCCATTAATAAATGATATAATAGTGACTTATCCAGTAAAACTTATCTCACAACATATTATCCTAGATAAAAAATACGTATTTGAAAATAAATTTTCTAATAAATTTAAAATAAAAATTGAATTTTTATTATAAGATGTTATATGATCAATATAAAAATATGTTGAATACAAATATATGACTTTAAATGATAAGAATGAAATGAAATTATTTGATCTTAAAATGAAGGAAATAATTAATTAGGAATAATCTCATTTTAAAAAACCCCAACCCTTGATTATTTAAGAAACAACAGAAAAAACTTTTTAATCAGGGGATAAATTCTTTACCACACTTTGTTAATAGTGTTTAGATATGAATCTGAGTTGACCAAGAACCCTTCTACTCAAACCATCTGAATTCCAGTGGAAAAACATTCTATCTAAAAAAGACCCTAAACTAATCCCTGGTAGTCTCATAACACTTATATTTGGTAAATGTCTCCAATACAATTTTTAAGTAACTAACTTAGGTATAAATGTCACATACCCAAGGAATCATTTCCACATTGTGATATTAAACCACAAAACTAAAATAGTCACATAAATAGGAAAATTTTATCATCTATTATAGTTTATTATAGAAGAAATGTAAAATCCATGAGAAATATAATTTCATGGAAAAATTATAAACCACAGATTAAAACTAGAAAAGATTAAATCGATTTTTTATGATAAAAAATATCACAACAAATCCATCTCAATAAAATAAAGGCGATACAAAAGAGAAGAAGAAAAACTAAATGACACCAATCCATTTTCCCGAGTCCTACATAAAAAAATATAAAAACTAAAAATAGGAAAATTAGTATGTTCAAACTAATCCTAGTAATATTTCACCAATAAATCTATATAATATACAATACTATGAAGATATTAGTTTTAGATTTTAATAAATACATTATACTATATTTTCAAAAGGAAAATGTTTTCTCAGAAAACGATAATTAATTTTCATAAAATAATTTTTTGTTCAGATAAACTAGAATTATTACAACAACATGAAATTTTCCATGAAATAGAAAAAGAAATTGTATATGGGTACACTATAATAAATATAAGTACGAAACTGATCATGAAATAAACCCTCATGTATACAACAATGAATTAATAAAAAAATGAATAGGATATATACTATGGGATTAAAAAATAAATATCATAAATGAAAACTAATATATACATTGTACAAATCTCACCTATATCGATTAATACCTTAGTATTTTTGATATAAAAAATAAATTAATATGGTGTTACACAGAATGTTGACATGATCATTTCTAGATACTCCTATGGTTCCTAATAACACATATTTGTAAAAATATATTAAAATCCATATTCACTATTTATAAAATATATTCATTGAGAATAATCATGGCTCACATTCTTGAAATTCTAGTTTAGAATAAAATACCCTTTAATTCATTTTATCAAACACATAGTGTTAAAAAATTAGATTAATAAAAAAACTAATTTTAAAATAGGAATATTTTAGTAAAAAAAATTGATATAAAATAAATTAATTTTATTAAAAAAATATAGGAATTTACAAAAAAAATATATTCAATAATGTAGTTAGAGCATTATAATAGGGAATCCTCCCTATATAGAGGATGAAAACAAATTAACTTTGAAAACTGACATATAAAATGTGTAGAATGAGTACTAACATTCATAGATCAATAATAAAAATCATAAAACCTATTTTAAACCCATTATATCTATAAAACATATCCCATTGGGTTTCCAATTAGTTAGTGGAAAAATATATCAAATGTGGGTTTAAGAATAGGAGAGAAACTCCGATAAAATAAAGGACATACTATGAAGAGATATAAAAAGAATGAATAAATAAAATCAAGAACCTAAGGGTAGATGTACCTGCAAGGTTTTGGATAGATTAATTTGGTCCAAATGAATACTAAACGGCGATTAAATATAAAAAATAAGAGGAAATGATAAATTTTTACATTTTAATGGCTTAGACATAGGCGTATTGTTAGGATGGATGGATAAATGAACCAATCAAAAATCTTATGTGGCATGTTTACCTATGTATGAATGGTGCACAATTAACTACGAGAATATAAATTATTTGGTAATAACATTTTTTGTAGTATTACACATATTTACAACAACTTATACACCTGCATGATCACATAGAGAGTCACATTGTCTTGTTCAACATTATCAAACTGTGAAATCTTTTATAGAGTACTCGGAGTTCAATAACTCATAGTTACTGCTCAAATAGTAAACAATATTAACATAAAATGTGTCACTATATTTTATTCAACAAATATCAATTTTCCCAACTACCAAATGAAGGAAACCACTACAAGAACACAAAGGATAAATCTAGCATAAATTAAGGCGTACTTGTGACCTAGAGGGTATCCCATTTTTCATTTCCACAACCTATATACCTAAATAAAATGACCCAAAATTAATAATAATTTTTTCCAAACATCATATAAATATACAACTATTATTCCATCACCCATACCTATAAAAATAACTTCAAAAATTTCTCTAATATATTTCCAACATTAAATTCTGAAGAAGGATCTATTGAGGATCTAACATGTTATTTCCATATTATAGGATACTATTTATTATGGAAATAATAGTTAATATCTACTTTTCAATTTCTATACCATTTTCCATTCAGTTTATTTTAAATATCAAATTTTTTGAAGCATAATTATTATGATTTATTTACTACAAACTAAATTATAGTTCACCATTCCCACTCAATATAGAACATTTATCATTTAATATAATCTTAAATTACTTCTATAAAATAAATTAAAATATTTAAATGTATACGCATGATAAGTATTTTTTATATATAGGATGGTAAATTATTAAGATAGTGAATTTTTGAATAGAAGGATGACAATGATATACCTGTTAGAAATTTTATCAGGTCCCAAGTAGATCTAAGTTTACATTTTCAAAATATAATCAGCTGCAATAAATCATATCAAAGTTGATTTTTCTCTCTAAAGAAATTTTGTATCACTAAAAATTATCAAAAAAATCTTCGAAAATTAATAATTTTTATGTGCTGGATTTCAATCATTTTTGTGTTCTCTTTCCATTAATGATTACGTTATCCAATGGAAATTTCTTATTGATATCCCCATATGATGAATGTATTCTACACTACCACTCTATTATCATCTTTTTGATAATGATATTATCCATTCCATTGTAAAAACACTATTATTGTTATGAAAATTATTTATATTCACATATATATATATATATCTACTATATTCCATTATATTACATTGGTAGGGGAAATATTAAAAATATATATTAAAATTATTTCTATATAGATAAAAATTTATTTCATTTCAATGATTATCTATGATGTTCTTTAGTGAATATTATGATATTTATTTTTGTGTAATATTTTCTTATAAGGGATCCATTGGAATTATTATGTTATTGGTGGGGGTAATGATTATATATCACCTTCATTCATTGTAGGTCTCACAAGAAAAACAATCTTGTGTATTTTGTGTGTGTTATCTTATTTATATATGATCTATTGGAAATTTTCACGAAAATTTATGCATTTCATCACTATGTGATCAGTAAGTTTCATCAATGTGACTATTTATTTGAATTTTCATGTTCTATGTGGATATCCTATGCTCATTTTATTAGTTATTTTTCATTTTTACACCTGAAATATTATGTATGTGTTATTTAACTACTGAAAGCTTCTCTTGTGTACTATACCCTACTGATATTCTAAGATCCCAACTTTACATTTTTCCAATATCCCATTGAAATTAATATTATTATTATGACATATAGTAATAATGTATACTTTGTAATTATTAATGTATTGAATAATGTTATTTGAATTTATAATGTAATGTAGTAATTTTGTATGTATCTAGTATCCATATATTACTAAAATAAGGGATATATATTATTTTGTTATCTGTATTATGTACCAATATAATAAAATTACTATTTTATTTGGGTTACTATTTTTGATGTTATTACACCTGCCCCTAGGGTCTTTAACATGGTGATCAGATCCCTATTGTGAGATTCTGGAGGATTTAATCTTCTGGATTCAATAGCAGGACCTGCAGGAGTCAACTCCACACCTCTTACAACTCATTAAATACTAGAAAACACACTAAAATATTCGTAGATTAATACTAATGGTTGGAAAACAACATATAAACAACAACTCAAAAGTCCTACTTTAGATAGAAAAAATAAATTTACCATTTAATTTTTTACCCATAATTGTGGGGGCATTACAATGCTAAAACAAAATGTATATAACTAGAAATAATATTATATATATAATTTTATATCTAAATCAATGGAAATAATAACCTTGGGATGTTATATTTAATAAGTTGAAGGATTCCATGAGATGTGACCATACTGGATTTATGATTTCATTCAGCATTCTTAAATAATTTCATATTTTTTTGTAGGATGGTTATTGGTGTCTATTGATGAAGAAAATGAATCTGATGGATTATTTGTGTTCAATAAATTCTTTATTGGATTATTTTTTCAATGAAATTAATGTTAATTGATGATATATTGGATGTTTTTTTCAATGTTAATATTTCATGTTTCTTCATTACATGTATTTTTCAATTCATGTTTTGGTATTGGTGGTGAATGTAAAGAGATTTTTATATTTGTTTCAAAGTAGATAGGATTAGAACTTGATAAAATATATATTCTAGTTCATTATGGTAGAGGCTCTTGACTCAAGGTCATCATCAGGAATCTCAACCACATCCCATCTATATGTTTTTTAAAATATTATGTTCAAATTTATGATGTTTAGATTTTTTATCGTGGTGGATTTGTTATATTAGAACATAAAAACATCCGAGGTTAATACATAACCTAATAGAGGTTTTAAAAAAAAGCAGCAAACATGATTCAATATGTAACTAGATTTAACATATATATAACCTTTAAACCATTTATGAAATATGAAATTTCACTCATGAATAAATACATGAAAACCGAAAATATTGAAATGTAAATTCAAATTTAAAATTTATATGCCAAAGTATAGTAAAGTTAATTTTTGAGTCCCAAAATTAATTTTTTTTTCACATTAGACACATTTTTTGGGGATTCAATTTCATTTAAATTTCAAATTTAAAAATAAAACATAATTATTCTCATTAATATAACTAGTTAACCCATTGATTTAAAAGGTTATACATTTTTATAAAATTGTTCATAATATGAATCTATGTTATGAATGATTAATTATATTATTTCTCGGGGATAAACACATGAGAATATATGAGTTGAATATTTCAATATAATATGAATGAATAAAAATTCCCACAAATTTCATAAATTAGATGGATTGTAACATCCTAGGCCAAATAACATAAGAAAATAATATTACATAGTATGCCTTGATATAAAAAACATTTTATGGGGTATTTATAGTTTTAGTAGTACAATTAAGTGGGAAACATTATATATAAACAATGTTATAGTTAATTAATCCACAAAAAACATGAATACTTTTAAAACAAATATAATAAAATAATTATAGTTATCAATTTTTTGAAACTCAATAACATTATTGGTGATCCCTCTAATTCATTATTAAATAAAATGATAATATAAAATAATTTGTATATATTTATTGGAAGGAAATTATTATTAACATGAATCACTAATATAATTCCCTAATTCTAAATTATGAATATATAAATATATATGAAAAATATAATATAAATCAAAAAAAATTGATCTCTCAATAGTTTTTTGTTCAAACACGATATTTTAAACACTCCACTACCTGTGTATAACTTTATACAATGTTGTTAATATTTTAATAAAATTAATGATTGAAAATTAAATTAAATTACACCTTTAAATGAAATTATAAATAATATGAAAATTTTAAAAATATCTGTTATAAGGATATTAATATTCATTAAAATTGGATTATTCAATATCAAATTCTAGAAAATTATTTAATATAATTAAATTTAAAATATTATTTCAGTATAGTGTGAGAATAATGTTTTACAAATGAATAAGTAGTATTTCTTTTTTGATAATTTACTTATCTATTATGTCAAATCATAGTATAATTACAATGAAATGGGAATACCGAAAGATTTTTTCTACAAACATGGAAAAAAATAAATTTCCATGACATTACATCCCTATTAACTGGATAATTAAATGTAAAAAATAATATAATTTGATGATCCACTTAAATAACATAACAATTCATTTAAAATAAAAAAACATGACATAAGAATTAATTTAAAAAGAAATATGAAATGAGTATGAATTATATTATAAATTAATAAAAAAAATTTAAAACCATTTAATATTGAATTTGGACAAAAACCTATAACCTATCAACACATTACTTTTATGAAATATATAGGAAAAAGAATCAAATTGTTTAAGTGAGAAATAAGCATATAATTTTAGGATTATTTTCATTCATTATATATCATGAAAAGGTCAAAATACATGTGTCATTCATGGATTCATTTAAAATGTAGGTTGGTAAAAAGGTCAATAGTTTTATTTATGGATGACAATCCTTCAAAATAAAAATTTTTAATTTTGTTAAAACAATGTTTTGGTATATATGGAACAATACATATATCTGAGATGTTGAAAACATGAAAAGAATCAAATTTTATAAATTAAAAATCATAATTGTGTTTGACATAGATCCTGATAGAACCAACAAAAGAATTGTTATGATCGACCCCACAAGTGAAAAATCCACCCCGTATATCTAGACATATTTAGTATCTCTTAAAAGTGAAAATTAAATATCTGTAAACTATTAATATTTGATTCTAATCCAACTTAAAAATGACAAGTCCATCTTCACAAGAAATTAATCTAAACACAAAATAAATCATTATGAAAAATCACAGAAGTCGTATTTGAATGTGAATATTTCAATTAACTATTGAAACACCAATTTGGATCCCCCCATGAATAATTTGGTCAATCAGAACAAGAACTAGAAAAAAAATGCACAGTCATCAAGTTAAAATATCTTCACTAAGAACTATAATTGTCTTCGATGAAATGAAAACCAAAATATAGACAAAACAACCCATATCAAAAACATGATTTTTGACACTTCAAAACACGTAACAAAAAAACAAAATATCATCATAAGAGAATATTTTCTAAAGAATGACACCTCTATTCTCTTGATCCCCATCCACTTCCATATAAATGAGGTTTTTAATCACCTATATAACATAATTTCAATGGGTAAAAACCCAAATATTGGAGGGTTATAAGCATCACTACAATGACTATAGGGGACCATTGAGAAAAACATAGAAGGTTTCCATGATTTTATATAGAGAATGATAATTAACACCTAATCAAGAACCAGATAGGAATTGTGGATCTGTTTTTTATAAACCAAGACAAAAACCCATTCTATGAACATGAATAATATTTTATGAATAATGATATGAAACTGAAATATTAAAAACAATTAATTTATAATGGAAAAATCTTGATGATGAATTAGATGATAATCCCATGTGATAGATAAATTGAAAATATTGAAAAATAATCATGTAGTGAAATTAAAATCAGTACAAATAATGGGTGTAACAAAATGAGAATTTATGAATTTCATTATTTCAAATAAATATTATTTAATCAATATACATTTTTATACAGAATAACTAATTTTACTAAACCGTAATATATTACATAAAGATTATTATTTAAAAATTGATATTATAAACTAGGAATTACATTTTGTGTTATGAATATAAGTGAACATACTATTAGAAGTATATACAGGTTCCACTCAATAAAAAAGTGTTCTGAAACTCTTTCAAAATAATAAATTAATGTTTTGTGAAGTCATTTTATGCTCCAAAAATGAATTTTCTTTAAAAAACTTCTTATTTCATGCTTTAATGTTATAATTAATTTTTGATATTTTTATTCAAAATAAATTTAATTTTTAGATAATGAGGTTATAATTAACATATAGGAAAATATTTTGATATTTTAATGAATATTTATTTTTCAGTGAACTGTGAAAAATGATATTTTTTAAGGTGACATTTATTTTCATTAAAACACCCACAATATTCGGAATTTTATACTAGATTAGTATAAGTAACATTTATTAATAATTAATCTAAATTATTACATATTAATCCACATTATATATGATTCTGGTATAAAAATAATTTTATATGAAAAATTGTTGTTTTATCATTGGAAAATCGTTTCATATCACTCTTTATGGGATACTTATATAATAATTTTTTTACAAATTATATATATTTTATTTGATAATATTAATTCCATATATTTAATTTTTGTAGTTAATATTATTTAAAATGGTATAATAAATTTTGGTTATAATGAATAGTACAAACAGAAAAAATTTATCACCATGGTAAAGGGGTAAATCAGTTTAATTTTGGTTAAAAGTAAGTGATATGGCCACAATTTTTCATCTTATTTATAATTTTATGAATTAATTTATTCAATTTTTAATATTTTTTAATTTATATGTCTATGGGACACCAATCCGGAAATGTGACCTATATAATAATTTAAGTGAATAAAGAATAAAAATGTCATTATCTTACTTTTAAACATCTCTTACATGTTTACATTGGAATAATGAATGTTGTGAACAAATATTAATAGTTATACTAAGAATAGTATATTTATCACAGTTATGATAATTTTTTCCAATTTTTTTAATATATAATTTCTTTAAATTCTTACTCATCACTAGACAATATTTCATCAATTAATAGAAAAATAAAATAAATGTTAATAAAAATATTAAATGAATTATAATTTTTGTAAGTTATTGTGTGAAAATAATTAATTAGATAAATATTATATATTAGATATGTGTGAAAATAATATATTCTAATTCAATATTTACCATATATTCATTAATGTAAAATTCAATTATTCTTTTAGAAATTAGAATCACGGATATTTTATATCAAATAAATAATTATTAAAGATGTTAAAATTCAGAAAAAACATATATTTAAATAATTGAATAGAATATGGTTTAAAATATAAACAATTTTCCAATCACAAGTCACATTTTCTTTTATAATAAATTTTTTTTCACTATAATATTGAAATTTTTATTACTATGTTTAAGGTTATAATTTGTTAACTAATCGGTGAAATAAAAATAAAATGTATTAAACACAAAATAAACCTATAAAATATTTATTTTCTATGTAAGATAAAAATAATCCAACATTATATCATAATATATATCCAATTGGATGTATTTTACAAGATAATGTCCTTTTTATATTTTAATCAGTTTGAAAATTATTAAACTACCCATCCCCTCAATTAAAAAGGGGACCTATTATTTACTTTTATACACACATAACAAATTTTGTCTAAAAAATAACATAAAAAGTAACATTACTACTTCCCTTATAATATCCAACTATTTATTTTTTTTAAAACCCTCCATTTTATGATTTTCATAATATTTATCATTCCCAACAAAGAACATTTGATTTTTTTATATTTCCTCGTTCATAAAATATTATTCATTTAATATGATATACTTTTTTCAATAACATACATATTATTATTTTTATTATGTTAATTTCATAACACAAATCGATCTCCACTTCCCCAAAATGGGAAATAAAACCATCATTTGTCGGCAAGATAGACTTCTGCATCACAAAATGATGTAATTCATTTTCTATCATCAGCTCAAAATTATATGTAGGATGAATAATTGAATTTATACATATTATATTCATTAATAATATATCATTTCAAAAAAATAATATGGTGTATTTTTCTTTACCTTTCCATTATTGAAAAATTATATCTTCATTAGTGCATATATTTGGGTTACCACCTCAATGAAGAGAAGTGATTCGTTTTTAATTTTCACATCAAAATGATGATATATTTAAGTTTATTTAATGTAATAATATTATATTAATTATTTAAATATCATTTGATAAATTTAAAATAATAGTTACCTTCTTTTATTCGTGATCATTGAAAAATGGAAATGTTACTAAAGAGTTTTATGAAATATCATCTCCATAATATTAATGTAGTACATTTCTCATAACCAAATTTAATGGTTAGTATTAAGATGTATAATTGATGTAAAAAAGTTATTATTATTTCATGATTATTATTCAATAGATTACTAAATAGTTTCATCATTGACCATAGTCTTCCTTCCAAACTCATTTTGGACTTATGATCTGCATCTCATCAAAACATTTGACGCAAAATTAATTTATTATATAATTGAAAAAACATGGAATTAAAATAATAAAATAAATTATAATCATAAAATTAATAATTATAATAGAAAATAATAAACATATTTTTATTATTGAATAAAAAACAAAGGTCACATGTCAGACTCAAGGTATGGGTTTTCTGAGACTATCTCATTATTTATTAGTATTGTTTTTTTATTATCATTATGATGATGAAATATAAGGTCTTATTTCTATATAAACCAAATAATTTTATTCTACTAGGGTTAATTTAAGATAATACATGTATTCAATTAATTTTTCCCTCTTTATGTACATAAGCGGCCGAAAGAATAATTTTATTGAAAACTGAATTTATCACTCTTTTCAGTCAAAAATACATTTTCTTCTATGGATAGTTTTTCTAAATAAAACTCAATAATATTTTATATTTTCTAAAATTATGGTATAATTTAATTTTAACACATTTTTTAATTTTTATAATTTGAATTAAATAGAGTTTTATTATCATTTTCAAAATGGAGCACTTTTTAAATTTTTTATAATGATTTGAAAAGAATATTTTAGCTTGTACTTAAATGAATAGAATTTTTTCCAAAAATCATTACTGATAAATTATTGAAATATACCTTTATAATATTCCAATATTATTTAAAAAAAATGTATTTTTTCAATTTTTTTTGAATTATTATATTTAAAAAATTATTTTCAAAATGGAACAAATATTATTCTTAATAATGTGATAATGATATTTTAATGGTTCATAATTCTATTCATAAAGGATTAAAAAATCTTTTTTCAAAATATTCTATTTTGTGGATACAACAAAAATACACTATCCTTATTTACATTATTGGGGGTCTATTATTATGGTGAAATTATAATTTTGAATTCTATTCCTTTCCATGTGTTTGTATGTGATGAACTTTTTATGATACCCATTTTCTTTTCAATGGTTATGAAATAATGAATGTTCTATGATCCTGATGTAACCCACATATATGATTTTCATTAATTTATAGGTCCACATATAATTATCTAAAATTCAAATTCATTTGATGAAATGGATATCTCATGAGATAAATATGAATATAATTTGGTATGAGCCTACTGTAGTAACAAAATCCATACTCTATGATAGTCTTTAGAGTGAACCATGATTACTAAAATGGTTTAGTGAGTAAACACATACCATTATTATAGTTTTAGAAATGATCCTTAACTAAAATGAAATTGATTTTCTATGATTATATGTTTTCCATAAACACACATCCGATGAAAATTTTATAATCTCGTAGCTCATGATCGTTGACTATTTTAAGACTCATATTTTATAAAGAAACATGATTTATTCCATGACTATAGATTATAATATATCATATGCACGATATTGTTTTTAAATGTTATTATCATGTTATCATACTATTATTAAAATTTTATGATTATGTGAACATTGATATGTCCCATGTTATTCCTTACTAAGAATATTATCTCACCCTTTCTTCTGTTTCTTATCTCCATGTTTTTGTGAAATGTATTATGTATGTTATATTTTTGAGGGTGATAGTTAAAAGAATGTATTGTGAGAAAAATTATTTCCCTTACCATCTAATTATCCATGTTCCAATTTTTAGAGGGATAAAATAACTCTATTATTATGGTGTGGATATTTATTTTATGTAATGAATAATCACATAATAAGATATAATACAATTGTATGAACAGTATGGTATTTTATAATTGGTGACATTAAAAAATTTAGATAACATTTCAAAACTAGGATTAAAAAACAATGGTGATAAACCCTAATGATAATCTCCACTGTAGGACAATATACTATGTTATGGTAAAGAAAAGTGTGTGGGTTTTCTTATAGAAAATCATAGTCTATATAATAACATTGAAATTATTCTAGAAAATATCCATCTATGTGTAACAATCTCGAAAAGAGCATTTCATGTTTATCTTGTCTCTAATTATAATGCATAGTGAGTGTGACCTTACGTTTCAGTTTGTTTGAAATTCATAAAGGATAATTTGGGATAACTCAAATTTTCATTTCTAAAAAATTATAAAGGGATTGAATAGTTGATGAACATGAATAGACTATGTTCAACCAAATTAATAATAAATTTAATATTAGGTGTCATGGTTATACATTATATATACTATTTTTCATGATTGGTCACTCTTATTAAATATTCTTAATGGACATGAAACACTATTGGTTTTAGTACAATATTCATGATTAAAATAAAATGTTAAGGTTGTAGTAAGTAAGATCAAATATTGAAGTATCCTATTTTGAAAGTCTTATCAAATTTATATTATAAAAATAAAATTATTATGAAATTATAATTGAAATTCCCAATAATTAAATTTTGAATTAGAAAGGAAAATCCCTAATGTATGATGATTGTATCTCAAATATAAGTTTCCTAGCTGGTATATGTGTGTAAGAATGTTATTTCTAAGATTATTTTAATTATCTTTATAGATGAATTAGATGTTAATTTAGGATTTATTTTTGTTTCCATCCAAAAATAACATATCAATTGGTGAGGAAGTTATTTTAAATTTGATATTCAAAAACAAACTACAATCATTTATTTGTGAGTTGATAAATATAAAAATATTATGGAGATCAAAAATATTTTATATTTATTTTTTAAAATTTAAATGTGGTTTTTTATATTATATATATTAGGATAATCTAATATTCAATGATATACATATTCTAATGGAGTTTGATGATGTTTTTCCAGAATAGTCTCCTATTATTCCCCCAAATCGTGGAGTGAATTTCTCAAAAGAAATCATATCATGTTCTAGAACTATTTCAATGAATCCAAATAGAATGACAGAAATTAAATTTCCAAAATCAATGTAGAATATATAAGATAATAATGTTGGGGGATTCATTTGGCTTAGTGAATCACATTTGTATGCACATATTTTTTTCAAGAAGAAAGCTAAATTAATGTGATGCAATAGTGATTATAGAGAATGTAAAAATATGACGATGAAGAACAAGTATCATATACCCTCTATTGATGAGTAGTTTCGTCAATGTAGAGTGGCTCAATAATTGTTTAAAACTGACGTTTTATTTGTATACCATCAATTTATGGTTATGAATGAAGATATACCAAAGACAACATTCCAGGCAAGGAATTAAAACTATGAATATATATTGATGATAGTTGGTCTTATTAATTATCCCTAAATATTCATGTGATAATGAATATAATAATTAAATATTACCTTGTTAATTTAATGGATATATTTATATATGATATTGTATGGAACAAACCCATGTCAACCTGGAACCAGTCACCTGAGTGAATCCATAGTGTGGACTGAGATGCGTTACTGATCCCCCCAGGTTGACGACTATAACTTGTGTATCATTAGAGTGATAATGGGAACAAAATCTCCCAATGAAAAAAAAAAGAAAATATTCTAAATAATGTAACAATCCCAACTGAAATTAATCTCTATATTTTTTATCATTAACAAATACAAATAAAGAGAGTAAAAAATAAAATGATAAACAAATCCAAAATAGACATGCTAAACCATTCACCAAACAACATCTCCATCTAACCTCAAGGGTCACATTCCATCAAAACACCACTCATTTTCCAAGGCGACCAATCCAAATCATAGAAATGCAGAAAAAACAAAAAACAATATAGCTTTAGAATTATGAGTATTAAAACATAGTAAGTAGGCACGAATAATTCTATTCCCTAATAATATCTTTTAAATAATGAAACAATGAATTTAATGATTGAAATAAAACAATAAAAATATGGTTTTCCATACTTTACATTTCAAGATAACCAAATCACAACCTAATGCCCTCATATTTTAAAACATGGTCCACTGGGAATAGAAATTATGTTTGTGGGGATGAATGATAAAACATGGAACTAAGTTAGAATCATTCATTTTTTATTATGATGTGAAATAGGAATTAGAACTATTTTAACAAAAACAGAAATTCAATATTTAACATGGACGATCCAAATCCAAGAGCAAAGTTTTACAATAAAATTAGAATAAAAATGGGTAAAGATATAAGTGTACGAGCAATCTGGGAACACTTATGAACGTATAAGAGAATCAGAACATTTTACACTTGTAACTCATCCAGAAGGCATGCCCTAAACCATAACTTCATAATTCCCTAATGTCTTATCATCACCCTACCTGGCCAGGTTGCGGGGCCCGATCCCATAGAAACAAACCCATGTATCCATGTTTTATGGGCCACAATCTAGTAATATAACCTATAGAAATACAATAAATATTCTTTGAAATAATATTCTCAATTCTAGGTTCCCATTCTATGTTCGTAATGGGTTGTTCCAAAAATTTCAAGCAACAAGACACACATATATAATATCATACTCCACCACAACAAGTATCACCCTGACATCTGCAAATAAAATCCCATTGATCAAACAATAATCAAATGGGTTGAGTCCAAAACCAAGGACACCACCACATAACAAAGTTTCACTATGAGAGTTAAAAACTGAATTTACATTCTACATCTTCCTCATACCTCTCCACTAACAAAGGATAAAAAAACCATAAAAATCATCCAATAATTATAATTTAAATAAAAAACACCCGAAACACAAAATTTAAACATATATAACTTGGAACCCAAGAGAAAAACTAAGAAAAAACTATGAAATAGAATCAAAATACGGAAATGAAAATTTAGGTGTGACAATTTACCCCACTATTATGATTTATACCCCCATAAAACCACCAAAATGTCAAATTGATTGATGAATAATTAATGATCTATACATCCACATAATCCAAACTCTTGAACCAATGAAAACACAACCACATCCAAACTGAACTAAGTCCTCTAGAACCCTAAAAACACAACAAAACAAAAATATTTCACACTAGAACAACATCTGAAATATGACCACATTCTTAATATGGGAGGCCAGAATTGGATCCCCATGATTATGAACCATCTAGCATGATCTAGTAACACGTGATAACATATAAATTCATAAATGAGCAAATATAAGAACTCTCCCACACAGAAAAAACCCCCACCATAAGGGGAGGAGGGAGGGAAACAAAAGAAACAAGAATACATATGACATCAAAAACCCAACCAATCCACAAGGAGGAACACTCCACAATATATAATACACCAAGAAGAAAATTTTAAATATCAAACCCCCACTATAGGAGACAAAAATCGATATAGATCACCCCACACCCCTGGTGGATTCTCGAGTTCATGAAAAGAAAGACTCTTAGACATATGGATGGAAAAGTAATGATTGAAGCATTTGTGCCCCATAGTCAGGAGAAAAAAATATTTGATAATCAATATGAGAATTTATGAAATGGACATAGCAGAAACCTCCATTTATAATGTAATAAATTCATAGATTCTAAAAGATAACACAATACCATTAATGTATGTGTTCCCAAAAAAGTAACCACAACCCTTCTTAAAATTCAAAGCGAACGCAACACTAAAAACACCACCAGGTAAAATTGATATGACCAAATAATACAACGCATATAGAGAGACTATAGGATGAGCCCAAAAATTTCCCTACTCTTTCAAATTGGCTAGGTTGTCCTTCGAAGATTCGGATCTAGCTCCACGGTGTATATTGGAACGTATTAATTTACCCAAGCATCTATAATCATGTAAGTGTCTTGGATAACTTGGGAAAAATATATTATTATGACCATGTTTACCAAACAAATGTAATATCATCGAATTTCACCATGAATAGGTTTAGGAGAGGTCATAGGGCCTCTTAAATCCATTACCAACATCCCTATATATTATATGCTTCCCATTCTTATTATTGGAATCAACATCACCACTTCCAAATATTGGAGGAAGATTCAAATTCTACAGCCCTCATGCTCACATATATTCAGTACAAAAATATTGTATCACCACATTTGAGAAATTTGTTAAATTGTGCTCTCCCACCATCGACATCGGATCGGAACGAAGCCCAGACATGAAATGTCAAGCCTTTATGGGAATTTTTGCAATATACCATAGATCATAATGAAGTAGATCTACAAATAAATGGTATAACTCGATCAATGGTCCAACATCCAATTGAATTAAAAACATTCCAATCATCTTCCTCACTATAAAAATCTCAGAAAAGTACTTTTGGATGAATGAGGACATGGTGAAATCCCAAGAATGATTCCTATGAGGTTTCCCTTGAGACACCTACTTCCACCATTTTTATGATGGCGTTTAAAAATTAAAATAGAAAACATTAACTTTAATTCCACAATAAACTCATGGAAACTGATGTCTCTCTCAATCCTATGCATCCACTCTTCTACCTTGATAGGATCCACATGACCATAAAAGAGAGGAGGGTTCAAAATATTTAATTAATAAATATAGTCAATGTAATGAACAACCATATATCATGATAATTATTTACAACATGATGATACACATTGGGTATCTATCAAATCACTGTACGAGAAGACACAAATAAACACTAATATAAGTAACTCAATCAAGAAAAATAAATCAATGATAATTTATTATTCTCAAGGAACTACATAAGAAACATTATTCCCATAATCCAATAATGCCAAAGCACAACCTCAACTTGTTTTCCAATAATAAAATATTTCATTTAATGCATTTTTTCACATATTTATGACACAGGGACACCATTCTACAGGGTTATCTCTCGACGTAGTGGCTTCTCGCACAATTTATACAATGTTTGAGTAACTGTGTATATGCTATGTGAACTAAAGCAAAAGTAGATTAATACTAATATGTTAACCTAGGGCATGCTGCATTGTTTCACCGAACTGTGTGTTAATCATGAACTAAGGTAAAACACCCAAAAACTCTACAATTAAATATTAATAACATAAAACTCAAAATAGAGAAACCGAGAAAAATGAAAGAATCACTATTAAACCAATCAATCACATTCAAAAAAATTTCCCCAATTCTAGAAACCTCATTTCCATAATAATTGTTTGACTAAAAACTCATTTCTTTTTTTTATAATGAATTAAAAAATTCTATAAAAACAATCAACGATTTTCTAAATAAATTATATAATTAAACTCCAAATTTAGGTTATAAACATATAATATCATTAAACCATTTTTTCACTCCAATAATCATCTTAAAAAACCAACTTTTCTAATAACTCTGTGATGTAAGTAATGAAAATATATTTTCTATTTTCCAAAACAAGTTGATTACCACATTAATTCAACATTTTTAAATTCCATAATAAGATAGTTCGAAACAATTTTCAGAATCAAGGATTTCCCATGATAACTCATAATGAGAAATTTGGGTTGATGGGTTACTCAAATACATAGTTTTCAGTCATACTCTAGTCAAAACACTATCACAGAGGTTGTTATAATGAAATTTCATGGGAATAGCATGTCATGATATGCCCTACGAGCTAATGGATGACACTTTCCCAACTCCCTTAATATTTCCCATCATTAAACAATCCACAAGAACAAAAAGACGAAAACAAAACCAGAGATCCCATGGTAAATCAAGGTTCAGAAAGAGAAAGGCTTCGTGATTTTCTTCACGTTCATATATCCCAATTCATGAAAATATTACTTCTTATACCATGATATAACTAAATAATAATAGGTTCTATAAAAAATAAATGTCCTCAAAAGAGATGACATTATCTAATACCATTTTGTCACCAACCAACCTGGGTCGACCCAGAACCGGTCACCCAAGATAATCTTTGATGGGGGTCGAGTGTCCTTCCCAGTATTCTCAAATTGAAGAATAACACAATGGTATCATTACAGTGACAATGGGAATGATTTCTCCCAATGAAATAAACATTTAAAATGTATTATGTTACAAAATAAACCTAACTCAAATTAATTTCCAGATTTTTCATAATTTACAAATAATTATAAGGAGACTTAAAATCAAAATGATATACAAAACCAAAATAGACATACAGATCCTGAAACCAAAAAACATCTCCATTTGACCCTGACATTCACTCTTCAACTAAACACCATTCATCTCTCATGGTGACTGAAACAAATATAATACATTCGAGAAAAACTAAAAACAAGAAAACACTAAAGGTATTTTTAGTATAACATAGTAGGTGGTCTTGGATAATTTTATACCCAATCAATATACATTTGATAGAGAAAAATATATATCCAGGTTTGAATTTGAATTTTTAAACATTGGTTTTTTTATACATTACATTTCAAGATAAAAAAATCACAACCAACATCCCTCGCATTTTAAAACAAGGTTCATTTTGAATATAAACCAGGATTATTGAGAAGAAGATAAAAATGGAAAAAAGTTAGAAACATTCATTTTTCATAATAAATTTAAATGTAGAAAATAATCATTTTAACAAGAAAAACACATTCAATATTTACCATGCAAAGTCCAAAACCAAGTGAATAGAAGTACAAGTACACAAAAAGGGAAATTTCTAATGATAGTAGTATCAGATCAATCATTAGAACACCTAGGAAATTAGAGCAGAACCAGAATATACTATATATGTGACTCATCCTGAAATAATTCCTTATTCAGTGAATCCCAAATTCCATAAGAAGAAACTTTCTACCAACCTAGACGAATGGAGGGGCCCGATCCCAATGTAACAAACCCTAGTATACTCCATTTATGGGGAACTAGGTTATACAATATCCAAAACTAGTGTAGAAATCATTCATAGAAATAATATTTTCTATTCTATGATAACATGTTATGTTCGTAAGGGGGTGTTCCATAATTTTTCTAAAAACATGACACAAATATAAAGTATCATACAACACCATAATCGACACCACCCCTACCTCCTAAAGGAGAATCCCATTACTTAATCAAGAATCACAAATGTGGAGTCCCAAACTATGGAAAACCCCACCAATTTTTCAATCAGATAGGAAAAGGCTCTCTCCTTGAAGCGTTTTTTCAATAAAACAAATTTAATATTTCAAACAGGACTTACCACATTTTTAAAAAATAATCTATTTAATATTTGACTATAGAAAAAATATTTTCACAAAAGAAACACACCTTAAAAACATCTTGAGAAATAAATTTCACTAATCTAACCCATAGTTCAAATTCAAAATCACACATACATGGGTCAAATTGGAATACCATTTAGAACATAATAAGGGAAAACAATTGAAAAAATGAAACAACCATTTTGAAGATAACTAATAAATTTAATAAAAAGAAAAAATGCCTTTTAAAATTACCATTCATTTAAATGAACCAACTGTTCTATTTTTCACACACTTGGTGTTCAAAAAAATAAACCCTTTACTAATAAATAACAAGGAAAAATGGAAAACAAATATTTTTACATGAAAAAATATACATAACAATATTATATTAATATTTAGCAATTAATGGGGGTGAAAACATCATGAAATAAATATAAATAGGGTTTTAATGAACATGGACAATGTGTTTCTTCCATAAATCACTCCTTCCACAATTCCTATTTAAATTAACTCTACAATTGTTTTGAGAGGAATGACAATACCTATGGAACCCTATAGAAGAAAAACCACCAAATCTACACCATCCTGGGATTGAAAACCAACCAAACATGACCACTAGTGTCAAAGGGGAAGAGGAAATTGGGAGAAAAGAAAAGGGTAAAGAGTGGGGATCCCTATCCTATCTAACCGGGTATTGATTCACGAAGATACCACCTCAAAATAACCTTGGAGAGGCTTAGAGGAGCCATAATTACCCTTGAGTGGTATCCAGATTAACGAATTCCATGTGGGGTGTCCAACGGTAGAAAACCCAAATAAAAAGAATAAAACCCACCCAAAATACTCTTTCATGAGTGGGCCGTATTGTTAGATCACATGGTTTAGAAAACATTGTGATTTCCCACTTTCTAGTTATATATGGCATGCCCAATTTTTTTCATGGTTAGTCAAACCATGCGCAAACTGTGTGACCCAGAACACACTTTTTACATGGTTAAACAAATTGTACACCTTAACCGTGAAACTAGGAAAAGTCCCCAAAAATCACCCTTTCCACATCAGGAAACTCATATTACTCAAGGGGATAAACCAACCAACAAAAATACCCCACAAAAAGGATTGAATATGATAATTAAAAACACAATTTACAGGGCAACACCTTGTTATACCGTCCCTTTAACAAAGGTTAAATATAGAACCCAAAAAAATCTATGAATTATAATTTAAATAAAAAACACCTGAAACATATAATTTAAACATGGAACACCTGTAATGAAAGAGATAAACTACAAAAAGGATGAATAGAATAAAAATAAGGAATTCTAAAATCCATATGAGAAATATAATGTTATATGTTAATTGTACAATAAAGTTTATAAATGTAGCAACCCATCCCTTTATAGCCCAGAGTCGTTGTCTTCTATAAAATACATTGTTATGATTACAATAAATCAATCCCAGAAGGACTGATTAGTTTAGTACTATAGGTAAACTACATACATAAATTAGTATTGTATAAATTAATACATTTATTACAATATACTTTTCACCTTCTTTCCAAATAAGTAACTCTATGGATAACTCTCACCCATCATGTAAATCCATTCATATCTTTCATAGTATGATTAATGAATTATTGGGGAATGAAATGTAATAAGGGTTACCTCAAACACTCAGTAATTTATATACTGAATTTCAGAATGTATCAAGCATGAAAATGGAATAAATAGAATCACATTCCATTTATATACATAGACAGAGAAAATATCAATATGGAATGTTAGAAAACATAAACAATTTCCATTTATTCAATGTAAAAATAACTAAATCTACCAATAGATATGTCCATGAATTATTTTGTGGACTAATAATAACTGAATCCTAAAAATTAAATTCATCTATATATATGTAGATGAAAAATCTCAGGGATGAATAATATCAGAATGTAATATATTAAAATTCTTAATTATTGGATACCTTCTTTACTAGGTACATGGTAACTTTTTCATCCAGACCATTCACAAGTCTATTTAAAAAATACCGGGTAATACCCCATCAAAGGAAGCTATCTATATGACTCGTCCCATGAGTCTACTAATGTATTGTGGACTATCTGTAACAAGGCTATGCCTATTTCATACCAGTCCAAAACATTCCTCTTCTATCAAATAACTGATTTAACAATGTTAATTATCTAATATTGTAATGTAATACAAGATAAATATTAATCAAAACACATTTAAAGTATACACCGTACGTAAAATTAAATTCATCTTAGGTAATAGTTAAATCCATGATAAATAAAATTGATAATTAAAGGGAAATTAAATGTTCAATGATTATCTGAGATTGAATATTTCAACAGGACTAATAAATAAAGGATGTAAAGGTGAATAATATCATATGCCAAATACATAATAAAGCATCTAGATAATGATTAATTATTGTATCAATACAAAAAATCCCATATGGGGTGAAAATATAGGGTTGTTGTCATTGATGAAATAAAATAATATATTTTAAAAATATTGCAGTGTCAAATATCATTTTCTTTTGAAAAATATTTTAAAAATATTTTTCATTCTAAATAATTATTTTATACATGATGAGGACATATTAAAGAAATAACATCATATTAATCTACACATGTCGTATAACGTAAAAAGGGGATTTTTTTTGTAAGACAATAGGATAGAAAATGGCCCATTAGAAATGACACAATAATATTAATTTCAAAAAATTTGTAAAATAAAAAAATGGTAAAAATTTATTTACCATATCATTTGATAATTTATTTTACTTTTTTTAATGAATAATTTTTTTTAGAATAAAATAGGTTCTCTGACTAATGGGAGATATAAAGACGAGTTATTTGATAAAAAAATTCTAAATATCCTGGATACAAAATATTTAATGATTTCTACTCATATATAAAAATTATCATAAATAAGAATAAAATAGTGAAACGGTATATTGATAAATTTATATATAATTTCCTATAATGTAAACATTATTGAATGATCATTGAAATTATTATTGAGGAAAATAATCTTTCAACATCACAAAGTGTCCCATACAACATTGAAATATATTAAAACATAATATGCATGAAATAATAACATTATGTGAAGGTTCATATTATTATTAGAGTAAAGAGATTCATGATATTTCATTTAATGGTTAGTACAAATACCATGTAAAATTAACTTGGTGCTTAACAATAATTAAGCCTCAACAGATTGTAAATTGAGAAGAAAATTTGTTACATGTAAATAAAATACCTAAAAGTAATAATAATGAAATGAAAAATCTAAATTCCATAAATATAATATATTTATTGATATTATATGTCAATGGTTCAACAAATAAACCATATATATATATAATTATGTTAAATACAATAAATTATGCCACATATAATGAAAAGTTATTCATGAATTCCCTACCTTGAATTTATTTTCAGGTGAACGTCCTTTAAATTCTATTATAACAATCTTATGTTCATTTTATTATTTATTAATAACATTTTTCATTTTTAAAATTAATTATATTTCAAAAATTACCACATTTTGTATGAATACCCAAATAATTAAGTTTGTATTTGGTGTTTTTGAATAAATTTGTTTTATGCGTCAAATTAAATATTTTTTGTCCACTATTGTCAAAGGCTTCATTATATCACACTTCATGAAGAATAAAAATGACAGAATTATCATAATTATAGACAAATTTATATTTGATAATCAATCAATTATTTTTTTTGTGAAAAATGAATTATCATTACAATCATGAAGTTGGTAGGTCGTACGTAAGCTCGAGTAATGATGCAATTTTTCAAAGGTCATTACAGAGAAAAGGTAAGAAACACCATAATATTCCAGAATGATAACTATATAATAAATTCAAAATTATTTAATACTAAGTACTTATATAAATAATTTAAGGATGTAAAAAGAATCACATAATGTCGAGGTGAAATAGTTCACACATCCACGTACGACGATATCTATTTTAATGATTCTGAATGTGTAATAAAAGAGATGATATATATATATCATGATTATATTTTAAAAAAGGAAATTATTTTTGGAATATAATATATAGGTTTTTTATGTCTCATATGATTAATTAAAACAATTCTTTATACAATCTATGTTTAGTGGGAATGAATCACAACGCATTGAGGGGTTGGTATCCCGGACATCTAAAACGATGTTATTATGTTAACATAAAATGGAAAGTATTAAATTTAGGTGTAATAAAAGTTTTAAATAAGTATAAAAAAATAATAAATATAATATATAACATATATAAATAGATTTTCCATCATAATATCCACCATGAGAGGTGCTAGTGAAAAATAGAACAGTCATCATTTCGTGTGGCAGTAGTTCACCGTGCACAAAAACGTTATGTTTGTTAAACATTATATGGTCGTATGTATAATTATAGGTAGAAATATTAGAATAAAACATTGTAATATATTAAGGATATTGTTTTTGACACCCAAGAATAAAATAATGATATTTAAGGGGTTTGAGAATGGAAATGAATATATAGAGATTAAGAAAATATATTACCTTATAATCATGAAACATTTTTTGGATTAACCCCAAGGAATAAATTGAAGGAATTCATCCAAAAGATATGGTTATAGATATATGGTATAGATCTTGGGAGAGTATTTGAGATGATCTTTTTCAAACAGAATTGGTTGGGGATGTGTAAGGAATCAGTATAGGTGATAGATTTTATAGGGAAGTAAAAAAGGACTATAATGGTATTCTAGAAATAAAGTTAGGTGTACACAAATTATTAAATATCTAAAGCCATAACCAACCTCCCCAACTCATGAATGGAAGTTTCATAGCCTAAATATGGCCATCCAATGGGTGTTGGACATGTTTCAAGTTCATTTTCACCTTTAAATATAGAATTTTAGTTCATTTTATAACTAATTACACATTAATCACATTAATTAATTTAAATCACTTTCACTAATAATTTGTGACAGATAATATTTTGATCATATTAGAAAAAAAATATTATCATTATTTCAATGGTATATGCTGTATTTTAAAAATTTAAATCACTTAACTAAAAAATTTAGGATTAATGCTCATCTCATAAATAGACTGATTAAGTAGTTTTATAATATTTTCTTAAAAAATTGATATTTTTTTATATTATATCTAAAAAGGTAAATTAATTGCAATGAAATTAATCTTATTAATAAACATATAATTTACAAAATTTTACTTTAAAAAATTATAATATAATTTATCATAAATTAATTTTTAAACGAAGCAGACGTTTTTAATTAAATCATTGTATATTTCAGTATTCAATAAAAATGGTGTTTCTATGAAAAAATCCAAGTAATTTATCCTATGGAAATATTGAAATTATTAATTAAAAAATTATGTTTATTTTTTCAATTTTTTTTTTTGAATATTATGATTTAAAATAGGTTCATCATTAAAAGGTGATAAAATGCCTTAATGAAAATATAGGTTTTTTGCTAAATATTGGGATTCATCTTATCTTATGCTTACCTAATCTATTTTCAGAATTTTGAAAATAATTTATTGGTTATGTAACATATTTATCACCTTAAAATAGCACACTAACGATTATTAATTTAATCTATTATGGTAAAACTGCTTTATGAGCATAAAATATTTCATGCTAAAAATATCCTTTTAAAATTCTATTAGTTGTTATATTCATTTGTAATATATTTTTAACAAATTATTTTGTGGTGTAAAACATATATTTTCAAAACTTATTTAATAATATTCATAATATCTAGTTTATATCTTATTATATTAAATAATAACTTTTTAATTATAGATTTTTTCATGATAAGACTTAGTATCTGTATAGTGCATGCCTTCAATGAAGGTTTTTTTCGTGTAACTGGATCTATAGAGGAAGGTCATTGTCTTGTGTTATGTACCATAACACATTTTTGTTTAAATTTTATGATAACATGGCCTTCCATATGTAAAAATATATAGAATACATTTTAAATAGTAAATGTAATAAATTGAATATGGATATTATATTACCTTATGTGGATTTTGTTTCCTGTCATTCACACTATCTAATAAAAGGTTCTTACATTAGTTTTTTGGGAATCCACATTATCCCAACCATATATTAATTTCATCCTCATAATTTAAACTCAATTAGGGTAATAAATTGTTTAATATTTCTTATATTTAATTCCCACATCATTAGAATAGTTCATAAAACGTCATTTACAAAATAGAGAATTTAAAGTAGAATGCTCACATGGAATACCATGTAACTAGGTATCTATGTTTAAGAACATTAATGGGAAGGTGAGAAACATAATTGGAGGAAAAGCGTAGATATTTTATGGAAGTGAATGAGTTCATCAAAAATAAAATAGTGATTGTGTAATGGAATATTTAGGGCATCAATTTCAAAAGAAAATTATGATTTAGGTGACCATCTATTCCATATTAATTTAGTTATAAAAATGATTTTTTATTTATAAATCATTTTCTTAATGTTGGGTAATTCATTTACTAACCAACAATATAATGAGATGTTGTTTCATGAAAGGATTCAATTTCATATGAGCAATCTTTTATTTTTGTTGGGTTAAGATAAAATTCAAATTCATTCCTTTACTACCTAGAATTAATTAACAATAACAAATTTTTAATATTATAAACAGTAAAAGAATCATTTAAATGATCATAGGAATGTAATGTATAACTATTAAGTCCCTAATTGTCTTCCAAATAAATTTGTATATTATATTATTCGCTAATCTTAAAAAGTGATATTAATTATTCATCCTTAACATTTAGTCATGGAACTTTTTAACTAAAAATAATTAAAAATTCAACATGATATTGCTTAGGTCATTGGTTCGAACAAAACCCTTATCATCATTCATTCATAGGATCAAGTCCCACGACATTTCCAGATTTGATTGGTTTTCACCAGGCATACATTTCATCCAATTATAAAACCACGTAAATAAAACATCAAAATATAAATATGATGGACATCATTGAAATTATGTTAATCTCTAAATATCATTTTAACTATGTTTTTCAATACAACATCAATACCTAAAAACCTAATACATTTTATTTCCACACAGGTCCTTCCTTGGTGTAGAGTATATCTATAATATCATTAGTAATATTTATATATCATGGAACCTTATATTCAATCTAAAACACCTTAGGATTAGCCTAGGTTACTATTTAATAATCGAAAACCTACATAATGGTTTGTAAAAAAAATGTATTATCCTATTCATATCCCATGGAAGTGTGAAACCAGGTGCACAATAAAGCTTTATGGCATGTACAAGGATACCCCGATTCAAACAAAGAACGTCTTGTTACAGTTTTTACTCTTAGGTAAATGTGTAACAGAACCACATTAGCTTGTAATATCCACAGATGGATGTATTTCTAGGAAGACCCACATAAACAATAATTCTAGGATTCACATATAATTGTCTTCAAATTCTACCATAGGATTATGTTTTCTAATCTTGGTTTTACTAAATCTAGTTTCCACAGTTTCTAAAAAAACAATATCTGATAACAACTGTAGTGATCTAGCCTTAGATAGACTAGATATTGTGTTTTCTACTAAATAAATTGGCATGATTATAAAGAATTAGTCTTGAAAGAACCAATATGTTTAGTAGACATGGTAAACCAGATACAAAAATGAGTATTGTATAAGTGAATATATTTACTACAATATTTTTTTTTAATTATTTCTAAACAGGTAACTATGAAGATAACTCTAATCTACAACGTAACTCCATGCATATATTTTATAGTAATCATCTTGGATTCATGGGAAAACAAAAATAATACGGTAGAGCTCAAATGCTCAGTATTGGAAAAATATAGTAGTAGAAATAACGAATCAATTAAAATATTCAATATGGAATGTTGAATAACTAAATTTAAATTCCATGAAATTAATAAACTAAATGGATGTATGAATGAAATATGGAATGTTAATAACTATATTTACATTCCACTCAAAGAACATGATAAGGAAATATCAATATGGAATGCTAGGAATTTGAAACACATG
This sequence comes from Viscum album, assembly GCA_963277665.1. Lineage (NCBI taxonomy): Eukaryota > Viridiplantae > Streptophyta > Magnoliopsida > Santalales > Viscaceae > Viscum > Viscum album. The sequence continues at coordinate 1,752,906,546 of OY728128.1, forward strand.
AAATTTATTCAATGAACTAAAATTTAAGGTATACATAGATTTGAAAAATCATTATCTCATTGATGAATAATAACTGAATCCTACAAATTAAAGACATTAATAGACATCTTGACATAAAATCTCATAGAAGAATAAATATCGTAATATAAATAAACTAAATGATTAATTATTAGATGTGATGTTTTCTATGTAAATGTGACCTTTACCATCAATACATTTCACAATATTATTTACAAATTGTTGGGTAAAACCCATATTTGGAGGCTAGACAAATGAATCATCACATTAGACTACCGATTCATTGAGATGATATCTATAACTGGACATGACCTTGTCGTATTAGTCTAACAAGTTCCTCATCTGTAAAATAAGTTATTTATCAATGTTCTTTATGTAATATCTAAATGGAGTAGAAGATAAGGATTAATCAAACATCATTAAATGTATAAACCTTTTATAAAATTGTATATGGTTTAGGTAATAGTAATATCAATGATAAATGTATTAGATAATTTAAGGGAAATGCAGTGCTCAATGTTTATAAGAGATTGAATATTTCAAGGGGAATAATAAATAAATAATGTTAGTGAAGGTGAAAAATATAATTATCCAAATAAATGAAATACTATCCTGAGAATTTTTAATGACAGTATCAATACAAAAAATCAAATGTGGATTAAAAATAAAAGGTTATTGTTGTTTATTAAAAAAGAATAAATTTTAAAAATAATCTTATAAGATGCCATATCTCCCTTAAGATATGTTTTTATTTATTTTTCAGTTATAGTTCCCTACTCTGTTTAAATAAGTGTTTCCCAATGTCCCTATAGAGTTTTAGGTGGGACCCATGATTTTGGTTCATGAAAGTGGAGGGAAAATTATTTCCGGGCATGTTGAAAGGTTTTCACATGGTTAGTACAAACCGTTCGGAGCAACATAGGTAACTGTGAAACCATAAACAGAGGCTAGCACATGGTTACCTCATGATTAAGATAACCTTTCAGAATTACCATGATTCCATTATAGGGGAATATTTTTTTATATTAGCATCACATGGTTTGTGCCAGGTTTTGGAAATCGTGTAGGTAAATAGCGAGGTAATGTATTTTTGGGATAATTACAAAAATTACATCGTCAGATTTTTATACCAAGTCATGATTTTCCTTCTATCAACTCTATTGAAACATACTAATTCTCAAAATTTTTCAAGATCTTCCATGGATCAATCTTCATCATCTTAGGGTTGTTTAGAGTGTCATTGGTTTTGGATTGAGGATTTGGGTATGGTGAATCTTGTTATTACTTGTCTTATTGGTTTAGTGTCTTCATCTCTTCCTTCTCTACATCTGAACCTATAAAAACATTCATTTACTATGAGATTTATTTTGAGCCAAAAAATGGTCATTGTAACGGGATCTAAGGACTCAATTAGGATTTCATTCACAAATGGATTCAATGTAGGTTGTATAAAAGTTATATCGCTTGGTTTTATTATAGATTTGTGTATCTAGGGTCATGTTTTTGATTTTACCTTATTGTGTTATTGGTTTTTATTCAAATGTTTAACATAGTGGTTGCCTAATCATCTAATTTGACCCCTTCATGATCCCTGCGAGATTCATGGAGGATTAATTAACCAAATCAGGGCCACCCATGGGGTGTTTCGACCCTCTGGACTGGGCTAACGGTGTTGTAAGGTGTGAAATTGAGCCATGATGAGGTAGTACCCTAGAGAATGTGTCAATTGGTTACATAATGAGATATAATGTTATTTTGGTTATTTATGTCTAATAACTTTTAAAGGATAAGGGATTTTTTTGGGTGGTATATAAATGGGGTTATTGTGAACATGATTAGGTAATTGTTTTACATTTTATCATACATACTAAGATATGTTTGGGAAAAAGAGAATATGTTTAAATTCTATGAAATATTAATGTTAAATGTGTTAATTATTTATGTAATGATTTTAATTCCCTGGATGTTATTGTTAGAACATGGTTAATATTATTGGTAATATTTTATAATTAGTTGTGGTGAATAACAAATAAGAAGGTGCACATGGCTTGGTAGAGTGGCATATTGACTTGAGGTTCTATGTCCATGAGGCAAGTTGAAAAAGGATCATACTGCATCCCCAAATGCATGGGTTTGGGAATGGGACATACTAATATTCCCCTAGTGGTATCATTCCACCTGGAATGAGGCTTTGAGGTGAATATCATAAGGTTATTATAACATTATTTCTATTGATATAGGACTTTATTTTTATCTCATATTGTTGATGTGATTGAAAATTGTTAATCCTTTGAACACATTAAAAAGGTATATTAAAACACAGAATTCATATGTAGTGATCCTCAATTAAACGGTCACAAAATTTATAGGAACACAGTCAAGAATTCCTAATTGAATCGTTTACCATTAATTTCCAGAATTTTTTACCTCCTTACACTTTCTACTTTTACTAGATATTTTGTAGAGACAGATGGGGGTCGCATTCTTAGTCATATTCACACTCTAATCGGGACAACGTTTGGTACCCAAGTAGATTTTGTTAATGATGATCTAAGAGAGGGAAATGGTCCCATGCTTGGAAAGTGAGTCAGCTTCGGTATCTGCACATATGAGGTTTATGACGTTGATCCTTGTCTATTTTGGGGATTCCACTATTTCTACATTTTTTAGGATGTGTTTACTTTACACTATAACATGGCATGAAAAGTTCTCTCTTGGATAGGTTTGTACCCAATTTGGGAGGGGTTATTTATGCATGCAATTGATTGTTTCCTATTTTTTAACTTTTTATAATTTTTTGTGACATACACTAGTAAATTGGGTATTTTATCCCCATATATCATACAATAAAATCATTTTTAGCTTTAACCTATTCCCTATATAGATACAAATTTGAGGTTATGTAGGGACCCATTTTGGGGAACTGGATTTGTTTCTCCAAGGTTGGGGTGCTAAAAAGTGGTATTGGAGTATTACTTTTCCATTTTTTATTATTTGGGGATGGTATATATGAGGTTATGAATGTTTCATTAATTGGTAATGATATTGTGATTTAGAGTAGGTAACCCATGTTCGAGGGAAAACTGAAATCACCATTAGAGGGGATTGTTGTTCTTCTTGTGTGTTATTATATTTGATGATATCTCACCATCAAGTGATGCACATGTTGTGTGTTTTGATTGTTTTGTGATATTTGTTTCATGGCCTAAAGGGTACAAGGTTGGGAACTCATGAACCATTCTAGGAACATATGTTTTTATGCGACATGAATCATGGTAGGCACAAATTCAGGATGTTTTGCGGGATATAAATGATAGTATGTATTTTTTTTTCAAAAAAATAATGAAATTATTCTTAATAAGATGATATGAACGGGTAAAAATAGAAGTGAAAATTTCAAATAGTTATTTGAATATGGTTCTAGATAACAATGTAAAAGTGAATACACCTATATAAAGAGTAAACTAGGATATAACTATTGTTTTTCAGTGGATTAAAAGATAAGGCATGTAACCATGGGAATTAGATTCTCGTATTAGACATGGCCTTAGGCGAGAGGGTTGAGGGTGGTGTTCTTTTTATGAGTGGGCTTATTTCGGTAGTTTATGGATTCTAGTTTTGTTATAAGATGTTATGATCCTACAAATATAATTTTTATTCTCATAAAAAGACTTATGGTTGTGTTGTATTGCTCATGTTTTGCATTGTAGTGAAATGCGACCATGAATACATGTGCATTTTGGGGGATATGATGAAGTTTTTGAGAACAATACTTCCTTAGTAGAGCATGTGTAAATGGTTTCCCATGATGATATGAAAGATTTGTTTCATGATAACATTCATGTTTTATGATTTTGATGGATGGGGACCTAGGGCGGGCTGCACTGAGTATGTTTGAGGTGACAAGGGTGTTTTAGCTGTAGAACCCACCAACCATTATTAGAGCAGATGGTCCAGAGGTAGAGACGTTATGTATAGAGTCAATTAAATCAAGTCTTGACTATATAGAGAATCTACTCGAGAAACTAGACATTTTAGTAGTTTATATGATGAGAGTTAAATCAAGGAATTTTTGGGACATCATTTATTAGACAGATTGAGCCGAAGGAATGATGTGGATAGATTTTCATGAAAAGTTTCTTAAAAAAATTTACCCAGAAACCTTGAGGCTGGAGTATGATATTTATTTTTTGAGGTTTACACATGGTACAGTGTTAGTAATTGAATATTCATGTCATCTCGCCGATTTTATGCGCTTCGTCCCGATGATGATAGGAGACGAGGATGCCATGCAGAAATGATTTTACGATGGGATGAGAGACAAGATCGGGTCTCAGGTAAATATATTATGTCTGAAAAGGTTTATTCCTATGTTGGACCATACTCTTATATTGTAGGGTTACCTAATGGGATAATCTGGAAGTGAACTTGTGGTGCCAGTAGGTCGGGAAAGTGGTGTGGCTTCTGAGAGTAGGAAGCACCCTTTTGGAAATTATTAGCAGGGTGGATGTTCATAGAATAATGATAAGAGGGGTTCAACCTATTAGGGTGGTGAACATGTATTTTTTTTAATAGTGTTGCAGTATGGGCACAAGCATGACCATTATCCATGCCCCAATGATCATGTGCTGAGTGTACAAATGGATAGGCCATGTGCCATGGTTATATAAGAACCAATGATATATAGGGAACAATGGAGGTCAAAGTCCTATGTCGAGTGTAGGTAGGGGGTCTATTACCCAATATTAGCCTCAAGTTGGATCTCCATATGTCGTACTGGTAGGGGAGGAGGATGTGAAACTCAGGGGCGAGAAAAATCTTACCAATAGTGCAGTGTAGTGATGGGAAATATGGATAGAGCCTAGTACAAATGTTTAAGTCACCTTCATGTAGTTTAGACTACAACTGACGGTAGAGAGGTGGGAAAACCTATTTTTTGATGAATGATTATTGTAGCTTCCATGCTCGCTAGTGAATTATTTGATACAGTTGTTACACTTTCTTATATTTCTAATCAGTTTTTAGTTTTTTTGGTCATAACAATTGAGAGATCTTGTGGGGTAATGTGACAAGATAATCCTCTAGAGGTATGAGTTGGGGACATCTGGTATTGTAAGGATTGGTCTATAGAGGTTGGCGGATATATTTTTCTTTTGGATTATTTTCCTAGATAGTTTAGGTTTAGAAATACTCTTGCAGATGGATTGGTTGGTGTTATATCAAGCCCATATCGACTATCACGAACATAAAGTAGCATTCACATCTCTTGATAGTTGAATTTATTCTATTTGTGTTGAGTGGGATGCTTGAGAAAGCTTTGCAATTCAACTACACCAATCGTCAGGGTAACCTACATCCCAAGTATCATGCCTCATGTTGGAAGATAGTGGTAAAGAGAAGCCAACATTCCCTCTTATAGTGGATCGGTTTTATGATGTTCTTCCTAAAGACCCCTTGGGTTTAACACCAGAGAGTGATGTTGATTTTATGATCAAATTGTTGGTGGGGGGAGAGCTAGTTTCCATTCATCCATATCGAATGGCATTGGTGGACCTCGAAGAATAAAAAGTTAATCGTAAATAGTTAGAACATAAGGTGGTTATCCATCCTATTACATAAACATTGGGATCTTCTATGATGTTTTCTATGAACGATGAAGGATTACTAAGGCTATGTGTTGATTATAGGAAACTAAAATAGATGATTCTTAAGAACTAACAACCTTTTACTATTATCGATGGCATGTTTTATCTTCTCATAGTTGCTTCAGTGTTTTCAAATATTGATTTGAGATTGGGATATCCTCAGTTGAGGGTGAGACCGTATTATATATAGTGAATGGATTTCTAAATCAGATACATGTTGTATGATTTTTTTGAAGTTGTTTTGATTCACCAATGCACCTGCTATGTTCATGGCCTTGACGAACATGATATTCCTCCTGTACCTAGATCAGTTTTTTGTTGTCTTAATTGATGTCTTCTGGGTGTACTCCATTACTCACGATGATCATGGCAAATATCTATACATCGTCTTAAGTACACTAAGAGATCATAGGTGTTACCTCAATCAATTACAATGTCATTTTTGGATTGATGAGGTAAACTTTGTGGGACACATAAATTTTGAGTAAGGAGTCTTTGTGGGTCCAGAAAAGGTTTAGGTTGTGGTATCTTGGGTGTATCCCATGAATGATTCTAATGTTCATAGTTTTTTAGGTTTATCCAGTTATGGATGAAGGTTCATTAGATATTTTTCTTAGTTGGTAGAATCACTCTCATGACTGACCAAGAAGGGGTTAAATACGAGTGTTTGGAGGCTTGTGATAATTCCTTTCATGAGCAGAAAAAGTGATTGACTACATCACATATTTTGATCTTAACCAAATAAGGTAAGAGGTACATCTTGTTTTGAAACGTGTTCAATGTTGGACTAGGGGCAATGTTGATATAGGATGACCAAGTTGTATCATATGTGTCGATACAATTGAGGCCTCCTAAAATAAATTAACCTAATCATGTCCTTGATGATTCTATTTTGGTTCATGACTTGATTATTTGAAGGCATTAATTGTTTGGAGAATGATTCATATTGTTTACTGACTAAAAATGTATCAAGTACATATTCTCATAGTGCGATTTGAATCATTGATAGAAATGGTAGGCTGAGTACTTACAATCATTAGATTTTGATTTGGTATAAATACATTGGAATGGGAATAGTGACACTGATGATCTATGCTAGATGACTCAAAATTAGGTCATGTTTGAATCTATTTTAGAGTGGAAGATGATGGACTAGTTTGGATAGATACATTTGGGGTACAGGATGGGCCCATTAAAATTACCCTTTAAACTGAAGTAGATTAATCCACAATTTTTATTGTATTTAATGAGAGTTAGTTTGTGTTTTCAGAGACATCAGCTATAAAGGAAAGTATTAAAGGCGGGGAGTCACCTTCTTGTTGGACATTCAGTTCTGATGGGGTTTCCTATGTTCATGATCGTATTGTGGTGCCGGTAGGTGTACTAGAGGATTTGAGGGATGATTTTTACATGATAAAGTTTGTAGTGTATACTAGAATGATTATTATTTAAAATGATCATTGTATTTAGTTTTGGTGTATAGGAATGATGAAAGAAGTTGCGAGTTATGTGGCCTAATTCCTAGACTATCAACAAGTTAAGGATGAACATTAGTGTCCGAGTGTGTTTTTTCCATAATTGACAATTCCAATCTGGTAGTGGAATAAAATAATGATGGACTTCATAGTGTGTATTTCGAGGAAACCTCAAAAAATGATGCAATGTGGGTGGTGGTAGATCATCTAACCATTGTGTCTAATTTATTACTGATCCAAGAGAAATATACAGTCGACATGTTTGATGAATTGTATGTTTGAGAAATATTACAATTGCATGGTTTTCTAAGAACCATATTTTATGATTGGGATCCACATTTCACCTCTTTCATCTAGATAGGGATACAAAAATATCATTGTAGACCGGGTTTTTTATGCATGTATTATCACCCATAGACTAATGGATTTCCAGAGTGTATACATCATGTATTGGAAGACATTTTGAGAGATTTTATTTTGGATTTTAGTGGTTCAATGGAAAATAAAATTCCTCTTGTTGATATTTCATTCAAAACAGTTTTCAAGAAACAATTCATTTGGGAAAATTTGAGGAACTCTATCGGAGAGCTTTTAGATTCCCTCTATATCGGTTAGAGGCTAGAGATTCTGATTTTTTAGGACAGATTCATATGTTGGAGACATCATAGAACGTTATTTTGAGTCAAAAGAATATTGAAATAGATCATAGTATGCATTTGACATATGATGATCAGCGTCGAAGACCCCACTATTTTAGCATAGGGGATGGTGTGTTACTTCAGGTTGATCCAAGGCTGGGTCACCATCGTATTCATAGGCTGGGCATGTTTCCTCTTAGGTATATGGGGCCATTTCGGGTTATGGAAAATATCAAATCAGTTACATACCGATTAGATCTCCCACTATGGTATAGTAGGATGCATGAAGTTTTCCATGATTCACAAATCCGATAGTATGGCCCGGATTCATCTCATGTGATTAACATAGAGGATGTCGAAATTATGGTTGATGCATCCATTGAGTAGCACTACATTCATATTTTATATCATGGTGAGAATTTCTTGTGGGGAAAGTTGGTGCCATATGTTCCTGTTCAATGGAAGCATCTAAACATTCAAGAGGATATTTAGGAGCGGTAAATGGATATATTTGCCTAGTGGCCCGATCTCTTTTCATTGGAAGTCAATGATTCTTCGAAAGAGTGTCTTGAGGATGAGTTTTCATATGGTGGGGATATTGTATGATCCCAAATAACCCGTATGAAATTTTTTTATAACATTTTTGTTTGTGTTCCTTATTTTTGTTATATATGTTTTTCCAAAAGTTCAAGAAGACTCTTGGGGTGTCATTGGGATTGGGGAATGAGGTATGGGGAAAATGAAATTTATGGGAATCGTGCAATATTTTCGCATGATTAGTGCTACCCATGCAGATCATGGTAGGTAACTGTGTATCCATAGATTGAGGCTTGCGCATAGTTATAGAATAGTTAAGATGACCGTGATTATTTTCCAAGAAGATGTGTGAGGGTCTATTTTCAGATAATTTCATCAAAACATTTTTCATAATGTTTTTAAAACCGTTCGGGTAAATCCTAGACCGGGTATTTTTTAGAAAATAAAAAAAATTACATTATGAGATTTATTATTCCAACTCGGGATTTTCGTCTTTTCTTCACACATAAACTATATTGACGCCCCAACAAATTCAAGAACATTAGAGGATAAATATTCCTAATCTTAAGACTGTTTAGAGTGTCTTCAGTTTGGTGTTGATGATATGTGCATGGTTAATCCCACTCTTGCATCTCCTTTAGTTATAGGGTTTGCATCTCTTCAATATCTTCATTTGAAGCACAAAATCTATTCATTCCTGGTGAGTTTTTTTTGATGATATAAATGGTGGTAGAATCGGTATCTAATTCCTTGATTAGTAGTGTGTTCACCAATAGATTCATTATTGGTATCCTACACGATATATCCCATGGTTTTATTGTATATTTGTCCATGTAGAGTAATTTTATTGATTTTTTTGTGTTCATGATTTCATTATAATATCTTAACATATTGGGTGTAAAATCAATAAATTGAACCCCTCGTGATACCTTTGTAATTCATGGATGATGACATTACCAAATTTGGGCCACCGCTTTGGTGTGCCGGCCATCTAGATTAGGATAATGGTATGGGGAAAGGGGAATTGGGTAGAATGTTATATAATATGAATGTTAAATGTGTTAATGGATTTTGGAATGATATTTATTCATTTGGTGTTATTGTTTGACCATGGTTAATGGTATTGGTTGTGATTCATGGTTATTTATAGTAAATGATCAATATGTATGTTCACATGTCTTGGTAGGGTGGGGTATATACATGAGGATCTATGACTACAAGTCGAGCTATACCGAGGTTCTATATTGACCCCCAAATGAACGGATTAACGAAGGGGACATAGATATATTCCTTTAATGGTCGCATACCACCTGGATAGGGCCTTCAAACTGATGATTATGAGTTTATTATGATGTGATTCCTAGTGACATAGTAATGAATTTGGATATTTTATTCTTTAGAGTATTCAACATTCCAAATACATTGAACACATAAAAAATGAATATTATTCCATGTAATTCCTAAGTGGTAATCCTAGATTCAATAGTAGCATAATTTAATGGAACAAAGTCTAGAATGGATTGTTGATCATATTACCTTAACATGCAATTATTTATCACTTGTTTTCACTATATACAATTACATTATATTTTAAACACACTATTGTTAGTCTCATACTGAGTTATACTCACTCCCTTCATGGGATGTCGTTTGGTACCCAAGATGACTACATTGTTTTAGGCCAAGAAATGGGAAAGGGACCCATTATTGGTGGTGTGAGTCGGGTTCAGTATGTGCATAAATAATGTTATAATCATGGAGCTCTGATTATTTTTTGGGTTTTACTATGTATCTTTTTTTTGATTTTTTTACTTGGAACTGTAGCATTCCATGAAATGTTCACAGTTAGAAATGGTTTGTACCTTGTTTGGGAGTCAATTATTTAAGAATGTTATTGATTGTTTCTTATTTTTAATCTATTTAATTGTTTTATTATGTGGATTACTCTAGTAAATGGGTTATAGTCTTCCCACATATCCTACTATACCCTCGATGCTAGTCGGAAAACTCTGGCATATGGGTATACGAGCTTGAGGTCATGTGGTGACCTAGCTCAGGGAACCGGTTTATTAGCTCTAAGGTTGGGGATGTTTCAATTCTTCAGGAAAATATCAGTTTATTTTGAAAAAAAAAATTAAAAAATTTTCCATTAAAAATAATTATTTTATACATTAAAAGGACACTCCAAAGAAACGAAGTCGGGTTAATTTTTACATGTTGTACACGGGAAAAAATATTTTTTAGTATGGAAAAAGGTTAGAAAATTACTCATTAGGAAAGAGATAATAATATTTCTTGGAAAAATTCGTAAAATAAAAAATGGATAAAAATTCATTTTCCATTTCATTTTTTGTAATCATTTTAATAAAACAGTTTTTTGAAAAGAAAATAGTTTCTATGAATAAGGAGGGAAGTAAAGTCAGGTTTTCTGAAAAAAAATTACTATAATATTTTCAGTACCAATGAATTGATTATTGATAATAATTCTTGAATATGGTAATTAGTAACCATAGATTAATTAAATGGTATATTGGTAAATGGTTATATAATTTCATCTTATTTTAATACCACTTTATAATCATTAATGATATTTTTGGGGAAAATATTATTTAAACATCCCAAAGTGTCTCATACCATGTTGAAATATTTTAAAATGTAATCCACAAAAATGAATAATGTTAAATGAATTCTTATAATATCTTGATTGTATGTCGATACATCATATATCATATAATGGGTAGTACATACACCATGTAAAATAAACTAGGTTCATAACAACAATGAAGCCTTAATGGAATGTAAATTGAGATGAATATCTTTTATATATGAATCAAAATATCCAGAAGTGATAATCATCCAATTAAAAATCTAAATACCATTATGATAATTTGGTTAGTGATATTATATTTCAATTCGGTAGTTTTTACACCATATATATGTAATAAATTATCTTCACAACTAAAAATTATGCCTCATGGAAAGAAATATGAGACAAAAATTACTTACCTTACATTTCATTCCAGGTGAATGTCGTTCAAAATTCTATATAATAAACTTATGTTAATATTATAATTTCCTAAAAACATTCTTCATGTTTATAATTAATTTTATTTCACTTATTACCATGTTTTTTATGACTACTCAAAAATTTATGTTTACATCGGGTGTTTTTGACCAAATTTGGTTAATGTGTCCAAAAAAAATATATCTGGTCAACTATGGTCATACGAGACATTTTATGTCATATAAATGACAATAACCATGACATATTTATCATATTTATACAACAATTATACTTTTAAAATAAATAATTGAATATGTATTTCAAAAATTAATTAACCGTACAATCATGGTGACAGTAGGTTGTCCATACACATGGGTAATGATTCCATTTTTCTATGTTCATTAGGGAAATAAGGTATGTAACACCATATAATTATGGAATGATAATTATAAAAATAATTCCGTATTATTTAATCATACATACTTAAATAAAAAATTAAATGATGTAAATGGAAGCACGTCATGTCGAGGAGGAGGTAGTCTACCCATCCATGAATGTTGTTATATCTTTTAAATACTATTAAAGTGTAATAAAGGAGAATATATATAGATTAATTATTATATTTATTGATATATAATTAAATCCTTAATATCATATAAATTATCTATATGTATAATATGTTTAATTATGACCATCCATTATACATTCCATGTATAGTGTGAACGAAGCACAATGCTTTGAGGGGGTAGTAATCCACATTTCCTCAAACGATGTTATCATATTAACATAAAATGTAATGCATAAAAGGAAGGTGTAATAAAATGATTTAAGAATAATTAATACATAATAAATGTCATATATTATATATCTAAATGTATTTTCCATCATAATGGCCACCATGATTGGTGGTAGGGAAAAATTGAAAAATCATCATTTCGTGAGGCAGTAGTTCTCCGTACATCGAAATATTAAGTTTGTTATCCATTAGATAGTGGTGTGTGTAATTTTAGCAATAAAATTCTGTATTGAAGCATCCTACAATATTTATGAATTTTTTATGTTACACAAGAATATATTAATAATTATTTTATGGGTTGGATAATGGAAATGAAACAAGATAGATTGCCAAATGACATTACCGTTTAATCAGGTAAATTTTTTGTATAAAAATTGCACCCATTTATTGTATTCTAATAAAATGGTTCCTACTAGGACGAGGGTAGGGATGTTGAGAGACTATTTGGGTAGATATTTTCTTAACATAAGGGGTTTTAGAGGTTTGAGGAATGGGTAGAAGTGGTTTCATTTTATAGGGACGGAAAAGGACTCACATAGTATTCGTGAAATTGAGTTTGGTATACACATGTTCATAGCTATCAAAAGTCATAAAAAACCACAAAAACTAATTAATGACCAATGAGTGGATAAAATATTTCTATTTAATGGGGTTTTGTCAAATTTTTTGGGCTTTTGGGCCCTTAAATATCGGAATTATGTCCTTTATTTAGCATAATTACATCTTAATCACTATAATTAGTTTCAATCATATTCACTAATCATTTTTGAATAAAATTAAGTTGATTTAAATAGACCAAAAATATTATCTTTTTTACACTAGTTTATGTCTTATTTTAAAAATTCAATCATAGAAGAAGAAAAATAAATATTAATGTTTATCTCACAGACCGAAAGATTAACTGATTTTAGTAGAAAAATGATCAAAAGATTGTAATAATTTTATATTGATTTTGAAAAGATAAATTTATTTTAGTGATCTAAATTTTCTAAATATATTTTTAATTAACCAAAATTTACATTAAAAATATTATTATAGAATTTATAATTAATAATTATTTAAACAAAATATTAGTTTTTAACTAAAACACTATATTTTTCACTATTCACTAAAATATGAAGTTTATCAAAAAAATCCGAAAAACTAAACCAAGGATAATATTGACTTTACAAAATAAAAAATGATATCTATTTTTTAAAATTTATTTCATAAAAGTATCAATATAAATATTTATGTAATGTTAACCATTAAAATGCAGTAAAAATAACTTAATTAAATTATAGATTTTTATGTGAAATATTTTGGTTGCTCTTACATTGTTACATACCTAATGTGCTGGTTGAAAATGAAAAATAATTGATTGAATTTGTAACATATTTATTACATTAATATTACTCAAAAACTATAATTAATTTAATCTATTAGGTTAAATCAATTTTTTGAGCATAAAATTAGTTCTTCATAAAAATATCATTTTTGAGATTCAATAGGTTCTTATATTCATTTTTAGTTTTTCTGTAACCATTGATTAAGTTGTCTAAACCAAATATTTTCATACGTTACTTAATAATATTCATAACATCTAGTTTATATCTTATTATATTAAATAATAATGATTAAATTATAGAATGATTCTTGTTTATACTTTTTATTTCATATATTGAAATCTATTTTAGAATATTGATTTTACGTGTAACACACGCTATAGTGGAAGGAAATTTTTGTGTATGTTGTATGCTAACTTATTGTTGCATGAATTTCAAGCTAACATGGAGTTTCTTTTGTTGAAATATATATAATATACATTCAATAATAAATATATTATAAAGTATATATACATATATTATTACAATACACACTTTATGTCATGTGTCATACATTCTATGAAATACTAGGTTCTTACTTCAGTTTTTTGGGGCATCACAACAAAATCACATAAGGGTTGTACTAAGGACCCTACAGATGGATAAGTTGAACCCAAACGTCACCATGTGTGAATTATTTCTATACAATGTTATATTTTTGTGTCATGTAATCTCAAGATAGTGTATATTGATATATCCATGAAAGTTGAATGTTATTGAACATTAGACTAGACCAACCATGGTGATATATATTGATAGATCTCCTTTATTGTCTAGATATTATTAAAATTTTTCTGGAAAATTTATCTAGGCTAACCAATCCACTACCTATGTTAAATAATTTTGTAACTATCATCCTTTCTAAAAAAAATGAGAAGAAAACTTCAAGGTATTAAAGATAATGTTATTCATCACCGATGTTCTCACACAAACGTACATTAGATAAGGGTTTTTGTTATTTAGTAATATATAAAACAATATAGTAATATGTTCCCACATGAAAAATGTTACAGATATATATTATTCGTAATTTTTTTTTAATATTCATAGGAAAATTTACCCAACTCATGATTTAGAGTTAAGTGTGGTAAATGTTTTCATAATGACATAGATGTGTATTATTTATTGATAATGTTGTTATATATATACCGAAAATGAAATTGTCAAATATACATTTACACAAAAAAGTTAAATATTCATGAAATAATATAGTAAGAATTTGTAAATTATTATTCCCCTCAGTATATGTCCACCATTGGAATCTGACCAAGGTGGTGGATTCTTTGAGTCAAGATGATCATGATACATTTCCACAATGATGACTATAAAGGATCAAATATTATTTGGATTTGAAATTTTTTTATTTAGAATTTAGGAACGAAACTGAGAAATATTATCTTTCCCAAATTATTGTTAAACCATCAATCCATGTGAAGATAAAATTGGTGTGGATGGAATATTTGGATCTAAACAATATGGTGAGAAATGTTAATATGTTTAACATCGATTATGATGGATTTATAAGGTTTAGGAGTCATATATGTGTTCAATTTATACCAAATTTTATGGATCTGTTAGAGGAGGCTAATAGATTTTCATTATCTACTCATCATTGATATATACAATTGTATAGATATATTAACGTATGTTTTGGGAGGGAAAAAATTAAAATATATATTGAAAATATTTTTTACGAGCTTTCTATTTCAGGATGTTATTGTTATGAGATTAAAATCTATGGGGACATTAAATCCACAACCCTTTCCAGAATTGACATGGTGAGACACCAACTTGTGATTTGTCACCAGCATCCCAAAAATGACTAATTGCCATAAATCTATTTGGGTTTTATTTGATCACCACACAATACCATCCGCATTCTTTATTATCATTGAATATTTCCCTTTAGTCATATTGATATAGTATATATAAATGATGTTGTAATGATTTAGGGATAACAATTTTCTATTTAATATGATCTTGATTGAAGGATTACCTAAATGTTCCCATGAATTCCACAAAAGACTATAGTAATATAGTTTTGATTCAATATTCCTTACCATCCATAGAGAGATGAAAATTTTAAAAAAACCATTCAGTCCATAGAGGGTATAAATAGATATTTTTCTATGGATTTCAAAGGTGGTTGGGATGACCACATTTTTGTTGTCGAGTTTTCTTAAAAAACCGTTCTATTGATAATACATATGGATACATATGAATCCCATTTTGCGAATAATATTATTAAAATCATCATCTATGATGTTGGATAAATAATGTTTTTGAGACTGGATATATCTGAGTAAATGGAATATAATGTCCAAATAATTTTATATAACATCAAAGAATCACAGTGATGACATATAATTTATAGAGAAAATATCTAATTATATTTGGAGTTTGATGTTGTTGGGAATGAATTTCTAAAACATATCCCATGAAATAAGGTTATTATATTTAAAAATATATGAAAACATATCACTATTTTTATTATCCCCTTTTATAATTTTGATCTAATATGGCTGGTAGCATTACACTACTAACTTCCAATAAACCACTTTTTTCATTTTGTGTGTCTAATATACCTCGCGAAGAAGTACATACATGATTGATCACATGTACAAAACTAAATGGTTGTGCCACTAGACCATGATATTTACTATTAAAAACCCATTTTAGGTCTTGTATCATAGTGAAAATGTGCTACAAAAAAATACTCACCTGGTTACATTTAACTTGAGGAATCAAAAATTTGAAGAAGCTACTTAGGAACCCGAGGATGTAATGAAACAAATATATCCAAATTTGTCTTTATTAAAGTTATGAAAACTCATGGTTGAATATAATTTTATGGTTATTACAATGTATCACCCTATATATTTAATAAATTATATTGTTTTGGAAATAAATTTAATTCTTAGGATAGTATGAATTACACGCAACACTATATTTTAATGAACTAAAATATACTAGTAAAAATTAATTTTATAAACATAAATTATATAACATAGGAATTTAAATAGGCAGAATGAATTGAAAATAATTTATCTAATATATATAAATTAATTATTCAATAAAAATCATATGATTAATAAATTGTATATAAGTATTGAATTTTTTTTTGAATTCATTTTATTCTTTAAGAATGCATTGTATTTCAAAATAATTTTTATAGAATTTTATGCATCGAAATTATAATTAGTGCCTTCCAAGTATAGATTTTTTAATTTTTAAAAGTCGCATAATTTTTTAAAATATATTTTGAAAATTAACTTATTGTTCAATTATATGTGTTTTTCATAGATTATTAATTTGTTAGTGAATAGTAAAATACCAATTTTTATAAATTTTATTATTTATTTTCCTTGAAAATTCCCCATAATATATTTAATTTGGTCATAAATTACGATATGTAATATTTATATTTAAATGTTATAATAATGTGAATTTGAATAAATACTATAGGTGATTTTGTTATAAAATTAACTATAGTCTAAAAAGGGCTTTAATTTTTTTTTGGAAAACTACATTTCATATGACATTGATGGAAAATTTTAATATTAATTTATTCCACTTATAGAGATAAAATATGGGAAAATATATTCCATATTTAAAATGGTCAAAATTAATATTATATAAAACTTCAACATATTTTTTCTTTATAATCAATTGTAAAAATTCACTAAAATGGTAAAAGGGAAAATTTGCATAAACTAGATTAGAACTAAGTAGTAAGACCACAAAACATCACCATCAAACATATAGTATGTATAAATTTATACCATTATCACATTGGGATTTAGATTTTTCTTACGGGGAATGTGTCCATGAAACTTACTTATATAATATTTTAAGAAAATAAATAGACAAATTGTTACTCTCTTACTTTTACAAATCACATATGGGTTCACATAGGGAAAAAGGAATGTTTTGAATTACTATGAAGGGGAACTTTTATAATAATTAAATTATTTTTATTATGATAATTTATTTATAAAATTTAGTTTTTATATAATTACCTGAATTTATTATGCAATAACGACATAATATTCCTTAAATAATAGAAAATTAAATAAATAATTTTAACAATATTAAGAGTAATACAATTTTAATGATTTAGATTATTTCATGAATATTATTGATTCATTTGGAATATGAGTTATTTTAAAAACATTATTTCTAAATTAAATATTAGTGTTGATAACATCAATTTAAAATTAAATTGCTCATTCTAAAATATTAATAAATGACAATTTATAAAAAATAATGTTTTAATAAATGACTAAAAAATCATAAAAAAAATTTCTTTTGAAAATTTAATGTAATATGGTGTAAAATATTAACCACGATACTTTTAATGTACATTTTTTTATACATGGAAACATTATCAACCATTTTATATTCAAATTTTTGTTATTGTGGTTAATGAAAAAATATGTTAACTAAGGGGCTAAATGAAAAATAATTGTATAAAATTGTTGATGCTCTTTTCCATCACAGATCCTAAAGGAATGAAAAGGGAAATAACCCAAAATCAAAGTGATTTACCCTATCAAGAAACATCAAAAATTGACAAAGGAATGAACCAGGAGAACATTTCCCATAGGACGTGCAAGTTCTCTCATGGTCACGCAAGTATACTTCCGCGACACCCAATTGGCCGCCCAGGTGACTTGCGCGCCCTCTTTGAAAATCAGCTAGGGTCTTCTCTAGCCTATAAATACCCCCGGTGGGCCCCCAATTTGAGGAGAATTTTTTCATGAATTCAGATACAAATCTATGAACACCCAAGTCTCTTCTTCAAGTCTTTTGAACACATATAATGTAATTCATTACCTAGAATGAGAATATTAAATAAGAGGAATAAGGTCTAAGTGTAAGAATTCACTAACACTTTTGCGCCTAAGTGTTTTACCCTTAAGGAAAATGGAAACACTTGCGTGCCTCCTTACATACTCATTGAAACATGCACACCACTCTTCTGGAAGTACCTCAGGATAATTATAAAGCCTATGGTCATGGATGTCCCATGTATATATGTGTCGCACAAGTATACATGTGGGACACATACTTGTGCACCCATGCAGTACTTGCGCGAACCCCATGACTTGCACACCCTTCTATTTTTGGGTGCCCTTCCTGCCCATTTCACCTCTCTTATGTCGTTCCACCTTTCCTATTCAAGATTCAGTCTTCAAGACACTCTCTAAAGACATTTTTGGCATGTTTTCTTGATTGAATTCCTTATCTGAAAGGAATTCCATGGAACATCTCTCAAAACCTAGTGATTTACACATCTTTATATCACTAAAGTTATAGTGTTCATTCATTCGACCTCATCCTCTAAGACGAGAGAATCCTTAATCTGGTCATCCTTCTTATGAGTAAGACTCGGTCCAAATTTTCATTAATTTGGGCATCCTCCTTAGACGTATGCCCCATGTCCTCATTAATTTGGGCTTCCTTTTCATGAGTAAGCCCCAAGTCCCATATTCTGGGCATCCTCCTCAAGAGTAAGCCCTAGTCCAAATTTTCATTAATTTGGGCATCCTCCAAAGGAGTAAGCCCCAAGACTTCATTAAATTGGGCTTCCTTTGTTGTGTCCTGGGCCCAGGATTGTTGGGCCCCTGCCAGGATTGTTGGCGCCTGTGCCCCGGTAACCAATCCCACATCGGTTGTGGAGGGAGATTGGTGGGTGCTTGAAATTCCCGTGCCTACCTTCCCCTCAGCAACGCGTTTTAAAGCCGTGAGGCCTGGGATAGAAACTGGGCCAGAGCTGACAATATTGTTGGGCCGAGGGATCCAACCCAACAATTGGTATCAGAGGGTGGTTGGTCTCGGGACCGGTGTGGGCTTGGGGGGGGGATGTTGTGTCCTGGGCCCATGATTGTTGGGCCCCCGCCAGGATTGTTGGCGCCTGTGCCCCGGTAACCAATCCCACATCGGTTGTGGAGGGAGATTGGTGGGTGCTTGAAATTCTTGTGCCTACCTTCCCCTCAGAAACGCGTTTTAAAGCCGTGAGGCCTGGGATAGCAACTGGGCCAGAGCGGACAATATTGCTGGGCCGAGGGATCCGATCCATCAGTTATCATAATGACCAGGAGACTTTTATGTACTGAAGGATACCATTGACTAAGAATCTCTAACAAATATAGATGATTCTCTATCGATAAAGAAACTCGAATACATATAAAAGATTCTCTAAATTTTTCTACATATTAATCATTGATTTTCAGTTCATAAGGAAAGCTCATTTTATACTTGGTAATGTAATAAGGATTCAGGAACATAACTTAAATCTATAAAGAGAGTCCCAGAGTAGACAATAATTCCCCTCAATAAGGTGTGATGAGTCCAACCTCCCATCATCTCGACAAATGAAAATTCCTAAGCCTCGTCATTCCACAACTAATGAGTGCCTACCTTTGGAAAGTCGGTCCAAATGGATATGGAATCATTGGATTTTTCCAATTTTAGAACAAACCTGTCAGAAACATATTGGAAAGTTTGAACCTTCAATCAACGGGGTCATCCCCAATTCCGGAGGAAACAAAAAAATGGTGAACCCAACGTGAATCCTTAACCAAGTTAAAGTGATGTTTTAACTATTTGTTAGGCCCCTATTTAAATCTCAAGGAGAGGGAAAAAAAGTAATCAATAACATATGTGCTCATCCAAAATATGTAGCAGCCGGACTTATCTTTATTATTTTTGTTATATTAAAAAGGAACACTTTTCCAAGATCTTTAGCATTACGAGAATGGATTTTCTTAAATTCACATCTATGAATACCTCTGTTGTGAAAACCTCTTCTGTGAATTCCACTACTACTACTCCTGCAAGATCATTGTCCGCTCTGAGGAAGAAATCACCTACTCAGATTCTTTAACGCTGGGTATCAAATGCACTGGTTAAAGAGTACCATCAAAATGGTACTATTTTGACTCTGGAGGCTTCCCGACAAGCCCTCGAAGTCAATAAATCAACCCGGTCATCCGGACAGCATCAACCAGCGATCAACATGAAGGTTGTGCCAACCACCATCTCTAACCGTTTTGGGTCATTATCCCCGAAACACAATCACAATTCACTCCTGTATTCTTAGGAGTTGAATGAGCAGGCCCCTCAGGGCCTTAATTCAAGGAGACAAGAGTCCTTCCTGAGGGATCCCATCAACAATCTCTACTAGACTCATGTAGCAGTGCGCCCTCATCATGGTGAGGGTATCAACTCCAGGCATCTATCTCAGGTTCCTCGAACCTGAGCATGCAAGACGAATCACCAGAGGTGAAATCCGGTCAACAGTGAGAAGGTTCTCATCTCTGCCATCTCTAGAGAAGTCGACCAACCAAACTTGGTGGCAAGCAACGAGTGGGTATACACACCCATCCGTTTTAATCTCGCAGTCCAGCAGACTCGTCTGGTAGCACCACGCCAATCCCGCCAGGCAATTCCGGCGGAGTACTATAAACAGGAACATATACCTGTTAATAAATCATCAGCTAGTCGGTAGGCTCATCTGACTACATATGATGAAGCTCGTCAACCACGTTTGGCGAAGTGCAATCAGCAGGCACATACACCTACTAGTATTGATCAAGCCTACCAAAAGTCTCGTTTGGTAGCATTCTGAGAAGTCAGTTGGAAAGATCTAGCGACAAACAAGAGGTAGACTCAACTCTCTACCCTAACACATGAGTACTGTTTGGATTCATTGACAAGAAAAGGAGGAAATGAGTTATAACACACACCCACTCCAAGCACGGGATGGACGTATATCCCTGTTCCATCTTCTGAAGTCACCAAGAATATTTTATCAATGGTGAAAGATAAAAATCAAATCAATGCTCATATTCTTGATGCCTGCCAGGATATTATAACAGTTTCAGCAGCATCTCAGGGAAAGACATATAAATATATCCCTACCAGTGGAGTGAGAAATCAGCAGTTCACTTTGGAACAGACACACACATCTGTTCCAGTCCAAGAGGTTTGTGGGGCATACTCCCCCATATCATACGGACAATCATGTTAGGTACATACACCTGTTTTGAGCAGAGATAATCAGCCTAACCGGTTCATTTCTCCTGATCAGTCACATACACCTGCCAAATTGAGTAAGAAGGTGTCTAAGAAGAAGTCCCGCACAACACAGTCATGAAACCATGGTCCAATCTGTAACAAGGCCTTACTCGATGCTGGAGTTCTTGATGCACTCAGACAACTATCTGTTGCAACTCAAGATTCTTCTCTCTCAGTTCCCAATAGTGGGAACATTAATTCTGAAGGTCTACACTAGAAACTTCCTCATGAAGGCTTGCTTCATGACAATTCGGTCGATCTTGAAGTTACATCTTCAGATGAGAGCCACATGAACCCTCTGTGTGGTCAGAAGATCAAGGAGAAAAATGGATCATCTTTTGCTGTAACCCACCATGGTGGTCCTCCCCATAATGACGAATTTCACTGCGAAATTCTTCTCCGTAGTAGTGATTCACATTGCTCGGAAAATTCTCCAACATACAATGTAGTGATGATAAATCCCTCATATCTTGAGGCACTTGAAAAAGTAAATCCAGTCATGTATGATGCTTTACCATCAACAAGTGAAATACTTTATCAATCAGAAGATATCCCAGGGTGTAGGTCATTCTCCGAACCACCCCTGGGTCATTCATCTACCAGTTTCATAAGTGGATTCTATACCAGTCTTGATTAATCCAATAAATCAACAAGAAAGCAGCATCTCTGGTATAAATAGGTAGAAGAATCTTCATTAAATGATAAAGTGGAAATGCTGAACATGAGAAAACAACTGGCGAAAGGTGAAGTGCCAGTCATGTTTTGGCCTCTAGCTGACTCTCAGTATGACATTCGAGAGATGTTGATGGAAGATGGAATTCATCATATTCATCTCAACATATGGAAAAATCTTTTTCAGGTGAAAAATAAAGTATTATCTTATGATGAATATGAGAATCATGTTACGATAATAGAAGGGTTACAACTCCAAATTGACTTGGCATGTCTCTCAGTTTCTCAATATATGAAGTCTGAAAAGTAGCAGAGAGCCCTTCAGCGTTCATGCCTTGGCGCACTAAGAAGATTGCACCAGTTAATTGCAAAATCCCCATCTGGTATTCATGTCAGAGGATGGGGTTTCATGGGGCACTACATTTCACTGTGCTATCCAGTCAGCAAAGCCTACTGAAAATGGTCTCATGCAATGTTACTGCCCGTGACCTGCTACAGTCAATGGGTTTTGATTGTAATAAACTGTTATCCCAAGAACAGGATTCAACTAGTTCCTCTTAAAATCAAGCATACATAGAAAAAGTTGTTGAATTACTCCTACATCAAGAAAACGAGAATATTGAACATTCCTCTCGTTTGGAGCAAGCACATCGTCAAGTGACAGAAGTGTCAGAAATCATCCAATGGTCTTTTGAACGAAGTGATAAACGTGGATGTCTATTGATGCATCAGCTAATTTCCGGACCAAGGTCCACAAGATCAGGAGTGCTTTCAAGAAGGTCTCATATATATCATGTCAAGATCCACCCCAGCTTGTCGGAATGAGTACTCTTTTAAACCAACCCTCATAATCAACATATAAGATTTGAGGAGTTGAGAGAGAACAATAGAAACAACCCTAGTCCACTAGACTGGGGTCTTTTTCAAATCATCAATCCCCTCCTCAGTGAATGTCAGTCGTATATCGATTAGGGAAGAATCCACAAGTGGAACGAAGAGACAAATTATCAGGTGATTCTCTCCAAATTATAGTTTTCCAAGAAGTTCCTAAGGGATCAAATCCATAGAAGGAAATGTCTCGTCAGGGGCATTGCAGAAGACAATATCACTGAAATGCTGATAGAAGGGATGTGATGCGTTATGCATCAATTAATGTCATTAATTCCATTGTTGTTGATCCACCAGATGAGGCTCACTTGGAGGGATCAAATGAAGAGGTTCCTGCTCAAGAAGTTGTACACACAGACACAAATGAAGAAGGTGTGTGTTCACGAAATCAAAGGATTACCTAAAAAATAGTTAATCCTTTATGTAAAATACTTCCCCCTCTCCTAAAGGGAGCTAACAAGGGGACATGAAACAATCAGGTTACATACCCTTCCTCTGGAGAAGGCCAATCGCTCTCACTATAGAAACGATTTTCACAATAGGAGGATGAAATGAAAGAATAAAGGAGGTTGAATGTAGAACTACTTCAAAGTAGACTTCATCATAAGCATGTTGGATTTAGTCAGCCAATGGAATTTTCTATGGCTAATAAGATGGATTAAGAATATACTCCTTTATCAATACACCATCACAGGTCAAATCCTACAAGTCAAGTGCAACAAAAATTGGCGGTGCTACCATCAGTTGCAGTACCAACGACCACATTAGTACTAGCTCCAACTATTAGACATGTTCAGGTCCAGGATCAACCAGATGTTTTTCGAAAGTTAATAACTACTATTGAATCACTAACAGCTCGGTTGGAAGCTATAGAGGGAGAACGTGATAAAATTCAACTAGAAAAGAGAGCTTAACCTGAATGGGTAGATTCAATCCCTCCCCCATCATTATTTGGAAACCCTGTATTCCCTATTTTCAATGGATCAGGAGATCCTAAACATCATTTTACACATTACGTGTCTTGTTGCGATCCTATGATGGGAACTCCAGAACAGAAAGAACCAGTGAAACTCATATGCTTCGTGCGAACCTTGCAAGTACCAGCTTTTGTCTGGTACACAAGGTTGCAATCCTGGTCAATTACCAGATGGTAGGATATTCGCCAAAAATTCCTTCTTCAGTTCAGTTCAACTTTGCGAAAGACAATTGTTTTTTATCTTAAAAAATATAAACAAAGGGATAATGAAAGGGTTTTAGATTTCATTGCTCGCTGGAAGGAATTAACATATTCCCTATGCTTAGCACTCCCTCAAGAAGAATTTTTTCCAATCTGTGTGGAAAATCTGTGTGAAGCATTATGCATGTCGTTGATCCCTGTGAAATACACATGAGGGTTTCAAGACCTTACTTCAATCGCTCAATAGATTGAATATTCTCTTATAATGACTAAGGACAAATCTCGTATTATTCCATCAGCTCCGGGAAGGAGAATGTGTAAAGCATAGACTGCTACAGTTATGCTTAAACAAGCACCTATACCTGCTTCTACTTCAAAACCTTCACCTTCTCGAAGGGCTCCACCTCCGGAGCACCAAAAATAGAGACCATTTCGTCAAGATGATCAAAGAGATCAAAGACAGAAACAATTTGGGGATCTAAAGAGAAAAACATACTCTTTCTGAAATTAACAAGTTCCTGGTTACTTCATTTCGGCTCTGGAAAATAATTTGGTTCAATTGCCAAGGCCCAAGAGGCCGAATAAGGAAGGAGATGAATACCATCCCAATTATTTCCCCTTTCATCAAATGTTGGGGCATCCGATTTAGTAGTGTTTTGTATTCAAGGACCTCCTGTAGAAAATGGTCGACTCAGGACAAGTCAAACTAAAAGGATCTTCAGATTAGGTAGCATGTGTTACTACTATTTTTCCGGAGGAAGAAGGCGAATGGCAAGAAATCAAGAAAAAAAATTAAAAAAATATGATGATTTTATGGTCAGAAAAAAGATCAACCGAACTGATGCCATTTTTCGAACACAATTGAAGAAACCAATTTTTCCTTCTACCTTGAATGCCGCATCAAAAGCCTCTTCATTAGGGGGAAAATCCTCAAAGAAATAGAATGATTCAAAGAAAGATGAAGAGTCAGAAGAAGATGGGTATGTGTCAGAGCTTATGATTTCCTTGACTCTGGAAGACTTCATGCTATCTACTTAAAATCCTCGGGCACTGCCCCACCAAAGAGAATATCCTAAACAGGCTAATCAGGACGAATCTTCATCGGATGAAGATTTGATCTTCAGTTCTGTCAATATGATTCAATTAACAGATCTGTATTCTAGTCGCAATTTGGATTTTGATGAGCCCGAGATCTCTTTATCAAACAGAGGAATCAGAGGAAGTTATAGATGCCTAGGATACAGGGGAAGACGTGGACCATTCAGATTCCACTATTCCAATTCTACCCCTTCTAGAACTGTGTATGCAGCAGAAACATGTGGTAGATCCTTCACCGAGATCAAAAAGAACAAGAAAGTTCTTCCACACAATGTAGTCTCAGCCCTAGAACATTTATTCTGGAAGATCAGTTGGTAATTCCATCTTCATCCTCACAGCAAGTAAATAGACATAATCGGTCTAATCTTCCAAAGCCAGGAGTGTTTCCAACTCCTAGCCCGGTACAAGAAGCATCAACTTCCAGGGTACCTACTAAACCACATGTTCATGCTAGGAAACGAAAACCTCTAGAGCAAAAGTATGATGTAATGAAACACTTAGCCCAATTACTTGTCAATTTATCTATTTTGGATGCCTTGAATTTATAAAATTATATTCAGGAGGCACTCATTAAGGCTTTGTGAAGTCCTCAGGAGTTTGAAACTGAAACTACTACGGCTGAAGCCTACCATGTTGAGAATAATCCTGTAGAATACCATTAAGGGATATCTATCAGATATGAAGAAGAAGGCAATGTTGTGAATGGACATATCTGACCTTTATACCTATCTAGAATGTTCAATGGTGTAGACGTCCGAATAGTCTTCATTGATAGTGGTTCAGGAGTCATCCTCATCCCCATTCGTACACTTCGTCGATTGGGCCTCACAGAATCTGGTTTATCTCCTTCTACTTTGATGTAACAAGGATATGAAAAAAATGAACAAGAAACGCTGAGCAAGATTACAATCAAAACATAGTTGGGAGATCTTGTATCCAATTCATATTTCATGGGTGATGATCAAGAATCAGCCTTCAACATCTTTCTTGGAAGACCCTGGATACATCGACATGCAATTATCCCTTCATCATACGATCAATGTCTCAAGTATTGTTCTGATGGTCATGTTGGGACATTATATAGTGATAACGCCCCATTAAATACATGTGAATCTCAATAAATTGAGGCGTAATTATACCACATGAAGGGAAAGGAGTAATCCACGACAAAGGAGATTACCAAAGTTAATGCTCCGTATGGTTTGGAAAAGATTCCAGTAAACCCATTTACACATGTGCGTACAGATTATGTGTTTCCTATTAGTCAAATTGACAAGATATACCCAAATCAAAATACTCTTATGGAAACCTCCATAATTTCAATCAAGAAAATCAGGCTAGACAACATGGGAGAAATTGGTGATTCACCAAGCAATGATGAAAGCTCAAATGAAGATGTCTTCATTTCATCTACTGAAATCCAGCAAGCCTATACTTCGTCAACCCTTCCAGATGAAGTTGTAGTAATGTTATATTTTTATGATGATTTCGATTCTCAATCCATCATCTCCTCTTTGTTTCCCAAAGAAAACCCTTCATCATCAATTGGGTCGGAAATGGAAGCTTCTTCTTCAAGATGTGCAAATTTTGACGTCTCTTCTGATTATGGAAATTCTGTTTCATCGTCTACTATGAAAGTAGAAACAGAAGAAATAACACACGTTGAAGAAGAAGAAGAATATCTCAGGGATGCTCATCCAGCATTTGACGAGGGTATCTCTTCCACCGTGGATTAACATAGAGAATGAAATCTGGATACAAAAGAAGATCTATGCCCCACTTTAATTATTGAGGCCATGACTCTTGATGAGAAAAAGAGGTATATTTCGTTTTTAAATAAAAATCGAGAAAATTTTTGTGGATCTATACGGAGATTCCAGGGATTGATCCTGATGTTTCCACTCATCATTTGGATTTTCCAAAAGAACATCGAGGATTAAAAAAGCTTCTAGAAGAACACACCCAACCTATGCTTCCAAAATTTAAGCTGAAGTGGATAAGCTCATAAAAGATAACTTCATCATAGAAGTTCAATATCCCATGTGGTTGGCAAATATTATCCCAGTGAAAAAGAAGAATGTGCAAATAAGAGTTTTCATTGATTTCAGATATCTTAATCGACATTGTCCTATGGATGATTTTCTAGTTATGATTACAGAACTATTAATTGATGCCACATCTTACAATGAAGAACTCTCCTTCATGGATGGATATTCTAGATATAATCAAATCAGAATGGCTCTAGAAGATGAGGAAAATATAACCTTCAGATCCCCTAAGGGTGTGTTTGGCTATCAGGTAATGCCCTTTTCCTTAATGAATGTGGGTGCAACATATCAGCGTGCCATACATCGTATCATCAAACCATTTTTAGGAATGTTTGTTGAATGTTATGTGGATGATTTGGTGGTCAAATCCAAACAATGTTCTAATCACTTGTCTGATTTAGAAGTCATATTTCACAAGTATCGACAACATAATTTGAATATAAACCCCTTAAAATGTGCTTTTGGGGTAACCTCGGGAAGATTTCTCTACTTTTTTGTACACCATCACGGTATTGATGTCGATCATGATAAGACCAAGTCAATCCTTGGTATGTCTCCTCCTCAAAATTTGAAAGAATTAAGAGGACTTCAAGGAAACTTATCATATATTCGGCGTTTCATCGCCAATTTGGTAGGAAAAATTTAACCCTTCACCAAATTGATGATGAAGGGAGTCACTTTCCAGTAGACTTAAGAATGTCAAGAAGCATTTGATATTCTCAAGATGTATCTCTTGAGTCCACCTATAATAATTCCACCTGTTGAAGGAATCCCACTTATCCTCTATGTGAAAGCTTTAGAGAGATCATTGGGTACCTTTAATGATCAGAAGAATGACGTTGGGAATGAAAACAGCCTCTACTATCTTAGTCAGACTATGGTTGAAGTAGAAACATGACACTCAAATATTGAGAAGTGCTTCCTAGAATTAATCTTTAAAGTTCAGAAATTGAGACACTACCTGAAACATCACGAGGTCCAATTGGTACCTCACAAAAATCCTCTCAAATTCATCCTTAGTCGTCCAATGCTTACATGATGTCTGGAAAGGTGGGAATTTATTTTGTAGCAGTTTGACATTCAGTTTGTGTCTCAAAAGGCAATAAAAGTCCAAGATCTGGGTGACTTCCCTTCAGTGGAAGACACATCTTCAGGTATTTATCTTCTTGATGAGGAAGTCCTCTCTATTCAAGATAGTCTTCAGGTATGGGAAATGTATTTTGATGGTGCTTCCAAAAGTCCAATAGGGAAGAAAATGGAAAATCCTAAATTCAACAAAGCTGGATTTGGAATTGTACTCATTTCTCTAGAAAAGGCAGTGTTACCATATTCCTTCTCATTTTTTGGGAGGCGGTACAAATAATTAAGCGGAATACCAAGCACTTATTGCAGGATTGGAGTTGGCGCTTCAAGCACAAGTGAATCACATAAAGGTAAAAGATGATTCAGACCTGGTAATAAAACAAGTCAATGGGGATAATTCAATTAGAATAGAAGAAATAATACCTTTATATGATTACTTCAGAGAGTTAATGGAGGAATTCCCTTCGGAATCAAAATTTTCATATGTCCTAAGATCACAAAATGCTCAAGCTGATGCACTGGCTAATATAGCCACAACTGTAGCAGATCAAAATCTGGACAAAACAACCATCAGTATTTCCCACCATCGTACAATTTCACCTTATGATCAAGCCAGAACAGAAGAGATCAATGAAATTAGTCCCATTCCTGAACCATATGGTTATACTACAGGATGGATGACACCTATCAGGGAATACCTTCAAAATGGAACACTTCCACCTGATAGATCCCGGAAAGAAATAATCTAGCGACGTGTGGTCAATTTTACTCTTTATGATAGCCTAGATCACCTATAGAAAAATCTCTACAAGTATGGTTTTTATTGAGTTCACTTCAGATGCATTGATGGTGAAGAGACAATGGTTGTCATAATAGAAGTGCATGCAGGAGTCTATGGTGCCCACCAGTCTTGACATAGATTTTCCGATCAGATTCGAAGGCTTGGATACTTTTGGCTTTCAATGATACAAGATTGTGTTGATTTCACAAATAAGTGTCATTAAATCCAAGTACATGTAAACATCAATCATCAACCTCCAGAGTTTCTTCATACATCAAAATACTCATGGACATTTTCCACATGGGGTTTGGATGTGGTGGGACCCAACCTTTCAACTACAGCAAAGAAGTTTAAGTCTATTCTTACTACTACTGACTTCTTTTCCAAATCGAAATAGGAAATACCTATAAAATAATTTAGTTCTAAAAGCATTGTTAGGTTCATCAATTCTAACATAATTACCAGATTTGGTGTTCCTCATACTATATTGACAGACAATGGAACCAACTTCTGTTCATCCGAGGTGAAGAAGTTGTATCAAGAATACAACATCAAATCAAATCATTCATCTCGGTATCATGAAATGGCCAACAATCAGATAGAAGCCTTCAACAAGACTCTATCAAATATACAGCAAAAGATAGTGGATAAAGATAAGAGCTCATGGCCTAATAAACTCTTTCATGATTTATGGGCTTATCGGAGCACCACTCGCACTGCAATGCGGTCAACTCCATATGCACTGGTATGTTGAACGGAAGCAGTCTTTCCCATTGAAGTTCAATTACCTTCACTCAGAGTAGCCATTTGTGATCAATCATCTATAGATGAAAAATATCAAAATCAATTGAATGAATTGGAATGGTTAGATGAGAAAATAGTGTGCACTCTACACCACTATGAAGTCTATTAGAATCGAATAGCACAAGATTTCAACAAAAAAGTTCGTCTTCGTTCATATGTTCAGGGAGAATTGGTATTAGTTCTCAGAAATCCAATGTTACTAGTAATGAAACCTCTTAAGCTTGAACCAATGTGGGATGAACCTTATTCAATACATAAGGTCTATTGCAATGGAGATTATTATTTAATCTCAATGGATGGAGAACTCATCACTACTCCAACCAATGCTAGATTTCTGAAGAAGTATTTTGTATAAACAAAAAATACACCATCCACAATCCAGGAATATGACCTTAAAATATTTTGACATCCCTTATGTCCCGCATGACGCTAAACTGCACCAACCAGGGACCATTCATATGACTTTAAACTATTGGAAATTATGTCCAACATGACGTTAAACTGTGATGTGCGGACTACATGATGCTAAAATGTACAGAAGTTCCTTACATCCAGCAAGACGTTAAACTGCATAACCAATGGTCCATGCATATGACCTTAAACTATTCTCACTTTTGTCCAACATGACGCTAAATTGTATCGTCCTTTTTTGGTCCAACCTGAAGTTAAACTGTGAAAAAAGTCCCTAATACGTCCAAGATGACATTAAAATGTGTCATCTTTTGTCTTTACTGAATGATATTAAAATGTACAGTCATATTTTTGTCCAACATGAAATTAAACTATATTGTCCCCCATCGTCCTAACTACATGATGCTAAACTATACAAGAATCTCCTAATACATCCTACATGACGTTAAACTGTATTTTTGTCTCTACTACATGACATTATAGTGTGCAACACAAATAGTCCTAACAGAAAGACTTTAAACTACATAGTCCCTTCATATATCCTACATGACATTAAACTGTTCATCATTAAGGTTATTGTTACAACTTTTTTCTCACACTGAGTATGACTCGCATGATCTTAGAGCAAATTTCAACCATAACACCCTCTTTGGGCCGCTAACCATGTGTAAGTCCCAACACCATTTTTTAGGTCGTTGTCCCCAAAAACAACTTTATCACTAATTCATTATTTAATTGAACTACGCGGACTTTGATCCTTTCCTTCTAGGCTGGGTATGTAGGCAACCTCCCAAGGTTCAAGCCCAAAACCAATATCTTGACATTGGTTCACCTTTGTCCTTGATATATGACGTTAAACTGTACATCACATTTTTCATGTATGACAATAAACTACAACATTCTTTTTGCACTCTCAATTGAGAGAAAATCATTATTTACATTTATCTCCAATCATGTTATATTTCGAAGACTATGTGTGTACATGGCAATACCCGAACCTTTTACATTGGGTCAAACCATCATTGCACTTAAGTCCCCTTTCACCCTTCACATTTACGAACCAAATCTGTACAGAGGGTATTAATAGAACTACGTGTGCTTCATTCCCATCCTTATGGGATACGTATGAATGTTTGATTGTCCCTCGAATCTAGCCCCATATCTTTTGGGCCTAACTCCAAATTCCACATTTAGTCACCTGGCTGAAAAGTCCCCATGAAAACACACACTGTGTATTTCTTATAATGGTCCAAGACTTATGACCCTAAACTAAGATCTCTAATAATATCATCCCACATGATGTTAAACTACGTTTCAAGAACTACGTACGGCTTGATTCCCATCCTTATGGGATAAGTAGTTAAGTGCAATATTTCAAATCAGGATCCAGCCACAACATGATTATGGTTAGCATTGATTTGTTTATCTCTTCATACATCGGACAATACCCATCTTTATGTGTCATAATATTAGTCATAAATACTTTCAGATCTTCATAACCCTTTTCTTGACTTTTGGTCACAAAATGTCCAAATTTCTTAGAATTATTTTTATTGATCATGTAGCACATGCCGTTAGGCGACCTTGTATAAACAATCTACATAACAGACTTGTCAACCAAAAGATGATATTATTTGACTCTGCAGCCAATGCCCATAGGAGGCCCTTTATAATTAAACCCTCTAACGAGTTCGTTAAATAATAGTAACTTCACTCATAGAAAGAAAACCTCTTTTTCCTTAGATTTCTTAACAAAAAATATGCAAGGATCCGCATAAATAGCCATCCTTAACATATTCACCCCATGTTGTTTTTCATGATCTGAAAGTACTCAAGTCTATGGTTTATATACCTCTTCCCTAAGTTTGGGTCAGACCTTCGTAGAAGTGACATTCATCCAATTCATAGATAATCCTGTTTGGAAATATTTTCTCCATATTCAATTATCTCTCTCCATACAACAAACTCTATGCTTTGGAAAATTTGAATCCCCATAAACTTTCACTGACTTTTTAGCAGTAGAAAAGTAAATTTCTGAGAGTTCTTTTGCCTGACTATGCTGCATGTGCCCTTAGGCGACCTTTCATGAACAGTCTACATAACAGATTTTTCAGCCAAAAGATGCTATTATTTGACAATGAAACCAATTCCCTTAGGTGGACTTACATAATTCAACCCCCTAATGGGTTTGTTAAATTGCGGTAACTTCATTATTGGGAACTACGTCTTCAGATGCCTTTTTAGCCATTTTTCATATCATTACTCAAATTCAAAATTTCATAAGTCATCGTTTACATATTTTCCATCGTACATGAATATGGTAATATGTTTTTAGATAGATTATCAAGGAATTGAGTCAATCCATTTGGACAAAGATAATTTTGACCTTAAATATTAGACTTTTTTATGTCCGACGTGCATGACTTTAATATGCCAATAACCACAATGACCCCTAGTTTCTCCATTTTCCTCAGAGTCAAATAATCTTTTCTCTCTGGATCCAACTCTGAGGGGGGACATTTCATGACGCTCATTTTAAACACAGAGTCTAAAGGAATGAAAAGGTAAATACCCTGAACTCAATCTGATTCATCCTTTGAACAAACATCAAAAATTGACAAAGGGATGAACAAGGATAACATTGCCCATAGGTTGCACAAGTTCTCTCATGGTCGCGCAAGTATACTTACGCACTGCCCAAATGGTCACGCAGGTGACTTGCGTGCCCTCTTTGAAAATCACCCAGGGTCTTCTCCAACTTATAAATTCCCCGAGTCGGCCCCCCATTTGGGGAGGATTTTTTCCATATTTCAGATACAACTCTCTGAATGCCCAATTCTCTTCTTCTAGTCTTCCGATCTCTTCTAAGGTAATTATTTACCTAGAATGGGAAGTCTAAACAAGAGGAATAATATATAAGTGTTATAATTGAATAACACTTGCACGAATAAGTGTTTTACACTTAAGAGAAATGGACACACTTGTGCGCCTCCTTACATACTCATTGTAACTTGCGCACCACACTTCTGGAAGTACCTCAAGATAATTCTAAATTCTTTGGTCAAGGATTGCCCAAGTATATATGTGTCGCGCAAGTATACTTGCGCGACACTTAATTATGAACCCATGCAGTACTTGTGCGACCCCCCATGACTTGCGCGCCCTTCAATTTTTGGGTTCCATTTCTGCCCATTTCACCTCTCTTATGCCATTTGACATTTCCTATTCATGATTCAGTCTTCAAGACACTCTTCAAAGCCATTGATGGCATGTTTTCTTGATTCACTTCCTTATCTAAAAGGAATTCTGTGGAACATCTCTCAAAACCTAATGATTTACACAACTTTATGTCACTAATGTTAGAGAGTTCATTCATTCAACCCCATCCTCTATGATGAGAGAATCATTAATCTGGGCATCCTCCTTAAAAGTAAGCCCCAATCCAAATTTTTATTAATTTGGGCATCCTCCTTAGGACTAAGCCCCATGTCCTCATTAATTTGGGATTGCTTTTCAGGAGTAATCCCCAAGTCCACTAATCTGGGCATCCTTCTTAGGAGTAAGCCCTAGTCCAAATTTTCATTAATTTGGGCATCCTCCTTAGGAGTAAGCCCCAAGTCCTCATTAATTTGGGCTTCCTTTTCAGGAGTAATCCCCAAGTCCCGTAATCTTGGCATCCTCCTTAGTAGTAAGGCCCACGTTCTCATTAATTTAGGCTTCCTTTTTAGGAGTAAGCCCCAATTCCACATTAATTTGGGCTTCCATTTCAGGATTAATCCCCAAGTTCCCTAACATGGGTATCCTCCTTATGAGTAAGCCCCAGTATAAATTTTCATTAATTTGGGCATCCTTCTTAGGATTAATCCCCAAATCCTCATTAATTTGGGCATCCTATTCATGAGTAAGCCCCAAGTCATCATTAATATGGGCCTCCTTTTCAGGAGTAAGCCCCAAGTCATCATTAATTTGGGCCTCCTTTTCAGGAGTAATCCCCAGTCATAATTCCCTTAATCTGGGCATCCTTCTCAGGAGTAAGCCCCAGTCTTGAAGTTCCCAAATATGGGCATCCTCCTTATGAGTAAACCCCAACCATAATTCTCTTAACATGGGATTCCTTCTCAGGAATAACCCCCAGTCTTAAATATGATAATCCTCCTTAGGAGTAAGCCCAAGTCCTCATTAATTTGGGCCTTCTTTTCAACTGTAATCCCAAGTCATAATTCCCTTAACCTAGGTTTCCTTCTCAGGAGTAAGCCCCTGTCTTAATGTTCCCAAATATGGGTGTCCTCCTCAAAAGTAATCCCCAACCATAGTTCTCTTAACCTGGGTTTCCTCTTTCGGAATAAGCCCTAGTTTAAAAGTATATAAATATTGGCATCCTCTTTAGGAGTATGCCCCAAGTCCCTTAACCTTGGATTCCTTCTCCGGAATAAGCCCTAGTCTTAATTTCTCTTATCCAGTCTTAATTTTCTTTTGATCTGGGCTTCCTCTTTAGGAGTAAAACCCAATCATGAGTCCCCTCCTAATTTGGGCATCTTCCTCAGCAGTAAGCCCCAAGTTAGAGTACCCATATCTCCATGAAGTACATATACCTTTATGGACCTTGTTCCTAGATTTCTTCCCTGAAGTAAATCTTAATCCTCATCTATTTTGGGAAGTCATATATTAATAATCCATAAATCATTGCATCTTTTGTGGCACAATTGTCTGGTTTCACCAATACCTCTTGTTTCTCACACCGATCATGAATCACGTGAGCTTAGAGTGTAAAAGTAATCATGGAATATTTCTTTGTGCCATCAATCATGCATAAACATCATACTCTCTTACTCGAACTACGTGGGTTCTAATTACTTTTTGCAAAACAAAGGATACGTAGGTATCCCATCAGCGGGTACGATCCGAACTCTGAAATAATCCATTTCCTTCTGAATGAAAATAAACTTCAAGTGCCCCACTGAGTGGATTTAAAACCAATATGGTTATCATAATGAAAAAGAGACTTTTATGTACTGAAGGATACCATTAACTAAGAATCTCTAAGAAATATAGATGATTCTCTATCGATGAATAACCTTGAATACATAAAAAAAAAATTTCTCTAAATTTCCTAAATATTAATCATTTATTTTAATATCAAAAGCAATGCTCATTTTATACTTGGTAATGTAATAAGGATTCACGAACATAACTTAAATCTATAAAGAGAGTCCCAGAGTAGACAATAATTCTCCTCAAATAGGTGTGATGAGTCTGACCTCTCATCCTCTCGACCAATGAAAATTCCTAAGCCTCATCATTCCCCAACTAATGAGGGCCTTCCTTTGGAAAGTAGGTCCAAATGGATATGGAATCATGGGTTGTTTCCAGTTTTATGAACAAACCCGTCAGAAACCTATTTGAATGTTTGAACCATCAATCAATGAGGTAATCCCCAATTCCAGAGGAAACAAAAATAAATTAACCTATTAAAATTTTAATTTTGTTTATAATTTATATAAAATAATTTTTTTATAACCATTTATATATAAAATCATTTTTATATAGAATGGACTTTTTATATTTTAATCTATTTTGAAATTCCAAAAACACTCTTCCCTCACTTATAAAAATGATAATCCTTCAACTTTATTCAATCATCAAATGATTTTTGGAAAAAATATCCCATAAAAATCCCTTACATACATCCCTTACAACATTATACATGAAATTTTTTATTATAAACCACATATAGAATGGTGTTTGGTGAAAACTCAAAGAGGTTGTCTAAACATGACTTATCATTCTTTACCTATGTTCTTGTTTTATTTCTTCTTCCTCCTCTATAAATTATTATTAAACCATTATGATTAAATAAAATTACTATCTAAATTATAATTATATTTCATTTTGGTAATGTAATAACCTACATATATATCATATTCTATCAAATGGGAAACAAAACCATTTTTTCATGTGTATGGTGGAGTGATGCCTCTTGAAGTGATGTAATTCATTTTCCATATTTTCCCCCCAGAACTATTAATAACGATGGATTTAATGTTTAAATTCGATATAAATTAAATTATAATAATTCAAAAATTCAATATATCATATATTTCCACAAATATATAATCCATTTTAAATGATATTGTTTTCCATGCATACGTTTTGTTTACCACCTCCACAAAACGAAGTGACTTTTCTTTATTTCTACATCACACAGATAATATATATAAGTGAATGGAAAGAAATAATATTATATTTGAGATATAATTATCATTAATCATGGGTAAAATATTTTTAATCTTCCTTCTATCATGATACTAGAAAATTGAAATGTTACTCATGCGTACGTACAATGCACCATTTCTCTAATTGTAAAATTGTACATTTTTCATAACCATAATTATTGGTTACTTTTAATGAGAATTATTGATATTTAAAGAGGATATTTTATTAAATTTTATTTCTATTTATATATTTATATAAAAAAATAATTCAAAATAATAAAAATATAGTTATTTAATAAAGAAACACTATGTTCAATAATATACAAGTGATGCCACCTCAAGCATAAACAAATA
This sequence comes from Viscum album, assembly GCA_963277665.1. NCBI lineage: Eukaryota > Viridiplantae > Streptophyta > Magnoliopsida > Santalales > Viscaceae > Viscum > Viscum album. Next base: position 1,752,943,633 of record OY728128.1, read on the forward strand.
ACTAAATAGTAAGATTTAAATGTGAACATTATAACAAAGACCTTAAATTTTTGTTGATGAATAGTATTAACTACATTATGAAATATATGATTCTCCTCCACATTTAAAATTTATTAATTTTATATGTTCAAATAAAAATTCATTTTTTTAAAAAGTCAATTATTTTTTAAAAAATGAAATTCAGTATCATACAAAAATTGTTTTATTGATTTTATTGAGACAATATTATATGTAATTTCAAAATGTTTTAGAATTAATTTTAGTAAGATAATTAAATTTTTTAATTTATCATATCAGATATAAATTTGGATGATGTTATGGGAATTTTAAAAAAATATTGAATTCTCAAGGAATACTGAAAATTAATAATTATTAATAGGAACATTTTTTTATTTTTAATGTTTTTACAAGTTAAAATTAGATTTTGTAATAGTTTTAAATTTGAATTAGTTAAAATTTCTTTTAAATAATCCAATTATGGGTTTTATAATCGATTTAATAATTGTATTTATAATAAAAATATATAATATTTTAAAAATTTATTCTTTTGAAAAACAGTTTATCATTGCATTTCTCCTACATAATATCAATTTATAATCAAAAAATTTTGTTTTTTGAATTGTAAAAAATATATTCCATATTTAAAATCATTATTTAAAAAATAAATTAAATATTTTTGTTAAATTTTTGGACTATATGAGTTGTAAACGTTGTAGTTTTTATTACCACTCTTAATGGTAAATCAAGTTATTATGATCAAACATAAAATAATAAGGACTTTAAAATGAACCAAATACTTTTAAAAAATATATTTTCTCATTAATTTTAATTCATAATAATTCATGGTTCGGTTATATAGATTTTATATTTCATTTGGATGTGATTGAAATATTTATATTATTTTATTTAATAAATAGTCAAACGTGTCCATGTAATGTTTTTGATAAGTGTGTAATTTATAATATGACGTTATCCATAATATATCATTGAAAAAAATTATATTTAAATACAAATGGTTTATATTAATAAATATAATTCATTTTTTATTTTTAGTGATGAATTAACAACCTTAAATTCATACAAAACACCGATGAATAAAATTTTCAATTAATAAAAAAATCAAATAAATGATACTGAAAAATTAATATAATGTTATTTAATTATAGTAATAATGTAATTTAATAGAATAATATTACATAATGTGAATGTATTAAATTATTAATTTTTCAACCATATCAGATATCAATGTAATGGATTTTTTCATAATTAAGAATAATTATATTTCATAATTATTAATTATTTTCAAATTATTTATATATCATAAGAATATTATATAATCACAAAGGGAATATTATATGGTCTGAAAGGTAATTACTTGAAAATTTATAGTCTATTTTTACTCAATTGGAAATGGAATACTCGTATTATATTTTAATATTTTGAGAAATTACGAAATTGACCCTCACTACAATTATAAAAGAAACTTATTCCATAAAATATTTACTCCTATTTGGGCCTTCAAGATTAAACATAAACTGAAAATTTACATTATATAAAACCTTATTTATGTTCATGAGGTTCTGATTCTTCCAAAAGATGTACCCTAAATCCTTGAAGAGGAGTTGTGAAGGATGCACAACGAAGAAGAGGCCATCAGCCTTACTGACTATTTTATTCCAATTTATTCATCTACTATGTATTAATGTGTTTTTTTGGATGATAAAAAAATAAATGAAGTATCATTTATATGTATATATTCTATTATGATAATTGTACAAACGAATTACATCATATACTTATCATATAAAAAATGACGTCACAGTGCACGCGTACATACAACTAACAATATCCATTCAGTAGTGTAATTTTTCTCATAACCACATTACATGGAAGGTTATAATTATGTAAAAAATGGATATATTTGATAATTATGACATTATATTTATTCTATAATAATTTTATATCAACAAATTCTTTACCATTTCATCCAATAAGAAATGACATCATCGCTCATGCTTTCGTACGACTTACCATCCCCTTGACGTGATCTGATTAATTTTCTATATAAAATATTAAAAATATATATACAAATGAGTTTAATTAGTAAATATTATATTAGTTAAATTAATATCATTATGTAGTATATGTATATATAACGTAAAAAAGATAATAATGACTTCAATGATAAGAAACACATAAGAAATCAAGAGAATTAATACCCCAAATAGTGAAATGAATAAAATAGTAATTATAAAGGTATTTATATTAATATGAGTATCTATTTACTAATTAAACTTTTTTAAATTTCTATAGAACAGTTTAAATCATGTATGTCCAAAATTATTTGTTCTTTTAGGATATTTTTTCTCAATTTATATTTATTTGAGAATTATTTGTCACAAAAAACCAATTCAATTTTATGTTTTCTATATACTAACACTTTCACATGATTTATCATGAATAAATAATTATTATTTATATTATAATTTTCAATTTTAATTATTTCATCAAAGGGGAATTCCATAGAAAATCACTAAGTGGGAAATGTTGTTTTGAAATAACATATTCTTTTGTGACTTTTAACATTCTATTGAAACACTCCCATTATTGTTATAATTAATCATTTTAAATTATAGTTCTCTTAAATGAAAATTTTCATTTTTTTATATTATTGTATAATAAACAGAATACCATTTTTATATAAAATATTTATTTTGAATTGTATTTGACCTACTAGGGAAATTTTAAAAATTCTTTTTCCTTTATTGAATACAAAAACTTTATCATAAGGCCCATTTTATACAAATTAAATATATTATTAAATATAGGAGTAATTATTTGTATGTCAATGAAATTAGTATGTTAAAAAATTGATTTCCCCTTTAGGCATATCTAGTTTTATTAGAATAAAATATTGGCCAAATTTGTTGGGTTTTACATAGTATGTTTTAAACAGTCTCACTAATGGTTATGTAAGTAAAGGTATCATGTTACGAGGAAACATGAAATTAAATAATTAATAATTTAATTAATTTGGAATTAATTTTTTGTTTTTAGTTATATTTTAAAAATTATATTATCTATAGATTCTAGTCTTTCTCAGTTTATTAATTAAATTAAATCTGTTTTTAGTAATTTACCTTTCCATTTTGATTATGCTCATTTAATAATTATTGAATCAGTTTCATCGAACACATATTGATAATTTTAGATAAACCTTTTTTTGTTTCGTTTACCTATTATTTGAATAATATATCTTTTTATGAGTTATCATGAAATCATTTTAAACGTTTCTATGTATTATGTGTTATTTTCTTTTCCGAATGTAAAATATGGTTCAGGTGTGTATCAGGAACTCAAAAAAATCCAAACTGTTAGGTACTTCAAGAATAAACCCATCATATGTATGCTAATGTAATAAAGTAATATACTCGATCTAGGAATATTTGGATCATTTTTGTTACACAATAGCAAACATGTTGATTTAATTTTGTACTTGTGAGTCAAATATCATCAAATCATATTATGCTAACTTAATTGATTAAGTAATTTATTATATCTTGACATTAAATAAATTCAAATAAATGATCAACTGGGAAGATTATATTCACAAATTAAATAACATTATTGTGTTTAATATTCAACATGATGAAAAATGTATATGATGATGTGGACTCATAGTTAGATATTTTGTTAAAATATCATATTTTTATGGGATTATTTATTTTTATTTTTCTGATAATGAAATTTCATGTCATATCTATAAGAAAACTCATAAATTTTATTCACCTATAGTAATTACTATATAATTATTTTTTCTTTCGTTTTATAATCTTATATAATAAGGATAGAGAATGACTATTTTCAAGGAAACACATCTTTATCACTAACTTTGACTTGAAGTCATCTGTCATCAATATCCATATGACACTCATGTTTTTATTATGTGGAATATTTTTAATCATATGTTATCTCAAATGTTTCATAGAATTTTTTTTAAAATTTTAATTATATATCTAAATAATAATAATTTATTTTTATTTTTTAGTTAGGAAATAATTACCTTCAATTCATACACAACACTAATGATATAATAATCCAAAAAAAGTAATACAACCATTAAATGCATTTTAAAATTTGAAGATTAATTTATTTTAATTATTTATGGTGATATAATAATTTTTATATTAATATGAAAAACTAAGGATATATTAAAATATTTAGTTTAAACATAACATTTTTAATACATATTATTAATGTCAACGTAATGAATTTTTTTTAAAAAAAATTATAGTGACATTTCAAGAATGTAATATTTTATTAAATTGTTTATAAATCATAAAAATATCAAATATTCTCAAATGGGATTTGATATGGTCTAAAACATCATCCTACGTACATTAATAAGCCACTTGGATCTAAAATAGTCATTTCACATTTCAATATATTGAGAATTTCCAAAGGTTCCCCTCACATAAATTATAAAATAATACCCATTAATTCACATTTTTACACAAAAATGAGCCATATATATTGACCAAAATCATGTCATTTATATTCAAAAAAAGAATACATATTTTCATTATGCTTTGGTACTTCAAAAAGATCAACCCAAAAGCGATTAAGAGGGAATCTATGGGACGTCTACCAAACAATCTGTAATCATCTATACCATGTCTTTCATATTAATGTCATCATATAATTCCAATTCATGTTTTGGTTTCCATGATAAAATAATTGACACAATTTCAACTATATTTTGAGATGTTATTATAATTATGGTACATCCATATCATACCTTTTATCCATCCAATGAAAAATTAAATCACCACATTCAATTTTGTAAGACTTAAAGTATCTATGTAGTTCTGTAAGATAGTTTTCATCACTAGTTTAATTGGATAGTTTTAATGATGGAAATAATCGATATATATGAATATTTCCAAATGATGTTGAATATTATAAATTAATATATAACCCACATAATTACCCTTTTACACTATTTATAAATGATATCGTCACTCATGTGTACATACAACTTACCGTCTCCATTAAGTGACGTGGTTAATATTCCATGTACTTAATTCATGAATGATTCATAAAATTAATATAATTAAATGATATAATACTTATAACATTAATATAATTCATGATAAAAAGTAACTAAGTCATATTAAATAGAACAATGACATTGAAGAAAAAACAAGCATGTGAAAACAAGGATGTTGACACCCAAAACAGTGAAATGGATAAGACAATTATAAATAAATAGGTGGTAAAATGTTGTAAAGGATGATATATGATTTTATATATTTAAATACAGTTATGGTATAAGTTAATGAAATGTTTAAAACCACTACCCGTAAGGTTAACATATGTACAACCAAAAGGATGTTTGAGTTATGTATTTCATCTTAATTTACATTCCACTAATACAATTTATCATTATACACCTCTAATATTTTATTGGTTGTATAAAATACCCCTACTACATGTAACATAATGAAAAGTAATTATTCATGGTATTTATGTTTCATTTTTAATTTATCTATCCCATCTTAATTTACTTTATAAAATCTAATTTGTAAAATTTGGTTTGAATATAAATTTGTTTTTGGGATTTTTAACAATATCTTGAAACGATCAATTTCATATAGTAATTTTTAATTGGAAATTAAATTTCTCTCAAATATTCATATTCTTTTCAATGATATACTATAATTACATAAACCATATAACATTTATACATATGGTATTGTTTTGAATGAAATTTTTTTAAATGAGAAATATTGATAAATTTTTATTATTTATTCTATATAGATATATTATGATAAGGATCATTTTTTTATGAAATAATTGTTTATTTGAAAAATAAGGAATGATTTTTAAAAGCATGAAAATGGTGGGGCTGTTTTTAGAGAGCTCCTTAATTCATCATTAGTGTCATTAGATAAATCACTTAGACAAATCAGATGGGTTTTTTCTATTTTGTTTAAAAGAAATTACGATAGGTATTGACAATAAAGATATAATAGCCTAAGAAAAAAGAAATCTTATAGATAAAATTTAATTCATTCAGAATGAAATTATTATTATCCATAATAGTTTAATAATGATATTATCTCCAGATGAATATCACTCTAATTTTATTAATTGAATGTCATACATATTCAATTATTTACATTGCTTTATTCAATATTCAAATTGATTCATGGTGTATTCAACTGTACTTCAACCTTAATAAAAATTTTAGGTCACCCATATTGTTTTATTCCCCAACATATGAATAAGATATATTTTCTTTTTTATCTAAGGATTCTATTTATTAGAATTTTATTCATTATCCTTTATTTTATATTCACAATTTAAAATGGGTTTTATGTATGTATCAGCTATTGAAATGATCTGACAATATTTAGTACTTTCAGATTCAACAAATAATATCTATGAAATTATAATGAAGTAACACATTATCTTTTATTTAATGATATTGAGGTTGTTACAATTTTCATTAAATGATGTTTAATAGAAAATTTTATTTCTATATTATAGAATCAATGTATAAAACATGAAAACATTGATGATACCTTATAATATTTACATATTTTTAAAAATAAAATGATTGTATTTTATGGAACAATTTTCATGATGATTTTTAGCTAACTTGATGTGTGATGCAATTTAATGATGACACGTAATATAAAGATGTGAATCAATACTCATGGTCAATGTAGGTTTTTACACACAAAGAAATACAATATAGTTGGATTTGGAGAATATTCGATCTAGAGAATAAATGGGTAGTTGACCTAGGTTGTGTCTAATAACCACTTACATATAGATAAATGTGATGTTATATGAAATGACACTCTTATATTGGATCATTTTATGTGACTTAATTATGGTTATTTTTATAGAAATAATTATCCAATGGGATGAGAACATTGGATTAAGTCACTATAGATGAAATTTATGTCATTTAGATAGAGTGAAGTAAAAAGTTTTGACATGAATTGGATTATAAAGCACCATTTATTTTAGAGTTCGTCAAATACATTTGTCGATTATAATTATTTAGAGTTTTATAGGTAGATCAAATCCTTTATTTATCATTGGAACCTTATTCTAATAGTTAGTTTTAACCAAGTTTTTTTAGACGCGTTTTAACCCTCATTACATTCATTGGTGTTTCAGCTGAGTTTTCTGTGTGTTAGAGGCTGAACACCTAAATTTCTGAGGGTTCACAGACTTTGGTGCTAAATTTGGAATAACCATTCACTCTACCCCGAGTAAATGTGACTCCTTATAATTACATTCTACACTATTTTTCAAACCGTTTAGGAGGGGGTTCACAACTCTATGACACCTCTATAGTTTTTAGCACATCTAATTCTCACTATTTCTATATTGTCTATAAAACTGAGCCAGATAATTTCGTGAGGTGGAGCATCTAAATCATGATCTTCTCAGATTTATCCAAATTTTGTAAGCTAACCATGTTTCTAAATAAAATTATGAAATGTCCATTTTTACAACACCACCCATTTCTTATTTTTCCATTATTTTCATCCTTCTCCAACACAAAATAGGATAAATCTCTATTTTCTTCACCCTAATGTAACACCCCAATCTTCTACGATACATTTCTTTTTGAAATAATGCGATAGCGTGTGTTATACGCAACATCGAGTTCTAACACACCACAACCAATCAAACTAGCCGTTATGAATAGTAATACCAAATTTTTGAAATTTTATAAATTTTTTCTCTCAAAATGGACTTCATTTTTGGATTTGGAGTATTGAATTTATCCTAAGGTGAAATTTTGGTACTTTTCGGATAACTTTAATATTTTGATGAATAGTGAAAATTAATAAAATTTAATTAAAAACAACCTTTTTAATAAAAATAATTAATGGTGATAAATTATTAATTTTATTGGTTTTAAAGTATATTTAGAATATATTTTTTCCATTTAATATAATTTTTGTCATTGGACATAATTCCACAAGTAAACCGAACATAAACAAGTATCAATCTTTTGATAGTTATTATATCTCAAAAACACGCTTTTTGTTTTGATAGCGGGAATTAATTTTAAATTAATTTCTTCCAATTCTGTGTTTTGAATTTGGAAAAATGGATTCCATATTTGGAATCAGGATGTTCAAATTGTGTAAATAGGTAACTATTTTTTAGACATTTTGAATAATTACTTCGGTAAATATTTTATTTACCATGGTTAAAGGATAAATCTGGTAAATAATGGTTAACAAATAATATTATAATAATAAAAAATTACCCTAAAACATGTCATAACCTTATTTTTTGTTACATGTCTGACCATGGGAATCTTTGGGTCGATTTTGGGACCCCATGGTGCCACTTGTAAGTGATAGGGACACTTTATTTTAATTAAGTAAAAATGAATACAAAAATGACACAAGCATATATCTTTTAGAAAAACAATTTTTACATAGGGTTATATGTGTTTAATTTTAGACTATAAATATTAATTATAAACATAAAATGATTTACTACATAATGGTATTTTATTTATAATTTTTAGACATTATATATTTTAATTTATATATGACATAATGGTGATGCAGTAATTACCATAATAGTGAAAAATTAAAATGATAGATACTATAGATGCCCAAATAAATATATTTTGAAACTTTTTATGAATTAAACTAATTTTATAGTTTAATATGTCATGTTAGTATTGATTTGATTAAATTTTATTCGAATTAATCAATCTGTTATGATTTTTTCAAAAATCAATTATTGAATAGTGTCAAAATTGACATAAAAGAGTTTTTTTAAAAAATATTATATTTTTAATTGATATTAAATTCATAAAAATCTAAGGTTTGGACAATAGACTTATATAATGATATTTGTGTCATTTATGGACCACGTGGGGGTCTCTTGGATATATATAGTATGTTTATTAACAATATAATATAAAAATACAAAGAGACATTGTAAAAGTGAAACTAATTAACTAAGAGTTAATACTTAATGATAAGGTTAGTATAATGACCCAAACCTATATAAATTCTATTGGTTGAGTTGTTTGCGTCTTATCCCCACCTTAGAATTTAAATAATCTACTTTGGAGCCATTAGAAACCGAATATGAATTTATTATAATATAATATTTCTAGCTTTTCCAAAGGTGCCCCTCACCCCTCTTATAAACGGGCACTCCCCCTTCTCATTAAATCACACCATCAAAGCCTTCTAGTTCGGACAACAAATGCCCAAATACTCTCTCAACTTACCTCACTTCATCCTAGATGCCTTAATTTAGTCATAAAGCCAACTTAATGATCCCTTTTGATCAAATTAAAAGGAATAACCCAAAGAAGAGGTAATGATTTCACCACCCTTTATCAGATTCCGTTCTTCTTCCACTTCTTCTTTCTTTGTTATCCCCATTATAAAATAATAACTCTAGTATATTATATATAATGTGTTGTTATTATAAATATGGTACAATAATATTCAGTATTCTATCCATCCTTTGAATAACATGTCACCATACGTGCGTACGTACAACTTACCGTCTCCCCGTCGTGGTGTAATTGTTATTCAATAAATTATTATTTGGATGGGTATAATAATGTTTTAAAATTCATGTAAATAATAAATATAACTTGATAGTTACTCTTTATATATGATACACCATCCAATTATATATTATTTTAATATCCAAAGAATGATATTGTCGCTCGTGCGTACGTACGGACTATCGTCGCCACGAACGCGATGAGATTCATTCTCCATCGTATCCATTCAATCCTAATTCTCATTTTATGATTAATAATAGTATCTATGGAATTGATATAATTCTGTATATTATTAAGATAAATCCTATCCATGATAAACACGACTTATGTAACAAAACATATAAAATAAAACGACTAATTTAACACCCGAAACAACGATAATACTAAGATATTATTAAAAAATCAATGTTAAAAGATCATATATGATATCATATGAATGTATATGACTCTTTAATAATTTAATAACAATTATTTAACCATTATACAGGATGTTAACCTACCCCCAACCAAGGAAAAGTACAATGTAAGGGTTATTTCACAATCTCTTCCTTATCCGAGGTTGTTTATACGTAATAATATATTGGGGTCTCTTTATCATCCACATCCATGTTTCTTAAAAATGTATTTCAAATAATTTTTACTATATTAAAGGAATATGGGTTAAAGTAATTTATACCCTTGTCTGAATTTTTATAAAAGTTTTATAAAGGAATCTTTCCGTCATTTTCCAAACAAGGTGCTTTTTAACCTTTTCGACAGAATTAAGGTAAGAATGTTTTTTAACTTATATGGCAGGTACGTCTATTTTCTGCCATTATAAAATCGTCGAAGATTCCCTTACAAGATTATAATAATATTTTCAACGAAAATGTTTTATTTTATAAATATATGACTCTTAAATGATTTCAAAATAGAAGGATATATTTCTCTAAGAATATTTTTGATTTCATCTATGTCAACATCCTTTGATGGATTTTACGCTTATTTCAAGTTGTTTTATTATGATACAAAACTTCTATATTGTATTGAAGGTTTTGTGATATGTTTGACTTTTGATGTGTTATTTTTATACCATTCATAGTTAATGGATGAAGTATTTACTTTTCGTATGCTAGTTTTAATATGAATGTTTATGTTATGTTTAATCCTTTTAATATGAGAATGCATTGGACTTAATATGTGATGGGTGGAGCCCGCTATAGCTCCTCGATGCATCGGTAGGTCTCATGAGACAAACTAGTGTCTTGGCACAAGGAATTGGAAAAATCATATTTGTAGTCTTGGAACGAGGCCTTGGCTATATGGTTATGATAGTCTGGCATTATGAATTCCATCATTATGAATGTGGTTATTGATATTGCATGTTATTATTCGATTAGTAGAATATCCATGTGAATAGGTGAATGGAATTATTTCATTTTACTTTTTCCACACTATGTTGAAGTTCAAGTTTAAAAGGCTTTTGTTTTAGTTATACATTTCCTTAAATGTTTATTCTTATTTATGAAAGTTTCCGCTATATTGTTATCCTTACTAGGCATTTGAGCTCACCCATTTTCTATGTTTTATTTTTCCCAGGATCTGAAGAAGTAAATTATGAATGACCTGTAGGGATATTATGAGGGGATAATAGTGTGGTCTATGGAGACAATATGTTGTTGGAGTAGTTTTTCACTTTATGATCTAATGTAATACTTTATGAATATATCTAGTGTTTCCAAGGCTACTAAACCAATCAGTCATTTGAGATTTGATCTTTCTTGTGATCATGATAATGTTATGTAATAATTCACCGACTCTAGGTAACTGAGGTTAGGGTGTTACAGTTGGTATCAGAGAAAGTTTAGTACAAACCATGGAATCTAGATTTAGATAAACTCTGATTAGAGCACGTAGACCTAAGATGATCTTTGAGGATTAGTATAGAAGAACTTTCTAGAATTTTGGTATTGTAGAGATTTTGTGAGTTTTCCGAGCAATACATCCCTATCTGGATACGAGCAGGTAGAGGCGACTCTGGAACATATGTACCTAGGGGTAAAACCCGAAAACACCGCTTTGAGCTAGAATTGAACGGGATCTGTTGCACGACAACGGGCCTTGCTGCACTCTGGGTTATGATACTCCCAGGGGATATGCTTAGGGTAACTCTCATTTTCTTTACAAATCATTATGAAGGGTCTATGAGTATATACTTCCTCAAAGAAAACATTTTTACAATTATGGATTATATCCATAAATAGTTCAATTTATGTTAACTGTTTTATATGTATGAGATTATATATTTTGATTCATAAACTGATCCAGTTTATGCCATTGTATAGAAATGGTGCCTAGTGGATGAAATGGAAATTGTATAAATGCACACACTCTATGTAGGGATTTCCCTCCTGTTCAAGATAATTATAGTGGAGCTGGTGATGAAACTTGTGCCGATCAGCTAATCACCATACTGGGACAACTCACTCAGGTTCTGAATAATAACCTTACCCATACGGTGCACCCTGATCCGCAGCGTGGAGGATCAATGTTAGATCGATTCATGAGGCAACAACCACAAAAGTTCAATGGGATTACAAATCCCATAGTAGATGAGCAATGGATAAATTCCAGAGAGAAAATATTTCTGGCTTTGGGGAGTAGTGAAAGGGAAAAAGTTATCATGGCAGTTTACCACCTCACTAGAAATGATGATCAATGGTGGTCATTGATTCAAAACACGAAGGAAGATGATGAAGTATCAAATATGGAATGGAGGGAGTTCAAAGATCTGTTTTTATAAAAATACTTTCCTCGTGACCATCGAGAAGATATGGAAAGGCAATTTCTGAGTCTGAGACAAAAGGAGGGCGAGAATGTCGCAAAGTATGAGGCTAACTTTACAAGGATAGAATGGTATGTTGGAGAATATATACGTAACCCAAGAAATAAGATTTATGGTTTCTTTGATGGGTTAAAATCATTTCTCCATCGAGAATTAGTCTTACAATCCTTCTCGTCGTACAAATACATTGACTCATGTTCTATCAATACAGAAAAGGAATTCTCTAAGTCTTATGACTTTAAAGCAAAGAAAGAGAAGACGAGATATGCTGATCAATCTAGGAATGGAAATAAGAGGAAGAAGGGAATGTTTGAATATCCATAATGTGGTAAATTTAGGAAGAAACACCCCGGTACCTGCATGAAGGGAATGGGCGTCTGTTACAAATGTGGCGAAAAAGGCCAACAAGCTCGTGATTGCAAAGGTACGTACGATGCTTCCAATGTTCTGTGCTACAATTGTAGTGAGATGGGAAATTATGCAAATGAATTTCCTAATCGTCAGGGTAACATACCCCAGAAAAGGCCAAGGGATCAAGGCCATGCTTTTACTATCACTACTGTTGAGGTAGAAGCTCCAAAAGATGTGGTGGTAGGTAATTTATTGGTTTCCTCAAGTTCAGAAAATAAATTATTTGATTCTGGATCATCACATTGTTTCATATCTTCCCAGTATGCTAAGAAAATTAGATATTTCCAATTTGATTTAACAAGGGATTTGTCAGTTAAAACTCCTAAGGGAAGTATCATTGCAACAATGTTTTGTGAATCAGTCCCCATTAGAGCACATAAATGTTCTTTATCCGCTGATCTCATTGTCATACTTCTTATTGTATTTGATATAATCCTTGGTATGGATTGGATTTCGGATTATGATTTGAAGATTTATTGTACGAAGAAGGAGGTTATGATTTTTCATGATGATTATAAGGAACACCTTATCTTTAGAGAAGAATCGTCACCACCTAATTCTTATCTAGATCCACCCCCAGTAGCTCAACTAAATTCAATTATTGGGGATGAAGAGAATTAAATGACTATGGGTGAGGAATGGAATGATCAAATAGAGGATGTACCTGTTGTGAATGAATATGTAGATATATTTCTGGATGATTTACCTGGACATCCTCCAGAATGAGAAGTTGAGTTTTCCATTGATTTAATTCCTGGATCAAGGCCTATATTGAAGACCCCTTATAGAATGAACACTTAGAATTAGTTGAACTAAAGAAACAACTAAAGGAATTGAGTAATAAGGGAATTATTCACCCTAGTGTTTCTCCATGGGGATCCCATGTTCTTTTTGTTAAAAAGAAAGATGGATATATAAGGATATGTATCGACTATAGGGAGATCAATGCTATAACAATAAAAAACAAGTATCCCCTACCTCGCATTGATGATTTATTTGACCAACTGCATGGAGCTCAATACTTTTCAAAGATTGACCTTCGATCTGGATACCATCAGTTGTGTGTAAAGAAGGAAGACATTCTGAACAAAGCATTTTGAACCAGGTACGGGCATTATGAGTTTACTGTAATGCGTTTTGGATTGACTAATGCACCCTCTGGATTCATGGATCTAATGAACAGAGTTTTCAAGGAATATCTCGATGAATTTGTGGCTGTATTTATTGATGATATCTTGGTATACTCGAAAAGCTAAGAGGATCATGAAAATCACTTGCGCATTATCTTGAAGACTCTGAGAAGACATGAATTATATGGGAAGTTTAGCAACTGTGAATTCTGGCTTCATGAGATTTCGTTTCTTGACCATATTGTCTCTAAGGATGGAATTTATGTTGATCATTCTAAGACCATGTAAATCCAAGAATGGCCAGTACCTACGAGTATAGCTGAGGTACACAGTTTTATTGGTTTGGCAAGTTATTATCGGCGTTTCGTCTAGAAATTTCCCCGATTGGAAAACTCATTTACGAAGCTCACACAAAAATGGGTTAAATTTGTTTGGAAAAAAGAGTGTGAAGAGTGTTTCTAGGAACTGAAGAGAAAATTAGTCAATGCTCCAATATTGAATCTACCATCGGGGAATGATGGGTTCATTATTTATAGTGATGCATCGAAGAAAGGACTTGGTTGTGTCCTTATGTAGAATGATAGGGTTATTGCCTATGCATCATGACAGTTTAAAATTAATGAGAAAAACTATCCTACTCATGATCTCAAGATATCAGCTGTGATCTTTTCTTTGAAGATATGGAGGCACTACCTCTATGGTGAAAAAGATGAGATTTATACTGATCACAAGTGTTTGAAGTATATTTTCTCAGAAAAAGAACTCAACATGAGCCAGGAGATGGCTTGAATTACTCAAGGATTATGATTGTACGATACAATACCACCCAGGGAAAGCAAACAAGGAGGAAGATGCTTTGAGCAGAAAAGATCATGGAGTTTTGAACAGTATGAGAATTGAAAGGGATCCAATTTTCATGGATCTAGTGAAGATGGACAGGGGAATAACTAGGGAAGGTGAAACATCAATGATTTTTCAAATGGTTGCCAAACCATCATTACTAGAAAGGGTTAAGAGTTCTCAGACCGATGATGAATAATTTCAAAAGAACATTAAAGATGTGAATGATGGGAGATTGAGAGACATTGTGTATGAAGATGGAATTTTGAAATTTGGGAAGAGTCTTTGTGTTCCTGATATACCAGATCTAAAAAGGGAATTGGTGGATGATGCTCATGGTTCCAATTTTTCTATACACCCTGGGAGCACCAAAATGTATAGAGATTTGAAGGAACATTTTTGGTGGGACAACATGAAGAGGGAGATTGCGGATTTTGTGTCAAGATGTGTGGATTTTCAACAAGTGAATACTGGAAGGCAACAGTCTGGTGGAGTATTACAACCTATTCCCATACCGGAGTGGAAATGGGATAATATCACGATAGACTTTGTTATGGGACTACCAAAGACTCCTAGACGAAACGATGCAATATGGGTCATTGTTGATCATCTTACCAAGTCAGCACATTTTCTTGCTATAAGAGAAGATCTACCACTTGAACGTCTAGCAAGACTATATATTGATGAAGTTGTGAGACTTCATGGAGTACCCCTATCGATTGTTTCTGATGGTGATCCCCGTTTTACTTCATGATTCTGGAAAAGTCTTCAGAAAGCCTTGGATACTGAACTTCATTTCAACACTGCCTACCACCCTCAGACAGACGGAAAATCAAAACAGACTACTCAAGCCTTAGAATACATGTAGATATCCTTCTCACATGACTTTCAGTGTATGTGGGATCAATATTTACCTTTGATAGAATTTTCCTATAACAATAGCTTCCATTCGAGTATTCAGATGGCACCATATGAAGAGTTTTACGGAAAGAGATATCGCACACCAACCTGTTGGGATTACGTTGGTGAAAGAAAACATGTAGGCCCATAACTGGTGGAGGAAATGATAGAAAAGGTGAAGGTAATCCAAAATCACATCAAAGAATCTCAAAGTAGGCAGAAGAGCTATACTGATAATCAAAGGAAGGATTTGGAATTTCAAGTCAGTGTTTATGTTTTCTTGAAGGTATCTCCATGGAAGAGAGTCATACGTTTTGGTAAGAAACGTTAATTGAGTCACAGGTACATCAGACCTTTCGAAATTCTAGAACGAATTGGGTCGGTATCTTACCGATTGGAAATACCGCCAAGTCTCTCCAAAGTTCACGATGTGTTCCACGTATCTCTATTGAGGAAATACATGCCTGAACCAACTCATGTACTCACCTATGAGGAATTGGAACTGGAACCTGATCTTTCTTATTGCGAAGATCCCATCAGGATTCTTGATACGAGAGAACAAGTACTGAGAAACCGGACGACGTGTCTGGTAAAAGTTTTGTGGAGAAACCATAAGATGGAAGATGCATCATGGGAACCCGAGGAACTTATGATGAAGAACCACCTGAGTCTTTTCATGAGGTTTTATTCTAGAAATGTTGAGGATGAAATTATTTTAAGGAGGGGTGAATGTAACACCAAAATATTATACGGTACGTTTCTTTTTGAAATAATGCGATAGCGTGTGTTGTACGCAACATCGAGTTCTAACACACCACAACCAATCAAACTAGCAGTTATGAATAGTAATACCTAATTTTTGAAATTTTATAAATTTCATCTCTCAAAATGGTCTTCATTCTAGGATTCGGAGAATCAAATTTAGCCTAAGGTGAAATTTTGGTACTTTTTCGATAACTTTAATATTTTGATGAATAGTGAAAATTACTAAATTTTAATTAAAAACAACTTTTTTAATAAACAAAATTAATAGTGATAAATTATGAATTTTAATGGTTTTTAAGTATATTTAGAATAAATTTTCACCATTTAATACAATGAAGGTCATTGGATATAATTCCACAATTAAACCGAACATAAACAAGTATCAATCTTTTGATAGTTATTATATCATAAAAACACGCTTTTTGTTTTGGCAGTGGGAATTAATTTTAAGTTAATTTCTGCCACTTCTGTGTTTTGAATTTGGAAAAATGGATTCAATATTTGGAATCAGGATTTTCAAATTGTGTAAATAGGTAACTTATATTTTTAGACATTTTAAATAATTACTTCAGCAAATATTTTATTTAACATGGTTAAAAGGTAAATCCGGTAAATAAGGGTTAACAAATAATATTATAATAATAAAAAATTACCCTAAAATGCTTCCTAAATTTATTGGTTGATACATGTCTGACCATGTTAATCTTTGGGTCGATTTTTGGACCCCATTGTGTCACTTGTAAGTGATAGGGACACTTTATTTTAATTAAGTTAAAATGAATACATAAATGACACAAGCATATATATTCTAGAAAAACAATTTTTACATAGGTTTATATATGCTGTATTTTAGACTATAAATATTCATTAGAAAGATAAAACGATTTCCTACAAAATGGTATTTTATTTATAATTTTTACACATTAAATAATATAATTTATATATGACACAATGGTGATGCAGTAATTACCATAATAGTGAAAATTTAAAATGATTGATATTGTATATACCCAAATAAATATAATTTGAGACTTTTTAGGAATTAAACTAATTTTTTAGGTTAGTATTCCATGTTGAAATTGATTTAATTATCTTTTTTTGAATTAATCATTCTGTTATGATTTTTAAAAAAATCAATTATTGAATAGTGTCAAAATTGAAATAAAAGAGTTTTTAAAAACAATTTATATTATTAATTGATATTAAATTCATAAAAAGGATCGGACAAGAGACTTATATCATGATAGTTGTATCATTAATGGACCACTTGGGGGTCTCTTGGATGTATATAGTATGTTTATTAACCATATAATATAAAAATACAAAGAGACATTGTAAAAGTGAAACTAATTAACTAAGAGTTAATACTTAAAGATAAGGTTAGTATAATGACCCTTACCTGTCTAAATTATATTAGTTGAGTGGTTTTCGACCTATCCCCAACTTAAAATTTAAATAATACACTTTGGATCCATTATAACCCGAATATGAATTTATTATAAAATAATATTTCTAGCTTTTCCAAATGTGCCTCTCACTCCTCTTATAAAAGGGAACTCCCCCTTACCATTAACACATGCCATCAAAGCCTTCTGGTTCAGCCATCCTCTGCCCAAATACTCTCTAAACTTCTCTCACTTCATCCTAGAGGCCTTCCATTAGTTAGAAAGCCAACTAAAGGGGCCCTTTTGATTAGGTCAAAAGGAATAACCCAAAGAAGAGGTAATGATTTCACCACCTTTTTTCAAGTTCCTTTCTTATTCCAGTTATTCATTATTTGTTACTACCATTCTAAAAAAATAAATCTAGTATATTATATATAATGTGATGTTATTATAAATATTTTACAATCATATTCATTATTCTATCCATCCTTTGAATAACATGTCACCATACATGCGTACGTACGGCTTACCGTCTCCACGTCGTGGTGTAATTGTAATTCAATAAATTATTATTTGGATGGGTATAATAATGATTTATAATTAATTTAAATAATAAATATAACATGATAATGATTCTTTATATATGATATAACATCCAATTATATATTATTTTAATATCAAAATAATGATATTGTCGCTCGTGCGTACGTACGGACTACCGTCTCTACGAACATGATGAGATTCATTCTTCATCGTATTCATTCAAGTCTAATTATCAATTGATGATTAATAATAGTATCTAAGGACTTGATATAATTCTGTATATGATTAAAATACAACCTATCCATGACAAACATGACATACATAACAAAACATATAAAATAAAACGAGTATGTTAACACCCGAAACAACGATAATACTAAGATATTATGAACAAATCAATGTTAAAAGATCATATATGACATCATATTAATGTATATGATTCTTGTATAATTTAATAACAATTATTTAACCATTATACAGGAGTTTAACCTACCCCTAACCAAGGAAATGTACAAGGTAAGGGTTATTTCACAATCTCTTCATTATCCGAGGTTGTTTATACATAATAATCTATTGGGATCTCTTTATCATACACATCCATGTTTCTTAAAAATGGATTTCAAAACGTTTTTACTAATTTAATGGAATATGGGTTAAAGTCATTTATACCCTTTTTTGACTTTTTATAAGTGTTTTATAAAGAAATATTTCCATCGTTTTCCAAACAAGGTGCTTTTTAACCTTTTCGACAGAATTAAGGTAAGAATGTTTTTTAACTTATATGGCGGGTACGACTACTTTCCGCCATTATAAAATCGTCAAATCTTCCCTTACAAGCTTATAAGAATATTTTCAAAGAAAATTTTTTATTTTATAAATATATGAATCTTAAATGATTTCAAAATAGAAAGAGATATTTCTCTAAAAAGTGTTTTGATTTCATCTATGCCAACATCATTTGATGGATTTTACGCTTTTTTGAAGTTGATTTATTATGATAAAAAAATTATATATTGTATTGAAGGTTTTTTGATATGTTTGACTGTGGATGTGTTATTTTTATACCATTCATAATTTATGGATGAAGTATTTACTTTTCGTATGCTAGTTTTAATACGAATTTTTATGTTATGTTTAAACCTTTTCATATGGGAATGCATTGGACTTAATATGTGACGGGTGGAGCCCACTATAACTTCTTGATGAATCGGTAGGTCTGATGATACATACTAGTGTCTTGGCAAAAGGCATTGGAAAATTCTAATTTGTAGTCTTGGCATGAGGCCTTGGCTATGTGGTTATGATAGTCTGGCATTATGCATTCCAACATTATGAAAGTGGTTATTGATATTACATGTTATTATTCGATTAGAAGAATATCCATGTGAATAAGTGAATGGAATTATTTCATTTTACTTTTTCCATACTATGTTGAAGTTCATGTTTAAAAGGATTTTCTTTTAGTTATACATTGCCTTAAATGTTTATTCTTATTTATGAAAGTTTACGCTATATTGTTATCCTTACTAGGCATTTGAGCTCACCCCTTTTCTATGTTTTATTTTTCCCAGGATGTGAAGAAGTAAATTATGAATGACCTGCAGGGATATTATGAGGGGATAATAGTGTGGTCTATGGAGACAATATGCTGTTGTAGTAGTTTTTTACTTTATGATGAAAGTTAAAACATGTTGAATATATCTAGTGTTTCCATGGAAACTGAATCTATCGTTCTTTCGAGATTTGATCTTTCTTGTGGTCATGCCAATGTTATATAATAATGCACCGACTCTAGGTAACTGGGGTCGGGGTGTCACACTAATATGTGTTGAGCTCCACCATTCATATGTGATCCGATTTTCTATCCTTTTGTGGAGTTGGATAGAAATATTTATGGGACTATTTCCACTTTCTTCATCATCCCTTTTAACCTTCCATATGAAGCACCCAAAATTTGGTGGCTTATTAACCTTTTTTTAGGAGATTTTTTTTAAAACACAAATTTGTTTCAAATCGACTCTATTTAGAGGCCATGATCTCTCATGTGTGGATATTCAAACATGAGGTAGGTGGTTATTATCTTTCTACATTTTTATTAATTTTTTTGGGGGTTCTTCTTAGATTCCCCATTGGGTAGTCCAATTGATTCCCCTATTAGATAACAACTTGAATTTAATTTATTGAGAGACCATATGGGAAACCTCTATACATAGACTATCCATTGATTCTATAGCTGAGCCAGGTATGGGTAATGATACCCTTGGGTACGTTAGGCTGATTTGTTTATATTTAATTATGTTAAATATATACATATTGATTTAGTTAAGTAACAAGGTAACTATATGGGATTGACCAGAGGATTGAGATATTGTTGGGCATCGAGTGTGTGGCGATATAATTTTCATTTTGGGATAGGATGAAAATCTATGAGTTTTGATCATCATATGTTGGGAGATTTGGTCATTAAACAACAATGAATAGTTCGTCTGGTTATGATATTGGCATGCGTTATGTTTGATGGTGTTTATCATTAGATTGAGTGACTCATTTATAGGGGAACAATGTGATGGATAAGGTGTCGTGGCGACCTATTTGTAGATGTTGGCTCATTAGATTGTCACTTAGGATAATGGTTGGAGATGAATTCCATAGAAATCCATCGGTATGGTGAGGATCCAATGGTTGATAGTTTTGAGACCATCAGTTTGGGGATGAGTCTCATCATATATTGATGTCGTTGAGACATAACTATTTTTTTGAGGATAAACATTTCTGTTCCTTGGGATCTCAGATGATCAGAGGGTGATGCTATTTTTTGGAGGATAGGTATCACTATGCCTCAAACATTGTTATTTGGGGTTAATAGGATTATTATAATATGACTTCTAATAGATCATATATTTTTTTGGAATGCATTTGATACAACATATATTGTTCGATATGAGGTTTCAGTTTTCACGTGGTGTGGGGTGATTCTATTTGAGGTGGAACTCGAAGGTTGACCTAGTTTGGATAACATTTAGAAATACTATGGTCGTTATGCTTAATATCCTCTATAATATGTTATTCGGACATTAACCATAGAATTGTCTTTATTCCATGGGGCAATTGAAAAAAATGTGATCAATTTTATTTATATGATGATTATATGCTGCATAATTTATATTTAGATACACCTATCATATGATATATATGAGACATGAACATATTTTTAGAGGACAACATAGATTATTTCTCGCACCCTACATGATATAATAGGTGATTTTTTAGATTTTAAGGCTTTGTCACTAGGTATTGGTTCAAGATCTAAAGGTATATAGTTTTGATTGAGATAACATAGGACAAAAGGCAAGGGGCCATGGGTTATTTAAACATTTATGGTTTTTGTCTTGTTTTAGTTTTACATAATCAAGATTATATATATATATAATGGTTTTTCCCACAAAAAAATATTTTTTTATTATTGTTTGTTGGAAATATTTTTATGCAATCTTTACAAATGATATATTCTAATGTTTATATTCTATATATGTTATCTGAGCCTGTTTATTTTTTATCCTACAACTACTTGTGCATCCTCTATGGTTGTGTTTCTAGTCTTGAGTTTGTTATTTATTATCCTCTTCTTATTATTTGTTTGAAACACTATTATATAATCAAAATATGGTTTATTCTCCCCATATTCAGTCTTCCATCCCTCATTTCTAGTTAGCGCCTTTTTTTTGATGAGGCGCACCTACGACCAAGTAGCAGTTAGCCCGAACAACACTTTAGGTGGAAAATCGGTCAAAGGAACTAAAAATGAAATAAATGGATATTAATTTACCTATTTTGGTATTAATATTGATCTATGGTGTACTAGATTTTAAGAGTTTGTTTCAACTGAGTTTAGAAACCACGATATGATTCTTTAAGCAGTATGCATGGAAGAAAAACCAAGTTTCCATGAGTGGGAATTGTGCTACTCAGTTTATAATAGATATAATTTCCACCTCATGTGGTGCACTATATTGTTTTTGTTATCTATTTCTTTGTGAGAGCGCGGTCTGGTTTGGAATTAGATTAGTTTTCAAACCCTTGTCCTGGTATGGAAAAGGATGTTTGTTAACTTTTTTGTTTAGGAACATAGGATTTTTTTATATATAAACATGTTCTTATGATACATTTATTTTTTATTTGTGAAAATTACATTTATGGATATGGATATTATAGTAGAACATAGATATGATGAAATTTGTGATGTTGATCACTAGTTTTGGAGATAAGGTCTTCATATTGAGGTGACATAGCTCATGAGGATGGGTATGGATAGAGTCATATGATGGTGAGATGCTTAAAATATCGAAAAAGGAACCTAAGATGTATTTTCCTACCATGAGTCTCATTGGTGGAAATTTTCTAAGCTACCTCTGATTGACATGTTACTCTTAACCCTGATGTGGGTAATGTTGATCATAAGCCATATGTACATAATTAAACACATGCTTGAACGAACATAGGATGTGTCCAATAAGGGTCGAGATGAGGAAAAAATGTTTTAAGAATATTAAGATCCATAAGTACATGATTATTTACATGCTCTAGTGAAGGAAGGTAAGCGGCCAAATCTGACGGTTTTGGGTAGTGACATGACAAAAAACATGAAGGGGTCTTGGTACATGTTATTCAAGGGATTGAGAAGGGATCCCAGGGGGTGATTCATTCCATTTCTTATCTAACATGGGAGTTCAATTAATAGAGCACACCACTATTTTAGGGTGATGGTATACCATGTGAGTCTAATAACTTGATCAAATTTTTCTACATGAAATTCGAGTATCTTGATACACTGCGAGTCGGAGGGTGAAGCTAGATATGTACATGATTATTGAAAAAAAAAATTGGGCTGTGTAAGATTAAGAGAGAAGAAATGATGGACTATAATGGAATGTATTTGAGAAAATTTTATTTAATTAATTATGTCTTGAGATGCTAAGAGCAGATATTTCTTGATAGTTCTTCTGATTATAGCAGGGAAACATGTAAATCATGAAATACAAAGGTACTTTCACTATGTTGTATCATTATGCATCTCATTGGGTAGGAGATGGTAAATATGGGTTATTAATTTCAAGAAAGTATTTATGTAATCCATTTGGGTGATGATAAACCTCTTCTAGTTGTAATCATTCTCAGAATTGTTGAATCGGGGGCTCGTAGGAGAGGAAAATTTGAAAGACCAATCGAACTTGAATCGGGTGATGGCTTGAGTTGATTACAATTGTAATGATTAAATTCGAGTTATGTTGTTCCTAGAGTAGTATTAGTAGATTTTTCATGAATGAGACTCCAGTATAACACCTTAGTGTGGGTCATCAATGTCATGCATCCAATGTAGGAATCTAGGTCATTTGAGGATGAAGTTCCATTGGGGACTGAAGGGGTATCAAGAATTCAGACATATTAGGTATCGTGATAGGTTCTGTAGGAACTATAATATGACAGATGAATATTGGGGAACATGGTCCAATAAGGGTTTTGTGGTAGGATTGAGAGTTGTACCAGGAGATGGTAGTCGATATTCAACAACACTCATAGGTTGTGGTAGAGACAGTTGGACCGAACAATGGGTTCAGTGGTTGGTGGATGGTATAGCACTACAGGGATGTTAATATATCGGATGTTAACCATTAGTCTTTGATCATATAATGGATCATTTATGTGTAAAGAAGTCTGGGGAGAAAACTATGTATAGAGTTATGTTGTTGTTGTGATCGATTTTTTTTGTAATGGCCCTTTGTGTATGAATGCCTGTTTTGGGTGCATCTGGTGAACATGATGTACTTTTGGACTGACCAGAATATATTTATAAGGTAAAATTTGGATTATATGTGTTGTATATATTTCTATATAAATGAAGTGCATGGAATCAAGATTTATATGTTACCATTGATAGAACTGTGGGTTATATAATGTGAATAGGCATATTAGCATAAGTGTGATGGAATATTTGTTTAAGGTGCGAGGAACTATGGGTAATTTGGAGAATCTAATGAGATGATGTACCTTATAGGTGCCATGTGTGAAATGGAAATGAGGAGGGAATTTCATGATATGTGGTATTGGATGGGTGTCATATGTAATAAAGGTATTATATGAGCACTTGATGTGGTGTAGAAGTGACGATGTATCACCATTGGAATTGGAGTCTAGGTATGGACATTGTAAAATTGTTTTTATTAATTCATTGGGATAAGAAGCAGTAGGGGTAGGTAACTCCTTGGTGAAGGGGTTCCTTTAGAATTATTTCATATGGAATTAATACAAGGGAGGACTAGGGGGATGTGAGAGGGATATGTATGTTTCGTGCTATCATGGATTTTTTTATGATAGCACATGGATGGGATCTATTAAGTTGTGGGGAAGGTAATTTCACGAGTATTCAAAACAGGTATAATTTCTTGCCAACGTTGAATTTTTTTAGAGTTGGGTGGGTAATAAAAATATTTGTAACTTTTTTAACAAAAAGATAAGAGATTTTTTGAACCAAGGGATATTTTTCTATGATGTTTAACCACTAAAAAATTTCTCGGTGTTTTGGTTTCGTGTTAGGTGCGTCAGAGGCCAAACACCAAACATCCAATGGTTGTTGAATGGGACACACTATTTAGAAACTCGGTGGCCTCCCAGGATTTATCATTTGGTCCTCTAGTTTCATTGTGCTCCATTTTCCAATGTATTATGTTGGGGAGAATGACTGCATGGGGCCTATGATTTATTTAGAAGGGGTGATTAAAATTGTTTCTTCACGGGTTCACATACTATGTGGGACTATAGCTTGTGATGAAGCATTGGGAATGGGCCTCCCCAATGGTTATGCACAATTTGAAAAAACATGAGAGATAAATTTAAATCCCATTAAATGGGGGGTAAACTGCATTTTTCATCACCTATATTTTTTATTTTCTCGACCCTCTTCCTCATTCACCAATTTCTATCAGGTGTGATCACAATTTTATTCTTCCCACTGTTTGTTGAGGTCCACCATTCATCCAAGATGTGATTCTTTATCCATCTATGATATCATATTCATATCCTAAGGGATTATTTAGAACATCTTATTCATCAATTTTATATCTCCATATATAGTTATGACGTTGTGTGATATTATATTCCCAATTATCACAACATTCATTTAAAATGGTACTTTTAAAAAAAATTATAAAGGGATATTATATAAGATCAAACGTGTTAATGAATTCAAACATGTGGTAGGTGGTTCTTATTTTTGTAAATGTTATTACAGTTTTTGGGGATCATCATTGACTGAATAATTGATTAGTCTGAAAGATACCATAATTAATTAACTCATTCCCTTTAATAAAATGAAAGACATTGTGGGATTCCTCGGAGCATTCTATAGCCTTTTATTCTATGATTGGTCTGAGTATGAGCTTTATATCACACGTGAAGTCAGTTTCGATGTGTTTATTTAATTAATTTTAATTATATATATATATATTTTAAATTATAGTGGTTTGTTCAAGGGAACTAAATGGGATTAGCCTATGGATTTTAATCACCATGTCCATCTGATATGAGTCATTATAATCCTCAGCATCGCAAAGGATAAGAATCTATTTATGATATTGATCGAATGATGGGAAACACAGTTGTCGAAGTGAGTTTTTGAGGTCATCATGTTATAGGTATTGACCATGTTATGTTAGATGGTGTTGTATATGAGCTTATGTGCCATGATTATAGGTGGGGAAGGGACAATATAATATGTCTTAGAATCTTATTTAGTAATTTCTGCTCACCCATTTTGGCTAATGTTCCCTTTAGAGTCATGTGAAAATAAAAAGGACTAAGATGATGTGGTGGTATTGTCCTCTAATTTGGGTAGGAGACTCCCTCATAAGTGTTATAAGATTATTATTGTATGGGATTTCAATATAAAGTCCCAACGATACAATGTATCCATTGATTAATGATGTTGAGACCGTCATTTTGGGATTTAGCCTCACCATATACTATGGACACTAGGACATGACATATTTTGGAGGAAATATATTGATATTCCTTGTGACATCATCGATTGAGATGAAAATGTTATTATTTGGGGGAAAATTATGTCTATGCCTTATACGTCATGTTTTGAGAGGACATGTTTTCTTACGAGATGAGGACTTGGGGTCCATTTATTTATTTTTAGGTGGTTTTTGAAAATAAGGTATTATGCGACCTAAGGATATAGTTGACATGAGGTAGTGGGTGATTTTAATATAGGAGGAACCTGAGGGTTTACCGGGATTGAATTACATAATAAAATTCCATGGGATTTATGCTAAGGATCTTCTCCACTACATTTTAATGGTGTTGGTCAAAGAAGGGTATTTCATCCTTGTATATGTTTAGTGTAACAGAATCAAGATTTATTATTTGATGTGAATGTTATTATGTATTAATTTTATGAAACAACATCCATAACATATATGTATTATATGAACATGTCAGTGGAGGACTACTAAGATTCATTATCACACCCTACAAATGCAATTTAGTTTGCATGTAAATTTAATTTCATTACGATCAGGTAAGGGTTCAGGATCAGGAGATGGTTCAAAGTGATTGAGATATAATGGTATGGAAGGTATAATACCATGGATTCTTGCCTAATTTAGAGTATTTTTTTATCGTCACACGTATATATGTATATACTGGTGGTTTTCAACATTGAAATGTTTTTATTATTATTCTTTGTAATACATTTTTTTATCCATGCTCTACAAATGGTATCTCATGATGTTTTAATTCTTAAAACTGTATCTAATATTTCTTATTTATTTCTTTTTCTACTAATTCCTATGCTTCAACCATGGGGGGGATTCAACACATGATTTTGGTCATTCCTCTATAGTAATTTATATTTATAAAGACCACTATTAAATAATTAGATGAAGTTATTATCTCCCCATTATAAGATATTTACATAGTTAATGCTACTTGGTAGTCCTTTCCATACAGGGAGACAATCCTGAGCCCTTATGGAACATGGTCCTAAGCACTACATAGGTGGAAAATCAATATGGGGGGTTGAATATATTTTTTATTGACGATTATAATCAATTGTTGAAGTTGATCCTAAATACAATGGAGTAAGGGGAAATATAACTCATTGAAGGGATGTGTCTTAATGAGACACTATTTGATAAATATTGGACTCATGAGAAACAAATAAAAATAAAGATAATACTCTATAACTTAATTAAAAATGACGAATAAAATGTTGTAAATTTTGATTATACCTTTACAATACTATAACGACATTCTATAGAATATATATGTAATAATAAGTATAATATTGACCAATTATTTTATGGTCATAATCAAAACCTATAATGGAAAATAGTTTCCCATTTTATTTTATCTCATGATTTAATATTTTTAAATACCATCAATATATAGAAGTAATTTTATAAAACTTATATATTCAAGGGAAACCAAGGCAGGAAGAGGTTATCAAAAAAATAAAAAAGTTGAATCATTAAATAAAAATAAAATTATGATTAAATTTTCATTCTATGAGAAGTATAGAATGCATCACCCAGGGAAATGCATGATGGGAATGTGAGTTCTTTATAAGGCTGGACAAAATTTTCATCAGGATAAAGAATTTATGTGGAAGAATAAAACACAACAACTCCATGATTCAACTGAAAGGATATCCCTAAATGTAAAATCTAATTCCCCATGCGTCAAGATAGTCATCTAAAAAAGAACCCAAGTGGAGAAGGCCTAGAATTCATGATCACTACATCTATGGTGGAACTACCCAATTATGTGGTGAAAGCTACTCGAAATCAATATTAAAATTTATATAATGATTAATTTTATTATAGATCTTTACACTATTTCATATCAACATAGTTTTTAAAGATACATTGACACATCCATTTTAATTTAATATGATATTTTTCAGACAAAAACACATGGGGGAGTCTTATTATACAAAGGATGTGTATGTAAGCCCCTATAATGACACATAATTGAGATTTAACTTATAACATTATTATTATACTTATGTTTTAAATCTACATAATCCCTGGTAAGAGCTGGCATCAAATGTAAGATGAAAAATATTTATTACAAAATAAGTAACATTCAATTTTCTAGGAATAAGTAGAATTTTTAGTTATTAGCGTAGAGACGTATTCATGATTGTAATATATATATCTAAAATAGTATCTTTATAGAATATTAATCATGGAGAATAGTGGAAAATGAAATATAGGGATGGAGTAGTTAATACTAAAAGGGGGGATTTACCTTTTCAAACGGAATACATTGTTATATTTCACAAGGAATTACTTGGACATCCCCTGGAGTGTAATGTTTTGTTTTTCATTGATTTAATTATTTAGGAAAGATTCATATCAATGAATCCATATAAAAATTAAACTATGGAACATGTATAGTTGAAGAAATAACAAGAGGGTTTGAGTGCTGAGGTACTTATTCATCCTATGGTTTACCATTCAGATCCCATGTTATCTTGGTTAAAAATATTGATGGATATAGGAGGATGTGAGTTGATTATATAGATATTAATTATATTACAATAAATTACAAGTTATCTATTCTTCTAACTGATGACTTATTTGAATAGTTTACTGGAGACCAATATTCTTCAATTATTTACCTTCATTCTAGGTATCATCAATTTTGAGTATAGAAAGAATAAATTCTCATGAAATATTTCTGAATGTGGTATAGAAATTACGTGTTTAGTTAAATTCCCATTGGCTTAAAAAATACACCATATTTCATTATCAATATAATTGATATATTTCTCAAGGTATATCATGATATCTCTATTATGGTGTTCAATGATCATATCAGGGTGTATCTCAAATTCTATGTGGATTATGTAAATCCATTGTGAATAATTTTTGAGACTCTTAGAACAAAATAATTATATAAGAAAATTTTAATGTGTGATTTTTTTATTCAAGATTTTTATATTCTTGTGAATATTTTCTATATGGATGGGCTCTTGGTTGATCATTCAATTAAAAATCTATTTAACAATTAACTACAGTAAAAAAATAATTTATTTATATATTTATATTTGTTTACAAGTTTATAATCAAGACAATTTTTAAAAAATATAATTATTGGATAACTCGTTATCTAGGATTACTACTAAATGGGAAAATTTATATTTGAAAAAAATTTGATTAATGTTTTGACAAACTTAATAATATATTGGCCAATGAATTGATTTTGACTATACCATATGGAATTAAAATCTTTGTCATATATAGTCTTACATTTAAATAGTTGACATGATTGTGTCTGCATGAAAAATGATACAGGTTATTTATTATACAAAAATGCAGTCATTGATTCACGAAAGAACTATCCCAGCACATGCTCTTGATTTTGTACCTGAAATATTTTCACTATTGATACGGAGTCATTATTTCTGTGGCGACTAATGGGAGATATACATATACAATAAAATTTTTAAATTTAACATAACATAGAAATACCTCAACACAATGAAAAGACGATAGAGTTAGTGACACAATTATTATGATTTCTCAATACACTAACACTCCAGAAAGGAAAATAACTTGGTTGATATGTTGAGTAGTAATAATCAAGGATTTAAATCCCAAATAAGGATTTATTGGTATCCAATTTTCATGGATCTATTATATATGGATATGATAATTACTATGAAATGATATCAAACACTATTACAATTATTTCAAAAATATCATTATTATAAATATTAAAAAAATTCACTCTAATGATGGGATATTTTTAAAAATAATAATGCATTAAATTTTGAGAATATTGAAGAATTCATTTTTGATGATTATATTATGATATTTGTAAATATATTAGGTGTTTCATCTAAACGGTAATTATTGGATGATTCTCATTACTCTAATTCCTCTATACGTCCATGTAGCACAATGATGAAGAGGGATTTGATGGAATATTTCTAATAAGAAAACATTATGTTGTAAATTTTGAAGTATGTGTCTAGTTGTTTTGTTTTTCAAAAAGTTAGTACTATGATTTGGTTTCCTATATGGTTTCCCAAACCTCTTCTTATTACTCTTTCGAAATGGGATGACGTAACTATCAACTTTTTTATAAGACTATGAATGTCTACAAGGAAGAGTGATGAAATATTTGTTATCATTGATCACTCAACCAAATATACATATTTAATCACCATAAGAGATTATTTAACTATTGAGGTCCTTTCAAAGATATATATATTAATGAATCTGTAAGACTTCAAGGAGAACCTCTCTCAATCATATATGATCATTATCCATGTTTTATTTGATAATTATTGAAGATTCATCAGAAGTACCATGATACTAAACATAATTTGAGAAAAAATACCAACCTAAAACAAATGTAAATATTTAAAAGAATTTTAAAAATTAAAACACAAGTTCAGTTCATGTTAACTGGACTTTCAGGTTATGTGTTATTAGTAGGTACCTTTAGTATATTAGTCCTATAAAAATAGTTTTCATTCACAAATTCCAATCGTTTTGAATGTAGAATTATATGGAAAGTGATGTCGTACACCAACTTATATGTATGGTGTTAGTGAATGGAATATTTTAGTCGTAGAAATTCATGAAGATACAATAGAAAAATAAAGGCTATTCTAGTACATGTTAAATATGTTCAATGTAGGAAAATGAGATATGTAGATAATTAGAGGAAGGATATGGAATTCTAAGTGGGAGATCATGTTTTATTAATAGAATCTTCATATAATGGTTTTAAAAGGTTTAGTAATAAAAGGAAAATGATCCCCAAGTATATCGTTACCTTTGAAATCATAGAATGGATTTAGGCTATAACTTACTTTTTAGAAATTACACTGAGTATCCAAAAAGTACAAGATATGATCCATATATCATTGTTAATGAAATAAAGGCCAGAGATAGTGTATGTTCTCACCTCAGATGAAATACAATTGGAACATGATCTATATTATTTTAAATATCCCATCAATATTATTTTTACTAGAGCGTATGTATAGAGGAATTAAATAACTCATATAGTAATGATACTATAGAGGAATCATAAAATGAAGGATGTCACATCAAAACCAAATGACGTTATGAAGAATAAATATAAAATATATTTAGATTATAATTTCTGGGAAATTTTTAAACTGAAAATTTATTATTAATGAATAATATTACATCCCATGATTTTAAAATAAAATCATTTGTTTGATATCATAAAAGATACACCATGTTGAGATTAAATGAATACATAAATATTTTTATTTGATCGTGGCCCTTAAAGATTATTTATTATGTTGGAAGGAATGAATATTAATA
The DNA here is from genome assembly GCA_963277665.1 of Viscum album. Lineage (NCBI taxonomy): Eukaryota > Viridiplantae > Streptophyta > Magnoliopsida > Santalales > Viscaceae > Viscum > Viscum album. The sequence continues at coordinate 1,752,975,381 of OY728128.1, forward strand.
AAAACAGCATGATATATATTATTTTCATACTAATTTATAATTAAATTATTTTATTCTTTTTAAATAAGAAATATTTTTTTGGTAATGTTATTTTATTTTTGGAAAATAAAAAATGTTTTCAAAAAAAGTTGTTTTTATTGTTCTTTGTGAGTTAATATTTAAATAAATATATTTTACTATTATAAAATATATTTTATAAAATATATTTTATAAAATATATTTTATGTTATAATTTACCATGTAAAAATTATTTTTGGATGAATTTTTGAGAATTTTCTGAAAATATTGTTTATTTTCAATGAATAGTAAAAAAATAATGATCTTTATTGAAAACTATTTTTTACTATAAATGTTATTACATGGTATAATTTTATTTTGGACTAGTTTTAGTTTTTAATTTGTTAAATTTTATTTTAAAAAAATATCAATATGGTTATTGAAATGGATTTTATTCATTAATTTTGTAAAAAAATCATATATAAAAATGCCTTTAAAAAACCATTTTTCATTATGTCATTCTTTTTTCTGGTTAATATAATTTATAATACCTAGGCATTTAAAATTTTTAAAATTTGATTTCATATTTTTAATTAAGATATCTACATTTATTAAATAGTTTCCTTTTATTTTTTAACAATATAAATAGTAAACCTTGTAATTTTTATTACTATATATAAGGGTAAATAAACTAATTAAATGTATAAATTAAATGATAAGGATATGAAAATAATCCTAAAACAATACTAAAAAAATTTATGTTTATATTTCATCCATAACATTTCATTCCTAGGATATAAGATATTTTCATTATATTCGGATATGATAATGATATTTCTAATATTTTATTTAATTAGAATCCCAATATGTTACACTCTTTTTTCAATTAATGATATAAAGAGTATATAGATTATTATAATTTTAATTAATAAAGGTTATAAATGCTTTTTACAGATAAATATGACATAATAGATAGTTATATAAATTTTTTGTTGAAAAAATATTTTTGTAATGATATTATTAAAATCAAAGTAATGAATAATATCAAAATTGACAATAATGATATTTTATGAATATAATATTTTATATAATTATTTACAAATCTTTTTTTACTAAAAATTATTTATAATGTGATATATATGGTTCAAAATTTCATACACAATGAATTTATAGAGAATATTAATGAATATTTCATTAATTAGTCATATTATATTTTATTATTTTGAAGAATTCTGAAATTTACACTTAGTTCGGCTATAAAAAGGACCCATTCCTTCACATATTCACCCCACATGGAGACATATAGGAAAAATTATATATTTTAAAATATATTATTAACTACCATAGTTAAATATTATTGTTTTGGAACTTCCAAATGGACAACTTAAAATCCCTTAAGAGGAGATCTAATGGAAGCCCAACGAAGAAGAGGCAATCATCTTTTCCAACTCTTTCATATTAATTTATATTTCTACAACTTATTCATGTAAGTTTTCATGAAAATTTTATAACTATAGTATAAATAATTTATATATTAAAATTATTATTTACATGGGGAATAAATATTTTTCATTTTATTCATCATACACAAAAAATAACTGTATATTTGTATATACAACTTACTATATCCATGGAGTTCTTTAAGTTTTTTCATAACCAATTTAGATGAAAGGTTATAATGATGTAAATAAAAGAGATATAAGATAAGTAAGACAAAATAATGTTATCTTTAATTTATAAATCAACATCATCCTTACCCTTTCATTAATTTATATATGATATTGTTACTCGTTCATGCATACAGGTTATCGTTCTCATGGTGTGATGTGATTGATTTCATGTGTACACCACTGAAGAATGATTATAAAAAAGTATTTAAATAATAAATTTGATATTAAAAATATTAATATAATTCTTCATATTATGTAACTATATCCTATTCATAATTACAAGGATTATCATGTCTAGGAATGTGTGAGTAAACAAGACAATTAACACATGAAATAATGAAATGAATAATATATTTCTATCAAAAGGGTAGTAAAATATTATAATAGTAAAAATATATTATATAAAAAATATTAATAGGTTTCTTTTATCTGTTAATAACATGTCCAAAACACCTATAAATATTTTAAATCATGAATAACCAAGCATATGTATGTAGTTTGGATTTTGTATGAATTTACATTACATTGAGATTTATTTGTTATTATCCACCAATTCACATTTATATGCTGTGTATACTACACCTATTAAATATTTAATCATTAATACAAAATTATATATGGTATTTTATGTTTCAACTATAATTAGGTTGTCCATATAAATTTGAATTCCAAATTACCATGTGGTAAATGTTGTTGTGGTTTCTCATTTTCATTTATGATTGTTAATATTATATTAAAATAATAACTTTCTTATATTCATTTTTTATTTGAAATTAAATTACTATTAAATATCCATTTTATTTTTTTCATTTATATTATTATTATAGAGAACATATATAATTAGTACTGATCGTATTTATTTTTAAATTTATTTGATTAATGGGGAAATATTGATAAACTTTCATTCATTACACATCAAAGACACATTGGGATAAGTATCTTTTTTTAAGAATTAAATAGATTATTTTATATATGTGGAATGCTTTATACATGCTTGAAATTTGTGGTAACCGGTAATAAATATCCCCTCAATTAATAAATAGTCTCAAGAGACTATTATATTAGTCCAAATTGGCTAGGTTTTACCTAGTATACATTAAAATATATTGGGAAAGGTCTTGAAGGTAAAGGTATAATGTTCATGAGAATCCACACATTCAATAATTATTAATTTAGTTAATTATGAATTTAGTTAATATTATCGATAGTATTTTTACAATAAAATTACATTTGGAAGCATTTTAATCTCTATTTATTGATTTAAAGTCATGGGTATTCAGTTATTTAATTTTCCATATTGATTACGCTCATTGCAACATGATATGTTCCACTACACATAAAATTTTTAAATAATTTGATACTTCCATTATTTTTTTTATTTTCCTATGATATGAAGAAGATATCTTTGAATGATTGTAACACCCCAAGATTTTATGAGATATATTTATATTTAAATTTCTTTCATATCTTCTATCGTACGCTACACCACGATTATCTTGCGCTATAAACAACACCGTATTACCTTGCAGCATATGCAACCCTTACATGGCTTGCATTACATGTAATCACGACCTTCCTCGATAGCGTGTGTTGTACACAATACCGGGTTTCACTAAACAATGATATATTATTATAATATTGTTATGAACAAGTCATTATGAATAGTATTAACTATATTTTGAATTTTATGACATTATTATTCATCTTACACATTTTCTAGAAAATGTTTTGTGAAGAAAATAAATTTTTCGGGTAAAATGAGTATTTTTCAAAAAATGAGGTTTTTTCGCCTTTTGATGGGGAACCCACTTTAAATATAGTTTTTGACATGTTTATAATTTCAAATTTACAAAATAAAATTCTTCATTGGAATTAGGATATAAAAATTTACTTTGGATTAATTTTTCATCTTATTCTGATACCTTTAATATTTTAATGAATAGTAAAAACACGCTATATTTTAATTAAAAACATCTTTTTTCATCGTAAAAATTTATATGGATAAATTATTATATTGAATGATTTTAATTTATAAATATAATATATTTATACCATTTAATATAATTTATGTCATTAGCATTTATTTTACATTGAATTCACAGTTAAAATCATTTCGATCATTTGCAATGTTTTAACTTTTAAAACTCATTTTCTTAATAGCGGGATTATTTTTAAATTAATTACTACAACATTTGTTTTTTTAATTTTGAAAAATGGATTCCATATTTGGAACCATCAGGTCTAAATTATGTTAATAGGCTACTTATTATTTTTGGGCACTATGAATAGTAACTCCGGTAATTTTTATTATTTCAGTTAAAGATAAATCGGGTAATTAAGGGTAAACCTAAGATTATAAAAATAACCTAACACATGAAAAAATTATGTTTTATGACTAAAAGTTGACCCATATCACCTAAGGGTAGGATTAGATTTATTTTATGGTCTTTTGACCATGAAAATAATTTAATTATTATTAAAACCAAAGAAAGTGACAACATGTCACTCTCTTACATCTTATAAGTATAATAATTTAAATTTAGTGATAAAATTAATTAAACTTCAAACATAAATAGTCTACAGAAAGATATTAAAATTATCTATATTATGAATATTTATTTAGTAGTTTTAGGGATAAAAAAATTATCATTAATTGTGACACAATAGTGATGTAGAAATTGTTTACTTAGTGAAAAATTAATAATATAGTTTTTATTAAAATACAAATACCTATCCATAGGACCAGAAACTTTACAACACATTATTGGTAGTTTATATCTATACAGTATCCATAAAAGGGTATATTTGTGGACCATTTGGAGCCATATAAAACCGATTATGAAAGATATATATTTTTATTTTAAATGATGTCAATGATGTCACCTTCATAATTTAATAAATATAACATTTTAAAAGTTGGGTGTTTTAGAATGTGAATCAGAATAAAAGAATAATTATAAAATATATAATATTTATCTTCATCCTAGTATTTTATTTTTAATTTTTATGCAAAAAATAATTATATTTAATAATTATACAAAAGTGTTGTAGAAATTATTTTATTAAGAGAAGTATCAAATAAATGGTTTTACAAATATTAAAATAAATATTATATGAACTATTTAATGTTCCCCACAAATTTTATAGATTAATATTACATATTAGGATCCTATTAAATATTTTAGTTCGAATATATCCTCTGTTTATATTTTATTTAAATTCAAATAAATGAATAGTGTCAAAATTGACACTATTGTTATTTTATAAAAATAACATATTTTTAATTGTTTAAAAATCACAAAAATATTTAAAAATTATAAATTGAAAATTATATAGTCGAAAATTCCATAAAGTATCGAATTATAGAAAATTAACAACATATAAGTGATTATTTATAACCATTTAAAATTTAGAATTATATTACCACAAATAAAATTAAATAGATTAAATAAGGATAAATCAAAATGATAAGGTTTAAAATAAGATAAAAACAAGTATAAACTTTATTGGTTTATGAGATTACAATCTTATCTCATATAATCTTATAATTGAGTCATTTTTTGTGTTTCTATGTGGGGTTTTAATTTATATTAAACTAATATTTTTGAGGATTCCAAAGGTGCCCCTCTCCTCCCTTATAAATGGGAACCTCATCCCTCTTATCTTAATACAACATTTATCCTTAATGCTTGGCCAAACCCTAACCATTTTCCTTCTAAACTTCCATATAAATATTCTAGAGGTTTGGGTCTTCATCAAAGACCAATTTTAGTTTCATAAGAGGAGGTTTCAAAGAGGTGTGTCGAAGAAGAGGTAATATCCGTTACCGATTCTTTCAAATTTAGTTCTTCTTCTACTTCCTCTTATTTAGTTGTTTCATTATGAAGTAATAACATCAATATCTCTCATATACTGATATGTAATTATAAATATTAAAAACCCTATTCCAAATTCTATCAATCCTACGGAAAATGAAATCACTGCGCGTGCGTATGTATAGAATATTGTCTCTATGGCGTGGTGTAATCTGTTTTCCACCACCACCTTTCATGGATGGGTATAATTGTGTAAAGAATAAATATATGTGATTATTGTAATGTTATATTGATTCTGAAATACTATACATAGACTTCAATACAATTCCACCATCATGGGAACGATATCATCGCTCGTGCGTACATACGGACTGCAGTCTCCACGAATGCGATAAGATTCATTCTTCATGTTTACCATTATTGAATGATTATAATTTATATAAAATGAATAATAATGAAATATATGACATAATAATGATAATGGATTTATTTATATATATAAATGTATGTAATCTGTTTAGTTCCATTCAATTTAATAAGGAAACGAAAATAGCATTCATGCGTACGTACGACCTACCGTCTCTATGAATGGTGTATTTCATTCCAGTTATAAATCTATTATATACATGTATATTCTGAATATTTATTATATATAAATCATGTTTTAAATTCTGAAATTAAGTAAATCAGGATATAATTAATAATATCAGGAACAATAAGTCGAAACACATATGATAATTAAAACGATTTTACCCAAAACGATGCTTTAACTTGGATTTACAAAATAATGGGTTATATAAAGTCATAAGTGAACCATATATGATATCATAACAAAGAATATGATTCTGTAATAAGTAAATGAAATTATTTAAATCATTATACCGGAGTTTTGGATACTTATGAAGCATATCAGACCTAAGGTAAGGGATAATGTTTCAATCTAAATTGTTTTCTATCCGAGATTGCTTATACGTCAGTATTTACTGGGGTTATATTTATCATCAATGTCCAAGTTTTATAAAAAAAATCATGTATGTTTAAAGTCATTTTTACCCTTTTTTTAATTTTACTACATGGTATGTAAGGAATCATTTTTTTGTTTACCATATGAGGTACTTTTTGACTTTTCTGGAAAAAGCATGAGAAGAATGTTTTTTTAACTTATACTGAATGAACAGATTTTTACGGTTTTATAACGCCTTATTTTCATGAAGTATACTCTACAATATTTCATGATTATTTTCAAAAATATACTTTTCTTTTAAAATTTCATGGGATTTTGTGAAAAGAAAATGATTTTTGAGAAGAAAGGAGATTTTCTTCAAGAATTCATTTCAAGTGTTTTATCAAAACAATTTTCCATCTAAGATGACATTATTTAATATGTGTCTCTATGATTTAGATGGTTTCACTTTTCTTATGATGAAATTTTATCCATTTTTTTTATATGGATTATGTGATGATGGGATGATGTTTATGAAACCCATTTTATTCTTTCGGTTATGATGAATGATATATGTTTATATTGTTGCACAAGTAAAAATGATTTCATTATGAGATGGGTGGGACCTATATCTCCCTCCAATTCTTTGGGAAATGATTTTTATCTCGTGAGATAGACATGGTTGGAATGGTAAGATAATCCGGTTCAGTGATACAGGATTGGAATGAGAAGTGAACTCGATTTAGTAAGGGTCATTATCCACTAAGATGGTCTTGGAAGTAATGCATTGGCTACTATGGAAATCATATCATGTGATTAATTTTTTCCACAATTACATGTTTTATTTCCAAGCTATTTTATCATGATTGATGTTCCATTATGATTTATTACTTACGTACTGCCATGTTTTATTTTATTACTCATGATTATGATGTTTGAAAATTATGATCATGTTTGTATGTTCAAATTTATATGTTTTGTTTTATTTTCTCTATGCTTACCCTTACTGGGCATTTGAGCTCACCCTTTTTATGTTTTTTTCCATAGGAATAAAAGAAAGGTTTTATGTAAGGAAAAAAATGGGAAGATAGTTATGGGAGATGTTGAAGATCATTCAACATGATTTGAATTTTATATTCCATGTTTCCAAAGACTCTAAACTATTACGGTCCTTTAGTGTCTATTTTTGTTATGTATTATGTATTATACAAAAGTAATGTAAATTCCATATACTTCAAGCTATGGATCTGTAGAGTTTGTATCAGAGGAATGGTTTAGACAACCTTCAGAAACTAGGATGCGAGAAATTTAGTGATATCCCTATAGGTATTTCTAACGTATGTCTAGGGTTGTCCCTAAGGTTAAGTATAAGTATAGGTTATATTCCTTGAATTATGGTAACGATATTAGAATTAAACCTAGGATGTTAGATGTGGAAGGTACTCCCCCTTTATAATGTCGTTTTCCCTATCATGATGTTTCCCTCACGCTATTATTTTTGGGTTTTAGATGATGGCTAGAACCTGAAGGAACCGTGTTGATCAATGTAATGGATGATACAATGATTATCCTCTTTAAAAAACCAATGTTATGGGAGATGGAATGAACAATCATATTTCTATACTTACACAAGCTATGAATCATTCTTGACATCCAAATGAGTAAGGAAAGGAGCAACATTCTGTTGAAATCTTCATGAGGCATCATCCACCTTCATTCAGATGGTCTTTTGATCCATTAGAGGCTGAACAATGGATCAGTACCATTGAAAAGATATTTTCAGTTCTACAATGTTTTGAGAATGATAAAGTCATCTTAGTTGTATATCTTATGGAAGGTGTTGCTGATCAATGGTGGAATATTATCAAGAATACGAGGCAAATATATGAAATTGAGTCCATGGAATGGGACGAGTTCAAGAACTTATTTTTCAATAAGTACTTCCCTCGTATTTTTCGAACAAAGATGGAGAAGGAGTTTCTTGAACTTAATCAAAAGGATGAAGAATCCGTTGGTATATGCGAGGAAAATTTTACAAGGATTACAAGGTATGAATATGGATATATCATTCAACCTGAAAGTAATGTTGATTGATTCTTCAGTGGATTAAATCCAAGTCTTCGAATGGAATTAGCTATAAGATACTTCACTAGCTATGAAGAAATTGTGTTTTGTGCTATCAAGGTAGAACTGGATATTGGTGTTTCATATCCATCTCATGGTTTTGATAAGAAACTAAAGATGGAGTTCAAAGAAAAATCTCAGAACAATGGTGAAAAGAAGATGAATGTTACTTTATGCTCAAAGTGTGGAAATAAGCATGGTGAAGATTGTCTAAAATGTACTAGAAAATGTTTCAAGTGTGGAAAAGAAGGTCATCGAGCAGTGGAGTGTCGACGTAATGGAAAAAGGGTTACTAATGATATGAATAAAGAATAGACTATAGAGAACGCACCACAAACACATCAATGTTTCAAGTGCAATGAAATGGGGCATTATGCTAATCAATGCCCTAATCCAAGGGTTAATGATGATCAACGTGAGCATCCTCATATGGAAAAGGATAAAGGGAAGTCACATGCGACCACTCTTGGCAATAGTGAGTATGACAATGATGTAGTGGAATGATTATGTGTTTATGTAAGGAGATTCCAAAATAATTTTATTGAATCTATTTTATAGTAATGTGGATTATTGGAATATCTATGTATTGGTTTATTAATGTTTTCAATAATTATATGGTATCGGTAACCATGAAAAGTGATTCAAATATCTTAGAAAGTAGATGATATGCGCATAATGAAGGGATAAGGAGAAAATTAAATGCTTGATAGTATTCATGACCTCATGACTGATATAAGGACAAAGTTATATCATGGTTTGAGTATATAAATTTTTTGGATTTTGGTATGTCGATAGAGTTAACTTTTGACAGCATTCATGTTTTCACTAAGGTTCAATGGGTATTAATTTTTCAAGAGAATACATGATAAAGGTATTCACATGATTGGAATGTGACCAACAAGATATATGAGGGATAAATGATGGTATTCATGTTCTTGGTATATCACGTTTTTAGTAATCATTCTCTTTATACTAGGAGTTTGGAAAGAAGTTTTTGGATAAGCCTAAAGATTGGAATAGATTATGTTGAACATAAGTTAGTATTGTTTAAGGATAAAAATGTTTTTCGATATTATTGATAGGATGTAATAATAGTATATTTTAAGAAAAGGGACAACCTGTAGAATGAGCGACAACCCGTTGCGTCGAACAAGGTTATGGGAATAGAACCCACAACCGAAGTGTTACATGCATTTATAGCCTACCACTGGCCTACATGAAGTCCCTTGTTGGTAGAAACTAGTTTTATTTTATTAAGAAGTATGATAAATGAAGTATAAGTCCATATTTGGAATCATATACGTTTAACAACACCATAAATGTACTTATGTATATTTGATAATTTTTTCTAACCTTTTGTTTGAAACCGATTGAATGACTCGTCACTCTATCACATGATCTGCTAACACTTCATGAATGAAAATTTTAACTTCATTTTGTTAAGAGATAAAGTGGAAATTGTTCAAATCCCGAACAACGGTGAGATTGTACCAAAATCAAGTAAGTATTTCTTTTGATTCTAAAATTTTTCAACATTAGGGAAATGATCTAGAAAACCAAAAATGTTGTCATAGTACCCTCATATCAGATGAATCAGATGCTACCATAGATCATCACAAATTTATGGATTTGTGATTATGGGATTTTTTATATCCATGTTCTCTGCCACTATCTATCAGAACACGATGGTTATATTTCTCTTCCATATCCATATTTTCACATATGTTCTCCTATGTGCAAACCCAGTGATGAGTTAATTTGGGTAAACATTATGTTTCATACATCAATGTTTAAAATTATGTTTTATTATTCCTTTTAGGATGTGGGTTTTTACGAATGAAACATTCAAGTGGTAAACAATTTATAACCCCGACGAATTTCAAGGGCGAAATTCATTTTAAGGGGGGCGGGATGTAACACCCTAAGATTTTATGAGATATATATATATATATTTTAAAATTTCATTCATATATTCTATTGTATGATACACCAAGATTATATTGCACTATACGCAACACCGTATTAGCTTGCAGTATATGCAACCCTGACTAGGCTTTCATTACACGCAATTGCGACCTTCCTCGATAGAGTGTGTTGTACACAATTCCGGGTTTCACTAAACAACAATATATTATTATAATATTATTATGAACTAGCCGCTAAGAATATTATAAACTATATTTTAAATTTTATAACATAATAATTCATCTTACACATTTTCTAGAACATGTTATGTGAACAAAATAAATTTTTCAGGTAAAATGAGTATTGTTAAAAAAAATACAGTTTTGCTACCTTTTGATGGAGAACCCACATTAAATCTCGATTTTGACATTTCTATATGTTCAAATTGACAAAATAAAATTCTTTTTTGGAATTAGGATATAAAAATTTACTTTGGATAAAATTTTCATATTATTCTGATAACTTTTATATCTTAATAAATAGTAAAACATGCTATATTTTAATTAAAAACAAATTTTTTCATCCAAATAATTTATATGGTTAAATTATAATACTGAATTATTTTAAAGTATAAATAGAATAAATTTTTTCCATTTAATATAATTTATCTCATTAGAATTTATTTTACATTGAATTCATAGGTAAAATCATTTCCATCTTTTGCAATGTTTTAACTTTTGAAACTCATTTTCTTAGTTGCGTGAATAATTTTAAATTAATTACTGCAACATATGTGTTTTTAATTTTGAAAAATGGATTCCATATTTGGAATCATTAGGTCCAAATTATGTTAATAGGTTACTTTTTATTTTTGGGCACTATGAATAGTATGTACGATAATTTTTATTTAGTTCAGTTAAAGATAAATGGGGTAATTAATGGTAAACATAAGATTATAAAATTACCCTAACTAATTAAAAAATTATATTTGATGACTAGAAGTCGAACCATATCATCTAAGGGTCGGATTAGTTTCATTTTTTGTAATTTTGACCATGAAAGTAATTTAATTATTATTAAAACCAATGAAAGTGACAACATGTCACTCTCTTAAATCATATAAGTATAATAATTATAATTTCGTGATAAAATTCATGAATCTTAGAACATGAATAGTCTAAAAAAGTATATGAAAATTATATACATCATGAGTATTTATTTATAATTTTTAGGGATTAAATAATTGACATTAATGGTGACACAATAGTGATAGAGAAATTGTTTATTTAGTGAAAAATTAGTAATATAGTTTTTATTAAAATACAAATACCTATCAAAAGAACCAGAAACATGATAAAAAATTTGGTCTAGTATATATATACCCTAAGCATCGAAGGGTAGATTTTTGGATCATTTGGAACCTTATAAAACCGATTATGAAATTTATATTATTTTATTTTAAATTATGTCAAAGATGTCACCTTTATAATTTAATAAATATAATATTTTAAAAGATAGGTGTTTTAGAATATACATCCTACTAAAAGTATTCTTATATAATATATAAGATTGATCTCCATGCTAGTATTTTATTTTTAATTTGTATGCAACAAATAAGTATATTTATTAATGATACAAAACTGTTGTAGAAATTATTTTATTAAGAGAAGTATCCAATAAATGGTTTTACAAATAGTAAAATAAATATTATATGAACTATATAATGTTCTACACTAATTTTATAGATGAATATTACATGTTTGGAACCTATTAAATATTTTAATTCGAATATATCATATGTTTGGATTTTATTTAAATTCAAATAAATAAATACTGTCAAAATTGACACTATTTTTATTTTATAAAAATAACATATTAATAAAATGATTAAAAATCACAAATATATTTAAAAATTATAAATTGATATTTATATAGTAGAAAATTTCATAAAGTATCCAATTATGGAAAATTAATAACACATAAGTGATTATTTATAACCATTTATAATTTATAATTTTATTACAATAAATAAAATTAAATATATTAAATAAGGATAAATCAAAATGATATGGTTTAAAATAAGATCAAAACATCTCTAAATATTATTGGTTGATTATAAAAAAACCCTATCTCATCTAATATTCGAATTGAGTCATTTTGTGAGGTTTTTATGTGGGGTTTGAATTTATATTAAACTAATATTTTTGAGGATTCCAAAGGTGCCCCTCTCCTCCCTTATAAAAGGGCACCTCTTCCCTCTCATCTTTACACAACATTGAGCCTTGAAGATCGGACAAAACCTACCCATTTACCTTCTAAACATCCCTATAAATATTCCAGAGGCCATGGACATCTTCAAAGACCAATTTTAGTTCCCTAAGTAATGGTTTCAAAGAGGCATGTCGAAGAAGAGGTAATATCTGTTACCGATTCATTCAAATTTATTTCTTCTTCAACTTCCTCTTCATTAGTTTTTTAATTATAAAATAATAACATCAGTATCACTCATATACTGATATGTTATGATAAATATGATAAAAACATATTCCAAATTCAATCCATCCTACAGAAAACGAAATCACCGTCTGTGTGTACGTACAGAATAATGTCTCCACGCCGTAGTGTAATCTATTTTCCACCACCACTGTTCATGGATGTGTATAATGGTGTAAAGAATAAATATATGTGATTATTGTTAATTGATACTGATTTTGAAATAGTATACATACACTTCAATACAATTCCACGATAATGGGAACGATATCATCGCTTGTGCGTACGTACGGACTACCGTCTCCACGAACATGATAAGATTCATTCTTCATGTTTACCATTAATGAATGATTGTAAAGTATATATAATCACTAATAATGAAATATATGAAATAATAATGATACTAGATTTATGTATATATATATTTATGTCATCTATTTAGTTCCATTCAATTCAATAACGAAACGAAAACAACGTTCATGTGTACGTACGACCTACTATATCCATGAACGGTGTATTTCATTCCAGTTATCAATCTATCATATATATGTATATGCTGAATATTTATTATATATAAATCATGTTTTACATTTTTAAATTATGTAAATCAGGATATAGGTAATAATATCATGAACAACAAGTCGAAACACGTATGATAAATAAAACAATTTTACCCAAAATGCTCCTTTAACATGGATTAACAAAAGAACAGGTAATATAAAGTCATAAGTGGACCATATATGATATCATAACAATGAATATGATTCTATAGTAAGTCAATGACATTATTTAAATAATTATACAAGATGTTCGAATACGTACGAAGCATATCATAACTAAGGTAATGGATAACGTTACAATCTCAATTGTTTTCTATCCGAGATTTCTTATATGTAAGTATTTACTAGGGTTATATTTATCATCCGTGTGCAAGGTTTATAAAACTGTTTTCATGTATTTTTAAAGTCCTTTTTACCCATTTTTGAATTTTACTACATTGTATGTAAGGAATCTTTATTTTGTTTACCATACGAGGTATTTTTTGACTTTTCCGAAAAAAGTACGAGAATAATGTTTTTTAACATCTACAGAATGAATAGATTTTTACGGTTTTATAATGCCTTATTTTCATGAAGATTACACTACAAGATTTCATGATTATTTAAAAAAAATACTTTTCTTTTAAAATTACATGGCATTTTGTGAAAATAAAATTATTTTTAAGAATAAAGGATATTTTCCTCAAGAATTATTTCAAGTGTTTTATCAAAACAATTTCCAATCTAAGATGACATTATTTATTATGTGTCACTATGATTTACTTGGTTTCACATTTCTTATGATGAAATGATATCCATTTGTTTTATATGGATTATGTGATGATGGGATGATGTTTATGAAATCCATTTTATTCATTGGGTTATGATGAATTATTTTTGTCTATTTTGTGGAACAAGTAAAAATGATTTCATTATGGGATGGTTGGGACCTATATCTCCCTCCAATTCATTGTTTAAATATGTTTATCTCATTAGATAGACATGGCTGGAATGGTAAGTTAATCTGGTTCAGTGATATAGGACTGGAACGTTGAGTGAACTGGATTCAGAAAGGGACATTGTCCACTAAGAATGTCTTGGAAGCAATGCATTGGCTACTATGGAAATCATATCCTGTGCTAAATGTTTTTCTACAATTACAAGTTTATTTCCAAGATATTTTATCATGATTGATGTTCCATTATGATCTATGCATTACAAACTAACATGTTTTGTGTCATTTCTCAATATTTCATTGTTTAAAAATTATGTTCAAGTTTTTATGTTGAAATGTATATGGTTTGTTTTACTTTATCCATGCTTACCCTTAATGCTAATTTGAGCTCACCCTTTTTATGTTTTCTTCCCTAGGATTAAAGGAAAGGTTTTAGGTAAAGAAACAAAAAGGGGAAGATTGTTTTGGGAGATGTTGAAAATCTTTCAACATGATTAGAAGTATATATTCCATGTTTCCAAAGACACTAAACTATTACAGTCATTTGGTGTCTGTTTTTGTTATTTATTATGTATTCCGCAAAAGTAATGTAATTTCCATGTACATAAATATTTGGGTCTCTAAAATGATTTTTCAATAACGCACATTATATCTTTTTGTTATGTATTCTATTTTTTATTACCAAGGTAATACGAGATTCATATATATATCGAGTAGACCAAAATAATAAAAAAGACCAGTAAATTGAGATTTAAGCAATCATATCTATTACAGATTAATAAATTAAGACACAATTTGCATGTAATTGGATTATATTTGTTACCCAACAGTCATCCTTCTGTTTTTTTGGAAATGTTAGTATAATATGAACAATATATAGCACATGATCATAATTTCTTAAGTCATTGTATATAAACTGACACTAAATAAAATAAACTTAATGATAAAATTGAAAAAGTATATTAATATTGAAAATAAAAAACATAATATAATTATATTTGATGGTATTTAATTACATTATTGAGTCAGAATCCAGGTAAGAGATTTATGTTATAATGTCATTTTTTGTCATGATTGTTTTGAATTACATTAAAAAAAACAATTTCATGTTATATCCCTCATTAATATAATAGATTTTTTTATCCCATAGTTTTTAAAAAGTGAATATCATTTTACTTCCATATTAATCTTTGTAGGTAACGAACAGTCAAAAAGATAATTTTAAAGGAAAATAAACATTATTAATATATTCTATTGAAAATAATTTTTATTCCATATCTATGTTTTGTAAAATTATAATCAATTTTTATTTCAATATTTTAGTTCATTTATTCGATTTTATTTCTTCCCATACTTTTATTTTTATAATATTGTTAATAATGAATCATCTTCTCATTTTTAAATGATTTATTGAATGAATTGTTTTTTCCAAGTTATGATGAGGACGCATTTTATTTTTACGTCATAAAAATTTTAACAGCCACCTATAATGATTAATGATTTAAAGATTATTATATAATTATCCAATTATATTTTCAATTATATGGATCTTGATAATTGTTTTAGGGTAATTTGTTTTAAAAAGTAATTTTCAAGGTTGAGAGGTAATTTTTTATAATAATTTTCAAATGATTTTTTAATTGTGTTTAATTAAATGAATTGTAAAAAAGTACATTATATTTATGATATCTGAGGGATATGATTCTAGGATCCCATACATATTATTTCTTATAATGTTTTATGATTTTGATGATAAGATGTCTGTAAAACTCATTTTTCTATGGGTTATTCTATAATGAAATTATTATGAAATCCATTTCCTTTTTATGGGTTACTATATTATGAATGTTATATAATCTTGTGTCACACATCTATATTTTTTTATTATGTGATGGGTTGGACCAAAAATATATATATCTGTTAAATGTATTGGTTATAGATGGATAAATCATTAGATAACTGAGGTAGAATGGGTACAGTAATATTTTTGAGATTTTATGATCTATATAAATATATTGGAAATGAAACCTGACAAGTATAAAATTCTTCAGAGTAAACCCATATCCATATTGTATTATTTTAAATAAGCATTTACTAGAAAGGAAATTTGTATAATTATTATTTGTATGCACCAAACATATGTCTTATGAAAACGTTATATTCCCATCGTTCATGTTATTTGACTCCACTATGATTCATGTATTAAAATATTACTAATTTTTTTATTTAGGATTATGATATATGATATGAAGGGTTTGGTTTTCAAATTTTACAATAATGTTCTCATACCTTTATTTTTTTTTGTGTAAATGATCATTAATATATCTCATGTTAACATTAATATGTTGTTGAGCTCACTATTTATTATATTTACATTAAATATGTTATAAAGAAAGGTATTTTGTGTGATATATCTAAGAATGATGGTAGTTTTAATAATATAGTTAGAGATAAGGACATGAACTTTTTAATTAGTTCTTCTGGTATCAATTTTTTAAAATACACAAATCCACTATGATTTGAGAATAAATAATTAAGTTATGTAAATGATATAAAACTAATAAGATTTCATACATTTTATGTAAATTTTGGGTAAATATAAGGATCACGACGGAAACATCAATCGATGTGAAATATCATGAGAGTTCATAAAGAGAAAAGACACATCATTAGTTTATGAATATTGATGATGATATTTTTAGTAATAAAATTTTATATAAAAATGGGTGAAATTATTAAGATGTGGTTTTCACGGATTTAATATTTAGATAATTTATTCATCAATTTGAGGTATAACATGTTGTAAATGAAAATTTTTTGACATGTAATTATGCGGTGAAAATTGATAAATACGTTTCTATAACTATATATTATTTATGATTTCAAAATTTAACATGAAAAACTAGTTACATTGTATAGGAAGTCAGTTTTATCAATATAAATATAATATATTAATATTGTTTTTATTATATCAAAATCTCACATTATAAAATAATTATATACTATTATAATGTTCTCTCTAAAGAAACAATGTGTCAATAATTTATCCCTTTCCCTTGTAAAATATTTTCATGTATTTCAGAATAATATAATTCAAGTATGAGGTTTCAATATCATGAATATTAATTTTGTAAAAAATCTAAATAGTTTTATTACAATGAATCACATAAAAATGTATTTATATATTAATGTTTCTATAATGATATGTATTAATTTTTTATTTAGAGAGAATTCTGAATTCATTAGTGAACCTAATCGAGCTACAAAAATTCATTAATTAAAATCACTTTTATTTTTATTTTTTTACTACCCATATTATTGAAAATTGATATATACACTTGATATAAGAAATTTTAAATGAAATATAATTTTTATGTAAAATTACAAAAACCTAACCATTTTAATGTCAAATTTATTTATGAACATTTAAATCCTAAAACATATTTCATAAAAAATATATAGAAACACTAACTAAAATTTAATACAATCCATACTTAACAATAGTATCAATGTAATATTTTTATTATTAATTACGATTTTTTTTATAAAAACATTAAAAAAATATTCTTATAAAATATTATTCTATTATATAAATATTTGCACATGTAGGTAGAGAGAAGGAAGAATGATGATTTTTGTGACATAGTGAGTAACAGAGCTGAAAAACCTAACAAAAATATATTTTAAAATTGATATGATAGGGTAGTTTGATTAAATATTTTTTGATATTATAATCATTATAATTTATTAAATTATATTTTGTTTTATTTGAAAAAATATATTTGAAAAAATGAATGATTTTTCATTACTGTGGTGGATGGTTTATCTTGTCGAATCATACAGATAGTTAAAAAATATCATGTTTCTCATAATGTTTATGCTATCATATCATGAAATTATATGTGAAAGTAATGAATAAGTGGGGTAATATTTATATTAAATTATGAAAATACCTAAAAATTTATGGATTTCATTAAACAAATAACTTTAATCTATAGTTTCACTGAATCGAAGCTCATATCCAAGGGTATGAGACTCTTCCAAATCATCTTCCTATTTTATTTTATAAAAAGGTGGTATTTGGAATTTAATAATTATCCCATAACACTATACTGTTATTATTTAAATTAATTTTATGCCTAATTGAATCAATTTGAATAATAATTTCATTTTCTTATGTGTTAGTGAGAATATTAATTTTTTTTCAGGATCTATTGGTAGCCAAGGATCCTAATGGACATTAACTATTTTATTGTTATTAAAATAGAAATATTTATATTAAAGGGGAAGCTAGTTTTATTCACATTACTATGATTTTTGGGGAAAGGTGTACAATCTAATTGTAGGACTTGTATTGCGGTCATTCATACCATTTATGATAACATTATTCTCAAATTTGAATATGAGAAATTACCAATTTTTATGTGACTACAAAATGATTGGAAATAATGTAGTGAACAATAGAATATCCATGATTATTTGATATTTATTCGTGATTAGAGGACATTTAACACTAAATTTTATAATTAAGATGTAATTTTTAAATAATAAAAGGAATAATAATCAAGAGAATTCAATGATAAATAAAATAAAGAATGTTGAGATATTTTATATTAAAAATGGAAGAATGTATTTATCAAGGGAAAGTGATAATAGTAGGTTATATAAATATCCTAATTGAACCAATAAAAATAACAAGGAAAACATTGATTTGGAAAATTATCAAAACATATAGATATATGGATAAGTAAATTAAATTCAATTTAATGTTCATGATAGGTAGAATGCGAATTAAAACATAAAAGGTACAATAGAAGTTGAATGACTGTGGAAATTCTTAACATCCAATGTATTATAATTATGAAGAAGTCCCAATTGAGTATTCTGAACAACCTCACTGGTAGTATCAAGCATTATTATTTGGTTTCTAGGATCCTAAAATATTAATATCAATTAATACTAATGATTACATCTCCTACTAACAATGATAAAATGGTTTTCTCAAATAAGGTTTTTGTATAATCATTACTCGGAATATCCTTTAGATTTTTAATATATGAGGACCCTATTAATGAGGTAAATAAGCAATTTAATGTAGGTAGAATTACACTATAAACATGTTCCTTATAAGGGATTACTTAAAACTAAATTGAATATAATTGTCATTATTTTTCACGGTCATGGTAGTACATCCACTCCCACAAAACATTGTCAATTCATTGAAAAAATAAAAAAAACATTGTTAGGAATTATTGAACACAAGAAGATGTTATTAAACAATAACATGATTTATTTTTCTTCTATTATATACTAGATGTTATTTCACAACATTCATAGCAGTTTTGTAAAAAATTATTTGGTGGTTTACCATGAATGTTTGAATATTTTATCAGTATCTACCAACATTTAATAGGATTCTTTATTAGTTATCTAGAATGCGATTTACCTTGTCTTGGGATTTATTAACAAACTAATGGTAAATGGAATTAAAAAAACTATATCTATTTTGTATAATTAGATAAAAAATAAATGGGTCCTCATTTGGGATTTTTAAATGGTAGTAAAATCTCTGGAGAAAATAGTTTATAATATTATAGGAATAACCTTTAAAAAATTCAGTACATTCCTTGAAATTTTTAACCCTATTAATTATTGTATTTAGGGCGTTTATATTGCATGTGGAAGTACATAGTAAATTTTTAGAAGTAAATTACACTCTATTTTTCCCGCTTTTATATTTTTAATGATAGTCAGACTATTGATTTACTTTTTTTAATCTTTGATGATTTAACTCTGATCACAATCTTAATGTTTTTGAAGTTTGTGTAAATTTTGTATGGTTGTCCCATTTAACATTTAAATATAATAATTCATGGATAACAATCCATGGGTGTTGTGAAATATTATTTTATGGTTAGATGGTATATTCACATGGATGTTCTATTTATATTCTTCCTAGGAATAATATGAAGAATAAATCCTTTTTAAGAGGGTGGAGCAAGGATTCCTATTCAAAAATATGATATGACATTAAGGATGCTTATAATGACTTTTATTGTTACCAAAATCTTAACATTGTATAAACCATCCATTATCACGAGGATTTACCAAACTCATTCTAATCATGATATACTATTGGAACTCAAATGAAATTTGACTAGGAGCCAGTTTAATTTCAATTGGCACCAATATAGTGATAAAAAATATAGGTTATTTAATTGTATTAACAAAGTGATAAACCAAAATATTGGAATTTGTTTTATTTGAATCAATGAATTCAAATATTAATTTTAATTATCCTTTTCATATTATATAACTAACAACCTTAAAATATTATATGGTAATGAAGGGAATGATATCTCCCCTCATCCAATTGATAGTATTTATATTTCCCTTGATGATAACCATAATTTAATATTAATAGAGGAACCCCTAGAGGGTGAACTGAAATATTAACTATTTATATTAATTTTAATATTATAGAATGAAATTATTGATTTACTAACATGTTTTGTTGTCATTTTTAGTTTACTGATATATTTAATGTTGTCGTGTATATATTCATATTACCATTCACACAACATTGTATGAAGTAATATTTTATTTCTCTACTCCCAATAATTTATAATTTGATTGATATAATGGAATTATATTTAGTTTTTATTGGGTAAACAATCCCAAAGGAAATATGTAAAATCATGGTATGTGGATTGGGAATTTTAATTATTATTTTATAGACCATAATCAGTTTATATTTATCCATGATTGGAGTATTCAATGAATACATTCAAAACATTAGAATGTATGAATCTATTGAAAATGAATGTAAAAATAGAAACATCCATTTAACATTTATATATAATAATTGTATGATATTATAAAATAGACCTTTATAGTGGATACCCTGAGAAAGTACAACTTCTGTAATGCTTTCAATAAATCAATCCATAAAATTATTTAGAGTAGTGATTTTTTATTCGTTAACAATGGATCTATATGTGGTTTCATTGAGTGTTATAGTTGTGTCAGGTTAAGATATCGTATTCATTTATTCCTATTTATAGTTTTGTAGGGTTCATTGATACTAGTCTTCATTTAAATCCCACAATATTTTTTGTGAACATAAATTAAGGTTGTAAAAAGCTATCATAAACCATTATTTTTCTTTTATAATAGTGAAATTACCCAATTTTGAGAAGTATTTAAAAGAAACATAGAAGATATAAATGTATCTATTGGGATCATTGATGATATTTCATGGTATTAAATAACATAGAATAGATGATTCATTATTTTCAAAGAAGGGATTCAAATTTCAAAAAAAAAAAAGAATTTTCATATTTTTTTGTTAAAAGAGAGGATATTTAACTTGGGATTACATATATGTACATTATTGTTAGTGTAATCTCAAAATAAATTTCTTATATTATATCTAATATAAAATCATTTTTTAACAAGATCAATAGAATTGAAAAATCATCTTCAATATGGGTTTGATCTTATATGTCAACCTAATTATTATATCCATGTTTGTGTATGGAGTTTCAATTTATATATGGAATTAATACCATTAAAAATATATGATAACATTATTAATAATTTAATATATAATTGTTCGACCTATAAAAGGTAACTGAAATATTTTTCATTGAAGGGGTGTAATAAACCTGCTGATATGTATGTATTAGGAATTAACGATCTTAATAAATTAAATGCAGATTTGATTTATAAATTTTCTTTGAACCTTATGAAATCCAATACCAAATTCTATAGAATTCAAAAACATATATATTCCTTCAAACTACATTGATGTCACTAATTTGAATTTTCATAATATGAGTCACTAACCCATAATTCATCTAATTTGGAGCCAATGAACATCTACATTTTCACGGTCATTAGGGATTTATAATGTAACCATTACATTATAATTTTGTTTTACAAACCACTAAATAAAAATGTTGATATCCTATAGAACATATAGTTTGTATAAATATTGGATTCTAATTGAAATATTGATGAGATATGTATAATATTACCTAATAAAATTGACATATAATTTTGAAATTTTTCTTTTATTGATAATGACACATTCCCATGGAAACCAGCTATTAATTTTTTATTTTAATTCTAAATATATGTATAGATTTAAATACGATTAAAATAAACATATTCAATAATTTTAGTTAAATTATGAAATAAATTCATTTAAAAAAATATATATATGTATATTTTGTGGTTGTTATGGAATAATTGAGTTCCCATTGATGTTGAATTCCAAAAATAATTTCTAGAATAGGTTTGTATTTTTCTTCTCTTTATATAAAGGCATTTAAAATCAATATACTCATATTTTTTCACTACCCAATAGCAAGGATGAAGTATGGATATTTTTAAGACAATTTTAATAATATATTATGACCAGATTATTCTTTCACTACCCACATGGTTTAAATCACTAAATAATTATTTTTTTAGTATATTTACTAGATTGTTAAAAAATTTATTATTTTAAATACCAAATTTTTCCCTTTTTCTTAATAATTATCCTATTTCCATCCATTAGGGAATCTCTAAAATATATAGGGATATTTATAAATCTTTCAACATCCAAACTGGTTTAATTCATATAGATATATCTGATATTAACATTCTTCCTATACTTTGTG
This sequence comes from Viscum album, assembly GCA_963277665.1. Taxonomy (NCBI): domain Eukaryota; kingdom Viridiplantae; phylum Streptophyta; class Magnoliopsida; order Santalales; family Viscaceae; genus Viscum; species Viscum album. The sequence goes on from OY728128.1 coordinate 1,752,998,491, forward strand.
TACTGGGTAATAAAAAATGATTATGTGATGATTTCTATATATGGTCTTACACCAATTTAATCATGGTTAAAGGTTAACATTTATGATAAATACTTACATATACCATGTTCATTGATAAGTATATGTATCAAATTGACATATAACATTTTTTATAATGTTTTGTTTTTCTAAAAAAATTTAATTAATCTGCTTTTATGGATCAACATAGGTTGTTGATACGTGAAAAAAAGTATATCACATTTTATTAAGTCATATTTTGATCAAATATGAATTGGTAGTTTCTTCATTGTTTTTCAGTAGAATATTGATAAATTTTCTAGAAATATTATTATATAATGGTTATAATTTCTTCACGAAATTAATAATATGCACAGTCATGTGACTCATTTGTATAGATAATTGATCTAGGTGGAATATTACCCCTCATGTAATTCAATTTTTGATGTAATCCCTGGTCAAACATTGGTGCACCATAATTTGTTTTATATTTGTTGAATTGAGAAAGAACGGCTGATATGTTCACCATACTATAAAACCCATCTCTATTTATTTATCATTATTTATATATTAATTGTTAATTTTATTAGACCAAGTGTGATTGGTGACCAAGACTTTTTTATTTATACATAATGATAATATGATAAATCTTTCTTATATAACCCATTAATAAATAATAAAACTATTTATGTGTAAGATAATTAATGTTGATAAATAATAACATTTATTCATATAGAATCAATCTAATACCATCCATTACTAACATGCGATATTCATATAGGGTTTTGTTTTTAAAATATAGTTGTTATACTTCAACATTTACATGGTCAAGGGAAATTCATATTAATTCTACCTCCTACCCAATATCAGAAAAATATGACTCATATATATGACTTAAATGAATTTGTGAAATAAATTATGTTTTTATATATAAATTTCACAATGTACTCTATTTTATTTAAACTCATTATAGTAACTAATTAATTATGATGATCACATCTCAAGATTACATAATTTAATTTTCAAATGCTTTCCAAACAAATATATAATAAAATGACTTTTTTTATTGTATAATTTTCCAAAATGAATATATATATAAATACTATGTGGTGATATATAACCAATGACATTATATACTAATCTAGTTTATATACCTGTACACCATAAAATATCTATATAAATCACTAACCTCAACACCATATTTTCCCCTCCAATATACATTAATATATATTATATTATATATAATATATTATTTTTATCTATGGCCTTATTTTTACGGACACTACAAGGGATGATATTTCAAATGAATATATTTATATTGTTTTTATATTTATTACCCTCTAATGGTTTTAATAATTTAAATCTATATATATTTCTAATAACAATTGTTATCAATATTATAATATTTTACTATGAAGAAATAATGAATTTTTCTTTATTGGTTTATTTTGTATATATAAAAATCTATTCTATTATTAAATAAGGACATTATAAAATGTAAATTCATTTAATATTTTTTGTTTTATAAAATGGGTTTTGACACTCTATACATATAATGATCCCCAAAAAATTGATGGAATTCACCCAGAAAATTATTGGATGCTTGTCATGTACTTAGTACAAAAGCTCTAAAATAACAAATGAAAATATTATAAAAACTCATATATATTATGTTTAAGGGCTTATTGAATCATCTATTATTGTATCACTCTTTTAATATGACAGTAGAACCTTTATATCTAGTCTACCTCAAACATAGAGTAATGAGATAACAATGATAATAAGTATCATGGTAGATCATCAGTAAGGGCACATCAATAAAAAACAATAGCCAATGATTTAGTTTTATGTATATAAAAAAACCCACACTATAAAACCTCAACTTACTAATTTTTACTTGAAATCTATATAATTACAAATACATGTCAAAACGTTCATTCTATATACAAGAAAATTCTATATAATCAATATGAAAATTTTACTAGAGGACTGTAATAATTTGAATAAATATTCAAAATATGTTCATTAAAACATCAAAATAACTCATCACAATAGCTATGAGAAGTCATTTTCATCACTAAAACAAATCAAATCATCATAACATGGATTCTGTTAAATATATAATCCATGTATTTCAACATCAACAAATAATCCTTATTGAAATTAAAATAACAAATATTAATTAGTGTACTACAGAAAATGGTCATTATAATGTATTATTAGTTGTTTGAGTTAAAAATGTGAAATACATAATTTTCAATGTGAAATATAAAATTGACACACTCACAAACATGTCTATATTACACTCATCCAATTATGGGGTGCCATGTGGAACTCTAACACACCTTACCCATTAGTGGAAACACATTACACCTATATCTATCAGTTGATCTACATAAAATATATAGTGAAAGGCCAATGTGTACACATAATAAAAAATCCCACCATCAAATCTCTATGAATTAATTCATTAAAATAAAAATATTTTCAATCACTCTAGAGATCTCTATGATTAGTTTTCCATATGAGAAAGGAATCTTTATATTAAACTCCCAAATAATATTTATTAAAGAAAAAATGTTTTGATTCTCACATTCATCTAATCAAAATGATACCACTATCCTCCATGTTATAAAATCTATTACATAGATAAAATTATCTCCAATCATAATTTTTTAAACTAAATTTATGGGTCAATTCTATAATAACAAAACTATAAAATATAGAATAATAATTAACATTATGTTCATTAAAATTTATAGATAAATTATAATATGAAATAACATTCCATTCAAATAAAATTAAATTAATAAAATTTCCCATCCATTATTGATGTTGTTTGATAATTTTTGTAAATGAAGTCTTGTTTTTTGGATATTTTACAACATTATTGTTTCTCGAGATAAAATTTTCATTCTTTCATATATTTGGTTTCATCTCTAGAGTTTTCAATTCATAAGATATTTATAAGTTACATAAAAAATTGAAATACAATTTAATTCAAGTCACTCACAAAAATAATTCACACCTTAATTGCATTAAATGGTAGATAAATTGTAATTATAATTTATAAAAAATAAATGGATATATATTAAATTGAATTCAAAAAGAAACAATTACTGTAATTTTATAATAATATTTTTAATGTAATATTTTTTCATGTTATAATTTATCATCAATATTTAATTAATTATAATTTATAAAAATTCAATAATAAAATAAACAACAAAATAATAATAAATAAATGTGAAAATAAAGTATTTTTTACCTTTGAATCATGCATATTTTAAAAATTCACAAAATTGTAAATACCAGAATTATGTTAATAAAATAATTCCAATGTATAAAACTATGAAAAAAATTATAATCCTAGAAAATTTACTTTCAATAGGTTAATAATTAATAAATATAACTTAAATTAATATTCATAGAGAACTCGATTGAAAAACTATGAATGAGAAGTGATTAGGTCGTAATAAAAGTGTGGGATGCTACATGTGGTGGTGGCTGTTAGTGAATGAGTGGTATATAGAAATGGTAGGCTAGGTTGGTTCACAAGTGGTTGGAATTATAGGGATTAATTATATTGGTAATGAAAAAAAACGAAATCATGTTTATGGGGAAAATAATAAATGGGTGATACATTAAGAATGATTCCATAAATATGATAACAAATTATTTTACAATATTTATTTTGAATATTAAGTTAAAATTGATATTTTAAATTAGTTTTTACTGATATTTTTCAAATAAATGAATTAGAAGATGATTTGTGACAATATTCATTTATAAATTTTCCTAAAAACCAATTTCATTACTATAAATGATACATTGTGAACATAGAATGAGTATTTTTTTAAAACATTGTTTAATAGTTCTTGAGTTATGTTCCTTATGAAAAAATTATAATCATATACGTAGGATGATATTAGAAAGAGAACTAATTAAAAATAAAATGAACTATTATTAATTACAAAAAAATAATTTGAGAGGATTCACAAATTGGTATATTATTGCTCATTGACAATATATGCCTCCTAAAATACTACATTCTTATTTTACATCATGGAAATGAATCATTTTATTATGTTGTATCTATTAAAAAAATAAATTTCAAAAATAATTCATATAGGTATACACATAAATAACCCAAATGAATGAACTTATATCTATAGGCCAGGTTAAATAGTGGATAGGTAATTAGCTTACAATATCTAATCTTGGAACACACACACATGAACACAAAAAATATCACTCTCATTCACCCTCAAAATATATATTTATCAAACATACACTACATTCATTATAACCTCATAAATAAAATGTAAACCCCTTCATTATATCTATATCTGTAATGTCTTATGTCATTATTTGTTGTTTATTTCGAGAAAATTTAAATTTTTTACCCAATATAGTGGATTTTTTTAGAGAATTGAGATTTATATAATTATTTTAATTATTATAAAAACTATAGAAGGCATTTTGTGTGTGTTTTATGATATATAAATCCTATTGTGTGATCTGGTGAGCATTGGTGGTGGATAAGGGAAACCCATCATCATAAATTCTATAATTGGAGTTAAATCAAAAAATAATACGAAACATTATTCTATAGAAATTGTCAAGTAAGATTAGTTTTTTAGGAAATTATAGGGTTATTAATTCAAGGATAATGACCATTATGTAAACCTCTTTTGTGATATTAAATTTGTAATATTTTTTAAGCTTACACAAAAACTTGAGGGGTTATTCAGTGAGTTATTCTCTTAAGCTACACATTATGCTATAACCTATGGATTGTTCTTTGAAGGGTGTATAGGAGGTATATAAATAGATAAATTAAAGTATTATTTTATTTCATGGATTGTTATGGAAAAATTATGTTGATGCCATAGGGTAAGTGTTTCATTATGACCAATGAATTCTTGCCAATGTGAAACACCTATTGGGATAATTCTCACCATGACTCCATTGAATAATATCACAATGGGATTTTCATTTTAGTTTTCTTAAAATAAGTCTAAAATTGTCATTTTGTAGTCATAAACACTACCAATTTTTTAGTACAGAGGGCTTGAGTGAGGCCTGTTTGTTTGGATCTCTTTGATTTATTCCTATATGCCTCCCCCCTCCGACAGGGTACGGTTACATGTATTTTTTTCTTTAGTGTTATGGGGTAATATACATTCATTTTATGTTTATTACTTAAAAATTTTGGGTTATATGTAAAAATTTTGATGTTATTGGTTCTTGTATTGGTTATCATTCCCCCATGTCATGGTTTAATCCTATTAAATGATGTGGATTTTTCATTTCGTAGATAGAATACATCTCATTATTATTAGTGAACACTATTTTTTATCATTAATATTATGGTATTTCACATAATTGATTAAATTTTTTTCCCTTTATTGTGGGGAAATAGCGGATAAATTGAGATGGGATATTGGAACATTCTATTTTCTAGTGGTGTGGGTAGATACCGGGAGTGATGCATACCCCATTATTTAATGGTTCATTTTGATTACACTATTTCATAAGTTGTTCATTGATTATATGCATCAAAATTATTTTTGAAAAAAATTTAAAAAATAATTATAATAAATTTTTTAATAATTATAATGGGTTTCTACATACCAAGGACCCAATGTTAATGAAAAATTAATAGTTGATATTGAATGTAATAAATAAATGTAATATGTACAACTATGGTAAGTGGTTTCTTCAAATATCCATAAGTAATTTGTATCTTTTCACGTAAAGCATTACATATGGTCTCACCACTTTTGTATGAATCAGAATAATTAAGAATAATTTACCTTATTTTTCTTGTCGAAGATATATGGTATGTATATTTCCTTGAAGGACTACTATAAATTAATAATTTATGCTCTAACCAATGAAGGTATTGGGATTGATAAACATTGCGGGGAATGTACTTTATAAAACTAATAAGATTATAAAAAAAATTAATACATAATAGAACATAGATGAATATACTTATTTTCATTTATGTATGAGATATGAATTTTTAAAACACTTTAGATTAAGGGTATTCAATGTGGAACATTGAGTTACACTATAGCCACCTATCTACTTAATTATAGTGTGGAGTGAGTGGTTCTCCTTAGATGGTATATATACTTTGCAATGGTCTTATATATATGTTGTTCAGGAGGGGGCCAAACTATTAGGTCACTAGGAGTGCGATGGATAATATTTGACCACTTATATGAATTTCTTAGTTTAGGGTAAATAACATAGTCTTGTATTTCATATTTATATGTTAACAAAAAAAGGAAATAATGGTGTTTTTCATATACAATATTGACTTGTTAAAAATATTTTGTTTAGAAAATCAACATATTGTGTGTTCTATTACATTTTTATGTATGTTTCAAGACAATCTAATTTCTTCCACATTTGGAACAAACAAATATTTGTTAAACCAAAATCACTGCCTAAATTATTATATTTTCATAAATATAAGGTATCTAGTCTTAATTGAATGTTAATTTTTGAAGTAATATAGATAAAAATATTCACCAGATAACAATTTAACATCATGAATAACATTTGAAACAGGACAAAAATAAATTTTATACATACTTTAATTTGTAACATCTCATGTTTCTAAAAAAACTATGTTCGATATCATAATTGATACACCACATTAATTTTAAATGAATAACATAATATTAATATTTAATATTATAGTTATCATATATCTATTAGAAAAAATGGGAATAAAATGATTATCTAAATATGGAAAATATTTTTTTCACCTGCTTATATAATTATTTATTAACTACCAATTTAATTGAGAAATTATGTAAATACTAATTGAAATTAAGCGATACTTTATTTTGAAAAATTGTTTAAATGTGAATAATTGTGTATATAAAATAATTAGATCACTATTTTTGGATTATATTAATGAAATATCAATTGAATATAATATTTCAAATAAATATTTTCTATTTTCTATTTTTTATAAGAACTAACACACTTTTACAGATAAAATGGTTGTTTTTCTAAAAATGAATTTTTTCCACGTTTTGAGGGAGAACCAATTTAAAATATAGGGTTGGAATCTTATTTAAGTCATATTTGAATAAAAAAATTATTTTGATGTTGGATATCAGAATTCACATAGGGTAAGTTATTATAATTTTTTGGACAAATTGTTTATTCTAATGAATCATGAAAAATACAAAATAAATTCCTCTAATTTATTTATATTGTTAGAAATTCCATTTAAAATGTTTTAAGATATAATTAGATTAATTTTTATTATCATTTTAAAGAATTGATTTCATTGGATTATTTTTCAAATTGAAATAAGATATAAAATCATTTCAAGTTTTGAACATTTCACTTTAAAAAACAAGCTTTTTTGACTGTGGAATTAATTATAAATCAAAATATTCCAATTATGTTAAATAAATTAGCTTTTAAAATTCCATATTTCAAATAATATGGTACAAATTTGGATTTAAGGTCAATTTCATTATAAAATATAAAAAATATTCACTGGTAAAAAAATTATTTACCATCGTAAAAGTAAACTTTTGATTGGGGTTATAATTAAAAGGTAAAAGATCATCATACATATAAAATTCAATATTTAAATGATGATTTAGGTGTGTCTCAAACCTATCAAGAATGTACAATAATAATTATAATATAAATTTGTGGAATTGAATGTTACCTCTATATGGTATGATTTTAATATGAAATAATCAATAAATTTATCACTTGAACAAACATGTCCACAAGTATAAATAACAACCATTACCTCCCCCTTTCAACAAAAATAGATTTTTATCTCCCAAAATATATTTAAAAATAGTTCATCCTATCTCTCCCCATTTCTTAGTTCTTGTGGACTCACCATGAGACCAAATCCAAGGACTCCAAGTATCGTTCAAAGAGGGTATATTCAAGTTGTGTTTTTTTCAAAGAATATCCCTTAATTTATTTTATTTTTCTACACTATCCTCAAATAATTCATCAATAAATGCATGATAAATCAATAATACATTTTATAATAAACTATAATGATTATAATGCAATATCTCACATCCATTTAATTTCTCAACTTATATCATTCAAACAAAATTAATTTTTTTCTATGTCATGTCAATTAATCACCTCAATGAATAATGTCATTGCTCTTTTTCCCATTAAAACCTTCATGGATAAACATAAAACCATTATTATGTTAAAAAATAATTTCATATCTTTATTATAATTTATATAATTTATTTAATTATTAAATTTATCTTATATTCATTCTTTCGAAATTGTGGTTATATGATAACATCATTTGGGGAAGTGTGGACTACCACCTCCACAAAATGACCTGATTTGTTCACACATCACATGTAATTAATTTAGTAATTTTTGAGTAAAAATATATGAAGTAAAATATAAATTAGTTCTAATTAATTGATATCATATATTTATATATATATATACAAACATGTCATTTAATGTTGGTTGTTTCAATACGATAGGGAAAAACAAAAGATAGTGTTAATGCGTTTGTATGACCTATCATCTCCATGAACGGTGATTTAGTTTTCCTTAAATGATTATTATAAATTCCTATATAATTAATATATAAGATATTTATATCATGTTTTTTATTCTGCAGATGATGGAATTATGACCCCAATGGGATATTAACATCATACAATGTTCATTTTCCACTCAAGAACTGATTATCAATAACAAATTCAATATGACCTTAAATAACTGTATAATTATTATAACATGGTAATAATAGATATAAAAGATATAATAAACATGAAAAAAGTTCTCAATAATGTATAAATATTAATATTTTTGTCATTCAGTATAAGAAAGAACACACTTGACGAATCAGAATCGATGTAAGGGACTTCGTCTCACCTTCATTCATTGATGCATATAATGACAATATAAACAATTAATATTTTATTAGGTGAATATAAATCCACTATTAAATTTAAAATATATATTTTATCTATAATAATTTTAATTCATGTTTTGTTAAAATTTTTAATTAATGGAGTTTAATATTTGAATGTTAAATGTTGTATGGGACACATTGAATGTAAAATAATTTAACAAAAAATATATTACTTCCTGATATTAATTTAAATATTTATTTAAATGGATAAAAATTGATTATAAACGAAATTTTATTTCTGTTTTTAATTTCATTATATGTTTTTCTAAAATAATATTTTATACAAAGTGTTTTATATTTTACACAAAATGACAAATGGACTGTTTTTTAAGTATGTGGAAACAATTACTTCTCCACCGCCATAACTGTTATTTGATATCTAGATACATCTATAAGACTTAATTATTTTAAAATAATATAATAAATCACTTTTTACAATTATTATTTATTTTCATATTGAAAAATGTTTCAAAAATAGAATGATAATGTCAATATATTGAAATTATTTATTGTCACTAAAAATGGAATTTTATGAATTAAATGTTGATAATTGAATCCCTTTATGTGTTATGATTATAAAAGGGTACCAAGACTCTTGTTGGGTGGTTACATGATAAAAAAAATAAACATGGTTTTTTGATAAACCAAATATGGGTGGTTTAATGATAAACCACATATGGGTGGTTACGTGATTACCTCCAATGCATTGTGTTTCGAAGTCGGATGTATGGTTGTTTCATTTAGTTATATTTTTGAATGTTGACTGTATGGTTATTCCATTGAAGTATTATAATTCCCTAATATTCCTTAATATGTTATATGTTTGTTAAATGGTTTTATAGTAATATTTTTATTAAAAAAGTATATTAAATTAATTTATATTTTGTGAGGATTATTTACTAATTTCTATAGGAAAAGTTTTTACGTTATGATAAAATATTAATGGTTTATATGTTCTCGAATGAATGACTAATTTTTTTCATTTTGTATCCATTATTGTGATATTTATGCTCATCCTAGGTTTTGAAATGTTTTTACCGGTCTGAAAGGAGAATTTATTCATTGATGGGATCGTGGTAATGTCAGGATGATTAAACAATAAACAAAACAATGTTCATTTTTAAATGTTTTTTAGAATATTGTATTATTATTAGTGGTGTCTACATTGTAATATTTCAGTTTTTATGTTTGTGTTATGGCCTATTTATCTAAATATGTCTAATTAAAAATATCCTCAATCTATGATAATGTCAAATTATTGACTTAACTCAAGATCATATAATGTTTAATGTTTTCACTTTTGAAAATTCCCTAAAATATTAATTCTTCATAACTTTGGAAAAGTAAAAAAATAAGTGTGATAAAAAATACATAGAAAGGGTTACCTAAAACATAATATATTATGAGTAAATGAGGCCTAATCAGCATGATAAGGTAAATAGCTATAAACATTCCTTTTAATCACTAACTTGAGAAAGTGATGCATGTATGCCTAATATCTAATAGGTAATCACATTAATAATTGTAAATGAATTTTAAATAAATGAAATTAATTACTATTTTATTTCATGTTCTCATGAATTATTACATCTTTACATTCAATTACTTGTTACATGATACATTAAAATATGTGTAAATTTAAAAAACCATTTAATTTGGGGTAATTTATTTGTCTCCTGAGACAATAAATTCATCAAGAGTATATCTATGACTACGCCCCTCACATCACTAATTTCCCAATTGATTTAATACATATTTAATGAAAAATTCTATCCATATAAATATTCCAAATCAATATATTTCTGTATTTATTCACGAATATGGAGTAATCAAGATTTTCCTAGTAAATCCAAAAACATTCATAGTAAACCACAAATTATTAAAATTGAATACAATTTAAGAAATAATCATAATTATGATAAAAAAAACATAGACATTTAAGATAAATATATCTTCTAATGGTGAAAATAAAGTAACTATTTCAAGATAAAGTCATTGAACAAAATAACTAATAAGAGGTACGGTATGACCATCAATTTATCAGGAAAATAGGTTTTATTATGAAATCATGTTCTTTAAAAAATGGGAATGGATGTGTTATATGAAAATAAAGTAAATTTCATGAGTTTATTTTTAAACCAATTTAAAATGTGTAGAAAAAAAAGATATAAATTAATTATGGTCATAAGGTCTTCTATTACTGATATATATGTTCAAATAAATTATTTTTTATATTTAATATAGAATGTAAAAAACATCCATTGCCGAAAGCATTCGTGTGACTCCTTTAAAAATTTTAAAATATAATGGATAACGTAAAATTTTCATAATAAATTAATATAGTAATAAGAGAGTATTTTCAAAACATATAATTAAATGTATTGATATGGAATGAAAATATATATCATTTGAAAGAGAAATAATATAAGTATTTAATTTCAAAAATATTTGATTCAAGATCCAATGAGTGGAATAGTTTGAATAAATTATAGAAACTCCTTAAATATCAAGATGATATGAATATATATATATATATATAATTAAGGATGGAATAAAATATTCCATTAATGAAATTAAACTTTTTCCAATAAAATGAGAATGTTAAATAAATTCATACCACAATAGTGAATTTTTTATTATAACACCTTTATTGAGTTAAAATTGTATGAACAATTAATCATCATTAATAAATTGTAATTTATGTAAAATATATCATTGGGTATGTGTACGCTTCACATATAAGCAAACATGTGCAAAATAAAAAATATTACTCAAAGGAATGGATTATAGGAAAAACCTTTACAACATGATTCCCTTTATTTGAATATTATTTAACCTCCCAAATAATTGGTTTAAACATTTAATTAATTTATATAAGAACCATATTCATATTTTAAATATCATATATGATCCAATTATAGAATCCTATCACCAATTTGAAAAAACATCTCATTTTTATCATTGATTTAGGTTTTTACTACTTCATTGTTTCATGAATTTCTTATCAAAAAAATCATTATTATTACTAAAAGGATATAATTAAATCATATATAGAATTTTATTAATATTATAAATATCATATATTTATATTATATACCATTTTATAATCATCCTTTTCTTATTGAAATGGAAAATTAATTAAATAACATCATGGAGATGATAGGTTGTAAATACACAAAGGTGAAGTTATAATTTCATTAATTAGTAATATTGTAAATTTTTTGATGATATATTAATATTAATTAATCAAAATGTTGTCAAAATTATCATATATTACCATTTTTAAATCATTATGAGTATCCAATGGTGTTAGGGATAAAAAAATTACATTGGATCCTAAGTTGGTAGTCCACTATAAAAATATTATTTGGATTTGTTTCTCATTTTATATATAATGATATTGATAAATATTATACCATCAACATAAACAATATCAATATATGTTATGTACTATTCTTATTTTATTGGATTTCTGAATAAAAAATTTAGGGTGATAATGAAACAGAAGAAGTAAATAGCTAGTTGAAGAAGAATATATTCACATAGAAATTCCACATTTCGATATTTTAATTAATACCACAAGATTGGCCTCATGAGATAAATTGATCCTCTAGAATATGGCTATGGTTTTTTGGTAGATATTTTTAGATTTGAAGAAGAATGGAATGTTACAGCGTTTCCTTCTATTTTATTTATGAGTTTCCTATAAATACTTCTTCGATTTAATCATCTATTTAAAATATTTACACATACGTAAAAGAGGAGTGCTGGAATATTATAAATAAAATGTTCCAATCTGATTGATGAAAAATTGTATTGACCATTTGATAAGAGTATTAGATTTCGAGAATGAGACTAAATTCATTGTATTGAATTATTGTAATCAGAAAATTGGATCCCAAATCATCATATTCTAAGAAGCGTATCATGGATATGACAATATCCTACTCATAGAATCATATCAAGTATATATTTTCATTTTATTAATAAAAATAAGATATTGAATATGGTATCATTGTATTGAATGAAAATTGATCCAGAATCGAGAATCATTTTATCGAAAGAAATCAAATATAGAATACTGCATCATTGTGTAGAAGGAAACTGGATCATGAATCCAAAAAAATTGTATTGAAAGAATTAAAATTCATAATCTAGATTTATTGTCTTGAGAAAATCAGGATCAATCATCATTGGATTGATAAAATCATTTCCAACCAAATTGGATAGAGGATTTATGCTGAGCACTAGTATGGATGATTCATCAATTTCTTTATTCTTTTGATTTGATAAATTATTTTAAAAAAACTTTTTTAACTGAGGGGATTCAGTGTAATCATTCATATCGGTAGATAAATGTTTTCTAAACATATAAGGAATATGTTCTGTTCCCTTCTTCACAATAGTGGATTCCTATAGACCAACAAGAGTGGCTATAGAAAGGGTTTAGTTTCTCATACTAAGGAAAAAACCTATAAATATCATGTTCTATTATTTCTTACATTCATTTTTATGAATTATTATTTACTAAAATTTGATAACGATATAAATATTAATAGGTTTCAGGTGTTATGTTTTGAAGGAAATTGAATTTTATAAAAAGTGAAGAACTGATTCACCCCCCCATCTTAGTTGTTGTTCAAGCCATTTAACGTAAACCTAAAATGAAATTATTTCTCTTTAGGTCAAATATTAGAATTCATATCAATGATATCAAAAATAAAACCATTGAATCCTCAAACAAATAAAAAATACAAAACTACATTGATATGTATTCATTACATGTTATATATTTCAAAATTTTATGTTCAAAAAACTTTTGAATATTCTAAAATTATTTCCATTTTATTCATTTACAGTTGTCATCATTGATGTTATTTTGGTGAAAAAACAATTGTAATGTTCAATATATTAAATTAATTTTCTAAATTAATTTTATATTCAAATTTATCTGCAGGACACCCTTATCCATTTTATGGTTATTTACATATCTGAGTCATCCTTGAAAATCATTTAGAATTTTGGTTCCATATAACCACTAAAAATTGATGACTATGGATCAATACGACCAACTTCTGATTCATGTATACATTATGATGTCATCAGTGAATTATTCATGACATACATTGTACGTTGGAGAATGTTACAATGGGATATAGATCCCATGTAATTGTGCGTAAATTATATCTAGAACAATACATTATGGAATATAAAAAACTGCTAATAAAATCCTTATCTGCATGATAATCTAGGAAATTATAAAAAATTAGACAAACTAGGAATAAAAAATTTAATTTTATTTAATAAACCATTTTAGTTAAGCGTTAATGAATAAAATCATATGAAACTCTGAATTTGAGATATTAAAATAGTATTAGAAACTACATGGTTCATGAATCTAAAATTATATAAGACCATGTTAAATAAATTGAAAAAGTAATGAATTGTTAGAATAATCTCAATCCTAATGAAAAGGATTTAATATGTGTTATAACTAAGAATCATTCAAATAGATTATGGGATACATCCAATATGATATAATGAAAAAAATAATTCACTAAAAGTGTAAATACACAATATTTGAAAATAATAACATAATGTATGATATCATATATGACACCCAGCACCATACTAAATGATCCGCACAATTTATTTTATAAATATGCACATTTTAAAATAGTCATTACAATGGATGGTATGAATAGTATTAACGATATTTTGAAATAAATATAATTTTCAAACTCAATATAAGTCTATTGATAATTTATTAGTAAATACTCACTCAAATATTTTAAAATGAACATTATTGATTATAAACATGGTATCATCAAAAATGTTATTTCACATAATTTTTTGAGTGTATAATGTAATTATTTTTTAAATTTTAGAAAATTTATTTTATAAAATGAAATTAATTTTTTTCCAAATTTTAAAATTATCATAGGTTTTTTACTAACAATTTGGATTTTTCAATGAAATGTGAAAATTGAAGCTTTTTATTTTAAACTATTTTTTAGATGCATATTTTATTTCCATTATAATAATATTTAGTAACTTGCGATTTATATTAAATAGATATATTATAAATAAAACTATATGGATATAATTTCATATAATAATGATTAGTTTTCGTAATATTAATATAAGATGATATTATTCTTGAAAAATGAATTTCTTGAAATCCCATTTTAGACATGTTTTGGGATTTTATTTTTAGGTTAATTTATTCCAATTATGTGAATTGTTTTTGGAAAAATGTATTCCATATTTGGAATTATAATAATTAATATATTTTAATAATTCCAATATAATATTTGGTCATAATAGTTATTAAAATAGTAAAAATATGTTATCACAGTTAAGGGTAAAATAGGATTACTAGGTGATAATCAAAAATGAAAAGGTTTTTAATTACCTAAAAACCTATATAATTTCTACTCTAAGATCCTATTTTCAAACTATCACATTTATTATATTGAAATTTTATATTTTTATCCAATATGCCTATAAATTGGCCCATTATAATAGTTTATGTAATGAGTGAGAAAAGATTAAGTCTATTAATTTTAGAAATATATCATGTTCTAAAATTAGTATAAATAGGGGATATTGATTTTAATAAATATTAATTTTTGAGATAAATAATTGATATATATCTTGTATAAATTTTTATAATATTTAGTGACGAAAAAATTACCTAAACATTTTTGGAAGCACCGATGAGTTAATGAATATATTTATTGCAAAATAAAATAAATGGATGAAAAAATATTAAATTTAATATAATATAAATAAATTATCATATTGAAAAATTTATTTAAACAAATAAAAACTTTAACTGTTATGAGAGGTATATATATTCTAATTATATGTTTTTATTAAGGTTTTTAATGTAAAAAAAGTATATTTGTCAAAATTGATATTAATGACACTTTGAAACTCATAATGTTTTTTTAAATGATTCTAAAAAATTATAATCATCCATGTAAATGGGAAATGGTTGATAATTACACAAATGTTACTTTTGAGGAACTTTTTTCATTTTATAGTAAATCTAATGACCAATAAAAGTAAAAACAATTATTTCAATGATTAATGATAAACCAAGGTTTTTCCTATGTCATGAACATGTGTTAAAATTAATATTCTACACACATATTTTTTTATTTGATAAATAATAATTTATATTTATAATAAATTTTTAGAAATTATCTAATATAACCCAATCTATTTTTAATCTTAAAATATGCATTACCTCAAAAAGAAAACTAGTTACATAGTAAATCATAAAATTGTATAATTGAGTAAACATAGAGGATAAAGGAATTACATGTTCAAAACAAGTTTCATATTAATTTTTTAGGTGTTAATTTACCACATATTACCTAAAATATATAATTTATCTTTTTTATGTGTTTTAATAGAGATTAATATCCTATTATTTAACATTTTTTGTTATTTACAAAAATGTCACTCCATTACACTTATAAATGGGAAACCAAACTCCCATCCTATAAATAGTTAAATGGACGTTGGATTAGAAATAACCTAATAAAATTATCTTCCTATTTATTCAACCATGTATTAGAGGCCTTGGTTTGATCATATATCCATCATTGGTAATATTTTTTTGTTAAATTTTATAGGTTGTCTAAAGAAGAGTATAGTTCATAATCATGAATTTTAGATTAATCGATTATCCACCATCATTAAAACATAATTCAATAAATATGATGCGATATCATAAGAATATCCCATATACTAATATGTTTTTATATTAATTTTACACCCTATATGTTTTCCCTCATCCATTAATAGTGAAATGAAACTATCTATCATGTGAACGACGGACATCGGCCTCATGAAGGAATATAATTCATCTTCCTTGAACTCTTATTATGTATAGTTGTAATGATGTATTATATATATATATATATAATATTAATAACATATTTATCAATTTTAAAATATAATATATCATTTAATTTCTTATCTTATAATTCACTAAATGATATTTTTAGTAATGCATACGTGTTGACTACCACCTTAATGAAATGACAAGATTAAATCTTCATAACCAAAAAACCGATGATATATAAAAGTGTATTTTAATAAAAAAATGTTATTTATTGTATATTTCTCATTATTAAATGATTAATTAATACATACCATCTTTCCTAAATGATAGTCGAAAAAATGAAACATTTTTCATGCGTAAGTATGTCTTATCATCTCCATTATTATAATGTAATTATATTTTTAATTAAAAAAAGTATGGTTTGATTTTAAAAGTATAAATTTTTAAGAAAAATGATAACTATTTCCAAGTAACTATCGATTTGGTAATTAAATAATGACATAATTTTCCATTGTAAACATGATGGTTTGACTTTAGACATATGAACCCAATATCTTCAATTTGGGCAATACGATGTTAATTGAAGATGTAATTAAATATAAAATTGTAACAAATAAAAAATAAGTTATAATGGAAACAATATTTCCACAATAAAATATATAAATAGTAAAAAATATTTATTCCATAAAATAAATATAGTACATGATGTGTCAGACTTGATGTATTGGATTCTGTTTCAATTTTTATTGATAGAATCATATATTATCTCAATTCTACAATTTCAATTTTTATGTATATAATAAAAATTTTAGATGTTATATTATGAATAAAAAATTAGTTATGGTATTTTACTTTAGAAGTCATTATAATTCATCCTGGTGGAATTTGTTTTATTGTTTCCAAAACAGTTATGGCTTTATGATAAAATCTTTTATATTATTGAGATTATTTACGATAATGGTTACATTGGGGGAAATCATATAAAATTTAGTTATTAAAACAAATATATTTTATTATAATCTAGAAATTTATTTATGTCACTTTTTTGGAATATTTTACTTATTTGATAATGAAACTAAAATAAATTAGTTTGTAAATAATACATATCATGTATCATCTTATATATTTAGAATAATTCATGTAAAAATATATATTACTTTTAGAATAATTTTAACAATGTTTTTAATTTTATTCAATGATTTATTAAATATATATTTATAGATTTTATCATTTTTAAATAATATATTAAAAAGAATACTTCTATAATTTTCTAGAGAATGAATATATTAAATTTTTTTTCAATTGATACATAGGAATTATTTATTTTGACATATTCAATATGAAATGAATTTCCCGAAATCCTTGTAGCACCCTCGGGTTGAAGTTAGTAATACATTTTGTTTATATTTTATGTTTTTATAGTGGTTGGGTAATGTATAGGAGTGTATTAAATAATTTTGGAATTTGTTTGGGAATTTTAAAATGGATCATAATTTGAGGAAATAGGGAAACTACTATGGGAAATTGGGCAAGAAGAATCCATTGTTTTTGGGCAGGCACACGATAAGGCATAGGGTTTGGCCAGATCATACGACCACCCAAGACCAACAATGAAATGTGGGATGTATATATTTTCTCTTGTTAAAACATGGTTTGTATAACCATTCTTGGAAAATATGTGAGGACTTTTTGAGGTAGAAGTTGGAACAAAGTTAGCCTACATTTTGTCTAACCATGTGACTGACCATGCATAGTTTAAATGTGAGCTCCTAAAAAAGTGTATCTTACTTTTTATCACCAATAAGCCTCCAATTTTCACTATTTTTTAGAAAAATATATTTTCTTCACCCTAAAGGTTTTGGATTCTCTATCCATTAATCCATAATCCATTCAATGGAAATTATTAGATCATTGAATCCCAATTCCCTTAGTAATTCAATGTATTTTCTAGTTTTCTGTAGATTGAATTATATTCCCTCTCACTTATTCTTAAATCTAGACGTCTATAGATAGATATAAATTTTTTGATCACTATAATAATGATTTATGTGAGAGTTGATATTAGGTAAATAGATCTAAGGTATGTTTTATGAGATTCAACCATGTTTTTCTTAATAAATCGTGTAGTTCATCATTTACTTCATAATCCATGAGGCAGGTGGTTTCTATCTCAACTCTTCTTATTAGAACATTAAATTAGAGTTTCAAATTATTAAAATAACTTGTTTTTTTATAAATTTATGTTGAATTTAAGGTATAATCCTTATTATGTTATGATTTTTGGATATGAGGATTTGTGAAAATTTGTGGTGCAGTGTGTTTTTTTTCGTTTAAAAATGATGATTTTGAAAAAGGATTTTTGGATTTTTTTAAATTGATTGTTTGAATTATTTTCAATAAAATAATTTTTTTACTAAAATAACATGATGTGGTTGATGTGAAATGGTTTTGTAATAAATCATGTATGTGTGTTCGCGATTTTAAGGGGACCCAAAATAAAAGGTGTGTACCATTAGGGTATAAAGGGATGTGACCATGGATAAGGGGTGGCCTTAATTTGGGTATAAGTAGATTGGGATCTTTTTGATGATGTAGTGGATCGACACAAGACTGATCATTAATAATAAATTCTCAGTGAAGAATGATTATGTTGGTGTGTGTGTTTTTTATTCAGGAAATGGGAATGCCAAAAAGTAATGTCAACTGTATTAAATAATTTTTTATTTGATTTCGATAGAAACATTTTTGGTACGAATTTATTTATATGTTTTACATAGTTTAGAAAAATATAAAAAAGCTTTAATATAAATTTTTATATATAAATTTGGTAAATTTTTCTATCCAAGTGTCATGAGTAGGGAAGTAATTTTGGGAAATATTCTTGTGTATCATTACTCACCCATACTTTGTCACTTTCGTGCCTTTTTAGATATGGTTTATCGATAAAAAGGTAAAAGGAAATTATAAAACTATGTAGGTGTTTCCTTATGACACTTGGTCATATATTGTGTAGTTTCATCATAGGGATCATCAGGAGTTATGGTGTTATATCTCTATATTCATTGAGTTTTATTGATATAGTACTATATTTTGGTCCTCTTAATTTTGTTATGATGTATTTTCGTATAACTGTCTTTTTTGGTTTTATAAAGAGTTATATTAGATTTTTATCATGCATCACATAATAGTTTTTTGTTTATCATTTACAAGGTTTTGGTTGTTTTATTTAAAAAAATGATAAGTTTAACTCTGATTGTATTGAATCCCTTGGAATTTATTGCTAGCCTTTGGCTCCTTGGTGATGTTTCTAAAGAAAAATTAGCAATTCCATCTTGATATAATCTATTGAGGAGGGTGGGATGTCATAAGTAGTACCATTCATGGCCAGTCCAACATCATTTTGACAAGGGATATCATCTTGTTGAATCCATGAATTCTATGTAGAATTATTCTTGTTATTTTCTAATACCTTTTGGGACAAATTGTATCAGTTGTTTTGGTCTTGGAGTTGAACATATTTTTTGTTAATTTTTATGTTGGTATCGTATAATGGAGTAATATTGTTTGGAATTTAAATTTAGAGCAAAAAAATACATGACTTATTAGTTAATATCGAACAAAATGTTACTAAGGAGTTGGGAACATAATAATTTTATAAATTTATAGGATATAAAATCTCTCTATCATTCGAATAGACAATTTGAAAACCATGACATGTATAATAAAAATGACTTCCCACTGTGAGTGAATATTACATTTTGAGTAACAACAATTGTTGTTATGAAAAGAAAACAATTTTTAAAAATTGTTGTCATTATTTTCAAATGTGAGATTTTTGGAAAATCAAGGGATGTAGTATTTTTTATATGGTTTTATTTTAAAAAGTGTGATAGAATTTTCAAAAAAATGTTGAATGTGATAATTTATAATGTTTTAAATAAATATTTTGATATTTTTAATGTGGTTGATTTTATAATTGTTATGACTACACTTACTATAGTGTGAGGCTTATGGGGTTTGTTGTGTTCTTAGAAATGTTACTCAGTAGTATTAGAATAAATGAAGTTGAAAAAGATAATGTGAACTTGGTTCCACCTGAGCCATAGGTGAAATAACAGATGGCTCAGAGGATAGTCGATTATTTTCATGCTTTGAAGATAGGGAACATTAGAGATAAACCTTCTGATTTGGATCATTCAATCAAGTTCTTGAATTAGAATCCACTCATCTATCGAGATGATTCAAAAAAAGATATGATTGATTTTTATAGAAATACGGTGAATCAAATTGTCATTTTCAATGCCATACTAGTAGAGGTGAATGGGAAGCTGGTGATGTATATATTGGAGGATATTACACATCAATTATGGTATTTTTTAGTTCAATAGACATTAGACCAAGGTATTCCATAAGATGGTTTTAATGATTTTTTAGGAAATAATTAGATCTTGTCAAATTTAGAATTGCAAAATCAAAAAAATAATCTTGAACTAGGATAACCCCTCAGTGATAGAGTATGGGGATAAATTATTAAATATTTTCTACTTTTCACACAAATATAATGCTAGTTTTTCAACAAAGGTAAAAAAATAATGAATCAGGTATGAGGTAGATAAAAATCTTGATGATTTTTGGGCTTTAAAAAATTGATTATATAATGATGTTAAATAGAGTTACATTGAAAAATAGGGACATTTCATGAGCTATGGGTGGAGGAAGAATTTTTATTCCTATTGGGAATTGGTGGGAAATCCAATTTTGGGAGTAATTAGAAGAGGAACACCAATTTCCAAGGTATAGAGACGAAAATGAATCAAATACAGATATTAGTTAATCATCCTCCATGGTTGATGAGTAAATATTAATATTTCCAATGTGGTTTATTTAGACACATGAAGAAAGAGTGTAATGCATCACCCAAATAATTCATCAATTTCAACCATATGGACAATCTTTAGAGTTATCGATGAATTTATCAAAATTCGAGTGTTTAGGACCCTTATCATTTATTGCAGGCATTAGATTATTCCACTGGAGAAGGGTAAGAGTATAATACTATTCCAATGAATAGAGCTATACATATTGATTCCCAGAATACCATGATGTGTCAAATATTCAAATATCAACAAGGTAATGAATAATAACATGAAGTGAGTATGAAAATTTATAAAGATGTGAATGTGTTAATGGATGATTAGTCTAGACTATCAATAGTGAAAGGTAATATTGTTTTTAATTAGAAACTTTTGCGATCTTTTTTTGATATAGATTAATCACATTTTATTATTTCCTCTTTGTTTGGTGAACTTTTGAGTTTAAATGTTGAGACAATTCCTTTGGTTTAGAAACATACAATTCCTCACCGTCAATGATAATATCATTCCTTTCTGTGTAAATAATTATACATAATTGATGATGGAAATGAGTTGATATGGTATATCAATATTATTGATGTGGATGTATAAGAAATAATAATGGTTATGGGTTATTTGAAAATGACTAATACCCACATCGACTATTACACATGGAACGTTGCTTTTTCCACTAAGGATTACATTGATCATCTCTTTAATGGAGTATAGAAATTGAAGTCTTGTGAAATGACCATGTTGTAACTAGTAGTTAAAATGATATCATACATGTTTTAATTATTGACTTTATAACAATGGAAGAGATTCATAATTGTAGGTTTCCACTGTTTTTTGTCATTTTCTGGATGATTTACCCAAAATTTTATTGGGTTGATAATCAAATGATATTTTGATTTTATGATTTATATCCTTTATGGTACTACTCATATTTTCATTCCATATCATTATATGGAACCCACATAATTAAGGGAATTGAATTTTCAATTAGAAGAGCTAGATTGAAAATGGTTCATCCTTCCAAGTACATATTTGTGGGCATCACTAGTCTCACTTGTTAAAATGATGTGTTGAATATTAAGACTATGTGCTGATTATCATTATAATTACCATGTTATGATAAAGAACATATATCCATTTACACTGATTTTTATCCTATCTATAATTAAAGAGATCATAGTTGTTCCCTATGATGGACTTGTGATCAGGATATCTCTAATCGCACGTTTGAAAAGTGGACATTACATGGACATCATTTAGAAGAAGATATGGAAATTATGAGTCTATGATAATTCCTTCATTTCCTATGAATACAAAACAGGTAATAATGGAATGATCAATCATATTTTTGTTAGATATCATGATTTTATGTGGTGGTGTATGTGGATTACATATTAGTATATTCGAGGACAATGGATAAGAATGAGAAACACATATAGATTGTGATAGTAATATGAAGGGATCATCACATGTATACAAAATTATAAATGATCATTTTTTTAGAAAAAATAGATTCATTTCATTTTACATGTAACGTTTGAATGGTATGTATCTATGGATCTGTATAAGATATATGTTTCTATCTTTTGGAAATCTCCCAATCATGTCTTCAAGAAACATAGTGTACGTGGTTTAGATGGCTATTATGATGTTTTTTTCATGATTTTGCAGGACTAGAATCACCTTTGACAGCTAGGACATGGAATAATGTAACATTACAATGGAATGATGAATGTAAGATGAGTTTTCTAGAGGAAAATGATAAGCCTACATCAGCATAAATCTTGATATATCCAGAATTTGAATAAAGGTATGTGTTTTAATGTGATGCTTTCGGATAAGCACTGTGTTGTCCTCTCATGTAGATAGATTACGTGACAACTAATGGTTCAGGGAATTTATTGTTTCATGAAAAGAACATCCTAATACATGATTTGGAGTTACTGGTCATAGACCATAATTTGAGGACTTATCATCATTAATTCTTTAGTGAGAAAATTATAATGTTTATGGATAATATGAGTTTAAAGAATTTTATTTTAGAAGTGGATTTGTGTCAAACACAAATAATATTGAAATTGTTTCACCAAATGTTAAAATTATATCTTTTTTATACACTAGGTAATGGAATTTTAGTCAAAATTGAATTAAAAAGAAATTTAAATTCCCATTTTGGTTACCATGCTTTAGATAAGTGATAGTTCTGGTCAATCTTACCAACATGAACATTGATTGTGATGACAATGGTAATTTAGCGAGTAACATTATAGTTATGTTCATTCATGATTTCGTTTAGATAGGTATATATAAACATAAATTTGATTCCCAGAGTGTTCCTATGAGTTAAAAACTCAATGCTGATGAGACTATTATGGAATGAAAACTGGATGGGTGTTCATGTTTGTGTTTTGGAGATCATATGGTCATAACACCGACTTATCAATAATAACATCCTTATTTATACCACCATTATAGATGGTATTTTCATCCTAGAATACTGAATTTTTTCAAGTAATTAAATAAATACTTTTTTGGATTGGTTTGAAAAAAGTGGATGAGTTTGTTTCTAGATACATAACATGTCATCAGTTAATGGCATGACATCAATGATAAGAAGGTATGTTGGAGTCATTACCAAATAAACTTGTAAATGCGAGTATATAAAAATTGATTTTTTAATAGTTCTCCTAATAATGGTTTGAAAAACAATTCTATATGTTTAGTAGTTGATAGACTCACAATGTTAGCTCATTTCGTTACTATTCATTAATATAATATAGTAGTGGACTAATTAAAAATACATATTCAGGAAGAGGTAAAAATGAATGAAAAACAAATATTTATAGTTTATTAAAGTGATTTGAGGTTTAATTCTCATTTCTATAATTCCATACAGAAAAACCTTGTGACTCAATTTACAATGAGTATGTCATCTCATGCACAGATATATAGAGAATTTGTATAGGAGATACTATCATTTGAAGACATGCAGCGGGAATGTGTAATTCAATTTAGTGGCAGAAGAGAATAACACATATGTCACACCCCAAACAATGTTTCTATCTATTTAATTATTTTACTTGGATTTTAAAAACTTTTTTCTAGTTTTAGGTTGAATCTCGAATGATATTGTTGAGTTTTGTTTTATGTTCGAGTTTTTCAGCAGAATTCATTGGGAACACGGGAAGAGGACATTTTGGAAACCCCACGTGGCATCGACCAAGTAATTGCGCGATCATCCTGTCATCAAAAAATTTAAAATGGGTAAATTTTTTATTTATTGTGCGATTTAAAAACATTATGTTAGTTAATAATTTTATTAATATTATTATAGCTAATGGAAAATTTTATAATTTATATTATTATCTATAGGATTATTAATATTCATTATAGTATTATTATTATTGTAATTATGGTCTTATTATTATTATTATTGATATTTGGGCTAGTGCATAGGTACCATACGGCTAGCAGAATCCATGCAGTTAGAACATGAACCATACACGATTGTGACATTTGAATCAAAAAATAAATTAATTAAATGAGTTAAAAAAATTATGTTAAAAGAAAAACATAATATATTATTAATATTTTTTCAAGAATAATAATATTATATTATTATTAAAAAAATAATATTGCCTTTTTTTATTTTTTTCATTTTTAGATTATTATTAAACATGTTATAATAAGCACAATGTGTATTATAATTATTAATAATATTGATATTAATTTTGTTTAATTATATTTTATATCTTTTTTTCTGTATTTTTTCCTATTTTCCTCCTAACCCTAACCCTCCCTTTATTCTTTCCTCGTAGCCCATGCATGCTGCCTCTCCCCTATCATCCCTCTGTGTGAGTAGGAACCCCTCAACTTCCCTCTTGACAGGCATCTGCCTCCTTGTTGATCCATCATGTAGTGCTTCCAGCTGCCACACAACCTCCTGTGATGCCCTGCACCCTGTCGACACCGCACCGCCCACACCAACTTCATGCACCGGCTCCTCCAACCACTATTTCCGTGGGCCGGCACCGCACCACCCATTTTGTTCCTCACCTCATTGTTTGACTACTTACATCCCTCAGGTCACCTCCGCCTCCTAAACGCACCCCCAATGCTCCCTCGGCTCGCAACCGTCATTCGGTAGGCCACCCCCTCTCCCCGTCATGAACTCACAAACCTCCTTCCATATTCAGTGCAACCCATGTCTATCCAGACCTCCTACTAGTGAAAATACCTACTAGTGCGACATCACCCTCCAGCATCATCCTCCTCTAGCCATGCACCTTGCTAGCATACTCTACCTTTGGTGATGGTTCTCCCCCTTTCAGTAAGAGATTTATGTTTTGGGGGTTCCCCCTCGATAGGTTTTCGAATGTGAAAGAAACACTATTTTTTAGAATTTAATATTTTGGGATAAACCCTAAAATTTGATTGTTCAGAATTGTTGTGTGTATTGGTTTCATCTTCTTGAGCATGCGGTTGGGGTATAAATGATTTTTCACACCGGTTTTGTGACGTCTTTTATTGATTGTGGAAGGATCCCTTTGCACATTCCTCATTAAATTTTTTAAATACATTGAATGATCATGTTTTTCATTTCTTTAAAATTAATTAATTAGATTAGTGTGTCAAGTGATTAATTGGATTGGTGTGAACTCTGTTTTTTTAAATAATTAGTTGCTCTGGATACTGTGTACCATGTTAATGGGATGTATGGAGAATTTTGATAAAAACCAAATTTTTACAATTTAATAGTTTTCCATGAATATTTTTATTTGTTTGCTGATCTATATATGTCATACATATTCTTTTTTTGGTATGATGCGAGTTTTTAGTTGATCACAGAATTCAGTTTTGGATGGGTTTTGTGCGTGAAGTTTTTTGTTACTTTTTAGAAAGAAAAAAATTGTTTTATAAATTCATTAAATGGCTTTTAAAATAATTTTTCTGGTTATAATTCTATTTTGGAAGTGATTTTATGTTCTCCTGATTTTAAGAAGGGGATTTTAACATGTGGTGTTTTTTTTTCAAGTTGTGAACACTATTTTACTTCCATAAATGGAATGGTTGGATCGATAAATTATTAGATATTTATTATGGTATGGTATGGTTTTTATAAATATTGTTTAGGATTAAATTTGCGATTTACATCTTTATATATGGGTTTCACATTATGTGCTTAGTGATATATGACACATTTTCAATTACAAGTGTGTTTATAATTTAAATGTTGCACATGATTTATGAATTATGTTTTGAATTTATTGTATGGTGGAAAAGTTGGGTTGTGTGATGTTATTTATTAAATAAACAATTTCTATGATAAGGATGTAAGGCCTTCTAGACAACATTAGTATAAAAATGATCTTGGGTAATTTTTTGGATATAGTTTATAAGAGTTTTTTGGAAATGATAAAATATATGATTTCTATGGGCCCATTCAGCATTTTGAAATGGATATTTATAAATCTCCTCTTTGGTAGGGTCTCCCACCTATTTGGTTGATTGTGTGTGGGGATGGTCCTCGGTATGGGACTTCCCCCGTATTATAATTATTTTAATGTAGGGGACTGAACTTGCGGTGGTCAGGGTGGTGTTGTATTTGTGGTGTGTTTAGTTATATATATTTGACTTCTTGTTTCAATTGTATGGAATACCCCCTTGTGAAATATACATTTGAACCTACCATAGAAAAGAGGGTTTTTTGGAACGTTTGCAGCACTAGTTTAGATTTCGCAATGGCTAGTGGCCCATAGCAGTGGGATTTTTTTTTAATTTATATTTTATTGGGAACCTAGAATAGGTTATTTAGGGATAAGTTTAGTCATTGGGGATTTATAACATAATTGAGTAGGGAATGCCTTTGGAAAGAGTCACTTGTATTAGTATGTTCTAGCTCTCCTCTGAGTTCTATGGTTTTCATGTGTTTTCTCGTTATGAGTTCCATTAGAGAGGTTTCCCTCAATGTGAAGTATTTTCTTCCTTACCCCTGGTTTTGGTCTTTTTTTTGAAAATATTTGAAGGTTTGATTGGTTTAAAAATATTTTCTTTGTGAATGTTTTGATATAGAAAACTAAAATCCCCCTATTCTCTCTTCTGTCTTGATTTATATTTGGAGGGAAATGGATTATGTGATTTTTTAAAATGAAATGTATAATAAACCCAACATTTATATTAATATTTTAAACCTATTAATCAAATGATTTATTTATTTAAAGGTTTTGCATTGGGAATAGATTATGTGTGCCTACCTACTATGTTTTATTACTCATGCGTATATTGTTTTATTGTTTTTAGTTTTTCTTGAAGGTTTCTGTTCAAATTTGGATTTCCTTAAGAGACATTTTCTTTTTTTATCGGAGATTAAACCAAAAGGATTCTTGGATTTTTATTCAATTACATATTATTGTTACGTTTGGTCTTCCATTCTCTTTTCATGTTGATTATTTATTTTGTGATTTTTTATTTGTTTATAATATTTAGTTTGTTTTCATTGGGATAAATCATTACCTTTTTTTAATTTTCTGTTGCCATAGCACATGTTTCAAGCCCTATAGATTAGGAATGCCTCTCGGGCCCTGCTTCAGATCGACTCAGGTGACCAATCTAGTGTCGAACAAGGTTGGTTTGTGAAAAATTGCTATTAGATCAGATCATCTATTGAGCGGACCATGTTTTTCAGAGTTCCAATTGTAACATGGGGTTGTAATGGATAAAGTAGTAGAATATTAGGGACTCAAAGTGTATGGATGGGAAGGACGTCATGAACCCTTTCTTGTTTTTAATCATTGGTTTCCATGGGATGTCTGAGTTTGTGGGATACCATTGATTCTGGTGAAATTATTTATATTTGGATATTAAAAGAGAGTTGGGAAAGAAGCCTCTATGAGCACACCGGGACTAAAAACCCATGTGGAGATAAGTAAATTCCCCAACAATGCTCTCTATGACGGTGTCGTGACTTGCATGTGGCTACCAACATTTTGTCTGAGTCACCCACTGATATTAGATTTCCTAGTTTTTAATTGTTTTGGATATTTTTTGTTTCTTAAAATTATTTTTGTAAGGATTTGTTTTTTGAATTTTCAAGATTTGACATTAAAAGCATAATGACCTTGTTTTGATCAAGTTCCTTAATTCTTTTTTCCATATGGTCAATTCTATGGAAGATCCAATGGGCACCCAACATATTGCTATAGGTAGTGAATCATTGACAAACACTCCAATCGATCAACCAATAGTCTATGAAATATAATTCTAGAAGATGAACCATCCCCTTTTTTATGGTCAAGAATATTCTATTGTGGAAGAGGAGTAGTTCTAGAAGATTTAGAGTAACTTATGATTTATTGGGTTTCCTGAGTAATTTAAGTAATGTCCGATAACATTATTATTGAATTTCCAACCTAGAAATGGTGGAAGACTGTACCTCGAAGAAATCCTAAAGAATATCTCACATGGGAGTTCTTCAAATAATTCATTATCTTACAATAATTCTATGAGATTACAATTATAGGGAAGAGGATGATGTTGTGTTTTATTCAGAAGGGCGTTGAATCTGTACTTGAATTATATCGATGTTTCTTAGACCTCATTCCGTACGACCAATGGTTTGTTACAAATGATCTTTGGGAGGATCAACAATTTGAGTCTGGACTCCAACTTGAATTGTAGTTGAATGTGGCATAGCTCAAACAAACCACCTTCTTGGATGATGTGGGGGAAACCATTGTTGTTGATGTTGAGTTAGGAGGTGGAATTGAGTTGGAAAATAATGTATCCTTGGGAAACAAATGTAGAAGATGGTGATAAGATGAATGTGAAGTAGCTTGATGCTGGTGGTGTTGGTAGTGGATATAGGCAGCCAACAGGTATTCAATCAAATTATCCATAAAAAATGTTGTGATCTGTAACAAGTGTGGTAAACAGGGTCACAAGATGTCAATCTGACAGTGGCATCTGAGACCTTACCACACTTGTGGATGTTGGGGTCACTTGCAATGATTATTCTGATGTGTTTCCAAGAAGCACGTTAAAGCCAGACCAGGCTCATCGAAGGTCATCTCAGCCTATCAGCTGGAGTATAGATATGATTGGGATCTGTTTGGGGTTTTCTTTTTGTAATGTTCTTTGGATGTAATAGCCATGTATCGTGAATTTTGGTGTTACTTTTCCATCGGTTGTAATAATGGTTAATGTAGACCCCCAGTGAACATTCATTTTAATGAATGTATTTTTGTGTGATATTGATCTTTGACGTCTGTATGAGTATTTATAAATCCCGAATGAGAGGTAAGAGATGCTTAAATCATCAGATCACTATAAATAGTTCATAGATTAAAGATTTAACGTAGTCGTGAAAACCCTAGTGGTGTAAATTACATCTATGTAATCTCTATCTTTAGTGCGGCATGGTTTGTTCTCTTCTGAGTGTGTGTACATGTTGGAATAGAAATGGTGGTAATCATGATGCAATATCAGTTGCGACCTTCCCTCTCTGACTCTTGTGGTGTTATATTTGGTTCGTGCGGAAATTCATATAGTTCATTTAATCTGATTAGTAATTTTGGTGGGCACACCAATTTTGGGTCTTGTTTAACACAGTTCATCTTATTTCATGGGTGGGGATTCTGTTCAGACCTCCCCATGTCAGTACGAGAGTTTTGTTTAATGTATAATTTTAGAGGAAGGTGGTCTCATGTGGAACCCATTAATTTTATATTCTTCATCTTGGTAAAATTTTGGATTGGAGTACACTGAATGTTTCCATTTGATTAAGATAACAGAAATAAATGTCGGAGATCGTTTAAGTTTGTTTCATCATCGATTAAAATGGTATGTCTCAGATTATCATAGTAGTGGTTGTTGGTGTTGATGGCCTAGAACCAACTACTTTTTAGTTTATTCATTAATAAATACCTTATCACATCTTGATTGTTTTTCTGCATGACAATGCATGTGATAATGTTTTATGGTTAGATGTTGAATTAAAGGGTCATATCAGATCCCTGCTATGATAAGAACCCGGACATTCCATAACAAAGTTCTTGAATATATGTCTATGATCGGTGTTATTTTAGGTACATAAACAATACCGACCTTTAGGGTTGAGGACTCATAAAACATTGAGGCCCTATCTCATGTTGTGCGCCCTGGGTAATATCTAGGAGGTTATTATGAGAACATGATCTGCAAGTAGGAAATCCACATTTTATGGTGTCCTTTGATTTGTCCTATCTTTGGATGTGTGTATTGGTTCTTAGAATTTAATATTATTATTAATGGGTATAACAACACATTCACATAGATTTATTGACAAAAACTGTGCGATAATCTATTCACAGAAAAGTATGATATGTTGGGTGCATCACAAGTAATACTGCATTAATAGATAATGTGAGAAATGATTTGTCCCTTCTGGTCCATAACAGATGTAGATATCCGAGGCCCTTTGATAGAAATGATATATCCTAATTAAATCCATGTCCAGGGTAATGAATGGGAATGTTCAATTATCGAAATTCATAGAATGAATAATCGAGAACATGTGTTGATGGAACAACCATGCGACCTTCATGATTTGAGTTATTGAGACAAAGAGATTACATTACACAGTATGTGTTCGTAGGAGGTGACACATCATTGCAGCATTAACATCTTTCTCTATGGTTGCCTTTGCGTGTTTCTAGACGCTAACCATGGACTTTAGGTATTCTCCACCTAATGCCACTAAGAGAGGCGTAGAGGGTCACAGAATAAGTATATCTAGGTATCTCAGTTAAATATTATTTTAACATGATAAATAAATATTATTCCCAATTGTGGTTTAATAATTATTTAAGGATGCATGATCCCATTTATTTTGACACTAGTTATTGGAGCGAATATATTTTTGGAGAAATAATATATTTTTTGGAGAGTAATGTAGTGATATTTATTTTAACAATAAATAACAATTATTCAAGGTCTAATAAATGTGGTGGAGGAAATAAATTAAAAATGGGAAATAAAAGTACAATCCAAGTATATTAAAAATATATGCCACATATTTTTTTTGGAATTTATGTGAAATAATATTATTTATTTAATTAAATAATATTAAATATAATTCACTGGTTTCATGTAAATTAATAATAATATTCAATTGTTATTATTAATACATGGGGTATTACTAAGAATTAAATTAGATTAATAAATGATTTTGCGTAAATAATACATTTTATTAATCCATATAATTAAAATCCCAATTATAAAATTCTTATTATCCTAGAAAATATTTTGTGGTTGTGGACAATGGATTTGGAAAAGCTCTCAAGCTAAGAGAGAAGTTATTTTCCACCAAGATTGCTCTCAAGCTACATGAGAGAGAGATCCACCTCCACCAGATCAATTGACAAAAGGTGGACATCTCAATCGAAGTCTCTTCTACACTAGCACATAGTGATCCCTTTAGTGACATCCATATATACGTGGAGCACTTGTTGTTCACCACTAGAGGAATCGTACACTTGGATTCTACGACGCGATGACGAAATCACATCAGATCATGAACCGAAACGTAGAGGAAGAATAAATTCCAATAATATAATTCTTGTCAATTAAATTAATTAATTATAACCAACATATGATGATTCTATCGAAGGTTATCATACTCACCTATTTCCTGTCTTATCATCATTCTATTCCAAAGATCTAGCATTTTATCATCGTGACATATCTCATATTGGTCATTGTCAACAATAAAATTAATGTCGGGTAAACCCACCAACGTGATTTGGCTACATTCAAATCCTTCAAGTTGTATCAAAGGGGTCATATAATTGATTATAAATATTTAATTTCTTCTTTTGTGATTTAGACATTTAATAATTTAGTCGTATCAATTAAAAATAATTGGTCTTTAAATTCGGAATCTATAGATTAGTTCCTCCCCTCTCGTTTCTCATTCACCTTACAGAAACAAAAATTTTCTTTTAACATTAATTAAAGTAAAATATATGTTCTCATAGGGAGGTTCCAATTTTTCATGGCTATACAACACCAAATACATGGAATGTATTTTGACGTATTGGCTGTGTAGTCTTGGATCAATGCATCGAACTGATTTGTTGGCCTGCGAGCCATCTCCTCAATAATATGTACCGATTTCACAACCAAGGATTTTTTTATGTAAAAACCCATTTTTACCCCTCAACTACATGTGATATAATTTCATGTGTAATGGATGTAGCACCCAAGCTAGTGGAGGCAGCTCATGTCAGGGGCCAATGTGAAGAAAATCCAAGGAGATACAAATTTGGACATGTAGAAAGCTAAAAACATGAACCCAAAGGGTTCAATGATTTTCTCCCCGAGTTCTTGGGTTATTTTATCAACCTATAGAGATACTAACCAATATTACAAGCTCATGATCATACATTTTATTTTATTTCTGTCAGTTACATGGATTATTTATTTTGGGTGTGTTGTCACGATCTCACAATTAATGAATTGAACAACAATGCAAGTTCGAAATAAAATAAGACCCACATATGCGTAAAATATAATCATAGACCTGGTTAATCACCTAAGTATTTCCTACATATTATTAACAAGCATGTAATCAATAATAATAAATTGTAAATTTACATATAGGGATAAAATCTCTTCAAGAAATATTATGTCGGTATAGCCTTCCTTAATCTTGTTTAGAATTGAACCATAGTTTAATGTGATTAACCAACCCTTTTGGGGGTGCTTTCAATTATCAGGGAATTATAATTCATGGTTTTGGGTTGACTTATCATGGTTCGCATTAAGGGTTGACTACCATAGAAATACATGGTGTGACCAAGATGTAATGGTTCCAGAAATCGATAATAAAAGGATTTCATTATTAGGGAGTCCACAGAGTGGATCAAGGAGGTTTGAGTTAATACAGTTGGCATTTCGAATTCCTACCTAAACTCAACTTGTCTCCTGGACAATCCTAGTTGTTTTAATTCGATGGGAAATACACATCCTTTCCACTAAAATATTCAAGAAACATAATATTCTGAAGTCAATGGTGTGGGATATTGGATTTTGATAAAATAGTGGGAGACAAATAATTATTAAATAATTTATTTGTCTCAGATTTATCTTGATAAAGTACTAAAACATTTCTCATCATAATTTGTAGAAATAAAAATAAAAATGAATTAAAAAATATCATTGAGGACCATACTCGAGAAGTAAAACCTTCTCATTGGAACCTATTTATAAGAGTGGCAGAGGCGTTTAAGCGTCTCCATTTGACACGAGAAGAGATTGTATATACTGGAAGAGACCATTCCAGTTGTGCTTGGTAATGAGGCCAGTGATGAGGAACTATATCTTTATATGAAACATAAGGATGATGCCACATATGTCTAATGTTTCATGATATCAGCCATGCCTAGGATCTCTTGAAGCATCATGAAAACATGGACGCATATAGCATGAGGTCTCACCTTAAGGATCTCTACCAATAGAAAGGAATAAAGGAGAGATATGTGATCTCTAGCACTTTATTAAAAACTAAACATGCAGAGTTTGCGACAGCTGGGCCTCATGTAGTCAAGATTATTGGCTACATTGAATTTCTGGACATCATAGGGATTAAATTAATAGTTGATTTGCATACATATCTCATCCAATCATCACATCCCTTGTCCTTATATAGCTTCATTGTCAATTATAACATGAGAAAAAATGAGAAGAATATATCAAAATGTCTGACCATAATTCACCCTGTAGATAAGCACATGGGGAATGACAAAGCCTCAGTCTTTATGGTGAATAAGAAAAGGAAGGACAAGGAAAAGGGGCCAAAGTCTTATAATCATTATGAATCGCCTGAGGGCCATCACTCCAAGAAGGGAATGATTCAGAGGTAGAGTAAGGAATGAGATGTGGTATGTTTTTCATTTGGCAAGTAAGGCCAATGGAAGATTAATTTCACCCACAAGCGTGGGGATGCTAAAAGTGAGTTCGCTATCAAGTGTAATCATTCCATTTCTACTAATTGGTTATTAGATACATCTTGTGGGGATCAAATATATATTCCAATGTAGGAACCAAGTAGATTTAGAATGATTTTTAGAGGAGGGGTAGATCTTTGACCTACCTACGGCACGAGGCAGGCTCTGTTATCCATTGGTGATTACTACCTCTCATTTTCGACTGGGATGAATTTTGTTTTACATAATTGTTATTATGTTCCTAGTGTTACCAAAAACATATTTTTTATATCCCAGTTAGATATGAATGGTTTTATTTTCAGTTTTCAAAATAAGGGTTACCTATGTTATAAAAACAACATATGTTAAAGAATGGAGCATTTAAATAATGGTTTGAATGTATTAAATTAAAAAAAACAAGTTTTGGAAATTGATAACGAAACAGTCTCACATGACTCATACGTCACCCAATTGTGGGATCACCGTCTCAGTCATGTAAGTGAGAAACGCTTTACAAAGCTCTTCCAATATGGATATTTAGACTATACTGAGATAAAACCACTTGATAGATGTCATGTTTGTTTACAGGAAAAAATGACCAAGCCGCCTTTTTGTGGAAAATGTGAAAGGTCCATAGAACTTCTAGGATTGGTGCACACAGATGTGTGTGGACCATTTCAAATAGAAGCTAGTGGTGGATATTCTTACTTCATTACTTTTACTGATTATTTGAGTAGATATGGATATGTCTACATAATGAGGTATAAGTAAAACGGCCTAGAGAAATTTAAAGAATTCAATGATAAAGCATGGAATCCTCTTGGTAAGTTGATAAAAAATCATTGTTCAGATTAAGGTGGAGAATATCTGAACCAAGTGTTCATCGATCTTCTACGGGATTATGTGATTCTTTATCATCTCACTCTTCATTATACACCATATTGGATTGCGGTATGTGAATGGTGGAACTATACCTTCTTGTACATTATGAGGTTGTTGATGAGTCATGCAGATATTCCATTATCCTTTTCAGGATATACATTACAAAATGCAGCATACACATTAAATTGACTACCAACTAATGTGCCAAATAGAATTCCCTAAACGTATGGGAATTGAATGAAACCCATTTTGACGCACAAAAGTGTATGGGGATGTGAAGAGTTTGTTTAGGCCTTCTCAAGAATCAAACTATCACCACAGGGCACAAGGTGTATCATTATAAAATATCCCAAGGAAATGAAAGGATATTACCTATTCAGGCAAGAAAGTGAATTTTTCCAGATAAGAAATATTTCATGATAGGGAGCACATCCTCAAAAAGGATAATGGGAGAAAAATTGGCTTCGATTAAATTTATTCTCATGATACAAAAGAGTTGGTATAGGAACAAGTTCCACAAGTCCTCATGGAAGAGGTTCCTGAAAGGCAAGTACTACGTAGGATCTCAATAGATGTAAGGGAACCAGAGAGATTTATTTTCCTAGTTAATGAGGATGGTGAATCATTATTATTGGAAAATGATGAACCTCTATCCTACAAGGAAGAAGTATAATTCTCAAAAGCTACAACATGGCTTGAAGCTACAAATTATGAGATTGATCCCATGTATTAGGACCATGTCAAGGTTCTTGTCGATGATCAAATTGATGTATAGAATGTTGGATGCAAATGGGTATTCAAGAAATAGTTTGACGTGGAAGGTCAAGTTAGCACCTATAAAGAAAGGCTAGTGGATAAAGGATTTAGACTACATCATGGAATTGACTTTTATGAACCCTTCTCACCAGTTTCTATGTTTAAATCCATAAGAATCATACTTTCCAAAACATCTTAACATGACTATGATATTTAGAAAATGGATGTCAAAATAACATTATGTAACAGGAACCTTTAGGGAGTTGTCTATATGACACAACTAGAAGGGTTTGTGACACTAGGTGATGCCAAACGGGGTTTCAAGTTGCATAAATACATTTACGGATTAATGGAAGCATCTAGGTTATGGAAAATTGGATTTGATGAATCTATAAAGAAATTTTGTTTCATTACGAACTAATGTGATCCAATTGTTTATTACCAGTTTAAATGGAATGCGGTCGTTATCTATGTAGTATATGTTTTTGACATTTTGGTTATTGGAGATGATATACCAGTCTTCCAATAAGTTAAGGACTAGTTGAACATGTGTTTCTCCAAGAAGGACTTCGGTGAAGATACCTATATTCTAGGGATCCATAACATCCATGACTAATCCAAGAGGTTACTTGGTCTATGTCAGTGTATATAAATTAACTAGATACTAAATAGATTTATAATTGAACAATCCAAGAGGGTATTGGTTCCAGTGTCACTTGGCATAAATCATTCCATGAAAATGTTTCCTCATACACCACATGAGAAAGATAGAATGAGTAAGATCAAATACTCTTGGCCTGTAGGATCCATATTGTATGCCATGTTATGTATCCAGATTGATGTTGCCTATGCACTGAGCATGGTAGGAAAATATCAAAAAGATCCAGGAGAACAACATTGGACTGCTGTTAAGACTATCCTTAAGTATCTAATTAGAACTACGTATATGTTCCTTGTGTATTGTAGAGACAAAGAGCTTGTCATCAAAGGGTATGCTGATGATGGTTTTTAGACAGATCAGAACAGATATGTTTTTTGTCTCAATGGAAGATCGTTGAGTAGTAATTGTTCAAAGAATCCAGTTTTTGCGGATTCTACAATATAGTCTGAATATATAGTGTCTTCTAATATAGACCAGGAAGCCGTCTAGATTCAGAATTATTTCCTGGATCTTGATGTTGTACCTATAATTAAGGATCCTACAATGTTCTATAGTGATAATACTACATCAGTGGATCTTGCAAAAGAACCAAGGACACATAAACAAAAAAAGCACATAGTTAAAAAGTATCACCTCTTGAGGTATTTTTATAAAAGGTGTGATGTTTTTTTGAGAAGAGTTTCTATGATAGATAACATCATAGACCCCATTATTAAAGGCCTATCTCAGTAGATTCTTTAATATAATGTTATAGTTAGCGGGTTAAATGTTTTTAATAGTTGACTCTATTACAAGTGGCAGTCTGTGGGAGTTGGTGGCCTGGACCATCTACTTTTTAATTTATTCATAAATAAATACCTTATCGCATCTTGATTGTTCATCTGCGTGACAAATCATGTGACATTTTCCTATGCATAAGAATTTCATTAAAGGGTCACAATAGATCCATGCTATGATGAGAACTCAGAAGTGCCATTACACTATTCTTGATTATTTGTTCTATCGTCGTATGATGTTATTTGAGGGACACAAATAATACATGCCATTTGGTTTGATGGATCATAAAATGTATATGATCCTTCTCATGGTGTGTGACCTTGGTGACATCCTGGATGATATTATGAGAATGAGACCTACCAGTAGGAAATCAAAATTTCTTAGTGTCATTGGATGTTCCTATCTACAGACATGCATTTTATTCCTTAGACATTATGATTATTATAAATTGGTATTACAACATGCACACTTATATTAATTGATGAAAAATGTGATGACACACTGTTCATATTGAGGTAGGATATGTTCGGTGTGTCATGGGTAATACTACATTTATAGATAATGAGAGAAATGATTTTTCCTTTCTTTTCCATAACAGATGTTGATATCTCATGACCTTTGATGGAATTGATATCACCTAAATAAATCCATTGCCATTGTATGGATTGGGAACGTTCAATTTTGAAAAGTCAAAGAAATATTAATCGATCACATGGGTTGATGAAACTGTCATTCAACCTGCTTGATTCGATATATCAAGACAAAGGGATTACATTACACTGTAAGCATTTGGAGGAGGTGACTAGTCATTGCGGCGTTAACTTTTTTCCCTATAGGTTCCTTGGCAGGGCGCTAGACTCTAACTATGGACATTATGTAGGATCCTCCTAATGCCACTGAGTGGGAGGCCTGGAGGGTCACACACTACGTGAGTCAATGTATATAATTTAAATATTACTTTATCAAATTAACTAATGATTATTCCCCAATTTGGTTTAATAATTATTTATGGATTCATGATCACATTTATTTCTACACTAGTTATTCGAGAGAATATATAATTGGTGAAATAAGAAATTTATTACTGAGTAATGCAGTGATATTTATTTTTGGAAATAAATTTCTATTATTCATGGTCTAATAAGTCTTTTGGAGGAAATAAATAAAAATATGGAAAAATAAAAGTACATGCTGTGTATATTAAATATACACGATGTGTATTTTTTCTAAGAATTTATGGAAAATAATATTACATATATTTATAAATTTTTAAGTATTATTCACTCAGTTTATGTCAATTAATAATAATGGTCAACTATAATTAATAAGACATGGGGTATTACTAATAATTAAATGAAATGAATAAATACTTTCAGAATATTAATTAATTTTATTATTATCTATAATTAAAATCCGAATTAAATAATTCTCATCAGCCCAACCAATTGTTTTGTGGTTTCACACTGTGGATTTGGAAAATCTCTCAATCTAAGAGAGACTTCCTTTTGCAACAATAATTCTATCAAGCTAAGAGAAAGAGAGATCCACCTCCATCGGATCAAAGCGGTTGAAGGCAGAAATCAGAAGTGAAGGATCATCAGTGCTAGCACCTAGGGATCCCTTCGGTGACATCTAGAGATACATGGAGAACATGTGGATAAAATCTAGTAGAATCCTACAATCAGATTCTACGATGCTATGACATATCACATCAGATTCGTGATTAGAAACATCAACGAATAATGAATTCCATCATGGTAATTCTTGTCAATTAATTAAAATAATTATAACCATTATATGATGATCCCATCTAAGGTTTCGGGACTCCACTATTTATTTTTCATTCCTCATTATAAAACGAATAATAACAAAAACAATTCATAGTAATGTATATAATATCATAAAATATTTATTTATCAATGTACATAATTTATTCATGGGTCAGATGTGATTTATAGGATTCCATCACAATTTAAATACCTTAAGGAATATTTTAATTTTATCCACCAATATATATTATATGGTAAATATTCTAAACCATTACCATTTTATATTTGAATCTATTATCCTTCATTGTATTTTAATGTATAACTAATTTTACTTTATCCAAGGGGATTTGATTCTATGTTACTTATATAGTATATGATTTATGCTAGATTATACTTTTTCATGATTATTACTATTTTTGTATCCTATGGGGGAAATCATATACAATTATTTTTTTTGAAAAACATCTCTCTTATTATCCTCTAGTCATGAATCTGGTTTATTTTTTTTCTCTTCCATTTCTTCCCCTATTGAATAATGAATCATCTAGAGTGTTTTTACGAGTAACACCGATATAGTATGTCCTTTTAGATCCATTATTATTCTCTTCAATGCTTATATTATACTCAAAATTTCTTAAATAATGGGTTTACTATTATCTAGAGAGTAAGTAACACAATTTTTACCCTTTTCATAATTTTTTACAGAATGATTCAAAAGGATAATTTTATTCCTTTTCAGAAGAATGTAAATTTTGATTTTTATAATAGAAGTTTGAAATGAATGAATTATTTTAACATATAAATCACGAATAGAATTTCTTTCTCTCATGAATGATCAGTGATATGTTTTTCTTTTACATGTCTCCCTAGATTATTTTAAAAAAAATTGTATTTATATTTATATTTTCATATTTTGAAGAAGTTATTTCAATGTGGAAAGATTATTATCTTTATAAAATATTTCATTTATTATTTTAATGACATTTTATTCAGTGTTGATAACATTTTATGTTATGTATTACTTATTAATTCATTATATATATCTCTTAAACATATACCTACTAAGTTATTCCTTGATATTATAGTGTAATTCAAGTGTTATGTTCATTTTTCAAAAATTTTATCTATGCAATTTACCATGGTTAATATATGTGGTAAGGTTATGCAACCCATTTTACAGAAATGTGAAATTCCTATAGTTAATCCATATGATTGATTTCATTTTTTTGGTAAACACAATCATAAACATGTTATTATGGGTGAGCCCAAATAGAACTCTTATGCAATGGGTAAATCATTAGTGTGACGTTATTAACAATGGAACACACACTAGTTACATGATTCGGATGATCAAACAACATCAGGAACAACTCCCCATATGCTGGTGAATGCTGACTAGTAACAATGTTCTATTATAAATTATGGGGATACTATACACTTTTTATAAAATTATCACAACAATATAAATGAATAAGAATAACACTGTTATATAGACAACAACTAATCCAAACCAGCATCACATAATGACAAAAAAACTAATTTAGTATATATGTCATTCTAAATACGGGTCATGTGTCAATATGATAAAAACAAACAATGTCACTAACAAACCCCAAGCGGTTCCTGAATCATATTTGGTTCCCTCATATGTATTCTATCCCAATTTATACCTCTATCATTGGGCCCTTATCCTTTTCCTTTCCTGCAAACAGAAAGTCTATTTGGGTATCCATCAGGATTCCTGGGTAGGGTGTTTTTATAACTTGTGGGAAACAAAAAATCGATTCCAATACAATATCTAATCAATAAATTTTTATGTAGATGATTAATGAAGATCAAAAACAAATAAGTAAATATTTATCGGACTATCAATTATTCTTTAATTAATGACATTTACCACTAGGTTTTTTAGGACATCCAAACCAATCAATACCTTATTCATCCCATTCTAGAGTCTGAACTATATAGAATATTTTATTCACAATTCATTAAAAGAAATATTATTTTGTTATTAATTTCATTTCAAAGGATCATTATGTCCAATTGGAACCTTAGTTCAATGAAAACATTTTTACCAAGATTGAAATTTGTAGGACCCCATTGGTATTTGAATTGGTAGTCAATGAACCTTAAATAATCTATGAAACAGTCACACAAGATGGATTTTGAAGCATTATTTAGAGTCCCGCATTAATTTATCACTATGGGATTTTTATATAGCTGACCATATCACACACATGAGTATTAATATTTATAACTATGGGATTTTGAAACAGTAGTTCATTTCCCAAGAAATATTATCACATATTTCAAAATATATCATATATCACATCCATCAAGGTTAATCAATAAAAATCATCTTTTCAAACTTTGTCATTAAAGTGTATCATTTCAACTAATCAAACAATCAATATTCAAGCCCATATTTTACATGGAATATTATATTAAATCACCATCAAACCATTTAATATTATTTAATTATATAACACATTAAAAAATTATTGGTCAGGTAAATATTCTCATTACTTATACCATTAATTAATTCAAAATCACATTAATTGACACATTAAGAAAATGATAATTAATTATTTAAATAAAATTTAAATTAATTAGTAAATTAAAATATCACATTGAACAACTATTTAATTAAAAATTAATTAATACAATTCCACAATCCCAAAAACCTAATAATTAATTCACCAATTAATTAATAAAATTATAATTTAATAATAAGGAAATTATAATTAATTAAGTATATAATTATTTAATAAAAATTTAAATTTCATAATAACGTAAAGTTTAATTAATTAATTCAAAATTTTTTAAAAACAAATAATTCCAATTCCATTGTCTCTAATTTATTCTAATTAATCTTCATAGGGTGCATATGTTCAAACAATTCCATGTTTCCATAAATAAATTAACCAATTAATTTAGTCAATTCATGAATAAATTATCAATCATGATAATTATAATAGCACAGCACATACAATAAATTAGAATTTGAAAATATGGTAATTGAATTTAGAATGACCCAGTCATTCTAGTTGGGAATTACATGCCATCCAAATCCCCCAATTATGTTGAATCATAATGAATGTGGATAAGAATTTGATCTTGATTTGAAACCACTAACCATGATAATAAGAACGATGATCTATTAAACCTATATCTAGTCAATTTCCAACAGAGGATAATTCATCCTTTTTTTTATCTAGATACAATAATGGGAGACGGAGAGATAGATCTAATCGAGAAGAAAAAACATACATTTAGAGGTGTAGATCATCAATTCGGGATTCAAATCATCATGAATGAAGGGTTAACGGGATTGAAATCTTCTTGGGAGACTCCAAAATGATATAAATAATTTATCTCTGAGATATGGTTTAATTAGTGGGATTTCATGGGGTTTACCTATTTCTAATATTATTTTTGGGAGATAAAAACCATGCAATCACTATTTCTTAAAAGGAGGGCACACTTACCCCTAACCATGCACCATAACCATGAAGCTCAACTAGGTGTTTCACACAGTTACACCTAAGAGTCCTCATAGTTTAGGAAACTACGCACTATCCATGTGAATACCCTATATTTGTGTTTTCATGGTTTTCTTGGTTAGGGTCCACGATATAGGAAAACCATATGTTAACTGTGAACAATCCATGTTCCATAAAAAATTCACCAGTAAAATCTGAACACTACCTATAGAAAACCCCAAAAATGATATACTAAAAACATGTAAAAAAGAATACTTTTTAATGATTCTAATACATCTCCTAAAATTGTCATGATCATACAATATTCCAACCATATAATTGCTTGACACTAAATTGTACTTCCTTTCATCTCTATGATTCTTACATAAAAGGATATGTCCATTTATCCATTATATCATTTTATCTCACAATAAAGATTCATATTAAACACACCAATGTTGTCACAACACATGATCTATTAGAAGTAACATCTCAAACAAAACATTCTAACATTGATAAAACACACATATCAGATGATCCTCAGAGGGTGCATCAGTCTCAAGATCTAGCTCATATACATTGATCAAATGAGAAGGGGTTGTATGATATGTTCAAATCTATGACCCTGAAAAATATCATGCATATCACTATACCTTTTTGGGATATCCAATCAATATTCCACTAGACTGATTCTCTCCAAAACCACAAACGACCCAATACACCTGGGTTATAGCTTTCCCTATCTCAATATCCTTCAGTGACCCACTCTAACTAGAACATAATGGAATGCATGTTCACCATTTGTAAACTCTAGGGGTCATCGATAACTATCAATATATGAATTATATCTACTCTAAGATGTATCCATATTCTTTTGAATCAACTGACCTTGTATCAACATCTCATACTATAGTCTTGATCCCAACAACTCTGAGTCACTTTCATACATACCAACATGTTGGCGATCTACATGAACTACCATAAATATTATCATATGGTTTTATTTGATAAGATGCCTGTTAAAAATTTTTATAAGTGAAATCTAAAAAATCTATGTGATTTTGCACATTCCCAGAATAAACTAGGACACATGGCTGAATAA
Source organism: Viscum album (assembly GCA_963277665.1). Lineage (NCBI taxonomy): Eukaryota > Viridiplantae > Streptophyta > Magnoliopsida > Santalales > Viscaceae > Viscum > Viscum album. The sequence goes on from OY728128.1 coordinate 1,753,042,561, forward strand.
TATTCTGAAGTACTAGTATAATAAATTTTGATCACCAATATGCTTTTGAGATTAGATTCGTACTTTATAAAACTTGTGTAGAAATTTCCTTTTGAAATCCTTTCTAGAAGCGTGATGTAGAACCTGAGTCATAGTATAAAATTGTACATTGTGTCACCCCGTATTTAAAAACTACCTCCCAAACATAAATGTTCCCTAACTATTCTAGTTATAACTTATATCATACAAACAATAAATGAAACACATTTTTCAAATGGTCATCAATCACCCAAATAACATCATTCTACGGATGCATCCTCATGAGCCACAACCCAATATCCATACTAATGTTTTTCCACCTACATTCTAGAGTGAAAAATGGTTGTAGTAAACCACTAGGTAATTGAGGCTAGGTCATCACATTTTGACATGTGTTGCAGCATCTTATGAAGCATGAAATCATTATTTTCATTCCTAACCAGCAAAACTATTATCATGGGTGACCGTATATTTTTCTGGCTAGTGAATGCACCTCCCAATTCAAGGCATGAAATTTACACATCATCTCCTTCTGAATTCTTACAGTAAAAACAATGTGGTTGTTGACATTGGTGATCTCATATTCATCTATTTTTCAAATGAAATGTGAATCCTTACCTTCAAAGACATCCCACATGTCCAAACATTCTAGATCCCCAGACTTACAATATCAAATCCAGGTTAAAAGTGTAGACTCCATTGACATTGATTTGAGAGACATATTCTCCTCGACTGAGTAAACAATGTAACTCAACTCATCTAGAAAATTCATCATCTTTCACTAATAATTAGACTCATGAAATTATTTGTTCTTTTTTCCTGTATAATGCATCGACATCAAAATTTCCTTTACTGAGAATATATGGTAGTTCAAAATCAGATGAATCTATATAATCATCAATCCTCTACTACCAGATAGTCAATTATCATTGATAAAATATGCACTTTATGATATTTTGGTCGGTATAAATAGTGTACTTTACCACAATAGTAAATGATTCCAACAACTCAAGTAATAAAAAACTATGGCTATCTCGAGATCATGTATAGTGTAGTTATGTTCATGTTTCCTCAAACACTGATAACCATATTCCACAACTCAATATTCCACCATCAACAATACTCCATGAAATATCCCATAATCATCATGAAATAACTAGAAATCATCCATTTGTTTTGTTAGGATCATGATTTGTACCATTTTGAAGATATTATTCTTCTCAAAGAATTAATTATAACATTCTTTATACCATTCAACATTTACTCCCTTATTTGTAAATAATTAATTTAGTTATACCTAATGTGAAAATCCCAAGATGAACCTCTAATAATATCCATCTACCCCATGAATGCTATAGAAATTGAACACATTCCTATCATTGTCTGGAGATAAAATTTCCTAAACTTTATTTGGGTCCACTAAAACACATTAATCCAACATGATGTGACCCATGAAGTGTACCAGATCAATACATAATTGATTAATAGATATAATTTATTATAGTTTATTCTCGCCAACTATACTCTAGATGATGTCAAGATGTCGATGGTGATCATCATGAGTATTGTGGTACACCAATATGTGATCCAAAAATTCAACCACAAAAAGATCCTGGGACGGATGGAATAATTAGTTCATCAATGCCATAAATAGTTCTTGTGCATTTATAAACTCAAATTGTATCCTGATGAACACATATATGCCATAGATTCTTCAAAATAATTTCATTGATATTGCACACACTATAGGAAAATGAAATATTTGCGAAGAGATATTTCTGACGAGATCCCATCGCAAAAGACATTTTGTGACGGGGCTCTGCTGCAAATCACATGTTGTTGAAAATGGCATCGCAAATAGGTGTTTTTGCGGTGGTCCCGTCGCAAAAAGGGTATTTGCAATGGTATTTTTCACCTGTCGCAATTTGGTTTTTGTTTATATATAAATATGGTATTTGTGATGGGTCGTCGCAGATATATTAGTTGCAACGGGTTTCTGACCCGTCAGAAATGGAAAATTTAAAAAATATTTGCGACGTAGGTATTTCCAACAGACTATCGCAGAAATAGTTTTTACGATGGGTATTCTTCCCATCACAAATGGGATAGTAAAAAAAATTTACGACGGGACACCCCGTCGCAAATACTCCAATCGCAGATACTAAAAAAACCATTATAATAATTGATACAAATAATATAATATTATATAAAAATAATAATAATATTAATAATATAAAAATATTCTACAATTATAATATAAATAAAAATAATATAAAAATATAATTATGAAATATTAATATAAAATAATAATAATATGAATATATATAATATAATATTATATAATAATACTTATATTAATAATATAAAAAATTAATATAATAAAAATATTATTAAATTATGTATATAATAATAATATTAATATTAATAATATAAAGAAATTATATTATTATAATATTAATAATAATAATAATATATAATATAATAATGAAATATTAATATCAATAAAAAATAATAATATAAATATAAATAATATTATATTATATAATAATAATACTAATATTAATAATATAAATAATTAATATAATATTATTGTTATTAAAATAAACATACATATTTATGAAAAAATAATATTAATAATTATAATATTAATATAATTATAAAATTATAAACTTCTCAATATTAAAAATAAATATAAAATATTAAAAGTAATATTACTAAAACAAACAGACATTAAAAATAATACAAATAAGTAATAAAATATTAAAAAAAATAAAAACAAATTAAATCATGCAATATTCGTACCAATATGAAAGAGGAATTGTAAATAGTTAATATGAAAATAAACTAAGAACTAATATGTTTATTACATGTTAAAAAATCACTGGAGGGTGGATAATTAGGAGGACATGGAGGAGGTGGTCGAGAAAACTCAATCCCTAAACTACGTGTCAGACAATGAATATACTCCATCTGCTCCTGATGTTGCTCCTCATATCGACGCCTCTCCTCATCCAGCTGTTGATGCATCTTCTCCTTCCATCGACCTATCTCCTCATCGTGCTGCTGACACATCTGCTCCTGGCCCTAATGCAAATCCTTTATAAGCTGACTCTGAGCACGCAGCTGCTCCTAATACTCTGAGCCAGAAGATGATTTCTCTCCATGATCTCCTCTCGAGTGAGACCCTGACATCGTAGCAGTACCATAATAATCTACATGAGTCAAATGAGAGTCGATACCAACTACTCATACCTTTTCAAAGCCATAATGGGTCGCCTTCATCCATGTCGTCTCATCAAAATGGTGGGCTCTAGTCTGATCACCCATCTCGTCTTGACTATCAGCCTGTGTCTGAGAGGTCGCAGCCTCATATGAATCCTTAATATTCAACTAGAAATTAAAATAATAAAAAGATTATATGCATTTTATTTGGAAACTCAATAGAAAATAATACTGACCACAATCTGATGCTGGTGGTCACCTCTAATCTCTCAAGTAGCCGGATCAGTGTACATCCTCTGATAAATGCAGTATGTCGTAATACCGGGATGCTCGGCTTCCTATATGAATATAAAATAAACTGTTTATATTTAATGTGTATAAAATAATAAATAAATGTACTTACCAGACGCTCTCTATGCGCACTTAATGTATGACTACCAGCTCGATGTGTCACCTCTTGTCTCCCATAATTATGTCGACCAAATGCAGATCTCCTCTGGAACCCACCACCCAACCAGTGTGTACATAATTCATACCAAATGTGAGTTAAAATGTACTCAGGTCAATGGGCTCTACAGGACTCATCAAATTCTATAACTCCGGCTTTCCTCACAGCCGACTTTCTCATATTATGCAAAAAATGACGGAAACAGTCACGCATAGACACCACCCATACCGCGTGGATAGTGGCATGCATGCTATCATCGATGGGATACTGTAAACTATAATATAACATTATTAATGAATTAAATATCAAAATAAATAATATTTAATTACGTAATAGCCAATGATCGAACATGGCGGCTTACACATTAGCGGGATTCTAATCCCATGTGAGCCAAGTCTGAGAAAAATAATTGTGCAAGATAGCGCTCCCCTATACTATAACTATATGCGTAAAACTGTGGAAAAAGAACAAACAATCAAAAAATTAGAATATAAATAAATTATAATGAAATATAACTAAAATACACAGGTCACCATACCACTGCATGTGCGCATCGAATCCAAGAGGTGGACGTCACTCAATGATAGGATCTAGAATCATCAGTCTGGAAAGACCACGCCCGCTCCGAGTGCATCCTGTAGTGCCAGTAGCCTGAGGGTCATATGACTCAAGAACCTCGTCATCCATAGGTAGCTCAGCCTCCAGCAACTGACGATACGTTTCTGAGTCCATCTGCAACATGAAATGATTGTTATTAGAAAACAGTTTAAAATTACTATTATGTATATATATATATATTTGTTATGATTCTAACCATCATTTTACTGTGTCAATTTTCATCGTCATCATCATCTTCATAGTTTTCAATGTCAAAGCCTTCATCTTCCTCATCAACATCATCAATTTCTATATTAGTTTAACTTTCAACATCTATTGTCATTTCAAATTCAGTTGTAACATCATTGAAAACATCGTCACCATCGACCCTTAACTGTGTGGTTTCATCCTCGAAATTCATGTCTCTATTTGAAAATGATGTGTTTGAGGAGTGTCCTGAAAAATTTCATTTACATGCAATTAATTGGAACCACGTTCAGTTTGAGTAAACTGATTTTCTCAAGATTTATCTTTAATTATACTCCACCAATAATCCAACTATTTTACAGTAGCACAGTATTTTGTATAATCAATTTGATGTGCCTGATAAGCCAATAAAAATGGTTCATTTACTGTAAGAAGAATTTTATGATTAATATAAAAAATTCCACGAGTCAGATGAATATGCAAGCCTCTCTCAGTATCCAGCCATCGATATTTAATCATTGTTACATAATTCTGTCCCAAATAACACAGTTCAATAATTTTTTCAAGCATGCTATTAAAGTCAACTTCAATATCTCTATGATGTGATCCATTCAAATAAACACCACTATTCATTGTTTTCATTGATTCCCTATATGCACATGTATGAAAGCGATAACCATTCATCACATATGAATTATAAGATTTAACCATTTTGAATGGTGGGCTACTCAATATACACAGTCGACTATCAATCTTATCAGCATGTACAGATACCGGAAAATTTGTAAAACATTTATCACTATTACAAGTAAAAAATTGAATTTATTTGTAAAACCAAAAAAGAATGTATGTTACCAGTTTTTGAAACGAGTTGGAAATTTTTTTTTCCTACGTTCTTCTAAGCCAGCTGCTGTAATTTGTGGAAATTATTTATTGATATGATCATCATATAACCTAAAAATACAATATGATTAATTTAATTTAATAGAATCTATAGAATAAGGGATAGGAGAACTCACTGTATAATTGGTGACATTTCTTCACAGTTGAGTAGAACATATGTATGAGCTCTATGATGTTCGTCATCTGAATGCCATCTATCATGAACTCCACCAAATCCTAGTTTGGGCTGATTGAAAACTGATAATTGATTGTTTATATCATCATCAACATTCCCCTAATTCTAGCCCATGCGGTTAAATCTGGAGGGATATTTAGATTCAAAATAATAAGAGAAAAATAAATCAATTTCCTCTTGCAAATAAGCTGCAACAATTGAGCATTAAACTGATGCTTTGTTACATACTTTTTTCTTCAATTTCAGAATGCATCTCTCAAATGGGCACATCCATCGAAACTGAACCAGACCTCCACATTTTGATTCATGTGTAAAACTTAATATCAAATATTCCATTGATTCAAAGAAATCCGGTACGAAGAGTTTTTCCAGTTTTCATATAATTACTACAACAGCTTCTTCCACTTTGCTTAGTGTATTGTTGTCTATTGCACCATACACATGTCTCGGAAAAAATATGATATATCTCTTATCGAATCCCAAATATTAGAATTCAACAAACCTCTTAATCCAATAGGCATACGTATTTCCATTATAACATGACAAACATGACTTTTTAATCCGGTAATATGACCATTTTTAACACGTTTGCCCAAGTTGGAAGCAAAGCCATATGGAAGTCTCAAATCCGAAGTCCACTGAAAAAATAATAAGCGACTCTCTTTGGTCGGTGTATAAGCTGTTTTTGGCTTCATTAATCTCTATGATCTGACATTTTCAAACAATTCATGTTCTGGTCTCCTGCAAATTTGGGCAAGATCTAATCGTGCCTTTACAATTTCTTTGGTTTTACCCGGTGTATCCAAAATTGTATGAAATAAATTATCAAAACTATTCTTCTCAATATTCATGACATCCAACGTGTGTCAGACCAACAAATCAGACCAATATGGCATATTCGAAAAAATGCTCCGTTTTGTCCAATTGTGTTCTTTCCCAAAGCCATTAATTTTCTATTGGTTTATTGTCAGACCAAAACTGATAGAAGGTAATGAAAATACAACTGATTGTAACTCTGTACCTGATATCATTTTTGGAGGTTCATCACTTTCAATTCTATCTTTTCTGAAATGAGATTTATTCCTCTGAAAAGGAAGATCGATTGGAAGAAATCTGCGATGACAGTCAAAATATCATTGTTTTTTTCCATTCATGAGCATAAATGTTTTGTTGTCTTCCATACAGTAAAGACATTATTTCTGGACCATGTGTACTCTAGCCAGATAACATGTCATATACCGGGAAGTCACTAATTTTCCACATCACAGAATCTTTCATTACAAAATTCTATTTCGCAGTAGCATCATATGTACCAACACCATGACTCCACAATAAATTTAACTCATCAATCAATGGTTTCAAATAAACATCAATATTCTTTTTCGGATGTCATGGGATTAATAATGTCAAAAAGATATAAGGCTCTTTCATCAACATCCTTGGATATAAATTGTACGGAGTTTTGAAGATAGGCCAACAGGAATACTGACTACCAAAAGATCCAAATGGACAAAAACCGTCATTATAAAGACCCAATAGCACGTTTTGGGATTATAAAGGAAAATACGAATGCACTTGATCAAAATGTTTCCATAAATCGCCATCAGATGAATGAATCAAGCTTTTACCATTTGAAATATTGGTTTTGTGCCATGACATCATTGTCGCTGTGTTTTGAGACATAGATAAACGCTGCAACCTGGGTGTAAGCGGGGAAATATCTCAACTGTTTTACAGGAATCAATCCAGAATTCCCTGATTGAGCTTCTTTATACATAAATTTTCCACATGTGGGACAACTATCCAATGACTCATCTTCACCACAATATAAGATGCCATCATTTGAACATGCATGGATCTTATGATAACTAAGGCCCAAATAACGAACCAGTCTCTTGCTCTCATAATAATTAGCAGGAAACACATTTGCTTAAGGTAACAGTGATTTAACCAATGAAAATATCTGATCAAAACAGTTATTTGGCATTACATTATCTGATTTACTAGCCATAATGTTTGTAACTGCTTTTAATTTGCTTATGTTGCTACCAGGATAAAATGCATCCTCAGTAGACCTGAACAACTCGACAAATTCAGATGGTGCCAACTCGGGAGGTAAATCAACATCATCCTCGATTTCAGTTTGTTGAATAGGATGAAACTTCAACATCATGTTCTAAATTCTGAAACCATGATTGATCCAGAATCAAATTATTAGTATCTTCTCTGGAACTGCGTTCACCATGTTGATACCAAAAAATATAATCTGATTGAAAACGATAATGAAAGAGATGTTTCCCAACGATGTCAAATGTCTCAAACGGTCTCAGAACACATTTTTTATAAGGACACTTAATTTTCCCTTCTAAAACAAAATATGGGTTTGATGATGAAAATGATAAGAAAGATTCAACATCATTAACATATACAAGATTTAAACAAGAACCATTTGGATTTCTGCTCTAATTTATCCAAATGAGATTATCTAATAATGATTGATGTCGATTTCATTGTTCCATATTCATATATATGTTTCTACAAAATTTTCATCCATTACTGTTGTAAAATAATTTGATATAAGGAAAACAATATCCTAAAAAGAGAATATAAATAATTACCGTTATTATATTTTTTATTAATTATTACTAATTATTACTAATTATTAAAAATCTCAATATTTCCAACAGATTTTTCTCTATTCTTAACCCGTTCAAATCATAATGGGTCGTCAATTTTCAGGTTATGCCCAATAAAAAGTCTGCGTCAGCCATGTCCAATGTAAACTCTATAATTGTCCTTACGTGGTTGCTCACCTCATAAGTAGTGTTGCAATAGGATGACACAAGTAATGTTTTTCTCATCTTTAAGAATCATTTCTCATGACCCTTTACATAGATCATTATTCCTTGAAAAATTATGATAACATCAGTATATTTCCCTTAATTTTTCAACAAATAATGGTCTATGTAAAAAGTCATGTGATATGATTCTTATTGATGAGAAAGACAAGACTTGGGTGTTCCTATTGCAACGCTACTAGCGAGGTGATCAACCAAGAAAGAACAATTGTAGAGTTTACATTGTACACGGTTGACACAAAATTTTTATTGGGCATGACTGGAAAATTGGAGACCCTTAAGATTTTAAAATGTTAAGAATAGAGAAAAACTTATTGAAAATATTGATAATTGTAATATTTTATAAATATTTTATAATTTTAATAATATTAATATATTATTATAGATATTAAACATATAATAATAAAATAATTATATTATTAGTATTATTTAATTATAATATTAGTGTAATATAATATTTTAGATTATGTTACTATTTATGTTTCTAATTATATTACTAATTATGTTAATAATTAGTAATGCGATGATATGCATATAGGTCAGGTGGTTAATCAATCATTGAATAGAAAAGAAACGTGATTGACCGCTCATCTACCTCAATTTTTATTTCATTTATTTGTTGAGGATGACAGTAAAATTTTTCCTCAACATGTAATATTTGATTTTACTGTCAAAACTATAAACCTCCTCACCTCTTTGCTGGCGAGGAGGTTGATAATTTTGACAGTAAAAGCAAATATAACATGTGGAGGCAGAAGTTTCCTGTCAAGCCTCGACACACAAGTGAAAAGAAAATTGAGGTTGATGAACAGTCAATCACGCTTGCTAATTTTTCTAATTGTTTTTAGTTGTGTTTTAATTGTTTTTAGTTGTCATCTAATTGTTTTTAGTTGTCACCTAATTCGTTATAGTTGTCTCCTAATTGTTTTTAGTTATCTCATAATTCTTTTTAGTTTTCTCCTAATTCTTTTTAGTTGTCTCCTAATTATTTTTACTTATCTCTTAATTATTTTTACTTGTCTCCTAATTCTTTTTTACTTGTCTCCTAATTCTTTTTTACTTCTCTCCTAATTCATTTTAATTGTCTCATAATTCTTATTAATTGTCTCTTAATTTATTTTAATTGTCTCCTAATTCTTTTAAATTGTCTCTTAATTCTTTTTAATTGTCTCCTAATTCTTTTTAATTGTCTCTTAATTCATTATAATTGTATCATAATTATTTTTAATTATATCCTAATTCTTTTAAATTGTCTTATAATTCTTTTTAATTGATTATTAATTCTTTTTAATTGTCTCCTAATTCTTTTTAATTGTCTTCTAATTCTTTTTAATTGTTTCCTAATTCTTTTTAATTTTTTCATAATTCTTTTTAATTGTTTCCTAATTCTTTTATTTGTAATTGTATCGTAATTATTTTATTTTTAATTGTTTCCTAATTATTTTTTTTTAATTTTTTGTAATTATTTTTAATTGTTTCCTAATTATTTGTAATTATTTCTTATTTATTTTTAATTGTTTTCTTATTATTTTTAATTGTATCCTAATTATTTTTAATTATTTCCTAATAATTTTAATTGTTTCCTAATTATTTTAATTTTTTCTTAGTTATTTCTGATTGTTTCCAAATTATTTTTAATTTTTTCCAAATTATTTTTATTTTTTTCCTAATTATTTTTAATTGGTTCCTAATTATTTTTAATTGTTTCCTAATTATGTTATTCTTAATTGTTTATATTTAATTGTTTCATAAATATTTTTTATGTTTTATTTATAATTGTTTCCGAAATATTTTTAATTGTTTATTTTTAAATGTTTCCTAATTCTTTTTAATTGTCTCCTAATTCTTTTATTTTTATTTGTTTCCTAATTCTTTTATTTTTTATTGTTTCCTAATTCTTTTATTTTTAATTTTTTCCTAATTATTTTATTTTTAATTGTTTCCTAGTTATTTTATTTTTAATTTTATCCTATTTATTTTATTTATAAATTTTTCCTAATTATTTTATTTTTAATTGTTTCCTAATTATTTTAATTGTTTCCTAATTATTTTATTTTTTACTTATTTAAATTTAAATGTTTCTTAATTATTTTTTATTGTTTATTTTTAATTGTTTCCTAATTATTTTTAATTTTTTACTTATTATTTTAATAGTTTCCTAATTATATTAATTGTTTCTTAATTATTTTAATTGATTCCTAATTATTTTAATTGTTTCCTAATTATTTTAATTATTCTAATTATTTCTAAAAAATTAAATCTAATTATTTCCTAGTTATTTGATAAATATTTTAATTAAATCTAATTAAATCTAATTATTTCTTAATTATTTGATATTTATATAATTATTTCTAATTAAATATAACTATTTCTAAATATTTATAATTAAATATATTTATTTCTATTTATTACCAAAACATCCTCCGGGAGTGTCGAACCAAGAGTGCTGTAAGGCCCGTTGTCGTATACCAGGTTACCCCGAGTCAAGCTCGAAACACCTTGTTAGAGTTTTCACTCCTAGGTACATATGTGCCAGAGTCTCCTCTACTTTTTCGTATCCAGAGAAGGATTATTTGGTACAACCACTTAATCTAATTATATTATATAGCTACTAAATATTTTTTAAAAAAAATTAAAATTAACAATTAAAAATAAAATAAACAATTAAAAATAATTTAACAATTAAAAATAATTTAAAAAATAAAAAATAGATAAATACCTTCGATATTTTGAAGCAATTTGCACCTCTTAACTCCTTCTCTCCTCTTCTCGTATGAAAAAATTAAAATGAATGAAATTTTCTACATATAACTGGATGTTAAAGAGAGAGAGTAAGAGATCTGAATTATTTGGGAAAAACTGGGTGGGGGTATATATAGGTTAGATTATTTGTGACGGTCTTATTTACGAAGGGATACCATCGCAATTACTAGTTATTTGCAACGGGATCCCATTGCAAATACCTTCACCCACATTAATTATAGGTGGTGGTTAAAAGGGTTTTTGCGACGGGCTCGACGCAAATAGCTGCCTGCCGACATACTATTAGCGATAGAAAAATATCCCAGTCGCAAATTCCTATTTACCAGTGCTGGTATTGGCGTCGAGCCCCGTCGCTAAAACATTCACCCACATTCATTACGGGCCACAGTTAAAAGGGTTTTGGCGATGGGTTCGTTACAAATAGCTGCCTGCCGATGTACCATTCGCGATGGGCGGAACTTCCCAACACTAAATCCTATTTACCGCCGCCTGTATTGGCAACGAGTCCCATCACAAATAACAGCTTCTGAATATTTTTTTTGTAACGGGACAATTACCCATCGCAAATACTATTTACCACCGCCGGGTAGTTGTGACAAGTAGAAGGCGGTCGTCGCAAATAGGCTTACCGCCTTTTGGCGTGCAAACCACGCCATATCTATTGTGATGGGTCCATTATTACCGTCGCAAATAACTGACCATTTGCGACGAGAATATGTTCCCTTCACAAATAAGCTTTTCGTCGGCGTTTTTGCGATAAGAATACATCCCGTTGCAAATACCCCATCGCAATAATCAGCTTTTCCCGTAGTGACAATTTCAAAAGTCTAACTGTTGATACCATGACCTGAAGTCAATATTCAAGAAGTCCCAAGCACCCCCCTCACAGGTCGACTGGGTCATATATACCTGGAAGATATTTTCAATTCATTGTTGTCATCTGGTTCAAATATTGTAAATAAACATCCATGCATAGTATCAGATAAAACTATTTGTCAAACAAAACTACATAACAACAAGGTGGCGTAATCGGAATGATAAATACCTTATCTAAAGATCCTCTAGTTGAGACTTTTTCTATTGAGGCTCTCTATGTTGCATTCTGTTTGGTTGAATAGAAACCGATTCATCCCCCACCATGAAATCATTTATAACATCTAAATCTATTTCAGGTAGCATTCATGAGAATTACGTAGGAGAAACATCCTAAAACCAATCCACTATGCGTGGAAAGTCCACCCAATTAATACCCACATAATCAAATAATGGATTGCCAACCTGGGAAGTGATCTCCCCATGTTTGTGATGAACTGGACCTATATGTCCTACCTGAATATCCAACATTCCATGGTGTATATAATTGTCACTGTTATGAGAGATTATAGTCACTCTAATTATGTAACAATTTACATTGGACCAATGTGATACTAATCAGATGATGCACAATATTAGGTCAAACCCTATCATAACTAGTATGTAAAGATCTCAAATGAAATGATACTCCCCACCCTTGAGAGGAAACCCAGTGCCCAAACAGTTGTCTCTCAATCATACTCTAAAGGTTCTATCTATACTCATCACACCAAAAATAAACTACACCACAATTTTAAACCCATTGAGAAGTTGTAGATATATAAAAAATGAGGGGCTCTAGTATCGAATAAGGCACCAGCTAGAATAGAAGTTACAAGAATGGTACCTATAACGGTTGATGATACAACCTCTCCATCCACCAGGGTAGGATTAATGTCATGGAAATATGAAACCCCATTACCGTATGATGTATTAAGAGTATCTTGAACTACACCAATTTAACGATAAGGGATCTCTTTCCTATAATAACCCCATCCACTACCTTTATAACCATTTCCACTAGAACTATAACTTCCACAATGGAATGGTGTAGAATATTTTCTTCATGTACTATAGTTTCTCATATTTTGTCCATCAACACACATCTTTTGTGAAATCCTATAGAACCACTACAAATGAACCATCTATCGGCAAGATCATCAATCTACTGATAGTTAGGGGTAATTTTAGACAAGTGTCCCAAGATACCACACCATTTATAGTCCACTCGTGTAAGGTCCTGAGTAACTGACCCCTCTATATGGTCACTCAAATTTTCATTTCTCTAGAAAACAATCTTTTAACAATGATTCCTTATATAGAAAAATATAATTCCATTCCATTCATTAAAAAACACAATTCCTCCACTGGAAGCCTCTTTCGGGATCCCATCAAATATAAGAGAATGATTGACCACTTCTGAAAACATCTTCATCATGGAAATATTCACCTCAAACAAAATTTCACATTTAAGCTCATTTAGAATCAATTTTTCTATAGTACTCTCTTCAATTTTCAATGCTATATCAATGTGATAAATTTTTCTAAGCGTCTAACATAGTCCATAGAAGACATATTCCTTTGAGTAAATCAAATAAACTTCTCTTCACTCTTCTGCATAATAGAATCTGAAAAAAAAACATCTCTATAATCTTCTCGTTGATGCCATTTAAAACTGTGGTCTCTAACTATCCATACCGAGTCATGTTTTTCTAGGATCCCTTCACTTGACAACATAACATGTATTCAATTAATTTAACTCTATTAATAATTTCAACATCCATGTGGTCAATTATGTTATCTATGGACTAAATCTATAACTCATATTCATATGTTACACCCTCTTCAGTAAATGTTAGAGGGTGTTGTAGGTAAAATTCCCATTTTAGGTCAAACATGTTCTTCACATACCACATTGTTTCTCTATCTTTAAGTTTCTTGAGTAGAGCAATGTAATCCTAGAACACCTCTGCATCCTTTTTAACTGACACCACCTGTTCCATAGGTTATGATTTTAAAATACCATTTAATCGAATAAAATTCTATCATATTATAAAAAATAATCATAATGGGGGTATATACCTATAATTGAAAAGTCATATATTAGGAAACATATCATAATTTAAACTCATTTTATTCAATTCACATATATTCATAACAATTAATTTCCCCATATCGCAACACATCGTCAAACCTGTGGTGTTATCCGTACCCTCAACCATTAAAAATCATGGTTATGAATAAAAATGTGTAAAATAATCATCATCCAAAATTTTCTCAATAGAAACACAGTTATTCACATATTGAATAATTTTATAGTATTGATGTTCATATTAGGTACCATTTCAATTCAAACACACCAGAAAGGGAAAAAATTTCACAATCACCAACTTAACTCGAAACTATTTTCATATGCATGGATAAAAATGATTCATGTCACCTAATAATCAATATTTCCTAGAGTTATTCATGCATATTCATCTCTCACGTTATACCTGGGCACATGTCAAATCACAAAAAATATAAAAAAAATAACATCACATAAAAATTGCATCAGTATAGGTGAAGTAAAATCAAATGTTACAACAAATATCAATTAAAAAAATCCAAGCCTGGGTACATGGATTGTACCCTCATACATGGGTTTGATAATCACATGAATAAGCACTTAAACAAGGCTGAAATAACTTTATTATCCATTCTAACATCCCAAATAGTAATAGAAAATTAAATAAAAGAAAAATATATTGATACAGCATTGTAACATACAACATTGTAACTTGCTGACCTGGGTGCCACACATCGTTGCCCCAAGAATGTCAATCCCATGACCTGAAGAGAATATCCCCATATTACAGAGGCTTCCAAGATTCCGTGAGATTATAATATCAATAGTGGGGAGACTGTTCTCTCTTTTTTTATGTATCACAATAGTGTAAAAAAATATGAATAACCAAATGATATATAGAACATCCAAACCAAACTAGTATCACATGATGATAAAAAAATATATAAAATATTAAAAAATAATGTTGTATTTATGTAATTCCAAATATATTTCATATGTAAATATGAAAACCCCAAAGTAATCGAACACTAAAAAATACCAAGATGGTACCAAATCATGTCACGTTCTCCCATCCATGATCCCTCCCAACTCATCCATCAATCATTGTGTGATTTCACATATCATGTCTCGCAAACATAATTTGTATTCTGGTTCCGATTTGGTAGTCTGAGTAGGTTGTGTACAACATATTATTCCAACACCAATGACATCAAAAAAAATATCTAGTCAATAAATGTTATTTCATTTGTAGATTGAATTAGTATAATGCATAAGTCAATAGTTATCACATTTCAATTATTCATTAATTATCTATATAAACCCCCAGGTTCTCCGGGACACACGGACCAATCAAAAACATATTCAAACCAGGCTTCAGTCTAAATGATATCACATATTCTAGACATAATTTATTATAAAAATTACCAATCAATTATTCTTACAAAAAATTAATTATTCAATAAATTCAATAGGTCCAAAAATTTATTAAATAATTCAACAATTAGTTAATCTAATTCCTCAATAAAAATATAAAATTAATTAAATAAATGATTAATAAATACAAATCCAAATTCATAATCACAACAAATTCCATTATTTTGTTATGAATTTAGTTAATCCAAATTCTAATTTTATAATCACATAAATTTACATTAATTAACTCCCAAGTTAATTGAAATAAATCTTTTTGAACCAATTCCATTCTCCAAAAGTTACACATTTTCATGTTCCCTTGGAAACTACATTAAAACAATATCATGTTTCAATAAATTATGTAACCCATTAATTTAATCAATTAACGATTTGGTTATGAGTCCTTACAATTGAAATTTCACAACACCTACTAGAAATTTGAATGTGATAATATGAGAATTAAGATTTGACCACCTTCCTCTAGATCATAGGTAAACTCCTATCAACAGTAATCCCCATTAAATGGAATGATCAAGAATGTGATGAAGAATGAGATCCTGGTCTAAAACCTATATCAAATATCAAAAGAAAAAAATTCTATTAAACCTAGATCAAAATTGTTTACAGTAGTGTTTAAACATCTCTCTTTTATCATGAATGAGAGGCATGATATTGAGGGAGAGATCTAATAGGGAAAACCCACACAACTAGAGAGGTGAAGATCATCAATGTAGGAAATAAATTATCTGTATCATAGGATGAAAGGATATATAATCCATTAGTGCACCTACAAAAATTATATAGATAATTTTTGTCAAATTTACGGACAATTAATAGTGTTTTCTTGGAGTTCATGTAACTTCAGAAGTAAATAAAAATATGAATTATTCATATTTATTAATTTTTTTTATTAAATATTAATTTTACTTTAAAAGGGTTGCAATGTTCTAAAGTGAACTCGATACGCAACAACGAGTTTCTTTGAAATCTTACGCTGCACACTAATAATATATTATTATTTTAAACATTAGTTAACTCCTAGACATTGTATTGGCAAGAATGAACGAAAATAACTACAATATGATTATACATGTTTGTTAAATGTATTTACATTTATCCAAAAAAACTAGAGGCCTATAATATGAATGAATCTAATTTTAAGCATAATTTACATTAAAAGTCTGATTTATCACCTTTTAATAGAGAACCCTTTTTAATTATAATTTTGGTCACTTTAATACATTCTGTTTGACCAAATAAAATCCTTCTTTATAATGGGGACATCAATATTTACTTTGTGTAAATTTTTGGAATTTTTCTGATAAAGGTCATTTTTTAATGAATAGTGAAAAATATTGTATTTTTATTCAAAAGTGTCGTTTAATATAATTTATTTATATGGTTAGATTATCGTTTTTATTGGATTTAAAGTTATTTTAAAATATATTTTAACCATTTAATACTATTTTGGTCATTGTAATTAATTATACATTGAAATTGGACATAAACAAGTATCAAACTTTTGATAGTTATTTTTTCTTAAAAACGCGCTATTTGTTTTGATAACAGGACTTAATTTTAAAATTAATCAGTTCCAATTATATGTTTTGATTATGTAAAAATTGAAATAAATTTTTAATTCTTAATATAAAATATAGCTTAGGCTGAATTTTTGGCATTTTTCCGAAAAACTTAAATTTTGATGAATAGTGAAACCACATAGTGGTAGTTAAAAAACATTCTTTTTCATTTAAATGAAATTTTATCACTTCTGTAAGTTGAATTTCCAAAATCCGACATACATGTTTGTTATCAATAGTTATAATCTGTTTCAATATGATGAAAATAATTTTTGATGAATAGTAATTTGTTACTTTTATTTACCGCGGTTAAAGGTAAATAAGGTAATTCAAGGTAAAAAGAGTATAATAATAATTCAAATTTACCTTATCACATGTCCAAACATTATCGGATGAGTCATTTACGACTATGAACATCTTTGGGTTGATTTTGGGAATCCATTGAGCCACTTGGGAATGATTATGACAATTTAGATTAATTAACTTAAAGTAAAGGAAAAATTGACAAAAGAAAATATCTTTTAGTAAATTAATTTTTATATTTTTTTATATAAGCCATATTTTCGATTATAAATATTTTCTATATATCTAAACATATTTCCAACATTATTGTATTTGTTTCATAATTTTAAGACATCAAATAATTTAAATTATTTATTACACAATTATGATTCAGTGTTTACCTCATTAATAAATCATTTAAATAAATAAGATTATAATGGTTAAAATATTATCCAAAACCTGTTCAATTCCTATTGGATGATTTTACATTGACCTTAAGTCATCTTATATTCAACTATAATGATTCATGGTCAACTATAAACCGAATATCAATATATAATAAAATAATATTTTCACACTTTCCAAAAGAGCCCCTCCTCCCCCTTATAAAATGATACATTTTCTATCCAATTCCTCACACCTCTCAAGCCTTTTGGCTCATCCAAACTCTGCCCAATTAATCTCCCTTCATCCCTCGCCTCCTCCTAGAAGCCTTTACTTAGGAAGAAGGCACTTCTAGAAGACCATTGGTTTAAACCAAAGAGAGTCACCCAAATTAAAGGTAACAGTTTCTCTTAAATTTTTTTTATTTTACTTCTAAAACCCCTAAAATATTTTTATTCCTTTATATTATAACAAAAACAGTATCCTAATTATACTAGGATGTTGTTATGAGAAAAATTCTTACTACACTTACCCACACCTCCATCTAATGGATGAAGAACATAATTTTTCTGTGGATAGAAAATAACACCTCACAAAATGATGATTCTTCAAATATCACCAACGGCCTCTCATGGTGGCCATTATTATAGAACTGTATTTATATATGATATATATTATGTTTATTTTTTTATGCTTCTATATTTTCCATTTATTTCATGACTTTATGGTTTCCATAGTAGGTAAATAAAACCATCTCATTTGAGGAAGCGGGGACTACCGCCCCCTCAAAGTGATGTGACTCGTATATTCCTTATGTGGGATGTATAAAGGATAGAGATAATGATATTATATATGATATTAAACTTTAATTATAATATACATATGTATCATTATGTTTTAATTCAATTAAAATAAGAAATATAAATGAAAGTAGTGTTCATGCGTACGTACGACATACCGTATCCATGAACGGTTCATTTCATTTCTTACATATAAATTTTATGTACTATTATAAATATAGGTATATAGTAGATATATATGATATATATGATATCTAAATCATGAATATCATTCTGGATATAATGGACCTTTGACCACACGAACAACATGTAATTATAAGAAGTCCATTTTTACTCAAGTACCAAATATTGACAAAACGAACATTATTAACTTAAATGATTACATAATGTTTATTACATGTTAATAAGTGATATAAAAGGAATAATAAACTTGAAAAAGGTTATTAAGAAAGTATAAATTAACTTTAATATGTTTTTCAAGAGATTAAAGAATGATCGAGTCAAGTCGGACCCGGGGTAAGGGATTTTCTTATCTCACTTTTACTTCCAAGATATTTCCATTGATCGCCACTTATTCATTGCATGTGGTGTATTTTATACTGCAATTTGATATATATTATCATGATTATCATTATATTTATCGTATTCTGTGATTTATTTGGTGGTTATTAACTTTTGGTCATACGAATCAGTGGATTACAACGTGGTAAAAGGTTTCGTCTCACTTTTTATTCCCGTGAGATTGATGCTATATTTTCCACTAACTACATTTATGTGGGGTATATACTACCCATGATTTTAATCTTTATGTAATATAATTTCATTTATGAGTCTTTACATCTTCATTGTATGATACTTCTTTCATGTGGCGTATGTTTTCTATAATACCGAATCGGTAAGGGAACCATTCACTCTCCTCTTTATAAGACACTTCTTTTTGTTATGTCTTTTATTTTAAATATTATTATGTTGGGATATGTTCTTATATATAATTATTGATGTAAACATTATGTCCAAGTGATGATATTCCTTTTTTTATATCATCAACTCATTTTTTGAAATTTAATGTGATGCCGTTAGGCTGTCAAATTTTTACAAGGGAACCTCTTAACCCAATTTCAATTATTCGGGTTCAACTTGTACTTCTTGAATATGTCATCATATGAATATGTGTGAATGACAACTTATTGTTTTACAATTAACATCCACATATATTGGGTGTATTTATATTTTTCACACATAATTATGTGATTGATTTATCCTTAATTTAAGGATACCATCTTTAAAAGGGATTTTATCTCAATTTACATTTCCATGGAGACGTCATTGTTTTTATGCACCAATTCAGTCTTATATGGTGTATATACTATCCTTTTAAATACTATATCATGAATTCCTTTATTCTCATGATATTGTAATATTATGATTAAAATTTATTTTTCAATTATTTGTATTCAAGCATCCATATTATTGTAAAAAAAACATTAACTAAAATATCGTTTTAAATGTTTTAAATATTTGTTGTTATAAATATTTCTCACCAATGTCCATGTTTTCAAAATGTTTTTTAGGATTTATTTATATAGACATTAATTTTTTCAAATAATAATTCATTTAAAAGCTTCAAAGTGGTATGGGACACTTTGATTCAAAAATCTATTTTAAAATGGTTTTGAAAATGATTTGATAAAACATTGTTTATTTCAATATCTTGATTTGATATATTAGAATGTGGAAATGTTTTATTTCTTTTATACATGTGTCATATGTTATGATTATGTTATGGTTATTGGGCATTTTTTACGTATAAAGGTGGTTCTGTGATAAACCTTGGGCGGGTGAGCCCTAGATAGCTCTCCAATGCATTGGGTAACGTGACAGAGGTAAACGTGATGTTTCTCCTTAGAGATTTAGGGAATATACTATGATGGGTATTCCATGTGTCTACCTACATAGTTTTGATAACTACAATGTAAGTTTTATATGGATTCCATAAGTAACTTTTATTATTTATAATTTGTGTGTGTTATTCATAAATATTATGATTTCGTAAGGTATGTTATGATTGAAAAATATAGTTTCATTGATTTGTATTTATTGTTTGGATAATGATTTCCTTCCTTATTTTATAACCCTTACTAATATTTTTATGCTCATCCCAGGTTTTTTAATTTTTATCCATAGGAATTAAATATTAATAGGGTCAATGATGGGATCATTGAAAATTCATGCAAGACATGTTTCTTTTTAAGAGTTTTTATTTTATGAAAAATGGATACTGAGTAGTTGTGTCTACTTGTAATATTCAAGTTGTTATGTAATAGTTATGGCCTAATTCTCTAAAAATATAAACCTGAAAAGATCCTCAATGTGAATTATTCATTTAATTCAATATTATTTAATGTTTAATGATGGGACCTTATAATTGGAATTAGAGGTCAGTTTAGATAACATTAGAGGTTGGGGTATAATTTATGCATAAGTGACATTACCATAATGGTTAGGATTTTAGAATGAGTTATAGTTATTTTTATAATTTGAATTAGTTTAAGATAACATTAAGAAGTATATATTACTGTTTACCATCCTTATAAGATATTATATAATGACTTTACTGATATACTCACACTGACATTTTTGGATTTATTAAATGGCTGGATCTAGAAGGCAACAATGTAATAGTGGATGTGATGAAAACTATGACAATTTTGTGAATGAGAAATTGAACGATATGGTAGCTGCAATGAGAACACTTGTGGTTATACTAAACCAACTATATTGAGTCATGATTGACCAACTTAACCTTTTCTATCTTTATATGGAATCATATATGTGAGAAAAAAATCCCTACAGAAGTTCAGGTAATAATCATAAAGGTAAGTATGTTCAAAAACCTATGGGTCAAATATGTGGAAAGAAAAACATAAGAAAATGTTTCAAAGGGAAAAAAGATGCTAGAGATGTGGAATTGAAGTTCATAAACCAAGAACATGCCATGGAAAAAGAAAGATTATAATTGACTCTAGGAAAGGGAAGGAAGTTCTTTCTAATGATCTGTTGAATGTTTTAAATGTGGTGAGAATGGTCATTATGAAAACACATGTCCTATGAAGATTTTTTGGGAATGGGATCACCATGATCGTACAAATATTCGTTTACAAATACCTAATTCCATTCTTATTGAGGATGAAGAAACTGACAATGAAAAATGAAAGGTATGGATTATTTCTTAACATATGTTTTCCTTTTATTGAAATATTGAGATATGAATCATAATATAGTATGTAGAAAAGAATTACTTCACAATATGTTTTAAAGTAATGGTTAATGGATCACGAATAATGTTGAATGAGTATAAAATCATCATATAAGGGATTCAAGAGTTATGGTAGAATTTAAGATGATGAAATGCTTAAAATTATTAAGGCGCTTCTGATGATGGGATTACATTAGAAGACTTTTTATAGTATGTGTAACCCTAATGTTTGATATATGAAAATTTTATTCATGGAATAATTGTCTTCTCTTATGTGGATATAGTTATAATGAACCATTTTGGTTTATATGAACCTTGAATTTGAGGCAATTATCGGTTAACACATTTTGGGATTCAAAACGAAAGTTACTAGATAACCTTTATAGTTAAAATATTTTATGGTTATTTTTGATGAATTTATCTGTATTTTGGGAATGTTATAAAATTATGTAGTTCTTGAAAAAGGACAACACACAAACTGTGTGACAACCTATCACTTCAGACAAACCTATGGGAATCAAACCTACAACCAAAGTGCGACTAGTATTTATTGCCTACCACTGGACTACATGAAGTTCTTGGTTAGTATGACTAATTGTTTTTAGTTAGATGATCCTATGAATAAGGAATATGTTTATTTTGGGTTATCTATGGAAATGATTAACCTATCATGGAGGATATGTGATTAGGTTAATTACTTTTCAGTATGAGACTTTAATAGTAACTGATGTTATTTAGAGATAAATGTGAAGATTTACCTTAGAAGACTATGTGATTAAATCCTTCAGAGATTTGGGATTCAATATTATTTTGGAATACTTTGAAGAATTTTTAGGATAACTGTTTATTTAATGGTATTTCTTGAACCGTGGGATCTTTTAGTTGAATTTTGGACATTAAGAGTAGTATTTCATTTTATAAAGGATTATCCTTTTGGTGATTATCTGATCATGTACTAACAATTTTGGTTTTAATTGATGTATATGTAAAAGGGAAATAGATAGTTCCCCTTTTTTGTATTATGTGCTTCGCTAGAATATGATTCGTGTGCTTTTGATGTGACGAAGTCTGTTTGAATACTCATCATTTAGAGAAATGATTAGATTTGGTAGAAACTTATTAAAAGATGAAACTCTACTTTAAGGTAAGTATATTTCCTTATGTTTTTATTCTATATAGAAGATTAATTCTTCAAAATTATGAAAACAAACATAAAACAAAAACATTAATAGTTTACGTTTCGTACTAAGTAATCAAAGGCCATTTACACACATCATATGTTTGTGATTTTCTTGTGGTTAACTATCTCTTAATCATGTTTCCTATCACTCTCCATGAGAACATGACCATTTGTTTCTCCGGAATATCCATGTTTTCATGGAATCTTATTATGGGTTAACTCGGGTGACCATTGTACTTCTCTTTCTTTCTTTTAAGGTGATAGTTTTACTGACTCTTTTATCCGATATGGGAATTTCAATAAAGTTACTGAGCATAAATTTTAAAATTGTGAGGATGAAATTACCAAAAGCGGGAAGGATGTAACATCCCAGGTAAATAAATAATATTAATTTTGCATATTTATTAAATTTTTAATTATATATTAATTTTACTTTAAAATGGTTGCTATGTTCGAAAGCGTACCTGATACGCAACAACGGGTTTCATTGAAATCTTACGTTGCACAATTATAATATATTATTATTTTAAATGGAAGTTTACTCGTAGTGTTTTGTATTGATGAGAATGAATGAAATTAACTAAAATATTATTATACATGTTTGTTAAATGTATTTAAATTTTTCCAATTAAAATTTGAGGCATAAAATGTGAATGAATCTAATTTTAAGCATAATTTACATTAAAAGGCTGATTTATCACCTTTTAATGGTGAACCCTTTTTAAATCTAGTTTGGTCACTTTAATACATTATATTTGACCAAATAAAACCCTTTTTTAGAATTGGGACATCAAAATTTACTTTGTGTAATTTTTTGGAATTTTTACGATAAATGTCATTTTTTAATAAATAGTGAAAAATATTGTATTTTATTTCAAAAGATCCTTTTAATATAATTTATATATATTGTTATATTATCTTATTAATTGGTTTTAATGTTAAGCTAAAATATATTTTTACTATTTAATCCAATTTTGGTCATTGGAATTAATTTTACATTGAAATTGGTCATAAACAAGTATCAATTTTTTGATAGTTATTGTTTCTTAGAAACAGGCTATTTGTTTTAATAATAGAACATAATATTAAAATTAATTAATTCCACTTTTATGTTTTGAATTTGTAAAAAATAGACATCAATTTTTAATTCAGAATACCATATATAGATTAGGCTGAATTTTTGGTATTTTTCAGAATAACTTTAATTTTGATGATTAGTGAAACCACATAGTTGTAGTTAAAAAAACCTAATTTTTCATTTAAATGAAATTTTACCACTTCTTTAAATTGAATTTCAAAAATCAGACATACATGGTATTTATCATTAAGTAAAATGATGTTCAATAAGATGAAAATATTTTTTGGTGAAAAATTACTTTTGACTTTTATTTACCGTGGATAAATGTAAATAAGGTAATTCAAGGTGAAAATAATATTATAATAATTATAAATTACAATTAAACTTTTCCAAACCTTATAGGTTGAGTCATTAACGACCATGGGTGTATTTTGGGCGATTTTGGGACCCCATTGAGCCATTTTAGAGTGATAATGACAATTTAGATTAATTAACTTAAAGTAACAGAAAAAATGAAAAAAGAAAATATCTTTTAGTAAACTAATTATTATATGGTGTTATATAAGTCATATTTTTGAAAATAAATATATTTATAAAAAAATGATTTGATACATGATAGTATATTTTTAAAATTTTTATACATCAAATATTTTAAATTATTTATGACACAATAATGATGCAGTGTTTACCTCATTAACAAATTATTTAAATAAATAAGATTATAATGATTAAAATATAATCCAAAACCAGTCCAATTCCTATTGGATGATTTTATTTAGACCATTTTTCATCTTATATTCGACTATAATTATTTTTGGTCAATTAGAAACCGAATATCAATATATAATAAAATAATTTTTTCACACTTTCTTAAAGAGCCCATCCTCTCCCTTATAATAAGAGAGAATTTCTAACCAATTACCCAAACCTCTCATTCCTTTTGGCTTGTTAAAAATCTCCCCAATTAAGCTTCTTACATCCCTCTCCTCCTTCTAGATGCCTTACCTTAGGCAGAAGACACTTCAAGAAGTCATTTGTTTAAAACCAATGAGAGTTACCCAAATTAAAGGTAACCGTTTCTTTTAAATTATTTTCTTTTATTTTTCTTATCCAACCCATAAACTCTTTTTATTACTTTATTTTGAAACAAAACCAGTATCCTAAATATACTAGGATGTTTTTATGAGAACAATTTGAACTACACTTACACACACATCCATCTAATGGATGAAAAACATAATGTTTCTGTGGATGGAGAACTAAATCCTCACAAAACAATGATTGTTCAAATATTTCGAACCGCCTCTCATGGTGGCCATTATGATGGCACTCTATTTATATATGATATATATTATGTTTATGTCTTCTTTGTGTTTCTGTATTTTCCATTTATAGCACGCCTTTATTGTTTCCATAGTGGGTAAATACAAAAAATCTCATTTGAGGAAACGTGGACTGCTGCCCCCTCAATGTGATGTGACTCATTAATGCCTTATGTGGGATGTATACAGGATAGATTTAGTGATATTATATATGATATAATACTGGTATTATAATATACCAATGTATAATTATGTTTTAATTCCATTAAAATAAAAATTATAAATGAAAGTAGCATTCATACATACGTACAACTTACCGTCTTCATTAACGGTGCATTTCATTTATTATCACTAAATGTTATGTACTATTATAAATACATGTATATACTGGATATATATGATATATATGATATCTAAATCATGAATAAAATTCTGGATATAATGAACCTTTGACCACCTGAACAACATGTAATTATAATAAGTCCATTTTTGACTCAAGTACCAAATATTGACAAAATGAGTTTATTAACTTAAATGATTACATAATGTTTATAACATGGTAATAAGTGATATAAAAGGAAAAAAACATGAACAAGTTTCTTAAGAAAGTATATATTAACTGTAGTTTATTATTCAAGAGATTAAAGAATGATTGAGTCAAGTCGGACACGAGGTAAGGAATTTTCTTATCTCACTTTTAATTCCGTGAGATTTCCATTGTTCACCCCTTATTCATTTCATGTGGTGTATTGTGTACTGAAATTTGATATATATTTTCCTGATTATCATTATATTCATGGTATTCTGTAACAACCTGAGATTTTATGAGGATTATTCTTTTTAATTTCATTAATGTCTTGTGTTTTACGCTACACCAAGATTATCTTGCGCTATACGCAACACTATATTAGCTTGCAGTATACACAACACTATTCTTGGATTGTGTTGCACACAATTTCTTGTTCATTTGATAGTATTTATTCTACGCACCATTGAGTGTATATATATATATATATTCAATGTATAAATGAAATATGGTTGGATTCTGTTATACAAAACAACGAAGGAGTCTTTCACAACACGCAACCTTGTCTTGGCTTACATTACACCCAATTGCGACCTTCTATGATAACGTGTGTTTATGCAATACCGAGTTTCACTAAACAAAGATATACTATTAAAATATTATATAAACTAGCCGTTATTAATAGTATTACCCTCTTTTTGGAACTTTATGATTTTTATCATTTAAAAATAACTTCATTTTTGGATTCATATTATCGAAATTAGCATAGGGTGAATTATTGGTATTTTTCTAAAAACATTCAATTTTTTATGATTAGTGAAAACACTGGGTTACTATTTAAAAACCGATTTTTTTTAAAATAATTTTTTATTTTATTTAAATTTATTTTAGGTCAAAATTGATACATAATACCTATATTAGTTCAATGAAATTCATTGGATTAATTTTATAATAATTTTGGATATATAAAAATTTTATTGAACTTTTCACCGTCTATTACCCACCTCCTAGGAGAATTTGGAAGTTCACATAAAACATAATTTTACCACTTCTATGAAGGGAATTTTGAAAATCCGATAGAAATGGTTAATATCAAGGACTAAAATGAGGTTCAATGAGATGAAAATAATTTTTGGTAAATAGTAACTTTTTACTTTTATTTACAATCGTTAAATGTAATTATACTAATTAAGGGTAAAAATGATAGTATTATTACCATAAAACATGTCTTAAAACTATTGGATAAGTTTTATTTGGAAAAAAACAACCATAGGAATAAAATATGACCATTTAGTTTCACTTGGATTAGATTAGGACACTTATTATTATTTTATTTAAAGAATAGTTAAAATCATGAAAATCAAAGTTTAATAACTAAAACATTTTTAATATAGGGTTATACATAAGATAAATTAGACTATAGATATTCATTAGAAATATAAATAGATTTCATATATAATAGTGTTTTATTTATAATTTTTAGACATGAAATAATTTAATTTATTTATGACACAATGATGATGCAATAATTACCTTATTAATGAAATATTAACACAATTGATGTTAGAAATTCCCAAATAAATGTAATTTGAGACTTTTTATGAAATAAACTAATTTTATAGGTCAATATGACATGTTAGTATTGATTTAATTAACGTTTTTCGAACTAATCATGCTTTTATGATTTTCACAAAAATCGTGTAACAAATAGTGTCAAAATTGACATAAAATAGTTTTTAAAAAAATATTATATTATTAATTGTTATTTTATTCATAAAAATCTAAGGTTCAGAAAAATGACTTATATAAGGATATATATATCAATAATATTACTATACAAGATTTCATGACAATTTTCAAAAAAAATTATTTTCTTTTAAAATTTCATATCATTTTGTAAAACGAAAATGATTTTGAAGAACAAAGGATATTTTCCTCAAGAATTCATTTCAAGTGTTTTATCAAAACCATTTTCCATCCATGATGAAATTATTTTACATGTGTATGTTTCAAGTATAATGTCTATATTATTTACATGGTTCTACTTTTCTTATGATGAAATGATATCCCTTTGTTTATATGGATTATGTTATGATGAGATGATGTTTATGTAACCCATTTTTATTCTTTGGGTTATGATGAATTGTTTATGTTTATGTTGTGGCACAAGTAAGAATTATTTCATTATGAGATGGGTGGTAACTATATCTCCCTTCAATTCTTCGTGTAAAGATTTATATCTCAGGAGTTAGACAGGGTTGGAATGGAAAGTTAATCCAGTTCAGTGTTACAGGACTGAAACGAGGAGTGAACTCGATTCAGAAAGGGACTTTGTCCTCTATGATGGTCTTGGAAGAAATTCCATGGCTACTAGGGAAATCATATCATGTGCTTAGTTTTCTTCAACAACTACAAGATTTATTTCCAAGATATTTTATCATGATTTATGTTCCTTTATGATATATGCCTTACATACTTCCATGATTTATGTCTTTACTCAAGATTTTGATGTTTAGATTTTATGTTCACGTTTTTTCATTCAAATGTGTATGGATTGTTTTATGTTCTCTATGTTTACCCTTACTGAGCATTTGAGCTCGACCTTTATATGTTTTATTTTCCCCATGATATAAAAAAATGTTTTAGGTAATAAAACAAAAAATTAGAAGATCATTATGGTAGATGTTGAAGATCTTTCACCATGATTAGAAGACTTCATTCCGAGTTTCCAAAGGCACTAAACTAATATGGTCTTTGGGAGTCTATTTTTGTAATGTATATAGTATTTGACAAATTTAATGTAATTTCCATTAACATCATGCTTTTGTTCTCTACATATTATGTGATTCATTTAGTGGTTATTAACTTTTTGTCATATGACTTAGTTGATTACAACGTGGTAAAGGGTCTCATCTCACATTTTATTCCTATGAGATTCATGCTATATTTTCCACTATTTCCATTTGTGTGGGGTTTTTAATACCCATGATTTCACTCTTTATGTAATATACATTCATTTATGAGTATCTAAATCTTAATTGTATGAAACTTCATTCATGTGGCGTATTTTTTGTAAATTACCAAATCGGTAAGGGAACCATTCACCCTCCTCTTTATAAAATACTTATTTTTGTTATGTATTTTAATTTACATATTATTATGTAGGGATATGTTATTATATATCCTTATTGATGTAAACATTATATCCAAGTCATGCGATTCCTTTTTTTATCACATCAACTGATTTTTTGAATTTTAATGTGACACCGTTAGGTTGTTGAATTTTTACAAGGGAACCTCTTAACCCAATTTCCATTATTCGGGTTCAACTTGTACTTCTTGAATATTTCTTCCTATGAATATGTGTGAATGGCCTATTATTGTTTTACACATAATACCCACTTATATTGTGTTTATTTTTATTTTTCACACATGATTATGTGATTGATTTATTCTTAATTTAAGGATACCACCATTGAAAGGGATTTTATCTCAATTTACATTTCCATTGAGGCTTCATTGTTGTTATACATCAAATCACTCTTATATTTTGTATATACTGTCCTTTTAATTACTATATCATGAATCCCTTTATTCTCATGATATTATAATGTTCTGATTAAAATTTATTTTTCAATTAGTTGTATTCAAGAATCTCTATTTTTGTAAAAAATCATTAACTAAAATATCATTTTAAATGTTATAAATATTTATTCTTCTAAATATTTATCATTAATGTCCATGTTTTCAAAATGGGTTATATGATTTATTTTATGGAAATTAGTTTTTTCCAATGATAATTCATTTTAAATATTCAATATGGTATGGTTATTGGGAATTGTTTACGTATATCAGTTGTTCCGTGATAAACCGAGGGAGGGTGACCTCGAGATAGCTCTCTAATGAATTGGTTAATGTGATCGAGGTAAACGTGAATGTTATACTAAGAGATTCAGGGAATATAATGTGATGTGTATTACAAGTGTAACTCCATATGTAGTTGTGATATCGAAAATTTATGTTTTACATGGATTCCATAAGTATCCATTATGATTTATGATTTGTGTGTGTTATTCATAAATCTTATGACTTCGTAACGTATGTTATGATTGAAAAATATAGTTTCATTGATTTGTATTTATTGATAGGATAATGTTTTCCTTATTTCTTTTATAACCCTTACTGAGCATTTTATGCTCATCCCATGTTTTATAAATATTTTCCACATGAATTAAATATGAATAGGGTCAACGATGGGACCAAAGAAAAGTCATGCTAGACATGTTTATTTTTAAGAGTTTTTATTTTATGAAAAAATGGATACTAATTAGTTGTGTCTAATTTTAATATTCAAGTTGTTATTTAATAGATATGTCCTAATTCTCTAAAACTCTAATACTGAATAGATCCTCAACGTGAATTATTCATTTAATTCAATATTATGTAATGTTTATGGTCATGTCCTTATAGTTCATGTTGTTTTAATCTTAATCATAGGGGTTTAAAATGCTATTCCCATGGGTCCTTGTTCGGGGGAATAATTTCCCAAAACCATGCGCGCTAATTCTGAGTCTCACCTAGGGGATTCATATGGTTACTCATAATAGTGGGAATAATTTTGTAATCTATGTACCAACTATTAAAATCTCTTATGTTTAGGTTTTTGTAGTTTGTTTGGTTTGGTGCACAGTTTGGGTAAATCGTGCACCCACAGTGCAAAACCCTTCATCCTTAAAAAATTATCAAATTTCACCCCAAACTCCTCATGGAAGGTTCGAAAAAATAATTATTCAAAATAACGAATAAATAACACTTGTAAAATACAGTGAGACATGTTAATAAAAGGTCATTATCATAAATTTATCCTCAAAAGAAGATATGTATTTTATTAAGGATTAAACAACATCCATTAAGGGATATTATCTACTATGACCATTCATTATAACATGATATGTGTTTTTTAACATTACATATGATTCCATAATCATATAAGACATGTTCTTTATGTTTTGATTCAATGAGATTACTCATTATTTTTCAATATTATGATATCATGATAAAACTTTTCCACACACATTCTGTTTCTTTATCATGTTTATTCCCATTAAGAATTCTATGTAACCCTGTATTCTATTTTATTCAATAATTAATATTATTTAGTTTTATAATTGAACTAAGGCGAAATAAATTAATAATGATATATTTTAGTTTCTTTTGATTCTTATGATCCCAGTAAAAAAAGGGACTAGGCCACTCAATCATAGGGCCTATATTAATTAATTTATATGTTAAAAATAATTTAATAAGATTATTTTTCTATATAAAACACTAAAATAATATTATTTAATCATTATATTTAATAATAAATTAATGTTACATTTGGATGTTGCTTTATTTCTTATCAAGAAGAATTTTTGATAGGTGAATGCAAATTTAAATATGAAAAAAAAGATTTTATGCAAGATAGATTGAGTACCCTCCCAAAATACCACAAAAGGTGCTTATGATTTAATTTCAAAAAGTGTACTTATATAGATTCATAATTAGAATTGTTTTCAACATGCGGTAATTTTTTAGATGATCCTTATAGTAACAAATAAATGTTTCAATAGATATTTTTCATGGTAGCTTATAATAAATTGATCGTGATTTTTCTGAATCAAGAAAGTAGGGAGATTTTAATTTATCTATTCATGAAATAAGGATAAATTTTTTAGAAAACATCCATGTGTTTCAAAAAATGTTTTCTTATATAATTAGTGTGAAAGTTATTATATTTATATTTTGATAATATTGAAAAATAAATAGAATCATTGAAAGAAGACTTTAATTTAGTTTTTAAATTCAATATTTGGTATTTCATGTTGAAATACGGATATTCATGAAATTGGGTTACATTGGCGGTTCAAAATTTTAATTTACATATGTTTTTCATATTACATATTTTATTTAAATATATTCTATGACTTTCGTATAATTCATTAGGGATTACCTTGTTTAATAAGACATTAGAAGATTTTCCTAAGACATTAGTTCATTTAACATGAATTATTGGGAAGTATTAAGTAATTTGATGATGAATTTGGAATCATATAAAATGAAATTCATTTAAATTTGTGATTTTTAATGGACTTCAAATTTCGTACAAAAATATTAGTTTTCATGGAAATTTGAAAAAGAATTATATTTTATGACATTATAATACTAATATATTTTTTTCTTCATTATTAAATTTCAAAAATATTATTAATTTGGTAATGGTGCACTCTATAAGAGATAAAAATATAGGAATCATTTAGAATTTTTTTTTGGAGAAATATTAAGTTTCAAGACTTAATTTCTTATGGATAAATTTTATTCGGATGATAATAGATTTGTTTTCTCCCGTTCTAAACATTATAATACTCCAAATGGGGTTTTTATTCTCCTGAGAAAATTATGAGATTTGGTTTCTCAGAATAAATTGATAATATCAAGGCTTGTTGGATTATCGAGACATTTTTAATGTTCCAAAAAAAATGATTTTCTTGAAATAAATATTTTTAGGCAAATTGGAAATGAATCGGATGAAGAAATGAATAATTTTATGAATATTATGATTTAATTTATATCACAGATAAAATATATGCATCAAGAGGTTAATTATGTTTGATAATAATAATCTGAGCTCAATTATTTTAAAGGATAATGTATTTTAATTTCCATCAATTATAAACATTTCGATTAAATTAGAAATAATTAAAATCTGAGAATATTTAAATAGTTTCTAATCAATTTTTTTTAATTTTAACCATTAAAGATTAATGTATGTGAACATCCATAAGAAAAAATTGAGAAGGCATTCATATTTAATAAATCAGGTAATTTAAAAAAATATAATCTAACAGCTTATCCTCAATTAAATAATTATGTAAAAGCCTTTCTTTTTCAAGATGAGTTATTTGAATATGGATTGTTAATTTTATGAAATTAGTGTTATGTTAATAGTCAACTAGAATCTTTACATATTTCATTATAAAGGAATAATATGTAAAATATGATAGATGACACCAGGATAGAACTTATTTGTTGAAATATTTAAATGGACCCACTAACAATTTATTTTGAGGAAGAAGAACATAATTTAAATAGTTAATATGGGAGGGTATTTTTATACATATTTAATATATTTAGTTACTATATTTTCTGAATTTATATTGGGTTGAAAAGTCCCAAATTATAGAAACCCAAAAATAATAATTTCGTAATGGTGGTTATATTTAGTAGATTGAAAATCATTTTAGTATTATATTTTTGGATATTGAAATTTAAAACTGAAAATTCATGAATCTACTAAAATATATGATATATAGATTAATGGTGAATAAATATATATAAATGGATAAACAATTATATTGTAGTGACTATATGACAATTCAAGAGAATGAGACACCCAACAAAGAATAATATATAATATCCTCTATTTTTTGTGTAGAGAAGGTTCCATGATTGTAAACCGCAACTGATGACGAAATACCATATGTGTTTTAAATAATGTAATGAAACAGAAGAGAATTTGAGTTCGTTGATTTGTGTTACATTTCACTAACTATTGAAGAATAATAATGGGGAAGTAAGAGGTATTGCAGACGAGGATGTAGTCATTTAATTTTCACCATTATCTATTTGTTATATTGCTGAGTTCTAGAATAGAATCATCCATTATGAAAAAATTATTCTAAAATTAATTGGGAAGATGATGAAAATGTATAATACATGTCTCATTTTTTAATTTTGAATATATTTTGGATTCTTATGAAATTATTCATTGAGGAAGGAAACCAGTTTATATTTTTCATAGTGACATCTATGGAAAATAATGTTGATCTAGATATAGAGGATAAGGAAATAAAAGATCCAATAAAAGTGGGATACCAGTAGTAAGAGAATATATTAGATTTAACTAATGTTTCCCCTCCAAATATTGTTCATGTATAGTCTGTAAACCTTGTATACTAGATATTATGTTGACTTTATTACACTAGAAATACATTTAAGTCATCAAATCATACTGGACTGTAAAATTCATCAATCTTAGTTACCTAGTAATGAGCTTGAATATCATATTACCTTTGATAAATTAAAATACACCAAATTATTTTATTTTAAACCATTATTCAACATATACAATGATTTTATATAGGTTATATGAAACATCATTGAATCCTTGGTAAGGAATTATTATAATGGGGAGACCTCATATGTATGAATGGGAATGTGTAACATAGAGTATACTATAGAATAAATATAGAATGAATAATATGATAGGAATAAATGGTTATAAAATATTGACAAATAAATTAGCACATGTGATTCAATAATATAAATGGACTGTATATCTATTTTAATTAACAAATGGAGATCAATAAAATATTTCTTAATAATGAAATGTATAATTCTGGTCATATTAAACATAGAATCAAGGATTCATTTAATGAAATTGTAAATAAATTAATAAGGGGGTTTCAAAATAACAAAAAATTTAGTCATGAAAAACGTAGGTTCATAGAGGGGATATAATATTATGGGATAAAACTTCTACTAAATATGTCGTATTCAATAATAATATGAATAAACAATACAACTAAATAAACACCCACTAATAACAAATAACTACTCATATTTTCTGAACTAGCATACATTATATGAATACTTTCCATAGTCAAAGTGATCAAAGTTTATATAATGAATTATGTTATGTATTATAGTTATAGAATATACTTAGTAAGTAATAAGATTCATAAATAGAAATTTATATTGATGAAAATAATCTTAAAATATTATACGAAGATTTATTAAGGGAATTACCATTTTTATTTTAAAATAACATGCTTAAAATATAAACATATAAAACATATTATGTAAAAGCATATTATTTATAAGAATACAGTAAAAAAAGTAAAATAATATTCCTAGAAAATAGTATATTTGATGGCGTAAAATGAAATTCATGATGAGTGTGTGGAAACTATAATTCTATTAAAAGATTGGCCAAATTTTCCATATTTAAAAAATGAAAATAAAATTCATTTTAATTAAATTTATAAAAATTAAAAAAAAATTATAATTGAATTAATATATCACTTTTTTATGATATGAAAGTTATTTAAAAATTTGAATAATATATTTACTTGGTAGAAAAAATATCATGAATAAATTAAAAAATATTTTTTTATTTGAAAAATTAATTTAGCCCATTATGAGTGCCGTTGTTCGTGAAAATGGACCCAATATATGAAAACCATAAAATAACTATATGATAATTAAATTTATGATTTTTATGATATTAAGTTAATATAATTACCTAAATGAATAAATAAAACAAAAAATTTAGGAATAAGGATGAAATTATTAAATAATATCATACAATATTGGTAATCATTAAATTAAGTCCTTATGAATAAGAAATTTTTTAATGAATTCTCATATCCAAAAAATAACATTATAGGAATAATAAAATATATTAATTTTATTTATATAATCCACACATTGTAATAAAACAGTGAATATGGAAAATTCCTCACAGACATAAGAGTTTTATGGAAAATCTATACCTCTAGTTTGATATTCTTCATAAGAGATTTCATCCCCATTCATAAGTAATGTAAATTTATTATACTTATAAAAAAGATCCATATATAAAATTATAACATCACTCATCTTCCATTAATGAAATTTCAATTATATTTTATTAATAAATCATTATTAAAATCATTATTTTTATGTTTAAACTATTTTATTTTTCATGAATGATTTCGTTCCGGTTTTAAAATCCTTACATCATTATTTTTGTTGCATCTTATAAAAAATTATATTAGTGATAATTATATATATATTAATTATAAATATATTTAGAATCACACATCAACTTTATTCTAGAAAAAATAATCACATCGCTTTGTGGTGGTGATATTCAATAATTACATATGATATGTGTTATCATTTTTTAACTCATGGAAGGGAATTAAGGTACATGACATAACATTTTAACCTAATACTAATTTTTTAATAATTATCATAAATTTTTATTACCTCAATTATTTGGGGAATATATTTGACATAGTGGTTTAAAATAAATTAATGTTGTTTTTGAGGAGGTTGTCCCCCATACAAATGGGCGATGGAATTGTATTCCATTTAATTAAAAATGAGATTGATACATTTTATGAATTCAACCTAATCAAATTTAGGAATATTTAATATAAATGTTAAACTATTATGGAATAGATAGAATATAATTTATGGTGTTAAATTGATATGAAACTTGAAAGTTTTCAGTTCAAATGATTACCTTTTCTTTGAAAGTGATATGTTTAACCCCACTTATGTACTTTTGGAGTTATCTTTTAAATAACCACAAACACTAAATCATAGGATGAAAATTATTTATTAGTGATTGATAAGTGTTGTGTGATCTATACGAACCAATGTGTTGTAAATTAGTGAGAATAGATTATTCTATTTTATAATGAATGAAAGGACCCTCACAGAATAAATAGATTGCTTTGAGTACAATAAATTCATTTTAACTTTAAATGGAATCATTTATAAATAATTTCGATGATAATATTAGTTATGGATAAAACTACATAAATATTATTTTTACAGTTTTATATTGTATTTTCATGCTAAAATCATTTATCCCAATTTTTTCATATTTTAATCATAACAACGATAACGAAATTTTCTAGCAGAAAGAGACATATTTTTACTTATAAAGAATCAATTGGCTCAAAAAAGGGCATGGAATTAAATTTTCATCAATTTCTCAATTAAATTGAGTTTAGGGAAATTTTTTATTTTCTATGATTTAATAAGGTATTTTATTAACACAAAGTATGCACGATCCCTTTCCCATCTGAGCATTGAAAATTCAAAGGGAATTTGTAATTTTAAATTTTAGGATATGATTATTTTTTATCAGAGGTTTAGAAAATAATTTTAAGAGTTTGAGAACATAATTGTGTTTAATTTTTATGGTTAATGTGGCTCAAAATTATTCCTAGGTGATTGTGTGGGATTCATACACTTCATGTTATTTTTAATGAGTTATAGTGTTTTCTGAAAGGGGTGAATTGGTTGGTCATGATGTTTCTCATGAATTTAATTTCTTTTTCAATAATTGATTGGAAGAATACTTCCATTTTTTTCATGTTTTAATGATAATATTGGGATAAATTCTTTTGTTTATAGACCTGTGAAAATTATTTACAATGTCTATAATAGTTTAACAAGATTCAATAAAAAATGATTTATTTTTCGTGGTGAGGATTTGATGTTGTTTTGACATTTTTTTCAATTTGCATCATATGGAATATGGATTAAAATTTTTAATGTAGTTATTATTAAAAAATATGGAATACATACACCATATAGACATGGTATATTGGACCACTACAGTGGTGGGTTTTCAGAACCCTTTCCATTCAGGTGGGTTGTATAAGGACTCGAATAAAAACATTATATAATATTGAATTAAATGAATAATTCACATCGAGGATCCGTTCAGGTTTAATGTTTTAGATAATTAGGCCAAAATTATTTCATTACATATCAATAATTTTAATGTATCCACTTCTTCTCAGTTTCATTTTTTTAAAAAAAAATCTTGAAAAAATAGTCATGTATAGTTCCTTGTTTTTGAATTCATT
This sequence comes from Viscum album, assembly GCA_963277665.1. NCBI lineage: Eukaryota > Viridiplantae > Streptophyta > Magnoliopsida > Santalales > Viscaceae > Viscum > Viscum album. Next base: position 1,753,080,183 of record OY728128.1, read on the forward strand.
ACTTTTCATTTATCACAACCTTGAACATATTCATTTTGATGTCCTTTGAATTTTTTTTAAAAAAAATGGATTAGAATAAAATTCTTAATAAGGGATATAAAACAAGGAACAAAAACATTAGTCCATCAATCCATAAAAGTTGATGAAAGCATAATTTTTAACCATTAACATATGAATCATGATCATAAGATTCATAAATAACAAATGGAAATCATAAATGATAAAGGTAAGTTGTGGCATACATAACATAGTTACATTGTAGCTTTCACATCTATGTAGTGAGTTACATTTGGAATACCCATCACAATATATTCCCTAAATAAATTAGGAGAAAAAGAAATGTTTACCTCTATCATGTTACCCAATGAATTGGAGAGCTATCTTAGGCTCCTCCACCCTCATATTATCATGGAACCAACAATATATGATAACAATAACAAAAAACAATAACACATTCATAACACATAAAACAAATTCAATGTAAAATTAACATTTCCACATTTCCATCACAATATATCATTTAAATATAGTGACAAAATCCATCCATTAATAAAACCATTTTCAATACCAATATTTTTAAAAGAGTATATGGTATTTATATTTATTTTTAAAAACATTACAGCTTATTAAAGAATGCAACTACCAAATAATGCTTGAAGTAGTAGATTGGTCATTTTCACATTGTATGTTGAAAAAAACATTATATTTGTTGTTTAGTAAAACACTTCATAGAGAAAAGAATCCCTTTGAATGAAATTAATTTTCAAAGGGCTTTATACACTTTATAATGAATTGCCTTGTATAAATAAAGGCATGCCTTAATGAAAGGATATTGAGACAATGTCCCTTACCTTATGTACAAATTGACTCATTAATTCTATAATCACCACAAAACTAAAATAAAGATAATTTATACTTTCTTAAGAAATTTTTTCATGTTTATTACTATATTTTATTTCAATTATTTCTATGTTTTAAATAGTATGTAATCATTTAATTTAATAATGGTTGTTTTTTCAATATTTGGTACTTGAGTCAAAAATGAATTGCTTATAATTACAAGTGGGTAATGTTGTCAAAAGTCCATTATATCTAGAACGATATTCATGATATAGATATAATATATATCATATAAATCCATTATATATTTATATATATATATATATATTTATAATAGTATATAACATTTTGAGATAAGAAATGAAATGCACAGTTCTTGGAGACGGTAAGTCGTACGTACGGATAAACGCTACTTTCATTTCTAATTCATATTTAATAAAATGATAAATTAATGATACATAGGTAAATTATAATTCTATTATAATATCAAATATATAATTTCATTAACTTTATCCTTTCTACATTCTAGGTATGACATGAACGAGCCATATCACATTGAGGGGGCAGTAGTCCACACTTCCTGAAATGAAATTATCGCATTTACCCATTATGGAAACCATAATGGTATGTTATAAATGAAAAATAAAGATTTATATAGACAAGATAAATATAATATAAATCACATATATATAAATTTCCATTATGATGGCCACCATTAGAGGCAGTGGGAGATATTTGAGCAATCATCACTTCGTGAGGCAGTAGTTCACCATCCACATAAATTGTATGTTTGTATCCATTAGATAGAGATGTGTGGAAGTGTAGTTAGAATAATTCTCATAAAAAACCTAGGATATTTTTTACAATTTTTTTGTTATTAATAAAATTAATAAAGAGTTTTTATGGGTTTGGAGTAGTAAAATAAAGGAGAATAACTTAAGGAAATATGTTACCTTAAATCTGGTAACTCCCATTGGATTGAACCAAATGGATTTCATGAAGTCCTTTCTCCATAAGATAAGGCTTTAATGTGGAATAGAGGGATGTATGGAGATTAATTGGCTAGAGGATGGATGTGACAATGGGTTTTAGAGTTGTGAGTAATGGGTTAGAGGTGATTTCTTTTAATATGGTTGAGGACGGGCTCTTTAAGAACGTTTAAAAATATTATTTTAATTATATAATTATTTTTCGGTTTCAAAAGGATTAAAACTTATTGAAATAGGTGATAAGGTGAATCTTGTTCGAAATGAAATAATAAAATAAAAATTATTTAGGTTTTTATATTTTAAAATATTTTATAATCTCATTTATATATATCATTAATTAATAAGGAAATCAGTGCATCATTATTTTGTCATAAATAATATTATTTATATGATATCTTAAAATGATAAATTAAATTCCTTGATCTATTAAATCATTTTATATTTCAAATTAATATTTTTAATTTAAGTTATAACTTATATAACCCCATGTTAAAATTTATTTACTAGAAGATATATGTTTATGTCATTTCTATAATTACATTACATTAGTTAATATATAGTGTTATTATCACTACAATGTGGATCCATGGTGTCCCAAAATCAACCTAAGTATTATCATTGTTGTAAATGTATCATCCAATAGCATTTGAACACATGTTAGAATAATTTAATATTATTATAATAATATTTTTTACCCTTACTTACCAGATTTACGTTTTAACCATGGTAAATAAAATATTTACTAAAGTAAATATTCATAATTTATAAACATAAAAGTTAACTATTTTCAAAATTTGGAACTCATGATTCCAAATATTGAATTAGTGTTTTAAAATTTAAAACACACAAGTGGCATAAATTAATTTAATTTAATTCCCTTTGTCAAAACAAAAGGAGTGATTTTAATAAATAATATCTATCAAAATATTTAACTTTGTTTATGTCCAATTTAAGAGTGAAATTACTTTATATAACCAAAATTGGATTAAAATTTAACAACATAATGAAGATAAACTTCAAAACCAATTAAAATGAAATTCTAACTATATAAATAAATTATATTATAAGGAATTTTTGAATTAAAATGCTCCATTTTTTCACAATTCAAAAAAATGAACATTATCAGAAAAATACAAGAATTTCATCCAAAATAAATTTTTCTTTCACAATTCTAATGATAAATATTATTTTTTTCAAATAAAACATATAATAGTGACCGAAAATAGATTTAAAAATGGTTATCCATCAATAGGTAGTAAAAGGACCTTTTAAATAATATTAGAGTCTTTATGATTAAAATCATATTCTTTATTATATTATGCCACTAAAATTTATTGGATAAATATAAAAAAATTAACAAACATGTATATCCATATTTTAGTTAGTTCTGTTATTTCTCACCAATACAATGGCTATTCATTAACTACTATTTAAATTAAAAAATTTATTATAATATTTTTTAGTAAAACATAACATTGTGTGTAACATATAGTTTCAAAGAAATTAGTTGTTGCATATTGGGTACACCATTGAACATTGAATCTCATTAAAAGTAAAAATAATATTTAATTCAAAATTTTTTAATAAATATGAAAATGTATAATTTTTTATTTAACTTGTATGTTACATCATTCCCCCTTTTGGAAACTATTTCCGCACAATTTTTATTTACATATCAAATATGTGGGGGTATTTATCCCTCGAAGAATTTTTAGATTACCATGTTTCCTCTACAACCATATGGTTGTTTTCTCAAAACATTTACGTGATGGATTACCTTATTCTGCAACACTTTCTATCTGGGTCAAGGATCTGGACTAGTTGTTCCTTTTAAGAGATATTATTTTCCACTGAACTACCTCTGGACTCAAAACATGAGATGGATTCGGCATATAAATTATCAGCATTGAAACCTCAAAGCAGTGTGTAATTGGGATAAAGTTGGAGTTAAAGACAAATTGTATGCAACTGATCCGACTATCTTCGTGAATTCATAGATTCCAATTAATATCAAACTCAACTTTCCCTTCTTACCAGAACAAATCACAATTTTCCATTGAGAAACTTTTAAAAGACCTGATCCCCAACATTGAAGGAAATATCTTTCCTCTGGTTATCTACATAGAATTTTGTCTCCTCTGAGTTGTTCTCGTGTGCTTCTGAATCATCTGAAAATTTTCTACCGTCTCTTATACAAATTTTGTTCCCATAAAATTCCTTAACCTACTTCATCCCAAAAAGCTAGAGTTTGACCCTGCTTACGATATAATGCCTCAAATAAATCCATCTATATAATTGAATGAAAACATTTATTATATTACAATTCAACTAAAGAAAGATGTCGGTCCCAACTTCCCTAGTAATCCAGGGAACAAGCACATAGCATATCCACCATTTTCTGATTTGTTCGTTATGACTGCCCATATGATTGAGAATGAAAAACTATACTAAAAGATAATTCATTAACAATCAACTTTTGATGTCCTTTCTAAATTTTAGAAGTGAACATGTGATCATGATCAAATACAATAGATAAGGGAACTCCATGCAACCTGACTATTACTTTAACATACAACCGATAAAGTTGATCTATAGTCAAATTATCTCCAATAGGAAGCAAATAAGCAGATTTATTCCATCGTTCAACAATAACACATATATCATTATTACCTCGAGATGTTTTCAGTAATACCAAAACGATGTACATGGATAAATTTTTTCATTTCCACTATGGATATGGTAAAGACTGAAGCATCCATATCAGTAACTGGAACTCTTCTTTAAACTGTTGATAGGTAAAACACTTCATAGTAAAGTAAACAATATCTCTTTTCATTCCATCCCACCAGTAATAATATTGAATATCATTGTACATCTTAGTACTGATAAGATGATCTGGAAATGGAGAACTATGAGTTTCACATAACAACAAATTCTTCAACTATGAATTACAATGCACACACAATATCTTCCCAAACGACAAAACACTATCATTATCGATGGTAAAATTAGGAAACTTACCCTTCTGAACCAACACTTACTTTTTCTATAACTCACTATCTTCCTTATACACATTATTAATTATGTATGATAGAGATTATTTCACTAACATATGAAAAAAAACTGGGGAATCTCAAACACCAAGAACTTCTATGCCAATGTTCAACAAATATTAATCAATAGATCTTGTTGCAAATATTTAATTGTTAATGTAGATTTAATCTTCTGACTCAAAGAATCATCCACGTTATTTTATTTTCCTATATGGTAATGGTTCATTCAATCATAATCCTTGATTAATTTTATACATGTCCTCTATCACATGTACAAATCAATAAATGTTAATATATGCTTTAAATTTTTTTGGCCTGTAAGAATTTCACATTTTACTGCATACAAATTTTGACTCCAATATTTTGAAAAAAAAAATAAGAGTATCTAATTCTAAATCATGTGTAATGTAATTTAACTCAGGAAGCATTAACTGAAATGAAGCATAATCAATTACCTGATCATCATGCATCCGCACAAAACTATGTGCTTTTGATGAAGAATCATTATAGATAAAAAACTCACCATTTCTGGAAGCCTATGCCAAAACTAGGGAATTCACCAATATTCTTTTCAATTCCTGAAAAAAAATCATCACATTATTTTGTCCAAATGTACTTAACTCTTTTTTAGTTAACATTGTCACTAGGCTAGATAATCGTGAAAATGTATCAACAAACCTCCCTTAATAACCTGCCAAAACCAAAACACTACAGATCTCAGATATATGTGGGGGTCTTTTCCAATCATCAACAACTATTATTATTTCTAGATCAACAGTTATGCCATTTTTGGAAATAATGTGAACATTGAATAAAATTTGTTGTAACAAAAACTCAAACATGATGTATTTCACATATAGTTTCTTTTTATTTAATGTTTGAAATAAAACCCTTAAATGAATTACATGTTACTATTTATGTTTGGAAAAAAAACATAATATCATCAATGTGGACAACCAAAAACATATCTAGAAACTCATGAAATATTCAATTCATAAGATCCATGAATATAGCAGATTCATTGGTTAAACAAAAAGGCATAAAAAAAATTCATAATGACCATATATAGTACAAAGAAAGGTCTTTAGAATGACTTCTGATTTTAAATTTAATTGATGGTACACCAACCACAAGTAAATCTTCAAAAAATACTAATCTATCTAGAGGTGATCAAACAAATCATCAATATGAGGCAAATGATACTTGTTCTTAACAGAGATGTTATTCAATGCTCTATAATCAATGATAAATACTGAGCTCAATAGGGGTGATTAAATTCATCTTCCGATCAGGTATTATACTAGAAAAATTATCAATAAAAACATCAACATACTAATTTACGACTAGCACATCATTAATATAAATAGTTTTTTTATTTGAAACAACATGTGCAAGGTAATATTTATTTCCATATTTTACTAGTTTCTTAGCATCCTGATATGTTATCAAAAGTAAGGGTTCATTAATGTACAAAAAATTAAATTCATTCTGAATAGAAACCACATTAGCATTGTAGTAAATAATTTCAAGATAAACAAAAATCCAATCCATAACCAAAATAACATGAAACTATAGTAGAGGTAAAAAATTAAGGATTAATGACAGATTCATTCGGCACACAAGGACATGAAGGTTCTTATGATTTCTCTTTGTGTCAAAATTCCATCCCAGTGTTTTTACCAGTAGTTCACAATTCATATATTGTGATGAAGTTTCAAATATTATAGAAAAATTATCCGAAATGATAGAATGTGATGACCCTAAATCAAACAACATGTTGGAATAATCTGATCAATCAAATAGTGTAGCTAATATGACTTCATTTTATGGCCCAACATCTACTGAAGTTGTTTAAAAGGATTTCATCACCCCTTTCAACTTGTATTCTAGATTCCTTCCATAGTTGAGTTATCGGTTGTACACTCATTTTTATAATGACCTATTTCATTGCACTTAAAACATTTTACTAGCTATAAATCCAATTTTTCCTTACCATTAACCTGATCTTTTTCAGTGCAATCATGAGCTTTATGTCGCATTTTACCACATTAGTAGCACTTACAATTATTCAAAAGACATTACCCTGTATTATATATTACACAATATTCACAAAAAAATAAATTTAATCATATTACATTTATTCTTTTTTGAAGTGTGCTTCCATTTCTTCTTCCACATCGTCCCCTTATTCTGTTGTTTGTCAAAGAACACCTGATCATCGGAAAACAACATTTCCACCTTCTCGGCATATTGAACTAGTTTTTCATAACTTTTAAACTCATTACAAACTCAAGCCCTTCGATATGTTGGATTTAATACTAATTAAATAAGATTGACATTACTATCGATATCTCATATGAAATTTGTAGCATAACATGCCAGGCGAGTTAATTTTGGTTTATAAGCAGCCACTTAGCCATCCTCCTAGCTCAATTCGAAGAATTTTTTTCCATACTAAGACGAACCACCTAACGAATATATTTCTCATGAAACATACCATTGGATTCATTAAAATCAAGAGCATCAATATCCTCCATATCCCTGATATTTTTCACCATGGACCCCCACTGATCGACTTCAACTTCAAAATGGGATACAAAAATAATAAAATTTTGATGTTCTGATCACCCAATGACCTCAAAAATATTTTCCATTGATTTAATCCTCCCTTCAACTAGAACATGGTTAGATGATCCTCAAAACGAAGGGGGATGTTGCCTCTGAAATGATCTACTGTTGAATTGTTCCTTGTGGATGATCTGACTGATCTCAAGCATGGATACCACCAACATTTATAGCCAGAGTCAACTTTTCCATCACTACAAAAAACAGTTCGATTCTGATTCCAACCATAAAATGTTGTGATATGGAAGTTTTATGTCCTCCTGATGTCTTCCCATTATAACTACCATGTTTCCTCTGCAGAAACCCATTCTTAACATAGAAATATCTTAGGCGTAGAAACATGGTAATCTACAAATTCTATATCATTTCCATATTAAATTAAATTAATTTATAGACATTAATTTAACAATATCATAACACCTAAATATATATATACCTTCTTTGATACCAACAATAAGGATCCGAACATAAAAATTAAAAAATATTAAATTAAATTAATAATTCATATTGAGGATCTTTTCTGGTATAGATTATTATATAATTAGCCAATACCTATTACATTAAATCTCAAAAATTAAAAAATAAACACTTCTACTCAGTTTCCAATTTTTCATAAAATAAAAATACTTGATAAAAGATTGATATCTAGTTCCATGCATGAAAAATCATGTCTTTTAATTAATCCCAACCCTTACTCTATTCATCTATTACTCCTGTGAATTTTTTTAAACAAAACTGTTGATGAGCATTAAAATGTCAGTAAGGGTTATTAAACAAGGAACAAAAACATTAGTACATCAATACATACATGTCAATAAAATAATACTTTTCAATCATTAATATACCAAAAAAGATCATAAGATTCATGAATAACAAATGGAAATCATAAATCATAAAGGTAACTTCTAGAATACATAACACAATTACATTGTATCTTTCACACCATCGTTGGGAGTTACATTTAGAATACCCATCCGAGAATATTGCTTAAATATTTTAGGAGAAAAATTTATATTTACCTCTATAACGTTACCCAATGAATTGAAGATTTATATTGGGTTCACCCACCCATGGTTTATCATAGAACCACACGTATATGTAAACCATTCCCAAGAACAATAACACACTCGTAACACATAAAAAAACATAAAGGAAGGATAACATTTCCACATCGAAATCATCATATATAATTTCAATATGTTGACATAATCAATCCATTATCAAATCCATTTTCAATACCAAAATACTTAAAAGAGTATATGGTATTTATCTTCCTTTTAAAAAAAATACGGATTGATATGGAAGCCAAATACCAAATAATGCACGCAGTGGGGGAAATGTCATTGTCACCTCGTACGTTATAAAGAAACATTATTTTTTTCATTTAGTAAAATAATTCATAGAGAAAGGATTCCATTTGAATAAAAATAAATGTCAAATGTGTTTATACACAGTAAAAAGGAATCTCTTTTCTAAATTGAATTATGCCTCAATGAAAGGAGATTGAGACGATGTCCCTTACCTTGTTTTCGACATGACTCGATCGTTCTTTAAACTCATAAATTATAAACTAAAGTTAATATATAATTATATAAGTTCATTTTTCATGTCTATTAATATTTTTGAAAACCTTTATTTCCATGTTATAAAAATAATGTAATCATTTACTTTAATAACGGTCGTTTTGTCGATATTTGGTAATTTAGTAAAAAATGAACTTCGTATAATTACAATTTGGTCATGTTGTCAAAAGTCCATTATCTCCAAAATTATATTCATGATTTAGATATCATATAGGTCATGTATATCCAATATATATATATATATATATATATTTCAGTATATATCATTGGGATGTAAGAAATGAAATGAATTGTTCATGGAGACGGCATGCCATACATACTCATAAACGCTACTTTCATTTATATTTCGTATTAGATGGAATATAAACATAATGATACATAGTTATTTTATAATTCTAGTATAATATAATTTATATAATGTATTACATACATTTTTTATATGTTCCACATATTGCATGAATGAGTCATATAAATTTGAGGGGGCGGAAGTCCGCACTTCCTCAAATGAAATTATCGAGTTTACCCATTATGGAAACCATCATAATTTCCACCATGAAAGGTGGTTGGAGATATTTGATCAACCCTCATTTCGTGAGGCAGTAGTTTTTCATCCACATAAACAATATGTTCGAATGCATTTTATAGAGGTGTATAGAAGTGTAGTTATAATGAATCTAATTAAAACAATATAGTATATTGAGGATACTATTTTTGTTATAAAATAATGTAATAAATTGAGTTTAATTGGTTGGAGAAGTGAAATAAATGATAAGAACATAAGAGAAGACATTACCATTAAATTGGCTAACTCTCTTTGGTTTGAACCAAAAGGATTTCTTAAAGAGCCTTATGCCAAAGGTAAGGCTTATAAATGGAATAGAGAGATTTATAGAGATTAATTGGGTATATGTTGGATGATCCAAGGTACATTATATGATTGATTAAGGGGTTAGTGGTGATGTATATTTATAAGGGGAGGAGAGGCTCTTTAAGAATGTTTGAAATTATTATTTAATTATATATGATTATTATCTTAATAAAGGTCTACAACATAATTAATTTGAAGATAAAGAGACTATGTTTCTAAATAAATTAATCCAATAATTATTTAACATTTCATTATAGTTTTCTAAATTTTATAATATAATTTATTTAAATCATTCATTAATATTGTAATCATTGTATCATCATGCTGTCAAAAATAATTTAATTTATTTGATATCTAAAAATTATAAATAAAAAAACGATTTAGTAAATGATCTAATCTTTGATGTTAATATTTATAGTTGATGATATTTCATATATTTGACCTTGTAAAATATTATTTACTAAAAGATAAATGTTTATGTCATTTTTTTCATTACATTAAATTAATTAATATAAAGCGTTCTGATGACTCCAAAGTGGCTCCATGGGATACCAAAATCGACACAGGGATTCCCATGGTTGGAAAATTATTAACCAATAAGATTATGAAATTTGGTAAAGTAATTTAATATTATAATAATAATATTGGTTTACCCATACTTACCAGGTTTGCTCTTTAACCATGTTAAAAAAATATTTACTGAAGAGAATATTCATAATTTATAAAAATAATAGTTACCTATTTGAAAAATTGGAACCTCCTGATTTAAAATATAAAATCCATATTTCCATATTCAAAAAACTGATGTGGATAGAAATTAATTCATAATTAATTCCTGTTTTCAAAATAGAAAAGCGTGTATTTAATAAATAATTACTATAAAAACAATTTCCATTTTTTATGTCCAATATAAAAATGAAATTACATTTAATAAAAAAATTTTGATTAAATGGTAAAAATATAATCCAACTAATCTTCAAAACCAATTAAAATAATATTCTGTCTATATAAATAAATTAGATTAAAATGTGGTTTGAATTAAAATGCTGTATTTTTCACAATTATATAAAAATGAACATTATCCGAAAAATATATAAATTTAATCCAAAGTAATTTTTGAGGTCCTAATTCTAAAGAATAATATTATTTTGTCAAATATAACATATAAATGTGACAGAATAAATTTAAAAATTGTTCTTTATCAAAAGTCAGTAAAATAACCTTTTACATAATAATAGAGTATTTATGCTTACAATCGGATTATTTATTATTCTAAGCCTCTAATATTTATTGGATATATGTAAAAAAAATTAGAAAAAAATTTATAATCATATTTTAGTTATCCCTTCTCATTCCCTCTAATACAATGGCTATGCGTAAACTACCATTTATATTAATTTTAATATTATATTATTTTTTAGTATAACTTAACGTTTTGTGTAACTTATGATTTGAAAGAAAAGCGTTTTTGCGTATCAGGTATTCCATCGAACATAGAATCTCCTTTAAAGTAAATTTAATATTTAATTCACAAAATTTTAATATAAATGATAATGTATTATTTTTTATTTACCTAGGATGTTAAAGGGAGAATGGGTACGGATTTCAAGGCGGCTAATAGAGGCGCTTGCACAGGTGTAAGAACCACTATTTAGGGAGGCATGAAAGAATATGGGTTCACCAGAGTGAGGAGGTACAATGTGATTTGTATTCTTTGTAGAACATAATTTTAGAGAGCCTAGGATTTCAGTTGTTTTACGAAGGATTATAGGATGGTAGGATATTTCGATGTAGGTTCCCTTTATGTAGTGTTGTAGTCACCCACTATTGAAAATTCATTACCAACATTGGATGCCAGTTATAATTACTCTATTATATTTGATTGAGGCATCGGATTTTGTTCATATTTATGTTTTTGAAGTTGGTTTGTTCATCAAGAAATATGAATTTCACATCATTTGTGATACTAGTCGAAGCATCTTCCCATCATATGATCATTCTAGGAACATCAATATGATCAAAATATTAATTATACTCGATTGATTGTATAATATTAAGATTAAATTATAGATATTCAGTTCGGAGAAAATATTATTTTCAGTGAGTATAGTATCTTTTAGTATATAAATTTAGAATAGGATAACTTAGGAAATAAGAATAATGGATCATCGTGACATTAATAGTTATTGTGTTGATGAGTGATGTTAATAAATATATCAAACAATATTTATTTACATGTGGTTTTTTATCTCATATTTGAGAATCTGTTAGATATTTTAGGAGAAAATATGTACCATAAAATAAGTTAATATCAATGAGTAGGTTCTGTAATGCTTTATCTTGCGTGATGTAGAAAATTTGTTACATAGGCCTTCAATTATTTTTAATATTGTTGAAGTTTCGTTAAGATTATTTTGGTATCTGTAATGCTTTTACGTAGCACTATAGGATTTTACTTTGGTTTCTGAGAGGGGTATTTAGTTTCTTTGAACTTTTTTTGTTAAGTATATAGAATAATCATGTATAATATAAAAATATGACGAATATTAGAAGAAACATTTCCCAATTTGTTATGCGAAGATCATTTTAGCAGTGCAAGAGATTATATTCATGCATGAGTGGAATTATTATTTGATTCATTTGATAAATAGAGAGAATAAACATTTAGTGTGCATGACACAATATTGGTATCACATGATCTACTATGAGAACTCACATTTACATTCTAAATCCTGTGAAATTGAACAATGATTGTATTTGAAGAATAAGTGGGAGAAACATGTATATAAATTCATGAATAAATATTTTAAGCTTACATACATGATATTTTCAATTTTCCTAAATTATATCAATTAATCTAATGATAATTATCTATTATAAGATTTATTTCATCAAATACCTATGAATTTTCAAGTGAAATGATTACTACAATTATGGGAATTGTGTTCACTTGCATGTACGTGAATGAATACATGAACATGAAATAACACATTCATCTGAATAAACATTCTAATTATGTACATGAATTTGTGTTCATGAAAGTAGATAGGTAAACATACAATTCAAATTTCATAATCAATGGGAAATGTTTTGATACTGTAGTAGGTATAGAATTTACAATAGTGATTCATAATTAATTCAGGTGTGTGTTTTCATAGTTCATTGAGGTCGGGTCATCAGTAGAAGAAGGAATTTTTTTCAAAATCAATGTTGTGTTTTGGTAACTCAGTATATTCAATGCTCAGAAATAATTTGTGAAATTCAATCATTCGTTAAATGGTTCTTGATGTTTTATACTTTACTACTTGATTGTAAATACATTGTAAAAATAATTTAATTCTAATTTAAACCATTTCACCATCAATAAAACACTATTAATAAATATAAAATAATTTTCATTCTATAATTAATCCATATACATTACATTTAACATATAAATAATATTTAATTTTATTTTCCATTACAAGAACAATCATTTTGTATGTTCATTATAATTATTTAAAAGATTTATATAATGCCTCAAAAGTATAAATATGTTACCATGAGGAAAATTACTATATGTTAAAAAAACTAATTAAAAACATATTATCATTATTATGTTAGAATTTAATTTAAATAAAATATCATTGTAGATACATTTTTTAGTTTTTATTACTTAATTATTTTTTATATGTCATTTTCTATGTAAAAAATAATCAATGTGGCCATAAATTATAAAAATAGTGGTGATGGAGGAACTCCACTCATCCAGTAGTGTAAATATATCTATTATTTAAATTTTAAATCATTTTATATTTAATTTTATCCTTAATTAAATTGACATACCCTTTTTTATGCCAATAAATATTAACCACAATTACTATTCCACATATAATTTATAATAATAAATAATAATATATACAATATAAAATTTATTAACTACTATTATTATATATGATATATGAGAACATTCAAAGGATAAATGGATATTATTAAGAAAACTGATTTTTTATTAGAAAACCATTTTTGTTTAAGTTTTAATGTGTATATACATTATATTTATTTAAAATAATATTTAATGAAGATATATATAATCTTATATAATATATTATATGGTCTAAAATAATAATTTCCTTCCATATAATGATTATTGGTAGTTATATAGTTAGCATGACATCATATTAGTCTTGAATAATGAATATCATAAAAAATGGTTTTGATACATTTCATCATTTAATGTTAAATTAAAATATTAAAAATAAAAAAGTTGAATATGATATACTTTAATTAACTTATTAATATAAATATTTACCATTATTTAATAATTTCATTTTATTTTCTTTATCATGATAAGTTAAAACATTAGTAAAATAATTAACGATGTGATGATTGAAATGACATTTTACGCTTGAAAACCCCTTATGTTTAAATTAATTTTACACAAAAATATAATTTTAAATGACAAATTGGGATTAATATTTCAAATTTGGGTGAAAAAAATATCTAATAATGATCATTTTATTTTAACATTAATGGATTTATAAACTATGTTAAAAACTAGTTATCATGGTTAAAACTAAAATGGTAAAAGTATGTATACAAATAGGATAAGAGAAGATAATTTTTTAAACATTCTAATTTCTATATATCTGAGGTTTTTATAAAAATAACATTACATTAAATCTATTATTTATAAATTATTTAGGCAGAAGGGATGAGAGTAACATCTATGTATTGAATAGTTTTGGGTGTATACCAAAATACATGCCCTATCTAATTATAAAAGGAAACATCATCCACTAGCATATTCACATCTATAAAGATATTTAGAAAGAAAAAACCCTACCAAAATATCCCCATAAATAATTTTCTAAATTTTATCGGTTTTGGTCTACCCAAATGTGTATATCTAGAATCTTTATGAGGAGCTCCAAAGGAGGATTCTCTATGAGAATGTAATCACCTTAACAAATATCATTCTTATTTTTAAACTATCTATTATTTCATAAAAAATAAATTATGATGAAAATAGTAGATTTTATATAATTTGATTTTATTATGTTTATGTAATAATATTTATATATCTCTTTCTTTATCATATTGGAAAAAAATCATCACTCTTGTGTACAACATACTACCGTCTCACAAACATAGGTAATTTTTTTCCATCACCAACTCATATGGATAGTAATAAATCTGGAAATAATAAATTTATATGATAAATATGCATCTATATTGAAAATTTAAAATTTTTATACATTTATTTACTGATATTTTCCCACCTTTAGGGGAATGATATCATCTCTTTTGAGTACATAGAACCTACCATCTCCGCGAAGAAATACAATTCATTTTCCATGTATGAAATTCCATAACATTTTAAAAAATGTATATAATGATTAATTAAGATATTAATAGAATTTAAATAATTATAGAGATTGTGTATCTATATCCTTTATTCATGAACCAAAAAATATATAATAAAATACGTGTGACAAAACATGTAAATTAACACACAAAATAATGAATAAAATGAAAAATTATTAATAAATTGGTGGTATAATTATATAAAAGGATAATATATATTATTGTAAATATTAATATGGTTATATAATAAATAATTACCATTATTAATATAACTACATATTGGTTAATTCAAATTACACTAATGGAAAGTGTGAGGGAAGAGATTTTTTATCAATTTCCATTCATTGATATATTTTGTAATGTTATGCACCTAATTTCATTACAGGGTGTATATATTTACCCATTTAAATATAATATCATGAATAATTAATATTACATGGAATTAGAAGTTTTACATGGAATTAGTTCATCTAAGTAAATTATAATTGAAAATTACCTTGTGATAAAGAATATCAAATCCGAATCACATTTCATTGCATTATACTAATTCAACATTATGTATTATATTTTATGATTATATGTGTAATTTTTTTTATTTTGTTTTTTTAATTAATATAATTTTATATGGATTTAAATTTAATAAAAATACATTATTCATTTATTAATTATCACTTAAAATATAGGATCATTGTAAGGCTAACTAATCTGAAATTGTCCCTTTTGGGACATATGTCTTGTTATACAATGATATTCTATTTTGAGGATTATATACTACTAATTTGAAATGTTATATCATTAGTATCATCATATTCATGAATTATAATATTTCATTTTATGTTATTCCTTTCATGGGGATTAAAATTAATAAAATTCGAAATTGGTAATAAATTTGTCTCTGAATCACATTTATTTCGGGATTACTAATATTGAATTTAAAATGAAAGAAATTATTTAAAATTTTTCTAACAAATTCCATTCCATTTATTACATAATTTTTATTCATTGTGATTTTATGCAACAATATAATTTTACTCCTTTTGGTAATTAATATTATTGGGAAAATACTTTAAATAAAAATATCAATTCACTTCTCCCTTTGGTGAAAACAAGTTTTTATTAAAAACATATCTTTTATAAAAATGATTGTAAATAAAATTAAATATTATTGGTTAATGATATTTTTAAAAATAATTTAATTCTTATAATTTTTAAAAATTTAATATTCTTATCTTTTTTCAAACAAGATTCTTTTGACATTTCATGAAATAATTTGAAAAGAATCTTTGTTTTTAAATTTCACAGCATGATGGAAACTGTTCTGTCATATTGAACACTCATTGTATTGAGGATTAAGCTATAATATTAAAATAATATATTCATATAGTATTGTTTTCCTAATATTATATATGTAATTAGTATTCAAACATTATTTTCAATGTTAAATGTTTGTTTACCTAATTATTATTTGTAGTGGTATTTTCTGGTTATTTAAATTATTCAATGACTCTAAACCTTTATTATACATATAATAAATTGAGAATATGTTGTAATGATACAATCATTATATTTTATATTATTGGTTTACGACCAGTTCGATCTGGGAAACTACAGACATTCACTTTCTTGATTAATATTCTTTTCAACAACATTACCTTGAATTATTCACTTTCTTATGAAAAATGTACCTTACATTTTAAATGAATAATGATATTAATTATCATGGATATGATTATTTCATAGAACATATATTATTTCTATATATTATGGGTTACATTAAATTTTCTTGACTGAGTAGGGAAATATTGATACTCTGAATTCTCTATTCAACAGAGACATTTTTTTATAATAAAAATTGATCATGAATTAAAAAGTATTTTTACATATGATGACATTTTTGGGAATGTAGTGATGAGTGGGGATTTGAATTATAAAACCCCTCAATGCATTATTAGAACTCATTAGAAAAATTTGTTTTTGAAATTGAATTGTACATTTACCTATAGTTTTAATGTATATTGTAAATGGTCTTTTTGGTATAGATATCAAGATGTTAAAGATTGTGACTTCTATAATTATGAATTTCCATCATCGATAATTAAGTTATTACAATCCATGAGATTTTTTAGTTTATATTAGCAACTAATTAATCTTTTTTTATGTTAATAAATGTATTGTTTTCATTTATGTACCTTTAAATATTCTTTATGACTTATCTATGTGTGATATTCATGTTATTAATTTAATAAAATGTGTGTTTTGTTAGTTACCATTCCATACTGATTATTCTATATTGATTCATGATAGATTATATTGTATATAACCCATATCAGTCATCTTTTTTCAACCTTATTATATTCCCTTTGCCCATGATTTTATGAAAAATTCTTGGAATGATTTTAGTAATTAAAAATGTTTCAGATCATTATGATTTACATATTATATCTACTATAAAATGGGTATCATGTATGTATTTAGATCTCAAAGACTACAAAAATTATATTCCATTTTGTATATGAACAATGTATCTATGATAAGTTAAAAAATGAGGCCGCTATGTCAATGTTACAGGATCTGGTACTGTTTCACTTATAATCTTCACAGTTTGATATGTAATATTATAACAAATTTCCATCATGAAGGGAATATTTTTATTTAAGTAAATATTTTTTTCCATTAACTAAATGATTTTATTTGAAATATAAATTTATTAATTTTATAAATTAAAATTGATAAAATGAACTTAATTTTTTCGTATCATTCTATGAAAATCATTTTAGAGGATGTTTTGAGATTTTTCATGAATATATGATTGTAGGTCGGGTAACAAATGTTTCCAATTTTCCTAATTAATATTATGTTAATGAAATTATTATGATAATTTCATGAAATCAAAAAAATATATAATTGTATAAACTAAATATTTTTATGAAGTAAAATAATATTTTTTAAATTATTATTTTAATTTTGGGATGTTAATCATAATTTATGTGAACTAAAGTTTTATTTTAATTAAAAAAAATTTTAAGGGTCTTTTCATTTAATGATATATTGGAATGGATCCTATAGAGATCTGGTTTTTTTTGTTATAAGAGATTGGATTATTTCTTCATATATTTCTAGAGCCATTCGCTGAGATGAAATGTGATTCTATGTCCCAGAGTTCCCAGAATAAATTTTAAACAAGTATTTAGTATATTGTATACAATAAACATGATGAAAACTTGTTATCTCTCAAATAGTAGCTCGTATCAAAAATTAGAGTCCACGATTGAGTTCAAAGCATGGACTTTAACCTAGGTGACAAATTACATATGTATTCATGGGTATTTTGTAGAAAAATACATAGAGGTCATTATCAAAAATAAAACAATTAAATTTAATTATTTTATCTGGAATGCTGAATAAAATAACAATTAATAGTGGACTAGTATTTAGAATCTGAGACTTCCATTGAGTTCAAAATGGTTTTATTTATATAAGTACGACATAAAGTGTTTTGGTGTGGGATATTTGGATTCCGTGACCGATGGTAATTTTCTAGGAATATGAATTTAATTGAAATGATTAAAGGATGGCTTATTTATCCTGAAAATGCTAGTGGGAACTCATAAAATCATTCCTATGGTGATTTGATATCAAATTCTTGTCAGATAATGATGAAAATGTAGGCACTAGTATATCATATAATAGGTAACACAATAAAGGATCTATAATCAATGTTGGATTTATCCTTCATATTAAAAAAATCCACAATTGAAGAACTTGTTGTCGTTTTTTACTTCAGATTGGTTTTGCTACATTGAAATCTTATGTTCAAGGAAAAATTAACATATTCCATCGAATGATTAATTTTTTATCATATTTTCTTATCTATTATTCATGTTCCTCATCAGTAATCTAATTTCCATGCTGAAACAACATCTAAACATCAATTAGGGTATAATTGATTGATGGTCGTGATCTAGAGATTCCATATCTATGAAAATTTTATTTTTCCGAAGTCAAACGAGGTGCAATAGTGGGTGGAAGTCATGGTCATTATTCGTCACATAGAAATGTTTATAGATATTTTATAAGAGAATGATTATATAAATTTATCATCCCAAGGAGTCCAGATCTAGTCTCAAAAAAATATTTGAGAAATTTGGGTGTTTTCGGAGGATCACAGATGGACCACCCGCCTAGCACCAGCACAGTAGCACTGTTGGTAGCAAGCTTCATTATGTGAGGTGGAGGCGGGGCCTTGTAGCCATGGTGGTGGCCCATAGTGGTAACCTTGGTGGCCCTAATATTAAGGTGGTGGTGGAGCAATGGTTGGTCATGGCAGCACAGGTTGGGTCATGTTAATGAGGCCATGTCGCCCTAGGTCTGTCCACAACAACATCAAATAAAATAATTCCTAAATAGAACATATGTTTCATGTTCCATCTATGGATACATGTTCCTCTTATCAAGATGGATCATTTTAAAATGGTTTAAGACTTTTTTGTTTTTTTTGAAATGGCTCAGTTACAAGAAAATATTTGGTTTAATAATAATAATAATAGAATTTTTATTATTATAAAATCTTATATCAGACCTATCCTAGAAAACGGACATCTGGTTGACATGTCATATATTTCAAGGCTGTATTTTAATTTAGTAATACCTTATGAGGTTATATTATGAATTTTTATTATAATTTCCAATTGAGGATTAGTGGTTAGAAAAGTCCTATAATAATAATAATAATAATAATAATATTTTTCAGGAAACTTGTATCAGACCATATGTTAGCATAATACAGTGTATTGACACATAATCAAGTGCATTGTGACCCTGGTGGTATAAATTTCTAGAATGATTTTGGGCACTGAAACCAAAATGGCATTTCCGGACCCCTGAGGTCATTTTGTGGATTTGCGGTGACATGTATATTTTTCATTGGTGGACTATTTCCGACAAATAAATATCGAATCCCATATGATTTTATAAGAATAACATACTGGCACAATCTTTTTGAGATGTTATAGGGTTTTAGAGTTTGTCCTAGAAAAGAACCATTAGTGAGAAATGATGTGAAATGTAGTTTTATTTTTGGGAGTCAGATTTTGGCAAATAAATAGTCGACCCTAATGATTTTCCACGAGGATCAGAATGGTGTAATCATTTTGGTTATCCATGTCTCTCTGAGGAGTCCAATCAATAGTGTTATTTTTTCTCCCTTTGGACCAGACAACAAGAATCATGTTCTCATCAAACTTTTAGGCTAGAGGATCCATGTATTGTAGGAGTACACTAGAACACCTAGGAATACATGGTCAAAGTTTAGTACCCATGTACGAATGGTTGCATAAACATACAATAAGGTGGGTCCACATGTTGTGTCTTCCCCACAAGTTGCCTGTACTACACTACGAATATTCTCCCAATAGTATCTCATTCATTTAGACTCATTATTGGCATTCAATTAGGCTATTGTGAGTGTTTTTTGATATAGATTGTGATGGTTCCCTCTATATTGTATTATGAGATACGATGTGAGATTTTCTAGGTTTTTTTATCTACGGTGATTTTTTATGACTATAGTGTACATTATTAATGATTTATAAGATGTTCGATCTATTAGTGATGGCCAGAATAGAATAGGATTACTCTCAAGAGGGGTTGGGCAGTGGTGTTTATCGTTGAATCCTCAGGGCTTACCCCCCAATGATGTTTGGAAATGGAATTCATTGTTTACTCTTCATGAAATGACCGCCAATGAGTTTGGGAATTGACATTCTCTCTTTACACTTATTGGTATACCCTCCATTGTGGCGGGACTGTGGCATTCATCGTTTACTCTTTCGGGCTAACCCTCCAGCGGGTCACGGTAGCGGTGTTCACCAATAAAACAATCATGCAGGCCCTCTAGTTTACTACTCTTCATTAAGGCTAGGTAGTGGCGTTCACTGATGAAATTTCCAATAATTCCCTCCATCAGGGTTGGGCAGTGGGTTCTTGGCATTGAGGTAGGACTTCTTGATTATATGGACTAGTGATGAGATAGGATTGAATACCCATTAGAATCATGAGAAAGAGGTATTATTCCCCCACCGAGATACGTCCATTTTATTCATCCTAAAACTGTGATGGAAAGATAGTGTTTCCCAAAGCAGATAATATCAAGGTGTGGTTATTTAGTCCCTTTGACATTCAGTTTAAAACAGATTTGTGGGATAATGGGAAACATAGGTGGATAATTTTGGAATTGTTGGAGACTCAATTTCTTGGGCTGATCTGTGAGATGGAGATCACCCTACTCTATCTTTTGGGATTCTTTGACAGAGCATATATATATATATATATATATATATATAACATTTAAGTAACCAGTACTTTGGTATTGATCTCTCTCCTTCAAAGAATGGAAAATACAGATGGGGTATACCATGACCTTTTCATGTCTAGCATATCATGTTTGGATGTGTCAACTCTCCTACTATAGTTAGTGAATACTAGATGAGAAGTCCATAATAGCACTATTTATAGAAATTTTGGTTTTGATGAAATTACATCACCTTCTTATTGGGTTTAGTTATACTGTGTTATTATACTTTGTTTTATTTACTACTCCCTTCATCAGTAAAACATTTACATATCCTTTGAGACATTAGGGAATCCTATAGAGTAGTTTCATACTAACACCTTCTTGGGATTTTCCTAAACATATTATTTCCCTGTATATGGAAAATTGGTTGACTGTGATATCAGAGTAGATTGTTGATATAGGGTGTTTGGACTGCCTATTGTTGTCGAAGCAGGGGATCCATGAGTCATACCCCCTCTACTATTTTACTTTTACACTGTTTACTAAGTGTAAATAAATTTGTGGATAGGTGTGTGTATTTACCCAATCCCTTTTAGTTTACTTTTACATACTATTACTCTATAGAGGTTGATTCATGTTTGAGATTTGTATATTGATGTATTGTATCTAGTTTTCTATTCCCTCTAAAAAATTTCATCGATTTGGTAGTGTGTGTGTGTGTACATATTCATAAGAAAATACCTAGCCATGTTTATTTTGACTTTCGATATGTTTCCATCTCTGGGATTATAGAGGCGGTCTTTGGCTAGTTGAGACTACATCCCTGGCATGGCTCAGGTCATGGAAAAGTGGTATAAATGGTCTTTCATTCCTTTGGATGTTGTTCATAATTTCTCAAAAAATGAATTGGTTGGGTTTTAGAGAAATATTGTCAATTTTTCTGGACAAAGGATCTTGGGATAGGGAGTCCATTGATTGTGTGGTGGCCAGCATATCCATTCACTAAGACCTTGATTACACGCATTTGGACTCATCAAGCTGGGAAATATGTTTTATGGAACAATGGTACATGAATCATATAAGATTGAGTTTTTGAAAATATTTATTGAGTCAAATCCCCATATGTTTTGTTATATATATATATATATATATTCTCTTGACCGGGGAACACCTTGATCAAATTCAGGATGACTCTACGAGGAAAACCATCTAGGATATCAACTTAGGTTCATGACAATGCCCATATACGAGATGAGGTCTCAGTTTTGGATACGTAATATGATCCACCTACCTCCCATGGGATTGGTAGTTTCACCTCAACCTAAATAGAACCATTTAGTACAAACATATCTATACAAGTAGAGCACAAGATTAGTACGCTTTGTGATTTCTAGAACAAATGACCCCTAATGATCTATGGGGAGTTATACCCTTAGGAATTGATGTTTTGTTTTGACTCGTGGTTCGCCTATTAAGGATGGTTAGAACACCAATAAATGACATAGTATATTTTTTGGCCTACCCTATCCATGGTGTAGTTGGACGTTGGTGGAGTATTGTTACTCAAACACACTATGAGTAGGTATGCTCATGGGATGACTTCCAACATCTGTTCCATGTGATGTAATTCCCCTTCTTCTTACATTCCATCCAGATTTAGCAGATTATGGTGATTTAGTAAGGAGATATGGTACTGGTCGAATATATGAATTGGATTGTAGACCTTAAAAGCTACCCTGTAGAGATTATCCAAGACAACTACTTCTAGGGATGAATATTTGATCAGGGACACCACATAGAGATATGTTTTTACATAGTTCCATTACGAATCCCCACATTTGTCTTGGTAATATAGTAGGAACTACTAATAGAGGGCTTTTTATTAGATGGGTACCATAAATATAGTAATGGTGGTTGGTGAAACAAAGATGAGAAATATTCCATAGCTATCAAGAATCAGAAGATAAGATATCCACACAAGCAACCTTTGCATAATTTGTTCCAGACACATTTTTATATGGGGCCATGGTAGTATAGAGTGTGTGGATAGCCTGGGTAGGGCTGATGTTATGCTAGTGACTAGTGACATCACAAGGAATGATACTTCTCAAGGATAAATGCCGATATTTTCAAAAATATTGTAAAAAACCCACCATGATAAATATGTAATCGTGATCAAGGATCTCCTAGGTATGAACAAGGGGTCCCCAGGGAGGAGGTGAAGGCAGGGGAGGTGGTAGAGTTGTGATTGGTGGATGACACTATGAGAACTTTCAACCACCACTAGGTGTCCAACATCAGGATTAGGGATATGGTAGTCAGGTTCATGGGCTGCTATATTTTATGGATGCATATAATCCCGCAATGCATGATATGATAAGAGAAACACCATTATTATTTTATACAATTTTGTAGTAGATAAAGTTTGATATTGGGTGATGTAAAGTTTTCTCTCTACTCTATGATTAATGTTTTTCCAAGGTGATGTGGGTGTCATTTTAGACCTATTCAAGTTTTTTTTCATCATCGGGAATCCTTGAGAAAGAGGTGTTATTCCCCCACTAAGAAGTGTTTCTGTTATATGAGCCAAACCACGAGGGAGATCCAATGATACACAAAGTGAATAATATAGGGGTGTGGAGGATGAGTCCCTCTAAATTGTGCATTCATGGTGAAATTGTTCAGCGGTGTGTCAAAGAAGGTCATGGAACTATTAGTGGAGTTTTTCTACTTGATCACATTTTTTATTTAGATAGAACTAGTGAGTATAGCAGAGTGTCTAGTTTGGGGATTAATCTCATTCCAAGGAATGTGAATACATGTGGGGTATGCCACTTTCTTTTCAAGTATCACTTTTTTTTGGTGACATTAATCACCTTCCATGTTCATTGGATCCTTGTGTACTCAATGTTAACCATGATATTATCGTTCTAAATTACAAGTCATGGTGATAGAGACCCCATGAACAGAACTATGTGACTCACTATCTGGTGCTAGTAGATTTTGTATTTCCCCTGAGAAAGTAGAGATGTAATCTTATGAGATTGAGCTTTTTGGTTTTCTAAGATGACCAGATTCTTAGGTGTGTCATTATCTAGAGACACTTCATCCTGAGATAGAAATGAATGTTTGAAATCCCTAAACGACTACCACTACGAGATATTATATAATCCATAAATAGGTAGTGTTGTAGAAAAATCCCTCAGAATTAGGTCCCATTATCACCAAATTTTGGTTGTTTTAGTGAATTTAGATTCCATGTATCTCCCCATGGTTGAGTAGGAGGGTAAAATTCTCATTAGTCAATGGTGTTGAAAACACCTCTCCTCAAGTGTGTAAGAGACTCTTGTTTTTGAAATACGGACTGAAAAATCATACATGATCACATATCATAGAGTGCTTCCCCAAATTGATATTATTAAAGTGGAAATCATGATACCCTATTATAGTGACATGTAGTGTTTCCAGTCCTAATGTGGGATGTATAGGGTTGTCCAGAGAGGCCTACTATTCCCTAAGATTTTTTGGATTTTTGGGATCTTCTAAAGAGATGGAGAGGTTTCCTTCAATCATTTTTTATCCCCTATGATAACGTGGGTGTACAAAATGATCAAATTGTCACAACTGAAAAGATAAATTTGAGATCCTACACACATCATCGATATGAGTGGACCTTTTCTAGATGAATCATCCCCTAGGATATTATATAATGGATGAATGGATGTTTGAAATAGATTTATTTAGAGCAGGAGATCCAGGTGTGAGATTTTTATCCTATGTTGGTTTCCCTAGGTTTTCTTTTTAGGGATGAAAATCATGAAGAAGGTAATTATGTAATGACCCTTAATTTATTTTTAATACTTTTAAATATTTCTATTTACATATATTTTCAATGATAGGTGCTAAGATGGTGTGTGCTTATGGGGTCCAGTGTGCGAAGAAGAAATTATACAAACATATTACGTGTATTGTATACAATACACGTGGTGGAAATGGGATATATCTCAACTGGTAGCTCAAATCAAAAATGTAAGGGAACAATGGTGTTTGAAACATTGCATTTACCCTAGGTGGGACATAAAATTTTCAGCTGGGTCTTCTGTAGAAAAAAATATGGATGGAATTCTCCTAGATAAAATAATTAATTTTAAATATTATTTCTCAAACTCCAAATAAAATATCTTTTGATCTGAGACTCATATTTTTAATATGATATTGTTGTTGTGTTTAGAAAGTGGTGTTTTAATAAAGAGAGACCTAAAGTGAGAGGGTACATGTTGTTTGGATCCCACAACGTCTAGTGGGTTTTTGTAAATAGGTGTTTAAAGAAAATGAGAAATATTTGGCTCATTTCTCTAACAGATGCTGGAGAGAGATTCACATATCCTTCTGATTCTGAATCAACATTGAATTCATAGAACACCACGATTGAAATATAGGTTCTAGTATATTAGAGTGTACCAAACATACCGAAGTGTCCAAAATTGAGGTTGGATTTCAGTTTCAGATTATGTACCTCCCTGATTGATGAATTTATACTCGTTTTGACTTCTAATAAATTTCACTACTTTGAAATCCTTCATGTATGGTGATCCATTTTTTATTTCTAGATCATTCATTCTTCACCATTCATAGAGTTCATCTTTTGTCAACATTTAACCATACTGATACAACATCTGATCATTGAGTTATGGCATATTTATCGGAGGGTTGTGATATATGGTTTCCAGATCTATGACAATTTTTTTGTTTTGGGTGTTGGGAGAGGTGAAATAGTTAGTGGAAGTAGAGGCTATTTTCCATCATATAAAAAGACTAACAGATCGTTGAGCATAGCATGATTCTGTAAAGGTCTTTTCTAAAGGATACAAGATCTTCTCATAATGATATTTTGGCAACCGGGGTGTTCTAGATGGTCCAAATGGTGGTGCAAAGCATCATGATGGTGCACAATGGAACTCGTGGAGGCCACAGGTTTTAGGTGGTCGCACGAGGGTGTACATGCGGCATGGGACGGTATGGACAACGACTGGGAATGGACTCTTGATACACCACTAAATCATAAATAGAGAGTCGGTTTCGCATGGCGTTATGGAAACATGTTACTATTGTCTATGAAGATATCGTTGGAATGGTTCATGACTTTTAATGTTCGGTTTCTTGTATATATTCAAAAAAACAAATGGTTTTAAGTATAATAATATATTTATTTTTATTCATACATTTTGTATCATAACTACCTTGAAAATAGGACGTTCGATTCACGTGTTGTATGTAGGAAAAAACCATTTAAATGAGGTGGAATATTTTATGATTTTTTTGGATTTTTTTACAATTCATCCTTAAGGATCAATGGAATGAAATGTATGATTATAATAATAATATATTTATTAGTATTCAGAAAACATATATAGACCATTTGTCTGCTTAAGATGTTAAATTGATTCGCCATCTGAGGTGTTGTGACCCTGGAGTTGAGGGGCACAATTATAGACTGATTTCTAGCACTTAAACCAAAATGGTTGTCAGTGCACCATGACACCCAGTTTGGACATTTGTGGTAAAAATAAGCTTTTTCACATGGTGTCCATTTTGGAAAATTGAATATCTAATATCGTGTTCTTTTTAGAGATGGTCACATTGGTGTAGTCCATTTGAAATGTTTTAAGATCATGTTGGGGGTCCAACAAAACAATATCCTTTACCAATGTGGTGAAATGGAGTTTCTTCATTGAGAGTCTGATTCGGGAATAGGAATAGTCAATCCTGTGAATTTTCTTCTAGGGTCATGATACTATGATCCAATTGCTTATACAAGTACATTTGAGTAGGCAAGTCAGTAATGTTACATTTTCTCCCATATGATTAAACAACGAGCATCGTGCACTTGTTAAACATCATGGCCTAAGGTTCCATGTACTATCAGAGTACATTGGCATTCCTCGGGTGTACCTGTTATCAGTTTAGTACCTGATTATTTCTAGGTACATGATTGGAAAATGAGGTGGCCCACAATTCATGTGGGCCCCACATGTTTCTTTCACTGTATTATGAATATTATACCACTCATATATAATTCCTTTGTACTCAAATTTTATAGTGGGAGTTTCCTATCATAAGTGTTTTTTCATGTATAATGTTATGGATATCTTTTTAGTGAATTTATAGATACGATGTGAGATGTTATGGCTATTTTATTTATCTAGGGTGACACCCAATGAATGTAGTGTAGTTCCTCGATGCTTTCCTAGATGTAACCACCACCAATAATGGCTACAGTTGTATTGGTTTACCCTCCAACTGTATTGGGTGATGGATTTTTTTCATTGAATCATCAATGCATACCCTCTTCCAGGGAGGGGTAATTTTTTCTCAATATACAGTTGAGGGCAAACCCTGTAGTGGGGATAGGTAGTGGTGTTCACTATTTACTCTTCCAAGCATACCCACCATTGGGGATGGTCAGTGGAAATCATTGTTTACTCTATTGTGAATACCCTCCAATAGGGATGGGAAGTGGCATTCAGCGATGAAGAATTTGGGCTTACCATCAAGTGTATTACCCATTAGTGTGGTAGGGAAGGATCATTCACTGAAGACAGTATCATGAATACCCTCCAATAGGGCTTGGCAGTGGGTTATTGAATTTGATTAACAACTTCATGACTATACTAACAAATGATTACACATGATTTCCATCCCATTGTACTCATGAGAAATGGGGACAGTTCTCCCTCCGAGACATATCCATCTAACGTGACATAAAACTGTGAGGGAAAAACAGTTCCTCCCAAAGAGGATATATTCAAGGTGCGGATATTTAGTAGCTTTAAATTTAATTTCATAGAATATGTGATGAATTATGGGCATAATGGGTGGTTACTTATAGAATAATTGTCAAATCATATACTTATGATGAGCTGTGGCATGGAAATTCCATTACTCACTCATTAGTTCATTTTTTACAGAGTATATATATATAAATAAATATAATTTTAGTACCTACTACTTGGGTTATGGTTACTCTCCTACCAAAATAGGTGAAGATGTGTGAGGGATTCCACATACCCCCTTGCTTATATTATCAGGGTGGGATGAGTCTACTCTCCTTATATAAGTAGAAACTATGCAATGAGAAGTATATTTTCTCACTATTTATATCTCTTTGTATTTTCATGAGCTTACTCCACTATCTTATTTTGTTGTGCAATAATATGTTAATGTACATTGTTCTATCTACTGATACACTATTCAGTACATAATTTAATACTCCCTTGAGCCATGGGGGAATCATACTGAGTTTTTTATAACCATGAATGAGTGGTCTCTTCCTGCACCTGGTGTTCCCTTAAAGACGCCAGACAGGTTAATCGTGACATCATAGTAGATTTGGGATATATGGTGTTTGGACTGCATGTAGTGGTTGTATCATTGGATCATGGAGTGGCGATCTCTCAGTGGAATTACTTTTCCACTTGTTTCCATGTTATGGAACTTTTCTAGTTTGGCATGTATTTTTTCCTTACCCTTATAGTTTACTTCTCTTTACATTTAATATTTAAGGGTTGATTCATGTTTGAGATTTTTAAATAGATATATTGTATCTCGTATTCTTTTCCCTTGGAACATTCTCATTGATATGGCTACGTGTGTGTGAATGAGTTCTTAGGAAAAGGCCTCTTGAGTTTTTTTTGTTCTTTTAGCTCTAGTCCCTTCCCATTGGCCTATGGAAGTTGGGATTGGGGAAGTTGCAGCTAAAGCCCCAAAATGGATCAGGTACTGATAGATCCTTTAATTTTTTTTCTTCATCCAAAGTTATCAAAATATTAATTTTTTATTAAAAAAATAAAGAATTAATTCAAATATTCATTTTTTATACATCAATGTAAAATTATTATTTTTTTTTCTCAAATTGAATATATCTCAAAGAATTATTTCTAATACTTTATATATTCTAATATTAAAAAGTATTAACACCAATTACAAAAAATAATTTGAAAAAATTGATTATATATTTTTAATTATAATTTTAGAATGTTGAAATAATTTCTAATTTATTTCTGGTCTCATATTGATGTTTCATGAGAAATAATTAATTTAACATTGTTGAGTCTAAATTGGGTTTAAATGAGTTTATCTACTAGATAAGGGATAAATTTTCTCCAAAAAATTTCAAAATGTGATCAGTTCAGTTTTATTGATCTTAAAATGTTATAACCAAGAATTTGGGGACATATAGTGTAACTTGACAATGGTTGAGAGCTTTCAATATTTCAATACATCGAATAATTACATGAGTGTCACTCTCCAAACTGATAATATGGAACTTCAACATCTCTCTTATTTACTCCTATTGAGCCACTAATCTTATCCAATGCCTAAATGTTATTTCCTGAAAACATACATATCCATTACATAGAGGCTCTGGACTCATCAAAATACTAACCATGAAGTATTATGTATAATATAAATTGGTGTTTCTAAAAAAATATAATTTACACTTACCATAATGTTTTCAATTTATTTCTTCATATTACTCCTAAAAATATTCTATTTTCTTGATCATATAATAAAATAATTATCTTTTATAAAAACAAATATTATTATTCTATAGTAATAACCTTATTCATATAATTTTCTATCATATTTTCAATGAAAACATTGTTCGTGCATATGTGTTGGCTAACACATCCACAAAACAATGTGAATAAATTTTCATAACTAGCTAATAGGGTAGGACGTAAGGATAGACCAAATAAATAAAAATGAATTTATGATAATGTTAATGGATTTTGTAAATTTATAGTATTATCTGCATTATTTAATTTTCACTTTTTGAAAAAATTAAGTCATCATTGATGCTTATGTATAGACATCCATCTCCATGAAAGAACATTGTTCATTTTTACTGAATGACATAAATGGTTTGTTTTAAAATTCTATATAGAGAATAAATATTCTCATTATCAAATAATTATGAAGCTAGATTTATTATAACCATAAACCCTTGTACTACGATCAAATCACAGATTTTATTTTTGGGTAATAAAATGAACAGCCTAAAAATTATAACATGAACTTAGCCATTATAAAAGGTAAATAAAACATAGGAAAATGAAATATATAGAATAATTGTAATTTAATGAACATGATAATTTTTTTATTAAATTAGTTAAATAAAAAAAATTAATTATGTTTTTGAAAACATATGAAGCTATGTAAGACTTAATATAATATATTTTCTACTAAAACATTATTTTAAATAAATTAAACTCTTTATCTTCTACATACATGGTCATTTAAATATTTAATGTAAGATATAATTTATTTTTCAATAGTTTATAAATTTAATTATTTAATATATATTAAATTAAATAAAATGTTTCAAAAATGTGTATTATAATTGTTTTTCCTATGTATTAATTTCGATCTCTTTACAAAAATGTAAAATGGATTATTTTTTAAACACATTTTTATTTTCCAGCTTTTCCCACTATAATAATCACTATTGTTTTTAAATATTTGTTTAATTATTAACATGCTGTTTTAAATTAAATCATATTCCTACCATCATAATATTTTTTCATTTATATTAGTTTGAAAATAAATTTAATATATCTCCTTTTCATTTTTAAAAAACTGGATATAATTTTTCTTATGGGTTCACATGGGTTTTCCTAGGGGTTTATAATGAAAAAGTAAAATAAAAATGTATTTCTTTAAGATAAAGGTATGTGATAATTATCAGTGACAATTATTTTCTACAATATAGATCACGATAATGGTTTCCAATATACAACACTCAAATGAAATGGGTAATGATTAGCCTTGAATGGAAAAAATTCAAAGAAGATAACTTAGTAGTCTAGTCTTATGGAATTAAATAGGCTTTAGTTATTTTCATAATGGTAAAACACATATATTAATAGATTATGAAAATGATGATTTAATATACCAATATTATTTTGGGTAAAATTAATTTTTTATTTATATATTTTCATTTGATGTGGTATGAAAATCAGAAAGGTGGATGTTTTATCACAATGTAATTTTTTGGGCAGTACCGACATGTATAAATATACCCTCAAGGTTTTTCCTATTAATTACAATGGGTTTTTAAATATTTCATTGAGAAAATATTTTTTTTAAAAGAAAATATTTTATTTATTTTCTAAATGGATTATTTCTAATATATTAAAAATCATAAT
The DNA here is from genome assembly GCA_963277665.1 of Viscum album. NCBI lineage: Eukaryota > Viridiplantae > Streptophyta > Magnoliopsida > Santalales > Viscaceae > Viscum > Viscum album. Next base: position 1,753,111,987 of record OY728128.1, read on the forward strand.
GGTATTTTTAGTTTTTCACAGGAATAATGTAATTTAAAATTTTAATATCCCACACAATAATTTTTATCTTGGTCATTCCATTTTTAAATTTTTTTAATAGTTTATTAAAACAATTAAAAAAATTAGAAAGGTCAAAAATTTTGTTACGGATACTCTTCTTCATTAAATACTAATTATCTTGAATAAAAGATGGATGTAAAATCAATGCCTGATTTCTATGGAATAAAATTTAATCTATGTTGATGTTCCCATATTATTATTTAATTATTTTCCAAATTATATAAAAATATGACCATAAAATAAAATAATAATTTTATAATGTAAAATATTCTATTAAGCTCAGAGTCAATGGTTTTTAATTTCATAGGTTAACATAATTGGTATCTAAAAAAGTTTTATATAAAATTTATTTTCCAAGGATTTTTTATGACACAGAAAACAGACTCTAATATATATTTATTTTATCATGAGATTGATTTTAATGTTTTTAATGTTCATCATCTATTCAATTCCTATAAAAAATAATTCTCTATATATAAATCATTGAAGTTAATTTTAGAAGAGATCATAAAGGTAAACACCTTATAAACCATTATCATAGAATGGTTAGAATAGATTATATTTTTACAATGTTTACTATGCTAATGTATGATATTAATGGTGGTTCCCCTGAATTAGAGCTATTTAATTATATGTAGAATATCATGTGTATAGGGATCATTTCATTAAACAACAACTTCTAAAATTTAGTGGATCTTTAGAACCAGCAAATTCTAAAGGATTTATGCATTCATTGTCGAGTATATTAATTTTTTGGGTGGTAATAAACACCAATATGTAACTCCTAGATTTTATTTGTTTTAATGGTATGCCACTCAATTATAGCCATTGATATCAAATACCAATGAAAAATAATGAGATCTATTACACCTAATAGAAGAAATTTGATGATATTTTTCTTGATATTTATTATGATTAAATTATTTGAATTAGAATGGAAAATTAATTTCCATATATTAATAAAATTTAATTAAAATCAAGTCTATATATGAAGTAATGTAGTATAGTATCTCAATGTATAGACTGAATTTCATTCTAGATCATGAGGGCATAATTTTTAGTTATAACACTTCAATAAAAAATGTTAATGATGCATGTTAGCGTCTCAGGTATTTTTAATTTATGAGGAAGTTATTTTTATATATAAATTTTTATATATTTTTTTATGACACCAAGGATATTCATTAAAATAAGAGTAAGAAGCCGTAATTGTGTAAAATAATTGATAATAATTAAACCAACAAATATCAATATAATCCTAAAAGGAATTCAAAATGTGATAAGATATAAATTAAAGTGTGATTGGTAAGATCTTGAGAGTGTAAAAATTTGGTATTCTTGGTAATTTAGATCAATAATATAAAGGAAACTATTTAGAATTGACAAGTACTAGGAGAAAAAAAAATTTAGGTCTAGAAATTTTTTATTTGTAATGATTTCAGTAATTATGCTAATACATGCCTGAAGATAAAAACACAAGGTATAAATCATCAAGAAATAAATTATAAAGGAGTGGAAAATTATTTTTCTAATAATAGTGTAGGTTGTAGAACATCAAATTATGTTGATTCAGTTTTAACACCCCAATATGATACAAAATAAAACTATGTTTAATAGCATATTTGATACAGAATGTCGAGTTTAATTGACCTATGACATATATAACCATTATAATATAGGCATTTAATTTGGTTGTATGAATAATATTATATAAATTATGATATATATATATCGTAATAAATATAAATTATTTAGAAATGTTCATTAAATAATCAATAGATTTTGAGTAATGTAATTTTATTCTTCAAGAATATGTTTTCACCTAACATGATTATTATTTTTCATGAATTGTTTATTATAAATAATTTTTGGAATAATAATAAAATATATTTGAGAAAATTAATTTATATTTTTTAATCAGAATATATAAAATCACATTTGATGAAATTTTCACCATTTTCAAAAAACAAACTATTGATTTAATAAGTGAAATTTGAAAATATAGATTTTTTAAAAAATGACATTTTTCAATAAATGAATAAAATTAAATATACCATTATATATTTAATATTATGTAATTTTAAATAAATAAATTTTTTTAATAATTAATAAATAAATTTTTTTAATCATTATCATATTGGGTTTTAATTTTAGTTTACTAATAGCTTTAAAAATCAATGTTTTCTAATATATATTTTTATGTGAATAATGTTTTCCATTTAAATTAATTTAAAAACTCCCAACAATAAATTATTTAACATTAATTGATAGATTATATATAGATAAATATTATTTGATATTTATATAGTTACTATTATTAGTCATAATGATAATATAAGATCGTCTTTTTCATTTAAAATTTACTTCTTGAATATATGTTCTTCCATCATCTCAGTGGGTTAAATTTGGAGAAAACCTTTTCAAATTCTCTAAATATAATTAAATAAATTGGAATAAATATATTCAATTAAATTAATATAAAGTGGCTGATATGGTCAATTTAATTTTCATTCCATAATGAATACTGAACATAGTAAAAATAAATTAATGTGGTTAAGATGAAAATGGGTTTATATGAGCTAAATTAAGACGATAAGTGTCTAAATGACCTAAAATTGTGAATAAAATTATTTATTGGAAATATATAGACCATATAATACATGTATATAAAAAATTTACATTTTTGATCATCGTCTAATTTAATAAATTTGGGTACACCATTTCCTTTTCAAAAATATCAGTTATGTCTCTGACATCACTTATACATGGTCAACACTCTTCACTCTTTTACACACCATAAAAAAAAAAATTTTTATGAAAATATCTACTCAAATAACCTAAATTGTTTAAAATAACCTACCTTTAATCCTTGGTTTGTTCATAAATTCATTCTTAGAATACATTTGAAAAAAATTCTACAGAGGTTTTCGGAGAATTGGTAAAACTCTAAATTAGGCATTTTTGTTTTATTTATTCTTATACCTCATTAAAACATCACTAACCTCTAATAATATGATTAAAAATATATATAATATATGTAATTATATTGATTTCATAACCTATGTATTTATTCCCTTCCATCATATTTCATACCCAGCCATCATTTATTTATACTGTAGACCATCACCTTGTGATCTGACGTCCTTCATTATCTATCATAAACTCTCAAAACATTTTATAATGATAGATTTATGTTATATATATATCATATATTCAATATATATCAACTTAATTTGTAATTATATCACCTATATAGTTTTTAATTTCCATTATGTGGGCTTCTGATAACAGGGATCATGTGTATGGTGAACTACCTCCTCAACATGCAATGTGATTAGTTTTCAAACAAATATTCATATGGAAGGTAATAAAGATAATTATAATGAATATATTTTACATATATTATATCTTAATTATATTCATGATATTTTTTATCATTTTGAAAAAATAATGTTTCATTTTCATTCTTACACTATATAATTTTATCATCGTTTTTATACATATAGGGTAAAAATCCATGTGGCGATGTGATTTTTATTTGGAAACCATATTTAAAAAATTAATTATATAATTATACTAAAATAAATAATTTCTAAATTCTAATATTATAATAATTATTTTAATATAACATAATATGTACCATCTTTCAATAATGATCACTCAAAAATGGAAATGTTTTCTATGCATGTATCAGGTTTACTGTTTCAATGATCATATAGTAAATCATTTTTTAAATAAAATTTTTTGTGATTGGGATTAAAAGTATAATTAATGAATAAAGATTATAATTATTTTAAGATATTTATTATATTATTTTTAATTAACGATCTCTTAGAGTACAATCATCATAGCAAAGCCATATTGAAACAACGAACAGAACATCATGGATACACCAGATGCGTTCTTAGTTAAATAAGTATTTAAATATATCATTGGAATAAAATAAAATAAATCATTTAAGAATATATAATTAAACATGTAAAATTTTAATACTAAATAAAATTATTTACTTATGCATATTATATAAGATTTTAAGGACATTCAACGATAGAATTCACTCGAGGTGGTGGATTTTTATTTCTCACTTTTACATCTCTAAGACATATTCCATATTCACCAATTATATTAATTTTATGATTTATAAAATAACAATTAAATTAATTTATGAATATTTTCAATAAAATCAGTTGGATGTATTAATCCATATGATATTTCCCCTTTTATTTTGTTTTGATCCATACATATCCAATGTTGTAATTTCGTTCATTGATCCTTTAATTTTATGAGACATATTCCATATTCACCAGTTATTTTTATTATGTGTTATATATAGTAATTATTATTGTATTTTATTATTTTATTTTTGAAAATTATTTTTATTTAAAATATTATTGGAGACACTCCCTTTTCATTAAGATTAGATTGAGATATTACTAAATCCATAACCGACTTCATCCTTATTTTCTTTCATTGGGGAATATTGTATTTAAATACACATATCCTATTTTATGAGGTTTATATATAAGTAATTATTAAATTTTATATAATTAAATTACATATTTTCATAAATTTAAATTATCCTTTGATTATATTCTTTCATATGGATTGTGATTAATGTTTTTCCAAAGTGGTAAATATTTTATCGTGCAATATCAATTCATTAAGGATTATCTAAGTTCATGTTTCTTTTAGAAGAAATAATATTATTTTTTCCTGAACCAAATATCCTTTGTTCTTCAATTGTTATAAATATTTTCACTTGTTTAACTTCTATTTCCTCCCTTAATTTTTTAATAAACAATAATAAAATCATTTCTAAGTGAAACTGGTATTTTATTTTTAATTTATATATGGGTTTTTTCTATTCCAAATCCTTGTTTTAGAAAATGATTTAAAAATGATCAGTTTAAAAATAATGATTTACTAAATATATTTGAAATGTTATTTGAAATAATTTTACAAGATTTTGAGAGGAAAAATATGAATGTCTTCCAAATTGGCCATTTTTTGACTCCCTTTTACAAAATGATTGTAAAATACTTTTTGTTTATGAAATTTACAACATGAACATATTTTACCCCATTTGTGACCATTATTTTTCATGAACCATCAATTACATTTTTTCATGTTTGTTTTTGAAGAAAATTATTATTATAATATATATTTTTTATTTTTATAATGTGATTTTTTGAATTAAAGTGAATGTTTTTTTAAAAATTTATCATTAATGATATTTTAATAGTATTTACGTTAATTAATGTCATAAATCCTTACTATTACATATGATTCAATTGATATGTTTTGAAAACATACCATCATAATTTTATTTATATATGGATTTTGATTGTTTCGAATAGATTGTTATACACCCATTTTTATTCCATTGATTTATATGGATTCAAATTGATTTATATAGAACCAATTTATTCCCATGGGATAAACATGTTTCAAAAATATTTATATAAAACCAATTTATATTATATGCATTTATCATGTTTTAAAATAAGTGGTGGATATTTAAATGATTTTATGATGAAATGAGTGCTCTATGTATATTATTACTAATATGGTTCTTAAATATTGTTTGCAATGATTTTTGTTTCTATTATAAACCAATGATTTGTGGTTCCATTGTTAAATAAGGGTGTATAGTTGTGTTATTAACCATGGATGTGTGGTTTTGTGATAAACCAAGGATGGGTGGGTTTCTTATATCCCTTCAATGTATTGAGTAATCTTGATATAGAAGTTGACCATATTGGTTTTTCCATTTTTATAAATTGATGTCAAATAATTTAGAAGATACTGATACTTTTAATCTATGCATCATCTTGGTTTATAATGTTTAATATGATCATATTTTATATCACATAAATTATGATTATTTATTCTGATGACTCTTTCCATTGTTAAATCCTTATGGCTTGTCTTCAAGTTTTATTGTCCAAATATTGATGGTTATGAGAATTCTTTTTTTATCATAATTCAAATTTATTATGTAATCAGACACTTATGTTCTTATTATTCTCTTTAATGAAATGATATTTTAATGCATACATTTACCCTTAGAGATAATTTAAATTCTCAATTATCATGTTTAAATTTTACAAGGTTATATTGATTGAGATTGAATGATATATGTCTATATGGTATTATTATGGATGCATATAATTAGATAATACAAAATATGAAAAGATGGGTAACGTAAAAGATAATTCTTATGTTTATAAACCTATTATTTAGGATTAAAAGATATTAATAGTTATTCATACATCCATAAAACAATAAAACTAAAAATTATATAATAGTGTATGTTTTCCAATATTATTATTTTGATGTTCTATGTTTATTATAGAAAAAATTGGATCAACATCATAGGTATCAAAGACCCAAATATGAAGTTAACTTTTTGATCACTAGATTCGGGATTGTTGGTCCAGGTTAGCTATAGTTGTTATCTCAGGAAAGGTTTAGATAACATTATATATTTGGATGTTTCTATGATAGGTTATATTAAAAATTTTAGATACCTATTTATGTCTATAAGTTTATGGATGGTCATATGTTCAATGTTTTAGACACCATTCTAGGTTTTATGTGATGTAATGTTATTGTGATTAAAGAATTTTTAGGAAACTTTTCAATATATTAACGAATATAGAATGCATTGGTTTAAAACGAGATATGTATTTTCAATTTTAAGAAATAAATATCAATTTATTTTGAACCTTCATGGATTATAATACATTAGATATTGATTTAATTATGGAATCACATGTATAATAGAACAAATAACCACGATATTGAAAAGTGATTTACTAATTATGTGGTCAATGATATTTTAAATAGAGGTCAATATATTGTTGTTCTTGTATACTGTATGTTATGATACAATCTTGTTTTCTAAAAAATGTTTAATATTGAAGTTGTTGAGTTAATTTGGGATATAGGTATTTTAATTTTATATAAGGATTTAGTTTTTACGTCGAGTATTTATATTCAATAATACAAATTAATGTATTATTTCAACCTTTGATGGATTACTCAGTTTTTTGAACATATTTCTATTTTCATGTCATTTTATCAACATGTAAATATATGTTTAAATTAATTAACCTTTTCACACCTCTTTGATTTATTATTTTGTATTTGTTATCTTTCTCTTAGAAATTTATTTTCTATAGATCAATGATCATTATCACATCATATCATTCTTTGGCCATTATTAGTTTCCATCATTTCCAAATAATCACATCATACCTATATTATCATATTTGCAAGCCTAGTATGTGTAATTCTTGATGACCTTCATATGGTCGTTCCCTTTTACCCAGAAGATGTTTTACTAACAAATTTTACGATGTTGGTTTCAAAATACAGGTATTTTAAAATTTCTCACCACTGACTACCAAGGTATATTTTTTATTTTTAGGGCACAATACATTAAAGGGGTAGGTTTTAACACTATTAGATTTTATATAATAAAACTATGATAGATTATATATTTGACACAAAACATCATAATTATATGACAAATACATATATACCTATTATAGAATATCCATTGAATATGTATATATAAATTTAATTATATAAATTATGGTATATATATATATATATGTTTGTATTACTCAGCATAAATTATTGATTAGTTTTTAATAACTGATCAATATGTTTTTTGTAATGTAATTTTATTATTCAAAAGTATGTTTTATAAAAATTATTTATATTTGTTTCCATAGAAAAAATATTACAATTTGATTTTGGATAATTTATATATTTACTTCATAAAATAAAATTGAATTTTTATATAAAAATATTAGAATATAATTTTGAGGAAATTTTTTATTTAAAAGAAAATACATTTCATTCAATAGGTTAGAATAATAATTTTTGTGAATATTTCAATTATTTGTAATAAATTATTCTTTTTAAAGCTAAAAATTATTCTTTATTATTATTGAAATTAAAAATAGAATTATATATTTATGTTTAAATATAATAATTTCATTTGAATGAAGATAATATTGTATATTATAATAAGTCTGTCATTAGGTTTCAAGAAAACATTTTTCTAAAAACTAATTTAAAGTACATAATATTAAATAATTTTTAATGAAATTAAAAAACACTATTATAGAATTATTGAAATGAAATTTATGGATTAAATATAACTAAAAATTAATAAACAATAAAAGTATATTTATTATTTGTCTTTGAGTTATTATTAAATCATATTTTTATTGAAAACTTTAACTCTTCAGTACCAATTTTTTCTTTACATTTGTGTGGTTAATTTCAAATTATATTATTCTAATTATATGAATATAATTTAATAGAGTGTATTAATTTTTTTTCAATTTTAATACATTATTTTATCTAATAAGGTCGGCTTAATGTTTTAAATTAATGAATTTTGAGAATAGTACAACTAAATTAATGTGGTTAATGAAAAAAATTCTTAATAGGGGTTAAACTAAATATATATAATTCAAAATGACATAAAAATCGTAAAAAACTATATTATGGACATATTTATACCTTAAAATTTCTCATTATTGATATGTATTATTTTAGAGCCTTTTGGACAGGAAAAAATGTGGGTACACCTTTTTTAAAAAATTAATTAAGTGTGCCACTCACCTCACCTTTAAAAGGCCACCCACTCTCCACTCTTATTCACACATTCATAGTTCTACTATTGAAATAGAATCTTCCCAAATCACATCCCAATATCTATATTCTCTTATTAAAATCCTTTTTGTCATAAATACATTCTATGAATACCATTTTTAAATCTTAGTGTGGTGGTCCCAAAAGTGGTAAAATTACGAACTATTGGTTTTTGTCTTATTTCATATTCCACCTCTTTAAAAATTTATTCAAATAAAATATTATTATAAACAATTTATCAAATAAATTATAATATTTTATTATATTAATGAAATTTCCTAAATACAACTCATATTACATAAAATTGGATATTAAATCATCAATTATGTCTATGACGGACTGTCTCCTCGCAACCCGATGACATTTATTTTCCTTCATTTCCTCTCAAGTATTATTTTAGTGATATATAATATATATATATATATATAATATTTATAAAATATTTATAGATATTTATTTATTATATCTTATTTAAATTTTTAATTTCCATTTCGTGAGGGATACGACAAAGTTGCTCGTGTGTTAAGAGAGATACCACCTCACGAAGTGATGTGATTTTCTTTCAATACTGATTTACATAAAATGTAACATGGACTATTTGAATAAATATATATTATATAAGTGAAATAATAATTATATAAATTACATATTTATCATTCTAAATATATAATATAATATATTTTTTCTTACACTGATTAATAAAAACGCCATTTCTTTATGTAGTGACAATCACCTTCACAAAGTGATTTGATTATTTTTTCCCTAACTACAATAAAATAATGGTATATATAAATTAAATTAACAAAATAAGATGGTATTTATGATATTATTATCATTAATTAAATAAATAGATACATTATTTCCATAATTATCCTTGATTAATGGAAATGGTTCTCATATATTTGTATGGTCTATTGTCTATATTATTGTAACATATTTTATTTTTTCACAATATTTTTTATGATTTAACAAAGAATTCAAATTATGAATTAAATATGATAATTATTATTATTATTATTATTCTTTTTATTTTGCAATATTGATCACTTTTCCAGTGATAAAAATGATAAAACCTTTTTAAAAAAATTAATTGTGCTTCATTAAAACACCCAACATGGACTGAACTAGCAATGTAAGTAGATATATTATTAAAAAGAATAAAATAATGATTTAAAAATTAATCATGAGCAATAAAAAATTTTCTCACAAAATTTAATAATTGATGTAATCCTATTAAACATTATTGAATTGAAAAACATGTAATATTAAGACTTGACCCAAGGATTTATCTCAACTAGTTTTTACTACTGTGAGACATATGAAATATTAACCATTTTTACATATTTTGTGTTTTATATACTTCACATTAATTAATTTTATGATTATTTTTAAAAAAAAATTAGTGGAATTAATGATTCAATATGATATTCTATCTTTCATGGTGTTTGGATCTAATGACTTCAAACATTGTAACAGTTTTCTCATCCAGCTTTTAATTTTATAATTTTACTGTTATATTCAACAAGTATTTATATTATTTGGTTCATATAATTTCAATAAATGTATTTATAGATTTTTTTCATTATAAGTATTTGTATTGAAAATTTATATATTATTTTTCCTCTTTTCATAGGGTTCTAATGCATATATTTTTAATGTTTATAGGGAATTCATCTCAATTTCCCTTTATTGATGCAAATTGTAATGTAACAAACCTGTTAATTTTTATGTTACAATATCAATTATTTTTGGATTCTTTGTCTTCATGATTCATTTAGAGGAAATAATAGTACAATTTTTCCCATAAAAATTTAACTTTTATTCTCATATGGATTTTATTTTGGTTCTAATGTTAAATTTTCATTTCCACAACTAAAAATTTATGAAACATAAAAAATTATATTTTCAATTGATATCAATCATTTATTTTTCTTTTCTATTTTTTTTCTTTCTATTGCATATCCATTTTTTATAATTTTTTTGAAAAAGTATCTTTATAAACAGATTATTTATTAATAACACTGAGAATATGAATGGATTATTTCATTTTCATGAACATTCTAATCAGTAAGCCTTCATTTTAATGATTCAATTTCCCTTTTTAAAGTAATGTATTATCAAATTATTATATGAATGTATAGTTTTAAAAACTATTTTTCATAATAAAAATGTATATTTTCCAAAAAAAAATGTCTGTAAATATTTTGATAATATTTTCATTCATCAATGTCAATAGATCGTATTCTTACAGATGATCAAATGGATATATTGTTTATGATTCAATCCAAATATTTTCTATAGATGTATTATGATTGTTTCAATGATAATTTTATTATTCCCTTTTGTTTTCTGTTATTTAATAATGTTTCTTATAGATTTTTATAGTACCCATTTGTTTTCATAGGATAATCACATTTTAAAGAGATTATTGTCAGGACCGTTTCTTTTCCCATATTTAATCATGCTGTGAAAAGAATAATTTTTTTCAACTATTTATTGATGAAATGAATATTATATGTACTTTATTCATGATACAGATCATAAAGATTATTTTTAATGATTGTTGGTTCACTAATAAACCATGTATGTGTGGTTATATTATAATCCCATAATGGGTGGTAACATTATTAACCAAGAAATGGAGGTCAAGTGAGAAACAAATTATGGGTGGTTCTGTTATAGCCCTTAATACATTGAGTGCTTTAGAGATGGAATTAATCCTTATAGGTTATTATATTTTTAATAATTGACGTGAATATAATGTTCCAATATAGAAATATATTTTATCAATGACTTATATGAAAATATAATGTTACATGTGGTCATGATTTATATCACAATTCTCATGATTATTGGTTTTAATGAATCTTTCATCTGTTAATGTCTAATTCGCGGTTTTTATATTTAATTCACCATTTATTGATGGTTTTGAATATTATTATGATATAATAATGAATTATAATTATGTAATTATACCCTTATTCTCTTCTAATGTTCCGTGATGAAATTTAATTGGTAATGATTATGATTACCCTTACTGAGAAATTGATCTCACCATTATTACGTTTAATTTTCTCTAGTTCATATGATTGATGTTAACTAAATTATGTCTAGAATATTTTAATATGGATTATGATTTTGACCAAATGTGGAATAAGAAATGATATTTATAGTGTGACATGATGTTATTCTTTATGAAATTTTATAATCCATGACAGTAATAGTTTTTTCATGTTCTCTAAAAATCAAAACATAAAAGTTCCTTGAGATTGTAGGTATTCCAATATTTTGCAAATTATATAGAATTTTATAGATAGATAAAATTGTCCCACCTTCATCAATATCAAATCTAAAAATATTAATCTTTTCAATTATGTATCTGGGAGTGTTGGATCATGTCTATAAAATTATCTCGTGTGTGATAAGTATTTAGTGATGTCTTATCTCAGTTTTGGTTACCATCAGATGAAGGTGAAGAAAGAGGAAACATTTATGTCATATTTTCATACTAGTAATGGCCATTATAAATTCTTATGCTTTTTTATGTTTAGTAACATAGACACTATATTTATGGATCTAATGAAAATAGTGCTTCAAAAGTAATTAAATAAATTTTTGGTTGGGTTTACTAATTATATTATAGTTAATTAAAAAATTAATGAGGAACATGAAAAACACATATGGATTTTTTTAACACATTAATTTAAAATTTTTTTTATGGGAAATTTATTAAATAAGAATTTTTATTTTATAAAATTTAATTTTTTGGTCATATTGTTTCTATAGATGGTAGAACTGATGATCCTTATAAAACTAAAGTTCATTAAGAGGGTCTATTGCTTACAAATGTCACTAATATTTAGTTATTTCAATGACAAATAGGTCACTATAGACAATTTTTTGGTAACTTATTTTGGTTATCAATCCCTCTATATACATTAAAATAAAATGGATTTTAATTAATAAGGATAAAATAATTTTATGAATACTTAGATAAATTGAAAATTAGATTGGTTAATGATTCATTGTTAACATTAAAAAATTGGTATTTTTTATATTGATTATTAATTGAAAGGATATGGATGTGTATTGATTTATATTGATGGAGTTATCATCAATTCTTCTATTCAATTGAATCCCCATATGTATTATTATCTTAAACATGACCATGAAAAAAAATTAATTAATTTGACTTTTATGATGTCGAGGCATCATCTATATGGGGATAAATGTGAAATATTTTAAAAAATGACTAATGTATATATTCACTCAAAGAGAGTTAAACATGAGTTGAAGAAATTTAATCAAACTATATTAGGATTATGATATGATAATTCATTATCTTCCAGTTAAATCAAACAATTTATTTGATGGATTGAGTATAAACATCAATTCATTATTAACAATGTCCCAACCAAAACATGATCCTTTTGTAAATGACATTATTATTTCTTTCCTATAAATTATATATATATATATATATTCATTTTATTTTTTGATATATATATCTATGTAGTTACCTTAGCGAGATATAATAAAGGGGGTATATATGAAAGATCATGGTTTGAAAGAAAGAGTATGTTCATTAATGAAGGGTATGTTTCCCAAGATTGACATTGATAATGAATGTGTTATCATATTTTTAAGTGGTTCTGTAGTTCAGTTGAATCCCAGATGAAGAATGAGTTGATAAGAGAAGCACACAAAAATTTATTATCTATTAATATTGGAATTAATAAGATATACATACATATTAATTAATGTAATTGATGTGAATGTATAATGAATGGTATTCCAGATTTTTTTAAAAATATTTTTATTTTAAATAGTTTACTACTAAGTGAAAACTACCAAAGGGTATTATTTTTTTATTTTATGTTCTTGAATTGTATTAGAGGAATATATCCATGACTATTCTATAGAGATTACCAAATTCGTCTTGAGGTATAAATGTGATGTGAGTTATTTTTAATCTTTGAACTAAATGTGTTCATTTTCATTCATATTAATGATATTTTATATTTGTATAAAACATGAAGACTATATAATAATGTTATAAGTAGATTACTTAGGTTCTAACTCAATCTTATATTTGATTGTTATCCCAGTATTACACGAACTTTATTAAAGGTGAATCAAAAATCAATTTAAATAGAGTTTTATATCATTATAATTATTCAACATGATTATAATTGTTAGTTTGATTGAAAAATATTAATTCATAATTTATGAATAATTCTTACTCTTCATACTATCATGTAATATTGTTTCAACATCCTTGATTAGTCTATTTTTCTTATAATAAAAATTTTCATTATAGTATTTAGATGGATCCTTTTGATGAATTATATGTAAAGTGTTATTTATGTCCATCATATTGAGATAATTTTAGTGAAATTTTTTTTAGGGACCCCATTTGATATAAAATATAGGAAAGATAGTGAATATTATTTAACACCATATTAGGGAAGATTAGAGCATATATAATTGATAAATAGATAAAAAGTGTAAATGATATTCTTTTATAGTTGGAAATCATGTTTTTATTATAATATCACCTTGGAAACATGATATATTTTTTTTTGTGAAAAAACATTAAGTACAGGGTTCACTGGATCCTATGAAATTATATATAAATTGAGTTAAAATTGTTATAGTGTATATTTTCCAATAATATTATCTTAGGAACCTGATGAATGTCATGTATAATTTCACTAGAAGGATATAAATGATGTATAACATGTTTTTGAATGTTGAGTTGGAACATATTTTTTAGAATAAATCATAAGATGATAATTTGGTTCATATTATTGGAATTTAGAGAGAAATTACTATGAAATAATGTGGATTACTGGTTAAATATTTTATGTATGAAATAAGTATCTCTGATGCTCATGCAATATAGACCCATGTGTCTATGGCGGGACATGTGTATGATTCCTACGATGTGACCATGTTACATGTAATCTTCAATATCATGTAGATGACTTAGCCTCAGGACCACTGTTGTGGGTCACATTCACATATTCCTTAGAAAAGAAACATTCCACCTCTAGAGCTCACTCCCTTAATACATCATTGATGGGAATGCACAATAGAATAAAAAAACTCTAGTATACCAATGAATACCTTGATCTAAGGTCTTTTCTATGAAGAATAGATGAAATCCATGACGATTGAGTATCACTACAAGTCTATGAACCTCACCAAAAACTACACCAATGATAGGATGTCATAACAAAGAAACATAAGCTCTTGGATAGGAACTGATCTCAACATGGGTGGTAAAAATCATCCATGAATAGTAACTCAAACTCCTTATAATTGAGTATTGCCTTGTCATGAGTTTTATCATAGATATCCACCATCACTTGACGAAAAACTACAAGAGGCGCACTTCTAGAATCACAATCCCATTGGGAGGTGTCCTCACTAATAAGAATACTTTCATGACTACCTCAAGCCAGTCATCTAATGATTGAGGGTCTAGATCACCCTTATACCTTAGTGTTCACTACCTCTATAACTCATGTAGCACACTGAGCCAGTGTTCATCTTTATCTTGAACATCTGGTAAAACCTAATACAGAACAGAATGCCATAATACAGAAAGACCACACATAGGTAATTCCTCAGAATCATTTCCTTTCCATGAAGCATCAGCACAGGGTGGACTATCATAACAATTACATTGTAGAATCCCATATAACAGTCTTCATTGAGGAAAACTGAAAAAAATCATGATGTACCATGGTCAATGAATATACATAAAAATATAAATAATGATGGAGAGGAAAAAACCCAGTCCTCTAAAACTCATTTACCATTTTTTCCCATCGATTTGTATTTTAATATACTATGTAAAATAGTAAGTAATCATAGTCCGGGTGAGTGGATATGTCATCTAATACACCAATAATAGAGCCTCTGGTATGATATTTGAACTCAAAACATCCCAACACCATCAGTATGAAACTCAAACCATGCGCACGACACTACAGTCTTAATGGGAAACCGACCACCTTTGATACATCTCTTTAATGACCCGACCTATTGAGGCACAAGCCGCAACTCCTCAATCCCGCATCGAATAGGCCTTGGCCTGCCTACTAGAGTCTAGAATGAATATAACTAACATGGGAGGAATATCCTATATACATTTACATGAAAAAACATCTATATGCTAAGAAATGAAGAAACGTAAAAGACAAAAATAACCAATTCATGCATACATCTATATCCCCTAACCATAGTACTACAAAGTACTTAAATAGAAAGAATGATAAAAATGACTACCAAATAAGACTATAGAATCATCCAAATTTATCAGAAAGAGGAGTTTATTTTCAATAATACATTCATATGTCTCCCTAGCCTAGCTTTGGTAAACACCTTGGTCTATCTATCTTACTATGCTCCACCTGCGTCTGGTCCTCCATTTAATTAATCAAACGAAATGTTGTCTTCACAAGAAAAAAAACACGTGAATGAAAATAATATTCACGGTTGCATATAAAAAAACTCAGTAGGATCACAATAAAAGATAAAGGAAAATGGATAGTCTTAAAATAGATGGTCCACTTGACCTGGATAAATGGAAACCCAATCAAGAGAGAAAATTTATCTCAAATCATCTTCAACTGTGCAATACATGTCATCTTTGACTACGAGTGGTGTCAAACCGAACATGTAACAACACTCCAATGAATCAAATCAATCACCCAAATATACTCATATAGGAAAAAGAGTCGCATGATGTTTCAATATCCTAGATAAAATCATGATTATTTTCATAGGCTATAACCATAACATAAAACCCTGAGAACACACTTCATATGCTCATCTATACCAGATGAAAACCACCCCAATAAATTTTCTCAATTTGGAATAATTATATAATTACTAATGGTTTATTAAATAGAGTGGTCTCTATTTGAAACATCATTCTACATCCGCCTCTAGAGCGTAGAACATGGGGTACTATCATGATTACATTGGGCCTAGCATATTTTAAGGAATCCCAAGTGAAGTGGCCAACTCCTTATGACTATATAGAGTTGAGGGAGCACTACTCCATATTATGCACCTTGTTTATCCACTATAACAAGAGTTTATTGGTCGAATAAATCCTCTCCGCTGTCCCAAAGTAAAGGGAGTACTTATCTTAACTAACCCGTGAATCCTATGTATCCCTTGTAAGGAGTGGCCAGCACCACGGTCTGTTGAATGATCACTAATTCCTATCAAGGAATAATTCATATCATGTGGCGGGGCCCAGTACTCATAACTGCATCTCCATGTATAGGGAGATCAAACACCAATGGAGGAACCACCCACCTATTCTACTCGGAGATGGGGGGTGAAATTTCATAATTTTGTACCTACACCATGATTCAATAGGGAAGTACCACTCATTAAGGACCCATACCCCAATACAATAGGGGTGTAACAATTCTTAAATCATGGACCCACACCATGCCCTGGTAAGGGAGTACCACTGAGTGACTAAAGGACCAGCTACCTAGTTTGATAGGGTAGTACCGACTCTGCTAACTTATTCTCTATAAATGATATGCACCTTGACATGATAGGGGGGTACTATCCCATGAAAGAGTTTCCACTCCCTAACATGATAGTGGAGTACTGAATCTATTGAAATTAAAAATATGGAGGACCTATTCCCTGATCCAACTTGGGAGTACCAACTCCTAGGATAGTGGACCCACTCCCTAACATGGTAGGTGAGTACCGACCATATCTATGTATATTATATGGAGGACCAATTCCCTTGGAAAATATTAGATTACTATCCATATTAATGAACATCATTTGTAATATTGTACCCTAGTCCATTTGGGGAGTAACACCCCAGTATTAAACAACCCATAGGTAAAAATACTGCACCCATGAAATGTGGAGTCCCATCTATACCTAAGAGGAGAGTCATGATAAACCAGTTACCCATTCCATTAGAGGAGTAACTGTCCTAGAATCAGTTTATATGAGCCACACTGATCTCCAACATCAACGTAGTACCACTCAATCATAGTTTTTCTTGATTCATGCCACCACATATCTCATAAGATGTAATACCAACCACCATCGTATTATACTTGGAAAACCACTCATGATAGATTACCCATAATATTATATTTTTGTCCAAGATATGGAGACACGGGATGTGGAAAATCATAGAAGGGTTTTTTTGGAGTACATGACATACACCAGGGCACACACAACATGTGATCCCACCCATGAAAATGGACATGTATCTAATATACATGGCTTCCATCCAGTATATGTGTATAGGTCATGTAGAGGAGTTACAAAATGTTTACCTCCTCTCTCGACACATGGTCATGTCCAACTTCCACATGGAATAGTTAAATGTGTCCCTCACATATAATGTTATTGATACTACATAGAGTTTTTGGAAAAATATCCAGTTACCTTGGTATTTTCTTTTTGTCATTGAACTGAACATCATTTACAAGTATCTTTATCATTTGATTGTACATGAACATCTGTTTTAACATGGATATCCAAATACATGTCCAATGGTCACATGATTTGGGTCATTACACAGTGTATAACCCCTATACATGATGTTTAGTCTAAAAGGTTCATCTTTCCTGAGTATAAATAGTTACACAGAGTGTGTCACTAAACTACACAATGTGTACATGGTTATTCTAGTCAGAAATCACCAAAAATACACTTGATTCAACATGAATCATCCAAAAAAATCCAGATCTACCTAGCATGGATCAACAATAATAGAAATTGGTCACTAAAACCTTATAATAATAAAAAATTAAATGGATCAAGACCACAACTAAAATATTTCTACATTGATGGCGAAACCACAAATCTTCATCAGAAGAATAGTTCTTGGATAATTATGCTTCTCGACCGGATGATGATATATGTTGGAAACAAGGATTGGTGGTACATTTTTGATTCAAAACAGCATTGGATTTGACGCCGCCAAAGGGATGAGAGGATAAGAGAGATGATGAATTAATATACATGGTTTTTTCATGCACATATGAGGTTTGGGGTGAGGAAATTGGGTTGAATTGAATTGATCCCATTAATATCCCTTTAGCACCACCTTAGAAAAATGGCCCCAAAATAAAACATATGGTGTAGATGACCTCAAGTCACACTAAGGGTAAAAACGTCATTATAGACTCTACCGTTGTATCAAACATCTAATCTGAGACTCTGAGAGGGGATTAATTTCATTTGAAATGAAATACATGTTCATGAAAAATGATATTTAATATTTTTATACTAGCCACACTGAGGCTCCCCTGGCCCTAGCTTCCCACGATGACTCAGTAGCCAGCATCAAAAATATTTTCTAAAATGTTCTGATGTCATTCAAGGTAAAACTCATGTCATTACAAATAATTAGAATACATGTGGTAACTATCTATATTGTATAAGATCATGACCAACTATTTCAATAAAATTATTATAATGGGATTCAAATGTCGATAGGTACTGATATATGTTTTGTTATATCTTTTCATCCTCATCCATATAGATAGTCAGGATAAACAATTCATAATTCAGAAGGTATACATCCTACATTATCTTCGTAAAATTTATATAATTTCGTATTATAATCTTTAATAAGAGGAATTTTCTTATTATAATAGTTTTCATTCTTGTATATTGATGGAACCTTTTGATACATTATTTGGAAAGAAATATTAAACTCCGTCCTGTTGGGATATATCATGTACAATAATGTTATTAGAAATAAACTGATAAAATATATGGTTGAGATGATTGAGATGTTTTAGTATTATAATAAGGATTTTCATAGTATACATAAGTGTTACATAGATTATTGGATGAAATAACTCCATTTTGAGCTTGGTGATCATGTTATTATTAGAAAATTACTTGTTAAAGTGTTATTTGTTTTGATAAAAGTGAATGTTATGTCCATATTTCATTTGAGCCAATGAAATTTTGAATATTGGAATTATTTTCATTCTTGGTAGCCTTAAAATTAGGATTATCTTAACTACATGATGAGTTTTATGTGTCTTAGAAATTGATTTATATATATAATGCATCACATGTTTTGATCCCTAAGGTGGTATTGTTGGGATATTTTATAGGAATTTAATCTTGTTGTAATTTTACATCATGGATGGAATAATATCTAAATAAATTTATTCAATAGGTTTAGAATATATGTAAGAACAATATGATAAAGGAAGTAATATGGGAATAATAAAATTTTATTTGGAAAAAATCACCTCTCTTATTTGAGTAATGAATAAAATTATAATAACACAATTTATTAAGGGAATATAATATGAAAATTCAAGTGATTATAGAAGAAATAAATCATATGTAATATAAATGATCAATTTATATATTTACAATCATCATTTTGTTAATTAATTTTATAAAATATTTCCGCCAAAAAAGGAATATACAAATTTAAAAAATAGTTAATATATGAAATACATTGTTTTATTTAAAAGAAATTTTTTAAATAAAATTAATTAATTATTTATAAAATTTAATTCATTTTTGTTATCGATATATGAAATTATATTTATGGTAATCTTTTGATATTTTTCTAAAATAGTTGATTTTTTGGTGAATAGTTAAAATGCGATTTTCTCAAAATACTCAAACTTTATTACACTA
The DNA here is from genome assembly GCA_963277665.1 of Viscum album. Classification (NCBI taxonomy): domain Eukaryota; kingdom Viridiplantae; phylum Streptophyta; class Magnoliopsida; order Santalales; family Viscaceae; genus Viscum; species Viscum album. The sequence goes on from OY728128.1 coordinate 1,753,132,399, forward strand.
GCATTATGAAATGATGAATTAATAAATATGAAATATTTTATATCCTTCTATTATATGTTTATAGAGTCATTTAATTCATTAGAAGACATTTATTTGAATTATGGAACCCAATATTTTCTTTTGTGATGGTATGGTATATTTTAATTAAATACTATTTTGGGTAATTGCATTAAATGATACATTTGGAAGGTGACATTCAATATTATATTCATTCAATATTATAAAAAAATTAATTTCTTTTTATGTAAAAAAACATGCAAATACACCTTTTGAATAATTTCAATATAAAATTATTAATATATATAAATCATATATTTTCATAAATCAAATTTTCTTTTGATTTTTATATAATCATAAAAGTAAATTTTTATAACAATATAATCATAAACTAATAAAATAGATTACATATTCTGAAATTACATGATCAAATTTTGTTATATGTCTCCTTTTATTTTTTCATTGATAAATATGTTATCATGCTAAAAAGTTAATTTATTATTGTTATGTTTAAATTTTGTTTAAATGATCTTAAATGTGATATATGGTGTAAAGAATCTGTAACACTATTCTATAATAAAACCTAAATATTTTAAATGAAGAAAAATATGTTTGGTAGTGTGAATGACAAGCAAGGTTGAGTTTAATGGAAATGTGAAAAACTATTAACATATCATTATTTATCATAATTTTTATTACCTAACCATTTGAACAGTGGGAAAAAATTATGAAATATTTGGTTATATATTGATTATAAATAAAATAAGAATCATTTAGAAGAAAAATATGTGTTATCAAAAAATTGAATTTTCATAAAATAAGGATTATTCATGCTTTGTGGTCTATATATATCTTTAATTTTTAAAATTATGGAAAATTTATTTTAAAAAAAAAACAATTTTTTAAATCAGAATAACAAATTAGATTAAGGTGTAGTTTGGGAATTTTTCTGAAAAGTTTGATTTGTTAATGAATATTGAAAAATTATGAATTTTAATTGAGAACTATGTTTTCAATTAAATTTTTTTAATGAAAAGTTCTATTTTAAATTATTTTTAAAGTAAAATCATTTAAATTTAAAATCTTTTAATTTAATTTCATAAATTTCAATAATTTTCACATAGAATTTTGATATGAATACATTGTCATCTTTTTTAAATTTTCTCTTTAAAAACCCACTTTCTTATAAAGTCTAGGCGATTAATGTTAAATTAAATTCCACCAATTCTATATGGGGTTTTTCAAAAATGGTTTTTAAATTTGGAATCAAAATAATTATATTTTTCTATTATTCTCAACATGATTTTTTAACATAATTACCAGTAAAAATAGTTAAAATTTTATACACTCGTTATAGATAAAATTGATTTTTTACATTACGTTCATTAATGTTAATATTAATGTTAATAAAAAATTAAATTTTTAATTTATAAATTGGGAATAGTATTCATGATTTTCATTTCTATTTTATCTAATAAATATAATTTTTATTTTATTCCTAAAGGGTAAATCACCTTGGATAATAAAATTTTCCATGTTGTTATGGTAACAAAAAAAGATGGTAAAATTGAATTAATATGAAGACTAAGTGTTAATAAAATGAATATTTATTTATTTTTCGGTGTTAGAGGTGTGTCGCAATTATATAAACAAACCCCTCTATTATTTATATATCATTGAGGCAGATGAGGTAGTTTGGACATCTAAATGTTGAATAATTTTTCATATTGACAAAAATATCACTCATCTCCAACTATAAAAAGGCAATGAATCCCCTACCTTATTCACACATTTCAATTCATTTGTCTGAATGAAAACATAACATATTTATTTCAAAAACAGTCTTTCCAAATCCAATATGTATAAAAAAATTTCATTAAACATACCATTAAATATATTTTTAATCCTAATGAGGATACTCGACGAAGAGGTTACGTTGAGAAGTAATCATTTTTATTGTATTTATCTCTAAAAATCCTTAAATTAATATCCACCTACTGTTATATAATGAACTCAGTATATTCAATATACTAATATTTTTTATGTTAATTTAATAAACTAAATAATTTCCCTCTTACTATAAATTTGATATGAAATCATCATTCTTGTGTAAGGAATATTACTTCACCATGAAACTATTTCATTAATTTTTCCATTACCTCCTCTCTGGGTTGGGTATGATGATGGATATAATGTTCATATATTATATTTGAAAAATGATTATAGCCATTTATTATTTAAATAATTTATAAAATTTTCCATTATATACCATATGTTATAGGAAAACGTCAATCTTCTGAAAAATGGACTACCACATTGAGAAGCGATGTGATTGGTTTGTCACTAATGTGTAACATGGAAGGTAATAATGGAAATGATAATAAAAATTGAGATATAAATGTAATATTTATAAAATTCAGGACATATTTATCATTAATAAAACATAATATATCATTTTATATTTTCCATATCAGTCATTGAAAAATGATACATCATTCATGGATGTGTGGACAATCCCATCTTCAAAATGATGCAATTCCATTTGTTCATTACCACATCACAAGAATGATATAATTAAGTATATATAATTGTATAATATTTTTTATGAAATAATGATAAAACATGTTACATAAATTTCAAATAAATTCATTCCATAACGATCATTGAAAAAATAGAAATGTTACTCATGCATAAGTATGACCTACCGCCTCCATGGTCATTACATCGGTTCATTTTTCAAAAAAATATTGAATGATTGGATTTAAATGTATATTTGATCTATAGTAATCATTTATTTATTTTATTTAAAAAAATGTCATAGGATCCAAGGATGATATAGACAAGAAGGCCTATAGGGGCCCGAAATAGTGAAGGTCAAGGGAACCACCTCTAATTTGATTGACCTTCCCGGGATTGAAGATATTCCCATTCTGATGATATCCATTCAATAAAATAGGGACATCATGTGAATAAAGAAGAACTAAAAATTGGTTCACCTCATGCCATGTGTGAATGAAATTTATGTTATTATTGATCAAGCATCTGCATTCATGATGATTTAATTAATCGACCATGGAAGAGAGCCCTTACCATGCAAGTAATTTTATAGGATATTTGAATCAGTGTTTGACTCTATGTGAGAGATCATCCTCTGGTGACACAAGGATAATCCATATAGAATTGATCTTTACATAGCCTGAAACGAGTACCCTTGGCCTAGGAGGAATGAGAACTCCATTATTACAGATCTAGATTGGTGGCAGCGAACACCACCCCGACAGAGGGCACCCGTAGAGCAATACCCATCCGAATTTTGTTTATGGTCCCTAGAGGGGGTCCAATGGAACCAATTCACTTGTTTTATGATTAAAAGTGTTTTGAAATCATGATATTTTTTTTAAGCTAGTGGAGATTGGGAGTCTCTTGCCAGTTTTTGATGAGCATGATCAGATTGATAGGCTAGTTATTCATCCTCAAAATGAAGGAAGATCTTGTAGAAATAAACCCTTCATGCCTTGTCTTATTGTGGGCAAGCAAGATACTCCCACATCTTGCATAGAGAACAAAGGAGAGATCCATATAATTGGGACCCCTATCACCCATGACAGGAAACTAGATGTCCATGAATGATTGATCTACCAAATTAGTATTATTCAATGTAGTGAACACTCTGAAGTAACCCCACACTGCCCTCACCTAGTCCCCCTTAGAAAAATATAGCCAGCACTGTCCTTATGATGCTTACTATAGAAGGGGATTCTGGAAGCAAGCAGGATGCCACACTACTTAATGTTCTCGTATGTGCGTATTTCTTTGTTCTTTATATGCCATAGAAAAAAATTGTATTCCAATGGAATTCTCTTAGACCAATGTATATCGTCCCATCTTTTGGCATGGACATGCACCTCAGTAATTCATTATAAGTCTCTTGAAGATAAATACCTCGAGTACGAGGGGTGAAAACGCATCAACCAGGATTGAAACATAGATAAATGGGGTCAAAAATTTCACATTGGCTCTCATTCAGCACACCTTTTAGGTGGACCAAATATGAGCTTGCCTCCGTGAAAGCGATCTAGGTGGATGGAAATCCTGGGAATCAGAGGATATCCTTAACCTAGTTCTTATTCTAGAAGAAAACATCATCGTTCTTGATACTCCAGCATGAGTGAGGAAGAGGGATAAGTATCTGGGGGAGATGAAAGACTAGAATAGGGAAACATGGGAATTGAGAAAGGATAGGTTTTAATATTAGGAGTTTTTCATTGTTATTCTCAATAACGAGGGATGTTGTTGGACCTCCCAACCCAGCTTTGAATGCATGGAAAGCAGGGTGGATTTCAGACTCATACCATTGATGTCTCCTTCACTATATGACCTTGCCACCATGTGCTAGGAATCCCATGGACAATTACCCTCATACATAGGGTCCCATATAAAATAAGAAAATAATTGGAATATTTTATGGATGATTCCTTTGAGGACTCTGATAGTAGTGACTGAATGGATTCGAGTGGCCAGCAGAACATTGTGGATTAGAGAAATACACCCCCACCCCCCAAATGACAAGTATCTATGTTTGTAGTTGAGAATATTTTCTGTAGTTTAAGAGATGAAGATATAAAGTCCCATATGCGAAGTATTATATAGGATATTGCTGGACCAATGTAGTCTATAGAAAAACTACTAATTTTCTTGAAGATTTTAAGTTGATCCTCCGCAAATTGATAGGATGAAGATCTAATAGAGTTCTATAAGTCACTTTTTTCCTTGTTGTTCATTTGGAAAATCCAGTGGCAGAAGTCCTCCAACACCTTAGAGATACCTCTAATCGACCATTTTCTAGAATTCAAGAAGAGTATGGTATCGCCAAAAAACATCAGGTAGGAGATGGGGGAGGACCTCCACATTCTACGGTAGGGTAGGATCTCACCTATGGACAAGCTCCTGTGTATGAGGTTAATGGGGACATCTCGGAATGTGATAATGATACTCCATGAGATGGGATCTCCCTACCTAAGGTTACAGGTGGCCTTGAAGAAAACAATGGTTTTCCCACCAAAAGTAACTTCCATCCATGATGAGGTAAAACACCAAAAGAAAAAATTTGTATTCCTAGATGAAAGTCCAATACACTCTAGAAAATTGTTCATGAAGCCCCACTAAACATGGTCGTAGACCCAGCTCTTGTCCAAATTAATGGCCATGTTGGAATCGTGAGATTTGAAGTTAATGTGTTTGATCATCTCTTGGACTAGGGTGATGAATGCTTCAATTAATCACCCTTTTACAAAGGAGTGCCACTCCAAAGAGACCAACTGAAGAAGGAGGTAGGACATTGTTGAGTTAATTATACATGCCATAATTTTAAACTATAAATTAATCAAGCTCACCAGACTGTAGTGCATCATGGGGGTGGTGTTCTTGGATTTAGGAAGGAGAAAAATATAGGTTTCACATTCCACGCTCAATAAACTGCCATCCTAGAAGAATTACAGGATCACTAAGACAACATCAACATTCCCCATCTCCCAAGAGACATGACAGAAAGAGACCAAAAATCCATCTTGTCCCACAACACTATTGGTATTAAGATTTTTCATAGTCTCCTAAAATTCAATGTAATTAGGGATAACACTAAGTCCCTCATTGTCCAGGATAGATATAGGATCACTAATAACATCAAGGAATTATGAGACCCCTCATCGGAAGCCATTCAGCATGGGAGGGTTAGGACCATCAAGGAAGTACCTGATGAAAGAGTGGTCCAATCCCTTGTCTTCATCTCTATCATCCAATATGAACAATAATCCAGAAGAATGTTAGGGTTAATTGGGAACTTCCTTTATTTATGGAAAGCGTGAAACAGTGGTTTTCATTTCACCATAATGGTTTTAGGATTGTCTCAATAACTTTTCACCCTACAGAATTTGGAGGATGAGCACTCTGTTGTGTTTCTGGATCTTGATCACGTCCACCTTCCAACAGTGAGGGCCAGCATAGAGGGGGCACCGGTGGACACCTGAGAACTGATGGTGTGTCGATGATAGACTCTGGGTGTAGGGTGGAGCCTCACACATGAACACTAGATCCTTTGATTGAATGTCTTACTCTGGGATAGAAAGGGGGTTGGGAGGGTCCAGACCAACTAGAAGGGAGAGTAACAGTGCTGAAACTGGTAACCTGAGGAGATAAGATTTTTATTTTAAGCCCAATATCAAAGTGGCAGCGGGGTCAAGAGAGATTGAAATCCATTATGGTACCTATGAAGAACTGTATAACATAACCATGGTAGGCAGTAAAAAATCAGGGAGATCTGACTGGCTGGGATGATAAATTTGGTGGTATGGGGTTTTTTTATTAAAGTGGGTATAGGGTTAAAATAGTTAGGGATATGGGATCTGTTTGCACCACTTGAAGTGGTGGTTGAGATATTTCAAGCGCATATATCCCCTTGAAGTGGCACTGATCCCATTGGGATTATCCTACCGGTACCACTTCAAATGGCACTGAGGCTTGGAGTTCTCTATAAAAGCGCCCCCACCCCAAAATTCCCATCATCCAAACTCTCACACTCTCATGTTTTCCCATAATACTCACTCATTCTCTCTAATTGTTGACACTCCCTCTACTTAGGTTCTCTCTAATTCATTTTCTCTGCTCGCACAGCCAACTCTTCACAAATTTGAGATAATCCTTATTTTAAATTTATTTAATATTTGGATTTTTTAATTATTTTTATTATTCATAGAATTAGTTTATAATTATTGTGTTATATTTAGAAATAGTGATAGTTTTTTAAAATATAGTTAGGTAATTAATTAATTACATGTAGGTAATTAATTAATTAAAAGTAGCTAATTAATTAATTATCAGTATGTTATTAATTAATTATAAGTACACAATTAAATAATTATAAATAGGAAATAAATTAATTATATGTAAGAAATTAATTATTTATTAGTATGAAATTAATTATTTATGGTTAAGAGGTTAATTAATTATGGTTGAGAAATTAATAATTTTTTGTTACGTAATTGATAAAATGTGGTATGTAAATTAATTTAATGTGGCTAAGAAATTAATTAAATTTGGTTAAGCGATAAAATAATTATTGTTAGAAAATTAATTTTTTATGGCTAGAAAGTTAATTAATCTTAGTTATGAAATTAATTAAATGTGGTTATACAATCAATTATATATAGTTAGGAAATTAATTAATTATGGTAAGGAAATTAATTAATTATGGTTTTGAAATTAATTAAATTCGGTACGGAAATTAATTAAATCCTTTCATGAAATTAATTATATACGATTAGGAAATAAATTAAATGTGATTATTCAATTACTTAAAGGTAATTAAGAAATTACAGCAAGGTAAATATGCAATTAATTTAATAGTAATTAGGCAATTAATCAAATCTAATCAGGGAATTAATTAATGGAAAAAAGTAATTATTTATAGGTAATTATGTAATTAAGTTATTCTCATTAGGTAATTAAGTAACTATCCTTAGGTAATTAATTAATTCTAATTAATAAATTAAGAAATTCTCATTAAGTAATTAAGTAATGCTAATTAGATGATTAAGTAATTCTAATTAGGTAATTAAGTAATTTTAATTAGTTATTTAAGTAATTCTAATTAGGTAATTAATTCAAGGTAACTAGGTATGTAATTGAAAACTATGTTCAGAATTAATGTAGTTATCTTAATTAGTGAAGTAGTTATTTTAATTAGTGAAGTAGTTATCTTAATTAGTGATGTAGTTATCTTAACTAGGGAAGTAGTAATCAAAATCAGTTTAGTAGTTATATTACGTAGCAATGTAGTAATATTATGTAGCGAAGTAGTTATAAATTGGTTATAGAATATACCCTCGAATTACATTCTAGGTATGATAATGAATTTAGTTTTCCATCTACCTTGACCTCAGTTTGTAATTGATGTTATGAACGTCAATTTAGTAGATCAATATTTTTTTATATGATGTTTTAGAGTTGTCATGAAATGAATGCTTTCTACAGTAAGTTATCCACAAGTAGAGGAGATTTGTGTCAGACTACCAACTTTCCTAGAGTATTTCCTTGTATGGGAATGTGAATGGGTTTGGCTTTCTATCTCTCAGGTCTTACTCATGTACAGTTTTTTCATTTCATATAACAATATGTTATTACATGATGTGTTCGTGTACCTCATTAACATAATTCATGTTGATATATATATATATATATGAATACGTTTGACTTCTATTTATTGTTATATAACAGAAACATGTGGGTTGTGTAAAGCATTTTACATCAATATGGTTTAAACATATAGATTTGGTCGATAGATTAGTATTCAAACCTGAATTTCTAGAAGCATGCATAGATATATTGATTCTCTAATTGGATTTAATTAATAAAAATGGTTTATTTTAGATAAAAAATATGGATGCCTCTATTATTTATTAAAAGGATAAAAAATTGAGACCGAACAAGGATGTAGTTATATTATATATCTAGAAGTTTTTGTAATGATTTAAGGATGTACTACTTTGGAAGCTGTGCAATGGAAAATTCATCTAATGATAAAACTGGTGAGGAATCAAGTGATAGAGTCTATCACATTAAAATATCTTCTATATAAATATTGTTCTTAGAGTTTTTTATATATAGTATATGCTAATGATGATTGGGAATATGTTATTTCATTGGTTAAGTATATGCCTGGTAATCAAATGATGGAGTGGTATTTTACGATAACTACAATGGAGGTTCTAACGAAATTGGATGTTCACCCATCTAAAATTAATTATACTATGTAATATTCTCCTACACATTATGAAGTTCCATCATCATCATTAATTGTTCCATCATTTCCATTGTCCACAGTTTCAATGGTTATTCCTCCACATACTTTATATGCATTGGTCGATGATTTTGAGGATGATGAAAATTTTGAAGATAAAGATGAAGAGGAAGTTGAAGAAGCATAAGAAGATCATGCAGAAGATCGGTCTATGCCCACTCATGTGACATTCAACCATCCATTGAGCCATCCTCCACTAATTGCTTCATGGTTGAAAGGAGGCATTAATCAGTTTCCAGAATTTGATTGGTCATTTATTACTCCCAGTACAGAATTTCCAAGAATCATTGGTGGAACAAATCGATTGTTAGATGATGATGTTCTGTATATTGTTGCAGATTTTGAGAGAAACGAATCAACTAAAATGTGAAAAAACTATATCACATTGAAGTAAATTACTCTTATGTTGTAGAAGAGTCAAAGGGGTCTTACTATTTGAATTTAGGTGACAAATATGAATCGAAATATCAAATGCATATGTGAGTTACAATTGATAATAGTTTTCATAGCTGGCGCATCACTAGATTTACTCCACACACTTGTGTGAACCCAATCATGTCACAAGAAAACACTCAATTATATGTTTATTTTGTTTCAACTATTATTGTTGAAATGATTAGATCATGTCAGGACATTCATATGGTTCTAATTATGGAGTGAATCAATCAAATTTTTGGGTATCAAATCTCCTACTGGAAGGAATGGGAGGCATGCAAGAAGGCTACTATGAAAGCATACAGTTATTAGGACGACTCTTATCAAGTCATACCACAACATTTATAGATTCAATGCCACAATTATCAAGTGGTATATCAGTTACATAATTTTGAATATGTTTAACAACCCAACTAAGTAGATAACTAAATGGTTGTGTTTGATAGATTTTTTTGGACGTTTTTACCATTTTTTGAGGCGTTGAGACATTGGAAGTAGTTTATAGAGTTTTATGGAACATTTCTATATGAAAAGTATGCATGGAAATTGTTGATTTCCACAAAAAAATATGGAGATAGAGCCCCTCTACCATTGGAATTTTCAATTGTGGAGAAAGAGAACTTCTCATTATGGAACTGGTTTATGGCATGACTCTAAGAGTTTGTTGCAGATGTAGAAGGGATATTCCATATTTCAGATCACCGACGTGCAATCAATGATGAATTACATTCAATGGGTATTTCATGGGGACCACCCTATTCCCATTATCGATACATTATTGGACACATTACTAGGAATTTACCAAAGGAGTTCATTAATGAGTTTATGTAGAAGGAAATCACAAAAATTGTAATGATCACACTTTTGCATTTTTAAATTTTCTATCATAGTTATTTTTATATATATTCAGATGAGTTATTCTTTGATAGCATATGATCATCAACAACAAAGGATAAAGGAGTGTCTTCCAGGTATTCACATAGTGAATCTGGATGTTTGTTTTTATATGATGGAAATCCAAAAGTAGAAATGGTCATTTTGCATATGATGATGGGAGGTGATATTGTCATATGATGACCAACATCGTGGAATGTATAAATGGTGTTTTAAAGGGAGTTTGAAAATTATTTATCATAGGTGAATATCAATTTTTGATTATACCTTACCTAGAAGAACTACAGTTACAACATAATATTAGTATAATGTCTTCAATCTATATTACAGGATTGGTACAAGAGAGATTCTATCAGAGTGTAATGTACTTTCTGAAATGAGGAAAGAAGGCTGAGGAGGGCTTGAACTAAGGGATGTTCTATGGAAACCACTTCCAGTGCGAGCTAGGTATAAAACTTTAGGAGGCTGCAACTTACCATGTAAGTACTTTTAATTGTCTAGAGAATTGAATTGAGGTCGCTGAGCCAGGTGATGTTGTGGATTGTTTAAATGGTCATGTTGGAATTGTTTTGTTAGAGAATTATTACTGTGAAAGTGGAATCTTTCAGGCACTGAGATATCCTTGCAGCCATGTGATTGCAGTATGTCCATATATACACGTATCTTGGGAGTAGTTCATTGATCCAGCTTATCGACTTGATAGAATCCACTCCTGCTATAATACTCCCTGGATGCTAAAAAGGGAAAATGAGACTTTTCAGTTGTTTGATGGTGCACCAACTCTTCTATCGAACAACATTATACTTCGACCTAAAGGGAGGCCAATTTCATCTCTTATTTGGAATGAGATCGATTGGCCTTGTGAATAGCAAGCTAGACAAACGTGCAACATATGCCACCAATAAGGGAAAACAAAGACACGTTTCCTATGACACAAATTACAATCATATAATGGTTTAAATGAATCAAGTTCTCTATTAGTTCTTGTAAAAGATTTTACAATTAATCATTTTTATCATTATCACCAATTTTATATGAATCATGTTTATATATATTGTATCTTTTATAAAATGTACTTATGTATGAAGCCTATATAAACAACAGTATTATTAAAACACACTACATCAGTGGAAATAACAACAATAATAATCAAAATATTTCATTTAAATGAACCCATATACCAGTTGATGATTTTTTCTTATACATGTACTTAATTTTTTTTGAGCTGGTGTTGATTGTTTAAAGCTACTCATAATGTGATAACAATCAAAAGGTTTATATTGAAAAAAAACAAATCCATTTGGACTATGAAATGAAAATTTCATTAGACTTTAAAATTGAAAGATAAACATACAATTTCTAAAAAACAAATACGTGGAAACTCTGAACGTCTTCACCCCATCACCGCAATATATGATACAATAGTAGACCTAATGTTTTTATACATCTTTAAATCATTATATAATAAATTTTATACATTACATGATAAATGTCACATCTTACATGCTATTAATGTTTTTATATTATTACGTTCAGGTGGAGAAGCCACTATTATCTTCCTAAGAGATGCACAAGTCGCATAATGTGTTAGCACTATGACTTTTTAGACATTTGGTTGTTCATAAAGAACATAATTTCCATCACAAGGCTCCACCAATAGATATTTTTCCAAACAATAGTTGTGAAGAATATTTTGGAGTCACATTATGTTACTTCAAGAACACTGATCACCAATTCATTGATGTGTTGGTTGCGAGATTTAGGACAGAGACATGCACTTTTCATCTCACAGATGGTGAGATGACTATTAATTTAGAGGATGTCTCCAACATGATTGGGTTACCCATCCATGGACATGTTTTTATGGGTTACAGTAGTGGAAACTAGATTGTAATCATACAAAGGCTACAAAGCATTGCCATCGTCGGCACCTGAGGCATCCTCTAGGGTTTACACCAGAACATGAGGTGGCTTGATCATCATTTTGACATAATTCTTGATGATGTAGATGAGGAGACAATTCTTCATCACATGCATGAATACATTTTGTGACTCCTCAAAAGAATGTGGTGCATCTATTACTCCACTACTTTGGTACACATAATGTACCTCCCATTACATGCGGATCTCGATTAGATGACTACATACAGTTGGGGTTCCATTGAATTAGCACATTTATACAAATGTCGTTGTAGTAGTTGTCATGCCAATTCACATGAGATTCTAGGTTTCATGGTGTTAGTATATATGTGGTCCTTAAAGTGTTTTCATGCATCACTCATCAAGAAATCACACCACTTCCACCAGAGCTATTATAAAACTATCATCGAGGACAATGGTATGTCTATCTAATTACTTTCAGTTATTTAGTACTTTTGTTATATATTTTTTAAAAAATATTGTATATTAATATTTTATAATCAGGTAGATTCAGTCTTATATGTATTCTCATACATCAAGACAAAGTCTGCACAGCTTACGATGGATATTCGATGACATAGTGCAAGATGAAGTAAGTTAAACATTAATTTTTTGAAGGAAAATTTTTTTGTCAGTATTTTAATTTCATTTAATATAATATTCGTAACATTATCATGATAATATATGGATTATTTTTTGATTTTAAATTTATGGTTTCATGGATTCCATATACAGGTTATGTCGATGCATCCTTTCCACCATACTGCACAGCTATGGTGGGAGATTGTGTTGCAGTGGTGCCACTCATCCACTACCACATCATTGAGTGGCACCAGCCATACCATGTCATGATCAAGTTCAGTTATATAAAACATATCCCCATGGAACCAGGATAGCCTACCGATTTACATAAGATTATGTGTGTAGGTAGACAGCTAACAGACTGGAGGCAAACTCATGAATAATATATCAAGATTTGGGACACACGTTCCTGATTCAGTATCATTCTATTTTGATATACCACATCGTGCTCTCAGTCATATACTTATGTGGATTATGCAAACTATTATTGAGGTCACACCATCATGGACCTTACACGTCAAGGTATTGACATTTAGATGTTGGTATTTTCCCTTAGATTTATTATTATTTTTTAACTCATTATCGGTAATACATTGAATGTTATTTCATTTGTGGGTAGATGACAATGGTCATCTTATACAAACCACATAGCTTCATGAGGAATCATATCATTGGTGGGATGTTGTTTATCGGGATGTGTTGGCTCTCATAGATAATCTCTGGTTGATACGTGACAATGTTTTTGATGAGGAGCCACAAGTATATCCCAATCCATATCCTCCATCTGAAGCTCATGAGGATGAAGATTTCCATACTATTCCTTCTAAGGATGATTTATCGATTCCATTATATCTAGTTGGATGATTGAGATGAAAACATCAGGAGGGGATGAAGAGACAACATCGACAACTGAGAACGGATCCTACAGATGTCTCCACACTACAAAGAGACGATTTGGCCCAGTTGACTAATGATATTGCACAACAGGGATACACATATATACAATAGATTTTTTCTTCCCAGATTACTATGGAATTAGATTTGGTTGTGGTCACACAACTTATGGAGGCCCCCTCTCCTATCAACGAGGCCTTCTTGAGTTTCATATTTCTACCATTTATAGGATCTTCGGTTCTATATGGAGCCCTAAATGATTTTGGGAGATCCTCCTCATATGTTTTTTGTTAGTCCTCTACACTGCACTGTGGGGAAGAACCAGAAGAACCAGAACACGAGGAACCCACAACTAGGACACTAGAGCGGCACAGATGTTGGACGCAGAGATGATGTGGGATTCAGATGCTGTGTTGTGGTACCGAGGGCATCTTCTTTGATGTTTTCGTATTCCATGTTGTATATATTAAAAAACATGCCTACTATGATAAGTAATTTTTTTTATGAAAAATAATAACAAGATAGGATATATTGTAAATAAAACTTAATTTAATTAATTTTTAATAATTTATATATTATCAATGTCCCAAACTTGTAACATTATTATGATTCATGTATATGAATTTAGAAGCATATAAATTATAAATTACATGTATAATCTAAATAAAATTTGTCACAAAAACTAAACATATAATCATTTCCAGAAAAATGGAAATAATAACATACATATAGTAAACAGAAAATAATTTACATGAAAACATAAATATGTAAAAACATTCCATTTATAATAATAAAATAGTAAATATATTTATAACTAGACTTATATTTATAAATTTTTATTTTTAATTATATATATACATATTTATATTTATAGACGTGTATATTTCAAATTATATTTATTTATAACTTTAAATATATATTTATATACTATATATATATTTATTTATAAATACATGATCACAATTAAATAAACTTATTCATACTATATATAGTTATTTATTATTATAAATATAAATTTATGTATTTATAAATATTATTACTAATATATATTTATAAATAAAAATCATTTAATCTTTATATGAAAATATATATGTGTATTTATAATTATTATAATTTATAATAAAAATTTATATTTACAATAAATAATATTATCTATATGTAAACATTTAAATGTATATATATAACTATTTATATTTATAATAATTATAATTATTATACGTAAATATATAAATAAAACATACACAAATCAGCAAAAACACACACACAAAAAGCTCCAGATGAAGTGGCACTTTGAGATTTTAACCCTAATAACCACTTCATGTGGTGATTAGGGGAAAAATTCCCTAATTATTTCAGAACTCGACCCATTAAAAAAAATAAAAAATATCATGCGAGAAAATATATCAACTGGGCCAAATGCATTGCTTGCACTCAACTGAATGAGACCCTTGGTATAACAGGGAGTATAGGTGAGGAAAGAAAACCAATCCAAACTAGAAATTGGGAAATAAAATGGTAATGATAGAAAAAACGGGAGCTCCACCATACCTCCCCTAGTCGGGGGAACCACAGACATCACAGGTTTTGTAGGAGGTAAGGCGAAGGGCACCACCATTGGAAACTTGGGGCATTGTGGTGACACCTGGGTGAAAACATGATAAATGGAGGAAGGAGAGGTAGGAATATATACAGAGGATCCAAAACCCAATTTATAATACTGCCATTCACCTTGGAGGTGTCTCAAATAAGTTTGCACTAAGTGGCCCTATAAAAGGCACTGAGAGGAGATACTGCGGAAAATAGGGTAGCTGATATCCTAGGTCAAGATAAATCCATTCTACACCCGAAGAAAGGTCTGTTCTGTCAGGGGGACTACCAAGACCATCTCCACATAGATTCGAGCAACTAACACATCCGAGAAGCAACATGTCATGTTATACGCACAGAGAAATCCGATGAGGGAGTCGCCAATCGCATTGAGGTATACACCATTTTTGAAAGGGAGGGAGAGCCAGGGGAGGGAGATCTAAATTGTAGTGAGCGAGCTTTATTTACCCTTTGTGGACATTAGGAGACAGCCAAGATAAGTATAAGTTACAGTTGTAAACGGTCTGTAACAACCCAATGTTTTTCAATTGAAATTCCCATATTATATTTATGTCATAAAATAATGTGAAATCACAACATAATGAACTACTAAGTGATAAGCGACCTTTTAACATATGTTTGTCACTACTGTGTTTGGAATTTTAAAATTTTGACATACACAGTTGCGTTCAAGATGATTTTTGGAGTCTAATGAAACAAAACAAATTTTTGGTGAATAGTAACATACCCTTAGAAATAGTAACATACCCTTATGAATAGTACTATTACCCTTATGAATAGTAAATCATCCAACTTAAGAGTAACACTACCAATGAATAATAAAATAATATTTAGACATCATAGAAAGTGACAATTTGACCTTAGTAAAAATTTTGTTATTTTGTAAGTCTTAAATAATTAATTATAATTAAATGATTAATTTAAAAGAAAATATATTTCCCTAAAATATATTTATAAATTATTTAATCAATGTCTTATAGTTTGTAGATAATTTTATAGGACCCTATGTAATTTTTGAAAAGCCCTATAAAATCAATTTTATTCTTAAAAACTGTTTTTAAGTAAATTATGATTTTAATTAAATATTAAATTGATAATATTTAGAAAATTATTTTCGAAAAGTGGACTTAATTTTTTAATTCTACATTTCATGAAATGGTTGGGGTAAATTTTTGGGATTTTTCTGAGATACTTGAATTTTTTATGAATAGTGAAATACCGTAATTTACAAAAATAATCTAAATAAGCTAATTATAGGGACATGTGTGATGTTCTGCTGATGTAAGCCCACTTTTTACTATATTACATTATTAAATTACTACTATTGGTCATTTAAGACTCACATTTCCTTGTATTATGGGGAAATAATCAAATAATGAATATTATATTAAGGAAACCTCTCTCTCCTCCACTATAAAAGCCACCCTTCACACCCTTATTTCCTCACACCTCCCAAGCTTCAAGACATCTCTAAAATCTTCTAAAAAAACCTTCCCCAGACCCTCCCCCACGTGGAAGAGCTTCTGGTATTATCAAAAGACCAAGATTAGGCTTTTAAGGAGGTTCTCAATAGAAGGATTCAGGAGGTAATTTCCCTCCCTCTTCTCCATTAATTTCCTTTCAAGTTTAAGTTCTTTTCTTGATCTCTCCCCACCTATCTTAATCCAAATTGTGTTGTAACTCCAGTATTATACATATACTAACATTTTATGACTCTAATGGGATATTATATCATCACAACCCCATTCCCTCTTTCTTTTATTTTATTAAAGAGAACGTTGTTCGTGAGGTGTTAATTTTCACCTTCAAGAACAACATGCTTTCTTCTTCCATTTCTACCATAAGATCTGCTCATGAAACCATTTTTATTTATGAAACAGGATATTTTATATGTATTATGTTCTATTTAATATTCTGTAAATAACCAATGTCCATATTACAAAGTGATAAGTTAAAACAATTTCGTTGTGATCAAAAAACCGCCCAAATTGACCAAAATAACCATCATTTAATTCTTATCTAATGATTCATCCAAATTGATCTAATTTGTTCATTATAAGATCATTAAAACTCCTATAATGTCATTAATAACATGTAATATCATTTCTGGATGTTTACTCATGTTTTACCCAAACATCAATTTAAGAATACAATTGAATCACTCAAGAAACCCACGAAAACAAACATTCTCAAGCAATGTTTTAAAACTATATAACTCATATAAATGAAAATAAAATCACTTAATGAAACCATAATGAACCATATTAATATAAAAAAGTTTCTTTATTTCTAATTAATTAATAAATGTCATTATACAGGACATTAAAGTGAAGGAAGCATTCAGGTACAAGGTAAGGGGAAATTCTCAAACCCAACATTCAACCATCGGGTTCTACCTCTTTCACTCCATTTTTGATATTTTCATCCCTTAGAGATCATTTTTTCATCATTTTATTTACATTTCTGGGATATGAATGTTTTTAATGAAGTTTATGTCAATCCAATTGTTTTCTAAAAGAACTATTCTTTTAAGAATTCAACTTTTACCTCACATTCATGGTTGATAGTTCTTGTATCAAGGGTGTTGTTCCCTCATTCTTTTTGGAACCTAATGCTTATGAATGTATTATTATGAGATGAATACCATTACTTACCATGGATTAGTTATGTTCACTTTTGATATATGTTTGATGTGGAAATCATGATAATGATAATATTATGATGTTATGGGTGTGCCGGGAATTATATAGCACAATATGAATGTTTGAATGTGACGGGTGCGCTCGGAATTATAAAAAGCTCCAATGCATTGGGTAAAGTGATTAATATCATGAGAATTTGTGAAATTATGTGTGAACAAGATTCTAGCTTGGTTCATAATTATGTGTGGTAGTTAACCACTAAGATAAGATATTTCATTTTTATGCTTTTCCACATTTGAAGACTTTTATTTATGCTCCTCTCATTTTCATGATCTTTTTCCTATGTTATGATTATGCTCACCCCATGCTATATTGTTATTATCTATCCTCTTACAGGAATTCTATATCACCCCTTTTGATGTATATCCTCAGGTGGCTAAATGTACTAATAGAGGACAAGTGACAATGAGTAGCTAGAGAAGAAGAAATTAAATAAATGTTTACGATAGATGTTGTAATTTTTATGTTTGGTCATAGTTTTCCAAAGACACTAAAACTTTGGATCCTCTATGTATAATACAATTATGTTTTTTATATTTAAAATGATTTAATAGTAATGTAAGAAAAGGTCAGGTCGATATAGTTCGTATCAGAGGCAAGGTTTATTTTATTTGGGAATTAGGATTACTGAACCGTAGAGAAGGCTTCCAGTATGAGACTAAGTAAAAAATATGAACCCAAGAATATTTACCTAGGGATCCCATATGTTATGTTTTTGGTATAATTGTATAAATGAATAATTTATTCATGACTTGGTTAGTTATTTTTTTTTTCTACCCTTTTCTATTTTAGAAAATGGTGGGAACAAGGAGAAATCAGGCCAACAACTCATGTGAGATCCAATGCAACGATTGCCTGAACGAAATCCCTAATGATTAAGGAGGTGGAGTTCAAAACATCATGGTGATGCTTACCCAATTATCTCAGGTTATGATTATTAACCATAATAATAGGTAACGTCCTCCTTCACCAAAGAGGGAGCAACTAGATATTGAATGTTTTATGCGGCAACGACCACCGACATTTTGTGGATCTTTTGATCCACTAGTTACAGAGCAGTGGGTCAAATCCATGGAGAAGATCAATTTTGTGCTTCACTATTAATGAGACAGAGAAGGTTACTCTAACCGTTTATCATATTGATATAGAAGCTAATTAATGGTGGGCTTTGATTAAGAACACTAAACCAAGGTAGGTAATTGAAGAGATGGAATGGGAAAACTTTAAAATAATGTTTCATAATAGGTATTTCCCACGAACTCTTTGCATGAAGATGGAGAGATAATTATTAGAGATCAAGCAAAAAGAAGGAGAATTTATCACATCATATGAAGAAAATTTCACATGGATCGCAAGGTATGCTTCGGTTTTTGTTATCAACAATGATAACAAAATTGATAGATTCTTTAGGGGATTAAAACCATACCTTTGAAAGGCTCTTGCAATTCGAGACTTTGGGAGTTATGAAGAATATGTTCGGTGCGCTCTCAAAGTGGAGATGGAGTTTGAAGAATATTCCCATGCTTATGGGGATAAGAAACGAAAGATGGAGTTTCAATCCGGTGGATCTAGTGACAAAGGTGGGAAGAAAAATCAACGACCCACATGCCAAAAATGTGGGATGTTGCACCAAGGTAACTGCCTCAAAGGGATGCAGAAATGCTTCAAGTGTGGGAAAGAAGAACACCATGCTCAAGAGTGTCGAAAATACATGAAAAGGAAGGAGAATATAGCCGATGAAATGAGAGAACCACTCATGGTTCAATGCTACAATTGTAAAGAGATTGGGAAATATGCAAACCAGTGCACTAAACCTCGACTTCTCGACGATAGTCAGTATTAGTAGCCACCAAAGCCAAAGGAACAAGGGAAGGCTTATTCCATCACTAATGCAGAGGTGGAGCATGATAATGACGTCGTACAAGGTACATGTACTATTCACTTAAGAATGGAAAAAGTATTATTTGATTATGGTTCTACGCATTCCTTTATATCTTGAAATTTTTCTAGAACTATAGAACTAGAGCCTCGAAACCTTGAAGTAGAGATATTAATAAAAACACCAAGTTGTACAGCCATTGCAACCCAAGTGTTTGACTCTTCTCCTGTTGGAGTATGTGGAAGATTCTTCTTGAAAATAATGTAATACTTCCCATGGTGGAATTCGACTCTATAATGGGAATGGACGGTCTCTCTATATATAGAGCATATATCAACTGTCTGGAAAAAGAAATATCTTTTCATATTCTAAACCATCCCATTCCCATCTACAAATGCATGGAAGATCATGAATCTCCTTTGAGAAATACTTCAATGGTGTGGGAGATGATTCCCTATGAAAAAGCATACCTCGCCCAAATGGTTGAGTTGAAGGAATGTTCCAACCTTGAGGATATGCCCATCATGAGGGAATATAGTGATGTATTTCCCGAAGAGTTACCTTGAATTCCCCTGGATCGTTAGGTATATTTCTCATTTAAAATCATAACTGGAGCTACTCCTATCTCAAAGTTCCCCTATAGGATGGCTCCAATTGAACTGGAGGAGTTAAAAAAGTAGATGCAAGAGCATCTGGACAGAGGGTTCATACGCCCTAGTGAATCACCATGGGGTGGGCCAGTGCTCTTTGTAAAGATGAAGGATGTAACCATGCGGCTACGTATCGATTATCAATAACTCATCAATATTACCATAAAGAACAAGTATCATCTCCCAAGGATTGATGACCTGTTCAACCAGTTAAAATGACATCAATACTTCTCAAAGGTGGATCTTCGTTCTGGATATCATCAGGTAAAGGTGAAGAAGGAATATATTTAGAAGACTATCGTCCGTACAAGGTATGGGCACTATGAGTTTTTAGTGATTCCATTTGGACTTACTAATACCCCTAAAGTATTCTTGGATTTTATGAATAGAGTCTTTAGATATTACCTCAACAAATTTGTGGCACTGTTTATCAACGATATTCTCATCTACTCCAAGAGCAAGGAGTAACATGAAGAATATTTAAGACTTGTGTTAGAGACATTGAGAGAGGAGAATTTGTACGCCAAGTTCAGAAAGTGTGAGTTTTGGATGAATTGAGTCATTTTCTTGTGACATGTGATCACAAGTGAGGGAATTTCTACGGATCTATAAAAGAAAAAGGATAATGAGGAATGGCCCAGGCCCTCTAGTGTCATAGAAATCTATATTTTTCTTGGATTAGCTGGGTAGTACTGACATTTTGTGAGAAACTTCTCATGATTATCATGCCCGCTATCTAAGTTAACAACGAAAGGTGTAAACTATGTCTTGACTAAAGAATGTGATGGAAGCTTCAAGGATCTAAGGAGAAGGCTGATCACTGCACATGTACCCACACTACCGAAAAGTGGATAATGTTTAGTTATATGGAGTGTTGATTCAAAGAAAGGCTTGGGTTGTGTACTCATGCAAAATGACAATGTGATAGCATGCGCCTCACGGCAGTTGAAGATCCACGAGTAGAACTACCCAACACATGATCTAGAGCAGGCAGCCGTGATTTTTTCCTCGAAAATCTGGCTGAACATCCATTATGGTGAGAAGTGTGACATATACACCGACCACAAGAGCATAAAGTATATATTCACACAAAAGGAGCTCAACATGAATCAAAGGAGATAGTTAGAGATAATCAAGGATTATGATTGCCCTTTTCACTGTCATCCAGGAAAGGCGAACAAGGTTGTTGATGCTCTATGAAGATAAGAACCTCTTACTCTATCCATGCTACGGATTGAGAAAGACCCTATCATCATGGATATGAAATGAAAGGATTTGGACATCATAATGGAAGGGGTTACATCCTACCTTGCCCAAATTATTGCGCAACCATCCATCCAGGAGAATATTAAGGAATCACAAAGGGATGATGCAGAGATACAAAAGAGGGTGAACGCAGTAAAGGAGGGGAAGCTGCAATAGTTATATATCGAATATGATTGAGCGAATTGGTTTAGAATGCGACTTTGCGTGACTTCATCACCAAGGATAATGAAGGAGCTGTTGGATAATGCACATAGCTCAAAATTATCTATCCATCCTGGGAGTACCAAGATGTATCGTGTTATCCGAGAACACTTCAGGAAGGATAACATGATGAAAAAGATTTTGGAATATATTTGATGGTTCCTGGTATGTCAGCAAGTTAATACTGAGCGAAAAAAGTCTAATTGTATGATGCAGCCATTTCCTATACCCATGTGGAAATAATAAAATGTTACTATGGGATTTGTCACAGGTCTCCCGAAGACACCAAAGGGAAATAATGTGATATGGGTTGTGGTTGACCGACTCACCAAGACTGCCTATTTTTTCATAATTCATGAAGAACTCTCACTTGAAAAACTTGCAAAGATATATGTGAAGGAAGTTGTGAGATTTCACGGTGTTCCACTCTCAATTGTCTCTGACCGTGATCCAGGTTCACATCTAAATTCTGGAGGATCCTTCAACATTCTTTGAGTACTGAATTAAATTTCATCACGGCCTATCTCCCCCAAACTGATGGCTAGTCTAAAAGGACTATTCATATTCTTGAAAATATTCTAAGAGACTACTCTCTTGAATTAAAAGGTGGTTTGGATCATCAACTATAATTAGATGAGCTCTCATACAACAATAGCTTCCACTCGAGTATTCAGATGGCTCCATATGAAGCTCTGTATGGAAAGCGATGTAGAAATCCAACCTGTTGGATGAAGTTAGAGAAAGAAAGCTCCTTGGAATCAATATTATTCCAAAGATGATAGAGAAGGTTCAGGTCATCCAGATGCACATAAAAACTACTCAAAGACGGCAAAAGGGCTATGCTAACAACTGTTGAAGGCACTTAGAGTTCGATGTTGGAGATAAAGTCTTCCTTAGAAAATCATCTTGGATGAGAGTCATGCGATTCAGGAAGAAAGGGAAGCTAAGCCCAAGGTATATTGGCCACTTTGAGATTGTTGACCACATACGAGTTGTGGCCTATCGTCTTTCACTTCCATAGAATATGGCTCAAGTTCATGATGTATTTCATGTATCACTACTGAGGATGTACATACTAGACCCCTCACATGTAATAAACTCCGAGGTGGTTTAGCTAGAATATGATCTCTCCTATGAGGAGCAACCAGTAATGATTCTGGATCAGAGTGATAAGGTTATATGCAACGAGAAAACCCATCTTGTCAATGTGTTGTGGATTAACCATATGTTTTAGGAAGCAACTTGGGAACCAGAAGTGGAAATTAATGAGAAGTACCCTCACATATTTGTGAAAAGTGAAATTTCAGGGGCGAAATTTTTTAAGGGGGGAAGAATGTAACAACCCAAAGTTTTTAAATGGAAATTACCATATATTTATGTCATAAAATAACATGAAATCACAAAATAATGAACTACTATGTGATAAGTGTCCGTTAAACATATGTTTTTCACTTTTGTGTTTGGAATTTCAAAAATCTGACCTACACGGTTCCATTCAAGATGATTTTTGGAGTATAATGAAACAAAAACAATTTTTAGTGAATAGTAAAATTCCCTTAGGAATAGTTACATACACTTATGAATAGTAAATCATCCAAAATAATTGTAGCATTACCTGTGAATAATAAAATGAAATTTTGAAATCTTAGAAAGTGACAATTTGACAATAGTAAATGTTTTGGTATTTTTCAAGTCATAAAGAATTAATTATAATTAATTAATTAATTTAAAATAATAATTATTTACCTAAAATGTATTCATAAATTATTTAATAATTGTATTATATTTATTAGATAATTTTATAATACCCTACATAATTTTTGAAAAGCACTATAAAATCAGTTTTAATCTTAAAAACTGTTTTTTAGTTAATTATAATTTTAATTAAATATTAAATTAATACTATTTAGAAAATTATTCTGAAAAAATGGAAATTATTTTTGGATTCCACACATAGAAAAATGTTTGGGGTAAATTTGTTGGATTTTTTTGAGATACATGAATTCTTGATGAATAGTGAAAACCCGTAATTTACAAAATAATCTAAATAAGCTAATTATAGGGTCATGTGTGATGTTCTGCTGATGTAAGCCCACTTGGTCAAGGATTACATTATTAAATTACTATTATTCTTCATTCAAGAATCACTATAACTTATCGTGTGGGGAAATAATAAACTAATTAATTTTATATTAAGGAAACCCCTCTCCCCTCCACTATAAAAGCCACCCTTTACACCCTCATTTTCTCACACCTCTCAAGCTCCAAGCCTTGTCTAAACTCTTCCCAATAACCTTACCTATACCCTACCACACGTCCAAGAGCTTCTGGTCTTATCAAAAGGCATTGCTTATTCCCTTATGGAGTGTCTCAAGAGAAGGATTCAAGATGTAATTTCCCTCCCTCATCTCCTTTAATTTCTTTTCACGTTCAAGTTCATTTCCTGATCTCTCCCCACCTTTCATCATCCAAATTGTAATTTAACTCCAGTATTATACATATAATGTAATTTTTTGATTGTAATGGGATATTATATCATCCAAACCCCTTTCCCACTTCCTTTTATTTTATTAAAGAGAACATTGTTCGTGAGGGGTTAATTTTCACCTTCAAGAACGACATGCTTTCTTCATCCATTTCTACATTCAGATCTTGTCATGAAACCATTTTTATTGTTGAACCAAAATAATTTATATGTATTATGTTCTATTTAATGTTCTTAAAATAACCAATGTCCATATTACTATGTGATATGTTAAGACAAGTTCGTTGTGATCCACAAACCGCCCAAATTGACCCAAATAACCATCATTTAACTCTTATCTAATGGTTCATACACATGGATCTAATTTGATTCATTATACGATAATTAAAACTCCAGATATATCAATAAAAATATTTAATATCATTTCTGTATGTTTACTCATTTTCTACCGAAGCTCCATTTTTGGAATACAAGTGAATCACTCAAGAAAACCATGAAAACAAACATTCTGAAACAATGTTTTAAAACTATATAACTCATCCAAATGAACATAAAATCACTTAATGAAACCATAATGAACCATATTAATTTAAAAAAGGTTATGGATTTCTAATTAATGATTATAATGTCATTATACAAGACATTAAAGAGAAGGAAGCATTCGGGTACAAGGTAAGGGGAAATTCTCAAACCGAACTTTCGTCCTTCGGGTTCTACCACTTTCAATCCATTTTTAATATTTTCACTCCTTAAATATAATTTTTTTATCATTTTATATCCTTTTCTTGGATATAATTGTTTTCTATTGAATTTTATGTCAATCCAAAAGTTATCCAAAAAAACACTTCTTTTAAGAACTCAACTTTTACCTCACATTAATGGTTGATGGTTCCTGAATCAAGTATGTTGTTCCCTCATTATTTTGGGAACCCAAATCTTATGAATGTATTATTATGAGATGAAACCCATTCCTTACCATGGGTTAGTTATGTTAAATTTTGATATATGTTCTATGTGGCAAGCATGATAATGATAATGTTATGATGTGACGGGTGCGCCCAGAATTATATTGAACAATATGAATGTTTGAATGTGACAGGTGCACTCGAATTATACAATGCTCCAATGCATTGGGTAAAGTGATGAATATCATGAGTAAATGTGAAATGATTTGTGAACAATATCTTATCTTGGTTCACAAGTATGTGGGGTAGTTAACCACTAATACAAGATGTTTCATTTTTATGCATTTCCACATTTCAAGTATTTTATTTATGCTCCTCTAATTTTCATGATCTTTGGCCTATGTTATGATTATGATAACCCCATGATATATTGTTCTTATATATCCTCTTACTGGGCTTCTATATCACCCGTTTTGATGTATATCCTCAGGTTGCTACATGTAATAAGGATAGGACAAGTTCTAATGAGAAGCTAGAGAAGAAGAAATTAAATAAATTTTTATGCTAGATGTTGTAATTTGTTATGTGTGGTCCTAGTTTTCCCAATACATTAAACTTTTGGACCCTCTATGTGTAATAGTATTATGTTTTTTATCTTTAAAATGATTTAATAGTAATGTAATAAAAGTCCAGGTCACTATACGGTCTGTGGGTCCTAGGACCTAGAAATGCCAGTTTCATCTTCTAGGATCAAATGGGGAATAATATATTCTATGGATCTCTGAGATTTGTGCCGAGTGCCGGAGGCAATAGGAGGAGGGGAAATGCTGGAATGGCTGGTGTGGGGGTTTCTAGACCCCTAGGTGGGCAATAAGGGTCCACATTAGGGAATCCAATGCCTATGCAAAGGCGGACTTGGGAATATCCAGGGATACATGAGTGCCCTCTTGGAAACCTATGAGAGTAATCAAACCTTTATGAAGGTGGGTATGGGTGGGATGCGAAGAGAACCAAAAAGATAATCCTTGAAAGGGCCCGATGGAACCCCATGGATTGATGGTGCCGCGAAACCATCAGGAGCGAGAAATTTTCCCATGGCTGGAGATGGGAGAGAATCCCAAGAGGCCTGGATGGTAACCCATGGTGGAGATGAGGTGGGACGGCTAAAAAGTGGTAATATGGATGATAGGAGAGAATATAGGATTGGAGGGATGCATGGAAGAGAAAGATGGTTCGCAGGAATGAAAAGGTGCAACAAACATTTTTTTTTAAAATGGCTAAGTGTTTTTGCGGACAAGTAGAAGATCCATACTATTTATACTTTATAAAGTTGATATTTATTTACTGATTATTATTATGGGGATGTTTGAATATTGACATATTTTACCATAGTCAACCTACCTATGGGGTTTTGGACACATATACCAGATATTGTTAAATCATTTAATGTAGAATTATGTGATTAAGTAATTGTATAAGATAATATAATAAAAGAAACTAGTATTATAATAAAATATTAAATGCTTTATCGAGAAATTAAATAATTAACATAAGTTTGTTATTTAAAATTCCAATGAAAAATATGTAATTTCATACTCAATGAAGGTAATTCACCATAATTTATTTTTTAAGGATTATCATGATAATATTTACATTTAATATTTTATTAGTTGTATATACAACCCATTTTAATTATTATATCATGACTTTTTCTATTCACTTAGTATTTAATGTTTTCAATTTAATTATTATATGGTTCTTATGATTTACATATTTCCAATGTGATAAGAGAATTATCATATAAAATAACCCTTTCTGTATTTTACTCCAAAATATCTTACTTTTCTATGTAGTTTTTTTCATATTTTTTTAATTGTTTTATATTGAAATAAATGATTACTAAATTTCATTACATATATCATTAAATTTATTTCAATGGTTTTCAAAATTAATATTTATACATGATATAAAGGCAATGTTTTAAAATATTAAAAATTAAATCTTCTATTTGTAATGTACTATGACAAAAAAACATTCTTGTCACCATGATTTTTATTTTAATTCGATATTAATTTAAAATATTATATGTTTTAATAAATTTAAAACTATATTACACCTTTTTAGATATTTTGAAATTGAAAATGGGGTTGAGAAATAAATTATTAAATTTGTTTTGAAAATTGAATTTTGAAATAATATGGTATTTCAACATATGAAATTTATTTATATACAAATTTTAAATTGTTCTTCATGGGATAATATTTTTAAACAATATTTTTTCATGGAAATTATATATGAGGGGTTCACTCAAATAGCATTGGGTGAGCCCGTTATATCTTAAATGATTGGTTCACCTAGATAGTTTTCAATGCATTGGGTAATGATTATATTATTCAAAGAATTATATGACAATTTAGTCATATGATTATAGAATCATGAAGTGGTTCGGTAACAGTTTTATTTTGGTTATATGAGATGAAAGCTCATGGTAACATCAAGATATTGAATGGAATTTATTTTAAAAATATTTAATAACTAATATATTAAAAATGAATGACAATTCACTTTATGCTTAAAATGTCTTGTTTTTTCATAAAAAATGGGGTTTTCGTGGAATTTCATGTTTTTTCTAGGATAATGGTTTATCGTTCCATAATATCCATTAGTAATATATTTTACTCATTTAATGCTTTAAAAAAATAAATGTGTTTATGTATGGGTAAGGGAAATAAAGAAGTAATGTTGAAATATGTG
This sequence comes from Viscum album, assembly GCA_963277665.1. Taxonomy (NCBI): domain Eukaryota; kingdom Viridiplantae; phylum Streptophyta; class Magnoliopsida; order Santalales; family Viscaceae; genus Viscum; species Viscum album. The sequence goes on from OY728128.1 coordinate 1,753,160,425, forward strand.
TAGATTTTCTATGAAAATAAATCATACTTTAGATTAAAATATTTATATTATGTGAAAAATAGAAACTAATGATAATTGTAGACATAGTATATTATGGTTATTTTTAAGATTTATATCTTAATTAAATAGCATTCTACACAATAAATGTTCTTCAATGTCAAAGACAGTAATTTCTGGAATAAAACCCATGATCATATGATATTTAACACCTTGTCCTTATAGTTATAATTAATATTAGGATTAAATAAAATTGTATTTTATGATTGTTTTTTTATGTGAGGTAATATTTTGAGTTTTTTATAAAATCTTAGGTTTATAAGAATAAGGTTGAACTTATGTTCAATTTCTTAGACACCCAATTGATGTTTTAATTAGTGAGATCTAAATGGGATTAATAAAACATTATGAGATGACTTATTGGGTTAAAGTATGTGTAAAAATCTGAAATAATGTGAAGTATTCGATTACATTTTGTGGGAATATATTGTTATTATGTTTATAATCTTTATATTTTATGTGATATTATATATTGAGGTGATTTTAGGAATACAATTATTATCGTATAGATAATCACAAGATGGAAAATTTATTTAGTGACTAATAGATTATTGATATTTAAATATAAAATAGATATCACCATATTTTTGGGAATAAAATATTAAAGGTATATGATCATAATTATGCTGAATAAACACTTATATTTTGAGCTAATGTAGTAAGGATTTATCTTGAACATTTGGTATTAGTGTCGAATATTGAAGATTAAATTTTAATATGAAGGTTTATTAATTTTTTATATTATCTTGATATGTGTTAACCATATTTTTTTGATATTGAATTAATACATTAGAAATATCTTATTATGATTTTGGGGAATATTAATTCATTTAGAATTTTATTTTAGTGATATAAGAATGAACATTTTGTTCCGAATACAATTTTTTTGCAGATAAGGATGTGATTGTTTTGGAAAATGATTAGATGACGAAATTAGAATCCTCAAGTAATTATATTTCCATATTATATTTTTATAAATGGAATTATAATTCATTAACTCTAGGAAAATGATCCTGAAACTATTATTTTATCCTAGTAACTTAAATTCTTATGAACTTATGGTCTTTTCATTCATTAAAGATTTATGGTTTTGTGGATCTTAATATTCATTTGATCATTCACTTGAAATTGAAAACTGATCTGAATCACTCCATATTATTATTTTTACTTTTATTACATGTTCAAATCATCACATTTCACATATCATATTATATGTAGATACGTATTATTTCATTATTACATATGACAAATGTACATTCCTTTCACTCTTATTTAGAAGATATTTTATTAACCATTTTTACGATGTGAGTTATTAAAAGACTATTTTCAACTTTCCATCCAGGATTACTGAGATGAAGTTCATATTATAATGATATATTTTATTAAATATGGGTATGTTACTCACATAGATTTTAATAAAACAAAACAATATTCAGAATCATAAACGACACATAACACCAAATTTGAAAAACATTTGAAATCATTTTAGAATAATATTTTTTAAAATAATAGTCATTACATCACCATTGGTATTTGAGGAACCAAATTATATAAATTATGATTATCTATTGATTATGAAGAAAATAAAAACAATTTAAAATAACTTTTTTATTAAAATATTAATTTTATAGAAGACGGGTTAATCACTCTTTATGAACAAAATATAAAATTAAATCACAGGAATTTTATAAAATTTATTTGAATAATATGAATTAATTTTGAAATTTTAATATTAAAATGTTTTTACAGTTAATTTTTGTTACTTTTCTGAGAAATATCATTTTTAATAAATAGGGAAAATAATAGATTTTAATTAATAATTTGATTTTAGTTTAAATAATTTATTATTTTATGATATATTTTGAAATATTATTGTAGATGATAATTTCAATTTTATATCAATTAATCCAACATTGTTCATTTGTATAATTCTAATATTGAATTTCTATATAACAATATTTTACACTTTTAAACATTTACACATTAAAAACCATCTCTCTCGAAACATCTACATGAATTTTTTAAAATAAATTATAGCAATTATATGATTAAAAATTTGAAAAATTTATTCAAATTTTTCAAAAATAATAATTTATATTGAATATTAGTTTAAATTAATATTCTTATATAATTATTAATGAAAATAGTTAACATTAATTAGCCTAACTAATATTTAAATACTATTTTGTGAATTACATATGATTACGTTAAAATAAATTTTACACACACATCGGATTTTTAATTAATAAAATGAATTTAATATTTACAATTAGTAGGTATAATGTAACATCCTAGTGTTGTATGTTATTCTTTCTAAAAATTAACGTAATAAATTAAACTGGTAAATATTAATATCTAGGTGAAAATATTAATGATAAATATGAACATAGAATAACACCATAAAGAAAAAAAGGATTAGAAATTTTATATATACAAAAACCATTGGTAATAAAATTGAACAAATTAAAACCCAAAATATAATAAAAACAGTGTAGATCACTATATATATATCTATCATCAGTAGAAACACACCAAATTTTATGATGGAAATAACATTTAAAAGTGAATAAATAGGAATAATCTTCATAGGAAAATAAAAATCAATCATGTAGTTTCTAGTTTACATAAATTGAATTCTAAATATATAATTTATATGAAAAATATTTTCTCTATTGATAAATTGTCTTTGAGGTTTCAAAATTAATGAAAAATGTTACTGATGATGAGAAGTTAATGAAGACATTGATGATATATACATATATCATTATAAGAATTTATCGTAGGATATAAATTTCAATTAAATTATAAAAAATTAATTCACAAATATTTATATTTTTAACTAATTATAAAATTTAATATTAGTTAATTTGAATACATTAATGATGTGAATAAATATTTTTCGTTAAAAAATAAGTTAATGATATAATTTGAATAAGTTGAATAAGATTTCCAAAAAAAGTTTTTTATGAAAAAAAATTATCAAATTAATAATGGAATAGTGAAAATATAACATGTATTTTAAAATTGTTGTAATCAAGTTATGTATATATAAATTAAAATGATAAAAATTAATGATATATTTTATTAATTATTAAACAATAATATGTTCAAAATTTTCAATTAGTGGAAAAATATTTTGTCCATATAAACCAAAAATCCTATAGAGCACAACCAATATATGGGAGCATAAATGATATTCTCAAACATGAGTTGGAACTATCCTGGCCAAAGATCATAGAGGCGTAAGGTTGGCCGACTCAATTTGATGTTGGTTATCATAGCCATGGAAGGCTCCCACTGGGTAGTGTATATGCTTTTCATTTGATAGGTGGGTCAGTACCTATATATGTATTAAAGTCTAGTATTTATCTTTGCGACTATATATGTTAGATTTTAGTTTATATTTGAGTGGGAAAAATTAATAATTTATATTTTGGATCAGTAAAATTAGTTATTATTCACCCATCCATAAAACACATGAATATATCATTATCATCTAAACAAAATCTTCTCAACTATCTAATCATCATTCATTGTCATATACCTTATTAATCTCCCTCGCATTTTTCATTTCTTCAATGAAAATCCATCTAGAGTTACTTTTTCCATTTTCTACCAATCTATAGTATCTTCTTTTCCTACATCTAGTGTTATAATAAAATAGTGATCTACATATTGATTATGTTAATTATGTTGATTTATCATCAATTCAAAACCATATATTAGATCTATGTGGCCATAACCATCATAGACAACATGTATAAATTTATGATTCTTTTGGATGATTGAGAAATATTGTTTTATGAAAATATATATATATATATTTAATAAAATGAAACCATATATTTTAATTTCATGAAAAAATTATATTGATTCAAAAAACATATATGATAATACATTCAGATGTGAAAAAAATGAATTTAGACCCCTCGATTGAAACTAGATAGTAAATATGAATATTAAAATCATTTTCATTATTATACCTTCACAAATTGAAAGATTCTATTGCATGATTCAAACGATTCTTATATACGAATCAGAACCTATATATGATTGTATATGTATATGAGAATATTTTTATTGGGAGAACCTATATTAACTGTCATGAATAATCCTTTCCCAACACACCTCTTCCTCTATTTCCCCCCCCCTTCCACCATGATCGACCAACCATGAAGGTATATGGTATTGTTTTTGTTTTCCTATTTTTGGTAAGAATATATATATATATTTATTATTTTATATTTTTTGTTTGTTTATTCTAACTGTGTAAGTGTATTTTTAAGAAAATTCACTTTAAAATTATAATTATACTTTTAGAATAAATATTATGTTTAGATGATAAAATTATAAATAATATTATTCTATTTACATTCTAATTATTTAATGGAGATAAATTTTTTTTCCAAATTATATTTTATATATTAAAATCATTATATTATATAAATGGACAATTTATATATCAAAATCCTATATCTTGTATATAATTTTATGATAAAAAAAGAAACTGTCAGTTAAAAAAGAAATTATATGTTCTTTAATGGAGTAGTTTTATTTTTTTTAAAAAAAATCACTTTATTTTTTTGTTTAATGTTTTATTCTTTCAAAACATAAAATTTCATTTTCGATATCAAAAATATATTTTAAATTAAAAATATCATATTTTTGTATTATTCTTAAAATCACATTGTTCTATGTAAAGGAAATAATTATAATTGTTATTGATATATGTTATCTTTAATATTATATATATCTTATATAATTTTTTAAGGAATAGTTATTTTGAATTATTATCAAATTATGAAGATAATTTTATAAATAGAGATTGCAAAACCATCATATTATATATAAACTTTTTATTAATATTTGTGAATTTATTTCATGGTTATTATTGAGTCCATAACTTATATATATTCATGAAATTTAATACCATATATATATATATATATCAATATATTATAATTTAAAAGAAATAAATTATTTTTTAAATGAATTATTTTCCGAATTATTTTTATAAATATAGATTTCACTATTTTTTGTGAGATAGAGGTTTTTATAAGAAAAGTGAATGAGAAATAATATATTTAATTTAATATAATTTCCTATTGAACTAATTTTACATGGTATCAAAATGATGTTTTATTGAGAATTCAATTATAATATAAACCCCAATATTTTTTTTGTAATAACCCATCACTTGATTATAAAATGTGACCATGAGGAATAGGGAGTAAAACCATGTTATCATCTATAATTTTCCAAATAAGTGATATCCAATCTGGGAATATGGATTTAATAAGTGTTTTCTAGTATCGTTTCCTTACCATAAAAAGTTAATATTTACCAAAAACAATGTAATATTAAACATAAAAGGGAAATCCATTTATTTTAAAGGATATTATATTTTAAATTGTGTTTTCAAAATTTATTATTCAAAGCTATCGATTTATTCAAATGTTATCATATTTTTATTTTTTTTCAAAAACATATACTTATGATTACGTAATTTTGAATATTTTTTTATTTTTGAAAAATAAATAAAAAATAATATGTTTTCTCAGTGTATTTTGTAATGTGATTCCAAATCTATATTCTGGGAACCCTAGAAATTAAAATTTTAAAAATTTATAAATATAAAATATTAAAGATGAAAAAAATAATGATTTGGTAAAATGGATTTTTTAAAAAGGAATTAAAAAATATTTTCAATGTTTTTTAAAAACATTGTACTGGGAAAATTATGGTAACCCAATGTTTTTTAAAATGTTTTCAACATCATTTTAATATTTAAAAGTTTGTTATATTTTATATAGATCTATAATAATGAAAAAAAACCAAGATAACCATTCAATTTTATTTTAAATTGTTTTATTTTTTAGTGGTTTTTCCATTTTCCTCCAAATATAATACAAGAAAAGATTCTCAAATGTAAAAAACGACATTATATTATCAGTTTATTTTATAAAAAAAATACACATCAGTATTCTATACTAAATATTGAAGCACCACTCATAGGTTGCCACTTATAAATTAAATAGAAATATTCATTTTAATTGTATTATTAATTGATAAGTTAGTTTTGTAAATAAAATGATACATGTTTCCATGGAATCAATTAATTGGATAAAAATGAGTAAACATAAATACTAATGAATAACCTCATAAAAATATAATAATTTTCTATGGTCGAAGAGTTTCATGTCCACATAAACCCTCAACTCCATTTTTGATCTATTATTTAGGTATATGGGTTATGGGAGACCATATCGACTCATATTTTCCCAAATATTACTTTTACAAATTATTTTTTGAAATTATGAGACTATGTGACAAGACGGTGTGGGAATCCGATGCCTGTTATGCCCGAAACAATATTTTGAATTGTTTTCAATTTTTAATAATGTCTGGGAGTTGTATTCCTTAAAAATATGTATAACACTTATATAGGATCCCAGATCAGAAGTCTAAGGGTGCCTATAACAACTCGGACCCTCTTGGTCCAGTACTATTCCAAAACATGGTTCAATCAAATGGTTCCACTAAAAAGGTGGCACTAGTCACGACCCCAAACCGAAATGGTGGAAACATGAGGGTGAAAACATGATGGTGGCACCGTGAGGGTGACACCATGATGGTGGCACCGTGAGGGTGACACCCTGACGGTGGCACAGTTTCCTCACTAGCACTCTTCGTTATTTTTTTCAGTTCCCAACTTTTTCCGCTACAACAACATGTCTTTTGAAATAAAATGATTTAATGAACCATTTTAAAGACTTTTAAAGTCCATAAATAATATCTAGAATCCCCCAAGACCCGAGCGACCCTTAACATACCAAAACTTGTGGCTTTTCCTCGGTGTCACACCCTTTTCCTCATACTTCTAGTTCTTCCCTTGTTGCGTGATTTAAGTGAAACCATTTAAACGCACAACTATTATGGACACATATCTGATGAGAATTATTAAATTAAAATTTATTCCATCATGCATAACCACCCAATCGTTTGGATTTCCACGATCCTACTTCAAAGCCGTTCCAAAATTCTATATATTGTAACAACATGATCTCATCTTATATCGCACTAGAATTTCTCCTTCTTCTTCTTGTTTAGTCTCTATATTCATTCCCTGTGTGTTTGGATCCCCCCTTCCGGAGGCATGTGGTAGGCCAGTGTTGGAGCTTTCCTACTCACCCTTGGAGTACTTGGATCTATTCCCCTATAAGTCACGCATCCCCATCTCTTGACGGAGGGAGGAGAAACTTCGATCATTTATCATCCTGGCGTGGTTTTACTTCATCTCTCTTTACTGTGTATCATGACACAGGGGAACACTATTAATTCTATGGGGATGGATGAATCCAAACATTAATGAATATAACAAACAGACATTTAAAAAAATAATGGTGGGTGTGATCGATGTTTTTTTTGTATTTCCTTATCCTTGATTATTTATGTTGTGAATTTCATGGGCTTATGCCCACTAAAAATCATGAAGACTGGTTCTCTTTCCTTGTACACACACAAACCCGTATCCTTTATAATGATTTAATGGATTAAACTAGAAATTTATTAATAATGTAAACTCAGGTGATTTAATGGATTTCCAGTGAATAACAACCCATGTTTGATCGCCCTGTTTAACCAAACGGAAAGGGGGAAACATAATAAATGATGTGATTTAATCTGGAAACTCCCTCGCCATGTCTTGACGATATGTGGGATGGTTTTGCTAGTTGATTTTGGGGTGATATGGATGGGGATGGGATCCTATGTTGTTGAGGTTGTTGGTAGACTTGATGAATTGTGGGGATGTATCTTGAGGCTTGGTTTGGTTCCAGTACTTTGAGGAATCTAAAGGATCCCTTTTTTTTGTGACTTTACAAGAGAACTAGGTGTGGATTCTTTGCTATTGGTTTACTGTTTTTCTTTTCCTTGGGTTGTGGTTATGCCTGTTAGTTGCACAATAGTGTAGGATTTACATTAATTTAATCACTTGAACATGAAAAGAAGAACAGGTTCAATGGGGAATTGTTTTCGGGAATGAATCCTGACATGGTTGTGGATGTGGTGCTCTTATCAATGGATAATAATGAGGTGTTTGTGTTGGGATGGATTTGGGAACCCTAGGCTGGGTTGAGTGACTACTATATATATATATATATATGTAGTTATTTTGTTACTTATTCACGCCCCACCAATGTTGATCACTTTGGGCCGAACACAGCCATTTCATGGGGAGGGTGTTTTCCCAACACTCCTATATGTGGTTGGTTATTAGATGGTTTTCTGCTCCCTTTCCCGAAAATCCCAAGAAAGCTCAGGCATGATGTGACGGCCTAAGTTCAATTATAACACAAGATTGTTTAGGCAAGGTAGTTGTGGTGGTTGGCCCAGCTGTGTGCAAGGAAGTTTTTTCCCAAGTGTATTCAGGATGAGGCCTAGGTGTCTTCAGGCGTGGAAGTAGTTATTCAGGACTAGGTGTTTGAAGGCGTGGTTACACATGGTTTTTGTGGCGAATGTGTTTGCATGCGGGATGTGTGGTTATATCCTAGGTGTGTGCGGGTGGGGGATGGCAGTGGGACTACAATGATAATGGTGGGAGAGATCTGATGCATAGGATGTCTTCAATATCGAATGGGAAAGTGGCACGGGGTACACAAATATCTATGTTCTACTAATATTATGTTACATGAATTGCCTTATTTATGGATTGTTCCTCAGTGAGGCTTTGGTGGATAGTTTTCCTTGCTAGGTTTATTGGTTATCTCTTTTCTCACGGGCCATTAGAATGCCTCCCCACTTCTTCATGAAAGTATTTGTATTTCCCTACTGAGTATACTTATATGCTCACCCAGCGTATATAAAAATATTTTCATGTTTCTAGGACGACATCAAGGATCATGCAGGATAGTACTAGTTCAGACGTTGGGACAGTTACAGTTGTTGTCTCTTTTCTTGGTACATTAATTTGGGGTTTTTTTGTTCCTTTTAACATTTTCTTCTGGAACACTCATATGTGAATGGTTTGTTTTGGATTTACTTGTACTTCAATCTTTCGTGTTTTTGGGAATTACTATCTTATCTCCTACTCCTATTAAAATAAAAACGGGTAATGTCATCCATCTTGTGTGTGATTCTATACCCTTAGTCCTAGTCGCCACTCTGAGACCTATTGGAGGCGAGTCTCGTGGGTCATTATCTCTCCTTCCACATAAAGAAGGAAGTGTCTGGAAACATGTTGTCCCTTCTCGCATCTTGGTGAAGTCGTTTCCTGAAAAAATGGTATCTGAGGCAGGAGGTGGAGAGATAGGATGAAGTTTGGAGTTATGGTTAATCAGGATTTCATGGGATGGTAGGGAAACAGTATTGTGAAATCATGGTGTGTGAAATAAGCTAGGGAATACCGGATAGGACATGGGATTTTAGGGCCCCATGTTATCTGATGCAAAGACTTTGGGCTACTGAACAACCAAGTGAGGCTACACAGATTTTAGGGTAGAGACACTAAGAAAGGTTCATTCATTATAATGGATTTTTTTTGTTTTTATTTGGAATTTTGGGGATTTAAATATGAATATAAAGTTTATGAAAATTTAAGAGTAATGTTCTACACTACTCGGGCTTAGGCATTCATTGTTTTCCTTGCAGTTATGGCACCGAGATGGCGACCGAGGGTAGTGCTGGCGAATGGGGCCCAGGAGGTTGATTTGGCTGATAGTATGAGAGCTGACTTAGAGAAAGAGGATAATTAGTGGCCGAAGATACTTCATACCTTTCAGTGGAAGACCATCGAGATGTATGAGGGAATCATCTCTAATGTGGAGACAGAAAGCTGGCTAGAGGTGCTAGTTATAACTTTCAGCTTAATCCATGATCTTAAAGAGTATTGGGTTCCTCTAGCTGTAAGCCAGATGCGTGGAGTAGCACGCCAGTGGTGGACTCTTTATCTTGGGGAGAAGAGAAAGGCTAAGGTGATGTGGACTTACTTCGAGAGGGAGTTCTGGACGGAATTTCTCTCAGCCATGATGAAGGATATGAATATATAGAAAAATACTCTCCCTCCAGCATGGGGTATGTCACTGAGGGATTTGGGGATCAAGTTCAAGTATCTCTTTCGCTTTTCCCTGGACCACATTCTAGATGAGGAGTCTTTGGAGAGACATTTAGAAGAGTCACTACGACATTTCCTTTAGTATGCGGTTACCCCATTCACCCTACTGACATACTATTAAGTCTAAAAGAAGGCTGAAGTGGTGGAAAGTATGCACACACTAGGAGGAGTATTGTGAGAGGGACTCTAGTTGGGCTCATGGAAGGGGATGGCCGTTAGTAGTAGTTCTCTAGAATCATCTCCCTCTATGTTCCGATTATTAGGGAGCAGGCCTAATCAGTTCCTTTTCCAATCTCTCGGTCATGGCCCTTTCATTTCGGGTAGAAGACCGAGATGCTTCATCTATGGCAGTCGTGGGCACCTTTAGAATCATTTTCTAGACAGAGTACAGTACGTTGGGGTGGACCGGTTCGTAGTCATGTTCATTGACGAAATCATGATATACTTAAGATTAGAGGATGATCATGTTGAACACCTTAGAATGGTTTTATAGGTCCCTCAATAGCACCAACTCTATGGTAAATTTGCCCAATGCATGTTCGGGATGTGAGGAGTTCACTTTAATGGACACATGGTGTCTGAGCAGGGAATAGTAGTGAACCCATCGATGGTTGAGGCAGTTGTTTCTCTAGAAGTACCCAAGAACGTTGCAGAAGTTCATAGTTTCCTAGGTCTGGAAAGATACTACCAGAGATTCATGCTGAACTTCTCCCGAGTTGCAGCACCTTTGACATCCTTGACCAAGAAGGATCGGGCTTTCGTGTGGAATGGGCAGTGTGAGGCAGCCTTCAGTTATCTACAGGGGAAGTTGGTTAGTGCACCAATGCAGAGGTTTCTAGAAGAAAGGGTAGCATATGAGGTGTTATGGGATGCATCAGTGCAAGGCCTGAAGTGTGTACTAATACAATAGAAAGGGGTGATCACATATGGGTCTTAGTAGTTACGTCCCAATGAGGGTAACTATACCACCCACGATCTAGATCTTACTTCGGTTTTGTTTTCACTAATGTTGTGGCTGTATTACCTCTTTGGGGAGCGCTTATTAGTCTTCACATATCAATAGATCTTGAAGTATATCGACTCCCAGTGGTACATGAACTTTCGACAGTGATGGTTGATGGAGTTCCTTCAAGATTACTACTTCGAAATCTCCTACAACTTGGGAAAGGGGAACGTGGTGGCTGATGCCCTGAGCAGAAAGTTGTAGAAGGACGTGGTTTGAGAACAAGAAGTTGCATGGAAGGTTATTGAAGAGTTTGTTGCCCTACAACTGGATGAATGGATGGATGGTGGTAGTGTTTTCCTGTTTAAGGTGACAGTGCAGTCATCTCTGTTGCAGCAGGTAGAGGAGTCTCAGCAGGGAGACTCAGATACTGAAGTAATGAGCGATCACATTAGCTAGGGAAATGCACAAGAAAGATGGTCATAGGATGGTCAAAATGAAATTATATTCCAAGAGAGGATGTTTTTTCCTGAGACGAAGCACGGGAGAGTTCTTGGTGAGTTCTACAACTCACCCCTAGAGGTGCACCTGAGAGTTTCCAAGATGTACCGGGGTTTGAAGATTCAGTTTCGGTGGCATGGAGTGAAGATGGAAGTGGCAGAGTTCATAGGAAAGTGACTCGTGTGCTAATAGGTGAAGCCGAAACATCGCATCTGAGGTCTGTTACAACCTTTATATGTCCCCAAGTGGGAGTGGGATGACATATCAATGGATTTCATCATGGGACTACCTAGAGTTCAAGGGGGTTGTGATGATATCTGGGTAGTGGCGGACCAACTAATTAAATCAGCTAACTTCCTGGAAATCAAGGAGTTAGGTATGGTGGATGCCCTAGCATAGTGGTACGTGGATGAGGTGGTGCAGTTGAATAGGGTTCCAAGGTCCATAGTCTCCGATTAGGATACCCGGTTTACCTCACAGGTTTGGAACGCACTGCAACATGTTTTTGGAAACCAGCTAAGCCTCAGCACTACATTCCACCCCTAGACGGATGGGAAAATAGAACGCACCGTCCATACGATGGAGTATATGCTATGGGAATGTGTGTTGGGCTTTTGTGGATCATGGGTAAGACACTTGCCTCTGGTGGTGTTTTCCTACAACAACATTTATCACTCTACCATTGGAATGGATCAATTCAATGATTTATACGGGAGGTCGTGTTGCTCACCCGTGTGCTAGATAGAAGTCGGGGAAGTCAGTATTCTTGGCCCAGAGGTGGTGCAGTACACGACAGAGATGGTTCATCTTATATGGGGGATGATGAAGGTGGCCTAAGACCAGAAAAAGTAATATACCGATAATATGAGGGGACCCTTGGAGGTCAAGGTTAGGGACCATGTTTTATTGAAGGTCTCCATTGGGCATGGGAAACAGAGGTTTGGAAGGGGAGTTAAGCATTCTCCCAGGTTCGTCGAACCATTCTATGTGCTGCAGCGGGTCAGTGATGTGTCTTATCAGTTAGCGCTACCACTACCGCTACTGAGACTGCACAATGTCTTCTATGTGTCTCAGCTCCGACGGTATCTACACAGCGACTCACACATCCTCAACTGGGGAAAGATGGATATGATGTTTGATATAATATTTGTAAAAATACTAGTGAGGAATGAGTATCGTGAAAAGAAGGTTCTCCATGGAAGAACCATCCCTTTGGTTCGTGTGTTATGGATGAATAATGGGCTTGAGGAGAGTACCTCGGAACATGAAGCATAGATGCAGACCCAGTTCCCAATGCTTTTTTTTGGTTTTGATCTAATTGATTTTACTTTTTTGTGATTAACCATTATAACTTGTAAACTATGGAATGGCCTATTTCCAATGTTCTCTAGATGTGTGTGTGTGATGATTCCTAATAATGGGGAGAGGAGGACCCGATCACTGATAATGACGCATTATGGTGGATGTAATTAAACCCGTGTGGGTGAGTCAGTGTCGCCTAAAGAGCATAGTATCTTGACAGGGAGGAAGTAAATCCAAAATCCCTATGAATGGATGGTACTGACCCTTGAATATTGGTCTGCATACTTGGGGGGGGGGGGTTGGAGAGGAACGATAGTGTATCCATAGTCATTTGAAAGATGGATGAGGTTTACTCTTGAGAGGTATCTTGGATGTGGTAGTTCAGACCCCTCTCTTTTATTCTGGTCTAGTTTTGATTATCAAGGGTGAGAATATTTTGAGAGTTATCTGATGTAATGGACCAGTCCCTCCTAGTCTAGTACATTCCCAATACATTGTTCCATCAAATTGTTCCATCAAATAGGTGGCACAAGTTAGGTCCCCACATAGAAACGGTAGCACTTGTAGGGTGACACCGTGATAGTGGAACCATGATGGTTGCACCGTGAGGGTGACACCGTGATGGTGGCACCATGATGGTGGAACTATGAGGGTGGCACCATGACAGTGGAAGAATATTATCACCAATGGGACTTTGTTTTGATTCAGTTCTTGACTTTTTCCTCTCCTACAATGTGTCTTTTGACATAAAATTATTTAATTCCCCCATTTAAAGACTTTTAAAGAACATAAATAATATCTAAAATCCTCCAAGATCCGGGAGACCCTTAACTAACCAAAATGTGTTGATTTTCCTCTGTGTCAAATCCTTTTCACTATACCTACAGTTGTACCCCTATTACGTGATTTAAGGAAAACCATTTAAACGCACAACTGTTATGGCCACCACCCTGATATGAATTATTAAATAATAATTTATTCCATCATGTGTAACATACCAACCGTGTGGAAATCCACGTTCCAACATCAATGCCATTCCAAAATTCCGTATCTCGTAACAACAATATCTCATCTTATATCGCGATGGAATGTCTCCTTATTCTTCTTGGTCAGTCTCTTTTTTATTTCCATATGTGTTTGGAGCCCCCCTTCTCCTAGAAAGTCGGGTTCCTATGCTGGAGCTTTCCTACTCACTCCTAGAGTCCTTTGATCATTTCCCCTGCAAGTCACGCATCCCTAGATCTTGGTGCAGGGAGGAGAAACTTCGATCATTGATCATCCAGGTAGGGTTTTCCATTATTCTCTCTATACTGTGTATCATGAGGGATGGGTACAGAATTGTTTCTATGTTGATGGATGAAACCAAACATTAATGAAGTTCACAAATGTACTTTTAATGAATTAAGGGGGGATCGATGTTTCAGTTGTATATCTTTACCCTTGATTATTTATGTTGTGAATTATGCGGGCTTATTCCCACTAAAAATCATGATCGTTAGTCATATTTCCATGTGAACTAATGAACCCATGTCCATTATGATTATTGAATGGAATAACATGAAAATTGATTAATCATGTAAACTTAGCTGATTAAATGGATTTCGTGTGAACAAAAACCCATGTGTGATTGCCCTGGTTAACCAAACAGAAAGGTGGAAACATAATTAATGGTGTGCTTGAATATGGAAACTCCCTTTCTATGTCTTGAAGGTATGTGGGATGGTTATTATTGATGCTTATGGGGTTATATGGATGGGGATGTGATCCTCTTTTGTTGTGGTTGTTGGTAGACGTGATACCTTATGGGGCTGTATCTTGAGGATTGGTTTGGTTCCAGTACATTGAGGAATCACAAGTATCCCTTTTTTGTTGTGACTTTAAAAGAGAACTGAGTGTGGATAGTTGGTTGTTGGTTGAATGTTTTTCTTTTCCTTGGGTTGTGGTTATGCCTATTAGTTTCCTATTAGTGCAATATTTATATAAATTGAATCAGTTGAACATGAAAACAAGAACGGGTTCAATGGGGAATTGGTTCTGGGAATGAGTCTTGACATGGTGGTGGACATGGTGTTCTTATGATTAAATAGTAATGATGTGTTTGTGTTGGGATGGTTTTGGGAACCCTAGGCTGTGAAGAAAGATTGCTATATATATATAATCATAGTTCTTATGTTTCTTATTCACACCCCTCCAATGTTGAGAACTTTGTGTCGAGCAGCCCCATTTTTATGGGGAGGGTGTTTTCCCAACACCCTTATGATTGGATGGTTATTAGATCATTTTCTACACCCTTTCTCGAATAGCGCCAGACACTTCGGGAAGGCTGTGAGGGCCTGATGTCCATTATTACCCAAGATTCTTCGGGCAGGTTAGTTGTAATGATTGGACCAGGTGTGTGTGGGCAGGTTGTTTCCCATGTTTTTCGGGATGAGGCCCATGTGTCTTCAGGCATGGTAGTAGTTGTTCTTGAAAAGGTGTTTTTGGGTGTGGTTATGCATGGTTGATGTGGCCCAGGTGTCTGCAGGTGGGATGTGTGGTTATATCCTAGATTTTTGAGGGTGGGGGACGATAGTGGGACTACAGTGAGAATGGCGGGAGAGTTCTGATGCATAGTATGTCTTCAATAAACAGTGGGAAAGTAGCGTGGGGTACCCAAATATCAATGTTCTATTACTATTATTTACATGACACGTGTTATTTAGGGATTGTGACTTTGTGAGGCTTGGGTGGATAGTTTTCCATGCTAGGAGTTTTGGTTATCTCTTTTCTCACAGGGTATTAGAATGCCTCCCCACCTGTACATAGGAGTATTTTGATTTCCCTACAGACTATTCTTGTATGCTCACCCTATGTATATAAAACTATTTTTAGGTTTCTAGGAGGACTTCGGGGATTATGCAGGATCGTACTTGTTCATACATTGGAATGGTTGTTGTTGCTGTATATTTTCTTGGTACATTCATTTGGGGTTTCTTGTACCTTGTAGCATTTACATTTGGAACATGCATATGGGAATGTATTTTTTTTGGATTTACATGTTATTCCATATTCGGTGTTGTTGGAAATTACTATCTTATCTCCCGCTCCTATTAAAATATAAAAAAGGGTAATGCCTTCCATCTTGTGTGTGATTCTATACCCTTAGTGCTATTCACCACTCTGGGACCTATTGAAGGCGGGTCTCGGGGGTCATTTTCTATCATTCAACTTTAAGATGGAAGGTTCTGGAAATCTAATGTCCCTTCTCTCATCTTGGTGAAGGAGGGTCGTGATAGTACCATTTTGTAGGGGATTGAATTTACCATAGGAAAGGCCTATCATTAGTAGAAATGGGTCAGCTATGAAAGATGGTTTTTTTGTATCTATAAATAAAATAAAATAATAAATTTTATTTTATTTTCAGATCCTTATAACTCATGAATGGTAAATTGGATTGGAAATCAGAGACCACCATTTAGTTCTAAATTGGGTTTTTTCCTTATGTGTGACTTAACATGAGTCGACGTAGGTATTCGTTGGAAGAACCAAAAAATATCGTATTCATCATTAAATAGTTTAAGGATAAATTATATTGTTGATACCAAAATTAATTACATTATAAGAAACAATATGATGGAATCCGATGGGTTTTCGTATAACCCAAGGAATGACTGAGAATTTATCAAGAGTTATTTCGATAAACCACACAACGAAATAACAAAAGAATGAAACAATGATGATCGTCGAACTCCATTCATGAAATATATAAAGAATTATTATAATGCAATAAAAGATCTTCATTAGAGGGTGATCCTACTCAAAGGTAGAACAGATTATTATGTATTTCCATATACGATCATGAATTCAATGATGATTGTGGACCAACAAACAAACAGGTTGATCCATAGATTGATAATTCTTATAGGGTGCGTTTTATTTTTGTTGGATTTATTGGGAGTTTGATCTAATGATTATTTATATACGATTTTTACTGTATTTATAAAGAAAATAAACCCTGATCGACACAAATATTGATCAAGGTCTGTCCCCCTTTTATTATTTATGATTTATCCCTTAGTACATCATTCATTGTAGGAATTATTCATATGGCCTATGACTCGACATACCCGGATCACTTGGACTATGCACACCTGAATCTTGGTTCTACGGTCAGTTATAATAGATATCGGTTTGGTGTGACACAAAAGTCATACGAATACAAACACGGAGTGATTAAGAAGATGGTGGATCCCCAAAAACATGTCTATTGACATTCTTTGGGGGAACAAATAATGACCCATTTAAATCTTCTGTACGACAATATTGGAAGAGAAAAAACATTGTATGCATGATGGAATGAACCAATGTGGCTATATATTGTGTTTCCCATCAAGTTATGTCTATAGTAGTGGTCGGGGCCGTGGAGAAAATTTTGAGAGCATGAATTATGGATTATAGAAAATACTACACTACACAGTGTGTAATATAGGATTACATTGCATGTCGGACCCCATAAATGGCCTCTAGGGTTTTAGGAGGTAGTAAGGTATCACACAAAATGTGATCCATGTCACACATCATGTGTGACCTTCTCAATGGATTGGAGTGTATCTCATGAGGAATAAAAAAACATGGTGAAGTACATAGATTTCTTACATGTCATGTACCCCACCAGATGACTTTGATGAGACGGTTACAAGGATATCACTATGTACATATACATGGGAAGAGAAAATGGTTTGAAACATTGTAATAGAACACTGCCATACTACATGGGTGGACCCGAGATAGAAGGACACAATATGTGACTCTTACTACATGTCATGTACTCTATCTTTACAATACATGTACTTTTAATAGAAGACCTTATACACGATTTGTACCCTCGGTCAAAGGACATGGTGCATGACTCTACAACACACAATGTAAACTATTCTATATGGATTGACATATTTTTCCAACGTATCATGGAAAAGGTTTATTAGGTTTGGAGGCCTTCATTCGTACCCTTAATGGTATTTGGTGTTCTTGCCTATTTAATGAATACTGATCCCATGAAAAGTAATTATAAATTGACTAGATAAAATCCCCTCCCAGAGGCCCGAAGAAGGATAATATTTCTATTATTATTCCCCATTTAATGTTTGGATATAAGTGAAACCAATCATATCATCCATCAAAACACTACATTGAAGGTGAATGTGTTATAGTTTTGGTATCAACCCCTGGACCTGGTAGTGATCATCAATAGTGTATCATGATATTTTACAGATGGGGATTATGCTCTCCTAGAGTGAGTGTATCATTTCTATCTTCATATCGATCAGCGTATCTCTCATATAACAGTTTCGGATGAGAAACAAACATTTTATAGATTTCATCAGTGCTAGCAGACTCATGACTAATCTCTCTCGGATGAGTGATTCCAGAAATCACAAGATTGAATCTCTAGTTTTGGTATATGGTAGTCGTGACATACCGATAGACTATGAGTCTGGGTTCAAGTATATTTTCATATCATTGTCATATGTGTTTTAGAAGCATAATAGATTGGAGATGATTGTAACATTACTCTCTATACTAAATTATGGTTTTGGGGTGTCCTATTGACTATTTTTATACACAACCCTGCCTGGGATCTTCACACATGTGTCATGTCTTGTCAAGAAATAAAATATTCTGACGGAGTCCTCATTAGACTAGGAAAAAGACCAGGATTAGTAAGTGCTTCGTGAGTTTGGAATGGGTGAGGTGTTCCTACAACTACAGACATCAGTCCCAATACCTTTTTTATAAGTGGTAATTTGTAGATTTTAGGTTCTTTATTTTGGTGGGCTTCTTTTAGAGCATGATTTACATTAAAAAAATTACTTCTTCCATAATATGTTGGTATGGGTAGTGGAACAAATGCATTTACATTCTTATTAGGATTTACTTTTTAGTATTGTGGGATTGGAGATTGGTGTGTGTTTGTGTCAGTGTGTTTACATGTACTTAGGAAATCCCTCACATGTTACTAACATGAACACTCATTATTAGTCACCATACTCGAGCCCATTGTTGGTCGGCTTGGGGAGTCATATTATGGGACCAACCATGATGGGTAAGAACATAATGGTATCAGAGGGGGGTCATTTGTACCTTATGACCAATAGTTTTTTATATTGTTTTAGGGAAACATTTTTATGCATCTCGAGATAAGATTTCATGCAAGGGACTCCAGTGTTGGTATGGTGTCCAACATATCCATACACCAAGACTCTTATTACATTAATTTATACTCGGTACATTAGAACACAAGTTGAAGCGAAATAATAATGGTACATTCAACATATAAAAAGGGTGGTGGACTCCACGTCTTTCTTGAGTCTGCACTCTATATATACTAATTGGTCATGGTTCATGTTTCTCTAACATTGGTTATCTTTTCCATGTATACCATCTAATATTTACCATCTTTATCATGAGGATGAAACTATTAGTGACAAGGCTTCGATTAAGGGATCAGTTCCCGATATGTTACCACCAGATTTTGCGTCCTCAATAATGAAACCTGTAGAGAATCACACCGTACTCGCAATACCTTTAGATGAAGATCATAGGAGGAGAGCACTTCATGTGTGTTTTAGTAGTAGAGGACCCCTATAATTCATGGTGTTCCTAATACAGAGGCTTATGAGGACTATATTGAGGTGTTGAACCTAGTTTTCCATCTCATTAGGACACCAGTATTTAATATGGTTGTTCTAGCAGCAAGGCTTCTCTTTGGCTCTGCATGGTGATAGTGGTGATTATTTACTTGATCTTACAGTGATGCATCCCTTCCATGAAAAGGGTTTGAACACATTTTAATATAATATTTATCATTTTATAAGATGATGGATATGAATATCCAAGAGATTGTATTCATTTGGTAGGATGACATGTCAGTGTCTGTGAGTTCATTGAGGCATACCTACCTCTCCAATTACTCGATGGATATGAAACACGATCAACACTACATGACATGGACCATTGAGTGATGTATAAATAGTGACATCTGAGATAGTGTGTCCCCTATGGGAATTCCAACCTATGATATGGTTCTAGAGTTGTCTTAGGAGGTTGAGATTTCTTTCCTTGTTATATAAAATAGTTGGAAGTCAGAAATGGGAATCAAGGGGTAGACACCTGGGCAGTGAGAAGTCGAAGTTTTCCTTAGAAAAAAATATGTGGGACACATCACCAGGAGAAAACACAGAGTAGGAATTATACCATTGAAGGATATTTAGGTGGTAAAAGTTACTATAAAGATAGTGGATGTTATTATTTGGGTAGTAAGTGATTTCTCACTAGATATTGTCCAGCCCTTCGAGTTGCTGATAAGTGTACTAGGTATGGGCCACTAAGGCAAAAGAACAAACAGGTGAAAGTAGATCCACTGGGTATTAGATGTCAAAATTATTTGGGAGAGTAGCTTGGGGTTGCAGATATTTAAACAAGTTACTAATAACACTCCTGGTAGTCCGCAGAAGGCACAGTGTGCTGGAGGACAAGGGCAGGGACATCTTTGTGATGTCAAGGCCATTGACAAAAAGGTATCATGAATTGTTGATGTTACAATATGTGTCTTTGAAAAATTAGATTCAATATTGATAGACACTTATACTCTTCATTACATTCTTGTCACAAATCTGATTTGAAACCTTAATATTCCTGTTAAATTTTTAAATCATCCCTTACTATTGGAGACACCAACTAGAGAAGATATTTTGATCACACATATGTCAAAAGTTTGACTTGGACCTTGGAGGCCATAGTTTAGATGAATCCTATTAATGGTAGCATCAAGGTCTTAAGAATTCATTTTTTGTATGGATTGGTTATCTTTAGTCCATTCCCTGATTGAATATTTTAGGTGAACGGTGAGGTATGTTAACATATATGGAATTTGGTTTTCTTTTTTCACAGAAAAGGAATCCCATGTAGCACATGATGAAATACTACATAGGACGGTTCATCAAATTACACATGACTTGGAAAAGATGAACCATAGAGTAGAATATGTTATGAAATTTCATGTCAAGGTAGTAGTAGTAGAATATAGGGATGTCTTTCATGAAGATGTTCTGTGATTACCTCCCTATCGAGAGATCATCGTCAATATTGTTTTACACCCTGGGATGACACAGAATTTAGAACAATCATATCACATATCTCCCAAAAACATCATAAGATAAGGGTTTTGTTGGGGGACTTATAGGGGAACATCTTAATAAGTCATAGTGTTTCTCCCGGGTCATCCCCATTTTTGCAAAACAAAAGGGGCATCTATGAGCTTAGGGTTGTGAGTGTATTTTGAAGACATAAAACAGGTGACCATAAAGAGAGTATCCATTACCATTGAAAGATGAACAACCCATGAAAGTGATACAGTGATGATGATTATCGAAGGATCACTCCATTTCAATTCTTTAAGAAGATGAGGAAGAGTTTTACGAGTGCCCATATGTTATGATTTATAGAGAAGGGTGTAAATTACATAGTGTAATGTGTTGTATCAATTATAAAAATAGTTTGTGACATGATGTATATGAAAGTGGTGATTGGATATGGTTCACACCACTTGAGTCAACATGAGTTGAACTACATGACCCCTGTTCATGAGTTTGGATTCACAGTCTTAGCGTTGAAGATGTGGTGACACTACCGGATGAGTGAATAGTTTATCATCTACTCTAATAAGAACAGTCTCATGTATATTGTATCTTAGAAGGATCCAAAGATGATATATAGTTTATGGATATATTTCCTCTAGAACCATGACATTGATATTGTCTATACTCATGAGAGGGATAACATGCTAAAAGATTCTCATGTATGAGATATAGTTCATAGTTGTATTACAAGGCTTCACAGCAGTTGACCACATTACAGTTATCCTTTATGGATAGATATTGTTAAAAAAACCTCCAGTTAATGGTTTTCCCCCCTCCAATCCTTTAGCGAGTTAGGGAGGCACAAAATTGGGATACAAACTGAAATACTCTACGTGCTCAGATGTATACAATGAATTCTACTGGTTGAATTCACAAGTGGGGATAATGTTTTTCATTCAAAAGGATGTAAAATTATAAGAAAAGTGTTGATAGAGGAGGTTTTATGGTTGTTTCATTAATACATTTTTGTGGTGCACCGTGAAGTGGAGAAAATCCATTAGGAAATCTGAATTCTATTCTAGGGGACAAGGATGTAAAAGTAAATGAATGAGTTTTTTCCCAATGCCTTAGGTAAATGCAGTTGAAGTCTGAGCACCATGTTCCAGTGAGTTTAGATCGTCCCATGAAGTTAAAAAACGAATCTAGGATGTAATATCAATGGAATTTATGAACCTTTTCCTTGTACGTATAAGGGAAATGATTATATCTGGGTGATCATCGATAGAATTACTAAGTCGTCCACATTACATATTATGTTGAGAGACGATTTCAGTACAGTTCCTGAGAAACCTCAATTATAAAAAGATATTTCGAGAAAATATTGTTAAACTAGAAATTTTTTCATATAATGATGATAGTTTCACATCATGTTTGTTGTAGGCATTATAGGAGGCATTTCAGACTTAGTTATGATTGAGACCCATGTTTTACACAAAAACAGATGAATAGATAGAGAGAACCATTAAGGTATTTGAGATTATTTTGTAGAAATGCATGTTAGACATCATCCATAGTTAGTATGATAATAGAATACTTGTGATGTTTTCATGAAACAACATATACAACTACACCATTGCTATGGCACAGTTGGATGCCTTATACAACCGACTACGTTGGTCACGACTTCATTTTACTAACCCAGGATAGTAATCCATTATGGGGATAGATTTGGTGCAAGAAACTACTGAGAAATTGAAAACCATCAATAAGGGTACAATATGTTACATTTTGTATCACCTCATTGAGGGTTACATAGATATTCCTAGGGAGGAATGTTATCTTCGACAGTTATCATCCATTTTCAGATATTTTGTAGAGCTGGATACAATACCACTTGGATCTTCGCCAGTATTTGTAATGGGTACATGATTTCTTCCACGTATCGAATATGACGAGTAATGTGCATGACCCATCACACATCATCAACATGGGAGAGATGGACATTGAAGATGGAGCGACCATTTTTGAGTACCCAGTGGAAATAAAAACCTACAGAAGAGGGTCCCTCATGGGTGAGAAATTATTTTTGTGCAAGTCCAATGGTGGCTTGGGAATCTTTAGGAGATCACTTGTTAGCATAAGTCTTGGAATCAGGCAGAATACCAACATATTTTTATTAGTCTTGTTTTTTGGATTTTCAGGAACATAAATACCTAAAGTGTGGAGAATTTAAAAAAGTGGATTTTTATAATATTTCAATTATAAATTATTAGTGAATATTCTGAGACCAGCTGCGGAGAGAGGGTGTGATTCCAAGGCCTGGTGTGCCCAATGTTATCATTGAAAAACGCTCAGTTTTTTATATAGTGTGTGACCAGTTTTCCCAAAATATTGGACTAACACTTAAAAAGATGCCTAGATCAAAAATTTTAGGGCACCATTTTGTTCAGTGTAGAATAATTACCTTAGGTGAGGCCCAATATCGGCAAGTGCTGGTATTCTATGCAAGAAAATATTTGGCCATAACCGAAAATAAAATAATTAAATAAAATTTATTTTATTTTAAAATCATTCTATGTAATGAATGGTAACATAGATTGGAAGTCTAATACCAGTATTGAGTTCATAATGGGGTGTTTTTTCTAGGTGCAACTAAACTTTAATGGATACATGTCTTATTTAGAAAAATCCAAAAATGAAGTAATCATCATTAAATAATTTATTGATAAATTATTTTGATGAAATAGTGATTATTTACATTAAAACAATCCTTATAAACAAATCCCATGGTTATCAATAACAACCCTAGGATTTCCTTTAAATTTTTCGGGAGAGAATTGTAGATAAGACGTAATGAAAATGTGATAGAATCACAGATCAATGATCAAAGAGGGTCGTTCTTGATGGATCTCACAAAAAATGATTATGTGGTAATGGATCATCATTAGCAAGTGATACAACTCATAGTTAGGATGTGTTGTTTTGTATTTCCATACCTATTCATGAATTAAACAATGAATGCAAACCAACCCATGAACTGGTTAATCCATTGTTCGATCATTGTTGCAAGATGAGTTTTGTTTCTGAATGACTTATTGGTAGATTGATCTTGTTCTTCATTTTTGGTGAATTCAATTGTTGTTATAATTAAGATAAACAATGATCAACATAAAAATTTATTCATAAGATTTCCAATTGTTTGATTTATGCATTTCTCCCCCTTGATTCATCATTCATCACAGACATTAATCGCATGGCATATGACTCAACATATCTAGATCAATCGATTCTTGGAACAACGATCTGATATCACCGATCTGGGATTGGCCTGACATGATAGAGGCTGAACATGAGCGATTAAGAAAACAGTGGAATCCCGAATCCAATTTCATCGACGTTCTTCAGTTGAATGAAGGATGTTCCCTTTTAATCTATTGTGATACCAAATCAGAAGATGAAACACATTTTATGGGTGATTCATGACTTAACAACGCAATATCGTCAGATTCTAATATAGGTGCAGTCAAAATGGAGGCCTGAGTAGCAGAGTCGATGACTAGACCACAAACCAGGGATTCTGGAAAATCATGCTCTACCTGTCATGTAATATGGGATTACATGGATTTTGAGGCCCCCTATTAGAGCCTAGGGATTAGAGAGTTAGTAAGCGATCACACTGCATGAGACCCATGTCGCACATCATGTGAGACCCTCCCTGAGGTTTGGCATGTATCTCAGGAGGTAAACATACATAGAGTGGATAACACATCATGCCTACAATCCATGTACCCTACTACATTAC
The DNA here is from genome assembly GCA_963277665.1 of Viscum album. Lineage (NCBI taxonomy): Eukaryota > Viridiplantae > Streptophyta > Magnoliopsida > Santalales > Viscaceae > Viscum > Viscum album. The sequence goes on from OY728128.1 coordinate 1,753,185,258, forward strand.
TTTTCATAGATGGTGACATTGACAACCTCATGTATGTGTACATGGTCAGAGAACATAGGTTGACACCCCATATTGGCACAAGTCATAGTACATGGGTGGAACCTTGATGGAAGGACACACTGTGTAACTCTTACTACACATCGTGTAAATTTTTTTACATGCCATCTACATATCAAACAGGCCCATGTACATGGGAAATACCTAGGGTCAAGGGACACAATGTGTGACTATATTACACTTTGTGTACTCTATTACACATGGCTTGATCTCCTTGTCCACCATATCATTGACATATTTTATGTGGGATGGTTCCCTTAATCCATCCCTTAAATGTTATCTAGTATCATTTCCTACTCATAGAAGTACGATTTTTTCTGCAGTAATTTCTTCATTGATTAGTAAGAATACCCTCTAAGATGCCCTATGTGGGATCTTATATCCATTCTTATTCTTTATGAAGAGTCTAGGTATCGACACAAATAGTCCTATGGGACTTCGATTGTTTACTTAGTAGGTGAATTGGGATGAGTAGTAGTATCATCCCATGGCCCTAGCAGTGATTGTCATCTATGTGTCGTGATCTTCACCACTCATGGATTGAGTTATACCAAAGAGAGTGTATTGTATCTTTCATTAGATATTTCAACATATGTATCCTATGGAAGTTTTTTATGATAGGAACATCACGAATAGACATAATTAGTTCTAGAAGTCTCAAGGGTATTTCCTCCTAGATGAGTAGTTCATGGAATCATTAAACTGAATCTCAAGTCTTGGTAATCGGTAGTTGTGAAGGACCACTAGACTATTATTCTAGGTCTGAGTATATTTGGATATTTTTTCGTATGGGTGGTAGACACATACTTGTGTTGAGATGATTGAAATTTATTTTGTATACTTCTTTGTGGTTTCAATGTCTTCTAAAGTGTATTGTTATACTCACCCATGCAAGATCAATGACCATAAATGTCATGTATTGTGAATAAAGGAGACATTTTTTGAATCATATTAATTAATAAAATTCTAGGACTTGGATTAAGAAGTGATTTGTGACATTAGGTAGGGTGATGTGTACCTACAACTATAGAAAACAATCCTAGTACCTTTTGTTTATAGGTTTTACATTATAGTTTATATAATATTTCATTTGGTGAGATTTTATTCTATCATGATTTACATTAAATTCTTTAATTCTATATTACTCTTTTGTTTGGGATATTGGTGTTCATGCAATTACTTTTTTAGTGGTTGTTACTTTTTAACATTTTGGGTATGGAGATATGTGCATGTGTATATGTACTTCTACAATGCCTCCGTTGTTAGTGATATTCTTACTCAGTTATAGTCACCTATCCCTAGAATATTGGTGGTGAGTTATGAGAGTCTTTTCACGTGCCCCGTTAAGATGGTTCCTGTAGATACCTCCTAATAGTAAATAAATTATGTTATTTATGAAAAATTAACTCATCCTCAACTATAATATAGAACTCACTTTCCTCACTTATTCACACCTTTCAATAAATTTGGATCTATAAAAACTATCCAACATAACATTCAAATTTCCATACCTTCATTATATAATACTTATTTTGAGAAAAAGGAAAGCCTAGGAATGATTTGGTGTGAAATTAAGGAGGAATCCCGAAGAGAGGGTAACGTTCTTCCTTGAAATATTTTGTATAATTTATTTCACCACCTAATTAACTATCTATATAACCATGAATACATAATTCAATCAGTTTATTAAATATAAAAATATTTGCCTTCTAATTTAATATCCTAAATAATTTACTCCACTATAAAATGGGTTAAAAATAAACATTTTTGTGTACGATAAACTATCACTGGTAGAAATGATGTCATTTGATATTCCATTACCACCTATCATTGTTGGGTATGATAATGAATATAGAATTATATATGATATTTAGAACATAATATTTACTCTGCTTCCATTATGTCATATATTATATTTTATATTAAATGTCTTATGTGTTACGATAACGTTGCATGTGTGTACGACAGACTACCCCTTGTGAAATAAGGTGATTATTTTTCACTAACTCATAACACTAAAGGAAATAAAGGTATGAACAATGAATATTTGTGATATAAATGAAACAATTGTTATATTAATGACATATTTACCAATATTTAAATATAATATATCTTTTTATTTTAAATTTTTAACTCACTAAAAATGATAACGTCATTTGTGGACTTACGAACTACCGCCTCCTTGAAGTGATGTGACTCCTATTTTTAAACAGCCAAATAGAATATTGGAACATATAATTATATATACGTTAAAATTATTTTATCTATTATAATATTATAATTCTAGAAATATTAATTTTAATTACCTTATTTCCATAATGATCAGTGAAAAATGGTAATGTTTCTCTTGCGTAAATACAGCATACTAACTCCGTGGTCGTAACCTTTTGTCATTTTTCAAAAATATTCTTCATAATTTATTTAAAAATTATAATTTATGAATAAATATGATAATAATGTATTGATTATTATTCTTTATATATTTCTATAATGTTCTATTTGAACATTGTAAAACTAACTAACTTGTTTTGACCCATAAGTCATATATTGTCAAAACATCTCTTGTAGATGCATGTGATTAAGTAATTGAATATGTCATACTAATAAGTGGGATAAAATTACTAATAATCAAAAAAAGTTTTTCAATAAAGTAAATATGTAATATATTTTTATTATTAAAAAATATAGACACATTTTCCAAGTCATACACAAGTAAAGAGACTTTATCTCAATTTCTTTTCATTGAGGCATATATTAATGTTATTCACATTTATTATTTTATAAAATTTATTTACATCCTATTTTTATAGTTATATAATCCATTTATATATTCACATGGTATTTAATTTTTTTCTTAATTATATTTATTAGTGGGGAATATGAGATATATATTTGAAAAATGATAATGGGATTTTCTTGTAAAAAATTACCATTTACTGTTTTCTATCAACCTCTTTTTCTATTATATGTATGTATTTTAAAATTATATTTGAAATTATTTATAAGGAAATAAAATATTTAAATTATTTTATCATTTTCTTTTACATTATATAATAGGTTTTGAAAAGTATTCTTCTTATGTGTTTTTTACGGGTCATTTTTGGAAAAATGAATTGGTCCATTTTTAATGTATATAGATAATTACCTTTTTTATTAGTGGTAAATTCATTTTAATTCTATAATCCTTTTCATGAATATATTTTTTCATAAATGAAAACTTATCTCCCTTTTCTGGGTATTTTTTTTAGAAAAAAATATTTTTAAAAAATAAAATTTTATTTTATAATTAATATTGGATTTTGAATGAATATGGTCATTTAATATGTGAATGTGATTTCATTATAAGAATAAAATAATATTAAAATTGATAAAAAAATTATTTATTTTTTGTTTATTTAATATTATATATTTTAGGTGGTCCTAGATATCATTGTGTGATCCCATAATATCATGAATGTTCTGTGCACACTAATAATTGTCCAATGCATTGGGTAATGATTATATTCATTAAAGACATATATTGGATGTTATCCATGTGGTTTTTACAATTTTTAAGGGTTCTATAAGTGGTAAGTAACTGTTCTATTAGACAGTACCCTAAGGAATATATATGATATTCATATATTTGACAATAATTTTTTATGCACTTCTTACGGTAACAAATGATGTTATAAAATATAAAAATAATTCTCTTTCTTGGTAAAAAATTTTGTTTTTATGAAACAAATTCAAGATTTTTCATTTTATTTCCTAGACTAACCAGTTAAATTTATGTTTATTTATATTAATGAGAATTTGTAAAAATCCAATTTTATTAAAATGTGTTTCTTAGGGTTTAAGGATGGGTAAAAGAATGGAAGATTACAAGATAAATGTCATGTATATTTTCCATGGAAATAAATCATTCTATAATTCATATGTTTTATATTATGGAAAAAATTGATACTAATAGGTAGTGTAAAATTTTTATTTTATTATTATTTTTGTGAGAGTTATGGACTAATTCTCAAAAACAGTACAGCTGAAAATATACTAATTGTAAAATAATTCAATTTATTGAAAAAATCAAGATCATTGAAGGAATTTTACATTCCTATTTCAATTTAAATACTCCAAGTAGGATATAAGAATGTTTGAAATGGGGGATTCCAAAGATATTAGAACTATGGTCATAAAAAAGATGAATGTTTCAAGATTTGATGATGTTAAAGAGTTCAATGTCAGAGTTTTCATGTTGATCATTGATAATAATGTTATAAAAAAAATAACATGACCCCACATTGTGATTTACACAAGTCAGGTGGTGTGGGATTAAAGAAATATAAATGAAATATACATAATTATAGGGAATATAATATAATGGAATATCACAGGCACCTATAATATCATTTTTTCATTATTAATTATTGTATAAAGAGTTACTAAAATATATAGATTTCGTTTCGGAATATTTTATGGATTAATGGATGTATACATATAGTTGTGTATTTTATATAAGATGATTTTTAGTTACTAGATTGTTTAAGAAATATTATCACATTCCACATAGAACTGTAGAATTTGAATATATTTACGAATCATCAGACTACATAAAATTATTATGGATGAAGAGCTATCTTGAAGACATGGAATCCGATATGAAGTATTCAAACAGAATAAATTTGTACAATTATAGTTTTACTAATCTATTAAAATAATATTGTACATAACTGAAATAAATAAAGATTCATAAATGATATCTCACTTTATAAAATAGAGGAATGATCATGGGTTTTTATAAATTGGATAATTTTCCTACTAAATATCATATCAATGATATCATAAAATAGACCTTAACTATTGAATAATTGTAAAGGAATCCATTGGGTCCTAGATTTCATTTTACCACCTACTCATAAATGATTTAGATATGGAAGCCAAACTCCTATGTGTGTTAAATGTTTCCTTTTATGGTAATAATTATTCTTTTATCTGTCGAATATAATAAAATATTGAATGTAGGTATCATTAAAAATGGAGATAAATAAAATAAATGAAGGTGGATGATATTTGTTATATATATTAAATGATGTTCCTCCAATAAAATATGTATCCAATATAATGAAATATCCCAGCAAGTCATCCTTTCTCAATCTGAACTACCACTTTTTTGGTTGTTTTGTATTTTCATCTCATTAATACACTCATATTCCATTACAGTCTACATAACAGTAACCATAAATTAATTCAAAATGTCCTTCATCATGATATGATTTCATATCCTCTTATATACATCTGTCTTCCCACATCATCATCTGTATCATAACATGTTACATATTTAACCATTTTTCAATTGTTCCCCAAAAACCGTTGGAGAAACCCTTGTCCTCAGTTCTATCAAATTCTATGTTCCATAAAATACATTGAAATAATCACAAATTTTCTCAGCCTTCATCTTCAAAAAATTTCAACACCTAACACCATTTAGCACATTTAAATCATAACAACAAAATGGTATACCAGATTCTCCTTCACACCATCATGTTCTTTAATCATCTCTCATATACGCTCCTCTTTTCCCCTAGAATCTAACTTTATATTTTCAATTATATAATTTTTCGTATCCATGTACACTACATAATGGACACTATGTGGTGTTATAATATTCCAATTGTGGTTTAATTTACTAAATTTAATTTAATCAATAATCATTCCTACTTGAACCATCATACAATCTATAACATTTGGTAATGTTTCATTGATTTTATATTCATAACCTACCAAACAAAAATGGGATCCTTCATCTCTTTTTTGGGATCTTCATTTTCAATATTCATTCCCCTAATTAATTAATTTAGGCACAATTTTTGTGTTATTCTATATTATTTATTTTAAATAAATGTCATTAAAATTATATTTTTTACTCTAGGTTATTATAATCTGAATTTTTCTAACGGTCCTAAATATAATATATTATAAAATCATCAGAGTGATATGTTATTATAATGGATTGAATATAGAATAGGTATAGTGTTTCCTTACATCATTCATATTAAATTCCTACAAATTGTTAATTTAATGGTTGTTTTAGACTATCTTCATTCAGTTAATGTGTTTATAGGGGATTAAAGTGCTTTATTTTTTTCAATTATGAAGGTGTTTAATTTAATAAATATAACTGATTATATATAAATGAATTTAAAAACACTATAATTTCATTTTATTATGTTTTTTTATTTACATTTATTTATTATTATTGTATGTATGAATTTTTATGGTGCCTAAATTATTTCATAAAATTTTCAAATAATTAAATATATTTGGATATGAATTAATATTTTTATTTATTTATTTTCCAAATAATTTATATTTCTTTAATTTCGTATATTTTCAATTCTATGATAGTATACATAACACAAATTCTACAAAAAAAATTTCACTTGATAGTCCACTTATGTATACTATTTAATCCCTTGGGAATTCTCATCATAATTAGTGATAAGGAATTATAATACATATGTCAGGATAACATGTTTTTAATTTCCATTTTCCACCAATGTCTTTATTTCAACAAATTTTCTTATATCCTTAAAACACATTCATCTCAAAACCTAAATTGTTTATAATAGATAACATAATTATCATTAGTTACATATTCAACTATTTTGATAGATTGTATTAAGGTATATTAAAATTATTACATTATTTGTTATCATATTATATAAATTGAAAAAAATTGTCAATGGAGTTCTTTGTGTTATCCATGTAGAAAAAATATTTATACTTATTTTTCACTCTTCTTATGGTTTATTCAGTGATAAAAATATCTATGAAATAAATACTATAGTATTTAAATAGATACCTTTCTAAATCAACCTATAAATATTGAAAAATAAATTTTTTTATCACTATTAAAAATAAAATAATTATAGAGTGATATATATTCATTTTATATAATGTTAATAATTTCATATATTGTCTTATATTGAGTATATATTTCTATAATAAATTTATTTCAACTATTTTATTTGAAAATATTTTTAATTTACATGTTGCTATTTACGAGATCAAATAAATTGTGAGTTTTTTGTCATTGCAATATATGAAAAAAATATCAAAATACCTATGTGTTAATTATTTATTCAAGATACATGGATTTAAAATGTGTTAATTTTTTAAATTTTTTAATGAAATAAAAAAATTATATAAATAAAATAAAAAACTACTCACGTTTTTGTGAAATTAATAATTAATTGACTGTCAAATACAAGAAAAACAAAAAATTTCACATCAGAAACTGATGTCTTTCACATATTCACCACATAATTAAGAATGTGATATGATTTAGTGATGCATTATTTGACTAGACGTGGTGGGAAAATATTATTTTAACTGAAGGGGTATAATATATAAATAATTTAATTTTCAATTCCATCAACATGTTTGGAAACCCTTCCAATAAACCGTACAACTGAACTTGAGGAATCCACTATTAGTAACCATTAATTGATTAAATCAGAATCCTATACCTCAAGATCACTTGAATATATCATATTTATGAATAAAATTTTGTATAATAATCTTCTAGGATTTATCAATTGGGATTTGACTTTTCTCTTTTGATTACACAGTTTATTTTTTGGGGGATCACTGAGATTTTTCATAAATGTAACAATAAATGTCAAGGTATTTTCAGCCACATTGTCAGTAATTTTTTTATTTATATGATTTTCTAAAAATAATACCCATCAATTATATATACTAATGATCATACCTCATAGGATATGTGTCCCCTCTTGAAAATTCCTCACTTTCATTTTTTACACTCCCAAGTCACTCGAAAGTATTAAGCCCCTCCTCCCTATACAATCCAGCACTCCCTCTCTATGATACCTTCATATTGAATGCTATCCATACCCAACTCATGACTCTCATAATCATTTATATTATTATAGGGGTTTGTTCATATTATATATATATATATTTATCTTTTCATATTATTTTTCCTTATATATATTTTTATTTATATTTCATATTATTATAAATATTTTTTATTTTCTATTCATGTTTTTTACATATTCGATAAATTCTAAAGTGGAAATGTATCTCAATATTACAATAATTTTTTAATCTGTCACAATTATAGGTTCCATGAATAAATAATGACGTAATTTATTTTCAAGTAAAAGATTTAATTATTATGAAATCTGATATTTTAGATATTTTGGGGTTCAGAGATATCTTTTCTCATTGAGTGTGAAACTTTGTAGTCCAATTTTAAAGATATGAATGTATCAACACTAGTTTTTCAAGGTTCTATTGGAAAAATTCACACCAGTCAATCATATTTATGATTGTTCATCAAACTACTATATATTGTTAATGTATATCATTCCAAATTTTATTAAATTAATTTTTAATCATCATCTATGTTTTCATTCCCTATAAATATTGAAGACTAGTATTGGATTATTTATAATAACCTCATTAAAATAGTTTAGGATGTAACTATAATAGTGTATGTGTTTTTTATAATGGGGCGTAATGTGGAAATATATAATTTTTTTTTTCATTTATAGGATCTTGTATTATATAAATTTATTATCATAACTAAAGTATAGTTGTTTCACATCCCTTATGTAAATATGAGATATAAAATTGTTTATAGTGAGTGACATGGGGACATTTACGTTATTTATTAAAGTTTTAATCTTTTTTTTAAATTTTTGGTGAGGAACTCATATACTTGTCAAACCAAACAAGTTTATTTCTATATTCATAACTAAACTCGATGTGTCTCGCTCAAAATTTACATCCCCTATATGGTATCCTATCAAGATTCAGATCATGTCTTCTTTGAGATATCCTTGTTTAAGCCCATTTATACACTCATCTCATATGATGATCTACGTCACTCTCCCCATACAGTTCATCTAAACTATATTTCCATCTTGATCTACCTCTATCTCCTTAGGTATAATTACTTTTTTCGACATACATCTTCTCAATCATAACATGATACATATTTCTACCCTATATAATGGTTCCTCTGAAACCCATGTTAGGTACCTTATTTAGAGTTCCATCAACCTCTATATTCTTTATCGACCATCAAAAATTCCATGCATCATGATCAGCCTTAATCTTCAAATTCATCCAGAACCTCAAAACATTTTTTATTCTTGGAATTATAACAAAGGAATCCATAGATGAAATTATTCTTCCCGCCTTCATAATATTTTATTTTCTCCCATAGATTATCCTAATTAATAATGGACCATCACATGATATTTACAATATGATTAATTTCCTTACCATTTTATACTACATCTTGTACTCTTACTGATAATATAATCAATCTGTTAGGATTTAATCAATTTATTGTGGTTTAATCAATGATCATTCATATTTGTATCAATACGTGATCTATTAGATAATTTAATAGTAATTCAATTTTAGATTCATGACCAACACCTCCCATATGGGTTCTTCCACATCATATTTTATATCATCATTATCAATTCACACTTCCAGTTATTGAGTTATTTTAATAATTAAGTTTCATAAATATGTATCAATTATTTTTCAAACATGTTCGTAACAATATCATTTCTCAGAATCAGTTTTTGTAAGATACCTTATACATAAAATTCCTGATGATTATTTTTTCTATTTTCATACTGATATGATCTTATAATGAAATAAATATACAATAGGTATATTGTTTCAATATATAATTGATCCTAAATTAAAAAAAATGCTCTTTAGTATTTTGTTTTACACTACCTTCTTTTGGTAAATTTGTTTTCAAGGGAATCAACTGATTTATTTTTTTTATGTCTGATTTTGGTTTTTATAGAACTATACCTGATATTGTATTAATAAATAACAAAACACAATAAATTCCTTTTATGTTTTCTTGAATATTTCACCTTCTAATATTATTTTTAGTAGGTATCAATTTTGAGGTTTTATAAACTAGTGCATACTATTTAAAACCATATAAATAGATTTTTATTTGATGTAATATGGTTTTATGTATTTAATTTCCCAAATATTGATATTTCCATGACATCTTATACGTTCAAGATCATAATGATATATAGTATATATAATTCTATAAAACAAATTACATTGAAGATGATTATATATATAACATTGTAGCCTCCATGTGTTATCTTCACAATTTGAGGTCGTGAATTAGAATATAGAGGTCAGGATGAATTTTTTTTAATAAACCCCCACACCCCAATATATTAATTTCATCTGATTGTTGTACATACATTATTCAATATCAAGAACTAAAAATAGTTTATTATTACAATGTGAGAAAATACCATTAGAAGAATAAGAATCTATTTCTATATATTATGTTAATGAATATTATAATTTTGACACTATCAAATATAATTTCATACACGATGCATCAAAAAACCAAAGGAGTTTTATGTGTTATCCATTGGTAAGACATATTTTGAATTATTGTTATCTCTTTTTATGAATCATGTATTACTAAAAATAAATGTTAAATATATTATTTATCATTAATGAAATACCTTTCTAATATAACCAATAAATATCATTAAATTCAATTTTCTGTGGTAATTGAGGCAACAAAAATTTTATAGAGTTTTATAACTATGCCCAAAAAATTTAGAAAATTTATATATTGTCTGATATTGGAAATGGGGTTATATTTTAGCGTGATTTAATCTAGGATATTTCAAATTTGTTTTAAATAAAAAAATGTATTTTTCTAGATGAATAAAAATTTTAATTTTTTTGATACTATATGAATGACTTTTCAATAGTCCCATGTTGTGGTTAATTCACATTCACAGATTAAAAATATGTAATACTAAGGAAATTGGTTGATGAAATATTATATTTTTACAAATAAAATAACCATGAATTCACATTGTAGTGTTATGGATACCAGATTAAGCATAAAATAAAAAATAAAAATGTAGAAATCATGAACTATTCTCCTTCTCATAAAAACCTCAAATTATGATCAATAAAGGGTTTAGTGACATAGTATCGAACATGATGGAGAAGAAAATTATCATGAACATGGGTGGGGATCAATATGTCAAAACATTAATTATCAATTATGGAATCATGAATTTAGTCATTAATATTTCACAATACCATTACAATTAGGGAATACACTATATATAACTACAAAAAATATTCCACCATCATCTACATCAAGATAACTAGAATAACTATTCTTCAATAAGGGGTTGAGTGACACGGTCTCGAACACATAAAAGAAGGAAATGATCTTGAACATTGGTGGGTCTCAATTTGTCATCAAATTAATTTTCAATTCTTTCTCCATGTCTTTCTACATTACCATTCAACCCTACCATTATACTCAGAGAATACACTCTTTCTAACCAAGAAAAATATTCCACCTTCCTCTAAATCATGATCACTAGAATCATATTTTCCATGTATTAATTTCATTAGCATATGATACATGGATTGATAAATTTCCATTTAACTATCTTTTTTTATTACTCGGTTGATATTTTTGGAGGATCTATGAAACATACCATTAATGAAATTGGAAATTTCAATTTGTTTATATAGATCATAGATGATCATTTTTTCTACACCTAGGATTTTCAAAAAATGTTCATCAATTTTTACCAAAACTATATTGATTTTCCATCAAGATACAATTATCCATCAAGGAATTCTTCCCTTACATGTATTCATTTTTTGATTCATTCAAAATAATCGACACCCTTTTCTATGTGTAATCCCACTCTCCAACCCTGGGATACCCCCTATAAAATTTCTCCCTCCACTCACCTTGAATCTCTTTGATAATTTATGGTATTATTATGATTTTCTTCATGTTATATGTAATATTTGTTTAAATTATTATTTCCAATAACTTTTGAAATTTATATTTATATTTACCATTGATATATTTAAATTTTCTCGCCAGTTTTTATGTGCTATGAAAATGAATCTATGACAATGTAACCCAACATTGTTAGCATTGTTTTATCTTTCGCAATTTTTTTATACAAGATTATATGATAGGGAAAAATATGATCAAATATAATGTAGAATTGGGGTGATAAATTCTTGATGTACCATGTTTGTAGATGATAGATAACTTCTCTCATTGAGGGTGAAATATTTATTTTCTAAATTTACAGAATTGGACATATCGACACAAAAGTTTTTATGTTATATTTAAAAATACTATGTTTGTTAAATAATGTTTTACATTTGTCACAAAACTGTAATACATGCAGAGTATATATCATTCCGTATTCAATAGATTCATTTTTAATCGTTTTATTAGCTACCATACGTTTTAACATATGATGAATGAGATTTTATTTATAAAATTATCATTAAAATTGTTCAGTAAGTGAATCTTATATATTATATTATGTTGATAGTGTGAGGTAATGAAAAAATCAATATACAACCCATGTATATGCTCCATTATATATCATTTTAATTTCATTACTAGTTTATGAGTGTTTCACATTAGTTTTAAATAGATATGATATCAAATCAGCAAGGGTTATTGAGAATATTACATTTCAATTCATGATACTGGTGATAAAATGGTGTATTTCATTTTATGTGAATTACTCATGTTCAAATTTAATTATTCAAGTTGTATCTTATTTTCACTACTAATGTCTGGGTAAGTAGCTCATGTAAATTTTTTATTCATTTTAAATTCAATATTTATTGTTCACCATTTTCCAAATTAATATTTCATATTCAATTACACATTTAGTTTCTATTATTAACAAGCAGTTTTAAAAATTTATATGATGAATTATAAAGAAGTTAACATAACTAAATTTTTTTAATAATTTTTAACATTTTCATAATTCTTTTAATAAATGTTTAATTCTCACTTATTACATTAAAAAATATATAATATAATAATTTATTATCATTAAATATTTGTTTATATGGAAGAAACATTAATATTTAATTTTAAAAACAATTTAATTTAATTTTAAAATTATTATCACTATTTCATTCCCACACCAATGAGCATTATGTAAACACTATGGATTTTGATTTTGGTTATCATTTTTTTAGAATTACATATAATGAAACCCAATAATATGTTGGTTTATTCAAATATTCAGAAGTTTTCTTTTGAAATAGTTCTCAATATTTCATACACACACCGCAGAAATATGTGGACTCATGAAGTTTTTTTAGTATAGATTTTTTTTTCAAATTTTATATCCTGAAAAATAGTTTAGTATTTATAGATATAAATTAAATTACTTTTTTCTTAACATTTTATATGTCATTTAAATTTAATTAAATAATATAAAAATGGTTATTATTCCATCACGATTATGCACATTCACTCTTCAAAATAGAAATCATTAAAAAATATGGATTTGAAAACAACATCTTTGCATACTAGTAATTAGAAAAACCCACAGAAAATGTAATCTATATGACATTTATATTATTTCAATCACATTGATTTATAAAAATATTTCCAATACTCTTATTTAACCAATTATAATATATCCTAGAATTATATATGTCACTCAATCATAAACATCTTATAATACCAATTTTAATTAATTAATCCATTTTTTTTACCATATTCCATTTTTTTATGATAATATTTTTAACAATTATTCAATACATAATTGATCATTAAATATTCTTTATTACATTATTATTAACATGTAATTCCTAGTAAAAGGTTCGATTTCATTCAATATATCTAATTTTTGTATAGCTCTTATATGTTAATTTTTTGATGATTTAATTTCTATTTGGATTAACAATGAATATATTTAAACATAATAATAAAATATCATGGTGTCATGTTTTTATAATGATACAAATTCCCCTCATATATTTTTAAATCATTTCATTATGAGGTAAATAATGATCTAATTTTATAGAGTGACATATATTTAGATGTGGCGATGAAGAAGAAGATCAAATATGTTTTGAATTATAAGAATGATTTATATCTATGGATGAGAATTGTAAAACAGATCCACATACCTTCTAAATTCATATTAATAATATTTTTAAAACATTGACTATGAATTAACCACTTATAAATATGGTAGGTATAAATTAGTATTATAAGGATCCACTTCAATGTATGAGAATTCTAATAATGATACACTTTCATGAATTTGAAGTCTATGTGGTATAATGATTGTTGAGATATATTTTGATGGCGGCCTAATAATAATCCATATCCATGTTTCATTTCAATGGATGAACACACATGTAGAGTTTAATTGATGTTTTTTATTACTATACTATATAATTTATTTATAATAAACATCTGTTAAAATTATTTATCTTTAATAATATATATAATATATAAATCATCATATGTATTTGTTAAGATGACCTATTTCATCTCTTTATGGTCATAAAATGATATTCTATTTAAATGATTACAGATCATAATATAACAAAATTATAGAATTAAATGATGAATAATATATCAAAATATTAATTGTATGAAGAAATATAAAATTGATGCATCAATCAAACATATATTCCATTTTAAAGGAAAATGAATATATTACATCTGATATGTGTCCCTATAGAGACAGATGAATAAAATAACAATATTACATTATACAATATATTAAAGTATATCAAATTTCAAATAGATAATATAAATTCTATCTAGTTGATTATATCATCATGATTCTGATTTTAAAAATTATAATATAATATATATATATAAGAATAGAATAATCCAAAGTGTAATTTTTTCTAATATTATCTAAATTTAAATTTATAATTAGATTTTTAGTATTAAAATCTAATTTAGAAATGTTTAATAAATATTTTACTTCATTCAAATATAATATGACATGTATCAAATGGATTGAAATTGACGGGTTTGGAATGATATTACAACTTATATACATTTATTCTATTGTATTTATAGTTTTCTTAAATCTGGTATAGTTTTACTAAAAAAATAAATTGGATTTTATTGAAGCATATTACATGTGATATCAATTAATATATTTTATTTCACATCTAAATATTTGGGAAATAACTATCTATTTCATTCCAGGTAATAAAATATTTTGATGAATTATTATTTCATGTTTACATGAAAAATGTTATGATTTCTTTTTTTATTTTATCTATATTAATTTTACATTAATGGTCAATATATATATAATTTATTCTCATTTTTATATACATGATAGCCTATAATATATTGTAATATATAATAGGTTGTTATATATTATATTCCTTATTTTAATAGCCATTTTAATTTATGTTCATACCATTGAATATACAATTTGTGCATGGTCTGATTGTCACTATTCTATTTAGAATCACCTTTATATATTTTTAGAAATTTGATCTTATACATATTACATATTCAAAGAGTATATTTCATGATTGTAACTACACTATGAGATAGTTTTATTTGATTTTATCCATTAAAAAATGGTATTTTCCAATATATTTTGTAATATATTTGTGTACTATATTTTGGGATTTTATATTATGTAATAATTAATTTAATTGTCATTTAAGGATTTGATAAATCCAAAATAACGTAATTTCTAATATTGCAATCAATATAGTTTCAATTTTTCTATTTAGTTGTTATATTTTTAAATTCCCCTATCATGAAATACTGACTAATCCAGTGATGGCTTGGTGTTCCTCCATGGATCTAGCAATCAACGATAATGTTTCTTTCCGATTTAATATTTGATGATTTCATATTCTGCATTTTGTTGAGGAATTTTTCCTTCATGAAATTTCATGCATTATTTTATGATCCTTATGACTAAACATGTGAATTTTGTATCTATTTAAATATTTGTGAAATTAGTGTCATGTAGTTAGTTGGAATTTGGGGCATATCATTGCCAACATATCTTTTTTCCTATGTTTTTTTCATCTTTACTCTAGTTCTAGGATTACTCTGTTATCTCCAAGTCAGAACAACACAATTTTCTTTTTTGTTTTTTTATGTGATTTTGAGTGTCTGTTAATGGAAATCGATGAAAATGATTAGTTCACTAGTTTTTTGTGGAATGATTTTATTTTGGTTTTTTATTTCTAATCTATGGTGTTTTTGAAATCTGAAATGGTAGGGTTTTGTGGAAATATTTATATTTGTGTTTATTCTGAATTTTTATGGTGGATGAAACCAACGTTCTAAATTGAGTATCTTGAAATGATGTTTTCAGAGCAGGAAGCTTATATCAATTCTTGGCTATTCATATTTGGATGAATGAGAGGGTTTGAATTTGCCACCGCTACCAGGCTCGTGCAACCATGCACGGGAAAGCATTCTAAATGGTCATGTGAGGTAGAGGCGTATAATTATGTTTTAATTGTTTTGGTTGGTTAGTTCCCTGTCATGAAATACAATGTTTATATAGATGGTGTTTTATATGTTTGGGGACAATAAGTTAATCATCTATCTGTTTATTACTGTAAAAATATCCAATTAATAATTATTTATTTATCTATTTGATGTATATTATATATCTTCTCATATGGTATTATTCAGAATTTTGAGGTTCATATTTTAGATTTATTTGTATAAAAATGATTTTTGAAAAAAAATTGTATTGCATTGTATTTCACTTATAAAAAATATCAAATTTTTCCTACAATACTAACTTCCGTGACCCTGCAATATATGTTCTTATAATACATTGATAACATGAAAGTTATAAAATTGTGTTTTTATAGAGTGAATTAATTCATATAAATGTAATTAAATTAAATTTTATTTATATAACATAATTGAATATCTAACCAATACTTTTTTGTCATCTATAAATATCATACTACATAAATTTGGTTTCAATTTTTTCAAATATTATAAAAATTATCTTCACAATTTTCCAAATAATTTATGAAAATTATTTTATTATATTTTCCACAACATCACTTTTCATTTTATTAATTTTTTCATTCAGTTCCTCCTTTATCATTAAATTTCTTAATCAATTATTACTCATATTTTAATTAATATTATCATTTTTTTATATTTCTCGAAAGACACTATTATCTTCATAAAATTGTTAATATGTGGGAATTTTATAAAATTTCTCTTAATTTTTATTTTATTGAAGATTCCATTATATGTTATTTTTGGATTGTTTGTATGTTTAATCTCAATTTTGTCTCTATGTATAATTAAATATTGATATATATATATATAATATAATAGATTATATAATTCCATGGTTCAAGAATTCAGCAAACCAAATAAAATTATAACCTCCAAAATTATTTTATATAAAATAGAATCAATATTACTTTACAAACACATATTAAATTTTAAATAAAATTTATTTGATCATTAATCACATCATAACTGATTATTTCCCTAAAGGGAATTTCTTATGATATGAGTTCCTAAAAAATACACTGAAGGAGTAAATCATATAATTTTTTACCCAAGAATACATATAATGTTCTTTCCACTATTATTTAATTCTATATTAAAAACACATTTAATTATGTGAGAATCACTCAAAAAGTGTTTTATCATGTAAATATATTTAAATTAATAATTTTATAATTTAATTACTATTAAAAACATATTAAGTATATTTCAATACATTATAAATCCAGTGATGTTACAATGTTAAAAATTAAATAAAGACATAAAATTATGTGATTAATTTTTTATTAATTATTAGTTAATATTATATTTATTTATAATTATATATTGAATATCTCTAATGAATTTAATAAATAAAAATTAGGAGAGTATGATTTGAAATTTTAATTAAATTATTATGTTGCACAAATTCAAGGGTTGGGAATAGTTTTTCTAAGAGAATGTTTTTCTTAAAGAGGATAGATTTTATATGTTTAATTAGAGGAATAAATGATGTAGGGTGAGTAAGAAAATATGATGATGCTAAAATTGGTCCTTCAATTAGTGAGAATCATAGAAGAAGTAAACTATTGTTTGATAATGATTGTAGTCTCCTAGTGATGTTTCTAAAATATTGATCAGGAATCACACAATGGTTTATTTTATCAAGGGGTATTTATAATGAAGTAATTTTTTTATAAACATTACATGATAAATTTTTTTCTAGATGATTATATCTCATGTGTCATTATTGTTCATATAGATTAGATCTTTGAAAATTATCCAAAATTTTAAATATTATACTGAATAAAGGAAAATAGTGATCCATGAGATTTATTTTAGTGTTTAAAATAAAAATTATAATCCATTTGAAGTATTTTCCAAAAACCCAATAAATTTGATTGTTGGAATATATTTATGAAGCTAATGATTTAGAGTTTTTTGGGCCATGATTGTTGAAAATGATTATTTCTTTTCCATTGAATGATGACAATGCTATAGAGTATAGGATTCCATATAGATTATATGAAGAAAAACATCTTGATTAGGTTATAGGTTATCAATTATTTTTCACATTTAACATTATAATGTTTACTTATGTGTTAAAGTTTTTGACTAAATTTTCTAGAGGATGATCGACGTTGATTAAAAAATGCGTAATTTTTCATAACAAGTTATTTTTTAGAAGAAAAAAAAATAATTCAGAGGAAATGGGAAGAGTTGAGAGAATGTTTGGAATTCATAAAAAAATAGAGTTCCCTAAACATGGTGAATAATAAAATGGAGTTTCATGAAGATAGTGAGTTCTGAACAAAATGTTTCAAAAAATGCATTAGTTTTTTTGGTTGTAAAAAGTTACACGAACGGTTGTTCATTCATATAAATTGTTTATTTCCCTATCATTATAAATAGTAGTCCATAGAGAAAATCATTAGGCTCTGGTTTTGTATAATACATTGGTGTATTTACTTCTAAAATGATCATTTTTTATTAGAAAACAAATTTCATTAATAGAGGGGACAATGTTTTCATAAAAAAGTGTGTTTCATGAATATTTTGTTGGATTCATGAAAGATGATAGTTATATGAAAATGTTGATTTTATATTGAATTTATGAAAAAGTTTCATGTATGTATGATGCATAAACCTCAAATTATGGTTCTAAAACGTTATGGTATGTATAATCTCATCATTTCGACGAAATCATACAGTATAATTACACATTTAATATAAAGTAATCAAATTTAACTCGAATAAACATGGTTATAAACGGAAGGAATGGTTAGTACACGCCATCAAAGAGATAAGATATCGGTAAAAAAAATATTGTCAATGAACCAGGAGGGATAAACATTCTACTATGAAAATTGTAAAATAAAATTTCACTTTCTGGATTTTGTTACATTTTCACATTACCGTGGTATACCACATAGATAATTTCTATTTGGGTTAACTAAGTAGAATTTTTCTTCTCCTAATTGTTTCTATTTTTGTTTACATTTCTATAAGAATAGATGAAAATATATTTTTTAGTGATGTAACAAGATCAAATTAGGGAATTTTTTAATCTAGAATACCTTGATTCACCACCCTCATGTTAGTTAACCTAGTTGTAGATGCAAGAAAATAAAATTTTATGATTATTGATTTACACCACTATTTAACCATTATTTAACGTCTTATTCTCCACACCAAATCCAACATACATATTGAGTAGGTAATTAACTCTATATCAAGTGTTCATAACATCATGTACCCTCAAGCATGTTCTAAATATATCATAAAGACATGAAAATTTCATTATATCAACCAAGGATTTGTTTTCATTTGGATAATTTGATATTTCTTCTAAAACCATATCATATTGAGGTGTGTTTCTCAACATTATGATCCATAATTTATCAACATACCACTAGATACCTGAAATCTAAAAGAAAAATATTTTATATATCAATTTTAGTGAATAAATATAAAAATAATTCTTTATATATTTTAAAATAATAAATAATATACATAATATTCCATAAATGTGATATTAATATAAATTTTGAAATATCATCCAACACATTTTTATTTTATAAAACATTCATTAACTTTATAATAATTCAAACAAACACAAATAGAGGTATAAATTTTTTTGAATAAATATTGTTGATTAAAATTATATTCCATACACAAAATATAACGATTTTAACAAAATTAATAGAAACAAGATCATCATTCAAGGAATAAATGGGATACAAATATAAAATAAAAAATCCAAAAAAACTAGTACACTTTTTGAAGGGATATTTAATATTTAATTCATCATTAAAAAATTTATATAATTAATGTTTTCTTTTCCAAATATTTATATAGAATTATACATGAAATTTTATGCAAGAAAAATGGTTCAAAATAACCTAATAAATAGAATCATAGTTCATTAAAGCATATTTAAAATGATTAAACCATAACTTCTGTAAATTCCCATGGGTTTATGGTTTCTATATTTATAGAAATAATTCATTTTTTTATACATGGAGTGAGATATAATTGATGAATTATGACTTAGATCAATTTTCCAAGTGTTTACATATATTTTCAATATGTTTTTGGATGTAGATCGGGTTCTGGGATGGGTTTTGGGAGATCAATTGGATGAATAATCATGGTTCGGTGGACCTACATCTAATGTTAATTTTATTCATTCCACAATTAGTAGGAGAAAGTCATGGAACTCACTAGGGTGGAGTGACGAACATAGGTAATCCTAGTGCCCAATTTTTTTGGAGGGCATAGCACCATGGTGAGCATGTGGAACCATTCGATTATCCATATGGGAATTGGAAGGGAAAATTTCCCATTTTTTTATACATGGTGTAGTAATAAATTGTGATCATATAACGTATATACCATGTAGTGTAGCATAAAGGGGTTACTCGGGATTGTGGTTAACAAATCAATATAAGAGGGTTTAATTCTTAGGCTGGGTGTTGTACTAGGATATGAACTTTTAAAAACTATGTAATCTAAAATTGTCAAAGTGGAAATCATGGATCCTAGAAATGAAAATGGTAAGTCCACCACAATCTAGATCATGTCTTTGAAGCCTCAATTGACACCCTATTCCATGCAGAAAAAGTGAGGGTCTTCAATTTGTTGGAGTGTGAGTCAGGCCTACCACAACTACTATTGAGAGTTACAATATGGTGTGTCTTTATGGGATTTACTGATGATGGTTTTTGGTTAATGGAACCCTGTTTTTGTTCATAGGGATTATTCCATGGTGAGACCCTTCCCATGTTTTTTAATAGTGGGTTTTCCAATAATTTTATCTATCAAACTCTTTCTTCGTATGTCAATATAACATGGAGGGGGTGAAATATTTCCCTGATCAACCACTCCCCATCATATCTAAATTCACCTATATCATAGGTGTTATGTGATGCATTTTTATATTTTTTTGGCATGTTCTCTCCCACATTATCAACATTTAATTTGAGTGCTTTTGGTTTAGATGTTTGAGGTGATTCCATAATGGAATGTCTAAATAGTCATGATACGTTGGAAATTCCATATGGAAGAACAAGTTGACATATTGAGTTGATTGATACATTTCATTATTTGAACGTATATAACCTCGGAATTATCTTAATTTTTCCCCAAATTTATATAAAATTTTCCATCGATACAGTTTTAATAATTGGAAATTTTTTACTGATAGCGCCAGAAGAGCATTATAGACCATTCACTGGTGGTTGGTTGGGGGTTTAGTATGATGTGTATTAATGGTGTGTAATTTAAATTTTATGTGTAATTTAATTAATTAGTAAATAATATGAAATTTTAATAATTGAATTGAATAATTAATAACAAATCAAATAATATTAATAATTGGATGTTATAACAGTTTTTAGGTCCTCCTATAGATGGAAAATAACAATTTGGTCCATTAAAATCTTAAGTAAAGATACTAGATTTGATTTAAATAAAATATATACAATGTGGTATGTTTTTTCTATGAATTCCCCTTCCTGGTAAATCAAATTTACTATATTCTTATGATAAATGTTTTTTTCATTTTTATTCAATAAACCATTCATTAAAAAATAATTACAAATATATTTCTATGAATAGAGTCTATAAGGTGTTAAGGCTATTGAGGGAATGATCAAACTATATTTCATTCAAATATTCCAATGTAAAATTAATAAACTATTAATGTATTCATTGAGATTTAATAAACCTAGTTGGAGGGGAATAATTATTTTAATGTGCATAGTGTACCTAGATATGTATCCCTAATTTCCTTATTCAAAGAAGATTAATTAATTTGACTGATTGTACCTTATATTCCACAATTTATCATGGATGAGGAATTAATCATTCCTGATAAATGACATGATAATGGGGTTATTGAATCCTCCATGTGGAATGAGATGATTGTGGTGTGATTTTTCATTCATCATCAGATTATCAGTACCAGGGTGTTCTAACCTTGATAAATTATGCATAAATTTGGCGAGACAACCAATAAATAATAACATAGGAATACAGGTTTTATTTATGACCTCTACCTAGATAGTTCCAATGTTGTTTATTGAAATGAGAGAGAATGCATATAGTATTGGGTAGAGAAGATTTTAGTAGCCCAGTTAGAACCCAAATATTGTTATTGAGTAAGAAGTAAATGTAATGGAAAAGTATGTTCATGAACCTAATAGTTTGACCAATGTTATGTGATACATGTTATGGTGGATGAATAAATTATAATATTTTTGTTATTTTTATGTGATATCATTATGGGATCCATAATCCATCTGAAATTAATAATTATAGGATTATTGATGTGGAATGTTAACGAGACGTCCCATGATTTGGTGGTGGACTATTATATATTAATATATATATATATAATGCCTTGGTTAATCTTCTTGGATTTAGTTATTATGCAAAATTGTATATAATTACATGGGGGATCCCCTCGGATTAGTCCATTATTCTTACATTTTCAGAATTCCTTATGAAATTACATTGTATTAAGTTGTGATTCATACTTGTTTATAACTACTTTGTTAATCTGAATGTGCCCAGTCATATTATTGAATCCCTAAGAGTGGGAGAGGGTGAATCATTAATACACTTTTTATTTTTTTGTTTCTTTTTAATTGAATCAATCATCTCCTATCATTATGTATATCAATTCTGTTCTGAGAATAAAATCAACACACATCAAAATAAATAAAAATATATACAAGGTTAAATATTGAATAAGAATATATATGTCCATAACGTGGGTTGGAAATGATCTAATACCATAAAATACACTAGAAATCAATCCTTGTATTACAATGAGTAGGATATACCTTTACACACGTGTATCACTTTGAATCAATCCCTACAGTCCATGTGCACCCTCCTAGCTCAACAGGGCAATAATATTTCTTTTCTAACAACTCATGTAACCTGTTCTTATTTTAAATTCCCCATATAACGTAAATTGTAAAACCAAAATTATATTCTTAACCCATAATAAAGTTAAGAACCTATTGGACTAGGTAAAACAATCAAACCGATTACCCTGAGTATGATGATTCCAATACGATTCATCTCTAACCAATTATCAATGAATTGAATATAATAGAATTGAATAAGAACCACTATAATACATTAATTAGATAGCCAATACCAATATAATCATCACTACTTAAAATATTATATGTAATAGTCAAAACAAATATAATTATTTCCAATTCAAAACATGAATGAAATATTAACGACAAATAGAATCACCACCACTCCAAACCATTAATTCAATAGTCATGACAAATATTTTCTGCAACACTTGAAAACATTATACCGATTGTAAGATCTCGGACCATCTTTTCACGCAAATAACCCTTGTTTGATTCTTTTCATGGTTATACAGTTAAGGGTGATGAATGGGAGAGTCAGGAGAACATTGAATGTTGTTTTGAGGCAATGGGGAAGCCGCACGGGTGGCGCACGGTTTGTCTAACCGTGCAACCAAACAATGCATGGGGGGTTTGTCGAGGAATCGGCTAATGCATGGTTAGCGAACGGTTCTTGTAACCGTGTGAGAAAACTATGCAGACACTTCTGTGAGAACCTAAAAAAGTGGATCTCACACGTTTTTTCCTCTTAGTGGCTCCTTTTTCCTCTTAAGAGGTCATAACACTTTTTTTTCTTCTCCTAATGTCAAATAATGTTCCCCCATCGATATAGAAGCGATCCAAAGGCTTCACTAGGATAATTGAAGCCGGATTCTTGAGGTGTGTACAAATTCTTCTTCGTCCTTATTTGATTTCATAGATCTACATATATCTACTTCTCCTATTCTCTTGGTTACATAGATCAACGCTTATTATGTGTAGTTCTAAGTGTGTGGATGACAAGTTTGATGAGTTTTGTTCGTGGTATTGTTACTATATGAGATCTAAGTAAGGTTCTTAGAGAATCAACCTTGTTTTCTTGTGCGTTCTTAGTTTATTGGGGTTTTTGTCAACACTATTGAGGTATGTGGTTTCTGCATTTTTCTACAAAGTCATTATGTATTTTGTGAAAATTCCACCAATATCCTTGAATGGGGTATTGCGTGTTTAATGTTTTTCCCTTTTTATTTTCCTACATTGCTTATATTCTTGATTAGAGGATATTGTTTTTGAATAGGGTAATTTTACTCTGTTTTGGATGTTTGTCCCATGCATATGTTGCCTGATTATGACTTTTTGGTCTATTTTTACCTGTTAGGCTTTTGTTAGTTCCATTCCTAGTTGTAGGATGGTGTGACTATTGTTCTACCATGATGATATTCCATATCACGCTAGACAAGTAGTTATCTAGGTTACTTTGGCCATTACGTGATGCGATTCTGGCTAACATTCCATATGGTTGTAAGAACCTAGTGTAGGAGACCATAAGGAGAATAGAGATAATGACTTCTCTAGAGTGTCTTTATAATACGATATGAGACCACATGGGGAATTGACATTGAGTTCTTCCTCGAAGTGTTTGTAGTTCCTCGACATGGGCCATAGGGGGAATGAGACATTGAGTGCTTCCCCAGAGTGCCTTTAGAATGATACGAGACTAGAGGGGTAATTGATGGTGGGTGCTTCCTCGGAGAGACTATTATTTAGCTGAACCAGAGTGGTGAGATTGTGTGTGCCTCCTCAAGGGTTTCTAGTACTTGTAGGTTGAACCAAAAAGGTGTTAGGTTGTGAGAACTACCCAGTGGGTTATATGTTTTTTCAACTTCCTTTAGTGGATACTCTCTTGTTTGAACATTATATGCTCGAAACAATTGATTGTTTACTACTGAGTACATTCTTGTTTACTGTTTTCAATACTTTTACCTACCACATATTCAATGATTTTTAGGAACAGATCTTCGGGTGGTTGCATACTGGGATTTTTGTCTCACACCCTGTTTGGCTCATACTCTTAGGCACAAATAGATTATATTTTTGTAGGTATAGATATGTAAAAGAACCCTTCTACATTAGGTACTTGATTGCACTGGAGATAGAGAGAAAGGGACTAAGCTATTGCTTGTGATACTGATGAGGTTATCTGCTTTCATTTGTACTTTGGTTTAGAACTGTATTTCAACATTGTGGATTGCTTGACTACTTTCTTTGACCCATTGAATCATTTATAATTTATATAATTTGCTCTAATTTTTTATTTACTAGTCTTCCACTGTTTAATGTTGTTGGATATTTACTGCTTCTGCTATTTTATGTATTTGGGTACTTCTGCTCTATACTCTCCAATGACGGCATATTTTCCCCACTACAACATCCAAGGACCTCACTGCTAGTTGACAGCCTCTTGCATTTGGAGAAATGTTTTTAAGTCCATGTGAACAATTAGGTATGAGGCGCCTATAGGTGTCTTCCAGAACCAGGACGTTACAATGTGGTATCAATGGGAGGTTTCGATACTCCAACCTGTGGGTTATGGGCCCACATGGAATAGAATTTGGTTGATTATTGCTTTTTTCCTTTTTATAAGTTGTAAAATATTCCAAACATGATTCTCGCGGTGTATGAGCCCTCTCAGATCGGAATTTGGCACATTCAATGTGTGTTTCAGTGTTTTTCTGGGCTTTGGAGTAGTTTATGTGGCTTATTGTCTGGAAAAAACCAGAATACACACCGTGTAGTTTTGACTACATGACTTGTGTTCTTCTATTCAGGAAGAAACAATCTTTCTCTGTACATGTTGTGTACTGCTGTGTTTCATCCATGATAATCTCAATCTGAGTTGGGTGTTTGACCTTGCAGAGTCGTGCCACCGAGACACCCTCCTGTTGTACACCAGCCACAAGACAGTGATCAGACACTGGATATGGCTGATGAGGGACCTCCTGCATATCCTCCTCCTATAACAGACTTGGCACCAACAGCTATACCAGTTGAAGGTTCCAATTCTCATATTAGGGAAGGATTTTTGAGGATTATGTAAAACCTCTAGGGACCACCACTTCTTGCCTCTTCTATGGTATACTTGACACAGGTTTTCCAACAGTAGCATCCTCTCACCTTCACTGGTGAAGGAGGTCCTCAGGCTACAAATTCATGGCTAGAATCCATGCAGACTATCTTTGAGCATCTAGAGACGCTTCCAGAATGGAGGGTCAATCTCGCAACCTATATGTTATGGGACTCTGCCAAGAGGTGGTGGGACGTGATCTCATAGGCGTGTCATCACCAGGTTATGGTGTGGGAGGAGTTTCAGCGAATCTTTTATGACTACTTATATTCAGAGACCCTAAAAACCGATCGAACCCGGGAGTTCATGAGTCTAGAAGATGGTACTCTTTCAATTATGGATTATTCTTCTCATTTCACCGAGCATCAGCATTTCACACCCATCCAGGATGCAGATAGGTTGTTCTTGTAAAGGATGGTTGAGGATGTTCTCATATAGGAGACTTGATCGCAGGTGAATATCCTCTGGTTTATTTCCACCGATTCCATCATCAACTAGGCATTGACTGCATAGCGCAATTTAAGAGATTACGAAAATGAGGGTCAGGGTGGTTCCGCTTCTTGAGTAAGTGCCTCATCAGCTAATAGTAGGAAGCACTATAAGGAGTATACACGTAGCGATCTGAGGTAGCAAGACAGATCTTCAGGTAGCCCAGTGGTATGCTACCAGTGTGGAAGGGTTGGGCATACGATGCCAAAGTGCAAGAGATACCCAGTAGAGTGTTGATCTTGAAGCAAGATGGGTCACCTTCAAAATTTTGTTCTGGTTTTCTCACCAAAAGTTGGTGACAGGGGTTCTTCCATGACTCCTCGTTCAGGAGAGGCTCCTCCAGTTTCTCACTAGTCTGGGAACTGGAGTTCTTCCGGCTGTTCGGGCCAAGGTGGTGGTTGAGGCCATTGTGGTTAGTCGCCGGTCTATCAGTGACAACAGGGAGAATTAGCACAGAGTGTCCAGGATGGGTCATAGGGCCATGGTATATGTTAGACTTATGCATTGGAGAAGTCCCAGCTGAAGGAGGATCACGAACCCTCTAAAGTTCGAGGTATAATATTAGTAGCCTAAGTTTTATCCTCTACTCTTTTTGATATAGGGTCTTATCATAGCTTTATCTCTATTGCTGTTGTGGACTGTGTTGAGCTTTGTATCCTTTCTTCTTTTGATATCTCCACTCTAGACACACCGTTGGGGGAAAGGACTGCTAGTGTACGTCAGTCCAGGGAGTGCCCTCTAGAGGTTGCAGGGTTTAACTTCTTATGGGAACTCTATGTCCTAGAAATGACAAGATATGATGTCGTCTTCGCAATGGAATGGTTTGTTATCTTCCAGGTAGTCATCGACTGTTATCACCACATGGTGAGTTTCATATCTCCATAGGGTGGATATTTTCCTCATAGGGGTGAGTGGGATGTCTAGGAAAGCAGAGAAAGACCCGAGCATCATGGGCGAGGAAGAGTTATAGCCCAGATTCCCAGTCTATATCTGGAAGACCAGGGCAATTCGCAGTTAGAACTTCCACCAGTGGTGGATCATTTCAAGGATGTCATTGTATAGTAAATTTCAGGATTTCCTCTAGAGCGTGAGGATTACTTTTCTATCAAGATCGATCTAGGATATTCACCTGTGTCCATTCCTCATTATAGGATTGCTACACCAGAGATACAAGAGCTCAAGAAGTAGTTGGAGGAATTGCAGGAAAAGGGTTTCATCCGACCTAGTACTTCTCCCGGGGGTTCTCCAATCCTATTTGTGAAGAAAGCATATTTTACCCCTAGGCTTTGAGTAAATTATCGATAGTTGAACCTGTTGACGGTCAAGAACCGATATACTATTCTGAGGAATGATGATCTATTTGATCATCTTTGAGGAGCCTGAGTGTTATCAAAGAATTACATGAGGTCCGGTTATCATCATTTTCATGTTATACCATCATATATACCTTTTACATCCTTTAAGAGAATGTATGGTCTATACGAGTACTTAGTTATGTAATTCGGTATCACGAACGCACTAGTAGTTTTCATGGGGATGATGAAACGAGTGATCCATCCTTACTTGGATTCCTTCATGGTTGTCTTCATTGATGATATCTTTGTGTACTCTCACACTCGAAATGACAATGCCACACATCTTCAGATTTTATCTTTGTACACTGAGAGAGCATCAGTTATATTCTAAGCTCTCAAAATGCTACTTTTGGATGGACTAGATTCACTTATTGGGTCACTTTATTTCAGAGACAAGAGTATTAGTATACCTAGAGAAAGTGAGTTCTATAGTTTCTTGGGAGCATATGATGAACTTCTTTGAGGTGTGTAGTTTTCTAGGCCTGGCTAGATACCACAAATGATTTATACAGGAGTTTTCACACATAGCATCACCGCTAACAGGTCTGACCAAGGAGGGTGAGAAGTTATTATGGTCAGATTCTTGTGAGTAATCCTTTCAGGAGATGAAAGGAAGTTGGAATTAGCACTAATAGTAGTCTTGAAAGATCTGGGAATGAGATATACTATTTATTGTGATGCTTCAGGTATCAGACTGGGAGCTGTGCTTATGTAGGGAGATGGAGTTGTTGCGTACGGGTCTCAGAAATTAAGGCCACATGAGAGGAACTACCCGACGCATGATCTGGAGTTGGAATTTGTTGTCGATGCCTTACGATGTTAGAGACATTACCTTATGGGAGAGCATTTTGAAGTTTTCACAAACCACAAAATTCTAAAGTACATTTTTCACTTGGCATGATTTGAATCTGAGGCAGTGGAGGTGGGTTGAGTACCTATAGTCCTTCAACATCGAGCATGTCTATATGCCTGGGAAAGGCCACACTGAGGCTGATGCATTGAGTAGGAGGACTCCAATACAGGCTGTTCAAGAGTCCAGTAGTGAGTGGCAACTTATGGATCTATTCTCTGAGATGCATTTGGAGGTGCATGATAGACAAGGGCAGACGTTTCTATCTTCCGTAGTTGTTACCTCTACTATGATTGATCGAGTGAAAATAAAGCAGTTATCAGATTCTGAAGGCCTAGTACACTGGGAATGTGTGTTAGGAGAGGACCCTACTAATATATGGACCATATGTGAAGATGATAACTTACATTTCCATGGAATCCTATGGGTGCCAGTAGATATACGTGAAGAGCTGATGCATGATTTTCATTCCTCTAGTTGGAAAGTTCGTCCTAGTGTCACTGAGATGTATCGTGATCAACACCACCAGTATTGGAGGCCATGTAGAAATATGGATATTTTTGTTTTCGTCATGAGATGATCTATGTGTTAGCAGGTGAATACAGAACACCATTGACGAGCAGATCCTTAAAAGTAGTTACCCATTCGTGAGTGGTAGTGGAACAACGTCGGGATGGACATCATGATAGGGATGCCGATATCACCTCCTGGGAATGATGTTGTTTGAGTTGTCATCGACAGGCTTACAAAGGTTTCTCACTCCTTGCCGATCAAGGAGACCTTCAGTGTTGATGAGAAAGGACGGTTGTACATCTGAGAGATTGTGCATCTACATGGAGTTCCACACTCTATTTTTTCAAATAGGGATGCACGTTTTACTTATCGGGTCTGCCAGAGGCTTTAGAAGGATTTGGGTATAGAAGTACTTTTGAGTATAGTATCCCATCCCCAGAAAGATGGCCAGTCCGAGCATACAATATAGGTGCTTGAGGATATCCTCAAAGCTTTCATTATACAATTTGGAGGTTCTTTGTATAAGTATATACCTCTTGTAGAGTTTTCCTACAACAATATTATTCTTGCAACTATTCAGATAGCACCTTTTGAGGCCTTGTACGGTAGACTATGCAAATCAATCTTGTGTTGGATGGAGGCAGGAGAGGCAGCTTTGCTGGGACCTCATCTTTTTCATGAGACCATGGAGTAGATAAAGTTGATTCAGAAGTGGATTGATACTTCATAGACATGACAGAAGTATTATACTGATCAATGGAGACAACCTCTGAAGTTCGAGGTCGGGGATCGATTTTTCCTTCGTGTCACACCAAGGTTGGGACACATAAGGATTGTTAGACATGGTAAGCATTCACCGAGTAACATCAGACCATTTGAGGTGTTAGAAAGAGTTGGACCGGTTGCCTATCGGTTGAAGTTACCTCATAGATATCTTGCTATAATCGACGTCTTCCATGTTTCTCTGCTTCAACGTTACTTCTCAGACCTATCTCGTGTCTTTTGACACGAGGAGGTTGAGTTAGAGGTGGATTCCTCATTCGAGGAGCATCCTATCCAGATTGTTGATCGAAGTACGATGGTTCACCATCGATAGTAAGTTCCTCTGGTACGGGTGCTATGGCATCACAGGCGAGTATATGACGAGACTTGGGAGAGGGAGGTCGATCTACATATGTAGTGGCCGTCGCTGTTCGGGGTCTCTTCTTCTGCACTGCTTTGTTAGGGAAATTCAAGGATGAATTTACTTAAAGGGGATGTTTGTAAGAACCTGAAGTTTTGTCAGTTATATGACCCTTGTTTGATTCTTTTCATGGTTATAATGTTAAGGGTGATTAATGGGAGAGTCGGGAGAACATTAAATGAAGTTTTGAGTCAAATTGGAAATCTCATGGGTGGCACATGGTTTGTCTAACTGCGCAACCAAACCGTGCGTGGTGGGTCTTCCAAGGCAGTGGATAATGCATAATTAGTACACGGTTTGTCTAACTGTCTGAGAAAACTATGCGGGCACTTAAGTGGGATCCAAAAAAGTGTATCTCAAACGTTTTTTCCTCTAAGTGGCTTGTTTTCCCTCTTAATTGTCCATAAATCATGTTTTTTCCTCTCCTACGGTCAAAGAAGGTTCTCCCATCGATCTGAAAGAGATCTGAAAGCTTCTCAAGGTGAATCAAATCCATATTTTTGAGGTATGTAGACATTCTTCTTCATTATTGTTTGGATTCGTAGAACTACTTAGATCTACTTCTCCTCTTCTCTCGGTTTCTTAGATCTATGACTGTTATGAGTAGGTCTAAGTGTGTGGTAGACATGTTTGATGAGTTTTGGTCTAGGTCTTGTTAAAAGAAGAGATTTAAGGAGACTTCTTAGATAATAAACCCAGTTTTCTTATGCATTCTTCATTTTTTGGGGTTTTCCTCAAAACCGTTGAGGTAAGTGGTTTGTGCCTTTCTGTAGAAAGACTATGAGTATTTTGTGCGAATTCCACCAATACCCTTGAATGGGATATTGCGTGTTTCCTATTTTTCAATTTTTTCTCCGATTTTATTATATTCATGACAATATGATATTGTTTGTGAATAGGGTAATTTTATTGTGCTTTGGATGGTTTTCCCATGCATGTTTTTCCTACTTTTGACCGTTTGGTCTACTTTTTCATGTATGGGTTTTTCTAGATCCATGCCTAGATGTAGGATGGTGTGACTATTGTTCTTCCATGCTGAGAAGCTATATCATGTTAACCATGTAGTTATTTAGGTTTCTTTGGCTGTTACGTGATGCGATACATGCTGACATTACACAGGTTTGTGAGATCCTAGTGTAGTAGACCATAGGGAAAATGGACGTAAGGGCTTCTCCAGTGTTTCTTAATAATATGATGCTAGACCACATGGGGAATTGACGTTGTGTGATTCATCAGAATGTCGATAGTTCCTTGACGCGGACCACAAGTGGAAAATGTTGTTGAGTGCTTCACCATAGAGCCTTTAGTACGATACAAGACTATAGGGGTAATTGACGGTGAGTGCTTCCCCAGAGAGTATATTCTTTAGCTGAACCAGAGGGATGAGACTATATGTGCCTCCCAGATGGTTTCAAGTACTTGTAGGTTGAACCAAAAAGGTGTTAGGCTATGAGAACTAACCAGATGGTTACCTGTTTGTTCTACTTTCTTGAGTGGATTCTTTCTTGTTTTTACATTATATGCTAGAATGTGTGGATTGTTTTCTACTGAGCACTTTCTAGTTAACTATTTTCTGTAATTTTACCTGCAATATATTCCCCGACTATTAGGCACAGATATTCGTGTGGTTTCCTATTCCGATTTTTGACTCAAAACCTATTTGGATAATGCTTTTGGGCCCAAACAGATTATATTGTTGCCGATATAGTTAATGGAAATCTCCCGTCTACTTCAGGTTCTTGATTTCACTAGAGCTGGAGAGAAAAGGACCATGCTATGTATAAGGACCCGACCATAAAAATTACATAATATTAAATTAAATGAATAATTCACATCAAGGATCTTTTCATGATTAGTGTTTTAGAGAATTAGGCCATTACTATTACATTACCACTTGAATATTACAAGTAGACACTACTTCTAAGTATCCATTTCTTTTATTAAAATAAAAACTTTTATAAAGAAACATGTCTAGTTCCATGTTTTAGATAGCATAAAATTTCCTTGATCCCATCCTTGACCCTATTAATATTTAATTCTTGTGGAAAACATTTAAAAAACCTGGGATGAGCATAAAAAAGCTCAATAAGGGTTATAAAATAAGGAAGGAAAACATTATCCCATTAATAAATACAAATCATTGAAACCATACTTTTCAATCATAACATACCTTATGAAATCATAAGATTTATGATTAACACACAAAAATCTTAAATCATAAAGGTTACTTATGGAATCCATATAAAACATAAATTTTAGCTATCACAGCTATACACGGTGTTACACATGGAATAACCATCACTATATATTCCCTAAATCTCTTAGGGGAAAGAACATGTTCACCTCCGTCACGTTACCCAATGCATTGTAGAGGTATCTCGAGCTCACCTGTCCTAGGTTTATCACGAAACCACTTGTATATGTAAAAATACCCAATAACCATAACATAATCATAACAGATAACACATGTATAAAATAATGATAACATTTCCACATTCCAATATATCAAATCAAGATATTGAAAAAATCAATACTTTATAAAATCATTTTCAAACCCATTTAAAAAGTGATATTTGAATCATTTTGTCCCATACCACTTTGAAACTTTTAAAATAAATATCATTTGAAAAAATTAATGTCCATATAAATAAATCATAAAACCCATTTTGAAAACATTTACATTAATGAAAAATATTTATAATAATAAATCTTTAAAACATTTTAAACGATCTTTTAGTTAAAGACATTTTTTACCAAAAAGGAGAAACGCTTGAATACAAATAATTAAGGAAAAAAATTTAATCAAAACATCATAATATCATGAGAATAAAGTTATTAATTATATATTATGCCAAAAGACAATATATACACCACATAAGAGTGAATTTGTGCATAACAACAATGAAGACTCAATGGAAATGTAAATTGAGATGAAATACCTTATAAAGATAGTATCCTTAAATTAAGGATAAATCAATCACATAATTATGTGTGAAAAATATAAATACACTCTATATAAGTGGTTATTAAGTATAAAACAATCAGAGTTCATTCAGACATATTCAAAGGATGACATGTTCATGAAGTAAATGTTGAACCCAACTAATTGAAATTGTTTTAAGAGGTTCCCTTGTAAAAATTCGACACCCTAATAGTGTCACTTTAAATAATCAGAAAATGAGTGTATGTGATAAAACAAAATATCATCACTTGTATATAAATTTTACATCAATACAGATATATAATAACATATCCCAACATAATAATATGTAAATTAAAAGACATAACAAATAGAAGTCTTTTATAAGGACGAGGGTGAGTGGTTCCCTTAACGATTTGGAAACATACAAAAAATATGCCACAAGAAATAATGATCATAAAAATAAGATGTAAATACTCATAAATGAAATTATATTACACTAATATTACAATCATGGGCAGTACATAAACCACACAAAAGTAAATAGTGGAAAATATAGCACGAATCTCACGAGAATAAAATGTGAGATGAAACCCTTTACCACGTTGTAATCAATTGAGTCGTATGACTCAAAGTTAATACCCTAAAAATGAATCATATTATACCATGAATATAATGATAACCATGATAATATATATCAATTTTCATTAAAAAATACACCACATGCAATGAATAAGTGGCGAACAATGGAAATCTCACGGAATTAAATGTTAGATAAGAAAATCCCTTACCTCATTACCGACTTGACTTGATTGTTCTTAAATCTCATGAATTATAAACTAAACATAATTTATACATTCTTAAGAACCTTTTTCTTGTTTATTATTCCTTTAATATAACTTATTATCATGTTATAAACTTTAGGTAATCATTTATGTTATTAATGTTATTTTTGTCGATATTTGGTACTTGAGTCAGAAATGGAGTTATTATAATTACATGTTGTTCATGTGGTCATAGGATCAATATATCCAGAATGATATTAATGATTATATATCACATATATCATGTATATACAGTATATACATGTATTTATAATAGTACATAACATTTAGAGGTAAGAAATGAAATGCACCGTTCATGGAGACGGTAAGCCCTACGTACGTATGAACACTACTTTCATTTCTATTTCTTATTTTAATAAA
This sequence comes from Viscum album, assembly GCA_963277665.1. Classification (NCBI taxonomy): domain Eukaryota; kingdom Viridiplantae; phylum Streptophyta; class Magnoliopsida; order Santalales; family Viscaceae; genus Viscum; species Viscum album. The sequence goes on from OY728128.1 coordinate 1,753,220,180, forward strand.
TTTAAAACATAATTATACATAGTTATATTATAATTTCAGTATAGTATCATATATAATATCATTAACTCTATCCTTTATATATCCCACATAAGGCATTACCGAGTCAAATCACTTTGAGGGGGCGGTAGTCCTCGCTTCCTCAAATGAGATTATCGTATTTACCCACTATGGAAACCATAAAGGCATGATATAAATGGAAAATTCATAATCATAAAGAAAACATACAAATAATATATATCATATATAAATATATTTACTTCATAATGGCCACCAGGAGATACGGTTAGAGGTATTTGAACAATCATCGTTTTGTGAGGTGTTAGATTTCCATCCACAGAAACATTATGTTCTTCATCCATTAGATGGTGGTGTGCGTATGTGTAGTTATAATACATCACATAAAAACATCCTAGTATATTTATGATACTGGTTTTTTTACAAAATAATGGAATAAATAGAGTTTAGTGTTCGGGAAGTAAAATAAAATAAAATAATTTAAGATAAATCGTCATCTTTAATTTCGGTAACTCCCTTTGGTTTGAAACAATGGACTTCTTAAAGTGACTTTTGCCTAAGTTAAGGCTTATAAGGGGAGTATATGGATCTAGGGAGATTAATTGGTCAGATTTTTTATGAGCCAAATGGCTTGAAAGGTGTGAGGAATTGGATAGAAATGGTCACCTTTTATAAGGGAGAAGATGGGCTCTTTAGGAAAGTGTGAAAATATTATTTTATTATATAATGATATTCAGTTTAAAAAGGTCAAAAAATAATTAAAGATAAATATATGATGACTCATGATTTAAATAAAATCATCCAATCAGAATTGGACATGATTGGAAAATAGTTTAGTCATTATAATCTTATTTATTTAAATCATTTATTAATGAGGAAAATACTGCATCATTATTGTGTCATAAATAATTTAATTTATTTGATTAAAAAAAATTATAAAAAAATACCATGGGGTAGTAAATCTTTTTATCTTTCCAAATAATATTTATAGTCCAAAATATTACTTATATAAATCCGTATAAAAATTAATTACTAAAAGATTTTTGTTAATGTCAATTTTGTCTTTACATTATATTAATTAATCTAAATTCTCATTATCAATCCGAAGTGACTCAATGGGGTCCCAAAATCTACCAAAAGATGCACATTGTCGTTTGTAACTCAGAAAATAAGGTTTGGAAAAATGTTAAGGTAATTTTCAATTATTATAATATTTTTTTAACCTTGAATTGCATTATTTAGCTTTACCCGCGGTAAATAAAAGTCAAAAGTTACTATTCACCAAAAATTATGTTCATCTTAATGAACCAAATTTTACTTCTTGATAACAACCATGTATGTTGGATTTTGTAAATTCAATTATAGAAGTGGTAACATTTCATTTAAATCAAAATGTCAGTTTTTGTAACTACCACTAAGTGGTTTCACTACTCATCAACAATTGGCGTTTTTTAGAAAAATACAGAAAATTTATCCTAAGATATATTTGATATTACGAAATCCAAAATTTAGTCTATTTTTAAAAATTTAAAACATATACGTTGCATTAATTAATTTTAAAATTAATTCCCATTATCAAAACAAATTGCGTGTTTTTAAGAAACAATAATTATCAAAATATTGATACTTGTTTATGTCCAATTTAATGTGAAATTAATTACAATGACCAACATTGAATTAAATGGTAAAAATGTATTTTAATTTCATTTTAAAACAAATTAAAAAGATAATCTATCCATATAAATAAATTAGATTAAAATTAACTTTTCAATTAAAATACAACATTTTTCACTATTCATTAAAAAATGAACTTTATCGAAAAAATATAAAGAATTTACAATAAGTCAATTTTTATGTTCCCATTCTAAAAAAGGATTGTATTTTTTCATAAAGAATTTTTTAAACTGACCAAAACTATATTTAAAAATTGTTTTCCATTAAATGGCGATAAATCGGTCTTTTAATGTAAATTATGCTAAAATTTGATTCATTCACATTTTAAGCCTCTAACTTTTATTAGATAAAGGAAAATACATTTAGCAAACTTATACAATCATAGTGTAGTTAGATTCATTCACACCCACCAATAAAATGTCTAGGAGTTAACTACCGTTTATAATAATAATATATTATTAGTGTACAAAATAAGATTTCAAAAAAACTCATTGTTGCGTATCAGGTACGCTATCGAACCTAGAAACCCTTTTAAAGTAAAATTAATATTTTATTAAAAAATTAATAAGTATGAAAATTTTATATTTTTAATTTACATGGGATGTTACATCCTTCCCCCCTTTTGGGAATTTCATCCTCATAATTTTAAAATTTGGGATTGAAAACATTATTGAAAGTCCCATATCAGAAAAAAGAGTTAGTAGAACTATCACATTATAAGAAAGAAAGAGAAGTACAATGGTCACCCGAGTTAACCCATTCTATGATTCCATGAAAACATGGATATGGATGAGAAAACAATGTGTCATGTTCTGATGGAGAGTGGTAGGAAACATGTTTAGTATTAATTTAGCCACCAGAAAATGACAAACATGTGATGGGTTAAATAGTTTTTGTTTCCCCAATAGGTAAAGTTAACGGACAAGGTTTTTGTTTAAAATTAATTTTCGTTGAAGAATTTATTTATAAGCCTAACCAAAATCATAATGAATTATACTTACTTTTCATGTAAACATTCATCTTTTACTAGATTTTTAACAGAAACTCATATTTTATCCAAATAATGAAAATCCAGGATGACTTTTTTGACATTAAGAGCGCAATAATCAACTTCAAGATAATCACATAATAAACAAAAGATGAACAAAATATTTCCCATTCCTTTAGATATTAACTAAAACCAAATCGTTTAGTATAAGATTAGAAAATCACCAAAAGGATAATCCATTATAAAAAGAAATACTAGTCTTAATCTCCAAAATAAACCAAAAAGATCCCAAGGCTCATGAAAGACCAATAAATAAACAGGGATACATAAAATTCATCAAAGTAATCAAAACTAAAATTGAAACCCAAATATCAGAATGATTTAATCACATAGTCTTCCAAGGTTAATCTTAACATTAATCTCTAAATAACATCAGTTACACTTAAAGTCTCATACTGAAATGTAATTAACCTAATCCCATATCCTCAATGATAGGTTAATCATTTCCATAGATAACCCAAAATCAACTTATTCCTGAATCATAAGATCAGATAACTAAAAAGAAATAGTTACACTAACCAGGGTGTTCACGTAGTCCAGTGGTAGGCGATAAAATACCAGTCGCACTTGGGTTGTGGGTTTGATTCCCAGAGCTTCGTCTAACGCAATGAGTTGAAACAATTTGTGTGTTGTCCCTTTTAAAAAACTACATAATTTTATAACATTCCCAAAAAGATATAAATTCATCAAAAATAACCCTACAATAATTTAACCATAATGGTCATCCAATATCTTTCGTTTTGCATCCCAAAATGCATTAACCAAAAAATTGCCTCAAATTCAAGGATCATATAAACCCAAATGGTTCTTTATAACTATAGACAGAAAATAAAAGATAATTTTTCCTTGAATAAGATTTTCATATATCAGACATCAGGGTTACACATACTAAAAAAAGTATTCTAATGAAATACCATCATCAAAAGAGCCTTAATAATTTTAATCATTTCACCATGCTAAAATATACCATCACTCTTGAATCCCTTATATGTTTACCTCTTACTCATTCAACATTATTCATTATCCATTATCCATTCTTTACCAACTTATTCTGAAATACTACTTTCCTACATACAAAAATAATGAATCATATAGCTTCAATAATATCAAAACATATGTTATGAATTAATCCATACCATTCATTAGTCATTATTAGTTTCGTCATCCTCAATCAGAATGGAATTAGGTGTTGGTAAAAATATATTTTTATGATCCAAATGATCCCATTCCCAAAACATCTTCATAGTACATGTGTTTGCATAATGACCATGCACACCACATTTAAAACATTCAATTGAACCCTTAGAAAGGAATTCATTCCCTTTCCTAGAGTCAACTAGATGCTTCCTTTTTCCATGGAAGGTCTTTGCTTTATGACCTTAATTTACACATCAATAAAATATTTATGTCCCATTGAAACATTTTCCTAGGTGTTTCTTTCCACATAATTGACACATAGGTTTTTAAACACAGATAACTTTATGATTTTTACATGAACTTCCGTAGGGATTTTTTCTCGCATATATAATGCGTTATAAAGATTACTAAGGTTCAAGTGGTCAATCATGACTCCATATAGATGGTTGAGAATAACCAAAAGTTTTCTCATTGCATCTCCCATATCATTCAGTTGCTCGTTTAGAAAACGTCACAATTTTCTTCACATCCACTGTTACTTTAGTGCCTGCTAGATACAACCATTTACTAAAACCAAAAAGGGAAGTGTGAGAGTACCAGTAAAATCATCATATAATATCTTATGTGGGGGGTTAAAAATATGATATACTTACTCATGATATCTTAAACTCATTAACTTTATCTAAAATAAACTATGACTCTTTTTGAAATCCAAATCATTATGGAAATGTCACTTATGATTAAAGAATTCTCAAACCTCTAATGTTATCTAAACCGACCTCTGATGCCAACTATAAAGACCAGACCTAAAAATTACATAATATTGAATTAAATGAATAATTCATAGTGAGGATCTTTTCAGGTTTATATTTTTAGAGAATTAGGTAATAACAATTACATTACAACATTAATATTACAAGTTGACACTACTACTTAGTATCCGTTTCTTTTAATAAAATAAAAACTCTTAAAAAGAATCATGTCTAGTTTCATGTTTTAGATAGCATGACTTTTCCTTGATCCCATCCTTACCCCTATTCATCATTAAGTCATGTGGAAAACATTTCAAAAACATGGGATGAAAATAAAAACCACAGTAAGGGTTATAAAATAAGGGAGAAAAACATTAGCCCATTAATAAATACAAATCAATGAAACCATACTTTTCAATCATAACATACCATATGAAATCATAGGATTTATGAATAACACACACAAATCATAAATCATAAAGGTTAATTATGAAATCCATATCAAATTTAAATTCTAGATATCATAGCTACAGAGGGATTTACAATAGGAATACTCATCACAGTATTTACCCTAAATGTCATATGAGAAACATCATGATCACCTCTGCCACGTTACTCATTGCATTGGAGAGCTATCTTGGGCTCACCAGCCCTATGATTATCAAGGGACCACCTGTATACATAAAAAATGACCAATAACCATATAATAATCATAACACATAACACATGTATAAAATAAAGATAAAGTTTCCACATTCGAATATATCAAATCAATATATTTAAATAAACAATGCTTTATCAAATCATTTTCAAAACAACTTAAAAATATATTTTTGAATCAATGTGTCCCATACTACATTGAAGATTTTAAAAGAATTATAATTTGAAAACATTAATGTTTATATAAATAAATCCAAAAACACATTTTGAAAACATGGACATTAATGAGAAATATTTAAAATAACAAATCATTAAAACATTTAAAACGATCTTTTAGTTGAAGACATTTTTTAACAAAAACGAGAAACACTTGAATACAAATAATTGAGGAATAAAATTTAATCAAAACATCATAATATCATGAGAATAAAGGTATTCATGATATATTATTCCAAAGGACAGTATATACACCACATTAGAGTGAATTGGTGCATAACAACAACCATGTCTCAATGGAAATGTAAATTGAGATGAAATCCCTTATAAAGATGGTATCCTTAAATTAAGGATAAATAAATCAGATAAATTTCTGTGAAAAATATAAATACAACCAAAATAAATGGATATTATTTGTAAAACAATATTAGGTCATTCACACATATTCATAATACAACATGTTCAAGAAGTAAAAGTTGAACCTAAAGAATTGAAATTTGGTTAAGAGGTTCCCTTGTAAAAACATGACAGCCTAAAAGTGTCACATTAAAAATTCAATAACTGAGTTGATTAGAAAAAAAACTCATCACTTGTATATATATTTGACCTCTATAAGGATATATAAGAACATATCCCAAAATTATAAGATGTAAATTAAAAGACCTAACAAAAAGAAGTCTTTTATAAAGAGGAGGGTGAATGGTTCACTTACCGATTTGGTAACATACAAAACATAGGCCACATGAATGTATGGTCATACAAAAAAAATGTAAATACTCATAAATGAAATTATATTACACAAAGAGTACAATCATGGGTAGTAAAAACACCACACAAGAAATAGTGGAAAATATAGCATGAATCTCACGGGAATAAAAAGTGAGATGAAACCCTTTACCATGTTGTCATCAACTGAGTCCTATGACCAGAAGTTAATAAAAACAAAATTAATCATAGTATACCGTTAATATAATGAGAATAATGAGAATATATATCAAATGGCAGCACAAAATTCATCACATGAAATGAATAAGTGGAGAACAATGGAAATCTCACGGAATTAAAAGTAAGATAAGAAAATACCTTACCTCCTGTCCGACATGACTCGATCATTCTTTAATCTCCAGAATAATAAACTAAAGTTAATTTATAATTTATTAAGAATATTTTTCAAGTTTATTATTTCTTTTATATAACTTATTACCATGTTATAAACATTATGTAATCATTTAAGTTAATGATGTTCGATTTGTCGATATTTGGTACTTGAGTAAAAAATGGATGTATTATAATTACATGTTGTTCATGTGGTCAAATTTTAAATAATTCCAGAATTATACTAATGATTTAGATATCATATATATAATATATATCTAGTACATAAATGTATTTATAGCGGTACATAATATTTAGAGGTAATAAATGAAATGCACCTTTCATGGAGATGGTAAGCCGTACGTACGCATGAACGCTACTTTAATTTCTATTTCATCTTTTAATGGAATTAAAACATAATTATAGATGGGTATATTATAATTACAGTATAATATATTAAATAATATCATTAAATCTATCCTTTATACATCCCACAAAAGTCATTAATGAGTAACATCACTTCGAGGCGACGGTAGTCTGTGCTTCCTCAGATGAGATTATCGCATTTACCCATAATTGAAACCATAAAGGTGTACTATAAATGGAAAATAAAGAAGAATAAAGAAAATATAAACATAATATATATCATATATATAAATACAGTACCATCATAATGGCCACCAAGAGAGGCAGTTGGAGATATTTGAACAATCATCGTTTCGTGAGGCGTTAGATTGTCATCCATAGAAACATTATGTTCTTCATCCATTAGATAGAGGTGTCTGTAATTATAGTCATAATACTTCTCATAAAAACATCCTATTATATTGAGGATACATGTTTTGTTAAAACAGAAAGTAATAAAAAGAGTTATGGGTTCGAGAATTAAAATTAAAAAACAATTTAAGAGAAACTGTTACCCTTAATTTTGGTAACTCCCTTTGGATTGAAAAAAATGACTTCTTGAGGTGACTTCTGCCTAAGGTAAGGCATCTAAGGGGAGGACATGGATCTAGGGATCTTAATTGGGAAGAGTTTGGACGATCCAAATGGCTTGATAGGTGTGAGTAATTGGATAGAAATGGTCACCTTTTATAAGGGAGAGGAGGGTCTCTTTAGGACCGTGTGAAAATATTATTTTATTATATAATGATATTTGGTTTCAGAAGGTCCTAAAATAATTATAGATGAAGATAAGGTGACTCATGATCTAAATAAAATCATCCATTCAGAATTGGTCATGTTTTGGATAGTATTTTATTCATTTTAATCTTATTTATTTAAATCATTTATTAATGTGGTATATACTGCATCATTATTGTGTCATAAATAATTTATTTTATTTTATGTCTAAAAATTATAAAAAAATACCATGATGTAGTAAATATATTTATAGTTCCAATGAATATATATAGTTGAATATATGAATTATATAAAACCTTATAGAAAGTAATTACTAAAATAGTTTTGTTAATGTCAATTTTGTCATTACATTAAATTAATTAATCTAAATTGTCATTATCACTTCCATGTGGATGAATAGGGTCCCAAAATCGACCCAAATATTCCCATGGTCGTTAATGACTCAAATAATAATGATTTTACAGATTTTAAGGTAATTTTGAATTATTATAATATTCATTTAACCTAGAATTACCATATTTACCTTTAACTGCGGTAAATAAAATTCAAAAATTACAATTCACCAGAAATGTTTTTCATCCTAATGAACCAAATTTTACTTCTTGATAACAACAATGTATGTAGTATTTTTGAATTCAATTCATAGAAGTGGTAAAATTTCATTTAAATGAAAAATAATGTTTTTTTAACTACCACTATGTGGTTTAACTATTCATCAAAAATTGAAGTTTTTCAGAAAAATACCAAAATATCAGCCTAAGATATATTTAGTATTACGAATTCAAAAATGATGTCTATTTTAGAAAATTAAAAACATAGAAGTGGAATTAATTAATTTTAAAAATAATTCCAATTATCAAAATAAATAGCGTGTTTTTAAGAAACAATAACAATCAAAAGATTGATACTTGTTTATGTCCAATTATAAAGTGAAATTAATTCCAATGACCAATATTAAATTAAATGGTAAAAAATTATTTTAATTTCACTTTAAAAATACTAAAAAGTTAATCTAACCATATAAATATATTATATTAAAAGGCACTTAAGAATTAAAATACAATATTTTTTCACTATTAATTAAAAATGAACTTTATCGGAAAAATTCCAAAAAATATACAAAAAGTAAATTTTGATGTCCCCATTGTAAATAAGGATTTAGTTTGGTCATAAATAATGTAATAATGCGACCAAAACTAGATTTAAAAAAGGATTTCCATTAAAAGGTGATAAATTGACCTTTTAATGTAAATTATGGTTAAAATTAGATTCATTCAAATTTTAAGCCTCTAACTTTTATTGGATAAATGAAAATATATTAAAAAAACATGTACAATAATATTTTAGTTAGTTTCATTCACTCCCATCATTTCAACGACTTGGATTTTACTACCATTTAAAATAATAATATATCATTAGTGTACAACATAAGATTTAAAAAAACTGTTGTTGCGTATCGGGTACGCTATCGATCTTAGGAACCATTTTAAAGTAAAATTAATATTTTATTCAAAAATTAAAAAATATGAAAAAGCCGTATTCTTTATTTACCTGAAATGTTACAAGGTGGGTTGTGATGCTGATGAGTTTATCTACTTTATTTTGTACTTGGGTTTTGTACTGTATTTCAGCATTGTGACTTGTCTGACTGCTTTCCAAGATGAATTGTATCATGCATCATCTAAATAAATTTCCCCAGTTGTATATTTAACAATCTTCCACTATTTTCTATTGTTGGATATTTACTGATTTCTCTGTTGTATGAATTTGTGTACTTTCGATATGTACACTGCCAATGACGGCATAGTTTCCCCACTACCACACTCAATGACCTTGCTACTAGTTGGTAGCCTCTAGCATTCTAGGAAATGTGCATGAGACCATGTGACCAATCGGGTATGGGGCGCCTCTAGGTGGCTTCCGGAACCAGGACATTACACCAATAAAGAGACTCAGTACATTTCTTTCCCACCCCCAGAATCCCAATACCAAAACAACTAGTACGGTATACTCAAAGCTGGATAATTGATTTTTATATGGTTAAAAAATTAAAAAAAATATTCGAGATGCATACTCATTGCCTATTCTAATATCTCAAAAACACATAGCGTCTCTCTCTTCTATTGTAAAAATTTGTTGTTCTGTGAAATTAAAATGTACATCCTCCGTTTATTGGTGACAATTGGTGGGAATCCAAATGTTTTTCCCTCTCAATAAAATTTTCCAAAAATTTAATTTCCCCAAGAAATTACGGGATACATTTTGAATTCGTTAGTATATCTCGAAACTTATTGAATCATCTCTAAACTTCAGCTCAATATTCATCTCTTTAATTTGTATCTTCATACAGATTTTCTATTATAGAAATCCCAAAAAATTATTTTTTCTAAAACTAGAAATGAGTGTATGATTATTGAGTGCAATTGTTTCTTGGTATGATGGTCATTAATCAGAACCATCCATTTTATTTCACATTTACCTGTGAGTCCGATGCAAATCAAAGTCATTGCCATGTCGGCATAAAAGACATGACCTCTTCTCTTTATCTTTCAATCGGTATGAATCTTTCCTCTTTTCCCATGACATGACTCATTCCCATTCTATTGGCTTGACTCATTCAATCGACACAACTATTTCTACCACCACAAATATTTCCATCATCATGACTATTAATCTTCCATATGCATGACCATTAATTTGTAATCTACATGACCATTACTACTCTATCATCATGTCTCTTTCCATTAACCCAGATATTACATTGGGAAGACTATTCCATCAGCATGACTTTATGTCCTATGAAAAATAACGTGAATACTATTTTGAATTTACATATCTTTTCTTCTTTAACTAGTATGAATTTTCCACCAGTACAAATATTCCATCAACGTGACTATTACTTTTCAATCTGCATGACCATTACGCTTCCATTAGCATGACTCTTTCCATCGGCCAGACTATTCAATCAGCACAACTATTCTATCAGCACGACTCTGAGTCCATTTCCAGTAAAATAACTAACTTGTTGGCTTGATAGACCATTTCTTCTTTCATCTTCTTGACTTTTCCCATTACAATGATACTCAAAACATTACCATTTTGATCACCATTCACAACTTCTCAATAGAAATCACCATTCATAGCTTTTCAGTATTCATTACCAGTAATAGAATTTTAATTTTATTCACAATTCACACGTTTTCAATAGTCATCACCATTCACAGCTTGACAATAGTCATCACTATTCACATCATTTCAATAGTCATCACCATTTGAAACTTTTCAATAGTCATCACCATTTATAGCACTTCCATATCCATTTCTTCCATAAATAATGATTCACTAGTTCTACAATATTACTTATGATTTAAGTGGATTCCATAACAACAAATAATGATCAAATTTATCATCGGAAAGTATCATAACATTCCATTTATTCTAGTTTCTTTGTTTCCTTCTAACCCTAAGTAAAAACTTTCTTGAAACACTAGTATGAATATTTTAAAATGAAAAACCCAAAACTATAATTTTCAATACAATGTGAAGTGATTTATTTTCTTCAAAAAAATCCTTTAGAACAATATAAAACTTTTGAATATCATCATGACATTTATCTTCAGCTTTTCCAAATAATACCCCCCTCTGAATTTGGTTATCCACCAATTTTCATAAATCACTAAACATTGTAACCTCGTTAAATGGATTAAATATCAACAATTCAAATCCCAGGTGAGCTAACTAATTATAGGAAACAATAATCATTAATAAAAAAAATCATGGTATACAATAATAGTTATCATGACAACCTATTTATTTCTTCATTATTCATAGAAAACAACTAAATTTGTTTTGTTACAACAACTCCATAAAAACTATTAGAATAGTTTAATCATGAATCAAATCCTAATTTATAGATTACCCAAAAAACTCTCTTTTATGAAATAGATTTATGAAACAAAAAAAAATACCCCCCTTGAAAAAATAATCCAATTGTAAGATGAGAGAGGGGATAGAAAAACATACCTCATCCATAAAGATAAAGTCATTGGACACCCATGTTCAACCTCATTTTTTATAATAATTCATTCGATAATTGTTTATTTGAAAATATCATCATCCTATTCAGAAGTTGTAACATAGTATAGCTTTAATTATTTATTCTCCACATGGTCTTTGATGATATTTTCTTTGATATCAACATGTTTCAGACAAGAATGTTTCACTATATTTTTACTGATAATTATATTACGTTGAATATCAGAACCCAAGAGAAAGGGTATTATCACCTCTGTAAATAAATATTTAAATTTTGTTTTCATCCACAAATGTTTTGTGGAAACATGAGTAGAAAGAAATATACTCATAATTAGAAATTCTAAGAGTTACTTGATTTTTTTCTTTTAATGCCGACTAACACAATTCATTCCCAGAAAGAATACACCACCAGATGTGGATCTTCTATCATCAACATTTCCTTCCCAAAATGCATTTGAATACACAAAAATTTCAATAAAATTTGAGCAGTCATAATCGATTACAATGTTATTTGTTCTCTTCTTGTATTTGAGAGTTAATTATCCTACATGTAAATGTGATTCTATTGAAGCACTTCGAAATGATGCACATAAGGGAACAACAAAAACAATGTCGGGTCTTGTAGAAGTCAAATACTACAGTCTTTCAATCCGATTCCGATACTCCTTCTGATCTACTTCATTTCCATCTCCATATTTAGTAATAATTTTTCCATTGAATTTTCCGTTTAAATGGGTTGGGATTTTTCTATGTCGAACCGGATGAGAATTTCCTTAGAATAATTTTCCGGGGAGAGAAAAAATATATTCTTTAATTTGAGTGATTTTCATCCCAATGAAGTATTTCATTTCCAATAGTATGGAAATGTCATATACATTTTTAATTTTGTATAAAATCTTTGAAAATATCTTTCATCATTTCAATAAATGATGATATCATCAACATAAATGACCACAAAGAGAGAATACTCTTTTCATTGTCTGATATAGAAATTTTTATGGACTCTTCCTTTCTTTATGTTCATCTTTATTAAGCAAGTATCCAATTATGAAAACCATAACCTAAGATTTTTTTTACCATAAAAGGATTTATTCAATATTTATACATAATTATCATATTCCCAATAACAACGCTACATGTTTGTTCCATAAGAACCTCCTCTTCAAGATCGCAATTTAGAAATGCTAATTTATCATCTATTTGAATTTTATTTAAGCCTCGTTGTGTGGAAATAAGAAGAAAGATTATGATTGTGTCATGACTTTCTATTGAATAAAAGGTTTCAGAAAAATCAATACCCTCATTCTGTGAGTAACCTTTGAAAACCAATCATGTTGTGTTTCTTATAACTTAACCATTTTCATGTTGCATGTTCTAGAAAACCCATTGTGTTCCTATGATATTTTTTATTAAGTCATGGGTATGAGTTCAAATGTATCATTATTTTCATTATGATCCGATTCTAATCCATGGATTAAACCCATTCCAGATATTCCAAATCTTCTTTCACATAATTTAGTTCCTCTTTTAAAAATATAGAAGTATGTGTAATAGAATTATTGATCTTCCTGTTTTAAACATTCTATGTTGATCCCTAATTATATTCTGAGATTCTAGTTATTTCAACATCCTCAGATCAGTTTTTCATGTATCAACTTCATCACTTGATATAGATATGTCAAATTCATCTTCTTGAGAAAGAATAAAATTCTATGTATCCTTATGATAATTTTTTTCATCTTCTTCCTCATCTTTATTTTCTTGCTAAACATGTTTCTCTATCTTAGATACATCAATCACCTTCACATAAAATGAATGACCAATTATTTTTGTTTCATTGTTGATGTATATCTTTATCCTTCCATCTAGAGTGTTTCCGAGAATGATTCCATCCACAACGTTCTACTCAAACATACCATAGATTCTACATATCTTCTTTATAGTACAAGGACTATACAAATCTCTAAATTGAAACAATCATAGAGTTTTTCCAAAAAATAATTCATATAGAGTCATACCCGATTTATTTTTGTGCAAACAACAATTCTGAATATAAACAACATTAATCATGTCTTGCCTCAAAATGTAATGAGAAATTTCATACTCAAGTAACATTGTTGTTCCCATTTTCATCATTATCCAATTATTTCATTCAATAACCCAATTTTTCTAGGGAGTGTATGGAGAGCAATACTCATTGAAAAATTCATGCCTCTCAAGATAGTCTTCAAACACTTCACATTTATATTCACCACCACTATCAGTAATCAACTTCTTCAATGAATTGTCACATTATTTCTCATATTTTCTTATGAAATATTTAAACATTTTCAAGGAGTATGATATGTGTTTAATGTACATAACGCAAGTAATGTGGGTAAAATAATCAATGAATGTGAGGAATTACTTATCTCAATGTGTTTATTATTTTCTTATTGTACATTATATATCGGAACAGATCATCTCTAAGGATTTTTTTCAACAAATATAAACCTTTTTATGCACAAAATTTGTAATCATTCCTTTCTGGGGAATAATGAAACACTAATATCTTCATCTTGAGATACTGGAATGTCTCATACACAATCTATTTTAGATAACTTTCTCATGTTTCTTTAAAACATTTTCCAGAAAGACTATTTAATAACCAATAATCTTCCACTATACTCATCTCACATGAGTTTTGTGAATCACCAACATAAAACAAATTTTTATTTACATGTTTTCCTCTTATAACAATCTTTCCATATTCAAAAATATTTACAAAAAATCCATATATATTGAAGATAACCTTGTTAGCCTCATCACACAATTATGAAAAACTTATCCGATTGTGTTTTATCCCTTCCACCTACAATGTTTTCTAAGATTTCATCATTTATTTTCCAGTGATAACAAACCCAAAACCATTGATCGTCAATTATTCATCATTGCTAAATTTCATAGTGAATTATTTAAAATAATTCACATATTTCAAAAATTTCATATCTCTTGTCACGTGGGAGGAAACCCCACTATCAACTATCTGGGTTCTTTCTCTTTTCATGACATTCCATGTAGTTTAAACAACATGATCCTTTCTCCTTTATTTTCATTCATTACAGTATGTTGCATTGAATTTAGATTCTTTTTCCGAGCCAGTAACAAAGCAAGACATCCTTTTTCATGTTTTCCTTGTTTATCACATCTGTAAATTTTTTTTCCAAGGGATAGAACATATTTTCAATCATTAATTCAGTTTTTTTTTCAAATTTCTTCATTACAACATTCTCAATATTCTTTATTTTAGGCTATTGAATCCCCCTAAATCACAAACTTTCATAACATGTGAGATAATTGTATGGTTGGTTATTGTACCCACACATACTTTCTGTGTGTCTAAATCCCCCACAATACCATCAATACCCCTATAAAGTTTATTTTCCTTCGAAACCAAAATACTGGTCATAATTTTGAAAAAAACATCCACCATCTTCATTTCACTTTATATTGGATGTTATTTTTATTTTCAATCTTTATAGAATCAGATTTATTTGAAATTTTCTAGATCCAGATAAAACCTTTTTAGACAGAGGATGTTTTGAATCTTTGGAATTATTTACATTGACCACATACACAACATTCCCTACATTCATCTTTTTAGACAAAGTTCTATGCATCTTCTCACTCTTATATGTTATATTTTTTTATTCTTCTCTAGTTTCTCATTATGATAAAATTTACCAAATTTTTTGATAGTGCTTTGGAAACTTAGACTTTTATTTTGAGATCCATAGAGTTTTTTTGGAAGAGTTCCAAATCCTATTATTTTTCCTTCAGATTCACTTTGAAATTAACATAACAATTCTTTTCATATTAAAAAGACATGTTCAAATCGTCAAATTATTTAACTAGATTATCATTATCAGTAGAAAATTATTCTTGGATTCTTGATCATTCACCATCAATATTTTTGTTTCACTTGTCTTCTAATCTTTCTCAGACATTCTATCAACTATTCTTTCAAAGGAATTTCAAGTTTAGTTTCTCCATCTTCAAAACAACTACATTCAAATTTTTCATCATTCATTTTTTTAATGAAATTATGTTCATTCCATACTCATCTAATTATTCAAATTTAGCATCACTCTAATATTATTATTCATCTTTTGGAAAATAAAATTCTTATTTCGGTTTTGAAGAATTTATTTTCATTTCCCATGTA
Organism: Viscum album; assembly: GCA_963277665.1. NCBI lineage: Eukaryota > Viridiplantae > Streptophyta > Magnoliopsida > Santalales > Viscaceae > Viscum > Viscum album. The sequence goes on from OY728128.1 coordinate 1,753,236,159, forward strand.
TCTTTTTTATTACATGATCTCCATGATTTTCATTATTCATCATCATTATCATCTTCATTCCTCCTTCGGGGAAAATTAGCCACATATTGACCAGCAACTCCACATTCAAGGCATTTCAAGGGATGTTTCCATTTTCCTTTCCGTGTATATATTTTCAAATTCTTAGAAAACAAGGATAAAATATCATTAAGATTATTTCATATCTATTTTTAAGAGTATGGATCACAAACTTCTTCTTCGATAATAATTTTTAGATAATTTTCCATCTTTATAGCCATGAAAAAAATTTCTCTATAATCTAATTTCTTTCTCTTTATAGATTTCTATATTTTTTTTCTCATAAGTGATCTAGGTGTTATGCAAGTCATCAAGAGATAATGTATCTGAGTCTCTATATTCTAATGAGGAATATTTTTCATCAAATATTTTAGGTAAGATTCTTAAAATATTTTAAAAAATAGTAGATTCGACTATATTTTCACCAAGGAAACTTATAGTTCTTATAATGTCAATTCATATGAAATGAAATCCCAAACAGATTCATGTTCACCCATCATCATGTATTCATACCATAACATACATATTTTTTTTATTTATTCACATTTTTATAACCTTTGTATATGTTTTTATGATTTACCCATATACCTTGGGCTCTAGAAAAACCATACACTAACAAGAATTCAATTTTATATAGTTATGATAATATTGATTTCTTGTTCCATCCATAATTCAAAAGAAACCTCTTTTCAATAGTTGTCAGTGGATATTTATCTTTAATAGAAGGAAACAAAACTATTTTAGCTTCAAAAACAACATAACTGATATACATAATGTATTGAAACATTCTATCATTCCAGATATGATAGTTCATTCCATCCAAAACTGGATTAACATTACATTTCAAAAAGTTCATGTTCTCTATCAGCATTGAAAAATGAAGGGAACCTAACTCTGATAAAAATTAAAAGTGCCTAATCAGATTATTGAATCATTAAGAGGGGGTGGGGGTGAATCATAGATACAATATTTTAATTATGTTTCTTATCAACTGAAACAACCTTCATCTCCTATTAAATATTTCAATTTCCCAGCTGAGAATAAAATCAACACACAACTAGAGTAAGACATGAATTTGAAAGGTCCCCAATTCAATATGAATAACGACATACTTAGTGTGGTTTGGAAATTATCCATTAACATAAAATCTACTAGAAATCATTCTTTGTATTACAAGGAGTAGGATATACCCTTACACTCATGTAGCACTATGAAGCAATCCATCTAGTGTGTGTGCTCCCACCTAGATCTATAGTTCCTTTCAATTTTTTTAATAACTCATATTTCATATGAATCATTTTAATTCAACAATTGTATTCAATTGTAAATATATTATTCTATTCCATAAGAAGAATAAGGTAATACCCTCTTTGACTATGTAAAACAATATTTATGATTACCCTATGTGTGATGGTCCCAAACTAATTCTTCTTAGATAAATTTTCACCTAATTGATTACAATAGTATAGAATTAGAACCACTATAATACATTCAAAAAATAAATAAGGCAAAAATAATTAATACCACATAAAAAAATATATGTAATAATCAAGAAAAATAGAATTGTCTCCACATGAAAAAATGAAGGAAACTTTCATGAAAAATATAATTTGAACAACTTCCAAACATGTATGTAATATACATGAAAAATAGATTCATCACCACTTCAAAACCTTAGACCAATAAGGAGACTTAGTATGATTCATCCTCAGCCTGAGAAACCTAATACAGAAACCCACAATACAGAAAATATGAAAAGAATTAATTTCTCTTGGTATGATGAACACATTAAAACAAAAGTAAATCTAAATATTCAAAGACTCTTCTTCCCTCTCTAAAACCAAGATCTTCTCTGTCTTCTGTTGTAACCAATGTTATATGTCAAAATTTCAATGTACCTCCTCCTTTTATAAGTGATAAATGGAAGCAATCCAGATGTTTTTCCCCTTAATAAAATTGTCCCACAATAAAATTTCTCCATCACATTATGGCTTACATATTGACATTATCAATGTTTTTTGAAGCTTCAAGAATATTCTCCAGTCATCTTATCAATCTTAGGATCTTTCATTTGAATCACAATATTGATTTCTTATTCCCAAAATCCAAAACAATTTTTCTTTTAGAAATCCAGAAACACGGGTATGAATTTTGTGTAAGATTGTATATACTTATGATGGTCTTTAATTGGAAACAACTCTTTTATTTCATTTTAACCTATGACTCTGATGAAAAATAAGTCATTACCCTTTCGGCACATTCATAATATTGTAACTTTCCCTTTTGATCATCACAACCCTTTCCTCTTTTCCATTTGAACGACTCTTTCCTCATCCCTCAACAAGACTCTTTCAATCAGCGTGACTATTTCCATCAGTAATACTATTTCCATCAGTAGGACTATTACACTTCCATCTATAGGAAAATTAATTTTCAATCTTCATGACCATTACTCATTCATCATCACTAGTCTTTCCATTATGATAACAATTCCATTGGCATGTCACTCCATCGCCCTGGCACTAAGTCCGATGACAATTAATGTTAAAATTGTTTCCTCATGAAAGATCTATTCTTTGTTCATCAGCATGCCTTTTTCTATCAGTATGACTGTTCCATCAGAATGACTGATAAGTTTCAATTTTCATGGCCATTACTCTTCCATCAGTATGAACATTCCATCAGCCAAAATATTTCATTGGCATGACTCTGAGTCTAATAAAAAATAGAGTGAATACTTTTTCAGATTGGCATAACTTTTCATCATTCATCGTCAAGACTTTTCCTATCGATATTACTATTCACAGCTTTTCCATTATCATCACATATGGAATCTTTTCAATAGTCATCACCATTTATATATTTTCAATAGTAATTACTATTCATATTTTTTCAATAGTCATCACCATTCTCAAATTTTCAATAGTCATCACCACACACAGCTTTTCAATAGTCATCATGAGTCATACATTTTTCACATTCATCACCACTCAAAGATTTTAAATAGTCATCACCCTTTTCATCTTTTCAATATTCATCACAATTCATTGATTTTAAATATTTATCCACATTAAAATATTTTACTTATCCCTTTGTTCTATCAATGTTGCATCATATGTTCTACCACATTAATTCTGGTTTATGATAATTCCAAAATAGCAGCTCATCATCACATTTAACATTGGACTTTATCATAACGTTCCAATTATTCTACTCTCTTTCTTTCCTTCTCAGTGTAAGGATTTTTTTGAAAACGTGATTCCGATTCTTTTGAAAACAAAAAACCAAACCAGTTGTTTCCAAAACTATGTGAAGTGATTTTGTTTCATCAAATCCAACCTTGAAAATATAAGAAAACACTTGAAAACTTCATTGCCATTATCATCATCCTGGTCCCAATATAGTTAATATATATTTTTAATGATACCTACTGATGAGGTTGGTTCATTTACTTCACATCTATTATTCCTCCAGCTATAATATATGATAATACAATGAAGTTTGATATACCCCAACACATATTATAGAACTCATATGACATCTATGATTTGAATCTTTTTCAAATTTATATTTATTATTCTATGATTACATCCTTATAATCCCATTATTCCCAATACTGTTATATTTCTTAGGAGTATCTCATGGGAATCAGTGCTTACTAAAGTAACTCTATAGTCACTAGGCATGGTACATTTTTTCATGGTTAGATGTCATACATAGCGAAATTTTCACTAGTTGATGCATGTATAGTCAATTTTTTGTGTCACATTAGAATTCATAAATGGATGGGAGTTATTTAATTTATTTTTTTAATAAAATTCATTTTTTTATTTATTGGTAATATCAAATGAAAATAAACTATAGTACTGGTCATGTCTGGACCCTATTTGTTGTTCCCAACATAGTGTTATACACAATAAAATAAGGAATTGATGATACATAGATTCAAAATCAGACATCACTAATCACATGTTAAGATATTGAAAATGTTGGTAATACATAATTGAGTTGGATTGCATGGATCAAAATTTGATACTCGGATGACATGTTGACTAAGGATGGAGGTAGATACTCAAGTAAATTGTAATTAAATAATATATTTATATGAGTGATCCTCCATGCAGGAATTCTATTTTTATTTTCTAGCATGATTGTGACTCAGTGTGACTGTATAAATTCACATGGAATTTCATAATGTATTGTTTTTTAAATTATTTCAATTATATGATTTTTTATGTTGATTTTTTAAATATTTATAATCAATTTTCACTTAAATAATTAATTATAGTCTCCCCATTGTAACACCCTAGACCCATAATTTTTATCAAAAAAATTTCTATTCAGGGTGGCCTTCTTAAGGTCACATGATAACCATTAATTTGTTCACCATTCAAAAGATCGAGGGTGGTTGTTTGAAGGTGGTGTATGAGATATTATTTTATATTTCTATTTGTGTATATTTTTCATAGTGGACACATCAATGTGTTAATGAATTTGAAATAACTCTGACTTCTATATCATAAACATCATTTTTTATGGAAATCATGGGTTACCAGGGGTATGGAATTATTCTTAATTCTTTCCAATTTTACTATTTTATTATTTAACATAGTGTGATGAAATTGAGTTTTCTTATTTAATATATATTTTAGTTATTGTCTCTATTACTATTATCAAGATTTATTTTTACAAGAATTATATTAGGCACATAGGACTCATAGGACACGTGCCTAGTTGTTTGTGATTCAAATCATTAAAAATAAAAAAATTTACTATTTAAAGTATAAATAAAAAAATTTATGATTTTATCCATATAACTTGTTTGTGGTATTATACTCAGATGAACTAAATTATATTTCCTCTAATGAGAGGTAATGTAGAATATATATTTGGATTCTCCAAGATGATAATTATATAGTCCCTTTCTTAATGAATTAAATGTTACCCTTATAGGTATTTATAAACATTGGGCACCTTAAAAATAGATCCATTTTTTGTGTTATTTTATTCTAGTTCGAAACATAAATTGGTTTAAAATATTTTGAATTTTAAGAAAACCCAATTTTCTATTTTCCCATATAGATTCATGGTGGTATTTTACTTTAAAAATTTATATAAAAATGATATACATAAAATTAATAATTATTATTGATGGTATAAAAAAGTATATGAATTAACAAAAATCGTCTCGAAAACAAGTTACCTAGTGATTCTAGTTATGTATCTGAGAACTTAAGATTTTATTTTCGAATGTGTGTTGATTGATGGTATCTCATATTGAATCAATAATGAAGTCATATTTTTTGTAATATATGTTAGATTATGATTTACATTCAATGTGGGAGAGCCATATTCCTCGAGATATGGAACATAATATTTATAATGTACGTTGTATGAGAAAGGGTACACAAAAGAGCTGTTTTCCTTGGCTGGTGATTGTTATTAGACATGGGGAGCATGGGTATACGCTTCAAGTTATGAGATAAGTTCATGAGAGGCGATACTAGGTAAATGATAGAGGAATGTGAGATTCCATGGTATTTTGTGATGTAAGTAACTTGTGTTATTTGTTTTACCATGGTTCAGTTTCTATGGGATTTATTGGTAAGATACCCTACCATATTAATTTCAAGGGTAATTACTAATTAAATATTGGATCAGGATCCAATATTTTGAGGTTTATAAATCAAATAATTTTATTAATAATATTGTATTTGGAATTATTATTGATTAAATAGGTGGTTATGCAGTACACCATAGTATTGGATAAATGCCTAATATTATAGAGAAGAACTGATTATTCATTAAGATAGACATTACTTTAATTATAAATGCATGGTCGTAATAGTAAATAATATGGTATGATAAGGTATGATTATATGTGAACATGTGTGTGTATAAAATGTATTTTTTTTCATTTAGTTTAAATATCTCATTGGATTGGTTCTTCTAGGTTGGTATTTGGTGTGACCGAATGGATAATGTTTTGATGATTGTTATATGTGTCTGTCCATAATGATAGGGGTTACCATATACTAGTTAGATTTATAGGAATGGTTAAGCAATGATTTTTAGTTAATAAAAAGTGTCTGGATGAAATGTTGATGAATCCAATTTTGGTTTTAGTAATGATTTGGTATAAGGATGTTTGTAATGTGAGGAGTGCACCATTAAACATTTGATGGTGTAAACCTCATTCCTAGATAAAATTAATGTAGATGAATAGTATATTTTTTTGTGTGATATATGAGTGAAAAGTGATCATAGTTCTCATTTTTAGTTCGGTATGAGTCAAATTACCGCATCTTGTTATCATGCGTGGTGAGGGACAGAGCATTCCCTATAGAGGAATGACCTTCTTGTGGGTAGTGTCTTGGTTTTATGTGATTGATCTTTCAATATTCAAGGTGTCTTAAAAATTTATGATAACTTCAATATTATTTCATCAAGATCCACAGTAAATACAAGACATAGGACTTGTATTATGTTTTATATGTAATGTGTGCATTAGAATTGGGCTCATGATGATTTTCATGTGATCTTATGCTGAGTCAAATTGAAGGTATATATGTGCTCATGGTGAGAGAGTGATGTTTAAACACGTTAGTTGATGATAAAATTATTTAACTAAAATAGGCTTTATCATTGTGCATCATTATTAGTGATGTGATGACATTAGGATGCCTTAGATAATTAAGGAATTATGATTAAATGGTGATATAGGTTATTAGTGGGTGCATCAAAATTTTCATGATAATGTATGGAAAGAGGAAGTCAAGCCAATTATTTTATATATACTTGGGATTTTAGATGTGGAAGATCCACCAATTGTGTCATTGAAAAATTATAATTTTTTTAAATAGGCAGAACCAAATTTTTGGAGAACCATGGTTTCAAATTGGAATATATTTGTAGACATCTATGGTCTGGATATTCATTGAATATATAATGAATCAGTCAATGACATGGAGATTTATCGATGAATAAATGAGTTTTTGAGCACCATTTCAATTATTTTGTGATGATATGTAGTCGGTGATTTTTTTATGTAGAGTTTAACTCATGTATAGTATTTCATAGTGAAATATTTCTCAGAGTATTGGAATAAAAAATGATGAGTTAGATATGAATTAGATACTGATATGAGTTGGGATTAATGGATGAAGGTATGAAAAGGTTTATCTAGGATGTCATGTGTTGTGGTGTAGATATTGTAAAAAAATTATAGTTCGTAAAATTTGGGTAATTTTGATCATTTAGTCCTATGGTGGAAAAGTTTCAGGTATTATAATTATCTTATGAGTATAGATTGTGTGTAGATGCTTTGGAGGTGTATAAGGACCCAAGATGTATTTTTGGTGCATGATTGGATGATGGAGTGGGGTAGGGTGGACATAAAAATTATTTTTAATATTGGTGTGCCACCACATAAATCATCATGAATGGGATGTCTCTACGGTAGATAGTACCACACCTGGACAAATGTGGTGATTAGGATTTCTAGAGGGTGTATAACTTGGTGGAGAATATGGTTCTTAGGGTTTTCCATTATGGAATCATGAATAGAAAAATGTATGTTTCCAAGGTAATGTAATTATTTAATAATTTTAATGTTGTCTATCTATTTTATGGATTGTTATAAGTAGGTAGATCAAATGATGGGGTCCAACACCCAATCCATGAAGATATTTTTCTTTATAAAGGAATATATTAGAAATGTGGTGGCATACACAATTATGGAAGAGCCTATTTTACCTCAAAACAATGAAGGAAACTCCACCACAATATTGATCCTTTTTGTGGTGTGTAGGAGGACTCCCTATTCTAAATGGACAATATAGTTGGGTATATATGTAGTGGAGTGGGTGTTGGTCTTATGAAACATATTCAAGGGTGTTTCATTAGGGAATATCTAGAGCGACTATATCATGGAGGGTGGTTAGTAATGATCGGCTCATACTGGTGGTTATTGACCATGTTGTGGTGTGACCCTTCACAATTTTTTATTTAAAGAGGCATAGGACTATATATTTATTGGTCACACACTCCCCCATTTCTTAACTAGGTCGATATCATAGGAATAAGAACATTCCTAGAAAAATGTCCCCCTCCCATTCATCCTATAAACCATTCTTTAATATAAAATGGTCATAAAAGTGATGGGTGTAATTTTTGTCATGTTTTTTCATCATCATTATGTTTTCTTATACTTTCAACATAGCCTTTTATTTGGGTGATTACAATTTGGGTATTGTGATAATTCCATTAGAGCAAGGTAAAATATTCTTAATATGAGATGTCTTCTAAATTGAATAGTTAGAGAATGTCTCAATATTATTTATTCACATCATTTCCTGTCATTTAATTAATGGTACATAATCTAGTAGATTAACTATTTGTTCACACAATTAAATAAAATTGGATAATGAATTAGTTTTTATTATTAGTGACTTTCATTAGGATGATATCTATAATTTTTCATAGATTTTTTCATGAGGTTGGTTGTATATTTGATAAGATGAGATTTCACTGGGAGATGGTAGGTGTTTCACCAAAATTTTATTAATATTTATGTTAATAAAAAATGTTAAAAATTCAATTGAATTATTAATTATAATCATTTATTATCTGTGTTAGGATTTTGTGTCATGGGTTACGTAATAGCCCGTAACCCAAACACCATGATCCAGGGCCAAAAGAATCAACCTAAAATTTTAGGATTTGATATCAATAAACGTGGTCCAAAAATTTTCAACACAAACATAAAAAATTAAAATGAAATTTTCGATCTATTACATAACGAATTTCAGTTTAGGATTACTGTTTTATGTAATTTTGATGAAATCATAAAAATTTGTATCATATAAAATTAGTTTATAAAGCTCAATATAATTTACCTATAAACCCATATTTTCATATTTATTTTTTTATTATTGAACATCTCCCATAAATATTACACATTTTAAATCATTCTAAAAAACAATTTAGAATCATTATCAATAACCAAGGAAAGGGAAACGCAAGAAAGGTTGACCTTAGATACTACTTATATGGTAGCATGAAAGATATCAATCGATTATCAAATGAAACCAGATGTTAATAATAATGGTATAATATCATGGTCATAACATAAATGTTTGATATAAAATCTATAAAAGATCATAAACATCGATTCTAGAATCAAATACTGTAATTCCAAAAGACATGATTCATAAGAATTATAAATCATAATAGCTAAATCATGAAGCATATGTACATGTCATAAATGTGTGCCACATAATCATAAGTTTAAAATAAATTTCATATGTCAATATTAAATACCAAGATCTCTATATAATTTATTATCATCTTTTTCCCCCAAAGGATCAATTAAATTGATATGATTCCAATTACAAATCATGCATCTCAGTTTGTTTCACATATCATATCAACTATATGGAATTGTTTCTCAAAAAATAAATCATATCAACTTTATCCCCCCAAAAATTAACTACATAAACTTATTTGTCATCATTATCACATAAAATATTAAAATTTACCAAATGCATTTAAAGGAGACAAAGGTACAACCTGCCACATAATGAAATCCATGTGTATGTGTTACATATGATCTTAAATCAATTATAATATCGAAATCCATGAAAAAAAATGGTTTCATAATCATTTCATATTTTACCCATAATTAAAAAAATCCATATAAAGAATAAGGATGATATCCCTAGATCATATCCTCATTAAATCATAATTAACATCAACAGATGCCATCATAAAAGAAAAATAATTTTTAAATATTATATTTAATAATTATTGAGAAATCTAATGTTATAATTTGAATATAAAATCTCTATTTAGAAACCTCAGAACACACAAATGAAAATATTTTCAATAAATATAAAAATATATGTAATTATTGAAATCATGGAAGAGTCCTGATGGTATGAATAGAAACTCATTTTTTTAATTTAAAAATTCATGTCTATAATACTTTTCTTGGAAAAAATTACAATGTACCTCATTTTAAAGATGAAATAAAAAATTATTTTCAATCCACTTTAATAAAATTAAAAAATAGTAAAATACATTTTTTAAAAATATTAAAGAATTTTAAAAACAATTAGAAAGTCTTTTTCTCAAAATGGAAATGGAGGAGAAATATTCTCATGTGGTGACTTAGAAATACACAATCTGAAATAATGATGTCTTTATAAAAATAATACCATTATCACATGGGAATCATTTAAATAGTAACCCCCACGAAATAAAGAAAAATAGATGGATATGACTTTAAATTATTATTCATGATAATAATTATATATTAAAATCATGGGTTGTATGTACAAAACACATAATACACAAGTGTTATTTAAGAGATATGTCCCAAAGAAATAAAAGTGAGACGAAAAATAAATTACCTTAATTCTGACTCATCACATACATTTTTTTACCCCATAATAAACATTGGGTAATATTTTAAATTTATAATAATTTTTTTGATATTTATTATTACATTATATGTCAATTATTACAATGTTATTTCAACAATTTAATCATTTATGGTCATGTTGGATATTTTAGTGATATTTAGCACACTTGTCCAAAAAATTAGAAGGTTGACTATGATAAATGTTATAATTAATCAACCAAATATAGAATAATAATCCTGAACTAATTATAATTTTCACATATAATTATTATATTTTTCTCTTACCATTAAATATGTTGATGAAAAATAAGCAATGTTATGATTATGGAGACGATATACCGTACGTATAGATAAGTAGCGTTTCTATTATTAAAAAACCATTAATGAAATAAGAAAAATGTCATATTATCATGTCATAATGTCAATGATATCATATATATATCATATTAATTCATTGAATATAATTATATATATATATAAAAAATGTTATTTGGTGATAAAAAACAAACCACAAAAGATTGTTGAGGTGGTAGTCCAATAGTATACATGAACAAAATTTTAATTTTTCAATTCATGGAATGGTAAGAAGGGAAATGTTATATTATACTATATAATTAAAAATATTGTTTTAATTTAATATATAAAAATTAATTCCATCTATAAAACATTTCATTTTCGATGGAGATGGAAAACAAAATATATTTGTTTGCGAGCTGGTAGTCTGCCATACACATGAGAGATAAATTACATTGGTATTGGAGGGAGGTTAGATATATATATATAGGATATTAAAATATAAAAATATCATATACTTATATATAAGATATTTTTATAATATATTATCAACTTTGAATAATATCGAAGGAGTTGGAAGAAAAAAAAACTCAGTCAAGCAGATAAAAATTATACCCCTTCTTTGGAGAACCTCCCATTATTAACATATTGTCCATATTCGATTGGTTTTATGTAGAAAATATGTACTATAGAACAATATTATATATTATAGTAGTGTATTTTGGTAGTTTTCGGCTAATAAAAATTGGTTTACGTCTCAATTATTGATATAAATAGGTTTCCTTTTATAAGATAGGCGAGGGGAACTCTTGGAGTTTCTCAAAAATTATAAATTAATATAAATATTTATTCCAAAAAATGTGTTTCAAAGTTAGTTATTTCAATCATATTATTCAAAAAGGTCGATATAATATATTCAAATAAAAAATTGAAATATTTTGACTATATTTATACCATTATCTTTTTGTTATAACCCCCATATAGGACGTTTAACTCCTACAATGACAAAAGGAAAATTTCCTCTTTCTGTGTTAATATTGTTACCATATATATGAAAAAGACATGAAAATGGAAAATGGATGATATTGTAATCAAAATAATAAACACATGGATGAGTTTATTTTTCCTATGCATTTTAAATCAATTAAAAAAATTATTTACTATAAAATACCAAAAATTTCATTCTTTAGAACCATTCATTTCATTGACTTTTATAATATCATCATGAAAAATTAAATTATAAAACAAATATTTATTTATAATCATAACATGAATGTAAAATCTTTCAAAAAAGTTTATCGCTATATTTATCTCAATTTATATTTATTATAATATTTTTAATATCATTTATTTGATTATTTCATTAATTCTATATTTATTGTGTCGGTGTTGTTTGTGCATTTCGGAATCCTTTTTATTCAGTAAATTTTTTAAAAAATACACTTTTATAAATATAATAAATTTATAATTCAAAATAATCTTTATATTAGAGAATTAACTCAAAATAACCCAATGTAAAATAATTAGCTATTAAAATCAGGATGGTGAAATGTTTTACATTAGTCGAAATAAAACCCCATAAATAACATACAATCAAAATAAATCACCATAAAATGAAATATAACTGAATATTGGTTGGGTATGGATGAAAGATACCAACACAATAATATATATGAAAATTTATGTGTCACATTAATTTTTTTTTGATTTATTTTTAACTTGAATTATATGATTTTCCATGAACTATGGGGATAAGTATTTCTATGGTTCTTAATAATATTGACAAAAAAGAATGGTAATATTTTTTACATTTGGTCCACATGATTATAACTATTGAATATATTTTTCAAAATTCATATCATTGTAGTACAATTATAAAAATTAAAATTTATCTTATAAAACATGATGAAAAACAAGTTTTCATAAAAATTCTTTTTTGAAAATATAAAATCTTTTAATGTTAAATTAAATTATACAAAAAAATTATAAAAAAACAATAATTTTTTTATATCAAAAGTAACAAATTATGATCAAATTTTATAACAAAATATAATTTCATTTTAAATATTATAATGTATAATTATAATTTTCAATAAAAATCATTATTTTTCACTATTCATTGAAAAATTAATATTTCTTGGCAATTATTAGAAGTCCATTTTATGATAACATTATAATTTATAATTAATTAAATAAATTAAAATGTTAAAACATATTTTAAATAATATAGAGAAATTAGTTATTATATTTATTAAAAAATAGTGATAAAACATTTTTGAAGATTTCTTTAATATGAAATTAATTTAAATAAAATTGGGTGATTATTTTTAAGTAATTTAAAAATCAATATATATTATTTGGACATTCAACTTATTTCTAATAAAATTATCCCCATTTATACTCACTAATTTGACATCTTTTTTATAATGATCACATTTAGAAATTTATAATTGTTTGGTTATTTAAACCTAGTGTTATGTATCTTGTACATTATCAAACATAGTTCTTACTTTTAAATACTCATGATATTACATATTGGGGCCTTATGTGGATGGGGATAATGATTTTGGATTGGTCTATCTTTGTAAAATGTAATGTTATTTTATTTAAATTAATTGAATTGGATAAGATATATTACATCTATAAATATCCCTATTTGGTGAATGCATATCTCTATATTCCTCTAACATAAAATATTTCTACTTTTGGATAATTGAACATTAATTTAGATATTTTTTCAATTTTAAACTAAAATCCCTTGAATATAATGAACAATGTTCCAAGCCACATTAGATACCATGTTCAGCAATATGATGCCCCAATAAATGATGGTTGAGCCCTTGAAGATTAATGATTTCATTGAGATGTATGAGTCAGAGGGGTGATACATAAATTATCTAAATGATCATACTTGACCTAAATGTATTCCCCCAGTTACCATAACAAGGTACAAGATATAAAATAGAGCGATTGGCAATATTCATCCATTTTGGAGCCCTAAATCCACCATAATGACTTACAAATTGAATTAGATTAGTATGGGGTGAGTGTTCCTCCCCCCTACGATTTTGAGAACCCATGTATTATACCCTATATTGATTATGAATAGGTTTGATGACAGGGTCGATTTTGGATGACATGAGAATTGACTTGTCTTTTAATTATTCTACCGAGTTATGTATTTACCCTATAGATGGATTATGTGGTGTATGGTAGAGATGATTATCAGTGTCAACATAGAATCCAAATTGATAGTCTGAGACAAATGTGGTTTTAGTGGAGATGTCATGTCATTTACATAAGAGATCAATATTTGTTATTTTAGATGATTTTGTATAGGTGGATACACCACATTGTTATTATTTATTTGAGATATCACATATGGGAGGTACATCTGAAAAAATATATATATAAATAGTGTCTTATTGATATTGAATGACTTAGTGGTTTGTCTATATTTGGAGATTTCCTATCTAAAATATATAATGATGTGGGAAATATCCTTGAATTTGGATATATTTCATTCAATTATAGAAATCCATGAGAAACAACATTAGCATTAGTTGTGATGCGAATTTTTTAAGAAGTCATTCTGAAATACCCTTAGATTCACCTCTTATGTTTATTTTTTCTGAATAGATTTTTAAAACCCGTTTTATTCTGATTTAATATTATTGATGAAGGGGGGTGATTTTCCCCTCGATGAGAATAATAGTTTGTGTATTATTACCCTATAATGATTATATGAAATTACCAGGTAGGATGATATATCTATTCATAGATTTGGGAATCCCTATGTCTCCACAAAATCAGTAGATTATTTTTTAATATATTAGATTTCCAATGAATTACACCTATTAATAAATTTTTGTCTCAAACTACTTGAATGAATAACATTATCTCTTAGAAATTATTGATTTCTCATACTACCCTATTGTTGTTGTGCTTGAAATGGTTGTCACCATTTTGTGATGTGCTCCATGGTTTTTTCCACTAGTCAATGTTGGTAAAGACAACCTATGATTTCATTATATAACCTGAGGATAAACCAGGGATATTTTATTTATTATTTTTTCGGTAGCTTATTTATTTATGTTACACGTAAATCAAATTCACATAAACGTCACTACAATTTATGTTTGGGACTCTATTTGTAGTTCCATATAGAGTTCTACTCACACTCTGCATCAGAATCTATAGAAGGTGCGTACACTAGAAAACATCACTGATCATGGGTTTGTGTAAGGAAGAAGCCATGTTTATCAGGATTTATAAGTATTTTATTTATTGAGACAGGAGAGTGGGATTAGGTGAGGCTCAGAGATGTGAGTGTATCCACATGTTCGTTGTGTTTTGATTATTTATGTTTGACATGAAATCAGACTACTGGTTGATTAGTTGTTGTTCTTTGGTATTAATTATAGTCATTTTGACTATATTCTTCAACATATTATTGGATATAGAAATAATATTTTTATTATTCTACAAACATTTATTTCTTTTAGGAATATTATTTTTGATATATTTCTCTTTTTTTAAACTATTATGAGGGTATAGCGTCCCAATAGTAAAACACTAAAAATTCATTAATTGACTCTAACCTCTAGTTTTTTTGTTGGCACACCTAATTTAACATTGTGAACACTGATCCAGGAACCCATAAATTTGTCTTGGGTGGTGGGGTTCTGCAAATTAAATCATTGAAAAAATCTGGTATAGTTAAAAAAATATAAACCTGAGAAACACTTGTTGTGGGAGATGAAATATGATATAGATATCATGAAATTTTCCATGATATTATCCAGGTGATCCTTCACCAAAACCAAAATATATGAAATCCAATGGAACGCATGAATCATTGAAGTCCTAGAATTCGAAAGGTTGTGGTAATATTTATAGAAAAATAGATAGATAATTAGAATGAATTTCCAAGGTATTTCATATCATTATAATGATTTGTGAAAATAGATTTAACCCATACAATAGAACTTTAATAAATATAAGATATGAGTTAGGCTATGAGATAAGGTGGGGATCGATAATGGATGGAGCAGATTTTGTGGAAACATATTTATTATTATCAAATATTTAGAAACTGGTTTCAAAATTTGACCTCTAAATGAATTAATTTTTCTAAGTGGCACATTTAAAATATATTATAATAAACCTATCACTAAATATTATAATTTTTGTAGTGAATTTAATCTATAGATTAAAATCATACATGCAACATAGTTTAAAGTGTCACACATCGACATTGAAGATAAATCATTTATATTGGACTAATGACGTTAGAAGACATATGTTTAACATTCATCTCATCATATTATATCCTACAATAATCATCATAGTTGAAATAAATATATTTATGTAGTACATGGGATAAAAGGAAATAAATCTTATTTAAAGCCTTTATGAACCTACAATAGAACCCTACATGACCCAAAAATGTTATGATACCCAAAACACTTGAGGGGTATGATAATGATATGAATACATTATCCCTGGACTAATATACTTAAATCATATATTTTAAATGATATTACTCCTGATTATCCCTTTCTATACTGTGAATTTTCCTTTCTCAAATTTTTTTACCATGTTCCTTGCAATGATCATTATCAACACTATAAAAAAATTCTTACAAAAAAATAAATTGATGATCCATAAAATATAAATTCATCTAAAAATATCTCTAATAAATGATTATGGAAATTTTATATAATTATTGTTATAAAACCCTACTTGTTAAGAAATGATTACTGCAATGTATAGGTTTTCATGATTATTTAATAATGTGGACTATATATTTATATCATTAATTTATGTTTTAATTAGATAGAGATCAGTTGAAATTTTATTATTCAATCAAAGAATAAAAAATATTAAGTTTTTATAAAATGATGGGGTTGAATGTTTATATTGGTTAAAGCGTTATTACATTATGTTTAATTTTAATATATTAACATAAATATTTGACAATCGAATATTTATTCATTAAAATGTGAATGAAAATTAATTTTTTATGTAATAAGGTATAAATATGAAAGGTTTATATTTGCATGTTAATGGGATTATATTTATTGTGGGGGTTCAAATAAATTAATGTAATTAAATATTTGGTTATGTGATTATCATAATATACTAATTTTAATGTTGGTAAGTTTATTTTAATTGGAGGAATTGATGGATAATAAACTATGTTGGTTTTTTCGTGGAAATTTATGATAAATAGTCATTGTATTTTTTATAAGATATAAGGGGGATATATTAATGTAGATTTGATTACAGAGAGGGGGAAGAAAATTATTATATAGATGTGTAATTAGCTCTTTTGATACATCTCATATATATGACCTCATATCCATTTTGATATCCCTTTCCCTATAACTTTTATATGAAATGGTATTATGAAGCAATGGGGAAAAAGCGGATTAGAGGATAATTTGAGACAATAAATTATGTAATATGATTTTTATACTTATATTTATAAAAAATAACTAAATTGGATCAGTAATGTAACTACTTCAAAAAGCCTAGAATAATTACATTCTTGAATTTAAGGAATTTAAAAAGGATTTACAACATTTGGAATGGCTCATGCTGAAACTAAAAAAGGATGTTCTTCAAATTAGATAATTCACCTCTAACCTATTCTTCTTCTAACCATTGAAACAATATATTTAGATGTAGTCATTTAAAAATTCATAGGTTTTTTCACTATTCGTATGTAGGGAATAATCATAAATAAAATCATGTACACCCCATTTTAAATAACATTTTGTGTTGTATATTTTTATGGGGGTTATTCCAAACATTAAAATGACATGTTTAATTACCTTTGGAGGGGATATTATCTATTTAGATTAATAATTAGGATTTGTGGAGGTTTCTAAAGATAATACATAGTTATTTACCACATAAGGTTCATTACTAGAGGGTTTGGTGGAATTCCATGGAGGGAACATCTAGGTATATGGATTTGTAATGATTGTTATTTGGAATCGATTTTCAGTAACGATTTATGTTTTGGAACACACATTAAATAGTATTCTTGTAATGACTATTCTCTTTTTTAATCATCAAATCATGGTTCCTGAAATGTTTCATTGAAAATTTCTTTTTATATGTTTTCAACCACATGTTATTATATTCCAATTTGTGGGCCATAATTATTTGAAATCATGTTGGTTAGGTTATTTTTATAGACACATTGATATCTAACCAATGACATATATATAGAATAAATTATGAACCAATTTATATTTAAATTTAATTGGGATAGATATGGGTGTGTTTTTTGGGTTATGGATTTGAATATATGAATTAATTGGGAATATGTCAATGTTTCAAATTTGGAATTTAATTTCTAAAAAATATAGTTTTTTATCGTTATTAAATCTAAAAAAACGTGGTAACTATAAGGATTATCTATATCAGAGTTATTACAAATTTATAGTTTTTATAATGGGTTTTTTGAACATTATTTGAATGACTATATTTAATTATATTTAGATTACCATTTTGAGTTTTTGTATTCTGGTTCATAAAAAAGGAATGGATGGTTTACATTTAACATTATTATTTTTTATTTGTCATTTTAGTATTACAATTTATTATTGAAAATGGATTTATTAAATTTTTATATTAACATTTTCTAAAACCATTATTTTATTTTTTATTATGGGATTACTCAAGAATGTGTTTATTTTTAAGCCTTTGGAATATCCTATTCAGTTTATACCCACCCTTTACTTGTGTATTTTGATGTATTGGTATTTTTAATTTCCTGTGATGTATGGAAAATAATATAAAAAATCTTAATAAATGATGTGTTATAGATCATTAGTTGAAATTTATTAGGTGTTTTATAGTGACTGTAAGAATGATTCACATTATATATTCACCTTTTCTACTTTTTTTATCGTTTTTAAGACTGTACTCCTTTCTGATTTATGATATTTATACTTTTGGTTTTTGTAAAATAATTTTTCTTTACATTTTTTAATTTTATATTTCTATTTTAGGAAGAATTTAACTAATATAGTTTATATAATCTGTAAATCTAATTTTATAGCGTATAGAAATCATAGTGCATTATTTAGTTAATTTGGTGTTTAATTTGGCTTATAAAATTTCGGTACCCAGTTCAAATCATTATACAAATGATAAAACATTGAAATGTACATACGTAATTAAAAAACCATAGTTAATACTTTAGTAGGGGATTTTTATATATGGGTAATAAAAAATGAACTTTTATTCTTCTTTAGGTGCAATCCTAACCTCATAGTTAATATAAAATCTATAAAGAAAATCCTATTCACTCTTCCCAATAAAGAAATCATGCATCCGATTTATAAATGACATAGAGAATTCATCATTCATTGGAACATGATATTATTTTCTATGATATATTGACTCTATATAATTATATACAATCTTATTTGAAAAAAATTAAATGTTTTAAATTTCCATAATCTTGACCCATTTTATTGGAATTATTTTTAATATATATATATCCATTGGAAATTAAAAATTGGACAAAAAACTCAGTTAATAAGATTTAATTACTTAATTTCTAAAAAAATATTAAGTGTTGTTTTAGGAAATATTTTAGGCTAATTAACTATATTATATTCATTTTCATGTAAAAATTGATTTATACAGAATATGGAGAAAAGTCCAGATATATCCTGAAGTGTCCAACAAATCACTTTATAATTAAATTTCGAAATATTTTTTACTGTTATTTTTTATTTGTAATTTTAAAATTTGAAATTATGATATGCAACACATTATCATCGATGAAATATATATATTTAAGGATAATAATAGGAAAAAATAACCCAGTCACTATGATTTCATTACCTAATTTTAAAAATAATATTAATTATTGTTTTAGGAATTATTTTAGGCTAATTAAGTAGTTTATATTCATTTTCATGTAAAAACTGATATATACAGACATTAGATAAATGTATTCATATATCATGAAGTGTCCAACCTATCACATTATAATTCAATTTCAAATTTTTTTACTATTTCTTTTTTATTTTTAATTATAAAATTTGAAATTATGATATGTAACATATTATCATCCAAGAAATATACATATTTAAGGATTGATGGTAATATTTTCAAATCAGTCTTGGGTGGTTTTGAAAAAAAAAATATTGTTTAGGGGTACTTAAATTCTTATTATAGTTGTGAAGATAAAGATACGAAATATTAGGTTCTTAATTAAACAATAAAATAAATAATTCCATATATTTTCTCAACAATCTCATCCTCAAAATGGTCAATATAGACACACAAACCAGGTATAGATGACAAATAATTTTCAAAAATAATTATTACCAAAAATATTTTTGACAAAATAGAAATTCTAAAATTTCATGACCTCATTGTAAAAAATATTATTCCCACAAGAGAATTAATGTATTTAAAAAAATGTTTACATAGAAATAGGGTATTAATAATTGGAAAATTTTATCGAATCAAATATTATAAAATGAATAATATCTTCAATGAAATCTTTTCAGATTTTTCCTTCATGAATTATTTTATCAATTATGTTTTTAACTAAATTATTTATAGACGAATGAGTAAGGAATTAGTTGTAAATTTATATTATGATATGTTAAAACATGGAAATCAATAGGTAGTAACGAAACCATTACAGTGTATTTTTATTGGATCGCTCAAATTGAACCAAAGCCATTGTTACACATACATCTAGAATGTGTACCTATATGCTAGTGGTTGTTGACTACTAGAAAGTTTCAAGGGGATTATATTGGGGATAAAATACACATTATAAATCCAGTTCAATAAACCAAAATGAAAAAAAGATCAATAGTAAATAAATAAATTTACATGATTACATCCCAAAATATAACATTTTATACATAATTAAAACAACTATAATGTCATATATATGTAATATGGATTTATTATAGGACAATTACATATATCTAAAAAAATAATATAATTTCACTAAAATTGACACAAAGGAAATAAAAAATCAAAATCCATAATATAATGAAATCTTGATCATGTATCTACTACACTATCATCCTTTCACACACTCATATCAATGAACCTACCCTTGTATGTGTCATGAACCCTAAATTCTACACACATATTGGAGGGCATGTGATGTGTGAGAGTATGAACATATTTGGAAGCCACCTATGGTGTCCCTAGATAATATCCACACAGACATGATATTATGAAAACAGAATTATACGGACACTAATAAAACCCACACAACTCCAAGCATAACTAGCGACATTTTAATACATTATCATATTTATCCACTAGCTAAGTAAAATAATTAACCCATTTAACAACTACATGACGAAGAATATAGTATCTTTAATTGACCCACAATAGAATAATACTATATCACTATTTATATGGACTCATGGTGATCATGGAGTCCTTGAACCACATTCCATAACAACACACCAAACTACCCAACATGATTTCCCAAAAAGGATCCATAAAAGGTGACTGGACCACTCACATTTGGGGATCATAATCTCCCAATATTTTATAATGGACACAAAAAGATCATCCCTCCTCAACATATGCAGATAAATCCATCATCCAATGATTCTCATAGATAGTGGACACTATGAGAAAACCAGTGGCCAATACCACCTCACAGTGCCTTTCTTATGTGTACATGAAACCATGGGCATCATATCCATAGTGAGTTGAAATCATTAAAATACTATATATAAATACTATATAGAGAATATAAATTTATATTCCTGGTAGTGGCATCACCACACATGGAAACCGATGACACCACATCACCCCTTGACAATTCAATCAAAAAACATTGTCATTATGAAATTCCACATCAATAAAAACAATTTGGAATTTTCTCATTTTATGACATGAGAACAATCCATGTCTGACCAAATAAAAGAATCCATGAAAAACAAGCCATAAATTTCATTCCGCATCATTACAGGCACTATAATACACCTATTCATCTTTTATTAATTATGGAAACTATAGTCAGCCCCATTTTAGGTCTTATCCATAACATGTATTGTACCTAAATATTTCTTAACACAAAAAAATAAATAAAAAAATAAATATTTAGCAGAAACCTAAATGGTAATTTTATTATCCAATATTTGAAATATCATTGGTAAATTTGATTTTGTTCTAATATATTATGAATCCAAATAAAAATCCGTAAAATTTACATTTTAGTTATAACTCATAATGATGGAAAAACTGAATAAAGTGAAGAACTATGAGTTTTATGACCTGTAGTAACTACATGGGAATGATGGTTCAATGATTAAATGGTGACTATTTAATAATCTCACCAAAGGAAGAGGGGAATAATTGGGGAAGACAGGGTTCATTCCGCCTAGCTTCTGGGCGTGAAATGAAATCTTACCCTAAATTTAAATTAAAAATAATTTAATATGTTTAATTAATATTTTATAAAAAATGCTATGGTATTCATCGGGTACCTTGTCACCATATGCATGGAACTATGTACATATCATGTATACTCTTCGTGTCTTCTGTATAGTAGGTGGACCTCATAGATACATGAATGTGCGGCCGATTGTCTCCTATCGACCGTTCAAGGTTCCGGTGCTCTTCTAATGTGTATAGCAGCACTCGGGTCGAATCCTCAGCGATGATACTTTGTAGTAGTCGTTTGTTTTTAGTTGATTGTATTTTGATTAGGGGGGTTTGTTTGCAGAGCTTAATTGAAATGATTTATGGATGATGTTTGATTTACCAAATTGATAAAGATTGGGGTGAGTTCATCATTAGGTTAGTTAAGCTTGTGATATCCTCGAGCTTTGCTTTATATTGCATTTAAATTAACACCCATGTCACAAGATGATGTTGATTAGAATTCTTAAGTGTTAAGGCTTTAAACCAAGAATTAACTTAACTTAAGGTTATAATCTCAATCAGATCTTATTTATGGTTGTGTATTTATGGTTCCAATAATCCATGGAAACCACATGTTAAACAAAACAAGTCATTAATCCATGACATGTTAAGTCCAACATACACAATGTTAATTCAAAGAATATTCATCGAGCAGAATCTCTCAATCACTTAACATACCTAAATTATAACTCACCCCAATGAGATATTTACTCAGCCATTTGGGTGATTAATAATCTGGTAATATATGTTTATGGTGATGAATTATAAAGAGAAGAAAAAGAAAGGGACAAGATAAGAGTAGTGTGCCGAACACACACACGAAATAATTTAAGAATCAAAAATGGAATTTCGATTGAATGAGGAAGCTTAAGAAGGTAAGGGGATTGAACTGAATTTAAACTATTTTAAGAACATTAATATTAAAATACAGAAGGTGGAAGAGAATAAGAGATATTGAAGAAGTAACTTGCATTAAAACAGAATTACAAAGAAAGAGAATTACAAGATTACAAAAATGAAGAACTCAAAAGTAAGTGAAAAGAAAGAGAGGAGGAAAGGTCTCTCAAGTGAAAACATGAGTATGGCAGGTCCTCCCAAGCCTTTGGAAAAGCTTTGGTCGTGCCAATTTGATCTCCTCTCTTCTGAAATGCCAACCCCTCTCAAGGAGAGAAGGGAAGAGTATTTATAGCCCAAGGAGTGGACTGTTTGCATTCCCAATCTGTCCCTCCATTTTCATCGCCAATTTGACAATTCATACAGCCTAATATTCAAATATCTTCTTCTTCAAAGTTGTAGGCAATAATGTTGGCCGACTACTCTCAAAAGTTGGAGTCATTTGGACGTAAGGATAAAAAGTTATGTCCTGTTGAATAAACAAACTTAAACTGTCCATTTCAATCCAGTCTTTTTGAAGTCCATAATGTGAAAGGGTTTTTGAATATTAATATGCCTTCAAATCCGAATGGTTTCTTCAAAAAAGTCGGCCTCCTACATCCCCTATTTCACACTGCAAAATCTCAGATATCTTGGATGATTACATCAGGAGATATGTCATGCATACTATACTGATTGTCATTCTCGGCCAGAATGGTGGGATGGACTTCAAATATTCATTTGGGCCCCTTGTACTTGGATTTGGGCCATGAAATTTTTATCCAAGATGTAATGTAGTGTCCCCCGAATTATGGTGGAGAGTTAAGGTTTTTGAACTTCTAGATTGAGCCCAGTAAATCAATCTTCATGAATAGTCCAGTTTCTTCACAGATTCTTTGGTCTTGTTTGTGAGGACCATATGACCCTTCAAATGGTAGAATTGTATCATGGTTCCTTCTAATGAAATGTTTTATATTGAAAGGAGAATCCTACAAAACACGAACCACACAATTTGGATCCGTATAGTGATAGTTATAATTAAAACATTAAACTGACTCAATTTGACTACTTCTAAAAATGCTCAAATATTATACTTAATATTAAAACATTAATATTTCACACAAATTATGCACATTTCATATAAAATAAGTAAAGGGGGAATATAATAAGTTGTGAAAATATTAATAACATCAACTCCCCCACACTTAGATTTGCGCGTGTCCTCATGTGCAACAAATATAAAAACATGACAAAATCATTTTCACTCACCAACAAATATTAAAATTTTGTTTTCTCCAATCAGGGGAGGTTTAGAATATTTCACTCATCCATATTGAATTCCATCACAAATTTGGTTCACAATAATGCATCAGAAACAATTCATTTTTTCATGTTCAAGGTTTGAATTGGAAAATGTAGGCACTCAAAACTTACTCCTCTCAAGATGATAAAAATGTATTTTAGGAGGTTCACTCATTCACCAACAAAAAGTGAAAATCAAGAGTTTGTAAGAGCTCTCAGCTTCCATTCCCAAATCTAATGTGTACAAGAATCAAGAGGTCTTTTAAGGGGTTTTTCAGTGGCTATGGGACGGTAGGTATATATTGTCCAAAGGAAAAGATGGGATAAAAACACCAACATGGAAAAATCAATGCACATTTTTTTGAAATTTGATTTGAAAGGAAATAGAAACACATATTTACAAGGGCATGAATGTGTGATGAATGAAAAGTGATGGAGATAGAAAATGGAATAGGGTGAGATGATGGAATATGTACAACATGGAAGACTTCCAATAATGACACAATACAAGATGATTCAAGTGTTCTTTTTTTTCTTTTCTTTTTTGCTTTTTTTTCGAAAGTTGTGCTTGAAACAAGTCTCACAGTCATCTCCCAACCCATGTTTGATCTTCTCATGGAACTAATTTTAGTAGTTATAACACGATCAAAGGTTGAGGATGAATGATTTTTGACCCACCCAAGACACAACCCATTCCTTTTTTTTCATTTTTTTTAATATAAATTGTTTTCATTTTTTTTGAACACTTTTCAATAACTTTTGTACAAATGAAAATTACACATATACACCCCAAAGCTCACAGAATTACAACCTCTCCCCCACACTTGAATGGATGCTTGCCCTCAAGTATATGATGACACATTGGAAATCAATGAAAGTACGCCCAAAAATGAAGTCCATTCCCCCCACACATAAATTTCAATAAATTGTACAATGAAAATCCATGAAGATGTTGGGTGGGACAAGGTATTAGGCTTGTAATGTGGCTATCAAAAGAAAGGTTTTCATAGGCTCAAAGGGGCTTTCAAAAGTAGGATCAATGTAAGGGTAACGGGAGGCTATTTGGCTATTCTGATTCTCATGTGGCTTAGAAAATGCCTCTATCATATTAATGCACACAAAAGATGGAAATTCAGCTCGAAGGTCCACAAACTCAAGACTCACAATCAGTGGTGAAGACACACAATGAAAAATATGGCCATAGATGACCTTGGCATGAAGGCTAATGTTATTCCTCACGGTAGGGGAGAATCATTTTCCACCAAAAATTGTTCATTCAAAATGTTTTTTATTGACACAAAATTGTTTACCCAAGTTTGAGATAAAAATTCAATATATTTGAGTTTAAAACAAGCCTTTTGACTCCCCAAAATGGTTAGACAAAATTTCAAAACTAGATGGTGAGTAAGCATGACTCTTTTTTTGTAATTTTTTTAAGTAATTGTGTTTTTTTGTTTTTTTTTTTGTTTTTAAGGTTTTTTTTTTAAATACACACCCACACAAGAAAGCTAAAAAGAAAGGGTTTGATGAATAAAGTGGTAACAAAATGAAAGAGAGAGGAAGAAGAAGAAAGAGGTAGAGAGAGGAAGAGATAGAGAGAGAGTTAAAGGGAAAGAGGTGCCCCCTGGTTTGGATTTGGTGGGTCACCATTTCCATCTAGTGGTGGGTCAATGGAAGTTGATGTGGAACCTGAAGTGAATGGCCTCTCATGGTGATGCTTTAACCGGTGTCCATTTACCGTGAATGTTCTTTTTGAAGAAGGGTCTTCGACTTGCACTGCACCAAATGGGTAAACATTAGTAATAATAAAAGGTCCATCCCAACGAGAATTGAGCTTACCTGGGTGAAGTCGAAATCGAGAATTGTAGAGCATTACCTTTTCACCTTCATGAAATACCTTTCGAAGAATGTACTTGTCATGGAGTGACTTTGCCTTTTCTTTGTAGAGAATGGAGTTCTCATACGAATCGAGTCGAAGCTCCTCCAATTCAGTCAACTGCAACAATCTTTCTTCACCAGATTTTTCACAATCAAAATTACATGTTTTGACAGCCCAAAATGACTTATGTTGGATTTCAACTGGTAAATGACAGGCTTTACCAAAGACTAGCCTAAATGGAGACATCCCAATGGGTGTCTTATAGGCTGTTCGATAGGCCCAGAGTGCTTCACCAAGTCTATCGGGCCAGTCTTTTCTTGTGGGCTTAACAATTCTTTCAAGCACTCTTTTCACTTCTCTATTAGAAAGTTCAGCCATTCCATTTGTTTGAGGGTGATATGCAGTGGATGTTTTATGTACAACCCCATTCTTTTTCAAAAGTGACTCCATGGTTCTATTACAGAAATGAGTTCCTAAGTCACTTATCAAAGCACGTGGTGTTCCGAATCGATGGAAGATATGGGTTTTGAGGAACTCACTCACAGTTTGAGCATCATCTTTCCTAGTGGGTTTGGCCTCGACCCACCTAGAAACATAGTCAACAGCAAGGAGAATGTAGGATAATCCATTGGAAGGGGGAAAAGGTCCCATGAAATCGATTCCCCAAACATCGAAAAGCTCACAGAAGATTAATGGCTTTTGAGGCATTTCGTTTCTTTTAGAAATTGTGCCAAACTTTTGGCAAGTGGGACATGATTGACAGAACTCGTGTGAGTCCTTGAAGAGTGAAGGCCAAAAGAATCCAGAATCTAGGACCTTTCGAGAAGTCCTTTGTGGTCCAAAGTCGCCACCTCCAGGCATTGAGTGGCAGAATTCCAAGATGGAGAATTGTTCAGTTTCATCAACACATCTCCTAATTACCATGTCAGCCCCAGTTTTCCAAAGTTTATTATCTTCCCAAAAATAATGCTTTGAATCACTTTTCATCTTTTCTTTTTGTTCTTTTGAAAAATATTCAGGGAAAACACCAGAAACCAAGTAATTGACAATTGGGGCATACCATGGTAACTTTGGAGTGAGAGATGAGAGGTGTTCAGTTGGAAATTCAGGATCAATTATTTCAGAATGAGAAGAATTAGAAATTCTACTCAGGTGGTCAGCCACAGGGTTTTCTTTTCCAGGTTTATCTTTTATCACAAGGTCATACTCTTGGAGCATTAAAATCCATCTTATTAGCCTTGGTTTGGAATCACTTTTCTTAAGTAAGAACTTTAATGCTGAGTGGTCCGTGAAGATGATGATTTTGGCACCTAAGAGATAGGGCCGGAATTTATCCAAGGCAAAAACCACAGCTAAAAGTTCTTTTTCAGTCACAGTGTAGTGTGATTGAGTTTCATCCAATGTTTTTGAGGCATAAAAGATGACATGAGGAATGTTTTCTCTTCTTTGACCAAGAACAGCCCCAATGGCCCTATCAGAAGCATCACACATCAATTCAAATGGTAAGGACCAATCTGGGGGTTGGATTATTGGAGCAGATGTGAGAGCAGATTTGAGTTCAATGAAAGCTCTCTTGCAAGCCTCATCAAAATTGAATGTGACATCATTTTGAAGTAAACGAGTGAGTGGGAGGGAAATCTTGCTGAAGTTCTGAATGAATCGCCGATAGAAACCAGCATGACCAAGGAAGGACCGAATGTCTCGAACTGATTTGGGTTCAGGAAGTGATTGGATCACCTCAATTTTGGATGGATCAACTTGGATACCCTCTTGAGAAATTATGTGCCCTAGAACAATCCCATTTGAAACCATGAAGTGACATTTTTCAAAATTCAGCACAAGGTTTCACTTGACACACTTTTGAAGGACCAAAGAGAGTGAATGTAAGCAAGATTCAAATGACTCGCCATAAATGGTAAAGTCATCCATGAATACCTCCATGCAATTCTCAATGAATTCAGAAAAGATACTCATCATACACCGCTGGAATGTTGCAGGAGCATTACAAAGGCCAAAAGGCATTCGCCTATAGGCATAGGTTCCAAAGGGGCAAGTGAATGTGGTCTTTTCTTGGTCTTGAGGTGCGATTGGAATTTGGAATTATCCGGTGTAACCATCAAGGAAGCAATAGTGTGACTTTCCGGCCAATCTCTCAAGCATTTGGTCAAGGAAAGGAAGTGGGTAGTGATCTTTTCGTGTTTCAGCATTCAATTTGCGATAATCGATGCACACACGCCATTTGTTTTTCACCCGAGTTGTGACCACTTCTCCATGTTCATTTGTGACAACTGTTACCCCGCCCTTCTTAGGAACGACTTGAATTGGACTAACCCATTCACTATCAGAAATTGGGTAGATAATACCAGCTTGAAGAAGCTTGGTAATCTCTTCCCTAACTACCTCAAGTATGAGTGGATTGAGTCTTCTTTGAGGTTGCCTAATTGGTTTGGATGATTCCTCTAGATGGATGTGATGCATGAAAAGGGCAGGGTTGATTCCTGGAATATCATCTAGGGTCCAACCTAAGGCATTTTTGTTTTCCTCTAACACTTGAACAATTTGGGACTCCTCAGTTTCAGAAAGTGCAGCAGAGATAATGACAGGGTAGGAGGGATCATGGAAAAGGAATGCATACTTGAGGTGTGAAGGAAGTGGTTTTAGATTAGTTTCAGCCTTGATTGGAGAGCTAGACAAGTTAGGAGTAGGAGAAGGGATTCTAGATGGGTTTGGATCATTTTCGTCAACACTGTCCAAGGTGGAGCAGTAGAGATCAGAGTTGATGTGGGATTCAAGAGAGTTTTCAAGTTCCTCTAGATTGATGGATTCTATGAATGAGAGGTCCACATCAACTTCACCATTTATGACTTTGTTAATCATGGTGCAGATTTCACAAGATCCTTTATCATTAGAACATGAAGAACATGGTGGATTGGGGTTCGATTGAATCTTAGAAGTGTCCTCAAAAGCATGGATTGAGAATGCAGAGTGATCCTCAGATGGGTATCGCATGGCTTGGAAAATGTTGAACTTGACCAGTTGGTCACCGAATTCCATGGATAAGATGCCTGAGTGGACATCAATCTTGGTTCTCGCAGTCATGAGGAATGGTCTTCCTAGAATTAGGGGAGATCGAGAAGAGGTCGTCTCACCTTCCATGTCAAGGACATAGAAATCAGCTGGGAAGATAAGATCATTGACCCGAACAAGAACATCCTCAATTATCCCCTCAGGACTGGCAGTGCTTCGATTGGCTAATTGAAGGACAATACCCGTTGGGTGTAAGGGACCTAGACCAAGGTTGGAGAAAATGGATTTGGGAATGACATTTATTGAGGCTCCAAGGTCTATGAGTGCATCATCAAAGTTGGAACTCCCTATTTGACATGGAACCGTGAAGGTCCCTGGATCTTTGCACTTCATGGGAATGGACTGTTGAGTTGAAACATTTTCAATGTTCCTAAGTTGCCTCTTATGGGTGCACAATTCCTTAAGAATGTTGGCATACTTAGGGATTTGTTTGATGGCATCTAAGAGGGGGATGTTCACTTCAACACGTCTAAACATGTCAAGCATTTCCGGATCAGGTTCAAAGGACTTCTTAGGCTTGGAGATGGCTTGAGGAAAAGGAATTGGGTTCCTTAGAGGAATGGAAGGAGGTGAAGGAGTGGATTCAAGTTCCTTTTCCAGCTTTTTGTTCTTTTCATTTTCTAGATCAACATTGAAAGGGGAGGTAGAGCAATCATTATGGGGCATAGCAATTTGCTTTCCCGATCTAAGTGCAATTGCACTTACATTACCCTTAGGGTTGGGTAATGGTTGAGCTGGGAGTTGGGATGAATTGGATGGTTGTTGCTGGCTAAGGTGGGATGCAAGTTGACCTATTTGGGTTTCAATGTTCTTGAGGCTAGAACGGGTGAAGGAAGCAAGATCCTCTACAGCACTTTCCCATGGTTGTTTAGAAGAAGAGGCTTGTCCCAAATTGGGTTGGCCTTGATTTTGGTTCTTGGGAAAGCGATTGTATTGGGTGGGGAATTGGGAAGGCTCGTTAGGATAGTGGAATCCAGGAGGAGGATTGTTCCTTTGGGGTTGAGGAACAAAAGGATAAGGTTGATGGATACCACCACTTTGACCATATTGGAACTGGTTTGGATTTTGAGGAGGGAATTGAGGAGGATGATAAATGGGATTACCATACCTCAGAGGTGGGTTAAAGGTAGAAGAGAAGGGCTCAGAGTGGGGTTGGTTGAAGTTTCTAACAAACTGACCTGATTGTTGAGGGTTGAAGTTTCGTTGAGCATATGCCGCATTGAGCTCCATTGGACTAGATGAATCAGATGGATCATCTTGAAGTTGTGGACATGTGTCAGTCGGATGAGATGGAGAGTTGCAGATTCCACAATTCTTGATAGGTCCAGGGAATAGTGACTGTGGAGAAGATGAGGTTGGGGCTTTGGTAGCCACCGCTAGTTGACGCACAAGACCTGTAAGTTCACTCATCCACTCAGTCATCTTGTTGGGCTCTATGGATTGATTATCTTGGGCTTGTTTCACTTGAGCATGTGCTCGAGTATGGAATTCCTGCGTGTTTGCAGCCATGTTGCTTATGAGTTCTCTTGCAGCTGCAGGGGTTTTGTCAACAAGAGCACCGCCACTTGCGGCATCAATGAGAGTTCGCTCCATAGCCAATAACCCCTCATAGAAGTATTGGATCAGGAGTTGGTCAGGGATTTGATGGTGTGGACAAGTTGCCACAAGCTTTTTGAACCTCTCCCAATACTCATGGAGTGATTCATTAGGGAATTGACAGATGCCGCTTATTTCCTTTCGGATAGAAGCTGTTCGGGAAGCGGGAAATAACTTTTCAAGGAAAAGTCTCTTCATGTCAACCCATTAGTTTATGGAACCAGGTGGGAGGTAGTAGAGCCAAGACTTGGCAGAATCTGCTAGGGAAAAGGGGAAAGCTCTAAGCTTGATTTGTTCTTCAGAAACCCCTTGAGGTTTCATGGTTGAGCAGACCACTTGGAACTCTTTGAGGTGAAGATGAGGATCCTCACCGGCTAGCCCGTGAAAATGAGGGAGAAGATGAATCAAACCCGACTTGAGTTCGAAGTCAGCCTCTATGTTTGGATATTGAATACCAAGAGGTTGGTAATTCATATCAGGGGCAGCAAGTTCTTTCAATGTTTGTTCCCTAGTATTTGCCATATCAATTTCAATTGGTTGGATGAGGACTGGTTCTTGAATTATTTGAGTATCTCTTATGTTCCTCCTAAGATGGCGAAGTGTTCGCTCAATTTCAGGGTCAAACAAATCCGAGGGATTGTTTGGAAGGCTACGGGGCATTCATAGAGATTTTGGAAGAAAGAGGAAGACGGGTTTTTCTTTGTATTTTTTCAGTTTTTGATTTTTAAGAGGAAGACGGGTTTTTCTTTGTGTTTTTTTTTCAATTTTTTTAAACTTTTGTATTTTTTTGGGTTTTTTTTATAATAACCAGAAATTAATGACTACTTAAAGCACCATCCCCGGCAACGGCGCCATTTGAAAGTGCGGCCGATTGTCGCATATCGACCGTTCAAGGTTCCGGTGCTCTGCTAATGTGTATAGCAGCACTCGGGTCGAATCCTCGGCGATGATACTTTGTAGTAGTCGTTTGTTTTTAGTTGATTGTCTTTTGATTAGGGGGGTTTGTTTGCAGAGCTTAATTGAAATGATTTATGGATGATGTTTGATTTACCAAATTGATAAAGATTGGGGTGAGTTCATCATTAGGTTAGTTAAGCTTGTGATATCCTCGAGCTTTGCTTTATATTGCATTTAAATTAACACCCATGTCACAAGATGATGTTGATTAGAATTCTTAAGTGTTAAGGCTTTAAACCAAGACTTAACTTAACTTAAGGTTATAATCTCAATCAGATCTTATTTATGGTTGTGTATTTATGGTTCCAATAATCCATGGAAAGCACATGTTAAACAAAACAAGTCATTAATCCATGACATGTTAAGTCCAACATACACAATGTTAATTCAAAGAATATTCATCGAGCAGAAGCTCTCAATCACTTAACATACCTAAATTATAACTCACCCCAATGAGATATTTACTCAGCCATTTGGGTGATTAATAATCTGGTAATATATGTTTATGGTGATGAATTATAAAGAGAAGAAAAAGAAAGGGACAAGATAAGAGTAGTGTGCCGAACACACACACGAAATAATTTAAGAATCAAAAATGGAATTTCGATTGAATGAGGAAGCTTAAGAAGGGAAGGGGATTGAACTGAATTTAAACTATTTTAAGAACATTAATATTAAAATACAGAAGGTGGAAGAGAATAAGTGATATTGAAGAAGTAACTTGCATTAAAACAGAATTACAAAGAAAGAGAATTACAAGATTACAAAAATGAAGAACTCAAAAGTAAGTGAAAAAAAAGAGAGGAGGAAAGGTCTCTCAAGTGAAAACTTGAGTATGGCAGGTCCTCCCAAGCCTTTGGAAAAGCTTTGGTCGTGCCAATTTGATCTCCTCTCTTCTGAAATGCCAACCCCTCTCAAGGAGAGAAGGGAAGAGTATTTATAGCCCAAGGAGTGGACTGTTTGCATTCCCAATCTGTCCCTCCATTTGAATCTCCAATTTGACAATTCAGACAGCCGAATCATCAAATATCTTCTTCTTCAAAGTTTTAGGAAATAATGTTGGCCGACTACTCTAAAAATTTGGAGTCATTTGGACGTAAGGATAAAACGTTATGGCCTGTTGAATAAACAAACTTAAACTGTCCATTTCAATCCAGTCTTTTTGAAGTCCATAATGTGAAAGGGTTTTTGAATATTAAGATGCCTTCAAATCCGAATGTTTTCTTCAACAAAGTCGGCCGACTACATCCCCTATTTCACACTGCAAAATCTCAGATGTCTTGGATGATTACATCAGGAGATATGTCATGCATACTATACTGATTTGCATTCTCGGACAGAATGGTGGGATGGACTTCAAAGATTCCTTTGGGCCCCTTGTACTTGGATTTGGGCCATGAAATTTTTATCCAAGATGTAATGTAGTGTCCCCCGAATTATGGTGGAGAGTTAAGGTTTTTGAACTTCTAGATTGAGCCCAGTAAATCAATCTTAATGAATAGTCCAGTTTCTTCACAGATTCTTTGGTCTTGTTTGTGAGGACCATATGACCCTTCAAATGGCAGAATTGGATCATGGTTCCTTCTAATGAAATGTTTTATATTGAAAGTAGAATCCTACAAAACAAGAAACACACAATTTGGATCAGTATTGTGATAGTTATAATTAAAACATTAAACTGACTCAATTTGACTACTTCTAAAAATGCTCAAATATTATACTTAATATTAAAACATTAATATTTCACACAAATTATGCACATTTCATATAAAATAAGTAAAGGGGGAATATAATAAGTTGTGAAAATATTAATAACATCAACTCCCCCACACTTAGATTTGCGCGTGTCCTCATGTGCAACAAATATAAAAACATGACAAAATCATTTTCACTCACCAACAAATATTAAAATTTTGTTTTCTCCAATCAGGGGAGGTTTAGAATATTTCACTCATCCATATTGAATTCCATCACAAATTTGGTTCACAATAATGAATCAGAAACAATTCATTTTTTCATGTTCAAGGTTTTAATTGGAAAATGTAGGCACTCAAAACTTACTCCTCTCAAGATGATAAAAATGTATTTTAGGAGGTTCACTCATTCACCAACAAAAAGTGAAAATCAAGAGTTTGTAAGAGCTCTCAGCTTCCATTCCCAAATCTAATGTGTACAAGAATCAAGAGGTCTTTTAAGGGGTTTTTCAGTGGCTATGGGACGGTAGGTATATAATGTCCAAAGGAAAAGATGGGATAAAAACACCAACATGGAAAAATCAATGCACATTTTTTTGAAATTTGATTTGAAAGGAAATAGAAACACATATTTACAAGGGCATGAATGTGTGATGTATGAAAAGTGATGGAGATAGAAAATGGAATAGGGTGAGATGATGGAATATGTAAAACATGGAAGACTTCCAATAATGACACAATACAAGATGATTCAAGTGTTCTTTTTTTTTCTTTTTCTTTTTTGCTTTTTTTTCGAAAGTTGTGCTTGAAACAAGTCTCACAGTCATCTCCCAACCCATGTTTGATCTTCTCATGGAACTAATTTTAGTAGTTATAACACGATCAAAGGTTGAGGATGAATGATTTTTGACCCACCCAAGACACAACCCATTCCTTTTTTTTCATTTTTTTTAATATAAATTGTTTTCATTTTTTTTGAACACTTTTCAATGACTTTTTTACAAATGAAAATTACACATATACACCCCAAAGCTCACAGAATTACAACCTCTCCCCCACACTTGAATGGATGCTTTCCCTCAAGCATATGATGACACATTGGAAATCAATGAAAGTACGCCCAAAAATGAAGTCCATTCCCCCCACACTTAAATTTCAATAAATTGTACAATGAAAATCCATGAAGATGTTGGGTGGGACAAGGTATTAGGCTTGTAATGTGGCTATCAAAAGAAAGGTTTTCATAGGCTCAAAGGGGCTTTCAAAAGTAGGATCAATGTAAGGGTAACGGGAGGCTATTTGGCTATTCTGATTCTCATGTGGCTTAGAAAATGCCTCTATCATATTAATGCACACAAAAGATGGAAATTCAGCTCGAAAGTCCACAAACTCAAGACTCACAATCAGTGGTGAAGACACACAATGAAAAATATGGCCATAGATGACCTTGGCATGAAGGCTAATGTTATTCCTCGCGGTAGGGGAGAATCATTTTCCACCAAAAATTGTTCATTCAAAATGTTTGTTATTGACACAAAATTGTTTACCCAAGTTTGAGATAAAAATTCAATATATTTGAGTTTAAAACAAGCCTTTTGACTCCCCAAAATGGTTAGACAAAATTTCAAAACTAGATGGTGAGTAAGCATGACTCTTTTTTTGTAATTTTTTTAAGTAATTGTGTTTTTTTTGTTTTTTTTTAGTTTTTAAGGTTTTTTTTTAAATACACACCCACACAAGAAAGATAAAAAGAAAGGGTTTGATGAATAAAGTGGTAACAAAATGAAAGAGAGAGGAAGAAGAAGAAAGAGGTAGAGAGAGGAAGAGATAGAGAGAGAGTTAAAGGGAAAGAGGTGCCCCCTGGTTTGGATTTGGTGGGTCGCCATTTCCATCTAGTGGTGGGTCAATGGAAGTTGATGTGGAACCTGAAGTGAATGGCCTCTCATGGTGATGCTTTAACCGGTGTCCATTTACCGTGAATGTTCTTTTTGAAGAAGGGTCTTCGACTTGCACTGCACCAAATGGGTAAACATTAGTAATAATAAAAGGTCCATCCCAACGAGAATTGAGCTTACCTGGGTGAAGTCGAAATCGAGAATTGAAGAGCATTACCTTTTCACCTTCATGAAATACCTTTCGAAGAATTTACTTGTCATGGAGTGACTTTGCCTTTTCTTTGTAGAGAATGGAGTTCTCATACGAATCGAGTCGAAGCTCCTCCAATTCAGTCAACTGCAACAATCTTTCTTCACCAGATTTTTCACAATCAAAATTACATGTTTTGACAGCCCAAAATGACTTATGTTGGATTTCAACTGGTAAATGACAGGCTTTACCAAAGACTAGCCTAAATGGAGACATCCCAATGGGTGTCTTATAGGCTGTTCGATAGGCCCCGAGTGCTTCACCAAGTCTATCGGGCCAGTCTTTTCTTGTGGGCTTAACAATTCTTTCAAGCACTCTTTTCACTTCTCTATTAGAAAGTTCAGCCATTCCATTTGTTTGAGGGTGATATGCAGTGGATGTTTTATGTACAACCCCATTCTTTTTCAAAAGTGACTCCATGGTTCTATTACAGAAATGAGTTCCTAAGTCACTTATCAAAGCACGCGGTGTTCCGAATCGATGGAAGATATGGGTTTTGAGGAACTCACTCACAGTTTGAGCATAATCTTTCCTAGTGGGTTTGGCCTCGACCCACCTAGAAACATAGTCAACAGCAAGGAGAATGTAGGATAATCCATTGGAAGGGGGAAAAGGTCCCATGAAATCGATGCCCCAAACATCGAAAAGCTCACAGAAGATTAATGGCTTTTGAGGCATTTCGTTTCTTTTAGAAATTGTGCCAAACTTTTGGCAAGTGGGACATGATTGACAGAACTCGTGTGAGTCCTTGAAGAGTGAAGGCCAAAAGAATCCAGAATCTAGGACCTTTCGAGAAGTCCTTTGTGGTCCAAAGTGGCCACCTCCAGGCATTGAGTGGCAGAATTCCAAGATGGAGAATTGTTCAGTTTCATCAACACATCTCCTAATTACCATGTCAGCCCCAGTTTTCCAAAGTTTATTATCTTCCCAAAAATAATGCTTTGAATCCCTTTTCATCTTTTCTTTTTGTTCTTTTGAAAAATATTCAGGGAAAACACCAGAAACCAAGTAATTGACAATTGGGGCATACCATGGTAACTTTGGAGTGAGAGATGAGAGGTGTTCAGTTGGAAATTCAGGATCAATTATTTCAGAATGAGAAGAATTAGAAATTCTACTCAGGTGGTCAGCCACAGGGTTTTCTTTTCCAGGTTTATCTTTTATCACAAGGTCAAACTCTTGGAGCATTAAAATCCATCTTATTAGCCTTGGTTTGGAATCACTTTTCTTAAGTAAGAACTTTAATGCTGAGTGGTCCGTGAAGATGATGATTTTGGCACCTAAGAGATAGGGCCGGAATTTATCCAAGGCAAAAACCACAGCTAAAAGTTCTTTTTCAGTCATAGTGTAGTGTGATTGAGTTTCATCCAATGTTTTTGAGGCATAAAAGATGACATGAGGAATGTTTTCTCTTCTTTGACCAAGAACAGCCCCAATGGCCCTATCAGAAGCATCACACATCAATTCAAATGGTAAGGACCAATCTGGGGGTTGGATTATTGGAGCAGATGTGAGAGCAGATTTGAGTTCAATGAAGTCTCTCTTGCAAGCCTCATCAAAATTGAATGTGACATCATTTTGAAGTAAACGAGTGAGTGGGAGGGAAATCTTGCTGAAGATCTGAATGAATCGCCGATAGAAACCGGCATGACCAAGGAAGGACCGAATGTCTCGAACTGATTTGGGTTCAGGAAGTGATTGGATCACCTCAATTTTGGATGGATCAACTTGGATACCCTCTTGAGAAATTATGTGCCCTAGAACAATCCCATTTGAAACCATGAAGTGACATTTTTCAAAATTCAGCACAAGGTTTCACTTGACACACTTTTGAAGGACCAAAGAGAGTGAATGTAAGCAAGATTCAAATGACTCGCCATAAATGGTAAAGTCATCCATGAATACCTCCATGCAATTCTCAATGAATTCAGAAAAGATACTCATCATACACCGCTGGAATGTTGCAGGAGCATTACAAAGGCCAAAAGGCATTCGCCTATAGGCATAGGTTCCAAAGGGGCAAGTGAATGTGGTCTTTTCTTGGTCTTGAGGTGCGATTGGAATTTGGAAGTAGCCGGTGTAACCATCAAGGAAGCAATAGTGTGACTTTCCGGCCAATCTCTCAAGCATTTGGTCAAGGAAAGGAAGTGGGTAGTGATCTTTTCGTGTTTCAGCATTCAATTTGCGATAATCGATGCACACACGCCATTTGTTTTTCACCCGAGTTGTGACCACCTCTCCATGTTCATTTGTGACAACTGTTATCCCGCCCTTCTTAGGAACGACTTGAATTGGACTAACCCATTCACTATCAGAAATTGGGTAGATAATACCAGCTTGAAGAAGCTTGGTAATCTCTTCCCTAACTACCTCAAGTATGAGTGGATTGAGTCTTCTTTGAGGTTGCCTAATTGGTTTGGATGATTCCTCTAGATGGATGTGATGCATGCAAAGGGCAGGGTTGATTCCTGGAATATCATCTAGGGTCCAACCTAAGGCATTTTTGTTTTCCTCTAACACTTGAACAAGTTGGGACTCCTCAGTTTCAGAAAGTGCAGCAGAGATAATGACAGGGTAGGAGGGATCATGGAAAAGGAATGCATACTTGAGGTGTGAAGGAAGTGGTTTTAGATTAGTTTCAGCCTTGATTGGAGAGCTAGACAAGTTAGGAGTAGGAGAAGGGATTCTAGATGGGTTTGGATCATTTTCCTCAACACTGTCCAAGGTGGAGCAGTAGAGATCAGAGTTGATGTGGGATTCAAGAGAGTTTTCAAGTTCCTCTAGATTGATGGATTCTATGAATGAGAGGTCCACATCAACTTCACCATTTATGACTTTGTTAATCATGGTGCAGATTTCACAAGATCCTTTATCATTAGAACATGAAGAACATGGTGGATTGGGGTTCGATTGAATCTTAGAAGTGTCCTCAAAAGCATGGATTGAGAATGCAGAGTGATCCTCAGATGGGTATCGCATGGCTTGGAAAATGTTGAACTTGACCAGTTGGTCACCGAATTCCATGGATAAGATGCCTGAGTGGACATCAATCTTGGTTCTCGCAGTCATGAGGAATGGTCTTCCTAGAATTAGGGGAGATCGAGAAGAGGTCGTCTCACCTTCCATGTCAAGGACATAGAAATCAGCTGGGAAGATAAGATCATTGACCCGAATAAGAACATCCTCAATTATCCCCTCAGGACTGGCAGTGCTTCGATTGGCTAATTGAATGACAATACCCGTTGGGTGTAAGGGACCTAGACCAAGGTTGGAGAAAATGGATTTGGGCATGACATTTATTGAGGCTCCAAGGTCTATGAGTGCATCATAAAAGTTGGAACTCCCTATTTGACATGGAACCGTGAAGGTCCCTGGATCTTTGCACTTCATGGGAATGGACTGTTGAGTTGAAACATTTTCAATGTTCCTAAGTTGCCTCTTATGGGCGCACAATTCCTTAAGAAACTTGGCATACTTAGGGATTTGTTTGATGGCATCTAAGAGGGGGATGTTCACTTCAACACGTCTAAACATGTCAAGCATTTCCGGATCAGGTTCAAAGGACTTCTTAGGCTTGGAGATGGCTTGAGGAAAAGGAATTGGGTTCCTTAGAGGAATGGAAGGAGGTGAAGGAGTGGATTCAAGTTCCTTTTCCAGCTTTTTGTTCTTTTCATTTTCTAGATCAACATCGAAAGGGGAGGTAGAGCAATCATTATGGGGCATAGCAATTTGCTTTCCCGATCTAAGTGCAATTGCACTTACATTACCCTTAGGGTTGGGTAATGGTTGAGCTGGGAGTTGGGATGAATTGGATGGTTGTTGCTGGCTAAGGTGGGATGCAAGTTGACCTATTTGGGTTTCAATGTTCTTGAGGCTAGAACGGGTGAAGGAAGCAAGATCCTCTACAGCACTTTCCCATGGTTGTTTAGAAGAAGAGGCTTGTCCCAAATTGGGTTGGCCTTGATTTTGGTTCTTGGGAAAGCGATTGTATTGGGTGGGGAATTGGGAAGGCTCGTTAGGATAGTGGAATCCAGGAGGATGATTGTTCCTTTGGGGTTGAGGAACAAAAGGATAAGGTTGATGGATACCACCACTTTGACCATATTGGAACTGGTTTGGATTTTGAGGAGGGAATTGAGGAGGATGATAAATGGGATTACCATACCTCAGAGGTGGGTTAAAGGTAGAAGAGAAGGGCTCAGAGTGGGGTTGGTTGAAGTTTCTAACAAACTGACCTGATTGTTGAGGGTTGAAGTTTCGCTGAGCATATGCCGCATTGAGCTCCATTGGACTAGATGAATCAGATGGATCATCTTGAAGTTGTGGACATGTGTCAGTCGGATGAGATGGAGAGTTGCAGATTCCACAATTCTTGATAGGTCCAGGGAATAGTGACTGTTGAGAAGATGAGGTTGGGGCTTTGGTAGCCACCGCTAGTTGACGCACAAGACCTGTAAGTTCACTCATCCACTCAGTCATCTTGTTGGGCTCTATGGATTGATTATCTTGGGCTTGTTTCACTTGAGCATGTGCTCGAGTGTGGAATTGCTGCGTGTTTGCAGCCATGTTGCTTATGAGTTCTCTTGCAGCTGCAGGAGTTTTGTCAACAAGAGCACCGCCACTTGCGGCATCAATGAGAGTTCGCTCCATAGCCAATAACCCCTCATAGAAGTATTGGATCAGGAGTTGGTCTGGGATTTGATGGTGTGGACAAGTTGCCACAAGCTTTTTGAACCTCTCCCAATACTCATGGAGTGATTCATTAGGGAATTGACGGATGCCGCTTATTTGCTTTCGGATAGAAGCTGTTCGGGAACCGGGAAAGAACTTCTCAAGGAAAAGTCTCTTCATGTCAACCCATGAGTTTATGGAACCAGGTGGGAGGTAGTAGAGCCAAGACTTGGCAGAATCTGCTAGGGAAAAGGGGAAAGCTCTAAGCTTGATTTGTTCTTCAGAAACCCCTTGAGGTTTCATGGTTGAGCAGACCACTTGGAACTCTTTGAGGTAAAGATGAGGATCCTCACCGGCTAGCCCGTGAAAATGAGGGAGAAGATGAATCAAACCCGACTTGAGTTCGAAGTCAGCCTCTATGTTTGGATATTGAATACCAAGAGGTTGGTAATTCATATCAGGGGCAGCAAGTTCTTTCAATGTTTGTTCCCTAGGATTGGCCATATCAATTTCAATTGGTTGGATGAGGACTGGTTCTTGAATTATTTGAGTATCTCTTATGTTCCTCCTAAGATGGCGAAGTGTTCGCTCAATTTCAGGGTCAAACAAATCCGAGGGATTGTTTGGAAGGCTACGGGGCATTCAGAGAGATTTTGGAAGAAAGAGGAAGACGGGTTTTTCTTTGTATTTTTTCAGTTTATGATTTTTAAGAGGAAGACGAGTTTTTCTTTGTGTTTTTTTTTCAATTTTTTTAAACTTTTGTATTTTTTTGGGTTTTTTTATAATAACCAGAAAGTAATGACTACTTAAAGCACCATCCCCGGCAACGGCGCCATTTGAAAGTGCGGCCGATTGTCGCCTATCGACCGTTCAAGGTTCCGGTGCTATGCTAATGTGTATAGCAGCACTCGGGTCGAATCCTCGGCGATGATACTTTGTAGTAGTCGTTTGTTTTTAGTTGATTGTATTTTGATTAGGGGGGTTTGTTTGCAGAGCTTAATTGAAATGATTTATGGATGATGTTTGATTTACCAAATTGATAAAGATTGGGGTGAGTTCATCATTAGGTTAGTTAAGCTTGTGATATCCTCGAGCTTTGCTTTATATTGCATTTAAATTAACACCCATGTCACAAGATGATGTTGATTAGAATTCTTAAGTGTTAAGGCTTTAAACCAAGAATTAACTTAACTTAAGGTTATAATCTCAATCATATCTTATTTATGGTTGTGTATTTATGGTTCCAATAATCCATGGAAACCACATGTTAAACAAAACAAGTCATTAATCCATGACATGTTAAGTCCAACATACACAATGTTAATTCAAAGAATATTCATCGAGCAGAAGCTCTCAATCACTTAACATACCTAAATTATAACTCACCCCAATGAGATATTTACTCAGCCATTTGGGTGATTAATAATCTGGTAATATATGTTTATGGTGATGAATTATAAAGAGATGAAAAAGAAAGGGACAAGATAAGAGTAGTGTGCCGAACACACACACGAAATAATTTAAGAATCAAAAATGGAATTTCGATTGAATGAGGAAGCTTAAGAAGGGAAGGGGATTGAACTCAATTTAAACTATTTTAAGAACATTAATATTAAAATACAGAAGGTGGAAGAGAATAAGAGATATTGAAGAAGTAACTTGCATTAAAACAGAATTACAAAGAAAGAGAATTACAAGATTACAAAAATGAAGAACTCAAAAGTAAGTGAAAAGAAAGAGAGGAGGAAAGGTCTCTCAAGTGAAAACTTGAGTATGTAAGGTCCTCCCAAGCCTTTGGAAAAGCTTTGGTCGTGCCAATTTGATCTCCTCTCTTCTGAAATGCCAACCCCTCTCAAGGAGAGAAGGGAAGAGTATTTATAGCCCAAGGAGTGGACTGTTTGCATTCCCAATCTGTCCCTCCATTTGCATCGCCAATTTGACAATTCAGACAGCCGAATCTTCAAATATCTTCTTCTTCAAAGTTGTAGGCAATAATGTTGGACGACTACTCTCAATATTAGGAGTCATTTGGACGTAAGGATAAAATGTTATGGCCTGTTCAATAAACAAACTTAAACTGTCCATTTCAATCCAGTCTTTTTGAAGTCCATAATGTGAAAGGGTTTGTGAATATTAAGATGCCTTCAAATCCGAATGGTTTCTTCAACAAAGTCGGCCGCCTACATCCCCTCTTTCACACTGAAAAATCTCAGATATATTGGATGATTACATCAGGAGATATGTCATGCATACTATACTGATTTTCATTCTCGGACAGAATGGTGGGATGGACTTCAAAGATTCATTTGGGCCCCTTGTACTTGGATTTGGGCCATGAAATTTTTATCCAAGATGTAATGTAGTGTCCCCCGAATTATCGTGGAGAGTTAAGGTTTTTGAACTTCTAGATTGAGCCCAGTAAATCAATCTTCATGAATAGTCCAGTTTCTTCACAGATTCTTTGGTCTTGTTTGTGAGGACCATATGACCCTTCAAATGGCAGCATTGGATCATGGTTCCTTCTAATGAAATGTTGTATATTGAAAGGAGAATCCTAAAAAACAAGAACCACACAATTAGGATCAGTATAGTGATAGTTATAATTAAAACATTAAACTGACTCAATTTGACTACTTCTAAAAATGCTCAAATATTATACTTAATATTAAAACATTAATATTTCACACAAATTATGCACATTTCATATAAAATAAGTAAA
Source organism: Viscum album (assembly GCA_963277665.1). Lineage (NCBI taxonomy): Eukaryota > Viridiplantae > Streptophyta > Magnoliopsida > Santalales > Viscaceae > Viscum > Viscum album. The sequence goes on from OY728128.1 coordinate 1,753,279,298, forward strand.
GGGGGAATATAATAAGTTGTGAAAATATTAATAACATCAATAAACCTCCATTTTTAACTTCCCCTTATATTGGGCACGAGTCCATTGATTTCCATGTGGCATTTTTTATCAAGATATAGGTCCCAACACCATTACCATTTTCTTTAAACTGACCCTAATACTTTAAAAAGATTCTCCAATTGCTTAAATATTCCAAATTACACATGATTTGGACTAACACAAACCAAATTTACCTCACCCAAATACATGGTCCATTATAATTATCCCATTATAGAACAAATAAACCTAGGTTTGTATGCACCATTATTCTGACTAAAACGGATGAAATAACAAAACAACCAATCTATTATGCTTCAATGAAACTAAATCCATTAAAACTGAATATTTCTACTCCCGATCAACACAATATATAGATATTTAAAAACAAATTCCATCTATGGTCATTCCCCAATACATGACTAACTTACACAGTCAAATCCCAAACAAGATACCTTTAGTGATTATTTTAACATAATTGAAAATTATTTACAATCACCAATCATCAACCATACTGTTAAACTCATGCTTGAATTAAACCCAATTCTCATACCCCAGAAAATGCTCTTCATTATTATTAAACATAATGTATATCATGCAGTAGTACCATCGTGAAAAATAAAAAACATCATACTCACGATGTACCTATAATTGTATATGGATTTTCTAATTACTCAGAATACACAATTTTTACTATGTGCATCTACGCTAATCCTCACTTTCAAAATTTATGGAATTCATATAGATTCATATTTATACTTATACATTACCCCAAATATTGACCATCTTGTGATATACCATGAACTAGGTCAACAGAATAACTACATATATTACATTCAAAAACTAATCAGAGTAATAGTATATGTTATTTATTTTGGTAGGATCACTGGCATCCATATGTCTATATAATAATATAAAAAAACTCTTTAGATGTACAATATATCTATATTCATTACAATCAGGGTCAATCAAAAAATTCTAAAATATTAACTATCTTCGCCAAATAATAAATCATCAATAAAAACACATCCCATGAGGGAATGAATGATCCATTTATTTCACAACCATTTCAGGTCTACTCATGTGCCAATTTATGAGTACTTGATGTTGATTAATGTTAGGGTATCATCTCCTAATTTTAGGCAATAAAAAATTTATACAATTCATTATATATAATTAAATAATTAAAAAACATATAAATATAAAAGATAAAATATCTAAAATATTATATAACTATATTTAATCATTTTCTTCAATGATGTATGTTTTATGAAGATCATTGTAGCAAGAAACAAAATCATATATCATCTGGTGAATTAAACTAGACAAAAGATACAAGAATAATTCTTGAGTACCCCAAAATTATATTTTAGGAAGCATAAAGTTTCATATTTATTTTCTTACAATCATGTAACTTAAATTGGAAAGAATCATATCATTATATATTCATACAAAATTCTATTCATCTAAGGAAGAGAATAAACTCTTTTAAACATATTAAATGTTATCTAATGGTACACATATGTTATATTCCATTTTGTGTTCTTTATTGACACATCAAGAAAAGATGAAAAATACATAACTGATTCATTATATTGATAATAAACCATATATACCATGAGGGGTTATGAGTTATAAGATTTAGGATTCCCATATTAAAGTATCATATGGTTAAAAATATGTTAGAATATAAGAAAAATAATAATAATATGATTATTTTGTGATATAATTATATCATATTTTATGATATTCATATCATTTCCTTCTTAAGAAAATAATATATTGAGTTATAAAATAGTAGTAACAATTACAAAACATAACTATCAATCTACCAATAGAATTAAAATCCCATAATTAATTAATAAAAAACATTAAATCTCAATTTGAATAAATTAAAAACTATTTTATACATTATTTTATGATTTAATTTTCATTTTAGAATAATGAATTTATCCAAAAAACATTTATTATCCAAAATCCAATATTTGTGAAACTCTGGGACGTATTTACATTGATAAAAAATCATAAATACCAATTACATAGTTGTAATAATAGCGATCCAATTATAAAATATTCATTCATATTCAATCTTCTAAGGGGTACGATGTGATCTCCATCAGATATACTCAATGTTTATATAAACATTTACACCAAAATATGTATCATATAAATCATATGTATACATATATAATCTCTTTTAAATTACTCAAAATCACACTTTGACTTGGAATAATTTCAATCTAGTATAATTTATCACATATTTTTTAGATTATTTGAAACACATAGAACATTTTTTTGAATAAAACATTTATTATTCGTCTAGACTAAAATCACATTACATGCCCCAGATCTATGTAACTAAAAAAATTTCATGTGACTCATCCATTATTGGCCATGAGTTTCCATGTTGTAATTTAATCAAGGGCCAGATGTAATTTCTCATCATATTGGTGAAAAAATATCATATTTATTATTCTTCAACTGAATGAATAATAAAAAACATACACAACCATCCAATAATTATCTATGACACAATGGATTATATAATACTGATAAAAAATATATGAATGATTCCATTCCAGGTATCTCACCAACCATTTGTAACAATGGCTTATTTTAGAAATAAACCACTAGTTATATCACTAATTTTTAAAAATTGAATGAGATATGATTGGTGTATCCATATACATTGATGTCTGCACTTCAATCCTCTTGATTCAACCATTAATTCTAATATTAACAGATCATCCCAAAAAATACTACTCCAAGATGATCATTGATAATGGACAGGTCAATGTCATATTTCTAGGGAACATTATCAATCCACAATTCATGTAAAATAAATTACCGGACATATGAATAAATGATAAGTGGATGTTTAAATTATTATAAATACATGAATCATTACTCAAAAATTTAATAAATAACTAAAGATTCATATTCCATGAAGATCAACATTACCTTGAAGATTTTAATATGATAAAATATTATTCAATGGGTCGACAAGATTATCAACAGTAGTCACCCCATAGATTTAGAAATTTCCCCTCTCAATGATCAATCATATAAAATGGTATTTGGAATGTTATTTGTTTAGTCCTTTACTGTGACTGGAATTCCTTGTATTGAGTGATATCTCCATTATTATTTCAAAAATCTAAACAACATCATTCATTATATGAGCAACATATAGTTTGTAAATTAAAATCCTAATTCCAAAAACATAATTTATATTGTCTAAAACAATGATGTAATCTATATCTATTATTAACTATTCTATGGTATCGAAATTTGATATATCCAAACAAATATCTCTAAAATTTAGGCTATATAATAAAAAATGATGATATTTGATATTATCTATGTCATATTAGAAACATGAAACAATGTAATATTTTACACATAATAATTGTCTCCTATTATGATAAATATTAAATCCTTAGTCCATCATAGGTAAATAATAATTTAATTTATATAAATATGATTACTTAATATGATTATGTGTATCTATTTTATAGAGAAGATATTACCCAACCACATATTTATAAAGTGACATTTTGGGATGTCATTTCTGATTAGTTGTATTCCTTTCTCATATAATATCACAATTCACCGATAGTCATAGTAATATTATTATATAAAATCATTAATATTTTATTTATATGAATCCAAACACTTTGATTTCATCCTAAAACCATATAGTTCAACCATAATATTAATATTTTTAATCCATAAAAGGAATGTAGTAGTTTTGAATCAATAGAAATATCAGTTTTAACATCAACACTATTGGGATCGATGATGTACACATTCATAACTAAATTCTATTTATGGAATGTGATTTTCATATCAATTTGATATATATCATAATCAAAATTATCTTCGATGTCATGATCAATAAATATTTATTTTATCATCTCAATTATATATAGTTTAACATTCTACCATCCATTATAATTTTATTTCATAATACATGGTTTCACCTTATGGTTCATACCCCTTTGTGTGATGAAAGTTACAAACATTGTTTTTGTATACAGACTATATATAAAATTATATTTTTTAACCATTTCAAATTATCAAAACTTCTCACCGACTCATGGAAAGTGTAAGGTTAATCATCTATGATAATTGCTTAATTATTATTATCTATGTGAAATTTATATCTCATGAACCCATGATTAACTCTAATAGACCTTTTAGGTTTTTTTGTATAATGATTTAGTTATTCTTCTAATACTCTCAGAAGAAACATAAAAACATGAACCTTTGGAACACTTAAATTTTGTTAGTTTTGAACAGATAAAATTTTAACATTCATTCAATAATCTCATCAATTAATTTGATCATTCAAGAAGAAAATTCTACCTTGGGAAAAAAAATTTGATTATGATTATAAAAATAGTATCAAATAGTTTCCTTGTGAGAAGAAATAAATAACAAAATTGGGTTATTTCCCATAAAAAATATCATATTGTATTACAATATAATAATTTGATAATGTGTAGTTTAATAAAGGGGAAATCATATTAGGTATGGTAATTTCCCCTATAATGATCCCCATCATACCGAGGTGTTCCAAGAGGTGTGAGCTGTAAAATAATTAGAGAAATAGTGGGATTCTTATTGGATTCCGAGATCAACTATTCACCACCTAAATATGATCATATGATCTATATTCCAATCCAAATTAATTTTGTGGATTATTATGAATTACATTGAACTTTAAAAATGTTTCGTACTAGTATATCACCATTAGAACATATCCATACAAAAAATAAAGTTAGTAAAAGTAACAGTGTACATAAAACAATCACTTTCTTGAGTACCCATTAATCAACATACATCAGTCTGTATGAGATCCAATAGCCAAATACCCCAAAAAACAATTCAAAAAAATAATAAATAATTAATTTTTTAACATATAAAGAAGTGAAAATTTCAAAATTTTACTTAATTTAATGGTTCTAATAGTCTATCTCTATAGATTCATTAGATCCACTTCACATTTTCATTATTATTGCGACAATGCCAAAGATAACTGGGATTATAATCAAACAACAACTTATTATTATAATAATTAAATATAGGATTATCCAAATATTTAATATATAATACTGTTATGATATTTATGAATATAGAAAAAATTCCATTCATATATTTAGAACATCACTTGTTCCTAATATTTAATGAAACTCACTTCTTTTCTAAACAAGTTATAGTAATTGCGGTTATATTTAGAGTGAGAAAAAAATAATATCTATATATTCCATTTATTAAACAACTTGGTAAAGTTAGATTATAATTTTAGACCTGTAATAATTTTTATCACTATAAAAAATTTTACGTAGTGCTCCACTCATTTTTAATTCCCTTCTATCTTTGACTTTGTGTTTGTTGCATAAATGAATTATGAAGAAACAGTATCTAAAACCCATGATTCAGATATAATGAAATTGATATCCATAAAATTCACATTCTTATTATTAGAATTATTATTTTCTTGGATAAAAATACTCAACCATATATACCAATTTTGTACATTCTTTTGTGTTATAAATATAAGGGATCTTAATGTGATTTCCTTGATGTAATACAAAATTTTTAAGAAATAAATAAATATTAGTGTCAATCATTTTTTGGAAAATTTTATAATGGTATTTTATTGAACATAAACCCACTAAAAATTATGAGATAATACATTATATCTATTTATTGATCTGGTATCCCTATTTAAACATGTTTTGAGTACATTGTAGTAGTTACTAAAACCATTTCTATTTTGGTGCGACAAATGTGCTAATAATGTATTTTATTACTATTTAATAGTTGATTACGTAAAATATATATAACAGTACCTCATTTGTATTCACACAACTCTATTCCACTACTATCTTATCTTGAATAGTTTTCTAGCAATGTATAACCGAATGAACAACGTGGTATTTTTGTATCTAACGTTCAGGAATTACCATATCCAATATTCCATATATTAGATAATACATGGGAATATATCTATCCAGTAATATAATTAATTATGTAATAATGTTATTTTCATTTGTATATTTTGATGGAATCTCAAAAATTTTATTTTCTAGGGTATTCTTAAAATTTCAGACAATTTAATATAAATATCATACACATTAATCAAATTTCATCTCATGGGATAATTAGTATGCAATATATTATTCTTTTGTGTTTTAATTTTTCTAAATATTTCATGTTATAATCTAATTATTTACAATTATTTAATGTTTTCATGCTATATTAGTGTGTAACTAATTACACAATAAACATCTCTCTATTATAGACCTATTTATATAAGGAAATTGTAATCTTATATATAAAAATTCATCTCATGCATAAGGTGCATGACTAATTGAGTTAAATAAATAGAAATAAATGTGGTTGTAAATATGTAATATAAGTAACGTTGGAGAGAGATATATCCAAAACCACACAATTATTTATAATGTTATAATCCTCAATATTTGGGTGCAGTCAAATTAAAATTTTATAACACACAAAGATTTTATTATATATTTGTCTTTAAATAAATCTAATATCATTGTTCACTTGATTTAAATGTAACAGTGACTTTAAATAAACCATGAACAATTATTTTTATTATTATTTTGTGGTAGTTATATAATTTTTGAAATGTGAATTTCAATATTTTATTGTGTTTAATTTTTTTTCTTTTCTAAAAATATATATTCTTCAGTGAAAAGTGAAAATAATAATTTTCGGTAAAACATTCATATCTTTTAATTATAAAAAGTTATTTGAAAATAATATTATATTATGAACTTGGTATTAATTATATATTAAATCCATTTAATTGAAATTAATAATATTATATCCGTTAGTAATACCATTTTAATTTATTTCGACATAAATAAATTTTTTATTATAAAAACAAACTTATTTTTTTGAGAAAACGGGTTTTCATTGAATATTTGAGATTTGATGCTAAATAATTATATACTGTTTATAGGAATTTAAATTCTGAAAATGGATTCCATATTTTAAATCAGTATGTTCATATTTTCTATGTAGGGGCTTTTATTTTTAGGCGTTATGAATAGTAATAATGGTAAAATATATCACCTCAAGAATGGGTAAATAGAGTAATTAATGTTAAAAATATTGTGACAAGGAATTAAAAATCTCTCAAAAACATCTATTTATTTTATTTCATGATATTTATTCAAATGTATTTATCATAACTTCTTATATGAGAAATTTTTGTTTCATTTTCATTTTACAGTGATATGTAAATTATTTTATGTAATGAAAAATAAAAAATATCACTCTATTTCATTTGAATTTAACATATAAATATTAATAGAGATAAGAAATATTTAAATAATTATAAAGGATATTTGTAGTATAATGAAAAAATGAAAATATTGTTAATTGATTTATTTTTTTTATGGATTTTATAGTTAACCTGAGCTCTTATACAACGCTGACAGAATTCTTGGAAAAGAAGTGGAAAACTAAAAGTAAATAATTTGAAAAACATTGAGACTAATTTTTTGGGGTTTAATTGTAGTTTAAATAGAATTTAATAGTTAATTATTATTTATTATTGAAAACAAAATGTTTTTGATCAGAAATATATGATCACAAACCAACCTATCGGGGCCCACCTAGCTCGTAATAAGATGAGTGTGGCAATCCCAATCCTGCCTCTAATAGGAAAATGGCTGGTGAATAGCACAATTTTGAATAAAACTATCCTGTGGGGCCTTATACTAGGGTATCGATATGCACAAAAAATATAAAAACCCATAAAATAGTAAAATTTAAATAAAATGATACCAAATTAATAAATAATTCAAAATCCCAAAAAAAATATTAAAAAATGAGGGGAACTAATATGTGACAAATACTGGCCAACAAAAAATTGTGATGATGTCCAAACCGAAAGTAATAGTTGAATATAGAAAAATATTACTCTAGAAACAAACCATGGTATTTATGTTACAAATATAAGATATTTCTAACCCTAGTCCACCATAAAACCGTTCTAATGATCAATCATCTTCGTAAGACCTAACATGTTCTAAAATATCACCTGAAAGAGTGAGTATAATAATACTTAGTGGGAAACCATAAATTCACTATTCATAAATCACCATGTGTATTCATCTCATCATAGTATATTTTATACATAACTTTATACATAAAATAAAACATTTGTATATTCTCATAATTGACACATAGTCCCAAGGTAATCTCACAACTGTACTTCTACCCTTGGATTCATGCCCAAAGGTTTCATATAACACTTATTTGGGATCAGGCACTTCATGATGTTAGATAATATTGAGGGAATACATATAAGATGTTTTTCTCATTTGGTATCTCCATATGAAGTATTAACATGAATTATGTAGAGATCAATACATAGACATGTATGACACCCGACGTCATGGGGTATACCAACAACCAAATCTATATTAACCCTATATGTAGTGGATTGACAATCATGTAGGGTTTGTCATGACTATTCTGGGAACCCCACCATGGGTATATTTTTCTGATCGAGGATCTCTATCCATTTCCCAAGGAGGAACTCTAATAACACTATCTGATACCAATGATCCTAAAAGGGGATCACTATCTAATGCGCAATACATGATTCTATACTAAACCATCAAAGAAATGATGTATGTAATTCTCCCAAACAAAACATGTCCATTCTAAAAGGGATCATGATTCTAATACATTTTTGATGAAGTAGGTGATGTTAACTATAATATAACAGAGTGCCCCATCAACACCAGGTTTACCTATGTTTCGTAGCTTGTGCTCGTGTTAATTCCCCTATACACAGTGTCATAATCATGTACTTGGTCACGTCTGAGTTTACAACTCTACCCATGTACTCTTAGATTGGTTGTACCCCTATCCATGTACAACATGTGTATTCATGAAGTCACCAAGTGAGGTATCTTGATTATTGACAAATGTAATAGGCCTTGTGATACTTATAACTTCTAAGATACCAAAGAGCCTTATCCATTTCCCTAAATAGTGTGTATTATAGAAATACAGGTCATGTATATTTCAATTTTCTAGAACCCAATTATCTCTATAATGTTTCATCCTCCTCCACTTCTATTTTTTCATTCCGACATCACAAATCACTTTAGATGGTGTATTTTTCTAAACTGACCTCTACATTTCCTACTTGTCGAAATTCAATCACCCAACTCAATCAAGAGCCGCTGGTGTTTCTTGATTCCACTATCCCATGCCAAAAACCATCCGTAGGTTCCCTAAATCTGAACTTATTGATCATCTATCGGCATTGTTCCCTATAAGATCATCCTTGATTTCATCCATACCAATGGTATTGAAATATTTCACTAAATAATGGTCATAAAACTATGAAATATTATGTATTCATCAAAATGTAGGAAAAATAAATTTTCTATGATGATTGTTTTAAGAATTTGGTATGAAATGAACAAATTGAAAAAATATGAAAAAAAACTAGTACAATATTCGTTTTGGTAACACTTATTTTTATAGAATAATGAAAGATGAAATATAATCAATCAAAATCTAAAATTTCAAATATTAGATAAATATTACATATACCGGAATTATAAGTGATCTTTAAATCAAATTGTTATTTGATTGATTCATATGAATCATTTTAAAATTAAATGGGGATAAATCCACCAAAAAATTTCCCTACCTTAATATGGATCAATCACATTGTAATAATGAATATATTCCATTTTAATTTTTGAGATCATGAAATTCCATTTTACATTAGTTGACAATCAATGATCTAGTTTTTGATCATCCATGAATGATCCTACAATTCTCTACCTAAAATCTCCAGGGTTATGTGGATCACCATAGGATTATTCTATAATAATTTAATTATTGACAAATTTATTTAATAGAGAAAATAGATAAATAATATAAATAGAACATTTTACTTCATAATCCACCCATGAATCTCTCAAAACCTAATTAGACATGTATTTGAATGTTAGGGCGCACCATTTCTCTGAAAACAACAGTTGTATCAGATCTTTGAAACAAGACATCATTTTTAAGTTATTAAATTTTTTGAAGAAAACTAATCATGCATGATATTAATTTACTTCTAACATCTATCATTAACTCACTGAGCCATTAAATCTCATTCCATCTTAGTGAATGATCTCGAAAACATTACTATATATATTCAAAAAAATTACATAAAAAACAATGATGTTGAATTTCCCCCACATTAGGGTTTTACATACGAAAATGATAAAAAAAGGATAAAAAAAGATATGTAGGTAAAGATCATGCATCTAGGTCTCTCCCTCCCATGTACTCTCATGAAAATATCTACAATTCCACCAGAAAACACTAATTAAATCACTCACCCATAGAGGTTCTCCTCATGCTGATCTTCAATATCTACAGGGTACTCATCAAAAGTAGCTCCATACTCGATGCCTAATTCACCCTAGACGATAACATGTGATGGTTTAGGGACATATTTCCATTTCTAAATCATGTAGAAGATGTCATATACCCATTCCTACAGTTGGGTTAATTTCAAATTGTATACCACATTGTTGAATCAAGGAAATATCTGGAAAAAAACAATTAATCTTTTAGATAACTTTCAAACATAGAAAAATATCTACACTCCAAATTGAGGTGAGACCTATAAAAACACAAAGTTTCCCTCCTTGGTTCTCAAATTCCTCCATTATCTATCATCATTAATGTTATGAATTATCTTTAGAGTCATCATATTCTCCTAGATGATATACACCTTTACTATCATGGAAAAACCTAACATACAACATATTGATTCTTAATCTGTTATGACCTACATGGATTACCAAGAAATGCCTTGAATGATTTCATAAAAATGGTGTAATGCTAGATTATTTTCAATGAAAACTCTACTAAGAGTATCTAATCATCTAAATTGTGGCCAAGGTCCCACATGTAGTCCCACATCATGTCTTCCTGGAACTAAATTATATAATTAATCTGGATGCAAGTATAAGGGTGGAAATACAAGATCAAGAGAAACTATGTCCCAATAGAATAATACATTTACTTCCATTCCTATTATGTTATGAAATAATCACAGTCTTAAATGATTGTCGAAGTTCCATCATTGATATGGACTATCACATACACATTAATTAGTCAAATATCACCACTAAACTATTCTCTTTGATATCTAGGATGTCTGAATATATGGGGAGGTTTTATATGGTCACATAAATGGGAACATGTCCTAAAGAAGTTTTTAGAATACCCATGATAATGTACATAGATATCCCATAGCACATCTACTATAGAACATCATGATGTTGAGAAAATTATACCGAAACCTATTTTTCTTCCTACACATGCAAACACGTCATGCATCGAGATTAAAACATGGAGACACCTTGGTCATCAAATTCCACAAAAACTAATGTTATAGGTCTATAAACATATTTATCTCACTAAGATGAGACTCTAAAATAGATTTAATGAAATCTCTTAGAACCTCCTCCTGCAACACTAATGGTACCATTGTTTGTACTCTACAGATGATGATGTTCTCCCCCACCTTCAAAAAATCCATCAGGAGCACATCAAGTGGATATCTGAGTATGTAGGGTCTCACAGTCAGTATATCCAGGATGAACGGACCTAACCTAATGTAGAAGCAGTTTGGTAACATCCTTCTAATTGGTGGTAAGATTCACCATCTCCATCTATAATGGATTTATATTATAAGGTAAACTCTTCCTTTTCTTCACTCAATAAATGAGAACAAGAAATATATTTGATAAGATAAAGATTAACGGTAAAAGATATCCTGGGAAATGATAACTTGATGAAATCAGTTTTCAATCTCCATAGTTACAAGATAACCCAAGGATGATCTAGACCTCTATCACATGATTTGGGGGATCCCAATCTGGAAATACCCTACCCCATCATATATTACACTACTACACCATCTTATAATGAAATATGTTGTAGAATCGAGACCACCTAAATATAGAGATAGAAAATTGAATGTATCCTATAAAATGGGTAATATAGAGTTTTCATGGGACTATCATCATGTTTTAAAAATCCACCTCCTTATAGTCAAATAAAAATAAGATATTTTTTATGAAGAATACCCCAATAAAGTCTATAAAAGGATGAAATATCTTGTTCGTGGTTCCCAGGAACACTTTTTGTGTGTTCTTCACACTAAATGGAATAATCAAGTATGCATAGTGACCAGAAAAACATCAAAAATCCATATTAAATATATCCAAATCCCATACTCAAAATTACTGATAGCCTAATTTGAGGTCAATATATGAGAACCATTGATACATTCTCAACTAATCAAATATTTCATCAATCCGTTGAATTGGACAATTGTTCTTCATGGTCATTGGGTTTAGGAAACAATATTCCTTGCAAGTAACGACCCAAAATTTTTCTATTGAAAATTCCTCTTGATCTGAATAAATGTATCATTACGTAAGATTGTTATATAAAACATATAAACTTATTTGATATTATGTTTTTGGATTTAAAAAAGGCCATTATGAATTGTTAACATTGAAAATATTGTTGTTGAATATTATTCAAATTATTAGTATATATATAGGGCATCATATAATAAAATTTACTCTCTCATAGGAAGAGATGACCTCATCAAATAGAATTTTTTATTAAAAATCCCAATTGATGGATCTTATAAGGGAGTTGGCTTCACTCAGTATCGCTCTTGACCAATACTAGGTAGAGCTTGAACACATTAATCTTGAATGGAAACGCCTAAGGGAGAAGTGTCTCTTGATATATATTACAACCAGAGAAATGTTATCCAAGCCACCCCAAGTGTCTGTCACCATCACAGACCTTACCCATAGGTCATATGCAGGTGTTAAGATGGGTTATGTAACAAGACCCAAGCAAAATGATTATGTGAATTATTTTTGTAAATATTTTATAAAGAAAAAATAATTTTAACTTATTATTCAATTAATAAATCTATTTTTATTAATTAATGGCTTATTAAATTAAATACTATTTTAATAAAATATTTTTACAAAATTTATTTTTATAAAATATAAATTATCATATAATTTTTATGAAAACAATTGTAATTTTTATTATGGTTTGAATGATGAATTTTTGAAAACCCATGAATTTTTTATAAATGATGGGTTTTTTAAATGTAATAATTAACCTATTTATGAACATTATTTACATAAAATCAATATTATTTTTGATTACAGACATCAAATTACATAACGGTGACATTTTCATAATTTCATGAGAGAGTCAAATTTTTGGGTTAAAATTAAATATCGTTTAAATATATAATCTGTTTTATGACATAATAAAATCACAATAGTGATGTAATAAAATACTCTAAAAATGATTTTCGGCCAATATATGTTTCACCTTTTAAATAATGTGATTTTTGGTCTATTTTATTTTTTTTACAAAACATTAGTGGACACTCCAAGACATATAAAACATATTATAATTTTAAAATTATTTCCTTGAGAGTGTGAAAATCGTATACATAATCAATCCTAATATTTTAATATGTCTGTCCATTGGACATGTAAAATAAATTTTTCCAACCCACTATGGAAAATACCATGGTCAGCAACCATGGGATAGTTTGTGGTTATGATTAGTTTAATGTGTGGTGTCCAAAACGTAAATAATAACGAATTCCCTCTCCTTCCCTATATAAACCCACACAATCACCCATTAAACTTCACTAACCCATTTGGAGCTAGACCAAAACTTTCCATACACTCTCTATAATCCTCCAAAGGCTCCACAAGATCCCAAAAAGCCCTTATCAAGCCTCGGCCAAGCCATTGGGATCTAACATCCAAGAAAGAGATTTATTCCTTTCTCATTTTTGTCAAAATTTTGTTGTGTTGGTATACTCTTTTATTTTCGATTAAAAATGTAGATGTATGATTTTGAACCTCCCCTATACTTCCCTACTTAAATTTTAATGATTATATACCCCTTTATCCCTCATTAGTGCCTCCCATGTACTCCTGTTACCATGATGAAATTTTGTAAGGAATTCCTCTATATTCATTTATATTCAAGCAAATATTTTATATTATTCATCTAAATTCCATTAAATATTTTGGGAAATGTTTATATTTATTACCCCTTACATTAAATTTTATGTACATAAGAAAGATTACACTTTATCTCTCATCAACCATATGATGAATTCTTTTTTCATGTCATTATGTTGCTGAATTTGGACCGTGATTTTCCAAGAAAAATTCATGGGGTTGTGAATAACATTACCTATTCAAAATAATGTGTATTAACCTTTATTAAAATTTATATATCAATTATATAGTTTCATGTTTTTATTACTAATTCCTTTTCTTGGAATAAATGATGTTTTTGAATGATTTAATCTTGCATGATCCATGTGGCACACTTATATATAAAATGAATGGTTAAGAAAGGTGCTCCCTACTAGAAATAAAATGGATTGGGAAAAGATTAGTATCATGAATTTTCATGTGTAACAAGTGTTTACATATTATAATTAAATTTCAATGAGGTTTTATTCCTTCTTTATGTGCAATTAGCCTTGGAATATGATATTCTCGAGCTTAATGTTATAGCCATATTTGCATGTTATGATAATCATAATATATCATGACTTTATGTTCGTGTTTATCTTCTAGTCCATTGATATGAATATTCTTAACATGTTATATATTATTCATGTAATGACTTTTTTACTCCCTTACTGGGATTTATAGCTCGCCTTTTTTATGCATGTGCTCAGTTTATCCAATGAAATGTTCTGAATGAAGAAATGTTGTGGTCATGTAAAACAATTTTTCAATAAAGATGTTGTGTTTTTTGTTCTAAATTGTAATCTAATTTCCCTAATTTCTAAAGAAAATATACCACTCAATCCTATGATTTTTCTAAATTTATCAATTATGTCATAAATCATGTAATAATGATCAGGTTTGATATATTTGGTATTAGAGGATTGGTTTTGTTATTTTGAGATTAGCATTAGAAAACTCCAGTAAAATCATTAGGGATATGACTAATTATGACAAAAACATCACTAACGTTTTAAGATTATTAGGTATGTTGTTTATCAATAAAATACATTTGTATTTGTATACGATCCGGTATAGGTGTCTCTGGAATAGATGTATCTAGAGGTAAGACCCAAAAACACCACATTAATCAAGAATCGAATAAAAACTGGTGCACGAGAACGGTCCTTGATGCACTCTTTGTTATGTCATTCCTAGGAGAAGATTATTTTGTATATTCATATGCATAGTATGAACCATTATTAATTGAATTAAAAAATTCGTATAATAATATATTTTGGGAGGTAGATCTTGGATAACATAGATATGTTGAGGAAATAAATGTAATTTATATGTTATCCCATATTGTCATTGGATTATGGATAATATATTACACATAAAATTCCTTTTATTCTATATGATGTCAATTAATATGGGGACTCAAGATAACAGCCTATGAAATGACCTATTTGATGACTTTCCTAAGGAGATGCCCAATATGATGGGAGTTTAAATCGCAATCACAGTCACTATATTCTCTCATTTAACATAGATTTGGAAAAGAATCATTTGTCAACTGGAACGTCCAAACCCCCATAAGAATGAAGAAGCTTCAATTGGGAGCTTCATGAGACAAAGGCCTCCTACTTCTAAGGGATAATTTGATCTCTGAATCATATAAAAATGGATCAAATCGATTAAGATGATCTTCTACACCCCTCAATGTTCTGAACTAGACATGGTATTTCTTGCTACTTATCATATAGAGGGTAAAGCTGAACAATGGTGGACATCGATAAAAAAGGTGAAGCTTGAGGAGGATATTGAGGCATTGCAATGGAAAGATTTCTGTAAAATGTTTTTGAAAAGATATTTTTCATGCACCCTATGACTTATGATATAAATGGCCTTCTATGCCCACAAGAAAAAAGATGATAAATATATCGAAGTGTAGTAGGAAGACTTCCAAGGTCTACATGATATGAATCTGGATTTTTCATTACTCTTGAATTCATGGTTGACAAATTTTTTGGTGTACTAAATCCAAGACTATGGAAAAATATATTGATCTATGACTTCGAGAGATATGATTAAATTTTCTGATGTGCCTGAAATGTCAAAATAGAGATCATTGAATCTCATGTGTATTATGGGGATAAGAATCTTATGGTTGAATTTAATTTTGGATGTCCGATGGATATATCCAACAGTGCTAGAAAATTCTAGTACCCCATATGAAAATGGTGCAGAAAAAAGATCCTTGGAAATTTCCTGAATTGGATGAGTAAATGATTTAGGTATGGAAGAGAGGGTCACATGGATATTAACTTCCAACAAGAAAAACCTGATGTTTTGACATAGGAGTGTAATGCTCTATTCGACCTTCAACAGATTGTTTATTGCATTAACTACAATGAACCAGGGCACTTAGCAAACCAGTTCCCCAGGACACGGGTTTTCGGAGGCAACCAACAACCTCTAAAGTAATAGGGGTGATATGTTATTATCACTCCCACCAATGAAAACCCCGACAACATTGTAGTGACTGGTACTCTTATTATTCATTCAAGAATAGAAAATGTACATTTTGATTATGGTTCTTTGCATTCTTTTATATCTCAATAGATTAGTTGAACTATCCTAACACGACCACAAATCATGGAAGTAAAGAAGTCAGTATGAATTAAAAATGGGGAAATAATTTCATCCAAAAAATATAACTATAACTCTATCATAATTTTGGATATGAATTTTCTTTGCGATCCACAGCATACTCCCTCTAGTGGATTTTTTTTGAATTCATGGAACGAATTTTCTTACTCTATATAGAGCCAACATGAATTTCTATGAGAGGGAAATCACTCTCTATATGGCGACGACCCCAAATTTTTTACATGTGAAATGTGGAGGATTAATCTTCCTTAGCATGATCATCTCAATGGTGGATATTACTTCCCTATGATAAATTGTATGTTTCTCTGATTATTGATTCTATGTAAGTAACCGTTCTTGAATACATGCATATTGTGAGGTAATTCTCTGATGTGTTTCCTAAGAAATTTCCCGGTCCTTATCTAAGAAGAGATTTTTAATTCTCAATTGATTTTATACTTTGGTCATTACCAATATCAAGGAATCCAAATATAATGGTAGTTTTGGAGATTGAGAAGATGAAGAAACAACTATAGGAGAATCTGAATAAAGGGATTATATTCCCATGTTTTTCACCATGGGGTGCACCATTCATTTTCATCTTAATGAATGATGGGTGAATGTTCCTTTTCATTGATTATTGTGAGCTAAAATATCATGATAAAAACTAATTATCATCTTCCCCAAATTGATGTCTTGTTTGATATGCTACATGGAGCACAATATATCTCCAATGTGGATTTTCGGTCAAGATATTACCACATAATGGTGATGAAGGAAGATATCCCCAAGACTTTTTTTCGTACAGGGTTCGGGCCCTATGAATTCATAGTAATGCCTTTAGAACTCACTAATAACCCAAAAATCTGCATGGAATTGATGAATAGAGTATTTACATATTACCTCAAAAAATGTTTGGTATTCTATATAGAATAGATTATAATATAAAAATAATAAAACATAAATTTATTGAATATTTTATTAATAATAAATTTTATAATTTCCTCATATTTTGGTTACTATGTTAATTTATTGAATATTTTGGATTGGGTCATTCATTTAAAAATTTGATGAAAATTCCAGTTATACCCATTAAAAAAATAACTGTAGTATATCGAAACTAAATAATTGAAGTGGAATTATTTGAAGATATTATTTTTTAAATGTGTTCCCGAAATAATTTTCTACAACTTTAATTAAGGAAATTTTAGCTAAATAATGCATTTGGTTGATGAAAATTGCAGAAGAAGTCAATGTTGGGCCGAACTCACTAGATTTGTCAGGGGTTCTGTATTTGGGACATAATGTTTTCTTCTGTTTTTTTATTAAGCCCAAATTTTGAGAGGAAATCGATAACTAATTTTTTCACTAATCTTCATTCTGAAAGGATGTATGATTCACTTTTTTTGTGGTCAAACGGGCGGTGAATGTTAGCATAAAATATTTTGCAGCCATTTCCCATTCACACTAGAAATCACTTTGAAACAAGCCTCACCACCACTCTATATATTAGTGTTTTTCTCATTTTGTGTGTTTTGGGATGGCAATTAAGAGAATTAAAGAATAATATAATTCGTTTCACCAAAATTCTTCAACCATAGCAAGAGTAGTTTCTCTTGAATCAAAGATATCTTCATCGATGGCGTCTTCTCTTCTTCATTTTGTAATGTTTTAATTTGTGTAATAAGAATCTTTTTCATATTTTATTTCTTCTCGTTTCTTTTGTTTTGTTAAATTATCTTCTTATATACTAATCCTATTTGGATTTGAATCAAGAGTGTAGACGATATTGGGTTCTACCCTTTTAATCTTTTTCTCATGCAAAACGTCTCCACGATTGTAACACACCGACCCAAGTTATCCATAGTCGGTGGTTTATTACTTTACATTGGCATGATACAAGGAATCATGTCTCAAAAGACCAATCAGTTTAGTACACTTGGAAGTACTAGATATATTCATATGTTTTGAATTACATTATGAAAAAAAAGCATCAACAAAATTATCCCCCCTTTTTTAGACACACTTATGTCCTTAGCCTAACCTAGTAGGTCCACCATAAACTACCTCTTTACATCTGAGGAATAATAAAACATAGAATTGGGGGATCTCAAATTCTCAGTAAGGATAACATTATAGTGGGAACTTTCATAAATAAGTATAAACATTTTAGGCAATTTATAAGACTAAAAAAAAGCCATTTAAACATAAACATCATCATAATTTGGAAAAGATAAAATCATATATTTCCATTTATATATTCACATGAATATTATACTAGTCAAATAATCACTTGAAATATCAAAAGATACTTTCATAATTATGGAATTCATAATGCTAGACATTATAACCACATAGTCAAGGCCTTGATCCAAGACTACAAATAATATTTTGTCAAGGCCTTATTCCAAAATAGTAGTTTGTTTAATGAGACCTACCGATGCGTTGAGGAGCAATAGCGGGCTCTACCCATCACTTACTATGTCCAATGCATTCGTCATATGAAAAAGTTTAAACTGAACAGAAACATTCATATTAAAACATGCATATGAAGTGTCAATAAATTATCCATAAACCATGAATAATATAAAAATAATACAACCACGGGAAAAAATAATTCATTCAACACAATATGAAATATTGTATTATAATAAATATACCACAATCGAGAATAATTTAGGATATTGACTTAGAAGAAGTTAATAATCAAAACTATTTGAGAGAAATATCCCCCTTTTTATTTAAAACATTTAAAATTATCACTATTTATCAAGAAGCTGTTTAAAATAGATTTTTGAATCAAAGTGTCCCATGCCACATTGAAACATTTCAAAGGAATTTAAATTTTATAAAATTAATCTCCAAATAAATAAAACCATAAAACCATTTTTAATACATGGACATTAATGAAAATGATATAGAAGAATAAATTTTTAATAAATTTATAATGATATTTTAGTTAGAGTTCCTAACCATATGAGAGACGATTGAATACAAAAAAATTGAGGTAATCAAAACATCTAAATATCATGATAATAAAGGGATTCATGATATACTATGTCAAAATACAGTATATACACCAAATAAAAGTGGATTGGATCATAACAACAAAGAAGACTTAATGTATTGTAAGGTGAGATGAATTTAATTATAAAGACTGTTGTTGACACTCCTTTCCATCACAGAACCTAAAGGAATGAAAAGGGAAATAACCCGAACTCAAATTGATTCATACTTTCAAGAAAACATCAAAAATCAACAAAGTCATGAACAAGGATTCAAATGAACTTCGGTCGTGCAAGTTCCCTTACTGTCGCGCAAGTATACTTGTGCACTGCTTAATGGTCGCACAAGTGACTTGCACGCCCTCTTTGAAAACTACTCAGGGTCTTCTCCAGCCTATAAATACCCCCGGTGGGCCCCCCATTTCGGAAGGAATTTTTCCAGAATTCAGATATAGAGCTCTGAATGCCCAAGTCTCTTCTTCAAGTCTTCCAAACACTTCTAAGGTAATTATTTACCTAGAATGGAAGGTCTAAATAAGAGGAATAAGGTCTATGTGTTAAAATTCACTAACACTTGCGTGCCAAAGTGTTTTTTCCCTTATGTAAAATAGACACACTTGCGCGCCTCCTTACCTATTCATTAAAACTTGCGCGCCACTCTTCTAGATGTACCTCAGGATGATTCTAAAGGCTTTGGCCAAAAATCTCCCATGTATTACTCTACAGGTCAAGGACCGTGCAAGTACACATGTGTCGCGTTTGTATACCTGTAAGACCAATACTTTTGCGCCCACACATTACCTGTGAGCCTTCCAGGACTTGCACACCCTTATATTTTTTGGGTTCCCTTCCTGCCCATTTAACCCCTCTTATGCCATTCCACCCATCCTATTCAAGATTCAGTCTTCAAGACACTCTTCAAAGCCATTTATGGAATGTTTTCTAGATTTACTTATTTATCTGAAAGGAGCTTCGTGGAACATCTCATCAAACATAGTTATTTTCACATCTTGATGTCACTAAAGTTAGAGAGTTCATTCATTCATCCTCATCCTTTAAGATGAGAGAATCCTTAACCTGGGCCTCCTTTTCAGGAGTAAATCCCAGTCTCAAATATGGGAATCCTCCTTAGGAGTAGCCCCATGTCCTCATTAATTTGGGCCTCCTTTTCAAGAGTAATCCCCAAGTCCCCTAACATGGGCCCCCTTTTCAAAAATAAACCCCAGTCTCAAATATGGGAATCCTCCTTAGGAGTTATCCCCAAACCTTATGTCCCTTAACTTGGGCATCCTTTTCAGGAATAAGCCCTAGTCTCAAATATGGGCATCCTCTTTTGGAGTAAGCCCCAAGTCCCTTAATTTTCAATCCCTTTAACCTGGGCCTCCTCTTTTGGAAGAATCCCCAGTCTTAATTTCTCTTAACCAGTCATAATTCCTTTTGATCTGGTCTTTCTTCTCAAGAGTAAAACCCAATCATAAGTCCCCTCCTAACTTGGGAATCTTCATTAGGAGTAAGCCCTAAGATTAGACAATCCAAAACTCCAAGAATCACATATACCTTTATGGATCCTGTTCATGGATTTCTTCCCTAATGTAAATCTTAATCCTCGTCTATTTGGGAAGTTATACATACATAATCCCCACATCATTGCATGGACCAATTGTCTGGTTTCACTAATACCTCTTGTTTCTCACACCGAGCATGTCCACATGAGCTTAGAGTGTAAAAGTAATCTTAACATCTTTCGTTGATCCATTAATCATGAAAAAACATCATACTCCCTTACTCGAACTACATGAGTTCTAATTCCTTTTACAAAACAATGGATACGTAGGTAGCCCATTAGTGGGTACGATCCCATTTCTGAAATAATCCATGTCCTCCTCAATGATAAATAAACTTCATGTTCCCCACTGAGTGGATTAAAAACCAGTATGGTCATCAAAATGACCAAGATATTTTTAGGTATTTAAGGATACCATCAACTAAGAATCTCTAAAAAATACAGATGATTCTCTATCGATGAAGAACCTCAAATAGGTATAAAAGATTCTCTAAATTTTCTTCATATCAATCATTGATTGTCATATTTAATGGAAAGAACATTCTATACCTGGTAATGTAATAAGGATTCAAAAACATAACAAAAATCTATAAAGAGAGTCCTGTAGTAGATAATAATTCCCCTAAAAAGGTGTGATGAGTCCGACCTCCCATTCTATCGACCAATGCAAATTCCTAAGCCTCATCAGTCCACAACTAATGAGCACCTATCTTTGGAATCTAGGTACAAATGTATATGGAATCATTGGATGTTTCTGGTTCTACGAACAAACCCGTTAGAAACCAATTGGAACGTTTGAACCTTGAATCAAAAAGGTCATCCCCAATTCCATAGGAAACAAAAAATGTTGAACCCTATGTGAATCCTTAACCAAGTTAATATGAAGCTTTTATTATTTATTAGGACCCTATTTTAACTCAATGAGAGGGCCAACAAAGAAATCAATGAAATGTTTTCTCATCCAAAAGATTCAGTGGCCGGAAATATTGTGATTATGTCTGTTATATCAAACATGCACTCTTTTCCATGATCTTCTGCATTTCCAGAATGGCTTCTCTTATGTTCACATCGGTGAATACCTCTACTATGAAAACTTCTACTGCAAATGCCACTGCTGCTACTCCTGGTGGATCATCGTCCGCTCTGAGGACGACATCACCTACTCATCGTCTTCAACGCTGGGTATCAAATGCACTGGTTAAGGAGTACCGTCAACATGGTACCATTCCAACTCTGGAGGCTGCTCGACAAGCCCTCCAAGTGAAAAAATCACCCGGGTCGTCCGGACAGCGATGACCAGTGATCAAGAAGTAGGCGGTGCTATCTACCGTCTCCAATTGTTTAGGGTCGTTATCCCCAGAACTCAATCACCATTCCCTCCCATATTATGTGGAGGTGAAGGAGCAGGTCCCTTATGTCCTTAATTCATGGAAGTAGGAGTCCTTCCCGAGGGCTCCCATCAAAAATCACCACCATACTCATGCGGTAGTTCAACCACAACATGATGAGGGTATCGACTCCTGGTGTTCAGCTAAGGTTCCTCGAACTCGAGCAGGAAAGACGAATCAACAGAGGAGAAATCCAATCAACAGTGAGCATGTTCTTATCTCTGATATCTCCGGAGAAGTCCACCAACCTAATTTGGTGGCAAAAAACGAGCGGGCACATACACCTGTCCATTTTAATTCTGCTCTCTAGCAGACTTGTTTGGTAGCATCATGCCAATCCCTTCAGGAAATTCCGGCAGAGTACTATAGGCAGGAACATACACCTATTTATATGTCATTAGCTAGTCAGCACGCTCATCTGACGACATATGATGGATCTCTCCCACCATGTTCAGTTAAGTACAATCTGCAGGCACATACACCTACTATTATTGATCAATCCTACCAACAGTCTCACTTGGTAGCACTAGGAGAAGTCAGTCAGAAAGCTCCGGTGATAAATAGGAGGACGACTCAACTCTATGCCACCAAACTTGAGTACTGTCAGGATTCACTGACAGGAAAAGGAGGACAAGAGCAAGTACACCCACCTACTCAATGCACTGAATGGGAATATAACCCTGTTCTGGTAGCTGAAGTCACCAAGCATATTCTATCAATGGTGAAAGAGAAGAAGCGAATCCCTCCACATATTCTAGATGTTTGTCAGGATTTTATAATATCTTTAACAACATCTTATGGAAAGAAGAATAAATCTATCCCTACTAGTGGAGTGAAAAATCAACAGTTCAATTCAAAACAGACAGACACATCTGTTTCAGTCCATGACGGTTGTGGGGAGTTTTACCCCATATCATATGGACAACCAAGTCAGGCACAAACAACTGATTTGAGTAGATATCATCAACCTAACCTGACCATCTCTCCGGATCAGGCACATACACCTGCTAAGATTAGCCACACTCATCAACATGTTGTTTCCAAGGTGAGTAAGAAGGCGTCTAAGAAGAAGACCTGCCCAGCATAGTCAAGAGTTTAAGAGCCAATTTGTAACAAGGCCTTGCTTGATGCTGGAGTTCTTGAATCCCTTAGAAAATTATCTGTTGGAATCCAATATTCTACCCACTCATTTCCCAATATTGGAACATTAATTCAAAAGGTCTTCAATAGAAACTTCCTCATGAAGTCTTGCTTCATGACAGTTCAGTCGTTCTTGAAGTTTAATCTTTAGATAAGAGCTACAATAACCCTCTGTGTGGCCAGAAGACTAAGGAGCAAGAGATCTCATATTTTTTTGTAACGCACCGTGGTGGTCCTCCACATGATGATGAATTTTACTGCGAAATTACTCTCCGCAGTAGTGATGCACATTTCCCAGAAAATGCTTTAGTGGACAATGTAGTGCCAAGAAAGCCCTCTTATCACGAGGCCCTTCAAAATGAGAAACCAGTCATGTATGATGCTTCATTGGTAGCAGGTGAAATACTTTCTCAACAAAATGATAACCCAGGGTTTAGGTTGTTCTCTGAACCACCCCTAATTCATGCATTTTCTAGTTTGATTAGTTATTTCTCAACCAATCTTGTTGAATCCGATGATCCAACAAGGAAACACCAGCTTTGGTCAAATCAGGTAGAAGAATCTTCATTGAATGATAAAAAGGAAATGATTAACAAGAGAAAACAACTGGAAAAGGGTGAAGTGTCAGTCATGTTTTGGCCTCTAGCAGACTCTCAGATTGACATTCCATAGATGTTGACAGAAGATGGAATTCATGATATTCATCTTAACATATGGGAAACTCTATGTTAGTTGAAAAAGAAAGTATTATCTTATGATGAATATGAAAATAATCTAAAGATAATAGAAGGGATACACCATTAGATTGATTTGGAATCTCTATTAGTCTCTCAATATCAGAAGGCTAAAAAGCAACAGAGAGCCCTTCAACGTTCATGCCTTGGCGCACTAAGAAGATTGCATCAGTTAATTGCCAATACCCCATCTGGTATTCATGTTAGAGGATGGGGTGTTCTTGGAGAACTACATTTCACTGTACTCTCCATTCAGCAAAGCCCACCGAAAATGGTCTTATGCAATGCTATTGCTTGTGGCCGGCCTTAGTCAATGGGTTTTATTTGTAATCAAAAGTATGCGCAAGAACATGCTTCAATTAGTTCCTCTCAAAATCATGAAAACATAGAACAAGTTGTTGAATTAATCCTGCATCAAGAAAATGAGAATATTGAACAAGCCTATCCTTTGGAGCAAGCACATCATCAAGTGACAGAAGTGTCAGAAATTATCCAAAGGTCTTTTGAACCAGGTGATAAAAGTGGATATTGATTGATGCATCTAGCTAATTTCTAGACCATGTTCCGCAAGATCAGGAGATCTTTTAAGAAAGTCTCAGACATAGCATGACAAGAGCCACCCCACCTTGCGAGACTAGGGACTCTTTTAGCCCAACCCTCAAAATCAACAAATAGGATTCGAGGAGTTATGAAAAGATAGCAGGAACAGCCCCAGTCTACCAGACTGTGGATTTTTTCAAATCATCAATCACCTACTTAGTGAAAGTCGGGCTTCTCTTGATTGGGGAAGAAGCTGCAAGAGGAACAAAGAGCCAAATAATCAAGAGATTCTCTCTATAATATGGTTAACCAAGATGTTCCTAAGGGATCAAATCAACAAAAGGTAATGCCTCATCACGGGCATGGCAGAAGACAATATCACAGAAATGCTGATAGAAGAGATATGATGCGTTATGCATTAATTAATGTCATTAATTCCATTATTTCTAATCCTCTAGAACATGAGGCTCACTCAAGGGACACAGATGAAGAGGTTCCTACTCTAGAATTTGTACGCACAGACACAGATGAAGAAGGTGTGCGTACTCGAAATCAATGGATTACTCAGAACCTAGGTTATCTTTCATGTAACCCACTTCCCCTCTCTTAAAGAGATATTTCAAGGTGAAATGAATGAATCAAGATATATACCCTTCCTCTATAGAAGGAAAATCACTCCCACTAGAGCAATTATTTTCACAACAATAGGAATACATGAAGGAATTGAGGAGGATGAATGAAGAATTACTTAAAGGTAGTCTTCCCCCTAAGCATGCTGGAGTCAGTCTGCCAAGGGATTTTGTTGCAGTTACTGAGATAGATCAAGAATATTCTCTTCTATTAGTACACTATCATAGGTCAAATCCTATGGGTCAAGTGCAATAACAATTGGTGGTGCTACCATCTGTTGTAGTACCAGCCACCACATCTATAGCAGCTCCAGTCATTGCACCTTCCCAAGTCCAAGTTCAACCAGATGTTTCTCAAAAGTTAATAACTACTATTTAGTCATTAATAGCTTGGTTAGAGACTATGGAAGGGAAGTGTGTGCAGGTTCAACCAGAAAATAGAGCTTACCATGAATGGGTAGATTCAATCCTTCCCCCATCTTGTTTTGGGAACCCTGTATTCCCTATATTCAATGGATCAGGTGATTTTTAACAGCATTTGATGGATTACGTGTCTTGTTGTGATCCTATTATGAGAACTCCAGAACAACAAGAAGCAGTGAAACTCAGATACTTCGTGGGAACCTTGCAAGGACCAGCTTTTTTTGGTATACAAGATTGCAAACTCGGTCAATTACCGGGTGGAAAGATCTTCGACAAAAATTCCTTCTTCATCTCAGCTCAATGTTTCCAAATACAATAGTTTTTTATCTTACAAACTGTAAGAAAAGGGAGAATGAAAGGGTCTCTGATTTCATTGCTCGATGGAAGGGATTATCATATTCCCCCTTCTTAGCACTCCCTCAGGAAGAACTATTTTCAATATGTGTGGAGAATTTATGTGATGAGTTGCGTACACCATTGATCCCAGTGAAATATACAGTATGGTTTCGATACCTTACTTCAATCGCTCAACAAGTTGAATATTCTCTTATAATGACTAAGGATAAAGCTCGTGTAATTCCATCAGCTCTAGGAAGGAGAATGGGTAATGTAGAGACTGCTATAGTTATGCTTAAACAAGCACATGTACCTACTTCTACTTTAAAACCTTCATCTTCTCGAAGGGCTCCACCTCCTGAGTGTCAACAACAGAGGTCGTTTCGTTAAGATGATCAAAGAGATAAAATACGGAAAAAAATTTGACGATTTGAAAAGGAATGTTTTCTCTTTACAGAATGAACAAGTTCCTGGTTACTTCATTTAGGCTCTGGAAAATAATTTGGTTTTGTTTCCAATGCCCAAAAGACCAAAAAATGAGGGAGATGAAGACAGTCCCAACTATTTCCCCTTTTATAAAATGATGGGGCATCCCATCCAAGAGTGTTTTGTCTTTAAAGTCCTCTTGGAAAAGATGTTCGACTAGGGACAAGTCAAATTAAAAGGTTCTTCAGCTTAGGTAGCATGGGTTACTGCTAATGTTCCAGTGGAGTAAGGTGAATGGTAAGAAGTCAAAAGCATAAATGCGCAAAAATATGATGATTGGATGGTTAGAAAAATGATCAACCGAACTCATGCCATTTTGGGAATGCAATTGAAGAAACCAATTGTGCCTTCTTCCAAGAATTCCACAGCAAAACCTTCTTCATCAGAGGGAAAATCCTCAAAGAAATGGCATGATTCAAAGAATGAAAATGAATTTGAAAAAGATAAGTATGCGTCAAAGACTATGTTCTCTATGACTCTGGGAAACATCATGCCATCTACTTCAAATTCACTGACACCACCCCACCAAACGACATAGCCTAAACAAGATAATCGTGAAGAATCTTCATTGGATGAAGAGTTGATTTTTGGTTCTGTTAGTATGATTCAATTAAAAATCCATATTACAGTCTCAGTTTCGATTCTAATGATCCCGAATTCCCTATATCAAATAGAGGAATCAGGGGACGTTCTGGAGGCTCAGGATATAGGGGAATATGTAGATCTTTCAGTAGCCATTATTCCAATTCTACCCCTACTAGAACTGTGTATGCAGAAGAAACTCATGGTAGGTCCCTTCAACGAGCTCAACAAGAACAAGAATGTTCTTCCACACAAGGCAGACTCAGCCCTAGCACAATTATTCTGGAAGATCAGTTGATGGTTCCATCTTTTTCCGCTCAGAAAGTCAATATACCTAATCGGTCTAATCTTCTAAGTCCTGGAGTATTACCAACTCCTATACCGGTATAAGATTCATCAAATAAAAAACCATCAACATCGAAGGGACCTACTAATCCACATGTTCCTGTTGGGAAACACTGACCTATGGATCAAAGGTATCATATATTGAAACACCTGGACCAAGTACCAGCCATGTTATCAATTCTAGATGCCTTGAGTTTATCAAAGGATCTTCGGGAGGCACTCATTGAGGCTTTTTCAAGTCCTCGAGTGTTTGAAACTAAATTTGTTGCTGCTGAAGTATTCCATGTAGGGAATAATCCTACAGAATTCCATGCAGTAATATCTTTTACTGATGAAGATGAAGATGATGTCATGCATGGACATATTAGACCTTTGTACTTATCTGGAAAGGTCAATGGCATAGACATATGAATATCTTTCATTTATAATGGTTCAAGAGTCAACCTCATGTCCATTCGTACACATCATTGATTGGGCCTCACAGAATATGATTTATCTCTTTCTACCATGAAGTTACAAGGATATGATAAAATTGAACAAGAACCACTGGGTGAGATTACACTCAGAACTCAGTTTGGAGATCTTCTGTCCAATTCAGATTTCATGATTGTTGATCAAGACTCAGCCTTCAATATCTTTCTTGGAAGACCCTGGATACATCGGCATGCGGCTATCCCTTCATCATACCATCAATGTCTCAAGTTTTGTTTTGATGGTCATGTTGGGACATTGTATGGTGACAAGGCCCCATTCAAGACA
This sequence comes from Viscum album, assembly GCA_963277665.1. Lineage (NCBI taxonomy): Eukaryota > Viridiplantae > Streptophyta > Magnoliopsida > Santalales > Viscaceae > Viscum > Viscum album. Next base: position 1,753,308,016 of record OY728128.1, read on the forward strand.
TGTGAATCTCAATACATTGAGACGGAATTCTATCACATGAGGGGAAAGGAGGAATCGATAACAAGGGAGATTACCAAATTTAATGCTCCATATAGTTTTGAAATGATTCCAGTAAACCCATTAGAACATGTGAGTAAAGATTATGTGTTTCCTATTAGTCAAATTGATAGGATAGAACCAAATCAAAATACTCTTATCAAAACCTCCATAATGTCAATCATGGAAATCAAGCCAGACAGCATGGGAGAAATTGGTGATCCACCAAGCAATAATGAAAGCTTAAATGGAGATGTCTTCATTTCATCTACTGAAATCTAGCAAGTCTATACTTCACCAACCAGTCCAGAAGAAGCAATAGAAATGATAGAGGTTAATGATTATGTTGATTCTCAATCCATCATCTCCTCTTTATTAACCAAACAAGACCCTTCATCATCAATTGGGTTGGAAATGAGAGCTTCATCTTCCAGATGTGCAAATTTTAACGTCTATTATGATCATGAAACTTATGCTTCATCATCTACTATGAATGTAGAAACAGAGGAAATAAAACATGTTGAATAATTATAGGAAGATATCAAAGATTCTCCTCCATCATTTGAAGAGGGTATCTCTACCATTGTGGATGAACTTAGAGAAATCAATATGGGTACAAAAGAATATCCATGCCCCACTTTAATCAGTGTGGCCATGAATCTTGAATAGAATCTGATGTATATTTCCTTTTTAAAGAAAAATCGAGATATATTAGCTTGGAACAATATAGAGATGTCAGGGCTCGATCTTGATGTTGCCACTCATCATTTCGGTTTTCCAGAAAAACATCGAGGATTCAAACAAGTTTCTAGAAGGACACACCCAACCTATGCTTCCAAAATTGAGGCTGAAGTGGATAATATTATCAATGCTACATCATCATAGAAGTTCAATATCCCAAGTGGTTGGATAATATTGTCCCACTGAAAAAGAAGAATGGGAAAATTAGAGTTTTCATTGATTTCAGATATCTTAATCGGCATTGTCCTAAGGATGATTCTCCAGTTCCGATTACAGAACTCTTGATTGATGTGACAGCTAGCTATGAAGCGCTTTCCTTCATGGATGGATATTCTAGATATAATCAAATCTGTATGGCTCCAGAAGATGAAGAATCTACAGCCATCAGAGCCCCTCAGGGTGTGTTTTGATATCAGGTAATGCCCTTCGGCCTAAAGAATGCAGGCACAACATATCAGCATGCCATGCATCATATCTTCAAACCCATTCTGGGAAAGATTGTTGAATGTTATGTGGACTATTTTGTGGTCTAATCCAAACAATTTTCTAATCACTTGGATGATTTGGAAGTCATATTCCATAAGCTTCAGCAACATAATTTTAAGATGAACCCCTTAAAATGTGCTTTTGGGGTAACCTCGGGAAAATTTATTGGCTTCGTAGTACGCCATCGTGGTATCGAGGTCGATCTTGAGAAGACAAATTCAATCCTTGGCATGTCACCTCCTCGATACTTGAAAGAATTGAGAGAAATTCAAGGACACTTATCCTATATTCAGCGTTTCATCACCAAATTGGCAGGAAAAAGATTACCGTTCACCAAATTGATGAAGAAGGGAGTCACTTACCAATGGACTGAAGAATGTCAATAAGTATTCGACATTCTCAAGAAATATCTCTTGAGTCTACCAGTACGTATGCAAACTATTGAAGGAAAACCACTTATCCTCTATGTGATAGCTCTCGAGCGACCATGGGTTCCTTTCTTGTTCAGAAGAATGATGATGGGAATGAAAACATCCTCTACTACCCTAGTCGGACTATGCTTGAAGCAGAAACCCAATATTCAAGTATTGAGAAGTGATTCATGGCATTAATCTTTGAAATTAAAATGTTGAGACACTACGTGCAACATCATGAGGTCCAATTGGTATCTTGCAATAACCCACTAAAATTCATCCTTAGTCGTCTGATGCTTACAGGACATCTGGAAAGGTGGGCAGTTATCTTGAAGAAATTTGATATTCAATATGTGTCTCAAAAGGAGATAAAGGGCCAAGCTCTGGATGATTTCCTTGCTGAACACCCATCGGTGGAAGACACATCTTCAGATATCGATCATCCTGATGAGGAAGTCTTCTCTATTCATGATAGTCCTCAGACATGGGAAATGTACTTTCATGGTGCTTCCAGAAGTCCAATAGGGAGGAAAATGGAAAATCCTAAATTCAAAAATGTTGGCTTAGGTATTGTACCCATTTCTCTAGAAAAGGAAGTGTTACCATAGTCCTTCTTATCGTGGGAAGGTGGTACATATAATGAAGCAGAATACCGAGATCTCATTGTAGGATTGGAGTTGGCGCTTCAAGTACAAGTGAATCACTTAAAGGTGAATGGTGATTCAGACCTGGTAATCAAACAAGTCAATGAGGATTATGAAATCAGAAAAGAAGAACTAATACCTTTTTATGATTACATCAAAGAGTTAATGGAGGAGTTTCCTTCAGAACCGACGTTTTCTTATATCCCAGGATCACAAAATACCCTAGCTGATGCACTGGCTAATATAGCCACATATCTGGTAGATCCAAATCGGGACGAGACAACAATCAGTATTGCCCACCGTCATACAATTTCACCTTATGTTCGAATCAGAACAGAGGAAATCAATGAAATTAGTCCCATATCTGAACCATACGGTAACACTACGGGATGGATGGAACCTATCAGGGAATACCTTCAAAATGGAACAGTTCCACCTGATTGAGCTGAGAAAGAACAAATATGGAGACGTATGGTCAACTTTACTCTTTCTGATGGCCTAGATCACCTAGATAAAATTCTCTACAAGCGTGGTTTTGATGGAGCTCTCATCATATGCATTGATAGTGAAGAGACAATGGCTTTCATGAAAGAAGTGCATGAAGGAGTCTGTGATGCCCACCTGTCTGGACATAGACTGTCTGATCAGATTCGAAGGCTTGGATACTTTTGGCCTTCAATGATACAAGATTGTGTTTATTTCACAAAGAAGTTTCATTCATGCCAAGTACATGCCAACTTCATTCATCAACCTCAATAGTTTCTTCATATATTTAAATACATGTGTCCATTTTCCACATGGGGAATGGATGTGGTGGGCCCTTACCATTCAGTTACGGCCAAGAAGTTTAAGTATATTCTTACTGCTAATGATTTCTTTTCCAAATGGGCAGAGGCAGTACCTCTCAACGAAGTGTGTTCTAAAAGCATTGTTATCTTTTTCAATTCTAACATAATTACTAGATTTGGTGTCCCTCATACCATATTGACAGACAATGGCACCAACTTCTGTTCATCCGAGGTGAAGAAGTTGTATCAAGAATACAAAATCAAATCCAATCATTCATCTCGGTATCATGCAGCGGCCAATGGCCAAATAGAAGCTTTAAACAAGACTCCATCAAATATACTGCAAAAGATGGTGGATAAAGATAAGAATACATGGCCTGATAAACTCTTTCATGTTTTTTGAGCTAATCAGACCACCACCCGCACTGCAACATGGTCAACTCCATATTCATTGGTATATGTAAAAGAAGCAGTATTGCCAATTGAGGTTCAATTACCCTCGCTCAGGGTAGCCGTTTGTGATCATTCATCCACAGATGAACAATCTCAAAAACGATTGGATGAATTGGAATGGTTAGATGAGAAAAGATTGTGCACTCTGCACCACTTGTAAGTCTATCCGAATCAAATAGCAAAATCTTTCAACAAAAAAGTTGGTCTTCGTTCATTCGTTCATGGATAATTTGTATTATTTCTCAGAACTCCAATGATTCTAGGAAAGAAACCTCTCAAGCTTGAGCCAAAATGGGAAGGACCTTATTCAATACATAAGGTCTATTCCAATGAAGCTTATTCATTAATCTCTGTGGATGAAAAAATCATCACTACTCCATCCAATGCCATATTTCTGAAGAAGTATTTTGTATAAACACAAAATACATTACTACAGTCCATACATATGACCTTAAACTATTTCTATTACTTTCATCCCATACGACGTTAAACTATGACGTCCTAACTACATGACGCTAAACTGTATAAAAGTCCCTTAGGTCCAACAAGATGTTAAACTGCATCATCCACATTCCATGAATATGACTCTAAACTATTTGTATTTCTTTCTTCCCACACGACGTTAAACTGTGAAAAAGTTCTCTAATTCGTCCAACATGACGTTAAACTGTGTCCCCTTCATCGTTTTTGCTATATGACATTAATCTATACAGCAATGGTCCATACATATGATCTAAAATTATTTTCACTTTTGTCGAACATGGCAGTAAACTATGAATTTTTTTTAATTTGTCCAACGTGATGTTAAAATGTGTTCTCTTTTGTCCTTACTTCATGACATTATACTGCAAAATCCTCTTTTGTCCAACATGACATTAAACTGTGTTGTCCCTATCGTCCTAACTACATGATGCTAAACTGTACAGAAAGTCCTTTATATGTCCTACATGACATTAAAATGTACTTTGTCCCTGCTACATGACACTAAACTATGCAGTGCTAATAGTCTTAACTGCAAGGCATTAAACTGCAGAGTCCCTTTATATGTCCTACATGACATTAAACTCTGCATCGTTAAGGTTGTTATTACCTCTTATTTATCACACTGAGTATGACTCACGTGAAATTAGAGCAAATTTTAATCATAACACCCTCTCTGGGCTGCTAACCATGCATAAGTCCCAACATCATTTCTTTAGGTCATTGTCCCCAAGAACAACTTGATCATTAATTCATTCTTTAATTGAACTAAAAGGACATTTATCCTTGTCTTATAGGCTGGGTACGTAGGCAAACTCCCAAGGTTCAATCCCAAAACCAATCTCCTTCAATCGGTTCACCTTCATCTCATATGATGTTGATATGTGAAGCCACTGCCAGAATCAATATCTTTGCATTGGTTCACCTCCATCCTTCCTATACGACGTTAAAATGCACAACAGTTTTGTCCTATATGAAAATAATCTAAAATATTCATTGATACCCTCACCTAATAGGGAATCATTATTTACATTGACTTTTAATCATGTTATATTCTAAAAACATTGTGCATACATGGAAATACTTGAACCTTTTATCTTGGGTTAAACCATCATTGCACTAAAGTCCACTTTCACCCTTCACATGTATGAACCAAATATGTACATAGGGTATTTCTAAAACTACGTGGGATTGATTCCGATCATTATGGGATATGTAGGAATGTTCGAGTGTCCCTCGAATCCAGCCCCAAGTCTTTTGTTCCTAACCCCAAATTCCACTTTCATCCCCCTAGCTGAAAAGTCCCCCTGAAAATACACACTGTGTATTTATTATAATGGTCTAAGATCTATGACCCTAAACTAAGATCTCTCATACTTTCGTCCCATATGACGTTAAAATGTATTTCAAAGACTACATATAGCTTGATTCCCATCCTTATGGGATACGTAGTGAAGCCCAATATTTCAATTCAGGACCCAGCCACTAAATAAATATGGTTAGCATTGATTTGTGTATCTCTAAACACATTGGACAATACCCATTTTTATGTGTCATACTCCTGACCTTAAATACTTCCAGATCGTCATAACCATTTTCTTGACATCTAGTAAAAAATGTAATATTTTTTAGAGTTCTTTTGCCTAAATATGCAACACGTGCCCTTAGGCGGCCTTCAATAAATAGTCCCCATAACTGATTTTTCAGCCAAAAGATACTATTATTTGGCTATGTAACCAATGCCCTTAAGTGGACCTGCATAATTCAACCCCCTAACGGGTTTGTCAGATAATGGTAACTTCATTCTTGGGAGGAAAACCTCTTTTTTCCTTATTTGTCTTAATGACAATATGTAGGTATTCGAAAAAAAGTAGCCATCCTTAACATATTTTTCTCATATACTTTTTCATGATATGAAAGTATTCATGTCCATGGTTTATATTTTCCTTCCCTACATTTGGGTCAGACCTTCGTAGGAGTGATATTCATCCATTTCATCAATAATATTTTTTGGAAATATCTTCTCCATATTCAAGTACCTCTTTCCATACAAAAAACTCTATACTTTGGAATAGTTGAATATCCACAAAATTTCACTAGATTCTTAGCAGTAGAAAATTAAATTTCTGAGAGTTCTTTTCCATGACTATGCAGCATGTTCCCTTAGGCGGCCTTGCATGTGTAGTTTACATATCAAACCTATCAGCCAAAAGATGCTATTTATTTGACTTTGCAGCCAATGCCCTTAGGAGGACCTACAAAATTCAACCCTCTATCGGGTTTGTTAAATAATTGTAGATTCATTCCTGGGAACTACTTCTTCTAATGCCTTTTTATCTCTTTTTCATATCATTCTTCAGATTCAAATTTTCTTAAGTCATAGTTTAAAATTTTTCGCTCATACTTGATTATAGTAATATATTTTTAGATTTATTGTCAACGAATTGAGTCAATTCTAATTTATTTGGTCAATGCTATTTAGACCATAAACATTAGTCTCTTTAGGTCCAACGTTCATGACATTAAACAACCAATAACCACAAATACCCCTGGTTTCTCCTTTTTCCTCAGAGTCAAATCCTCTTTTATCTCTAGATCCAACTCTTAGGGGGGACATTTGTTTATTCCTGTTTTCGTCATAGAACCTAAAGGAATGAAAAGGGAAATACCCCGAACTCAAATTGTTTCATCCTTTGAAGAAAACATCAAAAATCAACAAAGGCATGAACAAGGCTTCAAATGAGCTTGGGTCGCGCAAGTTCCCTTATTGTTGCCAAAGTATAGATGCGAGCCACTTAATGGTTGCACATGTGACTTTCAAGCCCTCTTTGAAAACCGCTCAGGGTCTTCCCTAGCCTACAAATACCCCCAGTGGGCCCCCCATTTCAAGTGGAATTTTTCCAGAATTCCGATTTAGAGCTCTGAACGCCCAAGTCTCTTCTTCAAGTCTTATAAACACTTCTAAGGTAATCCGTTACCTAGAATGGAAGGTCTAAACAAGAGGAATATGGTCTAAGTGTTAAAATTCACTAACACTTGTGCGCGTCGGTGTTTTTACCCTTAAGGAAATTGGACACACTTGTGCGCCTCCTTTCTTATTCATTAAAACTTTTGTGCCACTCTTCTGGAAGTACCTCAAGATGATTCTAAAGGATTTGGTCAAGAATCACCCATGTATTACTCTACAGGTCAAGGATCGTGCAAGTACACATGTATCGCGCGGGTATACCTGTGCGACCAATACCTGCATTCCCACTCAGTACATGCGCAGCTACTAGGACTTGTGTGCCCTTATATTTTTTGGGTGCCATTCCTACCCATTTAACCCCTCTAATGTCATCTCATCTCTCCTATTAAAGATTCAGTCTTCAAGACACTCTTCAAATCCATTTATGGCATGTTTTCATGATTGAATTCCTTATCTGAAAGGAGCTCCATGGAAAATCTCTCAAAACATTGTGATTTTCACATATTTATGTCACTAAAGTTAGAGAGATCATTTATTCAACCTCATCCATTAATATGAGAGAATCCTTAACCTGGGCCTCCTTTTTAGGAGTAAACTATAGTCTCAAATATGGGAATCCTCTTATGAGTAATCCCCAAGTCCTCATTAATTTGGGCCTCCTTTTCAGGATTAAGCCCAAGTCCCCTAACTTGGGACTCCTTCTCATGAATAATCCCCAATCTCAAATATGGGCATCCTCCTCAGGAGTAATCCCCAAACATTATGTCCCTTAACCTGGACCTCCTTTTCAGGAAAAATCCCCAGTCTCAAATATGGGCATCCTATTTAGGAGTAATCCCCAAGTCCCTTAATTTTCAAATCCCTTTAACCTGGGCCTCCTCCTTAGGAATAATCCCCAGTCTTAATTTCTCCTAAAAAGTCACAATTTATTTTGATTTGGGCTTCCTTCTCAAGAGTAAAACCCAATCATAAGTCCCCTCTTATCTTGGGCATCTTCATTAATAGTAATCTGCAAGATTAGAGAATCCAAATATCCATGAAGAACGTATACCTTTATGTACCATGTTCATTGATTTCTTCCCCGAAGTAATTCATATTCATCATATATTTGGGTAGTTATACATACATAATACCCACATCTTTTCATGGCATAGTTGTCTGGTTTCACCAATACCTCTTGTTTCTCACACCGAGCATGACACACGTGAGCTTAGATTATAAAAGTAATCATGGCATCTCTCTTTGAGCCATCAATCTTGCAAAAACATAATACTCCCTTACTCAAACTACGTGGGTCCTGATTCCTTTTAGAAAAAAAGGATACGTAGGTAGCCCATCAGCGGGTACGGTCCCAACTCTGAAATAGTCCATGTCCTCTTGAATGAAAATATTCTTCTAGAGCCCCACTGAGTGGATTTAAAACCAGTATGGTCATCATAATGACAAATAGACTTTTATGTATTTAAGGATACCATCAATAATGAATCTATAACAAATACAGATGATTCTTTATTGATGAAGAAACTCAAATACATATAAAAGATTCTCTAAATTTTCTTCATATTAATCATTTATTGTCAGATTTAAAGGAAATTACATTCTATACCTGGTAATGTAATAAGGATTCACGAACATAACTTAAATCTATAAAGAGTGTCCTATAGTAGACAATATTTCACCTAAAAAAGGTGTGATGAGTCCGACCTCCCATCCTCTCGACCAATGAAAATTCCTAAACCACATAATTCCACTACTAATGAGAACCTACCTTTGGAAAGTAAGTCCAAATGGATATGGAATCATTGGATGTTTCCGGTTCTACGAACAAACCCGTTAGAAACCGATTGGATGGTTTGAACATTCAATCAATGAGGTCATCCCCAATTCTAGAGGAAACAACTGTATCTTTAGGTTAATGATAAATCAATGAAATAATTATGTCTAAAAAATAAAAATGCACTCAATATGATTGGATATTCAGTGTAAATCAATCATAGGACATTCACATATATTATTGTAAAAAAAACTCAATTGACGTGGATGTTCAACTCAATGAATATAAATTGAGTTAAAATTACTCTTATCATGTTTATATAGATGAATTGAGAATTTATCAATATAGTGATTATTTGTATAATATGTATATTCTCAAAAGGTGGGTTGAAATTACTACATAAGTAAATAAATAGTGATTTGACACATAATCTTAGGGTAAATTAATCAATGAAGTTTGCGTAAAACCGAATGAGTGGAAATTTGAATTTCAAATTCCCTTATCGATATGGTATGTTACGAAACATACACCCCATGAAAGAAGGATAATACAATTATAATGTAAATACCCATCAATTACGTTATATTACATAAACAATACAATCATGGGTATTGTATACACCACCTAATAGGTAGCAATGGAAAATATAGCATGAATTTCACGGGAATAAATATGAGATGAAAACCCATTACCTTGTACTTTTCTTTCATCAAGGGTTCGTTACCCTCATATACAATAGTTAAGTAATTTTTATTAAATTATATAATAAATATATACATAAATATGATATTATATATGATCCTTTAATATTTCGTTGTTAATCATATTTTAGTAGTATCTTGGTTTCTGGTGTTAACTGATTCTTTTCCATTATATGCTGGGTAACGTAAGCCATGTTTGATTTGGATAGGATTTATTTGATTAATATACAAAATTATATTATGTTCATGAACATTAATTTTAATCATAAAATGAAATTTATTCTATAATTATTATGATAGGGAATGAATCTCATTGCGTTCGTGGAGACCGTAATCCGTATGTATGAACATGTGACAATATTATTCTATTGATGTTAACATAAAATATAATTGTATGGTAAATAATACATACATAATCATTATCATTTTATATTTATTATTTACATCATTTATACTAAATATTATACACATAAAAATGATGAAGTGTTTGAATAACAAACTTCGTCATGACGTGGAGACGGTAATCTGTACATACGCACGTTTGGGGACTATGTCATTGATACGATGGATAGAATAATGAATATGATTATACCATTTTTATATTAACATCATAGTATATATAATATAATGGAGTTATTTTTTGAATGGAAACAAAAAATAAAGATCAAGTGGAAGAAGAAATTAACTTGGAACATGTGATGAAATATTTACCTCTTCTTCGGGTTTATTCGTTTGATTAGATAAAAATGGATCCATAGAATGTCTTTAAGACTAAATTAAGGCCTCTAGGACGAAGGAAGGACAATTGAAAAAATATTTGGGCAGGGGTTGGTCGAGCCAAATGGCTTTGAAGGTGTGAATTTGAGGGAAAGGGAAGTGCTCGTTTATAGGAGGGGTGAGGGGAACCTTAGGAAATGAATGGGATGTTATTTTATAATAAAATAATTTTCGGTTTTTAATGGATCCAAAATAAAATATTTAAAGGATAAGGTAGGGATGGTTCTAAAACCTATCGACGAATAGGTTTTAGAGAGGTTTGTGTCACTATATCATCCTTATCCTTTTTATTAAACTCTTAGTTAAATAGTTTGACATTTACCATGTCTGTTTGTATTTTTATATTATATGGTTAATAAAATTACTATAAATTTCCAAGATAATCCCTAGATGTTCATTAATTATACCCATAACATTATATATGTCTTTTGGAATAACCTTATATTTTTTTTGATCATTATATCAACCAATAATATTGTATTTGTTTTAAAAACTCATTTTTTTCAATTTTGACATTATTTAATAATTTAATTATGATAAATTCCTAAAAACATTATTAAATCAATATAAATACATTTAAATAACCCGAACATGTCATATGAACCTAGATAATTAGTGTAATTTATTAGAAGTCTCAAATTCCATTTATTTGGATATTTATCATATCAATTATTTTAATATTACACTAATAAGGTAATGACTACATAATCGTTGTGTCATATTTATCAAATAATATTTAAAGACAAAAAATTATAAAAAAATATCATTATGTAGAAAACCTTTTTATGTTTCTAGTGAATATTAATAGTCTAATGTATCTTCTATATTCCCTGATATTAAAAATGGTTTAGTTACTAATCGTTATTTTAACACTTTTAACTATTCTTTAAATAAAAAAATAATAAACGTTTTAATCTAATCCAAGTGGAACTAAATGATAATATTTTATTTATAAGGTTTTTTTCTAATTAAACTTATCCAATATAAATAGGACATGTGTTGGGGTAATTATGGTATCATTTTTACCCTTAATTACACTATTTACTTTTAACTATGATAAATAAAAGTAAAAAGTTACTATTCACAAAAACATATTTCAATTTTATTGAACCACATTAATCTTACAGAGATCAACCATGTTTCTCAGATTTTTTAAATTCCACTCACAGAAGCTGTAAAATTACGTTTTATGTGAATTTGCAAATGGTTCGAGGACGTGGTTAAAGTACAGTAAAAAGATCAATAAAAATTTATACATATAGATTTATTATTAAATGACTCCAATGAATTACATTGAGCATATATATAGGTATTATAAATCTATTTTTACTTAAAATAAATTCAGAAAAGAAATAATTATTTAATTAAAATGTCAGTTTTAATCTATAATGTAGTATTTTTCACTATTCATCATAAAATGAATGTTTTCAAAAAAATACCAAAAATTTATCCTAAACTAATTTTTATTTTATGAATTAAAAAATGAATTATATTTTATCAAATTAAAAAAATTGAAGTTTCATTAATTGATTTATTATTAATTCCTGTTGTCAAAACTGAAAAGGGGGTTTCTAAAAAGTAAAAACTTTCAAAAGACTGACATGCGTTTATGTCAAATTTAAATATAAAAGTACTTATAATCACCTAAAATGTATTAAATGATAAAAAAATAATAAAATTATACTTCCAAACCATTACAATACATAATTTAGTGATATAAATTATTTATATTAAAAAAGAAGTTCACAATTAAAATTTAGAATTGTTCGTTATTCATCAAAATATAATTGTTATTAGAAAAGGTGAAAAAATTGATCCAAAATACATTTTTTGACCAGATTGTAATGGAGAATTTAATTTCATTAAATTGAATATATAAAATGTAAAATATTGGTTTGTAAAAGGTTTTTCCATTAAATGTTGGTAAAATTACATTTTTTTTAAAAATACATGTTTAATCAGAAAAAATGAATTTGTTCTTCTACTATTTCTATGAATCACATAATATGGATTCTAAAATTATATGGAGTATATAAAATTAAAAAATCAGTTAATACTATTCATAACAGCTTTTGAACATCTAGTTTGTTAAGTTGTGGTGCACACGAACTCAGTGTTGCGTGTAGCACAAACTATTGAATTACTTAAAAGAAAATAACTGACAAGGAAATATTGGGGTGTTACATTCCCCCCCCCCCCCCCATTAGGGAAATTACAGCCTCGAAATTTTAAAATATATCATGGGAACTTCATTGAAGGTCCCACAATGGAAAAAGATTCAATAAAACTATCTATTTAAAATAATGAAAGAGAAGTACCAAGGTCACCCAAGATAACCCACACTAGGATTCCATGTAAGAAAACATGGATATAGAAGATAAAATAAGTGTCAATTTCCAGTGGAGAGTTATTTAAAACACGATTAAGAGAATGTTAAAAACAAGAAAACTACAAAATTGTGATGAGATAAACGTTCATTAGTTTCCTAGTAGAAAAAGTACAGGGATAATGTTTTTATGTTTTACGTTCCATTTCTTAAAGATGAGGATTTTTTTTTAGATTAACAAAGAACATAAAGAGGTATAATTACTTTTTATGTAGAGTTTCATCCGTTGATACATTTCTCCCACTATCTCATCTTTTTTTAAATGATGAGTATTCAAGATGACTTGGTTAAACCTGAATCTCTAGAATCCACATCTAGGGAATAACATAATACACAAATGAGAAACTATATATTATTACCTTGTCTTTAGAGATTAATGTAAACCAAAATGGGTAGTAAAAAAATAAGATGATCCCCAAAATGGATAATCATTTAGAGAACAAAATAGTTATATTAATTTCTTAAATTAAACCAACAATACACAAAGTTAAATATAAAACATTCAATAATCAATTGTCCCTAAAATCCATCAATATAGTCCAAACTTATATTGAAACCCAAAACATTGAATAATTTCATTACGCAGTCTTCCATGTTAAATTATATTTATAAATAACATCGACAACTCTTAAAATCGCATATGTAATATTAATTAACCTAATAACATATTCTCTACGATAGGTTAATCATTTCCATAAATAACCCAAATCACTAAAAATCCACAATATAAACATAGATAATATTCCACCATTACTCCTAAAATTAAATCCCATAGTATTCTATTTTCCTTATGCATATAGTATTCCCAACAAAGAAAACCTCTTCAAAAATAACATTTACCAGTTAATCCCCAAATCATTTTCTTATACTGAGGATATCCATTTCATAAGACATAAGATCCCAAATCAACTTATTATTGATCAATAAAATCATTTCACTAAAAATAATTAGTCCCACTAACAAGGGACTACACGTATTGCAATAGTAGGCAATAAATCCCAATCTCACTGTGGTTGTGGGTTCGATTCTCTAGCATTGTCCCGAGTGAAGGGTTTCCACACGGCCAATAGGTTTTCCTTTTTCAAAAACTATATTTTATAACATTACCAAAATGTGATAAATTCCTCAAAATAGCTATAAAATAATTTCACCACAGTTGTTATCTCATACCTTGTATTTTCATCCAAAAATTTAACAACATGTAATTTCCACAATTTCATGGATTATATAAACCAAAATGGTTATTTATAACTATATCAACAATAGAAAACACAATTCTTCTTAAAATCGAATTTTTACATAATATACTTCACGGTTTCACATAAGAGAATAGTCTTCTAATGTAATGCCATCAAAAAAGAGTGATAATACTTTTATACATTTCACTATGAATTTATTTCCACATAGGTTCTTCCATGACGTAGGGGTTATCCTGTAGAATTGGGAATTCACATGGGTAATGCCTAAGTACCCTATATTTATGGAAAATGACTATAAATGGATTATTGGGATCATTTTTATTTTCTTTTATAGTACTCTTCATTTTCCTCACCAATTCATATCTTTATGTTCTTCTTTCCGACAGATAAATAATTTATTTGTTCCATTGAGATGCTTCCCTAGGTGTCTACTTCCAGTTTTCCTGCATGATGGAAATTTATATTTCTTTTATCCATGGTCCCTAGTACTAGAGCTCTTATCCTTCACCACCTTTCTCATCATTGTTGAGTCCAAGAGTTGGTTAATGTATATTTTGTTGTTCATATTTTTTGAAAACTGATTCAGCATGAACACGATATCTTTTACACCAATCAACATTCCATTCTGTTTCTCATCTCTTTCATTGTGCCCACCTTGTATATAATGTTAAATTTTACTATGACTTCCTTGGAATCTAGCCATTTAATAACACAAGAAAGCATAGTGTGGGTCATAAAATGATTTTGAGAATATCATAACACCTTATATTCAATATAAATCACCTTAGGATTAAAGACGATTATTTATTATCTTCTTATACTAAAATCCTTCAAATAATTTTGTAATGGAAATGTGAATTATCTTATGCATATCCCCTAGGAGTTTTGTATCCGAGAGTATATCAATGCTCATTGTCTTGTACCAAGATACCCTATGGAAACCCCAAACCTCCTTGTTATAGTTTTCACTCTTATGTACATCTGTACCAGAGCCATATCTACCTGCTCATATCGAGATAGATATGTATTGTATAGAAAACGCACATAATATTTTAATTACAAAATTTTTTGGTTGTTTTTCTATAATAATCCTCAAATTCTGTCTTAGGGTAGTGTAGTATAATTATAGTATTTATAAATCAAGCTTTCTAGGTTTGTACTAAACTTCCACTGATACCAACTGTAACACCCCGACCCCAGTTACCAAGAGTCGGTGCATTATTACATAACATAGACATGATACAAAGAATCAGGTCCCGACAGACCAATCAGTTTAGTAGACTTGGAATTACTAGATACTTATATAGGTTTTACATTACATTATGAAATAAAATCATAAACTATATTATGTACCCTTTTTAAACACACTAATATCCTTAGCCTATCCATGCAGGCCAACCATAAAATACTTATTCAAATCATGGGAAAAATAAAACATAGAATGGGGTGAGATCATATGCTTAGTGAGGATAGCTATATAGCGTAAAACTTAATAAATAAGCATAAACATTTAAGGCAACGTATAAGACTAAAAAATGCCTTTTAAACTTAAACATCCTCATAATATGGAAACAATAAAATAAAATAATTCCATTTACATATTCACATGGATATTCTAAAAGTCTAATAATCACATGCAATATCAAAAGAAAATTTCATAATGATGGAATGCATAATGCCAGACTTCATAACCATAGATTCAAGGTCTTGTTCCAAGACTACAAATAAGATTTTGTCAAGGCCTTGTGCCAAGACACTAGTTGGTCTCATGATACCCTCTGATGCATCAAGGAGCTATAGGAGGCTCCACTTGTCACTTACTATGTCCAATGCATTACACATATGAAAAAGTTTAAACATAACAGAGACATTAATATTAAATCAATCATATGAAATGTCAATTATTTATCCATAAACCAGGAATGGTTTAAAAATAAAACATCCACAATCTAACATAACTAATTCAAAACAATATGGAAGATTATATTATAATAAATCAACCTCAATTTAGAATAATTAATGATATTGAAAAAGTATAAGTTAATCATTAAACCAATTGGAGAGAAATATCCTTCTTTTTAATTAATATATTTAAAAGTCTCACAATTTTTCAAGAAGCTGTTAAAAATTGATTTTTTTATAAAAGATTCCCATACCACATAGAATTTTTAAAAAAGAATTTTAAATTTAAAAAATTAATGTCCTTATAAATAAAACCTTAAAACCATTTTTTAAACATTTATATTAATGTTAATTATTTAGAAAAATAAATTTTGAAAACATTTGAAATTTAGAATTCGTTAAAGTTCCTAAAAAATGAGAGACGAATGAATAAAAATAATTAAGGTTATAAAAACATTAAAATATCATGGGAATTATGGGATAGATGATATACTATGTCAAGGTAGAGTATATACACCAAATACAAGTGGATTGGATCATAACAACAAAGAAGACTAGATGGAGGGTAAGATGGGATGAGTTCCTTGATAAAGACCATATCCTTAGGTTAAGGATAAATTAATGAAATAATTATGTGGAAAAATTTAAATAAACTCAATATGATTGGTTATTCAGTGTAAATCAATTAGATTATATTCACACATATTCTTGTAAAAACAACACAAATGACTTGGATGTTTAACTCAATGAATATGAATTGAGTTAAAATTACATTTATCAAGTTTACATTAATGACTTGAGAATTTATCAATGGAGTTATTGCACAAAAAAATTATATCCACTGAATGTGGAGAGGAAGTTATTACATATGTAAAAAATAGTGATTTCAAAAATATCTTGGGGTAAAGTAGCAAATGATGTTTACGTATAACTGAATGAGTGGAAATTGAAATTTAAAATTCCCTTAATGATTTGGAAACTTACGAAACATACACACCAGGAAAAAAGGATCATCCAATGATTATGTATATAACAATAATTTAAGTATACTACAGAAACAATACAATCATGGGTAATACAAACACCACACAAAATGTAGTTGTGGCAAATATAGCATGTATCTCACGTGAATAAAACTGAGATGAAAACTCATTACCTTGTACATTTCCTTGGTCAAGGGTACATTAAAATCCTATATAATAGTTAAATAATTATTATTATATTATAAAATAACTATATACATATATATTATATCATATATGATCCTCTAATAATGCCTTGTTAATAATATTTTATTAGTTTCATCGTTTCGGGTGTTAATTGATTCTTTTTATTTTATATGCTTGGTTACGAAAGCCATGTTTGATTTGGATAGGATATATTTGATTCATATACCGAATTATATTATGTACATAAATATTATTTTTATCATAAAATGAAAATTATTCTTTAATGATTACGATGGGGAATGAATCTCATCACGTTCGTGGAAACGGTAATCCGTACGTATGCACGAGAAACAATATCATTATTTTGATAATAAAATTGTATAAAAATGGATGGTATATCATATAAAAAGAATAATTATCATTGTTATATTTATTATTTCTTCATTTATACTCATTATTATACCCATCCAAAAGATGAAGTTTTCGAATAACAAACATCACCATGACATGGGGACGGTAATCCGTACGTATGCACGTATGGTGACATTGTCATTTATAGGATGGATAGAATAATGAATATAGTTGTAAATTTTTTAAAAAAACATCATTTTATATAGATGTTACTGGATTTATTATTTTAGAATGGAAACAAAAAAGAAAGAGGAATTGGAAGAAGAATATTACTTGAAAACATTGATACAATATATACCTCTTCTTTGTGTTCTTTCTTTTGATTTGATCAAAAGGGCCCCTTAGGTTGGATTTATAAATAATTTAAGGCCTCTAGGATAAATTTAGGACAATTGGGAGGATATTTTGGTAGGGTTTGGCCTTCGAAAATGGGATTGAAGGTGTGAATTTGAGTTAAGGGGAATTGCCATATTATAAGAGGGGTGAGAGAAACCTAAGGAAAATATTGGAATATTATTTTGTAATAAAATAATTTTCGGTTTATAATGGCTCAAAAATAAATTATTTAAATTCTAGAGTGGTTATGGTTTGAAAAAACCTCAACCAATAGGTTTTACACAGGTTTGGGTCACTATATTAAACTTATCTTTTATATTTAACTCTTAGTTAAATATTTTAACATTTACCATGTCTCTTTGTATTTTTATAATATATGGTTAATAAATTCACAATAAACATCCAAGAAATCCGTATATGGTCATTAATGATACACCTATAATTATATAATTATTTTTTCCAAACCTTAGATTTTTAGTATTATTATATCACCAAATAATATTGTATTTGTTTGAAAAATTCATTTATGTAAATTTTAACATTATTTAATAATTTATTTTTGTTAAAGTCCTTAAAAAATTATTACATCAAAATAAATACATTTAATCAACCCTAACATGTCATATTTACCTTCCAAATTATATTAATTTATTAAAAGTATAAAATTAAATTTATTTGGATATTTATAATATAACATTTTTTAATTTTTCATTATTAATGTATTTACAGCTTCATCATTGTGTCATAAATAACATGAATTATTAAATGTCTAAAAATTATAAATAAAATATAATAATTTAGGAATTATTTTGGTCATTATAATTAATATTTATAGTCAAATGTATCTTATTTTTAACCATATATTAAAAATGTTTTAGTTATTTATCATTGATTTTAACTCTTTTCACTATTCATTAAATAAAATAATAATAAATATCCTAATCTAATCCATGTGGACCTAAAGGATCATATATTATTCCTAATTTTTTTTGGGTCTAATTACACTTATCCAATATAATTAGGACATGTTTTGGTGTAATTATGATATCATTGTTTCCCATAATTACCCTATTTACTTTTAACAGTGGTAAATAAAATAAAAAATTATTATTCACCAATTATTATTTTCATCTTAGATACGTAATTTTTTTTGCTGATATCAACCATGAATCTTGGGTTTTTGAAATTCCACTAAAATAAGCCATAAAATTAATTTTTACGCGAATTTGCAAATTCTCCTAGGAGGTGGGTAAAAGATGTTAAAAAGTTCAATAAAATTTTATACATCTAATATTATTATAAATTGACACTAGTGAATTATATTGAAATTTAATAGGTATTATAAATCTATTTTTAATGAAAATATATTTAATAAAGTAAATAATTATTTCAATAAAAATTGGGTTTAAAACTATAACACAACGTTTTTCACAATTAATAAAAATTGTATATTTTTAGAAAAATACCAAATATTTACACTAAGATAATTTTGATATTCCGAATTCAAAAAATGATTTCAATTTTACCAAATTCAAAACATAGAAGTTTAAATAATTACTTTAAAATTAATTAATATTTCCAAACTGAAATGTGGGTTTTTAAAAAGTAAACACTATTAAAAGACTAACAAGTGTTTATGTCAAATTTAAATGTGAATTCACTTATAATCACCTATATTATATTAAATGATAAAAATATAATCAATTTATACTTCCAAACAATTCAAATACCTAATTTGACACAATAAATTATTTCTATTAAAAAATATATTTTCAAATTAAATTTAGTATTTTTTAGTATTCATCAAAATATAAAAGTTATTAGAAAAGTACAAAATATATGTCCAAAATAAATTTTTATGTCCTTATTCTAAATAATAATTTCATTTCATTAAATTTAATATATAAAACTATCAAATACTGGTTTTATAAATGGTTTTCTATTAAAATGTGGCAAAATTTAATTTTTTTGAAAAATAATTATTTTATCTGAAAAAATGAATTTGTTCTTTTATTATATCTACAAAATGCGTAATATGGATTCTAAATATATATAGATTATAGAAAATACAAATTTCAGTAAAAACAATTCATAGCCTCTTTTGAACGGCTAGTTTGGTAATTCGTGGTGTGCTCGAACATGGTGTTGTGTATAATGCTAGCTATTGAATCACTTTAATGAAAATAAATTACTATGAAATATTGTGGTGTTAAAACGATGACCACACCGCCCATGGAAGATTACTTCTCTTAGTTGACGGTCTATCTTATTCCCTATTCATTTAATTATTTTTAATAATTGAGCCCTTGTAAATCGAATAATATGATCCACGAATTGACTTTTTAAATTACAACAAACTAAGTAAGCAATTGAACAATTAACACAAAAACATGTGACCTCATGTATTGTGTAAATTGTGATAACGCAAACATAATCAGTAAAACAAGATCACATGTGATAAATTTTTAGAGTTCAAATATAATCCCCTAATCTCAATTCATCCTAATTTTCCATAATATATTGGTGAATTAATTCAAAACTAACCATAATCTATATTTAAAACATTAATCAAAGTAGGGTACTATTATTTCATGTTTCAAATCTTGAAGAGGGTATAATTAATTTCTTCATTGTAGAAAAGTTAATTATCGTAGGGTTCAGGGGATCGAAAATTAGGGGATCATAATGAAGTGGATATTTATTGAATTGATAATTATTAATAAATAAATTAATAGAGAGAGTTATATTGGTTACATTTTCCAAAATTTTCTAAAAAACTTATTCTTGTTGCATCAAATTTCATTTCAAAATTAAAAAAATGGAATCTTCTTCAATCAAACTACTTCTAGTTTTATAAATGTCAAGAAACCCCACATTATTTTGAGTAGTGTTTTTATTCTATATTATTTTATTTTTTGAATACCTTTAAGAACTTATTTAAATTCAATTCATCTATTGAGAGATAACATTGGAAGTCCAATCTACTACACTTAAGTAACCAAAAATCGAACATCATTTGAAAGTGCCCACAATAGCGCCTTTCAAATCTGAAACCATGAAAGTGCATGAGGAACATTTAATACCTATACTAGACAATGCGAGAAAGGATAATATCTATGAAATGTACATAAATTGTGAGTTCTGGTTGAAGAAAGTATCATTATTGGTACATATCATGACAAGAAATGGGATATCTATGGAACCCTCCAAGATATATGTAGTAGAGGGATGGATGAGGCCATCATCAGTCACAGATATTTGTAGCGTCCTAGGTTTAACTGGATATTATCACCCATTTGTGAGAAATTATTCACAATTCTCAAATCCTATTTACATGATAACTCATAAGAGGGTAATGTTTTCTTGGATTCATGATGGTGAATAGAGTATCATGTAGTTGAGAATGAGTATTATCATTATGCTAGTTTTCACACTACCAACAAGTGGGGAACTTTTTGTTGTATTTAGTGATTCTACTAAGGGTATGGGTTGTTGGTTGTAGAAAAATTACTAATTCATTACCTTTGCTTCAAGAAAATTGATAATTCGTGAGAAACAAATGCAACACATTATCTGGAGTGGGATGCAGTAATCATCGCTTTGAAAATTTGGTGACATTACCTATTTGGGTAGAAATGTGGAATATACATAGATCACAAAATCCCCAAGTATGAATTCACACAGAAACAATTGAACATGTGCCTATGGAATTGGTTAAAGCTGACCAAAAACATTAAATACTAAATCCATTACCATCCTAAGAAAGAAAACTAGGTGGTGGATTCTATAGAAAGGACCCAGTGATTCTATCATTGTTGTGAATTTAATATGATACAATATTCTTATATTTAATTAATATGGACATGGGAATCCAAAATAAGGGAACATCATCAATAATTTCACAAATTATTACTTAGATATATCTTTTGGAATGGTTAATCAATTGTTAAATGGATGATGTGGGAATTCATAAGAATGTGGAATCTATCAGAAATTGGAAATCCTTAGAGCTCAATGTTAATGAAGACAAAATTGTGAGATTCGGGTCAAGAATATGTGTTCTATCAAATCTAGAGTTAAGAAATATACTTTTTTATGATGCACATAGTTCAAATATCTCCAATCACATGGGAAAAACAAATATGTATCGAGATATGCAAAATAATTATTGGTAGGATAACACGGAGATGGAGATCACTGAGTATACTTCAATGTGCCTAGTGTTTCAGAAAGTGAATGACGATAATAAAAAGTCAAAGGGGATGATGAAAAAATTACCCATACCAATGTATAAATGGGGGAATATCACCATGTACTTTTTCAATAGACATCCAAAGACATCCAAAGGAAAAAATGCTATCTAGGTTGTTGGGGATTGTCTTACAAAAACTGCACATGTAATTTCCATTAGAAGGATTTATTATTGGATCAACTGGCACATATATATATCAGATAAGTGTTAAGGCTAAATGGAGTACCACTATCTATTGTATCTGATTGAGAACAAAGATTCACCTCTATGTTATAGTTGAGTCCTCAACATGCTCTGAATACTGAAATAAACATTAGTACAACTTATCATCCTCCAACTGATGGCCAATCTGAGCGGACTATCCAAACATTTGGGGACATGTTGAGATAATTCTCAGTGGGCTTAAAATGAGGATGGGATCAACACCTCTATCCGTTTGAGTTATATAATAACAACTATTTCCACTCAAGCATCCAAATAACTCCTTATGATGCCCTTTTTGGGTAGAGGTTCATAACACCCACATCTTCTGATGATGATGTGGAGAAAAAACTCCTTGGTCCAGAAATGGTCTAGAAAATAAGGGAGAATGTTACGACCATCTAAATGCACGTTAATGCTGCTCAGAGTCAACAAAAGATCAATACGTATAATCAATGATAAAACCTTGAAATTTATAATGTTATCATGTTATTCCTCTACATATCTATGTGGAAGACATTTATGAGATTTGGATGAAGGAAAATCATATTCAATGGTACATCGACACTTTTGAGATCCTTCATCACATTAGAGAAGTGTCTTGTTGACTAGCACGACTACAAAATATATCTCAAGTACATGATGTGTTACATGTATCACTCTTGAGGAAGACCATACTTGGACCATCACATTTACTCAATCCATAGTTGATACCATTGGATAATGACCTCTCCTACGAAATAAATTTGGTGATGATATTAGATCATAGATAAAAAGTTCTACAAAATATGACAATTCCCCTCGTCAAGGTGTTTTGGGGAAACTAGATGATTGATGATGAAACGTGGGAATCAAACTAAGAGATGAAGTAGAATTTCCTTCATCTGTTTTTGTGTGGGAAAAAGAAAATTTCGAGTGAGAATTTTCTTATAGGGGAAGACTATAGGGATCCAAACATTTACTAATGGTAATTCCTCTATATCTATTTAAATGTTTTATTATGTATGATGGTTATTTAAAACATATTCACTTCTTTGTTTTTATTTTTTTTGTTTTAGAAAATCGTTATGAATTGTCACCTTTTCTAATATAGTTCTTGAACATTGATCACATGATTTGAATAAATATAAGGCTTTAACAAATCAAATTTACTCATAAAAAGGATTTCATGGAACCATCCTATAGAATTTATCCATATAATGCCCTTTTTTCAGAGCACAGAAATAAGGTGGTGTTAGTATAATTATATTTTGACCAATCCCATGATGACCATCAACACGTTAAGCGTGAACATAACCGCTTACAGAAGAAGTTGAATTTGATAGAAATCACCACCTATTCAATGTTATCTGAGCCACCCTAAGAGTCTTTCACCATCTCCCATGTTACTCTTAGGACATATGTGTGTGTAATAAAGGGTTGCATAACAGTAACCTATTACTATGATTATGTGCATTATTTTTTGTATATAAAAAATAATATACATTTCTTTTTTTATTGTTAGATTGTAAATAGTTTGTAATGAAAAAATATTATTTTTATTTCATATTCTATTAATATATCTAATTCGAGGAATTAATTGTTTCTTAAATTAAAAATAATTTTATTAAAATTTTATTAATGAATTTATTTTTTAAAATATAAAGGATCAAATTAGTTTTATACATACAATTGTTATTTTTATTATGGTTTGAATGCTTCTATTTTCAAAACCCATGATGTTTTCCTAAATGATGGATTTTAGTTGAAATGATAAAAATTCACATATTTATAAAATTATTTAGAGAAAATAGATATTTTTTTTGGATTCAGGACATCAAAATTATCTAATGGTTAATTTTTCATAGTTTTTAGAGATAATCAAATTTTTGGGTAAAAATAAAATACCATTTAAATATATAATATGTTTTATGACATTATAATGACCTAATAGTGATGTAAAAAAATACGTTAATTTTTTTTTGGAGAATATATGTTCTACTATTATGTTAATGTAATTTTATGTTTGTTTCATTTATTTTACAAGGCCTTAGTGGACCCTAAAAGATGTATAAAACATCTTAACATTTTAAATTTTTTTCCTTGAGAGTGTGGCTCAACTCCATAATAGAAAGGCTAATATACTAATAATTTGGGACATTATCCTTATAAAACAATTTTTTCCACTCTATATTCGAAAAAACTATGTGAATCATCCATTGGATGGTTTGTGGTTTGGATTAGTTCAATGTGTGGTGTCCAAAACCTTAATAATAAAGAATTCCCTCTCCTTTCTTATATAAACCCACTCAATATCCCATTAATCATCACATAACGCATTTAAGGCTAGACCAATCCCTACCCTCGTTTCTCTATAACTCTACCATGGTTCCCTATTTTCCGAATAATTCCCTCTCATGCCTTTTATTAACCTTTGGGATCACACATCCATGTAAGAGATTTCTTCTTTTCTCATTTTTTTCCAAAATATATTTATGTTATAATTACATTTTATTTCCAATTAAATATTTTGGGGTATGATATCTCAAAAAAATATAATGGACTCTTTAAATTTTAATGATTATATCCCCCTTTATCTCTTAATAATTCCTCTCATGTACACAAGTTACCATGAAAGAATTCCATAAGGGTTTTCTCTTTCCATATTTACATTCAATAATTTTTTGTTACGAATATAAATTCCATTACATATGTTGAGAAATGTTTCTAAATAGAAACTTTACTGTAAATTTTATTTACATATAATGATATACACATTTTTCTCTCATCAACCATTTTATGAATTCTTATGTCACGTCATTATACTGCTATATTTGCACCGTAATTTTTCAATAAAAAGTCATCGTGTTGTGAATACCCTTCCCATTTATCTATCAAGGGTATTGAACTTTTAGAACATTCACTTGGTGATTATATAAATTCATTTATGTATTCCAAAATCCTTTATTATGGAATAAATAATGATTTCGAATTTTTTCATTTGTATGATCCATGTGGCTCACTTCTGCATGAAATGAAATGATAATGAAGGGTGTTCCCTGATTTCACATCAATGCATTTGGTAAATATTTGTATCATTAAATTTCAAGTTAAATTAGGGTTTACTGATGCTAATTCATGTGAAATTTGGGTTTAATCATGCTTCATTTGAAATGATCCTTGTCTCACGCTAAATTCATGTTAAATGTTGTTGCCACATTTCCATGTCATGATAATGAAGTTATAAAATGCATATATGTTCAAGTTTCTATTGTGCTCCATTGATATTACTATTTCATATCATGTACTATATTATTAGTTTTATTCCTTGTTTACTCCTTTACTAGGATTTATAGCTCACCCTTTTCCTATTCATGTCCTCAGGTTATCCCATGCAATTCTAATTACGAAATAATATTGTGGTCATGTAAAAGATGTTTTCAAAAAAGATGTTTTGTATTATGTTCTATGTTGTTATGTAATGTTCCTAATTTTAGAAATACACTAGACTTATATATCCTTAGAGTGGTATTAAGTGAATTTTTATTTTATAAATTACTTTTATGTGTGAAATAAAGAGCGGGGTTGTTATAACACACAACATGAAGTAACATCAACATACTTGGTGAATGACAAGAGGAATTCCAAGGGTGATGCACTGGGACTGAAAATACCCTAATTTACTATTCATCCAATTATTCCATAAACTCATGAAGAATATTGGGATCCATGTAATATGATGGTGTAGATATCATGGTCATCTTTCGATGTAGTCATATAAAGAAATAAATTTCTAAATGGAGAGATAATCCTGGAATGTCCTCCATAAATAAGACTTTGCAATCTTCTACCACTATAGGATAGTAGATGCCCAAATTATCCACTCCACCATGAGTCATAATAGAAAAATGGTGTTTCATCATATTCAGCCTCTTATGTATAAGAATGTCATACTCTATCAGGGAATATTTTTCACCCACAAAAGCAAAAAGTCACCCCATCACTGTAGAGACAACATATTCCCTGCCTCAAATAGCCCATCTAAGAATGAACTATAGATAACTAGTACACTCATAAGATGATTTTGTAAGGCCTCATCATAGTAACTAGTAGATAAAAATAGAAAATCAAACAAATATGAGTAATGTAAAACATTAAGAAGATGTGTGTGATCACTATGTCACCTCTTTTTGAAGTCGCTAAACACAAGGATCGAGCAAAGAGGTCGACTAGAATTTCCAATCCATTAACCATATATTTATAAATAAAAAGTATTTAACATATATCTCTATAAATAGTATGTCTCATTTATATCACACATAGAATGTACCCAGAATAATTACTAATGCCTCTTGGTCATATTCCTCAACCGCCTACAATTATCCTCATCCATGTCCTTGAGCTCCCTGAACATGGTGCGAATACCTGGTGGCGGTTGTAGCAACAAGTCAAAAATGATTCCACGTCTATTTTATCGCCCATAACCTAACCTATTCAATATATACATAAATATTTACATACATACTAATTTCTATTCCTCTTCATTGGGGTCCCACCTAATGCCACTCTATCAGCAGTACACTGGGTTGAGAAAGCTCATGCATGATGTAACTGTCACCATAGTATCCCCTCATCTCTCTAGGAGGACTAGATATATCATTTTATCCCTAAATAATATACCCTATATTATAAAATATCCTAATAATTCCTATCACACATAATTGTCATTGCATCTTTGGTTGAATTCCCACTACCAAAGTATCAACCCTCATACACCCACATATGGAACCAACAATTTGTCTCTACTCGTCCAAGAAACTATCAATTACCAAAGAATGATCCAACACCCCACAATAAGATTGAATTTGTAAGGGTATCGAAATATCTAAGATGTATCTACAGATACATCTCTCAAAATCCTGATCTGAAAAGTTGTGATCATGCAACATATCCATCAAGTAAGAGGAAAGGTTGGTGATCAACATTAAATACTCCCCCGCATGAATATTTCATTGGAAATGTTGCAGAATATATAGAATACAAATATCCCTCAATGTGGAAAGAGTAAAAATATCAATGAAAAATCACATGAAATTTAATCATGCAGGGGTCATATCATTTTATGAATGAGTCAGCAAGACCCTACATCATTCCACTGAGATGAGGAGAATGATCACTTTCAGGACCACCATCTGGTATGCAGGTGTCCTAATTATATGAATGAATTAAGTCACCACCTCAAGTAATTCTTTAAACACATGGGGGTTATATCACCACATAACATGATGTTTCACTATTGGTGAAACTCAATATGCACATTAATTATGTCCACCTTATCCATAGTTATTTTCTATATCATCAAATAATCAATAGGCGGTGGTATGAATGTTGCAAAAAATGGATGTAACACCTGTTAAATAGGTTGTTGTCTTGAAACCTCATCACATAAGAGATCATCCACCTGATTATACTCTTTAATCCTATATAGAAAATTTCATGGAGTTTTTTTGTAATAGAATATATATACAACTTGTAATGATAGTTAACTAGGTAGGTAATTGAAGATTGTAATTGAAACCAGAAACCATTCTAATATAAGGTATATATTGACCCTCCCCCCCCCAAATAGTGCCCATATATACTCTGTAGACAAGAATGAGTTTTCATCCTAATGAATGAATATGTTAGCCGATACACAAACACTACTGTCTATTACTTGAGATATTAATTAAAGTCACATAACATAATTTATATAAAACCCATACTTCCCACACTTCTTGATAAATCTAAAAATATCTAGTCTTAACATGGAATATTCACTTGATACCAATATATTATTATCCAACCCACCTAATCCATTCGGCATACTAATAAACCGAATGTGACTTCCCCAACCCCACCACCAATAGGGCAGGGGCTAGGGACTAGCACTGAATATGCATAACACTCGCATGGGGGGCCATAGCCCCGCGTACATATATGCACACACAGTTATCTGAACAATTAAATTATAAAATGTAAAATGTATTTGATTCTAAATTCATGCATAAAAAATCCTACAATTATAGTATAATAAAATACTTGGATGCAATAAGGGCCAAATATAATCCCACCAGAAAACAATAAATATTTCCATCTTGATAGAAAGTGGGGAAAACAGACAAATGTTACTCCTAGTATGAACCGTGGTCTTTATAGCCCAAATATTTGGTCATTATACTATGGGCGAAATGAGTGCCCCATCAAATGATATTATCTTCATAAGAAATGACACATGAAGGTAGAGCCTATATAAGGGGTGAGTATAACAATACCCAGTTAGACACATGGAAATCACAAAGCACAAGGCCTCAAGAGTAGTCAACTAATACATATTTACATAATTATACACATAA
Organism: Viscum album; assembly: GCA_963277665.1. Classification (NCBI taxonomy): domain Eukaryota; kingdom Viridiplantae; phylum Streptophyta; class Magnoliopsida; order Santalales; family Viscaceae; genus Viscum; species Viscum album. Next base: position 1,753,336,507 of record OY728128.1, read on the forward strand.
AGAGGTAAATATTAGTTTATAATATATTAATATTGATTTTATACATTTCACTTAAATACAATTTTTAGATCATTTCATAAAATGAATTTCATTTCTCATCACAAGTTCATTTCTTGATTAAAATGAATATTTATTCCCAATAAATCATCTTTACTTAGATGAAATTATATTTATATTTTGAATTTGATATTTTTGAATATTATTTATAACATTTTGGAACATTTTAACTTATATGATAGATGGTTCAATCCTAAAGGAATATGGATATTTTTTTTTGAAATGAATGCTCAAAATCCTAGAGAAAGCCTAATGGGCCTTAGGCCATCAAACAAAACTAGGAAAAAAAATCCAATCCCAATGAAGCCAAAAATTTTAACATTATATATATAAAATTATGTGGGTCATTTAATTCAACTATGTCTAGAGATAATTCCGAATTTTCATGATAATATTTGTAGAAAAATGTAATGATTGAATTTATTGAAGGAGTTGAATGACCAAAACTCATCACCATTATTAGAACATAACATCTTAATGGATAAAAAATATTACAAATTTGAAAGAAAATATTGAACACCTGGTCAATGATATGGCCATATACAATGACCTATTTTCACACCATGATTGGGGAAAGAATCTGGTCCAATTTTCCCTTTTAAATTATTTAAATCACTTATGTTTATTAATAAAAGTTATTCTTCTTATTCTTATTCCACTTCTTCATTTATTTATTTTATTTAAATACAAATTTTAAATTTTTGTATTAGGTAGTGAAGCTATTAAAATCAAATTTTTTGAAATTCATCACATAAGGGTGGGGTGATCATCTTTTCTATGATTTTCTTATTCATTTCATCCATCACGAGTCTACATTAAGATTATATTAATAGAATAGGATAAAAGGAGGGAAAACCCTATAATGGGTTGATCCAATGGGGTTTCAAGGGGATGGATTGAATATTATTTCATATACTTTAATTGATAAATATGTTCATTATTTTATTATTTCCATTTGATGGTTTACATTCTTCATTGTATTATCTAACATTTACTATGACACATTTGGAGTGCAAGTACGATCAATATCCATTGAATTCTGATTATTGTTATCCTAAAATTAAATAGGTTAGTATCCTCGGAATTATGTAGATATTAAATTTTATTATGATTTTGATGAATTACCTTGTGGTTCAGATACATCTTGAACTAATGAAATGAAATTTTATAAGAATATAGATTCACCCATTACACTCCAATAAAAACCCTAGGATCATCCACCACTAATAATTCTTTATTTAACATCATTTTGTTTTTTTATCATTACTCTGATTAAAATCAACCAAATATTTTTCCTATTCATTTCTATACCAACAAAAAATTTAGTGTCGAATGGTTTCTCCTTCGGTCCCCATGGATTAGACCCCTAAATGTACTATAATAACTGCATATTAATGTAGTGTAAAATTGGGTGTGAACAAATTATGGAACTGCTTTTTTGGGTCCCATGTATGTAATCTTATATTCTCACCTTAATTTTTCCCCCATTCCTCTTTTCTCAACACAATTTCTCTTCTATTTTCCCCTTATTGTTTCCCTTCATCCAAAGAATCCCATAAAAAATTTTCAATCTACTCCAATGGAGTATATTCCAAATTATCCCTTTATAATTTAATGTTATATTTAATCTTTAAATTAGAATTGGAAATCCCCCTCACGTAATAAATTTCATTGCCCAATACTTTAATGACTACTGCACACCGGATGAGATGCATAATTAATGGGATGACCTATTATTATATGATAAATTTCCACCCCTTTTGAGGATGTATAATGAGATAAAAATTAATTAATTCCATGAATTACTATATCATATCTAGACTAGTCGACAAAAAATTCTTGAATAGTTGTGGGACAAAATGGGAAAAAATGTCTTCATAAGGTTATTCGATAAATTTGATATACAATGCATTGAAATTGTTATTGAACCCATTCCCAATCCAGATATAATATCCATGTTATTAATAGAAGAATATTTTGTCTCACAAACCTATCCTGATTTTTCAATGGATCCAAGACGTTGATATGGAATAACTAAATAAGATAATTAAATGTTTTACGAGTATTTAAATAATGAGGTAACCAATTTTTTGTATTCACATATAGAACATTTGTCATCATGGATTGAATATTATGAATATAACACAAAATATTATTTCTTTGGAACATGAATCATAGAACCATTATTTGAAATCACAAAAACATATTCCGAAACGATGCTAAAAATTCAAATGGATATTTTTGGGAAATCATATTTTAAAATGGAAACAATAATTTATACTTTTTTTGGAGAAGAAACTATTTTTTAATTCAAATTGTAAATTTTATATAGTAAATTTTAATCATCCCAATCGGAAAAAAATTTCCTTCCTTCCCCAAAAAAGAATCACATTATAGGTGATAACCAAGACCATTATTTAGTCATTAATGCTTCTACTGAAACCAATAACAATTGAGCGATCCTTGATGTCATATGCAAGACACATAATACAACAACAAAAATATTTTATATTCCTTTTATTTTCATATTCAATGTTCAATATGGGGTCACATATGAAAAAAATATAAAAAAGTAAATCTCAATCATGTTAGAGATGAGAATAATCAATTCCTAAATATGTTTAATGTTGGTATTGGATAAGTTGTTTGGTCCATGTCCAGCTAATGAATTTAAATTAATCACATTCCAGGAATCAACCCAATATCTTTATTTTCCATATTATTTTATTTTTCATTTTTTTCAAGGTAACCCTTTTGGTTTTCCAATGTTAGGTTACAACTTTTTTTGTGAGATTTTATAGTTAAAACATTTTGGGACTTTTATATAAAACAAATTCCATCTAGAGTCAAAACCCAACAATCAATTATACCCTAGGATCTTACATGTGACCCAAAGACCAATATATAAATTACTTATTTATTTTTCATCAATATCAAAACATGATGTTTTGTTCAATGATTCTATTACAAATCACATATCCCTTATTTTATCACAATTTTAGTCATATTCTTCTGTTCAATTAAATATTATCTGTAGTTTCATTCTATGTTTGGGGGAGTGAAAACTCTGGGATTTATTTAAATAATTTGGGCATTTTGATATAAAATTAAATTCAAAAATAATTCAATTCGTTATACATTATTTCATTAATGTAAATTTTGATACATGAAAAGTAAATGTTAAATGATTTCTAATCCCTTGGTTATGATTTTAATGTAATTCCATTTAGATCAACATTTTTTTTATTGTTCAATCACCTTATTTAATTTCCCAGCATAAAATTTTTCTTGCATTTAGTCAAAATTTAATGATGAACATTCATTGGATTTTTTGTGAAATTTTGAGTTCTGGGGTCCCTTTTATCAAAAAACTAGGTTTGGGACCACATTCATTTAAATTTTATTTTTTTATAATTTCTTTTCAAAACATGATCATATTTTGAAATGTTTTGTCCAAATGTGCAACATCAGGAACTTTAGGGTCAAAAATCTATTGTTTTTTTCCCACTATAAGGCTTTATATCGTAGAATTGACGATATGTGTGGCGTTCTACACTTAGGGATAGTGAATCCATAGATATCTTACACATAGTTAGTATTCTCATATATATTGTAGTTAAAAAATCCCAGGAAGACAATAATAAAAAAAAATAGATTTTTATCATATGTTTGGATGTGATTCCCATTTAGAGCTTCCATTACACCCCCCCTAAATAAGAAAACGAACCCCATTTCTTTTGGGATGCACAAAAAATCATCATTCTTCTATAAAATTTTGTAAAATGTGATGAAGAATTTTACCAAATGAATATGATATTTCTTGGTATATTATTGGGATCTAATATCATATGAATAGATTTTTAATGGTTTAATGAATGTTCGGCAAGATTTTTTATGAGTAATACTTGTTAAATAGTTTTTGAAAAATGGAATTCATATAATTATTTTTGAGATTGGTTTTTCTCAGGACCAAAAAGAATAATGTCGGGCGTGTCACCAGCAAATAATATAGAATAATATTCAAAGAAAATATCATAATTTTTATGTGTTTCATTTTCCATAAATTTAGAATTTATTTTATTTTTACAGTTGAACATCATTTTTCATCACAAATTCTACTCATTATTAAAATAATGATTTGGGTCCAATTAAAAAATTGTTTCTGGATAAAATTATATATATTTCAAAATTTGATATCTATTAGTATTATAGAACACATTGATTAAATAATTTTATAATTTTTGATCTATGGATGAATCCTAAAATAAGATGGATATTTTTTACAATGAATGCGTAAATTCCTAGAAAACATATAATGGGACTTAGGCCCATAAAACTGAAATAGGTATGATAATTCAATCCTAATTAATCGAAAATTTTATATATGTAAAGGGAAAAAAATTAAGGTATACAAATTAAACTATGGAAATATTTAATTATAACATTTTCATGATGATCTAGGTAGTGAAAGAAGAAGATTAAATTTATGGGAAAATATAAAGGCCCATAGATTTATCCCACCATTTAGTGAAAAAAATCTAAATGCATGAACCAGTTATCATGAAATTTTGAAAGTTAATATATGATACCAGTTATAATATTTTTATCTTCTATTACCATCAATGATTTATCCTTCTGCAATGAACTATTTTTATACCAATATGGGAAGCGAATCTGGTATAATTTTTATGGTCACCTTTGAAATGAAAAATTACAATTATTCTCACACACCTATTGACTCACCTAATTAATAGGGAGAGAATTAATTATTGGGAGGTCGATATAAGACTCCTAATATTCCTATATAATGATATGGTGGTAAATATAATAGTAATGCTAGTGTAAGATTCAATTTTTATTTAACACTTTAATTTTTCTAATTGGATGATCATTTTTCCCATGTATGTTATTTAAATCACATTAGTTTATTAATAAATTTTCTTCTTATAAATATTATTATTATTATTATTATTTTATTAATTTTCAATTTCATATTTATACTATTTATAATGGGAGGGATGCTATTCAATTTTTCATTTCTAAAATTCTTTGCACAATAGAGGAAATCTCGTTCTTTAAAATGTTTTCTTCGTCAATTATGTTCTCATTAGTCTACATCCCTCTTCTGTCGATATAATTTAATTAATTGATGGAAATTTCACTAATGGATTCTTCCAAGGGAATATCACATGGATATATTGAATGTTATTTCTTTTAATAAAATTTTTAAATATTTTCATTGTATTAAGACATCTATTCGATGAGTTACATTTTTCTTCGTCTTTGAAAACTAAAACGATGACACATTTGGAGTGCCAATACGATATATTTCCACTGACTAATGGTTACAGTGACAATAAATGGGAATTTTTTATTATACAAGTAATTTTTTAGCGATTAAATTGTGAATGATGTTTAATAATTATCTCATTATATTGATAAATATGGAATTAATGACTTGAAATTTTCTTATTAATGAAATTCATTGAATCCACCCAATGGTTAAACCAAGATCCAACCCACTGTCAATAGTTATTTAGTTAATATAATTGTTTTTTTGGTGGGTTAATATATCTACTATTAAAATAAACCCCAAAATATGGAAAATCCATATACAAAACACCAAATAACTGGGTTTCTAAAGGATTATTCTTCGGTCCATGTGGATTTGGTGTAAACCAGTACTATAACCACCATAGATACCAATAGGGTAAATTTTGGTGCAACCAAAACATTAATAAAAATATAATACATTTAATAAAACATATAGATATAATAATAGTAGAAAAATATTCTCAATGTTTGTTCACAACTAAACTTATAACCTGGGATCCCTGCTCACAAGGTCCATATAACAGTCATCCCAGAGATTACAATCCACATAGTCTGATAAAAATGATGGTGTAAATTCTAGATGTCATGCTAATTGGGTCTCTTCATAATAAATATGTGGTAGATGTATACATAGATGGGGATTACACTGAGTGTCATTCAGTATGCCTACAACCAAATATATATCAACCCTATAGGTATTATTTTGATTCATGTATTGTGATGGTCATGAAAATTCCAATTAACCCGCACAGGATATATTAATATTATATAGTATATCACTCTGAGATGCAAAAAGGGCGGCCATCAACTCAAACTAAGACTGAAGTTCGTTGGAGTGGATCATTATCCTATTCAAAGGATGTGATTCCATACTAAATCCTAAGGTATGGGATACATGAATATACCCAAACCAAACATTTCCATGTTGAGGGGAAAAAAGGTACAATGATTTCTTTGAAGATGTACATAGATTTCCTCTTTAACACATTTTCCATTAGTGTATGACGACATTTTCACATGTTTCTACCCATGTACATGGCCATGCCTGAGTACCCGACTCCACCCATGTACTTATGTGATTTCTATGTTCTCTACCATGTTATTGGATGTGTTCTATGGAATGTTCTCCTAAGTACATACCCAATAACTAAGTTGGATCACATTCCATGTAGCTTTTGTCATTTGTCGTATGATACTTATCTCATTCCTAGAAACCCTAGCACTATAGTCATGGCACCATTTGAATGTATCCTGGGATTAATTTCCTAGTATATTATGATTTTCCAGAACCTATGGATCATCACCCAGTTATTTATTCCTCCATTTCTGGAAATTATTTTCACATTCGAATTTAGTAGAGATGGCAGACTCGTCCTAAGAAAACCTCTTTGTTTCCTTCATGTCAAAATCTGGCCACCAAACATAATCCAGATCCACTTCTATATTTCCACACCACTATTGAACATGATCATCATGAATGTGGTATTACTAAATCTGAGCCAATAAATCATCTATCATCTTCATGTATTGAAATCATATCCTTTATTGCATCTGTTCCCATGATATTGACTTGTTACACCAAAAATTAATCATGTGATAATCGAATAGCATGCATTTTCTGAACTCAGTACCAAATGAATTTACCATGATAACATGTAAATAACTAGGAAATAAATTCAAAAATCACAAAAATGAGGAATATAAATCAACCAATTTCCTTGTTATACTCTATTTTTTATGTTATATTGATTAATCAATAGATATAATCAATAAACAACAGAAACCCCCAATTATGGATAAATGAAACTTGTACTTGCAATACATTCAAACTATGAATCAATTCATTTGTTGATTAACTAACACTCATAATAGGAATATATAGAAGGTATATATCTATATAAAAAAATATCATACCACAATTTGGATCATTCACTGGTCAAGAATGACTCTTCATCAATTTCATTGACGACATCCTCGAATTTTGTTGCACACTGATGACAATCCATGACATTGTTATTTTATATATATGAATGATCCAAAAAAAACACTACTTAAATATCATGGTTCATGTGGCTCACCCTATATTTTTTTCATTAACCTAAATTTTTAGGCAACAATAGGTCAATGAGAAGAAAACTAAATAAATTATATTATTCAATTATTAATCATCCTACAACTGTGCTCACCGTGATCTTCCATTGTGTTCAATTTTTATATAATCCATAGAGTAATAAAAATTTTAAAAAATCAATTAGGTTATCCGATTTATTATTCAAGAAACATTTTATGTTTTATTTCACTTTTTCGGAAAAATTCATGCATGTGATATTTATATATTTAATATATTTAAATCCTAAATTTCAGGCTTAGAGGGCATCATAATCTCGTGTTGTCTGAGTGACTAGTTGACAAAATATAACAAAATATGTTTTCTTACATTACATGGAAACAATTGAGATGTTACAGTTATATAATTAGTTATGTCATTAAATTAAAATTATGATAATTTTCCTAAAAAATGTAACATAATTTTATGTGAAATAATATTTTATTAAATTATTTAAAAACTATAATAATCATAAAAAGAAATAATTTGTATGTAAAATTTCTAAAATTCCATTCCATGTATATTTATGATCAATTTTTATCTTATATGTAATATAATAACCCTTTATGTTTCAAAATTTCATTATAATGGTTAGGTTTAAAATTTGTTAATGAAAACGATAATCCCAAATATATTGTTTATAATACCAAATAATGTTATAAAAATATTTATTTCATTATTTAATTTAAACTATATTCTATCTTATCCTCGAAATTATGGTCACATGGTTTACCTTTCTCATGAAGATGTATATATTATATTGGATTCATTTTTTAAATTCCATATCTATATGATCGGTGACTATAAAAATGAACAACCTATATGATTTTTTATAACACCAAGAGACACTTTTCTATATAAAATCATAAAAACCTCCTTTAAACTTACTTATAAATGTTATATAGGTGATGGTATTCTCAAATTCCCATCCTTAAAGCCCCTAATTGTAGTGCTAGAGGATTTCTTTAAAACCAATGGTAACAATCTTCATAGAAAATTTCTTTATTATTATTCATTTACCAGCATATATTATGTCATAATCATTCCAAATTAACAAATAAAAAATATCATATATAATTTGATGTTATTAATTTTATGGAATAATATAAATCCACATCCTTATCCAAAAAATGGGAAACAAAACATTTAATTTGGTATATGGTGGACATCATCCGTGTGAACAAATGAAAATTATTTTTCATCACCGCCTTTAATGCCTAGTCTTAATGATGATACTAATGAATATAACTAATAGTTAGGATATAAATATAATTTTTTATCTATAATATATCCTCTAAATTCTTACCATTTATATAGATAAAAATATGATATGATCGCTCTTGTATATATGTGGACTACCACCTCCACAAATCTATGTTATTCATTTCTCATGTATTCATTTCTTGTATGATTCAAAATATGTATATAATGAATATGTAATATGTTAATATCATTATTAATATTATATATATAATATAACCATAATATATATCAAATCATCATAACATAAATATTTAAACAAAGATGAAAAATGTTTTTGTAAACACCCTAAATATTGATCATAATAATATATTATTAAAATATAGGCGACAACATGATATATGTGGATTGTATATTGTATTATAGATATTCATATTGTTGTTTTTGTATCATAAATAAATATATATTCATTATACAATATGTTAGTCTCACTTAAAAAGAATGTGGAAAATTAGGTAATGCATTTCATCATATATTTTTTTTACATGAATAATGAAAATAATTTTTCAAAAGAAAATCCTTTTTTATTAATCATTTAAATTGGAAATAATTTCATTTATTGTAAATATTTTATTGAAATTATTTTAAAAAAAATCTTTTCAGTTGCTGAAATGATTTATTGAAGACATTTTATATTGTCCATGAATATTTAATATGTTGTAAATATATATTTTTAATGTTTTATAAAAGGTTAATGTTCATATTTCTCTAAGAAAACAAAAATTGAATTTTTATTTTTTAAATAAATGTATTAAATGGATTTTCCTTCTTTTATTACCATTTTATACAATCTAGAATCCTCTGTAATTTTTAAATTTTATTACAAATAAAACTCTATCATGAATGATAATTTTTCATATTGGTCATTTTATAATTTTATTATCTAATGTAAATTATTTTATTAAAAATATTATATATCATATAGATTTATGTTTAGTTATATCTATTATTAATTTCATTTGATTAAAATTATCATGAAATATTCTCATTCTTATGATAATTTTCCATTCTAAATTTAATTTAAATTAAATATTCATATTATATATATCATAAATATTATTATTTTTTAAATTAAATTATATTTATATATATAATGATTTTTGGAAGATGATTAATTTGAAATTTTTTTAACTTGTGAATATTTATATTCTATATTAATTATTAAATGAGGATTTATTTTGTAAATGCATTCCTTATGAATTAAAATGATTGTTCAATATCTATAGAATGTATTGAAAATGCATTGATGTGGGGGGTCCCTGTTATAGATATCTTTTTCATTCTTTAGTAGGCATAATATGACAAACTAGTTGGATAAAATGAAGTAAATTTCATTTTGGAGTACACCGACCCATCAATTTTAGTATTATAGCATAATGTCCTGATGATAAAATATATTAATTTCTTTAATCATGTCATCTAATGTTAGTCTTTTACATTATAGAGAATTTAGTACTTCTTATCCATGATTTTTTAATTTTATATTATCCATCAGTACATTTCTTAAAAATGTTAAGGATTAAGTGTAATGTGTATTCGATTATTTACCTTTCCATATTGATCATTTCATACTTATTCATGACAGCTTACATTGTATATAAAATAGGATAAGTATATGAGATCACCCATTATCACTTTTCCATTCTCTAGGATTTGATGAAACATAATTTGAATGATATTAAGGATGGTAGAATTGTTATTATTATATGATTCTTATATTTATAATTTAATATTTGAATCAGTTTTGAATTTAGTTTTCTAGGATTTACAAATTGTTAAATAGTTTTTGATTTGAAACCTTTTATATTATTTTAAAATAATAATGTAGAAATGAGACTATAATTTAAATGAGTTTGGGTTGTAATAATGTCCCACTCCATGAAGAGACCTTAATCAATATATATTTACATTCATGATAACCCAAAAACCTAATATTCAAGAATTATATTCAATAATAATTCCCATGCTCAAAACATTAAATAAAAAATGTTCTTGGTAGACGTAAACTATATCATATGATATCTCACATATAAACTAATGATGGTCGACAACACACAGAAAAAATTAATAATATAAATTTATGAACACACATTAATCATATTCTATGAAATTTTTTTAAACATGAGTAACAAAATCCATTAAAAAGAAAATAAAAATGTAATTATTCATCAAACCATAAGAAAAAAATATAAAATTTTAATATTTTATTTAGGAATTAAAATTCATTTTTTCCATTCCTTAATTGTTATAATTTATAATAAATATAAAAATTCTAAGAAAACGTATAAAAGTAATTTCTTTAAATCATGCCATATATGATGATTGATATGATTGTTGTTAGTTATAAAATATGACTGAAACTAGAGATTAGTATTATTTCTATTAATCATATTTTACAATATATAATACTATAACAGGATATGAATTATTTCAGCACTAACGAGACATCTAATTGAAATACCCCAATCATATTTAACTATTTTATCGATATCATATTTATTCTTTGACCTCAATATTTTTAGAAACATAGGATTATATAATATTATATGATATATCATATCAAATGATATGGAATAGTTAATATCCCTAAGAATTATTTATATTTTATATTAATACATACATCAATAATACACTATCGATGATTAAAGAGAATCATTCTATATATCACCTTTTATGATACAATTGTAATCACATTACCATATATAATGATTCAAAAAAAGATATAATAAACACCTTCAATCCTTGAAGGAAATGGATATTATTTAATTGAAGAGTTTCATGGGATCATATCATTATCTTACTAAATATAACCAAACATAAAAAATTCTATATCTATCATCAAATTTTCATCGTTCATAGAAATAAAATTATGAGTGTACATAAAATATAGTAGTAGTTTACTCCATATTCCTATTTAATAGAGTTCATTTAATAACGATCATTGATGTAATGAAAAAGGATTCATGCCTCTGAGAGAATAAACCAGCCCGGTGATCTCAGAATGATTCTTGAGGAATCCCAAATACCGAAGGGGTGATATCACCATCAATATGTGAAAATGGTGTTCCAATAAAATGGGTGTTTTCCTTGTTTTGTGTATAATTAGGTAACACTAACATGATATTTTTAAATCATTTTATAGAAATATTTAATTATCTTCATTAAATGAAGAGTGTTCACCATTTCAAATGTATTGAGTACCATATCATTGAACTCTTTAATTATTCATCTTGGGTGTTTTTCTTTTAATGATTTAATGAATGATTCACAATTATTAAATAATCCAACACATGAATTATAATACATATAAAAAAAGATAGATAATTAGTTGATAGATGAATGGAATCCATGTAGTGATATCATATGGATAATTTTAAATTAAAATACAATCCACATAATTATATTATGCTTCCTCCCTGATTTATGTATATAAATATATTTTATAATCATTCAATGAATATCCTAGAACACAAATCTAGTTATTTATAAAATATCTCTTTATATTTTATTTCATATCGTTCAAAATATCGACTACTATTCTAATACCTCTTTGCATCTCATTATAGAAAGGATACTCTCATTGGTCTAGTTTATGTCCAATATCAATTCTTAGTTCACCGCATTATAAATAAAGTTCAACATAAAAAATAAATTAATCCTTCATAGCATATTGAAATCAATCTCTAAAATATCATAATATTATGATATCAATACCATCTAATGTCAGCAAAAATTGTTGACAATATGTGAATCAAGTGTCAGGATCCAAGACTAATGTATACCCCTGTTCCATGTTCATGTATTCTTGGAATCAATCCACCCTCAAAGTGTCAAGAAATAAGTTATCAAATAACCAATCCTTGATGTCCTTCCATTCCAATACCTCATGTAAATCGAAATATAACTACATTTCCTATCATATTTTTAATGGTCCTGTAAGATCATATACCCCCCGAATCACCGAATATTTAGGTTGAATCTATATTGGATAAAAAATAATCTAGACTATCATGATCAAATTATCAAAATTCTAGGGAATATCCTCCCACTAGAGTAATTAAGTATCATTTACACCAACAATACTACTACATTTATTCATATTGGATGGATAAAATACCATAAAATTAAAAGAAAAATGTTTTATATTCTAATAAAGGGGTTTTATAAAATTAAATTATAAACAAAATTACCTATCAGAATAATGAGAGAATCACTAGTCCACAAAACTATGTAGGAAATGGTTTATAAATAGTGAGTATGAGATGTCCTAGAGGCCAGATAGTCTACTACATGGTTTCTTTCATTCCTTTTTTGAAGGATTTACACCTTATCTTTGATGATCCATTTTTTTACAAATGTGATTTATGACTTTCCAGGGAGGTTGGATCATCCCCTTGAGTGATTCATAGAGAAACTTGTAGTTTTTCACTAGTGTTTCTAGTATGATGTTATAATATATGAAAATATCCATGCAATGATTCATGTTATTATCCTCTGCACTTTGGGACTCAACTGAGCCAAAATTAGATGATAATGAATATATCAGGAAACCATATTTCCCCCAACATTCCTCCACCTTGCATGTCCCCCATAATGTTAGACCATCCACATTAATTTATTACATCTAGATGAAGAACTCCAGCATAACTATAAACTATACAAGTTATGGGTATGACTAGAATCCACGATATGGTTGGGAATATGGTCTATAAGAGAATGATAATGATCGCTATTGTTGAGAAGAATTAAAAGATCCACAATCACATATCTTGTCCTCAATACCAAGGCCATAATCATGCTCCTTTGGATGTTAACATAATATATGATTTAGGATTCCATAAACCCCAGCACCCCACAAACATGAATTACAGTCATCACTTTCATTTACTATAAATGATACCCATTTCCTTCGATCCATTGTCAAATGAAATCATTATCAGTGGGGGATGAATAAGTGGTATTCATTTATTAATTAATTATATTTTCAATTCAACATATTGAAACTATTATTTTTTCAACCCTATGATTTTTATAAAAAACAACACCTCATTAAATTTAGTAAAATTAGGGGGAAAACACACAATATTTTAAATGTTTGGATTTAAATACTCATTATTTCTCTGTTGGTTTGACACCCAAACACATATTTTCCAATATAGAAACAATTAGATATGATATTACTAATATAGACACCCAAACTAAAATATTATATCAATTTTCTTGGACACCCTAGTCATAAATATCCTCATTAGTGATTAAATAAACACCCCAAACACAATCCACTTCAGTAAGTAGTTAAAAATACAAATAACAAGCTCATATAGTTTATATATCGGGATAAGAGAACCCTTTTCATTATTATGGGTTCTTTTTCTTTTTATTATTAAAACTATATTTTCAAAAAAAAAATAATATATGGTTCAATTGTGTATACCACATTAAATTACTATAAAAAATATCAATTGAGAATAAGACACTAGTATTGAAAATTATCAATATGTATTAAAGGGTCTTAATATTCAATATCCCTCATACATAAAAAAGTTAATTGAAAATCCATTTCTTCTTAAACGACACCAATATTATACTCCTTATCTCTCCTCAATTTAGTGGAGTATTGGATTCTCATAATTATCACACAGTGTATGAACATTCACAATAATCATATTATCTCCTTTGATACATGCACCACATATATTCACAAAATAATAACTTGTGGGTATTTTTTCAATTTTAATATAATGATCCCTTAATAATCATCTCGTGTGATCTTCTCAGTGAAACATGTATATTTGTTTTTCAAAAATAACTATATAAAATCCAAAATAATATTGGATAATACTATAATTCAAAAATATATTTATCTACCAAATAATAATGATTATTTCCTTCTAAAATATTTTAATTAAAAAATATATATATTAATATATCTGATTTATTTTAAATTTAGTTATATTTATTTCCATGTAAGAATGAATGGTTGTAGTATAATAACTTTTCTGCAATACAAGACATCAATATTTCTTATAGGTGGATATGTGAAGATCATATATGAGGCAGAAAATAATCCATTTGACGAAACAATTTTAAAAAGGATTTATTTTCCATTTAAATAATTATTATATATTGAAACTATAAATTGTAGGATCGACCACACTATTCGACAAGACATAGATATCCAATGTATTGTTCCATTTAATCAATTGTGAATAAAAATACAATAAATTATGAGATAGATATCATGTTAATTACAATATACCATGATGATAGACCATGGGTTCACCTTTACACAGTTCCTTCTATTCATAAAAAACATTAAACATCTTCATTATTAACAGTAGTTGCTTTGAATTGCTTCATACTTTTTTCTATTTGCATTATAAATCTCATGAAATTATTAGACCACCTTCACAAAACTCAAATAATCCATGAAAACCCATTAAATAGTTCATCATTATTACTTTTTATAGAAATTACATGCAACCCCTACATAGACAATTCTTATTTCCACAATTACAACGTGTTATTATTTTACCTTTACAATAAAATAATACCCCTCATAGACAATCTAAATAAATGGTCACCTATATGGTGGAACTAATATATATTTTTGATATTTTTATGAATATTAATTTACCATTACATAGGTAATAAAATACAACATTTACATTAATAAATCCAATATTCCACCATTAGGTTGTAATTCTCAGCCTAAATTACATTTATATAACCATAATTAATCTATAATTATAATTACATAGATTCATATTTACCATTACATGTCCTCAAATTTAACTTTACATAGGTTTATTCCATTAATGAAAAATTCCTCACTTAAATCAAAAGATATCATCACCTCTTGTGATGATATTTTTCAATTGTCAATAACTTATACACATTCTAACATGACATATAATAAACATCCAATATCCTATTCATGGATGTTATGATATTTAGTGTGTTATATTAGAAATATTTTAATATTCCAATATTCCAATCCATCCTTAAATCTCCCCACTAGGCTTGCTACCCAAATATTATTCACACATGCTATCGATAATGTTCCAACAAGAATTTTCATAAATATCACTACATTAATATTCCTCAATAATCATAATGAATATTGTCAATAAAATCCCTAAAAATCCTCTAATAAGTGTCATATCTTACATTAATCAAACATTGAAACATCAAAAATAAATAAAATCCATCATATAGTAACATCAATCACCTCATTTTTTATATTATTAATACCACAATATAGTTCTCATGTTAATATGTGTTCATCTCTTTCTCCCCATTATTTAAAGGATATATAAAGACAATGTTGACTGTTTCTTATTTTTTATACTGAATTAAAAAAATTACCAATATTTTATAGTTGATCAATAGATCATTACATTTGAGAGAAATATGATGACAAATTATTTTCTGTTGTGAAAATCCTTTAGTCAAAAAACTCCATGATTTTACAAGAAATACTTCTGTATAAAATAATATTATAATACCAAGGTGTTCAATGTTTTCTATAAATCAATAAAAATGTGATTTCATGCTCCAAATAGAATTTAGTGGTATACTAAAATAGATTTAGTAGTAATAGTATTATTTTGTCAACACATCATAATACATACAAAAATATGTTCAAATGAAAAACATAAAACATCCCCTTTTATAATATATTTATCATCCAAAACTCCCCATTCATATTAAATTGTGTTATAAATGATGAAGAATGGATGATTTTTTTTCATATTTAATTATTTAGATATCTAGGGTGATTTAAAATTTATATATTACATGTGATAATTGATTTTTAATTGGCTATTCATGTTTTATCCCCACAAATAATATAATTTATTCTTTTAATACATGAAAGTTAAAGGACCATGTAAAAAAATTTAATTCATGTCCAATAGTGAAGTCTTTAAGCATATCCTAAAATAAATATTTTATTATTAAAATTATTCAAAACATTTAATTGAATAATGAGGGACCTCTTAGTTTCGCAAATATAACACTATGATTACATGTTTCCTTTAAAAATGGTATATTTTAATATTAATTTAATCCCATAGTGTGAAATGATATTTTTAATATTAATAACCATCCAATTTTGTACATTTTTCATTCCTCCATTAACTATTAATTCATTTAGAAAAATCTTATCGACCTAAGATTTTTAAGGAATAATCATTTACTTTTACATGCATCATTATTTTCATGCTCTCTTCATTGGATGATATAATTTTCCTAATATACATCATCCTAAGGATATTTTTTTTAAAACCATTCTCAATGATTTTTTTAATTATTCGTTCAACAATTTCTATATATTCCTCATGAATTTTTAGATAAATATTTGTTCACTACGTCTTAAGGTTTCCATCATATTCCCAATTAACTCCATTTTTCAACATAAATATCCATATTTTAATTATCTATTAACATTTCTATCTCTATCTTGTTTAGTGATATCTATAGTAATTATTTTTTCTCCTCATATTTCTTTTTAAAATTCAAAATAGTGGAAGACTCGTCTAATTTATATTTATGTATTTGCAATCCTCTCATATAATAAGGAATCTCTCCTAAATGTCTAGTGATGAAATCCCAAGCATTATGTCCCTCTTTTTAACATCCATTAAATATTTAATATAATAATCCAAACCAGTTTTGAGAAAATAGATTTGGTGTAGATTAGGTAAGAACACTCTTCCTATGAGTTTTTCTCCAATCTTCTCCTCAAAACACCACCATTATTCGATCAAAGTCAATATAAAAAACATATTAAAAATTTATAATAATTACTTTTTCCATACCATCCATAATAAAAGTTGAAAATTTGTTTCATTTATTCTTTCTAATTAACTCTATATATATATAACATTATATTTCTATTTTCATATTACAATATATTACTTATTTGGATTAGGGTAAATTATCTTCATGGATTATTTTTCCCCTCATTAGTTTTCAAGTAATTAATATAATGAGTCTCTACTCTCACTGGTTTATAATCATTTTTATCACCAACATATTTAGATATATCAAATCACTTTTGAGATATTTTTTCAATAATATTTCCATCCCTGTTATAAACATTCTTATAAACAATATGATATTATTCACCTTTAAATTCTGTTTAATTGATGAAGCCATTTATACTCATATAAAATTCATTTTTAACTATTATATACAGTTACTATGTCTAAACAAACTCTTTTTTTAGTTTCAACTTATCTAAATGACCATCCTATATTTTTCCTTATCTTACCATATTCAGTTTTAACCTCTTGATGTCATCAATATATTCCATTTTTTCATGGAAGTAAATTTATTTTCAATAAAAACCATCTTATTTTAATTTTTTTATTTCTATAGTCTTTATTTAGTTTTATAATATTATTATTGTATATTTCACAATTTCTATTCATCATTCTTTCCCCTTAAATTATTTTATTACTATCATTATCACTATGCGATGAATTAAATCATTTTTCATCTTTAATAAGAATATTTTTATCATCAACCAAATATAAAGAAGATTATTATTCTTCATTTCCTATTTTTTCCATTAATATTTAATTTTACTTATACTATAATGAATATTATTTATAGAATCCATTTTAAATTTTTTAAATTTCTCATTATGCTCATAGAATCAGATTTAATGGCCTTATTCTTTGCACAATCATATGAAATGTTTCAAAGTCCATAATTTATTCATGTTAGAGATTGTTTACATAAAAAAATTTAAAAAACATTTAATCTCTTTTAGTTATTATAATAACTATTATCTCAGTCTGATTCATCATACTCATCCTTAATAGCACATGATTTGATATATTCCTCTTATTTACTCTTTTTTCATCATTTAGACTCAAAATACATCATGCCAACTTCATTATTTTGGAGTGTTTGGGTTTTAAATATACCATTAGATGTGAGTATGATTTATAACACATATTGGGTATATATTTTTAAATCAATCTAATCATTACAAATATTCATCAATTTTCTAAAATTTATTTATTCTTATAGCTTCTCACAAAAAACCATCAATGTTGATCATAATCACATTGAAATTTTCTATGTAGTAATTAATGGTAAAATCATAATCCATATTCATATGTTAATGTATTTAAATCCATTTTAGTAGTGGGTATTATTTTACATTTATTTTTTCTTCATAATTGCACTTTAATATATCATAGATCTCATTTTTAGTTTTATGACACAATCCCTCGTACATTAATTTTTAATATAAAATTAATATATCATTTTTTCCATTTCATATAACTATTTATTAATCCCAACATCCATACACATTGAATCACATTCACCAATGTGTACATAACTCATTATTAAAATATTTCTCACTTCTAGGCCATGTGTTAGTTGGTATGCTAGCATATTATTCATCCATCTAGGATATTATTATCATATGATATTAGGACAACAAAATTGTTTAAAAAAACAATATTATAAAATGCATAAAACCTAATAGGGTCTTCATAGGTAGCATCACTCTTATTAAACATGTACTACCTCATGCCATATTAAACATAGAGTGGGGAGATGAATAAGTGGACTTCTTTTTTTAATTCTTCTATTTACAATTCCATATACTGTAAGTATTAATTTTCTAAATCCCTTAAATATTAAATCAATTAATTACCTCATGTGTAGTAGAAAAAACATTGAGAGTTTCATATAGTATTTACAAGGGTTATCATAATAGTTTTCTCTTTTCTAGGTTTGTTAGACCCTCCGAAATTAATTCTACAGTACAAAAATTATTGGTTATATAATTATTCAGATAGACACCCAAACTATAGTCATACATCAACGGGTTAGAAACACCAGTCATAAATATCATTATTAATTATTGGTTGGAAACCATATTCACCATATTAATCGTAATTGGTTATATAGACTAATCAACAATAACCTCTAGTTTCTATCCAATGATAGAATTAAATTATTCAACATCATGGATTCTTCTTTGAATAATTATTAATGATAATCTCTATGATAAAATAAGATCTGGATCACCCATTCCAGACACCATCAATCACATCAAAAACTATTGATGGAGAATGACACATCCATTTTTGATTCTTCCTACCGGATCAAAAAGAACCAAGATGTTCCTTAGACTTCATGGGTTTAAAGATGATATATTTCTTCTTAAATGGGAATGAATTCAGATCCTTCTATATCCTTGATATAGTATAATTTTATTCACATTGACAATTCATGTTCCCAATAATCTAATAGTATTTTATAATAAATGAACTATATATACTATGAGACTAATATCATGTGAATATATTGTTTCCCTTTGATTTCTGAGAACTCCCTCAATCAAGGACATGCATGATATAATCATTCAAATATGGATGATTTTTTATGAAATAGTTTATCAAACTCAATAATAATCATGGGATAATCCTATAATACGAAACATATTTAATCTCCCAAATATAGGAGATTATTTCTATCCAAAATAATTGAATATTAAACTATCAAAATATTATCAAGAAATGTCACTTTATAGATTTTAATAATATTTAATGATTGTGATAAAATAAATTCATTTTATACTTTATAGAATCATTCGAAATTTAGAATATTATTATCATTGTAATATGTATCTAATTTTAAGTAATAAAATAACTACATAAAATGTTTGTCCAATGAAAACATCCTTTTTATTTAATTAATAGAAAAATAAAATATTTTATTTTAATAACATACTAATTAATATAAATTAAATAAATAATTTTTTCCCATGAATTATTTCATCATCAATATAAAACCATTGTTTTCCCAATTCTACACCATTGAGATGATATAATGATTCTATACATATTCTCTCACTAGATGGTTTGTAGTCAGATGGGCTAGGAAATTGTTGACATTATATATTCTTGTTCATATTGTACGTACAAGATATCATTATTAAGTAATATTCAATTTTTTATAATTATTATTAGTATAATTAATGATTTTTCATTTTTAAATAATCGGTGAGGCTTAATATAGTTCCAGATTTATCTGTAGGTCGCACGAGATAAACTAGCTTGGTTATTTGTTGTACAAATTACATGTTTAGTTATAAACTCTTGGAATGACTCTTTGTTGTTTTGTTTATGATTTCATTTCATGAGTCATAGAGGATATGTTTATGATGTCTAGATTTAAGAATTATATCATTATGAAGATAGTTATTATTGTATATGTGATTATTTTGAATAATATATGTGGACAAATTTCAAGCTAATATGATTATTTTTGTGGAATCATATAATATTTTATTACACCTTCCATAATATTATTAAATACAAATTTTATTTTAAAATAAAATGTTTTTTTGTTTATTAACATTCCATTATATTTTCCTTCTTATTTAAAGATAGGTTCCAGTATATAAAACCCTTAATAAGCATCTGATCTCACCCTTTAATATTTTCCTTTCCCCAGTATGCTGAAAAGTGTATTATGATTGATATATTGGGATATATTAGAGGGTATAGTGCGTTAACAAATGAAATATTAGATTTTATGTTTTAAAATGTATTTCAGATTATAGTATGTCTAATGTTTTCCAAGAATAATACATTATTCGGTCCATTTAGATGAAACTCCTTGTATCTAGATCAAATTTAATAATGTTTTCACAATTTTCAGTCAAATTTTGTAATGTAAACTAATGTTGTTGTTAGAAAAATTGTATTAAAAACAATTGGAACTATAATTATGGAAAAAATTGTTAATATGTATTGCACTATGACTGAATTTCTGTATAATTCAATGTATAGAATAACATCTTAATGTTTTGTAATCATACATATTATGTGGTTTTTATAGAAATACATTCATGACTAGATACTATAAGTGAATTAATTCTTTGGAATAGAATAATATGGGGATAAAAACACCAAAAAAGTGTGTTTAGTATAACATGGACATTATTCTAGTGCATGGTTTGTGTGAATGTATTGCACACCTAGTTTGACAATTTGAAGGGATATTCATGTGTCATTTCACATTTTATCTATGAACCATGATTATGAATTCTATAATTAAACCCATGGAAACATTTGATATTTCATAGATATATGAAGTAAACATAACGTTTTATTCGTTAATAATTATATTGAATATAATTTTATAAAGACATATATAACCATTTTTTGGTTTTATGTGATGAGAGTATAATATGGTTAATGATATTTTTGGAGTCCATTTTTATAATATAACAAATTTGTTTAGTATGTTTTTTAGAGAGACATTTAAACAATGAATAATTCTATTATATTTTATGGGAAATGGGTAAAATATACTTATAACCTTTAATATTAATTTGATCATATATTTTCTGGTAATTATTCATTATTACAATTTTAGAACATATGTGTTATCATATAGAAAAACATTGGATTGAAAATTGATTTTTTGATAATGTGATTACTGTGAAGTGAATTATATTGGGAATATTATAGTATTAATGTAAACATACTTTGAGCAATGAATATAAATTTTTTTAGAAGCATATTATATGATAAAATCCTTTTGATTTTTTATAAATTTATTGTCTTTAATGATATTTTGGGACAGATGTTATTATGTGTGATGAATATATAACCATTAGGTTTAACAAAAACGAATATTTTGGAATAATGCTATTAAAGAAATACATTTTTCTTGTGATGGGTATAAGAGATTCTTTGGGGTTAAAACATTATTTAATTTATCAATAATTGAGGTTATTTGGGATATATGGTTATTTAATTATGTACTACATTTAATTGGTCTTTGGGGGTTATTTTTTTAGTTTTAGAGATTATTTTATTAATTTTATATATATTGGATTACCTATGTTATTAAATTTGATAATATTACATATATGAGTAATAGATTGTTATTCTTTTTATAGAATATCTGATTTTTATGTGTTTATTTTAGAACCTAATTCATAAAAAATTAATCCTGAATACTCATCATTTGACAAAAATCTATCATTATAATGAAAAGTTTTTACAGGATGGAATTATAATTTTTAAGAAATTATATTTCATTATTTTTTTTATATGGAATAACTATTCCTCAACTCTATAAAAGGGGTATTGTTAGAAAAAATTATTCTTTCACAATCATTTCCGATGAACTGATTGTATTTTAACCATTCACATTTTAATGGTTTTGGGACATTAGGCATTATATAACCATGTTCTCTATCACTTCCTATTATTCCCTCTGAGATATTTTCACCAAAATGACCATATTTTTACTTCCCACTTATTTTATTCTCCTTATAAATGTAGTTTTTCATTATTCCGATTGACCTACACATTAATCTTTCCAACATATTAAGTGGATGTTTTATTATACATTTTCATGATGTGGATTTTTCGAAAAAATTATCTAATTACAAACCATTGATTACTAATTTAATGTTAAAATTATAAGGATTCAATTTATTGATCTGGGTGGAGAATATAACACCCTAATATTTTAAAGGATTATATCATTCTATATAGTATACATCATGAAACATTGAGTATAAACAAAAAATGAAATATTATTTTATTTAAATATGACCATTATAAACAATTCATTAAATTAGTTGGTATGAATTTAATTAATTGTTTTATGAATTATAAATATAGTTCTAATTCAATATAAATTTATTGATAAATTCTTAGTATTTGATCAATCGTTTTTTAAATCAATTTTTTACACATAAATAGGTATTCTTCATAAATGTATTTTAGTTATTTTCTTGAAAAAATATTAAAATTAATTTAAAATAATTTATAAATATTAATTAATAATGGGGTTCCACTTTTTAAAGTATTTATTTTAAAATTATCATATGATAAATTGTGATATATTTCTAAAAAGTATTATTTTTCAATAAAAGTGTGAAATATTGATTTTTATTAAAAATTATATTTTATTATCATGTATTTAGAAAATAATATTCATTTATAGATTAGTATTAAAATATCATTACTTACTTATTAATAAACATAATCTAATTATGCCCTGTATGATAAATTTTAAACTTGGATATAGTAAAACATTATTTGACATATATAAAAAATTTCTAACAAAACTGTTCTTCCCCACTTCTCTCATGGGATTAATATTAAATTAAAATTTTCCACTTCGATGAATTGATTCTAGAAAATGGATTTAGTATATGGAATTGAAATGATAAATGTTGGTAGATAGGCCCCTTTTATTTAAATTAATTATGAATATTAACAATAGTAAATAATTATCACTATATGAAGTGTAAAATAGGTAATTGTGAATTAAAATAATATGATAATGAATAAAAATTTACCGAACCACTATATTTTATTAGTTTATATCGACCATCTCCCTCCAAGTCTCTAGTATATGGCCAATGTATCAATATTTATTTGATCTTTTGATTTATAATAATTAAGAAAAATGATAAATAAAAAAGTGTCACTTTTTTATTAACATCGATAATAATTTGTGATGTGTATAAAATCAACTTCTATTTTGTAATAAAGATTAATTTTAAAGATATATTACTCTATATTATCAGGGTATTTTATTTTTAACATTAATGTTTGAAATAATTATCTTAAATTTTTCTGAAAAATAACACAATGTATATTCTATGAATAGAAAAATAAAATAAATTATAACAAAAATACTATTATTAATATATATTGACTAAATTATTTTGTTACATGATATTTTTTGATAACTGTTTTTACTGATGAGTGAAAGGATGTGTTTATAAATCTATTTTTGTGACCTTTTTTTCAAAGTCAAATTAAATGAATAGTTCTGAAGAGTAATGATTTTGTATAATAAATTATATTATTTTTAAATTATTAGAATTTTTAGAAAATATTATCTTTGTCTAATTAATTGTTATATGCTATAAAATATCATCCATGGTCAATTTATTCAGTAAACTTTCTTTTTATTTAGATATTTTTTCCCATAAAGTTCACAACGTTGTTATGACAAAAATTGTCTATAAGGGTTAATGCAATTTAAAATAGAGATAAGTGTACAAGTATAATATATAATTTTCTATAATTTATTGTATGATATTTTTCAGAATAATACCCTTATTATTTTCAAATTAAAACATTCTTCTCTTTTATACATAAAAATTTATATTATTTTAATATTTTATCAAATTCCAAAAGTGGGACCACTCACATATAAAAGGGCACCTCATATATTAATTTTCCATACATGAATATTATTATTGTTCAAACAATACCAAAACATACCACTTTAATATTTCCATTAACCTATCATAAAATACACCATTTTATTAGATAACACTTCATGAAAGGATTTTGGTGTAAACATGATGATTTGGTCCAAATATGAGTTATAGTTCTTAACCAAGATTTTTCTATTAAATACTAATACATCTCCATAAAATTATATTAAAAAATACTAATAGAATAATTTTATTATATACCATATAATTATATATTACAATTTTAATTATGTAACATGAATACATATTCTCTTCCTTCATATGTATTGAAAAACAAGCATTTTCTTATTCGACAGACTACCGCCTAACAAAGTGATGTAATATTTTTCCCATAATCGCCTATCGTGTATATTTATTATGGTTGATATAATTTTATAATACTATATAAATGAACAATTTTTTAATATGAGAAATTAATATATAATATAATTTCTTATCTTTACATTCACCGAATGATGATAACATTGTTCATGTGCACGTTTGTATTTCCACCTCCACAATTTGAGGTGATTAATTTTAGAGTTTTTTATAATATTAATGGTATATATAATGTTATTTAACTAAATAATTTGATATATATTATATAATTATCATTATATAAATATAATTTAATTCTTACCTTATTTCTATCACGATCCTTGAAAAATTAAAACATTACTCATGTTTACGTATAACTTTCCATCTCTCTGATTGAAACATTGTTCATATTTGTTGATTGTGTTTTATATATGGTATTAGAAGAACAATTGATGTATAAAAAAAATAATTGTATCATAAATATTATTCTTTATATGAAAAAACAATGAAAGCTATTACCATTATGAACCTATAAAATTCATTTTGGCGAAATGAAAAAAATATCATCAAAACATCTAATATAAAATTAATTGATTAAATAAATTAAAATATCATGGTAATAATAAATATAAAAGGAAAAAAATTGAAAATTTATTTTGATTAAATAAAATATCATATTTAGTATGATAATGAACGATTGTGTTGAGTCAGACCCAAGGTTAATGATCTTCTCAAAATATTCCGTCATTGAGACCTCTCTTATTATTACCTATGTAATTTCATTTTTCTGGTGTATATAATGATCCTTTTAAATTTAATATCATTAATCATTCATATATAATGGTTTCATAATTTTCAATTTCAATTATTTCATCCAATTCTCTTTTAATTGAAAATTACTAAGTTGTAAGGGGTTTCATAATTCAATTTCCCTTCATTTGAGTATACTTAAAATTATTTTACTATAATATGCCAAGATATTTGTGAAATGTAAAATTATTGATTTCATTATATTAAAATAAAATTGGTTTCCATTATTCACATATATATTTTTATTTAATTATTATTTACTACAGTGATAAGATCATTATTAGGGTTATTCATCCCAAATTGTCTCATTTGGGTAATAACTTATGTTATACACCTATTTTATATTATGATTTTTATATACTACACTTTTGATAGGTAATATAGTCAATATATTTTTATTAATGGTATTTAATGTTTCATTTAATGTTTTTATTTCATGAGGATTACGATTTGAAAATTATAAATTTAGAATGGGATTATTTCACAATCACAACAGTATTCGATATTTTTTAAGTCATTATTTTGATAATTATTTACTTTTTTTATATTAAACAAAATATATGTCTTTCTCTAAAGAATATTTCTATAAATTATATATTTTCATTTCATATTCATCTATTAATGTACTCATGATACCAAGATCATGTTTTTATGGAAAATCATCTTTTAAGTACTTAGTAAAATTTTACAAAAAAATAATTATTACCCCACAAATTTTTGAAATAATATTTTTTTGATTGTATAATAATTTACTAAAGACAGGTTTACCCATGTTTGAATGGTATAAAATGGTTTAAAATGAATCTTCATATAGTTTTCGGAATGTGTTTATATATTTTTTTTTATAAAAGTGTCAATGGGATGTTTAAATTTATCCTATACAACATTACCAGAATTTACAACCATTATAAAAACTCAATTATTTGAAGATTCATATAAACAATTTACATATTATTTTTAAATAAAATGTTTCATCATATATTCTAATATTTTTAGAATGTAAATTTCAATGTGAAAATGGTTGTTTTCCAAAGGATTGTTTTAAAGATGTTTTTACATAAATTTTTTCTTCAATGAAAACAATTTTTTAATATATGATCTACTAATGATAGTTAATAATTAATCCATCATAATTTTTTCAATGGATCTTATAGGGTAAATTTTCATAGAAAATTACCGACATTCTATATTATAGATCTTCTTATATGGAAAATATTTTATTATGCTGGCATGATTATTATTTTCTATTGTTAATAATTTGATGACTGCATTGGAATTAATAAATAATGTTTGGGGACCACTATAACACCTTGATTCATCACAAGGTCTCATTATACATACTAGTTTAAGTAGTTTATTTATGGATTACCTATTTATGTATGTTATTTTGGCATAATGGAATGATGATATGTTTAACATGTCTTTGTATGAGACACACAAGATGTGTTTATGATGTTAGATATTATACATTCCATAATTATGAAAATAGTTATTAATTTTCATCAAATTATTTTGAATAATATCCTTGTATATGATTGAAGAACATGTGATTATGTATATAACATGATTTGATCTTAATTTACTTTTACCATGTTATACCAATTTCTCATGTTATTTACTTAATTCAATTTAGTGATTATTTAATTACCCTAACATGTTGATTATTCCATATTTATTTGTAATAACTTCTATTGTATATAAACCTTTTTAAAAATATCATAATTCATATTTTTCAATTTCCTTAGGAATCCATAATGTATGTGATCATTGATATACAAGGATATTCTATGGAGAGTATTGATGTTATTAGTGAATATACATTAAGTGTGTTTTATATTTTCAATTGTATATGTGATATTAATATTTTTCTAGTTTAACATGATTATTAATCTTCTATATCCATCAATATGTGATTCTTTATATCTAGTTCCAATATACCAACATAGAAAAAATTATCTCTAGTTTACTAGATTTGGGTCATTGTAGTTTTTATTAGAGGAAGTATTGTAAAATCCTTGGAAATTTATTTATTGAAACATATACTAGGTAAAATTACCCTATGAATGGAATTAAGGATAAATCTATTTGTAAGATAACATCATAAAGTTTCATTAATAAATAGATTATGATTTCTTCTGAGAAAAATATCCATGTCTTCGTACTACAAGTATACATGGATTTAGGGAAGATTCATCTAGGAGAAATAAGACAAAATGTGTTTGTCGAGCACATATGGGACACCATTTTTTTTCATTGTGATTGTGCCATTAAATAACAACTGGTTTAACTATATTGAGGGATAGGATTGGGTTAATCAATATATCTTAATAAATCATCATGTTTATTTAGAGAATAGAAGATATAGAGAGCGATGACATTCTATAATTATATGGGATAAACCAGATGTTTCATCAGTTGATAAGTCTACGGTAAATAAAAAATTCAAATTCATTGATAATAATTTTGAGAATTAATATGATGAGGGTTTAAGATGATTAATGATATTTTTGGAAAAAATTATTAGTAAAAAACCCATTTATAATAATATAGTTTAGGGAAAAGGGTTTTTATTGAATTATATTATTATACAAGGTGGACACATGTATGAAGTTATTTTTAACCTTTTACGTTCATATAATCACAGATGTTGAGGTAATTAATATGTATTACAATTTTGAAACATATGAATTAACATATTGAAACCACATGATTGAAAAGTGAATTGGTGACTACGTGATTAATGTTAAGTTTAATATATTTTGAATATTATATAATTACAGAAAAAATAATTTTCGAATGATGATTAAGTTGATTTTTGGAATCATGTTACTAGATCAAACATTTTTTAATTCAGGGGACTTTTAGGTGATTGATGATATTTTGGGATATTTATTATTGGTAAAAGGTAAATATTACCAATAGGATTAACATAAATGTAGATTTTGGATGAATTTTGTTACATTTTTTGATATGTACTGTTAAGGTATTGAGATAAAATTAGAGGAAAAGAATTTTTATAATGTTGAGATTATTTTAAATTGGGGGGATGCATTTTTGTATCCCTGGATAATAAATAAAGATAAAAGGAGAAAAGGGAGGTTTTAAATATTATCAAGAATACTAATGATTTGACGACAAAAACTGAGATTTTGGTGAAAATTTTTTTGGAGGATGAAATTTTAATTTCCATGAAATAATGTTTCATTCTTTTCATAGTATATATTATAATTTAATTCTTTCACGATAAAAAAATTACATTGAAACAAAAATTTCAATCTATTATGATCATTTTTAAGGAATTGGAGTATATTTAAGCCATTACAAATTTACAATATTTTCTATCGTTAAATTTCATGTAACCATGTTCTATATCACTCTGTTGTAGTTCATGGGATATTATTTTTTCCTCCACATAAATATTATCTCTTTATTATACAATTAAACTATTCAGAAACAATTTTTTTATTCAATATGATCATTTTATTTACCCTTCCAATTTTTTTTGATAATTTATTAAAACCCCATTTTACAATGTCGGATTTTTAGAATGTTTTGTTCAAATGTAAAACACATAATTATTGAGAAAATTTTCAAAATTCAGTGATGAAATTTATTTATGGGTTATTATTTGACACCATAATATTATAAAATTGCACTATATTTTACAGTGTGTACAACATGCAACACTGAAATTAAATGAACATTAAATAATATTTTATTTAAATAAATCTATAATAACCTAAATATTAATTTCATTGGAAATAATAAGGATAAAAATTTATTAAATATATATAAATGATATTTTTGTATAAATGTATTGATAAAATAGTATTAAATATTCACTCACTATTTATTAATGACATTTTATTCTTCAAAAATAGTTTTTCCTAAAAAATATTATTTCCTAAAAACTACCTTTATTTTCTTTTCATAATAAAATATTTTAATTAATTTCTAAAAATTTATATATTTTATTAAACATATATGATATTATTTTTAAAATCATCCTATATCAATTATCTTATTAAGATATTTTGATTTTTTTGTAAAGTTTTATTTTTCAATGAATAATGAATATACTGATGTTATATTGCATATAAATAATTTTTTCAAGTATATACAATGTCAAATTATATTATTTATTATTTCTAAAATTTAATTAAATATTTTTTTATTAAAAATAATATATATATTAAATTTTTATTTACTTTTATACTTGGATAAAATATAAAATCATTTTACCCTTAAAAGGGTATTATTTTGAAAATTAAATTTTTTGACACATCTCACAGATTAAATATGATACTAAATGATACTACATATGTGAAAGGAATCCTAAAAAATAGATTATATATTTTAAATTATGGTCACCATATATTTTAAATATTCCATATTTACTTTTATGTGTTATAAAAAGTATTTATATTATATAATTATCAACATTATAAGATTAAAAAACGTAATAATGGTTAAAGATAATTTAATAAGGAAAAAAATTGACTCTAACACATGGATCTATCATATTTTATGAGTAAATTATTTCCAATCCAGTCCATTTCTAAAATATAAATCCCCTTTCTAACATATTTTGTAGATTATCTCACTAATAATTATTAAGTAAATGAAAAATAAAAAAATTTCACATTATGGATTGTAATATATATAATATATTTATTATAGTGATAAATGAAACATATATTCATTTTAAAAAATTAATTTTAAAGATATATTATTTTTAATCATGGTAATTTATTTCAAATTTTTTATAATGAACCAAATACCTTAAATGATTATGAAATGTCAACATGTATTTTTTTCAATTAATAGAAAAATAAAATAAAAGATTTTAAAAATATTAAATGTAACATATATTGAATGATTTATTATTTTCCATAAGATTTTTTGTTTAATATAATTTTTTTGTTATATTTATAGGATTATATTTTAATTTGAATATTATCATTTGTTTTCAATGTCAAATTCAATGAATAGCACAAAAAATTAAAGTAATGATAATTTTTGATAAATAATAATGTATTAAATGAAATGAAATGAATAAAAATATTATATTTCGAAAGGATACTGTCTTATGACCTAAAATATCATACATAGTCTATTTAGTTTCCAATTTACCCTTCATATTAACTATCTCGATCATATGAAAACATTATTATCAACAAAATTTTCAAAAGCGGTTAATGCGGGTTAAAATAGAGAAAAAGGTATTAAACCAAATATACAATTTAAAAAAATTTATTGTATGATATTAGATGGAACCATAATCATATTATATTTGAATTAAATCTTTTTGGATATTGGTTTTAGGGAAAATTAAATTATATAAATTTAATGTTTTAATAAATTCAAAAAGATCCCCTCATCTTATATATAAAACGGAACCTCATATCCTCTTTTACTCACAATTAAAAATTATTTTAGATCCTTGAATCCCTAAAAAATATCTTACATTATTTTTTTACAATTTCTTAGAGGCCTAGGATTTATTATAAAACACCCGTAGGGAGGGTTTTTCTTTAAACCTAGTGGTGGGCCAAAGTATATATATCATTCATAACCATGAATGTTTATTTTATTTCTTATTCCACCACCTAAAAATATTATTCAACAATGATAAAATAATAATATTAAAATATAAAATATAATTATATGATATTATGTAAATTTCATACAATATATTTATATCCTCATCTATCAAATGGTAAACAAAAACACGATTCATGTGTATAGTTAAATTATTTCTTGTGAACATGTATAATTTTTTAACATAATCATATCTCATATCTATTTATGTGGAAACATTTATTGCAAATATATTTTATTAATGAATTTTTATCATTATTTAAATTTAATATATCTTATATTTTCTTTCATTCCATTCATTTAATGACACTAACGTCGATCAAGCGTACATTAGGATTACTAACTCTATGAAACAATGTCATTTTTTCATTTCCACATAAAATGTATTTTATATATAAGTTTATTTAATGTAATAATTTTACATTCATTATATAATTTTTATTTTCAAATATAAACCAATATGAACCTTATTTCCATCTTGATCTGGGAAAAATGGAGATGTTGCACATGCATTAGTACTGCTTGTCGTTAACATGATTGTAATGTAGGTCATTTTTCAAAAACGTAATTAATTTATAATCATGAAATTATAATTAATGTATAATTATTATAATTATATCTGGATTATTATTCTAGAAATTATGGAATAATGAACTCCTTTTACCATTTTCAACCTACCGAATTCATTCTGAACATATGAACCAAATATCATCAAAATGAATAATGTGGATTTAATGGATTGAGTCAATAAATATGACACGGTGAAAAATAAAATAAGTGTAATAATAAATATGCAAATGGTTTTTATGAAAATAAATTATTAACAAAACTTTATTATTTCATAAGGCAATGAACATTGGTGATGAGTCATAGCTAGGGTAAGGGATTTCGTCTAAAATTTACTTTATTATGGAATATATTATTATTATACCTAGACATAATTTTATATTGTTTATCTACTAAACAATATAAATTTCATTTAGTGTATCCTTCATAATTTAGGGTATTTTAGTTTTCAATTTTTATTATTATATTCATTGTTTTTTGACTAGAAAGTTACCATTTGATAAGGGACATCCTAACTCAACTTCTATTTATTGGGTTATACATATATGTAACATACAATTTTTATCCATAATTTTTTTGAAATGTAATCTTATATTATTATTTCATATTTACTAATTTTTTATGGATTTAAATTTTTCACATATAAATACTTCATTGACTAATTCTCAATAGAATGATATGATCTGTATAAGGGTTATTCATCTCAATTTTTCTTCATTGAGATATATGTTATATTTTTCACCAATCATCTATTTTTATGTGTATTTAATAAAAAAATCATTTTATATAATGAATCAAGTTATTGTTATAGAATTTAATGATTATTTTAATCTAATTTCCTTCATTGGTACTATGAATTGAAATTGGTCTAAGTGGTAATGGTTAATTTCCATTATACCCAATAATACCCAGATAGGAGAGGTGAATCACGGTGTCAAATTTTAATTGGAATTAAATGGAACAATTTTCATCATTTTTAGGAACTTTAGAAATATTTTAAAAGTATAAACAGAATCACATAACTCATTTATGTATAAAAATGAATCTGGATACACAAATTTTACTTGGTTCTTTGCTAAGGGATAATCCTCAAAGCACATGCCGATAGTGTGTTGATTGTACAGAAATTAACAATAAATAACTAGATGATGTGGATAATATTTTTTCTCTCATTTTCATTCTATTATTGTCTCAATTAATTTAATAAAATTTGAGGGATAATACACTTCCTCCCTCGAATCATTTATATAATCACAACCTTAATCAATAAATTGGTTGAATTATTTCAGAACTTATCAACATAAAGGATCCTTACATATCAAACCACAAGAAGATGATGGTTTAAATCATGAATTTGAAAATATTATGCATTATTAAATTATATATAATTAACCAAAGATAATGTACATTATAGTAAGTATACTTTATTAAACAAAATTTTATCACAAAACCCCATTCTATTTCTGAAAAACTACAAAATTTATCAAAGCTCTAAAAATTAATAAAACGTAGATATGTTTTCGACACATATACCTTTAAAAAATCCCACATATCTAAATTTTTTTTAATAAATTAGTTCCCAATATTTTTTTTCAAGAAAGCGATTTTCATGTAAAGTTATAGATTTTCCTAAGAATTACATTTGTTTAAATCTTCCTTCACTGTAGTCGGAAAATGCCACATCTAAAAAAATTTATTTTTTATAATGAAGATAAGAATACTACTTATAGGTTATATGAAAAATTCATGAAAATATAAATATATTTAAATTCTCAAAATCATTCATGAAACTCCATATAATTTATTAAAATCCATAACATTCATGAAACTCTTCTGGAACTAGAAAATGTGTCACCTTCAATTCCCCAATGCTAATATAATTTTCTTGAGATAGAAAAATATTATCCTTAATAAACCATTTTACATTACATTTATTTTGGATATTTTCAAAAAATTTCTAAAATATACCTTCAATACATAATAAAATCTTTGTTTCTAAAAACATGACTTCTATGAAACTTCGCCTTTTTCTCTGGATTCTCATGGCCAAAAGATTTTTGAGCACTAGGGAACAGTGACACCTTCATAACTAAATTATTGAATTATTTTATATTTCAATATTAAACATTATATATTTTCATCTCCTATGGTTATTTACATTTATTTAATTCATTCCTTTAATTTTCCTCTCTTTAATTACTATAGATATCGAAATATATTTTTTAATTAAAACATTCTTTTCTTCGTACTTTGTCATGAATCATTTTCCTCATTATAAATATATTCATTAAAATGTTTTAAATAATTTTTTTACAATTTTTTAATTACTTATTGATGATAATTTTATTCATGTTTAACTATTATTATATGGTTTAAATTAAATCATTTTATCAATTTTTGTAATGTGGAAATTTTTGGATTTTGTGTTCAAACGTGTGAATGGAATGTTTTCATTTAATATACATTTCATGTGAATAATTTATTCACATCATTACTGGTCAATTCAATGAAGCTTCTTAAATACATTACAATATTCTTTTAAATTAATTTTTTCTCTAATATTACTAAAATTATTATTTTTCAAAGATAATTTCAATGTTAAAATGGTAGCTTCTTAAACAAAATTATTATTGAGATATCTAATATATTTAGAATCATAAATATCAACAATTAATTATTTTACATATTCTCAACTGGGGATACATTGTAATAATACCAGTCGTATTCAATCAATGGATAGTTTATTGTCAGTTTGATAATGAATGTATTGACTTTCTATTATCATGATCTCTCTATATAGAAAATATTTTATCATTAATGAATATTGATTATATTGTGTTTTATATACATATTATGAATTAAATAGATGATCAATATTTGGGTTGGGGAACTCTATAGAACCTTGATGTACCTATAGGTCTCTTGAGAAAAAACTGGTATAAAAATTTTTATAAACCTTATCGGATTACATATTTTTTCTCCAGAAAATGAATTGATGATTTCATTAATATATATTGGCATGAGGCCTCTAAAGTATATTTTTGATGTATTTAATTATTCATTCCATAAATATTAAACTATTTTTTAATTTTTATTTAATAATATATAATAATATTCATTTATTAGATTCAATATATTCTAATTATTTTTATGGGATCATTTAATCATCATTTACTCATTCTATATTTTTATTCCATATAAAGATATTAATTTAATGAAATATTATTTTTTTCATTGGAATTATCATATTAATTTTTCCTTTACTACTTATGATATAATTCAATGTACATTTATCTTATAGATCAAATGATATAAATCATTAATTTTTTCTATTTTTTATAATATTATAGAATTTATATTTTTATTGATATGATTGGATATACTAGAAGTAATACTATTTTTCAAAAAGAAGATAACTTACTAAATTATACATCTTTAAAGATATGTGATATTGTGGTATTTATCTTCTTTAAATGTAATATTAAACTATTGAATATTTTTTTTTTAATACTTGTTTCTTCTACCAATATAATAATTTAATAAAAAACTAATGGTTACTAGAGTTGAGGTGTTTACACCTATGAATTAGAATATCACTATTTTGTATAGGCAGATACACGAATATGGATTGTGAGTTAAGAAAGAATATACCAAAATCAATCATTTCAAACTGGAAGGACCATGCTTCTTAGGTAGATAATATGATGTAGTCAATCATTTCATATGTGACCATACAAAGAAACCAGTTATTTTATCTACCTATAGAGATCTGATCATCCTTTCCATTTAATCAATCATTATTAAAAAGACTAAAATTTATGTATTTACCTTATGTTCATTCTAATCTACTCGGATTATAAAACATAATTTTACCATTATAAAATGTTTTTTATTCCGTAATACATTTACATAAAGTCATATTTTTCCATAATACCTTTTTACAGCTTCACAAATTTCATTAATACCTTTTTGAAACTCATAGTAATTGTTGGTTAAAATTTACAAACCTTGTAAAATTCATGGAAAACCATGATGATGTTCTTAATTCTTACCCATAAATGGATATAATACACTACACAAATATAGAAATAGTAGTTCACCTTAACATAGAATATTTCATAGTAACTTTAAATAACTAAGGATACCCTTTATAGCCTACATAAATCTAGACTAACCTTTATGGTGGTATTGATTATCCATTCCACAACACTATGATTATTCATTTAATTTTTCATAGGTAATTGAATACCTCGTCTACTTGTAAACATTTGGTGTTGTGCCCTTACATAGGTTTTCTATGCACATTTTATCATAATACAAACTTTATAAATCTATTATTATATTTGAGTACCTAAAATTTACCTTTAAATGGAGTTGTTCCATCCATAAATAATTCAAAACATTACTCAAAAATTCAAATCACATCCTGTGGTGACATTATAGAATTATAATCAACGAAAACTTATTCAATCATGGATTAGAATCACTATCCAATCTATTATAAATTAAGGAACCAATAATTAGTGTTTTTTGGATGATTTATATCAATATTTTAGCCATAATTCTATCTACAAATTATACTAGGTACTAAAAATTTCATAATA
The DNA here is from genome assembly GCA_963277665.1 of Viscum album. NCBI lineage: Eukaryota > Viridiplantae > Streptophyta > Magnoliopsida > Santalales > Viscaceae > Viscum > Viscum album. The sequence continues at coordinate 1,753,373,438 of OY728128.1, forward strand.
CAAGAAATATATAATGTTCAATTAACACCTTGCAAAAATATCCTTGATTAATTTTCAATAGTAATCATAAAAAAACACACGGTTTTAATATCCAACAATAATCTAAGAGTTACAAATTCATAAATCAAATACATATTTAAAAATTAATAGTGAAGACAATTAATCCATTGGGAACATCATATAATATAGATTACTTCACTATATATTCCCCATGCTCAATATTATTGATGACCTATATCTGAGTCTCATGTATCTACTCAACAAATAGATACCCTATCCCGACAAGTTCTAATAGTTCCCTTAAACCTATGATTTTGGATCATTCCTATATCTGACCATAGTTGACCCAACAACCATATTCATTGATGGAACTATATCTCCACCCAACATATAGTTCAATGGATGATATCAAGGAGTAATATTTATTTGAACCATATAAAAAATCAATAAATGTATAACAACACAGATATCGAAAATTGGGAAATTTTTAATAACAAGCACATCTCACAAGACCGTTGACATAACTACCTACACGGACAATTATATTTTCTATCCTCACAGCCCCACCTACCCTTTAATAATCTAGTTACCAAACACATGAAACATACATATACATGATTACATAAGGATAATGAACTACGATTATATGAGTAAAATTCCACTAACTAGCTATTTGTAAAAACATCATATATGATGTTATTAAAATTATTAACAACAAAAATATTTATAGAACTAGAATACTAATCAAAAGGAGGAACACATCCATGTCATCTGAGTTTTTTGTGAATACTATTATATACAAGTTCTACCTATTTATTCTTAGGGGAAAGAGTCAAACTCACCAATCACCAAATGTATTAAGATCAAAATATAAAACTAAAACCATAATACATAAAACGTTAATTCCAGTATCCCTTTTGACTCGGACTTCATATTATACTTTTTTTATCCTAAGACATAATTATATATCTATCACAGGTCCCAAAACATCTTTAAAACTCATTTCACCAAACACAAAATAAAATACCAACATGGAACAACAATATATCAACTTAATCATACCCATTATGATACCACTTTATAGCGTCTTTGACGAAAATCACTCGAATAAAACATGAAGTAAAGAAAAAAAAATTACCATGAATTTATCCCCATATGAAGTATTTTTATTATATTTTTAATAAGGTTATAGGGGTGATAGTGGGGATACATTATACTTTAAAAAAATGGAGACCAAAAAACCATCAATCTCAATTAAATTATTAGATATAAATCTTAAAATGAAACACATAATATGTAAGAAATGTATTTATGATTTAATATAGAAGTAATATGGATAACACATGGGTTGATTAAATATGTTCATACATAATGAAATAAAATATAACCCATAGCAACAGCAAGTATCCACAAATTCATACTAAATAATATAAAGAAATCATGAACATGTATCTATTAATTCATTATCCTACAAGACACTATCTATAGGTTTCTTGCCTTTTTATTCGTCATAAAACATTATTTTTTCATTTTTACTAGGTTCCATGCATGTTTTCAACCAAATTTTAGTTGGCCATCCAATTGGTTTCCCTATATACTATGAATACTAATATAATTGTATCAAGAGTGAAATATATGACAACCAGTACTAATTTTACAATGTTCTCAACCACATGCTCAGTAACCATGTGTGATCACATAACTAGATTGATCTAGTACCAAATTTGGATAATGCACCACTGGAAAGATAAAATCCAGACGGATAAAGATGTTTCACCACTCATTCTATTAAAAAAAGCTTGGGATTTAAATTTAAATGAAATCCTGTTGAACATGAAATCTTCAAGCCACATTCTATAACCACAGTCTTCACTATCTAAATAAATATCCCAATAAAAAACCATAAATGGTTAACATTTTGTATATCATATCATTTATTCTTGATAATGGATGTGTGGTTCATTGTTATAGATACATGTGGGTGAAGGTTCCATCTCATCACTAGTGTTTTGATGATCATTTTTTTTGGATTTTGGTGGATGTATTCATAGAGGTTTTATAGATTAATAGATATTTAGTTATCAAGAATGATGGAGGCTTTAATGGTGATATCACATGTGGATTCGATTTGAGTTATATATCATTATATATGGGGGGATTTCAGTGCGATCAAGGAGCCATCTTGGACGTTTCATGTTCCCCCTTTTGAAATCAATGTTTGAAATTTCAATTAGTTTTTTCATAGGTTTTGTTTTGGGTATTTTCTATTGGATCTGATCATGTCCTTGAGGATTTGGGATGGGTTCCACATTAACCTATAATATGTCATTTATTATTATATAAAAAACTTTGTTGGAATGACATTCAATTTTTAGTATTCAATTCAATTAAAATTAGGCACTTATATATAGAGAATAATTCCAAAACAGAATGTGTTAAATAACAAATAATAGCCCCCTTTCTATGTGCACACAACCCTGGTGACCTAGACCCCTTACAAACAAAAATCACAATGATCTTATAAAGATTACCAAAATATAGAAAATCTATCTCATAGCATATCTATTTACATCACTATACATATCACACTAGAAATACAACATCTCCACACAAAATCATAGTCTAGACCCATTATGTATCTAATGATCATTATCTAGAATATCATTTCATATTAAATCCCATTAAATCACATGGGAATAAAATTTAACAAGACCCAAGATTCCTGTCCACTGATATAATATATATATGTCTTAAACCATCATTACCCACATATGAATACCACTATGCATCAATTAAAAAATAATCAAAACCAAAATCAATTTTTTTCTCAATCAGACACACTAACTTACTAACTCCCATAAATTACACATGGTATAAATGCATTTATTATAAATGATATATTCATGTATCAACCACATATATTTATTACGATCATACATTTCAAATATTGTTTATTTATTCATGTTTTATCTAATGAAATCATGAAATGGATGAAGAAGACCTATAATGGTGATTTATTTGGTAATTCCATACAACCATGGTAAAAATGGAACCAAAAGATGATGAAAAATTATTCTAAAATGTAGCGAGTTTATTGAAAGACTATTCAAATAAAATACAATGAAAATGTGATAATCCAAAAATGTAAAGACATAAATAAGGGGAGATGGGATGGTTTAATATTCAATAGATGTTGGGAGACAAATGAGTCCCCCTCTCAATATTAATTGAAAATTAATTAAGTTTAACTTAAATATTAAAAAGGTCTAAAGATACAACTAGGTACATAGTTTCCATCAAACTTGTACCTTCACTAAGTCAACTAGGTTATAAGTGGACTTTATAGTGAAACTAATATTCCTTCAATCCAACTATTACCCTTTTATAGCCCACTATGTACCCATTAGATTTTTAATTCATGAAAAAAAATCATAACACTAGAAACAGTTTTCTAAATCTATATCAAGGTAAAAAATTTCATGGTTGGAACATGGTTTTCAAAACCACATATCCAAACCATTGAATTATATATTATTCCTTTTTAAGGGGTGCATGGTTGACACATGGTTAGGTAATAATATGCAACAAACCCATGTTCCTTCATATTTTTCCAAAAACATGAATTTCATAAAATAAACCAATTAATATAAAATAATATCACGAACCCCATCACAATGTGTTATTTAATAGAACTTTGCACTAATGAAAATCGTTATTTCTTCCAATTTTTTTTAATAAATATAATTATGTGTTTTGTTGTTTCTCATGGGGTAAGCTCTTCTATTTCTTCAATACTTCTTCAAAAATTGATTATCCTTCTACCAACGTATAGGTTTCATGTTATCCTTACACTATAAGATTTTTTTTCATAAAAAATATTTATCTTATTGTTATTTTGTGAGAATATTGGTTTAGGTCCTCCTACATCTAAATTTTAACATTTCATGATATCTACTTATGTTTGTGGAATGTTTCTCTATCTCATTACATTCTACTGAATACTATAAAAATCTTGTATTTTTCTTAAAAAAATTTGGGTAAACTAGTATTATTTTTAAATCTATAATTTTTTATGAAAATATATTAGAACTAGGGGATTTTTTGGAAAAGTATTTAATATGGGCTTCAATGTTCGTTTCTTTCTTTGAAAATAATAATATATATATATCATACATGTTCTCTAAAATTCCAAAGGGAACTATTAAAACAATTTTATTTTGTTAGATTTTAATTTTCCTTTAATAGAATCTATATCACGGTTATTTATGACAGTTATTTTTTTAATCTATTTATGACTCCTCTAATTTTAATTGGAAGTTAAAATATATTTTTTCATGACATTGAATGTGTCTCTTGTTTAAATATATGGAATTTTTTATGAATAACCACATATATTTTATTGTGGATGTGTGTGTGTGTTTGTGTGTATATTTATTTATAAATGAGAAATTTTACATATATGTGTGTATATGTATAGAGATATAGATACATAGTAAAAAAGATTATTTTAGTAAATCATGATTTTTAAAATCATATATTGGGTTGGAAAATATTTTTAAAACGAGTTTTCAAATTTATTTGGTCTAAATTATGTAAAATAGGGTCGTTTTGTAATTTGGGAATTTTTTTTTCTTATATTGGGTTATTGAATAACATTTTTTGAAAATACTATTCTTGGGAAACTAATACTTGTATTTTAATTATGAAAGACAAATATATAATATAAAACTATTTTTAACAAATGTGTGAACATTCATACAACCCTCATCCTCTATAGCTATTCTATTATATTATTCTAGAGTGGGACTTCATGTTATTTATTGAATGGAGGTGGGATGAAAAATTGTATATGGAATATGTATATTCTTGATTTACATTACTTATTCAAATAATAACCCACCTCTCATTTCTAATACCATCATTCTGATAATAGGAATCAAAACAAATGATTAGATATAGTTTATATTTAGTATGGATTAGATGTATTAAATCTTATATGGTATAAGAGGCCATAGTGGTGTTCTATAAACATTTCAAGTTGAGTCATGTAGGTAGTTTATTGACACATTAATGAATTGATGAAGTATTGAATGGTTCCACCTTAGTAAATCTTGGATCATCTCATAATATGATTAATAATTTCCCTGTTTATATATTCTATATACCCTACTATTTACTGATAATTTATTTTCTTATTTTAATTTTCCTTCCATTTATTATTTCTCCAACCTAATATGTTTCATCATATTTATATTTATTTAATAATTTCATTACACCATACTCATTATATAGATTTTATTTCCATGATTTTTTTACCATTCATTCTAGTTTATTTGGCCAATACGTCGTAGGGATGAATTTGACATTCAATGTGGTTATTTTAAATGTATTTAAAAAAAATATTTCTAAAGTAGTATTTTAAATGAATTTCATCAAGGAATATTAAAATGTTTTACTAAAATTAATTAATGTTTTGGAAAATGGTAATTTTAGTTAAATTTTTGTTATATATTTTCAACAAATAAGAAAAATCCGATATTAAATAAATATATTTCATATAAACTTGTGTTTCTTTTTCTAAAACATAAATTCATAAGCTCCATGGTTCTAAACTACTTCATTTTTTGGTAAATTCCATACTTGTTCCATAGGGTGCAAATAGACAGCAGTTTTTTGCTGGTAAAAGTTTATTTTTATATTTCGCTTGTAGAGATCTTTTTGTGTTAATAGAGATTTAATATATAGGTCACAAGAATATCATGAATATATTATTGTATTTTTGAGTATTGTTTTGTGAGGTTTTAGAATCATGTATGTTTTCCTACACTTTTCTAGAACCTATTTTTTACCAGTTCTGTTATATTTTTTTATATATTAAAAATTTTTCCTTATTTTTTAGGTTCCATTTGGGTGTTTTAATTTTTTATATTATTATCAAGTTAATTCATGGATGTAAAATGTATGGGCATGTTTTTCGAGAGATTAATATGAATTACATTTATTAATAAATCATGTTTTCTTGTAGAAATGTTTTCTATGAGATGACATTTGTTTCCATATCACATGTTTTCTATTCAAGATTATTAGTGACACACCATATGTATCTCATAGGATCAATTGGGTGCCTAGTTAGAGAGTACCCATTGAAGATTCACGAAGAAATGGTATCTAATCCTAGGCTTATATGATTTTCATGGTTTTAATGAACCTTATGTTATTTAGGTTGTAAAATATATTATATATAGGATTTTTAGAACATTTTTGATAGGGGAAAGAATATTTTATCTCTTACTAATATTATTTATTAATTTCCAATTGTATTTCTTGTTTTAATATTTTATATTAGTGTGTATTAATGGGTATTAACGTATTTTTTGTTTATGATAATGGTATTATGGATGTCATAAATGGTATATGTTGTCTGGGAATGACACTGGCAGTTAAAAAGTAATCACATGGTGATATCCCATAGCCTAGATTTATCAATTGAGCTTGAGTGAATAATTACTAATAAAATTGAGTGGTGGTTTCATGATTGTAACATGTTATGCTAAAACCTGTTGCTAAGTAATGCACAACCACCCATCCATCCAAGTGAATTTTTATTGTTGCGTAATTTTATTAATTGGTTATTGGATGGATTGTTAATTATAAAGTTAATTTAAATAGAAATTGTTTTTGTTTTATAAATTAATAACATTATTTTTGGGGTAAACTAGATTTTAAAATAATATTGTTAAATTTATAGAGATGAATATTTTTTAATTCAAATTATGTTTGTTGTATAAAAAAGTATAATTTATTTTATTAATGTTATTTATAGAATTTTTAAATTGTTTAAAAGATGTATCTTAAGGAATTTAAAATCAAATGATACATTTTTAATCAAATTTAAAAAGTATTACTTTGTTTTACATCATGTTGTCATTACTCAGATCATGATTTTGTGATTTATTATTTGGGATTAGTGTTTTCAATTAACATTTTATTTTATGATGGTTATATTTTAGGATAGTGTTTTTATTTATTTCACCTTATTCTATGATGTTATTTGGAGTATGCCTCATAGAATTGAATCATGTTTTGTTGAGTTCAAATGTTGGTCAATTATGGGATTTTAGATTATTGAATATTTGGATGATTATTATTTTTAATTAACCCATAGGATTATTCATGGATGTGTTTTGTAGGGAGGGTGAATGTTTGATGTTTTTCTTATTCCTTTTTATATGGATGTTCCTTATCTGGGTAGCGTGCAATTATGGATACTGTGAGATCTATTTTTGGATTTTTCGTCCTGGCAAAAAACATTTTTTGTGGTTTGAGTGACTACATTGGATATTAACCCATTCTTGTTTTCACACAAGTATATATTAGATATTTTTTTGTATCACCATGATGGGTGTCCCATGTGGGACATTATATGTCCTCTCACACCCATTCATGTTATTTTACCAAAATTAAGAGAACATTTTGTTTTTATATATAATTATCGTGGTTAATTATTCTTATATTTACATTATATGATACAAGGGTGTGCATGAGTCCCTTGTAAATACTTTTCTTAGAATTTTCTATTTAGAGTTCTTGTATCGATTTATTTTACTTGGGAAACATTTATTCCCTGTATTCAATTGGAGAGTAAATTGTCATTTTTAGAGATTTAAGATGTTTCTATGATTCAATTGTTTTATTTATATATCAGTAATATAATAATCACGTTTTCTTTTGGTGAATTTTTTAGAGGTTAGGGATGAAACCCCATTTCATTATTAAATCAAAGACCACTATTTGTTTGGGTAGAGGTTGACCCAATACATATTTTGAAGTCACATCACCTAGTTGCCAGAATACCATTCATGAAAGCCCATTTTTTCCCAAAGGGCCTATCAGTGGACAATACTTCTATAATTCATGGGCTGCTACATTCCCACCACCGCTACAAAAATTCTTTGGAGACCCACATTGGGTCTTTTTTTCTTAATAAACAATTTCATGTGGTTAGATCTTAATGTGGATTAATGTTTTTGGATATTGAAGATTTTTAGATTCATTAAATTGGTTAATTGATAATATATGGGTTTTTTTGTTTTGGAGATAGATTTACACATTTTGGGTTCATTTAATTTTTATGGAATATGATATCATGTCATCGTTTGGTTTCACTTTCTAATTGAGCCACATATTAGAGTCATAATTTATGTTATGACCTTATGGGGGTATAATGTGTTATAGTGGGTATAATTGTTCGACCCCAACCATTGTTTTATTTATTTATTTGTAATTATATGATTTTCTCCTTGAGTTCTAAGTTGGGAATCTATAAAAATTTCGAAGATGTAGTTTCAAAGAAAGGCACACTGATATCCCACTTGATTAGTGAAAATAATATTGAAAATATTTCAATCTATATATAAATTGATATATATGTTTTACATGGGTATTTCATTGCTTTACATATAGTGTTTATAAATCATGTGAGTCTCTAGATCACTCCAGTGATGGGAACATAGTTTCATATATTGTTCTTCTGAACTGTGTAACATGCCCAATTTACAAAGATCGTGAATTTATAAAATCACCACTCTTAATATTAATACCCAACCCAAACCCTACATAATACCACCCATTAATTCAATATAATATGGATCCAATACACCTTATATCATACATCACTATATATTTTAATCATTCACCTTTATTTTTTTGGATTCTACTTTGGTAATTGCATCATCTTATTATATCCTCCATCCTATATTTTTTCTCCTTTTTACCATGATTTGGTATCATGATGGAAAAACTATATGTGATGTTTTATTCCTAACTCCTTGTTTCTCAAGTTTTTAAGGTGTTTACATCATGTTTTGGATCTTTATGGTTTCATATTTGAATGATTCACACCATACAAAAATGTTTGATGTTGGTAATTCCATAAATTTAGATTCAATTTCATTTGGATATATATTTATATATTAACATAATCTTATATATATATGTGTGTGTAATTTATTCAATATAAGAGGGAGAGAGAGAATAGTGTATAAATTTATTAAAAATAGATTATTCATGTCATCTATTAGTCTCTAAAATATTTTTGAAAACATTTTAATAATTTATATATTCCAAAGAATGTATAAAATGTTAATTTCACAATTTTGGAAAGCATTGGATTCCTACATTTTGTTTTCGAATAAATTTTAATGAATTGATTTTTCTATGAAACAATTACAATTATTCAAATGCTTGTGAATTTTTTTGTATCTTCCAATGATTTTTATTGAAATTTAAGACCTTTATAGAATTCCTCTCCATTATAATTATTTTGAGAAATTATATTTTATTTTTAGTGAGTGTTTAAATATAAATTAGGGAAGGGGGGAGGGTTGAGAATATGTGTCTGGTTTATGATGATTCTCAAATAACATGCTTTATATTAAGGATACCTTACATCCACTACTACTATCATTATTGGAATCATAAGAATCGTAATGATTGATGAGTGAGAGTTAATATTTTTTCATGATTATGAATACTAGATCCATTATGGAATCAAGGGCCATAGGGGGGTCAATTAATGATTCTTTCTGATGGAATTCAATAGTTTATAAGAATATGAATGCAGTGATAGGACGGAGGATGGTTCCACTTGAGTACATTAGCAATCATCCCATCGAATGATAAAGAATTTTCAATGATTACATATTCTATATTTATAATAGTTTACTAGATATTAGGTTTATTATTCTTATTCATATAAATTTTATATAATTTCAACTATATATATTCTACTATATAAAATTTAGGATAAATTTTCATTGCACCTGACTCTTTATACTGTTGTTTTTCATAAATATTGTTTTAATCAGTTATTTTTAATTATATTGGAACTTATATCTATTGAATGGTAATTTTTATTGTTGATTCCAAATTATTAGAAAAAGTAATTTCTAAATACATGATATAGTGGATAATATTAGTTAAAATTTAAGATTTTATCTTGATGAAAATTGTAATTTTTGAAAAGGTAGGATTTTAGAAACGTCGGTTATTTGTTTTCCTTATATAAGTAAAATATAATTTGAATAAATTTTTTTCAAGACATAATGTGTGAGATATATTCATAATGTAAATGAATACATTTTATGGTTCTTAACTGGTTAGAAATTTTATTCCTACTCCATAATTGTGCTACTCATTATTAGTTGATCGATGTATACTATTAATTCTCTGATTTAGTATGGGATCTCAGTTATAGTGGGATAGTATTATGTATTCAGAGTGACCTTGGGAGTCATAAGGATATATTATATCTTTTAATTGATTATATATATTTGTTTTTTCAATCATCCATGTTACATCCCTGGTTTCTAGAACATATATATGTACAATTGTAGTTTTATTTATTATAAATTAAGGATAATTATAAAAATTGGTTGTGTTTTTTTAGAGTTATTTTTGTATATAAACATATTTTATTGATTAGTGGATATCAAATGTATTTATAGGTTATCAAATAATTTATATTAAATTATTTTTTGGGTCATGTTTATATAGATAAATCATTCCCATGAACAAGAATTTTGTGACATAACTATAGTTTCTGTCCAATGGTGATCAAGAATTCACCTCTATTTTGTTATATAATTGTTAGGTCATCCGGTTTATGGGTAAATAGAGCTAGTGATTGAAACTTACAACCATTAATATTAAAAATAATCTCTCAAAAAAATTAATATAATGTTTTTTTTTCAATATCACCATTACTCATGTTATTTTAAGCTCTCTTAATTTTAACAATGAATAATTGGAGTGTATTATAACATTAATATATACATCTAAATCATATAAATAATCATAAAATATTAGCATCACTATATTATAAATGATAATGAATATACAAGGATCATAAAATTTAATACAGGACAATGTTTTAATTAAAATATAATTGTGTCCTCCATAGGTCACCCACTCATCTCTATTAAGGTTCACCCCCTTATAAATGAGTAGGTTAAATTTTTTTATACAATTTTGAATTTTTTGATGGATTATAAGATGTTATTATTGATTTAAAACATTATAAATGTGTAAAAAATTCTTCTGTAAAGATTCTTCTATACCATTCAATTGTGTTTTTATACTTTTGATAAATTATGGTGGGGGAAATGGTGACTGTACCATGGTTTTTCCATTATATACAATCTTTATTTGTAACTTCATAGGTGTGTTTGGATGTTTTTCAATATTAATATCTCTCCATTTTTGTTTTTTTTCATACTCTACAGTGTTTGTATCTCCCTCACTATGTTGTAAACATATGTTCGACTTCTCCATGAGATTTAACTAACATTTCATTAAGGATATAGAGTATATTAGGAAGGTAATTTTTTACCTTTGATTCAAGAAATGAGCCTAATAATTTTAAAATTATCTATCAATTTATTTATTTTTATTCAGTTCATTATATAGGTTATAAATATATTTTATGAATTTACTATATAAAATATAAATTTATATATATAGGTTGATTTGAATGTTAGAAACAATATTAATTTTACAGATTATTTATTACCTAATTTAATGAGATCATTGAAAACCTAATTGATATGGTGTAGGTTGTTATATATTCTAGAATGGTAACCTTTGTGGTTGTTGGTTACCAAATACATACCACCCATTAGAATAGTTATTTTTTTATTGGTTGTTCATGAGTGATCGATGCTATATATTATTTTATACTACAACATGGCTATTGGTTACCTAAGCTTGTAGCTTACAATATGTATAGCTTTCTTGTCGATTATAAACATCAAATAAAAAATGATACTAGAGAAGTAAATTCCTCAATATGAGATTCAAGAAATATTTAATTAGAATTTTTATACTCACGAACTCCCCTAGTTATAGTATTTATTAGTCTTAATTGAAATTCATTTTGAGAAATAATCAAAATTATTATATTGTAATTCTTTCTATATATATATATATATTAAAAAATTCTCCTCATGTGGATTTAATTTTGACACATCCAACAATATTAATTTATATTTGGTAGAATAAGGCAGTTAAATGATTTTATTTTATAACTTTATTCTGAATAAATTATCATATATTCTTAAGTAAGTCTATGTATTCATAAAAGGTTTTTAAACTATCATGTTTTAGTAATTGATATTATTTTTTATATTTATACACCTTGATTTGTGGTATAATTTATATATATGGAATGTGCAATGCTTATCTGAGTTTACCACCTCTACATTTTCTAAGTTACAAAACAATTATTTCCATGTTCCTTCGAGTTATAATTGGAATTCTCTCAATTTACTTTGATCATTAGGTACAACATCTTTCTTAAAGATCATACACACGATTTTGAACTAAATTAAATATATGATATGGTTTTTATATGAAATTCTATGAATAATTGGAAAGAGTTCAATATGTCCATATCGTAATTCAAATGTATTTTATTAATGGTGATAAGAATTGTAATTATATGATGAATCAAATTAGTTGTGAAAATGTCCATAATAGTATAATAAAAATGTACCAGGTTTTATTATATGCATCTAAGATGTGAATTATCATTAAAAGATAATGAATAAGAATAATGAGAACAAGATAATGATATTTCAATAAAGCCTTGTTCGAAATTTTCAATGGTTTAAATATTCATATAATTTTACAAAAGAGACACCTATATAAAAAGATCAGTGAAACTGTGGATTTCATTACATGTTAATTAATTTGTGGACAATTTTTAAATTAAACTAAAAGAAACTATAAAAACTAGTAATAAGTTTTATGCCTCCCTATTAAAAATCTAATTTATTAAGCTGATCATCGTGGATCAAATAATAATATAAAATAAAATCCAAAAAATTTTGGTTAAATTGTTCTAATTACTCATGTTGTCCCATTTTGTGTCACCAAATAAGTGAGACATTTATTTATTTTATTTATAAATATTTTATGATTAAATGAAATAACATTCTTAAAATAGTTTTTTTGTAAAAGTTTCAAAATAAATATAAAAAAACATCATCACTAAAATAGGGGTTTTATTCCATGTATTTTTCAATGAAACACTCTATGAACGTTCAATGAATGAGAGTGAGTCCCTTAATTTACTCCTTGAATGTAATGTTAACAGAATCCAGACCCTATTATGATTAGTGGATTCATTATGGTTGGATAGTGTAGTATACTCTATACAAAACCACCATAACCCGCTCCTTGTGAGGATGAAACATTTCCCATTCATTTTATAACCTCAAACACCCCAAAATATGAGATTAATGTTTGGGAAAGGTATATAATTGTGTAAACCAAAATAGAAGAGAGAATAAGTTCTACAAATAAGATAAGTAGTCAAAAACTATTTCAATTTTTGTTACTCAGGGAATCCTAGGAATGTGATTTAAAATGAAAAGAAAACATTTAATTCTCTATAATTCAAGAGTGGGAATTGCGGATCCTACATAACATAAAAAAAGACCTTGTAAGGATTCAATAAAGTAAATGTAATTAAAATTATATTTAAATTATTAAATCATATCATTAATAACACAACACCATTTTATGGGTCAACCAAAATAATATTAAATGAAATCTAATCCACAAATGGATTATATATTGTAGGTCATCAGTGTGATGCATGAAAATGGATATATTCATGAGGATTATTCAATACATCTTTATACTCCTTTAACATTGAGAATAACCCCATAATACTCAATCATTATGGATGATTTCCATTTAGAGAGTCTAAATTCTCATTAAATGTTTTTCCAAATACTGATTGAATAGAAAAATCTTGTTGATATTATCCCCATTCACAAAGAGCGTGTGTGTTCTAAAACAAATCAAAATTCATAGTGTGTGTCTCAATCGAAATTTTCATTAATAAAGTGATCCCAATGCATCTTGGGTAGATATATATTATTTTTTAGTGCTTTTGAAGTACTGTAAATGGAGAGCATGACTTATATATCATAATTTATGACTAAAAGTCAACAATAAAAAATTTCATGTTCTTTTATATGATATATCATATTATTATTCATATTTTATTAGAGACATTTTACCAATGTCTGCATCCATGAGATATATTTCTCATATATATTGGAAAAACCTATTTTCAATCTATAGTAATCTAATATTAATATTTTTATGATGATGGAAATTTTTTATCTACATTGGGGGTGGATTCTATACCAACATCACCATAAAATGCTATTAGACAACTCCTATAAATATTTAAAATGTTCAACCCCTGTTCCATTTATAGTCATCAGAAGTTAGGTGTTGTTGATTTTTCTATGTGGGTAGTACTTAAATTATATTCAACTCCCACCATACAAATTTAAATAGTTCTAGGGGTTTTTCATAATCATCAATTTGATCCAAGAGTGACTCATTATATTAGAGATATATAGGATATTTCTATGTGTATTAGAGAGATTTATAGAGAGGGAATTTTTTAATATATATTCCTGGTAAAATAAATGTCGATTTCTCCCTCCATTAATATTACTTGGTGATCAATGTATCAAAACAAATAATTTTATCAGAGGCATTAGAAGAAAAAAATAGTGATAAGAGGATATTTTTAAATGTTTATAGAAATAATGTTTTCTTGATTCATGTTTTCATGAATGATTCTAAATCTTGTGTTCAACTTATTTCAGTGGTTAAAAAAGAAAATACATTATATTAAATGGGATCTTTATAATAGAACAATGTTTAGGAGCTCAATACCACTATGTCGGATAATAAGGTGTTCCACTAGCTCCAACGACATTTTTAGTGCGTTTTTTATAGTTGTTCCTTATATTATGTATAAAACTATATTATTAATACATGGTAAGTATGTATTGAATGAAGATACTGATTTTTTCATATATTGATCAATAAGAGTTTAATTTAGATGACCTAGTCTTAAATTCGACAATTTTTTACCATTATAAAAATAATGGTACACTATATTATTTTTTATAGTAGTTCATTTTAAATGAAATTGAAATTCATTGGAGGGACCATCCATAGGATGGATGATCATGTTTACATCCCAAAAAAATTCATTTTGGATGTCTGAAATGGAAGGATAGTTGATGAAAATTATATATTTATCCCCATTGATAAAAAGGAATAAAACATTATTCTACTAATGAAGAAGAGTTTATTATGATAAAAATGAAATTTTTTTGTTAAATAATCTAATGGATTGATCATATAATATACTAGAACATTTTTGATGAGATTGGAATTTGAGAAATCTATAACAAATTGGATAATATATATTATTCAACAAAAACATGGAAGAAGATCTTCTTATTGAAGTATCTAATGAATCTATGACTATAGAGTGCCATATTTATTTCTAAAAATTATAGTGAGATCCAAAGAATGGTCAATAAATTGGTGGTTGTATGTAAGTTTTTAACTAATGAAGATCATGAGGTCCATCTTTTTTTACACATCTACATATCTGCGATATACTATTTGTCTCCCTTAGTATCAGAATTCTCAAAATAATACATACCATTGAAATGGTAATGTAACACCCTAGGTAAATAAAGAATTTGACATTTTTATATTTATCCATATTTGTGAATAAAATATTAATATTACTTTAAAGGGAACTCTATGCTCTATGGCGTATCCAATACGCGACAACGAGTTCCTATGAAATCTTATGTTGCATTCTAATAATAAAATAATATTATTTTAAATGGTATTTAACGCCTAGCCATTGTAATGGCGGGAAAGAACGTAACAAACTAAAAAATGATTATATATTTTTGTCAAATAGTTTTACTTTCATCTAATAAATTTTAGAGGCGTAAAATGCAAATGAATCCAATTTTAAGCATAAATCTTCTAATATTCACTAAAAGGTCGAACTATCTCCTTTTGATGGAGAACCCTCTTTAAATATAGTTTTTTTCACTATTATACATTCTATTGAACTAAATAAAATTTTTCTTTAGAATCAGGACATCAAAATTTACTTTGTCTAAATTTTTGGTATTTTTCTGATAAAGTTCATTTTTTAATGAATAGTGAAAAATGTTGTATTTTAATTCAAAACCTTTTTTTAATATATTTTATTTATAGTATTATATTATCTTTTGAATTGGTTTTAAAGTGAAATTAGAATATATTTTTACCATTTAATCAAATATTGGTCATTGGAATTAATTTCACTTTGAAATTGGACTTAAACTAGTGTCAATCTTTTGATATATATTGTTTCATAAAAACACGCTATTTGTTCTGACAGCAGGAATTAATTATTAAATTAATTAATGTAACTTATATTTTTTGAATTTTTTAAAATGGAAATCATTTTTGAATTTGGAATATCAAATATAGCTTAGGGTGAATTTTTGGTATTTTTCTGAAAAACTTCAATTTTTTATGAATAGTGAAACCACTAAGTGGTACTCAAAAAACTGATTTTTTGATTAAATTACACTTTACCACTTCTGTGATTTGATTTTAAAAAATCCGACATACATGGTTGTCATTAGGATGTAAAATGTTTTTCAATGAGATTAAAATAATTTTTGGTGAATAGTAACTTTTAAGTTTTATTAATCGCGATTAAAGGTAATTAGTGTAATTTAAGGTAAAAATAATGTTTTAATAATATGAAATGACCTTGAAACATGTACTACCCTTATTTGATGTGTCATGGCCGACCAAGACAATCAATGGGTCAACCTGGGGACCCCATGGAGCCACTTTTGTAGGAAAATGACATTAAAAACATTTTATTTATTGTTAAAATAAAAATGTCACAAACATGTGTTGTTTTACTAAAAAAAATTAAATGGTGTTATACAAGTCATATGTTTTACTATAAATATTCATTAAAAAGATAAAAATATTTCAAACATCATGATATTTTTTTTATAATTTTTAGACATTAAAAAAATTAAATTATTTATGACACCATGATGACGCATCGATTACCTCATTATTTAACGATTTAAATAAAATGAAAAGGTAATGTAAAATCTAAGACCTACACTTGTCAAAAACCTATTGTATGGGTGGATTGAGAAAACTTATCACCTTATCCTAGAAATATATCCTTTTGGGACCTTTAAAATCCCAAAATCATTTTATAAAAAAGCAATATTTTATAACTTTCCAAGAGTACCCCTCCTCTTCTCTTATAAAAGTCCCCCACCTCTACCACTTTACCGACACCTCTCATGCCTTTGGATCGGCCATATCCTGCTCATTTCATCTCTAAAAATCCATCCTTTCATCATTGAAGCCTAAATTTTGGGCAGAATCCTTTCCAAGGAAGCCTTTGAGATCAAATAAAGAAGAGTTACCCGATTTTAAGGTAATGTCATCACTTGTGTTCTTTTGTTTTATTTTGCTTCTCTAAACCTCTAAAATCTTTTTATTCGTTTATTTTGTAAAAAAACAGTATCTTAAATATCCTAGGATGTTGTTATGTGATGTATTCGAGCTACACTTACACAAAACTTCGTCTAATGGTTAATGAACATACTGTTTCTTGTGGTTGGCGAATTTCTGCCTCACGAAACGATGATTGTTCAATATTTTTTTAACACCTTTAATGGTGGCCATTATGATGTCACTATATTTTATATATGATATATATGGTATTTATGTTTTTTATATGCTTCTTAATTTTATATTTAAAACATTCCTTTATACTTTTAATGTTGTGCAAATGCGATAATTTTATACGAGAAAGTGTGGACTACCGCCCCCTCAAGTGATGTGACTCGTTAATGAAATACATGGAATGTATAAATAATGAAATTAATGAACATATGTGACCTATATAAAATATATATTATACTGGAATTATAATATATATATCCCTCTTTTAACATTAATTCCATTAATATGACACAAAAATGATTTTAGCGTTCATTCGTACGTACGGCCTACCGTCTCCATGAATGGTGATTTTAGTTTTTTATCTCCAAATGTTTTGGAATAGTACAAAATGAATATATTATGGATATATATGATATTTAAAACATTAATACTATTCTGGAGATGATGTACCTCTAACTACATGGAAAATTTATTTCCAACAAGTTCAATTTTTACTCATGTACCGAACATCGACAAAAAACGTCTGATATGAACTCACTTTATTAACCAATTATTATAACATTATAATACTTGATATGAACTGAATAAAAATATTAAACGTAGGTACTTATGAAATTATAAATTGACCAAATTTTAATATTCAATAGATTAAAAAACGATCGAGTCATGTCGGACACGAGGTTAGGGATCCAACCTCTCTCTTTCTTTTTAAGTAATCTCTTTTATGTCATTTCTTTTAAGATCATCATTCTTATGTTTGGGGATGTTCTTTTATATTCATAATACTGTACTTGTTATTTTCATATTATGATAGACCCTATTTTTTCTCATAAGTCCATTTCTGGAAGTTTTAAGTGGCGTCGTTAGGCTGTCGAATTTTCGTAAGGGATTTATCATCTCACTTTTATTCTCGTGACATTTATGCTATGTTTGCTACTATTTCCTTTGAGTGGTGTATGTACTTCCCATTTTATACACTTTTTTTAGTATAATTTCATTTATGGGTATTTACGTCTTCATTTTATGACCCTTCTTCCATGGGTTTTACATTTGGAAAGTTACCCAACTCGGTAAGGGGACCTTTCACCCTCCTCTTTTAAAAAGACTTATTTTGTTATGTCTTTTAATTCACATAATATTATGTTGGGATACGTTACTATATATCCTTATTTATGTTAATTTTATGTCCATGTGATGATATACCATTTTCTGTCTCATCAACTCATTTTCTGAATTTTAAAGTGACGTCGTTAGGCTGTCGGATTTCTGTAAGTGAACTCCTTAACCCACTTTCAATTCTTTTGGTTAAAGCTATACTTCTTTATTTTATTATGAAAAGATTATTTTAGGAATATCTATGTTGTAATTTCCACAAACCTTTGTGTGGATATACTATTTCTACACATAATCATCTCATCGATAAATTCTTACGAACTTGTATGGGAAATCATAACTCAATCTGATTTCATTTAGTTAAATATCTATGTCATTGGTTTTGTTTTTCCAAGATTATGTGTGAATGACCTATGATTGGTTCACACATAATATTCATTCATATTGGGTTTATTTTTATATTTCTCACACATAATTATGTGATAGATTTATCCTTAATTTAAGGATACCATCTTTATAATGGATTTAATCTCAATTTACATTTCCATTGAGACTTCATTGTTTTTATGCACCAATTCACTCTTATATGTAGTGTATACTGTCCTTTGACATATTATGTCATAAATACCTTTATTCTAATGATATTATAAAGTTCGGATAAAATGTTATTCTGTAATTATTTTTATTCACGAGTCTCTCTTTTCGTTAAAAACTCTTTAACAAAAATATAGTTTTAAATGTTTTAAAGATTCATTATTCTAAATAATTATCATTAATTTCCATTTTTTCAAAATTGTTTTCAGTATTTATTTATATAAACATTAATGTTTTAAAATTATAACTCCCTTTAAAGCCTCAAACTTGAATGGGACACTTTGATTCAAAAATCTATTTTAAATGATTTTTGAAAATGGATTGATTAATTAAATATCTTGGAATTAGTTATTGTGATTACAAATGAAATGTTGTTATTGAAATGTTTATATTTTCAATATGTTATGTATAATGATGGTACATGGACATTTTACGGGTGGTTACATGATAAACCATATGATGGGTGGTACCGTGAATACCAGGACGGATGGTTATGTTATAACCTCCAATGCATTGGGTATGGATGTCAGCCGTATGGCTATTCCTTTAAGTGATATGTGTGGAAGTAGACCATATGGTTATTCCATTTAAGTATTTTTATGTCCCTAGTTCCCTTTATATGTTATGTGTTCTTCATATGTGTTTTTATGGTAATCATTTGGTTACAAAAGGGGTAAGTAATGATCTTTTATTCATTGAAGAGTTTTTTTACTACTTCATAAAGGTTAAAAGTATTAATTTGATAAAGTATTCTTGGTTTACTTGTTATTTTAAAAAACTAATAGTTTTCCATCATTGTGTATCCTTTACTAGGCTTTTTATACTCATCCCAAGTTTTTTTGTAATGTTTTTCACATGGCATAAAAATTATTAAGGTCAAGGATGGGATCAAGAAAATGCTAGGCTGTCTAAAACAGGGAAATAGACATGACTCTTATGTTCAAGAGTTTTTTTTTGTAAAAAGAATGGATGCTGAGTAGATTTCTGTACTTTTAAATATTTGAGATATAATAGTTATGTCCTAATCCTCTAAAACACTAAACCTGAAAATATCCTCAATGTGAATTATTCATTTAATTAAATAATAAGTAATGTTTAAGGCTGGGCCCTTATAGTTGGTATCAAAGGTCGGTTTAGATAACTTTAAAGGTTAGATTGTTAAGTGAGAAGTTGTGTATACCACAATGGTTATTATATTAGATAGAGTCATTGTTATTTTTGAAGGCTGGAATGAGTTTGAGATAACTTGGATAAGTAAATCTTAGTGTTAATCTTCCTCTTTAGTACATGATGGTTTTGTTGATATACTCACACTGACCATTCTGGTTTTAGTAAATGGATGGATCTAGCAGGCACCAAAGTGACAATGGGTTTGAAGGAAACTGTGGTGGTTCTCTGATTAAGAGATTGGTTGAAATGGGGGATTCAATGAGAAATCTCGTTGTTATTCTAAACCAACTATCAGCAGTCATGATCAACCACTTGAACCTTGGTGAGTTCTCTAATTCCTCTTATACGAGAGAACTAACTCGATATAGAAGTTCATGTGATAATTATAAAGGTAACTATTAAGGTTTATATGATCCATACATTTGAGGTAATTATGGGTTACTATATGTTATGATTGAAAATGAAAGGCATGAGATAAAATTGAGGTTAAATTATGTTATGGTTATTTTTTATGATTTTATCTTGTTGTTGGGGAATGTTTTAAGAATTATATATTTTGGAAAAATGACAACACACAGACCGCGTGACAACCCATCCCGTCGGACAAAACTGCGGGAATCGTACCCACAACCAAAGTGCGATGGGTATTTATCACCTACCACTGGACTACATGAAGTCCCTGGTTAGTTTGACTAATTCTTTTTAGTTAGATGAATTTATGAATTAAGAGTAAGTTGATTATGGGTTATCTATGGAAATTATAAACCTATCATAGAGGATATGCGATTAGGTTAATTACTTTTTAATACGAGACTTTAAGAGCAACTGATGTTGTTTTGAGATAAATGTAACGATTTAACTTGGAAGACTATGTGATTAAATCCTTCAAATAATTGGGTTTCAATATTAGTTTGGTTTACTTTTGGTCTTCATTGAACTTTGGGTCTTTTTGGAAAAATTTGGGAGAATAATAATAGATTTACTTTTCATAAAGGATTATCCATTTCGGGTATTATCCGATCTCATACTAACCTTTTTGGTTTTAGTTTTGGTTAAGTTCTAAAGACATGGGAATTACACAATTCTCTTTTGTGGATTAGGTTATTCTCTGGAAGTTGATTATAGCACTCTTAATGTAAACAAGTCATCCTAAATACTCATCCTTTGAAGAAAATATGAGTTCATGTAAGAAATCGAGTAAAAGTTGAAAGTCAACATGACAAGTAAGTATGTTTGATTATGTTTTATTTAAGCTAAAAAATAAATTCCTCAATCAAAATTAACTAAAAAAAATTTTCCTTTAACTTTTCCTACTGGGGAATCCCATACTATTTAATCCATCACAAGTTTGTAATTTTCTGGTGGTTAACTTTCTCCTAAACATGTTTTCTATCACACTCCCTCAGAACATGAAACTTTGTTTATTTCTTTCATATCCATGACTTCATACATGGAATCCTAGTATGGGTTAAATCATGTGACCTTTGTACTTCTCTTTCTTTATTTTAAAGTGATAGTTTAATTTACTCCTTTTCTGATGTGGGGCTTTCAATTAAGTTTCCAAGCACAATTTTAAAATTGTGAGGACGCAATTCCCAAAAGGATGGAAGGATGTAACACCCCAGGTAAATAAAGAATATGAAATTTTTATATTTATCCATATTTGTGAATAAAATATTAATATTACTCTAAAGGGAACGCTATGCTCGATGGCGTACCCAATATGTGACATTGAGTTCCTTTGAAATCTTACGTTGCACTCTCATAATAAAATAACATTATTTTAAATGGTAGTCAACGCCTAGATATTGTAATGGCTGGAAAGAACGGAAAAAACTAGAAAATTAATATATATGTTTTTCAAATATTTTTACTTTCATCAAATAAATTTTAGGGGCGTAAAATGAAAATGAATCCAATTTTAAGCATAAATCTTTTAATATTCACTAAAAGGTCGAACTATCATATTTTGAAGGCGAACCCTCTTTAAATATAGTTTTGGTCACTCTTATACATTATATTGGGCCAAATAATGTTTTTTTAGAATCAGGACATCAAAATTTACTTTGTGTAGATTGTTGGTATTTTTCCGATAAAGTTCATTTTTTAATGAATAGTGAAACATTTTGTATTTTAATTCAAAACCTATTTTTAATCTAATTTATATATATGATTTTATTATATTTTGAATTGGTTTTAAAGGGAAATTAGAACATATTTTTACTATTTAATCAAGTAGTGGTCAATGAAATTAATTTCACTTTGAAATTAGACTTAAACTAATATCAATCTTTTGATATATATTGTTTCATAAAAACACGCTATTTGTTCTGACAGCATGAATTAATAATTAAATTAATTAATGTAACTTATATGATTTGAATTTTTTAAAATAGAAATCATTTTTGAATTCGGAATATCAAATATAGCCTATGGTTAATGTTTGGTATTTTTATGAAAAACATCAATTTTTGATTAATAGTGAAACCACTAAGGGGTACTTATAGAAACTGATTTTTTGTTTAAATGAAACTTTACCTCTTCTGTGATTTGATTTTCAAAAATCTGACATACATGGTTGTCATTAGGAAGTAAAATGTGGTTCAATGAGATTAAAATAATTTTTATAGCATAGTAAATTCTAAGTATTATTAATCGTGATTAGAGGTAATTAGTGTAATTTAAGGTAAAAATAATGATTTAATAATATTAAATGACCCTGAAACATGTCCTACCTTTATTGGATGTGTCATGGAAGGCCGAAAAAATCCATGTGTCAACTTGGGGACCCCATGGAGCCACTTTGGTAGGAAAATGACATTAATAACCTTTTATTTAATGTTAAAATAAAAATGTCACAAACATGTGTTGTTTTATTAAAACAATTTTTAAATGGGGTTATACAAGTCATATTTTTGACTATAAATATTACATAGAAAGATAATAATATTTCCTACTTCATGATATTTTTCTTATTTTTTTAGACATTTAATAAATTATATTATTTATGACACCATGATGATGCAGTGTTTACATCATTATTTAACGATTTAAAAAAATAAAAATATAATGTAAACTCTAAGACCTAATCTTGTCAAAAACCTATTGGATGGGTGTATTTTAAATCCTTATCACCTTAGACTCGAAATATATCCATTTGGGTCCTTTAAAATCCGAAAATCATTTTATAATAAAGTAATATTTTATAACTTTCCAAGAGTACCCATCCTCAGCTCTTATAAAAGGCCCCCACCTATACCACTTTACCCACACCTCTCAAGACATTGGCTCGGCCAAACCCTGCCCATTTAATCTCTTCACATCCCTGTCTTCATCATTGAAGCCTCACATTTGGGCATAATCCGTTCCAAGGAAGCCTTTGAACTCAAATCAACAAGAGTTACCTGATTTTAAGGTAATGTCGTCACTTGTGTTCTTTTGTTTAATTTTTCTTCTAAAACCCTCTAAACTCTTTTTATTCCTTTATCTTGTAACAACAACAGTAACTTCAATATACTAGGATGTTTTTCTTTGAAGTATTAGAGCTACAATTACACACACCATCATCTAATTGTAAAAGAACATACTGTTTATGTGGTTGGCGAATTTCTGCCTCACGAAACGATGATTGTTCAATATTATTTTAACACCTTTAATGGTGGCCATTATTATGTCACTATATTTTATATATGATATATATGGTATTTATGTTTTCTATATGCTTCTAAATTTTATATTTAAAACATGCCTTTATGTTTTTCATGTTGTGCAAATGAGATAATTTCATACGAGGAAGTGTGGACTACCGCCCCCTCAATTGATGTGACTCGTTCATGAAAAACATGGAATGTATAAATAATGAATTTAATGAACATATGTGACCTATATAAAATATATATTATACTGGAAATATAATATAATATATATCTCTATTTAATCTTTAATTCCATTATTATGACAATAAAATGAAAGTAGCGTTTATGCGTACGTACGACCTACCGTCTCCATTAACGGTGCTTTTAATTTTTTATCTCTAATTGTTATGTAATAGTAAAAAATGAATATATACTATATATATATATATATGATATTTGAAATATCAATAATATTATGGAGATTATTTACCTATAACTACATGAAAATTATTTTCCAAGAACTTCAATTTTTACTCATGTACCGAACATCGACAAAAACGTCTGATATGAACTCAATTTACTAACCAATTATTATAAAATTATAATATGTTATATGAACTGAATAATAATATTTAAATTAGGTCTTAAATCAATTATAAATTGACAAAATTGTATTATTCAGGAGATTAAATAACGATCGAGTCATGTCAGACAAGAGGTAAGGGATCCAACCTCTCTCTTTCTTTTTAAGTACTCTCTTTTATGTCATTTATTTTAAGATCATATTTCTTATGTTTGGGGATTTTCTTTTATATTACTCATACTATAATATTTATTTTCATATTATGAGAGACCCTATTTGATCTCATAAATCCATTTTTGTAATTTTTATGTGGTGTCGTTAGGCTGCCGAATTTTCGTAAGGGATTTTTCATCTCACTTTTATTCCCGTGACATTTATGCTAAGTTTGACACTATTTCGTTTGAGTGGTGTATGTACTGCCCATTATTATACACTTTGTGTAGTATAATTTCATATATGTGTTTTTACATCTTTATTGTATGACCCTTCATCCATGGGCTACATGTTTCGAAATTTACCCAACTCGGTAAGGGGACCTTTCACACTCCTCTTTTTAAAAGTCTTCTTTTGTTATGTCTTTTAATTAACATACTATTATGTGGGTATATGTTCTTATATATCCTTTTTTATGTATTTTTTATCTCCAAGTGATGAGATACCATTTTCTCTCTCATCAACCCATTTTCTTAATTTTAATGTGATGTCGTTAGGCTGTCAGATTTCTATAAGGGAACTTCTTAACCCATATTCAATTCTGTAGGTTAAACAACTACTTCATGATTTTATTATAACAAGATTATGTGTGGAATATCTATGTTGTAATTTCCACAAACCTTTGTGTGGATATACTATTTATACACATAATCATCTCACTCATAAATACATATGAACTTGTATGGGAAATCCTAACTCAATCTCATTTCATTAAGTTAAATATCTATGTCATTGGTTTTGTTTTTCCAAGATTGTGTGTGAATGACCTAGGATTGTTTCACACATAATATTCAATTATTTTTGGTGTATTTATATTTATCAAAAATAATTATGTGATGTATTTATCCTTCATTTAAGGATACTATCTTTATAATGGATTTCATCTCAATTTACATTTCCAATGAGACTTCATTGCTGTTATGCACCAATTCACTCTTATATGGTTTGTATACTGTCTTTTGACATATTATGTCATGAATCCCTTTATTCTCATGATATTATAAAGTTCGGATTAAATTTTATTCCTCAATTATTTGTATTCAAGAGTCTCTCATTTATTTTTGAAAACTCTTTAACAAAAATATCGTTTTAAATGTTTTAAAGAATCACTATTCTAAATCATTATCTTTAATGTCCATGTTTTCAAAATGGTTTTCAGTTTTTATATATATGGACATTAATGTTTTAAAATTATAACTCCCTTAAAAGCTTCAAACTGGTATGGGAAACCTTTATTTAAAAATCTCTTTTAAATGATTTTTGAAAATGGATTGATTAATTCAATATCATGGAATTACTTATTGTGATGGAAAATGAATTTTTGTTATTAAAATGTTTATATTTTCAACATTATATGTGTAATGATGGTACTTGGACATTTTACTGGTGGTTATGTGATAAACCATATGAAGGGTGGTGCCGTGAATATGATGACGGGTGGTTACGTTATAACCTCTAATGCATTGGGTATGGAAGTCGGTCGTATGGCTATTCCATTAAGCGATATGTGTGGAAGTCGACCGTATGGTTTTTCCATTTATGTTTGTTTATGTCCCATGTTACCTTTATATGTTATGTGTTCTCTATATGAGTTTTTATGGTAATATTTTGGTTACAAAAGGGGTAAGTAATGATCATTTATTCAGTGAAGAGTTTTTTTACTACTTCATAAAGGTGAAAAGTATTACTTTGAGAAATTATTCTTGGTTTACTTGTTGTTTTGAAAAACTAACAGTTTTCCTTCTTTGTGTATCTTTTACTGGGATTTTTATGCTCATCCCATGTTTTATTGAAATTTTGTTCACATTATATAAAGATGGTTAGGGTCAAGGATATGATCAAGAAAATGTCAGGCTGTCTAAAACAGGGAACTAGACATGACTCTTGTGTGCAAGAGTTTTTTTGTGTGAAAAAAATTGAAGCTGAGGAGATGTGTCTACTATGTAATATTTGAGATGTAATAGTTATGTCCTAATTATCTAAAATTATAAACCTGAAAAGATCCTCGGTGTGAATTATTCATTTAATTCAATAATAAGTAATGTTTAAGTCCGGGGCCTTATAGGTAATGTATTCTAAATTAAATGGGGGTTACCAAAGGAAGGATTCATGTTATGACTAGATAGAGGATTCCATTCTAGAGAAGTGATAGAGACAACAAAGATTTTTGAGAGGTGATGTAAGTAGAGCTTGATGAATGATAAGAGGAGGGTCCCAAAATGTTTTGATGATAAAAAAAATTATTCAATTTTTTAATGGAGGGACACAAGAATAATAACTACTATATTTTACTACAATATAAAGGATATGGTAGGAACTGATAAAAATAAATGAAGACGAAAACAAGAAAATTAATATAAATGTTTCTTTTTTCTATAATGATGAAGATGAAACTTTTTTCACACATTAGGCCAAGGCACATAATGGGTGGTTGAAAGTATAAAATCATACTATGGGAATATGAATCAAGAGTATTTATTAACATATCAAGATATGTATTTCTATGGCTACATTATGGGAAATAATATTTTATGTAGATCATTATTCTTGGTAAAATCCAATTCAAGATGAATGTTGAATACAAGACCACCCTAAAAGTTGTTCAGTATGATCTGTGTCTTCAACTCAACCTTTTATTTGGAATATCCTTTATTAAAATTTGTTATTATAATATAATCATAAATTCTTCATGTAAAATGGTGAAAGGATTCATTGTAAAAACCTGATGATGAATATGTGGAAAATTATACTT
The DNA here is from genome assembly GCA_963277665.1 of Viscum album. Classification (NCBI taxonomy): domain Eukaryota; kingdom Viridiplantae; phylum Streptophyta; class Magnoliopsida; order Santalales; family Viscaceae; genus Viscum; species Viscum album. The sequence continues at coordinate 1,753,401,111 of OY728128.1, forward strand.
AACTCATTGGAACATATGTCAGAAAACCTCACCAAAGTTTAGAGAATGAATTAATAAAATATATGGAATATGAAACATTGGAAAAAGAGTGAAAAACGTTTATCCACCCTAACAAAATAAAAATTTAAGTAATGTTTACAATGATGAATAAAATAATCCTTACCAATAGTGCTTCTCTGGGATATAATATAGTTTCTTATTTATTACTTTTTCAATGAAGAACATAGAGTTACTGGATATGGTGAATTCTAATCTATATGGTCCTAAGGATTTCAATTAACTATGAGGTAAAAAATGTTTAGTAATATTCAATTATTATTCTTATTGAATGGTGGAGATCATCATACTGTGGATGAATGACCAACAATTGAACAACATTATGATGTTACATAACATGGTGGAGCATGATGTTGGAATAAATTATAGTTTCTTTATTCAAAAAATAGAAAGGAGTAAATATAATCTAATTTATACACCTATTATAAGAGATATCTAACATATAATCATGTGGTTGGTCCATGTAGACAACTATAAATGGGGTTATAGAATTATTGAGAACATCCTTCATGGAAAAGGTCAGAAGCAATTTGAGTTTTTCTAAGCTCCCTCAACCATTATATGGAGAAGAAATTAATGTTTTATTCTACCAAAAAAACACATCACCATCAATCCCCAATGATTTATCTGTTCTATAGAATAAATTTTATAGTAATTTTTATCTCATACCCTCATTTATGAGTAATTTTATTTTTTTCATTATCACATTTATCCAAAGAGAATAGGAATATGTTATCCTTGAAATATTATCCATTAATTATCAATAGATATGAAGGTTTTGTGTTCATATATAGGATTTTAGAGCCAATGTAGAGAGTGTTGATGAAAAGTATTGACATTTTATTGCATGAAAACCAAGCGTTCAAAGACATAAAAAATCATAGAAAATCAATAAGAGAATTATTCATGGAATAAATTTCTAAATAAATATCCATAACAACTCCACTATAAACTAAATGAGAGGATTTTTAAAATGTGACATCATAACAAAACTGGGAGGCAGTGAAAGAGGATATTGGTTTAGGGAACAAAGATATATCCACTAAAAATTCTAGAACTATCACATGTTCCAGGTGATGGTTTGGAACCTGATATTACCATTTTATATTTTTCAATATACCCATGTTGAATAAGTTAGTTAGAAAAATATTAAATTTTGGAGTATATTACACTACACCTCTTTCCCTCATATTGTTTTTATTATCACACAAACATAATTTTGATTAAAATTATTTTTTTTGAGTTGATATTTTTTTCCATAAAAAGATACAATGTGTTGAATTAAATAAAACCAAAGAAGCCATCATCCTAAACTTTTTGTATCATATTAAAATTTTTATAAATATTATAGTATTATTAACGTTTATAATTGTTGTTTTAAATCATGTGTTGATATCAGGTAGAGATGTTACTGGATCAAATATAGGAATATAGTTTTTATTTAAGGGATAAATTGATGATTATAAAATTTTAGGTTGTAGTAGAAATGTAGTGAAAGGCACTAGCCAGCCGATTGTTTGCGGATACTAGAAACACCATACATAAATTGCACTGGAAAACTAGAATGAATAATAAAATCATTTCATCTTCTAAGATTCCACCATCTTTCCTTTTTCACCTAGAAGATCTCTGGTGGGGTTTTTATAGTGATGGTCCATCTCCATGTGTACTGCCATTTAGTAGGTGTTGTATAGTAGTTACCTATTGGTTGTCAAATAAAATTATAAACATTAAACCAAAAGTGGACACTCACTATAATTATTCACACATTGAGGATTATTTATAATATTATAAGAAACCGAAATCTTCAACATCCCTTTACAGGATATAAATAATATTCCTTGGATTATTTGAAATCAATTGTATAATAAATAATGAAATGAAATATACTAATGTTGAATCAAATGTTACGATCAATACTAATCTAAATGATCCCTATAGAGCCTAATATCAATTCCTAATATCTTTTCATATCATAATATATTTTTCTCTCTTTCTCTATTTAAATTGTGTAAATCCTTTCTAGATATATGGTTTATGACTTATAATAGGCCTCCAATGAGATTATTTCAATCTTCTCAACTTTACTTCATAAAATGATGATAAAAACCACAATGTGATGGACTGGTAAATATAAAATATAATGTAAGAGACTATGGGTTCTCACAACCAGTAATGTGAGGGGGATTAGTTACATACTAAATAAACCAAAAATTATGAGATATTAGTTTCATTATCTCCATAAAAATAAATTATTTTTAAAAATTATATATATTCAAGATATTGGTGTATGGGATGTATGGGATTATATTGAGCATTATATGAAGTCCTCTATAAAACCATGTAATACTTGTATAATTTAAATTTAAACACATGAATTAAATTATATAAAGATATATTATAAATTCATTCGCACTCATTTGTGGTTATTAGTGATTTTTATTAATCCAATTTGTTTGTTAAACGTAATAAATACATTAATGATAGATATATTTAATTCCATGACACATAAACAAAGAATTGAATTTATCTCATAATTTCATTAATTTATATTAATTTGATTAAATTAATATTTAATATTATTAATTATAAACTCATATTTATTTATAGTAGATTTTCATTTTATGATTTATCATTCCATTTTGTGTTTTTTTATATTAAATCCACCACCTCATGGAACATTATTTAACTCTAAATTACCTTTTTTTCAAATAATGTGTTGAATTGAAATTTTTTGTTATTTATTTTATCATGTTAATAGGTTAATTGGTTTTCCAAAATCATATAATAGGATTCCATGTAACAATATTCTTTTAATAGATTCATATTCTTATACCTAGGGTTCTCCACAAGGGGGATCCATAGTTTTTGTACCCTATTTTAATGGTTCCAACTATATATATTACAACACATTTATTCCAAAAATTCATAGAAGTATTAGTATTCTTATATATAAGATATTCAAGAATAGTTATACACCCACATAAATAAATAATATATAATAGAAACATAATGATATCATTACTATTGAGTTAGATTGTAACAAAATGTAAACCATACATTGTGATTTATAAAGAAATTAATTTAGTTTTAATTATACATTAAAAAAATTCAGAAAATATTGAAACTCGTATATGTAACTCTTTCTGGATACAATAATGCTAATGATATATTATTATATATGTTTAAACATGACATAGAATGTTTTTCTAGACATCCAAATGAGTAAATTTCAGATATTTATATACACATTAATAATATTTTCAAATGATGAATGTATCTTAATGAAACTTTTTATATATGATCATTTGTAAAGAATATTCTACAGTTATTACCTAGATCATGGGATCGTAATGTAATGACTACACAATAACAGAAATAAATTCAACCATGCATCTTGATGAGATCATCAGATCCCTTATAACAAAAAAAAATATTGAAGTATAAGTCCATAAAAGATTAATTTGGAGAAAAATAATCCAAAAAAAATCTTAAAACCTATTAATGATAATTATTCATCTGATAATGAATATGATATTGAACACATGATCAAGAGAGTGAAAAAAATTGAGTATGATGTAGAGAAAATATCACTATTACAAAAAAGAAAATTTCAATTAAATTAACATATCTGTTAAGTTATGAATTAAAAATGATGAGAGATAACAAATAAATATATCACAAATGTAAAAATAAAATCAAAATTAGATGAAAAATAATAAATACTATGAAGTCTCAACATGGAAACATTACGTGGGCTCTCCATCCACTTCATCTCAAACTTCCTAAAGTGACTAATGTCTAAAGTGCCACATGGCTCAATTGTTGGATCGTTTTGTGCTCATTTTTTCTATTTTTTCATTTTATCACTATTTTTCTATCTATTAATTTATATATAAATGTTCATAAAAATATAAATGATATTTCATACGATAAGATAATTTAAAACAAAAATATAAAAAAATAAAAAATAAAATATTGTACTCAACTAAAAAATATAATTTTTATTTAAAATGATATAATCTATAAGGAAAAGGACGATTTTTTTTAAATTAATGGATAAATCCAATTATGAGAATTTCAAGTCCCATAATAATGTATTTAAAAATATTCTATCTAAATTAACCTATGGTGATCAGTATATTTATATGATTATTGTTTTTCAACATTACACTAATGTTAATTACATAATTTATTTTGTAGATATATATTATTATTATAAAAATAAAAAATGTCCACATTTATAATGGGATTTTATCAAAACATTTTTTGAATTTTTTGTAGAAACTATAGGCATCTCAATTTCTGAAATTTATAGTATGAATTGAAAACAAGTGATTCAAAAATCAATTTATATTTTTTCTATAAATATTTATAGAAAAAATCATAATAAATTTATTTGGTTTCCTAAATCATTATTAGCCAACATTTTTAGACCTTTATATCCAAAATTTTTATTAGGTAACATTATTTGACAACTATTAACACGGGTTACAAAAGGCACTTAAAGATTATATCATGATAGATAATCCAACTAAAACTCATTTACATATAATATGGTGGATTCTAATAAATTATATAAATGAACTATAAAGTGTTTAGATGAAGATGACATAATAAAAATTCTTTTTAATTTATATTTTCCTATTTTATAATTGGTTGATGATTACTTATTTTGTATCATAGAGTGATCTAACAGTGATTTTATTTCATATCCCTCATTGTTTTCTTATTTTATTTTCTATATTTATATTATTTATTTATTTTTTTTATTCATAATAGTATATTATTTTGTATGAGTAATGATAATTAGATTTATCATAATATAATCTCGTCTATTTGATTTAATTGGTTAGTTCCTACTTTAATGTCTTACTATATTGCATGGTTTTATATCTTACAAGATAATTTTTTTAAGTTATTTTGAGAATACTATATTTTAATATTAATCATTAATTGTAGATTTTATAATTTTAAAATTACATCACATAAGGTTTAACTAAGAATCATTTTTTAATATAAATTTTAAATCTCATTGAAACTCATTTGACTATTGATGTTCTAGATATTTCATTAAATGTTACCCAATTAAATAATTTATATCATCTTACTATTACTCTCTTATACGGTGATGTATTATTTTATACATTAATTAATCCATTCGATGGATATCCTAGTCCGGTGATTTTTTCATGGATATAGATAATTAATGGGGGATATATTTTTTATCAGTTTCAAATTTACTCATTTCTTCTCATTCATAATCTTCCATTTCTTATATGTATCTCTCCCACTTAGAGAATCCTCTATTTGTATTAATTCACTATTTTTGGAGATTAATTTAAGGAAATGGTTTGTATTAATATTTAATGATATATTTTCATAAAATAAGATAATTTATTTTTTAAAATTTATTGATCATCTATCTCCATTTTTATAGAATTTGATTTTAATATCAATCACTTTTTATATTTTTTATTTAATTTTTAAATTTATTTTTCAAATAAAATTTTTTATAATTTTTTTCATATTTATTTTTTAAAATCACATATTTTATCTTTCTGAAACATTGATATTCTCTATTATATTTTACTTTTTATTTTTCTAAATAAATTTAAATATTCCATTGAATATATTTTTTAAAAATAAATGTTTTTTATTATATACCAATACATTTTAATGATAATCATAATGGTTTATAATATTTTGGTTGATTATTATTTGGAAAAACATTACAATATCAATTTTGGGGGAATATTTTTTTGGAGTTTTCTAATACATTATTATTATTAATATTATATATTTTGGTTTAAATGTAAAGAAAATTAAAATATATAAATATTTTTGAATTAGTGATTCAATATTGATTTATATTTGATATTTTTTTATTATATTTTTATGATCAACAATATGGGATATTGTTTTACCACTATCTCTCTCATATAATTTTTATGAACACTAACACCTAATTTTTTTTCAATAATTTTATTCTAGATGATTTTAGTTTCAATAATGAGAAACCGTGTGTAGAATTAAATGAAACAAATAATGGAATCCTATTGAACTTATTAAATCATATTAATTAATTTATGCACCTTGAAGGGTATTTAATATTCATAATTTTACTAATAATGGAAGTACTGATCTCATGGAGTAATGTTCATGGATAAAATAGAGTCTCTGAATGAACACTAAAGGGACAAAGTGATGTTTGGATAAATTCTGAAAGTATTGTACTATTGGTACAATGAACTGGCTAGCCGGTACGATGAATATAATAGAAGAAGACTAAATAAAATCCAATAGTTAGAAAATGTGTGAAATGCTATTATATATCACTGAATTTAATGTGAATGAACTCATTGACCAAGTGACCCTAGGTGATCCTCCTTATATTCATGGTGCTTTCCACTAGAGGTTGGGGATTGAAATAGTGTTATGTGGAAACTATACCCATTTTATTAGAGTGTGTTTTAATATAAAAAATAATTTTAATATATCAAAACTAAAATAGAATGGATGTGTTAAATATAAACAATATAGTTAGTAAACGAAAAAAACTATCTTACAAATAGGAATGTCATATAAAAAATTACCCCCACATAGAAGGTTACATATTGAATCCATAATGAAATACAAGAATGACATTGTTTGTGTGAAATATATGATCCAAAACACATTCCATAACCAATGTAGTCATCTAATACATCCCAATAGATCAAAATAATCATCTTCCAATCTAGATCATGCAGTTAGGTGAGGGTCCTCTTAATTACTCATGTTTACTGGTCACCGAGTTATTCAGGAATAAAAAAACAAATGGAACCAACAATATAACCTCATAATTACTAGAAACTATAGTGATATGTGTATATGAAATAATCATATTAAATAAAAATATAATTGTCTAAAAAATAAATAACAATATATCATTTATCCTTAGTATTGTGACCCTTTTGGACCATACCTACATCATATAGGGATAAAATGTTTTTGAGCATGCCGAGATGAGCATGAATTTCATGTAACATTACATATCCCAATATATGGTAGCCCCAATTGTATTGTTATGAATCCAGGGACCCAACCACTGATATTCCAAAAAAAATCAATCTCTAAATTTAATTTAGTTGAACCATTGGTTGAGCTCTAAATAATTGTCTGCAAAATCATATCTATTCTTCTATAGGGATATATCCAATAAAAATCCATAGATCCAACACCAAACCCATGAGTTTCATAGCCATATCCCCATAGCTCTGGTGTCCCATCCCATGGTTTTCCACACATCTAGCATCAAATCACAATGTTTGTCTCAATATACACATCAATCTAGGGACCCATGCCCTAGAATTACTTGTATAAAAATCCAATTAATTAATCCATAAGAATATCCTCAAATCTCTTAGGACCCATCCCATGGATTTCCATGGGGTTGGGTCGAGATATATGGTGGTCCAAACCATATCATCAAAACTCATGGGACTTTTCCCAGAATAGTATATCTATCTGAGCTCCAAAATTCATGGAATATCTAATACTTAGCTACAAAACTATAGAAACTGCACACATCATGCACCATATCTATGGTAGCTTTGAGTTGTAAGTCATCTCTAATATGTGTCATCCCATCTGTGATATATCTTCCCCAATGGTTCATTCTATACACCCCCTAAACAAGTTAATAGATTGGTTTAGTCAAACACTCATGCCTTAAACCAATATCCTCATCCCCCTATCTCACAATCTTGGTACCGGTTCTGTAGTGACACTACTTTTCATCTCACATAAACCCGATGAGGGACATTCGATCAACATGGAAACCACTAGTGTACCCCCATTTGGGATATCTTCAAGAAAACATCACATGGGACCTCAATCCATGTCATGTGTCTTTGGTTGATACCCATTTCATAGGGACACTTATTCTCCAAGGAGTATCATGGGTTTCATATAACACTAAGGCCTCAAAATATTGTTCCATGCCAATATTTTGAAAATATGGATGGTAACCCGTATCAATGTCCATGATCAACTTAGTTATATCCAATCACATAAATCGACAACCATTTTTTTATTGTATATAATCATTGGCCTAATAAAATGACATTGAATAAGAACAATATATATGGGTGGGTACCATGATCCCAACAACACTAAAGAATCTATAATGGTCAGTAAGGCCCCCAAGGGTCTTGTATATTATTTTCATTGCATACTCATATAGGGTTTTCCCAGGATTCAAAATAGTGGCTTCCCAAATTTGTTTAACATGATTTACACCAATAGGATACACCCCCATGAGGGTTCTCTCATCCAAGATATACTCTTAAGTAATTTCTGCAGACAATGGTGTCCATATAAAACCAACCAATTCTATGGTTCATCTGTGCCAGGATACTATGGTCAACCAAATCAAGTAATCACATTTAAATTAAACAATCTGAAACATGATGTGGCATGCACACACACAACCCATTAAATTTAAGAAAATAATAAATTCAATAGGTAATGTACACATACATAAATCTCATTCTTTAGAATTTCCACATTTATTTTCAAGGGGCGGTGGGAGTTACCATGTACCACCTAAACTCATACAACCACATCCGTGATCAACCAAGCATATCTTAATAAACTAAGATACTATATCAATCTAAACAAAAATAATTAATTGATTATAGATTTTTTTATTCATAAATTTTAATTAATTAATGATTAACGATAGATAACCCATCTGGACTGTTATTAACTAGCTAGAGAACAATGGTAAACATATAACTAATCAGGTCATGAAATATTTTGAATGGAAGTACCAATTCCAAGGGGATGGTCACTAGAACCTAGAATCAAAATGGAAATGAAACTGTGATCAAGTTTTCCTATTATAATTTTGGAAATAAAAGAAATAAGGTTGTATTCATATCCAATAAACTCCACTAGGAGTAATGTACATGAATTCAAACATGCATTAAATCCCTAAATACTAAATCCAACGTATCGAAATATAGAAAACAACCCAATTACAAAAAGACACAACTCTACAAAACCAGGGCTCAACATCTAGATCCACCTCCAAGATTTCCTTTTTCCTTAGTCGAGCCTAGAAGGAGATAATATGTAATCACCCAAAGGCACAAGTATTGTGTTGGCTAAATCCCAGTAGGATTTCACAAATTATTTACAATAAGATTCCAATATCATATTAACAAAGGTTGTGCTTCTATTTATCAAATAAAGTGGTTCATAATTTATATAATCATATTTTAAAAAATCAAGGTTTACAAATTAAATAATGGAAATACATTAGCAATCCATTCTTTAAAATTCAAAATATATAAATATATTTCAAATGATGTAATTATTATTTCAAACCAATGTATCTTCTACCAAACAAAACATTTAACAAAATTTTATAAATATATAATTTTATATTAAAAATAATATATATATTTAAAATGCATGTAAAATAGTTTTCAACAAAGATATATATATACATATAATTGAAATAAAACAAATGAGAAACATGGTGTTGTGACAAGTAGGTACAAAAATTCTCTGATATTGGGACCCAACACTATGAATTAGAAAATTTATGTACATACGTCCATTGAATAAAGTCTAATAGCAGTCATCACCATCACCAAAGGAACGAGATGAGCTAATATGATGTTTTAGAATGTTGAAAATTGTATGGTTTTTCCTAAAATATATCATAAAATATATAAGGATAGAATGTGATCAAGTAAAAAAACAATGGGAAATTTTCCTTATCTCGACATAAAAAACAATTGAATCATCTTCTCTATTTCAAATATGGAAATATTCTCTTTAATATAATAACATATTTTTTAATCAAAAATATGATTTATAAAAATGTGATACCACTGGGTTTCCATCAACACCATTTTGAGACACATTAGAAACTTGTATTTGAATCCAATTTATAAATTTCACAAAACATTTCCCAACTGAATTAGAAATTCAAACTAAAAATAATTCATCAATTTAACTAAAAACCCCCAATTAAATGGAATTGTGGTTTCAAGAAATTATTCCAACAAAAACATTTTAAAAATTAAATCCATATTTTTTTACTATGGTTCCATAAACAAAAAAATTTAAATAAATCAATTTAAATTTCATGAATTTCAAATTTCATTTAAAAGAACATTTTTTTTAAAAACCCCAATTCATTAGAATTGGTGTTTTTCAACAACTCATTGAAATCAATTTTATCTAAATACAAAACAAATGATTCAATTTGAATAAATTAAAATTTAGAAAATAAAATGTGTGCTAATATATATTGGCATTCATAATTCAACCACCTACCATGAAGCTGCAAATCTCACAACACCAGCCCCTAAATGGAATTTTCTGATGAAGAACAACAACAATATAATCCTAGAGAAAAAAATAAAAACCAAGGTTTATATCCATAAAATTATTTATTATATCCTTCAAAAACATTTATAGATCTATGAAACCATAGGAAGAAACATAGAGACATTAGAAAAAGATAACGTAGAAAAACCCTACTGTGAAGAGACTGAACAAGGATTTCCTAGCTTCAATCCACCATAGAAGTTGTTTAGATGAGTCCAAAATCGTTTTTTAGAGACCCAAAACCTGAAGAAATTAATTATTTTTGGAATGATCTTATATGGGGGTCCAACATGAGGGTTTCATAATTTTTTTTCTATTTTTGGATTATGTAAATTTTGTACCATTGTTTCCTACAGTATTGCACACTATTTGATAAAAATATTAGTGGTTTATGTGTCTGTTATAAATTGGATGAATGGGTTATCCTATATATGTACATATCATAATAATCTTTTGATATCCCACTGAAAAAATAACATGTTTCCTGTGGCTTGACACATGTTTTGGAAAACTGTGATTATGTCATGCACCTATCGTGAATCATCCTAGAAACATCCAAAATATTCAAAACGAAGACCTGAAAACCCCACAAATTAATCCCAACTAAAGATAATTAAAATTTTGGGTTTAAGATAAATTGAAAACAGTTATTTGATGTTACAACCTTTCCAATATATAGACTTTTCCCCTATAAATCCCATGTTGAATCGTCATTTCAAAAAAGATGATCGAACTACTATTTTGTTAGTGCCTCCCACTCCCACATCTCATTATAATCAAATAGATGATGTAATAGCACATGAACCAAATTTATTATCCTCCAAAATAGTAAATTGTTCTCAGAATAAAATTTCATGAATGGGTATTCATTCACAACAAAATTATCTTATAAATTATGATCAGTCCAACTCAGAACATTAGATAGATCAGAAAATTAATTTTTGTGTAGTGATACATTAAAAGCATTATGAATTGATATTATAAATGATGGACTGATATATTGTATGAAAATTTACCCAATAGTTAAATAACATCAAAAATTTCCTATAAAATGGGAAGGAATCTCCCCTTTACTCATGAGATGGCGATGACCAAATAGTGAAAATCCTTCAAGAAAACCAGGTAACCAACTGAAAACATCATAGTTCTATATCGAAAATTTATATAGGGTTATATCGGCTTTGTTCCATTAAAATCATATGGAAAATCAACTGGATATTTTATATCATCACTTCCACTAATATTCATATCATAAAAAAACTGTCACCATCCTCCAACCAAGAAAACAGAGATTTGTAAGGTCCACCATACAAGGCCTCAAAAAGATCCACCCTAGTCATGGAAAGGTAATTTTTTTATAAGAAAACTCAACAGAACCCAAATGGTCATCTAAACCACCAAAAAATTCATGATATTAAGTGAAAAACATATCCAGAAGAATATTTATAGCTCTTTCTGTTTGGACATCTTATTGTGGATGGTAGGTGATACTCAAATGGACCTATGATCCCAATGAATTTTAAAGGTCCCTCCAAAAAGGAATAAGTGATCTTATGATCCTTATCAAAGACTATAGTATATAGAATCCAATTAAAATGAACAATATATTTCATTTAGATATTTTCCATAATATCATTATTCTTCATATCATGAATGGGTATAAAGTGATATGACTTCTTCAATTTGCCAATCAAAACGCATACCACATTATTCTCCCTGTAACTATGTGACAACCCAAACCAAATTTCCATAAAAATATTATCCCACTTCCATGTAGATAATGGAAGTGGTTAGATAAAAATAGAAGGTTTTTTGTGCTCATAATTATCCTATTGGCATGTATAACAATGAGTAAAAAACTCAGCATTACCACACCTCATTCCTTGCCACGAAATCTTCTGATTCCTGTCATAGAACATAATTAGTGTTCTTATGTGCACTTCCCACTCAGAGTTATGAAAATCGTACATCACATACTTCTTTGATTGTAACAGAACCACTTTCTGATTTCAATAACACAAAATACCCTCTTCGGAGAAAAACCCATGGGATACAGTTGACCGACTATAAAGTGTTTCTCTAATGCTATGGAATTTATCACCAAGTTGATGATCCTAAATAATAATCTCTAGAAAAGATATGTTAACTTAATACTACCTAAAGAAAATCCAAACATGATTCCTAGACTCTAATATGATATTGTAAAAAGTTATCTATCAAATTACACTCTTATATAGAGTATTTTAGTGCCTAAGATGAAAGTTTCATACTCCAGACATCCACCACGACATTTTATTTTACCTAGGGTGTATGTGTAGTAAAATTAAAAATACTTTAGGTATTCAACCTAATGCCTCAGGCATATATTTAACTCATTTTTATAAAAGATAATGTCATGATCATGTGTTCTTAATACATAGTAAACTATTCTTTTTAAAGGTAAAGCTGTAAATTTTTAAGAAGATGCATTAATGGTATATGTTCATGATCATGGGTCAGATATTTCTTCATGTGTGGCATGAGATGACAATATCCATTGCAAAAACAGGGTTACCTTGCATAATAAGACAAACCATGTATGAACTTTATGAATCCAAGAAGACCACATAGCCATGCTCAGCCATGGGAGGATTCATCACAGGTACTAAATTAAATTTCTTATATATTAATAAATGACTTAAGATATTTATTATTCATGGGAATATTAACTACCTATTGAGATAGAGAATTCATCAGATAATCCATCTTCGAGAAGTCCATCCAGAACTAGTGATAATATCCAACTAAACCAATGAAACTCCGAATATTAAAGTGATTTCTTGGATGAACCCATGTCATGAAAAACATCAAAATATCAGAATCGATATATAAACCATGTTCTAAAAAACGTGTTCTAATAATTTAACTTTTAGAATCCAGAAACCACATTTTTTAATCATGTCATAAATTTGGTGATTTCTCATCATACTCAAAACTATTCTTAAATGATTCACATGATCCTCCTCAGACCTTGAATATATGTGAATTTTATCTTGAAAGACAACAATGATGGTATCATGATACTCATGGAAAATCATTTCCATCAGATCCATTAAAACTACAATTAATTTTTTATATCCCATAGATCATGAAAATGTACTAATAATGACTATACCTACACTAAAAACTGTTTCTCTATATTTTTGTTTCCTTTATCTTCAACCGATGTAAACTAGGTCGAATGTCGATCTTTGGAAACAACATTCTCCTCTTTAACTGATTAAACTGATCTTCAATCCATGGTAAAAAATAATTTTCCTGATTGAAACGTGATAGATCAGTCAATGATAAATGAAATGGTGTGGTGAATCATTAAATTTATCGTCAAATAGAACCAGAACCACCCAGGGTGACACACTGGAGCATATTAAACCATTCTCAAGAAGGAAATCCAACTGCGAAATAAAATCTTTCAATTCATCTTGTCCCATAATTTAATAGGGAATAGAATCTGGTTATGTGTCATTAATTAAGTCAATGTAAATATCAACCACACTTATCGGTGGAAATTTCGATAATTTAAAAGGAAACATGTCACTAAACTCAATAACAATTGGAGGGGGATCACAACCCATAGATTACCACTCTAGATCTAAGGAAAACAACAATATCACATTCCCAAAATTTTTATAAGAAGTTTCAGATCCAATAAAATTTGGGTCTTATTCTCCTTGAAGTACATGGAACACATCACATGGTTTAGTAAATTATTCTCATTGAAGATTATAATCAATCAGGGAATTATTTTTAATTTTTCCAACTTTCGCAAGAATTATTTTATGAGATATCAGGTCAGCAATGAGAAATGTCCATGAATATTCAACATTTGGTATAGAGAAAACATATATAGGACTATAAAAGATATGTTCTATCATTGCATGAAGTGGTGTATTAATATTAATTACACAATATGAAGGCTCTGTAAGAAGATTAATTAGATTAAAATTACATGTTTAAATAAACAAATGAGATGCACAAGTATCAAATTGAACAGTCCCAAATAATGACGATATAGTAACAGTACCTCTCATGGTCACTGGACCCATATCTATTTCCTCTAGAGAGTAATCCAATGTTTAAACAATTTTAATTCTTGATGCATATGACTAGTACCCTTTTGTACATGAGGAATATGATTTTATAATAGTTTTATGGGGAAATTATTATCATGTTCCACTATGTTTGGTGGAATAGATATGGGATAATTACAATAATTTCCTTGAACATCCATATGATCCACATTTCTTTTGTGCCTTCATGTTGACCCTCTCGGAATGTCATAGAATTTCACATTTTTTCCATATCAATGGATGAATTCCAAGAAATTTTGGAGGTCTAAAATGACCATATCATAAATTACTACCACAAGATTAATCATGGTTTCCCTTTCCATCGAAGGAGTTCACGCTTGCACATTGGAGAGAAAAAAACACATGATCACCCTGTAATTCAATCCAAGTACATTTCAACTATAAGGGCTATATCCAAAACATCATCATATGAGGGAAGCATTAGCAATAAATTATGTGAACGAATATATAGTCAATGTCCCAAATAGATCCTTCGAGTCTTCAACCTATCATTTGTCATAATCGCACAATATAAATTCAAACTCTCTAAAAAATGGTTACATACTAAGTCGTTATTCTTTCATCGTTCTCCGTTTTGAATAACATACCATGATTTTTTAATTTAAATGTATCTGTATAGAACAAATTGGTGAAAATTATCGTGATGCATTTCAACTCTAAACCATCATTCTTTTTTATCCTAACTATTGTGTCCCACCATCTCCAAATTTTCCATTCCAACAAGAAGGTGTAACTCTACACATTTATCTCATTGGAAGTGAATGAATCCAAAAGAATCATTACATACTAATTAACCATTAATAAAACTCATGAGGATCATTTGAGCCAATTAACAGTGCTAGTTTCTTGTTAAGTAAATCTTAAGGACAATCATTGAGAACATCCCTCTCAGGTTCCACATCAATATTTTGAATGAGAAATGGATGTGGTGTGATTCTTGTAGAAGAGATAGTTCGTACAATCATCTCAACTATATTCTGGAACACTATAGAATTTTCTCACTGAGGTTCAACAAAAGCTTCTCCGAAGAACATTTTTTCAGGTCTTCTAAGAGGCATGATGTGTGAAATAATCAGTAGACAACATGGAAGACAATAGATAACCCTCAAACAAAGACACTTGGTAAATATTACCAATTGATTGAAATAAAGTGTTTGGATTTCAACTTATCCAAATAAAAATATAGAAGTATATAAAACTAATCAACAATAAATCATTCCTTTACAACCCCTAGATTCTTCAGAATCATTATGGTGGGAGCTATCCTAGAACTCGATCGCAACTACCACCAATTTCAAAACAAGGTTTAAGAAATGAATAAAAACATCTAGAAAAATGTTAATATCTCTTTGATATCAATTTTTCATGAACCATCTTAGGTAACGGTTTTAATGAAATCCAAGACGGTTTGGACATACCCCCAAGTCCATTACCAATCCCCACTGGGTGATTACAAGCACCTGAAATCAAAAAAAAATAAAAAAGAAGGAATGATTTTTCCAATTAAAATTGAAGAAATATATTAATATATTATGTATTCATATAAAAAAACTCTATAGTGAGTAATTTATAAGAATTAAATAATGCATTACATCTAAAATTACTATAACCAATGTAACAAAACAAGAAAAAGTTTCCCAATTTCCTATGTAGAAAACTCACAGAAACCATTACTTTATAGTAAGATCCACATATAAGAGATAGTTTTTCCGTTCGTTAACATGGATGGATATAATCTACAAATACCCAATGGAATATGTAGGGTGTGGACAAATTCCCAGAATTATTTAACCAAATATTCCATAACCAGATTCCAAATTCAAAATTAAACAAGAATGTACTACAAATTTTCAAATAATCAGGTTTTTAATTTACAAATGAATATATATAAAAATTGTAATTTAAAATTTATATGATTGAAATTCCATATGACTTCTTTATTCACATTTCATAAGATAGAGATACATTTCAAATGATGGAATTTTCATTTAATCAATTATTTTTGTACACTAATGGAACATTTCACAAAAATCATTAATAAACCCATTTTATATAAAATACATTGTGTAAATTTTCATGTAATGTAATTTTTTTTCAAGAACGGAATATATATATATATATATCAGAAATAAAAAATAGAGAAACACAGTCATGTTTGAAGTCAGTATGATTTTTCTAGTCTATTAGGACCCAAAACTATTAATATAGAAAAGTGTATATATAAGTCCCTTAAACCAAGGCCATGAGAACTCTTCACCATCTCATAAAAAATGTGATATGTTTATATGATGTTTTATATTGTGGTAAATCATTATTTTTACCCAAAATAATCAACTAACTACCAAAGGCTTTCATATTCGCATGTGAAAATAATACAATATGTAATTTTATGATGTATTCATAAAAAAAATTAAATCCCATAATCCATATCCAATATCTTAATTTTCCTTTTCAAAACTCGTAATTTTTTTAACTAAAAACAATATTTTTTTAAATGATGAAACCAATGGTTTTCCTCCAAACTATTTTATGTTGCTTTCACAAATCGTATATTTGAGACTGATGTATCGAATTTCACAATCCTTTCCACAATTAAATTAAAATATTTAGTTTCATAAAAATCCAATCAATTCCACCAAACACCTCTAATTCATTGAAATTCATGTTTTACACAATTTAACATAAATAAATTCAAAATTAAATATGTAAATTTTATTGTGTATGTTTTTATCAAAACCAAATTTTAAATTCGTCATTTCAAATCTCATCAATCTCTAATTTTATTCAAAGCACAAAATTTTCATAAAACCCCAATTCTCTGGAATTGTGTTTTTTCAATAACTATTTGAATTCCATGATATCCAAATCAAAAAAAAATCATTTAAATTAATAAATATTACATTTTAAAAAATAAATTTCGTTTTACATAAATTAGGCATCGTAATAGATCCACCTACCTCCGATCCACTAGATCATGAAGAATCAAATGCTAATTAGGTTTTTTGGAGGAAGAACCACCAAAATATAATCCATTGGAAACAAAAATCAAAACCTATATATATCCATAAAAGTGGTTATTAGATCCTCCATAATCATACATAGATCTATGAAACCCTATAATGTAAGAGATAAGCTATATGATATCACATCAACAAGGGAACCATGACCAGGAAGAGAGATAACATAGATCTTATAGCTTTCTTATTACCTATAAGGTGGTTTTCGGGAAAAAAAATGGTCCTTGAAATACCAAACACCAAGATAAAATGAATAGGGTCAAATGAGAATGATTGGGTATTAATAAGGATGTTTATTAAATATTTTTTCAATTTTCAGATTATTTGAATGGTGTACTCATGGATTTATGGGAAACAGTTCCTGGTTTGGTTAATCCATGTGCATGTTGTTTTCCCTTTATAATTGATATTCATAGTTTCTCCTAAAAGGGATAATTTATTACTAATCATGTGCCAATCGTGAAATACACCACTTCTAAAAATATCTATTTTCATGTGGCATAGCGCATGGGTTGGGAAACTGCAAGTAGGGTGTGTAGAAGCCATGCACCATCCTAGA
This sequence comes from Viscum album, assembly GCA_963277665.1. Classification (NCBI taxonomy): domain Eukaryota; kingdom Viridiplantae; phylum Streptophyta; class Magnoliopsida; order Santalales; family Viscaceae; genus Viscum; species Viscum album. Next base: position 1,753,419,263 of record OY728128.1, read on the forward strand.
AAAATCATAAATTTTCAGAAAAATACCTAAATCAAACTAAAAAACCGAACCAATGATGAGTTAATTGTGGGTATTGGTAAAACAATGAAAACGTAATTGGATAGTACAAGGCCATAGTCTTCTATCGAAACCACAATACATGGTTGTAGACACCTATAACATACCAAATATTCCCATTATTTTCTAAATAAACCACCATATTACCATAATGATATTTAAAAAATTAATTTTACTTAAGATGGATGACATTCTTTTGACCATAACACATTGAATGGATTAAACTAGGTGAAACAATGATATATGGTAGGTATAGATTGTCCGGTGGATCCTTCTTTTAATGAATCATGATATCCACTAGAAAAATTATTATATTTCCCCATTTTATGTTGAATAACATATTTCTGACCAAATCCATTGTAATGATTTATAAATATGTAAAAGAACAATAAGAAACTGGAGGAGGGTTTAAAGCAATTATGATGATTTATTATTAATTTCATGTAATACGATATTCCTAATCTATAGGGGGTTGTAGGATATGTGGATTCTCTATCTTGGACATGTGCCAAAAAATGGAAGAGGCATACCCCATATAAAACATAATGATGAAATTTTGTAAAATTTTCCCAATATGAAACCCATAGGATTTTAGTTATAATGCCCCTAGTTAGCCAATGAACCTCGTATTTGAATAGGCCCACTATCCAATAAATTGGTACACTAGTAGGTCACCCCCAAACACAAGTGGAAATAGATTTTAGTTATGTTCTGGATGTATTCCTTTGAAACATCTTGTAACCTATAACCGACATCTATTCACAAAAACTTATCCAAAATACCCCTTCTGATAGGTTTAACCTTACGAGATAACATTTTTAATTCCATTTCTCAAACCAAAACACCCCCTAAATCAAAAAAATTAAAATTCTTCAATAATTAAAAATTCGTGTATAGACATGAGGAATTACAAAATCCTCACCATTACACTTCTCAACCATAAATCCTAGTGATGAGAATAAAACCATATATCCTGAATGACCATAGTTGTAAAATTCACAATCAAATGGTCATGTTCCATCCTTGAATTTAAAAAATGCGTGTAAAGAGTGTCTTATGACATAAATTTATTATGTCATTAAAACATCATCCAATTACCATATTCATTATTCACACACTAGCATGGAAGTAGCCCAAGCCTGTTTATCCTAAGACGTGATAATTTCAACATCCAAATAATTACAAGGCTCATGGTACTCCGAACCATGTTGAATAGGAACAAATGGACAATTTTGAAATACAGTATCTGTTAAATTAGAATTTTTTATTATTTCATCATAAAAATGTTCCACTGATTCACCCAACATCATTTCAATTCCACCATAGATGAACACATATTATAAAAACACTCTCTATTTTAGATTCTGATCATAATTGGTGACATTCCATTCAAAAAACTATATCCTGATTCCACCAGTTATTCCATTAATATCCATTTCCATTACATAAAATTTTCATAAAACATTCTATATGAAAATCCAGATATTGTTCTTAAACTACCATATAAAAAATATAAAAAACACACTAGTTTAACACCATATGGATGACATTTCAAAAAAAACTTGGTGGCACATGAAGATGTGTACCAAAACAAAAATAAAATTTCCTTTAATCCCTAACTAATTTGATGAAAATCATGACACTAGTATAATTATATTCCTAACATGGGATTTTTTCTTCATTAATGGATCAGTTGTCGACTAAATACATGTCATTCCAATCATTAGAATTAATTCATTCCGAATCCCAAAAATTTTGACAGTAACAATCCATCTCAAGCATGATGCTAATACTTTCACTTCATCTGATAAAAAAATATGAATTTTTACCTATAATTCACTATGAAATTTAATAGTACTTGGTTTCATTTTTTCTTAGGCATTATAATTGCAATATAATAGCTCAGTGATCATACCCTTACATCCATGACCCTTTTCAGTCATAGGACACATCCTATGACTGATATCCTTCACTAAACGATTATCACATCCATTTTATTATTCAATCAAAACAAGTTACTAATCACCATGGAATGCACCCAATCCATTGATTTCGGTGACGAGTGGGATTTTTTAAAGCACTCTTTCCGAAGTGGTGCAAGGAAAAAAATTAAAAAATGTTTCTAATACATAGAAATCAAACCCAACTTACTCAATTAACCCACTATAGCTTCTAACATCAATATCTCTATTATTATTATCCTAATAAATAGTCAATAATTTTTTCAGGAATATATGATTATAATAAACTCAAAAAAAATCTCTTAGTTCCTCATCATACACAAATCTATTACCAATTCTAATTAATATAATATATTAATATGAATAAAATTTGTTACCTTAGTCTCCCATAAACATTAGTGGTGTGCACTACTATACCACCATACCCATTGTGCCTTGTTATCAATCCCTTTACACAAATTTCCTTTTCAAACCACTTTTTTCCAATCAATGAACGAAGTATACCATGATCCATCTAACTTCTATCTACATAAAGAATAAATTTCCTTTAAAACCTCATCAAAATAATGCACTCATACAATTCCATGTATACTAACAAGACATGGCTCATTATAACATCATCTTTACTCCATAGGTAACCATACTTATTCTAAAAAAACATAGCAACTAAATGATTTTATTTTATTAATAATCATCTATCAATTCAACAACCATTCTACTAAAAGAGCATAATAATAGGTATATATATAAACATGTTCCTTCCCAAAAAACCATAAATAGAAACCCAAGGCTATAAAAATAAAGGTCATTGTCATCACAAAACCCCAAGAAATCACCCAGCCTAGGTCACACACCTAGTTATGCATTTTCGGAAAAATAACTCAAGGTTTCATTGAATCATTTTTGAGGTGATTTTGTTTGTTGACAAGGTGGACATCTATCTTGTGATTGTTGACAAAGTAAACCATGAAATAAATTTTTTTTACCAATGGGATTTCAAAGTGGCATGTCGAGTTAATGGGCAGCGGTTAACGATCCATGTTTGATTCAAGCATTTCGACAAGGGAGTGGATGATCTGGAGGCAGTAAAAAAAGAGCAAATACAATGTGACACCGTTTTCTAGTGTATGCCAACTTTTTGGGCATGATAATTGGAAAATGAAGAACAATGGTTTTTGGCCAAGGGACTTGCGCATCATGTACTTGAAGGAGAGGAAAATTACACACCTAATGTATCTCAAGATAAAAACAAAAAAATATGGAAAAAGGGATAAGGGAACCCATGTTTTATGGTTGGTCGTGCATGTGGATTGTGCGCCGAGACATGTGCACTGAGACTTGCATGCTGAATGTTGCGCTCCAAGGGGAGACATGTGCACCATCACACATGGTGTCCAAATTCCTAAAAATATAGTTATACCCCTCCCCATTCTGTGTAGAGTTCAACACATAGAAAAATTGTAGCTCCTGTGGCATAGGTGTATTGGTCGCACAAGTATATGTTGTGCGCCAGATGATAGTTTCTCGTCTAAGGTGGTTTGGGATAGAAAGGAAGTGATTCTTGCATGTTCTGAGTTGTAGAAGAAGGCGTTGCACAAGTGGTTTTGTGACACTTGTATGCCTCATTTTGAAGAAGCGCAGAAGTTGTTGGTTGTGCACCAATATTGGTTTGGACGTAAAATGGTGTGTGTCATGCATATTTGGAGTTTTAGAAGGTTGTGTCGAGCAAGTGGTTGAGGAAGACATGCATGCCAGTTTTGACTGGTGCTCTGAGACTTGCACACCAGCTTATAGAAGGGTTCCAAGTAATGTTGTTTCATGGCAGCTGTTAAGGGCTGTGTGGAAGTTGGATGGTTGCACGATACCCTCGGGGAAAAGAGTGATTCATCTACGATTGAAAGTTGGACTTCAACAGAGCATCTACATACAATGGAGGATGCATTCAATAGTGATAATGAAGAGACCTATAGGTCTATAAACTGTGAGTGGATCTTTTTTAGAGTAGTGAGCAATAGAAGTGGAAGAAGCTGGTCGTTTCCACCAGTAGTGAGCTAGAGAGAGAGAAACAGGGAGGGACCCATGGGAAAGCAGTGAGCTGAACCTACACATTGTAAAGGTAGTGAGTCTGGGAAAAAAAGTGATATATCCAAAACCATGTAAACAACATTGTGATTATAGTGGATTTGGTACATCATCATATTTCTGGTGTGTGCTCCTTGGACGTAGCCTAGTGAGGGTGAACCAAGTAAAAATTATTGTGTCCTGTGAATGCTTTGCATTCTATTTATATCATGCAATGGGAATGAAAGAGAATAGTGTTTTTATTAATAGCTAAACAAGATCAGAACATGCTTTAATTTTAAATTATTCATACCCTGATTCACCCTACCTCTAAGGGTATTCAGATTTGTGGACCTAACAATTGGTATCAGAGAGAAATGTTTATTTCAGTGGTTCTATCTCACATGGAGGTCACTAATCATAAAGGGATTATGATCTTTGACGGAAAAAATTTTCAGCTATGGATGAATCAGATGAAACACTACTTCTGATCTTTGAGAATGGATGCATTCACATCAGCAATGCATTGAATAATAGCTGATATTAATAGTGGTGCATTATCAGAAGATGAGTGTAGATTGTTGGATGCTGATGCCAAATCATTCATTTCTTTAGGTGGAGCCCTATCCAATCCTATATATACAAAGGTTATGTCTTGAAAATCATCACATGCCATGTGGGAAAAGTTATTGAATATATATATGAAGGGGATATAAGGTTTAGACAGGCAAAGCTGCAAGTGTTGTGGAACAAGTATGAAGATCCTATAATAAACCCGAATGAATCTATTGATGCATTCATTGATAGGGTAAATGATGTAGTGGAGGACATGAGAGGTCTTGGAGAAGTTATTGAAGATATAAAAATTGTGAAGCGCATCCTGAGAAAACATCCACCTCGGTTCGATTCGAATGTTTCTGTTTTTGATGATAAAGACCCAATAGAGCTGACATTGGATAACCTGCACCGCACCCTTGCTGCATATGAAATGATAAATGATGATAACGACACTGTTGAAAATGGGAAATCCAAAGAGGATGAATTTAAGGCCATGAAGAAGCTCAACATTGATGATTCTCAGGAGGATGAAGAAACATATGATGTAATGTCATTCCTCTAATCAAATATTCAATGTGGAAAAGGAATGTTCAAAGGGAAACACCCAATTTCTTGCATTAGATGTGGAAAAGATGGTCATCTTGCTGTAGGGTGCCCCAAATAGTTTCAAGAAGAAAATAATGAAGATGAAGTTGAAATTCCCAAGAAGAGATATTCATCTTATGTGAAATTAAAAAAGCAGTTCAAGAAAAATTTCATCAAGAAGAAGAATCTTTGTTCATAAGAAAAAGGCAGTTCAGATGAGTCTAAGCTTGAAGAGGTGGAGGAGATTGAAAATTGAAAAGATCGGGGCGAAAATTCCATGGGGGAAGTCGTTAGTAGTTCTCAAGAGAAGAATGACACCGAACGTGATGTTGAAGAAGAAGAAGATGAAAGAAGAATAGATATGAAAGCTGAGTTAGAGGATGATCTTGAAGATATAGATGTTTGGAGAGCCAAAACAAAGAAATCTAACATAGTTTTTCATGATGCCTAACTCTATATGCATCCCACAGAAGAAGAGAAGTCTGAGTTGATGGAAGAAATTGAGAAACTCATGTTTTCATCACTAGATAACTCAGAATCAGTTAGTGTGTATAGGCTCAAGAATGAAGAACAGAAATGAGAGATCGATGTCTTGAATTGAAAAGTCAAAGATCAAGTCATGTGTATCAATGATATTGACGAAGAACTTGTCAGTATGAGATGAAAAATGAAGGATCAAGAAAAAATATTGACCTCTAAAATGATATTAGAAAATCAGGTCATTTCAAAGACAGAAAAGATGAAAGAAGAGGCTAGTAGTTTAGAAGGAAAGAAGCAGTGATTGATCTCAGATGTTAAGCCTGATTCAAGGATTAATCAGAAACAAAAATCATTGAAAACTAATGTCAGACCACAAGCACCCATCCTAAGATTGAAGGACGATTTTGGAAGCAAGATAAATCATAATATTAAGAGATCTCAAGGGAAAAATCATAGTTATGTGACACACAGGAACACTCCTTACATTAGGTGCAATTTTTGTGGAAATATGGGACACTCACAAAATGTGTGTTCTATAACCAAGAGTTACCAAAGTGCACAAGAACAATAGTGGCATCCAAATATTGCTCAATATTATAGAACATCCATTCGAGGTCATTGTTTTTGGTGTGGAGGATTTGGGCACATGGCTAGATATTTCACATCAATAATACAAAGGAATGTGCCAAAACAAAACTTCAGTAGTCGTAAGCAGCAAGTTTGGGAATCAACAAGTGAGATGGAAACAGAAAATATATTTGTAGCTCTACAAGATGAAGTTGGTCCATCTCACTCTAAAAAAGATCAACTTCTCCATATAACACCGAGTGTGAAGTCAAAGTCATGGATCAAAAAGAAAAAGGACGAGAAGGCAGTACATGGGGAAATTTCCCTTGAATCATCAGATCATTCAAGAGAATGGATCCCTGGCAGTGGTTGCACATCCCATATAAAAAGAAAAAAGGATCTCATTACAAGAATTAAATATGAAAAAGAAGGTGTTTTCAAGTTTGGTAACAACGATGGGCTAACGATTATTGGTTCAGGAAAGGATAAATTTGGGGGAAAACAAATGAGACGTGATGATGTCTTTATAGTAGAGGGCCTCAGTCATAACATGCTCAGAGTCAGTCAACTATGTGACCCTGGGCACTCTATCCGATTTACCAAGAAGATGTGTGTTGTGAAAGGAAATGATGGAGCAGTTGTTATATAGGGAAAAAAGAAAAAGGGGAATATTTACCTTTTCTGTGGGGAAGAAGATATGTGCCTCTTATCCCGAGATGATGAAAACAAGTTGTGGCTTACACGACTTGGTCATCTATGCCAACCATCTATTGAAGATTTGTAAAGTGTGATGCAGCTAGAGGACATCCCAAATTGTCATGTGATCGCACTCATAGGTGCGATGGTTGGCATCATGGGATGATCATTTGAAAGACATTCATGCTAAAGGAATAGAAATCAACCAGAGTGCTCGAATTGGTGCATGATGATGTTTTTGGACCTATCTCACCATGAGCCATAAATGGGAAATTGTGCTATGTCCTTTTCATTGATGATTATAGCAGAATGGATCTGGTATTTTTCATTACCCATTGGACAGAAGTGTTTAGTTATATCAAGCTGTATAATAGGGATTCATAAAGGATGCTTGGGAAGAAAATTCTTATGTTTCATTCTGATAATAGAACAGATTTCAGAAATAGTCAACTGGAAGAATATATCGAGAAACACGGGATAAGGCATCAAGATTTATGAGTGAGAACTCCACATCAGAATGGAGTAGTTGAAAGGAGAAATCGGATCATCGGCAACATATCTAGAACAAGGATCATTGAAAAGTACCTACCAGAGAAATTTTGAAAGGTAGTAGTTTTGACATCGGTCTATATTTCGAACAGGGATCTATTGTGTCCGAAAGAAGGGAATACTCCATATGAAATGTGGTATGGAAAAATCCAACATTCAAATACTTTAGAATGTTTGGAAGTATGTTTTTCATCATAAACAAAGAAAAGTAATATAAGTTTGAGTCAAGATGAGATGAGGGGATATTTCTTGGATAATTAGGTAAAAGAAAATCATATAAATTCTTCAACAAGAGGATAGGAAATATTGTTGAGAGAAATGATGTCACAATAGTTGAAAATGAATAAAATACTCAATGACATAGTGAACAGTTTCTGGATAAAAATGATGATGAGGTAAGCAACACATGGGGAGTAGATGTGGCAGAGGGTGACTCATAAGAAGATATTGATGATGCGAAAGAGAAAAAGAAATCTAAATCTGCTAGGAATCTATAGTGTCAGGATAAAATTGATTGGAAAAATATCATTGGTGATTAGAAAACTCCAGTTCAGACAAGAAGAATTAAGTCACTACAGCAGACATCTTTCTTATCTAAAGTAGAGATGAAATTCTTTGCTGATGTAATTGATGATGAAACTGGGTTAAGGCTATGAATGAAGAATTGGACCAGATTGAGAAGAATCTCATGTGTTAGATCATTTCAAGGCCAGTAGATAAGAACGTCCTCGGGACTAAATTGGTCTTTCACCACAAGATGAACGAATATGGAACAATGAATCAAAACAAAGCAAGAATGGTGTTCAAAGTATATTTCCAAATAGAGGGTATTGATGTTGATGAGACCTTTTCACCGATTGCAAGGCTGGAGAAAATCAGATTATTTTTAACCATATCAGTGCAAATTAAATTCAATGTTTTCCAGATGGATGTTAAATTGTTAGTTCTGAATGGATTTCTAGAATAAGAGGCTTACATTGAGCAGTTATATGGTTTTCTCATTCAAAAATATGAGAATAAAGTTGTTCGGACGAAGAAGGGGTTGTATGGGATGAAATAAGGACCAATAGCATGGTACTCAAGGCTTGACTAGTATTTGAAGAAGTATGGTTTCCAACATGCTAGAGTTGATTACAATATATATTTCAACAAAAATAGTAATAAAAGGATGATGGTCCTAGTTTATGTTGAATAAATAATATTTTGGGGATCAGATGAAGATCAGTGTAGACAGTTTTTTGAATTCATCAAAAATGAGTTTGAAATGTCAACGATTGGAGAGATAATGTTTTTTTCCATCGTCTATAGGTGACATAAGGAAGGAATGGTACATTCATTTCTCAATACAAATATTCCAAGTAGGTTTTAAGATGGTTTTGAGTGGAAAATTCCAAGGAGATAAAGACTCTGGTTGCTACCTGGTTAAAATTATAAAAAGATGAGTATGGAAAGGCTGTTAATGTCACATAATATAGGAAAATTATTGGATGTTTGTTGTACTTGACCGCAAAAAGGCCTGCCACTATTTTCTCCACATTCCAAGCAGCGAGATATCAGAGTAGTCCAAAGGAAGGCCACATGATTGCAGTGAAAATAAATCTTCAGTATATCAAAGGAACTATAGATTTTGGTATGATGTATAATGAAAAATCTCAATCATATTTATTGGGTAATACAGATACAGATTAGGCCAGATCAGCAGATGACAAAAAATCTACGTTAGGAGGTGCATTCTATCATGGTGGATTGTGTATATCATGGATAAGAAAGAATTAATATTGCATTTCATTGAGAACCATAGACGTTGAGTATATTGCGGCCACTCAAGCATGAACAAAGGTATTGTTGATGAAGCAGATGCATGATGATATGGGAGTTGAAATGTAGTCTCTGATTGAAATCCAGTGTGATAACTCAAGTTCTATAAATCTCAGAAAAAATCTCATCCATCCCTCAAGGACAAATCACATTGAGACAATGTGTCATTTTATCAAGGAGAAAGTTGAGGAGGGAATTATGAAGTTGGACTATGTGCCTACAGAGATACAGGTTGCAGACATTCTAACAGAGGCCTTACCCAAGGAAGCATTTTAGAGACATCGACTGGCTCTGGGTGTTCAGTCAAATCCCCTCACTTGAAAGACTGTGGATGTTGAAACCCCCCTCTCCCTAAGGTATGATTTTTTTTCCCTAATGTGTTGATATGATTTCTCTACTCTGATACAGACTGCAAAAGAGTGACCTTCGGGTTTGTTGACAAAGGGGGAGAAAATAGTGATTGTTCAAGGGGGAGACAGTGTGGCTATTTGAGAAATCATGAACGATACGTGGAGAATATTATAGGTGGAGAAGCCAGATGGGGGGATTTTCAACTGGTTTAAAGTGCATAGGAAGAGGTTAGCTTGGAGAACACAGGAAATAGTGCTACAGAGGATCTGCAGCTGACAAGAGTTAATGCTGTGAGCAGATAGGGGGAGCGTTTTAAATCTAACAATGCTAGAAGTTATTGATCAAATAATACATATCATTATTGGTGAGGATTGTGATAAAATTAGAAGAGTGGTGTTGGAATGTAGTAAGAATATTTCCAAAAATTTGTATCATTCTGGTGTTAACAGTGGGTGTCAGAGTTGAAGTGATTCATTGATGAACATTTCATTTACTTTGGTTTCTCATGCTGATCATTTCACATATCGGCTTAGATTTTGTGTTGGTAAAATCCTTTATTTCTATAAGAATCACAATAAGAGAATGATGGCTGAAGAAATAAATATATATATGTTAATGGAAGAGTTTTCCACAAAACCATCGGGGGAGATTGTTGGGATAAAATCCCTCAAGGTATCATTGAAGCAATTTTGAGGTGACTGTGTTTGTTGACAAAGTGGACAACTATGTTGTGATTATTGAAAAAGCAAACCATGGCATACAAATTTGTTGAAAAAGGGGATTTAAAAGTGGCATGTCGAGTTCAAGGGATGTGTTTAATGATCCATGTTTGATTCCAGAATTTCGACAAAGGAATGGATGATCTAGAGGCGGTACAAAAAGAGCATATACAACGTGACTCTGTTTTCTAGTGTTGGCCAAATTTTTGGACATGAAAGTCGAAAAATGAAGAAAAATGATTTTTGTCAAAGGGACTTGCGCACCATCTACTTGAAGTAGATGAAACTTTCATGACTAATGTTTTTAAAGATTAGAACATCAAAATATGGAAAAGGTAGAAGGGCTCCGATGTTTTATGGTTTGTGACACATGTGGCTTGTGCCCTGAGACCTGCACACTGAGACTTGCGTGCCGAATGTTGCATGCTGAAGGGAGACATGTGCACCATCACACAGGGTGTCCAAATGACTATAAATACATGTCGACCCCTCCTCATTCTGTGTAGAGTTCAACACTTAGAAAAATTAGAGCTCCCGTCTCACAGGTGTGGTGGTCAAGTGGTGTGTGGTCGTGCAATTATATGTTGTGTTCCAGGTGATAGTTTCACACCTAAGGTGGTTCATGTGAGAAAGGAAGTGTGTAGTGCACGTTTTGAGTTGTAGAAGAAGGTGTCCCGCAAGTGGTTTGGTGACACTCACATGCCAGATTTTGAAGATGTGACAAAGTTGTTAGTTGCACACAAATATTGGTTTGGACATAAAAGGGTGTGATTTGAACAAGTTTAGAGTTTTAATAGGTTGTATCGCGCAAGTGGTTGATGATGACTTCAGTTCCAATTTTGACTAGTGTGTCGAGACGTGCACACCATCTTAGAGAAGGGCACCAAGTAAGGTTGTTTCACTGTAGTGGTTCAGGGCTGCGTGGATGCTGGAAGATTTCCAGATACCCTCGGTGCAAAGAGAGATTCATCTACAAGTGAAAGTTGAACTTCAACAGAGCATCTATATACAACGAAAGATGCATTAATTAGTGATAATGAATAGACATATAGGTCTATAAACTTTGAGTGGATCCTTTTTTTGAGCAGTGAGAAAAGGAAGATGAAGAAAGTGATCCTCTCCACCGGCTGTGAGCTAGAGAGAGAGAAATAGGGAGTGACCCTTGGGAAAGTAGTGACCTGAACCTAAACTTTGTAAAGGCAGTGATCTTGGGAATAGAAGTGATCTATCCCAAACCCTATAAACATCATTGTGCTTATAGTGAATTTGGTACATCAGCACATTTCTGGTGTATACTCCTTGGACGTAGCCTAGTGAGGGTGAACCAAGTAAAAATTGATGTGTCCTATGCATGCTTTACTTTCTGTTTATATTGTGCAACATGAAAGTTGGAGAAGAGTGTTTTGATTTACAGTGAAACAAGATCAGAACATGCATTAATTTTAAATTAGTCATACCCTGATTCACCACCCCTCTCGGGGTATTTAGCCTTGTGGACCTAACAACTGCCTCACACGAACCTACACCAAAAGATTTTAAATTTGATATTCCGACCCCAATTACCCAGAGTTGGTTCATTATTCTAATACATTGGCATGATTACAAGGAATAAAGTCCTGAAAGACTGATCAATTTAGCAGTCTATGAAAATAGATTACGTACATGAATGTCACATTACACATCAAAAAAAGAAACAAAACATAAATGATCTTTTGAGGCCACCATTAATCCCCTTTCTTAACCCTGCTATCAATCATAAAACATTTCATTTAATACTGGGAAAATACAACATAAGAAAGTGGTGATATCAGATGCACAGTAAGTATAACAATATAGCAGAAACATCCCTAGATAAGCATAATCATTTAAGGCAATGTATATGACTAAAACATAAGACTTATAAAAATAAACTAGAGAAAAATATGTCAATTATAGATCAAATAATTCCATTTACTTGTTCACATGGATATTCTAATAAATTAAAAATCACATGAAATATCAATATCCAATTTCATAGTGATGGAATGCATAATTCCAGACTTCATAACCACATAGTCAAAGCCTTTTTCCAATACTAAAAAAATATTTCATCATGGTCTTGGGAAAAGATACTAGTTCTTCTCCTATGACCTACCAATGCATCGAGGAGCTATAACGACCTCCACCTGTAAATTACTATGACTAATTCATTCTTCATATGAAAGGATTAAACATAACATGAACATTCTTATTAAAAACATGGACATTAATGAGAATGATTTAGAGGAATATATAATTAAAAAAATGTAAAATGAAGTTTTAGAAATAAAAATCCCCTTAAATAAAATCCCTTTTTAACCTCTTTTTTTGAACATGGACATGGATAATAAATATGACCTAGTAGATATATACATAATAACAACCTCGGATAATTAAGAGATTGTGAAATTAACCCTTACCATGCACATTCCTTTGGTTGAGGGTACGTTTAACCTCTATTATAATGACCGTAGAATGTTATTATATTATACCAGAACCATATTAATATTTATGATATCATACATGATTCATTTAGAACCTTATACTACACATTAAATAATAATTTCCATGTTAAAGTAACATTTTAGGTAATAATCGCTTTCTTTATTGTACGTGTTTTAACTTTTTATTACTGATGGTATCACATAGATCATGATTTAAATACTTCCAGAATATAAAACAAGATTTATATATCATATATATTTAGAATATAAAAATGTATAATAGACATATTTATGAAATGGAAAACACAGTTTATGGAGACAGTAGGTCGTACGTACGCTTAAATGATGTTTATGTTTTTATATATTATTGAATAGAAGTATGTGAATGAGATAAATGTATATATATATATATATCCAATAGAATTATAATATCATATATTAAATACCAATTAATAATATGTATTTTTATAATCATCATTGAATGGTGAATGTGGAAATGAATCACATCGTGTCCTGGAGACGGTAATCCATACATACGTCTAAGAGAAAATATTGTTATATTGATAATAAAATCATATGTAATTGGATGGTATATCATATATACAGATTCATTAACATTTTATATTTATTATTTACATTAGTTAGACTGATTATTATACCCATAAAAATAATAAAGTGTTGGAATAAAAAATTACACCACGATGTGGAGACGGTAAGTCATATGTACGCACCTATGGTGACTTTGTCATTTATAGGATGGATTGTATAATGAAAATGGTTGTAACATTTATAATAATATCACAGTATATAGAATATATTGGAGTTATTATTTTATAATGGAAACAACAAATAAATAGGAAGTGGAAGAAGAAAATAACTTGAAAGAGGTTGTTAAATTATTATCTCTACATCGGGAATTCCATTTTGAGTTGATCAGAAGGTCTATTTAGGTTAGAATTATAAGAAAACTAAGGTCACAAGGTGGTAGGGAGGATAGTTGATTTTATATTTGGTCCGGTTTGGGCCTATCCAAAAGGCTTTGGAGGTGTGAATTTGAGAAAGGGGAAGAGTTCATTTATAAGATAGGTGAGGGTCACTTTAGGAAATGATTAAAGTATTATTCTATTATACAATCCTATTAGATTTTTAGTTTATCCGAATTAATTAATTTTGAGCCTTAGGTGGTTATGGGTCGAAATCCTCCAAACCAACATGTTTTATACAAGTTTTGGTTTCCATTGTATCCTTATCATTTATATTTAACTCCCAGTTTAATAATTTAACTTTTATTGTGTCTTCTTGTATTGTTACACTATATTGTTAATAAACATACTATAAAATTACAATAGAACCTAAATTGGTTCATTAATGACATATATAATATTATTTAAACCCTTTGGAAGAATCATAGTTTTTTATGAATATTATATAAACCAATAATATTGTATTAGAATAAATTTTTTTTTCCAATTTTGACTCTATTTGGTATTTGGTTTTTGTTAAAATCATAAAGAATTATAACATCAAAAAAATTTATTGAATCAAACCTAACATGTCATATTAACTTATAAAATTAGTTTAATTCCTAAAAAATTTCCAATTACTTTTATTTGGGTATTTATAATATCAATTATTTTAATCATTTATTAACAAGGTAATTACTGCATCATCATTGTGTCGTAAATAAATTTAATTATATAATGTTTAAAATTTATAAATAAAATAATATTATTTAGTTAATAATTTTATCTTTTTAATGAATATTTATAGTCGAATTTATCTTATGTATAAACCTATATTAAAAATGTTTTACTTATGAAAACTTGAATTTAACACTTTTAACTCTTCTTTAAATTTAGTAATAATAAATTTCTTAATCTAATTCAAGCATACCTGAAGGATCATATTTTATTAATCTGGTTTTTTGGGAATAATTACACTTATATAATAGAATTAGGACATGTGTTATCATAATTATAATATCATTTTTACCATTAATTATCCTATTTACTTTTAACCGTGGAAAATAAAAGTCAAAAGGTACTATTCACCAGAAAATATTTTCATCTTATTGAACCAAATTTTACTTACTAATTCAAACCATGTCACTTAGATTTTTTAAATTCAACTCACATAAGTGGTAAAATTATATTTTATGTAAATTTTCAAATGCTCCTATATGGTGGGTAAAAGACGGTAAAATGTTCAATAACATTTTATATATCCAATCTTGTTATAAAATGATTCCAATTAACTACATTGAACATATATAGTTATTATGTATCTATTTTTACTAAAAATAAAGTACAAAAATAACTAATTACTTAAATTAATAGTTCGTTTTAAACAATAATGTTGCGTCTTTCATTATTCATCAAAAATTGAATGTTTTCAGATAATTACCAAAATACCACCCAATGCTAATTTTGATATTCATAATTCAATAATGAAGTCAATTTTACAAATTTAAAATCATATAAGTTGTATTTATTAATTTAAAATTAATTATCATTGTCAAAACCAAAAAGTGTGTTTTTAAGAAATAATAATTATCATAAGATTGATATTCTTTTATGTTCAATTTCAATGTGAAATTAGTTCCAATTACCAAAATTGACTTGAATAATGAAATGATAATCTATTTATAATTTAAAACCACTAAAATTTATAATTTATTATTATAAATTATTTCCATTAATAAAGTAGGTTTCAATTAAAATTTAGTAATTTTAACTATTCAACAAAAATTTATAGTCATCGGAAAATTACAAAAAATTATACAAACTAAATTTTTATGTCCAACATATAAAGAGTAAATTAATTTCATTAAATTGAATATATAAAAGTATCAGATTTTGGTTTTAAAAAGGGTTCAGCATTAAAAGGCAGTAAAATTACATTGTTTGAAAAACAATTCTTTTATCCAAAGAAATTAATTTATTCTTATATTATGTATATAAAACACATAATATGGATTCTAAAATTTTATAGATTATATAAAAGTCAAAATTCAGTTAACACCTTTTATAACCACTTTTTTAACGGCTAGTTTGGTATGTTGTGATGTGCTCATACTCGGTGTTGAGTGTTGCGCAATTTATTGAATTACTTTGAAGAGATAACGTACTATGAAATCTTGGGGTGTTCCATTAACTCATTCCAAACATAAATAGTAAATTAATTAAAATTTTATAATTAAATAATTAATTCGATATTGAACACATCATAATTAAAGATAGCTCACCCGATTTTTTTCTTCCATCAAATCCTCATGAAATGAGTTACAAGTCACCCACACACACCCCTAACGAAAAGCCAATCCAAAAACCCAACGTACACCAAAATATCAAAATTATTGTTTTAATAAAATAACATAACATCAAAAAAATGATGTACCCTTAGCAAATCGATGATTGATAGTTGGAAATCATCATCATGGGATGTCCCCTTCTGATTCCATAAAATATACGGTGGTTTGACAATTCATTTGAGAATTGGTCATTTCAAAACTAATCCAAAACCAAAAAACATTCTAATGAGAAAATCGAAAATATATGTTGGTAGAGGATCACGTACAATGTGTTGTGACATAAAATACCCAATATGTCCAGCAAATGAGAAGGTGGATGAAAAGAAGAGAGTAATGGGCTCTATCTAGGCCACACACTAAAATATAAATGGGAAGGGGTTACCCTTTTAAAATTTCAAGAGACAATTTAGTAAATTTTAAAGCATTCAAAAACCTACTGATTGTATAGAATGAATCCATTGGCTAGATGATGAGACTGGTAGAGTGATATCCCAAATAAATAGGCCACCAGGTAGTCAATGGCTATCAAATGGGTTCCTGAAGGCAACCGACTACAGACTGGTCCACTCTACTTCCTATGGTGATTCTAGTTCCCTCTAGAGACCATCAAAACCATAAACCATGTAAAAAATACATATTATAAGAATATGAAACTAATGGAATACCAAAAAGAATCCATTTTATAGAAAAACCAATCTACAAAATCAAAAAGTCAAATTATTATTGAATTTTGAATTCCCAAAAACACAATAAGAATTAATATTATTGAATTAATGCATCTTCCAAGATGTGACCAGTCTGAAGTTTGTTGTTCGGTACTTACTAGTTTTTTTCATACCATCAAGGATATTCTCTAGTTGTATTAACATATAAAAAGTGTTGTTTAATAGCTACATGGTGTTCGTAAAATAAATTTATAAATATTCAAACAATATTGGAACCCATCAAAATTAATCAATTGTTGATTATTCATTATTATGTCTAAAGACTATATAATATTTTGTATACCATTAAGGGATATAAGTATAATTCTGTGGATCCCAAAAGATAATATATTAAGTGAAAAATGTATTAGAATGTGGCAAAAAATATTAAAAATCTATCATCAACAACAATCAATAAAACTCATTAAATCCTAATTTGAATTTATAATCTCTTGGGATCTCGTTATCAATTTTTCTCCCAATCTATCTTATCAGTTGTATAAATAAATTTAAGATGGATGGGGTGGAATTGAAATTGGTTATCACTTTTTAAATCTATTTCCACTCAACTAATACATTATAAAAGGTTCCCACATCCATAAAGTGAGGTACAAGTGCTTACTACTGGTGAGTTTAGAGACGATTATGGATTACAACTAACAATGTAGTAGTTCATGTTTTCATTGTAATTCTTCTATAATTCATGGGAACATGATTTATTTTTCTGTATCAAAATAGAGGGATTTTTACTAACATTAATCTTCATGAGATAATGGTAGGATACATTGGTTCTCACATCAATCATTAATTGAACTCCACTATAAAAACTCATATATTCACTTTCTTTGCATAATAATTACTTTTATTTAAAATTAAATAAATCATATTATATTGATACTTATTTTATTATAATTCCATTATTAATTTTATAATGTTTTAAATTGATTTTACTATGTAATTTTTTATCGATTAATATAATTAATAAAATTGTGATATAAATAATAATATTATTATTTACAAACTAAAATAATTCATGTTATCTTCTAATTTGAGTAATTAATAATTCCTTAATTAAATTAATATTTTATATTAATATTCACATAATCATATTTATTGATATTAAAATTTAATTTTTTGATATTTCATTTCAATTATTTATTTCATGTTTAAAATTGAAATCCCCATTATTTCAATTTTATCTTCTTATGAATTGCAAATGCTACTACCTAGTGAGGGGGTCCTGAATGAGTTCTAGAACTATATGAAAATTATATATCATTTTTTATGTTTTATGATTTGATGATATATCATGATACATTTGAAGATACACATGAATAGAATCCATATCAAGATATATAAAAAGATGATAATTCGATGGAATTTTTCCCATTACATTTAATCTGGTGGATTGCAGCTAAAGGGGGAGAATTGATGAATATTTCCTGTTGATGAATTTTTAGGTGGATGGTTCACCAAACTCTCTTGTCCAAGTCTTCAAAAAATTCTATTAAACATTCTACCTGTGAAATACCAGTTTCCTTGGTATTTATGGAAAAGCAGGTGAGTGTTGTTGGGTTTTGGTTGGTGGGGTTTCATATTTTTTCTCCTAATCCCATTCATATTTAAAATGGTCATGGGTATCCTTATAAAAATTATCTTCAAGAAATTATACCTGCACTATTTAGAGAGAGTTGTCAGAGCTCCATGTCTATGATAGTATGAGATAGTTTCAGAGAGATTGTTTTTGGTAATCATTATTTATGGAAAAATAATGTCTACTTCCCCCCTTTATCCTTCTTTGTTAGTGACTTTTCTGTCACAATTATAGAATTTGTATAATGATTCAATCATGGAATCATGTTAATATTCATATATCCTTCAATATAATTTATTCATTCACTATCACATAAATACTTGTTGGGTCAATAAAGTAAACCAGTGATGCATAATGATGGGACTATTTGTTTTAGGATAGATCATAAACTATTAAATATTATAAGTAATGTATTCAATATTAGTGAAATGATTATTTTATCACATTCATTGAATGTGATTCAAATTAGTTGGAATTTATGTTAAGTCATTATGGTAGATTAGTTTGTTGTTTAATTGGTAAAAAGTCTTGTTGTTGTGGTACTATGTTTGTTCGACTACATATTATGGTGCATCTAAGAGATCACATAAGGTTTTATAGATTAAGAGTTTCAAATTTACCTTCTAATGATACTTATATATTTTATTTTTATAATGTTTTTATATAATTAGAAAAACCAAAAACAATACACATAGAATTAGCGAAACTATTTCCCAATCAAGGCATATTTTATTCAATGAAGGATGGGTATTGAACTATGATGAACACCCTTATAAAAATGTTTAATATAATATTAATTTTAAAAAATATTATAAATTATCAAATAAATATTAAATTGAAAAGTGATCTAACACATAGAATTTAGCATCAAAACATAGTTAAAAACATAAATAATTTGGGGAAAATTATTTTCATAATATAAATGAAATAATAAAAAATATTAATGTTTGAGAATATAAAATTTATAAGTAATTAAAATATTAAATGATCTATTTTTAGTCACTACATATAATATAAAAAATTTACAATTTAATTTTAATTATTATTTGTTGTAAATTATATTTATTAATAACATTATTAAATAAAAATTATATGATAATTTTCTCTATGGTGTACAACATTGTGGTTGTGTGACTCTGGGATCCCTAAGATGTATTATATTAGATTTTCCCCCTATTATTTATAAACAAGCTAAATTTTATTTGTTTCATTATAATTAACACTCCCTGAAATATTTTCATATTAATTATATCATTATCAATATTTTTATAAATGAATAATTTATTACAATATTAATGAATACTGAAATTATTATAAATAAATTTTTTTATTAATATTTCCAATATTTTACTCAATATTGGTTGATCCATGGGGAAAACTAATTAACCCTTTATTAAAATAATTTAAAATATTAAATTGAGATGTCAGACCAAATCAAGCAATACAATACAATGAAATGAAAACCCAAATTGGAATAAACACACCATGCAACAAAATAAAAAAACAACCCCAGAATGAAAATAATCAAGGACCTAACAAAAAATCATCCACTCTAAAAAAGATTCCCATAAAATCTAGAAATTCAACTATAGTGGGTATAACACCAATATCCAATTCAGTATAAGACATCCACTATTGAAATAACTTCATATAGCATGACCAGGACAAATAAATAGTTGATCTATCAGGCTAGAATGTAGATAACAGTGACCATTAGTCAAAATCCCATCCTAGAAAAAATAAGACAATTGGATATGATATGCATTTACCAGTCATATTATGATCACTACCATGACTACAATGAATTTCTGGGGGATGGAATCATCTCTATATTTATCTTGTTTTTATGTGTTAACCTTCTCATCAATAACACCTCTATTATAGGTAATGTACAAGGGTACATATGATTTATAAATGTCTTATTAACATCAAAAAATTATTCTCAAATTCCTTCATGATATTCTTTTAATCATAAGAAAAATATAACGATTCATTAAAAGGGAAAGGTTTATCTGAGGGAACCAGAAAATTCCTCATTGTATTATTAGGTATTACTTGGTTAGACTAATGTTTTATAGGATGATTTATTAACCCATTTCTATTCATCGCATTATTCTAATGTTCTCTTAATTAAATAACATCTGGTAGGATGAGTATCATAAATATAATGTTTCAATCAAATAATATGAAAAGATTTTTGGGTTTTGGATTGTAGAAACTGGATTATAGAAGAGGAGACCTCATTACTTTTGAAAGTATATAGGTCCCTCATAAGACAAAACATCATCATAGTAGAGTAAGGACCCCCTATTGAATCCTATTTACTGATACCATGGTATTTGAGTTTGAATAATCTATACCCTTACTATTACTGGTCATCATATAAATAAAAATAATCATTCCCTATAAATATACCTTATAATTTATTATATAATCATTACCTAAAAATATCATAGAATATTCTAAGGTGGAATTAATACTAAATCCTTGGTCAATAACATTCTATTATATAGATATCATAGTTCCAGAAGTAGAATACAACTGAATCAATAACTTATAAAGACCGCCATGGTCTAATAATAAAGTTACTTATTTATTATTTGGGATAACTAGTGGAAATTGACAAATATTCCCAAAACTATCACCTTCAAGTAAAAACCATCATTTTGTTATTATATAAATAGAAACATTATTTAACTTATAACAATTAGGAGACTTTACATCAATATTTTTTCATTCATCAATTATCCCCTAGATAAACCATCCATTCTCTTTCCACAATTGATGATCCAAGACATCTTAAATATAGAATTGATAGTATTATTTTCCAACAAAATAGTGATCAAAACTATCTATCATATCCTTATTTGATGAAATATACATTTACTTCAATATCTCATCGAGAATTTCAACCCATGAATATTCATTCTTTCAAATAAAAATAATCATGTATGTTTTATGTTTTATATATTACACAATACTACTGTAAACAACAGGAAATGTTACAAATTTAATTCATGTATGAATGAATAACTATGTCATTATGTGGATGTGTGTTTAGCATATTTGTCCCTCAGGGTAATAACCTCGAAAATATCACATTGATCATTGACTAAATTATCACCCCGTAAATGAAAATTTAGGATTTATTCCCACCAAGGTTCAAACTACCTTATAATATTTCATGGTAACTTCATAGGACCTCTATGAAAAATATCATATAATCAATTATTCCCATAAAATTGTATGTTAGAAAATAGAACATGGATAAATGAGGTTGAAATATTGAAATCCTTTTTCAATGAATTTATTTCATTAATGTGTTATCCATTTAATGTTACTAGTTTCTCTTTAATTTACTTATTATTTGTAACATTATTATCCCTAAAACTACCATTATTTAATCTAATGGCATAAAATGTGGGAACCAAATTAAAAAACCATCATCAAGAGAAACATCATGTCTACCGAAATGTTATTCCCAACCTGATGGAAGCCGTATTATATAACATCATCACAATCCATTCTAAATTAACTTATATTATGATAAAATTAATAAATTATGGAGAAAAATCAATCACATAAGATATATAATTTTTTTTATTGAGACCATTATATTACTACGGCCTCTAAATTTAATTGGATCTTTAGGTCCTTTATGAAAGGAATATTTTATGGAATCCATTAAAAAATAATCTCTATACATCACTGCACAAATAAAGAGGTGTTTATGTAGGATATTTTTCATAGGGAATGAGAAAAATATCAATGGTAGATGTTGGTAAAAAATACCTATCTTATGGGAGAGGATAAAGTGATGGAGTGGAAATAGTTCAGGAAAATGGTTTCTAATAAATATTTCCATCACACTTCCTTACTTAAAATGGAGAGGGTTTTATATTACCATTGTCAACAAGATGGAAAATCCAACATGGAATAAAAATATTACATCGAAATACATGTAGAATATTCCAATGGATTTTTCATGTCCATTTATGGTATATTTTACTACATATTTGGTGGGATAATGTCGAGTCTAGGAAAAGAATTGTGGATTTGAGACATTAATTGTTATAAAGAAATTGTCTGATGTGAAATTATATTTAAAAGTATGACCAAAGAATATCATGTCTCTCATGGGATTGGTGATAAATAGGTGATAATGAATTTTAGTACTTGTGTATGAATGGATAATTATCATGTCGTAGTGAATGTTTAACACCCAACTAGTATAAAATTTTGGGAGAAGCATTAAAAAAATTTCTTGAAGGGATAATTAAATGATTTATGTGATGAATGTAAGGGAACATTCTAGTGAATGCTTATGGGAGAAACCCACCAACATGATAAAAGAAATGAATACTCCTATCAACCCTCCTCCAATTTTCAAACTTTTGAAGTTTATGTAATAAGAAAACTATAAGAATCGATGAAATAACTAATTTTTATCAATGATAAAAAAAATTAAATAACCTCAATGGGGGAGAGGGATATAAAAATATCCTTCCATCATTA
Source organism: Viscum album (assembly GCA_963277665.1). NCBI lineage: Eukaryota > Viridiplantae > Streptophyta > Magnoliopsida > Santalales > Viscaceae > Viscum > Viscum album. Next base: position 1,753,442,250 of record OY728128.1, read on the forward strand.
CTACTAAGGTGGATCCCAAAAATTATGTGGTTACATGTATTGTAGTTATAAATTCATGAATAGAAAATTTGCTATTTTATTTTTTATCTACACGTTATTTAATATCATGAATGTTTATTTGAACTGTTAAACAGTACCACTAAACAAGGAAGTGGAGGTGACTATGAAAATGGAAAATTCTTTAATTATTAGATCACAATCATACAACATCTCCCATATTTTTATTTTCATGATGAATTTCCTTAAGAAACTTTTGATATTCCATTTAGTGTTATTAGATTTTATTCTTGGTAATGACATGATATCCATATATAGAACCAACATAAATTGTTTGGAGAATTAAAGTTCCCCATGTGTCTTGAATAGTCCTAGTATTCTATATCTTTTCAAGGAAAATGATGAATATCATTTGGTATCATCATCTAATGAATTGATATTATTTCTAATTTAGAAATAATATCTTGTGGATATTATTTAGACTAAGGAAAATAATGTCTTTTAATAAATTCCCATTGTGTGGGATTATGGAGATGTGTTTCTCAAAAAACATTATTCTCATCCCTTATAATGTGAGGATATGTTTTTTAGAAAATGTCTTTCTAGATCATATCTAATACCCAATACTATATAATAAATTTAAATTGATCAAATTTATGTGATTAAAAAGGAACCAAATTTTAATTAAGATAATTGGATTATGTGCTGATGTGATTCACTATGGGGTCAATTAGACCTTCTCAATAAGAAAAATGGTAGATCAATTTGACCCCATATTTATTACTGTGATCTCAAGAAAACAATATGATAATGAAAAATTATTCTATTACATAGATTTATGAATTTTTTTATTAGGAATATAGATCCCTTTACCTCTCCACAGTGGATTTTATGTGGGGATATTGACATGTAAATGGAAAGAACGATGTTATCCCCAAGACTAAACTATTTTATATCATAAAAACACTATGAGTTCGTAGTAATGCCATTTTGACTTATTAATGGTTTAAAAATTTTCATTTTTTTATTGAAGAATATATTTACTGATTACATCAACATGTTTTTGGTAGTCATTAGTGACTATATAATTATCTACTCCAAAATCAAGGAAGAACATGAGGATCATCAGAATAATGTATTAAATAAATTATAGAATGAATAGTTATAATAAAAATAAAGTAATTATTAGTTTTTGGTGTTGAAATTAACCTTAATGGGGCACATTATCAAAATTAAACTCATATATATGGATCCCACATATAGAGTGGAAAATGAAAGATACCCCATACCAACATTTTTGAAAAACAATCTATAGTTTTTATAGATTCTATCATTCATATATTCAATTTGTGAGAAATATACCATGATTATAATTCCTAACAACTATGCTAAATTACGATGTGGTTATGTTTTTCAAGATTTATGTATCTTAATAGATTATTATTGATTTATAGTAGAGGATAATCATTACATCTATTCTCACATTACCCACCAGTGAAGAAGGATTTTTGATATACATTGACACATCGAAAAAAATATTAGTATGTACACCCAGAACTGAAGAAAAATGTGATGGCCTATGCATCCTTGTAACTAAATATCCATCATTATAACTACCAATCCCAATATCTGGAATTGAGTATAGTGGTATTTGAATTGACAATTTAGTGACATTATCACTATGGGGAGAAGTGTGATATATACATAGATTAAAAATAATCTTGTATAATTTAACACAAAACATTCTAAATATTAACACATTAAGGATGTTATATTAATAAAGGATTATGATTTTTTAATCCATTACCATCTTTAGATGATGAACAAAGTGGATGATTTTATGAGCAGAAATGATCCTAAAAACCTATCCATGATTAAGATTCAAAGAGATCCAATATTATTTGAAATTAAAAGTATGAATTTTATGATAATAAACGATTATTAATCATATATTTCTCCAATATTTTCTCAACCATCAACTTTTTAGACGATCAAGGTGGTCCAAAAAGATGATTGGTGGTACAAAAAAATGTAGAGGATATTCCAATGTTCATTTTCCTACTAATGCAGTGAAAAGGATTAAACCTCGATATGAGTACCCTAAAAACCATACCCTATGTTTTACCTTAAGGATGATACACAAATATCACCCTTCTATATGAATCGAAGAATAAATATGATATAATTTGATCTATTGAAAAATTTCTTGTGGGATAACATAAAGAGAAAAATTGTAGTATTTTAACCTCATAGCTTTGTATTCTTACATGTTAAGGGTAAATTATATAAGTATGAGGTTATGATGAATATATATCCTATAAATTTTTAGAAATGGCAATAAATAACAAGTTATTTATTCATAGGACTCACTAAAAAATAAAAAGGAAATAATTCTATCCATGTGGTAATCAATCTCCATAATAAGTCATCACATTCAATTACATTCAATGTTGATTTCTCTCTTCACCAACCCAAAAAGATATACATAAGGGATGTTTTATGACTATATGGATTTCAATACTCTAATATTTGTAATCAAGATATGTTATTTAGAACTATTTTCTAAATATTCCTTTACCAAACAATGGATATATAGATAATCTGTAGTAATAATTATCACCATTAGATCGATGCTCAATCTAAGAGAAACAATAAAACTATTTAGGATATCATAAGATCTTATCAATTGGAATTACATGGATATTGGGATAACAAACATACCATATTCGAGTTCCCATATAATAATAGTTTCTATTATAACATTCAAATGGAGCATTATAAGGTTATTTATGAGAAGAGGTTTCAAACTCGAACATGATCGGATGGAGATGTAGAGAAAAATATTGTGCGACCTGATGTAATTAAATATATAAAAAGGAAGGATACATCACTTAATCATAATATAAAGTCAATTATTTCTATATATATAATAAATATAAAAAATCATCTAGGTGACGTAGAGTTTGAGGCTGGAGATCAATTGACCCTTCAAATAAAACCATGGAATTATGACATGTGGTTTTGGGAGAACTGAAAACTTAGTTCTTGATACATCAACCCATTTGATATTTCTGATCACATCATATTTATGGAATTTTAACAAACAATGCCACCTAATATATACTATTTACATGATGTGTACCATGCATCTCTCATAATGAAGTGCAAACCAAAACACTGAGGTATATTAAATATAAGGTATATCTCCATTGAGAACAATAATTTATACAAGGATAAAATGGTGATGATCATATATCATTAAGACAAATTACTATGAAATGAAACACCTCACATTACCAAAGTGTTTTAGTGGAACTACATGCTTGAGGAAGAAACATAGGGATTATAAGATGTGTTAAAAAAAGCACCAACATCAATTAGGGGGTACAAAATGAAATTTCAATGGAGAAATTTATGATGATGGAATAAATATGAAGACTCAAACATTTATAAATGAAATTAAATTATTAATAAATTACTACCTTTTTGAATAATATAGTTATAGAAAATAAATTCACTGCTATGTATAGTTTGGACTTTTATAAAGAAATTTATGTCATATTAAAAAGATCATTAAACATCATAACCATTTGAAATATAGACAATGTACTGTGTTCATAATGATTAGTATATTTTATGGATTCTGAAAATTTATAATTTACATGGATGGATGAAACAATGTCCAAAACAAGTATGATGATACCCCATTAGTCCCATTTATAAAATCGTTAATTTAATATGGAATCATTGGGATTTTCCCTTGACCAATCCCATGTTGTGATTCGACAACTAATGTTTGAGTCAAACTATTAATGAGAGATGTTCAATAATATCATGATCATGGCATAAACCAGGTTTGTTGAACCACCCCAATAATGTACAACTATTACAGACCATTCCATAACAGGGCACACTATTTTAATATGGTATTATTTTTCTAGACCATAGTAATATGAATATTAATAAATAATTTGTTATAAAACAATTATAATATTTATCTACTTTTTGTTATTAAATTGATAATTATTATATAATGAGTGTGATGAAAAAAATATTATTATAAGGAGATCAAAATTGTATTTTGGTAAATATATAGATTCAACTATGATAAATATTTGATAATTCTTGAATTTTTGAAATAAACTATATTTTAAAATTTTTATCATAAATATTAATATTTATTTGAACAAAATTTTTATTATAATGTAATGAAGTCTAGTGTAATTTTTATAGGGTTCAAAAATATGATATTGTCCTAAAAATGAGTATTTTTCAGAAAATAAAAATTTTATTTAACTGTGATAACTATCAAAAATTGATTTTTTTTGATAAAATTATAATAATTTTTTGGAATCATCATGAAAAAATTATCCAATGGTTATTTTTTCATAAATTTATATGTCAGTTGTATTTTTGTGTTATCATTAAATATGAAATGAATATATTTTAGGCATTATGAAATTATAATAGCATAGAATTGATGCAATAAATAATATAAAGGTAATCCATAGAAAAAACATGATTCCCCATTAAAATAACATGGTTTTGAATTTTAATGATTATTTTTATGAACCCTTATTGAGTTATAAAAAATTTATATTATATTTAATATTTTAAAAATCAATTGTTAATATACATAAGTCACTTCTATATTAATAATGTTATTTGTTTAATATAGTTAATAAATATTTAAAAAAACTAATATTTTGTAGAAAAAATAAAAAAAATAAAGAGGTGGTTTGTGGTTTGGGATAATTTATTTTACAGTTTCCAAAACAAATGTTTCTAAATAAATAATGAATTCAGATCTCTTTTTCTATATATACCCACCCAACCTACCAATAATCATCACTAATATAAAATTTAGATGTAATTTCTTATCCATTTAAATATCTAAATCCCTACCAATGTGTTCTAAATATTTTTAAAATCTCATCCAACACATTTAGTATATCCATTTCAATGTAAGATTTCATATCCTCCTCTTATTTATTCAATATCATTCCAAGAACTATTCCTTATGGACTGAAAATATCTATTTTGAATATGTGTTAAAACATTCATTTTTCTAACCATATGATGTCAATGTAATGATAGACCACATCTAACGCTCACTAAATGCTTCCATGGATCTTTATGTGCTCTCATTATGTGATTAGAATTTATCTTATGGTTTTCTAGGACAAAATTTTATATAGTAAGTACCCATACATGTTTACAATGTAGGGTTCTCACTTATATCTACATATAATTCATTTAGGTCATAATTACATTTTCATATCCCTCCCTCCACAATAATGGGATTAAAAGGTTTCACGCATTTTCATATATTGTATGATTTATGTGGAACACTAACACATGTATAAGATATGAATGTGACAAGATATCCTTGAATTTTATAGCCCTAAAATTTATTTGGTAATGCATTTATATCATCAGATAACATGTATGGAGCATATGAGGTCATCATAAGAACACTATGTTATGATGTCTCAATGGTTATCCTTGAATTATATTAACGTTTTAATTTTTCTTTTGTTTCCACATTCTTGTGTTTCCATATTTTTGTCAACATATATCATGCTTCAGTGATCATGTTTATGATTCTCCACAAATTTATGTACCTTCTTATTCCTCTTGAGTTCAATTTTTTTACACTAATCATGTTACTATTTGATTATACCATTATTGGGATTTATAGATGACCACATTAATATGTGTGTCCCCTTGTTATCCCATGTAGTATTAGAGGGTATATGGATTTTAATGGAATGATATTGATTTCATAATTAATAATTATGTATACATATTCCAGTTTATATATATAATACTTTAAATAATGTGGTCATATTGATAATTTGGGACTATATTATATTTTTTCCATAATGTAATAAATAATGAAATTAACCCTTTAAAAGACATTGGTTTTCATATAGTTGTCTAAACCTGCATGAAAATTATCTAAAATTACAACAATGTGGAAACCACTACATGCTAATCACCACAAGTCCTTGTGACCAAGATAATCACATTCTATCCACTCATATATCCGTATGTAGGTTTCTTTGACCTAGGATGTTAGGAATCATCACAATCAGAATTATATTCTACCAACTATTTAAGTACACTATTAACCATCCATGTATCATTAGAAGTATAATCACCATGACATTACTCAAAAGAATCAACCTTTAGTACCCCATTCTCATAAGGATTTTTTCTTTAGAAACACACAAAAATTCTCAGAACAACCTATAAGGAAGCATACTTCATGAGAATCCTCATAAAGTTCTTCCCAAAATTCCCCTTCAAATAAAAGGTTTCTCAGATTAATGATCTATAATATTTTTCTATTAGATGACCAACCAAATTACAGAAGTTTTAAATAAAATAATACTTCTAATAACTAATCATAAATTGAATACTATCATTGTGTATAGATAAAATATCATTACCAATCAATATGGCGTTGAGAACTACTTGAATTGTGACTCTAGAAAAATGGTTATATTAAACTAATTGTTTCACCTGACCATTCAAATAGAAACTCCTACTACATATGTTATGTCATAATGATTAATCGGGTGTTAAAAAAATCATTGTCAAAACATAAATATGAATCCCCAAAGAAGAAAAATTAATCAGAATTTTTAATGGATCTATATCTAAATAAAATTTATAAATATTATTATATTTAAGAAATAGATTTTGTGACCCAAAATGCATTGTAATTTGGACAAAAAAATCTAAAGGAAATCAAAAATGAAAGAAGTGATGTCCATTGGATATACATCATCAATATAAAACCCCAAATATATGATACACGACTTACTAAATCTTAAAAATAGATAGGCTTCACACACCTTGGAAAAATTTTCCATGCAGCAAGTGAATACTTTAAAATATCTAATATCTCTATGAATACATATAAATAGGTCACCAAGTGATTGATTGGACATTAATGATTCTACCCAAATCAGAATCTCTGATCAATATTCCCTTAAGAACATATTTCATATCAAAATCAACACGAGAGGGGTGATCTATTCACAATATAAACATCAATCCACATTAGAGTCTCTATGATATAATTGCGATTACAATTCCCATGACCCCTCAATCACTTCACATTATTTAACTATTGACTATAATATTAATGAAATTGAATTTAATTAACAATATTAATTAAATAAATTTTAATTAAATTGTTATTTATGAAATTATAAATAAATCATTTCTTATTTAATTAATACTAATAATTAATTATAATACTTTTTTAAAAATAATTATATATAAAAGATTATTAATTATTTCTCAATTGTTATTAATTTCATCATTCAAGTAGGAAAAAATATTTGAGTCTCCAAATCTATGGTTCATGTCATTTCTAGATTACATACATTATTTAATATAAATGATTATAAAATGTTTTATTAAATTAACGTTAGATTTGTAATTACTATTATTTAATTATTCTATTGTAATTATATATTGTTATATATATTATTAAAAATTATTTATTACATTATTAAAAAAATAATAAATATATAATTTTTATTTATAAATATTATTTTTTGAATATTTTTAATAATAGTTAATTATTAATTATTTGTATTTTGATTATTATTTGAAATATTAATTTTTAAATATTTCATTAATTAAATTAATTTTCTTACATTTTAATGACTTAATAATTATATTAAATTATAAATTATTATTAGTATTATATAATTTAATAAAAAAATATATCAAAAATTCATAATTAAAATAATAATAACAACATTTTTTGACATTATATTATTAATAATTATTAATTATATGATATATTTAACTTTTAATTAATTAGTTATATTAAATTATTATTTATATTATAATTTAGTTATTCATTATTAAATAATACATAAAATTTTAATTTTAAAGTATATTATTATCACTATTTAAATATAACTACAAATTTTTTAAAAATATATATTTTAAAATTTTATTAAATTAATGTGTATTATAATTATTTTGTTCTTAATAATACATATTGATCTTTTATATTATTTGAAATGTAGAACAATAATCCCTTATAAAAAATCATAAAGTGGTGGTGAAGATAACTTCTAATTAAAAAGGAGTGCTCAATAGTGGTTTTAAGGGTGAAATATTTTTGTAAAACATTAATTAAAGTAATGAGAATTAAAAAAATAATATTATATATATACATAAACAAATAAATTAAAAATATATCATAATGTTGATGTCTAGAAATTCTCATTATTTAATTATTTTTTAAAGAACACACTTTCAAGGAAAGAACCCTCTTCAAATGTTTTGAGATTAATGTGCATTCCAATTCAGTGCCTTCTTCAAAAAATATTTTATATAGGTTCTTTAGGGGAATGTTCAATCATTATTCATTGAGGAAATATGACTCCTCCTTGTTTAGAACCCACCCTCAAATATAACTTTTGTAGTAAGTAGTCTGATGTTTTTAGATAAATTAGGTGGTGGATAATGACTTTTTTATTAGATGTTGGTGAGGAACATGATTTGATTTTTTTATTTCATTCCATTGTGGTTCATAATTAAAGATGTTATTTGGTTTGGTTTTCTCTTTATCCATGAAAGATTCATGTTCATCATCAGGGTTATTATATCCCATTTATATAAGAATTACATGGTTGGATGAGGTACTATAATAGAATGTTTGTTTGCTTATAGTGTTGTGGTGTTTACAGGATGCTTCAAGATGGACTGAATGGTGATAATAAGACATAATGGTCTTAGAGGACATATCAAGTGGGGTTGAATTTAGTAAATACAAAAATATCAATTAAATATGATTTAATACTAAAATCTTCTAATTTATTAAATCGTTTGAGTAAACAAAAATAGTTTAAGTATATAATTTGTTATTTCAAAAAGAAACACAAAAGATTGATTAAAAATCAGTTAAAATTTACTTTTAAAACATTTTAAAATTTGTAAAAAATATACTCTTATCAATCAAAATGTATAAAAAACTTATTAAAAGAGACTATCAATGTATTGTTTTTCTATGTAGTTTGGAAAAAATAAAATAATCTTATATTAATAAGTTAGAAAAAATGTGGACATAAATAGTATAATAAAAACATTTTAAGTATCATACTAAGACCTAGTCATAATTATGTATAAATCAACCATTTCTAGGATATATATTAATAAAATATTCTAATCCCCAAAATTGATTAGGTTTTATATAAAAAAATTACCCACAGATTTTCCATGCTACACATAGCCTCTAAAACAGTTTCTATGGGATATAAATTATAAAAACAATGTTGAGATAGTATGAATGTACTCTATGATAAAACACAACTGAAAATTCAAAAAAAGAGTAAAATATCTGAAATAATTTAATATATTAATTAATGTAGTGTTTTGGTTTTTTATATTATTTTTAACTTCATAGTGTTCATCATATAATATTAGAATGACATTTGAGATGAATGATATTTTAAGGTCATATAATGATGATCAGATCCGAACAGAGTGGCAAGTTCATGTTTTTCATTCAAAAACGTTTATATGCCCACTCCTATGTAAAAAAAATCCTCTCTTCTATTATTTGACTTCAATAATCATTAAAATGAATACTATCTCCAAACATTGGCATAGAATAATCATCATTAAATATCCCCATACTTAGAAATAAATCCATGAATATCAAATGATTCTAAATATTATATAATCATATTAAAAAATTGGATGGCATATTATGTTGAAAAATATAATACACAATTTTAATTTAGTAACTTTAACATGTGTCTCATTATAATCCATGGTATCTTCAACACCATTTGAGAATTCATATTATATAAATTAATAAATTTGTATGGTTAGTATCTTTGATCATATTTTCAATGAATTCAACATATGATAGATTACTTAAACATATGGTTAATCAATAATTTATGATCAATCATATATATTATCAAATTTTGATGATATACTATAGTCACTTCAACAATCTATGATGTCACATGGTTACTTTTCTATAAGTTCATATTTCTTATAATGTATATTTTCATCAATATGTCATAAAATAGAAAATTATGGAAGATCTAATTTTTTTCATGCAGTCAATAACATCATTGATCACGAAATCAATCCAACATTTTATAATAAAACATTTTTGGTAGATCACATAATTGTTTCATCAATCTTTTATCCTTATGGTTTACCAAATTTCATTTCATTTTATTTAGTAAATTTCATAAAAATCGATCACTATAGTTTCTTGATAAATAACTTGTTGTTTGACACTTTTCCTTTCATTTAGTAGTATGTATTTCTAATCATGACTGTCAATTCATAATAATGGGAAATATAAGTATATGTTTGTAAAAGTGTCTTCTTTTATAAACCATGAAATAGATTCAGAACAACATAAACACGATTTTTCATTTTTAAAATAAGTAACTTTTGGACTACAATTTTAATCTCCCCCTTTTGATGATCACAAATCATGGAATTAATATCCATTTAAAATAGACTAATAAAACAACATAAAAATTAAAATATACATAGGATTCAATTTTACAGTGATACATTATCCATTCCAATATTATTTTTCCTTTTGATAATATCAAAAAAATATTCCATGAGTGATAAGGTAAAAATAAAGAAACTTAAAGACTAAAAAAATTATATATAATGTAGAATAAAAATATACACCTATAATGTTTGAAATGATTAAAAGGTTCCCTATCCAAATCTGTAATAATAATTATAATCTTAGTGTTTTATATGGTATGAAGTGAAAATTGGTTCCATCCCATTTCTAAAAATAGAATCAGTAGGTGTCAGCTGAAAATGAACATTATCTCATAGAATTATGATACTCTTGGAAACTTTTTAGATCATTTATAAGTCCTAAGGGAAGAAAAATGGTCTCGTATGAGGTGAAATATGTGATGTACATATTAATGTTTACTATTCTATTTAAAATGATGCTAAACATGGTTTCGAATCATTAACATGATATGGAGATATCTTGGTAATATCTACTGTGATAGGTCCTAGAATGGTGAAATTGGTAATATATAAGAGGCCCTCATCCGATGTTATTTTTTTATTAAAACAAGAACATTTAATGGGAATGTGGGGACACTCACAGATCAATAGTTTATGTACCAAAGGATATGATAGATTTTTTAAAGAAGAGATTGAGTTGTTTGGAATTATTTCCCCTGAAGAACATTGGGAATATCATTTACCTGACTTTCGGGATGATCTTTCAAGGTACCCATAAATATAAGTGCCATGTTATCCCAAAATTTCTTGTATTACTCTTTTCTAATCTTCCACATGTTAAATCATCTAAGAAGAATCTGAGTCTTCTTATCTGCCCACTCGCCATGCTCTTTTGTAGTGCCCAATGGGATCATTGTCATCTTCTTCAGCTTCTAAATATCCAATGTTTCTTCAACCAATTCATCATCTGAATTCATGAGTAACTCTCTATGTTTCAGCACTGAGGCTATATAGTACAAAAATATACTTTGTAACTACCTTTGCAATGTTTCCCATGGCCACCAAACTTTACACAACCTGCCGGAGGAACTGGAGAAGTAGCCTTACATCATTCCCATACAATGACCTTGGTGATGGAACTAACCTCCTGTTGGATAATGTATTGGGGCCTATTAAGGGTTGAGGTTCCAACCTTTGTAGAATTCATCCGTTATTAGCTTCCCCTGCATGTAGATATTCTAGTTGGAGGATTAGGGAGGTTACAATAATCCTTCCTTCTACACGCCATCTGATTGTTCGAAATGAATCCATATTAACCCATGGTTTTTTATTGCCCTTCTATATTGAGGATCTAAAGTTGTCCTCCTATAAGTCATGTTCCTCAGACACATCATGGTTCGATGATTTGACCAATTTTTCAAGGGATATTTCCATTTCAACTAGACTTCCTTATCTGTGATTCCCCATGATACTTCCTCATTGCTAAGGTAGTGTTCTTCACCCAGCACTGCAAAATGATTCTATGCGGTTTCGATTGGACCCCATACATTGAGCTTCTCAGCATAAGAGGATGAACGTGGGACCTGCTTTGGATTGGTTAGAACTTCGATCTTCGCAAAACCTCGGTCCTTGAATTGAAAATGGATATGGCTATCTTCCGAAAACATTCAATGTGCAGCTTCACTGGTGAGAATACCCTTACTGTCATCCTAACAGAAAGATCCCACGGTTGTTGATGGAGTGTCCTCTGTCAATACCTCTAATGATTCCTGGAGGACCTCTGTAAATTACTGATCCTCCCATTGGTAGTCTTGATCAACATCTATAGGGAACGACCTCCCATCCTATTGATCCTCACATGCATTCATTCCCTCACTTGAACTGCATGACAAAGAGCTTCAACCCAGATCATGACGCATCTGATCAAACACCTCTAACAAAAGAGGCACTAAAAACTATGTAAAACTTTTCTGAATGAAAACTGAAGAACGCTCCGTCCTATAACCCCTGGATCCTTCCTATAACAATATCCAACCATGTAGATAGGGGCCCACCTATTCTAAACATTCGAGGATTCCTCTAGGATTGCATCCATTGAAGCATCTGTCTATATAATGGGCCCAACTGATTTAACAGATTGGTCAATCTCATGAGAACCTGGAGCCTTCTTAAGAAATTAAAGATGACTATAGACATTTCTATTATAGTAGTAGAATTTTTTTTCTAAGATTCAAAAACATTCTGTTGGCATTACATATACTCCCCCTCAATCAAAATCAAATATTTGATGGAATTATTCATTTTTTGACACAATCTTGTTGTGTATATGAGTCATGACTAATATTTATTCTATATTATATTTTTAATATATAGTTATAAGAGTCTACTTAGGGCTTTTTAAAATTATTTAAACCATTTAATGAAGTCAATCTTGGTGAAAATTCATCTAAGATTTTACGGGATAGAATCATTTATTACACCGTTATCTTTAGCGTACCTGGTTGATTTGGGTGTAATTGTATCATACAATGTTTCCTTATGTGCAATAACACACATTTGCACTATATTCAAGATCTCACTAACATTATTAATTATATTATTAATTTCATCATGGATTATTCTTATAATAAGATCCTCATCAATAGAGACAAATTTTGGAGGGTCTGAGGGTTATGTAGAGGTTCTTCAAGGGCTTGTAATGACCAAGAGTCACCTTCTATCCATTGTAACCAAAATATCAATAAAATAAACCTGATGGGATCCAAAATAACATATAATATCATTCACATAAAACTAAAACATTATATCTCATGTTTCATATGATCTATCATTTAGAATATATTATGCTTGATATGTCAAACTACACAATCAATTATGTAGGAAACATCTTCCTATCAAACATAGTTATTAGAAAATTTAATTATAACAAAAAATTATTTTAAAAAATATAGATGATTTAAAATAAATTTAAAGAATAATGGTTATGTGATTACTAAAGGATCATAAGAAGGATCAACTTGGTGAGTAGGAGCATGAATAGATTCTAGTGTGGGATGAAATTCCTAAGAAGATAATGAAGAGAAAAATTCATTTAAATCAATGTCTGAATATATTTTCCAAGGATATCCTTTTGGAAAAAAATTGACAGGGGTACTAAAACATCATTAAATAGGGGTCTAACTCATCCATTGATGCATGCATAACCACATCTTCTATAATTGGTTAGTTTCTCCATCAATAATGTTTTTTGATACAAGTGCTTAGAAGATAGGTGTATCCATTAGTATTAGTAAATCATCAAACAGATCATGTTTGATTTTTTACACTATAAATAGAGTATATTCCATATCAAAATTATATCTTTGTCTCTTTTTGAAAATTAGAATATAATGTTAATATATATTTATTATACTATCATCATAATTATTACATGTATTTATCATCTTTCAGGTATTTTTCATCTCTATTTTTATTTCCCACTTTATTTAAATTCATTTATGGGAATCTGAGGATGGAGAGAATATTAGGGGAAAAATGTAGGGGATGTTTTATTTTTGGATTTAATAGATTCATTGTATAAATATTTAAAATCATAAAATCAGGTTATTTAGATAATAGGTTATCATGGGGACGTTTTAAGAGTTTTGGTATATTCACCCCGATGGATTATTTCACATAGTAAAAGGGTAACATGAATTGGATCTACTATCAGTGAGATCCCATGAACATGTTAATAGTGTTAAGTGATTACACATTATGAAACTGGTTCACTTGATAAAAATATTGATAAGTTTATTTTAACCCATATGATTCCTTTTTTAGTTGTAATGGCTTCTTTGTATTTTATTTTGTGAACTTCATATTCATGTAATGTGTTGTTCACATACTATAATTTTTTTATACCCTAACAATCTTATTTCTATTTTATTCATCTGAAACATCCTTTATTGAATCCTAGGAGCTCTATCAAGTGATTTTAGGGTTATAATATCTTTTTGGGTTATTTCATTCAGTGATTTATCTTCATTGTGGTTACAGTATTATCCTATAGGTAAGTAATCATTCTATTTTATCTTTTTTATGTAACAGAAACACTATTACTGAAGGTTTTAAAATTTTTTTTTTGGTGTTGAGTATTTTGATTCATTATGGATATATTGAGATATATTCTTTCCAAGTATGAACATTTGCTTAGTTGTGTACAACATGCATGTTTATTAGTTTACATGTTGTTTTATTATCTCCACTAACCATATATTTTATTGAATTGATTATAGAATATAGGATTTTATTCTATGACCTCCATTGTTGTCATTGAATTCACACATGTTGGTGGCACCTAATATGGGTGTGAGTGACCCATGTTTGAGGAAGGTGGTTCCAGCACTAGCCAATTTTGTTTGTACCATTTTTCACTTGGTTTATAAATTATCTTATAAATGAACTGGAATGACTTAATTTTGTTTGTTTAAATGGGATATTTTTAGAAAATAGTGTATCTTCCATTATTGCTAAAAGAAAATGTTTTTAAAATTAAATTTGTAATGGTTTTATGATTTTTTTGAAAATATTGTTTTTGATGAATTATTTTGAAAAATATAGTAACTGTAAAGCCTTGGGTAATGCGGTGGAATGTGTAGAAATATGACCTATTTATTGATAATATTGGAGTGTTAATTCATTGGGTGTTCCTCTAATCTCTATTCATATTGTTATATGGACTCATTGAACCATTTGGGAGGTTAACCTGATTGGTTGTTCGTATTCTCTCTTGATTCGATGCATATATCAAGAGACTTGATGTCTGTGAATGTCTATGATTGTGTTATAGTTTTCTAGCTAGCCCAACCTATAGTGATTCTTGGAATAGTTCTACTTGTGATTGAGTTATTACTACATTGTATTTTATATGATACAAGTTGAATTATTTAGTTTGAATGCTTGATATATGTTATATTCATTGAAACTATTTTTCGTGAATTAATGAGTAGAGGAAAAAGGGAATTTATATACCATGCATCTAATATAAAAATTATTTAACTAATTATCTTGAATTTTTTGTTATAATGTTGGTCATGCTAAAATTTATATATTGATACTTGATATGGAACACCAGTTTATGATACTACTGAGCATGTTTATCTCACACATTGTGAACCCCTTCCTCAGTGTGTAGAACTTGTTATATATTTTGAAGAATGGTAATGGAAGGTAATTTATTGAGTCATCTATATTAATGTTATCTATGTGTTGGTAGCTAGTGTTGAGATGTTTAGAGTTTCCTATTCTATCGTATAGAGTGTCTATTTTATTTTTTATTTTTTCTTTTATGATTGAGATGTACCATGGAGATTATTTAGAAACATTTGAGTTATAACACATCATTGGATTCCATTTTTCAATTATATATAAATTTTGTTTACAAATTAACTATTTATTTCATTATTTTACATTCATATATCTCACTTTTATACATTAGGTTTGGTGAAATGATTCCCTATTATTTGTTCTAATGACTGGGTACTATTCCCCAGCCTATGGTGACTAATAACGCCATTCTAGTATGTGACAGTTATGAATGGGTACTGAGATGAGAGGGTATATGAGTTTGGTTCTTCATATATGATGTTAAAGGGATGGTTTTTTATCAGTATTCGAATTTGGTATGCTATAGATATGATTCTTTGGGATAATAAAGGTAGGTTTCCTTGAGTGACTACATTATTGTTTCTGTAATAATGTTGGACTTATGATGGGATTTTGGGATATGTGTCTCCTATTCTGAGTAATTGATCACAATCTCAGTTTTTCTTATGGAATTATACTTTAAACTAAGATTATCATGTACTCCATTTAATTATTGTTTACTGGTGTGTAGTAGTATTTTTATGATAATTCATCCATGAATTCCTCAGGAAAGTGAAATGGATCCACCTCAAGGGAATATCCTTCGGTATCAGAATCTTATTGACGCTATTGTGTGGGGAGTTTTTTATATCAATCAAAATGTACTACGTGTCTAGAATGAATTTTTTGATGTACATAAATGAGTTTCTAGAAAAAGGGAATGATCATGGAGGTTATTATGTGAGAAAAATCCATCCATAAATGGTAAAAATCAACCTAGAGATGTAGGGAATTTGTTTTCAAAGACAGATCAGATCTAAAATTACATATATACACCTGAAAAGAAAATGGTAATGGGTCTGGTAATAAAACATGGGGGTCGTAAAAACTGATTGTGCGATTCCATGGTACAGGAGGATAAACAGTTGGTCTTAGACTATAAGCGTTTCCCATACCAATTATATTCTATGTTTTGTATAGATTCACTATCAATGGAGATGTATATATAGTTCTTATCCTTGTAGTATGGATATAGTTTTGGGTCAACATAGAAAAATTGGTTCATGAAGATGGTAATTTTCTATCAAGAGGTTTTAATGAATATCAAGATGAAGGAGCAGGAATTAATTCATAGTTTACCACTACATATTAGACCATAGGTATTTTTGAGTATTATTTACACTTATAAGGAGACTACAAACAAGTAAATTATGGGATGTCCGGGATATGGATGAAAATGTTGGATACTAATCCAATATTCTTCCACCTAGTGTAATATCTAGTGGAACATTGTGGTGAAGAGGATTTGTAATAGTAATTTCAGCTATGATTGTTGTGGTTACCAGTAGTGATCCTTCTCCACAAATTCAGATGTATCAAGTATTGTACCACTAACTTGAAATAATTGTGGCTTAGTTTTTCATATCTGACATTATAATTTTAAAATTGCGAAGATGTGTAACAATTGTGGATGATTTGGTCATCTGTAATACTTTTATTACGTTATTTTTACCTCTCATTATGGTCTATGAACATTAACTCAAAAGGATATTATGGTGTAGTGTGAGACCTAAAAGTATAAAATGGTCAATCTAGAACCATTAAGAGAGATGAAACTTCTATTCATGGATGAGTTTCCAGTAGATAATGATATGTGTGCAGTGACAATGAGATGGTCCATCTTAATTAAATCATCTATAGTGTCTATTTTATTTCATATAGGTGCCTCTAAATCATTTATATATTTTATTTTCATATGAATAAACATAATATGTAACTAACATCTATCCCAATAGAGTTAATGAAAAAACATAAAATGGTCAACGAGTAGGGGTTTCAGTTTGGTTCATTTTCATTACCAATAGTCGATACAGAGTTAGTCAATGACTTCCTAATTCTAAATCAATATAAATTTGAGGTCATCATCAAGATGTATTTTATTATTACTCACCATGATGAGACAAATTTTGTATCATCATCATGATATGTTCCTTCTAACTGATGTGAAAAATCAGGTGTTTCATGAAGATTTTTATTTGAAGTCTATTCATTCATCACCATCCCACATAGATATTAGGAGTTTTTTAATGTATTTTTTTATATCAATGATGTTTCTTCCATTTTTTATCTACACTATTATTTATGATTTTCCTAAAATTTAATCAGATTATTTATATTCACTTCCTCTATAGAGGGATATAGTGTTTACAATTCATCAATTTCCTGGTACTCATTTAGTTTCAGTGTATTCTTATTTTATAATGATATAAGTGACTGGATATCTCCATATTTATTTGGATGAACTAATGTAGATAGGTTTTTTTCACCAGAAATCTATTTCCTCAGTGAAACCCTATACTATTTCCAAGAAGGCATATAGTTCACTATCATTTTTTGGACTATTGTATGGTGAACTCGGAAATTGTTATGAATAATAACACTTTTCCTAGTGTGGATTATTTATTTTCTATCAAAAGGGGAATAATGGGTTTGAATGATCAAAATTTGGTCTATTTATAGTCATATAAGAGCTTGGGAGTATTGTATAAGGAAGATAGCTTCTAGTAGTAGGTATGTCAATGAAAATATATCGTAATTACTTTTGGTATGACTCATCCTCTCATATTATTTATTTCATTGGTGAATATATATATTTCATGAGTATCTTGACAGATATTTTTAGTGATTGTGGATTATCGTTTTTTAATCGTTATCAGAGTGCGAGTAAGAGACCCACCTGAGATTACCAATAGAAATCCAAAGGATTCCAATTTATAAATTGAAATCTATAAATATGGATTTTGTGGATCATAGATGGGATGTTAATAGTGAATATAATTTTCGATCACGGTATATTAATTGATCCTAAGAATGTAAATGTTATCTTGTAATGGGAAGATCTACAAAATGTCTTTGAGTTTCTGAGTATCGATGGTATTTGTGGTTACTATCTATAGTTCTTCAAGTATTTTCAATGTTTTTGTTACTTTTTTCTATTTATACTAGGAAGGTAGTGAAATTCATATAGGATGAAATGTATTAGTCTTCTTTCAATGAAATTAAATTACATCTAACATTAGCTCATATTATAATATAATGTTTCAAGGTAATTTTTATATAGTATTATGTGACTATTTTGTTAATGGTCTAGTTTTCAGGATTATATATGATAATAATATGCTTCTACACAACACTCACTAACTTCGACCACATAATATGCATCACCCAAATCATTATTTAGTTATTTTTGAAGTTATGTACATGCTTAAGTGTTATCATTTAATTTTTTTAAAACATAAATTCAAATTCTATTATGACAATAAGTTTTTTCATATATCATTTAGTAGAAAGACCTAATTCGTAGATATAGGTGATAGTTAACATACCTTAAAACATTTGAATTTGTCATCACCTACACCATGGGGAAGGGGAATGTTGTTTTTGACACTCCCAAATGGAATATACAATAACTTATTTTTCAAATTGATAGAGGAATGGAAACATATGTGTCTCTTCACTCAGTTATAATGGAATGATAAAGAAGATGTTTCAATTATGGTATTGACTATTTTTCTATTATAATTATCTCTTTTTGAATATATTCTGGATGATCAGAAGCTGGATGATGAGTTTAGGGAAATTGGAGAAACCCTATATAGTGGAGAGATTATTTTTAGTTGAAAAATCAGTTTGAAAGTTTTTATTTATTTTGGGACACAAATTGTTGTATCATCATCTTCAAAGAGATATGTTTTGTTTGAATACCATATTTCTTCATGATCCATTGATTCGATAACTATGAAGATGTATTATGTTCTTTTCCCAGAACTACATGCATGCCTTGATAATAAAATAATACATAGTTTTGGAAAATATTTACTTAGGAGTAGTAATACCAAAATTATAGGTCAAGAATATATATTATATAATTTTTCTAAATGGTGAGTGCACCGTTACTGTACACCTGGTTTAACACTATTGAGGGATATTGTTGGGATAATCAACATAACTCTAAAAATAATCATAATTAATTTCTGAATAGAACCTATGGAAACCTATTACATTCCATGGATATATAGGATAAACCTACAGTTTCTTAGGGTGATATGTATAAGGCATAACATAAGTATAAAGTAATATATTACCATTTTGAGTTTTCATTTTATGGGAATTTTTTATGATTAATGATATATTGGGAAATATTTTTGAGAACAAAACCCTTTGGTTTTGTACACAGTAAAAGGTAAATTTTTTCCAAGTAATAATTATTTTATACTTTGTAGTCACATGTTCAAAATCATTGATAACCTTATGTGTTCATATAATCATATATATCATTGTAATAAATAGTTATAACAATTTTGGAACATGTTTTTTCTTATAAAAACTCAATGGTTTGAAAAAAAATTAGCTGACTAAGTGATTAATGTTAGGTAACATAAATTTGAAATATAATATAATTAGGTTAAACAATATTTGAGGAATGAAGATTAAATTTATTTTTGGAATCTTGTAATTGGAAAAAATAATTTGAATTCCTCGGACTAGGAGAGGATCAATGATATTTTTGAGGACATTTTATTAGGAAATGGAATATAAAAAATTTAGGATTAATATAATGGTTTATTTCGGAAAAAATATGAAACATTTTTGGATATGTAAATATAATGGTATAAGATAAATTCTAAGGAAATTTATTTATTTAATGTTGAGGATGTTGGGTTATTTTTTATATATGGTTATTTATTTATTAAATGGATTAAATTGATCACTTGGGGTTATTAGAGTGGTTTTAGATTTTATTATATTACATTTTTTCATATAAGAAATACATCTCTGATCATTTTTATTTTAGTAAAGACATAAGATATATCTTGTTATTATTTTATGAATTATGTGATACTTTAAAATATTATTTTTGTGATTTTGGTTTTATGTAACATCATTATTACTCATAAATTGGTGTAAAAGATGATATTGTGGTGAATTTTTTTTGGAGGATGAATTTTTACTCACCAAGAAGGAACATATCGTTATGTTCATAGTCAATATAGTAATGTAATTTATTATATATAGTAAAATTATCATGAAACAATAAATTTATCCTATTATAAATATTTTTTAATTTATGGCCTTTTATCCCATTATATATTTTTGGTATTTCTTGTAATAAAATTTCACCTGACTATGTTCTCTAATACTCTCTTTTTGTCATTGGGATATAATAATCTCCTCCATGGATATATTTTCACTTCTCACTAATTTTACCTTATTTGAAAACCTAGTTTTTTGTTATTACATATGACATTTATATTTCCCATTACAAGTTTTAAAAATGATGTTTTACAAACACATTTTATGTTGCGGTTTTCCTATAATAATGTTTCCAATTTGATCCCTTGATTAATAAGAATAATTTCAAATTTCAAAGATGAATTTTATTTAATGGGGAGAATGTAGCACCAAAAATTTATAAAATAGCACTATGTTTGATAGTGTATACAATGTGTTACACAAAAATTAAAAGAACTATAGAATATTATTTTATATAAATTAGACAATAATAACCTAGCTATTATATTTGTAAGAATGTTTAATGTTAAATATTTTATATAATATATATAAAGGATATTTTTATTATACATGGAAAAATTATTATTAATTAATCAATATATTTTCTGTAATGTTATTTTCTTCTTCAAAAATAGTTTACCTCCAAAAAAAATTATCTTCAAAATAAAATTTTATTTGTTTTTGGGAATAAATATTATAATTAATTTCCTAGACATTTATGAATTTATTCATATAAATATGAAAACTCGTTTTAAATAATTCAATAAAAATGATCTTATGATGATATTTTCATATCATTTTCTTAAAAGTATGACTTTTCAATGAATAGTGAAAATATTAATTTTAATTGAAAACAATATTTTCATTTAATGTATTTATACTGTCAAATTATTTTTTTTATAAAATTTATATTTTTTTATTATTAAATATAATGTAATTATAGAATGTTGATTGAAATTTATATTTGGATATATTTTAATATCATTTTATAGAAAAACTACATTTTTCTAAGAAAGTATTTTTTTCAACACATTTCACAGGTTAAATATTAAACTAGAATAAACCGCTTATGTGAAACAATTCATCAAAAATATATTAAATATATGGATTTCTGAGGTCCTAATTTTTTAAAAGGTCCCATTTACTATTAATTATTATGAATAGTATATATAGTTAATAATTATATCCACAATAAGAGAACATCAGTTAATTATAGTTTAAAATAATATAATAAGGGATAAATTTGACATTAACACATTGATCTATATTATTGTATGAGTATATTTCTTCCATTCCAATCAGTTTCTATAATACATGGACAATTTTTGACATATTCATTACATTTTTTCACTTTAAATTAGTATGTAATTTAAAAGAAAAAAAATCCAATTTATGGGTTCCAATATCAATAATATATTTGGTATAGGTATAAATGAAACATATATTCATTTTCAAAGACTCATTTGAAATGTAAATGGTTTCATATCAAGGTAATTTATTTCAATTAATTAATGAACTAAATATATTAAATGATTAACAAATGATGACATTAAATTTTTTCCATTAATAGGAAAATTATATAAATGATTTTAAATTTCATAAATGTAATATATTTTATTGAATTGATTTTTATTATAAAATTTTCAAAGAAATTTTATTTTTTATTTTTGATGCATTATCTTTTAATTAAATTATTTTTATTTCTTTCAATATCAAATTAAATGAATAATTCCAAAAAATAAAAATTATTATATTTTATCATAAATAAGAATTTTTTAAATGAATTGAAAACCCTAAATATATTAATTTAGATAGGATAATGTGATCTGGTTTAAAATAGAATCTTTGTTTCATTTATTTTCCATTTTATTATTCATGGAATCGATCTTGACCTGTAAAGTGTAAAAACATTGTTGTCAAATAAATTTTGAAAAAGGGTCAACATATGTTAAAAAATATATAGGGCTAAAAACTAATAAATATTATTTAAATTTTAGTGTATGATATTATTAAGACACAAACTCATCTTATATTTGAATTATAACTTTTTTAGCCTTTTATCCTTGTGAAATTATTTATATTAATTTCATGATTAAATTATATTAGAAAGTGCCGCTTCCCTCACTAATAAAAGGATCCTTACAGTCCCATTCAATGCACTATTAAAATCATTATATTTCAATTAATCCCTACCATATTAATTTACTTAATTCCATTACCTTGTCTTAAGGCCTCACATTTATTAGAAAACCCCCTTTAGAAGGCTTTTGTTATACAACTAAAGAGGTGGGCCAGAGTAGAGGTATCATTCTCAATCAAGAATTTGTTTTATTTTTTTGTCTTCCACCTCCAAAAAATAGTATTCAACCATTGTAAAATAATAATATTAATAGATAATATATAATTAGATTATATTATGTTAATTTCATATCTGACATTAACTCGTCTTCTATTAAATGTCATATAAAACCATCATTCATGTGTGTGACGAACAACCGCCTCATGAACTATTATAATTATTTTCCATAAACACCTCTCATATCTTTTTATTTTGATTGATATAATATATATATATATATATATATTATATTAATGAAATATTTATCATTATGTAAAAATATTATAACTTATATCTTTATTAATTTCCATTTATTTAATTATATTAACATTGATTAGGCATAAATTTTAATTACTAACACCATGAAATAATGTGATTAGTTTTTAATTACCTCATAAAATTGATTGTATATATAATTATATTTAATAAAATAATATACTTTTCATGATATAATTATAATTTTTGAAATATAAAAATATCATTCCTTCTTTCCTTATAGATCGTTGAAAAATGGAGGTGTTCATCATGCTTATGTACAACTTCTCATCTCTATTATGGTAATGTAATTTATTTTCCTGACCATAATTCATTTTTTATCATAAAAATATAATGAAAGTTTAAAATGATAATTATGTCATGATAATTATTTTACATATCTTGGAACAATGATCGATTTAACAATTTTCAAGCAACTAAATTAATTTTGGATATATTAACCAAATATGTTCAAAACGTCTAATGTGGATTTAACGGATCAAGTAAATAAATATGTCTTGGTAATAAAAAATATAATGTTAATAATAAATGTGAGAATGGTTATTTTGATGTTAAATAATTAAGATAACAATATTATATTATAACAATATTAAAATATGTGATGAGTCAGACCAAAGGTAAGAGATTTCGTCTCAATTTTCCTTCATTAATGGATATTTTCTCTTTATAAATATAATTTATTTTATATAGTGTTTAACCAAACCATAAGTTTTTCATTTCAAGTATCAAACATAATTCATTGTATTATAATTATAAATTTTAATTATTTCATAAAATATTATTCGGCATTGAATGTTACCAACTGATAAGGGTCTTCCTAAATCAATTTCATTTCATTTTCTTATACAGCAGGTTCCATTAATATTATTTTATATAATAATTTGATAAATGTACTCAGATATTATTATTTAAAATTTAACAATTTTGGGTCTATTTAACTGTTTCACAACTATATAATTCTATTAATAATTCTCTATTAAATGATATGAACTATTTAAGGGTGATTCGTGTCAATTTGTATTCTTTGTGAAATATGTTATGTTTTAAATGTATCTTCTATTATGAGGTGTATTTACTAAAAATTTTGCACGTTATATCAAGATTCTATTTATACTTATATAATTTAATCACCCATTTAATGATATTTCTTTTATGGGGATAATGATTCGAAAGTAATGAAAGTGGTAAAGGATTATTTCTTCTATAACCTAGAAAATCCAAAGAGGGAAGAGGTGAAACATAGTGTCAATTTTTAAATGGAATAATATGTATCATTTCCCAACATAGGTATTAACTAGTGAAATATTTTAAAATTAAAAAAAAATCAAAACACATTACACATGTATGATGAAATGTTAAAAAAGACACACTAATTTAACATAGTTCTCCGCTAAGGGCTAATTCCATGGGCTTATTTCGATAGTGTGTCAATAGTACTAAAATTAGAAACTACTAAATGGATGATTTGTTTTAATTTTTTTCCTTCATGTTCACTCCATTATAGTCTCAATTGATTTTCATTAATTTAATATACATTACACTTCCTCCCTCGAATCACATCTATTAACAAACCCTTGATCAATACCATCATGATGTCATTAAATGTTATCAACATAAATATTTATTCCTTATCTAACCACATGAAAATAATTCTTTACATCATGAAGGTCAAAATATGATGCATTAATAATTTACATACAATATTCCCAAGATCTATTACATTAGAGTATTTATATTTTGTGAAAAACCATTTTTCACAAAAC
This sequence comes from Viscum album, assembly GCA_963277665.1. Lineage (NCBI taxonomy): Eukaryota > Viridiplantae > Streptophyta > Magnoliopsida > Santalales > Viscaceae > Viscum > Viscum album. Next base: position 1,753,467,546 of record OY728128.1, read on the forward strand.
CCCTTTCTTTTTCTAAAAAACTGGAAACCTTCACAGAACTCCTAACAATAATGAATCAATGGAATATTTCAAAAAATTTATCTTTTATAGAAACAAATAACATAAATCTATTTACAATCTCAGTTCTAAATATTTTTTTCATGAAACTGGTTTCCATGTAGAGTTACTAATTCACATAAGAGTTATGTTTACGTAAAATTGTCATGAAAATAGTCTAAAGAATACATTATATAAAAACATTAATGAATTGAAATGATGATTAAAGTCATATTTATAGGTCAAATAAGCCATTAAATACATAATAAATAGATATCCAAACTCTAAGACACTCTAGAAACACCATATATTTTTTGACAATCCAAAGATTTCATTAAAATCTACTATAGCCGAAAAAATGTTTCCTTCAATTCACAAATGTTATGATACCTTTCGTGATATATAAAAATTTTAACTTAATTAAACATTTAATTTCCCTGTTTTTATATTTCCAATAATTTATTAAAATATTCCTTCAACATATTCCCACTATATTATTTATGATACCCTGCCTTTTGTGAACATTTTTTTCTCTACATTTCCAAGGACAAAAATATGGCCAACATTACAGAATTTCACTACCTTAAAAACAAAACTAAGGGTTACATTTTATATTTCAACATTAAACATGATATATTTTTTTCTCATGTGGTAATTTATATTCATTACATGTTTTCCATTCATTTTCCTACCTTTGAGTATAGATGATATTGACATAACATTTATAATAAAAACATTATTTTGTACTCGATCTAGATTATTTTTCATCCATATCTATATTTTCAATAAGATGTTTTAAATAACATTTTTAATATTCTATAATTATTTATTAAAGTCACTTTTAACCATTTTTAACTATTATAAGATGGTTTAATTGGATTATTCCTGTCATTTTTGAAATGAGTTACTAATTTGATTTCTATTACAAAAGAGTGAAAGGAATGATTTTCATAACATATATTGAATGAGAATAATTTCCTTCGATCATTGAAACTCAATAAATTCAAGGTTATTTAAAATTTTACAAAGATATTTTTAACGAAAATTTTCCCTAATTTTCATTAAATGTCTATTTGTAAATGTGAATTTTAATGTTGAAAGGGTAATTTCCATAAAAATATTTTTTCGAATTTTTTTTTGTGATTTAAATTCAACCATGTCAATGACACTTTAATTTAAATATTCTCAACTAAGGATATATTTTAATGATACCATCCTTATTCTTTCACCGAATGTTATAGGGTTAGATTTATGTGTAATGCATACGCATTTTATATTCATGATCTCTGTATATAGATAATATTTTATCATTAATGAATATTTCATAATTTTTTTATTCATATGATGAATGAATTGGACATATTATGTGATGGGTGAAGCCGAAAATATCTCTTATGTGTATCGATAGGTATCATGAGGAAAACTAGTTGGGAAATTTTCATACACCTTACCTGATTATGTATTTGGTCTTCAAACAAGGCATGAACAATATATTTATTATATATTAGCATGATATATATATGATAAGATTATGATTTATAGAATTATTCATTTTACTAATTTGAAACTATTTATTAATGTCCATGTGATTATATTGATTAATATTCATTAATTGGTTTTAATATCTTAAGAATATTTATATGGCATCATTTTATCTTATTTTCTTTATTCTATATTATACCTCATATTTATGTTTTTACATAAATGGATGTTTTTTTAGGTAATTACCTTTACATATTCATTATTTATTTATTACTCATGATCAAATTTATTTTACATTACACTTTTTGTGGATTTAGGCTCACAATTTATTTTTTATAATTCTCCATAAGATTCAATAATTTGTATTATGATTGATATTATGTGATATCGTAGAAATAATAATAATTTTATCAATGCTAACCATTTACGAAATTTAATGTTTTTAGATATATGTAAGATAAAAGTATGTATCGATTTTACAAAGGCTATTAAAATATTGAATCATTTGAGATGTGATTACTTGTATCTAGTGACAATGTAATAAATAAATAATCAACGCTTTAATAATAGAGTTAATGTGTTTACACCAACAATGTATAAAATAAAAAAAATTTCGTTGGTAGATAAAATAATATTTATAATGATGTAGAAAATAATCTATATTAAGCAACCGTTTCGAAATGGATTGACCAAGTAGTTTAGGTTGATAATAGTATGTAATGAATCATTTCCGAAATGACCTTATATAGAAACTGTTCATTTACTATACTTTTAGGAATCCAATAATCATTTTATTAAAAAAATCATTTCTCAAAACACTAAAAATTCATGGATCAAATGCACCTTCCTTCCAATAGACTAGGACAATAAAACATGATTTTACCACTATATAGTGTTTATTATGCATTAATACATGTATATAAAGAATTACCTTCCTTAATACCATTGGGTAGTGCCACAAATTTCTCAAATACCCTAATAAAACACATGAATTTATTTGTATAAAGATACATGACTCACAAATTTCATGGAATACATTTATGATGTTATTCATTCATACCCTTATATTTAAAATACACACTAACTTATATAGAAAATAGAGTGCACCTTTACGTAACATATTATTATTGTAACATTACATAACTAATGGTACCCTTCATAGACATTATATATATAGATTAACCATTATGGTGATATTGGGCACAATTCCAACGATCAAGGATTATTCATTTACTTTTAAATAGGTAGTGGAATCCCTCATTTATTACAACATATTTGGGTTTTCTACCTTTACATTGGTTCTCTTAGACTATATTACCTTTATATAATATTCATAAATATAATATTACGATTATGTAATTAAAATTTACATTAACATGGGTTTTTTCCATCGATAAATAATTACATACATTAATTAAATAATCAAATCACATTGTGGGGAAACATTATTGAAATCTCATTAACCAAAACATATTTCAATTTGGATTGGAATCAACATCCGATCAGTTATTCATTAATAATTTCATAACTAGTGTTTCATGGATGATTTATTTTAATATCGTAATCTATACTTGAATTTACCCATTAGACTAGCTACTAAAATATTCTTTATACATGAATTTTATAGTTTTCTATTAACACGTTTAACAAATATCTTGGAATAACAGTTCAATAGTCATCATAAATAATCACTAGGATGTAATCTATAATTATAATTCTTGAATTACTAATTATTAAAGAAAATAAAAATTTAAACAATAATAAAAAATACAAATAATCCACTAGTAACTTCATAAAATATAGATTTATTCACTCTATATGCCCCTAGCTGAATATTATTAATAACATATTTCTAAATCTCCCACATATACTCATCAAATAGATACCCTATTCCAACCAGTTAAAATAGTTAATTGGTACATAATTTTTGGTTCATTCTCATATCAAATATTAGTGGCACAAACCAACTCATCCTTTGATGGCACTATCTATACACTCACCCTATACTCTGGTGGATGACATTGAGCTAGAATAATTCTATAAACAAAATACCATGATCAATACATTTATAACAAATGATATTTCAAGAAATTTAGAAATGTTTAAAAACCATAACATCTCACTAGACCATATACTTATCTACCCATATCGAGACATATATTTCCTATCCTCATAGCCGTAGATACCATTTCCAGAGTTGGGTACCATGCACCATAATCATACATTTACGTGATTACACAAGGATTATTAATACAAGATTACATGTGAAAACACCCACCATGACTCTATATGGGAAAACACAATATAGTTTGTTATTAAAACTATTAGTATAAAATACCATTATTGAACTAGAATAATATTCTTAAGTATGAACACACCCTTGTCATCTGATTCGTATGTGAATATTGTCATATATGAGTAACAACTCTTCCCTCTTAGGTAAAAAAGTAAAACACAAAAAACAAAAAATGTATTATGATTAAAATACAAAACTATAACCATGAAAACAGAAACATTAGCACTAGATTCCATAGTGACTTAGACATGAAATCATACTTGGTTTTCCCTGAATCAATATTATATATCCATCCATGGTCTAAACACATCCATAAACCTAATTTCACCATACACGAAATAAAAAATCCACATGGAACAACATTATATCAACTTAATATAACCCTCTATGAAACCACTTTGTTGAATCCCTGAAATATATATCTCAATTGATACATGAATCTAAGTTCAAAAAATTTCAGGAATGCGTACCCATATGCATGATTTTTCAAAACCGATGTAAGGGTCATGGAGTGAAACTGGGGATATTATATACTTAGTAAATTAAAAAAAACATCTCAATTAAAAACAAAAAAACAACAGCCGCAAATCAATTATTATATATACATCCCAAAATGTATACCATAATATGTATGAAAAATATTTATGATGATATATAGATTTAATATAGATCGCACATGGGATTATAAAATATATTTATAACTAAAAAGAATATAACCCATATTAACACTAGGAATCCACTCATCCATACTCAAAAATACAGTGAAACCATGCTCATGTATCTATTTATTCGTCAACATTAGACACTCTACTCATAGGTCCCCTAGATTTTTATGTGTTATAATGCATGATTATTTTTTTATGTGTCATTGCAATTTATGATTATGAATTTAGTAGGCCACCACAATGGATTCCCAATATAATGGACATGTTTATATAAATGAATAAAAATAGATATATATTACCACCATTAATAATAGTACAATGTGCTCTACTACATGTTCAAAAAACTATGTCTGACCACATTAAAAGATTTATCATATACCAAATTGGGACAAATTACCCATGGTTTGATTAATCCCTACTGGATAATGGGGTTTCACTACTCATCCTATTAAAAACATGCCATTTCGATTCAAATATTATCATAATGAACAAGAAATTACCCAACTAGATTCCACAACCACACACCTCACTATATGATGCAATAAAAATAGAAAAATATACACATGATGAGTTCTATATTTGGTGTAATTATTTTTATGATGGTTGGGTGGTGAATCATTATTTGTTCATATTCATTAAGGTTATCTCACATTAATCGTGTACTGGATGACATTATTAGGGTTTTGGTGGTCATATCTAGGGTGGTTTTCCAATATAATGGAATTTTGGTTTTCCTGATGGTTGGTGGCCTCATTGGTGATATCCCATGCGGATTTGATTTGAGTACCATATCAGCAGATCTGTATGGGATGAATGTTGGATTGAGGTGACATCTTGGACACTGGATGTTCCGCCATTTTGAAATTTTTTTTTCAAATTTGGATTTAGTTTTTTAATTTGATTCATTTTGAGTATTTTATATTAGATAAGATCATGTCCTTGAGGCATTATTAGGGTTTCAAAATAAACATAAAAATTGTATTTATGAGAATATTAAAAAATTATTGTAAGGATATTACTGTTATTTGACAGTGTATTCAATTAAAAATAAGAACTTATTTACATATTATAGTTCCAAAACATAATGTGTTTAATACCACATAATGTCTCCATTCGAATGTTCACACAACCCCTGTGACTTACGCCCCATAGTGACAAATAAAAAAAAACCTATAACCATTACCCAAATAATGAACCTCTATATCCACCCATCCATATTTTCATCACTGACTATATCACACAAGTAATACAACATTTCAACACAATGTTCCTATCCAAACCCATTTAATTTTCCAAGGATACATATCATGAAAATTATTCCGGATTGCATCCTATTACATCACATGAAGACATTTTAACCAAGCTCTATACTTCCAATCGTGCGATAAAAATCTATATATGATGTAACCCATCATTACCCATATATTGATACCACTACAAATATATTAAATATATATATATATCATGTAGTTTTGTTTCAGATCACAAACACTAACATAACCACTCCAATAAATTACAATATTTATTAATACATTTATTATAATGGAAATATTCATGAATCCCCTATCTATATCTAGTTTGGTCCCGCATGTCAACTATTTTATATTGATTTGAGTATGATATAATGATATCATGAAATGGGATAAAATTAACTAAAATATAGATTTTATTTGAATATCCCCAAAACCATGTTAATACATGGACACAAAAATGATGAAAATTTATTCATACATGTGGTAACATCATGTGAAATTCTAATCAACAAACCGAAGAGAAAAAGGTGATAATAAAATAATGGGAATATAGAAACAAGGGGATATGGGAGGGATTAATCTATTGTGGATGTGGGGAGACAAATGACCAGCCTCTCAATTTTAATAACATATTTACTTAATTTAACAATGAAATTAAAATAGAATTAAGAACCTACTAGGTACTTGGTCACCATACATAAATTACCTACACTATGTTCTCAAGGTGGTAAGTGGACATTATAAAGATATTACGATTCATTCAGTACATCGGATACCCAATCACAGTCCCCCAGGTACCCTATGGAATCATAATTCGAGGAAAAATCCTAACAGTTGAACTTGTTTCTGAAACTGTGTTAGGGAAAATAAGCATCCCCTGTAATAGCTAAATTATTTCTAATTTCACATAAGAATTTTTAACCAGACCAATATTACCTCACAATAATTTTTGGAACATTCACACCCCAACCCTTATTTTGACTAATTTTTTATGATTATTTTTCATTTATCCCTGAGTGTGAGGTTGAGACTCTATGAAAATTTAAATTTATTAAGTTTCATTATAGTGATCATCGTTTTCCCACATGTTTTTTTAATGCACGTAGTTATATTCATATTTTTATAGATAATGGTTTCATGTATTTCACATAGTTCTCTAAACTATGAGTCTATAACAAGAATGTATCTAGGTTACTTGAGAGAGGGATGAATGGTTGAAATACGGTTCCGAAAATCATGCTGCAAAATAATGTTTCCTGATTTTTTTTCTAAAACATGAATTTCATAAAATACACCTCTTAAAAATATATAATAGCATTTCATCCTCTAAATGAGCCAATAAACATTATTTGTATCCAGTCCATCTCCTCCCGGATCACCCTTTATTTTTGTAATCATCCTCATTATTATTATTGATATTCTTTTGGTAAGATCCTCAATTTCATCTATACTTATTCCAATTCGAATTCTCCTTCTACACTAGAATATGGTTCATATTGGGAAAAAACCTATATAATATTATTTTGTAAAATCTTAATTATCAAGATATTAGTTTTTAAGGATCATATTTTGGGTCCCACTCATTCTAAATACTGAGGTTTCATGCTATCCACAAATTTTTGGGAAAGGTTTTACTATCTCATTCTGTTCAATTACACACCATTAGATTGTTGTGGTATTATAATTTTTTTGGATTAATTTAATATTATTAATAAATAGATACTTTCTATAAAAACTATATGAGCAAGAGTATTTATTATAATGTTTTCTCCATGGGTTTTCAATGTTCATGGGGTTTTTTTGAATGTATATATGACTGAGGACCCGAACCCAGAATACCCGGAGTCGGTGCTTTCAAACGATGATGTGTAGTTTTAACATAAAAACCCACTAAAAAATTACACATCTTGTCTTATACAAAGGGTCAAATACAGTTTAGGTTCTAGGAATCCATTCACTTCTGTCAATCTTCTTCAATTGAAAACTGATACCTGCAATATTTTATTCAAAAATGTAGGGTGAGCATACAAATTCCCAATAAGGGGCTTTAAATAAAAACATAATAAACTAATAAATTTTTTGAAATCGTTCTTTTAAAATTTTCTATAAAAATTTTCTTCTGAAATAATAAAACACATGTATCATAACATAACAATTATCTAAGAATTAAAGGAACATTATTCAAAGAATACTAACATAGTTACAAGGAAACATGATTCAATTATAGGCATTCTCATATTAGGTAATAAGTAAAAGATATTCCATGTAAAAATGCAAGTTAAAAAGTTAATTACTAAGAGTATTTCATTATTAGAGTTGTGCTTAAATAAATACATCAATTCCATCCTTTCCTATGGAGTAATATACACTGGCTAATGTCTATATGTACTGCATAAATGGAATTCCCTAACATTTGCATCTTATGATTCTCATATACATAATATTTATAACCAAGAATATTCTAATCGTCAAATATTATTCTGGTTAATTATGTTTCATATCCATTGGGACGAAACTGCATATTCCATACATCATAACCATATCATCCATGCCTCATAGAGAGACCTTAAATAATCATTTTTTGAAGGCCTTGTGCCAAGACCGTAGTTTTTCTCATTGAACATATCGATGGATCGAGGGGCTATAGAGGGCCCCTCACATCACATACTAAGTCCAATGCATTTTTCATCCCTATAAATCAAAATTAAAAGACCACTTTTATTAAGTAAGTTTCTTATTACTTATTATATAAAGTGGCACATATTGCGTGATTCCTTATTTCACATTATTCAAAGTGTCCCATAAATCCTTGAATAATTTAATTTATAATTTCATAGTATTCAAAGAGACCCATACCACCTTGAATGATTTTAATTTTAATCCAAATTTTGTTATAGTATTTAAATTTCATCTTTCAACGATTACATATATATAAAGTGAGTCATGAATTTAGAGGTTAAAAGGAAAACTATCAGTCTATATGACGTTGTCATTGAATGGTGAATATTGTAAGCAGACTATGGAATATGTGATGACAACAAAGGTTCTATAGGAAATACAAGTTATTGAACATGCTATATAAAAATTTAAATTATGAAACCATATTAATAAAAATTCATATTGGAATATCAAATGGATTTATAATTAATTAAAGACCAAACAAAAAATTTCATGTTGTTTTTTAAGCATGTCGATGCTCAAACATTAACTAAAACTGTGCTTCTGTAAAACACATTATAATGTCAAAATATAATGCATGAAACTCAACAATAACCAATAACATTTAGTATATTATAATATAAGTGACTCATACATATGAATATAAAAGTTTCAAACCACAAATATTAAACTCATGAACTCAACCCAACCAATGTATATTATTTTGAAGATCATCTATTAGGGTTTCCGGTTATGTTAATTGTTCATACAGTAGGGTGTATGTAAAAATTAAAATTTTAAACAAAAACTAAACATATTTTTAAAAAATAAAATTTCATTCTTAGTAAACATTGGAAATTATTTATAAAATTAAGGAATATGGTTTATGTGTAAAACCATATTTTCACATATCCTGAAATACGTCATGTATAAAAGGGGTAAACCCAAAATTCATTGACACCCATATGACATTAATATTTTAGAAACATTAATTAAATATAGTCCCTAAACATTTAAATCACACTATAAATTTGTAAAGGGTTAATTTGTTAAAAAATGTCACATTAATGTTTATGTAAACATATGAATCATACAGGTATAACCAAGTCCTACACCAAGGTTACTTGACAAAAACATATTTACCAAAAAGATAAATTTAATGATATAAGTTCAACGTTAAGAGACCTAAAACATGTTCCAGAAGATGAGTTATATGAATTACATAATTATACACAACCATGTATAAATATATATATATATATATATATATAATTGTTTTGTACCACACATTATTTTTTATGTTATAAAATTATACATAAACATGACACCCAATGTTTAAAAGTCTCAAACTGGATTTATGTAAAATTTTAAAAATTTGTGAACATATTTAATTGGATATATACATTTCATGAGGACTTAAATATTCCTTAATGTTTAAAAAGTTCCCATAACCCAAAATCTGTAACACCTAGGGTCGGGTGTTTGAGGGTTATCACCCAAACCTTATGATTATACCTGCATTTATATATTCATAACCAAATATAAAAACAATAATATATATATATATAAAGTACAAAATTAATATTTTCATATATTAAGTACACTCTTGTGTTGATAAAACTACATGGAGTCAAAAACAAAAAATTTAGGGTCTGGTATTTTTGGGTTTCCACCCAAACCGAAAGGATATTTATATAAATGTATACGAGTACACACATTTATATAATTATATAATTTTCTAACAATAAATGTATGGAATCATATGTTCCCCTACATCCATAATACCACTTGAACCTAAAAACCAAAAGGGCTAGTATTGATATATATGAACAATTTTTTTTACTAAACCGCAAGGATTATAAATATACATTGTGAGCATACATATTTATATACTCTCAAAAAAATGCAATAAAATTATCCCGTACCATTGTTTGAGGATGTAGAAGGTGTCAAAAAATTCCAGGAGATGGCTTGTTGAGGTTTGAGGAGAAGTTGGTACAACCAAGGAAACGGTGCAACTACGTGGTTTAGGAATTATAATATGTATTAAATAAATAGAAAATTTAATTCCACCATTAGAATTTGTGGTATTAAATGGATAGAAGACATTCTGGAAAAAGGAGGGTATATAGGGGTCCACCGTGTGTCAAGGGTTAAGAAAAATGGTGCAAGTAGGTGGTGTATGAGTTACTGGTGCAACGCACGTGATGGAGAGGAAGAAGACAATGTGGGAAGTGAAGAACCTGAAAATGAATGGAGGAATATGATATGATGTGGCCTTGATCTGATAGTCGGGGTGCATCCATGGATTTTAAAAGTTATTAATGGTCGCGATTAGACCCATGATGGATCGGGCGGCTCTGGTTAACATGGGGTTTTAAAAACTCTTGGATGGTAACGATTAGATCGTGATGGATCGAATAGTACAGAAAAAGTGTGGAGGAAATAGTGGATTCTAGTAATTGAGGCACATACCATGATGGATGGCCCAAATCGCGTGCGACGCGATCCAACATTTTGGATCATGTTTCTATTAAAATTTCTCATCCCACATCGAAACATAGAGAATTTTCACAGCTCTTTATATGCCAGAGACATCGAAAAACATCTTAGAAAAATCACAATAGACACAAGGGGCCCTTATACATGGGATCCCACCCCTTGTAGGCTATGGCCTACCCCTACCTCGCCATGACCTCATGCCCATGATGGCGTGCTCTAATCTCTCATGTGGTCATGTGTGCCCGTGGGGAATACTATGCCCCCTATTCGGGCCGGCCTCAGAAGAGGCAGAGGGCTTGACGCAACCTTCAAGCGTGAGCTCCCTCCATTTTCACAGCTAAATGGATGGCCATAGTGGGGTTATTTTATGTTAGACCTAAAACGAAGTTTCCTTACATAAAATATGGTGTTTATACAAAAATTCCATTAGTTTTATAAGAAATAAATTTTTAAAACTCATTGGTATAACATTAATATATCCATGTGAAAATATTTATAAGATATTTGAAATATTTGTATGCTGTCTAAAATCCTAATCTAATTTAAAAAATCATCTAACTGTAATTCAAAATATTAAACCCCTATCAATTTAATGCTCATAATGAGAAGTTTTATAATAATTTCAATTAAATATTTAAATATTTAGAAATACTAAATAAAATTATATGTTTTTATTTAATTCATTTAAAAGACCATCAACTATAATTATAGACGTTAGAATTCAACGATAAAAAACATCTCCAAAAATCACCCAAGGGGTAATGGTCGGGTAGATTCCTTATAAAACCAAACGTCAGGGTGTTCCAAAACCCAAGACAATTGAAGAATATAGTGTTTTTCATACAACTTAATATCAATATGGTTTTCATGATTATTGTGGTGATGTTCATCGTTATGACTAATCCGAAGGAACGTCTCAATTTATTGAGTATAGTTGTTGCTTTAGGGAGCCTTATAGTAGATCAAATAGTGACTTTAGTAGGTATATTCGGTTAACATAATTTTATTTTGATCATCTTGCAATTTAAACACTATAGTGTTTTATTTAAAAAAATGACATTGTGTTTAATTCACATGTTTCTGTTTGGTTATCATGCAAATTATAAAAAATAAAATTAGGATATTACTATTACATGAGAAACAAATTTTGGTGCGTCACAATATCCACCTATACAAAGAATTACATCCTCTCAATTCATTTCATACAACCACACTAAAGTAACTCCCTTATGTTCTTTTCCACATCTTTTATTGTGGAGGATACAAAGGTGTGGCTAGATTAATACCCTATTTGGTGTTCAACTCTTCAATTTCCCTAGATTAAACACACCTCAGAAAGTATTTGATTATATCATACCTTTTCACATGGGCTTTCATAGGGAGGATATAGTGGTAGAGAGATTAGAGATGTCTGAATGGAGAAAAACTCTCTATTGACTCAGTGTATCATATCTTTTCTAAGAATGTCGAAGACATCGACATGTTCATAAAAACTAGAACTCTAGAACTGGCACTCGTTGACTGCACGTAGGTCCCCTTCCGAGGTAGCCTATGGAAACCCTACCCTATCTAGGTTGTTCTGAGATTGAGTGAATCATTGGAAAATACCTACATGGTACTATCCCCATCATCTATACTAATCGACTTGAGCATTGGATATATGGCGGTAGATGTAGGAATTCTCATGAAAAGAACTTTGAATGTCTGGAATTTTTGATATCCTGTAAAGATGATTGAAGTTTCTCAGTAGGTTTGCGAGAGGAAGGTACTCTTCTAAAAAGGTTTTGACCATGATGGTCTCTAGTATCTCAATAGGGAGTGACAATATCTGAGTTTTTCCATCCATCTGAATTTTATTTCGAAAGTCCAATCAGTGAAACACAATCACTAGAAAGGTAGAATGTGGATGAAAAAACAAATTATATTTTTATTAACAACTGGTATATAACACCCAGAACTAATTGTTTCCCCAGTTCCCAGTTCCACGAATCCCCAAAACAATTTCAAAACATTCAATAAACCTAAACCAAATGCAACCCGTGCATTTTTTTTCGAACTCATGGGTGCACTTATGGTATCTCTAGATTCTGACATGATGGGTGTATAGCTAAGAGATATCATTATGTACTTGATGTCTGCACATGAACATGGGGCGTCAAATTCAAGAATTTCGAAGTCTATTTCTTGACCAAAATGGCCATAGGACAAGACTTGGCACATATATGTTGGGCGGACGTCTCCCACTTCTACTGCTTCTTGGATGGCCTTTATGGAAGAAATACATTTTTCCATGGTGAAGCATTTAAAAAGTACCTCGAAGTATTTTCCATGACGTGTGTAGAATGGAAATTGGGTATTCATCATAAAGAGGTAGTATGAACATTCTCCTTGGTTGAGATGAAGTACACAAGGAGTGATGGACACGTCATAGAGGTGTTTTCCAGTCATATAGATATGGGCATAGTTTGCAAAATTTTCATGGATGGAAATGGAAATTATGTTTTTTAATGACTCATTAGGGAGAGAAAAAAGACTGGTGTTTCTGTTTTCCATTTGAAAATTACAAACATATCATACTTAGTAATTCATAAGTAAATTTTTCAATTCTGGTTTTCTAGAGTTATCTAAACTGAATCCTCTGATACCAACTGTGCAGAGCTAACCCTAGAATACCCAGAGTCTGTGCATTCAAAAATTTATATGATATTTTTAACAAAAACATGCACGTACTATTTATACATCATGTCCCATATAGAGGAACGAATTTGGTTAAGGTTCTCGGAAACCAGTCACTTCTATCAAGCTTCTTCAGCTGATAAATATTACCTGAAAATTTTAATTAAAAAACGTAGTGTGGGAAAACGAATGCCCATTATGGTGTTTTAATTAAAAACATAATAAACCAATGCATCTTTTTAAATATTCCTTTTTAAATTTTCTATAAAACGTTTTCTTAATAAATGCTGATAAACATGTTTCATAACATAACTATTGTCTAAGTATTAAAAAAGAACCATTAAAAGAATATTAACAGAGTTATAAGGAAACATCATTCAATTATAGGCATGCTTATACGAGGAAAGAAGTAAAACACAATCCATGTGGAAATTGAAAGTACAAATTTAATTAGTAAGAGAATTACATGATCAGAGTTTCACTTAAATAAAAACGTAAAATTCATCCTTTACTACTGATAAACATACACCACATAAAGTCTCTATGAACTACATAAATAGTATACCATAACTTTTACATCTTCTGATTCTCATGTATATATACTCTTTATTCATGGATTTTATACTAGTCAAATATTTCTCTGGTTAACTAATTTTCATATCCATTATGAGAAAAGTGCATATGCCGGACATCATAACCATACCATCCAGGCCACGTTGCGGGAGCTTAAGATATCATATTGTAAAGGCCTTGTGCCAATAAAGTAGTTTGCCTCAAGTGAACTATCGATGCATCGAGTGGCTATTGTGGGCCCGATCCATCACATGCTAAGTCCAATGCATTTCACATCAGTCTATGTCAAAGTGAACATTCCACTTTTATTTAGTATGTTACTTATTACTTATCATTTAAAGTGTCACATATTATTTGTTTCCTTATTTCACATTATTCAAAGTGTCCCATACCACCCTTAATAATTTAACATTTAATCCAAATTTAGTCATAGTAGTTAAATTTCATCCTTCAAAGTAACATATATATATAAAGCGAGTCATTGAAAACAATAGTATGACATTAAATATTTTTCTAAAAATGTAACAAAACCAGAAATTGTTTGAGGACAAAAAATGCTTAAAATTTTTAAACCTACTTACTACTGTATATGTGGAAACCAGGGTCGTACCCACAAGGAATGCTATTTTGACCACTAGTCTTCTACAAACAAACTAAATGACCCTAAAGTTGTCAGTAAAGGGATTGAGTTACTATATCACTTTTTTTTATTTTGTTCATTATAAGCCACAAACGAAACAACACAATCATTTTATGTTTTTGTTTTAAATTATATAGAAATAAGAAATACGCTAAAAATAGTAAGTAATAGGGAAATAATATACAGAAAAGATAAAAATCTTGAGAAATATGTCCAGAGAAAATATCGATTATACTTGTTTTGAAAACATTCCTTCTCATAAAAGTGATTACAACTAAAACTACTGAAAATGAGTGATTTATTTCCCACGACAAGAGATAAATTACTCTAGCCGACAAGTCTTGGAGTTCACCTCTCTACGATTAATCAACGTGAGAATTCTAGGTAGAAAAATCTTACATAACAAACTCACGGTATGTTTTGTAGTCTTTTATTTCAATTTAAATGAAAAAAAAATTATTCCACAATAAAACTCGAAAAATGAATGTAGAATTCCAATATTAAGTGCATATGGTATGCTGAAATTGAATGTAATCAGAACTGATCTTGATGATCAATTCCATTCACAATAAAAATGATAGTGAGAAGAGAAAATAATGATTACGACTAGATTCAATATTTAAACTGTTATTAGAATTATTTATCCCATCTATGTCTCAAATACATCAACAAAAATCATTCCATTACAAAAGAAAATAATTAAAAGAAAGCAGTAGGAGAAAAATCCCTCTGTTAGCTCAGTTTGTTGCTGCTCTAGGCCCTCAGATCACACGAGAATGGATCTCCAAGAAGTTCTCCAACATTCTCCTCCAAGGTCCTTGACCTGATCTGGACAAAATTGGTTGATCGAAATGAATTCCTTCCACCTCTAGTGTCTTTTTGGAATAAAAACCAAGTCCCAGTTAAATTATTTTGCATCTTTGTTTTAATACTCTATGTCACCTACTGCATGTCACCACTCAATTTTCACTAACTTGAACTCGCCTTTCTCTGTTTCACCACACGGGTGTATTTTTTTTCATGATAGGCACATCGCACTATTTTTCCTCATGTAACTAACTCCCACTGAGTTTGTTAAGTGAATCTTGATGTATACTCGACTCTTGAATGAACCTGCATTGCTATAATGGAAGAATTAATAGACAAAACACAGAAAAAGTAAAATAGTTAATTTTTAGTTTAATGTTTTATTACCTGTCAAAAAGTAAACTGTCATTAATTAATAAATAATTAAATTATGATTATGTTTATTATGATTATTATTGATTAATTATATAATCTTTCATTAAATAATTTTATTATGTTTTTGAATTATTATTTTTAATTTGTGTATGATTTATTAATAAATAGTTAGTATAATTTTATTAAATTCAAAATTATATTAATAAAAATTGCTTAATTAATTTAATTATTGTATTTATTCTATTGAAATTATAATTAAAGTGTTTATATATTTAATCTAGTTTGTAATTAATTTTATTTATGGATTATTATTATTATTATTTTTATTTTATAAATACTGATTAACATGTCTTATATTTTATTTTATAACTAATATATTTATAAATATTATAATAGTTGTTTATTTTAATATTATTATTTATTTTATGATTGTTTATTTATATTTGTTTCTTTTTCTCCCCCCCCCCAATCCAGCATTGTGAAAGTGATGGGGGTTTTAGGATTTTGGAGCAGTGCCTACAGTGCCCTCTCTGGACTTCATGATGGAGGACTCCAACAGGCAACAAGTCCTCCTTTTTCATCTCCAGCGACGACATCAACCTTCTACTTCTTGGTGGACCAACTCAAAAGTGACTCTATCCCACAGAGAAAGGAATAAGAGATTTCAAGCATCAATTTTTAGATCTTTGGTGCGAACTGACATCCCGCCTCCTCGATTTTGTCTCTGAAAAGTGACTTCATCCCAGGGACTCAATGGCACGAATCTGGCATCAAAGATGGTGTGGCGTGTCACTTATGTGGAAGAAACTTCAACAACTGTATGGAGCTATATTGGCCTTGAAAATCAACTGTATTGGTCCGGCGACAAACCCTCCTTGAAATGATCCTATGGAGGTGAATTTGGCAGGAGTTCCATCTAGTATAAATCACAAACATCAGGTACAGTCCTCCTCGTAGTGGAATCAGCTGATGGCTTGGAATTCACATACCTCTATCTCCACCTCTTCAATCGTAGTGCAACATGGCCAGATATATTTAGGTGATGCATTTAAGATAGAGTAGGATCTTAATCTTGAATATTTATTTTAGTTTTTGTGGTATGTTGAGTTTTGTGAAGAAACTGTTTTATGAGTTGTGTTACTGGATGGTTTTGTCGAAAATATTTTGAATGTCATGGAAAAGTGATGGTATTATGGTTGAAGGTTAAACCAGTTCAGTGAGTGATGTAATGTGGAATAATGAAATGATAATGTAGGGAATCAGTACCAAAGTAAAGGAGGACAAAAAGTGGTGGAAGATATGATGGCTCTGTGAAGGAGGATGTGCGAAGGAAGGATGAATCATCGAGACCGTGAAGAAGGGAAATGGTGGGATAATATTAAGGAGTTACGGTTGCAAGAGGCACTGTAAAGGGGAATATGGTTACGGTGAGACAGTAAAATTAAGTAATAGTGTGTGTGTTTTGGTGAGACCACTTTGAACCGGTGAGACATCAAAGGTAACAAATGAGGTAGCGGTGCATGGTGGTACTATGACATGAAACGGTTATTGTGGCATAATGACCCTGCAAAACAAACAGACATACAAAATAAATTGATACACCAATAAAAATGAATAAAATAATTGATAAAAATTAAAAATTAATTAAAACAAATGAAAATAAAGATACACATAAATTTAAATAAACTTATAAAACCAAATAAACATAATTTATATAATTATTAATGAATTTTATTATTTCTAAGGTAAAAATAATATTAAAAAACTAATAAATTATTAAAAGTTAATATAAAATTTAAATATTAAAATTTAAAAGTAAAATTATTTATAAAATTTACTATTTGAAATTAAATTAGGTAAGGTAAAAAGATGATTATTATGTAATTAAACCATTATGTTAATTGATGAAATTAATTAATGAATTGAAGTGAGTTTATAAACTCAAATTTATAAAAATTAGATTGTTAAATGAAAACTACAATTTATATTATGTTATATAAAATTAATTAATATTTAATACAAGCAATGTAAGATTACGACTACATTAAATATGAGCTACACCAAACTAGTTAATTAAATAATAAATGTTAAATCATTAAATTTGCAGACAAATATAACAAACTATATTTAATTTACTTCTTACTATAAAATTATAGTAAGAAATAAATTGATTATTTTAAAGATTATAATACACGATTAAGTAAAAAAAATAGATTAAATTTATAAATTTATTTATAGAAACATAGAAGTGTTAATATTTCTTATGATGTACAAGAATAAAAGATTAAATATTTAAAAATTAACAAAAATATTTTACAAATAAAGTTGTATTAATGCCACATCAGTCATGCATTTAGATGTTGATAAAAATACAATAGATCTACATGATATTGTCATTGAATGATGAATATAGTAAGTAGAAAATGGCATATTTGATAACAACCAAGGTACCAAAATAAATAATTTTTTTGTCACATGAAATAGTTAACATAAAACTATAAGAACTTATTAATAAAAACTAATATTGGAATTTCATCAGGATGAATAACTAATTAAAGAAAACCCAATCATTCCATGTGGGGTTATAAGATTGAAGATGCGCAAACATTTATTTATAATATTCTTGTGTATAACACAGCATAATTTCAAAATAGAATTCATGGAACTCCACCACAAAAAATACCATTTATTATATTAGAAAATAACTGAATCATACATATGAATATAAAAAATGAGAACTGCAAATGTTATACTCATGAACTATAAAAAAAGTATAGTTTTTGGAATATACTCGATTAGGTTTACATGTTGTTTAAATTGTTCATACAACAGGGTGTATATAAAGAGTAGTGTTTAAAAAAAATTAAACATATTGTAAAACAAATGTTTTATTCTTTCTTAGTAAACATTTGAAAATTATAAATAAAATTAAGGAACAAGTATTATGTGCACACCCATATTTTCACATATCTTAAATCACATCATATATAAAACGGGTAAACCAAAAACTCATTGACACCCATACAACATTAATATTTTAGAAAACATAATTAACTAGAGTCCCTAAAACTTTTAAATATTAATATAAATTTTTAAATGGATAATTTATTAAACAATCTTACATTAATTTTTATATAAACATATGGAACATACAAGTGTATCTGAGTCATACACCAAGGTCAGTTGACACATACATATTTACAAAAATCATAAAATGAATCACAGAAGATCAATGTTAAGGGAATTAATAACATGGTCCAGAAGATGAATTATACAAATTATATACTTATATACAACCATGTATACAAATATATATATATGAATGTTTTTTTGAATAAATAAATTATTATGTTTTAAAATTATAATTAAACGTGACACCCAATGTTTTAAATTCTCAAATTGGAATTTTTACAACCATAAAATTGTGTGTACATATATAATTGGATATATACATTACATGAGGAAAGAAAATATTCCATAATGTTAAAAAAGTCTGCACAACCCATAATCTGTAAGTCTCAGGGTAAGGTGTTCGAGGGTTTTCACCCAAAACCGTAAGATCATACATGCATTTAAATATTCATAACTGAATATACAAAAATATAATATATATATCAAGTATGTTATTATGTATTTTTGTACAAAATACACTCTTATGTTCATAAAACCTCATGGACTCAAAAACAGAAAAATTATGGTCGGATCTTTGTAGGTTTTCACCCAATCCAAAAGGATTATTATATATATATATATAAGAGTATACACATTTATATATGTATAGAAACATCCAACACTAATTTCATGGGAAAAATAAGTTCTCATACATCCATAATACTACTAGAACCTATAAACCAAATGGGCTAAGATCAACATCGAAGAATATTTTTTTACTAAACTGCAAGGATTATAAATATACATTATGAAAATACATATGTATATACTCTAAAAAATAGAACACATTAAATTTTAACCCTTTCCTTGGTTTTAGGTGGATAAGGGGCTCAGGAGAAGATCAGAGGAGGCTTATTGAGGTTTGAGGAGAAGGAGGTACAACTTAGGAAATAGTGCAACTGGGTGGTTTATAAACTAAAAAATGTATAAAATAAAGATAAAATTTAATACCACTATTGTAATTTTGTGAATTAAATATCCAAGGAAGACATTATGGAAAATTCAGGGCATGGAGGGTTCCACCATCAATCAACGGTGATGAAAAATGGGGCATGTAGGAGGTGTATGGGTAACTGGTGCCACGCACGCGAAGGAGAAGAATAAGACATCGCTGGAAGAGAAGAACAAAAAAATGAATGGAAGACTAGGACCTGATCAATACTTGATCCATTGGTCGTTGGGAATCCAAAGATTTTAAAAGTGATGGACAATTGCGATTAAATCCATGGAGGATCGGGCGACTCTGGTTATCATGCTGTTTTAAAAAGTCTCGTATGTTAATGATTAGATCAGGACGGATCGAATAGTACAAATAATGTGTGGATGAAATCACGACATCCATAAATTGATCATCAAACCATGTAGGATGGCCTATATCATTTGTGACACGATCCAATGGCATGGATCACGTTTATGCCGAAAATAATCATCCCACATCAAAATCGAAAAAATTTCCATGGATCTTTTTAAGAAATATACTCTGAACAAAAGATCATAAAAAACCGAACAGACACAGAAGGGGGCCTTATACACGGGCTCCCACCCCCCGTAGGTTTCAGCCTACTCCTACCTCACCATGGGCTCATGGCCATGGTGGAATGCCTAGATCCCTCATCCTCTTTTCTATTCCCTTTAGGAAAACTTTTCCCCATGCTTGGGCCAACCTGAGCTGATGCTAAGGGCTAGGCTTGACCACCTAGCGCAAGCTACCTCCCTTGGCCTGGCTAAAGGGATTGCCATAATGTGTTTATTTTTTTGTAAAATATAACACTATATTTCCATACATCGATGACTGTGTTTCTCAAAACCAAATCTCCCTTTGTTTTATATGTATTAAATTTTTAAAACTCAAATTTATAACATTAATATATCAATATGAAAACATTTATAAGATATTTGAAATATTGGCATGAATTTTAAAATCCCAAACTCATTTTAATAATCACCTAAGTGTAATTCAAAATATTAAACCCATGTCCTTTTAAAGCTCATAATATGTGGTTTTATAATTATTGCAATTAATAATTTAAATATCTGGAAAAACAATTATACACAGATTATTTTAATTAATTCTACAAAAATACCAACGACTATAATTTTATTCGTTGGAATTTGATAGTCACAATCTTCTCCAACGATCACCCAAGGGGTAACAGTCGGATAGATGCCCTATACAACCAAACATTATGGTTTTCCAAAACCCTAGACAATTGAAGACTATGGTTCTTGCTATAAAAATATCAGTCAGTATGTTTTTCAAGATTTTTGGGGTGATGTTCTTCGTTATGACTCATTTGAGGGGTCTTATCTATTTATTGGGACTTATTATTGCTTTAGGGGGCCTTCCAGGGTCTCTGATGGTATTGTATTTAATAAAATTCATTTGTGTTTATTTCAATGTTTTAGTTTGGATGGCATGAAAATTATACAAAATAAAATCATGATTTTACTATTACATGAGAAATACATTTTGGAGCATCACAATATGTATTATACGGGTTTTATAAAATTCAAAAGGGGAGTTTTCAAATTAATTTAGTGTTATAGGTTATATTTTTCCTATAATACTTTACAAATAAATTTTATTGAGGTTATAGTTTTTTATTTTCATTTTCACTATCTTCAATCATTGGTAATATCAATTGGATGTTCATATATTTTATTTTATTACATGGATTGTGTCTCTTGATTACTACTTTGTAATTTTATATGAATAAAAACATATATGTTCTTATGAATGTCTTTGTCTTTTTCTGTATATATATATTAATGAATGATAATATGTATATATATGTGTGTATATGAATAAACATATTGATAGAGAGTTAAGAGGATGCGTCTATTAAAACAGGGGTTTTGAATTCAAATCATTTCTTTTAAAATGCATCTAAAAATGATTATCAAATGTAATTATTCTAAATTAATTCAAAGAGAGTCATTTTTACATTGGTAAAATAGTTTCTGCTTAACATTGGTTATTTAATAACATTGAAAGACGCAATGTTTCATCAAAAACTATAAGAAGTATTTAAATTCTAAATGAAAATTTGATAACCTAAAAATAATTTTAATGATGTGTCCGCCTTCAAATACTCATTATCCTTTATATATATGAATATATATTAATTTTTAAGGGATAAGTTTCAAATGGATGAGTTACGGTAGTTGAGATGAGAGAATATATTTGGATTACTTTTATTCTTGATTGACATGTTTTATGTAAGTGATACCTTACCTTCTTTCACAAATATCATCGGGTAGATCGTAGGTATCATATTGAGGAATGGGGGATGGCTACTATTTAGTCTGGAAAATAGGGAATATGTCTTCTCAGGTATCACAGGATATAGGAGAGTACCATCGAAAATGATATTTTAGTCATTTTTGTTGGTTATTAACATAAATATTCATTGATATACTTGTTGATGGTACTACCATAGTACATCTCAAATCATAAGAATAGATTTTTAAGAATATTCCATTATTTTATAATCCATATTCTTTGATTTTCAATGAAAAATTATTATTATATTCTAATTTACCATTAATTTATTAGTTTTTCCACCTAATATGTTTTTTGGGATTTATATTTATGTAATAAATTCATTATTCCTTACTCATTATATATATTTAATTTCACAGATCTTATAACCATCTCTCCTCATGAATTTGGAATGTAATTATTTAGGGTGAATTTGAAATTCAATGAGGTTATTTTAAAAATATATTTAAAATAAAATTTTAATGGCATTTTCTAAATGAATTTTTTCAGGGAACATTAAAATTGATTCTTTAAATGAATTTTATTTTTGAAAAAATGACAATTTTAGAGAAATTATTGTTATATATGTTCTTAAACTAATTATTAAAATATATTAAATAAGTCTATTTTAACTTAAACTATGTTGGTTTTTTGGAAAAGTAAATCTATAGGGTCTAGGGTTCTAACCTACTCAGTTTTTTTATGTTGACACCATTCTTGTTCCACAAGTTGTCTTTAGACACCATTTTTTTGTAGGATTGAGTTTATTTTTTTATTTTCCATAGTGTGATCTCGTTGTGTGGTTGGAGAGTGACCTTGGAGGTAAAATGGATAACATGCATTGTATTTTGTCTTTTGGTTTTTGTTTTTTTAGTTCTTGTATCATTAATGTCATTCTATGATATTATGGATCTTAATTTGTGTCTGCTTCATAATATTTTTTTAAATTTTATATTTTTATTCTTATTGGTTGTGTTCGATTTTAATTTTTTTTATATTCAAATAATGTTAGAACAATGATGAAGAATGTATAGATTTTTTTTTCGTTAGAATTAAAATTCTTATTAAGTCATTATTTATAATATAAATAATTTTTTTGATCTCTCATCTGGTGACTTAACACAAGTTTCCTATCCGTGATGATCAGAAACACACCTCATATTCATTGTGGGCTCATTCGTGTGCCTAGTTCAAGAGTACCCATGGTAGATTCATGATGAAATGGTTTCTGAACCTATATTACAAGGAGTTACAATGGTTTGGATGAACGTTATGTTTTTTGGTTGTCTAATGTATTATAGATTGGATGGTCAGAATAATAGAGAAATGAGCTTGAAGATTCTATCACTTACTCGTACTATGAATTATGTTTCCATGATATTTTAGGTTGTAAACCTGAATTATTAGTTTATTAATGGGTTATCATGTAGTTTTTATTAATGTTAATGGTATTATGGATTTTTTCAAGTGTTTAGGTTGTCTAGGGATTAAACTGGTAGTCAAACCATCATCACATGGTGATTTCACACACCCTTTAACACTCTGTTGATCATGAGTTCATAATTATTAAATACATTGAGCGGTGGTTTCATGTTTAGATCATGTCCATAAAAACCATTTTTCTATGTCATGCAAATCACATGTCACTCCATGTGATGTTTTGGTGTTGTGTAATTTTATTTATTGTGTATTGGAAGGTTTTTTTAATTATAAGTGCAATATCAACGGAGAAATGATTCCGTGTCTTTAAAATTAATATTTTTATTACAGGGTTAAATTTAATTATTTTTTAAAAATTAAAATTCTATATTTTAGAAATTTTAAATTTAAAATGTGTTTGACATATAATAATATATAATTTATTTTTTTTAAAATAATATTTGGAATAGGAAAATTGTTTACATGTGGAATTTTATGTATTTGAAAATTAAATGGTATATTATGATATAGATTTAAAAAATGGTTATTTTGTTTTACATAATGTTTTTATTCCTCATATGTTGATTATGATTTATCATGTGGTATTAGTGTTTTCAATTAACATTTTAAATTATGATGTGTGATTTTGGGAGGGATTTTATATTGATTTCATCATATTATATCATGGAATTTGGGGTATGATTCCTAGAAATTTTTTGAGTGTTATTGGTTCAAAATGGTCATTAGTTATGGGATTTTAGTTCATTTGATATTGTGGCGATTCTTATTATTTATTATTCCATAGATTTCTTCTTGGTTTTTTTGTTTAGAGGGTTACATTTCAATGTTTTGTAATTACTTTTTTATATGGATGTGTATAATCATGTTTCAATAGTTTGATCCAGATCCATGATTTTCATTTCCCATAGTCTAACTATGAATGTGATAATTTATAGACACCCAAAGGAACAATTATTTTGTGATCCGAAGCCCAATAGTGTTTAAAAAAAATATTACATAACAATATTATAATATCTTATTGTCAGAAAATGTTGGTCAAATTTTCTAATAAAAAGTTTTAGAATTTACAATTATATATATATATATAAATAATGATTTCTAATTTTTAATATGTAAATAAATTATAAATTCAGGATTTACATATCAAAATATGGATATACATTTCAAAGGATGTAATTTTCAATTAAGAAAATGGTTATTTAAACAAATGGAATATTTCATGTAACACCCCGACCCCAGTTACCCAGAGTCTGTGAATTTTTACTTAACATTGGAATGATCACAAAAGATCGAGTCTCGAAAGACAGATTAGTTTAGTAGCCTTGGAAACACTAGATTCATTCATAAATTTTACATTCCTTCATTAAGTGAAAAACTACAATAACATATTCTCCATAGTCCACACTAATATTCCCTTCAGACTATCCCTGTAGGTCAGTCATAAAATATTTCTTCACATCCTAGGAAAAATAAAACATAGAATGGGGTGAGATCAGATTCTCAGTAAGGATAAAAATATAGAGAAAACATTCAAAAATAAGCACTAACATTTAAGGAAATGTATAACTAAAACAAAATCCTATTAAACTAGATCTTCATCATAATATGGAAAAAATAAAATGAAAAAATGACATTTACTTATTCACATTGATATTCTACTAGTCGAATAATCACATTAAATATCAATAACCACTTTCATAATGATTGAATTCATAATTCCAGACTATCATAACAAAATATTCATGTCCTTATGCCAAGAATGAAAATATGTTTTTGTCAATGCATTGTTCCAAGACACAATTTTGTCTCATGAGACATACCGATGCATCTAGGCGCTATAGCGGGTTCCACCCGTCACTTATTAAGTCCATCACATTCCTTATATGAACAGGTATAATCATAACATAAACATTCGTATTAAAATTCATATATGAAATGTCAATACATTATTCATAAACCATTAATGGTATAAAAATAAAACACATACAGTCAAACATATCACAATACTTTCAATACAATATGAAAGTTTTTAATCATAATAAATCAACTTCAAATAAGTATAAAATCCATCAATAGATGTTGGCATAGTTGAAATAAAAACTGTTTGAGAGAAATATATATATTTTTGAAATCCTTTAAAAGTCACATAATTATAAAATAAAACATTTACTTTGAAAATATTATTGTAAGCTTGTAAGGGAAGCTACAATTATTTAATAATGGCATAAAATAGAAGCACACTCCGACTAAATTAAAAATACATTCTTACCTTAATTCCATCGAAAAGGTTAAGAGGACCCTGTTTGGAAAATGAAAGAAAAATTCCATTGTAGTAAAATTAGAAAATATCAATCAAGAGTATAAATGATGTAACAAATAGTATTTAAAATAGTATGATTGACTTGAAAACCATTTTTAAGATACATGGATGAGGATGATAAAGAGGTATCAATATATAATTATGTATAAACAATCTCAGATGATGAAGGGATTGTAGAATTTACCCTTACCTTGTAATTTTACTTGGTAGATTGTAGGTTAACCTCCTGTATAATGGTGAAATGTTATTTATTAAATTATTCAAGAATCATGTACATTAATAAGATATCATATATAATCTTTTAACATTGATTTGTTAATAATATCTTAGTATTTTCGTCATTTCAGGTGTTAAATTACTCATTTTCATTTATATGTTTTGTTACATAAGCCGTGTTTATTATGTATAGGTTGTATCATATTCATATCCAAGATTATATTAATTCCTTAAACAATATTTTTAATCATCAAATGACAATTATACTTGAATGGATACAATGGGGACTGAATCTCATCGCGTTCGTGGAGAAGGTAGTCCGTACATACACACGAGAAACAATATCATTCTTTTGATATTAAAAAATATATAATTGGATGGTATGTCATATATAAAGAATTAATATAATGTTTAATTTATTATTTACTTCATTTACACATCAATATCATACCCATCCAAATAATAATGTTTTGAATAACAATTACACAATGACGTGGAGACAATAAGTCGTACGTATGCACGTATGGTGACATGTCATTCAAAGGATTGATAGAATACTGAATATGGTTGTACCATCTTTATAATAACATCACAGTATATAGAAGATACCAAAGTTAATGTTTTTTAATAGAAATAACAAAGAATGAAAAGTGGAAGAATAAAGTAACTTGAAAGAGGGTGATGAAATCATTACCTATTCTTCATGTTTTTATTTTTGATTCGATCAAAAGGGGTCCGTAGGTTGGATTTTGACTTAAGGAAGACCTTTAGGATGAATTGAGGGATCTTGAGAGGATATATGGGAAGGATTTGGCCGAACCAAAGACTTTGATGGTACGAATTTGAGATAAGGGGGAGTTCCCTTTTATAAGAGGGTTGAGGGGCACCGTAGAAACAAATTAGTATATTATTTTATAATAAATTCATATTCAGTTATAATGGCTCCAAAGTGTCTTATTTCGAGGCTAAGGTGGGTTTGGGTCAAAATCCTTTCATCCTATAGATTTTAAATAGGTTTGGGTCACTATATGAATCTTATCATTTATATTTAACTCTTAGTTGAATAGTGTGACATTATCATGTCTCTTTGTATTTTAATATTATATGGTTAATAAAAATACTATATACTTCCAAGAAATACCCAAGTATTTCATTAAGAATACACCAATTATTATATATGTCCTCTGGCCGAGCCTTAGAATTTATGGATATTATATCAATTTATAATATAATATTTGTTTTATAAACTCCTTTAATTCAATTTTGACACTATTTAATAATTGATTTTTGTTAAAGTCTTTACATCTTTATTAATTATAAATAAATTAATTTTATCTATCCTAACATGTCATATTAACCTATAAAATTATGTTAATTCATAAAAAGTCTAAAATTACATTGATTGGTTTATATATATTATCAATTTTTTTTAATATTTCATTACCTAGGTAATTACTGCATCACCATTGTGTCATAAATAAATTAAATTATATAATTTCTAAAAATTATAAATAAAATACCATTATGTAATAAATCTTTTTAGATTTCTATTGAATATTTATAGTCGAATTTATATTATGAATAACCCTATATTAAAGTTTTTTTTATTAATCTTGCATTATAACTCTTTTAACTCTTCTTTGAATTAAATAATAATAAATGACCTAATCTAATCCAAGTGGACCAAAGATGTTCATATTTATTCATAAGGTTGTTTTTGGTCTAATTATACTTATCTAATAGAATTAGGACATGTTTTGGGGTAAATATAATATCATTTTTACATTTAATTACCCTATTTACTTTTAACCGTGGTAAATAAAAGTAAAAAAGTTACTATTCACCAAATATTATTTTCATCCCATTTAACTACATTTTACTTACTGATATCAACCATATCTCTCGGATTTTTGAAATTCAATTCATAGAAGCAGTAAAATTATGTTTTATTCAAATTTTCAAATTCTTCTTGTAGGTGGGTAAAATACAATATAATGTTCAATAAAATTTTAATATATCTAAAATTATTATAAAACAACTCTAATGAATTACATTGAACACATATAGGTATTATGTGTCTATTTTGACTTAAAATAAATTTAAATAAAAAATTAATATTTAAATAAATAGTTGGCTTTAACGAATAACACAATGTTTTTCACTATTTATCAAAAATTGAAAGTGTTTTGAAAAATACAAAAAATTTACCCTACGCTAATTGCGATATTCCATATCTATGTAGTCCATTTAGAAAGATAAAATTATAAAATTTCGAAATGTGGGTTTTACTATTTATAAATTCTAGTTTAATTGGCTGTGTGTGTGTTAGAACTCGAAGTTGCGTACAACACACACTGATGTATTATTCAATGGGAAACATACCATAAAGCTTGGGGTGTTACATTATCCCCTCATTCAAATAATTTCGTTCTCGAAATTTCTATAATTTTACTGCATAAAAAGACTCAGGTGCTTCTTCATCATATGTTCCTCAGATTCCGACGTTGCCTCTACCATCTTATGGTTTCTCTATAGAACTTTTACAAGAAGATTCATCCAATTTTA
The DNA here is from genome assembly GCA_963277665.1 of Viscum album. Classification (NCBI taxonomy): domain Eukaryota; kingdom Viridiplantae; phylum Streptophyta; class Magnoliopsida; order Santalales; family Viscaceae; genus Viscum; species Viscum album. The sequence continues at coordinate 1,753,496,483 of OY728128.1, forward strand.
CAACACTTGTTCTCTGGTATCAAGAATCTGGACAGGCTCTTCACAATGAGATAGATTAGTATACTTTTCTAATTCTTCATAGGGGAGTACATGCATTGGGTCAGGCATGTATTTTCTCAAAAGTGACACACGGAACACATAGTGAACATTGGAGAGATTTGGCGGCATTTCCAAACGATAATCTACAACCCCAATTCATTCTAGAATTTTTAATGGTCTGATGTACCTAGGACTCAATTTACACTTCATACCGAAACGTATAACACCCTTACATGGAGATACCTTCAAGAAAAAATGATCTCATACCAGAAATTCCAAATCAATCCTTCGATTATCGGTATAGCTCTTCTGCCTACTTTGAGCTACTTTAATGTGGGGTTGGATTAACATCACCTTTTCCATCGTTTCCACTACATGTTTTGGGCCTACGAGTTTTTATTCGCCAATGTCATCCCAACAGGTTGGTGTGCGACATCTCTTTTAGTATAACTCTTCATACAGTTCAATATGAATACTCGAATGGAATCTATTCTTATAAGAAAATTCTACCAGATGTAAATATTGATCCCACATACCCTGAACGTCGTGTGAGCAGGATCTCAACATGACTTCTAAAGATTGAATAGTATGTTTTTATTTCCTATCTGTTTGAGGGTGGTAGGCAGTGCTCGAACTATGTTCTATATCCAAGACCTTCTGAAGACACTTCCAGAATCTTGAAGTAAATTGGGGATCAAGATCCGAAAAAATAAATAAGGGTACTCCATGAAGTCTCAGAACTTCATTAATATATAGTCTTTCTATATGTTCAATTGGTAGATGTTCTCTTATAGTAGGAAAATGTGTTGACTTGGTTAGATGATCAACAATTACCCATATTTCATTGTTCCTTCTAGAAGTCTTTGGTAGTCCCATGATAAAGTCCATCGTAATATTATCCCATTACCACTGATGTATGGGAAGAGGTTTCATGACTCATCCAATTAGTTGCCTTCTAGATTTCACTTGTTGACAAGCCATACATCTTGACACAAAATCAGCAATCTCCCTCATCATGTTTTCCCACAAAAAATTTTCCTTCCAATCACTATACATTTTGGTGCACCCAGGGTGTATTGAAAAATTGGAACTATGAGCATCATCCAACAATTCTGTTTTAGATCAGATATATCGGGAAGACTAATTCACTTCCCAAATTTCAAAATTCCATCTTCATACACAAATTCATTCAATCTCCCATCATCCACAACATTAATCATCTTTTGAAACTCTTCATCATTTGTATGAGAACTCGTTATCCATTCTAGTAAGGATGGTTTGGCAACCATTTGAAAATGTATTGATGTTTCCCTTTCCATGGTGATTCCCATATACATGTTTACTAGATCCATGTGCATAAGATCCTTTTTAACTCTCATCTTGTTCAAAACTCTCTGATCCTTTCTACTCAAATCATTTTACACCTTGTTTTCATTCTTCGGGTGGTAGTGAATAGTGGAATCAAAATCCTTGAGTAATTCGAGCCATCGCCTTTGCCTCATGTTGAGTTCCTTCTATTATAAAATATAAATTAATATCTGGTGATCAGTATAAATCTCACATTATTCACCATAGAGATAATGTCTCCATATCTTTAAAACAATGATTACGACAGCTAACTCTAGATCATGAGTATGATAGTTTTTCTCATGAATTTTCAGCAGTTATGATGTATATGAAATAACCTGATCATTCTGCATAAGGAAACATCCATGTCCATTATTTTAAGCATCACTATAAATAACAAACCCATCATTCCCCGATGGTAGAGTAAATATAGGAGCAATGAAAAATCATCTCTTCAGTTATTTGAAACATTCTTCACAATTATTTGTCCAAAAAAATTTAACCCCTTTATGTGTGAGCTTTGTTAATGGGTTAGATAATCGGGAAAAATTATTGATGAAAGACCGATAATAACCTGCTAAACAAATAAAATTGCATACCTCGACTGTACTCGTCAGTGTTGTCCATTCATATATTTCCTTGGTCTTAGAAGTATCAATGTAAATTCCATCCTTAGAGATAATATGACCTTGAAAAGAAGTCTCCTGAATCCAGAATTCACACTTGATAAACTTCTCATATAATTCATGTATTCTAAGAGTCTTTAGAATAATTCACAATTGATTTTCATGATCTTCATAGTTTTTGGAATATACCAAGATATCATCAATAAATACCACTACAAAATCATCGAGATATTCCTTGAAAACTCTGTTCTTTTGATCCATGAAGAATGAGGGTGCATTAGTCAGCCCAAAAGGCATTACTGTAAAGTTGTAATTCCCGTACTTGGATCGAAATGCTATATTCAGAATGTCTAACTTCTTCAGACACATCTTATGGTACCCAGATTGAAGATCAATCATTGAAATGAATTGAGCTCCATGCAGTTGTTCAAATAAATCATTAATGCAAGGTAGGGGATACATGTTCTTTATTGTTATAGCATTGATCTCCCTGTAGTCGATACATAACCTCATAGATCCATCTTTCCTTTTAACAAAAATAATAGGGGCTCCTCATGTAGATACACTATGGATAATAAATACCTTATTACTCAATTCCTCTAGTTATTTCTTTATTTCAACTAATTCCACAAAGGCCTTTCTATAAGGGGAATTTGATATATGCCTTGAAACAAGGATCAAATCAATGGAAAACTCAATTTCTTGTTCTAGAGGATGTCTAGGAAAATCTTCCGGAAACACATCTACATATTATATCACAATAGGTACCTCCGCTATTTGAACATTACATTCCTCACCCCCTGTTATTTCATTCTCTTTCTCCCCGATAATTGAATTTAGTTGAGCTACTGGAGGTGGATCTAGATAAAAATTAGGTGGTGACGATTCTTCTCTAAAGAGAATGTGTTCCTTATCATCATCATCAAAAATTCTAACCTTATTTTTCTTATAATAAATCTTCGTATGATGGTACGAAATCCAATTCATATCAAGGATTATATCAAACTCAATCATATGTATGACAATGAGATCAGTAGATAAAGAACATTTATATGCTGTAATGGGGACTGATTCAAAAAACATTGTTGTGATGATACTTCTCTTCGGAGTTTTAGCTGACAACTCCCTTGTTAAATCAAATTGGAAATATCTAATTTTATTAGAAAACTAGGAAGATATTAAATAATGAGATTATCCAGAATCAAATAAAGCATTTTCTAAACTTGGGGAAACCATTAAATTACCTGCCACCACATCTTTCGGAGCTTCTACCTCAGCAGTAGTGACAACATAAGCTTTTCCTTGATCCCTTGGATTTTTTTAGGTATGTTCCCCGGACACTTCTGACATTCATTTGGGTAATGTCCCATCTACCTACAATTGTATCACTGAACATCAGTAGATTCTTTCTTCCCCTTGAAATCACGAGCTTGGTGGCCTTTTTCACCACACTAGTAACAGACTCCCATTCCCTTCAAGGATGTACTGAGGTGTTTTTTTGAACATTTACTATAGTATGGATATTCATCTTTTACCTTCTTCCACTTATTTCCATTCCTAGAGTGATTAGTAGATCTCTTCCCCTCTTTCTTTTATTTAAAGTTGTTAGACTTAGAGAATCCCTTTTCTGTCTTGATAGCACATGAGACAATATCTTTTTATGGTGAGAATGATTGTGAGACTAATTATAGACAGAGAAATTGTTTTATCCCATTAAAGAAATGATAAATATTATTCATTGGTTCACGTATATAATCTGCTGCATGCCTCGCTAACCATGTAATGATAGCCTCGTACTTTTCAACTTTCTCAACCTCCTTTTTTCTCAGAATCGGAAATTGCCTTTCCATATCTGCTCGATGTTCATAAGGAATGTATTTTTCTAAGAAAATTTCAATGGACTCTCTCCATTCCATATTTTATACTTCATCATCCTCCTTTGGGTTTTGAATCAATGACCACCATTGTTCAGCATCTCCAGTGAGGCGGTAAACTATCTTGATAACTTTTTCCATTTCACTACAATGCAAGGAATGTAATATTTTCTCTAAGTAATTTATCCATTTCTATGCTACTAATGGATTTGTATTAACATTGAATTTTGGTGGTTGTTCCCTCATGAAGCGATCTAACATTGATCCTCCATGCTGTGGATCTGGGTGCTCCATACGGGTAAGGTTATTATTCATAACCTGAGTGAGTTGTCCCAGTATGGTGATTAGCTGATCAGCACCAGTTGCATCACCAGCCCCACTATAAATAACATAATTAGGAAGGAAATGCCTAAATAGAGTGTGTGCATTGATATGATTTTCATTCCATCCACTAGGCTCCCTTTCTAAACAATGGCATACACTAGATTAGTTTTTGAATCACAATACATAAATCCAAAATTGTAAAACACTTAACATAAATTGAACAGTTTATGGATGTAATCCATAATCATATAAATGTTTTCTTGAAGGAATTATCTACTCATAAACCCTTAATAACGGTTTGTAATGAAAATGAGAATTATCCTAAGTATATCTGCCGGGAGTGTCGTAACCAAGAGTGTTGCAAAGCCCGTTGTCATGCACCAGTTCCCATTAGAGTCTAGCTCAAAGCAGTGCTTTCAGGTTTTACCCCAAGGTACATCTGTTCCAGAACCACCTCTACAGGCTCGTATCAAGACCGGGATGTATTTTTCAGAAAACATAAAAAATATCTACAGTACCAAAATTTTGGACGGTTCTTCTATAGTAATCCTCAAATTCGATCGTATTTCTATGTGCTCTAATCAAGGTTTACCAAAATCTAGTTTCAAAATATTGTATTAAACTTCTTCTGATACCAACTGTAACACCCCGACCCCATTTACCCAGAGTCAGTGCATTATTACATTACATTAGCTTGATAACAAAAGATCAAGACTCGAAAGACCAATTAGTTTTGTAGCCTTGGAAACACTAGATAAATTCATAAATGATACATTATATCATCAAGTGAAAAACTAAAAAAACATAGTCTCCATAATCCACACTCATATCCCCTTTAGACTATCATTGGAGGTTAATCATAAAATATTTCTTCACATCTTGGAACAATAAAACATAGAAAAGGGTGACCTCAGATGCTTAGTAAGGATAACAATATACCGGAAACATTCATAAATATGCATAAACATTTAAGGCAATGTATAACTAAAACAAAATACTTTTAAACATGAAATTCAGAATTATATGGAAAATATAAAATGAAATAATTCCATTTACTTATTCACATGGATATTCTACTAGTCGAATAATCACATGCAATATCAATAACCACTTTCATAATGATGGAATGCATAATTCCATACTATCCTAACCAAATTGTCAAGGCCTTGTGCCAAAAATAAAAATAAGATTTCATCAAGGCCTTGTTCTAAGATAGTAGTTTGTCTCGTGAGACCTATCAATGCATCGAGGAGCTATAGCATGGTCCACCTGTCACTTATTATGTTCATTGCCTTCCTAATATGAACATGTTTAAACATAACATAAACATTCATATTAAAACTATCATACGGAATGTCAATACTTTTCCATAATCCATGAATGGTATAAAAATAACACATCCATAGTCAAACATATCACAATACCTTCAATAAAATATGAATGTTTTGTATCATAATAAATCAACTTCAAATAAGCTTAAAATCTATCAAAAGATGTTGACATTGATGAAATCAAAACTTTCTGAGAGAAATCTCTCTTTTTTTGAAATCCTTTAAAATTCACATAATTATAAAATAAAATATTTACTTTGAAAATATTATTTTAAGCTTGTATGGGAATATTCAATGATTTTATAATGGTGTAAAATAGCTGCACACACTGTATAAGTTAAGAATACATTATTACCTTAATTATGTCGAAAATGATAAAAAGGACCTTGTTGGGAAAACGACGGAATGATTCCTCTATAAACTTCTTATAAATAGTCAATCAAATGTATAAATGACTTTAAACCATAGTCTGTAAAATAGTAAGAATGATTTGAAATTCATTTTTAAGAAATATATATGTGTATCATAAAGATGTCCCAGTAGATAATTATGTATAAACAACCTTGGATAATGAAGACATTGTAGAATTAACCCTTGCCATGTAATTTTCCTTGGTCGACGGAAGGTTAACCTCTTGTATAGTTGTGAAATAATTTATATTAAATTATACAAGAATCATATACATTAATATGATATCATATATGATCTTCTAACATTTCTTTGTTAATAATATCTTAGTATTATCGTCATTTCAAGTATTAACTTACTCATTTACTTTTATATGTTTTTTTACATAAGATGTGTTTATTATGGATAAGTTGTATCTTATTCATATACAGAATTATATCATGTCCTTAAACATTAATTTTAATCATAAAATGAGAATTAGACATGAATGGATACGATGTGGAATGAATCTCATCACGTTTATGGAGAGGGTAGTCTGTACATAGGTACGAGTGACAATATCAATATTTTGATGTTAAAATAATATAAAATTGGATGTTATATCATATATAAAAAATCATTATAATGTTATATTTATTATTTACTAAATTACACATCAATATCATACCCATCCAAATAAAAATGATTTGAATAAAAATTACACCATGACGTGGAGACGGTAAGCCATACGTACAGAATGGGAATAACATAGAAAGAAGAAGTGGAAGAAGAAAGGATCTTGAAATAGGGTGGTGAAAACATTACCTATTTTTCAGGTTTTTCTTTTTGATTTGATCTAATGGGAACCTTATGTTGTATTTCTATTTAAAGGAAGGCCTTTAAAAATATGTGAGGGAAGTTGAAAGGATATTTGGGCATGGGGTTGGATGAAACAAAAGGCTTTGAAGGTACGAATTTGAGGGAAGGGGGAGTTCTATTTTATAAGAGAGGTGAGGGGAACCTTAGGAAAAAACATAAAATATTATTTTATAATAAATTAATATTCAGATTATAATGGCTCCAAAGTGACTTGTCTAGATGAAAAGGTGGGGATGGGTCGAAATACTTTCATCCAGTAGATTTTACATAGGTTTTGGTCACTATATTAATCTTATCATTTATATTTAACTCTTAGTTAAATATTTTGACATTTACCAAGTCTCTTTGTATTTTTTTATTATATGGTTAATAAATTTATTATACAATTCAATGAGAACCCCAAGTTGTTCATTAATTATACACATATCAATATATATGTCCTTTGGTTGATCCTTTGATTTTTAGAGATATTATATCAATTTACAATATAATATTTGTTTAAAAAACTATTTTATGTCAATTTTTGACACTATTAAATCATTTATTTATTTTAAAGTCTTAACAACTTTATTAATTCGAACAAATTCATTTAATCAACCCTAACATGTCATATTAACCTATAAAATTAGTGTAATTCTGAAAAAGTCTCAAATTACATATTTATAATATCAATTATTTTAATATTTCATTAATTATGTAATTACTACATCACCATTGTATCATAAATAAGTTAAATTATATAACGACTAAAAATTATAAAAAAATACCATTATGTAGGAAATATTTTTTTCTTTATAATTAATATTTATAGTCTAATTTATCTTATGTATAAACCGATATTAAAAATGTTTTAGTTATTAAACATTGATTTTAACTCTTTTAACTCTTCTTCGAATTAAATAACAATAAATGTCCTAATCTAATCCAAGCGGATCCAAGAGGTTCATATTTTATTCCTAATGTTTTTTGGTCAAATTATACCAATTCAATAGAATTAGGACATGTATTAGGGTAACAATAATATCATTTTTACCTTTAATTACCCTATTTACTTTTAAACGTGGTAAATAAAATAAAAAGTTATTATTCACCAAAAATTATTTTAATCTCATTGAACCACATTTTACGTACTAATATCAACCGTTTATCTCGGATTTTTGAAATTCAATTCACAGAATCGGTAATATTTTGTTTATACAAATTTGCATATTCTCATGTGAGGTGGGTAAAATACTGTAAAAAGTCCAATAAAATGTTTATATATCTGTAAATATTATAAAATGACTCCAATGGATTACAATGAACATATATAGGAATTATGTATCTATTTTTGTATAAAATAAATTTAAATAAAATAAATATTTATTTAAATAAAAATTCGGTTTGAACTAATAACTTAGTGATTTTCATTATTCATCAAAAATTGAAAGGGTTCTGAAAAATACCAAAAATTCACAGTAATCTAATTTCGATATTCTATATTGAAAAAAAAGTCCATTTTGATAGATAAAATTTATAATATTTAAAAAAGTGGGTATTACAATTCATAATGACTAGTTTGATTGGTTGTGGTGTGTGTTCGAACTCTAAGTTACCTACAACACACACTACTGAATATTCAAATGGAAACATACCATGGAACCTTGGGGTGGTACATTTCACAAAATGGATTAATTTAACACTTTAATATAAAATATTTTATATAAATTTACAGGGAATGTAAAATTTCTTTCGGTAGTGGAATATATATATAGTTATATATATAATTGAAATATAGGAAAGTGAAAAAAATGGTCACGTTCCATGGTTTCACGATAGTTCTAGGCTATTGGTACCCAACACTATGTATACCATAATGTATATATGTATATACACTGAACCACATCCAAGAAGACACATCACCATCGCCTTATTAATGGGATGTGCTGAAATTATGTTCTAGAATGTTGTATATCATTATGTGTCAACCAAAATTTTAACACCCCAAGCTTTCACGATATGCTTCTCTTTGAATAATACAATAGTGTGTGTTATACGCAACATCGAGTTCTAACACACCACAACCAATCATACTAGCCATTAAGAATAGTAATACCCACTTTTTAAAATTTTATAAATTTTATCATTCAAAATTAACATCATTTTTTGATTCAAAATATCAAAATTAGCTTAGGGTGAAATTTTGGTACTTTTCGAATAACTTTCATATTTTGATGAATAGTGAAAATTACAAAATTTTAATTAAAAACAACTTTTTAATAGAAATAATTAATAGTGATAAATTATTAATTTGAGTGGTTTTAAATTATATTTATAATATATTTTTAACATTTAACCCAAAGTTGTTTATTGGACATAATTTTACATTTAAACTGGACATAAACAAGTGTCAATCTTTTGATAGTTATTATCTCTTAAAAACACGCTTTTTGTTTTAACAACGAGAATTAATTTTAAATTAAATTCTGCCACACCTGTGATTTAAATTTAGAAAAATGGATTCCATATTTTAAACAATTATTTCCAAATTGTGTAAATAGTTAACTTTTATTTTTAAACATTTTGAATAATTACTTCGGTAAATATTTTATTTACTATGGTTAAAAGGTAAATCCGGTAAATAAGGGTAAAAAAATAATATTATAATAATAATAAATTACACTAAAACGTGTTCTAACATTATTGGTTGATACATTTCTAACCATGGAAAACTTTGAGTCGATTTTGGGACCCAATGGATACACTTGTAAGTGATAAGGACACTTTATATTAATTTACTTAAAATAAATACAAAAATGACATAAGCATATATCTTTTAGAAAAACACTTTTTACATAAGGTTATATATGTTTGATTTTCGACTATAAATATTAATTAGAAATATAAAAATATTTCCTACATAATGGTATTTTAATTAAAATTTTTAGACATTTAATAATTAATATTATTTATGACACAATAATGACGCAATATTATCCTTATTAATTAAAGAATCAAATAATGGGTATTATAAATGTTAAAATAAATATAATTTGATATTTTTGATGACTCACATCAATTTTATTGGACAATATGACATTATAGGATTGCTTAAATTAATTGTTTTTGAATTAATAATGTTTTTAGGACTTTAACAAAAATTAATTATTGAATAGTGTCAAAATTGACATTAATGAGTTTTTAAAACAAATATTATATTATTAATTGATATTATATTCCTAAAAATCAAAGGTTCACGAAAAGTTCTTATATAATGATTGGTGTATCATTAATGGACCACATGGGTGTCTCTTGGATTTATATAGTATGTTTATTAACTACATAATATAAAAATATAATGTGACATGGTAAATATCAAACTAATTAACTAAGAGTTAAAACTTAATGATACAGTTTATATAATAACCCAAACCTAACTAAATTCTATTGGTTGAAATTATCGCGATGCATCCCCACCTTGGACATTTAATAATCCACTTTGGAGCCATTAGAAACCAAATATAAGTTTCTTATAAAATAATATTTCTAGCTTTTCCAAAGGTGCCTCTCAACCCTCTTATAAAAGGGCACTCCCCCTTCTCACTAATTCACACATTCAAAGCCTTTTGGCTCAGCCAAACCCTACCCAAATACTCTCTATACATCCCTCACTAAAACCTAGAGGCTTTATATTGATCAGAAAGACAACCTAAGGAGCCCTTCTGATCAAATCAAAAGGAAGAACCCGAAGAAGAGGTAAGGATTGCACCACCCTCTTTTAAGTTCCTTTCATCTTCCAATTCCTTTTTCATTGTTGTTTCCATTCTAAAATAATAAATCCAGTATATTCTATAAACTATGATGTTATTATAATTATGGTATAATCAAATTCATAATTCTATCCACTCTTTTAATGATATGTCACTATATGTGCGTACGTATGGCTTACCGTCTCCACGTTGTGGTGTAATTGTTATTCAATACATTATTATTTGGATGGGTATAATAATAATATGTATTTGATAAATAAAACATGATAAGGATTCGGTATATATTATATACCATCCAATTATATATTATATTAATATCAAAAGAATGATATTTTCGCTCGTGTGTACGTACGGATTACCGTCTCCACGATGTGATTAGATTAATGTGCTAGACTGGTATGTTCCGAGTTGGGGTTCGGTTACAGCAGACCCTCTAGATTGGTGTCCAGTTATTAGAGGCACTCTGGGTTGCTGTCCGGTTATTAGAGGCACTCCGGGCTGGTGTCCGGTTATTAGTGGCACTCCAGGTTGGTGTCCGGTTATTAGAGGCACTCCGGGATGGAGTTTGGTTACAGAGGCTCTCCAGGTTGGGTTCCAGTTACAGTTATCCCTTTGGTATTGGCATGAGGCCTTGACACAGTAATTAATGTTCGACATTATGCATTCCATCATTATGAATGTGGTTAATGATATTTAATTGATTATTCGACTTGGAGAATATCTATGTGAATAAGTAAATGGAATTATTTCATTTTATTTCTGCCATATTATGCTGAAGTTCAGGTTTAAAAGGATTTTGTTTTAGTTATACATTTCCTTAAATTTTTTACGCCTATTTTTGAATGTTTCCGCTGTATTTCTTACCCTTACTAAGCATTTGAGCTCACCCCTTTCTATGTTTTATTTTCCTAGGATTCCAAGAAGGGTATTGTGATTGATATTCATGGATTAGCCAAGGGAATAATGGAATTCATAAAGGATTATTTATGTTGTTCTTTATGTAATGTAACAATCAAATATGTAATCTATTTTCCAAGACTACTAAACCGATCAGTCCTTCGGGAATTGATTCCTTGTAATCATGCTAATGTATTAAAATAATTCACCGACTCTGGGTAACTGGGGTCGAGGTGTTACAGTTGGTATCAGAGGAAGTTTAGCAATAACCTTGGAAGCTAGATTTATATAAACTCTGATTAGAGCACATAGTCCTAAGATAGACTTTAAGGATTAGTATAGAAGAACTTCCTAAAATTTTGGTATTTTAGAAATTTTGTATGTTTTCTGAGCAATACTTCCCTATCTAGATACGAGAAGGTAGAGGCGGCTCTGGAACAGATGTACATAGGGGTAAAACCCGAAAACACTACTTTGAACTAGACTCAGATAGGAACTGGTGCACGACACCAGGCCTTACTGCACTCTTGGTTACGACACACCCGAGGGATATTTTTAGAATAATTCTCATTTTATTTACAAGCCATTATGATAGGCTTATGAGTATATACTTACTCAAAGAATACATTTTTATGATTATAGATTATATCCATAAAATGATTAATTTATGTTAAGTGTTTTACAACTTCGGGATTAGGTATTTCTATTCATAAACTAATCTACTATATGTCGTTGTTTAAATATGGCGCCCAGTAGAAGGTATGAGAACTCTAGTAATACACATGATCCAAAGAGTATGAAGGATCATATCTTTCATGGTCTTAATCCAGAATTTAGAAGGGAAATAGTCTCCCACTTATTATTATCATATAAAGAAATAGTATATTGTGTTGATAAGATAAGTAAATAATTCTCAGAGTCCTATGGCTTTGAAGGGATGCCAGAGAAGAAAAGGATGGTAGTGAGAAGGAACAATAAATGGAAGAAAGTAAAGAAGGATTTTCCCATTTGTGATAACTATGGAAAGAATCTCCTTGGAAAATTATTTAAGGGAATGGGAGTATGTTTTATGTGTTGAGAAAAAGGGAACCAATTACGTGACTATAAGTGTAAGAAAAATGTTTCAAATGTACAATGCATAATCTGTAAGGAGTTGGGACACTACGCGAACCAATGTCAAAATCATCAGAGTATGCCCCAAATGATGCTATTGGATAATAATCAAGTTATGATACTACCTTAGATGAAGAAGAATGACTAGTTTTCTTATGTTGTTATTATAGGTTTATTTCATTTCAGTGTTGTATCAACAATGTACTACTTATAATAATTATTGAGTATATAAGGATTGTACTGCAGTACTATTTTATTAAGGACTTGAGATTTTGTGGAACCATGAAAGGTGACTCAATAGCAGGTGAAATTCATGGAAAATATATTGCATATAGAATGATAAACCATAATATAGTTCTGATACCGAGGCAGTGATTTTGGAATAATACAAGACTTATTTGGATAAATTATATTGGATATTCTTGACTACCTTGAAACTGATTAATGATTTTTCATCGTTATAGATTACTACATTTTTGGATAGAAGTAATATATCGAGTATTCTATAAAGAAAAATGGACCATGAATGTAATCAATAAGGTTTTATGGTAATTCAGGATGTTACCATGTTTTAAACTAATACACGGTGAAGGTGGACACATGTTATTACTTGGAAAAAAGGATCTTCATTGTGTTTAGCTTCCTTATAAAATCTAGACTGTGAGTTTGGATAGTAGTATTTTGGATAAGTCTAATGTTTGGAATGTATTATTTTCGAAAGGGTATTATTGGATTTTTATAAAAGGACAACACGCAGACTGTGTGGCAACACGTCGCGTCAGACAAAGCTGTGGGAATCAAACCCACAACCATAGTACAATTGGGATTTATCTCCTTACACTTGACTATGTAAATATCCTAGAATTTATAATGTAGTTTTTTAAAGGGTTTGATATGAGAATTATAAATTCATTTTATTTGGAACCCTATACGATTAGGATAAATATTTTATTTTTGAGTTGTATTATGTTTTGTGTTGAAAGATGAGTTTGTGGTAGAAATTTATTAATGGATAAAACTCAAATTATAAAGTAAGTATATCTCATTATGATCATATACAATATCATAAATAAATTCCACAACATTAAGAAAATGAACTTAGAACAAAAATGCTGTCCAAGATGGTACCTTAGATCATCAAAAATTTATGGCTTTGCGATTGTTGGCCTTTTCATAGCCATGTTCTCTACTAATCCCCATCAGATATTGATGGTTATATTCCTCTTCCATATCCATATTTTCTTACATGGAACCCTAGTATGTGTTATTTTCAGTAACCATCATACTAACCACTCTTTATTTCAAATAGAGTCATCATTAATCCAATTTTCGATGTGGGATTTCAACTATGATATTTTCAAATGTCAACCCCAAGATTCCAATACCAAGCATAAATTGCGAGGACGCAATTTATTGAAGGTGGGGAGAATGTAACACCACATGATTTCACGGTATGATTCTCTTTGAATAATACAATAGCGTGTGTTATACGCAACTTCACGTTCTAACACACCACAACCAATCATACTAGCCATTAAGAATAGTAATAACCACTTTTTGAAATTTTATACATTCTATAATTCAAAATTAACTTCATTTTTGGATTTGGAATATTGAAATTATCTTAGGGTGAAATTTTGGTATATTTCGGATAACATTCATATTTTGATGATCATGGAAAATTACTAAATTTTAATTAAAAACAACATTTTTAATCGAAATAATTAATAGTGATAAATTATGAATTTGAGTTTTTTTAAAGCATATATATAATATATTTTTACCAATTAGCACAATTTTGGTCATTGGACATAATTTCACATTTAAACTGGACATAATCAAGTGTCAATCTTTTGATAGTTATTATCTCTTAAAAACACGCTTTTTGTTTTAACAACGGGAATTAAATTTAAATTAATTTCTACCACTTCTGATTTTTTTAATTTGTAAAAATGGATTCCATATTTGGAATTAGTATGTACAAATTTTGTTAATAGGTAACTTTTATTTTTATACATTTTGAATAATTACTTCGGTAAGTATTTTATTTACCATGGTTAAAGGGTAAATCCGGTAAATAAGGGTAAAAAAATAATATTATAATAATATTAAATTTCTCTAAAACGTTTCATAACATTATTGGTTGATAAATGTCCGACCATGGGCATCCTTTGGTCGATTTTGGGACCAGATGGATCCACTTGTAATTGATAAGGACAATTTGTATTAATTAAGTTATAATAAATACAAAAATGACATAAGCATATATCTTTTAGAAAAACAATTTTTACATAAGTTTATATATGTTGTATTTTCGACTATAAATTTTCATAAGAAGTCCAAAAATATTTCCTACATAATGGTATTTTAATTATAATTTTTAGACAATTAATAAATAATATTATTTATGACACAATAAAGATGCAGTATTTTATCTACTAATGAAAGAATCAAATAATTGGTATTATAAATGCTAAAATAAATATAATTTTAAGTTTTTATGACATATATGAATTTTATTGGTCAATATGACATTATAGTATTGCTTAAATGAATTTTTATTGAAGTAATAAATTTGTTAAGACTTTAAGAAAAATCAATTATTGAATAGTGTCAAAATTGACAAAAATGAGTTTTTAAAACAATTATTATATTATTAATTGATATTCTATTCCGAAAAATCTATATTTCAGAAAAAGGACTTATATAATGATAGGTGTATCGTTAATGGACCACTTGGGGGTCTCTTGGATGTATATATTATGTTTATTAACAATATTATATAAAAATATAAAGTGACATGGTAAATGTCAAACTAATTAACTAAGAGTTAAAACTAAAATATGACGTTAATATAATGACCCAAAAATGTCTAAATTATATTGTATGAAATAATTTTGACCCATCCCCATATTAGAATTTTAATAATCTACTTTGGAGCCATTAAAAACCGATTATTAATTTATTATAAAATAATATTTCTAGATTTTCCAATGGTGCCCCTCACCCCTCTTATAAAAGGGCACTCCAACTTCTCACTAATTCAAACATTCAATGCCTTTTGGATCGGCCAAACCCTACCCAAATACTCTCTCAACTTCCCTCAATTCAACCTAGTGGAATTATATTGAGTAGAAATCCAACCTATGGATCCCTTTTTATCAAATCAAAAGGAAGAATCTGAAGAAGAGATGATGATTTCACCACCCTCTTTCAAGTTCATTTATTCTTCCACTTTATTTTTATTAGTGGTTTCCATTCTAAAATAATAACTCCAGTATATTCTATATATTGTGATGTTATTATAAGTATGGTACAACCAGATTCATTATTCTATCCACCCTTTCAATGACATGTCACCATGCGTGCGTACGTACGGCTTATCGTCTCAATGTTGTGGTGTAATTGTTATTCAATACATTATTATTTGGATGGGTATAATAATGATGTGTATTTGATAAATATAACATGATAACAATTCTGTATATATTATATATCATCTAATTATATATATTATTAATATCAAAATAATGATATTTTCGCTCGTGCGTACGTACGGAATACAGTGTCCACAACACGACGATATTCATTTCCAATTTCTCTGATCATCAACGATTATAAAAATATATATTACTAATAAGTGTTTAATATATGAAATAATAATGCTACCGAAGATATATAAACTTATATATATAATTATTTATTTACTTACATATATCTTATTCACTTACATATGTTCAATACTATATAAAAACGGAAACAACGTTTATGCGTACGTGAGGACTACTGTCTACATAAATGGTGTTTTCCATTTCAGATATATGTCTATTATAAATTTTTTTATTATAAATATATATAATAAATAATTCATGTTTTATATTCTGGATGTATTTATATCATTATATAAGTGATACAATCAAGAGTAAAAAGTTAAAACACGTACGATAAAGAAAGTTATTATTACACAAAATATTAATATAAGATGGAAATTATTATTAAATGGGTAGTATAAGGTCACAAATGAATAATGAATGATATCATAAATATTAATCTGGTTCTGGTATAATTTAATAACATACTATAGTTTTCATACAGGAGGCTAAACATACCCTGACTAAAGGAAAGTGCAAGGTAATGGGCTTTCATCTAAATCCTTATTCCCGCGAGATTCATTCCATATTGCCACTATTACATTTTGGGTAGAGTATGTACTAAATATGATTGTATTCTATGTGTAATACAATTTAATTTATGTTTATTTACATATTCATTGTATGATACCTATTTCATGGGGTGTATGTTTCGTATGTTACCAAATTGGTAAGGGTTAATTTCACAATCTCTTCATTATCTTAGGTTGTTTGTTCGTAATTATCTACTGGGACATATTTATCATCCACATATATGTTCCTTAAAAATTTCTTTCAAAACATTTTTATTATTTAACAGACTATGGGTTAAAGTCATTTATATCCTTATTTGGCCTTATACATTTTTTAATGGAATCTTTTCGTCGTTTTCCCAACAAGTTACTTTTTTACCTTTTCGCCAAAACTAAGGTAAGAATGTTTTTTAACTTATATGGTAGGTGTGGTAATTCTATGTCGATATTACACCTTTGAAGCTTCCCTTACACACTTATAAGAATGATTTCAAAATAATGGTTTCCTATATAATTATGTGACTTTTAAATGGTTTAAAAAAATAGATATTTCTCTCAAAGTGTTTTGATTTCATCTATGTCAACAACCTTTGATAAATTTTACACTCTTTTTAACTTGATTTATTATGATACAAATCATCCATATTGTATCTAAGGTTTATTGATATGTTTGACTATGGATGAGTTATTATTTATTCCATTAATGGTTTATGATTAATGTTTTCGCATTCTGTATGCTAGTTTTAATACGAATGTTTATGTTATATTTCATCCTCTTCTTAAGATGAATTTGTTGGATTACTATGTTCCGGGTTGGGGTCCAATTACAGCAGAGCCTCCGGGTTCGTGTCCAGATATTAATGGCACTCCGGGTTGGTGTCCGGGTATTTGAGGCATTCCGGGTTGGTGTCCGGTTATTAGAGGCACTGCGGATTGGTGTACGGTTATTAGAGGCACTCAGGGATGGAGTCCGGTTACAGAGGCTCTCCGGGTTGGGTTCCAGTTATAGTTATCCCTTAGGTCTTGGCACGAGGACTTAAAACCGAAATTAAAGTTCAGAATTGTGTATTTAATCATTATGAAAGTGGTTATTGATATTTCATGTGATTATTAGACTAGTATAACATCCATGTGAATAAGTTAATGGAATTATTTCATTTAATTTCTGTCATACCATGCTGAAGATCATGTTTAAAAGGATTTTGTTTTAGTTATACATTGCCTTAAATTTTTACGCTTATTTTGGAAAGTTTCTGTTGTATTTCTTTACCTTACTGAGGATTTGAGCTCACCCATCTATTTTTTTTATTTTCCCAGGATTCCAATAAGTGTATTGTGATTGATATGCAGGGTTAAGAAAATGGAATAGTGGCGTTCATAAAGGATTATTTATGTTGTTTTGTATGTAATGTAACAGTCATGTATGTAATCTATTTTCCAAGACTACTAAACTGATCAGTCCATCGGGGCTTGATTCCTTGTAATCATGCCAATATATTAAAATAATGCACCAACTCTTGTTGACTGGGGATGGGGTGTTACAAAAATAAGTTACTAACTACCTAAGGGTTTCATTTTTTATGTAAAAAACTACAATTGGGAAAAATTGTTTATACAACATAAAATTAAATTAAATCACATTCTCCATTTCAAATATGATAATTTTCACATCAAACCCCAAATGAAGTTATCAATCAATAACATGACTTTTTAATAAAGTGAAACCACATGGTTTTCATAAAAACCCTTTTATAAAACTGTCACAAAAGAATTATTTGAAACCAATTCCTGAAATTTCACAATCCATTTCATAATTAAACTAGAAAAAATTATTTTGAAAATAATTCACATAATTTCACATATTTAACAACCCAAATATTCAGGAATAAAATTACATTTCATTTATTTAAGTTAATATTTTATTGATTTAGAAAACACATGGAGTTTTTTTACTGGGTTTAAATAATTGTTACGTATCATTATTTTTGAAAATATATCCGTTGAACAGTGATCACACGACTAGTATATATATATTGTTTTAATGAATCCTTTTGACAATGTAAAAGGATGTGATTTTCTCGAACAGTAGGATTGTTCCCTTTGAATACCTTTAATCACATCATTCAAGGGAGATAGAATTTCATATCTTTTTCCTAGACCAATCCCAAGCCTATATCTAGTATCTAATCTTGAGAAAAACCATTTACAAGAGATGTTAAAGATCACCAAGATGACAACCCAAACCAAGTTCACTGAACAGCCCCATGAAAGCCTTACCATTACATGCCATACTATTAAGGAATATGTTGTTTTAATAATGGAATATGTAATAGGACCATATCATTATGTTTATGTCTGTTATTTTTTTATACAATAAAGAACATACATTCATTTATTGTTGTTAATTTTTTAATGGGGTTTTAAGCACAAAGAGTATTTTTAGTTAATATTTAAATAAACTTAAGAAATAAATTTTGATTAATTAATTGATTTTTTAATTAAATTATATTTTAATAAAATATTATTACTAAATTACTTTTTATAAAATAAAAATAATTGTATACTTTTTATGTATACAATTGTAATTTTTATTACATTTTGAAAACTATTTTTTTTTCAAAAAAATGAACATTCAATAAATGTATGTTTTAATTTCAAAAGTGAAAAATCACATATATGGAAAAAAATCTATATATTAATATTATTTTGGGAATCAATACTTCGAAATTATCTAATGGTGAATTTTTTATAATTTTTTGAGACATTAAGAAATTTTGGTAAAAATTAAATAATGTATAAATATCTAATGTGTTTTAGACATCTTAATGACACAATAGTGATGTAATAAAATAATATAGATGGTATATTCGAAAAATATATGTTTTACCTTTAATATAATGTTATTTTTGGTTTTTTTTGATTATTTTGTTTGATTCATTAGTGGACCCTCCATGAGTTTTAAAATATTTAACATTTTAAAATGATTTCCTTCAGAGTTTGACTCATGTCTATATAAGAAAGCCGAATATTTTAATAATTTCACCCATCAGCCTAAAAAAATAATTTTTTCACACCCCATTTGATAATCCATGGGAAAAAACAATTAGATGGTCGGTGTTTTGGATTATTTAATTATATAGATTTCAAATTCTATATTTGTGAAATATCAAATAATTCCCCTCATTTTTCCTATATAAACCCACCAAATATCCCACTCCACTTCACTCAAAACCATTGTAGAACGTCCCTAATCTTTCATACTCTCTCTATAATATTCCAATTGTGCCCCAATATCTCATGATTCCCCTCATCAAGATCTTGAAATCACACACTCAGGTAATGGATTTTATCCTTTCTCATTTGGCCATTGTTTTTTTATGTTTTCATTCCATGTTATTTTAAATTATATATGTTGGGGTATGATTTCACACATCTACCATACTTCCATAATTCTGTATTAATGATGATAGATATCTTTCTATCTCTTTAATCTCTCCAATTTATAGTCATTATCATGATGAAATTTCGTAACAGTTTTTCCATTTCTCCTATTTCTTCACATTTCTTTATAATGTTACACCTTCAATTTCTGAATTTCATGTATTAGGACAATTATATATAGGACCCGTTATTATAAATTCTATGTAAATATGATGAGATAAACGTTTCACTTTATTTAACCATTTTTATTAATTCTTAACTTACGTTGTTATACTGCTGAAATTGCACCGTGACTTTTGCAGCCAAAATCATTATGTAGTGAGTACCATAACCGTTTCTCTATCAATGGTATTCATCTATATGGCCATATACATATTTTATGGTACATAAATTTATCAATTACACATTCTATTATCATGGAATAACTTATTATGTCTAATGATTCCTTGTTATATGATCCATGTGGCACACTTATGCATGATGTGAAATTATTATAAATGATGTGCCCTGATAGCACTCCAATGAATTGGGATGTCTTTGGTATCATGATACTCTATGTGACATTAAGGATTAATAATAGTAATTATTGAAAAATGTGGTTTTACTCCCGCCAATTCATGTGCAATGAGGTTGTACTCATTAAATTTCAAGTGAAATGAGGGATTACCCATGATGATACATGTTCAATGTTCCTTTTCCAATGCTAATATCATGTTCTATGTAATTTACACATTTCAATGTTATCATCATCTTGTTATATCATAAAATTATGTTTATTTTTATCATATTATACACTGATATGCCTATTTCCTAACATGCCTTGTATTCTTCATGTTATTTCATCTTTACTCCGTTAACAGACTTTATAGATCTCCCCTTTTCTTATGTATGTCCTCATGATATCCCATGAAATATATGTATGAAAGAATATTTTGGATCATTTAAAATATGTTTTAAGAAAATAAGTTGTATTTTATTTTTTATGTTATCATGAAATGTTCTTAATTTCCCATGGCACTACACCAATTGATCCTCGGATTAGACATAAGTGCATGTTTTTGTGACAAATCATTTTTAAAATGTAATAAAGAGAGGGGTTGTTATAATGGAATCAAAGTATCAGTTTAGTTAATTTTTTCAATAGTATTAGAAAACACTTGTGAAATTCTTAAGGATAAGATTAATTATAAATGTACCTAATCTTCAGTGAGTATAGAGTAAGTGGATTATCAATAAAATAAATCCATGTCTGGATACGAACAAATAGAGGTGGCTTTGGCATAGATGTATCTAGGGGTAAAACTCGATAAAACATCTTTGAGATAGAATTGAAAAAGAACCATTGCATGAAAACGGGCCTTTCTAGACTCTTGGTTTGAGAATCCTATGGGATATAATTTGTAAAATTCAAGATTATAATATGAACCATTTTTAAGGGAGTAAAAAAATGTATGTAACAATTTGTGTTAGTAAGTATATCATGGATAAAATATATTGAAGAATATTAATTCACATGTTTAGGAAATAAATGTAATTTATAAGTTATCACTTTTTGTCATTAGATTCTCCTTTATTTGTTACCCCTAGCATTACTTTTATTCCAACCAATAACTAGTAAAAGGAGGACTCTAGATAACAACCTGTGTAAAGACCAATGTGATGACTGTTCTAATGAGATTCAGAATCCGATGGGAGTTGGTATAAAAAAATTTCTCATCATACTCTCTCAGTTAATAATTTTTTTAATAGAAAAATAGTTCAATAAAAATTCCACCCCCAAGAATGAACAAGCCTCAATTGAGAGCTTCATGAGACAAAGGCCTCCTAGATTCAATTGATCATATGATCCCTCAATCGCTGAACAATGGATCAGGTCCATTGATTTGATATTAATAATCCGTTATTATAACAATAAATAAAATGTTTTTGTTGCTGTTTATAAAATGGAGGGTGATGTTGGTCAGTGGTATACATTGGGAAAAAAACATGGAACCTATGGAAGAGATCGTGGCATTGGAATAGAAGGATTTGTGAAAAATGTTTTTCTGATAAATATTTTCCTCGTACCATCCTACATTAGATTGAAAGGGTCTTCATTGTACTTAAAAAAGATGAGGAATCCCTAAAATAATACAAGGACAAAATCACAAGGCTTACACAATATGTCTCCAGCTTTTTCATTACCCCCAAATACAAGGTTAACACATTCTTTGGTGCGCTAAAACCTAGCCTACGGAAAGCCCAATTTATATGTGACATTGACACCTATGATGAAATGGACTTATGTGACCTCAAAGTAGAAATGTAGATCGGAAATTAATTGGGGAATCATGGGGACAAGAAGCCCGAACTGGAATTTAATAATGGTGGCCCAATGGATAAATCCAACGATGCTAATAAATTTCACCACCCTACATGACAAAGTTGTGGAAATAATCACCCTATAATTTTCCTGGCGGGGAAGATGAAATTCATTAGGTGTGTAGTATAAGGAAGTTGTCCATTAATTGATGAAAAGAAAAACACATAGCTGAAAACATAGGAGTGGAATTCTCTATTCAACCCTCATCACATTGTTTATTTCTTAACTACAAAATAACTTGCAGACTTTGCTAACAAATTCTCTAAGTCAAGGTTTTTTTTAGGCAACCAAAATCTTCCAAGGAATAAAGGGTGAGTTTTTTACATAAAAAACAAAAATAAAATTCCAAAAACCAATGTTGCGATAGTTATAATAGTTATTCATTCAAGAACAGAGACAAATATTTTTGATTCTGGTGTTATGCGAACTTTTAAATCCAGAATGTTTAATAGATAATCCAATCACAAACACAATTCAAGGATGTTGAGATGTCTGTGAGAACAAAAAATGGGATAATTATTTAATCACATGAATATAACTCCACCTATCACAATTTTTTTTACTAAACATCCCAGTGAACCTTGTCATACTCACTCTTTTTTAATTTGATACAATTATTGACATTAATTGGCTTTCCCAATAATGATCCAACATATATTTCCATGGGAAGGAAATCACTCTTTATATGGAAATCGATCCCATGATTATATACAAGTGAATTTAGGTGGATGAATATTCTTCTGAACGATCCTTTCAAGAGTGGATATTACTACCATGTGAGCATTCATATCTTTCGCAGATGTATGAGTATAATGAAGAATCAATCCTTGAAGAGATGCCTATTGTGAGGGAATTCACTAATGTGTTTTCTAGGGAACTGCATGGTCTTCCTCCAATAAGAGATGTTGAATTATCAATTGATCATATACCAAGGGAATTAAAAATATCCATGACTCCATATATATTTGCTATTGTGGAGCTTAAGAATATTGAGAGACAACTACAAGACATGTGCATCACCGTGGCATGCACTAGTCCTTTTTGTGAAGAACAATGATGGGTCAATGTGCCTTTTCACATAACTCATCGTCTCCTATTATGACCAAGAATAAAATCATAGTCCTTCTAGATAATTATTAATTTAATTTATATAAATATGATGACTAAATATGATTATTTGTATGTATTTTATAGAGAAGATATTACCCAATTACATCATTATATAGTGGCATTTTGGGATGTCTTTTTTGATTAGTTTTATTACATTAACATATATTATCATAAATACACCTAAACAGGCACTAATATTATTTTATATAATAATTAATATGTTCTTTTTATGAAACCAAACTTTATTATTTCATCATAAAACCATATAGTTCAACAATAAGATTTTTTAATCCATAAAATAAATCTTGTCAATTTCAGACCATATAAATCTCATATGAAACATAAATACACTTGGGTTTTATGATGTACAATTTCAAAACTAAATTCTCTTTGTGGAATGTTATTTTGGTATCGATAAGATATATAACATATTCAAAATGATATTTGATATCACACTCAATATGAATGTATTTTACCATCACAATGCATGAAAATATTTCTTTATTGTCAATATCATGGATTTTATTTTAGCACTTTGAAACCAAATGTGATTTATAGATATAAATTCTACCAACCATTATAATGTTATTTCATAAAACACAGTTTTACCCGATGGTTCATACCCCTTTTTGCGAATCATCAATGTTAGAAACATGGTTAGTGTATAATGACTATGTATAAAATTCTATTTGTTTACAATTTACAATTTAAAAAAATTCATTGAATCATGTTAACTGTTAGGTTTATCATCTATGGACATAATCTTATTATTATTATCCATGTGAAATTTATTTATCAGGAACCCATTATGAATCAAAATAGCACTTTTAGGTTCTAGTGTAGCTAGATTTAGTTATTCTTCTACTTCTCTCGGAAGAACCACACAAACTTATACCTTTGGAACACTACAAGTTTATTATTTTTGAACATATAATTATTTTACACTAATACCAAAAACTCTTAAATTAAAGTGATCATTATGAATGAAAATATTATATTAGGAAACAAACACTTTTTGTTTATTATGATTCTAAAAATATTATCATAAATTTTGCATGTGATAACAAATAAAAGAAAATTTGAGGATATTTCTCATACTATATATCACTTGGTGTTGTAATGTATTCTTTAGATAAAGTGTAGTTTAATGAGTATGAAATCATGATAGATATTATTATTTCCCCTCTCATGAACCCCATCATCAAGAGGTGTTTCGAGAAGATTGAGATATAAATAAAATTATACAAACAATCAGATTATTAGTTGATTCATAGATCAACTATTCACCACCCTCATTTGATTATAGGATCTGAATACACATCCAAATAGATTTTGTTCATTATAATGAATTACATGGAACTTTCCAAATGTTTAATAATAGTATATCACCAAAAACAGACATCCATATAGAAAAAAATATTAGTAAAAGTAAAAATATACTTCAAACCATCTTCTATTGAGTACCCATTAATCCACATACATCAGTCTATATGAGATCAAATAGACCTTTATCTCATTAATCATTTCCACAAAAGGTTACATAGTTTATTTTGTAACATAAAAAAGATTCATTATTTCAAAATTCACCCTAATTGAATGTTTCCAATAGTCTATCCTTATAGACTCATTAGATTCACTTCTCATTTGAATTGAAGAGGTGACAATGAAAAATATAACATCAATAATAATCAGACACTAAATTCTTATTCTAATAATTATATATAGGATTAAAAAATATTTAATATATTAAATTTTTATGATATTCAAGATTAATGTAATAATTCCATTCATATATTTAGAAAAATACTTGTTCTTAATATTAAATTAAACTCACTTCTTTTAAAACACGATATAGTAATTCATGTAATATTTGTGGTGAGAGAAATATAATATCTCTATATTACATTGATTAATCAACTAGGAAATGTTATAAAACAAGCGTAGACTTCTAATAAAAAATTAATTCCCTCTAGAAAATATTATGATGAGAACAACCATTTTTAAATTCCCTTTAATCTTTGACTTAGTGTTTGTTTCATATATGTCTGATGCACTCACAGTATAACAAACCCCCAAGTCAAAGTTAGTGAAAATTATATATATATAATTCAAATTCTTATTATTATAATTCTTCATTTCATTGAGAAAAATTCTCAATAGTAGAAACAAATTTTGTAAACTATTCTATGTTATAAATATATGGGATCATAATGTGATTTCCTAGAAGTAAAATGAAATTTTTTAAAAAATAAATAACTATAGGTGTGAATCATCTTTTATACCATTTCATAAAGGTAATTTAATGAAATTAAACTCACTAAAAATGAATATATAATACACTATATTTATTAAGGTAGCCAGTATCCATATTTCAATATGTTTTTAGTACACTATAGTGATTTTCATAAAGCATTTCTATTTTTGTGGTATATTATGCAAATAATGTCACATATTAGATAAAATATTTATTAAAATAACTCATTTGTATTAACTCAAATCTATTCCAATAGTATCATCTATTGTATAGTTTTCTAGCCTTGTTTAACCAAAATCACATCGTGGTATTTGTGTATCTAACATTCGAAGAATTACAATGTATCTAACATTGAAGAATTACTTTATCCAATATTCCTTATATTATATAATCCATGGGAACTTAGCTATCAATGTAAATTGTTGGTTATCTAATCTAGTTCATTTAATTTTTATATTTGAATGGATTCTCAAATATTATATTATATTATTTATGCCAAAAATTTCCAACATTTTAATAAAATTATCATGAATATTAAACAAATTTTATCACAAGAAATAATTATTATGTGATATATTATTATTTTTTGTATTAATTATTCAAATAATTTCATGATTGAATCCAATAACATACAATGAAATAATTTTTTCGAGCTATATTAATGTGAAATTTATTACACATTAAACAAATTTGTGTTACACACCAAAATATATAAGGTATGAATATTCTTATATATACAAATTCATCTTAGGTATAATGTGCATGAACATATAAAGTAAATAAACAGAGTTATATGATACTAGAAATATCTATATAAGTAACCTTGTAGGGATATATATCCAACACCACACCACTATTGAGAATGAAATAATCCTCTATATTTGGGGGGGGGGGGTCAAACAAAATATTGATAACACATGGAGAATTTTTTGTATATTTCTCTTTAAACATATTTAATTTTATTGATTACTTGATTTAAATATAACATTGATTTTATAAAAACTATTAACAAATATTTTTATATTATTTTTGGTAGTTATATAATTTTTGAAATGTGAATTTCATTATTTGGATAGGTTTATTTTTGGGTTTTTTTAAATAGATTTATTCTTCAGTGAAAAGTGAAAATATAGATATTTGGAAAACTGTTATATATTTTTATTAGATAAATTTATTTGAAAATAATATTATATTCTAGATTTGGCATTAATGCTATATAAAATCCATTTTATTGAAACTAATCTTATTAAATACATTAGGAATATCATTTTACATTATTTTTATCTATGTTATTTTTTAGGCTTAAAAACACATTTATTCTTGAAAACCGTTTTTCATTGAAATGTTTTCCCTTTTTGTTAAATTAATATATACATATTATATGAAATTAATTTCATAAAATTAATTCCATATTTTATATAATTATGGTCATTTTAATTATGTAGGTTCTTTTTTCGACCTTATGAATTGTAATCATGCTACAATATTTCACCTCGGGAATGGGTAAATAGAGTAATTAAGGTTAATAATAATGGGATAAGGAACTAAAAATCGATCTCAATCTTAAATTTATTTCATTTTATGAGATTTATTAAACCTTATTCATCCTAACGTTTTATATTATGATTTTTTTTCATTTTCATTTTATAGTGACATGTAAATTCATTTTTGTAATGAAAAATACCAAATATCACTCTCTTCCCATTAAATATATCTTATAAGTATTCATAGTGGTAAGAAATATTGATTAAATTATAATGTTTATTTTTAATATAATGAAACTATTTTATTATTATCAATTTATTTAATTATTCTATGGATATTATAATTAACATAAGCGATTATACAATGATGACACAATGCTTGTAAAAGTAGTGGGAAAATAAATGTAAATAATTTGACAAAAATTTAGACTAATATTTTTTGGATGAATTTTTTATCCAAAAAATTTAATTGTCAATTATAATTTATTTTTTAAAATTAGAAAGTTTTTTATCCTAATTCTATTATGACAAACCAACCCATCAGGGCCCACATAGCCGATAATAAGACGAGTGTGGCAATCCCAAGACTACATCTAATAGGACAAGGGCTGGATACCATCACTAATTTTGAAAAACATAATCATGTGGGGCCTTATAATAAAGTATTGTTATGCACACACAAATATAAAATCCCATACAATACAAAAATTTAAAATATATTGTACCAAATTAATAAATAAATCCAAATCCCATAATCAGATTACAATATAACTACGAACTGGAAATGGAAAAATATATGCCTGCCAAAAATTATAATGATGTCCAACCCAAATGTGAGAGTGGATTACAAAAAAATCATACTCTTGAAACAATCCACAGACTGTTACTGTCATATTTAAGAACATTCTACTCCATGTCCACCATGAATCCTTTCAAAGAACTATATATCATCATAATACATGTAATGTTCTGGAATATCACATGAATGTGTGAGTATAATAATACATAGTGTGGAAAATGAAACAAAAAATCATTAATAACCATTTTTTCAACTAATCATAGTATATTTTTATACAAAATTTTATAAATATAATAAAATTTTCATATATACACATTGTAGAAACATAGAATTATGGTAATCTCATAATTTTACTTCTATCATTGGATTCCTTCCCAATGGTTTCATATAACACTTACTTGGGAGAAAGAACTCTATGATGTTAGATTATACTGAGAGAATTCATCTGATATGATTTCTCATTTGCTATATTCATAAGATTTATATATTGGAATTATTAAGATATCAATACATAAATGGCGATGACACCTAACGTAATAGGGAATACTTACAACAAATTCTATATAAACCTTATAAGTATTGGATCGACACTCATGAAGTGTCAGTCATGAATATTATGAGAACCCTGCCATGGGTATATAATGCTGATAGAGGATCTCCATCCATACCACATAGAGGAACTCTAACATATCTATTTGATAAAATGTTTCCTAAGAGGGGATCATGATCATATGCACAAGATGTGTTTCCTTACTAAGTCATCAAATAAATGATTAGAGGAAATCACCAAAACAAAACATTCCATGATAAATGGGATAATGGATCTATGAAATTTTTAAAGAATTATATGATTTTCACTATAATATATTAGAGTATCTGTTCAACACTAGGTTTTCCCATGTTTCATAGCCCATTCTCATATTCATTCCCTAATACACTAGGTCCAAACCATGTACTTGGTTGCATCTTATTTTACAGCTCCACCAATGTACTCATATCTTACACGTATCAATATCTATGTACAAAAACAGTATATGTGGAGTCACCAAGTCAGGTATCATGAAATTATACACATTACACTATCCTTGTGATACTGATATCTTCTTTATAATCCTTATAGCCTCATCTCGTTCCTCAGATAGTGTGTATTACATAATTTTATGTCTTTTATATTGAAATTTTATAAAACCCAAAGATCTTAATGATACTCCATCTACCAGAAGTTTTATATTTTGATACACACATCCAAAATCATTATAGATGGTGGTGTTTGCATAAAATAATGTCTCTATTTCCTACATGGTGTAATCTAATCACCAAAGTCAATCAAGAGCTTCTGGTGTTGCTTGGGTCTACTACCGCATGCCCAAAAACCCTCACAGCGTACCCTTAATCTAAATTCATTGATCATCTTCAATCATTGTTCCCCATAATAGAATCCTTTATTTCATCCATACCCATGTTATTTACATTTTTCACTTGATTTGGTTGTACAACTATAGAATATTAGGTATTCATTGAAACTCAGCGAAAATAATTTCTATGATGAATATTCTTAGAATTTGTGAATAAATGAAAACATTAAAATCATAAGAAATAAAACTAGGAAAATTTTCATTTCTGTATCAATTATTATTTTTTTATAATGATGAATGATGGTATATAAACAATAAAAAACTAAAATACAGAGTATCGGATAAGTATAAATTGTACAAAAAATATAATTGCTCTTTGAATCAAATTGATAGTTCATTGATACATGTTTATCATAGTAAAATAAAATGGCGATAAATCAACATAAAAATTTACCTACTATAATATGGATCAAGCAAAACGTAATAATGAATATTTACAATTTTGATTTTTCATTTTTAAGATCACCAAATTTTATTTCCCATTAATTTTAGAATGATGATCCAATTATTGATCATCAAATAATGATCTTAAAATGCTCTACCTAAAATGTCCTGGGTAATGTGGATCACCATATGATTTTTCTATAATAATTTAATTATAGACAACATTAGTTATTGATGAAAATAAATAAATAATATAAATAGAATATTTTATTTCATAATCCACCCATGAATCTCTCAATCCTATTGAGTCATGAATATGAATGGTATCTCAAACATGGATAAAACCCATTATTTCAAAACAATTGTGGTCTCATATTTTTGATACATGGATTCTTTTTAAGGTTATTACACTATTTCATGAAAACTAATTATGCACGATATTAATATATTTCAAACATCAATCATTAACTCACTGAGCCTCAAAATATTGTTCCATTTAAGTATGTGATCTAAAAAATATTGCTAGATATATTCATAAAAATCACATGAAAAAAAACTATGTTGAATTCCACCACATTGGTTTTTTACATTTTAAAATGATACAAAAAAAGTATACAAAAATAGTTGTGGGTAACGATTACACTTCTATCTCTCCATCTCCCATGTGTTCTTTTTAAAATTTCCAAAATGCCACACGAAACACACTAAAGGAATCCCTCACCTAGAGAGGATCTTATCATACTAATCCTTAATATCTATAGGGTACTCAACCAAAGTAGATATATCCTCGATTCCTCACACACCCTTGTGAATAACATGTTGTGGTTCATGGAGATACCAAAAAAGATTCAACATGTAGAATATGTTACATGCCCCTTCATATAGTATGGGTAATTACAAGTGGTATACTAAATTGTTGAATCAATGAAATATCTGGAAAGAACCAAATAATATCATTGATAATTTTCCAACGTATAATAATATCTTCACCCCACATTGACGTGAGAAATACATGAACACATAGTATCCCTACATGGTCTCCAAATGCCTCCATTATCTATCCTAATAAGAGTTATGATATCTCTGTGGAGTCCTCATATTATTCTATAAGACTTATATCTTTCGGATTGTGTAACAACCTAACATTCAGCCTATAAATGCTTACTTTATTGTGACCTAAATGGTGTCATTTGCAACACCTCGAATGATTTCATACTGATTGTCTAATGGTGGATTTATTTCTATAAAAACTACCCTAGGAGTATCTGATCATCTGAACAATGATCGTAGTCCACCATGTAGGCCCACATCATGTCCTCCATGACCTGAATGGTATGATTATTCTAGATACATGTATTGGGTGAAAATCCATGATCAAAAGAAACTAAGTAAAAAAGGATTCAAACACCCCTCCAATTCCTATTATTTGAAGAACGAATCATATTAAAACCCCATTAACTTTTTATAATATTTTAATAAAATATTATTACTAAATTACTTTTTATTAAACATAAATGTTCATATAATTTTAATGAATAAAATTGAAATTTTTTTCATAGTTTGAAGGGTTCATTTATAAAAACCCATGAATTTTTTATAAATATCGGTTTTTATTTTAAACGTAATAATTATCAAATTTAGAAAATTATGGATATTAAATAAATATTATATTTGGATTCTGGATGTCGAAATTATCTAATGGTGAATTTTTCATAATTTTCCATGATAGTTAATTTTTTTGGTTAAAATTAAGTACCATTTAAATATATAATGTGTTTTATAACATCATAATTATCCAATAGTGTAGTTATAAAATACTATAAAAATTTTTTTCGGCCAATATATGTTTTACTTTTAAAATAATGTGATTTTAGGGTTGTTTTATTTATTTTACAAATCCTTAGTAGACCCTCTGAGACTTATGAACAATATTAACATTTTAAAACTATTTCCTTGGTAGTGTGACTCACCTCCACAAAAGAAAGCATCATATTTTTATAATTTCGGGAATTTTTAGTATTAAATAATTTCCCCACCAAATTTAAGAAAACAAATCGTAGAAAATCCGGATATATATTTTGTTTTTGATTATTTTACCGTGTGGTGTCTAAAACCTAAATAATAAATAATTCCCTCTCATTTCCTATATAAACCCACTCAATCTCCCACTCTTGTTCACTATAACCATTTTTAGCTAGAGAATCTCATTCCCTCCTCTATCTATAATCCTCAAAAGGCATCCCAAGATCCTAAGAACTCCTCGGATGCCTCTCCCAAGCCGTTGTTATCACACTTCCATGTAAGGGGTTTCTTCATTTCAAATTTTTTACAAATTTCATTATGTTGTTACACCATTTTATTTTAAAATTTAAATGTTGCGGTATGATTTTTAACACCCCCTATAGTTACGTCCTTATATTTGAATGGTCATATACCCCTTAATCTCTCGTTAATTCCCCCCATGAATAACTGTTACTATGACGAAATTCCGTAAGGGGTTTCTTTTTCATCATTTACATTAACGAAATTATTTTATATATATCATCTAAATTCCATTAAATATATTGGGAAATATATATATATTATCCTCCTATAGTACATTTTATGTACATATGATGAGACAATCCTTTATCTTTCATCAACCATTTTATAAATTCTTATGTCACGCAGTTATCCTGCTGAATTTGCACTGCGATTTTCCATGCCAAAGTCATTGTAGAGTTAATACCATGCCCATTTATCTATCAAAGGTATTCAAATTTAAACAAATTTACTTATATATAATATATTATCATTTAAATATTCCAAATTATTTTAGCATTCAATTAATTATGATGTTGAGTGATTACATGTTTTATGATCAATGTGGCAAACATATGCGTGAAATTAAATGATTAAGAAGTGTACAAACTGATAGCGCTCCAACTCATTGGGTAAAGATTAGTATCATGATACATCAAGTTCAATAATGGATTACTCAATATAATTCATGTGCAATTAGTGTTTACTCATGTTCCATGTGAAATGGGGCTTGGATCATGCTAATAACATGTTGAATGTTTTTTTTCATATTTCCATGTTTTGATAATCATGCAATATCATTCATTTATTTTCATGTTTTTCTAGTGATAAATTGATATACCTATTTCCAAACATGTTCTATATTATTCATTTTATTCCTTGTTTACTCCCTTACTGGGCATTATATCTCTCCATTTTCTTATGCATGTCATTGGGTTAACCATGAAATGCTTAGTTCGAATGAAAGTTGGGGTCTTGTTGAAGAAGTTTTCAATAAGGATATTGTGTTTTTTGTTGTAATGTGTTATGTAATGTTCCTAATTTCACAAGACACAATAAATCTCAATCCTCATAGTTGTATTATGTTCATGTTAATGTAATAAATCATGTTCATTTGAGTAATTATGAGTATGGTCATTATAGTTGCTATCAGAGGACAGGTTTAGTTATTTTTCGGATTAGGATTAGAAAACACTAGTCGAAGATTTATTGATAAGACTATGTATAATAAAAACATCTCAAAATTTTGGTGACTATTGAGTAAGTGGATTATCAAAAAAATACATCCCTCTTTGGATACTAGCAGGTATTGGCAGCTTTGAAACATATGTATCTTATGGTAAAACTCGAAAACACCACTTTGAGATAGACTCAAATGGGAACTAGTGAACGACAATGAGACTTGCTGAACTCTTTGTTATAAAAACTATTGTGGGATATTTTGTGGTATATTCATAAACATAATGTGAACTATTATTCATGTAATTTATAATAATTCCCCTATTAATATATATTGAGAATTAGATCGTGGATAACATAGATAAGTTAACAGAATACATGTAATTTATATGTTATCCAATTTTTTATTAGATTCCTCATCATATTTTCCCCTAATGTTCCTTTCATTCTAGCCAATGGTCAGTAATCAGAAGTCATGAATAAATAATCGATGTGGTGATGAATGTTATGACTATTATATTGATATGCCCAATCTGATGGGAGTGAGAATCAAAAACAATTCCATGATACTCTCTCTATTAAATGAAGTTTTGAATAGAAAAATTGGCTAACCACTACTGGATAACTATCCTATACCAACGGTTTGGAACCGTTGGTATAGGCCTCGAAACCATTGGTATAGACTATACCAATGGTTCAGAGAACCGTAGGAAAGTAAGCCATTGGGATAGGTCTTTACCAACGGTTTTTGGAAAACCGTTGGTATATACCTATATAGACGGTTTTGAAAACCGTTGGTATAAGTAATATGAAAATATATACTAACGGTTCCTTAAAACTGTTGGTATATGTATTTCCAAAAAAAAACATTCGCTGAGATTTGATCCCAGGACCTCCGGTTTATCATTGAACGACCAAACCACTAACCTAACATGACTTTTTTGAACATAATTTCACAAATATATATATGTATTATCATAATTATTTTAAATTTTCATTTATAGAATATTCTGTTTAAGAGGATACGATAAAAAATCAAAGGACCTATACCAACGGTTTATAAAACCGTTGGTATAGGTCCCTGGAATTTAGGAAGGGATGTTGAAATATTGGGGACCTTTCCCAACGGTTTGGCCAATACCGTTGGGAAAAGTGGCCACAAATTGGACCTTTACCAACGGGTTTTCCAAAAAATTGGGAAATCCTATCCTTTCCCAACAGTTTGGGAAAACCGTTTGGAAAAGTGGCCAAAAAGTGGACTTATCCCAACGGTTTGGCCAAACCTTGGGGAAAGCCTACCCTTTCCCAACAGTTTTGGCCAACCGTTGGGAAAAGTGGCCACAAATTGGGATTTCCCAATGGATTGGGAAACCGTTGGGAAAGGGGGTATAGAAGTGTTGGGAAAGGTCACATTTCCATTAGTGAATAGGAACGTTCACCCCCCAGAAAATAACAAGCCACTATTAAGAGCTTCATTTAAGAAAGACCCTATAGTTTTATTGGATCATTCCATCCCTCAATATATGATAAATTGATCAACTACATTGAGAAGATATTCTCCATCATTCAATGTTCTGTACAAGAGAAGGTAATTATGGCTACTTATCAATTGGAGGGTGAAGCTAATCAATGATTCGTATTGATTTAAAATATGATGCATGAGGAGGGGATTGAGGCATTGGAATGGAAGAATTCACGAAAAATAATTTTCGATAAAAATTTTCCTTGAACCCTTCATCACAATATGGAATGTGAATTCATTCCCATCAAGAAAAAAAGAGGATGAATCCATCGGAGCGTATGAGGAAGAATTCACTAGGCTTTCATGAGATGCCTTTAGAATTGTCATTAACCCTGATTTCATGTTAGACCGCTTTTTTGGGGGGATAAAACCTAGCCCATGGAAATCCCAAGAGATCCGTTACTTCAAGAGCTATGAAGAAATTTATTGATGTGCCCTCAAGGTTGAAATAGATATCATTGAATCTTAGGGGTATCATGTGGATAAGAAACAGAAGGTGGACTTTAATTATTGTAGTCTGATGGATAAATGTAATGGTGCTATGAAATTCTAGCACCCCATTTTCTAATTATGCAGAAATAAGAACCATAGAAATTGACTGAAAGGGACAAGAAAATGCTTTTGGTGTGGAATAGAAGGGAACCTGTCTGTTAACTGCCTACAAGAAAAACCCACTAGTTCGACAGAGTAGAGGAATGACCCTTTAGACCCTAAAAACATTGTTAATTTTGTAAACTATAAAGAACAAGGTCAATTATCAAACTTGTTCCCTACTACAATGGTTTTTAGAGGAAACTAGTAACCTCTAAGGGTGCATGGGAAATCTTTTTTCCATCAGTACCGCCAAAAATTACCCCAAAAACCCAATTGGTGGAAGGTTTTAAAGTCCTTTATTGATGAATAGAAAACATACTTTTGATTCATGTTCTATGAATTATTTTATATACCAAATGATTAGTAGAAAAATTCCAACACTACCACAAATTATGGAAGTAAAGATGTTGGTGAGAACTGAAAATGGGTAAATCAATGCATTCTATTAATATAACTATTTCTCTATCACAATTTGTGGATTTAACTTTGTAGAAAACTTCAAAAAACAATCTCAAGTAGAATTGGATGCAATTTTGGGCAATTATTGGATTTACCTATATAGGGCCAACAGAAATTTCCATGAGAGGGAAACCACTCTCTATCAGGAAAATTGACCCCTGATTCTGTACATGTGCAAAGAGGAGGATAAATATTTTGTTGCACCATCATCTAAAATGTGGAAATAATTTCTCTATTAGCATGAGTATCATTCTCAGATGATTTATTCAATGTAAGAAACCAACAATGAAGTCATGCCTATTGTGAGGGGATTCACTGATGTGTTTTCAAAGGAATTGTCTAGTCTTCCTCCTAGAAGAGATGTGGAATTCTTAATTGACCATATACCAGAGGAATTTCCAAAATCTACGAATCTATATATAATGATATTGTTGTGATTGAGGAAATGAATAAGAAACTACAAAAGAATATGGATAAAGGGTTTATATGCCCAATTGCTTCACTTTGTTTTGAACTAGTCCTTTCCATCAAAAATAAATATGGGTCAATGTGGCTTTTCATTTATTATCAGGAGCTCAACAAAATCACAATAAATATCAACTATCCTATTACATAATTGAATACCTTTTCGATCAGATATGTGGATAAAAAAACATCTCCAAGGAGGGTTTTCAATCAGGATATTACCATATAACATTGAAGAAGGAGGATATCCCCCAGAATTCTTTTCATATAAGGTATAGACCCTATGAATTCATAGTTATGCCTTTTTGACTCACTAATGTTCCGAATATCATCATGGACTTGATTAATAGAGTCATTAGTTATTACCTTGACAAATTAGTTTTAGTATTTATATATGATAATATAATATATTCCAAAACCAGGAAAGTGCATGAGGACCATTAAAGCACTATACTATAGACATTACGAAATGAGAATCTCTATAAAAAGTACATAAATTGTGTGTTCCAGTAGAAGGAGGTCATATTATTGCGTCATATCATTAAAAGTTATAAGATACATGTAGACCCCTCTATTATAGCTACAATAGAGGGTTGACTAAGGCCATCATCGGGGAAAGATATATGTAGCTTCCTGGGGATAGCTGGATATTATCACTGATTTGCGAGAAATTTATCATGACTATAAAACCCTCTTACTATGATAACATTGGAAGGGTCATGATTTATTGGAGTGATGATTGTAGTGACAGCATGAAGGAGTTGAAAATGGGGATTATCACTATGATCGTGCAAACACTACGCACAAGTGGATAAATTTTTATAGAATTTATGGATGCTTTGAAGGAAGAATGGGTTGTGTGTTGATGAAGAATAACTAATTCATTGCCTGTAATTCAAGGAAATTGAATGATCATGAGAAAAACTATCTGACAAATGACCTGGAGTTGGCTCCAGTAATCTTCATTTTGAAAATATGATAACATTACCTCTTTGGGGAGAAGTGTGAAATACAAACAGACTAAAAAATCCTCATATATATATTTTCACTGAAGGAGTTGAACATGCGTTAATGAATATGGTTAGAGCTGATCAGTGAATAAGATTGCTCAATCCATTACCACCTTGGGAAAGCGAACATGGTGGTAGATTTTAAATTAGAAATTACCCATTGATTTTATCATTGATCAGAACTGAAAAGGGCTTAATCATCTTAAATTTCATGAATATGGACTTGGGAATCCTTAAGATAGGAACATCATCAAGACTATCTTAAATTATTGCTCAAATCATCTCTTTGGGAATGGGTAAAGGATGCTCCAATGGATGATGAGAGAATTCAGAAGAAATTGGAAACTATCAAGAAAATGGAAATCATCGGAGTTAAATATTAATGAAGAAGGAATTAAGATATTTGGTTCAAGACTATGTGTTCCATCAAGTCTGGACTTAAGGATAGAAATTTTTTGATGGTGCACATAGTTTGAATTTCTCTATTCACCCACGTAACATAGAGATGTATTGAGATCTCTGAGAGCATTACCAGTGGGATAACACGAAAAAGGAAATCACAGAGTATAAATAAAAGTTCGTAGTACGTCAAAAAGTGAAGAATTAGAGGAACAAGAATATTTTGATGATGAATCCATCACCCATACCAATATGTAAATGGGAATATATCACCATGGACTTTGTCACAAGACAACTAATGACATCCAAAGGAAACAATGCTATCTGGGTTGTTGTGGATCATCTTACAAAGACTTCTATAAGGACCTAGCCTTAAAACATTACATAAAATTGAATTAAATGAATAATTTAAATTGAGGCCCTTTTTAGGTTTAGAGTTTTAGAGAATTAGGACATAAATATTAAATCTCAATGGATTACAAAGTAGACACTTCTACTTAGTTTCCAATTTTCATCATAAAACAAGAACACTTGAAAAAAAGTCATGTCTAGTTCCATGTTTAAGACAACATGACTTTTCCTTGATCCCATCCTTGACCCTATTCCATATTATTTCCTGTGAAAAACATTTAAAAAACATGGGATGAGCATTAAAAGCTCAGAAAGGTATACACAAAGAAGGAAAACTGTTAGTTTTTCAAAATAATAAAGAAAACCATGAATACATTAACATAAGTAATATTTTTAATTTTTATGAAGTAGTAAATAATCTTCACTGAATAAAAGATCAGTACTTACCCTTTGGTAACCAAAAGCTTACCATAAAATCCATATAAAGAACACATAACATATACAGGTAACTTCGGAAAGAAACATACTTAAATGGAATAACCATATGGTCGACTTCCACAAATATCAATAAATGGAATAGCCATATGACTGACTTCCATACCCAATGAATTGGATGTTATAACATAACAACATATCCTTGTTTATCATGACACCACCCGTCATTTGTTTTATCACGTAACCACCCGTCAAATGTCCAAGTACCATTATGTAACACATAGAACAATTATAAAGGAATGAAATCCTTTCCATATTTTAATCATAATATATCACTTAAATATATTGACATAACAAATCAATTATCAAAATCATTTTCAATTCCAAAATACATTAAAGAGTATATTGTATTTATTTTCCATGAAAAACATTACATCTTGTTAAGTAATCCAAAGAACAAATAATACTCATGGTGATGGAAAGATCATTTTCACCACTTACATTAAAAGAAACATTCCTTTTTTTCATTTAGTAAAACACATCGTAGAAAGAGATTCCCTTTAAAAAGTAACGAGGTTTATATAGCGTATAAATGAATGTTCTGTATTAAAGCAAAATATGCTTGAATGAAAGGAGATTGAGACAAAACCCCTTACCTCGTGTCCGACTTGACCTGTTCGTTCTTTAATATCCTGAATAATAAACTAAAGTTAATTTCTAATTGATTATGAACTTTTTTCATGTTTTTTTCCTATTATATCACTTGTTGCCATGTTATAAGAATTGCATAATCATTAATGTTAATAATGTTTTTTTGGATATTTGGCACTTGAGTCACAAATGAACACCATAAAGTTACAAGTTGTTAGCACGGTCAAAAGATTATTATATCCATAATGATAATCATTATTTGGATATCATATATATCATATATATATAGTATATACATGTACTTATAATGGTACATAACAATTGGTGGTATGAAATGAAATGCACCATTCATGGAGATAGTAAGTTGTACGTACGCCAGAATGCTACTTCCATTTATATTTATTATTTTAATAGAATTAAAACATAATGATACATAGGTATATTATAATTCCAGTATAATATTATATAATATAATTAACTCCATCCTTTATATGTCTCACATAGGGCACGAATGGGTCAGATCACATTGAGGGGGTGGTAGTCCACACTTCCTCAAATGAAATTATCATGTTCAACCATAATGGAAACCATAAAGGTATGTTATAAAAGAAATATACAGAATCAAAAAATAAAACATGAACATAATATATATCTTATATTAATGAGGTAAACACTATATCATTATTATGCCATAAATAATTTAATTTATTCGATATCTAAAAATTATAAAAAAATACCATGATGTAGGAAATATTTTTAGATTTATATAGAATATTGAAAGTTGAATATATTACTTATATAACCCCATGTAAAACCTTATTTACTAAAAGATTTTTGTTTTTGTCATGTCTTCCTTTTCTTTAAGTTAATTTATCTATAGTGTCATTACCACTCCCAAGTGTCTCAATGGGGTCTCAGAATCGACCAACGATTCCAATGGTAATAAATGACTCAACCAATAATCTTTAGACAAGTTTTAAGATAATTTGGAATTATTATAAAATTCTTTTTACCTTAAATTACCCTATTTACCTTTAACCGTTGAAAAAAAAGTCAAAAGTTACTATTCACCAAAAATTATTTTAATCTTATTGAATCACATCTTACTTACTAATAACAAACATGAATGTTGTATTTTTTAAAATAAATTCATAGAACTTCTAAATTTACATTTATATGAAAACATTAGTTTTTTTAACTACTACTACGTGGTTTTACTATTCATGAAAAATTGATGTTTTTTAGAAAAATAAAAAAAATTCAGCCTAAGAATTATTTGATTTTTTGAATTTGATAATGATGTCTATTTTTTCAAATAAAAAACATAGAAGTGACATTAATTAATTTTAAATTAATTCATGTTGTTAAAACAAATGGCGTGTTTTTAAGAAATAATAACTATAAAAAAATTGATACTTCTTTATGTACAATTTCATAGTGAAATTAATTCCAATGAACAAAATTGGAATAAATGGTAAAAATATACTCGAATTTCACTTTAAATATAATTAAAAAGATAATATATCAATATAAATAATTTAGATTAAAAGACAGTTTTCTATTAAAATACATTTATTTTCACTATTCATTAAAAAATGAACTTTAACGGAAAAATTACAAAAAATTACACAAAGTATATTTTGATGTCCGCATTCCAAATAATGTTTTTAGTTCGTCAAATATAATGTATTAAAGTGAAAAAAATAGATTTAAAGAGTTTTTTCCACTAAAATGCATAAAACGACATTTTAATGTAAATTATGATTAAAATTATATTCATTCACATTTTAAGCCTTAAAAATTTTATTGGATAAATATAAATACATTTAAAAAACATTTATAATCATATTGTGTTAGTTTTATTAATTCCCACCAATACAATGGCTAGTAGTTAACTACTATTTAAAATAATAATATTATATTATTAGTGTGCAATGTAAGATTTCAAAGAAAGTTTTTGTTGCGTATCGGGTATGCTATCGAATGTAGGAACCCTAATAAAGTAAGATTTATTTTTAATTCACAAATTTTAATAAATATTAAATATGTATTATTATTTTTTACCTTGAATGTTACATCATTCCCCCCTTTTGAGAATTGATTCCTCACAATTTTATTTATCAAAATAAGTGGGGGTACTTATCTCGCATAGAATTTTCAGATTCCCATGTAGACTATTCAAACATATGGTCTTTCCACAAAACCATTACCTAGTGAATTATCTTATTCAACAACACTTTCTCTCTATGTTCAAGAATCCGGACTAGTTATTATTCATAGGAGAGATTCTTATCCAACTAAACTACATCTGGACTCAAAACTTGGGATGGATCTGTCATATACATATTTAACATTGAAACTTAGAAAACATTGTGTACCTGAGAAAAACATGGAGGAAAGGCCATTCTGTATGTAACTAATAAAACATTCTCCAGGATTTGATAAGTTCCATTGATCCTCAGACTCAACTTCCACTTCTTTCCAAAATGCATCACACTTTTCCATGGAGAAACATTTAGAAGGACATGATCACCTACCTAAAAATAAATATCCTTCCTCCGGTTATCTACATAAATTTTATGTCTTCTTTGAGCTGTTCTCATAATCAACTAAAA
This sequence comes from Viscum album, assembly GCA_963277665.1. Classification (NCBI taxonomy): domain Eukaryota; kingdom Viridiplantae; phylum Streptophyta; class Magnoliopsida; order Santalales; family Viscaceae; genus Viscum; species Viscum album. The sequence continues at coordinate 1,753,538,441 of OY728128.1, forward strand.
TTTCTCTATCACCTCTTCTATCAATTCTGGTCCCATCAGCTTCCATTCACCTACATCATCCAAAAAATCTAGAGTTCGACATCACTTTCCATATAATGACTCAAATGGATACATCTGTATATAGTAATGAAAACTATTATTATTTAAAAATTCAACAAAAGAAATATATTGGTACCATATTCCTTGGTAATCCAGTGAACAAGAACATTTCATATCCTCAACGTTCTGATTTTTTGTTCTAGCTACCCATCTGATTTCGGATGAAAAGTTGTTCTAAAATTTAATTTATTACCCAACAACTTCTGAAGACCTTTCCAAAAGTTAGAAGTAATCCTGGGATCACGATCAGTTACAATGGAGAGGGGAACACCATGCAACCATAATATCTCTTTAACATACAACCGAGCAAGTTGATCTAGAGAAAAAGTAACTCGAATACGAATGAAGTTAGCAGATTTAGTCAATCAATCAACAATAACAAAAATTACATTATTACCTTGAGACGTCATTGGTAATCTTACAATGATGTCCAGGGATATATTTTCTCACATTCACTCTAGCACTGATAAAGATTGAATAATCATTTTTAGTAACAGCTGTTCTCCTTTAACCAGTTCACAAATCAAACATTTCACAGTAAAATCAACAATATCTCTTTTCATTACATTCCACCAGTAGTATTCCTGAAGATATCTATACATCTGAGTACTATCAGGATGAACTGAAAATAGTGAACTATGATTTTCACATAACAAATCATTCTTCAACTGTGAATCACAAGGCACACATAATCTCTTCCAAAACCTCAAAACACAATCATTATCAACATTAACATCAAGATACATTACCTTATGATCCAACTCTACCTTTTTCTGAAACTCACTATCCTCTTTTCTATGCCTGCAGTATTCTGTCTGATATAGATGATTTCACTTACACCAGAAACAATGCAAAATAATTTCTTGCACCATAAAATTCTAGGCCAAAGTTCATCAGATATAAAACTAAAGGATCTCGTTCCAAACATAGCATGGCTAATGAGACATTACTTTTTTAGAATCAAAGCATAATCCACTTTATTTGCTTTACCCGAATGGTAATGGATCATGAAATCATAATCCTTGATTAATTCCATCCATCTCCTCTATCTCATGTTCAATTATTTCTTAGTGAATATATAATTTAAACATTTTTGGCCTATATATATTTTACATTCTACTCCATACAAATGATTCTTCCAAATTTTTAAATCAAAAAAATATCATCAAATTCCAAATCATGTGTTATGTAATTTAACTCATGAGGTTTCAACTGATGTGAGGCATAAGAAATTACCTGATCATTCTGTATAAGGACACATCCATGTACTTTCAAAAAAGCAACATTGTAAATATCAAACTCACCATTTCTGGAAGGTAGTTCCAAAACTGGAGCATTCACCAATATACTTTTCATTTCCTGAAAAAAACCATCACATTCTTTTGTCCAAATGAACTTAACACCTTTTTGAGTTATCATTGTCATTGAACTAGATAACCATGAAAATGTTTCAAAAAACCTGTTGTAATAACCAGAGAAATAAGAAAAACTGTGGATCTCAGTTATATTTTTGGGTCTTGGACATTCTTCAAAAATGTTTGTTTAAGGAGGATCAACGGTTATGCAATTTTTCAAAATAATGTGACCAAGGGAAAAAATTGTAACCAAAATGCACCCTTTCTGAATTTCTCTTAAGATTTATTTTCATTCAAGTTGTTCAAGATGACTATTAAATTAAATTCATGATCCAATTTACATTTCGAATAAATGAAATTATCATCAATGAACACAACCAGCAACTTATCCAAGAACTCACAGAAAATTCTATTCATAAGATCCATGAATACAATAAGAGCATTGGTCAACCCAGAAGGCATAACTAAAAATTCATAATGGACATATCTAGTATGAAACACAGTCGTCAGAATGCCTTCTTCGTTTACCTTCCACTGATGGTACCCCTATCTCAATTCAATCTTTGAAAAATACCGAGTTCCCTGTAGATGATCAAACAAATCATCGATATAAGGAAAATGATACTTGTTCTTAACAGTAATGTTATTCAATAGTCGATAATAAATGAAAAGTATCTTTGAACCATCTTTCCTTTTATTTGACAAGACAAGAGCACCCCATAGTGATGTGCTAGGTTGAATGATACCATTGTCTAATAACTCTTGAAACATATTATTTTACTCTAAATTATCAATTTGATCCATTCGATAATGGGGTTTTAAAATTGGCTTAGAATTAGAAACTAAATCAATAGTAAATTCTACTTCCTGATCAGGTATAATACTAGGAAAATAATTAGTAAAAACATCAAGATAATCATTTACCACTACAACATCATTAATCTGAACAGTTCCTTTATTTTCAACCATAAGAACAAGGTAACATTCATTTCCATCTTTTACTAGATTCTCAGCTTCCTGATATATTACCAAAATCAAGGGGTCATTCTTGTACAAGAACCATAAATATTTATAAAATGATACCTCATTTTCTCTACAGTTAATCTTAGCATGATAAACAGACATCCAATCCATGCCCAAAATAACATCAATCACAACTAGAGGAAAAAAATAAGGTTTTTAGGTTGATTCCTTACTTACAAAAGGACATGAATATTCTTATATTATCATTTCTTCTCAACATTTCCTCCAGGTGTTTTTACCGAATGTTCTATATTCAGATTTTGAGATGTAATTCTCAATTTAATATAAAACTTCTCAGAAATGAAAGTGTGTGAAGACCATGAATCAAACAACACATTCACATAATATGAACAAACAAATAGTGTACCTTATACTAGTTTTTTATATGACCCAACATCTTCTGAATTAGTTTCAAAAGATTTCACCACCCCTTCTTGCTTGTAGTCTGGCTATTTTCCCTCACTTTAGTTCTTCATTGGACACTCATTTGAAAAATGACCCATTTAATTACACTTAAAACATCTTACTGATGGCTTTTCATATCTTGTTTTATCATCTTCCTTACAGTTACGAGCAATATGACCAAACTTACCACCCCAGAAGCACTCTCTAGACATTGATAATCATTCTGCAGGATGCTTTTTACCACACCTCTCACATGTTTGATATTTATTTTTATTAGCTCCAGGATTCTTTGATGAATTCATTCCCTTTGCCTTCTTACTAGACCTCGTATTCTATTGTTTGTCAAAGAACACATAATCATCAGCAAACACCATTTCCACCTTCTCTGCACATCTAAAAAGTTTTTTCATTAATTTTCAACTCATGAGAGACTAATGGTTTTCAATATCGTGGTTTCAGTACTCTGTAAAATCTATTGATTTTAATATCAAGATATCATATGTAATTTGGAGAATACCATTCCAGTTGAGTGAATTTTTCATCATAAGTAGCCACTAAGTCATCATCCTGGCTGAATTCTAGGAATTGTTGTTTAATTCTAGTATAAACCACCTTAGGAAAATATTTCTCAAGAAAATACCTTTGAAATCAAACCAATAAAGAGAATCAATATTCTCACTATCCTTGATATTTTTCACCATCGTGCATCACTGATATGCTTCAACATCAAAAAAGTATAAAATAAGACTAAAATTTTGATGTTCTGAACACCCCATGACATAAAAAATATTCCCTAGTTCTTTAATCTACCCTTCAACTAGAACATGGTAACATGATACTCTGAATGATGGGGGATGTTTCCTCATGAAATGCTCCACTACTGACATGTTCCTCTATAGTTGATCGCGCCGATCTTGTTCATGGATACCACCACCATTTATATTCTATGTCAACTCTGCCACCACAACAACATAATGTTCAGTTCAGATTCTGACCACCTCTGGTTGCTGATTTGGAAAGTTGTCTTCCTCTTGATGTCGTCCCAATATAGCTGTCGTGTTTCCTCTGTGGAAAATGATTCTGAACAAAAAAATATCTAAGGTTATGAAACATGGTAATCTATAAATGCTATATAATTTCAATATTACCATAAATAAATATATGGACTTATATTTAACAATACCCTAACCACTAAAGTTATCTAAACCGAGCACTGATACCAACTATAAGGACCCAGCCTTAAAATATTACATAATGTTGAATTTAACGAATAATTCAAATCGAGGATATTTTTAGGTTTATATATTTAGAGATTTAGTACATAACCACTACATCTCAAAAGTTTACAAATTAGAATCTTATACTCCGTTTCAATTTGTCTTCATAAAACAAGAACTCTTGAAAAAAAGAGGCAAGTCATGTTCCATGTTTATGACATCATGACTTTTCCATCATCCCATCCTTAACCCTATTCCACATTATGCCTTGTGAAAATTTTTTAAAAAAAATGGGTTTATTATTAAAATCTTAGTAAGGTATAAACAAAGAAGGAAAAATGTTAGTTTTTCAAAAAAAAACAAGTAAACCATGTATACATTAACATAAGTATTAAATTTCACCTGTATGAAGTAGTAAATACACTTCACTAAATAAAGGATCACTACATACCATTTTTATCCAAAATATTACCATAAATTCCATATAAAGAACACATAACTTATAAAGGTAAGCGGGGACATAAAAATTTTTAAATGGAATAATCATACGGTCGACTTCCACACAAATAATTAAATGGAATAGCTATACGACTAACTTACATACCCAATGCATTAGAGGTTATAATGTAACCATCCATCCTGGTTTATCACGGCACCACCTGTCATTTCGTTTATCATATAACCACATGTCAAATTTCCATGTACCATTATATAATAGATAGAAGAAATATAAAACAATGAAATAATTTACAAATTTCGATCACAATATTACAATTAAATATATTTACATAACCAATCCATTATCAAAACCATTTTCAGTACAAAAATATATAAAATAGTGTGTGGTATTTATTTTCCTTTAAAACATTACAGATTGTTGAGGATGTCAATGAACAAATAATACTAGCAGTGGTGGAAAGGTCATTGTCACTGCTTATTTTAAAAGAAACATTCTTTTTTATCGTTTCATAAAATGATTCATAGAAAAATATTCCCTTTAAAAATTCAATTGTGTTTATACATCTTATAAAACAATGTCGTGTATTAAAACAAAATATTCCTCAATTAAATGAGATTGACACAAAGTCCTTACCTTGTGTCCAACTTAAACCATTCGTTCAGTAATATCCTGAATAATTAACTAATATATATTTATACTTGCATAAGAACATTTATCATATTTATTATTTCTTTTATATCACTTATTAACATGTTATAAACATTATGTAATCATTCACGTTAATAATGTGCTTTTTGTCGATATTTGGTACTTGAGTCAGAAATGAACACCATATAGTAACAAGTTATTAACCTGGTAAAAATTTCATTATACTCTGAATGATATTCATGATTTACATATCGTATATATTATATATATCCAGTATATACATGTATTTATAATAGTACATTACATTTGGAGGTATGAAATGAAATGCACTATTCATGGAGACGTTATATCGTACATATGCATGAACGCTACTTTCATTTCTATTTCTTATTTTAATGGAAATAAAAAATGATAGATAGTTATATTATAATTCCATTATAATATCATATAATATATTAACTCCACCATTTATATGTCTCATGTATGGAATGAACGAGTCATATCACTCTAAGGGGGTAGTAGTCTACACTTTCTCAAATGAAATTATCGTCTTTACCCATAATGGAAACAATAAAGGTATAATATCAATGAAAAATACATAATAATAAAGAAAAATAATAATAGATATCATATATAAATATAGTGTCATATTAATGGCCACTATGAAGGGAGGTAAGAGATAATCAAACTATCATCATTTCACGAGGCATTAGTTTTCCATCCACAGAAACAGTATGTTCCCCACCCATTAGATGAAGGTGTGTGTATGTATAGTTCAAATAATTCTCATTAAAACATACTAGTATATTTATTATACTAGTTTTGTTATAAATGAAAGGAATAAAAATAGATTAGGGGTTGTATAAGTAAAATAAAAGAAAAGAAGTTAAAAGAAACCGTAGCCTTTAATTTGGGTAACATCCTTTGATTATAACCAAAAGGACTTCTTCAAGTCCCTTATGCCAAAGGTAAGGATTCTAGGAGGAGTAGAGGGATGCAGGGAGCTTAATTTTCAAATGGTTTGATGAGGCAGAAGGCTTGAGTGGTGTGAGGAATTGGATAGAAATGGTCTTCCTTTATAAGGGGGAAGAGGGGATCTTTAAGAAAGTGTGAAAATATAATTTTTTTATATATTGATATTCAGTTTCTAATGGTCTAAATATCATTATAGTCGAAGATAAGATGAATCATGGACTAAATAAAATCTTCCAATAAGAATTGGACAGGTTTTAGATGTTATTATAATATTAATAATCTTATTTAATAAAATTCTTTATTAATGAGGCAACACTGCATCATTATTGTGTCATTAATAATTTATTTTATTCGATATCTAAAAATCATAAAAAAAAATAAAATGATGTAGGAATCCTTTTATTATGTCTAAATAATATTTATAGTCTAAAATATGACATATATATCCTCATGTGAAAATTATTTTACTAAAATATTTTTGTTTATGTCATTTTTGCCTTTACATTAAGTTAATTTATCTAAAGTGTCATTATCACTCTCATGTGGCTCAATGGTGTCCCAAAAACGACCCAAAGATTCCCATGGTCGTAAATGACTCAACAAATATGGTTTGGACAACGGGTAAGGTAATTTTGAAATATTATAATATTTTTTTACCTTGAATTACCTTATTTACCTTTAATCGCTGTAAAAAAGTCAAAACTTACTATTCACCACAAATTATTTTCATCTTATTGAACAAAATTTTACTTACCAATAACAACCATGTATGTTGTGTTTTTAAAATTCAATTCACAAAAGAGTTAAAATTTTATTTAAATTAAAAAGTCAGTTTTTTAAACTACTACTAAGTGGTTTCACTATTCATAAAAAATTAAAGGTTATTAGAAAAATACGAAAAAAACATCCTCAAGTTTATTAGATATTCCAAATTCAAAAATGATTTATATTTTTCCAAATTAAAAATACAAAAGTGGAATTAATTAATTTAAAATTAATTCTCGTTGTTAAAATAAATAGTGTGTTTTTAACGAACAGTAACTATCAAAAGATTGACACTTGTTTATATGAAATTTCAAAGTGAAATTAATTCCAATGAACAACATTGGATTAAATGGTAAAAATATATTATATTATTACATCAAAACCAATTAAAAAGAAAATCTATCCATATAAATAAATTAGATTAAAACTAAGTTTTTATTTAAAATACATTAGTTTTCACTATTCATTAAAAATGAAATTTATCGGAGAAATTCCAAAAATTTACCCAAAGTAAATTTTTATATCCCCATTACAAAGAAGGATATTATTCGGTCAAACAAAATGTATTAATGTGAACAAAAACTAGATTTAAAAAGGGTTTTCCATTAAAAGGTGTAAATTGGCCTTTTAATTTAAATTATGCTAAAAATTAGATTCATTCACATTTTATGACTCTAAGATTTTATTAAATAAATTTAAACACATTTAACAAACATGTATAGTCATATTTTTGTTATTTTTGTTCATTCCCACAAATAAAATGGCTAAGAGTTAACTACCTTTTGAAATACTAATATTATATTATTAGTGTGCAACATAAGATTTCAGAGAAACTCGTTGTTGCGTATCGGGTATGCTATCGAACGTATAAACCACTTTAAAGTAAAATCAATGTTTAATTCACAAATTTTAATAAATATGAAATATGTCTTATTAATTATTTACATAGGATTTTACAACTGTACACTTGATTTCAATTTAACAGTATTTCTCATTTGATAAACTGGCACCGATATGCATCAGAGGAGTGGTAAGGCTTCCTGGTATACCACTATCTGTTGTATCTGATCGCGATCAAATACTCTCCTATAATTTATGGAAGAGTCTCCAACACGCTCTGAATACTTAGCTGAACTTTAGTATGACTTATCATAATCAAAATGATGTTCAATCTATGTGGACTATCCATACACAAGGGGACATGTTGTGGGGAACATCAATGGACTTAAAAAAGGATGGGATCATCATAATTCTCTCATTGGTTTATCTAATAATAGTAGTATCCACCCTAGAATCCAAATAGATCATTATTAATCCCATAATGGGAAGTGTTGTAGGACTCCAACATGTTGGATGAAGTTGGGGAGTGAAAACTCTTAGGTCCGGAAATGGTTGAAGAAATGGTGGAGAAGGTTAAGACAAAACAACAACAAATTAAAGGTGCTTAGAGTTGAAAAAAGATATATAGTGATAATCATCAACGAGACCAAGAGTTTGATGTTAGAGACCTTGTATTCCTCCACATATCACTATGGAAACGACTTATGAGATTTGGAAATAAGGTAATTCTTAGTCCAATGTACATTGTCTATTTTAAAATCCATGATCACATTGGAGCAGTTGCCAATTGACCTAAAAAATTACCTAACCTATCTCATGTAAATGATGTATTCCATGTAACACTCACGAAGATGAACACACTTAATGCATCACATATACTTAATTCATTGGGGATACTATTGGAGAATGACCTCCCCTATGAATAGAATCTATTTAAGATCACAAATTTTAGGGGAAATGTTCTGTGAAATAAGACAATGCCCACCATCAATGTATTGTGGGGAAACCAAAATATATAATAATTATTGGTGGAACTAGAGGATGTTATGAGGAAAGGTTAACCACATCTATTTTTGTTTTGGAAAATGAAATTTTGAGTGAAAATTTTCTTAAGGTGGGGAGGTTTTAAAGACCCGAAACTTCATTAATAAAATTACCATTATTTTATTTAATAAAATGTCTTATTGATATAAAAAACAGATGATCCTTTTTATTCAGTTTCAATAACTAATAAGTATCATTACCATTGATAATATTTCCATTGAATAGAAATCACTTGAGTAATGTATATATAGAGTTTTAACAAATCCATTTTACATAGAAAAAAGAAGTGATAAACTAGACCAGTAGGATCATTCCATTGGAAACCCATTTATCAGATCATTAGAGGGAGGTAAAATTTCTTTGAATTTACATAGACTAGTCCCATGCCATGATCCAACAACATTAGATTGAGATAAACTATTTATGGGAGATGTTCAAGCTCCTCGAGATCACATCCCAACCCATGTTCACCGAACGACCCCAAGAAAGCCCCACCATCGCATACCATACTCTTAGGGAATATACTAGTGTAATGAAGGGATACACAAAATACCCTAGATATTTATTATGTTTATTATTGTTTGTATATAATAAATGATTTATAATCATTTTATCATTGCTACTCTGTAAATGGGTTTTAATGAACAAATAGAATTTTTAGTTAAGATTTAAATTCATGTATGAAATATATTTTATTAATTAATATATTTTTAACTCAATAATTTTATAATAAAATATTATTACTAAATTAAATTTGTTTAAATGTAAATGATCATGTATGTTTTATGAATACAATTGTAATTTTTATTATGTTTTGAAGACAGTTTTGTGTGTGTCAAATCCCATGAATTTTCAATAAATTATAGTTTTAATTTTAAAAGTGAAAAATCAAATATTTTGAAAATTATTTAGTTAAAAGGAATATTATTCATTTAATCTGGATGTTGAAATTAACCAATTTTTAGTTTTTCATAATTTTCTGAGAAAATCGAATTTTTATGTAAAAAATTAAATATCGTATAAATATATTATGTGTTTTATAACATCATAATGACTAAATTGTGTTGTAATAAGATACAATAAAAGTTATATTCATACAATCTATGTTATAAAATTAAATTTATTTGATTTTTGATTGTTTTTTTAATTTTATGATGCCTAAGTGGACCCTCCAAGATTTATAAAATATTTGAACAGTTTAAAAAGATTTCACTGAGAGTGTGACTCACCTACACATAAGCAAGACTAATATTTTAAAAATATTTACCATTGGACATATAAATTTATTTTTTCCACTCTTATTTTTAAAAAACCATGGCCAATAACCATGGGATGTATTTTTCATTAGAATATCAAATTATATAGATTCTGAAACCTACGTTTATGGAATATTAAAGAATTATCCTCTATTTTTCTATATATACCAACCCAATCTCTCGATTATCTTAACTAAAAACCCTTGTATGATGTCCCTACTCTACCAATCGTTCTCTAGATTCCTCCCAAGGTAAAATAATCATTCAATAAGCCCCTCCCCAAGTTATGGAAGTCAAACACTCATGTAAGAGATTTCTTATATTTTCATTTTTTTTCCAAGATTATTTATGTTGTTATTCCCTTTTATATTCAATTAAAAATGATGGGGTATAATTTTACACCTCCATAATACTAACATCATATTTTAATGATTATAGTCAACATGATTTATCATTAATCCCTCCCATGAACACCGATTACCATGCCAAAATTTTGAAAGAGTTGTTCCTTTTCTCCTCTTTCTTCACGTATCTTTATTAACATACAGCTTCAATTTCCAAATTCCATGTGTTGGGAAATGTGTCTATATTTCCCCTTAATGTGCATATAATGTATATATTATGAGATACCCCTTTCTATATCATCAATTATTTTTATGAATTTTCATGTCACGTTGTCATGCTGTTAGAATTGCACCACAATTTTCCAATCCAAAATCAATGCCTAGTGAATACAATACCCATTTATCTATCAATGTTATTCACCATTATTAAAAGATATATATGTAACGGTATGGACATGTATATATTACACATACCTTTATCATGGAATAACTTATAATGTTGAATGATTCCATGTTATATGATGCATGTGGGACAGTTACACATGAAATGAAATGATTATAAAGGACGTTCCCTGATAGCGCTCCAATGAATTGGGTATTGTTTAGTAACATGATACACCATGTGCAATGAGGGTTTTATCATGATAATTAAAGTACACTGAGGGTATAATCATGATAATTCTAGTGAAATTTTGTTTTACTCATGGTAATTCAATTGAAATGAGGGTTTACTCATACTAATCCAATTGCAATGATCCTTGGATTATTCGAATATCAGGTTCTTTGTTGTTTCCACATTTCCTTGTTATGATAATCATTCTATATCATGCCATTGTGTTAGTTTTTTATATTATTCTCCAATGATATTTCAATTTCATAACATGTATTTTATTGTTCATGTTATTCTATGATTACTCCCTTATTAGGCATTATATCTATCCCTTTTCTTTTTTTATTTCTTCCAGTTATCCAATGAAATTCTAGGTATGAATTAATTTAGTGGACATCTGAAAGAAGTTTTCAATAGAGAAGTTGTATTGTATGTGTTAAGATGCATTTTAATGTTCTTAATTTCCCAAGACACTAGCCCACATGATCCTCATAGTTCTCTTATGTAAAAGTTTATATAATAAATCACGTTTAAATATGAAATAATTAGTAGGGTTGTGATAAACACAGACCAAAAATGAATTGGAATTGGGGATTTACAAAATTATTCCATCATAACAATTTTAAAAATTAAATCCAAAAAATTAATTCTATATGTTTCCATGAAAACCATTATTTAAATTAGATAATTCATACGTCATTAATTTCTAAATTATGAAGAAAACCCCATTTTTCATAAAAACTATAATTCACCAGAATTTTATTTTTTTTTCAAAAAACCTTTGATATATATGGTACCCAAATACAAAAAAAATTATTTAGATTCAAATAATTGAAATTTGAACAATGAAATTTGAATTAATATAAAATAGACATCATAACAGAACCCCCTACATCAGAGTTTCTATATCTCAAATCGTCAAACACTAATTTGGATATTCTAAGGAAGGTAAAAAAAACATAATATAGGAGGAAAAAAATATAATGCCTAGGTTTATATCCATAAATTTGGGTATTATATCATCCATCCTCATAATGAGATCTATAAATCCCAATGAAGAATCATTTAGACCACATGAGAAGGGATGCAGTTGATAACTCTTACTAAGAAGAGACTAAACAAGGACTGCATAGCATTAATGCGTAATGGAAGTGTTTTGGTTGAGTCAAAAATTATTCCTGGGAGACACATCCTAGATAAAATGTGTAAGGGTTTAATTAGAATAATAGGTTTTCAAACAAAAGGTTCTGGAAATTTTGTTCATTTTCAGGATTAATTAAAAGATGTACACATGGTTTCATAGGAAATAGCACCAGGTTTTCATAAATCGTGTGCATTCCATGCTCCCATTATAAATTGGATGTAAGGATTTTACTAATACAGATCAAAAATTACTAACTATTAAATATCCCACTACTGAAAACAAAAATTTTATTATAGAATGGTGCATTATTTTTAAAAACATGTGCTGGTAGTGCGTCAACTATGCACCGTCCAGGAAACATGCTAACTCTTCATAAAAACACCTGAGACGGCCTAAAATGAGTTCCAAGAAAATATAAATTAAATTAGGTGTTTTGGATAAAAATAAAATCGTAATGGGATGTTAAAACCTCCACAACATAGAGACTTTCTTTCCCCAAAAATCCTATAAAGAAGCCTCCATGCTAAATATATGAAGCCACTGCTCTTTTATCAGTGCCTTCCTCTCCCACATCTCATGAGAATAATAAAATTGTTGAAATAGGACATGAAACAAAGGTATCATCTTCCTGTGTAGTACCATGCTCTAAAAATCATCTATCCTGAATGTTCTTTTAGTCATAAACAAATCTAGTTCGACATCAAGATATCTCCAACTTAGTACATGATATGGATAAGAAAAATGCATTCAATGTTGTGATACATGATTTAAATTATGTATTTATTCTATTAGTATTGATTTGATAAATAGTAAACAAGTTTTTACAAATGTTCATGAACCTTAAAATGTCACAAAAAATGGGTAGCAAGATTCCCTTACTTCACAAAACATCAATGACCCAACTTGGTTGAAGATTTCAAAACACTTAGTAACGTAGTAAAAATTAAGAAGTTTCATAATGAAAATCATCATAATAGTTATATCATCTATGTTTCATCAACATCCAATAATGAATTAATTGAATATTTATTTCATCTCTATTACTAAACTTGGTCCCATCAAAGTACATTCACCAGACTCTATCTAACAAAACATAGATTTACAACGCTGGTCATACCAGAACTCAAAAGGATCCATCCTTGTCATGGAATAATAAAAATTGTTATTAGAAATCTCAACAAGTCTCAATTGATCAACCCAATCCGCACCATAGTTGATAACACAAGAGAAAACCATATCCTCAAGAATTTGTATTGCTCTTTCTCTCTAGACATCTGTCTGCCAATGGTGGGCCATGTTCAAATAGTCTAGTGTTCACAGTGTCTCATGAAGGCCTGTCAAAATATTATAAGTGAATTTAATATCCATATTATATACTATATAGAATGCAGCACCTAGCATAGGAATAATATCTTTTAAATAGACATCTCATAACTCCCCAACTTTGGTTGTATCCTGAATTTTTATAAAGTGATCAGACATGGTTAGAATGTCTCTATCAATCCATATGACAGTCATCTGCCTATGGGTACAATAAAACCCAACCAAAATATCTACATAGATTCTATCCCACTTCCATGAATGTAATATGATTGGTTTATGTAATCCCAAAGGTTTCTGGTGCTCATACATAACCTATTTGAATTTATAAAAATTAGAAACAAATTCAGCATTCCCCTACTACATTCCTGTATCCCAGAAAAACTCTTGCATATCATAGGACATATTTTTGGTCATTGGGTTCACATTCTACTGGGAATTATGAAAATAAAACATCATAACCTTATTTTCCACTAACATAAAAATGTAGAAATTTGGAAAACATAAATACCCTCCATGGATAATGAAAACTATGAATCTATATCCTCATCATCAGGACAGATTCAAATTATATATAATTCATCATCAAGATATTAATCCTAAATAATAATCATTAAATATGGGATGTAAATTAAATAAATTATAAAGAAATCATAGCCCCTGATTCCTAGATATCAATATGAAAATGTGCAATGTAATCCCAATAATTCCACTCTTCTGTGATTATTTCCCTACATAAGATGAATGATTCATACTCAATGGATCTAAAATGATATTCTTTTTCCCAATGGTTTAGGTGATGTCAATGTCAAAATACTATAAGTATTCTACCAAACACCTCTGATGAATATTTAATTATTTTTAACAGAAGTTAAACTCAATCCCTTGTGGTATGGATAAAAGGTAAACATTTTTCTGTAATGGTAATGACACCAACTCTTACTTTGTTGCATAAAATAAATATGTTCATTTTAATGATTTAAATAATTATTCTCATGTATTCTATCATGACAAGATCCACAGGAAACTACATGGGTAAATTTTAAGAAACACAATCAATATTGAAACTGATGCACCACAGAAGACCACATAGCCTTTCTCGATAATTATAAGAGTCAACACCAGAATAGTTGTCAATAGGAATTTCATCTCAACAAAATAATAATGAAATTAATTATTTCAAATAAACTCTACATTATTATGAGTTATAGAAATCATTGGAGAATACAACTTTTAGAAGTCCTTCTTGAAGCAGTGATAATATCCAGATAATCCTAAGAAGCTCTAAATATTGGAGACATTTCATGGTTTCTCACAAGTCATGACAAATTGCATCATTTTAGGATGGAAATATATTCCTTTCTTCAACAGACATTTCATAATAATTTCAATTCCCAAATCCAGAAATTAAATTTCAGAATCAAGTAAAAGGTTTAGTGATTTCTCAACAAACATAGAACTATTGATCAATGATGCACATAATCCACCGTAGACATTGAATGAACATTAATTTAATCCAAAAATACATCCAAAAAGATTTCATGATACTCATTTAAATCTTTTCATAAATACATGAGAAATACCAGAGATGTTTTTAAGAAAAATAACATGAAAATTTACACATGATGAACGTACGTACTCTGAAAATTTGTTTCTAAAATGTTAGTTTCTTGCATCCTCAAGTGATGGTTTCCATGTCGATCATTGATCATTGGAAAAAACATATCCTCCTTAAATAGATCAAATTGATCATCAATCATTAGTAAGGGATATTTTTTCATTATCATAAATTGATTTAGATTTTTATAATCAATTACAATGTGGATTGAACCATGAGATTTAATAAAAAAGATAATTGTTTCCACCCAAGGTGACATAGTCGTTTATATAAATCATTTATTATGAAGTTACTCAATGTAGGATGTCAAATATTTCAATTTATCTTGAGACTTGTAGTTTGAGGGGATCAGTACTTATTGAGTACCATGAATTATGTAAATTTAAATCTCAACCTCCATTACGTTTGGAAAATTATAGAATTCATAACGAAATACATCGATAAAGATGATAATGATTTTAGGGAGAAACCTACGTATATCTTCCCATTGCAGATAAGTGGGAAAACCCAACATAAACATCCCCAAATATGGAAAATAAGTTCTAGTTAGCTCAATATTAGTTACCATTATCCTTATAAGACATGGCACACACCATTAGTCTTAGATGAAGAGACCCATCAAAGATAACAACCAATCTAGGAATTATTTTAAATTATCAAATCGATCCCAAAAATGTCGTCAAAGGATTTCATGTCAAGAACCTAACAAATAAATTAAATATCGACATATAATAGAGTGAAAATAAAATGGGACTATGTAGGTCGTGTTCTCTTTTTTTGTAGAAAGTATTGTAGTGATATCCATTTCACAAGGTATAATATCAATGAAAAAATAAGAATATTAACAACCCTAATTGAAATAAACAAATTCATTGCACTGGTTTTAAATGGATAAATCACTAACAGTGAGGCTATTGTAATTGTACCTCTCTTGGCCATTTGAACCATATCTAATTCATCTATTGAATATTCCACTACCTGGATAAGATTCATTTCAGATTCCTACGGAAGGAACCCCTTTTCATGTGAAGTATCTGATTTACCCTTTATTTTAGGAGGATTTTTTATCCTCATCCCCAACCTGAAGTGCAATAAATATAGAATAATTTATGTAATTTCCACGAACATCCACCATATCCATAGTTTTTGGGTTCCTCATTTTAGACCAGAATAGAATTTCCTCACTTGGAACAATTTTATAAAATCAAATAAACTATTAATGACACTAAAGGAAGTCTAAAAAAGACTCCACCATCAAGATATACCATGATAATCATCATGATTTTTATTATCTATGATGGAACTAATGGTTCCACTAAGAGATAAAGAGACTCACAAAATTCAATTATTTATAGTTAGGTGAATTTTAATAATAATATCTCTATCCAGGACATAGGTATATGATGGTTGATTCAACAATAAATTAAAAAAAATTACTTAAATGATTTCCCAACTGATTGCTTGGATCCTTCATCCTCTCATTCGATACAGTCTATGGTGTGAAAATCATGAACTTGTCAAAATGATTCTCAAACTAGATCATTGTCCTGTCAAAATACTTATGTTTTAAAAACATAGAAGACTTATCTAAAACATTGAATATCTCTAGAACTATTTGGTGAAAATAAAAATGATTTCATTCCACTCTAATCACTCTTGCTTCTCCATTATTACCATCATTTCCAAAAATACGATTCTCGTTCCTTCTATCATGAAGGTGTCAAAAGTCCACATAGATCTAATCTGGTTTGTCAAATAACCCAAAAAATATTTCAACATTACTCAAACATTCCTAATAATAATGAGGATCTTTTGATCATTTTAACGGTGCTGGTTCTTGGTGAAGGAACTCTTGTTTTCTAACTATTAAAATGTCTCTATGGGGATCCATAACTTGAGGTTGAACCAGAACTATAGGTGGTGCATGTCCCATAGCTTGGACATAGTTTACAATCTTCTCAACTATATTTGGGTCTACTAGTGGATTTTATCGCTATGTTATAATATAATCTTCCTCCTAGATTAGATTTCAAAGTATTCTTGGAGACATGATGTGGGACAACATCTATAGAAAACAATGAAAATAAAAGATAACACTCAAACTAAAAATAACAAATTAATCTCAATTCATAGGGAATGAATAGTTGGAATCAATCCTATTGAAATCAAAAAATGTAAAATACTAGAACTAATCTACAATAAATCTTTCTCTAACCACCCTTCAAGAATTATGGTTCATTACAATGAGAAATGGATATGCACTCAATCGTAGATACCTCCTATGTGTTGACATGATTTCGAAAATCCATAGTAACTTCATGAAAAAAATACCAACCTACCTCTCATAACTCATTCTCACGAACCATATTGGGGACCTCAATAAACTGATGACTGAACCAAACATGAAATACAACAAAGATCATTCTCGATCACCACATGTTGGTGTCTATAACATGACATCAAAAATAACTAAAAGTGGGAATAAATTATCCATGTAAAATTTTATAAGTAAAAGAGACAAGTGTTCATATAGAAATAAAATCCAGTAGATGTACATTAATAGAAGTTAAAAAAGAATTAAATCCCAATGTACATAAACCAATGTTCTAAAATAGGGAAGAAACAACCCAATTCCCTATGGAAAAAAGTCACCAAGACCAAGGTTCTCATCCAGATCCATCTCTAAGATATCATATTTCGTTTCATGAACATATAATGAGATAATATACAAACAACCAAAATAACATGTAGGGTGTAGGACAATTCCTAGTATGATATCACAAAAGATTCCTTAACAAGGATACAATATCAATTTAACCCAAAATGTGCTTCCAATTTTCAAATAAACATTTTTGTTATTTGAAAGATAATTTTTTATCAAATATTAACTTATATTTTAAAATATAGATATACATTTTCAGTTTCTATATCACATTTCAAAATATTAAAATACATTTCAAATGATGGATTTTTTCATTCATAAAATGGTTCTCTAAACAAGTGCAACTTTTCATGAAATTGATGAAATACAAACTTTAATATAAAATAGTTTATATATATATTTATAAGGCGTGTAAAATAGTTTTCAACAGTGCAATATATATATATATATAACTAAAATAAAAAATAATATGAGAATCATGGTAATGTTCTAAGTGGTTATTATACTTCCAAGATATATGGACCCAATATTTTGAATATGATAAGGTATGTAAATATGTCCCATTAACCAAGGTGATGATGACTCATCGCCATCAACTATGGAATGAGTTGCAATGATATGATGTTTTTGATCTTTTTAAATTATAATATGTCTCCCAAAATCACTCACTAACTTCAAATGTCTTGAATATTTTCTATTTTAACAAAATGAAAAATTTTATTAACACTTCTTAATATAAAATAAATCCCATTATCCATTTAATATATACAAATTTTTCCCTTAAGACCCATAATAGGTTATTAGTAAAAAAATATTTTTTCTTGATGTAAATACAACTATTTTTGTATCAAATTAATTTTTAATCCATTTTCAAGAAACACGGATTTTAAACCAATTCATCCAATTTCAAAATCCGTTTCACAATTAAATAATATAATTTAAAAAAAACCATGAATTTCACAAAAAACCACCAATTCACAGAAATTGTGGTTTTAAAAAAATTTCGCATCAAACCCATTTTAACAATAAATTCCAAATATTTAATTCGGTATGTTTCCATAAAAACCAAAATTTAAATGATAAAATTTAAATCCTATAAATTTCCAATTTCACGCCAAAAATCCATTTTCCATAAAAAAAGTAATTCACTATAATCAATATTTTCGAACTACTACTGAAATCCATGTGATACAAATCTAATAAATTTAAATTAAATTCAAAAAATATATATTTAAAAAGAGAAAATTTTGATAATATTAATTGGGCATCGTAACAAAACAACCTACTTAGAGCCACTAGATCTTGAATCATCAAACCCTAATTGGGATTTTCTTATAAATAACAACTATAAAGGAATTGGGGGAAAACAAAAAATGAATCCTATGATTAAATACAAAATAGTGGATATTATATCCTCTATCAAAACACAAAGATCTATGAAATCCTTTGATGAAATAGAGATCCCCCGGGAGAAAATTCAGGAAGAGAAACCTTAACCGGAAGATACCGAACAACGATCTTCGTGCTTCGTTCGGCCTTGGAAGGGGTTTGGAGGAATATGAAATGGCTATTGAGACCCAAACACTTGGATAAAATTAGTTAGTGTTGAATGAGATTAGGAATGTGTTAAAATGAGGTTATGGGAATTTGATTACATATTATGGATCAATTAAACACCAAATGTAAGGTTTCTTAGGAAAAATATCTTATTTTGGTTAAACATTGTACAGGCTTTGTGCCTATTATAAATTGGATTCCTGGTTACATATAGGTGGTGGAATTTTATATTAACCAAATCTAACCATGGGATATCCTTCTTCCCAAAACAACAATTTTCCCATCCCATTGCGCATTGTTTCTGAAGCCTTTCCCATGCCCAGAAACATCCCAAAATGCTCAAAATAACACCTATAATAACCATAAACAAAACCTAACCAATGATCAGTTAAATGTGGGGTTTATGAATACTTGAAAATAGTAACTGGATGTTACATTTCCCTAGTCCTCCATCAAAGACTCAATACATGGTTATAAGTCACCACCATCACATCCACCAATCCCGAACTAATCCCAAAAACCCATTCTATGACCCTAATATAAACATTTAAAAAATTAATTTTAAATAATATGGAAGAAAAATACATTTATTATCTAACGCAAGGATAAAAATTGAGATCAATTAGGTTGATATTGTCTATGGGCTGCCTCTTCCAAGGATTCATGATTACCCCATCACTAGTTGCTCATCCCCAACCTCTAGTGGATAGAGATTGTACTGATGTGCAAGTTGTCTTCCTCTGAGGCTTCATGTGACCACTGAACAACATTTTAACACAAAACCATATCCAAAATACATATTTTGAGAGGTTTAACATTCTTTGATAACATTATGAGTCTTTGTTATCAAAATAAACCACCCACTTAATCAAAAAAATCAAATTCTTATATAATTCAAAACGATTGTATGTACATGAGACATTAGAAACTCTTCACCATAACACATATCATCATTAAATATTAATAATGATCATCCAATTATACATTTTGACAATTAAAATTTCTCAAATTCCCATTGATATAGTTTTGTTCAATCCTTAAATTTTCAATGTGACTCTAATGAGTCAGTTAGAATAGAATGTTTTTCGCTCATCAAAACATGATGCAATTCTCACATGTATTATTTATACATTATGATGGAATTTACCCAATACAGTCATTACTACCATATGATAATGTAATCATCCAAATAATCATATGGATCATGGTTCTCAAAACCATATAGAATAGGTTTATTGACAATTTTAACACTATGTTGTTTATTCCATTTTAATATTAATTTATCACTCCACACCCATGTTATAATAATGATCCCAACATCATTTCTGACACACCAAACTCAATCACACATGAAAAAATCACTCTCAGTTGTAGATTTTTATCATATTAGGTCAAATTTCATTGACAAAACTCAAACCTGATTACCCCAGTTATTCCTTGATGATCACTCTTCAAGACATAACATCATTTTTTCATATACAATATGAAATTCCTGATATTGTTCTTAACCGATCTTTTCAAAATTACAAAAAAAAACATGTTGAATCCCTTATAAATAATATTTCTAAAAAAATAATTGTTGAACATGGAGATGTGTTCCAAAACCCCGATATCCATTCCTTTAATCTTAATGGAATTAGATGAACATCCAAGAAAACCAACATAAGTCTATTCCCAAAAGATGGGTTGATCATCATGAATGGATTGTCAGTCAAATGAAACTATGTAATACCTATCAGATGCCTCTATGAATTCCCAATCCCAATCATTTATATAGATACAATCCATCATGAGCATAATGCTCAGGATCTCACATCACCTAATAAAAAATATGAGTTTAAACCTATAATTCTCTATTGAATCTAAAAATACATGGGTTATTTTTTCATCGACATCAAAGGACCAAAAAAACCACTCAATAATCATAGACATACATCCATTAGACATCACACACCATGGTCAAATAATCTTGAATGATATCACACACCCCAACATTGGAGCATTCATGGGATCATTCAGTTAATACAAGTTTTCAATCACCATAGAACACACCCCATCCATTTATATTTCTGATGAGTGGATTTGGATGAAACCCTCAAGCTCAAGTGGTAATAAGAGCAACAAAAATTCATTATGTTCCCGAAACACATAAACATGACAGAATATAGTCATCAAAAAACAATAGGTTCCAACATCAACATCTAAGATATGATTATCCTAAGCCACACTATATAATTTTTCAGGCTACAATGACTATAATAATCTCAAAAAAATTCCTTAGTTCCTAATGCTCATAAAAAACATTATTAATTCAAATTATAATAGAATATATTTGTGATTATAATCTTTTACCATAGTAATCCTTAATCATAATCAGGGTAAACCCCTATACCACCCGACCCATTTTGTCTCTATGACACTCCAATTTCACTGATTTCTTGTCAAACCTAATTTTTTCATACAATGAACAAGGCAGACCATTCTACCGCTACATACATGCATCATCATCCCAAATTCTCCTTTAATTCCTTATAAAAAATTATGTATTCAAATTTCATTTCGACTAACATGAAGTCCCCCCTCATAGTGTCTTCCTAACTCCATAGGTTCCCATAATTATTTAAAAAAACCTAGGATCTGAACGATGTTGTTCTATTCATGAGCATTAATCAATTATCTGACAATAGGACTAATATATAATCCAAAATAAACAATTCCTATTTTCAACTAGGATCTTCCCTCGAAACCCCAATTTATCACCCAAGGCCATAACCCTTGTGGTTCTAATCTTCAAAAAACCCCATGGAATCCCCACTCATAGGTAACACACCCAGTAACACCTCCCATGATTATATCCCACAAGAACCTAAATCATGTCAATCATCAAAAAATAAAGTATAACATTTAAAATTAAATACTTGTTTAGAAATTATATACATTATAATGCCAGATAACTCACCATGGCACAATCATCCATCGAAACCTCAAACATTGAGGTACTGGTCACCCCCGACAGACCCTTAACCCAAAGACAATCCGAAACACCAATATACACCACCAATTTCATCCATAAATCATTTAATTTAAATTAATTGAAATAAAATCTAAAAAATTATGTACCCATAGAAAACTGATGAGTGATTGTAGGAAGACATCATCATGTGATGTCCTCTACCTTTGAGTAATTGAATATGTGTAAAAATTAGGTGATTTCAACATTAATTAGTGAATTATATATTTCCAAAATAAAACAAAACAATAACATATTAGTAAGGAGAATAAGGAGAATATATGGGTGGAGGGAGATGATATCGTACATTGTGTTGTAACAAAAAAACCCAATAATTCCACCCAAAGAAAATGTGTAAGAAAAGTTTATAAGAGGGGGATCTATCTAGGCCCCTTAGTTAAATAAGAAATGGTCGTGGTTTCCCCCTTAAAAACCCCAAGAGTAATTTTAGTGATCTTTAAACCATTTAAACACACACCGACATTCTTGTGTGATTACATCAACTAGATAATGAGCATGGTAATAGCATTGGGCCACTACCTATTCCCCCATGGAGCCAATGGATATCCTATTTACAGCCGATGTAAACCGACTACAACCTCAATCCACTATAAATCATCTGCTGCATTTTGTTTCCAATAAAACCTATTTGAACCCCCAAACATGTACCTAATACAACGTTTGGGAGGATAAATCATTTATAATTCCATAATGAATCCCATTTCTCAAAACAACATTGCCACTAAATATAATTCGTAAATTCCCCTTCAATTTTAAATTCGCATACTGACACTAGGTGTTCACTTTATAAAATAAATGCATCTTCTAAGATGACACGATCCAAAATTTGTTCAACATTGACTCACTACTATGATGCTTAATATTGAGGATCATCTAAAGGTGTATTATCTTATACCCTATGCTGTATTCCAGCAACATAGTGTTCATAAAAAAATTTGATAAATATTGAAAAATTAGTACAACCCATAATAATTAATCTTTTATTGATGACTCATTTTGATATTCAATGACTCCATAATGTTCATTATACCTTTAGAGGCTATAAGTAGGATTCCATAGATTCATAAAGATCAAATGTGAAAAGAACATTTAATTAGAATGTACCAATAATGATTCCAAATTGACCATCAACACCAATATCAATGAACCCTCAAAATAATAATTTCTTATCATAATATCTTAGGAAATCATTAAATATGTTTCCTTGTATCTATCTTTTCAATTGTAAAAATATATTTAGAAGATAAGTTATTGGAATTGAAATTGGTTATCACAAGGTAATTCTCTCTCTACATAGATGAAATTTTATAAAAGGTTTCCATGACCATGAAGTGAGGTACAAATGCTTACTACTGGTGAATTAATATGTGGTGGGTTCTTACAACTAGTAATACATTAGTTATTGGTTTCATTATGGTTCTTCTAAAATTCAAAGGAACTAAGATTATTTTTATCTATAAAAATTAATGGAGTGTTAATAACATACATCCTAATGATCATGGGGCATGTTATATAGGGTCTCCCATCGATTTTTAGTAAAATTCAACTCTCAACACTTATCTATTATTTTTATTCTTTCATTATTATTAATTTTATTTATGGCGTATTAGTCAAATATATTGATACTAGTTCTATTATAATTCCAATTATTCCTTTTTAATGTTATCATTTGATTTTATTAATTCATTTTTCTCGAATAAACTAATTAATCGAATTTTGATACACTTAATTTTATTTGTTTTTGTACTCACTCTATCAATTCATGTTATATTCTAATTTGAGTAGTCAATATTTCTCATAATAAATTAATATATTATATCCCTCTTCACATACTAGTATTTATTCGAGTTAAAATTTAATTTTGTGATTTTTCATTTCCTATAGTGTTTTAATATTTTACAATGAAATCACTCCACTTTAAATTTTATCTTATAGTAACATAAAAATTTTACATTCTAATGAGGGGGATCCATAAGGATATCAAAACGATATGAATATTATTTATCATTGGTTATGTGAGTGATTTATTGATATATCATGAGACTTGTAATGATCCACATGAACCAGAACCATATAGAGATACATTAAAAGATGATAGCTCGAGGGAGTTTAGTCTATTACATATACTATAGTCTATTCAATCTAGAGGAAGATAATTGAAGAATATTTCTTATTGATGCATTGGTAGGAGGTTGTTTCACCAACCTATCCATACTCATTCTTTGAACACGTTTATTGAACATTATACATGTGAATAACCATTTCCTTTGGATGTTATGGAAATTTATTTGGGTGTTGTTTGGATTAGGTGGTTGTAGTTTCAAATTTTTACTCCTCCTCCCGTACAGATTTAATGTGTTCTAGGAAATCCTTTCAGAAATATCATATCATGTAAAGAGAGGTCCTCATTGTTAGAGAGTGTTGGGATATCACCATTTTTTTGAGAGAGTGATATTGGTGTAGGGAAATAGTTTTTGTAATATTTATTTACTATAAAATAATCCATAGTTTCTCCCTCTTTTCTTATTTATCAGTGAGCAGTCTATCACAAAAATTGATTCCATATATGGTTTTTATAATGTACGTGAACAAATATTCTGATATACTTCAATATAATTTCATCATCTTCTATCACATATAGACATGTCCGGTAAAAAAACTAAATAAGTGCTCTATATCAATGTAATTATTCATTATTTGATGGATCTTCAATTGTAAATTGTTAAAACTAATGTATTCAATATTGGGGGAATGATTATTTTATCAAGGTCATTTAATGTTAATTATTCCAATTGTAAATGTGGTTAAATAATTATAGTATCTTAGATTGTGGTCTAATTGTTAAAAATCCATTCTGGTGTGGTGTTGGGTGTGGTCGACTGCATATTTTGGGTGCTTCAAAGATATCACATAAGGTATCATGGATCATATTTTTTCAATTGCCCATCTAAAGAAACATATAATTTTTAGTATTAAATTTTTTATATAATGAGAAAAAGGATGTTCTTTAAAATATATATATACTTGTATGGTATTTCTCAATATAGGCATGTTTTTTTCAATGAATGATGGATGGTGAATTGAGAGACTCCCTTTTATTTTTTTAAAATTGTATTAATTTTCCAAAATAGTATAAAATATGAAATAAAAATACAATTGAAATGTGATATAACACCTAGAATGTAACATACAAATATATTTAAAATCATATTGAATTTGGTAAAAAGAATATGCATAAATTAATTGAAACTATAATATAATATTATTGTTTCAAAATTTTAAATTCATAATTAGTGGAACTATTAATTTGATTATTTTAAATAATTACATACAATATTTATAATTATCAATTATATTATTAATTATCAATTTTTTTAATTATTATGCACTATTTCCATTATGAATAATTAATAATTATTTTGTAGTCTTCCCCCAAGGGTATATCATTGTGGTTGTGTGTCTTCAGGTTCTCAAGAATGTATGGGATTTGATTTTCACCAAGTTAATTTTATTCAATTGAAAATTTTCTTTTTCATTATAATCACCCTTAATGGAAAACTTATCAAATTAAATATACCATTATCAATATTTATATAAATTTATTAATTAATAAAAAATTTATCAATAATTACATTAATTAGAAAAAAATTATTATATTTTATTATTTACATTATTTTACTCAAAATAGGTTGATCTATGTGAAAAAATCATTATCCCTCTATTTAAAGAAGATAAAATATAACACTAAGGCGTGAAAAAAAATGGCAGAGTCCACCAAAACAAAAACCCAAATATAAACAATGTTAGAATGCAACAAGCTACAAAAAAATCCAAAATGTAAACAATCATGGACCCAACTACAATATCATCCACCCAAAAACGTTTTCCCATAAAATCTGGAAAATACACTATAGATTGAATGAAACCATTAAACAAAATCAGCTGACAACATCCACCTGAGAGATCAATCCATGATGAAATTCCTATAGAAATAACTAATCACTCCATTATCCTATAATATAGGAAAAAATATCCATTAATCAAAATCCCAAAATAGGAAAAAAAATGCATTTGTTCGATTGGTATTGGTTGTCCATATTATGATCACTACCTTGACTACCATGAATATGAAGGATATAGAATCATCTCTATTTTTATCCTTTTTTATGTTTTATCATTATCCTAAATATCCCCTCTATGATAGGAAATGTACTAGGAAATATAGAACTTTTATAGGTGGTATTAATATCGAAACATTTATTCTAAAATTATACAGAAAAATTATTAATCATGAGATACATAATAGTATAAATTAAAAGATATAGGGTTATATTTTAGAACATGACCGCTCATCATTATACAATAAGGTCTTCTTTGGTTAGACTAAATTTTTGTAGGATGATTTATTAACCCATTTATGTCCGTAATGTTATCTAAATTCACTGAAAATTAAATCAAATTTGGTAGGATCTGTAGAATCAATAGGCTATTTCAACGAAATAATCTCAACCTAATTTCTGGATTTGGATAATAAAAACTAGATTATGGAAGAGGAAACAACCTTTAATTTTATATCATTAAGGCCCTTCATGATATTAGGCATCATTGGAGAATAATAAGTACCCATAATGGAATACTAATTACAGATAACATGTAATTTGATTTTTGTAACTGTATACCGTCACTACTACTAGTCATCATAAAGAAAATTCATTACCTATAATGATCCCTTAGAATTTATGAGCCTAACACCACATAAAGATACCTTAACCAGTTCCAATGATGCATCAATCCTCAATCCAATGTCAATAACATTATTTTATATATATTGATAGTCCTATATGTATTCTAGATAGAAACCAATAACATACAGAGACCTACATTGTTAAAAAATATATTTACTATTTTTCCATTGGCCAGCTAGAAAAAATTGACCAAAAATCCAAGACATATACCCTTCAATTTATGACCTTATATTAGTTATTATATAATTAGGAACCTTATTTACCTTGATTTTCTTAGATCACTAGACATCACGTTTTTTCATTCAATTGTGATCCCTTGATGAATACATTATTTTCTACTACAAAAATCTATTATGTACAACCTCTTACATTATGAGTACATATTATGACTGTCCAAAAAAATGATAGTCAGCAATATCTCTATATCATTATCAGTAGACCTGTAAGGGGATTTCAACACCTCTCCTACAACAAAAACCCAAGAACCATCAATCTTTCAAGTCAACATATTCATGCTTGTATTAGGTTGTCAACAATACACAGTCCTAGTGTGAAATGACTCAAAATTTAATAAGTAATATTCCAATATGAATGAATAAATATTTAATTAAGTAATATAGTGATTGAAAAGACATGCACCACTTTTTTTATTTTGGTCTGTTAGAAACTATATACTGTCAGATTTGGAATACTAATGATAATATTGACCATAGATAATATATCCATGTATAGGGACAACTAGGATTATTATACATTAATGGTTATAATGAAGTCCAATTTATATAGATAGATGAAGTGAAGATTTTCAGTAGTAGGATCATATCACAAAATGTCGAATTATCATTTCTCTTAAGGGAGGTGGCATCATTGTCATTTTCCCATGGCCAAGGCCAAGCAGATATTCAAAAAATAATTATAGAGTGAAACTCTTTATGGGATAATAAAAATATTATTGAGACCAATAACCAAACCATGTTTTCCAAACAACCCTAATGGAGGACTAACATTTCACAACATAATGTTATGGCATACAATAGTGTAATCAACTAAATATGTGGAAGTAGAAGAATAAAGAAACGTTAATGAATCGGTAGAAGAGATTACCTATTTTTCGAAATCCTCTTGTAGACTTTTTCTTAGGGCACTAGAGTTAATATTTTGAGAAGAAAAGAACGTATATGATATAACTAGAGATGATGCGATGATAAATGGGTAGGGTTTGGATGAGAATGAAGGCTCCAAATTGTGTGAGAAGAAGAGGGATGTGGTGCCCTTTTATAAGGGAGGAGAGGGGCACCTTTGGAAACTTCAAAAATATTAATTTATAATAAATAAAAACCCACATAAAAACCTCCATAAATGACTCATATAATAATATTAGACGATATAGGGTTTTAATATCATCATCCACTAAAATTTAGACATGTTGTAAATTTATTTTAAACCTTATCAACTTGATTTATCCTTATTTAATCTATTTAATTTTATTTGTGGTAATAATATTCTAAATTATAAATTTCTATAAATAATTTCTTCTGTGTTGTGAATTGTCCACAATTGAATACTTTATTAAATTTTCCACCATAAAATTTTAATTTATAATTTTTAAGTGTATTTGTGATTTTTAACCAATTTTATATTATGTAATTTTTATAAAATAAAAATAGTGTCAATTATGACATTATTCATTTATTTGAATTTAAATAAAACACACAAAGAATATATTTTCAAAATAAAAGAATTAATATATTCATAACATGTCATATGTATCTCGAAAATTCATGGAAAACATTAAACAGTTCATATAATATTTTTTTAATATTTTTAAACCATTTTTTTGATATTTCAATCAATAAAATAATTTCAACATCAATATTGTGTCACCTTTATGATAATTATTTAATCCCAATTTTTTTTTATAAATTTATATGATGTAGATAATTTTATTATATTCTTGTAAACTATTCATGTTTTATGTTTTATGATGTTTATCACTAAATTAAAATTATTATCCTTATAATATTTAAGATAGTGACATGTTGTCAATTTCTTTGGGTTTAATAATAATTAAATTATGTTCATTGTCAAAAGTCTATAAAGTAAATATATTTCGACCCTTAGGTGATATTGGTCGACTTTTCGTCATCCAATAGAATTTTGGTAGGTGTTGGGGTAATTTCATAATCATATTTTTACCCCTAATTACCTGATTTACCTTTAACTACTCTAAATAAAAATTACCGTAGTTACAATTAATAATAATAAAAAAATAAAAGTAACCTATTAACATAATTTTTACCCACTGAATTCAAATATTGAATACACTTTTCAAAATTCAAAACACATAAGTTGCAGTAATTTATTTAAAATTAATCGCGTTGTTAGGAAACTGGGTTTTAAAAGATAAAACATTGCCAATGATTGAAATGTTTTTTCCTATGAATTTAATGTAAAATTAATGTTAATGACATTCATTATATTAAATGGTAGAAATATATTCTATTTATACGGTAAACCAATTCTCAATGATAATTTAACCATATAAAGTATTTTGATGATAAATTTTTTTTTAATTAAAATACAGCGTGTTTTTACTATTCATTAAAATATGAAAGATATCACAATATTATGAAAATTTTATCAAAAGTAAATTTTTATATCCTGATTCCAAATAAGAATTTTATTTTTTCAAATTTAACTTATAAACATGTCAAAAACTAGATTTAATGAGGGTGCACCATCAAAAGGCGACAAAACTGCATTTTTTTAAAAATACTTATTTTACCTGAAAAAATTTATTTTCTTCTCATACCATGTTATAGAAAATTTCTATGATGAAAAATAATGTTATAAAATTAAATATTTACTTAATACTATTTATAAATTCTAGTTCATAAAAATATTATTGCAATATATCGTTGTTTAGCGAATCCCGGTATGGCATACTACACATGCTATCGAGGAAGATAGCGATTGTGTGTGATACAAGCCAAGTCAGGGCTGTATGTAGTGGATGCTACCCTTGCTGTTCCGTAAAACATAATAAAAACTTTTATAATTTATAAATTAAACAAAATCAATACTTATTATTTCTTAGAATAATTCCGACAATAAGAACTTCAAATTTTGTGTAACATTACCAAAAATAGTGTTGCGTATACTACAATCTAATAAGGTGTTGTCTATAGTAAAATATATTCTTGGTGTAGTGTACAATATAAGACATAATAGAAATTAAAATTAATATATCTCATAAAATCTTGGGGTGTTACACTCTCCTCCTCCCCATTATTATAGAACATTATTCACATTTTTCATCTTGATTTAAAATTTATCAATGTTGGAATTTGTTTTTAAACAACCATTTTACTGTCATTATCATTTACATGTGATAGTATATCCCCTTTAACATTAATTAAACCATTTCATTTAAATTTTATACACACATTATGTTTCCAATATTATCTTCTAGTTTTCCATGTGAATATTTTATTTAGTGATTATAAGGCCCCAACCATAAACATTACTTAATCTTGAGTTATTACAAGATTAGACATTGAGGATCTTTTCAGGTTGAGAGTTTTAGAGAATTAGATCATAAATCATGGATTACATTCCACATTTAAACAAGGTGGTTACATTAAAGACAATATCCACTTTTCCCATCAAAGAAAACATATTTAAAACAAAACATGGAATCTTTCATGACACTTCCTTGACACTATCATCACATCATGTACATTTCCCTTGATCTGTGAAAAAAAATTCAAAAACATGGGATGAGAATAAAAAGCTAAGGTAGATAAAAATACGAAATGAAATCATTTGAATATATATACTTAGGAATTAATTAAATTTTACTTTACTCATAAAACATAAGCACTTTAACATACATCATCAAATCATTAATAACCCATTGGAATCATAAGACATAAAGGTAACTTGAGGCATTCATAATATTCTTACGTAAGGACTAACCCTCATGGTTAC
Source organism: Viscum album (assembly GCA_963277665.1). Lineage (NCBI taxonomy): Eukaryota > Viridiplantae > Streptophyta > Magnoliopsida > Santalales > Viscaceae > Viscum > Viscum album. The sequence continues at coordinate 1,753,569,549 of OY728128.1, forward strand.
GTTTGGAATACTCATCACAGTATATTCCCTAAATATCTTTGGAGAAACCTTAGCGTTTAACCCCTTCGCATTACCCAATGTATTGGAGAGATATATCAGGATCACCCGCCCTTAGTTTATCATGGAACCACCCCCCTCCATAAAAAATTCCCAAGAACCATGACATAATCACATCACATAAAAAATGCATAAAGGAAACATAACATTACAACATTTTAATCACAAGATATCAAAAACACATTGATGTAATAAAAACATTATCAAAACCATTTTTAATACCAAAATATAAGAAAAGTAAAACATGGTATTTATTTTTCATTAATAAAAAGTTATGGCTTGTAGAGGAAGCCAAAATTCAAATAATGGTCATGGCGGCGGAGAAGTCATTGTCACCGCATACGTAAGAAAAATCATTCCTTTGGTCATTTAGTAAAAATTCTTCATATAAAAATATTCATTTTGAGTAATATTCAAAGGGGTTTATACACCATATAAAATATAGTTGTGTATAAAACAAAATATGGCTCAATGAAAAGAGATTGAGACGAAGTCCCTTAACTCGTATCCGGCTTGACTCTATCGTTATTTAATCTCCTGAATAATAAACATGAGTTAATTTCTACTTGATTAAGTACCTTTTTCAAGTTTATTATTCATTTTATATCACTTATTACCATTTTATGAACACTATGTAATTATTTAAGTTAATATCGGTCGTTTTATCGATCATTGGTACTTGAGTAAAAAATAAGCACTTTATAATAACAAGTTGTTCATGTGGTAAAATATATATTATATCCAGTATTATATTCATGATGTAGATATCATTTTTATACTATATATCCAGTATATACATGCATTTATAATAATACATAACATTTAGAGGTAAGAAATGAAATACACTGTTCATGGAGACTGTAAGTCGTACGTACGCATGAATGCTACCCTCATTTCTATTTCGTTTCTAATGGAATGAATTAATAATGATATAATGGTCAATTATAATTCCTGTATAATATCATATATAATATCATTAACTCCATCATTTATACGTCCCACATATGACATTAATGAATCAAATCACTTTGAAGGGCGATAGTCCGCACTTCCTAAAATGAAGATACCACGTTTACCCATATTTGAAACCATAAAGGTATTCCATAAATTAAAAATACAGAAGCATAAGGGAAAAATAGAAATAATATATATCATATATAAATATAGTGACATCTTTATGGCCCCAATGATAGGTGTTAATATAAGATTGAACAATCATCATTTAGTGAGGCAGACATTCACCATCCACAGAAACAATATGTTATTTAACCATTAGACAGATATGTGTGTAATTGCAGCTTTAATCATTCTCATATCAACATACTAGTATATTTAAGATACTGTTTTTTTAATGAAAGGAATAAAAAGAGTTTAGGGGGTTGGAGAAGCAAAATAAAAAAACACAAGTGAAGACATTACCTTTAAATCAGGCAACTCTTCTTGGTTTGAATCAAAATGGTTTCATGAAGATATTTATTACTAAGGTAAGGATTCTAAGATTAATAGAGGGATGTGGAGAGATAAAACAATCAGAGATTGGCTGAGCCAATGGTTTGAGAGGTGTGGGTAAGGAGGTAGAGGTGTGGGCATTTTATAAGAGGGAGGATGGGCACTCTTGGAATGTCAATAAATATTTCATTATAATAAAATGAGTTTCATATTATAAAGGTCCCACATTGATATATTTCTAGGATAAGGTGATAAGGGTTAAAAATATACTCATCCAATAAGTTTTTTACAAGTTTTAGTCTTAGGTTTTACATTATCTATTCATTTTATTTAAATTGTTCATTAATGAGGTAGTCGCTGCATCATCATGGTGTCATAAATAAATTAACTTATTTAATGTATAAAGAAAATAAAAAAAATACTACGATGTAGGAAATATTTTTAGGTTTACAATTATTACTTATATACTAATAGATAATTTACACAGACAAAACTAAAATTGTTTAACTTAGGTGTTACATAATTTGTAATATTTAACTTTCATTAAAAATAAAAAGATAAAAAGTCACTATCAAAGATATGTGATTCCATGAGGTCCTTAAGTTTGTGACAAATAATCCCATGGTTGAGATTGACACAAATAGTAGAATTAGGTAAAATTTTGGGGTCATTTGTTATTATTTTGATATTATTTTGTTACCCTTAACTACCGGATTACTAATTAATCACGATAATTATAGATAATTACCTTCGTTACTATTCATAATGTCTAAAAACAAAAGAGTATTAATTATATAATTTGGTCCATTTGATTACAACTATGGAATTCATCTTACCAAATTCGAAACACAAAAATTAACAAAATAAATTTAAAAATAATTCTCGATTTCAAAACAAATAGCCGTTTTTTTAGAAACAATTTCTATCAAATGTTTGAAAATTGTTTATGTCCAATTTAAAAGTGAAACTAATTATAATGAACACCATTGGATTAAATGGTAAAAATATATTCTAATTACACTATAAAACCAACTATAATGGTAATCTATCCATATAACTAAATTATATGAAAAATCAGTTTTGATGTAAAATGCAGTAATTTTCACTATTCATTAAAAAAATGAACATTTTTAGAAAAATACAAAAAAATTATAAAAAGTAAATTTCAATGTCCCAATAATAAATAATAAGTTTATTTTTACAAATGGAGCTTATAAAATTTTCAAAATATGGATTTAAAAATATTTTACCATCAAATGGCAGTAAACAATATTTTAAAAATATTAGAGAATTATATGCTTATGATTGGATTTATTCTCATTTTAAGCCTCTTAAAACACTATCTAATTCATAAATATACATATATAAGAAAATATATTATTCATTACTTACTTGGGATGTTACATCCTCCCCCCTTTAGAAAATTTCATCCCCACAATTTTTTTACATATCGAATGGGTGGGGGTATTTATCCCTCATTGCAGTTTCAGATAACCATGTTGCCTCTTCAATCATGTGGTTTTTCCACAAAACCTTTACATGATTAATCATCTTATTCCGTAACACATTCTCTATGTGGTCAACAATCTGGACCAATTGTTCAAATAATATAGGTTCACTTGCAAATGAACTACATGTGGACTGAAAACAAGAGATGGATTTAGCATGTACTTCCTTGACATTAAAACATGAAAAACATTGTGTACCTGAGATAAACTAAGAGGTAAAGCCACTTAGAATGAAACTGATCCAACTCTCTCTAGAATTTTATATGGTACAACGAACCTTGGACTCATCATTCTATTCTTACCAAATCACATCACACTTTTCCATGGTGAAACATCGAGGAAGACATGATCACCTACCTCGAAAGAGAGATCCTTCCCCATGTTGTCCGCATAACTTTTCTACATGCTCTGAGTGATTCTCATGTGATTCTGTATCAGTTGAACATTCTCTGCCAATTCTTCTACCAATTCTGGTCCCATTAACATCCCTTCACCCACTTCATCCCAAAAATATGGAGTTTTACACCGCTTCCCATATAATGCCTCAAATGGTGCCATATGTATACTGGAATGAAATATTTTATTATATGAAAACTCAACCAAAGTAAGATGTTGATCACAAATTTCCAGAAAATCCATCGAACAAGCACGTATCATATCCTCCAAAGTCTGACTTGTTCGTTCTGACTACCCATCTGATTGAGGATGAAAAGTTGATCTAAAATTTGATTCAGTACCCAGCGTCTTCTGAAGGCCTTTCCAAAAGTTAGAAATAAACATGAGATCACCATAAGATACAATGGAGAGGGGAACTCCATGTATCCTGACTATATCTTAATACATAAACGAGATAGTTGTTCTAGAGAAAAATTATCTCGTATAGAAAGTAAATGAACAGATTTAGTCAAGAGATCTACAATAACCAAGATTGCATTATTACCTCGAGATGTCTTCGACAACCCCACAACGAAGTCCATGGATATATTCACCCATTTCCACTCTAGTTCTGGAAAAGGCTGAAGCATCCCATTCGATAACTTCCACTCTACTTTAACTTGTTGACAAGTCAAACACTTTATACTAAAATAAGCAATATCTCTTTTCATTCCATCCGACTTGCAATACTCCTGAAGATCTCTATACATCATAGTACTACCTAGATGAATGGAAAACAAAGAACTATGAGCTTCACATAACAACTCTCTCATAAAATGTGAATCACACGGCACACACAATCTCTTCTTAAATATCAAAACACAATCATTACCAATGTTGAATTCAAGAAACTTACCCTTCTGAACCAGCTCTACCTTTTTATGCAACTCATTGTCTTGCTTTTGTGCTTTCATAATTCTGTCTAATAGAGAAGTTTTCACTGATACCTGAAACAAAACAGAACAACATCCTACACCAACAACTTCTATGCCAAAGTTCATCAAATCCTTGAACAAAGGATCACGTTCCAAAAGTAACATGGTTAATGAAACAATACTTTTTCGACTCAAAGAATCGGCCACTTTATTTTCTTTTCCCGGATGGTAATAAAATCTAAAATCATAATCCTTGATTAATTCTAGCCTTCTCCTCTGTCTCATGTTCAACTATTTCTGAGTGAATATATACTTTAAACTTTTGTGATCAGCATATATTTCACACTTTCACAATTCAAATGATGCCTCCATATTTTTAAAGCGAATACAACAGTAGCTAATTAGAAATCATGTGTAGGGTATTTACCACCTTAGTTTTCAAGTGACGGGAAGAATAAGCAATTACATAATAATTCTGCATTAGGATGCAACGAAGCCCTTTCAATGAAGCAGCATTGTAGATAACAAACTCACCATTCCTGGAAGGTAGTTCAAAAATTGGATCATTCACCAATCTTATTTTCAATTCATGAAAACAATCATCACATTTTTTTCCAGATAAATTTAACACCATTTCGAGTTAGCTTAGTCATTGGACTAGACAACCATGAAAAATTTCTAACAAAACATTGGTAATAGACTTCCAAACATAGAAAACTATGAATCTTAGTTACATTTGTGGGTCTTGGACATTCTTCCACAACCTTTGTTTTTTAGGATCAACAGTTATCCAATATTTAGAAATAATGTGACCATGGAATGAAATTTGTTGCAACCAAAACTCACACTTGCTGAATTTCCTATACAATTTCTTTTCTTTTAAGATTTGCAAAATAAACCTTAAATGACTTCCATGCTCCTCTTTTCTTTAAGAAAACACCAAAATATCAACAATGAAAAAAACTACAAACTTATCCAAGAACTTATGGAAAATTCTATTCATAATGTCCATGAATAAAACAGGTGCATTGGTTATCCCAAAAGGCATTACTAGAAATTCACAATGTCCATATGTTGTATGAAACACGATCTTAGGAATGTCTTCTTCGTTTAATTTCAACTGATGGCACCCCAACATCAAGTCAATCTTTGAAAAATACAGATCTCCCTGGAGCTGATCAAACAAATCATCAATATTAGGCAATGGATATTTGTTCTTAACAGTTATTTTATTCATGGATCTATAATCAATGCAAATTCTCAAAGAACCATATTTATTTTTAACAAAAAAGATTGGAGCACCCCATGGTGATGTGCTAGGTCGATTGAAACATTTCTCTAATAAATCTTGCAATTGCTCATTCAACTCTAAATGTTCAATTTGTGCCATTCGATAAGGGGGTTTTGAAATTGGATTAGAATCAGGAACTAAGTCAACACTAAATTGAACTTCCTGATATGGTATTATTCCAGGCAACTCATCAGGAAAACATCAGGATGCTCATTTACCACTAGCACATCAATAATCTGAATGGTTCCTATATTTTCAATAATATGTGCAAGGTAACATTCATTTCCATATTTTACATGTTTATCAGCCTCTTGATATGTTATAAACAGTAAGGGTTCATTCTTGTACAAAAACTGAATGTCTTTTGGAAAAGAAACTTCTTTAGCTCTACAATCAATCATAGCATGGTAAATAGAGAGACAATCTATACCCAGGATAACATCAAACTCTACTATAGGTAAAACAATATGGTTTTCAAGTAGGTTCTTTCCACATATAAGGATATAAAGATTCTTATAAATTATTTTTTCCTCAAACATTTCCCACAAGTGTTTTTACCAAAAGTTCAGGAGTCATTTCTTGAGATGGAATTTCCAATTTACTAGAAAATTTTTCAGAGATGAAAGAATGTGTAGACCCCGAATCAAACAACAGATTAGCATAATATGAGAAAACATACAAAGTACCTGATAACACTTCATTTTATGGCCAAGCATCTGCTGAAGTAGTTGCAAAGGATATCACCACTCGTTTTTTCTTATAGTCTGACTACTTCCCATCATTTGAACTATTTTTCGAACACTCGTTTTCATAATGACCCATCTCATTGAAGTTGAAACAATTCACTAACTGTAAATCAAATTTGATCTTACAATCACCCTGATCTTTTCAGTGCAATCACGAGCATTATGTACCATCTTACCTCATCGGTAGCACGTTCCATAATTCATAAGACATTCCCCAGCATGCCTTTTACCACATTTATCACAAACTAGAAACTTAGTTTTCTTTCCATCAGACATTTTTGAAGAATTCTTCCCTTTCTCCTACCACATCAGTGTCTTCTTCTATTGGTTGTTATAGAACACTTGATCATCAAAAAACTCCATTTCCACCCTCTCAGCAAATTATAAAAGATTTTTATAACTCTTGAGCTCACGAGAAGCTAAATCCATTCGATATTTTGGCTTTAATCTGGAGTAAAAATGATTGATTTTACTATCAAGGTCTCAGAAAAAATTTGGAGCATACCTTGCCATTCGAGTGAACCTCTATTCATAAGAAGCCATTGAGTCATCCTCTTGTCTCAATTCCAAGAATTGTTTTTCCATCCTAAGTCGAACAACCTTATGAAAATACTTCTCAAGAAACATAACTTTTAATTCATCCCAGTCGAGAGCATCAATCTCATCAGCATCCTTGATATTTTTAACCATCTTCCACCACTAATCTACATCACCCTCTAAACGGTAAACAAAAAGACTATCCTTTTGATTTTCTAAACACCCCATGACATCAAAAATATTCTCCAGTGCTTTAATCCACCCTTCAACTAAAACAGGGCCAGATTATCATCTGAATGATGGGAGATGTTGCCTCATGAAATGTTCCTCCATTGACATGTTCCTCTGCGGTTGATCGGGCTGATCCCGTGCATGGATACCACCACCATTTATTGTTTGAGTCAACAGCACCATTACTACAACAAACTATTCATTTCCAATTCCGACCATCTCAGGATGCTGATTTTAAAGGTCATTTCCATCGGTATTTCTTCCTATCATTTCTTCCCTATTTCCTCTATAGAAAACCATTCTGAACAAACATGTCTTAGATGAAGCAACATGGTAATCTTCAAATGCTATTTCATTTAAATTTGACCATAAAAAAAATATTTTTGGATTGTAATTAAATATAATTCTAACTCCTAATGTTATCTGAACCGACCTCAGATACCAACTATAAGGCCCCAGCCTTAAACATCACTTAATCCCGAGTTATTACAAAATTACACATTGAGGATCTTTTCAGGTTTAGAGTTTTATAGAAATAGATCATAAATAATTCATTACATTCCACATTTAAATAAGGTGGTTACATGAAAAACAATATGCACTTTTCCCATCCAAGGAATCATATCTAGAACAAAACATGGATTCTTTCATGACACTTCCTTGACACTATCGCCACATCACGCACCATTCCCTTAGACTGTGAAAAACATTTCAATCTCATGGGATGAGCATAAAAAGCTCAGAAAGGTATATAATAATACAGATTGAAAACATTAGTTCATGTATACTTAAGAATCAATGAAATAATACTTTACTCATAAAACATATTCACTTTAACATAATTCATAAAATCATTAATAACCATAGAAATCATAATACATAAAGGTAACTTGAGGCATTCATAACATTCTTACGTTGGGAGTAACCCTCATGGTTACGTTTGGAATACCCATCACAGTATATTCCCTAATTATCTTCGGAGAAACCATAGAGTTTAATCCTTTCATGTTACCCAATGTATTAGGGAGGTACATCAGGCTCACCCACCATTAGTTTATCATGGAACCACACGTCTTCATAAACAATGCCGAAGAACCATAACATAATCGTATCACATAAAACATGCATAATGGAAACATAAAATTTCCACATTTCAATCAAAAGATATAAAAAACACATTGATATAATAAAAAAATTATCAAAACCATTTTCAATACAAAAATAAAAGAAAAGTAAAACATGTTATTTATTTTTCATTAAAAATAGTTATGGCTTGTAGTGGAATCCGAAACAAAAATAATGGTCACGGCGGCGGAGATGTCTTTTTCTCCACATACGTAAGAAAAAACATTCCTTTTTTCATTTATTAAAAATTCTTCGTATAAAAAGATTCCTTTTCAGTAAAAGTCAAAGGGTTTTATACACCGTATGAAAGAAATTTGTGAATAAAACAAAATATGCCTCAATGGAAGGAGATTGAGACAAAGTCCCTTACCTTGTATCCGACAGGAATCTATCATTCGTTAATCTCATGAATAATATACTTGGGTTAAATTATACATGTATAAGAACCTTTTTAAATTTAATTATTCCTTTTATATAACTTATTACCATGTTATGAACAATATGTAATTATTTATGTTCATAACGGTCGTTTTGTCGATCATTGGTACTTGAGTCAAAAAATAAACTCCTTATAATTACAAGTTGTTAATGTGGTAAAATATCAATTATATCCAGAAATATATTCATGATGTAGATATCATATATATATCATATATATATAGTATATACATGAATTTATAATATTATATAACATTTAGAGGTAAGAAATGAAATGCACCGTTCATGGAGATGGTAAGTCGTACGTACACATGAACACTACCTTCATTTCAATTTCGTATTTAATGGAATGAATTCATAATTATATAAAGTTATATTATAATTAAAGTATAATATCATATATATAATATCATTAATTTTATCATTTATGCATCCCACATATGGCATTAACGAATCAAATCACCTTGAGGGGGCGGTAGTCTGCACTTCCTAAAATGAAGATATTGTGTTTACCCATAATGGAAACCATAAAGGTATGCCATAAATGAAAAATGAAGAACCATAAGGAAAACATAAACATAATATATATCATATAAAAATTTAGTTTCATCATAATGGACACCATGAAAGGTGTTAAAAAAATATTGAACAATCAGGGTTTCTGGAGGAAGACATTCGCCATCCTCAGAAACAGTATGTTCTTTAACCATTAGATGGATTTTTGTGTAAGTGTATCTCGAATACTTCTCATTAAAACATCCTCTTATATTTAAGAAACTGGTTTTGTTACAAATGAAAATAATATAAATAGTATAGGGGGTTGGAGAAACAAAATTAAACTAAAGAACACAAGTGAAGACATTACCTTTAAATCGGGTAACTCCTTTTGGTTTAACCAAAATGCTTTCTTGAAAATCTTTCATCCTAAAGTAAGGCTTCTAGGATGAAGAGATAGATGTGGAGAGATAAAATGAGCTGATATTGGCCGAGCCAATGGATTGAGAGGTGTAGGTAAGGAGGTAGAGGTGGGGGCCTTTTATAAGAGGTCGGAGGGGCACTATTGAAAAGTCAAGAAATGTTACTTTATATTAAAATTAGGTTCAGATTTTAAAGGACCCACATTGATATATTTATAGGATAAGGTGATAAGGGTTCGAAATATACTCATCCAATAGATTTTTGACAAGTGTAAGTCTAATATTTTACATTATCTTTTAATTTTATTTTAATCATTCATTAATGAGGTAATCACTGCTTCATCATGGTGTCATAAATAAACTATTTTATTTAATGTCTAAAAAATATAAAAAATTACTATGATATAGAAAATATTTTTATATTTCTAATTATTATTTATAGTCTAAGATATCATTTACGCAGACAAAACTAAAATATTTTTACTTATTTGTGACATACATTGTTATATTTAACTTTCTTTAAAAATAAAAAGATAAAAAGTCACTATTATGCTAAGTTATTCCATGGGGTCCCTATGTTTGGCACAAGGAATCCCATGGTAATCCATTACATTACCAGTAGCATTAGGACACATGTTGGGGTCATTGTTTATTATTATGATATTATTTTATTACCCATAACTACCTGATTACTAATTAATCATGATAATTAAAGATAATTACCATCGTCACTATTCATAATGTCCAAAATAAGAGTCTTAATTAAATAATTTGGAAATTATGATTCCAAATTTGGAATCCATTTTACCAAATTCCAAACATAGAAATTTCAATAATTAATTTTAAAATAATTCCTATTGTTAAAACAAATAGCGGGTTTTTTTGAAATAATTTCATTCAAAATATTAACAATTTTTACGTCCAATTTCAATGTCAAAATAAATATAATGACCACCATTTGATTAAATGGTAAAAATATATTGTAATTACACTTTAAAACCAATTATAAAGAAAATCTAACCATATAATTAAATTATATGAAAAAGATGATTTGAAGTAAAATGCAGTATTATTAACTATTCATTAAAAAATGAACATTGTCAGAAAAATACCAAAAATTTATCCAAAGTAAATTTAAATGTCCCAATAATAGATAATAAGTTTATTTTGAAAAATCATTCTTATAAAATTGTCAAAATATTGATTTAAAAATGGTTCTCCATCAAAAGGAGGTAAAACAATCTTCTAAAATTATTAGAAATTTCTATGCTTAAGATTGGATTTATTATCATTTTAAGCCTCTTAAAACCCTATCTAATTCATAAATATACATAGATAAGAAAATCTATTATTCAATACTTACTTGGTATTTTATAGTGATTACTAATCCCCATTTCCACTCAAAGATGTTCTCGTAGATATACATATCCTTAATTAATTGATACTTAGATCCATGTAAACAACATTTTTAATCATGGGACTATAATTGATTAGTATTTTTCATATATGTTATGATTTATGAGTAACACTAACATATATACATTATATTAATATGATAGGTAGTCCCAGAATTTTGTTTCCCACCAATGCATTGGGATGTTTTTTATCTGATGATATACATTTTTAGTGAATGATGCTTTACAATAATCCTATTTTGATATTATTACTCATATGTTATACTTCACTTATGTTTATGATGTATGTTTTATGTTGTTTCCACATTCCTATATTGAAATGATGTTATCATATTATATCATAATTTAATGTTTATTTTTATAATTATAACCCCTTTTAGGACAACATGATATGCATCCCAAATCATATGTATTTACTGTTATCATGTTTTCAATGATTATTCTCAAACTGATCTTTAAAGATCACTACATTTTTATTTCCATTCACAGGTTTCACATTCTATATTAAAATATATAGGGATTTAAAGGTAATTTTGTTGATTTTTTAAATAATGATCATATTTCCTTATTCCATGTTATTGTTGTCATTTTTTAATTCCCTATATACACTAGGCCTATCTATCTTTGGATAATTTATTATGTGTTTCCTTTTGTAATAAATCTTTAAAATGGTTTTGTAAATAACATCAGTTTAAATATATTTTATTTGAGGATATTATAGTATAATTATTGAAATAAATACTTCATCGCCTTAGTTAAAGTCTTATAAGTAAGAATTATCATAGAAAAAATACCCAAATACCAGTGATCTATATTGTATGTGGTTTTCTAGAAATGAAATCAATCTATGGATACAAAAAGTGGATTCTGATCATTAATATTATTACCTTGGGGTAACCAATATGAAAAGAACACATTGATATTTGACTAAATTATTACTTGGTATATAAAAATTTAGGTTTTATTAACACTTCGATTGAAAATACCATGTGATATGATTTTGTACTTTATGAGGACCTATTTTAATAATTATAATCGGAACAAATATGCCCATAAATTTTTATGTTTTAAAATAGACTATATAATAATTATTTTGAAACCTAAAAATTCATTGGTCAAGGATTTTAGATTATTTATGTGTTATCAGTAAGACATTAATATTTTACTTTTGAATTCATTAGTAGTTTTAAAATATAGATCAATATTTTTTACATTAATTTAGTCATTGGCAGGGAATAGAATGAAATATTTTAAAAACAACTATGAGGAGAAGCATCATGTATACCGAATTGTTATTCCAAACCTAATGGGAGACATATTATAGAAAATCATGATATTTAATTATCAATTATCTAAATTTATAAACAAAAGTATAAATCATGGGGATACTCACCCCCTAATAAATTTAATTATGAAATTGAGATGATTATGTAACAATGGTATCTAACATTCAGTGGATCTTTAGATCCTTTATTCATGGAATAATGGATTGACAACATATAATAGATCGTATTTATAAATCCATTCTATAATAAAGAGAAGTTTATGTAATATATTTGTTATATTGAAGGATAAAAATATCAATGAGGTAAGTTGGTCAAAAAAATCCCATGAATGAGATTGAAGAGATGGATTATATATAATTCTACAAAATGGGTTTCAATAAATATTTTCCTCACACTATAGAACATAAAATAGATAGATATTTCACATTCTATAATCAATATGATGGAAAATACATCATGGAATATAAATAGAACATCACAAGGAATTCACAATATTACAATGGAATTTTCAGTTCCATTGAAGGAAAATTTAACTACATCTTTGGTTGGATAATGTTGAGTCCAGGAAAATATTTGTGGATTTGAGAGTTTAATTGTTATGAGTAAATTTTATTGATGTTCCCTCTTATTTAAAATAGAGATCGGTTTGTTACAGAAATATCATTGGATTGTGTATATCAAAAGGAAAATGATTTTTAATACTAGTGCCACAATAGAGAAATATAATGAGTAATGAATGTTTAACACCAAACTTGTAAAGAATATGGGAAAAATCATACCAAAAATTTCACAAATTGGATAATGAAATTATGTAGGTGTTATAAGCAATGTAACCTAGCTAGTGATTGTCAATACAAAAATCCCACCAATGTGATAAAATAAAAGAATACTCTAGTCAACCATTATCGTATTGTCCAACTTTTCAATTGAATATAATAAAAAAACTATGTGAATCAATGCAACAAAAATATGTTTATTGATGATATACAATGTCAATAACCTCTAAGGGAGAGAGGAAAAGTGAATCCTTCTTCCATCATAACTACTGAATTGGATCCCAAAAGTGATGTGTTCACAAGTATTCTATTTATTAATTCATGTATTGAAACATACTATTTTATAGTAGTTCTAAATTTTTTTTTCATATCATGAAATATTAGTCAAACTACTAAAACAATAAAAAATAGATGGTAGTGGAGGTAACTATGTAAATGAAAATTTTATAATTATTAAATCAAAACTACAATATTTCCCAATATATATATATATATATATTCAGTTTGATTTTCCCAATGAACCTTGTGATATTCCCTTTAGTGTAATTGGATTCAATTATGGGCGCAGATTGTATATCCTTATATACAACCAACATAAATTGTATGGAGATGAAAATTTTCCAATATATCATAAATATCCCTATCATTTTATACATGTTCAAGTAAATGGATGAATGATTTTGGTATCATCATCCAATGAATAGATATTATATCCAATTGAGAAGTAATATCATGTTGAAATTATTAAAACTATGGAAAATATAATCCTTGAATAAATATCCAATTTTAATGAATATGTTGATGTGTTTCGCATAAGATTTTCTTGTCATTATCTATTATGTGAAGTTATTTTATTTAAAAAATGTATTAATCAATCATTTACAATACCCAAGACTATATATTAAACATCCATTGTTTAAATTTAAGAGATAAGCATAAAAGACAAATAAATCATAATAAAGAGTTTCTATAACAATGTACTTCACAATGGGGGTGAATTTGGTATTTTTATCAAGAACAATAACATATCAATGTGACTATATATAGATTATCCAAATCTCATAAAATTCATGATAATGAACAATTATTATCATACATGGATTTATGACTTGTTTTATTAGATATGTAGGGTCCATTTCTTCTCCACGGTGGATTTGTAATGGGAATATTAACATGTAAAGGTGAAGAACGTGGATATACCAAAGACTGATTTTTTATAATGAAAAAACAAGATGAGATCATAGTAATACCATTTTTACTCAATAATTATCTAGTTAATTTCATTGGGATAAAGAATAGTGTATTTAGGGATTAGCTCAACAAATTTTTGGTATCCATTACAGACTATATAATCATCTACTTATAATTAAATAAGGAATGTTAGGTTCATCTAAAAAATTTAATGATCAAATTTCATAATAAAATTATTTTTCCTATTAGTTTTTGATATATAAATTAACATCCTTGGGGTATGTTATCAATAATAAATTGTTATACATTGATCTATAAAAGAGAGAATGTGATGTATAAAAATTTTATAAATGAAATTAATGTACGAATAAATAAGTTACTTATTAAATAAAATAGTTATATATAAAACAATCACTTATTTGGTAAATTATGAAATTTATAAAACATAGTATGTCATGTTTAAAGAATAAATAATAATATCAATCATTTGTAATATAGAAACCATATTATGAAAAAAATGATTAGTATATTTTTAGGGTCAAGATAAAGTATAATTTACATAGATGTATGAAATAGTAGCATATAATAGTAGGATGATACCCTAATAATATCATTATTAATGCTTTTGAGGATTATGGAATAACTGTAATTTTTCCTTGAACTCATAAAATATGAGATTTGACATCTTCTGTTTGAAAGAAAGTATTTATTAGAGTTGTTCAATACTACTCATATTATGGCATAAATCATGTTTGTCAAAAAACCCCAATAATAAACCACTATTTCATAGCATACACTTATAGTTTAAGATGTGAAATAAGGGATTATGTATCCAAACAATAGAAATATCAATTATAATTATTATTTTTTTTATAATTTTTTAATAATTATATATTTTTTATTTCATTATAAATGATTATATAATGAGTAAGATATAAATAAATTTTTTTCTAAAGGGGAATATATTTTTTTGGGGAAATATATAGTTTCATCTATAAGAGTCAATAAATAATTCAAGAATTTTTTAAATAAATATATTTTAATAAAAAGTTATAAATAGTATTAATTTAAATATAAATTCAGATATAATTTAATGGAGAACAATGTAATTTTTATAATGTTTAAAATGATGTTACTGTCATAAAAAATATTTTTCAACTAATAAATGTTTTATTAAAATGTGATAATTACCCTATTTGGAAATATATATTGATAAAATAAATATTATTTTTGAAATCAACATGAATAACATAGCCAATGGTGATTATTTTCACAATTTTTTAAGGGAGATTATTTTTTGGGTAAAAATTAAATACGTTATAAAAATATGGTCTGTATTATGATAGTATAATAGACCAAAACTGATATAATAAATTTTATTCATGGAATCCATAGAAATAACATGTATCCCCTTTAAAATAATGGGGTATTGATGTTTATTGATTATTTATATCAACCCATAATGAATCTTCCAAACCCGATATTATATTTTATGGCTTCAAATTAAATTATTAGTAAGCATATATCCATTTCAAATTACCGTTGGTATTTTGTGAATAGAGTTATAAAATAATGAAAAAAGTCATATTTGGTAGTAAAAATGGAAAATACCATGGGATGGATTGTGGTTTCGATTAATTTATTATATATTGTAAAAGACCTATGTTTATAAAAAGTAAATAATAAAACTATATTCTGCAATAGATACACACACAACCACTCACCCATCTTCACTGAATTCTAATTTACAATTAATTTCTTATCCCTATAAACCATTAAATCCATACCAATATGTTCCCAATATATTAAGAATCTCCTCCAATCCTTTTAGAAGCACCCTTTCATGCAAAGTGTTCATCTCCACATCATATTTATTCAAGAACATTTGTGGAATATTGCCTTTTTATTTGAAGTTATATGTATAGAATATGGGTTTAAACATCTATTTTACAATCCTTATGATGTCAATGTAATTATAGACCCAAATTAACTATTTTTATACCCTTCCCATGAATATTTATGTGCTCCCATTATTCTATTTGTAATAATAAAAATGTTTTTTATGCCAAACATTCATAAATTAAATAACTATACCTATTTACATTATAAGGTTCTAACATATATGTAAATATCCATAATTTTTTTAATTATATTTACATAACCCACAATCATTAATCATGGGTTAAAAATCATTTAATAATTTAAATATATTTATATGATCCATGTGGAACACTAACACGTTTATTATATATGAATGTGATAGGTGGGACATGAATTTTATAGCCCTCATATTAATTGGTAAATTATTTTATCTCTTCTGATAACATCAATAGTGCACATTATATTATAAAAAGAACACACTGTTATGATGAATTGGTGATTATCATTGACACATTTTTAGGTTTCTTATATATTATTTTCTATCGACATTCATGTGATTCCGTAACATTGTAATCATATATCAAGATTTTGGTTTCGTGTTTATGATTATCCAAAATTTTATATCACATTTTTATTCATCTTGACTCCCTTGTAATTAAATTCATCATCTTACTATTTGATTATTCACTCATTAGGCTTTATATATCCCCCATTATTATGTGCATCCCAAAGTTAACCACGTAGTATTAGAATATCCATGAATTTTAGGGGAATTATATTGAGTTTATAAAATATAATGATATATCCATTTTTAAAGATAAATTTTTTTATATATACTTTTTAAATGAATGTGGGTGTAACTATCTCTGGGGATGGGAATCTGTGTGTTATAATATAATAAATCATGAAATTGACCTTTTAAAATATATTTTTTGTCATATAGTTGATATAACCTATGTAAAAAGAAACTAAATGATCAACCTAGTTGAAAACATTATATGTAGATCCCCACAAGTCATTTTGACCAAGATATTCAAATAACATCCACTCATATATTCATAAATAGGATTCATTTTTATAGAAATTCTAGCATCTTCCCAATTAACGTTAGCACATCCTGACTCATCCATAGATCATTAGAAGACGAATAACAAATACAAAAATTAATTGAATCATCCTTTTGTCCCACATCTCTAAAAAAAATTTTTGGAAACCCTAAAAAGTTCTTGAACAAACTACAAACGTGTCAAAATTAATGAGAATCATATTACATTGCTTCTCATGATTCCCCATCAATGAAATGATTTCTCAAATAAATGATCTATAATTTTTCATTGAATGATGATAAACCACATTACACAAATTTAAAAATAATGGATTTTTCTCATAATTAATCTCCATATTAATATTATCATTGTGCATAGATTGAATAACATACCAATCAATATGGAAATGAGATATAATTATACCATGAACCTGTGAAAATGTTCATATCAAACTAATTTGTTCCCCTATCACTTCATATTAAAACTCCAACTACATCTGTTATGCCATAAATATTATTCATGTGTGAACGAATCATGGAAAATGAATAAATACGAATCTAGAACTGATAAATATTGTTCATAATTTTTAACTGATTAAAATCAAAACACAATTTATTAATATGAAAATTTCAATAAATAGATTAAATGACCCAAAACAGCATGCACTATGAAACAATTGTTCTATAAGAAATATGAAATGAATAAAGTGATGAATATTGAAGATAAATATAAAATTGAACAACCCAAATCTAAAATATTAGGCATACTAAATATTCAAACTAGATAGGTTTCAAACAATTCGGTATAATATTCAATGAAACAAGTGAATATCTTCAAATAAGGAATATCTCTTTGAAAGCTTCTAAATTTGTCCTCATGTTATCGATTGAACATTAATGACTCTACCCAAAGAATAATTTCTGAACAATTTCCCCTTAATATCTAATTTGATATGAAAAAAACATCAAGAGGGTGATCTATTCAAAAATAAAATTCAATCCTCATTAGAGTCTCCGTGATATTATTCTGAGCTTCATTCTAAATCTCCCCCAATCTATGCACATTATTTTACTATTGACTATAATATTAAGGTACCTATATTAAATTATTAATACTAATTAAATTAAATTAAATTAAATTATTATTTATTTCATTATTTATTTTTTTATTTATTAAATTTTTAAAAATTAATAAATACAATAAAATTATTTTTTAAATAATTATATTTTTAAGGATTATTAATTATATTATAATTATTATTAAATATTATGAAATATTATTTTTTATATCAATTAAATCATTAAACACTTTCCACATTTATGAGTTTACAAATCCATGGTTCATGGCATTTATAGATTACTTACATTAGTCAATAAAAATGATTATTAAATATATTAATAATTCAGAGTTATCTATACTATTAATAATTTTCTATTATTTTATTATAATTATATAATTATAAATATATATATATATTATTAATAAATATTTATTTTATTATTAATAAATACTAAATATATTTTTTGTTATTTAAAATAGTTAAATTTTTTAATATATTTAATATTTGTTAATTATTAAATTTTTTTGTTATTTTTTTCATTATTACATTTTAATTTGGTCATTAATTATAGTCATTTTATTACATTATAAACAATTATTTACTTTTCTACATTACTAATGTTAATTGGTAATTATTAATTTGGTTATAAAGTATATACATAATTAAAAATTAAATTAATAATAACTACATATTTTTAAATTATATTTTTAATAATTATTAAGTATTAGATTTATTAAATTAGTAATTAATAATTTATTTTTAATTTTAATGTATATTATTATTTAATTACTAATTAAATTAATTAGTATTAAATATTACATTCTATTTTAAAATTTTAAATATGATATTATAAATAAATAAACTTAATTAAAAAAGTTATTACTATTTATTTATAAATTTCATTAAATTTGTGTTTATTTTTATTATTCTGTTTTTAATAATATATATTTTAATTTTAATTTACTATTAATGGAGAACCTAAATCCCATATTAAAACCCATAACGGGGTGGTAAAGAGAATTTCATTATTAAAAATGACTCTTGTGTGGTTGTTTAAAGGGGTGCAATTATTTTAGAATACATTATTCAAAGTTGTGTAAAGTAAAAAAAGGTGAAAACAATTATATTTATATATTTAAACAAACATAATTTAAAATAAATAATGATGATGTGGCCTAGAAATGAGCCTTCAATAATACCTTATGAAGAAGGCACATTCCAGTAATGTAACATTTCATTTTATTGAAAAAATGGGAATTCGTATTGAGTGAATTATTTAGAAAATTTGTGAGAAAGATGATTTCTATGAAATTCCCTTCATCAATCATTGTGAAATGATGAAACCTCCTTATTATGTTCCCACATGCAGATATTACCTTTGTAGTAACTAGGTTGATGTTGTTGTAAAATTCAAATTATGGATAATGAATTTGATGCTGGTTTTTTTTTGAAGAACATGATTTTGTGTGGTTTCATTCAATGGTGATTAATGATGAATGAGGGTATTTGTTTTTGTTTTCTCTCAATCCATGAAATAAAAAATTCTATCATTGTTGACATTATTTTCCATGTATACCAGAAATGTTTGGATGGTTGTGGTACTAAACTATGTTGGATAGTTTTTTATAGTGTTGTGTTGATTATGGGATGCATATAGATGGACATAATGTTGATCACTAAACTTTTTGGTCAGAGTGGAAAAATCAATATGGATTCAATTTAGTTCCCATTTAAAATTTCTACATAAAATGATTTAACATTAAAATACACTTATTCATTAAATCTCCCCAGTTAACTAAAATAGTTGATTTATATAATTTTTTATTTAAAAATTCATATGAAGAGTTTGATCAATACTCAATTAAAATAATGTTTTAATTTTTTTTTAAAATTTGTAAATAATATACTCTTCTATAACAAAATATATAAAATAATTATTAATTCTGACTATCAATGAAATATTTTTCCATTTTGTTTGGAAAAACTAAAATTGGTTTATTTTAATAATTGAGAAAACAAAATATGATATTAAATTGAGCAATAAAATAAGAGGTTATGTATCAAACTCATGAAGAGTTATCTCCATTGATAAATCACCTATTGCCAAGAAATTTATTAATCAAATAAGCTAATCCAAAACATATATTGGGTTTTACATAATAAAGTTACACCAAAATATTATAGGCTTCGAAAAATCCGATTCAATAGTTTGCACAGTATATAAATTATATAAAATTATGAGATAGTATTAATGTACTCTATGATACTGCACAAAATATTATGATAAAATGAATACAATAGTTATAGCAAGAAAAACTAAAAATGTAAAAAACATATTAAAATAAATGAAATAATTCGATTTATAAATGAATATAGATTTGTTTTTCTGATGATGATTTTTCATTTCACAATGTTAATCGTTAGATTTTGTAATGATATGTGATATGAAATATATTCTCAAATCATTTAATGATGTTCATATTATAGTACAGTGGAAATTTCATGTTTTTCATTCATAAAAATTTCATTGTGAGATCCTATGTGCACACATGTCCCTCTCGTATTATCTAACATAAATCATCATTAAAAACAACACTATATCAAAAAATACCCCATTAAAATGGATCATTAAATATCCTCATACTCCTGATGAAATATGGTCATAATAAATATCTCTCAATAGTATATAATCATTCTAAGTAAAGTGGTTGACATGACATATTTAATAATATAATACTTTTTTTAGATTTGTTCACTTAAAAGTGTGTCATGTTAGCATCTATGGAAGCCTCAACACTATGTGATAATTCATGTTAGATCTGTTAATAAATCATTACAGTCCAACACTTTACTATTATAGTCAATCACATGAACATATGATAGATTAGTTGTACTCATGGCCAATCAATATTTTACGGTTGATCACAGTATTTATGAAATTTGGATGTTGTCCCATAATCACATTAACAATCCATGTAGTTTCTTCATCACATTTCAATAAGTATAACTTTCTCATAGAGTTATATTTCATCAACATCAAGTAAATTATAAAATTAGGGAAGCTATAAATTATTCATGATTTCAATACAATACTTCTTGATGTTTTGATAGACATGTGGTTTCTTGAATTGATCTTTTTAGTCACAAGATTGACCATGTGGTATGTTCAATAGTTTAGGAAAAAACAGTTTTGTATATCACATCAGGTTGTGATCAATAATATTTCATTATAGTTGATCAACATAACTTTCAGTTGATTAAAGATATTTCAAAAATATAGATCACTACAGATTCTTGAGATACATCATTTGGTCTGTGATGTTTCCTATCATTCAGTAGTTTGTCTTCCTAATAACCATTATCATTTAATGAAATAGGAACATTTATAATTCTTTCAGAAATTGATATACCTTTTACAAACCGTTGAATGGATTAGTATAAACATAAACCAGATTTTTAATTATATAAATAATAAATTACTGGACTAATCCAATAATATCTCCCATTTTATGATAAGAAATAATTGAATTAATAAACATACAAATCAAACTAATAAACTGAAATAATGATTAAAATTTTTTTTAATTAAATTATAAAATGTTACGTTATCCATTCTAATCATACTTCTCCTTGTGTGATTATCAAAAAATATACCAAGATTTATAGATTAAAAATAATGAAACTAAAAAAATAAAATTTATTATATAGAAAATAGAATAAAAATATACTTAATTTATGTTTGAGTACATTAAAAGGGTCCCTATTATAATATTTACCAATAATAATAATTTTTCAATCCTCATTATCATCATGATTTCAATTTTTATTAACAAAACCTTCAAAAAAACAGCATTAATGGGGCCAAAAATAGTGCATGCCAAGGGCATCACCCAGGAACAAATTCACCCCCATAGGATTTGGTTGAGAAAAATTAGTAAAACAATTGACCGAGACATAATCGCTCTCAAGAGATACCAGATGATCTGCCACTTTTCTGCCCTCTCTCTGAGTATGTGTAACGCAAGTGTTCATGGTCATTAGGGACTTAAATTCCCTAATTGTATATATTATTATCCCGGGGAAATTACATTAACTTTGAATTGCATCATGGGTAGCCCAGGAGATTGTCTCCACCTTATATAGGTCGATGAATCTCTGTCTGCACAAGGTGAGGCCTATAAGTACCACTCTCTCCTCCGCATGAAGGGAACTCCCAGTAACAAAATTCACAGAGAATGCCAGGATCACGCTCCCTGACACCTCTTGAACAGCCCCCCCCCCCCCTACATCACCCCTTGCCGTCATGATCCATCGACATTCATCTTCATGCCCACCTCCTACGAATGCCACCCCACCCAATTCCCCTCAGCCCCATTACCCTACATCTGGGTCATTCCATGAGCTCCGAACAATGCACTCATCGCTAGTACATCCTTCAAGATACCTGCAAGGGAAATCCAGTCTGCCAGAGTGAAGCATATATTGGAGATGATCGCCCACCCCATTGAGGGTGTCTCCTCGAACCTCACCCAATGTATGGCTTTCCATTTCCCCTAGCTGCTGACTCTCAAAATGACATCCCGCGCGCCCTTCTCCTTATATGTTGCGTCCACTCCCGGGAACCAGTCAGAAAAGATGCCCTCCACGCTCTTCTCCTGGAAGGATATCCTGAAGAAACCAACAAAATAATTCGACACTGATCGAGACCAATCCCCTACTACGAAGATGTGAGATAATGTCTCCTCACAGAAATATTTCACAACAACAGAAATGAGAGACCATACTAATACCCAGGCACTTGATTTTATCATTAGAAGGCAGCAAAAAATTCTGTATCCTCCACGTGAGAATGTTGAACTTAGTTGGATGAGAATTACACCAACTCTATCCTGTACACCCTTCCTGCTATCCCTAGGGAGCGCTGCTCCTACATTAATCTTTCGAAGAAATATTCCCCATGGGGGCCGAAGTGAAGACACAAAGATCCCATTCCCCATTGATGAGGATGGAATCAAAAACCACATGCAAGTCGACATCCAAGATGGCACTGAAAAAGGATGGAAACTATGTAGCCTCTTTGAACGTTATCATGGGATCTGGACATCCCAGATACCCGAGGAGGCTACCCGACAAGTTGTGATTCCAAAACAAGATGTTCCCCTCCCCAACAATCCACCGAGAGAGCTGAAAAATGTCTTGAATAATGGTGATGACCGCCGACCACAAAGGTGATGCCCTCACTAAAGAAAAACCAGCACTGCCCATGTACCTGCATGCCATGAGGCTCCCCCACAATGACTGTTATTCAACGACCTCCCATTCCATCTATTCATGCATAAAATGAATTGTGACATCTATGTTACTCACATTAATCCCACCCTATCGAATGGGCTAGGCCATCTTCCTCCAGGAGACCTAATGCCTCTTCCCCTTCGAAGCACCATCCCAGATAAACCGATCCAAAATCTTATCAATGGGTCTTTCCACCCCCTTTGGTACATTAGACGCTGATAACGAATGGACTGGAATGGCTGAAAAGAAACTATTCACAAGCAATATGCGACCTCTAAATGATAAAAACCGGTATTTCTTGTTCATGATATTCACCAAGATCCGACTACCACCCGGTCAAAATACTTTATTCACATCATACCTCGAGACACTAGAGTCCCAAGATACTAAAATGGAAATGAACCCTGCCTTATACCCAACCATGTACCCAAAGTCATCGTCCTTCTCTTGATGCAAGCCTTGGACATATAGAACTCACTCTTCTCCATGTTGACGATTTTCCCACTCTAGTGAAAATTCTTCTCATGAATCTTGATAATTACATGCTCTAACTTCCTCCCCAATTGTTAAAAATAATGGAGTCATCTGAAAATATCAAGTGTGATCTGGATGGTTGGCCTGACTTCCTCTTGAAGGGATGGATATCCCTATTAGAAAGCCCTCTAGTGATAATATTGCTTATCATATCCTTTATAAGAATGAAAATTCTCAGGGAGAGGGTTCTACCTGATTGAGGACATGCACCGACATGAAGAAACCATGTTTATGCCACATAAAGGAAATAGCTAGCCAAGCAGAGATGAAACATCTGAAAATGATCTCAGAATCCCAATTAGAAAAAAACCCAACTTTATTTAGAACCCTATCAATAAAACCTCATTTGGCTCTGTCGTATGCCTTATTCATATCAAAATTAATCACCATATTAATCTCGATATCATTCGTGTTAATGTCTTTTAACATCTCCTAAGCCCATGAAATAGAACCCTGAATCGAGCAACCCTTCACAAACCCATGCTTCCCTACAGATATCCAAATGGGAAGAAGGCCTGAAAAAACCCATTATGTTCAATTCTAAAATTCATTAATGGAATAAGGGGTCCTTTCCTTTTCCAAAAATAGAATGAGTAGTTATATACCAAAATAATAGCATTACCACCTAGAATTGGGACACTATTGTAAACTAGTCAATTATGATATAAGTACTAATGGGTGACTAATGGGACATGTATGAGATGAAATAGGTGTAGTGGAGGATGTAATAGGTTATTCTATAGAAGCTAAGGCTAAATATTTTCTGAATGTAGGACATGTGGTAGACATATGCTAGGAATATGTAATGACGGAGGTGATGGAATGAGGTAATATGGAAAATTTATATAAGGCTATATGATCAATGTAATATCAGTTATAGACCTAAATCCTTGTTATATAATTTGAAGGATTGCACTATTTTTTTGACACAAACTTTTTTTAGAGGATTCGTTAAAAATAGTATCTCTATAATAGATTTGAATTCTACAGTTTGAGGAGGAATTCCAAGGTCTCTTAAAAAATAATGAAACAAAATATTGAGGTATGTCTTGGTGTAATTTTATCTGAGATAGTACATAATAGAATAAATTTTTACACTATTATGTTTGGAAGACTTGGATGATTTGGATCTAATATACCATAAAATTTTTCTCCATGCATAACAAAATCCATATTTATGTGATTTTGGATGTATTTATCATTTTCAATGATATTATGAATTTTCTCATGGATAAATATTTTAATAATTTCCTCATCAATAGATACTACTGTTGTAGGATATATGGGTGAGGTAGTGGGCCTTGAAGGAGTAGTAATAACTAAGAGGAACATTCTATCCATTTTAAACAAAATATCAAAAAAATCATCCTGTAGGGATCCAACCTAACCTAAAAAATCATCCATTTAAAATCCAAATATTGATATCTCATGTTTCATAATAACTATCATTAGGAATATTATCATATGGCTATGTGAAACTAAACTCTCAACTATGTAGGATGCATCTTCATATTTGGAATAGTTTGCGGCCCAATTAGTACAAAGGGAAAAATATATTAAAACTTATAATGGATTATTATTAAATTTAATGAAGAATGTATAAGGCATCACTGAAGTTGAATAACAAGGATTAACATGACGAGTAATAGTATAAATAGATTCCAGTGGTGCATGGAATAACTTAGAATTGTATTAAGTGAAAGAATCATTGAAATCGATGCCTATTCTCCAAGCTTATCCTTACGGATAAATGATTACAAGGGTAATAAACACTTATTTAAGATAGGACTATAATTAATCCTTAGATTAATCCATAACCATAACTTCTATTATTGGTGAATAATTATAAACTATTGTACTTGAAACTGTATTTTATAATATGAGTGCAGGAGAGGATGGTGTAGCCAATAATTTTATAAAATCCTCAAAGGGATCACATTAGAATTGTTCCTCTATTGATGGAGAAAAATTCATTATCACAGTTGGATCTTTATCTCTTTATGAAATTAGAATGTAATTTCATTCTATATTTAATATATTATCCTGATCATTGTAATATCCAATTACCTTTTTTTATTTGTAATCATTATTTTTATTTCCCTCTTTATTTGGATTCATTTTTTTGGTTTTTGAGGATATAGTGTTTTATAGTGGAAAATAATGGGGAATTTTTTTTGTAATTAATGGAAAAGGTGTATAAATTAAAAAATTCTTAAAAAAATTTAATTTGGTTTATTGATTATTCTGGGGGATGATTTTAGATTTTATACAGGTTCATACGCTTAAAAATTTCACATACTGAAAGGGTTACACGACTAGGATCTATTTTCAGGCTGATTCCATGAACTAGTTAAGAGCGTGAAATGTTTACATATCATTAAACGAGGTGACTTCATGAAAATTTAAACAAGTTAATTTTAACCTACATGATATTTTTAGGTCTTTGTGGCATTCTTCGATTTCATTTTGTAAACCATGGATTCATTTTGTGTACTGTTCACCAACTATTGGTTGTTACACACAACACATCTAATATCATTTTCATTCAACAACAACATACTCTCTGGAAATCATGGAGCACTCTTAATCAATTTTGGGGATATATTATCCATATCTGTTGTTCCTTTCATTGATTTATTGCCTTATTGGTTGTATTATGATCATATATATTTGTGATATTTCTACATCATCATTATCATTGGTTACAACAAAACCATTACACTAGGTTTTCTTATCTATTGGTATAATGGTATTGATTACATTGATCCATTCCAGACCACTTATGAGATATTCCTTTGAAGTATGCCCTATTTGTTATTTGTGGTGTGAAATACATGTTTATTGGGGTACATGTTGATTTTTCAACCCCACTGACCATATTTCATATTGAATAGATTATGGGATATAATAATTGAATCATGCTCCTATGTTGTTTTCATTGAATTTATTCATATTGATGGATCCTTATATTGGTGTGAGTGAACCAAGTTTGAGTTATGTGGTTCTGGATCTTGATTATTGTGTACGATCACTAATTCTCTCAGTTTATAAATATATTTATAAATGAGGTTTAATGAATGAATTGTGTGTGTGGAAAAGGTATTTTTGTGAAAATATGTTTTCCCCTATTGTTGATTAAAAAGTATTTTTATTTAATTTTGATATGGTTTTATGAAATGGTTTTGAAATAATGTATTTGATGAATTATTTTGGAAAATATAGAATTTGGGAATCCATGGGGGTGGACTGTGTGGAAATATGCATTTCATATTAATAATATCAGTGGGTCAACTCATTGGGCTTTACTCATCTCTCCATTATTATTGTTATAGGGACTTGTTAAACTTGTTGGGACGTTCACTTGTATAGGTTTACCTATTTTCTATATATTTGATGCATATATCTAGCGACATGATGTGTCGAATTATATGTGATTGGATACAAGTGTTCTTGTTATCCTGTACTGCAGGGATCCTTGGCATGATACAACATGTGATTTGGTTTTTACTACTTTTGATTTGATATGATATAAGATGAATTATTTTTTTTACTTCGTGATATATATGATGTTCATTGAAACTATTTCATATTAATTAAATATATGATGAAAATAGAAATTTTGTTTAACATGCATATAATATTGAAACGATTTAACTGATTATCAAGACATCATTTTTTAATGTTCAGAATGTTTAAATTTTTTTACCGAGACATGATATGGACCACCTAGTTGGAATCCTACTGAGCCAGTTTAGCTCAAACATTCTGCACCAATTCATTAGTGTGTAGACCATGTCATGTTTTTCAATACAAGTAATATAAATGTGATGAAGTGAGGATATGAGGTTTATTTATACTATGTTTGGGTGTCTTGTGGTGAGAAGTTTGGAGCATTCCAAATATATCACAATGATTAGCTTTTTTGTTTTTAGTTTTCCATTTCTGATAGACTTTTACCTTGGATATTGTTTAGAAACTTTTGAGTTATATAAATTCGGTTGTTTATTTCTTGTAAAAAAATATTTTTTACACATTCACTATTTATTCATTTCGTATATATATACATATCCCTGTTTTCAACTATAATTAGTTTGAAATCATTCACTCTATTTTTTCTAATGTCTGAGGGCTGGTCACCAGTCTATATTGTTCGGGATTTCCCATCGAGTATGTGATGATTAGGATTGGATCCAGTTTGAGAGGTTATCCGGGATTGGTCAATCATATTTGGTATTATATGGAAATATGAGGATCTATTTAGAAATTTCGGAGACTTGATATATTGTTTTTAAAAATTGAGAGGTATTTTGGGGTGTGTTCAAAGAAATATCTTACCATAATGATACCGGAGTTACCATGGTATATTGGGATGTGTGTCACCTATTTTGAGTAATTGATCTAAATATTAGTTTTCTTATTACTGTTCTAGTTTGAACTGAAATTATCATGTTTTCTATTAATTAATTATCTTTGGGTGTGTAGTGTTATTCCTCTAGTAAGTCTTCCATTTTTTCCTCAATTGAGAGCATTAGATTCCCATTTATGTAATAACACTTTGGATCATAATCGTTTTTAGTCTATTGTGTGGGTAGTTTTCGATATCATATAAAATTTACCATTTGTCTAGAACATGGTTTTTCAGGAACATCCAAGATTTACCAGATATAGTTATTGATCATGATATTTCTTATGTGAGAAGACACCAACATTTAAGGGTAAAAGTAAACCCCAAGAGGTGGGGGTTGGGCTTGAAAAATTGATCAGATCATCAACATCATAGATAATGCTAAGAATAAAAATATATAATATGTTCGGATCATACATGAGGGTCCTATAAAGAGATGGTTGGATTCCATGGTATAATAATATGGACACCTGTTTTTAGAATGTAAAAGTTTTTAACCAATTATCATAGAATTCTATTTTAGATTCATAGGTAATGGTGTAGCCTCTAGGGTTCTTATCCTAATAAAAGGGGGATCGTTCGATGTTTACAAACACCAATTAGTTCATGAAGATATTTCTTTTTTATCCAAAGGGTGTATTTAATGTCGATATGATGGATCAAGAATGGCTTCAGGGTTTACGATAAGATGTCATATTATAGGTAATTATGTTGATGCTTTATACCTATGAGGAGGAAATATACATGGAAATTATTGAAGTCATAAATATGGAATAGAAGTTTGGTCATTATTCCACATTTCTTAAACCTATTATTATATTCAATGTCAAATAGGGATGAAAAGTAAGTGGAATCATTATTTCCGAAGTGTTAGGGGTTATTCTCGATAGTGGACCTCCTCCACACCTTCAGTTTCAACCAATAATGTCCCCCTAACTTGATGTCTGTGTGGCACAATTAGTCACACATATCTTTCTTATTTTGGAAATCATAATATAATTAACAATTGTGGATGTTATGGTCATATGTAATGTTTTTATTGGGGTTCACTTATTCCTCAATTTTGTTTGATGTCCACCTTCTCAAAAGGATTTGTTGTTGAAGTGAGATACCTATAAGTATAAAAGAATCCATTAATATTTCTCAAGAGTGATGCACCATCATGTATTGGAAGAGTTTCTAGCATAGTAAGAAATAGTCTGAGTGACAATGATAGGTTTTATCTTTATTTAATCTTCAATAGTTACAACGTATTTTGATATAGGCTCATCATAATTAATTATATCATTGTGTTTTTATGGATAGAAATAAAAATCCAATGTAACTCATTTCAATTTTTTAGAGTTATTTAATCCACATGGAATGTGGAAACTATTGGTGTTTTAGTTTCTTTCATTTTAATTGTTTATATCTGATACATAGTTCGTTTGGAATTTACTCATTCTTAATGATGATCTAATGGATATTATCATTCTGATATATTTTATTATTTCTCACCATTCTGAGACTAAATTTTATCATCAACATGATATTTTCTTTACTAATGATTGGAACAATCTAGTGTTTCAGAATGATTTTTATTTGTGGTGTGGTCATGTTGGACCATCCCACCTAGAGATTTTGGGTTTTTTCAACTATATTAGTTTAGATTGATGATGTTTCTTCCATTTATAATCTTCACATTGGTTTTTGGTATTTTTAAATGTTTTACCGTGTTGTTTATCTTCTCATCAACTATATTTGGTGGTATTGTTTACAATTCATCTAGTTCCAGGTACACTGGTATTTTCAACACAATCATATAGTATTTTTCATGAATAGATAAGAAAGATATAAATTTTTTTGGATGATCTAATGTATAATTTTTTTTCTTCTTACATTATCTCCTTGGGAAACCCCTACATTAATTTCCATTAACAGATCTAGTATACTCTAATAGTATGTGGAATATAATAAGTTGAAATTGTTAAAATTTAAGAGTAATTTTCAATTTCCTTATTTGGGTTATTTTTTAACAACTAAAGGGGGAAATTTGTTTACAATGGTCGATCTTCATCTGAGATATCATCATATATTAATTTGTGAGTATTGTATATATAAGATATATTTTAGTAGAATTTATAGATATTACAATTATATTGTCATGCCTATTGGTCTTACTATTCCTCTTTTACTTTTTATTTTTTTATGAGCTATATATTCCGGATGTATCTTGACACTTCTTTAATAGTGATCATTGTTGAGAGTTTTTAATCTATTCTGAGTGTGAGAATTAGATGCATTTGAGTTTTTCTTTATAGATCATGAGTTTTTTATGTTCAAATTGAAATACTTAATAAATTATTTTATTGAACAAAGTGATGTTCTTAGTGAATGTATTTTTTAGAACAACATATCGAATAATATTATAAATATATGTTCTATAAATCATGGGATGTTCCACAGAATGTAATTGAGATTTCGAGAATCTATGTTCTTTTGTGATAATATTGATAGTTCATCATGGATTTTTGAATGTTTTTATCACATTTTACTATTGAATTCAAGAAATTATTGAATATATTATTTGATGAAAAGTGAAAGTCATCATTCAATGAGCTGGAATGACATTTATCATCAGCTCATATTCTGATCATACATAATCATGGTAAGGTGTATATAGTATTCTATGATTTTTTTTTGTGATGGTCTAGTTATGATGATTATGTAGGTTGATAATTTCCCATCCACCAACTTTCTATATATTAGACTGTACGAGAATATATTCCCTAATCAATATTTTGGGCATTTTGCAGTTATCTATGTGATGAAATGTTATAAATGCATTATTTTTAGGAAGGGGTTCACAGTCCATTCTATAAAAAATATTATGACGAATATATTTTATCAGAATGATATGAATCTTAGGTATATATGGTGGCTGAAATAACAACAATCAATTTACTTTGTCATCACCTACACCACAGTGAAGTGGAATGTTGCTATCAAAAACCTATACATAAATATACCATCACTTTTTTTTATAATTGACCTGGGAGTGGATTCATATGGGTATATTTTCTTCATTGAAATTAGATTATTAAAAAAGATGTTACAGTTATAGACTTGATTAGGGTCCAGTTATCATCATATCTCTTATAGTATATTCTATATGATTAGTAGATAGATGATGATTTCATTGGATTTTGATAAACCCTATATAGTGGGGATGCTATATTAATTTGAAAAAAATGCATAATATGGTATTTTCTGTATTGGGTATCAAATTTTTGTCTGTCATCATTGAGGAGCATAGTTTTTATGAATATCATAGTTCTTGATTATCCTTTCATCGAGGCACTAGGAATATTTATTACAATATGAGATGATAATTCTGGTTGATAGGTATGATTAATGACATTGGAGATTATTTATACCACTATTACTATAACATAGTGATATTTGAAGATTTTTTAAATGGTTTGTGCTGAATCATCATATTATTATTTAATCTAAACACCACTTTAGATTGGGTAGTGGGAGACCCATTACATAGCTCGAAGGCCTAAGGCCAAGTGGCCTGAATACTAGGTATGAAAGAACAATTTTTTGGCCTAAAGGGCCCATAGGTCAATATTACTATTACAGTACACAGGCTGCTACAACACCTGCTATAGTACACCTGCCGCTACAGTTCCTGCTGGAGTGCCTCCACCGCTATAGTATCACCGCCTCTACAGTCTGTAGATGCTACAGTACTGCTACAGTTCCCTACTACAATGCTGCTATTGTGGCTCAAAAACTAGTCCCTACCAATATTTTATTCAGGGTCTTTTGGATGCTAAGAAGAATCTGGTACCACTAGGACACAAGCTCGTAGGCATATTTTGAGATTTAAATTTTTTTTTCAAATTAATTTATCTTTTCAATATTATTAATTAAAATGACACTAGAAATAGTTCATTATATATATATATATATATGTTAAATTTTTTTTAACATTCTATTAACATTAAATATCAACTTTCCTTGGGTACATAAAATACCAATAAGTATTGATCTACATGAAATACAGACATGGTGTACGATGCACACAACACTATGTTTCTATGAAACACACATATATATATATATATATAATTAATTATATGATATAATTATAACCTAAACATTAAAATATTTCTATTAATAGTAATAAAAAATTTCAAAATATTGTTTATAACTCTTTTATATAAATAAAACGTATTGATATATAAGGAAAAATATGCATTTTATTTTAAAACTACCTATTTAATAAATTAATATTAATGATATATTATATTATAAATATATTTAATTTCACTTTAAATTAACATTACATCCAAAAATATAATTAAATTCATTACTATCAACATCTCATTGAAACTGTATAAAAACCCATATCAAACCTTTGAACATTTTCCTACATTAAATCCATGCATTTCATCTTATCTGCAGGATTAGAAATAATCATAATTTTTCCTCTTTTATGATTGGAATTTAAAAAAATGACATACACCATTTAATTCAGTCAAAAATTTGTATTGTTATAAGACCATGTTATGGTTTGACCGAAATGATTAGTAAAAGTAATTAATATTAATCACATTGGTTAAGACCAAATTAAGATTAATTAGGGACTAAACATTAACGTTAATTCCTAAAAGGTCCTAAAAACATGTATAAAACCCATTTTATGTACATATTGAGTCCACAAAACTTCATTTATATTGTTTTTTAATACATTAATTGGGTAAGAACATGTGAGCACATAATTTGTTTCTAAAAATTCTATTTGAATCCTTTTCCATCCATATATTTGTCCACCATCTCTACTCATTCCTCACATAACTCAAGCCTCTTAAGTTGTTCCATTACCTTCACAAATTGTATCCCAATAATCCTCCCTTATTACTTGAAGCCTTACTTTGGGATCAAATGCTCTCAAGATAGCCATTTGGATCAAACCAAAAGAAGCTACCTGATTATGAGGTAACATCTTATCTTAAGATCCACTCCATTATTTTCCTTCTCCACCCCATATAATCTCCTTATTAACTTCTTGAATGTGAAAAAAATTATCATATATATAATAGGATTTTATGTGTTCATATTTTTTGACCTACACTTACACACTCCTGTATTTAAGGGATTTTGAACATACTTTTTCTGTGTATGAAGAACTATTTCATCATGAGAAGATGATTGTCCATTTATCCTTCACCACCAATCATGGTGGCCATTATGATCTATAATATATTTATATATTTAATATATTATATTTTTTATTTCATTAATCTTATTTCTTACTTTTACAGAACAGATTATTTTACCTTTTATTTTTTTTAATATGACAATTTTGATTGAGGAAGTGTGGACTACCACCCCCTCAAAGCGATGTGATTCGTTCACACACCACATATTATTAAGGATCTTTTTAATGAACCTATATGATATATATGATATATTAATGATAATTTATTAATGATATATTTATAAAAACATATATATATTTCTCATTTCATTAACATACATTCTTCCAATATGATAATATAAACGGGAAACAGTGTTCCTGCGAACGTACAACTTACAGTCTCCATGAACTGTGTATTCCATTACATACTCTATTTTGATATATATTATTATAAAAAAATTATAATGTATATAATTTATATTTATATCATGTTCAACATTCTATAATCATTATATAAGTATAATTATTAATGATATATGAAATTAAGATATATGAGAAGAACGAAGAGAATATTACATGAAGTGAAACCTTAATGTTTGATCAATAACAAGAAGTTAATATAAGGTTATAATCAAACAAAATATTTTAATAATATAATAATATTATTCTATATTAAATTTATAACAAAATTATTTTTATAATAAAGTAATCTTTTATGATTATAGAGTCAGTCAAGACACAATGTAAGGGAGATTTCAGCTCAATTTTAATTTCTGTGATATACATGTTATCTTCGACAATATTTCCTTTTGTGTTGTGTATGTTCTTAAAATGAATGTATAACATGTACCTCATTAATAAATTTTTTTTATTATGATATCCATTTTATTATCCTTTTTTCAATTTGATTATGTTCCAAAAGCTACCAAATCGGTAAGACGGTTTTGCCTCAATTTTTCTTCTTTCAGACTCATGTTTTTATTATAAACCCAAAAACATTTTTGAGGTGTATATAATAAAATTTTACATGTTATATCATGAAAATATTTAAATCAGTTATAATTTAATCTTCATATAAATTCCATTATTAACATGGAGAGTATGATCCCAATTTACAATGTCATAAGTGTTTATTGAGACTATCACATCACATTTTGAGATTGTTTATGTTTATGATTAAATTGAGGAATTATTATGTTTCAAGCTGAAAGATCAACAATAAAATTAAATATAATATGATTATTCCTGATATAATCCTGTATTGGTACCATATTTCTTCAATTTGGTATATAAGAGATTTAATAATGTTTTTTATGTAAGTGAGACTTTACCCTCTCTTTGGTCCAAAAATAATGTTCCTTCAAAACCATGTTTTCTAAAAGGGTTTTCCATGATTAATTTATTAATCTCATATGATCATTGAAATAAAAGTTTAACATATTTTTATTTTAAAATTCTATTAAAATAAATCTTCTTGGTTCATTATAAAAAACGAATATTTCAAACATTTTTATCATGAAAAAGGAATGGTCTTCTAACCACAAATTTCATGTACTAATTGACCACAATAATTTCTTAAATGCTCGATTAAATTTTTTAAATTATTATTATTTATGAATTATTTTTTTGAAATTATTTTTCAAGGAATTTTTTTAAAATATTTTCAAGATTCTTTTATATGTTTTACATAAAATTTTTTTCAAAACGTTTTCAAATTTCTTTTATAAATTTTAAAATAAAATGTTTTTTGAAATGTTCTGAAGGTCTATTTATATGTTTTAAACGTATTTTATAAAAATATATTTTAGAAAAATTTCAATATTTCATTAAATGTTATGAATTTTTTTCAAATTAATATTTTTTAAAATGCATTGAAGCTTATTTTATGATTTTTTAATGAAAATGTATTTTAAAATGATTTCAAGTATTATTTATATGTTTTGAAAGTTATTTTATATGAAAATGATTTTCAAATAGTTTTATGAATTTAAAATCATTTTTCATAGATGAAAGTAAATATTCCTCGAGAAATGTTTTTGAAAGTTATTTCAAAATTATTTACCATAAGAGATGCCATATGTTGATGTTACTCATGCCTTTGTAGAAACTTTTCTAAAGGTTACAGTCATATCCTTTATATTAATGGGTTATGATTAATGTAATTATTGTTATTAACCCATTTCTCCTTCATAAGTAATATTTTTATGAAATCCATGTATCTTTCATAGGTTATGTGATTTTGAATCTTTCTTTTTTCATGGTATATTCTTATAATGAAATAAATATGAAACATATATCTTTATAACTAATAATATACGTTTACATGTATTGCATACCCATTTCATTTCATGGGTTATGGCATGTTTATTAATGACCATTTGGGAAATTTATGTTTTATTTATTTATGTGACATGTAGGACCTATATCTCACTCCAATGCATTTCTTAAGGATTTATATCTCATGAGGTATATAGGATTAGATGAGGGTTTACTAGATTCAGTAATATAGGGCTCGTTATGGGGTTTACTCAGTTCAGTAATAATAGATTAGAATATGGGTTTAATTAGTTTTCTAATATAGGGTTGGAACTAAGGTTTACTTGGTTTAGTAATACAGTGCTGGAATGATGGTTTACTCAGTTCAATAATATTGGGATGGAATAAGGGTTTAATCGGTTCAATAATATATGGATGGAATGAGGATTTAGTTGGTTCAAAAATACATGGATGGAACAAGGGTTTACTCATTTCATAAATACAACGATGAAATGAGGGTTCACTCAGTTATGTAATACATGGATGGAATAGGGTTTCACTCGGTTCATTAACTGAATTTTTCCACTAATATTGTCATTGTAGTGATGCATTTTCAAATATGAAAATCATAATATATTCTTATCTGATTCAAGAATTTCATGCCTTCTTATTATGTTATTCTTTTATGGAATATTTCCTTTACATCCATTTGATTCATGTCTTATGAACTACCATGTATTATTCCATGATTCATATATATAATCTTTGATATGCAGGGTACGATATTATAATTTCATGATCAGGTTCTCATAACCTCATTCACATGTTTATTCTTACATAACAACCATGTTTACCCTTATTGAGCATTTGATCTCACCCCTTTCTATGATTCATTCATCATGGTAAAAAGATATGTATTCTGTTTCTGTGTTTAATAAAGATTATAGTCATGATTAAAATATTGGGAGATAATGTAGCTCACATATATACTAGTTTTATATTTATTTATTTCCAAAGGAAGTATACCAACTACTAACTTTTCACATATATTTGTATAATATTTTACGTATTCCTCATATGCAATACAATGTATTTTGTTTGTAATGCAATGGACGTTGTAGTTACATATATGAGTTGATAATTTTAGATAATTTGGAATCGTCTTGGATTCTCTATCAGCATTCATTTACATTTTTAATATAGGATCATATGTCCATGTACATTTGTTTTGGATATTCATGGTCTCCTTGAGGAATTCATTCCACGTGGATATTAATTGGTTGAAATAATAAAATCACATAATTCTGAAAAATGGACACCACTAAACTTGATCAACCAACAAAACTGTGTGTGCATGTGGTCATGAGGTTTCATATAGTTACCAAGCTTATTTTTTTGGATAAGGATGAAGGTTTTACAACATTATCCTTGAATATTCTCATAGTGGATATGGTGACTCAGGTTAGAATGATTATAACATACCATCCTCAGATAGATGTCTATACATAGCATCGTATTTAGAACATAATGGATATGATTCAATCGTGTATCTTTTATTTTGGGGCATCATAGGATATCCATCTTCGATGGTTTTATTTTCCATACAAAAGAAGTTATTAATCATCTATTTGAAATGATCCCTTTAAAAATTTTTATGGTCTCCCATGATGTTCATATCTTTATTATGAATAGGTAGATGACGCCTCTCTAATATAACTAAAAATCATTAATGAGACATGAGTGATGATTTAGGATATATGTAAATATATGGTTATAGATTAGAGTCATAAAAAAGTGCATGTGGATAATTGAAATTTTACTTTTGTGTTTTTGATGATGGTTGTATTTTCTTGAATGTGTCTCCTTAATTGGATCATTGTCAGCATTAAAAATACAAAATTTTGGATTTGATATATGTTGGATAGTTTGAGTTCACTAAGTATGTAATAGCTCAGAGCTTAAACTACACTATCCGGTGATGAAATACATAACATTTGATATTCGGATCAGATACCGATAATAGTTAACAATTTTTACAATCAAAATCATATGAACAGAAAATAAAACTTATAAAAGATACATTCAGGACGACCTTTTAGTTTTATATATCTAGATAATGAAGAAAAATTTCTATATAAATAATTCACATGAATTTAAATAAGAACTTTTAAAACTCAACACAACATCAATTTATTAAATTATTACATTTTAATCATACAAATGGAATCTCTTATAGACATAACACATTCACCATTATTCTTCAAAACCCAACGGAAAGGGAATCATGAGAAGGATGAAGTCAACCGACTAGTAAGCTAAAACATATTCATTAATAACTGAATTCTAATAATGAGAATAATAAAAAAAATGGTATGATGATATTATCAATATGTATTTCTAAATAATAATTGAATGAATTGAGAAAAATACATGTATAATAATATATCTTAACATGGTAAAGGAAAAATTCATCATAATTAATAATTAATAATCCATGTGATTCAATATCGATAATTAGATACATTAAAACAGATAATAAACATATGGAAAACATGTATATCACTCAGGATATAATTTTCACATAAATCATACATTACATATGAAAAGATGGAATAATTATTTGGACGATTTCAATAACCAATGCATTGGAGGGATATCACGGACCCACACATCATTGGATTGTTACATCACAACTCATCGTTGGTTTATCAAACAACTATCAATCATTGGTTTATTATGGAAGTCCCTGTAATAGGTTTATCATGTAACAACCCACCATTGGTTTATAATAGTACCACTCATCATTAGTTTATCATGTATCCATCCATCAAAATTTCAAGTACAATTATATAGTAATAACACATAAAATATTCAATTTCATCATAAAAACATACTAACAACCATTATCCCTTTTATAAAATGATTAACTAGTGGAAAGAAAATGTTCTCATTGAAATGTATAATTGAAACATGATTAAACATTGGAAAATAATTTTTTTTCAAAACATTTTATTTGAAACATGATTATCAAATGTGAAGTAAACGTGTTTCGAAATAATATCTTTAAAACATGATTAACCAATGGAAAAAAATAGAATCCAAAATAATATCTTTTAAATACAAGTAACTAATGGAAAATATATGGATTCCATAAAAATATCATTGAAATTTGATTATCCCCTGAAAATATATTGTGTTCCATAAAAATCTAATTGAATCATGATTATCCCCTGGGAAAGGAATATATCCCACAACTATCCCTTTGAGAAATGATTAACCCATTGAAAAGAAACGAGATACTTAACAATATCATCAAAACAATCATAATCCATTAAATAAATATTGAGGTTGGTATCAATAAATAATGTCTTTAATAGTGTTTAATTAAAAACAAGTTTTATTTTTAAATTTATGATGGAAATTACATTAAAATATCATTAAAAAATTCATGAGGTAAATAACCATTAGAAAGTCCATCATTCTGTATACCACCATGAAACATTTGATTCAAAATACCCATAAAAAAATGGTGTTAAATTAGACATATAATATCAGGAGAATAAAAATATTCATTATATATCTTCCAAAAATAAAAGTATAAAATCCTCATAAATGAATATTGTGGTATAACCTAATGAACATATCAATGATATAAAATAGTGAATAAAATACATTATCTCTTTGTTAACATTTAAACCATATACCTATGAAATAGAGATCATAAAAAGGATATTTAAAACCATATATATTTAATGATAATATTGTTAAAATAAAAATCTAGTTATTATATAAAGAACACTACTAAAATATTTGGTTAATATGGAATATATTTCACAGAAAGAAAAGTGATATGAGAAAAAAACTTACAAAGCATGTATCATTGTAGTGAGAATAATAAAAATGACCAAATTATGTGTGACAAATATCAGTCTTTAAAATAATGAAAATTTTAAAAATGAAATAATTTCATCATTTTATTTGATTAAAAAACAAATAAAATATAAGTATAACCCAATGAATGAAAATCGAGTGAAGAAATCCCATAACATGAGTCTTAATTTTTCATGATTTTCCTGTGAATTCAAAAATAATAATCATATGTTAATTGTTTAATTTCATTATATGACTTTCAATGTTTATTAGTACTTTAGTTTCCATTATAATCAATCTATATAAAATTAGTTAATTAATAATGTTCATGTTGTATGTTTTGACCGTATTCGGCCTATGTGTCAAGAATGGCTTCGATGGGACTACCGTGGTCAATTAAGTCACAATATAAAAATACATGGAGTAATAGATATTACAAATTATAAATTTTTTAGATAAATAATAATTTTAAAATCATACCATAAGTATGTTTTTGGAAAATTATTCGGCATTATGGTCATGGCTATGGTAGGTTGTACATACACATAATCAACGTTCAAATTTTTCAATGATCATTATGGAAAGAAAGTATGTAATGTTTATCAAGATATACTATCCATTATATAATAATGTATATAATATATATTTATATATACCTATATATACCATTACTATGATGTGCTGATGAAATAGGATGAATTGCATCCCTTTGAGGAGGCGGTAGTCCAATCATTAATGAACGATGTTATCAATTTTTCAGTGTGTGATACGAAAAGTAAAAAATGATATTTTAGGTGTAATGATATATAATTTTATAACTCATATCTAAAATATTTAACTGATATCATATATTTTTATTATATCTATCCTTAATAAATTCAATGTAATGTGTGAATGAAGAACATCACTTTGAAGAGGTCGTAGTCCACACGTCCACAAATGATGTTATCATATTCCAAACAATTTGAAATCGTGAAAATATGTGTTATATAAAAATTATAGAAGTCAAAATAAATTATAAATATCATATATATCATATAAATATTATATGTACATCTTAATTATCAAATGTATGATGTTATAAAGGAAAACATTAATGACATTGTTATGTGAGGTAGTAGTTAGCAGTACACATGAATGATGATTTCATTACCCATTAGATGGAAGTTTGTGTATGTTTAGGCATAACAGTTAAAAAATAAAATATTTATATATTTATTATAATGATGATATTATATAATCACAAATTATGAATAATTGAAGTTATTGATAAGTAAATAGTACAAAAGTGCTCGTTGACAAATGTTACCTCTTTTCGGAAAAAACATTTTATTTTTCACCGAAGGTCATTCTTGGTTGTCTTTCTACCCAATATTATTTTTATAATATGATAGGATATATATTGGATGAATTTTAGAAATTTCTTCAGATGTTCCAAATGGCTTGATTTGGGTGAAGAAGTGGGTAGGGTGTGATTTTATTTATTGTCGAGGAAGAGTGATATTCTTGTAAATAAAAAATCTAAACACTATTGGGAGAATTCCTATATACAATTTCCTGGAATAATGATATCAATTTACTCCATGATATTTTATTGATGGATAACATAAATAAAATTAGTTTTGTACATGTTTCTAGGTCATTTTTTCACTTATAATTGATGTTTATCTTCTTAGCAGACATGTTTTTTACCTTAATCATTGTTATTAATTCTAAATAATTTCAATAGAATTTTTTTTATAAATTATGTTCAACATAATATAAATTATTAAATATTATTTTTAAAAATATATAATAAATTCTTCCAAATTAAAATCACTGATGTTTAAGAATTTAAATTAAAAATATTTCGGTACATGATACGAGATAATATGGTTTTTCAAGAGAAATGTTCAAAATATTAAAATGTTTTTATTTCCAATATCTTCATAAAATTAAATCTAATGACCTGAATTGGTTTAACTGATATATTATAATTATAATTATTCTATAGAAAAAAATTAAAAATATAATTCCACCCTACAAATGTTTTAGAGGAAGAAGAAGTTTTCAATTAATATTTAGTGTAACTCTCAATTCTTGAAAACGTGAATATTTACAATGAAATAAAAATAAAATCACCAAACTTAAATTTTGATGTTTTTATTTTGAAAATGATTTCTTTTTCTCTAATAAAAATTATAAAATTTTCAAAAAAATTCATTTAAAATAGATTCACTATTAAATGGAGGTAAAAATTATATTAAAAAATATACAACTACTTATGGATAAAATCTTATTTATTATTATATTTAAACTATCAATAATATTAGATTAATTTAAATTAATTTAAAATTTTTTTACCCTATAAAAAATATTAATATCAATCACTAATAATGTCAACTTTAATTTGTTATGGTAGAATTCCATTGTGGGCACAAAAATTGTTTTTCATAGGAAAAAATCATTTATATTCAACTTGATTTAATTTTCATTTGTATGTAATTGGTCACCAAAGTATTAATTATATAAACATTTTTAAATGATATATTCATAGTATAGATAATAATAATAATTCACACCATTCGAATTTTTATGTGGTAATTATAAAGGTAAATAAGAAATATTAATAGTATTTTATTTTTGGGTTTGTCTAGGGCCTCTGTGTATCATAAGTCATCAATGGAAGTTGATGTTTCATGAAATGAAAGAAAAATTTATTGTTTCTTATAATTCAACATAAACTATGAATTTTTTTCACACAAGATATAAAATAATTTAAAATAATTTGGAAGAATATATTTCAAAACATTATATGATATTACATCATAACCCCCATAAATTAATGTTATCACTTGAAAATTTGTGTGGTTATTTAATTATTACCATTTATCTATTTAATTTATTTAAACAATCATTAGAAAAATGATATATGTCAAATTTCTCATAAAATGAAATATGGGGATCATAAATGTCACCTAAAGATACACGAAATGAGGAATCTGTATAGAGAGAAAATTGGTGGGAAATTTAAATATGGATGT
The DNA here is from genome assembly GCA_963277665.1 of Viscum album. Taxonomy (NCBI): domain Eukaryota; kingdom Viridiplantae; phylum Streptophyta; class Magnoliopsida; order Santalales; family Viscaceae; genus Viscum; species Viscum album. The sequence goes on from OY728128.1 coordinate 1,753,612,384, forward strand.
TGAAGGGAAAACTAATTCTCATTGGCCAATATAGAGTGATATTTAATTTTTCCAATAAAACGTCAACAAAAACAAAATAACAAATTATGTGTGGAAAAGGTAATTTGGATCATCATAGAAGATGGTAACAGGCTAAGTTTTTTACCTTAAAATCCATTTCATATATATGAAGGATGTATTTCACCATATATACTGAAAAATTAAATAATTATACTTAATTTATAATTATAATTACATCATTTAGTAAATTTCCACCATAATCTCATCTTTCACTACCAATTATGACTATTCAAGAAAATCATTAATTCTTCAAGCACTAATGCTACCTTTTTAAGACCACATAACCATAAATGAGATAATGGAGTTATTTGAACAGTATTTAGAAATTAATTAATATCGAAATACCTATAACATGGAAATATAATTCCAAAAAATGATTATACCATAATATGATACAATAATAATAATTATTCAATATTAATGGCCAAATTTCAATATAAAAATTTTCACAAATAAAAATCCTTAAACTTTTTCAAACATTTCTTAAAAATGATCAAATCCAAAATATTAATATGATTTTATAATATATAAATTCGTTATCAACAATTATTCCTCACTTAGAATCCCATAGGTTTCTAATATAATCATAATTTTAATATTTTTAATGCCATAGTAACCATTAAATCTGGTAGACTAGTGGTAGGAATGTGACCCATATCATCCTTTAATCATGGGTACAATCCCCACAGTTTATATGAATGTCATGGGATATCATCTAAAATATAGATTTTCCCCCTTTTCATTAATCATAAAAATTAAATCATCCCAAAAAACACATCTGTAGATCCTAGAGGTTAAAAATACCCCAAACTAATTACACATTTTCCAAAATGACGTTAATAACCTCAAAACGTTTACTACATAAAACAAAAAATTGGATTACATGGATATGAATTTATGATCATCCTTCATATTATATACTTATGATTGTATCTATAACTCTTCATTTAAACAATCATAAAAACATCCAAATTGTTAAATTTATCTGAACCACCCTTAGATACCAACTATAACACCCTAAACCCCACAATCACAGATTCAATGTTGAAATGAAAAACATTACATTTCGAGATTTGATGCTGATAATTGTGACAAATATTTTTCCATAAACATCATACAACTCAAAAAAATCATGGATCAATTACAATATAGATGAAAATTTAGGTATAGGGTTTTAGATAATTATCTGAAATTCATACATAGATAATTCACCATACATTAAAAGATAATTTCAACCACTTAAACCAACTTTTCTCTATAACATTAATAAATAAAAATCATCGATAGAAAATACCTTATATAAATAAAACAATCAACATTATATCATTAAAATAAGGATAAAGGGAAACACAAAGAAAGTGAGATAAAATTCACTGTAATGGTGATCATAAGAATTAAATTTGGAATTCTATAAAAATGTCTAAGAAGAGGATGAGGGTATAATGAAATAATCAAAATCTATGACAAAATCATAATGAAACTCAAAAAAATCAATATACAGATCAGAAAATATGAGAACATGGAAAAGTAATGAGTCATCAAAATCAATAACCAAAATTTATCTGATATCAATCTCGGATAATAGAAACATTATACACCCACAGAAGGAATAAAGGAAACATGCATTTATATTGGGACATCATTTTCAATCCTCTGTAAAATCTAATCTTATTAATGGAATAACCATACGATCGTCTTTTATGACCAATTCACTGGAGGGATATCATAAAACCACCAGTAGTTGGTTTAATACATATCCACCCATTTTGATTTTTTCACGTAACCACCCATAATTGGTTTATCACAGATCCACTCATTATTTAATCATCACTTAATCAACCATCATTGGTTTATCATATAACCACCCATAATTTTTTCATGTACATTTATAAAATAATGACATAAAATATCACGTAATTATTCATAAATTCATATAAACACCCATTATCCCATTTTTATAATGATTAAACCATTGGAATGAAATAGGTTCAAAAACAATATCATTAAAACATAATTAATCCATGAAGTGAAATGGTTTTCATAACAGTAAAATTGAAAAATTATTAACCCATGTTAAATAAATGGGTTCTACATAGATATCATGGAAACATGATTAACCCATGGAAAAGAAATGGGTTCGATAAGAATATCATAAAAAAGAGTAACCAATTAAAATGAAATGTTTTCCATAATAATATCATTGAAAAATGATTATCACAAGGAAAATAAAATTTCCCCATAACAATATCATTAAAGCATTATTAATCCATTAAAAATAAATAGGATCTATGAGAATCTCATTGAGACAAGATTAAAAGATAGAGAGATGTGCTCTTTAACTATTCCTTTAAAATTATCATAATCCAAACCTTGAGATAATGTTAATGGTATTAAAAAATATACCATGTTGAGGATATGAAATAATAAGGGTTTATGACTTTTATGAATCATAATACCATTAAAATATCATTAAAAACTGTCCTGATAAAAATAACCATTAAACATTACAATATGTCGCATAGAAACTGGAATCATTTGAATCGTAATAGAAATGATGTAATGGAATTGAAATAAAATTTTAATATCATAAAACTTAGGATATTACCTTTATATCCTAGAGAACTACATTTATACACATCTAATAATATTATATTTGTGTATAACATAAAAAACATCTTAGTGATGGAAAAATGCGAAAATATCCTATACCAATTTGGTCTGATAGAAACTGTTAACCCCATGAAAGGGATATCGTAAAAATGATATATAAAAATCCATAAATATAAGTATAATAATCATAAAATATATTAATGATAATAATATACACCACACACAAATATAAGTGGTTAGTATTTAATATATCATAAACAAATAAATGTGTGATGGGAAAAACCATTACAAAGATTGTATCATTTGAGTGTGAATAAATCAATGAGATAATTATGTGTGACAAATTTAAATCCAACCAAATAAACATTTAAATATATAATATCAATATCTTATATCATTTCATACATTTTTTTTATATCATAACTAATGAAATATAATTTTAACCTGATAAATGGAAATTAATATAAGAAACTCATTAATAGAGTTAGATTTGGAATGCTTTACCTATATATTCCAGAATAATAAATTTCTGTTTATTTATTACATTATTAATAAACTTTAAAATAATTATTATTACTTTTATTTCACTTATAATCATTTTATATACAATTTCATAATCTATAATGCTTATGTAGAATGTTTTGACCATATTCAGCCCACGTGTCAAGACTGACATTGATATGTCAAATATGATCAATGTGGTAATTATTTAAATATATAAAAAATAATAAAAAATATATAATTATCAAATTTTTTGATCAATTATAATTTTAAAACTTAAATATAATTATTCTTTTCGAAAATGAACAAAATTTGTGATCATGAATATGTTCGGTCATACGTATGCATGAGTCATGTTCTCAATTTTCTAATGATCCTTTTGGAATGATGTTAGGTAATGGTTATACATAAATATTAACAATTATATCATAAATAAAATATTATTCACCTATATATAATTACATCTTCAATTTTTTATGTTTTTATGAAAAAGAGAGAATCACATCTCATTGAAGAGGCGGTAGTCCACACATCCACGAATGACGTTGTCACATTTTATTGTTTGAAATAGAATGAATAATATGATGTGTTATATTTATAGATGTATAATTACATCCTAAATACCATAAAATTTTCAATAATAGAATATATTTTTATTATATACATCCATAATACATTCTATGAATATTGTTAATGAATCACGTCAGTTTGAGGAGGCTGTAGTCCACACGTCCACCAACAATGTTGTCATATTCCAAAAAATGGAAACCATTAAGGTATGTTTTTTAAATAAATAAATAAGTAATAATAAATTATAAATATAATATATGCCATATTAAATATTATTTATATCATATTACCCAACAATAGTATGTTATATAAGGAAACGAAAGACATAATTTGGGGAGGTGGTAATTCACTGTATAGATGAACATTGAGTTAATTAACAATTTGATTGAAGTGTTTCAAGGTTTAGTTAAAAACCATAACATAATAAAATATTTTATTATTATGGATATTTATTTTATTATATAATCATGGAATTATTAAGATTTTAATTTTTTGAGAAATAAACAAATAATATTCACATTTTAGAATGTTACTTATTTTTCAATTAAAACCTTTTAGTTTTCACAAAATGACCTCATTGTTTATATATATTACACAATTTAGTCTTATAAGACTATATTAGGTTTTTTCAATGATAATTGTTTCAAAGTATGTATGAGACAAAGTTATTTATAATTTTAACCAACTAGGCAGGTAAAATGCCTTTTTATAGGGGAGGGGGAGTGGCAGTCTTATAGATATACAAAGGTAAACACTATTGTGAGGTCTCCCTTAGATAATGTGCCTCCAATCACGATTAAAATATATATAATTTATTATATGCTTGAATAATGTCCATAAATTTGGTTCTTTACATGTATCATGGTCAATTGACTATTTAAGATTCAAGATTATGCACTAAGAAAACACATTTTTTACCATAATCATTGTAATTATTATTAATTTTATTTAATAATATATTTGGTAAAAAGTAGGATTGCCTTCATAGAAATTATAAATCATTTTAATTAAAAATATATATATTAATTTTTTCTAAATTCTTTTCATGGAAGTGGCAGAAATTAATTTTATATTAATCTCGTAAATGAGACGATACATCTTGTTTTTCAACAAAAAAGTGTCAAAAGTGTAAAAAAATTTATATCCAATTTCAATTTGATACTATTTCAAATAAACTAAAATTATTTAAATAGGAACAAAAATTATCTAATTATACATTAATTAAAATTATTATTATTATTATTATTATTTGTCAATATAAATTATATAGTTAAAAAAGAAGATGTCAATTAAATTTTCTAGTGTGAGGTTATTCTATGAATTCAATCAAACATCTTTGGAAAAGAATGCAAATTACCTATGGTGTGATTCTATTTCATTTTCCTTCAATTTCATACCACATACTATATCATATAAGTGTCCTTAGGTTAAACTATGTGATTCTGGTCTTCCTCTTAGGTATCATATAGTACAATCCTTTAATTATTACTTCAATAGACTATTGGATCTGTATGTCATGAGGCTTAAACCGATTATCTCAGATATCTTGTTTTCTCCCAAATGCAAAGGATTGAGTGAATAGTTTCCATGTGGGCAGTTTTTCAATGGAAAATTTCCCATAGGAATTGTCTTTTCACTGTCATTTTATTATTAATATATTTGGATGAGACAAGCATTATATATCTTCTGTTAGGGAATATGAGAATTAATAGGGACTTAGAGATCTTGTAGTGGTGTGTGTATTGTCCAAATGTGCATTTTGCTTCCATATTTTCATCCATGAGTATTTTATTTTAGTTTGGAAAAGTTTTTATTATTGATGAGGCTCTTGGAGTGTCACCCTTTCTCATTGGTCTTGGGAATCACATTTAGGAAAATATTCTTGAAAGATTGTGGTATGGATCAATCTTCCCGTGCTAACACTCAATCTATTTGGTCCATAAATTCTAGGATACCTTGTAAATGATCTGTGGTGAATTTTGTGTCTATATAAGGACACTCAATGTCTACAGTCTGTGTCTAACCCATGAGTCTATGTTAATATGGACTTGGTTTCTCATCTTTATTATCATATTTTTTTGAGATCAAAAAAATGAATATTCTATATGAGAATGCATAATTTTCACGTTTTGAAGTATTTTTTTGGGTGTGTAGTTTTTAGGCTCACTTGGTGGGGTTATTTACAAGAATTTATATTCATTTCAAGGTGGCATACCCAATAGAATACCCTCTCTAGTCATATCCATAGAGATCTACTAGTTGGGATCCATTTTTGAGGGCCGATATCATGATATTGAAGACGATATGGTCAATGATAAAGTCATCCTCTGCTACAATGCTCGGTTATAGTGAGGCCTAACCCGAGGTAGTTTTTTAAATTACAATTCATATCACACTCCAACCAATAGGGAATATATATGATGGTTCATGGAGTGATCTTTTTCATTTACTTATAAATTCTATGGGATGCTAGGAACAAATCAAGGGAATAAATTTTAATTATATCTATTATTTCTAGGAGTGAGTGAAATTGTTGGTGGTCAATTGGTTAATTTGATCAAGGATGAAAATAATTCTAGAACACTTAGAAACCTCTTACCAGTATCCTACTTGAATTCAGATGTCAATTATAAATTCGAGGAAGATGGGTTATATTCGAACATCCGAGAACAATGTTAATTCATAATGTGGACCGGTCATATTTTGATAATGAAATGAGATGAGGAATTATTTTGAGGATCTTCATGGGCTATGTGATTTTGGGATTCAAATCCTTATATGGTGCAGTGAAGTCCAATAGTGTAGAGGAAGATTCTATGGATATATGTATTTCCTAACATTTTTGTTTCAACATTCAAATTCCAGAAGATGAATATGACATTGTGGTGCATGTTAGGTGTCATCGTGAGACGAAAAATATACCTTGTCATTCTATTAAAACTATTAGAACAATTATAACATACACCTATCCTAATACATGTCTCATACGTACTTTGATAGAGGTTAATTTCATGGTCGATGTGACTTCATGTCAAGGGAGGTACGGAAAAAGATTTATTGTTTTCACTAGTTTGGGGTTCCCCTAATAGTTTTACAATTATTAAAAGGAATTATGCTCTCAGAATCTATTATTTATAGAAAGCATGAGGTTTTGTAGCCTTATTTTCTCCCAGGATTTCATTTTTTTTATAAAAAAAGTTAACATCTAGTCAACAAAATGATGTGTCATTTACTATTCATTAAAATATGAATGTTCTCACTGAAATACCAAATAATATCACACTTAAGATTTTGATATTATTAATTAAAATGATTATGTATATTTTTTTATTTTAAAAATATAATATTATCAAAAATTATATTTCAAATAACTATTCTATTAAAAGAAGTTAAAACAATGTTTTAGAAATAAATATCTTTTTAAGCTTCAAATAGGAATTATACTTATCTTAACCCTATAAAATATATTGGATGAATTTAAAAAAAATTATTAAATATATAACATATAAATATCATTAATATATTTTAAAAATAGTGATTAATTTAAATTATTGGGATAGAATGACTTTTTGGACATATAATAGATTTCCATAAAAATAGGCCCATTATATTAAATCGGGTTTTATTATATATATATATAATTTTTTTCATTAATGGATTAATTATATAATAATTTTGAAACAATATTATTATAATGTAGTTAATCATATTCATTCCCACCATTCCAATGGATATATGATAAAAATTGTGTTATGCAACTAATACTAATAGTAAATTGTTTTTCAGTATTTCTTGTGGTTGTGTTTATCATAGGTCATCAAGGGAATTTAATTTTGCATTAAATAAAAGATAAAATTGGAATTTTCTTTGATTCAATGTAATCAATGAATTATTTGAAAAAAAATATCAAATAATTTAAATAAATATTAAATAATATATTTTATTAAATTTCTAGATCTTCTTGATAATCTATAGAATGATTCTTATTAGTTTTAAATTAAAGTTCATTGATGTGTATTCATGATTTTTTCAACATATCTCGTCTCAGTAAGTACCTTCCTCATCCCTCTCATGATATGATCTGGGAAGATATCAATTTTAATACAATTATATCCCTTGTAGGTAAAACGGAGGACATCTTTGACTCTCAGGTAAATGACTTGCATGGGATTTTGATTATGTAGGTTAGTGTATTATAGAAACATGCAAACAATTGTCACAAGAACTGGGAGAATGTGTCCTTGCAATGGGTTTAGAGAATTCTCCCATTTTGGACACCATTCATCCAAATGAATTCCAATGGATTGAAATTCTTATGGTGGGGATTTTGCTACATCACATTACTATTTTTCATATATTCCTCTTCTCACTTTTCAATTCCCACTTTGTTTGGGTATGTTTTGGGGATTCCAAAAATTGGGATTTTTTTTTGGGGAAAATACCTAATGTTTAGGGATGTATATTTTTTAATTAGTGGAATGAAAGTATAAATATGAAAAATTATTAAGAAGACATACTTTAGGGTCTTGAATGAGACGAGGTATTTTTATATGTGTTTTTGTATCTTCTTGATGTTGGATTATTTCACATCATGAACGGGTTACATGGTGTGGAAACTATTTTAGGATTATTCGATGAACTGTTTCAGATTTTGAAATGTTTAAATGTTTTGAAATTCGTTCAATTCATTGAAATATTTGTCATGGATTTTTTAATATAGGATATTCCTATTTGGAATATATGGATTTTGATGATTTCACATCATGAACCAACTATTTGTGTCCTATAATGTTCATGGTCAATAGGTTTTTATATAATAGTCTATTGATTTCATATTATTTTGATCAAATCCTCCGATCTCAAATACTTAGTTCTATCTCATCAAATATTGGGGATCTCCACTATTTCTCGATCATTTCATTCAATTATTGATCTTCATTGTGGTTTCATTACATATCATCAGGTAACTGATGTTTCCACTTCTTCATTTTAATTATCCCCATCATTTCTTTTTCACTATGTTACAGGATATGTTTATCTAGTGGTATTGATTATCAAGATCCACTCAAAATCACTTGTTTGATCTTCCTCTGAAGTATCAAAATTATGTTGGTTGTTGTGTGATGTTCATGTTTCTTGAGGTATGTGTTTTGTTATCTTCTCCAATAATTATTTCTCTTGGTGAATTAATAATGACATGTATGGATTGATTTTACCGACTCCTTTTTTTCATTATTTTCATTTATTTTGGATCCTATAGAGAGCATGTAAGACATGAGTGTGAGCTCAATGGTTTTATCTCTAGAAAATAATTGATTGACTACATTGACTTAGTTTTAAAATTTGTATTATAAATAAACTTCTTTAATTGAATTGTGTGTGTGGAAATGTGTTTTTTGATAAGTAATATTTCTACTTTTTTTATAAAAATAAAAGGTATTTTCAAATTGTAAGGAAAAATAATTATTATTTTCCTTCCAAATCATGGATTTGATTAATTTGTTTGGAAAATATAGCACTTGGGAATCCTTTAGTAAACAGGTTGAAGGTGTAGTAACGTCCCAATCCATTAATACTATCTGTTGGTTCACTAATGGGGTGTTCCTATACTCTCCATTAACATTGTAATTTGTGAAGTTTAGAATAATTTGGAGGTTCACTTGACGATGTTCTCCTCTAATTTATTGATTTGATTAATATATCAATATATGTGGTGTACATGATTATCTCTGATTTGGTTTGATTGTTATTGTTATCCTGGCCTATAGTAACTCTTCACCTGATTTTACATATGAATTGGTTTACACATCACTAGATCTGATATAATATGTGATTCATGGTTTTCGTGGATGAAATGATGTATTTTATACGCTTTTAATATAATTTACTATTTTGTGGAATTGTGGAAAAGGTTGATATATTTACATTGATTTAGATATATAAAAAATTTAACTGATTATCTTAGAGGTTCTTATTTTTTTATCATGGTTGAATTGATGTATACAGACTAGATATAAAACACCATGGTAGTTTCCTAATTATTATGTTCATCAAATACAATGAACATAACTTTTCAGGTGAGTTCACATTATTATGTAATTCAATTTAGGAAAATGAAAGATACCACATTGAGGAGGAGATGGGTTTGTCAGTGGTGTATGGATATCTGGTAGTGAAAAGCTGGGATTTTTCCCATTTTATCACATATACCATCAATTTATATTTTTAGTTGTATTTGGTTATAAGACATGTACATTGAAGATTGTTTAAATAATTTTGAGATTTATCACATCTATTGTTTCCTTTTTCTAAACCATATAATTCATTATTATAATTTCACAATTTCATATTTCCATGTATAAATTTATGTCAGGTTTTTTATCTTGGGTTGTTAAAAATATTTAAATCTATTATTTTAACAAATAGGTGTTATTCCCTAGCGAGTGGGGACCAAAAATAAAATAAGGATTTTTGAGAGTTTCGGTTGGGTATAAGTTTGAGAGCGTATTTGGTTTGGGATATTCAATGTTTATTATCAGAGGGAATTCCTATATTTATTTTTCTAAAGATGGTATATTGTAGATAGTATTTTTACAACGTGGGATATAGGTTTAATTGAGTTCCATGCTAGCTCGTATCATGATAATACTCATGTTACCATGGGATGTTGGGCCATGTGAATCATGTTCCCAGTAGTTGATCATATTCTCATGTTTTTAACATAGCCTTATATTTTGAATTTATATTTTCTTGTTTTATAGTATTTTCTTCTATTTCAGGGTGTAGTGGTATGAAACTACAATTTCTTTAATGGGATCCTTAGTACGGTTCAATATATTCTCCAAAGTGGAATCTTCCTCTAGTTCTGAATCATATATATGTTATCATTTGGGGAATTTCTGTTGTCAACCAAAATATACCGCATGTCAAACATACATGTTTTTAGGTATAGATTGGAGTTACATGAGAGAGGTAACAATGATATTAATTCATACACAATAATAAACCATCCTTTAGGGGCATGAATGAACCATTAGAGGTGGTGGATTGGCTGGAGGAGATCGATCAAATTTTAACATCATTGATAATCATGGGAATATGAAGAAAATGTGCATGAAATTAAAACATTGGGTTCATAGAAATTGATGGTGGGATTACATTTTACATGTAGATAGTCAAATGGTATTAGACTAGAATGGTTTTGAGATTTCAATAAGATTTTCCAGAGTTTTTGATGATAGACAATTATTTAGAGTTAATCTAATTAGTGAAGGGAGAGATTTCATTTTCGTCATACAATAATTAGTTCATAGAGTTGGTTTGTTTTTCTCTAGAGGTAGTATATAATAATTAATTGATGGATCAAAAGTACTAGAAAAAATTGTGACTACATAACAGATCGCATGTATTTAGGCTGAAAATTTAGATCTATATGGTGAAAATATATAGGTAAATGTTGTTACATATAGATATTGATATAAATTATTGTTTACAATTATGACTATATTAAAACAGGTGGAATTGATAGTGGTATTTAAGAGAGGATGGGTATGTGGAATTATCATCGAATGGGTGGTGGGTAGGTTCTGAAAAGATATCATCCTCGTTATATTCACATATATCTACTATTGTTCCCCTAACATAATATCAATGTCGAACGTTTGGTCACGCATGGAGTTTTCTATCACGTTCATGAAGATGTGAAATGGTCATCCATTCTATAGTCATCTGAAGTGATTCTATCACTATATGTATAAGCCTCTTAGTAATCAAGGATTTTATGCTCCAAAGGCTGTCATGGTGTAGTCATACACATCAAAGACTATTGTTCTACAGCTATTGGCCTTATGAGTGAAGCACCTACATGCAATAGATGCGTTTTTTACAGAGGTTGATGTTGTTCAAATGATAGTTAGTGGTACTAGCTTTATTTTATCTTCAATAATAACTTATTTAATTGATACAGATGCATCCCACTCATTTACATCTATAAAAATTGAGGGACATTCTTAAAATTCAATATGTACTCTGGAACAATATTACAGGGTAAGATAATTTTATATGAAATTGGAAAGATCATGGTTTTTAGTGTCATTCATGTTAAATGTATATAGTCAATGTAGATTTAGTCTGGTATTTCCTCATTCTATATATGGATCTATTTGAAACCATTTTTATGAGGGATTGTATTATTTCACTCCATGTTAAGATATTTTTTTATCATATTAATTATTTTCATTACAGCCAGTGGGAGCTCTCGGGTACTCCTTGGAGAGAGTGATATGAGGAATGGTCATGATAGACCTTCCGTCGAAGATTAGGAAATTTTTTTCTACTACAATAGTTGATCCCGATGATGTTTTATCTTTTGATTATATCCATGATTTTGTTCAGTATTTTACTTATGTTTCCCCATATTATTTATCTTGGCTTATTCTATAGATTAAGGTAGATTTTATGGTTGATCGGGTTCTACGTTGATATCGATTTTCAGTAAAATATTACAGTTTGGCACTAGAAGAGCTGTTATAAGTTAATATTTAGTTGGATTCTATGATGAATAAATGTTTTATTCTCCCTAATATTTCACCTTGGGTGGCCCATGTTATCTTCTAAATAAGGAATATGGTTAAATAAAACTATGTGTAGAATATCAAAAGTTGAAACTTGTAACAATTTAGAATATTTATCATTTTACCCATGTAGAAGATATTTTTTGTAGTTAAAGGGGGAGACACTATTTTAAAATATCGATATTTTTTGGGTAATCATCAACTTAGAGTATGAGTGTATGATATAAAAATTATATCATTCAGGAGAAAGCATGAATATTATGAAAATCTTGTGATTCCTTATTCTATGACTAATCATATTATAGTTTTTATAGAATTGAGGAACCATATAATTTTTTAGTATCTCAACACATATATAGTAGTGTTCTTGAATGATATTTTAGTTTATTAGATATCTATGTGTGAGAATGAGAACCATATAAGCTTTGATATAGAGATATTATGGAGTCATTTTCTGTATATAAATATTTTCAAATATTGTTTCTAGATCCATGAAGTGCAGTTCTTATGGAATGTGATTTCAAAAAAAATTATCAATTGAACCAAAAATGGTGACAACAATCTTTTCATGTGATGATCCATGAAATAACATTGATATTAGTATTTTTTTGAGCCTTTCTTGATACTAATTATGGTTCATTAAATATTTATTAAAAATTAAATCACCATATACTTATCTCACTAGGAATGTATTAAAATTCAAATGGGATACAGAACGATTGTATTATTTCATGGAGTATAAGTTTTTATGATATTAACTCATATTTTGATCTCCCATGAGAGCATTAAGGGGTATTTTATTTTATTTTAGGCTTTTGGTGATGTTATATTTTTCATGCTTATGAATGATATCCATGTGGTTTATTAAATATTTCATCAAAATCAACAACATGAGAATAATTAACCCTCTCATTATTTAAAGAATTCCATGAATATTCATGTGATTAAATGTTGGTGGAAAAATCTATTTTTTGATAGGTTCACTATATTTTATAAATATAAGTGTATGATCTATATATTTTCATCGATTTTGTTATTATAATATAGTTAAAGTGGATAGAATACCATAAGATTTCTTAATTTGACATTTCCTACAACATGAAGGTGATAAATTTTATTATGGAACCTCTCTATTGGAATGGACTAATATGGACTATTCTAGAATCCAAGGAGGAGTAGAAACATATAGGGATCAATGCTTAGTTTCCCCGAGATGATCACGAGTATGATTCAGGTATGGTTCTGACTAGTGTATGGTTTTAATTGACATTCGTTCAGTTTATTTTATAGAATTAGTAGTATGATGATGTGTTCAGAGGAATTTGAGAAAACCTATGTTGTGAGAATACTTTTTTTTGAATGACACACCCATTATATGGTATTCTATAATTTTGGATTAGTTATTTTCCATTTTATGTGAGGATCCATATTTATTTACTGTCATATGCTTTTTGGATCGTTCAACAATGCACTATGAATATGTATTCTGACATGAGATATTGATTCTGGTGTCATGGAATGAGGAGTTACAATTTAGATTATGTGTCCCAATATTAAATAAAATCAGAGAATCTCTAACCTTCTAGGATTTTCTATCCAGTTCTAATTTTGATATGGAAATAGGATGAGGTGTCCATGTACATTTTTTGTGGATTACCATAGGATTCCTATGGGAGGAAGTATTTGTAGGTGGTGATTGATCAGTTGAAAATTTCAGGTCACGTTTTTAAAATTATGGTCACCATAAAATTTGATGAAATATTTACACTATACGGGAAAGTGGTTATGAGGTAGAATAGGTTTCATTATCCTATTATTTTAGATAGGGGTCTAAAGGATACCTCTTGGTTCTGTAAGAGTCTCCTAGAGTATATGGGGACGTTCTCTGGTTGATTATATATTACCATCCAATGATGTAGATACATATACAGGGATTTATTCATATCATAGAGAATATTATCTTTTCCATCATCTATTATTTTGGAGGAAAATTTGATTTTTATCTCTGATTTGTTGAGTTTTCTTATCGTATTTGTTATCAATCGTCTATCATAATGGATTAATTTGAGAGTTTTTATTGTGATTACTACAATTAATATATTTTTGGTTTGATTTGGGTGTGGACTCACTTGTAATACTATGTCTCATTTAGTATATATTTGTGAGGACTCATCATATAAAACGACATATAGTTTAAGGTTGGAGTTGACAAAAATAATATTCATATCATCAGTGTCATCCTTTGGAGTTTTCAAATAGTGAAATAGTTATATTGAAATTTTTATCTCAGTTGGGTCATTTTAAAGTTGGAAAACATGAAAATTTCCATTTGGGAAATGTTGGACCAATTTAGTTCACTGATTGAATTAGGAAGGATTCTTATCGGATGGAATTTATAACATAGTGGAGGATTAATCATGTTTATTTCAATATATCTTATCCTAGGATGTTCCATTATGATATCTCTCTTGTTCTAAGTTGAGAATAAAATGATTTTCATCCATAAGAATGAATTATAATGACTAAAATGGAAATGGTTAACTCTCAATTAAATGTCTTCTGTTGGAATTTTATTCTTTTTGTTACTGTATTATGGTGTCCTAGATCTGATTCTAACAACACTTTGTAGTGCGACTCATTGATGTGGGAGCATTGGTCTCACCTCTTTCTAGATACCATTCTTCCACATGTCTAACCAGTGAAGGGATGTATTATGGTGGGTAATTGGTAACATATTAAGACCTTATTTTAGTTATTTATTATATCTCTTTTCATTTCCCACTATCTTGATGGTTTTTTGGGATTTTGAGGATGAATATAATTTTTGAGGAAAATTAAATAATGTTCTAGGATGTATATTTTTTAGAAGTAATTGACTATGAGTATAAAATATAAATGGTCTTAAAATGATAAATTTATGGTATGGGTTGACCTAGGGAATTTTCAATGTGTTTCTATAGATTATTCCAGCAAAACAATTGCACATCATTAAAGGATAACATGATGTGAAACTCATGGTATGATGATTCTATGAACTAATTCAGAGCATGACATTTTAACACATTAGGAAACTATTTCGCAACATGAAAAGATTAATCATTATTTTTTTAATTGATTCAATGTCTTTTTGGGAGTATATGTATTTTTTGGATTTCACATTGTGATCCTAATATTCATATCTTGTAATTTCAATAGAAAATCGTTTTTTATATTCTACCCTTCAAAATTATTTTTCATTCAACGAAAACCTAAAATATCAAATACTTTGATATCTACCAATATATTATAGGGATATATTCTCCTTTAGATTCATCATCTATGCTAATTTATGTCAATCATGGTTATGATTCATCTTTACAGGTATGTGATATTTCTTTTTCTTAGTTGTCATTCATTATAGTAGTTCCATTATGCTTTGTTTTCAGATCAGTTGGTCATGTGGTGCTGATTCTCTTTATTATTTTAAGATCATTTTTGTGATATTCCTCCAAATACATAAATTTATGATGGTTGTGGTGTATTGGATATGTTTCATGTGGTACATATTTTGTAAATTTCCATGCATAAATTTTTTAATATTAAATTAATTCTTAGTTGTAAGGATTGATTCAAGGGAACCTGATGTAGTCTTTTAATTCATCCATGTTGGTGGATCTTGTTGTGGGCGTGTGAGAACTGATTTTGGGGTAGATTTCACCACTTATAACCTATATCGGATGAACTGTATTTCTCTGATTTTATAAATTATTATATAAATTTATTGGAATGACTGAATTTTTTACAAGTAAATAATGTTTTTATAAAAAATTGGTTTTACCCTTTTTTTTAGAGAATAGTTATTTTTTAAAAAAATTGATTAATGTATTTAATTAAACTTTTTAAAATAATTGTTTGAAGAATTTTTTTTGAAAATTTAGTATATGGTAAGCCTTGTATAAAAATGTGGAAGGTGTAGTAATAGTCATCATCTGTTGATATTGTTAGAGGGCTCATACTTGTGGTTCTCCTATTCTCTCTAAGACCATTGTTTGATAGACTTGGTAGACCTATTTGTAGGCTCACATTCTCATGTATTCATATTATTTAGATATTTGATGAATATATTGATATTGATATGAATTATTGTCTATGATTGGGGAGGAGTATTTTTGGTATCCTAAAATATAGTGATATGTGGAGTGATGTTCCATGTGCTTTGGTGTGTATCAATTTGTTTTTAAGATGATATATTATTCATTATATGGTTTTAATTCTTGATATATGTGAAATTATTTGAAACTATTTTACCAGTACAATTTGGAAATGTGGGAAAGGGGGTTTATTCCTCATTATTTTGATATAAAAATTCATTAAATAATTATCAAGAATTTCAGTATTTCTAGTTTAGAATTATCATATTTTTTTCGAATAATTAATATGGAACACATGTGTGGGATCCAAATGATATATTTTACGACAAATTATGCACCAATTTGGGGGTTCATTATCTTTGATTTGTCATTTGATGTAAGGAAATTAATGGTACCATAGTGAGTGGCGAGGTTTCTGTAATCTATTTATGGGTATTTGGATGTGTGATGGTTAGATTTTATCCATGATATCACAAGGAGAAACAAAATTTTAAAATATATATCATTTTTTTACTTCTATAACTTATATTATTTAGCTATTTTTTTGTTTTATCACTTAGTAGGTGACATAATATTTTTATGACACATATTTATTTTTTACAATTTCAATGTTTCTACCAATCATCTGTGTATATATATTCCATGATGGTTTTTTTATGCTGGGTAAAATCATTACATATGGTTGTTGTTAATGCCTATGAGCTACTCGGTAGCCCATGGGGATCGCGAATGACTTTTGAGCATCTGATAGATTGGTTCTGGTACTAGTTTGAGAGGGTATCTGGGTCCGGTTCTTTAGAGTCATCATCCTTTCCAGTCTTATCACATCCATCCGTAGGAGTACATAAAACCATATCATGAAAAGGGTTATATAGAGATCCATCCTATCTTGGTGGATTAGAATAAAATATAGTTTCGACCACTAAATCAATCAATGATAAGCTATCACCAAATGGATTATATTTTTTTCACTCTCTAAATCCTGGAAAAAAGGTCTAAATGCAAGGATCTATGAGTCTCATACCCCTTATGATTTTTTAATCTGTAACTAAAGGAAATAGTTTTAAATAGTACTTCTAATTCCGTTATATTTTTTCACTCTCAAAATCATGGACGATAGGTCTTATACCTCTCATTTTTATACCAACTCAAAATGACCTCAACATCTTAATTCGTGATGTCTTATATATATTGAATGTTTATTTATATCACTTCTATATGAAAAAATAAAACTATTCCAAATAGAATGAATATCATACCATGATCATTATTCCCACCTTATATCATCAACATCTTTCTCACGTAGATATAAGGTCCATAAATTGCAAAAATGATTTATATACTTTTCAAAATAATTTTCATCCTTTATCCAAATAAACATCATACAACATGGGTCATATGGGTGTTCAAATAATTTTTTTTTTCATAAAATAATAATGAATGACATATAATTTCTAAACATTATATAAAACTTGATTTTTATAAAACAATTGGATATATTTTAAGATGAAACATTCTTTAAAATGTACTTTCAAAATGCCATAATTTTGTGTAGAAGAATATACATTAAATTCAAATTTAATTAGATTGTGAAAGTATCTATTTTATCAACACATGTTTTTAAATAATAATATGATTTATAATCTTGTGATAATGTAAAATATTTGATAATTCCATGACAGTATTTACCTTTCATCAAAATAGGATAATATTTAGAAACTAGGATTTGATTAAATAAAACCCATGTTCCATGACTGTATCGAGGTGTAGTAGAGGTTGTTTTTATCTCAAAAAAGTTTTTAAAAGTGATTTTTATGTTAGAAAATGTTTATCCCTAATTTGACTATGACGTTGCTATAATTATTGCATTCATTTCGTCTAGAATATATAGGAATGTTGTTTGAGAACCTCTTAGTTCCATTTTTTTCTCCCAAACAAATTTATAAAATAGAAATTTAACAAAATAAATTAAACATGATGAATAACCGTGTCTTTAAAGAAATCCCATTATCCCTAAATTTGTCAAAACCATTCCTCTGATACCAACTATAAAGCACTATCCTGAAAACAATACATAATCCTTAGATAATTTAATAATTTGGCATAAATCACATTTAAGAACTTTGTAGGTTTAGAGTTTTATAGAAATAGGCCACAACTAATACATTATATCTCATAAATTACTAACTAGACACTTATAATCTATTTATTTTTTTTCACAAATAACAAAACTCCATTAATAAAACAATAATTCTTTTCATGATATAAATTATATGGAATTATTTTTTTCTCTTACACTTCCTTATACACAATGAAAAATATTTTAGAAACATGGTATGAGAATAAAAAGATTACTAAGGGATATAAAATAATGAAATAGGACATTAGTCTATTAATACATACAAATCAATGAAATCATATTTTTCCCTCATAAAACATAATCTCTATAACATATCTCATGAAATCATCATATATATTAATAACTCGTAGAAATCATAAATCATCAATGTAACATGTGGAATCCATGACATACTTACATTGTATCTTTCATTTCTACGTAGGGAGTCACTATCAATGTTAAATTTTAAATACCCATAATAGTATATTCTGTAAATCAAATATAAGATACTTTATCATTTACCTCTATCATGTAATCCAATTCATTGGAGATATATCACGGGCTCAGTCACCCTAGGTTTATAATGAAATCCTCCATATTTGATGTATTAGGTAACCACCCATCAAATGTTCGAGTACCATTACATAAACATTAGACATAAAATATAGAAATTATCAATATTTTACTCATCAATCTCATGAAAAAAATTCAATGTTTTAAAATAGTCAATCAATTTCCAAAACCATTTAATCATTTAATAAATATATTTATCAATTAAATGGTCCCATACCACTTTGAATCATTTAAAAGAAATAACATTTTAAAACACTAATGTCCATATAAATATATACTTCTACCCATTTTGAAAAAATGGATATTAATGGTAAAGATGTAGAAGAAGAAATCAATAAAACATTTTAAATTTTGTTTTAGTTAAAGAGTCTCATATTACTAGAGAAACACATGAATAAAAATAAATAAAGAGTAAATTCAAATAAAACATTAAATATCCTGAGAATATATAAATTAATTATATAAAATATAAAAATCGTTTTATTTACATGCTATAAAATAAATAAGGTTCACAATATCAAGATATACTTCAATGAAATGATATTGAGATGTGGAACCTCAAAAATATCGTATCATTATATTATGGATAAATCAATGAAAAAAATAATATATAAAAAATATAAATAAACCCAACATAGTGGGCATTATTTGTAAAACAATTAGTGGTCATTCACACATATACTTGAGAAAATAAATACTAATGACATGGATATTTGACTCAATGAATGGAAATGGTGTTTTGATTTCCCTTACTATGTTTTTATAAATGAAGTAAGAATTCATCAATCAGGTGATAATGCGTAGAAATAGAATATCCACAAAAGGGATTTTAAAGTTACAAAATAAAAAAATAAATAGTGATTCCACATATAATCATTTCATGAACAAGTCATATCACTTCGAGGGGTAAGTAGTCCATACTTCCTCAAATGAAATTACCGTATTTACACTTTATATAATGCATAAATTTATGTTGTAAATAAAAATTACATATAAATAGTGACATTATAAATATAATATATATCACATATAATTTTATATCCATAATAATGGGCACCATTAAAGGTGGTTTGTGATAATTGATAAATCAACATTTTGTGAGGATGTAATTCACCGAACACATAAATTGAATGTTGGTATCGATTAGATGGAGGTGTGTAGAAGTGTAGTTAGAATCCTTATCTTATAAAAATCCTTGAATATTATGGATACTGGTGTTTTTGTAATAATATAATATAAATGGTATAGAGAGTAAATATGGGAATTAAATAAAATAACTTGAATGAAGATGTTATATCTAAATCGGGTAACTTCTTTTGATTTGAGCCGAAATGCGTTATTGAATTTTCTGTATTCCCATGTTGAGGCTTCTTTAAGGAATCATTGTTTGTTGGGTGTTTATTTAGGAACAATTTAGATGATGTAAGGGGATTGAGAGGAGTGTCTATGTGGGTAGACGTGGTGGATATTTATAAGAGGGAGAAAGGGAACTTTAGGAAAGTCATAAAATATTAATTTATTATAAATTCAATTTCGATTAAAAATATTCCAGAACTCATTTAATTCAAATATGAGATTATATGGGTTCAAATTCCCCTAATAAAATAGTTTTTAGACATGTTATATATATATTATAATGCCTAATATTTTGGTTTAATTCTTATATTACCCTTTTACTCTTATGGTGATATCATGTTATTTTTAGATGATGTGACAATGGAATAACCATATAATGCCATAAGACCCCTAAAAAAGTCATTCATTACATTTTTAGTCTTATAATAACTATTTTTCCAAATAATATTTTTTAGTAATTAATAAACAATCAATAAAATATTTTATATTTTAAGTTATGAATTTTGATAATTTTGACACTATTAATACATGATTTTTTGAAAAATTCATAACAAATTGAATAAATCTATCAAAATGTATTAATTAATCCCTTAAAAGTAAACATAATCTAAAAAATTATTGGATGTTACCAAAATTTTCAAATTTCATTTATTTTAAAATCAATAATATAATTAATTTGAATTTTTCTTTAATAAGGTAATAATCTCATCATTATTTTGTCATAAAAACATTTGTTTATTTAATGTCAAAATATAATAAATAAAATACCATCAATTGTGAAAGATTTTTAATTTCTGATGACTATTTTTAGTCAATGATATGATTAATATAAACAAATTTAAAAAAATTTAGTAAAAGATATATGTTTGTGTTATATTTCAATTTACTTTAAATTAATTCTTAGAATGTGTCATTATCACTCCGAAGTGGCTCCCAAATGCCAACAGATTAGACTAAGGATTATCGTGATAATACATAACTCATCCATTAGTATTATTCCACATTTTAGGGTTTTTATATTATTAGAATATTATTTTTTCCAATATTTACCTAATTTACCCTTTAAACGTGGTAGAAATAATAATTATTGATGTTACTATTCGTAATGTTCAAAACTAAAAGCTTCATATTTTCACTATTTTGACCTCTTAATTTCAAATATGGAATTCATATTTCCAAATTCAAAATTAAAAATTTTATGAAAATAATTTAAAATTAATTCCTATTGTCAAAACAAAAAAGTGGGTTTTGAGGAAGTAAAAACAATCAAAATAATAACTTGTGTTTATGTACAATTTAAAATTGAAATTACTTCTAAGAAAAAAATTAGATTAAATGATAAAATTATATTCCATTAATATATTAATCCAATTAAAAAAATAATCTGAATATATTAATATGTTAGATGAAAAAGATGTGTTGTATTAAAATGCAGTATTTTTTACAACTCATTAAATAATAAATATTATCAGAAAATTACCAAAAATTTAACCAAAGTAATTTTTGATATCATGATTCTATATAAGATGTTTATTTTTTTCATATAGAACATATAAACGTGAAAATAAATATTTCAAAATCGGTTTTCTATCAAAAGGTGGTAAAATGACATTTTAAAAATACTAGAGTATTTTATAGGTAAAATTTGATTCATTTTAATTTCAATCTCTTAAACTTTATTGGATAAATGTAAAAACATTTAACAAACATGAATAATAATATTATAGTTAGTTATGTTCATTCCTACCAATACGTATTCTAGGCATTGACTACAAATTAAAATAATATTATTATATTACTTTTTGATGTAACTCAACGATGTGTGAAAACTAATGTTTTCGGAGAACCCTTTGCGGTGTGTCGAGTATGCTATTGAGAAATGAGTCATCTTTAATGTAAAATTAATATGATATTCATAAATATTAAGAGATTTGAATATGTATTATTCTATAAATACTAGGGTCAATATAAACCCACACCCAAGACCCAAACCTGAGGCATCACAATAGACCACATATCCCTTTCTAGTTTCGGACATGATCAAAATAGGGGTTGTTATCAACCGCCGAATAAGCTCTTAAATGGAGGCCTGACACTATTATCTATTCAAAATTCAACCCCTTATGTATGAACACCTTCATAGATGAATAAATCAAAGATAAATATCAAATAGACCACATTTAATACCCATATAGGACCAAAATATTCTAATTTCAAACACATTCATCAGGTTTTACGATGACATCACTGAACTGATCTTCTTGGTGTCCAAAAAACCCATTGTTGTGATATAAAATTGCAGAGAAACATTACCTATCTGATTTAGATGGATCACATAGAAGACATATCATAAACACGATTCTGAATTGTGCCTCGTATAAATCTCAAATATCGCTCATGATCTTCCTCAATCCTAAAATAGACGAGGATGTCATCCAAAAACACAATGAAAATTGAATCAGTATACTCATGCAGTACCATATTTATAGATTTAAAAAATAAGAATGGAAAATTATTCAACCCATATGACAAGACCATGTACTCAAAATGGTCATACCTACATTGGAAGGTATGTTTTTGAACATCTGCCTCAATAAATATAACTTGGTGATACCCATAATGCATGTCAATATTAGAAAATTACCTTTTACAATTATTATTATTTAAAATATCATCAATATTGGGTAATTGGTACATGTTATTAATCCTCTACATATTCATCTTCTATTAAAAAATACAAAAATGGAGAGATCCATATACCTTTTTTGAAAATTGAATGGGGGCGGCCCAAAGTGACAAACTTGGATAAATGAATCCTTTGTATTCAAAATAATTCAGTTATAAAATTCATTCCCACATCACGTTGGGGGAAAATGATATGAATGAAATGATATTTCTTGTGTTCATAATTCAGGGTGTAGAGTGATATCCATATCCCACTTTGGAGGAAAACCCTAGAAATTGTATGGAAAAGACTCTAGGAGTTCATCCACAATCGGAGGTCATCCGCCCTCAATAACGCCACCCCCAACATCCAACATGAGATAAAATATTTAAAAAATTTGTTTTCCTATTTCCAGAAGTAGAGGTCTAGTATATCCTAATGAGGGATCTGAATCACTATGAAAAACATTGGTATTACCTTCTACAATTAGGAAAATCACATTCCACCTTTTAAATTTGATGATCTCCTAAAAACACATAATCCAATCTATACAGAAGACTATTTCAAAAGTGCATATTTACTAGACTAGAAAATATCATTACAACTTGACCCCTAACTAGATGAGTGGGAATTTTGGAAAACTAAAACCCTCATATTTCTTTTTACCAAGCGATGTTACCAACTCTATCACATATGACATTTGTTTGGCGGGAAATAATAAAAAAATCACATGATTTGTCAAAATTCATGAAAATGAAGCACTAAAATCATGAAGAAAAAAATGTCGATATAATAAGAATAATACCATGACCTATCATAGGACTTGTATTTTATTTAACTGGGGGTCGATCCACGTGATGATGTTTATTCATCTCATCATGACCTTGAGAATGTCTACTGACATTTGGCTCTACCCAAAATTTATTTTCCCCATGAGATGATATAGAAATTTATCCATGACCTCCAATATGAGAACCCAGAGTCCATGATTGTTCTAGCCGGGTGGATATCCCATTGAATTCTATATATCATCCCCTAATCTGATATTTTCATGAAACTTTTAAATATGATTGAATGTTCCCTATAACTCTGATCCAAGTACATGGATTGTGTGGTAATGACCATTATTTCCACATTTTCCCTGATTTCCAACACTAATGGAAAATAACTGACCTTCCATCAGAGGCCACTGATGAATAAAATTTGTAATGATATTTTAAACTACCACATTCTCTTTTATCTTGCTCATTCCACTCAATCTTTTTTATAGATGAACTGCTATTAACCACTAGTGATACTAATCCATAGAAACAATAATTTCATCCATGATTAATTTATACATTCAATAAATGATCAACCAATACATCATTATTTTTCATCATGAAAAATATGAGTTGATATTGGATATATAGCCTCAATCCCATCTAAATATTTGTTCCTTCCTCTTCTCATTAGAAACAATCTTGAGTGAATAACAAAGTAGCTATGCATATTGGTTAACATATTCTACCATATACCGATATCCTAGGGAAAGCTCCATAAAAACATGGGGCATAAAGAAGCGCAAAAAATATGGAAAATAATAATCATTCAAATTTCATTCAAGTCATTCCAACCCATATTTCTATTCTTTACAGCTTCCACCACTTTGTCCCACCACATACAACTAGGAACAACCAGCTTAAATTATGTACATTGTACTTTGAGTAACTAATGAGTATAAAAAACTCAAATAACCTCTATATATTCACAATACACTCCTCTTCTGCCCGAGGATCCATTCTTATTATAGAAGAATTAGTATTTATATTAATGAAATAATAATCATTTTCCTTTACAGGAAAAGGTTTGTCTTCTCTAGCATGAGAACGACCATTACATACTCCTTGACCCAAAGTGTGGAAATCCTAATACCACAGCTTACATTTAACATTGATAAATTAATGAGGTAGAACACTTTGTATCATATTCTCAGGACATCATATAAGGTATTTGGGGAGGCATCCAAATTCATCAAGCAACATCAATAATAAAAAACCAAACAATGCAATAAATATCAAACACATTCATAAATGAAAACATATCTAAATCCATCAAAATGACATGTCAACCAAGTCACTCCACACCTATTGTATACAAAAGAATTGGAAGACCATAATATTTTTAAATCATGCATAAAATAATATGGAATTAATCCTCATGCCACCACCACCACCACTTGAAATAATTGGAACTCCAGTAACCTGATCCACCAACACCACCAGGAAAAACTTATTCGTCACCTCGATCAATCATTAATGGTTCTACGTACACTGAAAAGTGTATCCTGAGTGTGATTTAAATCCCAGTAGGATTACACAAAAATAATATGTTCCATTCTATGAAATTAAATGACAAGTAAACATGCACATTTCTATATGAATATTTGAAACATTTCTATAAAAAAATTATGGAAAACTTACTCCTGAAACAGTTTTATATAACAAAATTTTTGATATATTAGTTACATTAAAAAATGAAAAAAAGGTCTAATATATGCCGTTGACTTGAAAAAATAACATAAGAATAATGTAACAAGATATAACCGCATGAAATTCCTTATAAATAACTAGAAAAATTTGAACACTATGAACCTCATATCTTGGTGATCAAAATCCTAGAAATCAAACACAATGTATGTTCTTATGAATGATCCATTATAAGGGAAATAATACCTAGGTATATTTGTATCTGTATCATAAACAATAACCAATAGTGACCTAATTAATCATTAGTATATTGGAAGACATCAATATGTATTGTGTTTTTCGATCATATATCATGATTTATTAGTTATGTAAACATCAATACTATAAGATGAATATGGGATTTAGACACTTATGAATCGACTAATTTAATGGTTCTAGTTCTCCAACCTAGATACCTCATATTACCATAGGGATAAAATTTGATTTCACATATCACATAAATCAAAAAATTAATATAAACACGCCATAAATCATTATAACACAAGGAAGTCACCACTTTAACTGACTGAAAATTAATTTCAATAAATAAATAGATATGTCTAGGAACCATGAAAAAACAACTGGGTGCTCTTAAGGAGGTCTATAGTAATTTATCCCAAAGGCATACCAAATCAAATATGACATATATTAAACAGTTAGTGATTAGAAACTATCACAGGAGGCAATATCCTCTCCGGGACTCCCAAGCATCAAGATCACATCACAACAAAGATTCCCCCCTCCATATTTTTTGAATGAGATTCCCTTGGCCGATTTCCAAAGCACACATTATAATAATGTTTTCCAATTCCCAAGTCACGTCCAACCTCCCCTAAATCATTTTCACCAGAGTCTCTGAGTCTGTCTCCATTTCATACTCATGGTAGCCCCAGCTCTTGGAAACTGTGATCCTTGTAAGGAGAGCCCACACCTCCACATTAAGTGAAGTACCTGCACCATAGGTCGGACTAAATTCCAGGTTAATCAAACCTCTAGAATTATGTAAAACACCACCACATCTCATGATATCATGAACGAAGGAGCTATCCACCTTAATTTGAAACTACAAATATGAAGATTCAATATGACCCTTTTCCCCGTAGCATAGTCATGAGCATGAGGCCTTCTGAGGATATTGCACACTACAACCGAAGTATAATCCACCTTCAAAAGCGAGAGTTTCTCATAGACTAGTGGTTTCACTCTCAATATGAGCAAGAAGGGTTTCCTCCAGGTTCCCAAGCATGAATTGTTTCTAGCCTCCCAAATTACCTAGTAGAGAGTATCAATGATAGATGCCCGCAACTTGGAGTCCAAATCCCAGCATAACACATTAAGAAACCAAGAGGATATCATATTCTAGAACTATATTTTCTCAAAGATGATGCAAACACTTGTAGTGAACATGGTCCAGATCACTGCTACCCAATCACTTCAAAAAAATAGATGAGTCGTTGTTTCCCCCTTCAGTGCGCTAAAGTATAAATAGTGGGACACCAAGTGAA
The DNA here is from genome assembly GCA_963277665.1 of Viscum album. NCBI lineage: Eukaryota > Viridiplantae > Streptophyta > Magnoliopsida > Santalales > Viscaceae > Viscum > Viscum album. Next base: position 1,753,639,553 of record OY728128.1, read on the forward strand.
AACCCCCTTTTGGATGTTATCATCGATAATAAGGGCCAAGTTTTTAATGTTACATACCAAAAAATTCATTTTAATTGGGATTTCCATACACCAGGTCACCTCCAAAACATCCATTCCAACACTCTCTATATTTATCCACTCATTGAACCCCCGAATAGAAAGCCTTCGCGAGTTTGAACCGATCAAACAGCCTCAATCCTCCTCATTGTTCAACCAGATGATATAAAATACTTTCTCCTACTCCTAATTCAGGACTGACCTGATGAGCACCACATACCTGCAAGCTTCCTTGATAAACAATTCTAGGATTGGGAAAACTAGACAAAATATGTGTTCCCCACACAATTAACTTTCCCAAAGGCATCCTCCCGACTTTCAAGGATCCACTGAGAGGTTCCTTTCAGATCCTCAAGAAGTGAAAACCTACATCGGACCAGCGTATAGGGGCATTCCCTATGCTCATTAGCAGTCATCGTAAGGTTCCAATACAACACTTTAAAAACATGGCCCACTACGAAGACCATGTGATTATATCCTTGGGAAAACACATCTTCATACGCAGCATGGTACCTGTAAGATCGCAATGTCCCACTCTCCCCTCTTCAATCAGCTTGTCCAAGAGACCCCATGAATACCAATGGCATCAGCCTAATTTATTGACATCCTATATGATGTCTTTATGTATTTAATCAATTTTTAAAACGGTTCCCTAAGGGGGCTGAATAATCGAAACGATATGCATCTGGATAGAAGAAATGATTCTATTGATGAGCACTAACCTCCCTCAAATGGGATGAAATATGTTTTTTTCAGTAGAATATACTCCCTAGAATCTAGCTAATGACATCCTCAAAGGTGTATTTCTTGATACACCCATCGTATAAAGGAACACTAAGAAAAATTATAGAGAAATGATTCTAATTGCATCCCAAATACCCTTGGATGGTCTTGCATCTCTGAACAGTGCAATTGTTAGAGATAACCACCTGAATTTTACATAGATTGATATGTTTCCCAATATCCCAATCATAACTAGTGAAATTCTTCATGATCTCGAGAAGGGTTCTTCTACTACCATTATTGAAGACTATCTCATCATCTGAAAACATATGATGAGATATGTACTCCCTAACCTTATTACCAACGTATTGAATAATCTTTCAATTCAATATATCCCTATAATGGTTCTAAAAATAGAATCATGTGCATAGATGAAAATGAATGGGGAATGGGGATCTCCCTACATCACTCCAAGAATCGAATTGAGGAAGCCAAATCATTTCCCTGGAAGAGAGATAGAAAAACAAGGTGAGTAAAATAATCGAAATTAGAGGCCATAGAGCCATTCATTGAAACAGAACCTATGAATCACCTATATGATGAAAGACTATTCCATTTTTTTTGTATTCCTTGTCCATGTCAACCTAAAAGATAACATTGGACCCAATAGAATGCCTGTTAATATAATTTACCATTTCATTCGCAATGCCCACTTCCCCATGGAGGCTACATCCCTTGATGAACCAATTATGTTCTTTGGAGACCATTTTCAGCATAAAACCACCCAATCTCATTACTATAAGACTCTCAATGACCTTGTAAGTCACATTACATAAGCATATGTGTCGGTAGTGACAAATGATTTTGGGATATTTGGTCTTTGGAATGGTAAAAACTCTCTAAGAACTCACATCCTTATTGAATGTGCCCCCATGAAAAAATATTAAAAATATTCCACCACTCCAATCCAGATGATATCCCATGTAGGCACATAATAGCTTTCTGAAAATCTGTCTGAAGCAGGAGCGCTATCGTGTGGAATATAATGCACCATTATCATTACTTCTCCCCCCTCTAGAACCACCAATAGGTGGTCATTATTAGACTCCCCCACCTTTCATGGAACACTCTCCTTGAAGGAGGAAGATTCCTTGCTACCGTGATATTCCCCAATATTTGCTTGGACCATTCCAACAAGTAACCATTTGAAGTGCTTGAGCACTTGGTGACCAGACACATCCAAACAATCTGTGTACTCACCAATATTGATATGGATATTTATCATCATGGAACTCTTCCCCTTCACAAAATCATGAATGTAACCACTTTTATATCACCCTTTTTAAGCCTTTTGACCGGAGATCTCTACCTAATACCCCTCTCTATATCCACAAATATTTCTTCCAGGAAGTAACTTTTATCGAAATGAGAAGTGAGTTTCTCCTCATCCCAACCAAGCATCAGCTCGTCCCCCAGCCTATCAAAATCAAACTGAATAGTGTCCATCCATGTTCTTTCGTTTAGCTTATTTCCCAGCCAAACAAAAATATCATTTTTAAGACATTTGAGATGGATGGATAGTCCATACCTAAGGCCACCACTCTCTATACCCACCCATGAGAATCTGACCATCAAGAAGATGTCAGGATATTGATTCCATCTATTTGAATAATGAAAATATTAATAACGAGATGGGATCCCATGATGCTTAATCGGCATGGGATAGTGGTCTGAGAGTTAACGGGGAAGATTAGAAATCAAGGATAGACCGAATGATTTGAGACCATTCGTATTTTCAAGGCACCTATCTAGTCAACACCATATGTGGTTGATATCCCTATGGTTGTTGCACCATGTGAACCGATTAACATTGAAAACAAAAATAAAAGAGGCTCATAGTAGAAAACATATGAAATTCAACCATTTCAATGGGAAATTCCCCTTTGGAATTTTGTTAATAAAAATGATTTTATAGAATGATTCAGAATTGAAATAAAATTTTAAGAAGAACAATGAAGAACCAACATGCAACAAAAACCTAGTTCTATGGATAAAATAATCCACTATAAACAAATTCACACCATTAAATCCCTCTTAAATCATATGTATCAGCGATAAAAAAAGGAATAAGACATATTCATGTATCACAACAGTAATTCACACATGAAACATAACCAATTTCCTTTACAAAATCCACTCACATCACATATACATTTCAATGAATTTCCAAAACATATTTATCACCACACAATCAATCCATGGAACACACCTAATAATTCAATAAATCATATCAAAATTACCTAATATTGTAATTTTTTGAAAACCACTAACCTCATATTTTGAAACTATAATAAATCTGTGAAAACCCACCATCTCTCCACCATGAGACCTTGTAAAGTAATGATCAAACAATAATCATAAATATTTCTCCCAAATAACAAGATAAATATCTCCTTAGGTAAAAAACATAAAAATAATAAATCATGAAAGAGAAAAAATAGTCAAAATAAAGGGGGAAATCATTTGAAAGTGGACTACATGAATATTCCTTGAAATTCACAAAATAAACTACCTAGTGATTCAAGATCATGTGGTCCAAAAAATCTTATTGAAGGATCCCATTGTTAAAAATATTTTATTAGGGGTGTATGGGATGTTAATTTGTTTTAATATAGAATAAAGCTCAAATGAAATTTCCCATTATTTAATGACATGGAATATCTATATGTTTTTCCATCACGGTTTATGAAACCGAGAGGAAATCATCTTTTTGTCACTATCGAAAATAAAGAAACTACATGGTTACCCACATGGTTTTCCAAATAGTGTGATTTCTGTATAGTATCTACTCTCTAAAATGACAACTGTTTGCACGTTGACCTGGAGAAGGCTTTACAGTTTCCTATAACTTTGTGTGAACCTTGAGTTGTCTGTTAGCAAGCCCAAAATTCTAACTTTTTCCCCAAAAATAATGGGAAAACACAAGGAAAATATAAATACAATAAATAAATTGATGAATAAATTGAATAAAATACATAGATATGACACATGACTTAAGAAAAACCTTCTATTAGTTTTTACGTTATTATATTTACTAGAATTGCACTCCACCTCCAATATAAAAATGAACTCACCCCTCCCCCTATAATTAAAATTTTAAATACCTTTTGGATAGTATAACCCCTACACAAATAATCTCCCAACATATTTCATATCATCCTATAATCTTATATTTGGTCAGAATGAAATCCATGTAAGTCCATTGGTGTAAACCATGTAGAGTTACCTGAAAAAGAGGCGACATTATAAAACGATAACATTTGTTTCATTTCATTATCCAACCATTATATTATTCTTATTACATGAATATATTCTAACCATATCATCATAAATAATCTAATATTTTGGTATTTTAAGGGTTCTATATACCCATACACACAGTTCCATCAAATGGGTAATGAAATCAATGTTTGTGTGTATGGATAACTATAGCCTCGTGAAATGAGGTTGTTTATTTTTCATTTATCAATAATTACAGCTATGAATTATGATTAAAATAAATATTGTATATGAAATATATATTATTTATAATATCATGATAATTATATATTTATTATATTAAATAATACATCATACATTCCATTTTATGGGTATATGATAACATCGTCTGTGGATTTATAGACTATTACGTCCTGAAATAGATGTTATACATTCACCCTCTAAATGGAATGTGTTAAATATGTTTTCAATAAAAATATATTTTATAGATTTAATATTTATTATATTAATGAAATAATTACAATATTTTAAATATAACATATCATTTCAATATTTTCATTTCACAAACTAAAAAAAATCATAACATCATTCATTAATGGGTGGACTACCGCCACATAGAAGCGATTTGATTCTTACTTTATCATCAAAAAACCACATGAATTGTATATATATATATATATTTAACAAATTATGTTTTATTTATTATATAATTTCCAATATGGAATTTTGAATATTACTTCTCTCCATAATGATAATTCAAAACTGTGAATGTTATACATCTATACGTATATCCTACCATCTCCATCATTGTAATGTTGGTACATTTTTCATAACCAAATTACCAGTATGATTTTAAAATTATAATTAATATAATAATATTATATTTATAACATGTTTAATATTATTTATATATTTATATAACAACCCATTGTCCTTAATCAAGCTATTAAAAGCAATTATAACATAAAATAAAAATATAGACAAAACATCTGACATAAATAGTATAAATTATGTAATTTTATATTACATTTTTATAACTGAAATTAAACTAAAATTAATCATGGAAAATGTATTTAATAATGTAAATAATTAACATAAGTTTATTATAATTTCATATATATGAAATATATGAAAAATCAGACTCAAGGTAACAAGTTTCTTAACTCATTTTCAATTCATTGGAATAAATTTCTATGTCATCAGTTATGTTATGATAATAATATGTGTAAAATTAAATATAATTATTTTAATTATGTATTTTATATTTAATTTTATTGGATTAAATGTTTTCAATAATATTTATTACTGATTTATTATCACACTAACGATATGATCTTTGTAATGGTTTCCCCCATTGCAGTTTTTTTTGTTGAGATATATTTCATATTAAACACTTATTTTTTGTATATAATAGCTATGAATGTATTTTATAGTAATTATAGTCATATTTATTGGTTTTTACATATCCTTTTGATGATAGATCTTTCACGGGTGTATGGATTCAAATTTACAAAAGTAGTAATGGATTTTTGTTATAATTTTTCTTCTTTGATATATTAGTTATGTTATACACCTATATTCATTTACGAGATATGTATTATTTTCAGTTTACATGATATACATTTAATCTACCTATTATTATGACTTTATATGTTTCATTTATTGTTTTTCCTCAATTTATTTTTAATTAAGATGTTTTATAGTGGTGTGGGACACTATCGAATGTTTGATGGTTATTTTCTTGATGAATTTTATAAAGATATTTTAGTGGTGATTATTTTAATAAATTTTAAAATTCCATGTTGTTATATATCCTCCAGTAAGGATATTTTTTATTTCAACCATCCTCATTATTTTATGGATTTATTAACAGATTGTTTTGTGATAAACCATTCACATATTTGTTTGTTATAAAACAACTACAGTTATGTATGTTACAACCCACCAATTCATTATTCATGGAAGTTTCCCTTATTTTTATTCCATATATAAGAGTTTATGTATGAGTGAAGTGAAAATAATGTCTAAAGTATGTACAAGTTTACCTTATTCTTCTTATATGATTATAATTATTATAATGATTGAGATTAATATTTCATGTCTTTAGATTATTGAATCTTAGGACAATTTACTTTTCCATGTTTTCACATTTGAATATCCAGGCGTTTATGTTTTTCTATTCAATTTTTATTCACGCATGATATGTCATTATTTCAACAAATCCTTTTTCATTATTATAATCATTGATAACATCAAATTTTTAATCCTTATGATTAACCTTACTGTGAATTGAAATTACCCTTATTATGTTTAATTTTCCACCTTAAATAAACAATAATGTTGAATGACTTATTTATATAATGTATTTCACAAGGATAACGATGATAACATAATGTCAAATATTAAAAGCATCGTATAATGGGAGACAGTGTTAACCATAGTGAAATGTTTTTTACCAGTCCATGTTAATGAGAATTATTTATGTTGGATTTTTTCATAATTATCTAAAACACTATACAAAAAATATTTCTTCACAATTTAAGTGATTCATGTTTTCCATTCAATGATTCATGTATTAGATTAAAAATTTGGGTCACAATTATTGTCATTAATTCTGAGAATGTAATGTTGTGGATTTCATAAAAGGATCCCTATGTGTGGGTTATGGTTTTATATATTGTATCAAGGGTTGATTTAGATCAATTTGTCTATTATTATGTTTACATGAGAGTTTATTTTAAGAGTTGTGATTATAATCATATTAATTTAATCTTATATAAGATAATAATTTCACTATATTAGATACCCCATTGATGTTTTATACAATTATGTATTAATGTGATTAATAACATTAGTTTTTGAGAAGTTTATTTTGGTATGAGGTATTTTTAACACTTACGAAAAAATTATGTGTTTTTTGAGTGTAATTTTTATTCAAAAATAACGAAAAATGGGGGAAAGCCCATATGCTCAGTGAAAACCTATCAAGTCTGGCTATGCGGTGGGGAGTAAACCCATTACTGAAGGATGATAAGGGTTCTACACCTAAAAATGTCCGACCTGATGTCTTGGTTACTATGATATTTTATCTGGTAATGACTATGTTTATTTTAGAAACATATCGGATATTATTTGGGGAATAATGGTTGATTTTTGTTGGATTAATATGTGATAAAATCCTTCTAATCATTGTGATTCTAACCTAGTTCAGAATTGCATGAGTAATTAATGGGATATGTTTTTATGATATAATTTAGATTATTTTTCTGTAATTAATTTTGATATTGAGATCATCATATGATGGTTTATATGTTTTAGTAATTTCCTTCCCATTTTCTTACAATTTTAATTTTTTTAATGCCTAATAATAGGTCGAATATCTTGACTAAATTTGTTCTGGTTATATGTTCTAAAATATTTTATTTCAGTTCTTCAAGAATTTAATCTTCATTTTGAATAATAATCATCGGGATTAAAATATGAGACTTTGGTGGAAAATGGTTAATGGAATAAATTCATTTGTTATGTATGTATATTTGGTTTCCTCTAGTTTATATGGAATGGGAATTATTTATCTCTGGAAAAAGGATCCTAAAATTTTTTTTATAGTCACATTAATTATAAGGAAGATATGGATTTTTAGATCCTCATGGATTTATGTTTTTTAGGTCCTTAACTTTCATTTAATCATTCACGTGTTTATGGTCAATTACCTCAACAACTATATCTAATTACTTATTATTTTCCTGAATTTGCACATTGGTACTCCCAATGTGGTATCCTATTTATTCATAACAACATTTAAACATTATGATTCCAACATTCCGATGTAGGGGATGATTTATTTATTTAAATAGTGTGAAGTGGGTTTTAATATATGAATTATAAAAATCAGTTGATAAGCATGGTGAATTTGTGTGGTGAAATTCTATTCCAGGGGTGTATGATGTAACACCCCGTGATTTTATGAAATATCAACTTTAAATAAATATAAATTATCTAATGGGTTTTTCATATAAAATATTTAGTTTTTATTTCATCACATACAATACCAAGCTTATATTTTGTTGCATGCAACATCAAGTTCCATTAATGATTTATGTTACACACAATCATGATTCTTAATAAATAATGATATACTTCTAATATTATTATAATTTATACAATATTTGAATTATAATGGTTGGAAATAATGATAATAAATATATAATGAAAATTATTTTTGACACATATTTATAAAATGAATTAATTGGTTTCCAATTAATTTTAAATAAAAATAAAGACAAATTGAATATAAAGGATTTTTTTCGGTGAAAAACTATATTTATGCCCATAAAAGAGTTTTATCATATTAAATTAAATGAATCTCTATTATTGAATAATATTAATAAAATTTATATTTAAATTAATTAATAAAAAATTATTTTGACCACTATGATTAATGAGATTACAGTATGAACAAATAAAAATTTATATATTAATATGGTTTATTTTTTAAAATACAATTTTTCAGATTTGAATGGAATAATTTCATTATAACAACCACGTGAAAATTTTATTAATATTATTTGAAAAAAACTAATCTAGGTTTTTTTAATGTATAATATTGAAAAGTATATTGGATAAGTTTTTTGAATTTTTCTAAGAACCCTCATATTTGGATAAATAGTAATTGGCACCGAATTTGTATTGAAAACATCATATTAGTATAAAAAAATTATATTATTTAATTTTATTATTAATTGGATTTAATATATAATTAGAACCATCTTATATAATTTAATCCAATATAGGTAAATTTAATAACATTGAAATTGAAATTGGATTAAAAAAATATTTCAATCTTTTGATCATTTCTCTTTAGATACAGGTTCTTTCATCCCTTCAACGAGATGAATTTAATATAATATCTTAAAATTATGTGATTGGAATTTGAAAGAATGAATTAAATGATTATAATAATAATTATTTATAATTTCTATTATTTTCAACTTATTTTTTACAAAAAAATATTTGTGTAATAAATTAATGTTAATGATATAAATTAATATAAACAATGTGTTCAATTTGTGGTTAAACTCAAATATTAAGAGGGAAAATTACCTGACCATTGTCCAAATCCAGTTATATATAATTTAAATTCATTTATCACAATGATTTTATAATATGTTATATTATTTGAGCCACATTAGGTAAATATGACCTCCAAATACAGTTTATCTTTTTCTATTTAAAATAATGTCATTCCTTCTCCACTATAAAAAGTTCCTCACCCTCCTCCTTTCTCCAAACATCTAAAGAAATATTTTATCATAAAAACCAAGACCAAATAATCATCTATAATCCATAATCTCATCCAATAAGTCTCAATTTGGGATGAAAGAAAAACAAGGATATCCTTTGATGTAAACAAAAATGAGTTACCTCAATATGATGTAACATTATTCAATAATCGCTTTTATGATTTTCATTCTCTTTAGATTAATGTATTAATATTAAATGATTATATAATAAAATTATAATCCTAAATATAGTACTTTTTATGTTATTTATTAATCTTACACATAAACACAATTCCATGTTATGATATTTGAATGTGTTTTTCTAATCTCACTTATACTTCAATGTTATATATTTCAAATTCAACACATAAATTTTTGTGGTGAATTTAGTACACATGAAGGTATTTTATGAATATTATTATAAAATTTATGTGGTTTAGGATTATATTTTATGATCTATCTTTCATGGGGTTTATGGATTTAATGAAAAAAGTGGTAATGTGTTGTCATAATTTTCCTTCTATGAGATTTTTATTATGTTATAGACCTATATTATTTTATAAAGTGTGTATACCTCTCTTTTTCGGTGGTATATCATGAATGTACTTATTTTAATGATATATACATTTCATTTAACACTATTACATCATCGGTATTATGATTAAAAATGTTGAAGGTGGTATAAGAGGCTTTGAAACGTTTAATGGTAATTTTTCTTCATGAAGGTATTTAGTTATATTTTAAGGGTATTTCTATTCAACGATGCCAAAAAAAGTTGTTGATACCTATCCACCACTGGGGTTATATTGTTTGTGTAGCATCCGCGTTATCATATGAATTTATTAATATAGTTTCAAATAGGTTTTTATGGATGTTGTTTTATTTATATGGGATAATCTAGTTTCAATGTGATTGTCATGGAACCAATTTATTTTAAATAGGTTAATCATGGTTCATTGAGATTTGTTTCAAAACCTTATATGTATTTATCTATAGAATAAATAATGAAAAAACATCTTTATTTTGATCCAATTAATATATATGATCATATTGGGATGGTTGGTTATCATTTTGATTTTACACCATAACTATCTAGATTTTATGATGTGTTCCATGTATCACTCATAATGAAGTATATACCTGGTCCATCCCCTAAGCCGATCTAAGAGATCGTACCTCTGACGTATTATATTTTTTACTATGAAATAATAGTGAAGATTTTATATCATACATTTTTTGTTCTATAAAACAAGACCAAACATTAGGTTAATGTTTTATGGTGAAATCACTCTCTTGAATATATTTTATGGAAACAATAAGTTCTGATAAGGTATAATTATCCTCACTTGTTGGTAACAATGTGATTAATTTTGATAGTCAAATTCCTTTTAAGGGGGGTAGAATGTAAGACCCTGTGATTTTGTGAAATTTTTTTTAAAAAAAATTTAATAATTTTGAGATTATTATAAAACTTAAAAATGATTAGGTATTTAGTTATATGAAAAACTACGTTTATCTTTCATTACACACAATGAAGAATTTTTTTGATATCATGCATAAATTACGACAAGAAGACTTAAGGAACCATTAAGTATTATATGCTTATTATCACCTAGACAATAAATAGTCGTGTATGAATAATATTTAAAACATTGTAAAATATAAAAATAAATGTACAACATAATATATAATTATTTATAAAAGCATAGTAAATAATCACAAAATTTTTATAAATGATATTACATTCATCAAAACTATGTTTTCATAAAAAAAATTTTGGTTTCAAATTTTGAGAAAAATTATAATTATTTTATATTTTTTTAGATAATTTACATTACAAAATTAAATTAAATTTTTAATTATTGTGATATTTTATTATTTTGTTTGGAAAATAAATATTTCTTAGTGAATAGTGAAAAATTCTGTTTTTTGTAAAACTCTAAATTATTTTTAATAAATTAAGTTAGATAAATTATCTATTGTTTTTTATTAATAATAAGTATTCCCTTATTATATTTAATCCCCAAAATTAATTTTTATCAATTGAATATTTAATATTAGTATAACAATATTTTTTATTCAAAAAGGGTCTATATGAAAAATGATTTAATGTGAATAAAAGATTACTATTTCAATTAATTAAAAATACACCTGATTGATAATATTTAATATTAAAATAATATATTATATATCATTAAATATTAATTTATATTCAGATAATGTTTATTATAAGACATAGAGTTAATATAAAATCTTATAGTTCCTTGAAATTACATATCTAAAAAACCAGTGTTTTCATCACATATGAGGAATTTCCTTTATTTTTAATTTTTTCATATTTAGAAATTTTATGTGAAGTAATATAAAATAATTATTTATATAATTATTTATAAATTAAATGAGGTTTAATTTTAGTAAATAAAAAAAATAATTTTTGTCGGAATGGTGAAAAAATACTAACTTTTATATGAAATCTATATTTTCATTAAAATTATTTATAAATTTACCTCATATTTTAAATAGTTTAAAATAAATAATAATTTTATTCATATATATTTATTAATCTGATTTATTTCATAGGATTAATTTCATTTTGAAATTATATATAAAAACACTTTAATGATGTAAGCTTTTTCCCTTTAGAACCCCATTTTCACCGCCTTTACGAGTATAAATTTAAATTAAAAATGTCATATTATTTAAATATAATTGTTAATAAGGTATTATATATTATTCATAATCATAATTTATATTAACTAATAATTTTAATATATTTTTTTCCAAAAATAATTGTAAAAGCAGTAAATATAATTTTTCATAGTTTTGGTAAAAATAAGATTAACATAGGACAAATTAAAAATACTATTTTAAAAAATAACCCTAAACATACTGAACAACCATTAAAAAGAAATTTATATACCATATATCTTATATTCTCTATAATTTCATATTATTCAATACCTTTAATTGGTAAAAACATGGGTGAGTCCTTTCATTCAAAAATTTATAGGCGTTCCACTACTCTCACTTATAAAAGGCCACACCATCTCCTCGCCTCTTCACTGCATAAAACCAATTTTTTCAGGTTACTACCCATATTAGAAAATATATTCTATAAAATCATCCAATAATACTTTTTGATGATAGAAATATGACCTTGGAAGGAACTATTTTGAATCCTATGGAGGATACCTGTAAAGATGTAACTTTCATCAATGGAATTTTTTATTATTACTTAGACAACCAAAATTAATTATTATTATAAAAAGATAATATAATAACATAATTATATTATATATACTATTTATTATGTTATGTTCATTAAATATAAACATATACACTTCAATTAAACACATTAAGAAATCAACACTCTTGTGCACATAAGACGACCACCTCATGAACAGATGTCATTTTAGTTTCTATCACCACATAACAATATTGAAAATAATGATGAATTTGTTTTAATAAATTATATTTATGATTTTTTTATAAATATTTAATTATTATATCAAACATAATGTAATGATTTCCAATTTTTATGAATATAATAATGTTTCTCAGGTCTACAATAAACCACCACCACAAGAAGCATTGTGATTGTACCATGATTTACATGGATGTTAATAATTATCGGTTAAAATAACTTATATGTGTAAATTTATTCTCCAATTATATTATATTTTATTTATTTTTATTTATTTTTATATGACAAGAAATTGGAATCAATTTCCATATGTACTTATAGTCTATCGTCTGAATGAACGATGCATTTCACCTTTATTGACTAATTTTATAGATTTTTAAAATTAAATATCTACATAAAATATATTATATTTATATAATGACTAAATTTTTTTATATTATTAAATAATGATAAATTTTATGTGAAAAAAAATAACAATTCAATATATGTATGATAAATAATGTTTCTATTTTCTATATTATGACATAAACAAGGAGTTGTTAAAATATGGGTAATAAAAGATCATAAGAGATAATATATTGAAATATTTATATAAATATTTTCTCTTGAAATATCTATAATAAAAATATATTTATTATACAGGAGGGGTCCTTTGGGCCATTCAAATGGGCTTTCTTTCCTTGTATTCAGGCCACTTGGCCTTGGGCCTTCTGGCTATGTAATGGGTCTCCCTCTACACTGTCTAAAGAGGTCTTTGCTTTCAAATAATAAATTGAGGCATCGACCCCAACCTTTAATAAAAACTTATTTCATTTATGTGGTTTATATAATTCTTCTTGAAATTTTATATCATTAATATAAATCCATTAACTAAATTTAATGATTCAATTTATTTTATTATTTATTTGATATTATGATTCGAAGTATCACTAAATTGATACTATTTTTTTGTCTCACTATAAATTCTTTGACATGTACAATATGTTATGAATGTATTTTCTTTCAGAAGGTATATATAGATCCCATATGACAGGTAATATCATGTACTTCTTTTTTTCATGATACTTTCTGTTATATTTTATTATAATCCTAAAATTATATTATGAGTTAATGTTACTAATATAGTAATGATTTTTTTATAAAATCCCATCCATTATCAGGGTTGATAATGATAATGTTTATAATAATAGAATCATTTGATTCATCTCTCAAAAAACTAATAAATTTTCTTATCCCCTTTTTACTCATTATATTTTATATTTATATTACCATTTATCCATTCGTTTTTAATTAAAAAAAATTGATAACTTTTTAAGGAAAATGTTTCTTTAAATCTTTCACCAATCAGTAATCCATTTTCATATAAAACCATGATCTCAAAAAAATATTTTCAAAAATTTATGTCTTAAAAAGTGTTCATCAAAGACAAATGGATATTTTCCTTAAGTTAATTTTTAAATAATTATTAAAATATTCAGTTAAGATATTTAAATGTAATTTTAAAAAAAAAATTCAAAAATGTTTTCGGTTTTAAAAATTTTATTCAAAAAAATGTTATTTCGATAAATTAATTTTTGAAATGATTTTCAAAAATAATTACCCTTATACGATTACATCCATTTATTTTACCTATAACTTAATAAACGTAAAATACAAGAATATCATAATTATTATTTCTCAAAATGGTTTATGTTTAAGATATCATGATGTTTATGAAACACAATTCTCATTCACTAGTTATACCATGATATGATTATCATGCCCGCCCGAATGGCCCGAAGGCCTTCTTTTTGTTTTATTTTAGATAATCCCCCGTTTAAGGGTTAAAGGAGAACCCGTACATGACCCGTAGGCCCAAGGCACAAGGCCCGACATGACCCGTAATACATGACCCGAAGGCCCATAGGCATACCATGCCCAATACATGACTCGTAGGCCCAACCCACTACAACTTCCCCTCCCTAGCTTATGTATCATTGATTGCCTTTATCTCCCCACCTGCATTGTAGATCAGCTAGCATTTCCCGGTACAAAGCTGCCTGGTGCCTGGTCCCGATGGCAGTTTCCAAACCCTCTCATTCATCCAATCCGGTTAGATCTGCTTCTGGTGACTGCTACTGGTGCTCTAATCCCCATATAGGGCCTGCTCTGTGTGAACTGGTCTACTTTATGGTCTCCAATGGCCTGAAGGCCCTGTGGCCTGAAGTCCTTTGATGGCCTGAAGGCCCTGAGACCCATAGGCCCAAACCGGTGGCCCAAAAGCCCAAATCAGGTGAATAGTCTGGCTGCTACAGTACCAAGCAGTACCTTCTATAGTCCCTGCTACAGTACCTACTTCCGTACTGCTGCAGTGCCTGCTAGAGTTCTTCTAAAGTACCCTGAAATTCGCCTCCACCCGGTTTTAAACTTGGGTCTCTTGGATGCCAAGAAGGAGCCCTTACCACTCGGGTACAGGCTCATTGGCACATGATTGTCATGAAACATTCTTCTTATTCCATTGTTTATTCTATTATGAATATAAAAATTATTTCTCAAACATAGGTTATGATATGATGAAATGTTTATGAAACACATTTATTATGATGGGTTATGATATGATAAATGATTTCAGATATTTTGGCTCAAATATTTTAAATTTTCAATATTTGATTTATGGGACCAATATCTCCCTCAAATTTTTAATATATCGATAAATGTTATACATGCTCAAAGGGCACATGGGTGGTTATCCCAAGCCTAAAAAATCAGGTACACTGGTGGTCATCCCATTTTTGAAAAGGAGGGTTCATTTGTGGTAATACCCTTCATGAAAGAGGGTATACAGGAGGTCATCCCAATCCAAAATATGGTATATTTTTTGTCATCACAAGCCTAACATAGTATGAATGTCTTGACGGTTAACCTTGACATAACATTTTCTATACTTATGCATATTATAAAAATATGTGTCAAATGATAATTTTATCCTATAATATAAAATGTTATTTTAATTTCATATTATAAATATCATATGAATTATATAGATTTATTTCATTAGTCAAGATTTAAATAATTGATATATCATATATTGTTTTCATATATTATTCTCATGTTATCATAACCTTAAGTTCATGTTATATGAACATGTAACCCGTTTTTACCATTAGAGAGAATCTGAGATCACCCTGTCATATGTTTCCTTTTCCTATGTTTTTAATAATTGTTTTATTTAGGGTATTTCTATGAATATTACTAAATGGGAAGATCATTTTCATTAACTAAGAAAATATTTAACAAAATTAAAAGTTTGTGTTCATGTTTCAAATGGCACTTAACTATTATAGTCCTGGGGAAAATTATTTTTAAATTTAAAGAATATTCATCTAACAAATGTAGTATCCAAGTATGGGAACCCTGGGTCACTATACACCCCATCAGTATTAGTTAGTAAAAATCCATTTGATCACCATTTAAGAGGTAAAAAGTGATTCCACATTACCTATAGTTATTATTATAAATAAATATAAATAAATTACAATTAGATAATATTTCCAATTTACAAATAATATACAATAAATATTAAATATTATTGATATATTATTAACTCAATTTATGATTCTGTTATCATATTATATTATATTGTTCATCAATTGTCAATGTCCCCTCCCATAAACATATGTCGGAGACCATTTATACTTTATAATTTGAATCATGTTATATATACATTCTGATTAGCTCCTAGATTACAATTTATATTCCCCTCCATCAAATTTTATTATGGATCATGTTCTCAAAAATGATATCTACTAATAAAAAATATGAGAGTAACCACTATTAATATTATTCCATTAAAAGTATTCATTTATGTGCCGGACAATTTGATTACTTTCATTATGGACACAACTTTAATTTTCCTTCACTCATTTTCATGTAACATTTATAATCCCATATCAATGATTAGAATGGGGTGGTCTCCATAAAAAGCATTAATATTATACTACATCTTTGATAAGTTGATGTTGATTCTAAATATAAAAAATTACTTCTATGTCTATATGCAACTATCAATGGAAATCCATGAACCAATTTCATGATGATAATCTCTCATTCTTAACCACAAATAGTGCTATTGTTTTAGGGGAATGATGACCATTTTTAATGGTGGATAACAATAATTTTCTAGTATAAATTAAATATCCAAATGTTTCATAAATTTTTTTAATTATTTGACAATGACTAAAACCATTCATGTATGGTAAGAAAGTACAATGTAATCTATTAGACCCAAACATTGATTAATCATCTTAACTTTACAGATTAACGTATTTAAAAATTTTAACCAAATGGAATACATATTATTATTATGATAAGTATTTACAAGTTCTAATAAAATCTGATAAGATTCATCCCAAGCACCAAAACCATTAATAAATTTACATTTTCATTTGGCCCAGACCATTATGTATGAAATATGACATCAGAAAGGATTTTTAAATTTATCCTCCACTATAATGGTTGGAATGTTTTAACATGATCTTATCATTAATATAATAATATCTTCAATAATTTTAGTATATTAGGAAAACCAATCCTTCTGTAGGATTGTGTCCATACATGTCTATGGAGTAAATCTAGAGGTGTTTCAACAGTAGAAATTTATATCAACTATAGATTATCAATGCATCTAATAGTTTGAATAAAACATTTCAAACATATTCATAAAATGATATCCCTTTGAATCTAATACGTTAAAACAATAATGAAACTCATTGTGATAATATTTTTTCATAGACTCTATTATTTATTTACTATAAAAAATCCTTCCAATATATTGAACACACCCATTTGTCAGTCGATCCATACCCCCAATAAATATTGTAATTTCATTACATGGATTAATAATAACACAATAAAAATGTCCAAAGTTTTTTATATATTTTTTGAATATGATCCAATAATGGATAATGATCCAATGATTGGTTTGAATTAATTAGGGTGATATTGGAGTGTTATTTGGAATTTTTTTCTTCTCCCATGACTTCATCAAACATCTTCTTGTACAAACTTTTCATCAAACTCAAATTCATACACAATAAATATAGATTATAAGGTGGAATATCCCAAAAAATCAATAATTTTTCCTTGTGACATCATAACTTTATTGCATAACTTTAAAAGCAAAGGCTACGATAGACCAGTATCTACCATCGTTGAAATTATTGAAATGTCACAAAAAATAGATTCGAAATTTTATCCTGAAGATATGATGTTCTGACTTCCAATGTAGAGTGAATTTAATCCATGGGATATATAATGACATATAACTCTATCATTTGATCATTATGTTTGATTTTAAACACTAAAAAAAATATATTACTTGTCTTTATAATCAACAATAATATAAGTATCATTGCATAAATTATAGTTCTCTATATATGATGGATTATATTACTTTGTTAACTATGAGTTCTATATATCAATTAATTTTTCTCTATAAGGCTTCAAATGTTGTACAATCCTTGAGAATTGATACTCAGTCATGTTGTATACAATAACTAGATTTTTATTTAGGTCCAATTAACTAACAATTCAAATAATGAAATGAAAACATATTTTATAATATAATTAGACATAATTATTGATTATATCTTATTAAAGGAATATAATATGAATTTAAAATATTTAAACAATTTATTTTAATTTTGGATCTTCAAAATTTTTAAAATATCCAAGATCCCCAAGATCCCCAAGGTCCATCGTGTGATCTGTAAACTCCATGTGAATTATCTATTACATACCCTTGGAGTCCTTCAAACATTGGAGGCTATTCAGACATATTTTTATACAACACATAATGATTGAGTTAATATAAAACTATGGGCATTCAGGGTTTTTCTCCAAAGTTTCATCTACGGTAGAGCATGTATCCACTATTTTATTCAAAACATGGATGAAATTGCTAGGAAACAACACAATCTTTATGAAACCAAAATTTAACTATTTTCCACAATTTTTAGATTTATATATAGGGTTTTACTATCGTTTTCATGTCAAAATATCTATACTAAATTAAGAATTTTTACTATACCATTTATAATAACCCACATTTCATAAAATATTATTATATTATTTTTAATTTAAGAAAAATAATAATTATCCAATTGAGAAAAAAAATTGATTAATTTTGATAATATAAAAAATTCAATTGAATAATAAAATATTTTAAATTATCAAATAAACAATAATACTAATAATTTCGATATTAAACTATTAATATACATGGAATAACAAAATTATTATTATTACATTATTATAACATATTATAATAATTCATTACTAATATTTAAATTAAAAATGTTTTTAAATATTATACATACATTTGATTAATACATGTATCTTTCTAATATGATATAACTATAAGTAAAAATTCTATTAAGTAACATTTCTAATAATAAGACATTAAAATTATTAAAATTCCATAAAAACTAAAAATAAAAATCAAACAAGTATTTTTACATTAAATTATTACTTATAATTATTAAACATGAAAATAATTAGTAGTATATAATTTAACAATAAAAATAAAAAATATAACAGAAAAAAAATCGATTGATGCTCTCATAGTTTTGATTGGGAGAAGAGTTCCAATTTAGTTGGCATTTTTCTCAAGAACTCATCACTAAGAGCTCTAATTAATATGGTTCTCCATACAGAAGAAGAATATAGATAATTGAATTAGTTATATTGTGGTAATATTTCCATGAACCAGTCCATTTTGAACTCTGAAATACAATTTATTAAAAAATTTATACCCATTGGAATAAAAAATAAAAAATTTAAATTTTTTTCCTTTAGTAGGTCTTCAGTTATTGGTAATCTTGTTTGAAGATCATGTTTTCCAATGATACATTTATTTTAATTATCTTTATTCCTTTTTTATAGAAATTAATGAACTCCATGAAATTCATCATCTTCTATTATTGATCATCTAAATTAGAAGAAAAAAATAATTCTACATTTATGTCTTTTTATTGAAAAATAATTAAATGATAAATAAATATAACGAATAACCAATTTTGGATCAATTAATATTTTATTTCCAATATAAAAAATAAATAATATTTTATTAATTATATTTATTGATGAATGAATTAGGGTAATATGAAATGAAATCTGGTAAACAAAAATTTTAAATATATGTTTATATTAATTTTTCAAAAATCTAATCGGGTATGCTATTATGATATAATCAAGTGATTTATTTGGATTGTGTTTTAAAAAAAATTCTATTGAGACCCCTTAAATGAATCATGTAACTATTATAGAATCATTAGATAAATATTCCTGATATATAGAGACATATAGGGAAGAATTTGTAGGAATGAAAAAAATAAAGTTATGTAAGTTAAAATCATGGAATGTATATTTTCATGATTTAGGTAAATTGGATGAATTGATGAAAATGAATCCAAGGAGATATTACAAGATGGAATTGTTTTAATTTCAGAAATTTTTTATGGGTCTTTAAAAATTAATATTTATTTAATCTATATAATTAAATCTATATGTTATGCTCAGAAGACATGGTTTTGGAAAATTATGGTTAATGAATAATGTTTTATATAATGAAATATTCTTGAATGTTTGATTTATTAATTTTGAAAATATATAAAATGAATGGATTTAAGAAACTATATGAACAAACTTCTATAAATTTATATGAATATATTTACTAGATACTTACACACTATTTTTTATACTAAATATGTCGTTCCTTTTTCAAAATCTACATGATTTTTAAATTTTATATATCCTTAATATATGAATTGTCTTATTTAAATTAATGAAGTAATTTTAATATTCAAAATCGACATCTTTTATTGAAGAATTGTGATTCAAGACATAATAATTTTGTGATGTATATCCAAAACACAATATCGTTTCAAAACAAAAATCATTAGATATAGAATATATAATGATATGTTTTTATATGAAATCTCGACAACCCCTGAATGAAATCTATGATAAATTACCCAATTTATAAATTTCTAATTTCATTTAATTTTATATTTATATAGGAATTAATTTCATAAGCTATATTTTTTCACACATTATATAGATTCATGATAGGGTAATTAATAAGTATAAAGGCGGATAATTTTATCTAAAGAAGTTGAATATTATTGTGTATTTTTATTAACAAATGTTTACAAAGTCCCGTAGAATAAATCAAAATTAAATTATAGAATCATGAAATTGAATTTCATTATTTTTAATGAAACTGAATATTTTATTAAATCAATGAATTAAAACCATGTACTATAAGATAAAAACACATCACATATATTTTTGAAAATTTTAAAAATAACTAAATTAAAGAGGATGATTTCAAAGTGGTGTTACTAGAATATGTTGATTGAACAACATGATGTGTTTATAAGACAATAACTATAATTTATGGAGAAATTACTTAAAAAGGAGGTGATTTTTTTTATATCTTACACAACATAAATTTTTTTATCATTTAAACTCTCACTACCTAATATGAATATCAACCTCATGGTTAGTAGTGACATATTTAATATCACCTTATTAATATGATCAAATTGTTAACTAAATTATTTTGATTTAATAAATTATTCAAATATATAATTAAAAAAATATTTTAATTCATTTTTTGAAGTTATCTAAATAATGAATAAATTCTTAGAGTTTTTACAATTTTCACCCACAAAAATATGTATACATGGAGTCTAAAACTTACAGTATAACAATGCATCAAAATTCACTAATGATATTTTAGTATTTCATTTAGAACATTCCAGTCCTATTATTATTTTGATCTTTTTTTTGTTTTAATGACCAAAAAACAGTCATCTGTTTATTTATTTAATTCTTTTGTCATAAATTACGTTATGTTGGTTACATGAGGAATAATTATAAGATGGTGATGTAATATTGTAAATGAAATTAATAATCATAGTTGAAGACATGATGGAATCATTAAACTCCCGGATTTAAATTATCAGACCCAAAAAATGACAAGGAATTAATTAAAGGAGGAACTTATTGAAGAAAAAAAATTTAATAATCATCATCTAAATAATGTTATTCCTTAATACATCATGTGGAGTGAATAATACCTCCATCATCATCTAAGATCCCACTATATAGCTGGTGGATATAGGAACAGCCTAGTGATCTCTATGTGTCTTACCATCCACCACGTCACATTGTAAAACTAGATGGTGGAGCCGCTCTAAATTATTCATGTTTCATTAAATAATGGGGAAGATTTACCAGATCGACTAATTAAAATTTGGGCTCAATCCAAGACATCATCAACACCCATAAAGGTTATATATATAAACTAAGGGGGATTGGAAACATATATTCTCATCTAATTGACATCAATAATGTAATATGATATTCAAATACTTCATAATGTTCAACGACCACTAAATTCAAAATTTCCATCCTTTCCCAATCATGAATATGATTTTTTATATGATTTCTTTCACACCAATATCATTATCATTCTTTCATAGTTTTTATTATTATCTTTTTTAAAGAATATAGATATTTTCTAAATAGTATTGTCTCTAATAATAATTTTTATCTTCTATCCTTATTATATTTGGGTGATGCAAAAATTTTAATATGATGGATATAGGTTTCCATAAAAAAATTCTAAAAGGAATTTTATTAATATTGTTCGAGTTTTATTGATATAAAATTTATAAATATAGGGTTAAATTTGTTCAATTTTCTTTATATAACCTACAAATAAAGAGATTTTTGTTATATTTTCTTCCATTAATCCCAAGGGATAAATATAATAAATTCTTAAGCATTTCATGTATGAGACATATGAGATCATTGAATAAAATATCAATTTTTTTATCAAGTCGTGTTATTAATTGTATACATTCTTTTTTATCTGATTAATTATATTATTTTTATAATTTAATACATAAACTCATTTAATCGTTCAATTTAGTATTTTCATCCTCAAATGATCTTATACATTTATATACCTATATATTTATTCTTTTGCACATTATTTTTTTATTTTATCAACAGATATTTTTAAAATATTCATAACGGTTTAATTATCTTCAAAATTTAAAAAGGTGGGTTCTATTATTTTTGGTTTATTTTATTGTTTTTTTAACGTGCAATTCAACCCCTCCCTCACTACCAACCCACGATTTGAATTTTATAGTACTTCAGTATATTTTTTTCAATGCATCTATAGCTTTTTTTTCTTTTTATATTTTTCAATTATTATTTTATTTTTCAAAATCATTAATTTCTTTTTAATGAATTGTTCATTTTCTAAATACCTTTTCACACCCATAGTTATCCCAAATGAAACACTATGGACTGCCATTCTATTTTTTATGGGTAAAATTATGGTTCTTGGAATACATGTATTAATACCATTATTTGGTCATTTTGGCCCAATATGGATGATAATCATTCATGATTATACTCAAAATATTAAATAAAGAATAAAACTAGGCTCCATATGATACTACTATTTTTCGATAAGATGGTAAATAATTGAATACATTAAATTGTGGTTTAGAACAAATTGATTTTAGGAAAATTTATATATGTAAAATGGGCCATGAAATATAGAAAATCTAGTAACATACACATTTTTATTAAAAAAAGTAAATGATAATATATTTCATATGACTGGATGGGAATTTAAATTTTTTTCTATGCAACTTAATAGAACTATTTATGAATTTTTTACATGATTCACTAAAATTTCTAATTATATGATGGATATCGATGATTTTATTCCTATAAATACATTGTTCAATAAAATAATTTATCTCTTTCAATATAATTTGGAATTCAATGTCACCATTATCTAAGAAGATAAAAACATAAAAATCGTAAATTTAGAGGAGGTTATCAGATCTCTCATGATATATATGATAAATAGGAAAAATAAATAAAAAATAAATATAAATTTATCTTATGAGAATAATAAATACGATTTATTTCATGTAAATTAAATAAGACACATTGAAAAGTGAAATTGATATTTCTTTTCATTCCATGAAGATGAAAAATGACATGACCCTCTCTGACCAACGATGCCCCTCCTAATATGGCAAGGGCGAAAGGGAGATAATGACCCCCGAGTCCCGCCTTCAGTAGGCCCCGGTGTGGTGACTAGCACCATGGGTATGAGTTTTTCACAATATGGGAGGAATTTCCCTTTTTAATTATTTAATATTGGGAAATAGGATGAGTCAAACGCCAAAAGAAAAGAAAGTAAATACAAGTAAATAAACCCAAACCAATCCCACATGCATGTTTAAATAGTTTTGAAACAAGGTACAAGTACAAGAAAGCTCAAAATTACCATACCAAAATAAACAAGAGTACATCAAACTGCAACAACTCCAACTGTCCCGACTAGTAGGGTCACGCAAGGCCCGGGTAGTCCTCCTGGGAACCTGAATGTAAATGTAGGGTGAGAATACAAGTATACTCAGTAGGGAAACCAAATGCTCCCATGAACAAGTGGGGAGACATCCTAATGTCCCGTGAGAACAAAAGAAGAAACCAAAACCTATCGAGGAATTTTATCCACCCAACCTCAGCAGCCACGCTCACCAAAAACAACAACAGGTAGTAGTATATAAGAAAAAACGTATTCGGTACCCTGCACCATTTCCCACTAGTTAGCTGCTCTTCCTAATTGAAAATGTCCTGGCGCTACCACACTCTTCCTTCTCGTACACACCTGGGCGTCAAAACCACATATCCTGCATGCACACACCTAGTCCTCACAACCACACATCCCACCCACACACACTTGTTCCTCACAACCACATATCCCGCCTGCACACACCTTGGCCTCACATCCACATATCCCTCCCACACACACCTAGGCCTCATCCCAAAGAATCATGGAAAAAAGTAAACCTACCCAAAGATACATGGGATAATACCACCCCAATTGAAACCTACCTGAAGAGTCTTATGTTTAAGTTCGCCTCAATCCATCAAAGCCTATAGAAGGATGATGTGGAAAGAGATAGTAACTATGTGTAAAACACCATCTCCCATGAAATGGGATTGTTCGGCACTAAGTACTCAATAGGGGTGGGGTGCGACAGAACACAAAGATACAGATATATATATGTATACCAAGCACACATCCCAACCTATGGATTCTAAATAGGGAAACTGAGTATGTGCCTTGGAACTACTATATCGAAGCATGTATACAACAAACAACCCCAACCCCAATAAGGTTTTCTTGTTTTAACAGAATTAGATTGTTAGTTCCTTAAAAAGTGGGCAAATATCCACAACTAAACATATCAATAGTTTGTAAAACATATCCCTGCCATCCACAAATCAAGTTATGAAAACACATGCAACACAAACAAGTCTCGTGTTATTAACCAACCAAACCATTTGATTATTATTCCCTTTAAATTACCATGCCCCAACATTAATTAAATCTTCTATTTTTATTTATTATTCACAGCCCATAGTTCATTCACATTCAAACCCATCCCTAAAGCCCCGCTGCCAACCACCATAACCACAAACACACTAAAACCCATACATCATCATCCCTTGATACCATTTATTTCAGTCTCGCTACCCATCACCAACATATCATTCACACCAGCCCACAACCATGCCAACCGCATCCCTGCTGCTCACCTGATCCACAACAACCCAAAAAACACCCTTTCACATAAATAAACCATAAACATCACCCATATGTTTATTATTTCAGTTTAGTTCAACCGGGTTGATCACATAAGGGTAAGAGTTATTTAATCAGCCAACATTAAGTGATTAAACCATTTCCACATTCCAGAAAGTTTCCATCCATAAACGGTCTAGAATGATAGGGAAGTATTTAATTACGCAAGCAAAGGCCCCCAACGACCGTGATTTTCTGTAGGCATAATCCTATTCAATTCACAACATTACTATTGGATAAAATAAAGATAAACATAATAACTTCCACATCCCCATTTTTTGAAGTAGTTATTATGTTTATTAAGCAGGTTCCAATGTATTTCATGTAATAAAGAGGGAACCCACCCCACATGATACAAAAAATTAGAGAGATGAAGGTAAAATCCCTACCTCAATAGGTTCTAATCACAATGCTCTAGCGGATCAACATTTGGAGACGTCCTTCGGCATCCATCTCTTCTGGAAAAACCCAGAAAAACCTCTTCAGGTGGATGATGGGATGGAAAGGCCAAAGGGAATACAACATATCTAAGCTCAGATGTTTCTTCTCGTCGTTAAGATCCTGTGGCCACTGACGGATCGTAAATCAGAGCTCGGACGAAGAAGTTATGGAATAAGGGAGCTTTGGAGTCTCTCTCGGGAGAGCTCTGCTCGAGGGAATGTTGAGGAGAGGAGTGATTTGAAAATGAGGAGAGTCCCCCTACTTTTATAGTTGAGAAAAATAAAAGTACACAGCCTATACTTCCTACTACATGGCGTGCACTTGTCCATTTCACACGGTAACCACGTGGCTTCCAACACGGCCTTCAACGCGGCACACGGTCGTTGACTCGTCAACACATAGTTTAATTTTAACTCCTAAAGGGGAGCCACTAAACGATGTGTAGTATGGGCTACACGACATGTACTCATTTATTACTCACGGAAAGGACATGGATCTAATACATGTTATACCCAGTACGGTGATACACGATGTGTACTCACACTACACGGTGTGTAGTTACAAAATTCTGAAAAGTGTGGGAAAAGTCCCTTCTACCCTCCAGAACACTTCATGACCTTCGTTTCGACAATGGAAAGGGTTTAAGAGGTCTGGGCCATTACATCAGATACATCTTAAAACATTATCGTCATTGATAGTTCAAAAGCGAACCTATAGAAACCCAACAACATACCTCTTAGGGCTCTCGTTATAACAGGAACCCAACCAATAACCCTAATCATAGGTTTTAGGAATTACTTCTCCTATATTGAGATATAATCCACTTTAGGTGGCACTGACTCGCTTGAACGGGTTTAATCTCATCCGCATTAATGCATCTCGATTAATGATTAGGTCTTCCCACTTCCATATATTAATATTTTACAACATACACTGCCCCCAACACCGTACATACAACACACTGCCCGAACACGTGGTTTAGGGAAATTACTTCTCCTATGTCGAGATATTATCTGCTTTAGGCGGAACTGACTCTCCTACACGGGTTCAATCACATCTTCATTAATTTATCTTGATTAAGGATCAGGTTTTACCCTTCCCCACACATCTGGACATGTTACAGACTTCTAGAGAACAAGAAAACAAAAATTCTCACAACTGACAAGCCAAGCATTCCATATAGCAATGTTTCAGAGTATAACATCAAAAAAAGCTCAGAAGAACAAATAAATACACATGTCAAAACAAATCTGTGTACTGAGTGTGTATCTGAGCCTCCCGATCCCAAGTGCTCTCCTCAAGGTCGCCATGCCTCCACGACACACGAACCAAGGCGATGGTTCATCCATAGAGTACCTTCTCTTCACGATACTCGATTCTGACTGGTCATTCCTCAATGTTCCCATTATTAACCCATTTTCTGGGTTGAAGTTGGTCAGAAAGGTGCTCTTGGGCTAGAGGTAGTACAGATCACCACAGAGAAAGTCCAACATGTGCATGAGAGGATAAAAGTGTCTTAGGACTGACAAAAGTCTTATGCTGATCATCATTCAGTCATGACTGCCTCCAACCAATGATGCCCCTCCTGAGCTGGCAATGGAGGAAGGGAGATAATGACCCCGAGTCCTGCCTCTAGTACGCCCCGGGATGGTGACTTGCACCAAGGGTATGTGTTTTTCACAATATGGGAGGCATTACCCTTTTTATTTATTTAAGATCGGGAAATAGGATGAGTCAAAAACCAAATGAAATGAAAGGAAAGACAAGTAAATAAACCCAAACCAATCACACATTCATGTTTATATAGTTATGAAACAAAGTATAAGTACAAGAAAGATCAAAAGTACAATACCAAAAGAAGAAAGAGTACAAAAAACTGCAAAAACTCCAACTGTCCCGACATGTAGGGTCCCGAATGGCCCTGGTAGTCCTCCTGGAAACCTGAAAGTAATCATAGGGTGAGCATACAAGTATACTTAGTAGGGAACCCTAAAGCTGTTGTGCACAAGTGGGAAGACATCCTAATGTCCCGTGAGAACAACAGAAGAAACCAAAACCTATCAAAGAATTTTATCCACCCAACCTCACCAGCCATGCTCACCAAAACACAAAACAACATGTAGTAGTATATAAGAACAAAAGTATTGGGTACCCCACACCATTACCCACTAGTTAGCTGCACTTCCTAACGGCGAACGTCCTGACGCTACCACACTCTTCCCCCCCATACACACCTGGACCTCACAACCACATATCCCGCCCACAGATTCATGGGCCTCACAACCACATATCCCGCTCGCACACACCTGGGCCTCAACCCGAAAATTCTTGAGAAAACGTAAACATGACCAAAGAGACTTGGGCTAATTCCACCCCAATCGAAACCTACCTGATGACTCTTAGGTGTAAGGTCACCTCAAGCCATCACAACCTATGGAATAAGGAGCAGTGAGGAGCTAGTAACTAAGGGACAAACACCGTCTCCCATGAAATGGGGGCGTTCAACACTAAGTGCTCAACATGGCTGGGGTGTCACAAAACACAAAGATACAGATATATATATGTATACTAAACTCATAGCCCAACTTATGGATTCTAAACAGATAAACATAGCACGTGCCTCGACACTGCAATGTCGAAGCATGTATACAAAAAACAACCCCATCCACATCTAGGTTTTCACGTTTTAACAGAATTTGTTTTTTATTTCCTTAACTAGTGGGAAAATATCTACACACAACCATATCAATCGTTCGTAAAAAATATCCCTTCCATTCACAAATCAAGTTATGAAAACACATGCAAGACAATAAAGTTCCTTATTATTAACCAACCATCCCCATTGATTGTTATTCCCATTCCATTACCATGCCCCACAATTCATTAACTCTACTATTTTTATTTATTATTCACAACCCATAGTTCGTTCACATTCAAACCCATCCCTGATGCCCCACTGCCAACCACCAAAACCACAAACACACTGAAACCCGCACATCATCATCCTTTGATACCATTTATCCCAACCCCGCTGCCCATCACCAACATAGCATTTACACCAACCCACAACCAAGCCAACTCTCGCCCTGCTGTACACCCGATCCACAACAACCCACAAAACACTCCCTTCACATAAATAAACCCTATCCAACACCCACATGTTTATTATTTCTGTTTTGTTCAACCGGGGTGATCACACAAGGGTTCCGGTTATTTAATCAGCCAACTTTACATGATTAACCCATTTCCACTTTCCTCAAAAATTCTATCCATAAATGGTCTAGAAAAGCTAGTGCATCTTTTAATTGCTCAAGAAAAGGCCCCCGATGACTGTGATTTTCAATAGGAATAAACCTATTAAATTCACAACATAACAATAGGATAAAATAAAGATAAACATAATAACATCCCCATCGCGATTCTTTAAACCTGTTGTTATCTGTATTAAACAAGTTACAATGTGTTTCACATAAAAAAAAGGGAACCCACCCCGCATGATACAAAAAATTATAGAGACGAAGGTAAAATCCCTACCTTGATAGGTTCTGATCACAACGCTCCACCAGATCAACTTTAGGAGACATCTGTCGGTGTCCTTCGCTTCTATAAAAACACATAAAAACCTCCTTGGGTGGAATCTGGGAAGGAAAGGCCAAAGGGAAGACAACAGATCCAATCTCATAAGTTCTGCCTCGTCATTACCATCCCGTGGGCACTGAGGGATCGTAAATCAGAGCTCGGATGAAGAAGTAATGGAATAAGGGAGCTTTGGAGTCTCTCTCGGGAGAGCTCTGCTTGAGTGAATGGGGAGGAGAGGAGTGATTTGAAAAGGAGGAGAGGACCCCTCCTTTTATAGGAGAGAAAAACAAACGTACACGGGTGTACTTCCTAGTACATGGCGTGTACTCGGCCATTTCACACAGTCACCACGCGGATTCCAATACAACCTTCAACACGGCACACGGTCGTTGACTGGTCAACACCCTGTTTGAGGGTAACACGTAGGCGGTAAGGCACTAAATGGAATGTAGTATGGGATACAGGGAATGCACTCATTTATTTCACATGGCAAGGACACTGCTTTAACACAGGGTATACCCGGCATGGTGGTACACGGCGCGTACTCACACTTCACGGCGTGTAGTTACAAAATTATGAAAAGTGTGGGAAAATTTATACCCTCCAGAACACTTAATGAACTTATTTTCGACAAAGGAAAGTACCGGAGAGGTCCGGGCCATTACAAAAAAGTACATTAAAATGAAAATAAATTTTTAATGATTAAACATGGAAAACATAAAAATAGATGGTAATAGATTTTGATCAAAAAATAATGGTCACATAATATAATATTATCCATTGATCAGTAAGAAGTATAAATATTCCAAGAATTTTTTTAAATAATCTACCTAAAATTCTCATCATGGAGTTCAAAAAAGGATTCACTTTCATTATCATAATCAAGTGATGAATGTGACATCTTCCTTATGGATGATATCATGATATAGGCACCAAACCCTTTATTATATTAATAATTAGTTGGAATATGGTATTAATAGAAAAAACCATGATTAAGTATGTTTTATGGATAGAAGTTTCATCATGTACATTTGTGGTGATTCAGCTGAATTCAAGCATCTTAATGACTTTTTTAAAGGTATTGTATAATTTAGAGATGATATAAAAAGTAAAATCACAAGTATTTTTGTGGTTGGTTTATTCAATATAACATTATTTTAAAATATTTTATTTGTTAATGGATTGATGCATAATATACTAACTACTAGATAACTATATGATAATAGTATTAAAATTACTTATCAAAATGATTTTTGTAATGTTATTATTTCTAATATAAAATGTATATTTACCATATCTCTTTCCCAAAATGTAAGTATTATTGATTTAAAATAAATTTCATTAAAAAAATTTCATTTTGAAGTGATAAAATATTTATTATTGGGTGTTTCATTAATGCCTTGTATATTGTTATATTTATCGTATTGGTAAAGTCATATATTACTGAAAATTAAAATAATTACCAAATATTTTTAAATATAACATAGTTTTTTAGAAATGGAAACTTATAAACAAACAAAAATAATACTTCAAATGTAAAACAAATTCCATTGTTAAAGCCTTTAAATTTGTTCTCCTCAATATTTTTTTACCAAAACATGTTACTAGTATCATATTTAAATGACAAACCATCATAATTACTGATGTATATACTATATTTAACTAGGAATTATTCTAATAAATGAAAAATTAGTATCTTGTTGTCTGTATAATATTTTCCATGATATTCGAAAATGAATAATTATATAAGATCATATCTATTAGAAATTTACATGGTACATAATTGGATATAAAATATGTTGATGAGTATTTTTTCTTCTAAACATTGCTATAATTCCTCCTTTACTCTTATAAAATCATAATAAATAGAGTTGTCAAATGAAGAAATGGGACACTCCAGGAATTGTATAGGACATTCTTAAATGATGCAAAAAAATTACAGTAGTTTTGTATAAGGTAGAAAATTATACCTTTTATATCCATAGATTCTTTCTCATAGGAAAAATATTTTAAAAAAAATTGTCTATAAAATTTTGATTTTTAGGTTACATATGTTTTGATACATTAATTTTTTTGATTTTAGATGCATTATCATTAATACCAAAGATAATATAGGAAATATTGACCCCAAATATGATGAACTAATTTATCTCGGTCACTAAAACTCATGTAATTAATTCTATGTCTTCAATATTAGATCCATGACATTTGATGAGTTAATTCACAACAAATTTTAAGTTGTTATACCAATATTTCATCCTTAAGGAGATGAAAATACTGACCAAGGTAGTTTTACCATACATAAATATATATTTCCTAAAGGGATTTAATTTGTTCAAGAACCCCCTTATACTCCTTTACCCTAATAATTGGTTCAATCTAATGACCATATAAATTACAATAATGTCTATGAAATAGGAAATAAACTCATAAATGATGGTTAGTTGTAAATGCGGTTGACCTTCATGGTTTACACTCTAACCTCAGACATATATCCCTTACCGATTCTATCATAGTTGAAAATTTTTTATGTTCCATGAATGAGGAGTTGCACCATTTAAAAAAGAGAAATTTTTAGATTCATATGGTGTGAAACATTAATCATACTATTATTGGAAGTACATGGGTTTTCCTAAACACACATAACAATCAATGAAGTATCACCTATATTAAGGATATACTTATTTCTATATGATATAATTGAAAATAAGGTATATATTATGGTGAATGTTTTTAGACATATAATTAACAGAATCTATAATGAACCATAGTGATTTGTTGCATGGTCTAATAATCATGAATATCACATGGTTCTTTGTGATTTTTGGATTTCATGTTTTCGTAAACCATTCTCAATGAAAAATGAAGAATAAAATTTCATAATATGGTTTATATGGGTTAATAAAAAATTTAAGAATTATTTATGATGATAAAAAAATTTAGATATGATGAAGGCTATATGATGTTTTTCAGTTAGAGTCTGACTGTATATTGGATTGACATGGCTAAATTTCAAATAGAATGATTCACCTAGTGTTTTCTATCATGTAGCTGATTTGGTGAAGGTAAATTTATCCTATAAATTCCCATATGGGTTTCCACTACACTATAAAAAAATATAGCCAATTCATCCATGAAACATAGTGAATCATGTATCAATGTGAATAAATCTGCTGAATTTGGAATCCCTATATCCATTTTCAGTCATAAATCCGAATTCTACGATCAATAAATATTATTTTCTTTATCTCTCAGTACCAAAACTTGTGGCAAAATATAATAAATATTTAATTCATATTGATTCCTAAGTATAAAATTTCCCAACATATATTTTTTAAATTATTAACTATAAAAAATATTTTTTAATTATATTTAAATTTAATGTTTCTGATGTGATTTTAATTTTGATGCTTTGTAAATGGATATGAGTAAATTCATAATCAAAGGATATAGATTATAAATATACAATGTATAATATCATTTTGACCATTTTTTGGGAAATAAAAGGACATTAATGATTAATTATAATTAGTTATTTAATTATAGGATTAATTTATTGATTCACTACAAAGAGTTGATAATGACTAAAAAAAATAAAAAGGTGATTACAAATAGGATTTTCATTCTTCATAAATTAGCATATGATGAAAATAATTTTTTCTAAACATTGAATTTCTCTAACAATATTATTTGTAGATCATTATATACTAAATTCTTGGAAATAAATTCTTTCATATCCTTGAGGCTCATCGAAGTGGATATTCATTCATTTATTTTTAATCAAATAGGGTTTTCTCATGATCTACATCATTTTGTAATCACTTTTTGTGAAGAATTGTGAGTCTATGATGTTTAGTGTAACCCATAACTTGTGTGGGGGAAAATTATAAATTATTATAATATTATTCCACTTTTGTGTATATTGATAAAAGTCACGGGTTGGGGTGAATAAATATCCATAGAAAGGTGTAGTATTATACATTCGATCTGAACAATGTCAATAAAAATTTGTTCTTGGGTTTTTCCATTTTGGAATGATTTCATAAGGATGTTTTTGATGTTTTTATAGGATCATAATATAATAACAAAAAATGATCAATTTTTTAAAAATTAAATTTTAAATAATTACTTCAACTAATTCAAACCTCTTTCATAGTGGAAGAAATTGATCGTGCAAAAAACTTTAATTGGTATTAATTGATGGATCACTCTATTGGATCAAAATAGTTATACTACGAGTCGTTGATAATATCAATTCAGATAATTGTAGGGGTGTTCCAACTTTATATGGGAAAAAATTTATTTGTTGGAATAATAAAATTTTTTCATATATTTTATCTGTGGTTATGGAATGTCATGGTGTCCTTATATAAGAATTACACAATTAATAAATATTTTTTAGAAAAATTTTTATGATAAAATGATATTTTAGATGATTTAAAATAACAAAATTCTATAATCATGCTGTTACCTCATTATTTATATAAAATAAATTATTTAGAACTAAAAAAATGTAAACTAGATTTGGGACATGTTTTGGAGCATTTAGGGATATAATGTTAATGTCAAAGGCCCAATGTTCTAGATAAGTAGAAGAAAATTTCAAGACACTAAAATGGAATAATATGGAAGTGATAATGATTATATTACTAGGGTAAATGAATTTATGATATATATTATAATATTTGGTGAGAAATATTATTCATACAAGACTGTGAAGAAATAATTGAGAAATTTTCCAGATAGTTTTGATACCATGATTTCATCCCATGATGATTGATAATATTTATCTCTAGATGATATTTGTAAACTTTTCATTTTTTATAAAAACAAAAAACATACAACATTAATGATGAAATTTAATGGTAATGTTGATTTTGAATCCATGAAAATTTTAAAAGCATTTTGTGATGGATATATTCATAACACAATTGGATCTACTAATGAATAATAATATAAAAGAGTTATCACATTCACCTATAGATTATAATTTAAAAAGTAAGAATAATGTAAAATTATATGGTAAATTTTATAAATGGAATATTCTTGGACTCTATTCAATTAATTTCCCAAATATAAAATATAAACATTATGAATCTAAAAATAATGAAAAGGCTTAAGGAACGAAGTTGTAAAAATGTAAAAATAATCATCAATGGCTGGTAAAAAAAACAAGATATTTCAAAAAACCAAAATATGAAATCTAATGTTACATGAAGCATAATATGATTGTATTAAAAGTAGTGATTTTTTTGAGGATTTATAATAATAATTTATATATGTTTGGATCATGTTAAAGTTGCATGATTCTCTAGTGGTGGTAAATATGATTTTGGATTAATATATTATGAATACATGATAAAATATGATCATGATACATGTCTTGAGAATGAAACCATCCTAAAAAATAATATATCATTATGATATAGAAGAAAACTAGTAGATGAATAAATTATGAAAGATAAAATGGAGGCATATTTTGTGGGAGAAAATAAAAATCACATATTAAAACTATGAAATATGAGAAAATGGTCAAATCTCAAGAAGGAAAACTATATTTAAAGGATGATAAATTATAAATGACTAAATAAAAAATTATTAATTCTTGGAAAGAACTATAAAATATCAATAAATACATCAAAATTTATTTTTATGTCAAGGGAGATCCTCTAAAGTTTCTGAAAATTTCAGGTAATATCCACATCTTCAAAATAAATTTCCAAAACTAAAAACACTAAAAATAAATGTTTAAATAATATATCATGTAATATATAAGAAAAAATATACTTAAATTTACATCAATAGTATTTTATGAAAGAATAATATTGGATGAAACCTTATTTCCAAAATAAAGATAAAATTAGGCCAATGAAGCTCACTGGATGTCAAAATATACACTGAATGCATATTATTAGAACTCTATTTTTTCAAGAAAATTAGATTTCATGGTCATTATTGGTTATATGTAATGTTTTAAATAATAACTATACATGATTTTATGACACAAATTTTCCTTGTAGGATGGATGAACAATGTGGGATTCGTTTTAATGAAATAAATTTAGATTCTAGATGATGAAAAATAATAAAGAAACATACTAAAATTTGACAATAAAAACAATTATAATTTTAATGAAGATTAATGTGGATTTTCTCTTAAAAATGTATATAATGTATTTAAATGCATGAAAAGATTACTTGGTTGGTGTCCTCTTAAATGAAAAAGGGAAATTAGTTCAATATATTAATAATGAGAATCCATGATTTGAAGAAGTATCTTTCAAATAATGAATGAAGAGAATATAATGGATAATAGATAGTGGTATTTCTTCCCACATGACTAATAATGATAAAATTATGATGAAAATTTTGAAATGATATTTTGATATAGAATCCTTAGTAAATGAATCTTATAAAAATTCAATGGTATTAGTACTGATGGGATTAAGAATAATAATTTTAATGAAGATGACTTTATTTTGGATAATGGGATAAAAAAATGATGGATTTGACCAAAAATTTCAATGAGAATGAGGATACATAAAAAATAAATGCATGTGTTATTAAAAAAAAGTGACGAAAGAGATTTATATCAATGTTATATAACTAATGAAAATTTTTTCTTGACTGGTGATCCTTCCCATTTATGTTACATGATCATGAAATATTTCAGCATGTTATAGAATATAAAACATGGGACTTCTCGATAACGAATACTAATTAATATATTCAAATATTTTGAATTAGGTGGTTTATAGAACTGAAGATAAAGAAATATAGAATCTATGAAACAATTCATATGGGAATGATAATCAGAATGGATCACAAGAATGTTGATATTTTTCAATAAGACCATTTTAATTATTCTACATAGATATTTATGGTCCAATAAGATAGAAGTTTATATATAGTGGTAATTATTTCATTAATTTCAATTTTTACTTCACTCTAAATGCTAATTTTATTTTCATTGAGAATAATTATCTGAATTTTCGGATAAGCTAAATGTCCAGATGGAATGTTGAAAAGGGTCATGGATTGTGTGCTGAGAAATTGAGATCTAATAATATAGAAAAATGCAAGAGTGTTGAATTTTAAACATATATTAGAAAACATGTAATCAAAAATCATAATATCATACCTAATAAATGAAAAAAGTTTTTATTGTGAATAATAGGAGTATTGTGTAAAAGAGAAGAACAATGTTTTATATGAATATTGATTCAAAATACATATGGAGGGAACCATTGTGTACAGTTGTAAAATTTCATAATATATATGTATTGAGAACTAAAATAGATACTATAACCTATGATACATGGTAACAAAAGAATAAAATAGGGAAATATTTCAAGGACTTTATTAGTCCTTGTTATATATAAAAATCAATGAATCTAGGCAAAGACTGTTTGAATAAAAGGCTGATGATTCTATCTTTATGGGATTTTTATCTATTTTAAATTAATAATGATGATTGAATAAACTACTAAATGAAAATTTTCAGCGTTTTCATGTAAATATTTATTATAATATAGGTGAAGCAATATTCTATATTTAAGTAAAGTTTTAGTATCATGTAGAAAATGATGAGAAGATTGTAGAAGGAATTAGTGTGAAAATAATGAGAATAAGTGAAGAAATAATTGAATCTAATTAAGAATGTTCCAAATATGTTATATAAGTATTTGGTGGTGAAAAAAACCCGTTTCATAGGATAAAAAATTATTTATAAATCTATTATATCATTGGGAATTATATTGAAATAGTTCACACCTGAATTAGTTTATGATTTTCAAATCAAATAACTCTTGTATTATAGGTTTCACCGATAATGGTGGTTGAGGTTATTGAGAAAGATGAATGGGTAAATGTTTTGAATATATTACATAATAAAATTTAGGAAAAATATATATAGGAATTAAATTCATGATAAAAATCATTGAATATGAACAATGTACAATTGGGTTTTATGAAAACAATTCATTGAAATGCTAGTGTCATTAAGAACAAGGAAAGACTAATTTGTAAAGGATATTCATAAATGGAATGTATTGACATTGAATAGGAGATTTATTCAGTATATAGACATGAAAAATTATTTTTTTCATTGTAGATTCGACAGATATGTAATATCTGTATACGCTAAATGAATGATTATATTCAATAGAATACAAGATACAAGTCATTGAACATAAAAGATCCCTGAAATGGTAATATTTAAATTTGACCAATATAACATAAGAATTGAATTTTTGGTTATGGAAATGAATAAAATATTATAAAATACATATTAATTTTCAACTCAATATCAATTTATTTATTATTCTTTAGGAAATAAACACATTGTTTTCAGTGATTTCATTTAATTCCAAACAAATATGTTTTCTTCAAAAATGATTTATATTTATTTTCATCATAAAATTTTATTAATTTTTTATACAAAGATCCAAAAATTTGCTGTAGAAAATAAATTTTCATTCTAAAAGCATAATATTACCATTTTCTCGGGTTGAATTTTTTATTGTTTTATAAAAAGCGTTATTTTTCAATGAATAGTGAGAAAATAAAAATGTTTATTTTAAACTATATTTATTTTTGAATTATTTTTAAAATAAAATTATATTTTGTATTATTTTTAAAAATGTAATTATATTATTTTGATTTAAAATATTTCAAATAATTTTTTTCAAATTAATCTTATATGTTTATGTAGTATAAATACAATTTATACTTAATAAGGTCATTTTTTTGAAAAATTGTTTTTCATCGCATTTTTATAATTTCATTTTTAATTATAATTTCTTAGTTAATTTTTCTGAGTTTTAAAAAATATATTATATATTTTGAATCACTGCTTTCTATTTAGTAAACTACTCTTTTTCATTTTTTGACATTATGAAGTAAAAAGATAGTAATTTTTATTACCAAGGTAATGATAAATCGTTTAGTTATGAGTTAAAAATAATATGTTGTGTATATTAAATAACCCTACCCTTTTACATAATTATCTGTTGTATGGGTATGTTTCATATAAAATCATTCATGATTTGGTTAAAAGATATTTTCCCATTTGTATTTGATTATAACCTTTATATTATTTTATGTAAAAATGTAAAAAAAGTAACATTAAATTTTTAATAAATTAAAATATTTTTAATGCGAGGGATGGAAAGGGAATATGTTTGGATACGATTAGTTTTTGTAAAAATTAATGATTTATCTATATTATACAAATTCATTTTTAATTTTTAGAGTATAAATAGTTACATTGAAAGCTTACACAATACAAACACATAAATTAATCTATTAATGGAAAATATAATGATAGGTATAAAAAATTTAAATGTTGTGTAATATGAAATAATTCATATGAAAAATAAAAATTTTAGATAATAATATAGTTCTAGGGATGTATTAAAATATTTTTTTCAAATATTGTTCGTTTTCTTGATGTTATAAATGTAGATATAAATGAATAGTTATAAAACTGGCATTAATAATATTTAATGAAAATAAAATTTTATTAAAATTTATAAAATGAATAATCAAATCGTATCATTGGAAAATTTATTATGATATGGTTTTAAAACCATAAATTTCACATTTAGAATCCTTTTTCTAGTTATAGTAACTATCATGTCCCTTTAATAGTAAAAAACTTTTGGTCAAAATAAGTGTGAAAATGGTTATCAATGGGTTAAAGAAAAAAGGGGGCATACATATATTATCCAAACATGTAACAATTTAATTGGATAAGATTACATAGACTAATAGTAATATTATTATCATATATTATGAATTTGGTTCAATTTTGCAAATAATATTAATCAATATTAATTTACTATTTTTTTTAATTTCCAAAAGCACCACTCCACTCTCTTTTAAAAGGGATTATATTTTTCTCATTTATACACACATAAGAACATTTTTTAAAAAAATATCTACAAAAATTATTTCTTAAAACCCATGAATAAATATCATAGGTCTTATTTGAATAATAATATGTGCTAAATGGATTGTCATCTTAGATTTCATTTGTTGGTTTATAACACTTTTTAATTGAATTATTTATAACATGACTATGTGTGAATGGATCTATAAATTGTTTTATTCCATGATTCAAAATATTTTCTAATTATTTAAATTATTCACCCAAAATATTTCCATTTATAAATTTAAAATTGAATTATATTATCTTTATAAATCTTATTCATCTCAAAATATCTTTCGTTGGGAAATATACAGATGTTATAACAATAACATAATTTTTGAGGTTATATATAACAATTATTTGAAATGTTATGTCATTAATATCTTAATTATAATGATATTTAGGGTTTTATTTTATGTTATTACTTCATGTGTCTTATGATTAAATAGTCAAAAAGGTATAAAATGCATTATGATACAATCTTTTTTTGCGATTATATATGTTCAAGGATTCAATGTGGGAAATAATGTACAATTATATTTATAAACAAAACAATTTAATTATAATATATTTATGAACATTTTTACTTGTTTATTTATATATAATACCATATTTATTAAAGAAATACCAATAATGTAATATCTATGTAATTGTAGTCATGTATCTCTTTTTAGACCAAATAACTTTCTCTTCAATATCCTTGTTTTCTTAAAAAATCTAAAATATTTTTTTTATTAAAAATAAATTTCATCCTAAATCTATTTCACATTGTATTTGAGTTTATATTAATTTTTTTTAAAATAATATTACATAAAATTTTCTAAATGGGTCACATTAGGATATTTTTAATGAATGTTTGAAAAGAATGATTAAATATATCAATAACACCATGAACAGATTTTACAGATGTCGTGAATGATATTTTATTTGAATCATCTGTAACATATTTTAGATGTTATTTTTATGGAAATTTATATTCACCTTATTTTGTGAATTTTTAGTAATTAATTGTTTTATTCAATGTGAAATAGTTATTTTACTCTAGATGAATTTTAATTATTAATTAATTATATTACCAATTATCAAAATCAAAAAAACCATTGATGTTACTTCTTATCTACTAGTTATATTTTATATTGATATCATTTTAGGTATTTCTCATGATTGATTGTTATTTATTCAATGAAATTATTAGGGAAACAAATTTTCCTCAATGTGTTAATCATGTTATATAAGGAATAATGTATGTTTCATTGATTTTTATAATGTACCATCTGTTTTTTTAATAAATGTTTATGAAGAATTGTTTATGATGATGGGTGGTTCTGTTATAATCCCTGGTCAGGTAAGATCGATGTATCTCTCTAATGAATTCGGATAAGTGACATAGTTAACCAATAATGAATCCCCTAAGATATTATGGGAATATACTATAATGGTTATTAAGAGTATAACATTTCTGGTTATTTGAAGTGTAACTATTATAGTTTCTATAAATAATACTATGATGGTTATTCCATATGTAATACTGACATGCAAATTATATCACAAGCTACCTATTTCTTTCAACTATACTATATTTGGGATTTTATAGAAATCATATGATTTTGTAAGGTATCATAAAAAGTTTCAATTTAAAGAAAATTATTTTTACTAATTATGGATTAAAATATATTTGT
The DNA here is from genome assembly GCA_963277665.1 of Viscum album. Taxonomy (NCBI): domain Eukaryota; kingdom Viridiplantae; phylum Streptophyta; class Magnoliopsida; order Santalales; family Viscaceae; genus Viscum; species Viscum album. The sequence continues at coordinate 1,753,680,677 of OY728128.1, forward strand.
TTTTATGTTTCCTTTAGTAAAAATAGACATCACATGGTTCATTATTATTGATTCAAATGGTTCTTTCCCATGTTATAGCTTTATGTCATGTATCGTGATTGGTGACCTTTACTTTTATCTATATGATTTCTCTTATATTAAGATCATTTAATATGATTATATTATCATACCCTTATTCTCATAGTACCCTCAATGGTGACATTATATTATTAATGTTTATATTTACTTTTACATTTTTTATTCTCACTATTATAGTTTATCAAAATCCTTAGGTTTTGAAGATTGATGTCAAATGATTTCGGACTATAAAGGACTCACATGTAATGAAAATCCCATGATATTTTGAATACTAAATATTGAATAAAAAATCTAGATACAGTTGGAGATGATGGAAATTATTAGGAACCTTCTATTTATGAATCAATGTTATAATGAGTTTATCTTAATTATATGAAACACTAAATAATGTATTCTTGTATGTAATAGAAAAAATATTTTAATTTTTTTTTTCATGGATGGAAAATATTGTGTCATATTTATGATTATCAACTCTATAAATGTAATATTTCTGTTTTCAACAGCAGATCTAGGTTTTTTGGTTCTGGTACATTATAGTTTTAGTCAGAGTAAGGCTTATATAAATATAAATATTATTATGTTTTTACGTTAGGTTTTATTTAGAGTTATGGCTGCCATCAAGTGTTTAAAAGAGTTTGATCAAAATATCAGAGTCATAGACATCCCTTTTGAGGTTATAAAAGATATAAATTTAATGTTATTAAATATATTTTCGAGGAAATATTATTTGGTTGTGATATATATATCCCTCAGGATTAACATGAAGTATTATTTTAGTAATCATGGTTTAATTATATATTTTTTATAATATATTATCTTAATCATGATTTTCGAGGATTTATGTCATTTATATAAATGACTAGAAAATTTTGGATGTTATATTTTTTGGGAATATAAATTTTTTAGTATATAACATTTGAGTTACTAATTTTTTTTGTATATTTTTTCATTTAATATTAAATAATATGTTATAAAATAACTTTGATCATTGTGTTTTGACGTTTTTCATTCATAATTTTATGTATTTGAATTTTAGTAATTTATCAGATAATAAATGATGAATATTTTTTGTGGTTGTTGAGGATTTTAAGATTAATATAGTATTATATCATTTGATAATTAATTCAATTTCTGAGTTAACTTATCTATTTAAAAAAAATTGGTTTTGATTTATATCTAATGATAATAGGAGTATCATTTTATACATTTTCAGTTAATGTGATCGATTGGAAGTCAATTTCAGTGCTTCAAGAAAAGTACTCATCTTTAATAGCCATCATTTTGGAGAATGGTATGAGATTATGGTGGAAATTTATTATAGGTTGAAATTATACATATATAGTAAGTATATTTCTTTATGTTCATAGTCTATATAATAAATTATTTACTCAACTCATAGTAAAGGATCTTGAAACATTATTTTTATCAAATTAAATTCCCTATGGAGAAATTATTGGTCTTCTAATCCTTCATAGATTGAACGTTTTACGACGGTTAAAATTATCATTAATATGTTACATATAAGTATAATATAATAATCTATGGGTAATAGTTTTCTATTATATTTCCATAATTTTCGTTCCTTCTTCTATTCTGTTATTTGGAGACCTAATTTTCTATTATTTTCGATTAGCTTTGTACTTCCCTTTCCCGATTATAAGAGGATGCTTTATAAAACCTTTTTACATTATGGGATATCAATAATTTAATTTTCAAATTATAATACATTAATTATCAACCCAAGTTAAAATTATGAGGAAAAAAATTATAAATGATTTGGAAATTTAATACCCCATCATTTTAAATGAATTATTATGTTCAAAAACATATACAATACAGAACACCGAACTTAAATGAACCCGGAAGTTTTGTTTTTTTAATATGACTTCTATAACCTAGAAATTGTATTCGCATGTATGAATAGAAAAAGACCAATTATGATACAATGATAAATTTCTTACTCCATATGAACTTAATGAGATTAAACGAACAATGAAATATTATTATTTAAATGTAACTATTGTAAACATTATATTAAATAGCTGGTTATATATATTAATAACAGATTTATGAAATAAATATATAGTCAATACTCAATATTTCGGTATTTAAAAACTACTATAAAATAATCACTCATTTTCGTATTCAAAATTAAATTTTTATAAAAGATGATTTCTATTTATTTAAATCAGTGAATAACATAATAAAATTTAAAAATTTTATGATAATTTTTGAAATAATAATTTCAATATTATATTAAGTTGAATCTTTTGAAAATTATCTGAAAATATTGATTTTTCAATTAATTGTGAAAAAATAATGATTTTTTTATAATTTTTTTTCATATAGATTTTTCTTAATGTAAAATTTTATTTTTGTTGAGTTTAAATTTATAAATTTTCCATATTAATTTAAAATAATTCAATTACTTTGAATGTATTTTATATAATTATTTATCCGAAAACTTTTTATATTTAGAAAATCATTTTTTAAAAAGAATTTTCCATCCTGTTTTTCTGGTTTCATTTAAAATTAAATTATATACCTCCATAATTTTTTATTTTCAAAAATTGATGTGATTTTTAAAATATAAAGTAACTAATTTATTAAATATCACCCATATATATTTGTTAAATATGAATATAAACTTTTTTAATTCTTGTTATAACGATATAGGATAAATATTGTAATTATAGAAAAAAATAAAATGATAAGTATTATAAATTGACCATAACATTTTTATAATTTTATTTAATGATTACATTTCATCCATAGTCATATAATATTTTTTTATATGTCATTTAAGGCCATTTGGATGATATTACGAATTTTAAAATAATTTATTTGATGAAATTTCCAAAAGGTCATTCTATTTTTGTAATAAATTATAATTTTCTTAATTTCATTAGTATAGAGGTTATGTAAGACTTTAATAATAAATTTTGAATAATAATATTTTTTAAACATCTTATTAATTTATTATTTAATTATAGTGATGGAATAATTACATTAAATAATTTCCGAATATTAACATATCAATTATTTAATTAATGTAAAAAAATAAACGAAATTAACAATAGTAAATTTAATATTGATAATAATTAATGTTATCACTGAAATTTATAGACTTCCAATAAATTTTTTAATGTTATAAAATATTTGGTTTTAATTATATGTCTTATTGAGATATTATTATAGTAAAATTAATGAATTCTTTAAAAAATTGAAATTATTTTTATTTGTTAATAAATAATATTTCATTAAAGATATGAATTCCTTAAAATCATAAGTATTTTTAAAAAATTATGTTATGGATTATAATATCATATATTTTTAATATATGGGTTTTGTGAGAATTTATAGTAATTATCATGACTCTTAATGACTAAAAAACACTCTAGGAATTGTATCACTAGAAATGGGGACAAATGATTAAAACAAAAAATTATTTATAAAAACATAGTCAAAAAAACATATTTTATGAGATTATATAAACCGATAATAATCAAAATTTTAATATAAGTAATTTTTTATCCATTTGAAATTAAATAAAAATTTCTAAAAATATAAGACATTGAAAAAATACAAGAGTGACTATCCCCTCTCTTATAAATGGAAACCACTTCTTCTCATTCATGCATACATAAAAAATAACATGGATCATCCTAGTCTACCGAGAACATTGATTTTCATAAACTAACGTTATATAAATTTTTGGACTATATAAGAAATTATACTAAATGAAACCCAAAGCTCTTATTAGTACAATCCCATTGCAAATATGGAAAGATAAACACTGGTAAATTAATTAGCTACATCTTTTACCACAGTGTTCTTCTTCATGAGAACCCTTCATAGACCTATCAAATAGAATACATATTTTCATTACCTAGAGGAGGGAGACCTAAAAAAGGGGTGATCTCAGATACTCAATAAGGATAAACAAGGAAAATACGTAAGAATAACCATAAACATTGGGGTAAAAGAACATGATAATTAAATTAGTAAATCCTACACTAGATATCAATGATCATAAACATAAATTGAATAATAAATCCTTGAATTCAATGAGACATTAATCATAATTAATTAAATACAACAATCCATGTTATCATAAATTAGGAAAGAAACATGGAATTGTGGAAGAAGAATAATATTATATATTGATTTACACAGTAGGTAAGGAATTGTTACTGGGACCATCTTAGTGGAAAAATTCCTTTAATGAATTAGGTTCACACCTCGTTCTGGCCCTATATTACTGAATCAAGAACACTAATTATTCCAGACATATAATACTAATCCAATTTCATTATACAATCTAACCATGTATATCAGATGAGATGTAAATCATTACTCAATGAATTGGTAAAATATATAGGTCTGGAACATCTCAAAATGAAGTAATATATACATTTAGAATGAGATCAAAAATAATAGTATCATAACCCTTGAAATTAAATTTGTATTATAGACGTGTTATAATATAATAAACTGTTGAAAAATACAGGTTTCATTATCATTTAATAATATACATAACCTGTGAAAATAAGTAGGATTCAAAAGCATATAACTCTTGAAATAGAATCAGGTATCATAAACATCATTCCATCAAAAGATAATTCATTCATGGAAATAATATGAATGAAAAAACATAATAATTTTTCAATTAAGACATGATTAAAACCAATGTATTTTATGTTATACAGGACATAATGTTTATTTATACTTTAAATATGTTTCTTTTGTAAAAGACCAGTTCTTCTTTGAAATGACATTTTAAATTATAAAACATTACTGAAAAAAATTCATTGAAAACATCATTGAAAAATTATATGGAATCATTTAAAATAAAAAAATATTATGAAAATAAATTACCGATAAAAATTATCTTCATGGATTATTGAGAAAAATTAAAACTATTTTTTATTACATGGTTTCTCAAATAAAACAGATTTCCTGCTTAGGGGAGAAATACAGCCATATTTTCTTAAAAGTGATTTTGTAATTATATTAACTAACAAATAGTGGGAAAATTTAACTAATGCATGGATATATATTGAATAAATATAGTATATAAAATATCATGAGTTATCATAATATATGGATTATAATATTTAATAAAAAAAATCTTAAACATAAATATTCTCCAAAAGTGATGATATTGTTTCAATAAACACTTTTAACATTGTAACTAAGGATCATAAATTCCATGTAAGAAAAAAAAAATTACTCGAATCTTAAAATATCATAAAAATAAAAAAATTCATTATATAACATGTAAAATGTATGTTTATATAACACTAAATATAATTTATGTTTGTATCAAAACATTAGTCTCAATGAAGGAAAATTGAGAAAAAAGTATTTTAACGATTTAGTATCTTTTGATACCTACACACCATGAAATAAAGATCATAAAATGGATATATAAATACCCATAAATTTTACTATAATAATCATTTCATACATACATGTTTAGTATACAAACCACATAAATGGAATGGATGGGGGATAATGCGTTTATCTCAAAAAAAGTGACATTAAATACCCAATCCTCGTGTCTTGAATCTCTTCACATTAATACAAGATTCCAATATAATAAATTTATGTTTATTATAAATATTTTACAGATGTATACTGTTATATAAAATATCATATATGGTTTTATTATGACTTTATATTACCTTATTTTTGTAAAACCAATGTTAAGATTACACTTTGGGTACTATTAAATATGTTAATTGCATGAGTCTTAATTTAATATGTCTTTTCCCATTATAATTATATCATGATTTCCATAATTTAAACAAATATATAAATAATATTTATATTCAGTATATTTTTGTTATAATATTCTATACAGTATATAAGTACGAAATGGAATATACCATTCCTGTAGATGGTAAGCACTACATATGCTTGAATGATTTTTTTTGTTTTGATTATTGTATATAATGAAATATATAATATTACATATGTGAATATATATATATATATATATTAATTATATTATAATTACTATATTTTATATATCATAAAAATTTATCAATAAAGGCCTTAATAAATTATATGTAGTGTGTGAACAAATCACATTGCTATGAGGAGGCGGTGGTCCACACATTCTAAAATGAAATAATCAAATTTACACCAAATGGAAACTAAAAAATATATATGAGGTAAGGTGATTAAAGAAACATCAATAAAAAATAAATTAAATATATAAAAATTATAAACATAGTTTCCTGTAACACCAAAGATTTTTTGTGAAATATTTTTGCAATATCGAGTTCCACTAAAGAACGATATGTTATTAAAATATTATATAAACTAGCTCTTATGAATATTAATACATACTTTTTAAAATTTTATAAATTGTATCATTCAAAATAGACTTCATTTTTGGATTTTGAATGTCGAAATTAGCCCAGGGTGAATATTTTTTATTTTTTTGAAAACATTCAATTTTTGATGAATAGTTAAAATACTGTGTTATTGGATAAAACCGACTTTTTATTTACATAATAATTAAATTTTTTTAAATTTATTTTAAGTAAAAATATATTCATAATACCTATATATGATCATTTTAATTCATTAGTGTCATTTTATAAAAATATAGATATATAAAAATTTTATTGGACTTTTTACCATCTTTTCCCAACATCCTTGGAACATTTGTAATTGTACATAAAACTTAATTTTACCACTTCTGTGAGTTAAATTTCAAAAAAAACGAGATAAACTATTAATATCAAGGAGTAAAATGTGGTTTAATTAGATAAAAACTTATTTTTGGTGAATATTAACTTTTTAATTTTATTTACTGTGGTTAAAAGTAAATAGGTAATTTAGAGTAAAAATGATATTATTATTACCCTAAAACATGTTCTAACCCTATTGGATAATTGTATTTCAACCAAAAACAACCTTCAGGATAATATATTACCCTTTAGGTCCACTTGGATTATATTAGGACACTTATTATTATTTTATTTAAAGAATAGTTGAAAGAGTTAAAATCAATGTTCAATAACTAAAACATTTTTAATATAGGTTTATACAAAAGATAAATTCAACAATGAATATTTATTAGAAAGATAAAAGTATTTCCTATATAATTATATTTTATTTATAATTTTAATACATTAAATAGTTTAATGTATTTATGAAACAATGATGATGTATTAATTACCTTATTAATGAAATATTAACAAAAATGATATTATAAATTCCCAAATAAATATAGTTTGAGACTTTTTATAAATTACTCTAATTTTTAAGGTTAATATTAAATTTTAGTATTTATTTAATTAATATTTTTCTAACTAATCATGCTGTTATGATTTTCACAAAAATCAATTACCAAATAGTGTCAAAATTGACATAAAATAGTTTTCAAAACAAATATTATATTATTAAATGTTATTCTATTCCTAAAAATCTACAATTCAGAAAAATGACTTCGATAAGGTTATATATATTAATAATTAACCGCATGGGTTTTTTTTGGCTTGATATAGTATGTTTATTAACATTATAGTGAATGAAAATAAGAAGAAACCGTAAAAGATAAATACGAAGAGGTGCTTCAAAGAAGATGTAATATAATTTATCGATCCATTCCAATTTATTTCTTCTTTTACATCTTCTTATTTATATGTTTCATCATAAATTAATAATATCAGCATCACTAATATACTGATATGTTATTATAGAAATTAAACTGCCCTATTTTACCTTCTATCCACCCTATGGAAAATGAAATCACTGAGTATGCGTACGTACATAATACCGTCTCCACGCCATGGTGTAATCTATTTTTCCAACACCAACATACATGGAGGGGTATAATGGTGTAAATTATGACTATATATGTTTTATATGACATGATACTAATTCTTATATATTCTACCATTCACTTTAATACAATTCCGAAAACATGGGAATGATATCATTGCTCGTGCGTACGTAGGGTATACCGTCTCCACGATGTGTTGTGACTCGTTCAACATGATATTTATTGAATAATGATTATATAAATGAATTTAATTAATAAATATGATATATATTATTCTAATACCATTTTATAAATTATTTATCTATAACGTAAAAATAAAAAAAAAATTATTCGACAAAACACGTATAAGAACATAAACCAATAAACACCTGAATAACAAGTAGCAATTTAATATTACAAATAAGAAGATAATTATATGACCCTATATGATATCATAATAATTAATCTCATTCTGTAATAAGTCAATTAAATTATTTAAATCATTATACAGGATGTTCGGATACGTACAAAGCATATCGGACCTAAGGTAATGGAAAATCTCGCAATCTAATTTTTTATCCAAGATTGTTTATACTTCAGAATTTACTGGGGAATATTTATCATCCACTTCAATGATTCCTCATTATGTAATATTATTTCTATACTCCTACAATTTTTGAAATCCAATATTACCCGTTGGGGAGTTTTCAGTAAAAGATATGAAAGGAATATTTTTTCTTTTTTAGTACGAGGTACATTTTGACTTTTCAGGCCAAAGTATGAGAAGAATGTTTTTTTAACTTATACGAAATGAATGGACTTTTATGATTTAGTAGAACATTATTTCCATGAATCATCGTTTACAAGTTTTCACATTTATTTTTAATCATCTTATTTTAGTTTAAAATTGTATGACATGTTAAGAAAGGAAAAATGTATTTCAAATAGAATGGATATTTTCCTCAAGAATGGAGTTCAAGTGTTTTGTCAAAAGTATTTTCCATCTATGATAATATAGTGTTTTGTTTCAATCTCTATCTTTAACTTGATTTTATTATGTTATGATTGAATTATTTTTATGATGTCCTTTTATCTTATATGAACTATGTTATAATGGCATGATGTATAATAATCCCATTTTTATTACATGGTTTATGAAATGATTTATGATTTTGTGGCACACATAAGAATGTTTTATTTATGAGATGGGTGGGACCTATATCTCCCACCAATGCATTGTGTAATAATTTATATTTCATGAGATAGACATCGCTAGAATGGAAGGTTAATCTAGTTCAGTGATACATGACTGAAATGATGAGTGAACTCAGTTCAGAAATGGACTTTTTCCGCTAGGATAGACATGGAAATGTGTCTTGACTAATAAGAAATGATTCTATATTATTTTGTCTGTATTCCACAAAGTTTCATGTTTAATGTTATGATTATTGGGATTACATTTCACTATTATGATTTATCCCATTTCAGGATATTATGATATCTTTTGCAGGATTTGATTTTCAAAATGTTATGTTCTTATGAATATGATATGATTGAAATTTCCTTTGTTTACCCTTACTGAGATTTTTAGCTCACCCTTTTGTAGGTTTTCTTTTCCCCAGTTCAGGAAGAAGGGTATTAAGTAATATATGCTAAAAGGGACTCTAAATATGATGAAATAAATGGGAGGCAATGTAGCTTCTTTATGAACCAGTTGATTAGGTTTTCCAGTTTCTAAAGACACTATACCTATATGTTCCTTCCATGGTTTTGTTAAATTTTGTAAAAAGTATTCTTTAATTATACAGTAATAACAATGTATGTAAATTATGGGGCGTTATAGTTGAAATCAGATGAAAGTTATAGTCAACCATTGTAAACTAGGATGTGAAAGCCTTAGTAAGAACCCGAAGGATATACCTAAGCATAGAACAAAATCATAGTGTTTTAGAAATTTCCATGAGTAACCTATGATAACACTTAAAATGTAAAATTTTATTACTGATTATATTGTGTTGCTATTATAATTAGTGTTTCTCACACAAGTATTCATGGTTTTAGTCAATGGATGGAACCTGACGGAACCATGTTATTAATGAATGTGATGCGCAATACAATGATTTTCCCCCTGAGAAACTAAAAATTATGGGAGTTGGAATGAAAAATCTTATAGCCATGCTCACACAAATTTCTCAATATATGAATCACGTAAGACATCCAAACGAGCAAAGGAAGGAGAAAAATTCTATTTTATCCTTCATGAGGTAGTGTCCACCCTCATTTAGTGGGTATACTGATCCATTAGTGGCTAAAGAATGGATCAGTACCACTGAAAAGATATTTTCAGTTCTACAATTTTCTGAATATGATAAAGTCATCTTAGAAGTATATCGTTTGGAAGGTGAAGTAGTTCAATGGTGGAATATTATCAAGAATACGAGGCAAAGAGATGAAACTGAGTCCATGGAATGGGGCGAGTTCAAGAACTTATTTTTCAACAAGTACTTCCCTCGTATTCTTCGAACAAATATAGATAAAGAACTTCTTGAACTATAGAAAAATGAGGATGAATATGTTTTTACCTACGAATCAAATTTTACAAGACTTGTAAGGTATGATTATGGGATTATTATCCAACCTGAGAGTAAGATAGATCGATTCTTTAGTGGATTAAAACCAAGTCCCCGAAGGGAATTAGCCATGACGGACTTCAATAGCTATTAGGAAATTTTTCGTTGTTCTCTCAAGGTTGAGATGGAAATTTGAGTAATCAATCATCCATATGGGTTTGATAAGAAGAGGAAAATAAAATTAAAAGGAACATCAAAGGAGCACACTTAAAAGAAGATGAGTATTCCCTTATGCACAAAGTGTCGAAATAAACATGGAGGGAGTTGTCTTAATGGGAAATTTAAATGTTTCATATGTGGAAAAGAAGGTAATTGGGCATTTCAATGCCGCAATGATGGGAAGAAGATGTATAGTTATGCGAACAAAGAAAAGGCTACACAGAATGCACCTATTACACTTCAATGTTACAAGTGCATAGAAATGGGGCATTATGGTAATCAATTCCCTAATCCAAGGGTCGTTGATGATGATCGATGTCAAAAATATATTTAGGCCAAAGAAAAATGAGATTCACATTCTATTTCTATCGTCGATGTGGAGTACAATAATGAAGTGGTGAAAGGTACACTTACCATCCACTCTAAAGTAGAAAATGTTTTATTTCATTCTGGATCCACCCGCTCTTTTATTTCTGATGAATTGTATAAGGGTATCGATGTATTACCTCTATAATTAGATGTTGAGTTAGCTGTGACAACCCCAAATGGAACAAAAGTCGCATTAAAAGTTTACAATTCGTCCCCGATTGAAGTTTTTGGGAATGTGCTTCCTGTAAATCTTATGATCCATCCTATAGTGAAATTTAATGTGATTCATGGAATGGATTGGATTTAATTATATATAGATCATGTCAATTTCCAATGAAGGGAAGTCACATTTCATATTCCAGTTCAATCAACGATCATCTATCGATGCAAGGATGAATATAACCTTCTAGTGGAAATTTCTTCCATCTTATGGGTTTTGATTCTAATAAAGGAGGTGTATCTATCTCAAATTGATGGAGAGAATCTCATGATTAAGAATACACCCATTGTATGAGATTTTTATGATGCCTTTCCAAAGGAATTTCCTGGTCTTCCAAAAAATCGTGAAGTTGAGTTTTCAATAAAACTCATACTGGGTGCTATACCTATTTCAATGACACTTTATAGAATGGACCCAATTGAGTTGAAGGAATTGAAGAAGCAACTCCAATAGAATCTTGATATGGGATTCATATGCCTTAGTGCATCACTTAGGGGAGCACTTTTTCTGTTTGTTAAGAAAAAATAAGGATCAATGAGACTCTGAATTTATTATCGAGAACTTAACAATATCACAATCAAGAAAAAATATCCTCTCCCACGCATTGATTACTTAATTAACCAACTCTGCGGAGCACAATAATTTTCCCAGATTGATCTTTATTTAGGGTATCATCAATTAAGGGTCAAAAGGGATGATATACCAAAGACGGCTTTCTGTACAAGGTATGGACACTATGAATTTGTAGTGATACCATTTGGTCTTACTAATGCCCATTCTATCTTCATGGATCTAATGAATATAGTCTTTAGAGACTATCTTGGTCTGTTTGTGGTAGTCTTTATAGAAAATTTTATGTTGTATTAAAAGAGAAAGGATTAACATGAAGATCACTTGAAAATGGTATTAAAGTCCCTTAGAATGGAGAAGCTTTATGCCAAATTTAACCAGTGTGAATTTTGGCTTCAAAAAGTTTCATTTTTTTGGTCACTTAATCTCTAAAGGGGGGATATCCGTGGATCCAGCAAAAAACAGAGGTTATTGAAAGATGGTTGAGACCACCAATAGTAGCTGAGATCCAATGTTTTCTTGGTTGGGCTTGATATTATCGACATTTTCTGAATGATTTTTCCTGATTATCAATTCCATTTACCAGGTTGACTCGAAATGGAGTAAATTTGTTTGGACGGAAGAGTTTGAAGAGAATTTCAAGGAGTTAATAAAGAAGATTATCCTGTGCACATGTGCTCACACTACCTTGTAGTGGAGAAAGGTTTGTGATCTAATGTGATGCAGTCATGAATGGATTGTGGTGTGTTCTCATGAAAAACGATATGGTGATAGATTAATCCTCACGATAATTGAACATACATTATCAAAATTACCCAACTCATGATTCAGAGTTAGCTACGGTAATATTGGCATTAAATATTTGGAGGAATTATCTTTATGGTGAAAGGTGTAATATTTATAATAATCATAAAAGTTTAAAGCATATTTTCACACAAAAGGAAATGAATATGCCCCAGAGAAGATGGTTGGAGCTGATTAAGGATTATGACTGCTAAATTCATTATCACCATGGGAAAGAAAACAAGGTGGCAGGCATATTAAGTCGACGCGACCAAGCTAGTTTATCCATTATGAGGATCACGAAATATCCAATATTTATTGATTAACAATGGATGGATCTTGGAATTATATTAGAAGGGGAGAAATATTATCTTTCTCAAATTAAGGTTCAACCATATATACATGAGAAGATTAAAGAGGAATATAAAAAAGATTAAAAGTTACAAAAGAATATGAGAAATGATCCTAAATTACACATTGATTATGATGAAATAATAAGGTTCAAGAATCGGGTTTATATTCCTCCCACCCAGGAATTAAAGAATGAAATATTGGATGATGCTCATAGTTCTTCATTCTTTGTTCACCCTGGAATCACGAAGATGAATAGGTACATGAAAGGGTACTTTTGTGGCATGGCATGAAAAGAAATGTTGATAAATATGTCTCTCGATTCTTGGTTTGTCCGCAAGTTAAAAATGTGAGACAGAAGTTTAAGGGGATGTTACAACAATTACCCATACCAGAATAGAAATGGGAAAATAACACTATAGAATTTATCAGTGGACTTCCTAAAACATCTAAATGAAAAAATTCTATCTGTGATATAGTTGATCATCTTACGAAGTCGGCACACTTCATTGCTATTAGAGAAGATTTTTCTCTTGATCAGCTTTCTAGGATATATGTAAAGGAAGTGGTAAGATTAGATAGAGTACCACTTTCCATCATATCTATTCAGGATCCGAGGTTTACCTTGATGTTTTAGTGATGTCTTCATCATACTCTAGAAATAGAGTTGAGTTACTTCATAACTTATCATCCTCATACAGACGGTCAGTCTAAGAGGAAAATTCAAACTCTAGAAGACATGTTGAGATCTTACTCTATAGATTTCAAAGGAGGTTGGTATCAACACAAACCATTGGTTGACTTTTTTTAATAATAGCACTCACTCTAGTATTCATATGGCTCCTTATGAAGATCTATATGGAATGAAATTCAGAACACCAAATAGATGGGATGAATTTGGGGAAAAAAGCTGTTAGGACATGATCTTATTGATGAGATGGTAGAAAAGGTCAGATCTATTCAACAACACATAAGAGCAGCTCAGATTCGAAAAAAAAGTTATGCTGACAACTGAAGAAAAGACCTAGAGTTAGAAGTGGGTGATAATGTGTTCTTACGGATATCCCCTTAGAAGAGAGTAATGAGATTTGGAAAGTAGGGTAAGCTAAGACCTCGATATATTGGTCCTCTCGAAATATTGGACAATGTTGGGAAGGTAGCTTACCGATTGGAGCATCCACTGAATCTCTCTCAAATTCATGAGTTGTTCCATGTATCTCTCCTCAGAAATTATATACCTGATACTTCACTTGTACTCAGCTCAGAAGTTGAACTGCTGGAGCCAGATCTATGTGATGAAGAACATCCGATATAGATTCTGGATCGTAGCGAAAATGTTCTACGGAACAAGACCACTCGCATGGATAATGTTTTATGGAGGAACCAACAATTAGAAGAAGATACATGGGAACTTGAGGATATATTGAGGGAGATGTATCATCATCTGTTTTTTAAAATGTGACGAATTTTGAGGGAAAAATTCATTTTAAGGGGGGTAGAATGTAACACCTGAGATTTTATGAGAATTTTTTTATTTTTATATGCTTCACCACAGGAATATTTCACTACACACAACACTATCTCGGCTTTCATTATATGCAAGTGAAACCTTCCTTAATAGCTTGCATTGTACGCAATACTAAGTTTCACGAAACAACGATATGTTATTAAAATATTATAGAAACTAGTTGTTATGAATTGTAATACCCACTATTTGAAATTATATAAATTTTATCATTCAAAATGGACTTCATTTTTGGATTAGAAATTTCAAAATTAGCATAGGGTGAATTTTTGGTATTTTTCTGAAAACATTCAATTTTTTATGAATAGTGAAAACAGTGACTTATTGGTTAAAAACACCTTTTTATTTAAATAATAATTTATTTTATTTAAATTTATTTTAGGTCAAAATACATAAATAATACCTATATAAGTTCAATTTAATTAATTAGAGTCATTTTATTATAATATATATATATATAAATTTTATTGAACTTTTTGACAGTCTTTTACCCACCTCCTAGAACATTTTAATTGTACATAAAACTTAATTTTACTGCTTCAGTGAGCTTAATTTCGAAAATTCGAGAGACACGGTTAATATCAAAGAGTAAAATCTGGTTCAATAAGATAAAAATAATTTTTTTGTGAATGGTAATTTTTTACATGTATTTACCACGTTTAAAAGTAAATAAGGTAATTAAGAGTAAAAATGATATTATTATTACCCTAATAATTTCCAAATTCTATTGGATAATTTAATTCTACCAAAAACAACATTAGGGATAAAATATTACCCTTTATGTCCACTTGGATTAGATTAGGACACTTATTATAATTTTATTTAAAGAAGAGTGAAAAGAGTTAATATCATATTTTAACAACTAAAACATTTTGAATTTAAGGTTATAAATATTATAAATTTAACTCTAAATATTAATTAGAAAGCTATAAAAAAATTCCTACATAATTATATTATATTTATAATTTTTAGAAATCAAGTAAATTAATTTATTTAGGACAAAATAATAATGTAGTAATTACCTTATTAATTTAATATGAACTTAATTGATATTATAAATACCCAAATAAATGTAATTTGACAGATTTTATAAATTAAACTAATTTTATATTTTAATATGACATGTTATTATTTATTTAATTATCTTTCTTCAAATTAATCATGCCTTATTTATTTTCACAAAAATCAATAACCAAATAGCGTAAAAATTGACATAAAATAGTTTTTAAAACTAATATTATATTTTTAATTTTTATTCTATTCCTAAAAATCTAATATTAGGAAAAATGACTTAGATAAGGTTATATATATAAATAATGAACCACCTTGGGTTATTTTGTCTTGTTATTGTAAGTTTATTAACCATATAGTGTAAGAAATCAAGAAGACACGGTAAAAGTTAAATTATTTATCTTAGAGCTAAATATAAAGGATATGGTTACAATAGTTTCCAAAAAATGTCTAAAACCTATTATCTGATAAGATTTAGACCCATATCCACTTTATCTTCTAAATAAATCAATTTTTAGCTATTATAAACCGAATATGACTTTATTATAAAATAATATTTTATGTTTTTCCTAAGGTTCCCCTATCCTCCCTTATAAAAGGGCATCTCCTGCCTCTCCTCATTACATAATTTTGAGCTGTAAAGCTCAGAAAAACAATGAACATTTCCCTTATCAACACCCTTATAAAAATTTGAGAGGTTCTTATCTTCTCTTAAGACCAACATTAGTGCCTTTAGAGGAGGTTAAGAAGAGGCTCGTCAAAGTAGAGGTAATATCCTTTTCCGATCATTTCTAATTTATTTCTTCTTATACATATTCTTATTTATATTTTTTATCTTAAATTAATAACATCAATATCACTAATATAATTATATTTTATTAGAAATATGAAACAACCCTATTTTACCTTCTATCAATCCGATGGAAAATGAAATCACCGCGCGTGCGTACGTACGGAATAGCGTCTCCACTGCGTGGAGTAATATGTTTTTCCAACACCACCTTACATGGATGGGTATAACAGTGTACATAATAACTATATATGGTTATCATGACATGATACTAATTCTGATATATTTTATCATTCACTTCAATACAATTCCACAGACATGGGAATGATATTAGCGCTCGTGCGTACGTATGACCTATTGTCTCCACGATGTGATGTGACTCATTCTACATGATATTAATTGAATAATTGTTATATAAATGAATTTAATGAATAAATAATATATATTACACTAATATCATTATTTATATTATTTATCTAAAATGTAAAAATAATAACATGAATTTATTCGACAAAAGACGGATAAGAACATATTGCAATGAACACCCGAATAACAAGTATCAATGAAATATTACTAATAATAAAATAATAATATGACCATATATGATATCATAACAATTAATATGATTCTCTAATAAGTCAATTAAATTATTGAAATCATTATACAGGAGGTTCGGATACGTACGACACATATCAGAACTATGGTATGGGAAATTCTCGCAATCTCATTTTTTATCTGAGATTGTTTATAATTCAGATTTTACTGGGTATATTTATCATACACTTCCATGTATCCTCAATATGTAATATTATTTCACTCCTCCTATAATTGTTTAAATCCAATATTTCCCATTGGGGTGTTTTTAGTAAAAGATATGAAAGTAATCTTTTGTCGTTTTTAGTACGAGGTACCTTTTGACTTTTCCTGCCAAAGTACAAGAATAATTTTTTTTAACTTATACAGAATGAATGGATTTTTTTGATTTCATAGAAAATTATTTACATGAAGCTTCCTTTACATTTTTTTAAGTTTATTTGTAATCATATATTTTTATATTAAAAGTGTTTGACATGTTAAGAAAGGAAAAATGTTTTTGAAGTATGAATGATATTTCCCTCAAGAATAGAGTTCAAGTGTTTTATCAAAATTATTTTCCATCTAATGTAATATTGGTATATTTTTCTTTCACTATTTTTACATTTATTTGATTATTTTATGATGGAATTATTTTTATGACATCCTTTTATCTTTTATGAACTATGTTATGATGGCATGATGATTAAGAATCCCATTTTTATTATATTGTTTACGATAGGATTTATGATTTTGTGGCACACATAATAATGGTTCATTATGATATGGGTGGGACTTATATCTCCCTCCAATGCATTGGGTAAAGATTTATATCTCATGAGAAAGACATGGCTGAAATGGCAGGTTAATCCAGTTCAGTGATACAGGACTGAAATTAGGAGTGAACTCAGTTCAGAAATGGACATTGTCCGCTAGGATAGTCTTGTCAATGAGTCTTGACTAATAAGAAATGATTAAATATGATTATGTGTGTATGCCACAATGTTTCATGTTTTATGTTATGATTTTTGGGATTACATTTCAGTATTATGATTTATCCCATGTCATGATATTATGATCTCTTTTGTAGGATATGATTTTCAAAATGTTATGTTATTATGTATATGATATGAATTATATTTCCTTTGTTTACCATTAATAAGAATTTGAGCTCACCCTTTTGTATGTTTTCTATTCCCCAGGTCAGGAAGTAGGGTATTGAGTAAGACACCCTAAAAGAGACTCTTAATATGATGAAAGAAATGGGATACAATGTAGCTGCTTTATGAACTAGTTGTTTAGGTTTCCCAGTTTTTAAAGACATTGTACATATACGACAATTTCATGGTTTTGTTATATGTTGTAATAAGTATGCTTCGATTCTGAAGAAATAACAATGTATGTAAATAATGAGTCGTTATATTTCAATCATAATTTCCACCACGATAGGCGGAAATAGAAAAATAAGCAATTATCATTTCACGTGGAGGTAGTTCACTGTTGAGGTAAACAACATGTTCATTATCCATTATATTGAAGTGTTTCTATGTATATAAAAAACCTATCATAAAAAAATCCTTCAATATTTTGGATACTATGGTTTTTATACCATCAATGAATAAAGTGACTGGAGGGGTGGATAAAGAATATAAAATAAAGGATTGTGAGAGAATCGGTTAAATCTTAGTTGGGTAAAACCTTTTAGTTTATTCTGAAAGGATTTAGTTGATTGTATTTTTAAAATATAGATGATTCAAGGAGGTGTAGAGGGATTTTTAAAAGTTGATTAGAATGATCTTTGAAGAACCTATGTGGTTTTAGTGTATGAGTAATAGGGAGAGTTGGAGGCCTTTATATGGATGAGAAAAGACGCACTAGGAATTTTTCAAAAAAAAGTTTGGTTTTACAATGTTTTTTGCTGAAAAAATTAAAAACATCACAATAAAGGAAGTTTAAGGGACATATAATGTACATAAAATTGGTTTTCTATAATTTTATAGGCCCTTTTGTGTCTTATTTTATGGTTTAGTACATTTTCAACCAAATTTTTCATTTAATCTTTGTAATTAATCTTAATCAGTTTCACTAATAGTTTTGGTAAAAAAACGATGTTGAACATAATAGAAATTATAAATTATTATGATTACAAATATGGGATAAATTCTTCAAAACTATAATCACATAAGTGGAAGAAACTAATAAAAAAATGTTGACACTAATGGGAGGACACTGCATGATTTTATTCTAAAAACATCTAAAAGACTTCTATGTTTTTGAACCAATTTCAAAGAAAAACTGGTCTGAATTACCTATGTTATATTAATTGATAAAAACATATTGTAGTTATACTTTTGATCCAATTTAATATATAATTTATCAATATAAATAAATTAGATAAAAAATTATATTTGAATTAAAATCCATTATTTTTAACTATTAATCCAAAAAAATTCTCACAAAAATCCAAAAAATAAAACATAAATAATTTTAAAATCAAAAATAAAAAAATGAAAATTTTCTAATTTAATTTTCAAATAAGTATAAATTTATTTTTATTATTTTTCAGTTACAGTTATTAAAATAACAATATTTGAAGGAATAGTATTTTTAATTATATAAGGACATTACCAAAAATTATATAGTTCATTATCAATATGTTTTATTTATATAATACAATTACAAACCATTTTTGAAATTTTGTTATTATTATTATTATTAATAATTTTAATGGATTGATTATAATTGTATTATATAAATAAATATAATAGTAATATTAGTTTTAAAAACATCTATATTGTGTGTAACATACTCCTAGTCAATGATCTGTGTAATGTATGCCAATTTGGTTTTACATATACTATCTTCCATGTTAGTGTTCAAGAAATGGAATGTTTGTCTTAGTTCATTAAAATACATAAATGAGTATTTATTTATTTTTTGAGAAAAAGGTCCATAAAAATTTAGGGTGTTACATTTTACCCTAGATAACATGTATTTCATCAACAAAATTCATCAATTGGTTAAAAAATTATGATACTTATGCTTCATCACATCCTCAAGTGACCACATAACATATTCTAATTAGAGATTTCTCTAAAAAAACTTTTACCATCTGAATGGGCTTTTTTATATGAATTTAACCATACAATATATAATTTGAACTTATTGTTCTTCATATGAATGAATCCATTATAGTGGTATATCCTCTGATTACATTACATGTGAAGGGTTAGTTATAAATATACTCATGAGAGATATATGGAACACATCATTTACATGAATGGTATTTTTATGACGTTAAGAGCAATAAGATATGACCTCTATTGAATCAATAATTTCAAATGGACCGATATTTCAATGGATTATTTTACCTTTGTTCCTAAATATCATAACATTTTTTCTATGTGAGATTAATAGAAACAACTATTCACAAATATCTAATAATAGATCACTACCTCTGTTATCAACATAACATTTTTTACCAACTTTGAGCTTCCATTATATGCTACCAAATGGATATAACTGTATCGACCATTTAATCAGTGATCCCAGGTCCCAATAGCTTTCTTTCTCTAACCACTTCCAAGAACATCAGAGTTCTACATTTCTTCCCAAATAGGCATTCATAACATTTACTTTGAATTATTTAGTGAAAGATATTGTTGTATGAAAATAAAAATAGAAGAAGTCGTTGATTTAAAACACAATTGAAATCTAGAGAACAAGATATCAAAATATACTCTAGGTTTTTAATTTTTCTTCTATACTGGACACTTGAATGAGGATGATAATGAAATATAGAATCCCAATTTTGTATCATGTTCTAGATAAATACTTCACCATAAATTTGAGGGGAACCTCAAATACCGTTTAAATTAAATGGAATGTGGTACTCCGGGATGACTTACCACTTCCAAAATGTCTATCTGGATAGGATGATATTAAGAGAATTCATCTATGATAGCTATGAACTAAGGCAAAATATGTTAGGGCCAATAGGGGCCTATATACACTGAGAGGGTGGTGAATCAGGGTATGGATATTCTTTTTCAAGGTTCTTCCTGCCCCACTGGATCTTGACGTCTTTGTTACAAGGGTCACTTTGTTTGCACTTGGGTGTATGTTTTGATCACATACTTTCTTCTATATCGGATGATGATGATTTAAATGCAATGCAGACAAATTAGCAGGTAGACGCAGAGATTTTTAGTTGGTTCACCCTCACTGGGCTACGTCCAAGGAGCATACGCCGACAGGTTGCCGGTCGTACCAAATTCCACTAATCTTCACTAGATGTGGATACAATGTTCGGGCTAGATCACTTCTATGCCCAGGCTCACTACCTATACAAGATTTAGGCTTAGCTCACTACTTTCCCAAGGGTCACTCCCTGTTTCTCTCTCTCTGGCTCACTGCCGGTGGAGAGGATCACCTTCTTCCTCTTCCTAAGCTCACTGCTCTTGGAAGGGAATCCAATCACAGTTTATAGACCTGTAGGTCTCTTCATTTCCATTAAGGAATGCATATTTCTCTGTATTTAGATGCTCTGTTGAAGTTCAACTTTCATCCATAGATGAATACCTCTTTTCCTCTGAACACTTGGCAAACAACCTTTGGAAAGACCTCTGCAAAGCACTTAACTTTCCTAGGCTCCCAATTTCGTGAAGCTCAACACGCCTTCGCGAAGCTCCTGCCTTTTCGCAAAGCTCTCTCGCGAAGCTCTCTCGCGAAGCTCTCTCGTGAATAACTCCTATGAAGCTCAACTCGTTGCAAAGCAACTTCTCTCGCGAAGCTCACTGAGCCAACGCGGAGCACACAACTTTCGCGGAGCTACAATAGCCGACGTGAAGCTCTTTTTTCGCGAAGCACACTACCTTCGCGAACCACCTCCGCGAACCGAGAGCAATGGATTTTCTCTGAAAATTCTCTCTACTTCATTCGAAGGGGTCGGCCTCTATTTATAGGTGATTCCACCAACCCTCGTCCCTTCCGCGCAAAGTCAACGCCACGTCATCTCAAATCACGATGCTCCAAAGTTTCTGCCGGAATTCTGTCCAAATCATGAAGCTCCACAGCAATATTCCGTTCGCGGAGCTTGACGTAGTCGCGAAGAATCACCGTCAACATACCTTCATGAATTCACCGCGAAGCTCCCTCATGAAGCCCAACATTCATTCACGCCTTCGCCGCGATGCTCACTCGCAAAGCCCGTCACCGCCGCGATGCGCTTCAGCCTCTGCTGTTCGCGAAACATGACATAATCGCGAAGCATCACCACCTCCATTGTTCTGGTCTTCGTGATTTCCAAACCAAGCATCCTATCTTCGTGAAATTCATGCCTTTGCCATATTAAATTAAGCTCTTCATGGAAATCCTTTTTTCGTGATGCTCACCAAATTCCAAATTTTGGACCCCAATAATTTGGAAAATACTAAGAAATGGCGCCACCTTGTACTTCTCTTTTGTACCGCCTCCAGATCGTCCTTTCCTTTGTCATAGTTCTTTGTCAACATGGAATGTCAACAACTTCTCGGGAACTCTACAATTATCCATGTAAACCTTCTTTGTCAACAAACACAATCGACCCAAAAAATACTTCAATGTTACCTTGAGGGATTTTTGCCCAACAATCTCCCCCTTTTGGTTTGTTGACAACTCTTTACTACTCTGCTCAGAATGAATTTCTGCACGTTGATACCTCACTGAGTCTTCTTCCAGCTGCTACCACCATTCGCCTCTTGCGATTCTGATAGCATTCAAGGATTCACTTAACACGTACTCTAATCCCACACGAGCAATGCTCGGCATGAGAAACAAGAGTATAATGAAAAAGTTCATCAATGAATCACTTCATGTCAGACCCCAATTGTCGATTCCAACCTAATACCAATTCTTAAATTGATACCAATTGTTGAACCACACTGATACCAATTATAAAGTTGATACCAATTGTTGATAGCTGGATACCTTTTCACACCATTCCAACATCATTGTTCTGCTTTTATCATGATCCTTAGCTGTCGTGATATCTATGCTTTGATCGATCACATCTAGCATCGTCAGATTTAATACACTCCCCCTTTCTCATTGCTCCCCCTTTTTGGCTGCTCCACCTATCAGCTTCTCCCCGTATCTATCATGATTTCTCAAATAGCCACACTGTCTCCCAATCACTATTTTCTCCCCCTTTAACAAACACTATTTTCTCCCCCTTTTTCAACGAACCCAAAGGACACTCCTTTGTAGTCTGTAACATAGTAGAGAACATATATCAGCATATTAGGGAAAAACACATCATACCTCAGGGAGAGGGGGGTCCCACATCCGCACTATTTCAAGTGTGGGGAATCGACTGAACTCCCAGAGCCAGTCGATGCCTCTCAAAAGCTTCCTTGGGTAAGGCCTTTGTCAGAATGTCTGCTACCTGTAGCTCTGTAGGCACGTACTCCAACATCACGATTCCTTGCTCAACCTTCTCCTTGATAAAATGATACTTAATCATAATGTGCTTTGTCCTTGAGTAATGGACGGGATTTTTCTGAGATTTATAGCACTTGAGTTATCACACTGGATTCCAATCGGAGACTTCACTTCAACTCCCATATCTTCAAGCTGCTGCTTCATCCACAATTACTGTGAGCATGCTTGAGTGGCCGCAATATACTCAGATTCTGCGGTACTCAATGAAATGCAATCTTTTTTCTTTCTTAGCCAAGAAATAAACAATCCTCCAAGATTGAATGCACCACCTGACGTTGATTTTCTATCATCTGTTGAACCGGACTAGTCTGCATCAGTATATCCCAATAACTCTGTCTGAGATTTGTCGTTGTATGTCAAGCCGAATTCCATCGTGCCCTTGATATACCGATGTATTATTTTCACTACAAGCATGTGACTTTCCTTGGGATTACTCTGATATCTCGCTGCTTGGCATGTGGCGAAAACAATATCAGGCCTTGTTGCGGTTAAGTACAATAGACTTCCAATGATTTTCCTATATTCTGTGATATTAACTTCATTGCCATCCTCATCTTTTGATAATTTCATCCGGGTAGCAACCGGAGTCTTCATTTCTTTGGAATTATCCATTCCAAACCTTCTTAGAACCACCTTGGCATATTTGTATTGAGAAATGAAAGTTCCATTACATCCTTGTGTCACCTGTAGACCATGGAAAAACGTTAGCTCTCCAATCATTGACATTTCAAACTCATTTTTCATATATTTGGAAAATTGTCTATACTGAGCTTCATCTAATCCGCCAAAAATTATGTCATCGACATACACTAGCACCATCATCCTTTGATTACTGTCATTGTTGAAATAGAGGTTGTAGTCAACTCATCCATGCTGGAAACCAAGCTTCTTCAATTACTGATCAAGCCTTGAGTACCATGCCCTTGGTGCTTGTTTCAGCCCATACAACGCTTTCTTCAGCCTGCAAACTTTGTTCTCATCCTCATGAATGAGAAAACCATCTGGCTGCTCAATGTACGCCTCTTCTTCCAGAACCCCATTCAAGAATGCGGATTTGACATCCATCAGGAACACTTTGAACTTTCTTTGCACTGCTATGGCCAAAAATAATCTGATTGTCTCCAGCCTTGCAATCGGTGCAAATGTTTCATCAATATCTATTCCCTCTATCTGGGAGTATCCCTTGCACACTAGTTGTTCTTTGTTCTGAATCACTGTGCCTTCTTCATTCATCTTGTTGCGATAGACCCATTTAGTCCCGATGACATTCTTGTCTTCTAGCCTCGAAACAATCTTCCACTTCTGATTCTTCTCAATCTAATCTATCTCTTCGTTCATGGATGCACCCAGTTTTCATCATTAGCTGCATCAGCAATGCATTTCAGCTCAACCTAAGATAGAAAAGATGCATGCTGCAGTGATTCCATTTTCCTTGTCTGAGCTGGAGCTGCCTTATCACCAATGATATTCTGTCTATCAATTTCAACTCATCTCTTTGGCATCCTTGTAGACACAGACTTGAAACTTTCATGTTAATCATCAGTGTCTTCTTCTGAATCAGCATCATCCACTTCTTCTCTCCCTGTGTTGCTTTCTTCCTCAACACTTTCATCAGGAAATTGTTCACTGAATCGTTTTTAACAGAGAACTTTTCCCCATGTCATTGTTCAATGATTCAATTTCATTGATCATATTCCTTCATGATTTATTTTGACACACCTTGGATTTTCTCTTGTTGCTTCTTGGTATCCTGATTTGAATCAATTGAAACTCTAGAGCATATCATTTCTCCAATTCGCATCCTTAGATGCCACTTCCCCTTGGATTGTATCTCCCTAAAACCTGAAACACACAGATCATCAGTTAATAGCATTTATATACATAGGGAGACGAGTTTTTCTCGAATCCTCAAGAGGAGGGTATTGGTTGATCCTGATGGGTCAACCCTTTAATTCTTTCTTGGAGTGCATCACACTCCTTTCTTGCTTCCTCCAGCTTCCTAGCCAACTTAAACTGCTCTGGCCATATGACTAAGCATTCTTTACCCATATTCGGAGCCTTTCTCTGATATGTAGATTCGACAGACTTAGCCTTTTTCACCATTTGGGGTTTAAACCCACTAGTACACATTTTTGTCTTTGATGTTCCACCGAAATTCCATTTCCCTTGATTCCTTCCCTGGGTAGGAACCACTCTACTTTCCATCTTCCCCTACTTCTTCCACCATTACAATGATCTTGCACCTTCCTCCACTTTTCGCTGTGGAACGCGACATGTAGATTTTTCAACACATTCTTTATTCATCTTTCTTTTATCAGATGTATGAGTCACCGCACTCTTATTCTCTGGTGGTGAGTCCTCCATTGAAAGTTCATTCTTCTTTATCACATTTGGAGTAGATCTCCCCTTAATCTTCCAGGTTTGTTCACATTCTCTCCTTGAGAGCGGTTGTGAGTACGACAGAGGAGATGACCGATAAATCTTTCTTTCAGCTCCATGTGATTCCCCTAAGGCTCTAAGCCTATTTTTCACCTTGCCACTTTGTCTCCCAGTGTATAATTTCTCATTATGTACCACTGGAGTTGGTAATATCTTTCTCGGGTCTTTTTCCTTCCCCGCTTTCTTCTTGCTGCACTGTCTGGCCAAATGCCCATGATCAGAACATATGAAACATTTTCTATTAATGGCATACCTCATTTCATAACTTCTCTCCTGATATGTGGATGCATCTTGTTTTCTTCTTCTGGCATCGATCTCCTGAGCTTCCTGACACATATTCATGGTGTGTCCAATTCTTCGACAGTAATAGCATTTTATAAATGCTTTCCTTTGAGAGACTCTACTCTCTGATTTCTCCGGATGCTTCTTCTTATTCTGGGATTCAGCAAAGTTTCTATTTTCACAGCCTGATATGTATTCATGAGCCTCTAAACAGAAGCTTGATGTGTGGCCGTGAATCCCGCAGAAATAGCACATGTCATCACTTCTTTTTGTAATTGTCCTTCTAGGCCTATCCCCAGCACCTATAGGCATTTTTCCATTTCTAGAACTGTTCACGGCTCTCTTTCTGTCATGCACAGGAGGGGATTCATCGAATCCAATACCACCTTTTCCGAAACTTGCTGGTCTTTGAGAAGAGAAAATATTCTGTTGTTTCTCTTCAGAAATCTCATACTTCCTTTTCATTTTATCATCACCTTCCGAAGGATAATCGAATAGTAAGTGCAGTGCATCCTTCATCTTAGGTTTTCCTCTAGTATTGGATTTCTCCACTTCCTTATTCACTGACTCTAGCTCTTCTTCCAAAATCTAAATCTTCATATTACTTGATTCAATTTGAGCATTGATTTATTTTCTGAGATTATTTCCACAACTCATCTCATTTTCTAGTTCTCGTGTGAGCTTTTCTACCTTGTCACTCTGCTCCTTCAATTTCAGTCTTTCATGTGCAACGGAATCAGAACAGCATGCATTCTCTTGTTGCAGAGTTTTATTCTTCTGATGTATTTCGGATAGCTCTGTAGTTAGATTCTCATTTTTAGATTTCAAATTCTGAATCTCATATGAGTTCAGATTCTTTTCCTTGTCACTAGCTTTTGATTCTTCTACCTTTTCAGATCGCTTTCTCAATTATTCATCTTGAGAATCATTTTTCTCCCTTAGATCAGTAGCTACATCAATAATCCTTTGATTCAAGCCTCTTAGCTTGTTACTCTCAGTTCTTAGTGCTTGGATCAGAATAACTTTTGATTTAATTTCATTAGTGTTTCTGACGTCACATGAAATATCAGGTTCTTCGATACACTTGAATTGATCTTTCACTTTTCTATTAAAGACATCGATCTCCCTTTTCTGTTCTTCAATCTTAAGCTTATAATCACTAACTGATTCTGAGTTCTCTTGTGTTGATGACCTGAGTTTCTCAATTTCTTCCATCAACTCAGACTTCTCTTCTTCCTGCTGTTGCATATAGAGTTTGGCATCATGAACAACTTTGTTAGATTTCTTTGTTTTAGCTCTCCAATCATCTATCTCCTCAAGAGCAGCCTCTAACTCAGATCGCATATCTATTCTTCCTTCAATTTCTTCTTCTGTTTCAGTATCACTCTGATTGTCATGTACTTCACTCATTCCAACATCATGATTGAGTGAATCAATCTTTTCCCTATCAGATTCATCAAGACCTTCCTTCAGTAAGCTGTTTGATTATTTTAGTTGAATCACACTTTTTCCAAAAATGCTTCCACACTGAGGGAAATTACCAGAATTCTGATTATTCTTTGATGCTTTTCCTTTTCCCATGGCAGATTGTGATAAGAGAAAACTGAATCTTCAACCACACAGATCGACTACACCAAGTCGAAGCAAACAAATCTGATAAAAGAAACCTATCCCTCTAATACCAATTGTTAGGGCCAATAGGGGCCTATATACTCGGAGAGGGGGGTGAATCAGGGTATGGATATTCTTTTTCAAGGTTCTTCCTGCCTCATTGGATCTTGTCCTCTTTGTTACAAGGGTCACTTTGTTTGCACTTGGGTGTATGTTATGATCACTTACTTTCTTCTTTTTCTGATGATGATGCTTTAAATGCAATGCAGGCAAACTAGCAGGTAGATGCAGAGATTTTTACTTGGTTCACCCTCACTGGGCTACGTCCAAGGAGTATATGCCGACAGGTTGCCGGTCGTACGAAATTCTACTAATCTTCACTAGATGTGGATACAAAGTTCGGGCTAGATCACTTCTATGCCCATGATCACTGCCTATACAAGGTTTAGGGTTAGCTCACTGCTTTCCCAAGTGTCACTCCCTGTTTCTCTCTCTCTGGCTCACTGCCGGTGGAGAGGATCACCTTCTTCCTCTACCTAAGCTCACTGCTCTTGGAAGGGAATCCAATCACAGTTTATAGACCTGTAGGTCTCTTCATTTCTAATAAGGAATGCATCTTTCTCTGTATGTAGATGCCCTGTTGAAGTTAAACTTTCATCCGTAGATGAATACCTCTTTGCCTCTGAACACTGGGCAAACAACCTTTGGAACGACCTCTGCAAATCACTTAACTTCTCTAGGCTCCCAATTTCGCGAAGCTCAACACGCCTTCGCGAAGCTCCTGCCTTTTCGCAAAGCTCTCTCGCGAAGCTCTCTCATGAAGAACTCCTGCGAAGCTCATCTCTTTGCAAATAAGCTTCTCTCATGAAGCTCCTTGATCCAACGCGGAGCACAAAACTTTTGCGGAGCTGCAATAGCCGCCGCGAAGCTCCTTTTTCGCGAAGGACACTGCCTTCGCGAACCACCTCTGCGAACCGAGAGCAATGGATTTTCTCTGAAAATTCTCTCTACTTCGTTCAAATGGGTCGACCTCTATTTATAAGAGATTCCACCGACCCTCATCCCTTCCGCGCGAAGTCAACGCCACGTCATCTCAAATCGCGATGCTCCAATGTTTCTGCCGGAATTCTGTCCAAATCGCGAAGCTCCACGACAATATTCCGTTCATGGAGCTTGACGTAGTCGCGAAGAATTACCGTCAACATACCTTCGCAACTTCGCCGCGAAGCTCCCTCGCGAAGCCCAACATTCCTTCGCGCCTTCGCCGCGAAGCTCACTCGCAAAGCCCTTCACCGCTGCAATGCGCTTCAGCCTCTGCCATTTGCGAAGCTTGACGTAATCGCGAAGCATCACCGCCTCCATTCTTCTGGTCTTCGCGATTTCCAAACCAAGCATCCTATCTTTGCGAAATTCATGCCTTTTCCATATTAAATTATTCTCTTCATGGAAATCCTATTTTCACGATGCTCACCAAATTCCAAATATTGGACCCCAAAAATTTGGAAAATACTGGGAAACGGCGCCACATTGTACTGCTCTTTTGTACCGCCTCCAGATCGTCCTTTCCTTTGTCATAGTTATTTGTCAACATGGAATGTCAACAAATTTTCGGGAACTCGAAAATTATCCATGGAAACCTGCTTTGTCAACAAACACAATCAACCCAAAAAAAATTTCAATGTTACCTTGATGGATATTTTCCCAACAACATAGTATGTAGATCTACTATAAACAATATAAAATTAAATATTTTAGATTATTTGGGTTGTCTAATGAAAAAATCTATAGTGATGTTCTCCCATATCCATTCTGGTATGGGTAAGGCATGTAACATCCCCATTGACTTTTTTTCTATTCATCCCTAACTTGTTGGCATGCCAACCATCGAGATGAAAACTCTATGACATATCACATCATGAAATTCCACCAGAATCATTCCTTCTAGTCTCTATGAATCAATAAAATACTATGATAAATTGAGAATAATGAAATATGAATTTCATCTAACAAATCATTCATCAAATATGGAACGAGATATAACACATAATTGATTCCAAAACATTTATATATCATCCTGTTCATGGTTAAGCTCAAGTATCTACCACCTTCTTCACATTCCATCGGTGGTAATGTATTGAGTCGTAATAATCTATTATCAACTAAAATCAAATTTTTTATCATGATCAAATCACTATATGTGAATATATATTTCAGTGTTTTGTGATATATATATATCAAAATTTTATACCTAATGATAATTCCTCCATATATTTAACGGAAAAATTTCCATTTATACCTTCAAATCATGTGTTTTGTAATTTATCCCGTGAATCTTCAACTTCCACAATGGATAATAGATAACCATGTTATTATTCATAAGAACACATCGTAAACCCATATTAGATTATCAATTGTATATTAAAAACCCTTTTCTATTAAAGTGGAATGTAATTATAGGTACAACAACAATACATCTCTTCATATACTTGAAATTTTCCACACATGAATCTGTCCATAGGATCATGACCCCATTCTAATTTAAATTTTTCATAAGATTAAATAGTCTTTAGAAATGTTCCACAATCTATCGAAAATACCAAGATAAATGAATAATTATTTGGATCATAATCATTGTGGTTAGTCTAATCCATTAATAAATAGCATATGTCATTGTTGGATCTATTATTATACAATCTCTTCACATCATGTGACCTGAAAAATGAATCCCTTTGTATCCAAAATTAACACATTAAATTTTGTTCAATTTTTTTCTCCTTCCATAGGGTCCTTTGTAAATTTCTAAAGTGATATTAATGTTATTATTTTATCTTTGAATATAGAATAATATCATTAATAAATACATCCACAAATAGATCAAGGTAATCTATAAATACTTTATTCATCAAATATAAGAAGACAACAGTGGAATTAGTAAGACCAAAAGTCACTACTATATATTCATAGTGTCCAAACCATGTATTGAATTCCTTCTTGGGTATATCATCTTTATTGAATCTTAATTGGTGATATCAAGAATGAGGGTCAACATTGGAAATGTATTAAGATACATGTAGTTTATTAAATAAGTCATCAATAAGGGGATTATGATAACTTATCACGATTTTGATCCTATTCAACCCCTGATAATCATTACATGGTCATAATTTTTGATATTTCATTATGGAAAAAAGATTAGGTGCACCAAAATGAAACACACCTAGCTGTATCAATCCCTTAATAATATTTTCATTGTGATTATTCTTCAGTTACTTCAACTATATCAGGGGCCATTTAATAAGGAGTCTTGGAAATATATAAAGAACATGGTTTATGTTCTATTTAAAACTGAACATCATATTTTAGTGGAAGTCTAGGAAACTCATTTAGAAAGACATCCACAATTCTCCGAACAATGTGGAGATCACTAATGTCAAATTTATCCCCAACCATTTTATATAAACAACACTTTTGAATGGTAATTAAGACCAATTAAATTTATGTAATCTCTACATGATGATCATTCATATCATCACATAAATGTACTATCATAGGTGGTTTTTAAATATTAAACATAAATACCCTTCATCATCCATTTTGGGGGAATTATACAGATAAATCCAATTCATTCCTATGATGACATCAAATTCAACCAAATGAAAAATAAAAATGCTTGCAGTAAGAACATTCCCACCAAATTTTACATTATCTGTTTTAGAGTGGATATTAACTATACCTTTCATCACATATTAATCACAACCCTCATTTTAATTATGACATCATGAGATTTCCCCTTGTCCATCGCCTTAAGAGGATGGTGATTTTGATCATCATCAACAACCCCTGTGTTTGAGAAGTGGTTAGCATAATTCCCATTATATGTACACTTATAGAACTGAATCATGGGAAGTGATTTTTATTTGTATTTTTGTCCGTTGTTATTTTGAGATAACTTTTTCCCATAATATTAATAATAAATTTTCCAATGACCATTCTATACACATTGAAATCATTTAACATGCCGCTTATGTAAAATTTCTCCAAGCTTATTCTAAAATTTAGGGCATAATGGAAAAGTCATATAATTTTATCCATGGTTTTTAGAGTTTCATTTGATCTCTATCATAATGATCTTATCAAAAAAAGGTTGATACTTGACTCTGACATCTATTTCAAAATTTCTTTCACAACACATAATCTCTTTGTATATATTAAAGTCTCTTATGTCTAACCCCCTTCTGAGACGTGGCATTAAGCCACTATAGAATAGATAAATATTAAATTTAGTTTGGATGATAATTATTGAAGTTTACATCGTAAATCTTTTGAGAGTAGCCTCATAGGTACTAAACAAATGATCACAACATTTCATAAACTCAATGATTTCTTTTTCCATATTTTGTAAAATAAATCTGAGTAATGTACATATTGAAGAATAAGTTCATTGAACTCATCTAAATCCATGGATTTAATGGCATATGGTTTCCTCATAATCATTATTAGAGTCCCCCACTAGTTCTATTAATCTTATAACGTATATAACATCCATAATGAAATTCTCCGACAATGAACATTGGATAACAGTGAATATGTTTTCAGTAGTACAGATTCTTTATTCAACAATAAGTGGTTCGGAGTACCAACTCAATAAAGGGGTGTGTTTCCCCATGAATGAGTCAATATAATTATGTTCCCTAATTTTATCATTTAGAACTACCCCATGATTCCTAGATTGAATGATTTGGGTGAGTATAGAAATGTGATTTTACATTACTTCTCCCATATCATTTGGTTCCATAGGAGGATAATCTTATCATTGATATTGAAACCACTAATTATGTTCTTACTTCTTGTTCCATCCACTCACAAAACACAAAATCATAGAGTAATAAAAAGTTTCCATAATGGGGAACCACATAATCTTTAATATATCTTTATAGAATGCCTAAATTATGACACCTTATATGACACCTTAGGTTTCTCCTAGTTTATTCATAGCCAATGTCTATTAATTTCCATCATGTTAGATTATGAAGTGTTTATGAGTTTCCAAAGAATATACCCCACGAGTGTCAATCTAGAAGTGAACCAAGACCCATTTACATGTAACAGATTTCACAGAGTGAGACCCATGACATCTTGTAAGAGTTGTTACCCTTTTGAACATTTTTTTTCCAAATACATATCAATATATAGTGTCCAAGAATGGAATTATTTCTTGGAAACCTATAACTATATCCTTCACCAAAATTATAGGAAATTTTACTATACATTTTCTGTTAGTAAGACTACTCCTCAGAAATTTTCTTTGGGTTCTCATTCTGTTTTTCTCATCTTAGCTTTCAAATTATAACAAAACCATTTTTTGATACAATCTGTAATGACCCTCACTTATCATACATTAACAATAATTTTTTTTCATAAGATAGAAAACATTATGTAAATAGATGGACATGGACCATATTATTCATGTTCTATTAGAATCATTGAAATATAAAAACTAGTTCATAAATTAGAAAAATCATATCCCACTAGGTTAAATATAATAAGAACTCTTCTTAGAAAAAACATTCATAATAAATTTCTTCATAACCTTGAAGAAGGAAAAATAAAAATCTCTGATCTAAGATTATTAGTAATGTTTAAAAAGGGAGATCCATAAGAAGGATCATATGATTAGTATTATAATAACATCATCATGAATATAGAAGATCAGACACTGCATATAAAAGATCAAAAAAATGAATCATTGTGTCAAGATTAGATGTTCATAAGATGTGAATCCTAAGGAAAGAAACAACATAATATATGAAATAATAATAGATGAAGGAATCATGTATTTTTTGAATAAAAAAAAGAAAATATAATCATTTCCTAGTGGTCATGGTAATGCTTCTGAGACCATCTCAGTTAAAAAAGTCTATTACTGTGTTGGGTTCTTAGACCATTCCAGCCTTGTATTAGTAAACTGATTTCACCCCTCTTTTCAAACCTATAATACTGATATTACTATAATTGTTCTACATATATGTCAATCTCAAGAGAAATAAATCATTAACCAGTTAATTATAAGTTAATATAGGTCCAACTGATTTCGTAATTAATTCATACATAAATGTTCTAGAAGATCATAAATAATCATATCCTAACCCATAAAATGAAATGGGTATTATAAAGATACACTTGTATCATAACCTATGAAATAATAAAGGATTTGTAGTTATATAATCATAAACATTAACCATGAAAAGAGGTCGGCTTTATAAGTATATAATCAGTGAAAGAGAAATGAGTTTCAAAAACATCATTCCATCAAAACAAAATCTATTCAATGTATGAATATGATTGGAAACATAGAAAAATATCCCCTATAATTCATGAGTAATACCTATGGATGTTATCATTTAGGGGAAATAATTTTTAAATATCTTTTAAAAATTGTTCTTGATGAAAATATCCTTTTGGTATTAGGAAATTATTTTTAAAACATAAAATATTTTTGAAAACATTTTTTCATTGAAAATTACATTAAAAAATTATAAAGGATGATCTGAAAAAAATAAAACAATTTAAAATATATTTTCCATGGAAATTATATTCATCAATCATTTTGAAACATTTTTAAAATTTTTTTCGAAAATGTGGTTTGGTATAAAAACAAATTTTCGATCGAATAGAGGAATACATCCATATTTTAATAAAAATTTATTAATAAGAATCTTATATACCAAATTGTTAAAAAAATGTCACTAATAAATGGATATATATTTTATAAATAGTGGATGGGGAAACAAAATAGTTTTTTTGAGATATGGATCATAATAGTTCATTAATTGAATCATAAACATAAACAACCTCGAAAAGCGATTAGATTGTTTTAATATACTCTTATAATTTTATAACATAGGATAATGCACTCCATGTAAGAAAATGATAGTTAATAAAGAATAAAATATCATTAAAATAATAAAATTCATTATATAACAAGTATAATAGAGGTATATACACCATTAATGATAACTTAGGTGCATAACAAATCATGAGTCTCCCAGAATGAAAATTAAGACAACGCTATTATATATATT
This sequence comes from Viscum album, assembly GCA_963277665.1. NCBI lineage: Eukaryota > Viridiplantae > Streptophyta > Magnoliopsida > Santalales > Viscaceae > Viscum > Viscum album. The sequence continues at coordinate 1,753,715,410 of OY728128.1, forward strand.
TTCTATCTTTTGATACATAAACCCCATGAAATAAATCTATAATATTTCTATGTAAATACAAATAAATTTAATTATAAGAATAATTTAATACACCCATTTGAAATATACACACACCACAAAGGAATAAATTGTAAATAAAATATGTATATCTCAGAAATAAAAAGTGAGATGAAATCCCCTTACCTTGTGTCGTGACTCTCTTTGTACTCATACAAGAGTCCTATATAATAAATATATATTTATTATACATATTTTTATGAAGAATATTTTTATATAAAATAAATAATATGATTTTATTGTTACCTTATATTACTCACTTGTTGACCATCCTATATTCAAGTTCCTCATTGGCTAATAATAACATTGTTATTTTCATGGGTATTAATTTGTTATATATTATCGCCTTATACAAATATCATGATTTTTAGAATGTACACCATGATTTAAATATAATTACTATTAATTATATATTTATTATAAAAACATATAGAATATAGATGTATGAATTGAAATATACCATTCCTGGAAATGGTACGTTATAGGTATGCTTGAATGTTGTTTATGTTTTTATTATTGTATATCAAAGAAAGATAGAAAATGACATATATAATTATAAATTATATTTGATTAATTGATAAATATATATCATATAACTTCACTAGATTCATCATTAATAGATTCTATGTAGTGTGTGAATGAATCACATCGCTTTGAGGGGGCAGTAGTCCACACTTATTCAAATGAAGTTAGCATATTTACACCCAATGGAAAGTAAAATGATATGTGTGGTAAAAATATTACAGAGGCCTAAATACATAATAAATATATAATATATAATATTTTAACAAATCTTTTACCATTATCTCTACCACGAGAGGTTGTAATGTAAAAATGAACAATTATCATTTAATGAGGAGTTAGTTGTTGTCCACATAAACAATTTGTTCATTAACCATCAGATGAACTTTTTTTTCAGTGTAGGTTGGAAAATTAGAATAAAACATCCTATTTCACTAATGATATAGATTTTATTATAAAATCATGGAATAAAGATAGTGGAGGGTGGAGAATTAAAATAAATTAATATTGATTGAGAGAGGATGTTACTTATTAATCAGGTAAGTCATTTTTGTTTATGACAATGGATTTCTTTGATCAATTTATGCTCTAGGAGAGGATTATAGGGGGAATGGATAGATGTTTTTAAGTATATTTTTTTATATTGTTTTATCCTAATTAGTTTTAATGGTGTGAAGAAAAGGGATAACTGGTGACCTTTTATATGGAAGGGAAATGAGTCACATGGCATTTATTGAAAACAATTTTGTTGTATCCACTTTTCACCTAAAAAATAAATATAAAACCAATAAACACAAATATGGATGGTTAATGCTTGAATTATTTCCATCCAGTGGGTTTTGTACATGAATTTAAATATTTTTGATTCTCAAATGAATGTTTTAGTACTATGTTAACATACTTTTTTTAATTTTTGTAAAGCATTTTTATCACATTCAAAATTATTTTTGGTCAAAATATAAATTGCATATATTATAAATTATAAAATATTCTAATTAAAAATATAGAATCCATTTTTTAAAATTCTAATCATAGATTTAGAAGAAAATAATTTCAAAATAATCACACTAACAGGATGACATTTTGGTTTTTCAAAGAAAAAACATTCAAAGATTGCAATGGTTTTATACACAATTTCATATTGAAATTGGTTCCAATGAACAAAATTGGATTAAATTAATAATAGCTGACCAAATTAAACATTTAAAACAAATGAAAATATATTATAACCATATAAATAAATTATATGAAAATGGTGTTTTTAATTAAATTTCATTATTTTTAACTATTCATCCAAAAAATGATGTTTCTTAGTTAAGGTAATTTCGACATTTTAAATTCAAAACTGATGTTTATTATATAAAATTAAAATTATGAATGTGTCAAATTTTAGTTTTATTTTATTCAACGAAATAAATTAAAATCTCTTCATATGAGATAATTTTGTTTTTAATCATGATTGGGATTTACCAAATAATATATCTTCTATTATCAGTAGGTTTTATTTATTTAAAATTATTATAAAACATATTTTTAATATAGTTATTATTATTATTATTATTACTTCTAAGGGTTATGTTTTAATTATATCATTTAAATATTTATAAATATAAAATGATGTTTTTTGGAAACATCATTGTTGTGTTTAAGGTATTCCATATTGATGTTCCCTTTAATGTACGCTAAGTCAATTTTATGTTTAATATATGCCACATCGGTGTTATGTGAAATAAATATTTCACTCAACGCATTTCAAGTCATCAATGATGAATTAATTTATTTAAAAAATGTTAATAAATAAAAAGGGTGTACCAATGGCTATCCAAAATATCATACTAGAATCCATTAATTCATTATAGGGGACTTATTTTTCAAATAATATCTACCGTTGAGGTACTGTTGTGTTAACAACATAAGGGTTTCCAAATAAGAGTTAGAGGTTTCGACATCATGTTTCATGATTGATTCTTCTACAAAATCCATAAAATATCCTTCAAAATGCTAAAATAATATGAGAAGTATCCTATATATAATAATATATTTTAATTTCAATGGAATAACCTAAATTAATATTTATTTTACATTAATTGGGAATTAAATTAATCATCTTGTTGTATGATGAGCTATCACCTTATGAAATGATGTAATTCATTTTCCATCACCGTTTATCAAGGAAAGTTATAATGATGAAATTAATGTTAATATATTATCTTCGTAACATATTTGTCATTAAAAAATTATAACATATAATTTACATCATTTCTATTCAATCCACTAAAAAATGATAAAGTCATTTGTGCGTACATGTGGACTACCACATCCACAAAGCAATGTGATTTGTTTTTATCATCAAATCACATAAATTATATACATAAGAATATTAATAAAATTAATATGATATATATTATATTATTATCATTCAAAAATATTAATTTATATATTCCTTATTTTCAAGATTATAATGGAAAAATTGAAATCTCACTCATGTGTATTTATGACCTACCAACTCAATGATTGTTACATAGTTCATTTATTCATAAACATATTAAATAGATGAATTCAAAACTATATATTATTAATAAAAAATAATTGTTTCATTATTATTATTATGTAAATGGGGTTGTAATGACCCGTAAAATACAAGGGAAATTTTTTTCTTAATTTTCATTGAAATTTTATAGGAACGTGGTTTCTGACGTCACTTGATTCCGAGGCCCGGAGTGCCTGGAATCAAATTCTGATGTTTGGATCGGGTACGTTCAGTGAACGAATGAGCGGGTTATCCTATCATTTGAACCGGTGCTCGGAATTGAAAACCGATGTCACCGATGAACTCGCAACCCCGGTAATCGCTTAAGGGAACCTTTACCGTAGTTCTGTTTGTGCGGGAGAAGAAGTTAATTAATGGGGTTAAATTAAAAAAAAGTAAATAAAATTGTTGGATCAATTTTACTTCTTTTCATGTGGTTATTTTTCTCCCATGGGAAGTTGGTGGTGGGGCCCACATCCACCCAACTTCCAATGTGTGGATAATTGAAAGGGTGGGGCCCACACAAACCCCCCACCTTTTCAAATTCCTTAAAATCCCTAACCCCTCTTAACCCCTCACTTTCCTAACTCCCCATTAACTCACTTTCATTAATTTTTGACAACTTGTTATAATTAATAAAGTGAGTTACTTAATTTCAAACTCTTGAAATTCAAATGGTTAGGTTGTGTTAAAAAAATAAGACTTAGTCTTATTTTATTATTGTTAGAGTTTTGCAAACTTGATAGGATTGGGGAATCAGTCTTCTTCTTCATCAACCTCGACGAAGAACGTGAAGAACACTGTTCTTCAATGAAGAACACCTCCGCCGAAGAAGGCGACGTCTTCTTCCAATGATGTTTTCTCTTCGGACGCACCTCGAAGACAATGGAATCGACGTTCGTCTTCTGCGACGCCGTATCTGCGATGCGACATTCTTCTTCCGCGTCGTCTCTTCCGCGATGGTTTTCCCGCAAAGAAATCTCCATCAACAACTTCGAATTCTTGCTTCGCGACGTCGACGTTCTTTTTCCGCGATGCCCGACCTCCGCGACCCTCGTCTTCCGTGGCTCGTTGACGTGCACCGTTCTTGAAACCGTGGTAGGGGTTTATCTTATTTATATTATTTTTCCATTATTGTAATCTAGATAGTCGTTCTTCGTGGTTAAAACGACTAAATGTTAACGTTTAACGAGAGGGGGCCAGACCGCACAAACACGTCCGAACCCCATCCTTAATTCGTGTTTGATTCTTTGTGGATGGAACGGAATGGCGTGGTGCCACCGCACCATGTGGGAATCACACGACAAGTTTTACGTGATGCCGTCGCGCCACGTCGGGGAGTTGAATGAGGACGCGACGCCGTCGCGCCGCATCAAAAAGAACCGAAGACACTGCGGCCGGTTCCGGGCCGCGGCGGAGCAGGGTGACTGGCCGCCGGTTCCGGGCCGCCGGTGTCAGCGAAGAAGGGGTCCGGTCGTCGCCAGTCCCATGGAGGCCAGAACCGTCCGGCCAGGGTGGGACGGCCGGAACGGTGTGCAACCAGGGGTTCAAATCCCCGTCCGGCTGGCCAAAACGACCCCCCTTAATTGCGGGGGGGGGGGGGTATACAGGGGGGCAGGCGCCCCCCCCCCCCCTTCCCGAAACGGCTAGGCCTTCGGCCGAGCCAGACAGCGTGCTAGGCGCGCTCTGCCCAGCCGGACCGGCTGCCTGGCCGGTCTGCAAGGCCGGGCCGACCATGTTCGGGCTGGCCGGGGGGTCTCGGGCTGGGTCGGTCTCGGGCCCGAAACCCCTGTTTTCGGATCGTTTGGGTTCAATTGCCCATAACTCAAGCTACAGACCTCCGATCGACGCGCCGTCAGTGGTGACACGATCCTTGGAATAGGAAGGTCGTTTTGGTATATCACACTCAAGGTTTCAGAATACTTTGAGTTCGGCCGGGTTGGTTCGTACACGAAACCAACCGGGCCCTCGGAGCGGAAACACTCATATCTTGAGGTACGGACGTCCGCTTGACATTCCGTCGACTTTGTTGGATTCCCCTTAGTGAGGCAGATCTTTTGGCATACTACGAACGATGTTTGGACATAGGTGGACTATGGTAGGGTTGGTTTTTCTTTAAAAACCAATAGGGCCCCTTGGACGAAAAAACCACTAACTCTCAGACCGGGCGTCAGATTGACGCGCCGTCTGCGACGTTGCGTTCCTATTGGCGATATGGAACTTTTGGATACATCAACTCCGGACTATGTGTCAGTTGATGTATCAGCCTCTGGGTTCGTGGAGCGGACCCTCCCGAACAAGCTTGTTGGGTGCGGGAACCCTAGTGCTAGCTGCGACTGCTATTGTGACTGCGACGATGACTGTGCAGAGATCCTCAGTGGATTCGACGATGACGACTACATCACTCAGCGATCCTATGTGGATTAGTGCTACCGATCATGTGTGGGTCCGACCCTGTGTGGGTCATCGCTCAGCGGTTCTGTGTGAGCCAGTGCCTACAGATCCTGTGTGGGTCTGATCCTGTGTGGGTCTTTACGGGGGTTAGTACCTATCGATCCTTTGTGCGTCCGACGACTTAGATGGATCAGTGATCATCTATATCTTCTTAGAAGAATTATACCTATGTGAGATGAATCATGTTTTCTTTACTGTGTGGACTGTGTTGTGCTATCCTATGTGGATTATGTTTTTCATTCCTGTGTGGAATACGTATACTTTCCTATGTGGACTGGGTTGTACTTGGGCTCGGAGGTTGGAGCGTATTGGAATTGATGATTTAGGTATATGTATGGGCATATACCTAAGTAGTGTTGGTTTTTACTTCGTGATTGTACCATTACTTTGTGGTTTATCCTTTGTGGATTTTGGGAGACCTTCGGGGGTCTCGGGGTCCCTACTGAGTAGCTTATACTCACCCCTGCATGGTCTATGCCCACACTACATTGTGTTGGTTGTAGATGACGATCAACGTTGATCATGGTTGAGGCTTGCAGAGTAGGACAGTACATGGAGGTGGACCACTGGGCAGATGTACTCGAAGCGGACGACGGGACCAGAGGAGCAGTGGAGCTATCTGTACCCACCCTTTAGGTGGGATTTCCAGTGGACAGCTCAGCGTAGCGGCCTTTACTTTTCAGTTGTTGTTTCCCCTTTTGAGTTGTACTTTACTTTTAGTTTGGGTTTGTATACTGGCCCACTTACTATTCCGCACTTACTGTTGTACCAGTTTTTACTTAGTGTTTACTTTTCCGCTTCCTTACTCTGTGGTGCTTGTTTACTTTAGAAAGGCAATGCCTTCCCTTTTTACCGGTATTTACGCCTTGGTGATAGTCGTCATCCCCTTTCCTATGGAAGGCGGGCTTGGGGTAGTCACGGTACGGTCCCCGAGGATGGGTCGTGACAGGGGTCATAAAGTCCTATTTGACCATATTCATTCTATTGATGTCATTTTTGGAATATTGTATTAAATATCGCTAAAACATATGATGTGTGCATAAATTATTATAAAACTATTATAACATTAAAATAAGTGAGATAAAGGGAATAGAAAACAATAAAAATGATTTTCATTACATAGATAAATATCTTATGTTTATGATTTTGTAATATAATGAATATACATGATGAGTCAGACTCATGTGAAGGGATTTTTTTTCTCACATTTATTTCAATGTGATACATTCCATATTCATAAATTTATTTATTTCACAAGGTGTATATACATCCAATGAATTATTTAAAAAAAATTGTGCTTTTTTATGGGGATTTACATATATATCTATGTTTATTTCTTTCATGGGGCTTATAATTAAAACTATTCCAAAGCAGTAAGTGTTATATTTCACAATATAATCATTAGTTAGGATTGTTTATGTTAATGTATCCACTGTGGAAAATTTATTGTCCATGTCCATGATTTCTAAAAGGTATTTTAAAAATGTTTACACTATTCTCTTATGATTTTTTCATTCAGTTTTTACCCATGTATTTATTCCTATAAAATTGTTTTAAATAAATATATTTTTATTTTCTATATGAGGGGATTGGTGACTTTTCCTACAAAATTATAGAAGGAATGTTTTATTTAACTATATGGAAAAACAATATTTCCCATCGTCATGAATCCTCAATGATTTGAAACATATTTTACAAGTTTAAATGTTTATTTTCAATGAATATATTTTACATCATAATATAAATGTCTCTTAATAAGTGATACTAAAATGGATATGGTATTTTCAATAATAAAAGTAATAGGTTATCTTCCAAAATCATTTTTGATCTGTTATTACATCCTTTTACCTAAATAAAATACAATGGTGATATGATCTAATGATAAAATATTTATTCTTTCTATATATTGTTTATGAGTATGATGACATGATGTTTACAATACCCATTTCTCTTCCATGAGTTATTATATAATGAAATTTCTATGGAACACATTTTATTTTATGGGCTTAGATATGATAAATATATTAAGATCTTCTAGAAAACATATATATTATTTTCATTATTTTATTTTTTGGACAAATCTTTCTCTCCAATTCATTGGGTAATCATAAATTTTATATGAGCACATTAGTTATATGGGTGGTATTACCATGCCTAAAAGGGTATACATATAGTTATCCCATGACCCAAATATGGAATACTTGAGGTTACCACTAGCCTTAAGTAGATACATGGGTTGTAATACTTGGTCTGATATTTTATAAATGTCATATTATGGTAGACTTAACATTTAATTTTTATTGATTGGGTTTATGCCTCAATTCTATTACATTTTTTGATTATATGATATCATGGTTAATGTTATTTTAATAATTTATGATTCATGTCTTTTGAAATATAATTATTAATTAAATAACAAAATATTATGATCTTTGATATGTATGTTATTTTTTTCATTATCGAGTTTATTTTTTAATACCATTATTATGAATTTGTTCTTTTATAAACATGTGAGTCTCCCTTATTGACCCTTACTTTTCATTTGAGCACAAAATTATCATATTTTTATTTTCCCAAGGTTATGAATAATGATGATGAATGTGTTTAGTTTAAAAATTTCACATGTATGAGGTATTTTATAGTAAATTTTTATGACTGTACATGGTATATGAAAAGATTGGTACTACAGGATAAGATGTGGACCTTTACGAACCAGTTGTCTATGATATAATGTTATTAATAGTTTTTTAAAATTCTATAAATACAAATACTAAAAGGGTCAGCGGTATCTAAGAGGTAAAATATTTTAATTAGATGATGTATGTATTGGATGATAAAAATTGCGTCACATTTATTGGTATTAAATCCAAAAATAGACGGGATATGTCTTTTGTACTAGATATGGGAGTGTAGGTCTCAACATATTTTGTTGGAATTAATGAATTATTTATATAACCATTGTGATTATGATTCATTAATGTTATTTTTTTATAATATTGATAGATACCATCATTGGTTTATAATTTTAAGGGGGATTATATGTTAAAAATAATAAAAAACCCCTTTTGATGTTCTAATATAATAACTTTTAATGAAACTAATAGTATTTTGGTATAAATTTATTTTTAGGTATAGGTATCCTTTAATGTTACCATGTGAAAATTTTATTTAAGGAATATAGGCCATTTCCTTTTGTGGACATAATATTAAATGTATGGATATCCTAAAGTTTTTATATGATGATTGATTTAGAGCTACTTATGGGTTTTTTCATCATTGGGGATGAAAAATGAGAAGTATAACATAAATTTTTAGGTTATAATACTATAGAATTATTATAAGTAAATCCTAATGCAATCGAGGAAAAGCATCACATTTTTGAAGGCCCCAAATTTTTTAACCCAGAACTGAAGGGCCAAAAAGGGTCATCACCTACCAATAGCCTACATGATGTCCTGTATATTATGAAATTTTTGTTATTTATTTAAATGATATATCATATAAATGTTATGTTCTTTTTTGGAACATTTGAATTATTTAATATAAAACTATCATATAGAAGGTGATTTTTTGATTATGTGATTAATGTTATCTGAGAAAAATCATACTATTTTAGGATGAATATATGAATAAATTAATCATGATATTACTGAATTTTGTTTGAAGAAAAAAGGTTGAATTAGTTTTTGGAATATTAAATGATATTAATGTTTCTCAATGGTGATTCATGTTATTTAAAATAAATTATTATCATATCTATGATATTATCTCTTAAGACAATTACATTTTTGGAATAAGTCATTAAGAGTGATTGATGATACATTCAGAAAAATTTTAAAATTATCACGGAAGACTATATTATAAAATTATTATAATATATTCAGTTTAAATATTATTCTATAGTATTTTTGGAATTTTAATGATACGTCTCTATTTAATGATCTATGATAAAAATCGGTATTGTTTTTTAATTTTGGAGATTAATTTTTTTCCTTCATATGAAGGGTTTAATCATCGTTGTAATTAACAAACCATGTTCTAATGGTTTTGGAATTTGGACCATTCCTAAATATAAGAGGAATATAATATCATTAGTGTTTATATTTTTTTATAATTTTTATTTAATTCTAGGGAATTATGAAATAAATGTTTTTCTTTAATACTCATTATTTAGAGAGAAATATGAGACTTTTTAGGAAATTTCATAAAGGATGAAATTATAATTTTCATGTATGTATAATTTATTATGTCTATAGTATATATAGAAAAATAATTCCTCTACTTTAGTGAAAATTTATGGAATAAAAATTAACTATCCATTTACTTTTCTTTTCATGATAACAATTCCCTTTTAAACTATCAAAGTTTTATAGTTTTTTCATTTTTAAATAACTCATGGACATGTTTTCTATCACCTTATATTAGACCTTGGAAGATTTTTTTCTATTCCATGTCCTTGTTTTCACTTCCCATTAGTTCATTCCTATATGTAAAACTAGTAATTTGTTATTCCAGATGAAATTTATACTTCCCTTTCTCCCTTTTCATGTGGAAGTTTTATTAACCATTTTTAAATTTTGGGATTTCCACAAGGATATTTTCAAAATTCAAACCCCTAGTTAAAGACACTGATTTCAAATTTCTAGGACAGAATGTATTAATTGTGGGGGAGAATTTATTAACCATGATTTTTAAAAGTAAATTCTATGTTCAATAGAATACAAGATAAGAAACACTAGGCTAAAACAATCAATGAAATATTATTATTATATTTTTATTTTTATTACATATATCATAAATTAGAATATTTTAATAAGAATAAATTACTTATAATATCAATATAAAGTTACTACTTAATATATATACATTGAAAAATTTATAGAAATTAATCACTCAATTATTTGTAAAGTTACTTTGGTCTTTAAAAAACGTTTTCTTTGGAAATAGATTTTCACAATTTTTATGAGTGAAGATTATAAATAATTTAAAAGAAATGATTTTAATTTTTTTAAATATTTCAAAAACTATATTAAGTTTAAATGTTTTAATTTTTTAAAAATATTCAATTTTTAATGAACAATGAAAAGTATTATTATTTATTTAAAAATGTAAATTTATTTTTAATTTTATAGAATGTAAAATAATTTTTTTTTAGTTTTAAAATTATATTTTTTCTAATTAATTTAAAATATCTAAATTTCACTTTCTATAATTTATTATTTACATCAATTAAGTATAGGAAAATTTTATATTTAAAAGGAAATTTTTGTGAACACTATTTTCATCATTTTTTTCTGATTTTTTTAAATAAATTATTCCACTTATGTGTTTTGAACATTGAAAAATATAATCCATATATTTAATCAGTAGTTTAAGGTTAATTAAATAGTTCCCTTTTAATTTTAGCGAATATGAATTGAAACCTTAGTAATTTATTGATAGCATGGAAAATTAAAAATCAAGTAATTAATAAAAAAAATTTAGGATTAAAAATTAACATAAAAAATTATTTAATTTTATTGGATGATTAATATTCAGCTATATTCACCCAATATATGGTTATATGTAATTTTATGTCGATATTTATTTGATTATTTGATTATAATATTTTATTTCATTATATGTCCAATTTGTCACCCTATTGTTTTTAATAACTATAATACTTTTAAAATTGGTTATACAAAGGTTATGTTCAAATATAATTATTATTATAAAATTATATATCTTATGTTAATCATAAAAATTAATTATATATATTTTTTTGAATAATTATATACCAAAAAAATTCTCTTAATACACTAAGATATCAAATATAAATTAATTGAGAAAAAATAAATGATGTCAAAAATATTAAAAGTATTATACTTTGAGATAAATAATGTGATCCAAATATTTTTAAGAAATGAAATATATTTTAGATATTTTATAGAATAATTTTTCAAATTATATTTTTTATATTGATATTATTAAATTCAATGTAACGAATTAATCTTACAATTGCAATTATTGAAATTAAAGATAAATAATATTTTACTAAATGATATAATATTAATCAAACTATTATAATTGGACACGTGATTAGGGAATGGTTGAAAATATCAAAAAAATCATTTATGGTATATTTTCATTTTGTAGTTATCATAAACCTCAAATAGAAATTTTTTTGTAGTCATGATAAGTTTAGAAAGGGTTAAGAAGTGTTTAATACCAAAATATAGGGAAATTAATAAATTAACAAGCTTTTTCATTTTAATTTTATGATATTATTTAGACCCATATTAGTCATATATTCTATTAAGATGTGTTTTAATAAATTTGGAGTTGAATATTAATTTATATTAATATAATATAATTTATTAAATTCAATGAGTTCCCATACCCTCTCTAATAAAAGGGACATTCTTTTACCCATTTCTATATTATTCAAAACACATTTTATTCACCAAAAAACAAAAAAATAATATCATAAAATAAACTATTAAATTATTATGGAGGCATTTTATAAGGTTGAATATCAATTTGAGTGGCCATAAGGTGTTAATAAAATGATGGTTTCTAAGAAGATGTATAGGTTTGAACTTCATGTTTTAGTTTTCTCCTTCTTAAATCACATTCAAATATTATTCAACCTGTATAACATAATAAAACTAGAATAATTTATATAATTATATGTTATTATTTAACGATATAAAGCTGTATTTATCTTCAACATACATAATATGGGAAAGGATTTGATCAGTAATGTGGGTATTGGACTACTCCCTCACGAACCTATATAATTAATTTTCCAACATTGTCTCAAAAAAATAGAAAAAATTAATTAATTAATTTTCATAGGTAATATTAATTACGTTTATATAATTCTAGAAATATGATATAAAATTTAAATTCTTACAATTCAGTTCCCTCAAAAATGATAACGTTGTTCATGAATATGTGTCGACTACCACCTCTACGAAGTAATGTTTGTTGTTTTTGATCACCACATCATATGAAAGTTATATGATAGTACATTTAAAGAATTAATATAATCTATATGATATTATTATAATTATATAATGTTATAATACTACTTACTTTCTTTATATATTATTTATTTGAAAACTGATACGTTACTCATGCGTGTGTATGGCCTACCGTCTTCTTAATTATAACATAGTTCATTTTTCATAACCATAATAAATTTTGTGATTTAAAATTATAAAAAATATCTTAAATTTTAATTTATCCTATATTATTATTCTATATATGATGTTATAATGAAGTCTTAAACAATATTAGTCATACAGAAGTCATTTTTGACTAGTTTATAAATTATCACTACAACATCCTACATGATAGTAATTGTTTAAGTACATTTTATGGCATGGTAATAAGTGATATACCATTTATAATATGATTTAAAAAATTTATTAATAAAATAAATAATTATAATATATTTATTATTCATGAATCTTATTAATTTACATGATTATTCAGACATATGGTAATGTATTTTCATCTCATTTTTATTTCTATCAGACACTTACCATATTTACCACTTGTATCTACTTAGTAGTTTATATAATGAACATTAATATATGTTTTGATAAATATAATGATTTTAAGGTGATCTTCATTTCCATATTTTTTTATTTATTTAATTGGGATTATTGATAAATATATACCAATGTAGTATGGGTTTTATATTACAATCTCGTCATTGGTCTAGAGTTTTCTAAATGTCTTTGATGATTAATATTTCTATTCCAGGTCCATGTATTGTAAAAAAAAAATCATTATTTTTTTATTTTATCTTTTGAATTGTTATGAAATTTAACCCCATTTTTGACATTTTACAAAATGAAATAAAATGCATTCTTTTTTTATTTTCACGAAATGGTACTATAAGACATTTCAAAATAAAGTAAGCAAGGGATATTTTTTTAATTGTATAGAATTAATATAACTTCCCACTGTGATTAATTCTAAATCACTAGAATATTAATTTATATATATACATGGTTATTTTAAAAGAATATTTCTTTTTATTTAAATTTCAATGTTTTTATTAAACAATTTATTTTATAATGGAAAAAATAATTTTAATAAGTTATGTTACAAGTAACCTTTCAAAATAATTTTTTCCTAAGATTAAATCCATTTATGTTAATTATTCTCTTCTAGGGATATGATTTAATGATACTATATTTATTATTTATCATGATTATTTATGAATACGATGGCAATTCATTTATGAAAACCTTTCCTTTTCCATGATTTATATTATGATGAAATGTTTATTAAACACATTTCTTTTAATGGGATCTAAAATATTCAATTTTTTTCGATCGTGTGAGAAACATATGTATGATTTTCATAATTTGAATGGTGAGTCATATATCTCCCTCAAATTCAGTGGGTAATGATTAAATATATATAAGAATAATGGGAACACATGAGGATATACCATGATTGAAAAATTGTATATAAGAGATCATCCCAATCCCCAAAAGAGTGTACACTAGAGGTTGTTTAATTCTTGAAGCTATTACATGGGTCATTAGCAAAATCCTAATATTTTTTTAATGTGATGGTAGATATCCTTTACACATAATATTCAATGATTATGTTTATTTATCAAATCTATGTCTTAGGAAAATGTTTTGATATCATGGTTGATGTTCATTGATTCTTTTAGGATTCATGACTTATGCACATCTAGGATTCATTTCGTGACTTAATATTATGATCCATTATATGAAGAGAATTGTTTCAAAAAAATTTGTTTATATTCTTATATCCTTGTGATCATGTAATTATTATGTGATGTTTGGTTTCTCACTTTTTTACCTATACATATTATCTAAGCTCACCATTTTTTTATGTTTCCTTTCCTTTATTTATGAATAATGATAATAAATTATTTTTGTATAGAATGGTTTCCAATAAAAGGTTATTATAAGACTTATTTTATGAATTTATATGAATTTCATGAATTAGGTATAGTAAGAGATAATATAGAACATTTGATCCAATTATTTATAAATACATACTATTAAGAGTCATTTTATATTCTCTAAATCTAAAAACCTAAATTGTCCTTGGATATTTATGTGGTACAATATATCCTTTTAATGTTGTAAATATAAGATAAAAAATACGGTTACATTTATTGGTATCACTTCTATAAATTTATACTTTCTATTTGTAGAACTTAATATTGGAGTTTGGGTCTCTATATTCTACAGTTTCTACAATATCATTGGATTATTTTATGATATTGTTTGGAAATGTTTTATTATTCATCAAATAGTGGAAAATATTAATTATTAATGAAATATGTTTTTTTCTCATAAATCATTAATATATTGAAATATTTTGTTGGCTTTTTTTTAAATATAACTATTTCCATTAGATTTAAAATTATAAAAGTATTTTTCTTGAAATTAATTTTATAATTTAATTTAGAATAAAATTTTAATTACGTAAACATGTGTTTTCCTAAAATACAGTTTTAATCAGATTTTACCAATTAAATTTAAAATATTATAATTCAACACATTTATTATGTATTTTAGAAAATCAATTACAAAATTTGAATCTTTGGGTCAAAATTTAGTAAATAATTCCAATTTTTTTTCGTTAAATATGAATCTTATTTTTTGTAATTTGTGTTATTAACATAATGGTAAACTGGTTATTTTAGGGTTAAAAATAATATGATACGACCAAGAAAATAAACCAAACCATTGACATAATATTATTTTATGAGTTGAATTTCATTAATAAAACATAATATTATGTTATATAATTTTTTACCATTTGAATTTTTTTATAACCATTATAATATTTTGTGAAAATAAATATAAAAAATATCATATTATTTCTTTTGATAAATATAATATTTTAATCATTTGGGTAACATGGATATATGTTATGATATAAAAATTAGTTTTAAATATTATTTATTTATAATTATTGTATTAATTTTATTTTTAGTTTTTATATAATTTCTAATTACTTTAATTTGTTACACATTACTGACATATTAATTATTTAGTTAATGGAAAAATTAAATAAATGGTACTAAAAATATTAAATATAGAATAATATTAAATTATTAATGTTACCCAAGAATTTTTTAGATCATAATATCATTTAAGGTATCTATTAAAATGTTTTATTCAAATACAATTTTTCTCAATGTCATAAAAGTCAAAATAAATGAATAGTTCCAAAATTTACTTTACTAACCTTTTAAGAAAATAATATTTTATGAAGTGATATAAAATTCCTAAAAAAAATATTTTTGGAAATTTTATTGTGATATTGTTTAAAATTTCAACCATTTTCCATTTATGGGAGGTTTTATTAGTCATTTTAACTATCATGACTCTCAAAGAGTAAAATTCCTTGTTGTCATTATAAGTGTTAAAATGGTCAATGAAATGTTAAAAGAAATGGATAAAGGTAGGTATATGTTCTAAACTTGTCCCTCATTTATTTAATGACTTAATTTTGTCTCAATATCTTCATATATTCGAATATTACCAATATTTATCCATTTTTACATTAAAATTAATTTACATTATTTTAGTTTTCTAACAAATTAATAAAAACTGATCATCACTTGTCTTATAAAAGGGTACCTCCTATTAGAATTTCATCAAAACATAATTAATATTTATTTAATGAAATACATACAAAAATTACTTTTTAAATCCCGAGATACATTCTAGATGTCTTTATTGGGTAATAATACCATTCTTTAAGGGCTTAAGATTTAAAACATTAGTGGTTGTCAGAAGGTGTAACACCCTGAGATTATATGAAAAATATTATTTTTAATTTTATTGATGTCTTGTGTTGTACTCTATAGCAAAGGAGTCTTGCACAACACGCAACCCTAACTTGGCTGCATTACATGCAATCGCGACGTTCCTCGATAGCGTGTGTTGTACGGAATACCGAGTTTCACTAAATAACGATATGCTATGAAAATAATAATAAAACTAGCCGTTATGAATAGTAGTAACCACTTTTTTAAATTTGGTAATTTTTTTCGTTCAAAATGGACTTCATTTTTGAATTTGGAATATCGAAATTAGCGTAGGGTGAAATTTTGGTATTTTTCTGAAAACTTTCAATTTTTTATGAATAGTGAAAACACTAGGTTACTATTTAAAAACCGAATTTTTATTTAAATAATTATTTATTCTATTTAAATTTATTTTATGTCAAAATTAACACATAATACTGATATAAGTTCAATGTAATTCATTAGATTCATTTTATAATAATTTTAGATATATAATAATCTTATTGAACTTTTGACCGTCTTTTACCCACCACCTAGGAGAATTTCCAAATTCACATAAAAAATAATTTTACCGCTTCTGTGAGTGGAATTCCAAAAAAACTGAGAGACACGGTTGATGTCAGTAAGTAAAATGTGGTTCAATGAGATGAAAATAATTTTTGGTGAATAGTAACTTTTTACTTCATTTTACGACGGTTAAAAGTAAATAAGGTAATTAAGGGTAAAAATGATATTATTATTACCATAAAACATGTCATAATTATATTGGATAAATATAATTATAAAAAAGACAAACATAGGAATAAAATATGACCATTTAGGCCCACTTGGATTATATTAGGACATTTATTATTATTTTATTTAAAGAAGGGTTGAAATAGTTAAAATCAATGTTTAATAAGTAAATAATTTTTAATATAGAGTTATACATAAGCTAAATTCGACTATAAATATTCATTAGAAAGATAAAAATATTTTCTACATAATGGTATTTTATTTTTAATTTTTAGACATTAATTAAGTTAATTTATATATGACACAAATATGATGTAGTAGTTATCTTATTAATGAAATATTGACATCATTGATGTTATAAATACCGAAATAAATGTAATTTGAGACTTTTTATGAATTAAACTAATTTTATAGGTTAATATGACATGTTATTATTGAATTAATTAACTTGGTTAGAACTAATCATTCTGTTATAATTTTCGAAAAAATTAATTACTAATAGTGTCAAAATTGACAAAAAATAGTTTTTAAAACAAATATTATATTATTAATGGTTATTTTATTACTAAAAATCTATGGTTAAGACAAATGACTTAGATAAGGTTATATATATTAATAATAAACAACTTGGGGTTCTTTTGGCTTGTTAAAGTTTTTTTATTAACCTTATAGTGTAAGAACACAAAAAGACACTGTAAAAGTAAAATGATCTAACTTAAAGTTAAATCTAAATGATAAGGTTGAAATAGTAAACAAAACTTTTCCAAACTCTATTGGATGAGATTATTTCGACCCATCACCACCTTTTATTCGAAATAAATCAATTTTGAGCTATTTAAAACTGAATATGGATTTATAATAAAATAATATTTTTAGTTTTTTTCAAAGGAGCCCCTCTCCTCCCTTATAAAAGGGAAACTCCACCCTCTCTTCCTCACACCACATTGAGCCTTCAAGCTCGGCCCAAACCAGCAAAATTATCTTCTCCACTTCTATAGAAACATCTTAGAGGTTCTGGTCTTCTTCAAATACCAATTCTGGTGCCCTAAGAGGAGGTCTCAAAGAGGAACTTCAAAGGAGAGGTAATGTTTGTTACCTATTCTTTCAACTTTATTTCTTCTTCCACTTCTTCTTCTTTAGTTGTTTAATTTTAAAGTAATAACATCCATATAACTCATATAAATATATGTTATTATATGTATGAAACAAATATATTTCACCATCTATCCATCCAATGGAAAATGAAATCACCACGCATGTGTACGTACGGAATACCGTCTCCACGCCGTGGTGAAATCTGTTTTTCCACCAACGCCTTACATGGATGGGTATAATGGGGTAAAGAATAACTATATATGGTTATTATAACATCATTATAATTCTGATATATTATACCATCCACTACAATTTTATTCAATAATCATTGGAATGATATCATCGCTCGTGCGTACGTACGGAATACCGTCTCCACGACGCGATGAGATTCATTCTCAATGATTAACCATTCATAAATGATTATAAAGTATATATAATAAGAAAACAGGAAATATATGAAATAATAATGGTACTGGATTTATGTATATATATATATATGTATGTCATCTATTTATTTTCACTCAATTCAATAAGGAAACGAAAACAGCGTTCATGCGTAGGTACGACCTACCGTCTCCATGAACGGTGTATTTCATTCCTTTTATCGATATATAATATATATATGTATATGATGAATATATATTATATATTAATCATGTTTTACATTCTAGAATTATTTAAATCAGGATATAAGTATTAATATCTTAAACGAAAATTTGAAACGCATACAATAAATGAAATGATTTTACCGAAAAAGTTCCTTTAACATGGAATGTACAAAAGAACGGGTAATATAAACTCATAAGTGAAACATATATGATATCATAACAATGAATATGATTCAGTAATAAGTCAATGACCTTATTTAAATAATTATATAGGAGTTTCGGATACGTACGAATCATGTCGGACCTAAGGTAAGGGATAATTTTGCAAATCTCATTTTTATCCGAGATTGCTTATTTGAATGTATTTACTGAGGTTATTGCAATCTTCCAATTCCATGTTTTATAAAAGTGTTTTCATGTATGTTTAAATTCATATTTACCCATTTTGACTTTTACACCATGGTATGGAAGGAATATTTCTTTTATTTACCCTACAAGGTACTTTTGGACTTTTCCGACAAAAGTACGAGAAGAATGTTTTTTAATGTATACCGCATGAAAGGATTTTTACGGTTTTATAAAGAC
Source organism: Viscum album (assembly GCA_963277665.1). Classification (NCBI taxonomy): domain Eukaryota; kingdom Viridiplantae; phylum Streptophyta; class Magnoliopsida; order Santalales; family Viscaceae; genus Viscum; species Viscum album. The sequence goes on from OY728128.1 coordinate 1,753,734,797, forward strand.
TTATTTTCATGAAGCTTCCTCCAAAATATTTCATGACTATTTTCAAAAAAAATATCTTTCTTTTAAAATTTCTTGACGTTTTGTCAAAAGAAATTTAATTTGAAGAAGAAAGGATATTTTCCACAAGAATTAATTTCAAGTGTTTTATCAAAACCATTTTTCCATCTAAGAAGACATTATTTCATATGTGTGTGTTTCAAGTATAATTTCTCTATGATTTACATGGTTTCACTTTTCTTTTTATGAAATGATATCCATTTCTTTTATATGGATTATGTGATGATGGGATTTTGTTTATGAAACCCATTTTATTCGTTGGGTTATTATGAATGATGTATGTCTATTTTGTGGCACAAGTAAGAATGATTTCATTATGAGATGGGTGGGACCTATATCTCCCTCCAATTCATTGGGTAAAGATTTATATCTCATGAGATAGACATGGCTGGAACGGTAAGTTAATCCGGTTCAGTGTTACAGGGATGAAACGAGGAGTGAACTCGATTCAGAAAGGGACACTGTCCACTAAGATGGTCTTGGCAGAAATGCCTTGGCTACTATGGAAATCATAACATGTTCTTAATGGTTTCCACAATTACATGTTCTATTAACATGATAATTTATCATGATTAATGTTTCTTTATGATCTATGCCTTATGTTCTTCCATGTTTTATGTCATTGTTCAAGATTTTGTTGTTTAAACATTATGTTCATGTTTTTAAGATCAAATGTATATGATTTGTTTTATTTTATCCATGGTTATAATTACTAAGCATTTGAGCTCACCCTTATGTATGTTTTCTTTCCCCCAAGTCAAGAGGAAGGTTATTAAGTAGGATATTCCAAAAGGGACTCTAGATAAGATGAAATAAATGGGAGACAATTTAGACGGTTTATGAACCAGTTGTTTATGTTTTCTAGTTTCTAAAGACTCTATAACTATACGGTCCTTTCATGGTTTTGTTATATGTTGTAATAAGTGTGCTTCAATTTTATATATTAACAATGTATGTAATGTATTGGTCGTTATAGTTGGTATCAGAGGAAAGGTATAGTCAACCATTGGAAACTAGGATGTGAAAGCCTTAGTAAGAATCCTAAGGATAAGTCTAAGAAAAGAACACAATATTAGTGTTTTAGAAATGGACATGAATAACCTAGGATAAGACCTTAAGTGTGAAATTGTATTCTTGATTATGTGGTTTTTCAATTATAATTAGTGTTGCTCACTCTATTCTTCTTTGTTTTAGTCATTGGTTGGAACCCGAAGGAACCGTGTTAATGCGGAATGTGACGGGAAATGAAATGATTGTCCCCCTGAGCAACCAAACGTTTTGGGAGCTGTAATGAAAAATATTTTAGCCATGCTCACATAACATTATCAAGCTATGAATCATGCTGGACTTCCAAACGAGCAATGGAAGGAGCAACATTCTATTGAATCCTTCATGAGACTGTGTCCACCTTCATTCAGCGGGTCTACTAATCCATTAGTTGCTGAACAATGGATCAGAACTGCTGAAAAGATATTTTCAGTTCTTCAATGTTGTTAACATGATAAAGTCCTCTTAGTAGTGTATCGTTTGGAAGGTGATGTTGATCAATCGTGGAATCTTATCAAGAATACGAGGCGAAGAGATGAAATTTAGTCAATGGAATGGGACGAGTTAAAGAACTTATTTTTCAATAAGTACTTCCCTGATATTCAACAAACAAAGATGGAGAAAGAGTTTCTTGAACTAGTGAAAAAGGATGATGAATCTGTTGGTATATAAAAAGAGAATTTTACAAGGCTTGCAAGGTAGGGATCTGGCTTTATCATCCAACCGGAAAGTAAAGTTGATCGATTATCCAGTGGATTAAAACAAAATCTTCAAATGGAATTAACTATAAGACACTTCAGTAGCTATGGTGAAATTGTGTGTTGTGCTATCAAGGTAGAACTGGAAGTTGGTGTAACATATCCATCTCATAGTTTTGACAAGAAACGAAAGATGGTGTTCAAGTTGAAATACCAGAACAATGTTGAAAAGAAGATGAATGTTTCTTTATGCTCAAAGTGTGGAAATAAGTATGGTGGAGATTGCCTAAAAGGTACTAGAAAATGTTCTAAGTGTGGAAAAGAAGGTCATCGAGCAGTTGATTGTCGAAGTAATGGGAAAAAGGTTGCTAATGGTGTGAGTAGAGAAAAGACTACAGAGAACTCTCCACCAACACTTAAATGCTTCAAGTGCAAGGAAATGGGGAATTATGCTAATATATTCCATAATCCAATGGTTAGTGATTATCGACATGAGAAACCACTTAAGGAAAAGGACAAATGGAAGTCACATGCGATCACTATTGTAGATTTTGAATATGACAACGTTGTGGTGGAATGATTAATTGTTTATTTAATGGGATTCCAAAATAATGTTGTATATAGTATCGTGGACTATTTGAATATTTATGTATTGATCTATTGTGGTTTTCAATAATTTTTTGGTACCGGTAACCATGGAAAGTGATTGAGATATTTTCGGAAATAATATGATATGCGCATAATAAAGGGATAAGGAGAAAATACAATGTTTGACAGTATTCATGAGCTCATGACTAATATAAGGAAATAGTTATATCATGGTTTAAGTGTGTAGAATTTTGGGGTTTTGGTATGTGGAAAGAGTTGTCTTTTGACAGCACTCATGTTTTCACTAAGGTTTAATGGGTATTCATTCGTCAAGAGAATATATTATTAAGGTATTCACATGTTTGTAATTTGGCCAACAATATATATCTTATGATGTATGGGGATAAATGATGGAATTCACGTGATTGTTATGTGACATTTAAAGTAATAATGAGCTTGGACCAAAGTGATTTACATAAGAACTTTTTTCGATATTATTGATGGTATGTTATAGTAATGTAGTTTTGGAAAAAAGTACAACCTGCAGGACGGGCGATGGCCAATCATGTCAAACAAGGCTTCGGGAATCAAACCCACAACTGAAGTGCGACAGGCCTTTGTCGCCTACCACTGTCCTACAAGAAGTCCCTAGTTAGTAGAAACTAGTTATATTTTATTAAGCAGTATGATATATGATGTATATGTTCATTTTTGGAATCGTATATGATTAACCTCACTATAGATGGACTTATGTATATTTGATAACTTTTGTTATCCTTTTGTTTGAAATAGATTGAATGACCTAACATTCTATCACGTGACTTGTTAACACTTCACGAATAACAAATTCAACTTCATTTCTTTAAGAAACAAAGTGGAAATTTCTCAAAGAACGAACAACAATGACATTGTACCAAAATCAAGCAACTATTTCTTCTAATTCAAAATTTTCAACTTTATGGAAATGATATTGAAAACCAAAAATTTGGTCATAGTTCCCTTATATCCGATGAATCAGATGGTACCTTAGATCATCACAAATCTATGGCTTTGTGATTATTGGATTTTTCATATCCATGTTATCTACCACTCTCCATCAGAACATGATAGTTAGGTTTCTCTTCCATATCCATATTTTCACCTATGTTCTCCTATGTGGATACCCAGTGATTAGTTAATTTGGGTAACCGTTATGTTTCATACTTTAGTTTTTAATGGTTGGTTTGGGTATTCCTTTTTACGATGTGGGTTTCCATTAAAGAAACTTTCGAGTAGTAAATCATTTATAACCCCGATGAATTTTGAGGGAGAAATTAATTTTAAGGGGGGTAGAATGTTACACCCTGTGATTTTATGAAAAATATTCTTATTAATTTTATAGATGTATTATGTTGTACGCTACAACAAAAGAGTCTTTCACAACACGCAACCCTAACTTGGTTTCATTACACACAATCACGACCTTCCTCGATAGCCTGTGTTGTACACAATACCGAGTTTCACTAAAAACGATATGCTATTAAAATATTATTAAAACAAGCCATTATGAATAGTAATAACCTCTTTTTTATAATTTTTAAATTTATTCTTTCAAAATGGACTTCATTATTGGGTTTGGAATATCGAAATTAGCCTAGAGTAAAATTTTGTTATTTTTCTGAAAACATTCAATTTTTTATAAATGGTAAACACTGGGTTACTATTTAGAAGCTGAATTTTTATTTAAATAATAATTTATTCTATATAAATTTATTTTAGGTCAAAATTGACACATAATACCTATATATGTTCAATTTAATTCATTAGACTCATTTTATAATAATTTTAGATATATAATAATTTTAATGAACTTTTGACGGTCTCTTACCCACCTCCTAGGAGAATTTCCCAATTCACATAAAACATAATTTTACCGCTTCTGTGAGTGGAATTTCAAAAATCCGAGAGACACAATTGATGTCAGTAAGTAAAATGTGGTTCAATGAGATGAAAATAATTTTTGGTGAATAGTATCTTTTTACTTTTTTTACCACGATTAAAAGTAAATAAGGTAATTAAGGGTAAAAATGATATTATTATTACCCTAAAACATGACCTAATTCTATTAGATAAGTTTAATTCGACCAAAAACAACCTTATGAATAAAATATGACCATTTAGGCCCACTTGGATTAGATTAGGACATTTATTATTAATTTATTTAAGGAAGGTTTAAAATAGTTTAAATCAATGTTTAATAAGTAAATAATTTTTAATATAGGTTTATACATAAGATAAATTCTACTATAAATATTAATTAGAAATCTAAACAGATTTCAAATATAATGGTATTTTATTTGTAATTTTTAGATATTAATGAAATTCATTTATTTATGACACAATGATGATGCAGTAATTATCTTAATAATGAAATATTGAATTAATTGATGTTATAAATACCCAAATAAATGTAATTTGAGACTTTTTATGAATTACACTACTTTTCTACATTAATATGACATGTTAGTATTGATTTAATTAACTTTTTTCGAACTAATTATTCTATTATGATTTTCACAAAAATCAATTACTAAATAGTGTCAAAATTGACATAAAATAGTTTTTAAAACAAATATTATATTATTAATTGTTATTTTATTCCTAAAAATATAAGTATCGTCCAAATGACTTAGATAAGGTTATATATATTAATAATAAACATCTTGGGGTTCTTTTGGCTTGTTATAGTATGTTTATTAACCTTATAGTTTAAGAACACAAAAAGACACTGCAAAAGTAAAATTATCTAACTTAAAGTTGAATCTAAATGATGAGTTCAAAATAGTAAACTAAACTTGTCCAAATTCTCTTGGATGAGATTATTTCGACCCATCCCCACCTTAGCTTCTAAATAAATCAATTTGGAGCCGAATATGGTTTTATAATAAATTAATATTTTTAGTTTTTCCAAAGGTGCCCCTCTCCTCCCTTATAAAACGGCACCTCCTCCCTCTCTTCCTCACACAACTTTGAGCCTTCAATCTCGGCCAAACCCTACCAAATTATCTTCTAAAATTTCCTATAAACATCCTAGAGGTCCTGGTATTCTTCAAAGACCAATTTTGGAGCCCTAAGAGGAGGTCTCAAATAGGCGCTTTAAAGAATAGCTAATATCTGTTACCGATTCTTTCAACTTTATTTTTTCTTCCACTTATTCTTCATTAGTTGTTTAATTATGAATTAATAACATCAGTATAAATCATATTCTGATATGTTATTATAAGTATGAAACAACCCTATTTCACCATCTATCCATCCTATGGAAAACGAAATCACCACGTGTGCGTACGTACAAAATACCGTCTCCACGCAGTGGTGAAATCTGTTTTTCCACCAACACCTTACATGGATGGGTATAACGGTGTAAAGAATAACTATATATGGTTATTATAACATCATACTGATTCTGATATATTATACTATCCACTACAATTATATTCAATAATCATGGGAACAATATCATCCCTCGTACGTACGTACAGAATACCGTCTCCACGACGCGATGAGATTTATTCTCAATGATTAACCATTCATAAATGATTATAATGTATATAAAATAAGTAATAATGAAATATATGAAGTAATAATGCTACTGGATTTATGTATATATATATTTATGTCATCTATTTAGTTTCATTCAATTCAATAAGAAAACGAAAACAACGTTCATGCGTAGGTACGGTCTACCGTCTCCATGAACGGTGTAGTTCATTCCTTTTATCGATCTATAATATATATATGTATATGATGAATATATATTATATATAAATCATTTTTTACATTCTGTAATTTTTTAAATCAGTATATATGTATTAATATCAAAAACGAAATGTCAAAACACATACGATAAATGAAATGATTTTACCCAAAAAGATTCTTTAACATGGAATTTACAAAAGAACGGGTAACATAAAGTCATAAGTGAAACATATATGATATCATAACAATGAATATGATTGTGTAATAAGTCAATGACCTTATTTAAATCATTATAAAAGAGGTTCGGATACGTACGAAGCATATCAGACCTAAGGTAAGGGATAATTTTGCAAATCTCATTTTTATCCGAGATTGCTTATTTGTAAGTATTTACTAAGGTTATTGCAATCGTCCATGTCCATGTTTTATAAAAGTGTTTTCATGTATGTATAAAGTAATATTTACCCATTTTGACTTTTACCCCATGGTATGGAAGGAATATTTCATTTATTTACCCTACAAGTTACTTTTTGACTTTTCCTAAAAAAGTACGAGAAGAATGTTTTTTTTAACATATACTGCATGAAAGGATTTTTACGGTTTTATAAAGACGTATTTTCATGAAGCTTCCTCCAAAATACTTCATGACTATTTTCAAAAAAATCTCTTTCTTTTAAAATTTCATGACGTTTTGTGAAAAGAAATTGATTTTGAAGAAGAAAGGATATTTTCCTCAAGAATTCATTTCAAGTGTTTTATCAAAACCATTTTTCCATCTAAGAAGAAATTATTTCATATGTGTATGTTTCAAGTATAATGTCTATATGATTTACATGGTTTCACTTTTCTTATTATGAAATAATATCTATTTCTTTTATATGGAATATGTGATGATGGGGTTATGTTTATGAAACCCATTTTATTCGTTGGGTTATTATGAATGATGTCTGTTTATTTTGTAGAACAAGTAAGAATGATTTAATTATGAGATGGGTGGGACCTATATCTCCCTCCAATGCATTTGGTAATGATTTATATCTCATGAGATAGTTATGGCTGGAATGGTAAGTTAATCCAGTTTAGTGTTTCAGGACTAAAACGAGGAGTGAACTCGATTCAGAAAGGGACTTTTTCCACTAAGATGGTCTTGGAAGCAATGCCTTGGCTACTATGGAAATCATAACATGTGCTTAATGGTTGCAACAATTACATATTTTATTCCCATGCTATTTTATCATGATTAATGTTTCTTTATGATCTATGCCTTATGTTCTTCCATGTTTATATAATTGCTCAAGATTTTGTTGTTTAAACATTATGTTCATATTTTTAAGTTAAAATGTATATGATTTGTTTTATTTTATCAATTCGTAACCTTACTGAGCATTTGAGCTCACCCTTATGTATGTTTTCTTTCCCCCAGGTCAGGAAGAAGGTTTTTATATAGGATATTCCAAAAGGGACTCTAGATATGATGAAATAAATGGGAGACAATTTAGACGCTTTATGAACCAGTTTTTTATGTTTCTAAGTTTCTAAAGACACTATACTTATACGGTCCTTTCATGGATTTGTTATATTTTGTAAAAAGTGTGCTTCAATTTTGAAGTATTAACAATGTAAGTAATGTATGGGTCATTATAGTTGGTATCAGAGGAATGGTATAGTCAACCTTTGGAAACTAGGATGTGAAAGCCTTAGTAAGAATCCTAAGGATAAGTCTAAGCAAAGAACAAAATCCTAGTGTTTTAGAAATGGACATGAATAACCTAGGATATGTCCTTAAGTTTGAAATTTTATTCTTGATTATGTGGTTTTCCTATTATAATTAGTGTTTCTCACATTATTATTCTTGGTTTTAGTCATTGGCTGGAACCCAAAGGAACCGTGTTAATGCGGAATGTGACGGGCAATGCATTGATTGTCCCCCTGAGCAACCAAACGTTATGGGAGATGGAATGAAAAATATTCTATCAATTCTCACACAACTTTATCAAGCTATGTATCATGCTGGACTTCCAAACGAGCAAAGGAATGACCAACATTCTGTTGAATCCTTCATGATAATGCGTCCACCTTCATTCAACGGGTCTACTGATCCATTAGTTGCTGAAAAATGGATCAGTACTACTAAAAAGATATTTTCAGTTCTTCAATGTTCGGAACATGATAAATTCATCTTAGTGGTGTATCATTTGGAAGGTGATGTCGATCAATGGTGGAATCATATCAAGAATATGAGGCCAAGAGATGAAATTGAGTCCATGGAATGTGATGAGTTAATGATCTTATTTTTCAAAAAGTACTTCCCTCGTATTCTCTGAACAAAGATGGAGAAGGAGTTTCTTGAACTAAAGCAAAAGGATGATGAATCTGTTGGTATATACGAAGCTAATTTTGCAAGGCTTGCAAGGTATGCATCTAGCATTATCATCCAACCTGAAAGTAAAGATGATCGATTTTTCAAAGGATTAAAACCAAATCTTCGAAGGGAATTAACTATAAGAGACTTCACTAGCTATAAAGAAATTGTGTGTTTTGCTATCAAGATGGAACTAGAAGTTGGTGTAATATATCCATCTCATAGTATTGACAAGAAACGAAAGATGGACTTCAAGGAGAAATCTCAGAATAATTGTGAAATGAAGATGAATGTTTCATTATGCTCAACGTGTGGAAAGAAGCATGGTGGAGATTGCCTAAAAGGTACTAGAAAATGTTTTAAGTGTGGAAAATAAGGTCATCGAGAAGTTGATTGTCGAAGTAATGGGAAAAAGGTTGCTAATGAAGTGAATAGAGAAAAGACTACAGAGAACTCTCCAAAAACACATCAATGCTTCAACTGCAAGGAAATGGGGCATTATGCTAATAAATGCCCTAATCCAAGGGTTAGTGATGATCGACATGAGAAACCACTTAAGGAAAAGGACAAAAGGAATTCACATGCGATCACTATTGGCGGTGTTGAATATGACAACGATGTGGTGGAATGATTATGTATTTATGTAATGGGATTCCAAAATAATGTTGTATATAGTATCGTGTAATATTGGAATATTTATGTATTGATCTATTGTGGTTTTCAATAATTTTATGGTACCGGTAACCATGGATTGTGATTGAGATATTTTTGGAAATAATATGATATGCCCATAATGAAATGATAAAGAGAAAATGAAATACTTGATAGTATTCATGAGCTCATGAATGATATAAGGAAATAGTTATATCATGGTTTGAGTATGTAGAATTTTGGGGTTTTGGTATGTGGAACGAGTTATCTTTTGACAGCACTCATGTTTTCACTAAGGTTCAATGGGTATTCATTCTTCAATAAAATATATGATTAAGGTATTCACATGTTTGTAATTTGACCAATAAGATATATCTTATGATATATGGGGGATAAATGATGGAATTCATCTGATTGTTTTGTGAAATTTCAAGTAATAATGAGCTTGGTCCAAAGTATTTTAGATAAAAACTTTTTTCGATATTATTGATGGGATGTTATAGTAATATAGTTTTAGAAAAAAGGACAACCTGCAGGATGGGCGACAACCCATCACGTCGGACAAGGTTGTGGGAATCAAACCCACAACTGAAGTGCGACATGCCATTTTCACCTACCACTGTCCTACATGAAGTCCCTGGTTAATAGAAAGTAGTTATATTTTATTATGCAGTATGATATATGAAGTATAAGTTCATTTTTTGGAATTGTATATGATTAACCACACTATATATGGACTTATGTATATTTGATAACTTATGCTAACCTTCAGTTTGAAACAGATTGAATAACCCATCATTCTATCACATGACTTGTTAACACTTCACAAATAACAAATTCAACATCATTTCTTTAAGAAATAAAGTGGAAATTGTTCAAAGCATGAACAACAGTGAGATTGTACCAAAATCAAGAAAGTATTTCTTCTAATTCAAAATTTTCCACTTTAGGGAAATGATATTGAAAACCAAAAATTTGGTCCTCGTTCCCTTATATCCGATGAATCAGATGGTACCTTAGATCATCACAAATCTATGGCTTTGTGATTATTGGATTTTTCATATCCATGTTCTCTACCACTCTCCATCAGAACATGATGGTTTGGTTTCTCTTCCATATCCATATTTTCACATATGTTCTCATATGTGGAAACCCAGTGATTAGTTAATTTGGGTAACCGTTATGTTTCATACTTTAGTTTTTAAAGATTGGTTTTGGTATTCCTTTTTACGATATGGATTTCCATTAAAGAAAATTTTGATTAGTAAACCATTTATAACCCCGATGAATTTCGAGGGCGAAATTCATTTTAAAGGTGGTAGATTGTAACACCAGGAGATTTTATGAAAAATATTCTTTTTAATTTTATTGATGTCTTGTGTTATATGCTATAACAAATGAGTCTTGCACAAAACGCAGCCCTAACTTTGCTGCATTAAATGCAATCACGACCTTCCTCGATAGCGTGTGGTGTACGCAATACAGAGTTTCACTAAAAAATGATATGCTATTAAAATATTATTAAAACTAGCCGTTATGAATAGAAATAACCACTTTTTTAAATTTTGTAAATTTCATCATTCAAAATGGACTTCATTTTTGGATTCGGAATATCGAAATTAACCTAGGGTGAAATTTTGGTATTTTTCTGAAAACATTCAATTTTTGTTGAATAGTGAAAACAATGGGTTACTATTTAAAAACTGACTTTTTATTTAAATAATTATTTATTCTATTTAAATTTATTTTATGTCAAAATTGACACATAATACTTATATAAGTTTTATGTAATTCATTATTGTCATTTTATAATAATTTTAGATATATTAAAATTTTATTGAACATTTGACCGTCTTTTACCCACCTCCTAGGAGAATTCCAAATTCACATAAAACATAATTTTACCGCATATGTGAGTAGAATTTCAAAAATAAGAGAGACACGATTGATGTCAGTAAGTAAAATGTGGTTCAATGAGAAGAAAATAATTTTTTGGTGAATAGTAACTTTTTACTTTTTTTACCACGGTTAAAAGTAAATAAGGTAATTAAGGGTAAACATTGTATTATTATTAACCTAAAACATGTCCTAATTCTATTGGATAAGATTAATTTGACCAAAACAACCATATGAATAAAATATGACCATTTAGGCCCACTTGGATTAGATTAGGACATTTATTATTAATTTCTTTAAATAAGGGTTAAAATAGTTAAAATCAACGTTTAATAAATATATCATTTTTAATATATGTTTATACATAAGATAAATTCTAATATAAATATTCATTAGAAATATAAATATATTTCCCAAATAATGGTATTTTATTTGTAATTTTTAGACATTAATTAATTTTATTTATTTATGATAAAAAGATGATGTAGTAATTATCTTATTAATGAAATATTGACATAATTGATGTTATAAATACCCAAATAAATGTAATTTGAGACTTTTTATGAATTACACTAATTTTATAGGTTAATATGACAGGTTAGTATTTATTTAATTAACTTTTTATGAACTAATAATTCTGTTATGATTTTAACAACAATCAATTACTAAATAGTGTCAAAATTGACATAAAATAGTTTTTAAAACAAATATTATATTATTAATTGTAGTTTTATTCCTAAAAATATAAGGTTCGGCCAAATGACATAGATAAAGTTATATATATTAATAATTAACAACTTGGGGTTCTTTTGGCTTGTTATAGTTAGTTTATTAACCTTATAGTGTAAGAACACAAAGAGACACGGTAAAAGTAAAAATTTCTAACTTAAAGTTAAATCTAAATGATAAGGTTAAAATAGTAAACTAAACATGTCCAAATTCTATTGGATGAGAGTATTTAGACCCATCCCCACCTTAGCTTCGAAATAAATCAATTTGGAGCTATTTAAAAATGAATATGGCTTTATAATAAAATAATATTTTTAGTTTTTCCAAAGGTGCTCCTCTCCTCCCTTATAAAAGGGCACCTCCTCCATCTCTTCCTCACACCACTTTGAGCCTTCAAGCTCGGCCAAACCATACCAAATTCTCTTCTCCACTTCCCTATAAACATCCTAGAGGTATTGGTCTTCTTCAAAGCCCAATTTTGGGGCCCTAAGAGGAGGTCTAAAATAGGCGCTTCAAAGAAGAGGTAATGTCTGTTACCGATTCATTCAACTTTATTTCTTATTCAACTTATTCTTATTTATTTGTTTCATTATGAAGTAATGACAACATTATAACTCATATACTGATATTTTATTATATGTATGAAACAACCCTATTTCACCATCTATCCATCCTAAGGAAAATGAAATCACCACGCGTGTGTACGTACAAAATATCGTCTCCACACCGTGGTGAAATCTGTTTTTCCACCAACACCGTACATGGATGGGTATAATGGTGTAAAGAATAACTATATATGGTTATTATAAAATCATACTGATTCTGATATATTATACCATCCAATACAATTCTATTCAATACTCATGGGAACGATATCATCGCTTGTGCGTACGTACGGAATACCGTCTCCACGACGCGATGAGATTCATTCTCAATGATTAACCATTCATAAATGAATATAAATTATATATAATAAGTAATCATGAAATATATGAAATAATAATGCTACTGTATTTATGTATATATATATGTATGTCATCTATTTAGTTTCATTCAATTCAATAAGGAAACGAAAACAGCAATCATGCGTAGGTACGGCCTACCGTCTCCACGAACGGTGTATTTCATTCCTTTTATCGATCTATAATATATATATGTATATGATGAATATATATTATATATAAATCATGTTTTACAATCTGGAATAATATAAATCAGGATATAATTATTAATATCAAGAACGAAAAGTCGAAACACATACGATAAATGAAATGATTTTACCCAAAACGCTGCTTTAACATTGAATTTACTACAGAACGGGTAATATAAAGTCATAACTGAAACATATAAGTTATCATAACAATGAATATGATTTTTTAATAATTCAATGACATTATTTAAATCATTATAAAGGTGTTTCGGATACGTACGAAGCATATCGTACCTAAGGTAAGGGATAATTTTGCAAATCTCATTTTTATCCAAGATTTCTTATTTGTATGTATTTACTGGGGTTATTCCAATCGTCCATGTACATGTTTTATAAAAGTGTTTTCATGTATTTTTAAAGTCCTATTTACCCATTTTGACTTTTACCCCAGGGTATGCAAGGAATCTTTCTTTTATTTTAACTACAAGGCACTTTTTTACTTTTCTGACAAATCTACAAGAAGACTGTTTTTTTAACGTATACGACATGAAAGGATTTTTACGGTTTTATAAAGCCTTATTTTCATAAAGCTTCCTCCAAAATATTTCTTGACGATTTTCAAAAAAATCACTTTATTTTAAAATTTCATGACGTTTTGTGAAAAGAAATTGATTTTAAAGAAGAAAGGATATTTTCCTCAAGAATTCATTTCAAATGTTTTATCAAAACCATTTTTCCATCTAAGATTATAATATTTCATATGTGTATGTTTCATGTATAATGTCTCTATGATTTACATGGTTTCACTTTTCTTATTATGAAATGATATCAATTTCTTTTATATGGATTATGTGATTATGGGATTATGTTTATGAAACCCATTTTATTCGTTAGGTTATTATAAATGATGTATGTTTTTTTGTGGCACAAATAAGATTGATTTCATTATGAGATGGGTGGGAACTATATCTCCCTCCAATGCATTGGGTAAAGATTTATATCTCATGAGATAGACATGGCTGGAACGGTAAGTCAATCTAGTTTAGTGTTACAAGATTGAAATGAGGAGTGAACTCGATTCAGAAAGGGACTTTTTCCACTATAATGGCCTTGGAAGAAATTCCTTGGCTACTATGGAAATCATAACATGTACTTAATGGTTTCCACAATTACATGTTTTATTCCCATGCTATTTTATCATGATTAATGTTTCTTTATGATCTATGCCTTATGTACTTCCATGTTTTATGTCATTGCTCAAGATTTTGTTGTTTAAACATTATGTTCAAGTTTTTAAGTTCAAATGTATATTATTTGTTTTATTTTATCCATGCTTAACCTTATTGAGTATTTGAGCTCACCCTTTATATGTTTTCTTTTCCCTAGGATATAGAGAATGGTTTTAGGTAAGAAAACAAAAAGGGGAATATCTTTATGGGAGATGTTGAAGTTCTTTCACCATGATTAGAAGATTACGTTCCGAGTTTCCAAAGACACTAAACTATTACAGTCCTTGTGTGTATGTTTTTGTTATGTATGAAGTATTCCGAAAAAGTAATGTAATGTCCATGTACGTCAAGCTTCGGGTCTCTATAGAAGGGGTACGGTTCTTAATCTAGAATTTTCATTTTATTTGATATTAAACATCCAAAAAATATTCTCCCAATATTCTGATATAATATCATCAGTATCTCCCATAAAATTTGTTTTTATTGTGATAATTTGACATCCTGTATCAATATCCAACATCTATCAAATGAGAAATTGATTCCCTGTTTATGTGTATAGAATACTACCATCTCGTGGACTAATGTAATTCATTTTCCATCACCACCATTCATGGGTGGTTGTAATGATGAAATTAATGTCTTTATGTGATATTCATGACATATTTACCATTCTCAAATGATATTATAATATCTATCTAATAAAAATTTAATTAATAAGAAAAGAAAGACATCGTTCGTGCATACATGTGGATGAGCACCTCTATAAACTGATGTGTTTTTTTTCATTATCAAGTATCATAGATTATAAATATATCTATATCTATAAAAAGTTTAAGAAATTTATGTTATTTTTAACAATATTTAATGTAGAAATAATATTTACTTTCGTGCCATAATGATCATTGAAAAATGGAATCAATACACATAACTGTGCATGATAAATCGTCTCCATGATTAAAGGTAGTTTATTTTTCATAACCATCATTCATGATTGGATTTAAAATTATAAATATGTATTTTAATTATAATTATTCAATGATTATTATTTGTTAAATGTTTTTATATTGGTCAATTTTTATCACAGTTCTCCTACTGAAGTCATTTTGGATTTATGAACCAAAAATCATCAAAACATTCAATGTTAATGATTTAGATTGTCTAATTATTAAAAACATGTTAATATGTAAAACAAATGGAATAATACACCTGAATTTTTTTTATAAATAAATTAAATATCATAATTATATTATTTATCATTGTGAAGATTAAATATGAAAACTCATTCTCAAGTAATGGGATTTTATCTTAATTTTGCATTCATTGAGGAATATTTCATTATTATACATGTAATTTATTTTATATTTTGTATATAAATATTTCATAAATTTTATATAATTAATAATTATAATTTTATTATCTTTTAGTTTTTAATTGGAAATATTGTATCCATGGGTATTTGGTTTAAATTTTACTAAATGGTTACGGGTTTCCTAACTGTATTTCATTTTCTCGGGTGATAACATTAATTCCTTGAATATGTTATGACATAATTATAAGTGAATTGATCAATAAATTGTTTTATTCTATATTGATTATTATACATTTGTATTTACGTTTTTTACACATAATCACCCCATTTATTAATTCTCAATTCAATGATATGATATTTTTATGGTTTATTCCTCTCAAATTTTCTTTCAATGGGAGATATATTGACGTTATGAAAATAAATTCGTTTATAAGGAATATATATTTCATCAATTAGATTTGATATGATGAATATTTTTATTTTCATTTTATTTAATGATTTATTTTTTTATTTCATAAGGCAAAAAATTAATGATTTCCAATAGTGGAAAATGCATTATGTTTAAATGTATTTTATTTAAATGATATTTATGTTTATAGTTCCATTGGGGGAAATAAAATTAACATATTTTCGTAAACAATATATATTTTAATATATTATAGTTATGAATGTGTTTTATATGATTAATTTCTATTTCATCACTCATTTATTAATGAAACCTCAGGAAATTCTTCCATAAGTAATATTAATCCGGTGTCTTCATTTTTATCATTACTATTTCCCTTTATTATAAATGTGTTTGAAAAAATTAAAAAATGTTCATTTTGTAAGCATAAATCATTTCCTAAATCTATTTCCCAATGTTTTAAAATCCATAGAACTTTTTAAAAAACATTTCTCTCTATATTTAAAATGGGTCAATTTAGAGAATTTTTTATAATATACATGAAAGGATTTTTTATTTATAATGATTATAACAAGAAAAAATATTTCAACCATCATTTCCATTATTTTAATTGAATTTTCCATTATAATATTACATTTCCATTATTAAAGAAATTTATTTTCACTATATTTTTTGAATTTTCAATTTTTAAAATAATTTTTCAAGTTGAATCTTTTATTTACATCAAGAATAATTTTACAAGATATTTTAATTTGTATTTCCATTCATCAATGTCAAAAACCCTTGTTGTTATTTATTATCCACATGGGGTATTTAATGTTGATATCATATTAATTCTTTCACTAGATTGAATTTGATTATTTTATTGATGTTTTCAAGGAACCCATGCCATTTCTATTATTATTCAGGTTATCAAATGAATAATTGGTTTTTATAAAATTTTTATAATGAAATGAAAGATCAATGTAGTTTTATTAGGATATGGATATTATAATGGGTAATTATCTTATAATTCAAGGTTGGATAACCCCATTATATTCATCCAATGTATTAGGTAATGGGATAGAGTTAAATGATTAGGTTCCCCCAAACAAATTATGTGATTATACTATAATGGTTATTCCAAATACAATGGTGATGGTTTTTTATTGTGTAACTATGATATTTACTCTATGTACACCCATTATGGTTATTACATTTATTAAATTTATATGAAAATGATGTCCCATGTTACCTCTATTTTTATATCTATGGCTTATAGGTAATCTTATAGAATTATTATTATTATTACGGTAATATAATTATTATTTTTTAAATAATAGTATTTTATAATTCTCATGGGTGAGAAGATGTGGGTATTTATTCATTTTATTGATCATTTTAGAAATAAAGTTCCTCATTCTTATTGGTTTCAATTTCATTAAATGTTTTTAAAGATTTATGTCATATTTTTTTATTGATGATCTATGTATTTAGGTGTATGATAACCCTTATGTAATTCTATATCACTACAATTGTGTTAGCATAACACAATTCTCATTAAACTATAAATGATAAATTTTAATTATTAATGATTATATTCGATTAATAATAATTTTGAGCTCACCCTTATTATGTTTCATATTACCTAGTTTTTGGAGAATAATGCTAAATTATTTAAATCTCGAAAATTTTCATATGTAGATGATATTTTGGGATATATTAAAGAAATTATATAAAAAAAATCTATGCATAGTGGGATATAATGTAGATTTTTATCAAACAATTGATTATGAATCCATGGTTTTACGAGGTTGTACTAATTTTATAAAACAATAAACCTAAAATGGTCTTTAGGTATAAAAGTGATCCAGTATTTCATTTTTATGTTGTAATTTCTATACTGAAAACATTGTGTTACATTTATCTGTATGAATGATATAAATTTAATGTTAATGTTTTTAGCGCCAAATTTGGATTTGTGGGTTCATGGTCTACATCATAAGTACTAAAAAATTTAATAAATTGATGTATGGTTTCTATTTATAAATATTGGTATTGATCCTGATTTATTTTTTGTACTAATAAAAGATTTCATTCATTTATATGATAGAATAATTGTTTGAAAATTAAATAATTTTTCAAATGGATTAAAACACGCCCCAATTTTGTAGTATTCTAAAGATGATAACTGTATAAGAAAAATATTGCTCACCAAATCAATTGTTGGAATTTACTTGTACTTAAATATAGATTTATCATAGACACTAATGGTTATATTTTATGTGTATGACATAATATTATATACTAACAACATATTCTCTTTTGTTAAATTTTATAAAAAATGAAAAAGTAGTTTACGATTTCTATGTTGGGGGATTTGAACTATATTTTGGTTTTATAGATTTAGTGAAACTCTAATCAAGCCATATTTTCAAATAAAAGTTATACTATAAAATTGTTGATAAATTTTGGAAAGAAATACTCTATAGAGATTTTTACACCAATATCTTTTTTCATGAATTATAGAATAGTTGAACAAGGAAAGTGTGTTGATCAAAATTATTTCAAAAGCATGATTGGAATCATGTTATATCTCATAACATTGATAACAATCATTACATATCCAGTGAATCTATTTAAATGTCATCAATATGAAATTCGGTATTCAATTTTTTTAATCAGATTATTATTGAGATATGTAACTGTAATAATGAAATACAAGTTTCAATATAAGAGTAGTGGGGATTTATAATTTCATATATACAATGTTTAATATTGGTAAGTGACTATAAAAATCATATATCCAAATTATGAGGTTTGTTTGTATTGATGATATTTGTGTCATCCTATAAAGTAAGATGAAAAGTTTTATGAACCTAATTATAAATAAGTCAATGTATGTGGTTGGAAATCGTATATTTGAAAGATTTTCTTTTAATGTAGGTTCATCTAATAGATATAAGGGTTGATATTCAAATACCATTGAGGATTATATTTTATAATCATAGTTCTATTTTCCAATAATAAGATCTATTTCAACACCCTCAGTTTATACACATTGAAATTTTATAATATATTATTAATGATAATTTGTATTTGGGTGGTGTCATACTAATATAAATTTCCACAAATGGAAATTTTATACACAACATTATAAATGAAATTCCCTCTAAAATTTTCTTTGAGGTACGACTTAAATTTTATTTTCATATTGTCCCGTATACTTCATAAATTTTCTCCCTGATATCCCCCATGGTCCTAGAGATTCTATTTCTAATATAGAATATCATAAAAGGGGAGTCCAAGTTATAAAGTGAGTTTTTTATAAATATAATGATGCTAAATATTTTTGTTCGATAAAAATAAATCAAATTGGGAGCTCATAATGAATGTAGTGAGTATGAATGTACTAAGGAATTTTGTTACCAAGTTGTTCTAATGTCATGGATTGATGTTCTGATTATCTGATAATTCATTCACCTAGGAACATTAATAGGAAAATACACATCATAGTTAATGTAGGGGTAATAAAATAGTTATCCTTAGATGGTTTTATCATAGTTACTCACTATATTTGATGAAATGGTCATTCAATAATTCTCCATTATGGTGGTGAAGAATGTAATCCAGTAGAGTGAATGAAGTAGTATTTAATATTCATCTGTTCAAATTATTAATTTCCTCTATTTGTTTATAAATAATATAAAAAGGGGTTCCCAATTTATTTTCAATAAATATGAGGTTTTATAAAAAATAACCCAATGAATTTGGGGCATGGTTTGAGAAATAATTAATATCACATGGTCCATAGTGAGTTTGTATTGTTTTATTTGTTGGAAACTATTCTAGAGGAACTCATAAGTTTGACATTGCTTGATTTGGTATACATGTTTTTATATATCATTGAAAACATATTTAATACCCTGAATATTATTTTTGTTTTGATTCGAATGTCAGCTGAATTTGTTTTGTTTGAGTTCGTGTTAATATTGGTTAGACATGGGTGATTTTTGAAAGGGGTGACTCATGTGGCCAATTTTTCATAAATAACTAAATTTGTGAATGAAATTTTTTTTGATGATTCGTGTAGTAATTTTTACTTAATAAGTGAATAATTTAATCTGATTCATCAATATAACCAAATGTGACATGTATCAAAATAGTCAACATAGTTGATTTTGGAATCATTGCATCCATTATTAGTCACAGAACATATTTATGAGATTGCTGATATTGATTTTCAATGTAGATGAATGAATAATCTCATTGGTGAATATTTTATGTTTCTGATTACAATTTAGAAACACATAGATGATTTCTAAACATTGATAATTCTTCTTCATTGATATTTACACAATTTTCTTCTATAGGTCTTCAAAATTATGGTTTTTGACATTATTATATTTCAGATATTTCATGGATGAATCTGAATGACTCCATAATCATATGATTTAGTTTCTTAATCCTTGTTGGTGACGGTATTATTATCAACAATTATAGGGGTCATTTTGATTTAATGATTATATTATTTAGGTTACAGACATTAAATTATGGGTGGAATCTATTGATGTCTGACAGATTGTTGATGGTGAGTAAAATAAAAATAAAATTAGGGAGTCTGAATTTGTTATTTTTTCTTAAATGATTGGCATCTTATCAAATTGTATGTCTTCTGAAGGTTGAGTTTGATTATGCTATTTTTTATGCAGTGTTTTGAAGACTACATTGTGGGAAAAGTTTTCCATCATATGCTGTAGGATCAAGGATGTAGATTTTATTTGTTGTTGCTAGAGAAATCTTGTTTGTCAAGAAATCTTCTTCTATTTGTAATAATCATTGTTATTATAGTGTGACGATATGATTTCATGTGTGACTCAGAAATTTTGTTTTCGGATACCTCATTAATTATTTTAAGAGGATTTCACATGGGGATATACTGAAAAGAATCGATGGTATGATTGATTATCTAGCCATGATTAGTATTTGGAATAATCGTTGGAACCGATCCTAGATAGAACTTTTGTGACCCATTCTTTTTAAGTTTATGAATGATTGTATGAGGTTAATATTTTCTATTTTTAGTGGATTTTACTCTAACAATTCATGAAGATGAATTTTGTTGAAAACAAATTATAAAGATAACCACCTAGTAATACACACCACCATTCTTATTGGAGGAAGTTGTTCAATCTAGGTACTATAATCCATTCAAATCTTGCTTGCATTAAAACCACATCTTTATTTTGAAAATTTTAAAATTTATTTCAAAATTTAACTTCTGAATGGTCTGATTTATGAATATTAATTTTTTGGTCAACCAGTTGTCTTGAAGTTTCTTATTTTTAGAATATATTTCAAATTTATCCAATTAATGTTTTATTTTAAATCAAAACCCTTATAAAGTTTTTGAAGGGTTAACTAATCACCTTTTTGAAACTTTTATAAAAAAAAGTAATATTTTACAAAATATTTTTCTCAAAAAAATTTAAACTGATATGTTAATTTTTCAAATACATTTTTATGATATTATTTTAAACTCAAATAAAAACTAATATTTATAATGAAATTTCTAATTTATTAATAATGAATATGAAATATATTTTATGGGATAACACAAATTCATTAATGATATTCAGATTTCCAAAAAAAATTATTGTAAATTTTTATAAAAAAATAAATACACATATGATCTTTTAAAAAAGAATGTCATGGGTCATGCAAGGGAAATTATAACTCCCCCAAGAAAAACTTGTATGCTTACATTAGATGAAGATGGTAAACTATTTGACATTATAATTTATATAAATATGATTTCAATTATATCAAAAAATACTATAACCTATCCATACATTATTTTAAGTTTATTTCTTTGTGCACATTTAAGTAAAATATACTGAATTATAAATAAAATATCTGATAATATTTTTAAGATATTTGAAATGTTCTAAAAACCATGAATTTATTTTACCAAAGTAATTTCTTTAATATATTGTTTTTAGGATGATGATTTTAGTGGATTCATGTTATATTAAAAATTACTAGTGGAATTGGCCAGCTAATAAGGAAATAGATTGTCTGAAGTTTTAATAAAAAGAAAAACATGGGTCCCCTTTCCACATCTGAAGTGGAAAACATAACTGTTGGGGGATATTGTTCCCAAATTATATAGATGCAACATATTATCTTATACTTTTAATTAATGTATTATAATGTTCTTATTAGGTCAGAAAACACTATTTTAATTTGTATCTTGAAAAATGATTCCCAATATTGTCTCACTAAGAACAATTATCTAAGGCACCACTTTCTTGAAGATTACTTTCAAAAAAGGGATATCATCCTTTAATCTATTTTCAACGACAATAAACATATTGAACCATTCACAAAACACGTTACCATTGATCACTTTAACATTATTAATGGTGATTTGTGTCATATTTTCCTATAATACATATATCTTAACCTTGGAAAGCATAATAATTTATCTGTTATATTAATAAACAAATCTTTCTTTTTTTAAAATAGTTTTCTTTATATAATTCATAATCTTTTTAATGTTAAGTGAGTGTTATACAAAAATTAAAATCATTCACATATAGAAACAAATGACTTGTTTTTTTCTGGGAATATATTTACATAGATGTTATTTGCTGAAAATAGGATGGTTGGATTGTTAATGTAATCTTCACCATGGGAATGAGTAGTGGTCCTTTACTACACACGATGTTTGATACTCTTTGGGAATTTTTAATGGGTTATTAATAACATCCCTACAAAAACATAATCATGAAACAATGTCTCATAAATGGATTATTTTTTTTAATGTGACCTCATTTTTATAAATACTTTTTTGATGGGGAATTAATCCTGTTAATACAAAAATGATCCATGAAGATACACCATTTCTTAATGAAATATTTTATTTCAAAATGTTACTGATGTCCTAAAATGTCACGACCTGTCCCCCGGGGCCCGTGTCGTAACTACCCCAAGCCCGCCTTCCATAGGCCAGGGGCTGGCGACTAGCACCAAAGGAGTAAATCCATATAACAGGGAAGGCATTATCTTTATAAAATGTAAACTCACAAAACCATAGAACAAGTGGAAGAAAACACTAAGTAATGCAGTAAAACAAGTGTGCTGGAAATTCAATGGGGCCAGAAATACAAGCCCAGCAGAAAGGTACAACTATAACTGAATGAAAATACAACTGAAAAGACAACAGCTGAATAGTGAAGCGGCTCCTGGATCATTCTCAGGGTTCCTACATGAAGGGTAGGTACAGATGTCCTCCTCAGCACTCCTCACCTATCGGTCTTCTCCGTGTACCATCACGCCGAGTGTCAACCTCCGAGTACCATCTAGTCCGCGTACACTCTACCTCGGTCAGTGTTGTTTGTTGTCTGTATCCAACAAAATGAGACGCGGGCATAGACCTTGTAGGGGTGAGTGTAACGACACTCACTAGGGACTCCGACACCATTAGGGTCTCACAAAATCCAACAAGGATAAACCACAAAGAAAGATCTCAACAAATAACCATTACCTAGGAATATTACCATACATATACCTATGTTATCATGTAACCCATCTCAATCATGAGGAAAACACAATGGTCATTGACTCAGATCAAACCAGGATTTTCATTAATGAAACCATATTTACTGGGGAACACCTTCTCTGTCGAGAACAGTAGTACCGTCATGACTACGAGGTGCTACTCATTAACCTTAGACTGTTGAGGTACTTCTCCTATCGAGTACTTAAGGTCTGTCTCCCATACACAGTATCGTACCTCATCATGGGTATGCCGCCCCAACACAGTATTACACCCCCTAATAGCCTACAGAGTTACTCCTCAAGTTGAGTTCAACGTGTCCGCCGCCCCAACACAGTACTGCTTCCCTCCATAGGTCTGCCACACCGGCACAGTAGTGCTCCCTACTAGGCTAGTCAAGTCACTCTGAAACGAATAGGACAAGCAGTCATCAGGTCTCTATCAAATACTAGGTCTTCGTACTCCGTATGCTCGTCTCTGGGAGAATCTACTCCATGTGCTACTAGTCAATACTCCATGTGTCACGAAGTCCCATGAAGAAGTATATCAAAATTCTGCCACGTTATAGGGGTCTCAACACAATAGACGGTGCGTCAGTCCGTAGTCCGGTCTGTGATTTATTAAACTTTTTGTCTTGGGGGCCCGGTTGGTTTCGTGTATGAACCAACCTGACCGTATCTCAACTGTACCCTGAACTCCCATGGGGTATATTCAAAGGGGCCATTTCTCAATGAGATTACCACCGCCACTGAAGATTCGTCAATCGGACGTCTGGTCTGAGAGTTATTGGATTTTCTGTTCCAGGGGCCCGGTTAGTTTCTATGATAAACCAACCTCACCATAATCCATATGAATTCCAACCTCAAGTAGAGTATTCCAAATGTACTGTCTCAAAAAAAGGTATCTGATGTAGTTGATGGCATGTCAATTGGACGTCCGGTCCGTAAGTTATAATCGTTTCCGCTCCGAGGACCCGCTTGGTTTCATGTTCGTACCAACCCGTTCATACCCAAATTAACCAAAACCATGACTGTAATATTCCAAAATGACTGTATTGATCCAAGGAATCATACTCAATTGACGGTGCATCGATCAGAGGTACTTAGCTCATGTTATGGGCATTTAATCGAAAAAAGTTCCAAAAAAGGGGGCTCTGGGCCCTGTCCGACCCGACCCAACCCACCCTGGGTCGGCCCGAACTGGGTTTACCCGACCTGAGTCTGGGTCCAGCCCAGCGGGTGTAGCCCAACTTCGGTGGCCCATCCAGCATGGCCTAGCCCGTGTGGCCCGCCCCGACCCAGCTGGGAAAGCACTGGCTCGGCCAGCTGGCTGCGCGGGGAGGGCGTGGCCTCCCCCAGCTGGCGCGACATTAAGTCGAACCCCTCTATATTAAAGAATTAATTTTCCTTTATTTTTTCACCTACCACTGCAACTCAGCCATGGTGTCCTGCTCTGGTAGTGCGCCGCCACTACCGGACACTGACGTGGTGTGCCGGCACCACCTTCCACGGACCACCAGAGGCGGTCCGGTGGTCCGTTTCGTCCACCGTCTACACCTGCGGCTCTCCCGGGACCCGCTCATCACTACGACGACTTCAAATCGCCATTTCAGTCCCATTTCATTTTCACCAAACATTCGGCGCAACATGAACAATACTGAGATGGTCCGGACATGTTAGTTAGTTCATACCCACCATGTTAGTGGTTCAAATAATCATCCAACCAATAAAACGCCCATGCTCGAGGGTATAATCACATATATAAATTATAAAAAATAACCCCTTCATAAATTAATGATGTCGCACGTCATCAGGATACAGAAGACGAGCGTCGTGGTAGATGGCATAGCGGATAATGGCGTCGCGGAGATCGGTCGTCGATTCTGTGGACGTCGGGGAGCGTTGGAGGAGGAAACGATGTTGGAAACTTCACATTCTTCAAATCGTAGAGCATTCGTCAACGAGGGAGAATTTCCTTCTCCATCATAGTAGTTATTCATCAAAGATGAGTTGTTCTTCATGGATGGATGGTGTTCTTCAATGAAATATTAACTCTCTTCTTCTTTTACACAAGATCTCTCTCCAATATCCTCCCAACAAAATGTGTGCCAAAATAAAATAATAGCTATGGCTATTAATTTATTAACACTTGAATTTCAAAATTCAAATCCGTTAAATAATTAATTAAGAGGTTGAATTAATTAATTATGGTGTGTTGGAAAATAATAAAGTGAGAGAGAGGGAGATAGGAACAGTTCTCATTCAATAAGTGGAGTTATCCAATAATTAAATAAAGGGGGTTTAAGGGAGTTTAAGGAAGATAAATGGTTGGGTCTCATGTGGGACCCACCACAAAAATATCCACACATGGGATTTTAGGTGGTTGTGGGTTCCATCATTATCTCCCCATTGTAGGATACATCTACCATAGATATAAATAAAATTGTGTACTACCAATTTTATTTCATTTAATCTAAATCCCCAATTATTAACATTCAATCCTCATAAAATGAAACTACGGTAAAGGACCCCTTAATAAATTATTGGAATTGCGAGTTCATCAGTGCCCTCATATTTCAATTCTGAGCATCGGTTAAAAAGATAGAAAAACCCTCCCCTTCGTTCACTGAACGTACCCAAACAAAACTTCAAAAATTTATTCCGGGCACACCGGGCCTCAGAATTAGGTTCCGTCAGAAACTGTGTACTCGTAAAATTCCAATTAATTTATGAAAAAAATATACATGAAATTTATGGGTCTTTACATTGCCACCTCCTCAAGGATTTACATCCCTGTAAAGTTACAACACATGCTAGGGGAACAAAAGTGGTACTGAGCACGCATCTGAGCCTCACACTACCATGTGCTCTTGAAGGTTCCCATGCTGCTAGAGAAAGTGCACTAGAGGAATCGACCATCCTCACAGGACCCGTTCCTATCGATCCTCAATCTCTAACTGATCCTCTGTGAATGTCACCCCATCATCGAAATCTAGGTCTCTGTGGTCGATGATGTGGAACAGTTCATGCACCTATCTTCTTATTTGAGATACGTGCAAGATGTTATGAACCGGGTGAAACTTAGGTGGAATGGAAAAGCGGTATGCCACCTAGCCTACTCTGCTGAAAACCATGAATGGTCTGACGAACCTCAGAGATAACTTACCACCTCATCCACATCTCCGTAGATCTCATCGAGGTGAGACCCGTATAATTATGTGGTCTCTATCCTCGAATTCTAGTGGTCTCCATCCCCTATCAGCACATGACTTCTGTATGCTCTATGCAGTCTTCATATACTCTTATATGATCTGACCCTTCTCCATCATATCCTACACCCTCTCTCGTCCAACATGTGCTTACTCCCCTATGTCATTCCAGCACATATGTGATCTGCAAGGTCGGTCGTAAGGTGCTTCGTAAGGTGGCAACCCGATTGGGGACGATCATCGATGGCACACCATGAAGCCGTACGTTCCCCTATATGTAGAGGTGTTTAAAGATCTCTACTAATCCTTACTCCCCGATCGGTAGGAAGTGGGCCGACTTGGCGAGTCCGTGGAAAATAACCCCTCTTCGCCTATAATCTGTAAGAGCTGCTAAAATTTCTCCATTGTCCAAAGAAGAAATTCAGTCTCATCCCCTAGATGAACCATACCCATTGACAAATACAGTCAATACTAACATGAATGATACATTCATGCCATGGATGAAGTCGTAAGGCCTCGATGCTACTACCATGATATCCATCCATTACTCTCGCTTCCAAGGGTCGAGTCACACAGTCGGCACCAGTGTGTGGTCTCTAGGTCTCCTCAAGTAGAAATCTTGAAAGTGAGGGTCAAGTAAAAAGTTTAACCAAGAACCTATTAGTACAAAAAAGGAAGGAAAGAAAAATTCACTAGGAAAAGTGAATTTTATTACTGCAGATCGAAGTACAAAGACACAATGAATGCATGAACAACAACAACAATGAAACTAGAAACCCCAAGAAAAAAGGCCTCCATTCTTGGAATGAGTCCCGCTCCTATCCACCATCTTCCAGAGTCCATATTCTTATGTTTCAGCTTCCTGAAGGTGTACTATCCCATGGACACCTGTTCCCTGTAGTCGGGGTGGACCTCCTGGTGGTTGTGGTGGCAACACATCGAAGCTTCTTCCACCACCATATGAACAACCAAATACTCCCCATCTGTCTCCTGCACCTTGCGGTCAGCCTCGATCAAACCTCCGTCGTAGCCTGGGAGGACCTTCTTCTATCTACTAATCATCTGTACATTGGGTCGGACAGTCACAAGCCATGTGACCATGTCCACCACATGAGTAACACATCCTGGCAGGTTTGGCACTGTCTCCACCCCGGGTGCCCCGCACTACCGACCCTGAGTTGTGTGGTCAACCACCTGTAGGTTTTTTCCTCTTGGACCTCTGCGTCATCTTTCTACTTCCAGCTGCAGAAGACTCTGCTGCATGACGGCTAGTGGTGGGTCCCACTCCTGGAGACTGCTCAGCAAAGAAAATATCCACGAAGAGGGCTCGCTCCAACACCCCCGTCTACATCAGGATGTTGTGGGAGGCAACTGATACTCTGATCTGTCACCTGATTCCCAACTCAAAGGTCTGGGCCCTGAAGAATGGGTCTCGTATCATATCGGTGGAGTAGCGTGAGTGGTCGTTGAACCTCACTGAGTATTGATCCATCTTCATACTACCCAACTGAAGATGTAGTAACTCCTATATATAGACCACTAAAAGGGTGGATGGTACAAACTCCTCCCATAATAGGCTCTTGAAGTCTTCCCATAAATGTTTCGTCTCGTCATGCATCTGGAGCATTAGGCTCCACAATCTGCTTGTTGTTTCCTGAAGGAGGCTAGAAACAAGGATAACCAAAAAGTTTGTTGGCATCCCAACTAGCCTGAAAACTCTCACCACAAACTCCAGCCAATCCTCAGCCACCTGTGGGTCTGTCTCTCCCCGGAACCTTGGTGGCCTCTGTCACTGGAACTCGTATAGCACGCTCAATCGGCATGCATCACCTGCTACTGGTCCTGATGGCATTGGTGGCCCAATGGGTGGTAGTACTGCTGGTGCCTCCACTGGTGCCTCAACATGATGAGGGCCCTGTATTGAGGCATCATCGCTCGGAGTCCTGTCAGTACGCAAAACTCTTGGGGCTCTAGCTGGTCATCCGCGAGGAGGTATCCCAAAAGAAACAGATGTGACACGGTCAAAGGACAATACATGTTGAGCTGACCTGGTTTGAACTGACATTAAGAAAACATTTGAAAACACACACGCAATCAGGGTATTCGTTCAATGAGTCGGAAATTAGAAGTCACGGTCCTGGTCTATGGATACGTCGGCCAACCGCACCAACAATGGACTCCCTGAACTGAAACTGCACTTAGTACACTTAACACTATTTCTTTGCAGAATGAAAATATGAGAGTCTTATGTTCTGTATTAGAACCTCTATCTGATACCAATTTGTCACGACCCATGCCCTAGGGCCCGTGTTGTAACTACCCCAAGCCCACCTTCCATAGGCCAGGGGCTAGGGAATATCACCAAAAGCGTAAATACCTATAACTAAGCAGGAATTGCCTTTATATAACATAAACTCACATAAACATTTGACAAACGGAAGAAAACACTAAGTAAAGCAGTAATACAAGTGTGTAGATAATACAAAGTGTCCATAAATACAAGCCCAACAGAATGGTATAGCTACAAATGAAAGAAAAGTACAACTGAAAATACAATAGATGAATTGTGAGGCGGCTCCTGGATAGTCCTTCGGGTTCCTACTTGAAGGGTAGGTACAAATGTCCTCTTCAGCACTTCACATCTATTGGTCTGCTCCATGTTCCATCACTCCAAGTATCCACCTCTGGGAACCATCCAGTCCTCAAACACTCTACCTCGGTCACCTTTTTCCATAGTTTGTATCCAACAAAACTAGGTGTGGGCATAGCTCATACAGGGGTGAGTATAAAGGTACTCAGTAGGGACCCTGAGACCCTCATGTTCTCACAAAATCCAATAAGGATATACCAAAAATAAAGATCTCAACAAATAACCATTACCTAGGTATATGCCCATACATATACCTAAGTTATCAAATGATCCATCTCAATTATGAG
The DNA here is from genome assembly GCA_963277665.1 of Viscum album. Classification (NCBI taxonomy): domain Eukaryota; kingdom Viridiplantae; phylum Streptophyta; class Magnoliopsida; order Santalales; family Viscaceae; genus Viscum; species Viscum album. The sequence continues at coordinate 1,753,764,342 of OY728128.1, forward strand.
GAAAACACAAAGGTCATTGACTCAGATCAAACCAGGTTTTCCATTAACGAAACCACGACTACGGGAGAACTCCTCCTCGGTCGAGCACAGTAGTCCTGTCGCAAATCCGAGGCGCTACTCACTAACCTTATAATGCTAAGGTACTCTTCCTGTCGATTACTGTGGTTCTGTCTCCCTAACACAGTAGCGCACCCCACCATGGGTCTACCGCACCAACACAGTAGCGCACCCCCTTATAGCAAATAGAGGTACTCCTCTTATTGAGTACTGCGGGTATGCTACCCCTATATAATAGTTCTCCCCGCCATGGGTCTACCACCCCTACATAGTAGCGCTCCCCATTGGGATAGTAAAGTAACTCCGAAACGAATCGAACAAATAGTCATCAGGTCTTAGATAGCTACTAGGACTCCGTACTCTATATGCTAGTCTTTAGGAAAATACGATCCACAAACTGCTGGTCGATACTCATAGTGTCATGATGTCCCATGATGAAGTATCTCAAAAGTCTGCCATGTTGTAGGGGCCTCATCACAACAACCGGCACGTCAATCGGACGCCCGGTCTGTGAGTTATTGGCCTTTTTGTCCCAGGGTCCCAGTTGGTTTTTTGTACGAACCAACCCGAAATATATCAACAGTACCCTGAACTCCGATGGGGTATACTCAAAGGGATTGTTTCTCAATGAGATTACCAACACCGTTGACAGTTTATCAAACAGACGTCTGGTCTGAGAGTTCTTATCTTTTTTGTTCCAGGGGACTTGTTGGTTTCTAAGTTAAACGAACCCGACCATACTCCATATGTGTCTAAACATCAAGTGGAGTATGCCAATTGCAATGTATCGTCAAAATTAATCCAACGTAGTTGAATTTCCATTAATCGAACGTCTGGTCTATATGTTATAAGTGTTTCCACTCCGAGGGTCCGGTTGGTTTCGAGTTTGAACCAACCTGGCCATACCCAAACATTTCCAAAACCTTGAGTTTAATATACTGAAACGGCCGCTTCTATTGAAAGAATCCTACAAAATTGATGGTGCATCAATCGGAGGTCCGTAGCTCATGTTATGAGCATTTTATAGAAAAAGGGTCCAATAAAGGGGGGTCTGGGCCCGGTCCAACCAGGCCCGACCCGCCCCGAGTAGACCCGACCCGGGTCCGGGTCCGGCCCAGCCCAGCCTGGCCCGCGTTCCCCCCCCCCCCCCCCCCCCCCGGCCCTGCCGGGGAGGTACTTGCTCAGCGATCTGGCTGGGAAGGGAGGGAACAGCCTCAACCAGCTGGCGTGACATTAAGAAATGCCCCTCTATATTCTGGAATGACTTTCCCATTCCGTGTCCACCTTCCACCTTCCACAGACCACCGAACACACTTCGGTGGTCCCTTTCATCCACCATCTGCGCCTACGGCTCTCCTAGGACCTACTCTTCACTACAATGGCTTCAAATCACCATTTTGTCTCATTTCATCATCACCAAACATTCCACGCAACAAGAACAATACGGAGATGGGTCTGGACGTGTTAGTTAGTCTGTACCCACCGCGTTAGTGGTTCAAATAATCATGAAACCAATTAAACGACTATGCTCAAGGGTATAATCACATATATAAAATATACAAAAACAATCCCATACCTCAATTAATGACGTCACACAACGTTGAGCCATGGAAGACGAGCGTCACGGTAGATGGTGTCATGGAGAATGGCATCGTAAAGATTGGACGTCGATTCTGTGGATGTCGGTGTGCGTCTGAGGAGGAAACGACGTTGGCGACTTCACATTCTTTGAATCGTAGAGCATTCCTTGTCAAGGGAGAAAGTCATTCTTCGTCGAAGGCATTGTTCGTCGAAGATGCATTGTTCTTCATGGAAGGATGGTGTTCTAAAATGAAAGAGGAACTCTCTTCTTCTTTTACACAAGAGCTCTCTCCAATATCCTCCCAACATAATGTGTGCCAAAATAAAATAATAGCTATAGAAATAATTTTATTAAAAATTGAAATTCAAAATTGAAATCACTTAATTAATTAATTTAGCGGTTGAATTCATTAATTAAGGTGCGTTGAAAAATACTAAAGAGAGAGAGAGAGGGAGAGGAATAGTTTTCATTCAATAAGGAGAGTTGTCAAAGAATTAAAGAAAGGGGGTTTAGGGAAGATGAAAGGATGGGGATCATGTGGGCCCCACATCACAAATATCCTCAAATGGGAATTTAGGTGGTTGTGAGTTCCACCCTTAACTCCCCTTTGTAGGATATACCTACCATAGATATAAATAAAATTGTGTACTACCAATTTTATTTAGATTAATCTAAATCCCCAATTATTAACATTCAACCTGCATAAAACTCAACTGCAGTAAAGGTCCTCATAAGAAATCATTGGTGCTGTGAGTTCAACGGTGCCCTCAGATTACAATTCCGAGCTCTGATTAAAAATATAGAAAAACCTACTCGTTCATTCACTGAACGTACCCAAACAAAACATAAAAAATTGATTCTGGGCACACCGGGTCTCGGAATCAGGTTCTGTCAGAAACTGTTTAAACGTAAAATTACAATTAATTTAAGATAAACATTTCAATGAAATTTCATGGTCTTTACATAAAATTTATAAAAAATAATTCTTTAAATTTTATATTTCTCAATTAAATATATTTTATCATTTTAAAAATGTTTTTTTCTTATATATGTAGATTTAATGAAATTATGTCTTTCTGTTTTTTTAACTTTTTAATAATTTCTCCAAAAAAATCCTTCTCAAAAAACTATAAATGTTGAAAAATATTATAGTATATTTTTACATTTTTTTACTCTATCCCCATCTTTTAATTATTTTTTATAATCTCAAATGGTGTGAAATCTTCTAATTGGGATAAATATATGGTTTTTATTGAAATACGATAATGTATATTATGTTTGTAACAATGAAAATATGTTATATAATTAAAAAACAACATTATAAATATTATCTTGTTATTATAGTTATTTTATAATTTTATTAATGTGTTTTGGGATCATCATATAGGGGGGATATTTTTGTGATTCACACAATTTAATTTTTTAATTATCACAAAATAATAATGTCTATATTTTGACTTGATGAGCTCATGGATTGAAGTTATAAAAACGAAAATATGTTCATTGATGGAATTTATGGAAGAATGTTTTAAACCTCATTATAACTAGTAGAACTAACTAACAGGTGTAGTGACACTGGCTAGAAAATGTGATTGATAGTAGATTCATCATCTTATATGAGTTTTTAGGCGATCTAATAGAAAAATTAAAATTTATTATAGGTTGTATTGAATGGTGATAATTGATTCCTATATTAGATAATTAATTTTTTGGTCCAATCCAACACCCCTTTGTCACTCAGGAAGGTTATAAATAATCCTCTTAGGTAGGATTGGAAACATGCTTTCTGATCCAGTTGACACCAACAATGGGATATGTTCTTAAAATTTCACATGGTATAAAAAGTTATCTTAATTCAAATGTTCCAACATTTTCAAATAAATAGTATTAATTAATGTAAAAATATTTTCACTCAGTAATATAAATTTATCTCTCATATTTCCTGATATCATACATTTGAGAGAATTGTGATCATGTTAAAATGAAGTTACATTTATTAAACATCTCCCACATCCATTTTTCTTTTATCTAGATTCTCATAACTTTCAAAGTGTGGGTGTTGAGATTCCTACAATAACTTTTAAAATAAATGTGATTAATTATCCTTGAGGTTTCTAACAACAACTATTAAAAATTTTGTGTTAATTGTATTTAGGTTTCATGTTATAATCTAAAAATCAAGGTTATTTTGGTATAAAAGATACCATTAAATCCAATAGAAAAATACAATTAATCATCAATTTATTGTGTTAGGAGATATAAGGGTTCATCCAATAAAATTACATGAAATACTTTATCAAATTGTGAAAATAATTTTATTTTTTCGCATACTATAATTTTAATTACAATTTGTTTATAATTTCATACATAAATCAATACAACTATTAGTTATAATAATCACATGCTCTTATATTATTATTATTTAATAACAATATTTATTTATTATATTATTCATTCCCTTTTCATTTTCATGTATTAGTTGTTATTTATAAATCCTTAATGAATTTTTTATTATCATTAATAGTATAATTTTATTTTTTATTCACTAAAGAATATAATTATTTTTTAAGGAAAAATAACACACCAAGTCATACCATTTTATCCTACTCCAACCAATATCTCTCAATTAAGGGTTAATATATTTTTAATTCATTTAGATATGGTTCTATACCATTAAATGATCAATTACTATTAAAATATCTTCTTAATTTGCAACAAAAAAGATCGTCGTAAATTTTTTGTCATCTTATCCATTTAAAAATAAATATATGAAATTTATTCTTCATCCACCATTTAGAAATATTTTGCCTTTAATTTTCCGTTTATTATTTTTACTTATGTACAATACCTTTATATGTTTTTCTTTTGTAAATGTATTGAGTGATTGGTATATTCAAATATTATTTGTGGTAACATGGGCATAAGATTCATAGAAGGAAAATAGATAAATTACAATTTTATGAGATGGTTGAAAATTTTATTCACCCCTAGGTTCTTGGGGTCATACAACATAATGCACTAGATCTAATGGTATCAGAGTGTGATTTAGATATGGTTATGGATTTGGAGGTAATTTAGTGAACCTATGTGTCTAGTTTTATATAAAATTTGAGTTCAAATTTTTGTTCACAAATGTATGTGGAATATTTAATGTGTTATACAATTATGTATAAAACATTTTTATAAGCATTTTAGTATTGAATCCAATAATAAAAACATTAATTACTTTATACATCAAATCTAAATGGTGCTTAGAAATGAAAATTTTAATAATGATTATTTATCCATTTGTCTTGGTATAAATTATTTACTACCCTATTGTTTACTTTGAAAAAACTTCTTACAAATATTTTTAAAAAAGAAAGTTCAAGTAATTTTAATATATTACTAACTATTTATTTTAAACGAAGTAAAAAATCTTTTTAACTTTTCTATTTATTCCTTTTTTCCTTCAAATTTTAATGGATTATGGATTTTTTTATTTTTTATTTTTTGAAATATAATCTATTGTATCTCAGTAAACATGAAAATTATTACCATTTAATTTATATATTGTTCAGGATTCCAAATACAAATAAAGGTCATACAAATAATAAAACCATAGAGGAGGGTGATCTTTGAGAAACCAATATCTACCAAGTTTTGAAATTCATTGTTCTAAAAAGTATTATATATTTATTAAATCTATTATGTTTGTTAATAATTCAACATGGATTATTGAATATGATTTATATATATCAATTTTTTTATATTTTGGAACCTTATTTCCATTATTAAAAAAATATCTAAAATTTATTTGTCTCAAATACCACTTTCATTTTAATTATCATAATTATTCCAACTTATTTTTGGAATATTAATTAAGATAAATTTAATATATTATGTATTAATTTTATACTTTTTTTGCATAATTTCATTAGTGGTGGTCAATAATTGGATATAAAGTATCATTCTATCCAATAATTTCTTTTAATTGTATTATAAAAATTCCTCTTGTTATTTACAAATGATTGAAAATTATGAGAATGTATTTTCTTTTAAGTGAGTAATATTATAGATATGAAGGTTTTATATATAAATTATTTTCATACATGTTTGTATACTATAATAAAATTTATTTTCCATTCGATGTATTATGTAATGAAAACCCAAATCATATATTATATAATTAATATAAAAACACTGTGATAAGGGATAAATACAATGAAAACCAGACACAACCAAGGAAGATCAAATATGATACCCCCCATCATCATATGGATGCACCCATTAGAAGTAAATTAGTATGAAAAATGTTAGAGTTTGGTTGGACATATCATAAATTATTGAAATTTAAATATTTAAATAATCTATAATGATGAAATTTCATAACAAAAATTACATTAATAAATATTGTAGTAAAATTTAATTAATATAAATAAAATTGGAAATACACTGATTAAAAATTTATTACACCACTTCACATAACTAAAAATCAGAAAAAAAAATTATAACATTCCATACCAATATTAATAATACTAAACACATGTTAATAAAACCTATAAATAGATTTTTTAGTAAAATTATTTATATATTATATTATTTGAGTTAAAAATCATACTTATGCTATTTAGAAACCTTATTACCGAACACAAATGACATATTAAGTTTCTTCAACGCATTTAAATACATGATAAATTGATATGGAAGATGAAATAATAATTAAACATAGAAATTTTCTTGTATTTTCAAAAAAACAATCAAATTGAACATGAATATGGGTGGACTTGACCCAAAAAAAAGAAATAAAAGGAAATAAGTTATTGAACTATTTATCATGAATGTAATATTAACAAACCCATATAACATAATATTTTAATATCCATTATAAAGTATTTGGTGTTTACCTATGTGGTAAATTCAAAATTGAGTTCCTTATATGACTGGGGTCCAAATCCTAATAGGCCCCCTTCTCTGTTAATTCTAGTCCATTTATGGATGATGGCACATTCTGTGAAGTGGTAAGGGTTGTAGACTATGGTACATGAATACATAGGGAGTATTATGGGAAAGGGCCCTTTAGCCCATGATGAAGGGCCATTTAGTCTATCAAATATTACGCGATAATGTTTTTTTAAAAAAATAATCGGATAGATATATAGTGGGTCAACCCATGGAGAGGGTTCAAGTATATCCTTAGTAACCTATGGGGGGGGTGTATGTGTTTGTTAAATATATTATAACATCCCAAATTATAAATAAATAAATATACATACTAAAATATTTTAAAAAAAAATTATTAATAGGTGGACTCTAAAAAAATAGATTAATTACATGTAAAAATTAATTAAAACGAATTAATTTATTTTAAATCAATATTAACACAACCAAAAAATAAATAACGAAACTAAAAAACATTTTTTATTTTATAATTCCTTAAAATAAAATAAAAATAATTATCCTAAAAACTAAATTATCCATTTTAATAAAATAATAAATAAAGAAAACATGTGACATACATGTATAATGTTTGAATTGAAAATAATATAATCTTAGTAATAGATCATTTAAAAAGGAATCAATTAGACTACTATTATAATGAAAACTTCTCCCTCTCAATTAAAAACAAAAATCATTACAAAAACACAATAAGACATAATTAAATGAACTAAAAAATATTATAATAATATTCTACAAGAATAAAACAAAACAAAACCATATCAATTTAATATATAAAAAACATAATTACTGTAATGATAATTATTTACCATCATTCATGAAAAAATGGTAAGAAAATGTAAGGATGAAAATAAAATATAACCAAACTCAAAAAATGAAAATCCAATAAATAATATAAATTAAATGAATTAGAGTTGAAGTGAAATATAATAACCCCAATATAAACATATCATTATTTTAAATTATATCAAAAATATAAACATTACATGTTTTTATTCATACCATAATCCCAATAATCGAACGTTTAGTAACTTTGATGACTAGATACATAAGTATCCTATATTACAACCACTGTGATCCTAATCTATAATTAATCCAAAATAGACACTATTAATGATTTATCATAAAATATAATCAAGTTTATATCATGTGGAATTTAAAAATAATAAAATGGGTGTGCTCAAATGAAGAACAAGGGAAAACATATCAACATTACAAGAAAGAGATAGATCACATGTCTATGATAAAACATGATAAAGTAAAATTTTATTATTATAAAAAACACTGAATAATAATATATGTTGATAAATCAAAATAGGAGGACATGAATTCTCATGTATCAAATATATAATGTGGAAAAATATGATAGAATGAAGACATAATATACATGATCCATGGGGCTTTATTATAGGAACATTGAATAAAAATGTAAAATCGTTGTATAATAAAGAATAAAAAAGAAAATTAGAACAAAAATTTGTATAGGGTGTCAATATACAGTAAGCATATCAATGAAGGAACACCTTGTATGTTTTGGGTGATATCAATGAATGATTACCCTTGAATTTGTGAGCGTATCCTTAAAGGTCCAGACAACATAACAAGATATATAGAACATTTACAATTTTATTATACGGAAATATAACTCACTCCCCATCATCTTCCATATATATGTGTGCTATAAGACTTTAATACTACATTATATCATAAAAACCATGGGAAAATATTGGGTTTATTTCATCACAACAAAATGAACCCATTAAACGAAAAAAACAACACAACATAACTAGATGAAATCACCCAAATTTACTATAAAAATATAAGAAGATGATACTCAAGATTCAATTACCCCAAAATATTATTTCATCAGAAAATTTGTAGGTGATTCATGAAAATTTTATCAAAATAAATATATCCTTTAGATATAAAAAGGAAAATTAAAGTGAAAACGTAAAAGCGTTTTTTAAGAAAATGTTAACATTTTCATAAAAAATAAGTAATTGATCATATTAAATTGTCATTATTGAAACATGTATTCATTTTTTTAAAAAATATTTAATTTAAAAAAAAAGGAATATTTTGTTTATCATAGAAATGATATAAATATTATTCAATTTAAATTATGGAATGATGAAAAAATATGTGATTATAAAAGTATAGAAAACATGCATATTGTTTTTAAATGCCTTCTATGAGAGAAAAATCACAAAAAGAGTAAAAAATTCAATTTTATTAATAGGATAATGAAAATTTTAATTTTTCTTAATAAAATACATAAATGGATTGAAAAATATAATAGATAACATTATCCAAAAAGAAAAATATATACACTATGGGGAAATTTCTATTAATGTGTATGAGAATGTTTTCCAATGTAGATCTACATTTATGAAATTAATTCATCATGATAAGGATTTAATTTTAAAGTATCACTTTCCATTTAGGGAAAAGTAATTATAGTATCATAATATAATATAAGAAAAAATATTCTGAAGTGATATTAAAAATGTGATCATAATGACTCAAGAAAAAAGTTGATTTAAGAATACATCATTACATTAATTTCTTATTTCGAATAATATCCATGAATATATTATATAAAACAATAACTACGTAATACACACATTTATAAAACCTTATTCATACCTATAACCTTTTTTAAAATATATTAAAATTATTTTTTGATTTAAATTACTTAGTTATTACATATTTTCAATATCATGTGTGAGTAAGATTGATCATTTGGATGTAGTTCCATATTAGTGGTGTTATTATTCATTCATCTCCAAAATTTTATAATTATTAAATAATAAAATGTAATATAATTTATGGTTTATAATTGTTAATATTTTTATACTTTTACTATATCGGTGTTTTTACCTATCTATAAACTGAAATCAAAGACGTGTATTTGTTGGGGATTTTTTTTCTTACTAAGGATGATATCTTAAATAATGAGTTTAATATTAATTTTACAATTAAAAAATTAAAATAAATTTACTATTAAAATATTTATATAATATAATATTATTAATTAAATAATTTTAGTTATACATTATATTATTTAATAACATTTTGCAAGTAGGTGGTCAGAAAGACCCAAACATAGACATGCACTAAATAATGGATGATCGTGGTTTTGAAATTTCATGGTTTTAGATATATATAATTAATAAAGATTAATAATGATATTATTTTGTTCTTTTTTAAAAATTGAATCATATTTATGGATATTTTAATAAATCATAGACAAGAAAGATGAAAAATTTTATATCTTTCATCGTGGAGGTTGTAGTTCGCATAAAAAGACGAATGACATTTCTATAATTCTTTATGGAAATGGGATAATTTTGTTTTTTATTTTTACCATAGTATAACAACAATTAGTTTAGAAAAATAATTTAAATATATATGAATTAGAAAACTATTAATGAAAAATTAAGCTATAAAAGAGTATAAATTAATAAAAACTTATAACTCATGTTGATAACATCAGTTATCCCTTCAAGGAAACCTTCAAAATAGAGGGATTATGAGACATTATTGTGAAAATAAGAAAAAATTAATCGAAAAATGATTCCATGTGATAAAAAATGATTTACTTTCAATAGAAATCCAAAATATAGAGCTTCCAAGAAGGGTGGAGATAGACCAATTTGTATAAGTGTGGTGAATTACAATTTTGTAATTATTTCTTCTTAATATAAAATATGACCAGTTTCACATCCATATAAGATTTAAAAAATGAAAATAATAGATTTGGGATAAAAACAACCTAACAGAATGAATTATATACATATATTAAACATTTTAGGTCTTCTCCCCATTGGATTACTCATTTTATCTATAAGTATTTTGTCAGATTTATCAGTTTTTATTTAAGTTATTACCTTTTAATTATATAAATAATAATGTAATTATTACATAAAATGGACCACAAAATTTGAAATCGGAAATAAATTTTATCATATCCACTTTCTATATGTTATAATAATTAATTTTAAAATTATAGAAGTATATTGTGTTTAAAAAATTAGATAATAGTGTAACTTGGGATATAATATAATACACATATTTTTGTAAGAAAGAATCAAAACATATTAAATGTAAAATATCAATTATAAAATAAATATTTTTTATTGATAATAATTTCATAACATTTCATGTAATAAATATACACAAATAATGTCATAAAAGTCACATTATTTGTATAATTAGTATTTTTCACTATTAACATAAAAAATCACTCATTTTAGAAAAAAAATAAAAAATCACGCTAGGATAAAATTGTTATTCTAAATTTAAATTGTATATGGATATATTAAAATTAAAATTTTAAAATTTCTGAATTTAACATTAAGATATAAATATAATGATAATCGTTTTCAACAGAAAATAAATTTTTAGTAGTTTTCCTATTGTTATAGTTATTCCCTATCTATAACTAATCATGTTATTTTTATATATTTTTCTTATAAAAAATTAGTCATATATATAATATAAAGTTCATAAAATTAAAATTTGGTGAAAATAATTTTTTGTATAATTAAATTAATTTATCAATATAATTTTACTAACAATTATTAGTTCGATGAATTTTTTTATTATTATAATTAAATTTAATAAAAACCATTATTTAGTGAAGTGTAATTAAAAATTCACATTTAAAAATTCTATAAAAATAATACTTCTATTGTATTAAATAATTTTCATAAAATTCAACTAAAATTAATAATTTTTATTCGAAACATTAATTTTCTTATCCATTCTTATTAATAAGTTTATTTAAATTGTAAAAATACATGACATTATAATATTAATATTAATAATAATATATGATGAATATATATATATATAATTTTTATTTCATTATTTAGTATTCCTAAATTATATTCAAATTTCTACTAAAAATATACAAGATTAGTATACCTATTGGATACATGTATAAACATAAACTAAACTTCAAACGAGGGTGTTTACAATAAACCCATTTCATTATTTGATATATCCTAACTGAATTCATTCATTTACTTCACACTTCTTAACCCCAATTTATCATTTCTATAGTTTTCATTTCAGATACTACAGTATGATTTTTCAATAGATTATTTTTTCCACATTATAGGTTTTTAAATTGTTTATCCTCAAGGGTTAATATGATCTTGTACATCTCTTGGTGTTGAAGACATTAATATTTTATATTTATTTACGCATTGTAATTTCTACACATTTAATATATATAATAATAAAAGGTTTTTAATAACCCACGATGTGTAATACTTATTATAATGTTATTTTATTGTAAATTTTTTTTATTATTGAAGAAAGTGTTATTAGTTTATTTTTTATATATTAGAAATTATATCATGGTCTATTCCAATTCTATTTAAAAATATAAATTATATTATAGAATTATATCCATATTATTTATAGAAATAATATTCTTCCAAAAAATATGTGTTATTAAATATCCCCCCCACATATAATTTAATTCCTCACAATTTTATCTATCACATATCTATAACTAAGGATATTTTAAAGTTAATCATTACTCAATATATAGATTTTAACAGGATATAAAACATTTTATCCTAGGTAAGACTAGGTAACCCATATTTTCCTTCCAAATAGTAATATATTAATATAATCCGCCATTTATTCCAAATATGAAAATATAGAATATTATTAAGATTATATATAAATAATCCATCTATAGAAACATTTACAATATCCAATTTTAAATGAAATTTCAAAACCAAAATGATTTTGATAAAATAAAATAAAATAAAATAAAATGATAATATGAATATAAAAATACTAACATAATATGTCTTCTCTAATGATACAATAATTTCATCATATCGTAATTTAATTTAAATTATAACATAGTTTGTCAACCTATGATATATCCACTTTAACATAGGTGTTTAATTTTTGCATTCTATTTTGGTTCTCTAATATATTAATAACACAAATAATTGTTCAGAAATAGAGAGTATATGACATTTGTGGTGTTGTATTGATGTATTTTATCTTATATTTTTGGTATCATATTTATTCAATGTATTTATTGGTAGTTTTATAGAAAATTAGTGGTTTCATGTCTAGACTAAAGGAGAAGTGTAGTATGTGCAAGGTTAGTAAAAACAAAGCACCATACTATTGAAAATGGGGAACATGTGAAAGTATAAATATCCGGCCACAATACCTTGAGCATGTTCGTCTAGATATCCTAGGTTAACTGTGTTACCAGCAAGGTGGAAATTTCCAAGAAGCATTGCTCAGTTAATGGGCATGAACCCTCCCTAGGAAGTTGTGAATCCCAATTTTATATTGGAATGCAGTCTCCTACGGTTAGCGTACGATTTAGAAAACTATACGGCCAAACCGTATATCCATACATAACATTAATAATTATAAATTTCCAAATTTCACCTCGATTTAATGACATTTATCACTCATTATCACCCCATTCATCCCCCTATACCATAGTTTGACCACCCACATCACCTCCGCTCTCTTGTTCTCTATTTTAGTGGTTATTTGGATTAGTATATACATGAAACCATCATATATGTTTCACCTATCCTCATCCCTTATCTTCTTATATATTATCCTCCCATTTTCGTTGAGTTTCCTTTTCTTTTGAATGTTTGTTGACCTATGATGGGTCAAATATTGTTCCCCTGAGTTGAATATTTTTGGCTTTGGTCTGATCAATCCCTTATATGACCTCTTTCTGCAGTGCAATGGGATTTCCACCCAAATTTGGGAATATTTCTAGGAAATTAAAGGTGGTTTCATGTCATAATATTACTAAATAATTTGGATATGATTAGATTTTTCCAAAATAATTTATATAAATTTTTTCCATTGTATTCAATGGATTAATTTGGGATTTTTGGTGTGTGTATGGATTGAATATTGATAAACCCCCTTGTGAAGGGAACTTGTGATTATGTGATATTATGGATTATTAATGAAAAGGTTTGATGCATATAAAAGTGGGGAATCACATAGGAATAATGGGTTTCTTTTTTGGAAGACTAGTACATGTATGATAGGGATGACTCATCCAACCTAGCTGGTTTATAATACAATACTAACTATATATATATAATAGGGTCTAGTTTTCTTGAGAAGGATATGAAAATTTTCATCAATTATTGATCTTTAAGAGGTAGAGGATTATAAGAACCCACTAACCGTACAAAATTTGTGATTTCCTATAACACTTATATATATATATAGAAATTATATCTTTTAAAAAAAAATTCATTGGCTTTAAATTCTCTTTGTTGAGGTGAGGACCGGACCTAATGGGATTTTTTTTCATTTTCTTGTTAAGTGACCGTTTTGGCATGGTAATGTCTGTCGCATGTCCAAGGCATGGTTGAAATCTTGTGGGTTCACCAGAACACCGTGCGACCTTCCCTGCTTGTGGTTAATTATTTAGTAGACTGAATGAAAATTTATGTGAATGCTAAAAATAAAACTATTTTAGAACTATTTCAAATAATTTATTTTTAATAATAATAAGATTATGGTTATTATTATTATTATTATTTTAATCAGGTTATTTATATTAAATATTTCCTATAATTATAAAATTATTAGCATGTTATTATTATTATTATTTTTATTTTTAATTAGATTATATTTTCAATTTTGTTTTATTTTAATTTTTTTCTATTATTTTTCTATTTTTCTTATTTACCTCATTCCTTTACCTTCTACACACGACTTCCTTCTTACAGTATCTACCTAGTGTGAAACATAAAGGATTTCATAAAAAAAATTGACATCATAATATTTTAAAAATAATTATATGAAATATATTTTTCATCCACCATCAATCTATATTTTTTTAGTTTTCCACTTATTATTATACTTATTTACAATAAATTTTATATTTTTTTCTTCTGTAAATATATTATGTGATTGGTAGACTCAAATATAATTTTTCATAAAAGGGGAATAATATTCAATGGATAAAAATGGGTAAATTACCATTTTATTAAATTGTTGACACTTTTATCCACCCCTGGGTTCTTGGGGTTATACAACATAATGCATTGGATATTCTGGTATCATAGTATTATTTAGATAGGGTTATGGATTTGGAGGTAATTTAATGAACCTATGTGTAATGTTTTATGTAAATTTCGAGTTCAATATTTTGGTTCACAAATGTATATGAAATATTTAATGTGTGATACAATAATAAATAAAACATTTTATAACCATTTTAGTATTGAATCTAATAAAAATAACATTATTTATTTTATGCTTCATATATTCATTTTGTGTTGAAATGAAATGTATAATAATGATTATTTATCAATATGACTTGGTATAAATTTTTCACTACTCTATTATTTCCTTTGACAAAACATATTACAAATATTATTGAAAAAGTGATTTCATGTAGTTTTAATATATTATTAACTATATTTGTTATATGATAAAAAACAATCTTTTTAACTTTTCCATATATTCATATTTCCTCTAAATTTTAATGTCTTCTGTAATTTTTAATTTAATATTTCTGAAATATAATTTTTTCTATATCACTCAACATGAAAATTATAATAATTTAATTTATATATTGTTCAGGTTTCCGAATACAAATAATGGTCATATAAATAATACAACAATAGAGGAGGGGATCTTTGAGAAACCTATATCTACCCATCTTTGAAATTCATTTTTCTAAAAATTATTATTTATTTCTTAAATCTATTGTGTTTTCAATAACTCAACATGGATTATGTTATAATATTTATAGATATCAATTTTTTATATATTTTGGAACGTTATTTCAAATATTAAAAAATTATCTAAAATTTATTTTTCCCAAACACCACTTTCATTTTAATTATCATAACTATTCCAATTTTATTTGGGAAAAATTATTATGATACATTTATAATAATATAAATTACTTTTCTACTCTTTGGAAATTATATAATTATTTTTGGTCAATAATTTGATATAAAGTAACATGGTATCCTAAAATTTATTTTAATTATATTATAAAAATTCCACAAGGTATTTAAAAATGATTCAAAATTATGATAACATATTGTTATTTTCGTGAGAAACATTATATGTATCAATGATTCATATAATAGTTATTTTCATACATGTTTGTATATTATGATAATGGATTTTCCCTTCCATATTTTATGTAATGAAAACCCAAATATTATAGTCTATAATTATTTTAAAAACCTCGGGATACTTGATAAATATAATGAAAACTAGGAACACCCACGGAGGATCAAATATGATACCCCCAATCACCATAGGGATACACCAATTATAAGTAAATTAGTATCATAAATGTTAAAGTTTGGTTTGACATATCATAATGTATTTAAATGTGAATATTTAGATAAACTATGAAGATAAAATTTCATTATAAAAAGTACATTAATCAATATTTGAGTAAATTTACATTAATATAAATAAAATTGGCAAAACAATAATTAAAAATTGATTACACCACTTCACAAAACAAAAATATCTAAAAAAGTTATAACAATACTTACCTATATTAACAGACCCATATAACCTAATTATTTAATATCCATTATAAAGTTGTCGGGGTTTACCTATGTGGTAAATTCACTGTTGAATTAATTATATGACTAGGTTCCAAATCCTAATAGGCCCCTTCTCTAATAATTCCAATATATTTATGGATAATGACACATTCGTTGATGTGGGAAGGGATGTAGACTAATGTTCAAGCATACACAGTGAGGAAGATGGGAAAGGGCCCTTTTTCCTATGAGGAAGGTCCATTTAGTCTATCAAATATTACGCTAGAAGACATTTTGAAAAAAATATTTTGATAGATATATAGGTGGTCAACCCATGGATGGGGTTATACTATATCCTTAGTGACCTGGGGTGTGTTTGTGTGTCTGTGATTGTTACATTTATTATAACCTCTCATACCATAAATTAATAAATATACATAATAAAATATTTAAAAAAATTATTTAATAATAGGTGGATTGTAAAAAAATGGTTTCATTACAAGTAAAAACTAATTAAAATGAATTAATTTATTATAAATAAATTACAAAACAACCAAAAAACACATAAAGAAACATAAAAACATTTTTTATTTTATAAATACTTAAAATAAAATAAAAATATTTGTTTTAGAAAATAAAATATTCAATTTAATAACCCAATAAATACAGAAAACATGTGACTCATATGTATAATTTTTGAATTAAAAATAATAAAATCATAGTAATTGAATATTTAAAAAGGAATCACTGAGACTACTACAGTAATGAAAACCTCTCCCTCTCTATTAAAAACAAAATTCTTTACAAAAAAACAAATAAGACTTAAATAAATGAATTAATAAAATATCATAATTATCTTCTATTAGAATAAAAAAACACAACCATATGAATATAATATATATAAAACTTAATTAGTGTCATGATAAATATTTTTCATTGGGAATTAAAAAATTGTAACAAAATGTATGGTTGAAAATAAAATATAACCAAACTAAAAAAATTTAAATCCTATAAAAAATATACATTTAATGAATAAGAGTTGAGGGGGAATATAATAACCCCAATATAAACATGTCATTATTTTAAAATATTTCAAAAATATAAAAATTACATATTCTGATTCTTTCCATAATCCCACTAATGGAACATTTAATATCATTGATGACTAGATACATAAATATCCAATATTACAACCCATGTGATCCTCATTAACAATTAGGCCAAAATATACTCTATTAATAATGTATCATAAAATATAATAAATTTTATAACCAATGGAATGGAAACATAAAAAATCAGTGTGCTCAAATGAACAACAAGGGAGAAACATATCAATATTTTAGGAATGAGATAGATCGCATGCCTATGATAAAACATGATAAAGAAATATTTCATTATTATAAATAAAATTGAATAATAATATATGTTGATAAATCACAATAGGAAGACATGAAATATCATGTTATCAATCATTACTATAGAAAAATAATTTTGAATCAAGACTAAATAAACATGATCTATGGGGAATTATTATAGTAATATTTAATAAAAATGTTTAATCATTGTAATATATTGAATAAACAAGAACATTAGAAAAATCATAAGTATAGGGTTTCATTATACTGTAAGCATATCCAAGAAGGACCACCCGATATGTTTTAGGTGTAATCCATGAATGATTACCCCCAAATTTGTGATAGTATCCTTGAAGGTCATGACAACATTATCTCAAGATATATAAATCATTTACATTTTTTTTATATAAAAATTTAACTCACTCACCATCATCATCAATATATATGTGTACCATAAGACAAAATCCTACATTATTTCATAAAAATCATGGGAAAATAATGGGTTTAATTCATCATAATAAAATTAACTCATTAAATGAAAAAAATTAATTTCACAACATAACTAGAGGATATAACCAAAATTTACCATAAGAATACAAGAAGATGATACTCATGATTAAATCACCCCAAAATATTATTTCATCAAAAAATATTTTGGTGATTAATGAAAATTATATAATACTAAATATATTATTTATATATAAAAATGAAAATATAAGTGAAATGATAATTTTTTTTTTAAATATTAACATTTTCATAAAAAAGAAGAAATGGATAATATTCAATTGTCATTATTGAAAAATTTATTTTATTTTTTAAAAAATATTTAATATTAAAACAAAATTATAATATGTTTATCAAATAAAATATATAAATTTTATTAAATTTATATTATGGTAGGAAGAAAAAATATATGATTATAAAAGGATTAAAAACATGAATATTATTTTTAAATTCATTATATGAAAGAAAACATTATAAGAAGAGTAAAAATTTTAATTTTTTTTGAATAAGATAATAAAAGTTTTAATTATTCCTAGTACAAGACATAAATGGATTTAAAAATATAATAGATAAAATTATCCAGACGAATAAAGATGGACAGTGTGGTGAAATGTCTATTAATTGGTATGAGAATTATTTCCAATATTGATATACCTTTGAGAAATAACATCATCAAGATAAGAATTTATATTTAAAATATCATGTTCCATTTAGAGAGAAGGAATTATAGTATCAAAATATAATATAAGAAAAAATATTCTGAAATGATATAAAAAATGAAATCATAATGACTCAAGAAAAATGTTGAGTTAATAATACATCATTACATTAATCTCTTAATTCGAATAATTTACATGATTATATTATATAAAACAATAAATATGTAATACACATATTTCTAAACCTTATTCATATCTATAATAATTTTTTAAAATAAAATAAAATTATATTTCGGACGCAAATTTGTTAGTTATTATAGGTTTTCAATATCAGGTGTGAGTAAGATTGATCATTTTGAAGTAGTTCTATATTAGTGGTGATATTATTCATTTATCTCCAAAATATTTTAATTATTACATATTAAAGTATATTGTAATTTAATTTCTATAATTATTTATATTTTTTTAAAATTTCACTATATGGGTCTTTTTTTACTATCTCTAAAATGAAATCGGAGATGTGTATTTGTTGGCGATTTTTTTCATACGAATGATGGTATCTTAAATAAATTGTTTTATATTTATGTTACCATTAAAAAAATAAATTTAATTTACTTTATACATATTTATATAATATAATATTATTAATTAAATTATTTATGTTATACATTATAGTATTTAATAACATTGTTCAAGTAGGTGGTCAGAAAGACCCAAACATATACATACAATGAATAATGAATGAGGCTGGTTAGAAAATTGGATAGTTTTTTGATAGATATCATTATTAAAGATTCATAATGATATTATTTTGTTTAAAAAATAAATAAATCATATTTAATGATATTTTAACAAATCATAGACAAAAAATATAAAAACATTTATATGTTACTTTGTGGAGGTGGTAGTTCACACAAACACGTGAATGGAATTTCTATTATTCTTAATGAAAATCAGTTATTTTTTTGAGTTATTTTTACCACAATATACAAACAGGTAGTATAAAAAAATAATTTATTTTATAAGAAATAGAAAATTATGATTGGAAAATTAAGCTATACAAGAGTAGAATCTATGAAAAACTTATATATCGTGTTGATAACATCAGTTATCACTGCTAGGAAACCTTAAAATCGAATGATTATGATACTTTAGTGTGAAAAAAAATTAATTAAAAAATGATTCTATGTGATGGAAAAATGATTTAGTTCCAATAGGATACCAAAATATAGAGCTTTTAGGAAGGGTGGAGAGAGACCAATTTTTTTAAGTGTGGTGAATTACAATTTTGTAATTATTCATCTTAATATAAAGAGATGACAATTTTCACATAAAAATCAGATAGAAAAGATGAAAATAAAGGAGTTGGGATAAAAAACCTATCAGAATAAATTGTAAATTTTTTTTAAATATTTTAGGTCTTCTCCCCTTTGGTTAACTAATTTGATCCTTAAGTATTTTATCATGATTACCAGTTTGTATCTAAGTAATTTCACTTTAATTATATAAATAATAAGTTAATTATTACATAAGATTGACCATAAAATTTGAAATCTGAAATTTTTTTTATCATATTTACATTTTAAAAATTAAAATAATTTCTTTTAAAATAATAAATGTCTAATTTGATAAAAAAAATTAGATAAAAGTGTAACATAGGTTATAAAATAACACATTTATTTTTGTAAACATGAATAAAAACACATTAAATTTAAAATATCAATTATAAAATAAATATATTTTATTGATAATATTTTCATAACATTCCTTGTAATAAATATTTACAAATAATTTCATAAAAGTCACATTATTTTTATAAATGGTATTTTTCACTATTCACCTAAAAATCACACATTTTAGAAAAAAACTAAAAAATCACCATTGGATAACATTGTTATTCTAAAAATAAATTGTATGTAGATATAATAAATTTAAAATTTTAAAATTTTAGAATTTATCATTTATATTGAAATGTAATTATAATCAATTTTAAAGGAAAATATATTTTTAGTATTTTTACAATTGTTATCTTTATTCCCTATATATTACTAATCATATTATTATATATATTTTTCATATAATAAATCATTCATATATATAATATAATGTTCAGAAAATTAAATTTGGCAGAATATATTTTATGTAGAATTAAAATTATTAATCAATATAATTTTAATAACAAGTATTTTTTAGATGAATTTTTTAATTATTATAACTTCATTTAATATTAAAAATTATTTATTAATGTATAATTAAAAATACTCAATGAAAAAATCTATAGAAATAATACTTTTATTATATTAAATAATATTCATCAAATTACATAAAATTTAATAATTTTTATTTGAAACATTAATTATTCTTAACCATTCATATTAATAAGTTTATATAAATTCTATAAATACTTAACATCATAATATTAATATTAATAATAATACATGATGAATATATATATATATATATATAAATTATATTTCATTATTTAGTATTCCTGAATTATACTAAAATTACTACTAAAAATATAGGACATTAGTATATCTATTAGATACATGTATAACGAGAAACTAAATTTCCAATTACCATGTTTATCATAGACCAATTTCATTATTTGATATAGCCTAACTAAATTCATTCACATACTTTAAACTTATTATTGCACTTTTACCATTTCTATAGTTTTCATTTCAGATATCACAATGTGATTTTTTCCCTAAATGATTTTTTCCTCATTATAGGTTTTTTACTTTGGTTATCTTCAAGGGTGAATATGACCTAGTACATATTTTGGTGTTGATGAAATTAATATTTTATATCTATTTTTGCATTATAATTTCTACACTTTTAATATATATAATAATTAATGGAATTTAATAATCCACAACATGTAATACTTATTATAATGTAATTTTAATGTAAACTGTTTACTATGAATGAAGACAATGTTATTAATTTATTGTCTATATTTAATAAACTATATCACGGTCTATTCCAATTCTATTTAAAAAAATATAAATAATAATATAGAATAATATCTATATTAGTTATAGAAATAATATTTTTCCAAAAAACGTGGGTCATTAAATAACCCCCCATATAAATTATGTCCTCACAATTTTATCAAACACTTATCAATACAAAAGGATATTTGAGAGTTAATCATTACACAATAAATAGCTTCTAATGAAATATAAATTTTTTTATCCTAGTTAAAACCTGGTAACCGATATTTCCCCACCAAATAGTAATATAAAAATATATTAAACCATTTATTCCACATATGCATATATATAATTTTATTAAGAATACATATAAATAGTTCTTCTACTGATTTATTTCCATGATCCTATTTAAAATGACATTTCAAAAAAATGATTTTGATAATATGAAATAAAAAAATATTAAATGAAAATATGAATATTAAAATACAAACATAATATGACTTCTCTAATGGTACCATAATTTCATTATATAATAATTTCATTTGAATATATCATAGTTTGGTAAACCAATGACACATTAACTTTAACATAGGTGTTTAATTTTTTGTTCTTTTTTTGTTCCCAAATATATTAAAAACACTAATAATTGTTCATCGATAGAGAGTATATGACATCAGTCATGTTGTATTGAGGTATATTCCCTTTTATTTTGGGTACCATATTTATTCAATGTATTTATTTGTAGTTTTAGATATAATCATTGGATTCGTGGCTAGCTAGAAGGAGAAGCGTAGTGTGTGCAAGGTTCGAAAAACCCATGAACCATTCTATTGAAAATCGTTAACATGTGAATGTATTAATATTCAGGCCCCACATCCTAGAGCATGGTTGTCTAGCTATCCTATGATAACTCTCTTACCAGCACGGTGGAAATTTCCAAGAAACATAGCTCAGTTTATTGGAATGCACCCTCCCTAGGTAGTTGTGAATCCCATTTTTCAATTGGAATGTGGTCTCCTATGGTAAGCTTATGATTTGGATAACTATACCTCCAAACCCTATATCAATACAAAACATTGAAAATTACAAATTTCAAAATTTCACCTCTATTTAATGACATTAACCCCTCATTCTCACGCCATTCATCCCCTATACCGTAGTCAGACCACCCACATCTCCTCCACTCTCTTGGTCTATATTTTAGTGGTTATTTTTATTAGGATATTCATGAAACCGTCAAGTATGTTTTTCCTCTCCTCCTACCTTATCTTTTTTTATGTCATCCTCCCTTTCTCTTTGAGTTCCTGTTTCTCTAGAATGTTTTTAACCAATAATGGGTCAAATATTGTTCCCCTAAGTTGAATATTTTTTTCTTTGGTCTCATCATTATCTTATAATATATCTTCCTAGTGTGCATTGTTATATCCACCCAAATTTAGGAATATTTCTAGAAAATGGTATATGGTTTCATGTATTAATATAATATAATAATTTGGATATGATTAGATCTTGCGAAAATTATTTATAAAATAGTTTTCCATTGTATTCAACGAATTAATTATGGATTTTTGGTGTGTCTATCGATTGAATATTGATAAACCCCCTTGTTAATGGAACTTGTGATCATGTGATTTAATAGATTATGAATGAAAAGGATTCCATGCATTCAAAAGTGGAAAATCACATGGGGATAATGGGATTATTTTTTGGAAGACTAGGACAAGTACGATAAACATGACACATCAAACATATATGGTTCATAATACGATACAAACTAAACATATATAATAGGGACTAGTTTTCGTGAGAAGGATATGGAAATTTTCATCAATGATTGCTCTATAAGAGTTAAAAGATCTTATGAACCCACTAAACCTATGTAATTAGTGATTTCATGTCACACCCAGACATATATATAAATTATATTTTTATATTTGTAATTTTGCTTTGGCTTTAAATTTTGTTTGTTGAGGTGAGGGCCCGACCTGAAGATATTTTTTCAATTTTTCTATTAAGCCACTGTTTTAGCGTGGTAATGTCTCTCGCATGTTTAAGGCATGATTTAAATCAAGTAGCTTCACCAGAAAACCATGCGGCCTGCCCGGTGTGTTGTTAATTAATTATTTGACTAAATGAAAAATTAATTGAACGCTAAAAATATAACTATTTTAGAACACTTTGAAATAAAAATAAAAATAATTATTATAATAATAGGAATATGGTTATTATTATTATTATTATTATCATAATCACTATTTTATATAGGATGATTATATTAAATAGTTCCTGTAATTGTAAAATTATTAGAATTTTATTATTATTTTTTTATTAAGTTTAATTAATTTATATTTACATTTATATTATATTTTATTTTGATTTATTTTATTTTTTTCTACTTTCCTTCCTTCCATAACACCCTACACGCGACTTCCTTTATCCCCTTTCATCCATTCTCGCAACCCTACCCCCCTGGCCAACCATATCCAGTGCACCCTCCCTCCTCTTATTAGAACTCCGTGTGCCTCCCCTTTTTCCCACCTCTCCTACACCGATCGATTCCCCTACAATGGAGTACTCTAGATCACCATACACACTACCCCTTATTTGACTCCCACTAGTGTGCAGTACCAACGACGTTGACTGTATTTCATCCACCTTCTCATTGTGCGACCAGCCACTGTCCACACCCCCTCCTATGCGTCGTCACACCATAGTCTTCACCCTCTCCAGTGAACTGAACCAACCACACACTACCTCTCCGACCACCTTATTAGCGTGACAACTGCAACCACACTCTATCTCGCTCAATATACTTCTCGGACCCCTTAGGTAGGTAATATATACCTCAGTTATTCGTTCATTAAATTTTATTATGTTTATTTAGGTTTTTGGATTGGAGATTGGTTTTATTATTGTTTAAATGGTACAATGTTTTTTTAGGTTCTAATTGTGTCCGTCTTGGTTTTTTTGGAATGTAGTGGTAGTTTCACACCGAAATCTTGTAACTCTCTACACTGAGGTGGGTGGTTCTATTTTTAATTATTACTTGATTAATTAATTTCCATGTTTAGTTAATTTATCATATTATTTAATTAATATTTTTTTGTTTGAAGTAAATCTTCTCTGATGTTTGATTTTCATTTGAATGGATTGGTGGTGTCTTTATTTTTTGTGTGCACATTTTGTTGAAAACTCATATCTTGTAATTTGATGGTGATTTTTAAATTGTATGGCTAGCTTATTAATCTATGGAATTGGTGCGAATTATATTTTTAACATGGCCTCGTGTGTATTGTTTCTTAAAAGAAGGTTTTGTGTGGCTTAGTGGGTGATTCCAAGTGATTTATTTTAGATTGTTTCATAATATATTATTTTTGGATTATTAAATTTCATGGTCTATATAAAGGTGTTTTACAAATACTTAAGGTTTTTCATCGAATTGTTTATGTGGTTCATGTCATATGTTATAATTGTATTTGAGAGAGTGTGATGATGGATTGTTTTTTGGAAGTATAAATAGTTACATATCTTGTATTTAAAACCATATGACACTCTTTTTCTATTGTTTTATATAACATTTAAATGGTTTATTAAATTATTTCAGTGGTGTGAATCTTGTTTGGATAATGTTATAGTGTGAATATTATTTCAATTGGATTTTATGTTTGAAAATAGTGGGGTTGGAATGTGTAGTGTCTTTTTTGGATTGATTATATGTTGATGAAATATGACATGAACTCTGAACCACATAACCAAAAATGGGATGATTTGGTAATAGGTGGGCGGACTAGGTCTAGTGTGCTAGTGATATAGAAGTGTTATCGGCCCAGTTTAGTTTATTTACATTAATGAATACAACACTATATAAACCTTTTAATTATTATTGGAGACCACTAGGTTATGGACGTGTTTCCATACTAGTGTAATGTTCATGAAAACATATGTTTTTGTGTTCCTATAACATTGTTCCTCGAGACGCCATGTTCTACGGTCCCATTTCTTGCTAGTTACTTGAGGACCTCTCCAATGTATTTTGCTCCTCCTTTATTTTCTGCTTACCTCTAGCACATGGTGTGATTTTGGGGTTACTATGGAAATAGATTATATGTGTGTTTTCATTTAATTTGTATTCAGTAAAATAGTTATCCTTAAAACTATTTTTGTTTAAATTGTTTGAGTATTTGTTTTTTATACTAAATTGAAAATTTATTTTTCAGTTAATAATTATGAATGAAAGCTATTTCTTGGTGGCATCATATTGGGCTCTTGGATTAAACTCTACATACATCTCAGGTTCTATGTATATTCTGTTTCTTTAGGTATTCTAGGTTGTCGCATTCGTCTTAGCTATGTTGGTCCCTGTTTTATTGGTTTTCTCGTGTAGGTTGGTGGTGGTGGCATGGGGATGTGACTCCTTATGTCGCAGGGAGGTTTCAGTTGGAGTTTTGGTTTTCCTCTATTTTATTCTATTTTTGTGTGTTTATTGTTTGTTGTATAATTTAATCAAAACATGGCTTAAGGGATTATTTCGTAATATTATTTTGCTTTTAATTAATTCGTCTGGTTGTTTTCTTTATATTTATATATTTCGGTAATTCATTCCGACATTGTATTTCTGAAATTCAAAAACGTGTGCCAACTTGTGGGGATCAGGAACTCCCTTTGGGACTTTCCATGGTCTAGGTTGGTGTCAGTTTGAGGGTGACCTTATTTGGTTCATGATAAAATAGTATGAAAGGATGTTTTTTATTGTTATTTTGGATGTCTGATACATTGGAGATAGTACTTCCAATACTCGAGGGGTAGTTGTGGGATGAGAGTTGTGAACACATATTTGTTCTGATCCTCGAGTAATAAGGGGTAGTCCTGTATTTTTTTTGGATTTTATATTTGTGGATTGTGTATGAAAATAGGATTAAACTGGTACTGCACACAATCTCACCTGGAGTAGCAACCCATGTGATTCCTGATAGTATGATTTGACACACCTACTGGTTGGTTCTGTCCTAGGTCATGGTCTTCTAAACCATGTATCTTGGTTATACAAGACCACTAGCCCCCTATATAGGTGTTTTATTGATTTTGATGTCTTAATTCAGTTTTTGGTTGGCACAAGACTGTTTTTATTAAATTAAATTTTCCTTTGGGTTTCTCTTTTTTTATCATGGTTTTAGTATAGCATGATTTTTGGGGTGTGTCTCTCTTGTTCCTTGTTTTTTGATATTTTTCATTCTATTTTTTTGAAATAAAATTTCTAAAATTATTTCATGGGTATTTTTTTTATTTGAATATAGTTATTTTTGAAATATAAAGTATTTTTAAAATTTTTCATTGCTTTTTGAAATGGATTTGGAAAAGGGAATTTTTTGAATATTGGAGTTGATTAGTTTTTAAAAGGAATGAGCCTTGATTTGTCTAGTTGTATTGCTATGGGTTCGCACATGTGCATGTGGAAATTAATAATGGATAGTTGATGAATTGTGTGGATGGTTGCTTGAGTGGCATAAAAATTCATATTTGTGTGTCATTTTGGAATATCTATGGTGAGTGAATGATTTCTAAGGATGATTCACATTTCTTAAAAGTGGGGTTTTATTTAATATGAGTTTTTTTTCATAAATGGTTTTGGAATTGAAAAGTGGTTCTGAGTTTTGAGTGAAAGAGATGGGTATAAAAGAGTTGATGGAAATTGATGTATTGTGCATGGTTTTTCAATTGGGTTTTTTCATTTTAAAATAATTGATATTTAAAGTTTGGAATTATTTTATTTGTAACTAATAATTGGATGTATTTTTGTGAGGTTATTGGACTTTTTTAAATATGTTTTTTGTTTCGTGTTTGATGTATTCCCCATTAAATGTCTCTTTAGTTTCCAGTTGGTCTATCGGTTCTTGGCTCAGCCCAGACTCCCAGTAGAGTGGAAAATATGGGTTCTGTGCCGTTATGTTGACAACTTGTATACATCATGGTCTGTTGAATATTTTTGAGTGTTTTTGAAATGATTTATGTGTATCCTGTTTTGGAGGATCTCCAAAAGTAGTGTGGGTTTAAATTATCTTGATTACATATGGTGGAGCAGGATTAGACTGGTAAACATGGATTGTTCAATTTTCATTAAAATGGGGACTTCTTGAGGGATTATCAAGACTTGCCTCATTCCACGATTTTACCTATTGAAGTGAAGGTGAGAACATGTTGTGGATCTCATAAGAGCTTGACCAGTCAATAGATAGTTAAGGAGGTGTGTTGAACATTCTGATGGGATAGTTTCATGTTCCCTAGAGGTTGTGCGGAATAATTAGTGTATTGATTTTAATAGTTGTTGGTCTTGTATATACTATGGTAAGTGAATGTTCCTCATCCGAAGAGGAGTGTGAATCAATGTGACCTACTCTTTGTGTTCCCCTTCTATTAGTTTACATCGTACTTTTGAGAGACCACTCAATTTCTTTTCTCAAGTGTGATCAGTCGGGCAATCTAAGTCATTCGATGCAATATTTAGTTGGAATGTTGATGGAGTTGATAATTCGGACATGAGGACAAGTAGTTTGTCAACCTATGATATATCCACTTTAACAAATGTGTTTAATTTTTGAATTCTATTTTGGTTCTCTAATATATTAATAACACAAATAATTGTTCAGAAATAGAGAGTATATGACATTTGTGGTGTTGTATTGATGTATTTTATCTTATATTTTTGGTATCATATTTATTCAATGTATTTATTGGTAGTTTTATAGAAAATTAGTGGTTTCTTGTCTAGACTGAAGGGGAAGTGTAGTATGTTCATGGTTAGTAAAAACAAAGCAC
This sequence comes from Viscum album, assembly GCA_963277665.1. NCBI lineage: Eukaryota > Viridiplantae > Streptophyta > Magnoliopsida > Santalales > Viscaceae > Viscum > Viscum album. The sequence goes on from OY728128.1 coordinate 1,753,792,737, forward strand.
CATTCTATTGAAAATGGGGAACATGTGAAAGTATAAATATCCGGCCACAATACCTTAAGCATGTTCGTATAGATATCCTAGGTTAACTGTTTTACCAGTATAGTGGAAATTTCCAAGAAGCATATCTCAGTTAATGGGCAGGAACCCTCCCTAGTAAGTTGTGAATCCCAATTTTATATTGGAATGCGGTATCCTACGGTTAGCGTACGATTTAGAAAACTATACGGCCAAACCGTATATCCATACAGAACATTAATAATTATAAATTTCCAAATTTCACCTCGATTTAATGACATTTATCACTCATTATAACCCCATTCATCCCCCTATACCATAGTTAGACCACCCACATCACCTCCAGTCTCTTGTTCTCTATTTTAGTGGTTATTTGGATTAGGATATACATGAAACCTTCAAGTATGTCTCACCTATCCTCATCCCTTCTCTTCTTTTATGTAATCCTCCCATTATGGTTGAGTTTCCTTTTCTTTTGAATGTTTGTTGACCTATGATGGGTCAAATTTTGTTCCCCTGAGTTGAATATTTTCGGCTTTGTCTGATCAATCCCTTATATGATCTCTTTCTGGTGTGTATTGTGATTTCCACCGAAATTTGGGAATATTTCTAGAAAATTATAGGTGGATTCATGTCATAAGATTACTTAATAATTTGGATATGATTAGATTTTTAAAAAATAATTTATATAATTGTTTTCCATTGTATTCAATGGATTAATTTGGGATTTTTGGTGTGTGTATGGATTGAATATTGATAAACCCCCTTGTAAAGGGAACTTGTGATTAAATGATTTTATGGATTATCAATGAAAGGGATTTGATGCATATAATTGTGGGGAATCACATGGGAATAATGGGTTTCTTTTTTTGAAGACTAGTACATGTATGGTAAGGATGACTCATCCAACCTAGATGGTTTATAATACAATACTAACTATATATATATAATAGGGACTAGTTTTCTTCAGAAGGATATGAAAATTTTCATCAATTAATGATTTTTAAGAGGTAGAGGATTTTAAGAACCCACTAACCGTACAAAATTTTTGATTTCCTACAACACCCATATATATATAGAAATTATATTTTTTTTTAAAAAAATTCTTTGGCTTTAAATTCTCTTTGTTGAGGTGAGGACCGGGCCTAAGGGGATTTTTTTTTTCATTTTCCTGTTAAGCGACTATTTTGGCATGGTAATGTATGTCGCATGTCCAAGGCATGGTTGAAATCTTGTGGGTTCACCAGAACACCGTACGGCCTTCCCTGTTTGTGGTTAATTATTTAGTAGACTAAATGAAAATTTATGTGAACGATAAAAATAAAACTATTTTAGAACTATTTGAAATAAAAAAAATTAATAATAATAGGATCATGTTTATTATTATTATTATTATTTTAATCGGGTTAGTTATATTAAATATTTCCTATAATTATAAAATTATTAGCATGTTATTATTATTATTATTTTTATTTTTAATTAGATTATATTTTCAGTTTTGTTTTATTTTAATTTTTTTCTAGTATTTTTCTATTTTTCTTATTTACCTCATTCCTTTACCTTCTACACATGACTTCCTTCTTACAATATCTACCTAGTGTGAAACAAAAATGATTTCATAAAAAAAATTGACATCAGAATCTTTTAAAAATAAGTATATGAAATTTATTTTTCATCCACCATCAATCTATATTTTTTTTTGTTTTCCACTTATTATTATACTTATGTACAATACATTTTATATGTTTTTCTTTTGAAAATGTATTATGTGATTGGTAGATTCAAATATTATTTTTCATAACAGGGGCATAATATTCAATGGATAAAAATGGGTAAATTACAATTTTATTTAATTGTTTACACTTTTATCCACCCTTGGGTTCTTGGGGTTATACAACATAATGCATTGGATATACTGGTATCATAGTATCATTTAGATAGGGTTCTCTATTTGTAGGTAATTTAGTGAACCTATGTGTAATGTTTTATATAAATTTCGAGTTCAATATTTTGGTTCACAAATATATATGAAATATTTAATGTGTGATACAATAATATATAAAACATTTTATAACCATTTCAGTATTGAATATATTAAAAATAACATTATTTATTTTATGCTTCATATATACATTTTGTGTTGAAATAAAAAGTATAATAATGATTATTTACCCATATGACTTGGTATAAATTATTCACTACTCTATTATTTCCATTGACAAAACATATTACAAATATTATTGAAAATGTGATTTCATGTAATTTTAATATATTATTAACTATTTCTGTTATATGATGAAAAAAATCTTTTTATCATTTCCATATATTCTTATTTCCTTTAAATTTTAATGTCTTATGTAATTTTTAATTTAATATTTATGAAATATAATGTTTTCTATCTCACTCAACTTGAAAATTATTACAATTTAATTTATATATTGTTCAGGTTTCCAAATACAAATAATGGTCATATAAATAATACAACAATAGAGGAGGGCTATCTTTGAGAAACCTATATCTACCCAGCTTTGAAATTAATTATTCTAAAAATTATTATTTATTTATTAAATCTATTATGTTTTTAATAACTCAACATGGATTATGTTATAATATTTATAGATATCCATTTTTTTATATTTTGGAACGTTATTTCAAATATTAAAAAATTATCTAAAATTTATTTTTCCCAAACACCTCTTTCATTTTAATTATCATAACTATTCCAATTTTTTTTGGGAAAAATTATTATTATACATTTATAATAATATAAATTACTTTACTACTCTTTGAAAATTTTATAATTATCTTTGGTCATTAATTTGATATAAAGTAACATGGTATACTAAAATTTATTTTAATTATATTATAAAAATTCCACAAGGTATTTAAAAATGATTCAAAATTATGATAACATATTTTTATTTTTGTGAGAAACATTATATGTATCAGTGATTCACATAACAATTATTTTCATACATGTTTGTATAATATGAGAATGGATTTTCCCGTCCATATTTTATGTAATGAAAACCCAAATATTATAGTCGATAATTAATTTAAAAACCTAGGGATACATGATAATTATAATGAAAACTAGGCACACCCATCGAGGATCAAATATGATACCCCCATCACCATAGGGATACACCTATTATAAGTAAATTAGTATCATAAATGTAAGAGTTTGGTTGGACATATCATAATGTATTTAAATGTGAATATTTAGATAAACTATGAAGATAAAATTTCATAATGAAATAGTACATTAATCAATATTTGAGTAAATTTACATTAATAAAAATAAAATTGGGAAAAAAATAATTAAAAATTGATTACACCACTTCACAAAACAAAAATATCTAAAAAAGTTATAACAATACTTACCTATATTAACAGACCCATATAACTTAATTATTTAATATCCATTATACTGTTGTTGTGGTTTACCTATGTGGTAAATTCACTCTTGAATTAAATATTTGACTAGGTTCCAAATCCTAATTGCCCCCCTTCTCTATTAATTCCAGTCCATTTATGGATAATGACACATTCGTTGAAGTGGGAAGGGTTGTAGACTAAGGTACATGTATACACAGTGAGGATGTTGGGAAAGGGCCCTTTTTCCCATGAGGAAGGTCCATTTAGTCTTTAAAATATTACGCTATAAGACGTTTTGAAAAAAATATTCTGATAGATATATTGGTGGTCAACCCATGGATGGGGTTCTACTATATCCTTAGTGACCTGGGGTGTGTTTGTGTGTCTGTGTTTGATACATATATTATAACCTCCCATACCATAAATTAATAAATATAATTAATATAATATTTAAAACAATTATTTATTAATAGGTGGATTATAAAAAAATTGGTTTCATTACAAGTAAAAACTAATTAAAATAAATTAATTTATTATAAATAAATAACAAAACAACCAAAAAACACATAAAGAAACTTTAAAACAATTTTTATTTTATAAATAATTAAAATAAAATAAAAATATTTCTTTTAGAAAATAAAATATTAAATTTAATAACCTAATAAATACAGAAAACATGTGACTCATATGTATAATTTTTGAATTGAAAATAATAAAATCTTAGTAATAAAATATTTAAAAAGGAATCAATGAGCCTACTACAGCAATGAAAACATCTCCCTCTCTATTAAAAACAAAATTCTTTAAAAAAAATAACACTTAAATAAATGAATTAATAAAATATCATAATTATCATCTATTAGAATAAAAAACACAACAATATGAATATAATATATATAAAACTTAATTACTGTCATGATAAATATTTTTCATTGGGCATTAAAAATTTGTAACAAAATGTAAGGTTGAAAATAAAATATAAACAAACTAAAAAAATTTAAATCCAATAAAAAATATACATTTAATGAATAAGAGTTGAGGGGGAATATAATAACCCCAATACAAACATGTCATTATTTTAAAATATTTTAAAAATATAAAAATTACATATTCTGATTCTTTCCATAATCCCACTAATGGAACATTTAATATCATTGATGACTAGATACATAAATATCCAATATTACAACCCATGTGATCCTCATTAACAATTAAGCAAAAATATACTCTATTAATAATTTATCATAAAATATAATAAATTTTATAACCAATGGAATGGAAATATAAAAAATAAGTGTGCTCAAATGAACAACAACAGAGAAACATATCAATATTTTAGGAAAGAGATAGATCGCATGCCTATGCTAAAACATGATAAAGTAAAATTTTATTATTATAAATATAATTGAATAATAATGTATGTTGATAAATCACAATAGGAGGACATGAAATATCATGTTATCGATCATTACTATAGAAAAGTAATTTTGAATCAAGAAATAATAAACATGATCTATGTAGAATTATTATTGTAATATTTAATAAAAATGTTTAATAGTTGTAAAATAAAGAATAAAAAAGAACATTAGAAAAATCATAAGTATAGGGTTTCATTATTCTGTAAGAATATCAAAGAAGGACCACCCGATATGTTTTGGGTGTAATCCATGAATTATTACCCCTAAATTTGTGATTGTATCCTTGAAGGTCAAGACAACATTATCTCAAGATATATAAATCATTTACATTTTTTATATGAAAATTTAACTCACTCACCATCATCATCAATATATATGTGTACCATAAGAAAATAATCCTACATTATTTCATAAAAATCATGGGAAAATAATGGGTTTAATTAATCATAATAAAATTAACTCATTAAATGAAAAAAATTAATTTCACAACATAACTAAAGGATATCACCAAAATTTACCATAAGAATACAAGAAGATGGTACTCATGATTAAATCACCCCAAAATATTATTTTATCAAAAAATATTTTGGTGATTAATGAAAATTATATAAAACTAAATATATTATTTAGATATAAAAAGGAAAATAAAAGTGAAATGATAATTTTTTTAAATATTAAAATTTTCATAAAAAAGAAAAAATGGATAATATTCAATTGTCATTTTTGAAAATTTAATTTAATTTTTTAAAAAATATTTAATATTAAAACAAAATTATAATATGTTTATCAAATAAAAAATATAAATTTTATTAAATTTATATTATGGTAGGTAGAAAAAATATATGATTATAAAAGGGTTGAAAACATGAATATTATTTTTAAATTATTTATATGAAAGAAAACATCATAAAAAGAGTAATAAATTTAATTTTTTTTGAATAAGATAATAAAAATTTTAATTTTTCCTAGTACAACACATAAATGGATTTAAAAATATAATAGATAACATTATCCAGACGAATAAATATGGACAGTGTAGTGAAATGTCTTTTAATTTGTATGAGAATTGTTTCCAATACTGATATACTTTTGAGAAATAATATCATCAAGGTAAGAATTTATATTTAAAATATCATGTTCCATATAGAGGGAAGTAATTATAGTATCATAATATAATATAAGAAAAAATATTCTGAAATGATATAAAAAATGAAATCATAATGACTCAAGAAAAATGTTGAGTTAATAATACGTCGTTACATGAATCTCTTAATTCGAATAATTTAAATGATAATATTATATAAAACAATAAATATGTAATACACATATTTCTAAACCTTATTCATATCTATAACCATTTTTTAAAATAAAATAAAATTATTTTTTGGACGCAAATTTGTTAGTTATTATAGGTTTTCAATATCAGGTGTGAGTAAGATTGATCATTTTGAAGTAGTCCTATATTAGTGGTGATATTATTAATTTATCTCCAAAAATATTATAATTATTACATATTAAAGTATACTGTAATTTAATTTCTATAATTATTTATATTTTTTTAAAAATTTCACTATATGGGTATTTTTTTACTATCTCTAAAATTAAATCGGAGATGTGTATTTGTTGGCGATTTTTCTCATGCGAATGATGGTATCGTAAATAAATAGTTTTATATTAATGTTACCATTAAAAAATAAATTTAATTTACTTTTTACATATTTATATAATATAATATTATTAATTACATTATTTATGTTATACATTCTAGAATTTAATAACATTGTTCATGTAGGTGGTCAGAAAGACCCAAACATAGACATACACTGAATAATGGATGAGGGTGGTTAGAAAATTGGATAGTTTTTTATAAATATCATTATTAAAGATTCATAATGATATTAATTTGTTTTTTTTAAACATAAATCATATTTAATGATATTATAACAAATCATAGATAAAAAATATAAAAACTTTTATATGATACTTCGTGGAGGTGGTAGTTCACACAAACACGTGAATGAAATTTCTATTATTCTTAATCAAAATTAGTTATTTATTTGAGTCATTTTTACCACAATATAAAAACATGTAGTATAAAAAAATAATTTATTTATATAAGAAATAGAAAATTATGATTGGAAAATTAAGCTATAAAAGAGTAGAAATTATGAAAAACTTATAACTAGTGTTGATAACATCAGTTATCACTGCTAGGAAACCTTAAAAATAGAATGATTATGATACATTAGTGTGAAAAAAAAGAAAAATTAATTTAAAAAAGATTCTATGTGATGGAAAAATGATTTAGTTCTAATAGGATACCAAAATATAGAGCTTTCAGGAAGGGTGGAGAGAGACCAATTTTTTTAAGTGTGGTGAATTACAATTTTGTAATTATTCATCTTAATTTAAAGAGATGACAATTTTTAGATAAAAATTAGATAGAAAAGATGAAAATAATGGAGTTAGGATAAAAAACCTATCAGAATAAATTATAAACATTTTTTAAATATTTTAGGTCATCTCCCGTTTGGATAACTAATTTTATCCTTAAGTATTTTATCATGATTACCAGTTTGTATCTAAGTAATTACATTTTAATTATATAAATAATAAGGTAATTATTACATAAGATGGAACATAAAATTTGAAATCTGAAATAAAATTTTCCATATTTACATTTTAAAAATTAAAATAATATCTTTTAAAATAATAAATTTATAATTTGTTAAAAAAAATTATATAATAGTGTAACATAGGTTATAAAATAACACATATATTTTTGTAAACTTGAATAAAAACACATTAAATTTAAAATATCAATTATAAAATAAATATATTTTATTGATAATATTTTCATATCATTCTATGTAATAAATATTTACAAATAATTTCATAAAAGTCACATTATTTTTATATATGGTATTTTTCACTATTTACCTAAAAATCACACATTTTAGAAAAAAACTAAAAAATCACCCTTGGATAACATTGTTATTCTAAAAATAAATTGTATGTAGATATAATAAAATTAAAATTTTATAATTTTATAATTTATCATTTAGATTGAAATTTAATTATAATCATTTTTAAAGGAAAATATCTTTTTAGTATTTTTACAATTGTTATCTTTATTCCCTATATATTACTAAACATATTTTTATATATATTTTTCATATAATAAATCATTCAAATATATAATATAATGTTCAGAAAATTAAAATTTGGAGGAATATATTTTATGTAGAATTAAAATTATTAATCAATATTATTTTCATAACAAGTATTTGTTATATGAATTGTTTAAGTATTATAACTGCATTTAATAAAAAAAATTATTTATTAATGTATAATTTAAAATACTCAATGAAAAAATCTATAGAAATAATACTTTTATTATATTAAATAATATTCATCAAATTACATTAAAATTAATAATTTTTATTCGAAACATTAATTATTCTTATACATTCATATTAATAAGTTTATATAAATTTTATAAATACATGACATAATAATAATAATATTAATAATAATACATGATGAATATAGATATATATATATATATATATATATATATATTTTATTTCATTATTTAGTATTCCTGAATTATACTAAAATAACTACTAAAAATATATGACATGAGTATACCTATTAGATACATGTATAACGATAAACTAAATTTCCAATGACCATGTTTATCATAGACCAATTTCATTATTTGATATAGCCTAACTAAATTCATTCACATACTTTAAACTTATTATTTCACTTTTACCATTTCTATAGTTTTCATTTCAGATATCACAATGTGATTTTTTCCCTAAATGATTTTTTCTCATTATAGGTTTTTTACTTTTGTTATCTTCAAGGGTGAATATGACCTAGTATATATTATGGTGTTGAAGAAATTAATATTTTATATCTATTTTTGCATTATAATTTCTACACTTTTAATATATATAATAATTAACGGAATTTAATAATCCACAACATGTAATACATATTATAATGTAATTTTAATGTAAATTGTTTACTATGAATGAAGATAGTGTTATTAATTTATTATCTATATTTAATAAATTATATCACGGTCTATTCCAATTCTATTTAAAAAAATATAAATAATAGTATAGAATAATATCTATATTAGTTATAGAAATAATATTTTTCCAAAAAACGTGGGTCATTAGATAACCCCCCCCCCATATAAATTATGTCCTCAGAATTTTATCAAACACTTATCAATACCAAAGGATATTTGAAAGATAATCATTACACAATAAATAGCTTCTAAAGAAATATAAAACATTTTATCCTAGTTAAGACCAGGTAACCGATATTTCCCAACCAAATAGTAATATACAAATATATTAAACCATTTATTCGATGTATTCATATATATAGTATTATTAAGATTACATATAAATAGTTCTTCTACTGATTCATTTCCATGATCATATTTACAATGAAATTTCAAAACAAAAATGATTTTGATAATATGAAATAAAATAATATTAAATGAAAATGTGAATATAAAAATACAAACATAATATGTCTTCTCTAATGGTACAATAATTTCATTATATAATAATTTCATTTGAATATATCATAGTTTGGTAAACCAATGACATATTAACTTTAACATAGGTGTTTAATTTTTTTATTCTTTTTTTGTCCTCAAATATATTAAAAACACTAATAATTGTTCATCGATAGAGAGTATATGACATCAGTCATGTTGTATTGAGGTATATTCCCTTTTATTTTGGGTAACATATTTATTCAATATATTTATTGGTAGTTTTAGATATAATCATTGGATCCGTGGCTAGCTGGAAGGAGAAGCGTAGTGTGTGCAAGGTTCAAAAAACCCATGCACCATACTATTGAAAATTGTTAACATGTGAAAGTATTAATATTCAGGCCCCAAATCCTAGAGCATGGTTGTCTAGCCATCCAATGATAACTGTCTTACCAGCACGGTGGAAATTTCCAAGAAACATAGCTCATTTTATGGGAATGCACCCGCCCTAGGTAGTTGTGAATCCCATTTTTCAATTGGAATGTGGTCTCCTATGGTAAGCTTATGATTTGGAAAACTATACGTCCAAACCCTATATCAATACAAAACATTGAAAATTACAAATTTCAAAATTTCACCTCTATTTAATGTCATTAACCCCTCATTCTCATGCCATTCATCCCCTATACCCTAGTCAGACCACCGACTTATCCTCCGCTCTCTTGGTCTATATTTTAGTGGTTATCAATACAAAACCTCCATGTAAGTTTTTCCTCTCCTCCTCCCTTATCTTTTTTATGTCATCCTCCCTTTCTCTTTGAGTTCCCTTATCTCTAGAATGTTTTTAACCAATAATGGGTCAAATATTGTTCCCCTAAGTTGAATATTTTTGGATCTGGTCTGATCATTATCTTATAATATATCTTCCTAGTGTGCATTGTGATATCCACGCAAATTTAGGAATATTTCTATGAAACAGTATATGGTTTCATGTACTAATATAATATAATAATTTGGATATGATTAGATCTTGAAAAAATTATTTATAAAATAGTTTTCCATTGTATTCAATGAATTAATTTTAGATTTTTGGTGTGTCTATCGATTGAATATTGATAAACCACCTTTTTAATGGAACTTGTGATCATGTGATTTCATAGATTATGAATGAAAAGGATTCCATGCATTTAAAATTGGAAAATCACATGGGGATAATGGTATTATTTTTTGGAAGACTATGACAAGTATGATAAACATGACACATCCAACCTATATGGTTCATAATACGATACAAACTAAAAATATATAATAGGGACTAGTTTTCTTGAGAAGGATATGGAAATGTTCATCAATGATTGCTCTCTAAGAGTTAAAGGATCCTAGGAACCCACTAACCCTGTGTAATTAGTGATTTCATGTCAGACCTAGACATATATAGAAATTATATTTTTATATTTGTAATTTTTCTTTGGCTTTAAATATTGTTTATTGGGGTGAGGGCCAGACCTGACGAGATTTTTTCAATTTTTCAATTAAGCCAATATTTTAGCGTTGTAATGTCTCTCGCTTGTTTAAGGCCTGATTTAAATCAAGTGTCTTCACCAGAACACCATGCGCCCTGCCTGGTGTGTGGTTAATTAATTAGTTGACTAAATGAAAATTTAATTGAACGCTAAAAATATAACTATTTTAGAACACTTTGAAATAAAAATAAAAATAATTATTATAATAACGGGATTATGGTTATTATTATTATTATCATCATAATTATTTTATATAGGATGTTTATATTAAATAGTTCCTGTAATTATAAAATTATTAGCATTTTATTATTATTTTATTATTAATTTTATTTAGTTTATATTTACATTTATGTTTTATTTCTTTTTGTTTTCATTTATTTTTTTTCCTACTTTCCTTCCTTCCATAACACCCTACACACGACTTCATTTATCCCCTTCCATCCCTTCTCGCAACCCTACCCCCTGGCCAACCATATCCATTGCACCCTCCCTCCTCTGATTAGATCTCCTTGTGCCTCCCCTTTTTCCCACCTCTCCTACACCGATCAATTCCCCTACAATGGAGTACTCTTGATCACCATACACACTACCCCTCATTTGACTACCACTAGTGTGCAGTACCAACGACGTTGACTGTCTTTCATCCACCTTCTCATTGTGCGACCAGCCACTGTCCACACCCCCTCCTATGCGTCGTCACACCATAGTCTTCACCCTCTCCAGTGAACTGAACAAACCACACACTACCTCTCCGACCACCTTATTAGCGTGACAACTGCCACCACACTCTATCTCAATCAAACTACTTCTCGGACCCCTTAGGTAGGTAATATATACCTCAGTTATTCGTTAATTCAATTTGGTTAGGTTTATTTAGGGTTTTGGATTGGAGATTGGTTTGAATATTTTATAAATGGTACAATGTTTTTTTAGGTTCTAATTGTGTCATTCTTGGTTTTTTTGGAATGTGGCGGTATTTTCACACCGAAATCTTGTAACTCTCTACACTGAGGTAGGTGGTTCCATTTTTTATTATTACTTGATTAATTAATTTCCATGTTTAGTTAATTTATCATATTATTTAATTAATATTATTTTGTTTGAATTAAATCTTCTCTGATGTTTGATTTTCATTTGAATGGATTGGTAGTGTCTTTATTTTACGTGTGAACATTTTTATGAAAACTCATATCTTGTTATTTGATGGTGATTTTTAAATAGTATGGCTAGCTTATTAATCTGTGAAATTTGTGTGATTTATATTTTTAACATGGCCTCGTGTGTATTGTTTCTTAAAAGAAGGTTTTGTGTGGCTTAGTTGGTGATTCCAAGTGAATTATTTTAGATTGTTTCATAATATTTTATTTTTGGATTATTAAATTTCATGGTCTATATGAAGGTATTTTACAAATACTTGAGGTTTTCATCAAATTGTTTGTGTGGTGCATGTCATATTTTATAATTGTATTTGTGAGAGTTTGATGATGGATTGTTTTTTGGAAGTATAAATAGTTACGTATCTTGTATTTAAAACCACATGACACTCATTTTCTATTGTTTTATAAAACATTTAAATGGTTTATTAAATTATTTCAGGGGTGTGAATCTTGTTTGGATAATGTTATAGTGTGAATATTATTTCAATTGGATTATTTGTTTGAAAATAGTGGGGTTGGAATGTGTAGTGTCTTTTTTGGATTAATTATATGTTGATGAAATATGACATAAACTCCGAACCACATAACTAAAAATGGGAAGATTGGGTAATAAGTGGGCGGACTAGGACTAGTGTGCTAGTGATACAGAAGTGTTATCGGCCCGGTTTAGTTTAGTTACATTGATGAATAAAACACAAACTAAACCTTTTAATTATGATTGGAGACCACTAGGTTATGGGTTTGTTTCCATACTAGTGTAATGTTCATGAAAACTTATGTTTTTGTGTTCCTATAACATTGTTCCTCGAGACGCCATGTTCTAGGGTCCCATTTCTTGCTAGTTCCTTGAGGACCTCTCCACTGTATTTTGCTCCTCCTTTATTTTCTACTTACCTCCAGCACATGGTCTGACTTTGGGGTTACTATGGAAATAGATTATATGTGTGTTTTCATTTAATTTTTAATCATTAAAATAGTTATCCTTAAAACTATTTTTGTTTAAATTGTTTGAGTATTTGTTTTTTTGTACTAAATTGAAAATTTATTTTTCAGTTATTAATTTTGAAATAAAGATATTTCTTGGTGGCATCATACTGAGCTCTTGGATTAAACCCTACATACATCTTAGGGTCTATGTATATTCTGTTTCTTTAGGTATTATAGGTTGTCGCATCAGTCTTAGCTATGTTGGTCCGTGTTGTATTGGTTTTCTCGTGTAGGTTGGTGGTGGTGGCATGGGGATGTGACTCCTCATGTCACAGGGAGGTTTCAGTTGGAGTTTTGGTTTTCATCTATTGTATTCTATTTTTGTGTATTTAAGTTTATGTTGTAGAATTTAATCAAAACATGGCTTAAGGGATTATTTCGTAAAATTATTTTACATTTAATTAATTCGTCTGGTTGTTTTCTTTATATTTATCTATTTCAGTAATTCATTCCCACATTATATTTCTGAAACCCAAAAACTTGTGCTAACTTGTGGGGATCAAGAACTCCCTTTGGGACTTTCCATGGTCTAGGTTGGTGTCAGTTTGAGGGTTACCTTATATGGTTCATGATAAAATAGTATGAAAGGATGTTTTTTATTGTTATTTTGGATGTGCGATACATCGGAGATAGTACTTTCAATACTTGAGGGGTAGTTGTGGGATGAGAGTTGTGAACACATATTTGTTCTGATCCTCGAGTAACCAGGGGTAGTCTTGTATTTTTTTTGATTTTTTATTTGTGGATTGTGTGTGAAAATAAGATTAAACTGGTATTGCACACAATCTCACCTGGAGTAGCAACCCATGTGATTCCTGATAGTATGATTTGACACACCAACTGGTTGGTTCTGTCCTAGGTCATGGTCTGCTAAACCATGTATCTTGGTTATACACGACCACTAACCCCCTATCTAGGTTCTTTAATGATTTTTTTGTCTTAATTCAGTTTTTGGTTGGCACAAAACGGTTTTTATTAAATTAAATTGTCCTTTCTTTTGCTCTTATTTTATCATGGTTTTAGTATAGCATGATTTTTGGGGTGTGTCTCTCGTGTTCCTTGTTTTTTGATATTTTTCATTCAATTTTTTTTAAAATCAAATTTCTAAAATTATTTCATGGGAATTTTTTTTAATTTCAATTGAGTTATTTTTGAAATGGAATGTATTTTTAAAATTTTTCATTGCTTTTTGAAATGGATTTGGAAAAAAGAATTTTTTGAATATTGGAAATGATTAGTTTTTAAAGAGAATGGGCCTTGTTTTGTCTAGTTGTATTGCTATGGGTTCTCACATGTGCATGTGGATATTAATAATGGATAGTTGATGAATTGTGTGGATGGTTGCTTGAGTGGCACAAAAACTCATATTTGTGTGTCATTATGGAATATCTATGGTGAGTGAATGATTTCTAAGGAAGCTTCACATTTCTTAAAAGTGGGGTTTTATTTAATATGTGTTTTTTTCTTAAATGGTTTTGGAATTGAAAAGTGGGTCTGAGTTTTGGGTGAAAGAGATGGGTACAAAAGAGTTGGTGGAAATTTATGTATTGTGCATGGATTTCAAATTGGGTTTTTCATTTTAAAAGAATTGATATTTAAAATTTGGAATTATTTTATTTGTAACTAATAATTGGATGTATTTTTTTGAGGTTATTGGACTTTTATAAATATGTTTTGTGTTTCTTGTTTGATGTATTCCCCATTAAATGTGTCATTAGTTTCCAGTTGGTCTATCTGTTCTTGGCTCAGCCCAGACTCCCAATAGAGTGGAAAATATGGGTTCTGCACCTTTATGTTGAAAAATTGTATACATCATGGTCGGTTGAATACTTTTGATCTTTTTTTGAATTATTTATGTGTCTCCAGTTTTGGAGGATCTCCAAAAGTTGTGTGGTTTTACATTATCTTGATTTTGTATGGTGGAGCAGGACTAGACTGGTAATCAGAGATTGTTCAATTTTTATTAAAATGGGGACTTCTTGAGGGATTATCAAGACTAGTCTCATTCCACAGTTTTACCTATGGAAGTGAAGGTGAGGGAATGTTGTGGATCTCATAAGAGCTCGACCAGTCAATAGATAGTGAAGGAGGTGTGTTGAACTTTCTGATGGGATAGTTTCATGTTCCCTAGTGGTTGTGCGGAATAATTAGTTTAATGCTTGTAATAGTTGTTGGTCTTGTATATTCTATGGTAAGTGAAGGTTCCTCATCCGAAGAGGAGTGTGAATCAATGGGACCTAATCTTTGTTTTCCCCTTCTATCAGTTTACATCGTGCTTTTGAGAGACCACTGAATCTCTTTTCTCAAGTGTGATCAGTTGGGCAATCTAAGTCATTCGATGAAATATTTAGTTGGAATATTGATGGAGTTGCCAATTCAGACTTGAGGACAAGTAGGTTGGTTTCTTTTTTAGAGGAAGAAGTTATAGTCTGAGGTGGTCAGCTAATGACTATTAGGAGGTAGATTCTACAAGAATTAGGTCCCCTTCTATATGTCTCAGTGTGAATCTCAGGCATAGTAAAAAACTCATTTGACCAGGGTCGGGTTTGGATCAAATTTTATCTGCAGTATGACAGCCCTGATCTATTATTAAATAATTAAACATAATTTATTACATAAAATTCACATGATACAATATAGAAGATTGAGATGTCTAGTGTATTTTGGGATTTAAATCATTACATAACAACTAAAAACATTAAATACCAAATCTTTATTGAATACAACCTTTACATGACCTCTACATTCCCTCGAACTTAGAAATGCATGGGATAACCTGAGGACATACATAAGAAAAGGGTGATCTATAAATCCCAGTATGTGAATAATCAGGGAATAAACTTGCAGAATACAATACATGATAGAAAATAGGAATATAAATAGAGCACAATAGAAGCATAAACATAAATGCATGATAAATCATGACAATCCTGACATTGAAATGTGGCAATCATGGAATTAGCATGATCCAAGGCTCATTGCACATGGAGCATGAGTAAATATTCATTGCAAATTATGTATGAGTAAAAACTCATTGCACATTAATTATCACGATTAAAAAACCATTGCACATGATGTATCATGATACTATACATTACCCAATGCATTGGAGCGCTATAAGGGTGAACCCTTCTTAAACAATTCTTGTCATGCATAAGTGTTCCACATGGATCATATAACATGGATTAATAAAACATCATCATTTATTCCACGTTAAAAAAATGTGCAATTCATACCTCAAACATTATATTCAATAATTAAATCTCCATAAAGGTGATACCCTTGATAGGGAAATGGGCATGATATTAACTACACAATGAAATTGTATAGGAAAATCGGTGCAATTTCAAAAGCGTAACGATTTGACGTAAGAATTAAAAAAAATAGTTGATGAGAGAGAAAGGGTTGTCTCATCATATGTACATAAAATGGATATTAATGGGGTCATATAGATACATGTCCTGGAAATGGTAATGGAATTTAGAGTCATGATACAAAAGAATTTTATGAATGTAAAAAATGAGATAGAAATTACTTTCAGAATATTGGCATAGTAATAGGTGTACATCAGAGGCATTTAATGATAGATAAATTGGTATCCCATCATAAAAACATAAATAAGGCAGTATGAGGGAGGTTATAAACCATAATCCAACATTTATAATTGAAATTAAAGGGGAATAAAAATTTAAACAATATTTGGAAAAAATGAGAAAGGAATAAAAACCCTTACATGGATGTGTGCATCCAAAGGATTGAGAGAGGCTTGAGAGAGGCTTCTTGGGAGCATGGGTCACCTTGGGAGAATTCTAGAGAAATGAGGCCCGAGGATAGATGAACTCCAAAGGATTTTAATGACGAGGAAGTGGCATCTTGGGTGGGCTAATATAAGAATTGTGAGGAAATTCATTATTTTTTAGGTTTGGGACTACTGACATTAACCTAATCCAAACCACAAACTAGCCCATGGTTTTTTACTATTATTTTTGGAAAAGGGATGTAGAAATAATATTTTATAATTCTGAAGTCAAAACTTTTTAATATAATTGTGTTACTTATGCGGAGGTGAGTCACACTCCCAAGGAAAAAAAATTAAAAAGAAAAGATGTTTGATAAGACTAGAAGGGTCCATTAATGCTTTGTAAAATAAGTCAAACAAACCAAAAATCACGTTACATTAATGGTAAAACATATATCGGCCGAACATAAAGCATATAGAATTTTATTACATCACTATTGGGTCATTATGTTGTCCTTATACACATTGTATATTTAAAAGATATTTAATTTTTTTCCAATATTTTGACTGTCTTAGAAAATTATGAAAAATTTGTTTTGGGAAAAATTCGATGACCTGATTCTAGAAATGATGATTATTTATTCTAAATAATTTTCTTAATGTTTAAATTTTATCTTTTAAAATAAAAACATACATTTATTAAAATTTCATTGGTTTTGACAAAAAAGAATTTTAAACCTTAATATGAATTATGATTTCATTCATAAAATTAAACAACCATTTATATTCAATAAACATTAATTTAATAAAATTAATAATATATTATTAAAAATTTATTTTATTAAAAAATCCATTAATTCATGAAAATATATTTCTTAGTAGAAAATTAACTAAAAAACTATTTGTGCTTCTAAAAAACACTATTTACAAGGTAATAGTAATAAAATGAAAGTATATTCATTATTATATACAACCATAATGTACATAACCATAGTAATAGGGTCTTGTTACATAATCCCCTATAACAACTTCATAAGACTGACACATAAGGTGTGCTATGATGACAAACTCTTGGGGTGGCTCGAATAACATTGCTCGGGTGGTAATCTCTATCAACTTCCATTTCTCTCGTAGGAGGTTCCGCTCAAGCTTAACATAATAATCTCGGCATGGGAATGGTCAAGAGTAAAGCCCAATGACACCACCTCCTTCTAGGGCTCTGACAAATGGGCTTCGTATAGGGCATGTCTACTGGATGAGGCCATCAATTCATTTGTCTGAGTAAATTAGATTTGGAAAAGCCCTATATTTATACTAATCATGTGATCACTGTTAAATGAATATATTAGCAATGGTCACAATTCATAGCATAAAACCAATGTAGTTGAAATTATATATAAAAAATGTATATAAAGAAACATTTAACTAGATCAAGAGGGATTTCCATTAATGAATGTTTGGGTCGTTACAATCTTCCCCCCATAAAACAATTTCTCAAATGAAATTTTCTTTTCCCATGCTAAAATAGATGTGGGTAACTCTGCTTCATCATTTCCTTTGATTCCCATGCCTCTTCTGAAAACATTTGGTTTCACCACAACACCTTGATGATGAGCACTATCTTATTTCATATAACTTTTTCTCTATATGTTTAAATCTTCACTAGTTTCTCCTCATATGAAATATCATCGTCTATCTATACCACCTCTGAAGAGAGTACATCTGAAGGGTCTAGTATGTAATTTTTTAAGAGGGATACATGAAATTCATCTTGTATATTGTCCATGGAATGTGGAAGTTCTAGTCGATAGGCCACAACCCCAAAACGATCAAGAATCTAGAAGGTGTCAATGTACCTTGGACTTAACTTCTATTTCTTTACCAACCCCATGACCTTCTTCCCTAGAGATATTCCTATAAATACCATGTCTCCGACTTTAAACTCAAGGTATTGTTGAAGGTTATCTGCATAACTTTTCTTTCGACTCTGGGTTACCGTGATATGTTGCGGAATGTTTATCACCTTCTCCACCATTTAATCGACCATTTTTTGACCAAGCATCTTACGCTCACTGACCTAATCCCAATACGCTGGTGTTCTACACCTTTTCCCATAAACATCTTCTTATGGTGCCATTTGGATGCTCGAGTGGAAACTCTTATTTTAAGAGAACTCAACCAGAAATGATCTTGATCCCATCCTTCTTTAACGTCCATTGGTAATTCTCTCAACATGTCATCAAGTGTTTGGATAGTCTGCTTGTATTGGACATCAGTTTGAATATGATAGGCTGTACTGATTTGTATCTCTGTATTCAGATCATGTTAAAGACTATTCCAAGACATAGGGGTGATCCTTGGATCTCGATCAGATACAATAGACAATGGTTCTCCATGCAACCTTACCAATTCCCTGATATATATACGGGCAATTTTATCTAATAAGTAATCCTCTAGAATAGAAATGAAGTGTGATGCCTTAGTAAGATGATCCAAAAAAAAACCCATATTACATTGTTGCCTTTGTATGTTTTTTGATGTACATTGATAAAGTCCATGGTGATGTTCTCCAATTTCCATTCTGGTATGGGCAATGGATGCATCATCCCCTTAGACTTCTTCCTCTCTTCCTTTACTTGCTGACACACCAGGCACATTGATGAATATTCACCAATCTCCTTCTTCATATTACCCCACCAATAATGATCTTGAAGATCTCGATACAGCTTTATGTTTCCTAGGTGAATAGAAAAATTTGAACTATGTGAATCATCCAAATGTTCTTTCTTTAGCTCAAAAAATGATGGAACACATAGTATTTTCCAAAATCTCACAATTCGTTCTCTATTAACATTAAACTCTAATGATCTCCATTATTCAACAGATTCCATGTTTTCCAGAATCCCCATATCAACGTTTTGAGCATCTTTTAACCTTCCAAAAAGGGATGGTGGAGAAATCATTTGGGAAAGGATTGATGACCATCCTTCAATATGATTCCCATGTCCATCTTCACAAAATCTATGAACACTGGATCCTTTTAATTTATCATAAATGATATAATCGTTGGGTCCTTTCTACATTCGGCATCCTCCACCTTGTTCGATTTCCCATGGTTGTAATGGATTGAGCAGTCGTAGTATATGATAATCTCTAACCATATTCATTCGTGCATGTTCAAATTTTTCTGTTTGAATATATAAATGTGGATTTGGTGGTCTATATATATTTCACATTTCTCCCCAAAGACATAATGCAAAGAAATTTTCAAAGCGAAGATCACTATGGACAACTCGAGTTCATGTGTTTGATAGTTATATTCATGATCTTTCAATTTCCATGAAGAATTAGAAATGACTTTGTCATTTTTCATTAACATACATCACGAGATCTTCTTCAATGAATCACTGAACACCACAAAATGTTCTCCAATTGAGGGTAAAGTGAGCACATGTGCAGTAATAAGCCTCCTATTCAACTCCTAGAAGCTTTCTTCACATTAATCAAACTCCAAAAAACTTTAGGCACTTCTGAGTTACCTTGGTAAGAGGGTTGTATAATCGTGAGAAATTTATCACAAATCCTATATAATATCATGCTAACCCCAATAATATAAGGATATCTGTTACTGATGTTGTACATAGCCATCTTCAATTGCATCTGTTTTGGAGGGATCCACAAATATCCCATTGCATGTGATGATATGGCCCAAGAATGAGACCTCTTTAAACCAGAACTCACATTTGCTGTACTTGTCATAGTGCTTCTCCTTCAGTATGGTCTCTAGTACATTTCTCAGATGCACCTCATGATCCTCCTTAGTTTTGGAGTATATCAAAATATCATTTATAAGGACTACCAAAAAATTTTCATGGTAATCTCTAACGACTATATGCATTAAGTCCATGATGATTTCTAAAGAATTATTGAGTCTGAAAGGTATTACTATGAATTAATAGTTCCCACATCTTGTAAGAAAAGAAATTGTGGTGATATCATCGTTCTTCACCCTTACTAGATAATATCCTGACCACAAATCCACCTTGGAGAAGTATTGTGCTTGAAACAGCTAACCGAACAATCCATCTTTTCATGGGAGAGGATACTTTTCCTATAACGTGATTTTTTAAGCTCACAATAATCGATGAAAAGGCACACTGACCCATCTTTCTTCTGGATGAAGAGGACTTGTGCACCCCATGGTGAAGCACTTGGGCATATAAACCCTTTATCGAGATTCTCTTGTAGTTTTTTCTTTTTCTCCTCAAGCTCCACAACATCCACCATATACAATGTCTTAGATATTGGTAACACCCCAGGTATAAGTTCAATTTAGAATTAAACATCTTATTTAGGAAGAAGACCATGAAATTCCTCAAGAAACACTTCATCGAATTCCCTCATAACAGCCCTGTCTTCTAGGATGGTTGCCTCATTAGACTCGGTCATCTAAGCCAGATACATGTACTCATAGGGCTGTTATATCCATGCTTGAGAAGATGGAGATAAAAATGTTTCATCTTCCTCCTTGCACTTGTATAGAAATTGGGGGGGTCAATTCTCCGCATGGAAAGATATTTATCTCTCATGACAATTTATTTTGTCTCTTTATAAGAAAATACATTTCACGCCAATAATTGCATCAAATTCCACCAGAGGTAGTATGATGAGGTTCATCGGTTCAATCCATATATTATGATAGGGGAGGTGTTGTATTCATATGATGAATTAATTTCACAATTTTTTGTACTCACCTACATCTTCACTTTCCTAATATGTGGTGGTTCTTAGATTGTTCTACTAATTTTTTATGATATAAAACAATGATTAGAAACTGAATCAAAATGTATGTTCGCTATTATTGAATTAATAACTAGTTGACCTGTCACCACATCATTGTTGGGGTTCACTTTTTCAGTAGTGATGGAAAAATCTCTCTTGTTCTACCTTGGCGGTTGTTGGTTTCCATTGATAACCATTGACTTAGGGCACTGATTTGAAAGATTCTCTGGTACTTTATAGTTATAGAAACTAACAATGCATTGAGGTTTAAATGGAGTGTTCCTCTCCTCTATTGAAGCCGTGGGATTTTCATGTCAGAAACTAATAGCCAGGTGCCCTTATCTTCCACACTAAAATCATTTCTTCTTCCCCTTCATGAAATTTCCAGGTTGCTTATTTCGGCACCTTTGACTAGTGGGGTGCTGGATCTTATTAGAACCATTAGATTTATCCACCAGACCACCAGCATTGAATTCCACCTTCTACTTCTTCTCCCAATGATAACCCTAAGATTTTACGATCTCTATTTTGACCTTGAGGGAACATCACACAATTTTCTCATAGCTGTTGAAGTCACGAATCACTAGCACATTCTGCAGGCTCAGTTTTAGTCGACCAAATAAGCGGTCATACATAAATTCGGGGGTAACAAAAAAGTCGGAAGCATATCATGAACTCCTTGTGACGTTTTCCTCTTAAGATGAAATAGATTCATTGTATATTTTTTATTGAGGGTAAGGAAGTCCCTTTCCATTTTAAGCTAGAGGGTGCACAGAAATTATTTATCGAAATAAAATCATCCGGAAATCCTTCCACTCTAATGCCTCGATCTCTTCCTCAGGTTTCATATTTTTGTCAAACTCCCACCATTAAATAGCTTCACCCTGCATACTATAAGAATCTAGGAGAACCTTCTCTTATTCATAACATTGAAAGATTGAGAAGATCATTTCAATGGAGTTGATCAATTGTTCAATGATTGAGGGATCAGATGATACATTACAAGTAGGTGGCCTCTATCTCATGAAGCTCTCGATAGAGACTTGTTATTTATTTGGTGTGGTTTACCATTCATATTGAACCTTGTTTCTATTCAATTCTTGAGTTATATGAGAGGGAAGCATGGAAAATTTTTCAATTCCATATCCCATTGAATTTGGAATCTCATTAGTATAGTCATCAAATTGATGGTCACATCGTTTGTTAGCCCAAGTCCTTCTATTACCGGCCATTGGCTGGAATAAAAGGATACATATGGGTAACACATATAGGGTAATCCAAGGAAAAAACTTATTATGTTAACATAAATTTTATTTCCTTAACATATGATTTTATTGGCTTTAGACTATGTTATCCATGATCTAATTTCTAGAAAATATTCTTAAGAAATTTTTTGGTCCCTTAATAATTGTTCATACTAATAATGTGAATTTACCAAAGCATATACCATAGAAGTGTTGTAACTAAGAGTGCAGCAAGTCTTGTTTTCGTGCAATAGTTCTTGTTCGAGTCTATCTCAAAGTGGTGTTTTCAGGTTTTACCACTAGGATACATTTGTTCTTGAGCTGCCTCTTCCTGCTCGTATCCATACAAGGATGTATTTTCATGATAAACCACTTACTCAATACTCACTAAAACTAAGGTATGTTTTTATTATACATATTCTTGTATCATAGGCTTTACTATGGTTTTCTAATCCTAATACCAAAAATAACTAATCCTCCCTATGATCCCAACAAGGACAACCCTGATCTTTTATTACACAATTAAACATTATTTATTACATAAAATAAACTTGATACAATATAGAAGATAGAGAGGTATATTGTGTTTAGGGATTTGGATCATTACATAACAACTAAAAACATGAAATAAATTATCTATATTGAAAACTACCTTTACATGCCCACTATATTTCCTCATACTCAGCATTGCATGGGATAACATGAGGACATGCATAAGAAAAGGGTGAGTTCTAAAGACTAATAAGAGGATAATATTGGAATAACATGAAGAAAACAATACATGTTAGACAATAGGCATATAAATAGACCACAATATATAAATAAACATAAAGGCATGATAGTGCATGATAATCATGACATGGAAATTTTGAAATAACACTTAACATAGAATTAGCATGAGCCTAGGCTCATTGCAAATGAAACTTGAGTAAATCCTCATTTCACAAGAAGCACAAGTACAGAATCATTTCACATGAATTAGAATGAGTAAACACATATTTCACATGATGTATCATTATACTATACTTTACCCAATGCGTTGGAGCTCTATAAGGGTGCACCCTTATTAAACATATCAGTATTTGAAAAAATATGCTATAGGGATCATATAAGATGGACTCATATAACATAATAATTTATTCCATGATAAAATAATATATAATTCATACATGAATTATTATAATCGATATGTAAATGTGAATAAATGTAAATAAACATTATAGTGAAATGGCCATGGTATTCACTACACAATAACATTGGCTTGGAAAATTAGTGCATTTTCGGCAGCGTAACAACATGTCATAAAAATTCAAAAAAATGGATGATGAGAGAGAAAAGGGTTTCTCATCATATGTACATAATATTTATATTAATGGGGTCATATATATACATTTGCCAACACTTGTAATGGAATTTGGAGTCACAATACAAAAGAATTGCTTGAATGTAAAAGAGGAGAGAGAAATTCCATTGGAATTTCAACATAGTAGTGGGTGTACATGGGAGGAATTTAATGAAATTGAAAGGGGGATCCTATAATTAAAACATAAATAAGGAATTATAGAAGATGTGTAAAACCATAACCCAACATTTATAATTTAAATTAAAAGTGAATAACAATTTAAGGAATTTTAGACAAAAATGTGAAAGGAAAAAAACCTTTACACGGATGTGTGCTTCCAATGGCTTGGGAGAGGCTTGAGAAAGGCTTCATGAAAGCTAGGGGAACCTTGGAAGTATTATAGGGATATTAGGTCTGATGTTGGAAGAATATAAAAGGCTTTTAATGAGAAAGAATTGGGAGCCTGGTTAGGTTTATATAGGAAAAGTGAGGGAATTCTACATTATTTACGTTTGGGACAACTTACATTAAACTAATCCAAAAAACAAACCAAACCATGGTATTTTCCAGTTGATTTTGGAAATTTAGAGTGGAAAACAATATTTTATATGGACAATTTCCGAACATCTTTAAATAATGGGGTTGCGTATGTGGAGATGAGTCACACTCCCAAGAAAAACAATTGAAAAAGAAAAGTTGTTTGTTAAGTCTTGAAGGGTCCATTAATTCTTTATAAAATAAGTAAAACATACCCAAAATAAAATTATTTTAATGTGAAAAAATATATTGTCTGAAAATAAATATTATAGTATTTTGTTTACATCACTATTGGGTCATTATGATGTTAGAAAACACATTATATATTTAATCTGTATTTAATTTTACCCAAAAAATTGACTGTCTCAGAAAATTATAAAAAATTCACCATTGGATAATTTCAACATCCGGATTCCAGAAATAATATTTATTTTATCTATATAAATTTTTAAATATGTAAATTTTCACTTTTAAAATAAAAACTTACATTTATAAAAAATTCATAGGTTTTGACAAAAATGGCTTCGAAACCTTAATAAAAATTACGATTCCATTCATAACATTATATGTTCATTTATATTTAATAAAAATTAATATAATAACAATATCAATATTTTATTAAAATACTATTTAATTAAAAAATCTATTAATTCATCAAAATATATTTCTTTGTTGAACATTAACTAAAAATAATTTTTTTCTTAAAAAACTATTTACAAGGTTACAATAATAAAATAAAAGTATATTCATTAATATATACATAATTAATGCAAATAACCATAGTACCAGGTTCTTGTTACATAACCCCTTATAACACTTGCATAAGACCTAATTGTAAGGTGTCTGTTGGTGACCGACTATTCAGGTGGCTCAGATAACATTGCTTGGGTGGTAAGCTCTATCAACATCCATTTCTCTCATAGGCAGTCATGCTCGATCTTATCATACTGAAGCTCAGCTTAGGCTTGGTCAATATTGAATCCCAATGACACCACCACCTTCTCAATCTCTGACAAATGGGGTTCATATAGGGCACGTCAACAAGATGAGGTCATCACTTCCTTTGTCTTAATAAATTGGATTTTTTTACAGCCCTATATTTATTCTAATCATGTGATCACTATTCAATGACTATATTAGCAACAGTCACAATTCGAAACATAATACCAAAGAATTTGAAATTTTATACATACAGTTTATATAATGAGTCATTTCATTAGATTAAGAGGGATTTACATTAATGTATGTTTGGTTCATTACATGCAGTGACGGGATGAGGATGACATAAATTTCATTACTGCAGTATCATCTTTGAAGGCATCATTCATATTTTGAGGGGATTGGAGACCTTGTCTCCTTACTGTGGTCTTAATTTATGAGATTCTTTCATGGGCATGAAAGAGGTTAGGTGAATCTGTGTTGTTGTAAAGCCAGCGGGTGTGGACTTTGAACCTTTTTTATTGTCGGTTAGGGATCTAAATTTCCCTTGTTTTAGAGATCCTTTTTCCTGGTGGGATTAACACATCCATGTATATTTTTATACTAGGTTAGGGGTTTTCACGATCAATAACATCTCATGTAGAGGATTATTGGCTAGTTTATGAATAATCCATGTGGGTCGGCCTATTTTTTTGGGTTGGTGATGAAGAGTTCAATCTGTATCACTCAATATAAACTGGGAATTCCCACATGGTTCTGTGGTCTTATGAAAATCACAAAATGGTAGGGTGACCCACATCGGGTCTCTCTAACATCCCTTCTTGTGATTTCATTGTTAAAATTTTGGAATGTGGATGGTCAACCATGTGTTGTAGTGTGTCTGGGATTGTGAGTAGTTTTTTTGGGAAATTGTTTTTCATGAATCCAAATATGATGGGGAGACCACCATTAGATGAACTTGTAGAAAAAAGTCTATTTTTAAAATGCTCTTATCAGGGTGACCCCTTATGTCTGATCCACCAGACCCGGACCATGGTGACTGGTTATCTCTTCTAATAGATCACATGACTAGTTTTCTTGGAGATCTCAAGAGACCTTGGTGATACATGTGTTAGGGGTAGGGGGGTTCTATTTTGTAGTTGTGTTTGGAGGTGAATTACATGTTGTTGGATATTCTTCTAGGTGATTTTGGTTTTGAGAACTATGATGTTTCATGTTATGGGTGTTTTGAAGTATTGGTCATAGTGAGATTGAGTTTTTATTTTAGGTATATTCATGGTCTTTATTGGAATCATTTCTTGTTCACGTATTTTGGGACTTTCTGGTGGAAGAAAGTTTCATGGTGGGAATATTTATCAAACCCATACAATAATATTATTTTTGAAATTTGTCTTTGTCATTAAATTTTTTTGAGGTGTGGACCAGATCTGATGAGAGTTTTTTGTTTTTTCTATTATGTGATTGTTTTGGAAAGGTAATTTAGGGCACGTGTGCAAGGCATGGTCGATGTTATGATTGATTGTATGTGGTTTTATTTTAATTTTTATTTTTTTCTTCTTTCCCTCCATCTTCCTTTATCCTCCCCACATGACTTCCTTCATCAACCTTCCCCCCTATCATGACCCTATCCACTGGACAACCCTAGTCGGTGCCCCCTCCTTCCTCCGACCAGATCTCATTGTGTCGCCCCTTTTTTTCTGCCTCACCTCCATCGGTCAACGACCCTCCGACAATGCACTCCTACTCCCGAGAATCCCACTCTCTGAAATTACTCCCACCCACACGTGGAACCTCCAGTACAGACAAACTCCTCTTCTTATTCTCACCGCGCAACTAGTTTCCATCCCCACCTCCTCCTATGTGCTGTCATGCCACCCTCCTCTATATCTCTAGCAAACCGGACAAACTATGTGCTGCCTCTATGAAATAATCATCGGAGAGACACCATCTGGTACCCTCCATTGTTCTTAGAAAGCTTCTATGTCCCCTTTTGAATGGGAGATATACCTCGGTATTTCATTCTTCCAATATAGTTAATATGCAATTAGGGTTTGTGATTGGAGTTTGGTTTGATTATAGTATAAATAGTCTGATGTTTTGTTTTTAGTTTTAAATAGTTTCATTAGTGGTGTGTTTGGAATGTAGTTCCAGTTTCACAATGAAATAATTTGATTCTCCACACAGAGGTAAGAAATTATATTTTTTATTATTATATGTTTAATTAATTGTCTTGTTTAAGTAATTTATCATATTATTTATTTAATTTGTGTAGTGAAATGTTGATTTTACTTTATGTTTTATTTTTATTTGAATGGTTTGGTATCATATTTATTTATTTATTGAACATTATTCTGGAAAATCATATCTAGTTTGTAGTCAAAGATTTTAAAATTTTGCAATTAGATTATGAATCAGCGCAATTGATGTGAATTATTTTTTTAACATGTAATCATGTGCATTTAGGTGTAAATAATGGTTTTCTATGGTTTAGTTGGTGACTCCAATTGACTTATTTTTAATATTTTCATAATATTTTATTTTTGAATTATTAAATTTTCTTGTTTGGGAAAATGTCTTTTACATGCGGTTTAAGGTTTTTCATCAAACTATTTGTGTGGTTCATGTCAAACATTAAAATTGTTTTTTAGTGTATGTAATGTTGTAATGTGTTTTAGATGTATAAATTGTTACTTTTTTGTATAAAATCATGTGAAACTCTTTTCCAATTGATTTATAAAACAATAAAATGGTTTGTTAAATTATGATATTGATTTGAAACATGTTTGGAGATTTTTTAGGGTGTGTGTTATTTAAATTAGCTTTTGTTTGTGAAAAAGGTTTTTTTGGAATGTGTAGTACATTATTTGGTTTAAGTATATTATTATGACATATGACATGAACTACAAACCACTTGATCAAAAATGGGAATCATAGATACTAGGTTAGAGGAATAGGACTACTGTGCTAGTGATACGGAAGTAGCATCAACATAGTTTAATGAAGATTGATTGATGACTACCACACTAACGAAAAATTTGGATGATGATTAGATACCACTAGGTTATGGATATGTTTCCCTACTAATAGATCGTGAATGGGAACCTATGTTGTTGTGTTCCTATACTGTTTTTCACTAATACGCGGTGTTCTATGGTCATGTTTCTCGCTACTACCTTTAGGGCCTCTACAATGTATTGTGATCATCCTATAAATTTCACTCACCATCGACACATGGTGTGATTTAGGGGTTACCATGGAAACTATTGTGTGTGTGTTTTTTTAAGTAAAACTATTTTATTTAAAATATTTATCCTCAAAACTACTCACATTAAAATTGTTTTATTATTTATTTATTTTTTGTCGATGAAATTGGAAAAAGAATTCTCATTTAATAATTATATGTGGAACCTTTTTCTTGGTAGCATCCTATTGGGATCTTAACTCACACCCTACAAACACCTTTGGGTGTTTTATGATTATCTATCATTTGTATTCCAGGTCGAGGAATTGTGTTTAGAGATTATGGTCCGAGTTGTATTGGTTTATTTGTTTAGGTTGTTGGTGGATTCTTGGGGATGTGACTCCTCATGTCGCACAAATTTTTCAGTTGGAGTTTTGGATATACTCTGTTGTAGTCTCTTTTGGGTATTTCAGAATAAGTAGTAAACATTAAATATAAACATGGTTTATGATCCCATTTTATTATTGAATTTTAGTTTTGATTTATTCATATTTCAGTTTCTTTAATATTATTTATTTTTCTAAATTGTTACGAAGATATATTTCTAATACGCATGCACTTTTACCCAACCGTGGGGATTGGAAAAGCCGTTTTGGCCTCTCTACGAACCATTTCAGACATCAGTTTGATGGTGTCCTGATTTTTTTTATGACATTTCCCAATGTTATTACACAATTATTTCTTCATATCATCTCTTTTTCCTTTATTATGTATATATTTTTTGAAATTAAATTTTTTATATTATATAATAACTAGAATATATAACTCTCTTATGATATCAGCACATGTAATAGCCTAGTTTTATCATATTGGGAACATAAGATCACACCCTGCATACATCCTCGGGTGTTTGTAAATATTGGATTAATGATTTGTGCAATGGAAAAGCCTTTCCTGGTGTCGATGGTGGTTCAATGTTTTGGTAGTTTATTTCTTATAGGTGTTGGTGGTGGTGGATTGAGGAAATCTTCCCCAAATATTTCATAGAGTATTGTGGGTCTCGTCATTCCCCCCCCCCCCACTCCTCCTCTTTTTTGTTAATTTGATTTTTGGTTTAAAATGATAATTGTTTTACCCATGATTGTATTGTTTTAATTCAATCAATTGTATTAAGGGTATTGGTTATGATGTGTTGAAATTTTAGTGAGATGTTCATAATGGGTTCTCATCGGTGAAATAGTTCCCAAATGTGTTACTCAAAGCACAAGAACTAGTTTCAATGCTCTAGAGAATCAGAATTCCATTCATTTCGAGTTGCAGGTTAGTTAATGATTTTAGATAGATGGATGCCCTGGTTAGTTTTAGATATAGTAATTTTCAAAAACATATTTTTAGGAGTGTCTAGCTAGGTGTGTAGTCTTAATACAACTCATTGGGAACTAATTGATAATTGATTAAATGCTAGAAAAAGTTTTTTCTAGGTGATTTATCCTAGGGGTTTTTGTTCTATATCTTTATTCAAATTAAAATATAAAAAATGGATGTAATGTATCATAAATCACATAATATATACATTACCAATAAAGTAATACGATATAATATACATATAATTATTCCTTATACATAACCTTGTGGTTCATAGAAAATTTTTCTCATACTAATCCCAAAAAATAAATAAAATAATCCATTAAAATAAAAAACCCTTCCCTCATACAAAATTTCACAAACCCAAGTTAAACATGTCTTTATTTTATATCTTTCCATGAGAAAAATATTAAAATTCCTAAAAAATAATAATTCCTTAAATAAATGGATTATTGTTTCTAAGGTATAGCTATATAAACAACATATTCTATATCTCCTTGGAACATTTCTCCATAACATAGTCACTCTATACTCTCTTATGGACTTTTCATATGATATAATAACCTTTATAACATGGGTAAGGGAATCATAAGAAAAGGAGTGAGATAAAATTCTCATTAAAGGGAAGACTATTGAATATGTCAACAATGGGTTAGATCATAAGGATATGATAAAAATTACTACAGTAAAACATGTTTTTAAAAATTAAATTAAATAATGAAATTTTCATATAAATAATGATATCAGAACATGAAATATCAAATGAATAAATGTATACCATGTAAAATAATGTGGAAATATGAAGTAGTAAATTTGGTCCCTAGAGAATAATCAAAGGAATATAAATTGGAAATTTATCCTTTCCACAAATTTATCATGATATGAAAATATGTCAAAAATATAGTTATATTGTATTATCATATTGTTAATATATCAAAAAATTCCTTAAAGTTATTTTGTGAGAATAATCTAAAAAGTATCACACTTTATTTTTTGATCGTATCCTACAATATCCATCCAATATTATATCCAGATATAAAAAACATTACCCACTACATTTTATGGTGATATATGACTCCACTGATAATCATCCATACATATGTGTGACAATAGTTATTAGTTATTCATCATATTAGAAAACACATGGGAATAAAATGGTTTTCAATCATCACTTAATAAGGAACCCGTGAAATGAAAATGGGTTTCATAAAATATATAAATGTTATCATAAAAATAAACCTCATGAATATAAATTGATGATAACTAAAATAAAATCACCCCTGATGATTTGTTCATAATATCATTTATAAATTTATTCATAAAATTAATCAATGATTATATACAATAATTATAAATAAAGACTCAAATGGAAGTGAAACTATAAAATAATTTTTATAAAAAAAATTATATCATTATCCTAAATGAATAATCTGTAGATCAATTTGAAAATTTATTTTTGAAAAGTTGAAGTGAAAATCATTGTAAACATTGAATTAAAATAAATTCAAAAATAAATCATTAAAATTAAAAAAAATTTATTCAAATGAAATATGGGGTGAAAGAAAATGCATTTTATTATAAAATAATGGAAACAATTCATAGTATTTTAAAATACATATATGGAGATCCTTAATATTAAAAATTGTAAATAATTATTTTTTAGACTTTTATAATTGAAATATGAAGTCTCTTTATGATAGTTTTTTTCCATATAAAAATAATAATAATAACGGGAATGGGAAAAGTGGGGAAAAAGTATAGACCTTATTTTAAATATAATAGGAATTATTTTCGATGATGATATATTTTTTAGAATGAATTTAATCATTTTAAAGATATTAATAACAAATTTACTTTATATAGATTGATAAGGCATTATATTATCATAATTTATGATAAGAATACCATTTTTTAATCAATAGTAAAAAATAATCATAATGACTCAAGATAAGTAGTGGAGTCAGGAACACCATACCATAATTTCTGAATACAAATAAAGAACATGAATAATTTATATACAAAAATAACAATCATAGTAACCTAATTTAGATTCATATCCATATATATGACCATTTATAAAAAAAATTATAATTATTCATTATATGTGTATTAATTATCTACAATCAATTTTCAATAACGGTTTTTAGTAATCGTAATCATTTTTGAACTAGTTTCATAAAAATGGTGATGTTCCATGTTCTTCTCCAAAAGATCATAAAGAATAGATACTTATAGGCACTAAAATTTATTTTCTATAATAATGTATAATTTTATAGTTTCATTCTATGGTATTTGTGGAAATGATCCTTAAATTTGAAAACAGTAATGAACATGCTTCTATGATTTTTTAGAAACATGTATTAGTATAATATTTTGTGATTATAATATTAATGTTTCTACTATAGAACAAAAATAAATAAGTAATTTATTTATTTATATCATATATCATCTATAATGTATTTGTTAAAGTCATCCATGATATTATTTTATAGTATTTTCTAGATATGTGTTTAGATCAACCCAAATGTGAACATTGAATAATTAATGAATAAGCATTGTTATGTGAGTGGTTTATTATGGAATAATATATTTTTTTAAAAATAATAATGATATTATTCAGAAAAATCTAATGTGGTGAATCATATTTAGTCATAGTTTAATTAATAAGAATGAATGCATATTATAAATGATATATTCTACATTATGAAGGTGGTATTATGAATTTTTTATGTAAAATGGGAAATGTGGTTAACACTTTTAAACATAGAATATTGAAAATTAGAATATATTCAATACTTATTTTATTATATATGAATAATAATACTATGGATGGAAAAGTAATAATGAAAAATATATATTACGTGTAGATTAGTATTGACATTGAGAACTTCGGTTTCCCCTTAGAGGAATCCATTGAAATGGTGGTATTAGGATAAATTCATGTGAAAAAATATAATAGTATTGGAAGAGGAATACATGCTAAGGAAAAAGTTCAATTTATCAATATGAAAGATAAATATCTAGTGGTATTTAAGGGGTTTTGAGTTTCTTCTTTTATAAGTTTTGATAATTTATTTTTAGAAATCATTTAATCTCAGTATATATAGAGCACATATTTCACATCACCAAAGTACTCTAAAATTGTTGATAGTGAAGATCTGATAATTTTGTGTTGAGCCACACCTTAACAACTCAAATAGAAAAATATATATAAAGGTAATATTTTTATCCCTATCTATAACACAATTTATCATTTTGGATTCCACCGTTGTATGTAGTTTTTATCTATGAAATTCATTTCTTAATCGTAAAAACTAAATTTCCCTTACAAAATAATATAGAAATTCAAAATTTACATTGGAAATATATTTTATTATATTTTCATTCTCAAGGTGATAAATGTTTTTTCTAATATAATAAATATATAAATCAGCAAAAAAATTATGGAATATTGAATATTATGTTATTGAATTTCAAACAAAATCCTAAATCTTCACAAACATGGAGTAACCATTCATAATAAATTCATTAAAAATAGATAAAGGGACATCAAACTGGGGTTTATATATGAGAGTATCAAAATCACCCCACAAATTCGTATTAGCAGCGATTGAATATATGTATGCTATATAAAAGTACTATCTCAATATTTCCTCCACAATGCCTCTCTTTGATAGGGAATAAAAAACCTTTTGGCTTATTTATATACATGTGTGACCCATAGATTGGGGTTTATAGTAAATTGAATACCATTGATCTAGGATTGTAGCAGTCTCAATGGAATATTCCTGGATTTGGTCTTCAATGTAAGTACAAACACAGTTGACTTGGATTATTATGAGAGGTTTCTTTAGCTATAGTGAGGAGCATATCTGATAGGCTTAATCTGAGAACATGATTTAACATAACAATTCCTGCAGAAATGATATAATAATCCCATAACATATCCTCGATGGATGGGAAAGGAACCAACACAACACTAGAGTTAAGGTGCACCGAAATATGGCATATCCACATTCACATTCAACTGTAATGAAATCAGTTAAATCCATCTAATGGATTTTATCACTATTAGTTTCCTAAAATTTCTAGTTAAACCAAATGTTTTATTTAAAAAGTGTTATGAAAAATAATTTTCCAGGTATCCAATTTGATAATTAGAGCTAGTTTAAGCCTCACTATATATGGAAATTTTTCCCACCTATATATAAGGGGTAATATTTTTAATCGTATGTCCATTTCATATTCTTTGTATGTAAGGAATGATATAATATTCTTTTGTAATCCTAATTCTATGAATTTGGCCACTATGTCTAGTTTTAGAGATACATGACATTATTTTTTCAATTTTTTCCAATCTCAACCAAATTCAAAAAAATAATGTATATATTCACACATTCTACATGAGAATATCCAGGTTATGAATATTATTCTCAAAAATTCCTCAGATTTCATCCAAGGATATCAAGAAGAAGAAATCTATACACCTTCTATCTATATCATGTTGTGTATTGGTAGAAAAAACCAAAAAATCCTCCATATAATAAATTTGGAATAAGTAGTAATAAAAGGTAAACAAAAACTCACCTTCCACAAGGTACCATGTTTGATTCATCCCACTTATACCAAGAGTATTCTACTATAGTGATAGGGCCAATGTAGTTTGGTGTAAAAATAAGGGCATATCTATCAACATAATGATTCCTATGATCCTCCTCGTAACATGAGAATGGAGATGACCATAAAAGTCATCGCTACTATGTAATTCGGAAATGGTAGACCTATTCTTATGGAGAGTTACAATCACATCCTCATTCATTGTTGTGGACATCCACAATGTGTAATAGACACTAAGTGTGGATTTTCCTCATTTATCCAGATGAAAATGAATTTAGGTCATGATATGATTGTGTGATGGAAAGAGAAAATGATAATTGTAAGTACACATAATATACATTATACATTATTTATATGAATCTTTTATGAAATTAACTCTAAGGATATATAGTTTTATGTAATTTGATTTGAGTGAATTTTTTTTGGCATGAATCATTATTGTTTCTCAGTATATTGATGCTCAACCCTCAAAATTCAATAGGATTTAGAACATCATTATAATAAATATTAATAAGATTTGTTTTATGGATGGAACTAATTCAAACAATGATCTAGATCATTTATTAATTATATTTTATAATTTTTTAAAGTAATCTGAAAATAGAGAAGTCATATAAAAACATGGGGGTTAGTACTATGTTAACATGATACATTATCCCTACTCGAGAACAAAAATATCAAACATTGGATTAAAAACTATAATAAATATTTTTAAATTTATAATATCCCTTATAAATTAAATTTTTTAGAGAAAATAAATTTATAATGTTTTATTCCATATTTATATACTAATAATTTTCAAAATGTTAAGATATTTGTAAAAATAGAAATTATCACGATTCCCCTAAAGCACATTATTTTATGAATGATTCCAACAAAACCAATTTAAATATTTTTATTATAAACAGAAAATGTGTTAGTTGAATCCATCTAAAATTATAAAAAGTTATCATATATCTTTTTAAAAGAAATATATTAAATATTCTTCTCCCATGAATATAATATTTTAATATTTTAACTATTATTATTCTTAATTTATATAAATTAATAATTATATTGGTGTTAATATATTATTTATATCAAATATATGTAATTTCTGTAAAATGTTTATTTCATTCCAATAATGATAAAAAAACTGATTTTTTAAAGAAATACATTTTTTGAGTAAAATGATTTTACCTTTTTTCCATGCCTATTAATTTCTAATAAATGGATTATTTTAATATTATATTTATATTTCATTATACTTATTCTTGAGTGACGAGTAAATAAAAATTAACAACAAAAAAAAAAGGGAAAATTATAATAAATTTATAAAAAATAATTGTAACCAATACCATAAGAATTATTTATTTATATCATAATAATATTGTTATTATTAAATCCTAAAATAGAAGTATAAATATTTAATTCAATTTTATTTTCAGATATTATTATTTATTAGTCACGGATTATATTATGTTGACTATTAAACACACTCAACATTTGTATACCTATTAGATCGATGTATATCAATCGACTATATTTCTAATGACCATGTCTCTAATTAAAATATATATAATGATGATATTTTTTCCTATAAATAGGCATACTAAATTCATAGATTACGTTCAAAATTTCAAATTCTCATTTTTCATTTCTAATGACATCATGTTAGATCTCAAAATATGATTTCTCATATCATGATTCTCTTCCTTGTTATAGGTTTTTGTCAGTTATTTGAAATCTTCAATGATAAATATGATCTAGGAGATCCGCGATAGTTAATGAATTTATTATTTGATAATTATTTACCCTATTAAATTTATTAGCATTTTAAATATTTAATAATCAACCATGAGTAACAATACAGGAGGTGTAATAAAAAGATTCAAGTGATTTTATTGTTATGGTTGTCTATAAATGAATACATTCATGATGTTTTAATTCTTATAATGTATGACTTATTTTATGATTTATTTAAATTTCATTAACAAAATATAAATAAATAGTTTAGAATTAAAATCAAATATTTTTTAGAAATAATATTCTTTTTAGAAACCTGATGTGTTATAAATAATTTTCATACATGTTCTAAAATCATTTATATGTATCTAGAAATAATAATAATCTCAACTCCTTTTCAACAATAAAGCAAAAATACATGAACAGAAATAAATTACCCTCGAATTGTTATTGAGAATTAATAAAAAGATTTCTTTTTTAGTTCAACACATAATATTTATACATTAAAAAAAATTCCTTTGATTATTTTTATATTTGAATAGTGCTACATTAAATTCTAATAAAATTAAAAATATTATTAAATTTTAAATGAAAAAATACAAAAAATATAATATAAAACAAAAAATAAATAATAATAATTAATTAATTAGTATAACATTAAAAATATATTTTAATTACGAATTGGTTGTGGTTCGTTTTCAAATAGAATTTTGTTTTTTAAAACTCAAAATATGTTCTGTTATAACAAAAAAATATTAAATCATTTTAAATGAATAATTATAAATATAATCTTTCAAAATTCTAATAACATTAAAAATATATATATATAATAAATAAATAAAATATGATTTCATAATGATAAAAAATATTACAAAATTAAAATTTTGATTGAGAATTTTGGTATCAAATAGAATATTATAATTTAAAAAATTATCCATTATGCTTGAAAGATATGTTCCTATGATGTTTATCAAAAGGTTTTTATACTTCGAGTAGAAGAAATTAAAATAGTTTTCCCCTCGTGGTATAAATTAATGACTATATCTAATTTTAATTTTTGATTTGATTATTAAGATGATGATGATAGAGGTATTCTTAGGTTATATGCGTTTCTTCCATGATATTTTTCATGAGTAAGGCCCTTAGTTTATATATTTCTATATAAATTGACTTATTGAGGAACAGTTTGTGATTTTGGATCAATATTATTAGTTTTAAAAATATTTTATGGATGGTTTATATTACAAGGAAGATTATCTTATCAAATGAAATTCAATAATCCACTAAGGGAATGATTTTTTAGCATCAAATTCTTGATATCAAATTGAGTAATCGAATGGATAATACAATGATCATGGAGAGAGAAATAAATTTAAGGGTTGGTGTTTTTTATAATATTTATTTTATTGGGTAATTAGAATATTATGGTGCATGTTAAT
Organism: Viscum album; assembly: GCA_963277665.1. Lineage (NCBI taxonomy): Eukaryota > Viridiplantae > Streptophyta > Magnoliopsida > Santalales > Viscaceae > Viscum > Viscum album. Next base: position 1,753,830,650 of record OY728128.1, read on the forward strand.
TTGTTTTTATTTTTTTATTTATTTTGATCACTAAATCTCTTGAACAATATATGTTATTGGTTTTGACAATCTTATATCATAATGGATGGATAATTATTATGTTTATAGAGTTTACAAAATGAGTTCTATGAATTGATAAGCTCTTATTGTTTCATTGAGTAGTGTCTTTTATTTTTTTCCAAAATAAGGTATATATTTTCACTGTTTTTGAAAAAAAAAATGTAAATAAATATATATCTATTACATGATCAATTTCAAAATAATAAATATATGGGTCTTATTATAGATCAAAAAATATTTGGGACTTTCGTTCAAGTAAAAATAATTATATTTGTGCTAATATTAGAGGATGGATCAGCCTATTAGAGGAGAGAGTGTTCAAATCTAATTTACACCCTCTGGGTGTGTGTGTTTTTGTGTTTTATTTGTAACCACTCATATCCATTGGGATAAATAATGGTTGGTTTTTTCAAGGAATCGAAAAATTTGAGAAAAAAAATAGTGAACATGAAATAAATTTCAACTTGGGATGTAACATGAAAAACCCAGCTTAATTTAAAGGGATAAAATGATGGGAAATTTGAAGGATCGCGATGGAAATACATTCATACCAACTATCCATAAATATTACATGGACTGAATGCTAAAAAATATTTATTCATGAATAAATAAATAAACTCTCAAATACCACTCAAATAATAAATTGTAATATAGAGATATTTAATTCCAATGCTAAATATTTTTTATGAGGGGAGATAAAAAATTTATTTGTAATCTTCACCACCTTAGACCCCTCCCACCATGAGCAAATTAATTGAGAAAATTAAAGTGGAAGGTATCCACTTTCCTAAAATTAATGGGGATAGAATATTTTCTCAAAAATACACTAACATGTACCCCAATTGGAAAATTTCATTGGAGATAATTATCTCTCTATAAATATATTATATCTATTAAACCTTGATGATCAAACCTCTATGGTTCCTTCTGATGATTTAAGACATCTTATATTATCAGATTCAATTTCCTTCCTTGAGGAATTCCCTATATTTTATCTAGTATTAATTTTATATATATTTACACTTCTTTCATCCAATGTATCCTAGATAAAATTATATAATATTTTAATTTGATTCATCATTGATTGAATTTATGGAATTCTTATAATATAATAAGTTATGTTTAATATAAAAATATAGTATTTCACTTCATTCTATTCATGAGTTACTCTAAAAAAATCTCATCCAAATTTCCCCTTCCAAAACTTAAGTATCTACCAAGTAATATTCCATAGTCATGGATAAATCCATAACAAACTATAACTTTTAAATCCATCTCACACCCCTCTACAAGATTATACACATACACTTTTTTTGGTCCTCTTATTTTATAAATAACCTAAAAATTTTCACTAAACATTGAATAGAATATTGGAATATGATCCTACATTTGATAATGTATCATCTGATGTATATTAGATGTATGTATGGATATTATCCACAATGTTACAATTCTCCCATCATGGGTTATACTTATACCTACTCACTCCTCCCACTACATGTGATATTTATGGTCTACTTGAAAACATAGGGAATGTTAGACTCCCCAAAACTTAAGTATATGGTTCTAAGGAAACTATCATACTCTTTAATTTACTATTATAACTCATTGTGGAGGATGACATGGAATTAATATGAATAGTATGAGAGATTAGATAATAGTCTTACAGGATGGGGAATTTAAAGTCTATCCTCACATAATTATTTCACGATAGTTAAATCCTCCCATTTTTTTTCATGGAAATATATATCCCAAATTTCATATTTATAGGTCCCAATTTCATTCATATCAAAATAACTAGACAATTGTGTCTTTTTTTCTTTAATATTGTCATTTATTGTGTAAGAAATAGATTTTTTACTCAAATACTATAAAATAATGATAAAACTACTAACATCCCAACCCATGATATATTTACATGGACATGATCGAATTATGTTGTATTCAAGGATCGATATATTGGAATAAAATATATACTACCAAAACACATGATCTAGTTTGAGATCATAAAAATATTTTTTGGCCTATATACCATGATCTATTCAAATTATTCTAAAAAAATACTTAAGATGGATCATATATACATCTTCATTATAAACAACTTAGATATATTTTTTTTAATCTATATTCTCTATATGTAAAATTTTAAGTACACACAACACCAAAACTAATTTAATAGTTTCTAGTCTACCGACATGTGAAATTATTTTATTCAAATAAATTTTTTTCCTTATATGTATTTCCTTTTACCACCAGTATTGCATCATATCATTCTAGATAGTCCATTCTTATCTACCCTATACCAACTTGGAACAATACATAATCCCTTGAGGGGTAATATCTTAAAAAAAATTATTTATGGGGGAGTAACTCATCAAAGATTATATGTTAGCCATTGATAATAAATGGAAAATTATGTGGGACTGGACTCTCAACCAACTAAGATCTACATTGTGCATTATAACACTGTCGAATAATTCCCAAAAAAAAATCATTTAAATGTTTATATTTATTCTCATAACAAGATGATACGTCTTCCAATAATCCAAAGGGACTAGATCTTTAGTGTAATTAAATATTAATTTATAATAATAACAAATTACCTCATATTGAAATTAATTCCTGTTTATCAAATGCATTTGAACAATCTTTCTGATGAATCACCATGATGGATGATTCAACGATAGATTTCATCTATTGGTGATCCACTCATGACCTTGAACACTAGGAATGTTGTCATAATATTAATTGTATGAATGTGATGATTTCCATGTGCCTTGTATCATTCATTGTTGATCGTGCCTTATTATCACAATGAAGAATTTTAGATTCTCTTGGTTTCCTCATTACTGAATATGGAGGTGGAGGATCACCCATACTACTATGTGTTAGATAGTTCTTGTAAATATCTATGCGTTGAGACAATTCGGTAGAAAACCAATTGATTTTTATACAAAACTGGTATTTAAATAATTTGATACTGAGAAAATTATAGATCTAGGTAAGATTATTATTTATTAATTTTCTATTTAACATTCTCTTAATTTAGAGTGTACCCTATGTTAATATAATAATAATAATAATACTATTATTTACTTAGAATAAGAATAAAAAGTAGACTAGTTAAATATTAATTCTCCTAACTAAATATATCAAAATTTATTCAAATAAAACATTCAATATCACCAAAACATAATTTATTCTCCTTGTCTGATTAATCAATTACTAAACAAATTAGAAAAAAATTTAAATTATAAAAATGAATGAAATTGCATTATACACCTATTAATATATACATAAAATCGACAGAAAACCCATTTAAATATTAATCATTTGAACTAAGAATATTTTTCTATCATACATGTTAAAATCATATAGAATATAAATGTTGTTATTAGATACACTTAGTATTCCACTCTATATTCCCCTTTCCCAATGGAATTTGGATAAACAAAATATAATAAAATGTTATCATCTAATAACATGCGAAAGAACCCATAGGAAAATTATTTATGTAATTATAATATTCATCATCTTATAAAATCTTACAATGTAGGATAATACCTTTATATAGATATTTGTCATGAAAATAGGCTGCAAAGCTTGCACCGTCAACTTATATGATTGAATCTCTTTTATTTTTGTTCTTAAAATTAAACACACAGTTAAAATCCCACGTCTGTGATTTTAATTGTTTAATTTTATTCAATTAATATTCCTTATATATTCAATTATTAATGTAATGTAAAAATACCCTCTCATATTATTCATTAATTAAATGTCAATTGTGACACACCTTATGTATCCACCATCATTGTGAATGATCATCATCACATTTTATGGAATTAATATAATCATGAAACACCTGAAAAATATAAACAATAATATTAGTTTCAAATCCTCATGAAACAAGTCCATAGATAATAATATTTAATGAAACATGAAACATGTAGTATTTCTATTGGCGAGTCAATTTTTACAACCAACCATATTAGAAATTACCAACGTTAAAAAAATGAGATGGTGTCTTAATGCATTGTGTTACTTTTACCCATTAATTATTATAACATTTATGTCTCATCATAAAATATTATCCACCTATATAATACATGTTTATGTAATAATTACATAATATCACATGTGTTTCATCATAGTGGGGAACTACTAAGTAATTTTGAAACAACCTGTGTCCTTATAAAATTACCATATACATTATCTTGAAATTAGAAATTAATATATGAGAAGAATTTATATTATATTATACATAAATACCATGCATATATACTGTAATAGAATATAAAAGGGATGTTTTTTAGGTCACCACCAACTCCAACAAACTCTCACATGCACTAAAGCCAATAGTTAAAAATTTTAAGACCGCTAGATCTCACATGATATGTATACACATTTTAAGATAATGATTTATTGATGGGATCTACCAAATTCTATTATATATATACTTTACACATTGTGACTTCACCTTATTTATAAAATCCATTATGAGATGAAACATTCTGAGTATGTGCTTCTCCATTTGTGGGACCATCACTCCATTGTGAGATCCACATTTACTGTATTATCAAGGTAGTGTATGATAAGGTATATACATATATTCACTTTACCAATATCAAAGATGAATATTAAAATAAAAATTATTCCTTGGATTCATTAGAGGATACAATATTCTTGTACAACATTGTAGAATTGGCTATAACACTCAATTTTTAACTCTCCCAACTCAAAGATCGTCTTTTGAGTGTAAATAAATATATACATTAATATACATAGTCAGCTTTATTGGTATGGAAGCTAGTATCTATGTATCCCATGATGTCTAGTTCTTTTTCTCCTCAATATGAAAGGAACATTCCCTTAGTATGCCTCAAATACTTACATATCATCTTAATTGTAACCCACTGTAGATCACATGGATCTACATGAGGTCTGCTTTTATTTCTTATAGAAAAAGAAATATAAATACTAATACATAAAATGGAACACATAATCTACCCTATCCTATATTCATAAGGGATACTACTCATCCACTCTCCCTCAATCCTATTGTGATGGAAGACACATTTTCATGAATAGGTAAATATCATGTGACAATAGAACTAAACCTTCTTAGAATGTTCCATAATGAATATCACTAATATCATGAAAATATATATACCCTAACATTGTACAAGAAACTACTATGATATATCCCAAATAATATTGATCTCAAGAAGATAAGAAACATCGTCTTGTCCATCATGGAGATAATCTTGTTAAAATAGTCCTTAACAAACTGTAAGACTGGTAACTCATTTTGAATAATTATTATGTCCTTGAATTATAGTAACATTAAAGTGACATAACTCCCACTAGATGATTTATACACACATTGATTATATTATTTCTTTATGAACCCAAACTCTTATATAGATTCAAAAAAATTTATTTTCCATGAGATGGATGATTTTTGTAATCCATATATACCTTTTCACCACTACCTAGACTCACAAAAACTTATTATTGTTTCATATTATAATCCTCTTAAAGGTTCCCATTAAGGATATATATTTTTAAATCCAACTATGAAATCTCAAAGTCATGGAATATTGATATATAAGGTATAATTTTCATGGATTTAAACATGAAACCTCTAGAAAATGTTTCGTCATAGTCAATTTCATGATTTTTTTTTAAAAATTATCCACCAGTCAAGAATTATAGGAACAAAATTTACCTTCCATATATAGTTTTATTTTGTGTACCCATTTTAACCAAACCGTGTTTACATCAACTATCATAATTACTAGAACTGATACTCGGTTCTAATACATTCAGTCTATCTCAAAAATCAAATCCTTTTTACACTTGGTTTCATCTAATATCTTTAATAGTTCCTTATAGTATATTGGATCATTATATCCTAACAAAAATGGGTTTCCTTCCTCAGTGACCAGTAAACAAAAATAATGTATTTCTCTAACCTCTCGAGTGATCTTATATAGAAATTTTCCATCAAAAACAACTTCTTCCATTGATATTTTTAAAGAAATTAATTTTCAATCTCTTCTGTATCTTGAGCCTTGGTGTGATCATATTCAAAATTCCTATCACTAAATATTTTTGTTTATACTATACCTTTCTAGGAATATGGAATTTTATGAAAATATAACCTTTCTCCATGGGGTCATTAAGGTAATTTCAATTTTTTCCAAATGGTAACCCATAAAGGTAATGTCTAAGAATCAATGTTTATATTCTATCAGATATGGACAACATTTGTATGTGTTTTCAAATTATAGAATCCCATTATCCAATTCAATTATTCTATAAAATTTGGTTTGGTAATGTCACATACAAGACATATTTTAATGTTAAATTCCATTTAATTTCTATTAATGCTTTTTTTGAGTGTTTCTCAATCGTTAATGGAGTAATGGGTGAGTCTTCATGAATTGGGCCAAACCGTGAGCCCAATTCCATATTTAAAAATAAATTTTGATTCCTTTATAACTCCTTCATTTTTTATAATTTTTCATCCATTTTAACTTCTAATTGTCATACCCTGACCTATTAACACCGCCATATTAATTTGGACCATTTAAGAATCCATATTCATGGTGGATATGGGTTTTTATTTAAGGGATTAAGCTTTCCCAAAATCCCATTTCTACATTAAAAGAAATATTAAGTCTTTATTATATCCTTAAATATATACGTTTATTTGGGGATTCCAACTCTTACCCAAGGCCACGTACCTAAGGGACGCACTAATTTTATCCTCCCACAATTTGGAGCTCAATAAAATTAGAAAATTGTTTGAAACATCTCTGGATATCAGAAATCGCCCAGATTTGGAGAGGTAAATTGATCCTTTCATAACAACAACTATTATTACTCTATTCCCCCCATTCTATTTCCTAAATTATCTCCTAATCCTTGACAGAACCTCCCTATAATGGTTTGATGTTTTTAAATTTAGATACAAGTGGATTTTGGGTCATTTTATTCAGGATTTTTTTGAGTAAGTGTTTCTCTCTTCAATTCCATCCTTTTCCATATGGTTTCCCCCCCTTTCATTATGTTCTAAAATGTCAAGATGTTAGGGTTCTAAACTATGGATTAGTTTTGTGTCATTTTTTTAAAATATTTTGGTCTAGCAATGGATTTTCTTCCTTGTGATGTGGTGGTGGTGCGGTTGATGTTTTGCACCATGTTTTGAGGGATTCGACACTTTCGGTAAGTGGTTCAATGTGAAACCTATTATTGATGTGTTAGCCTACTATATTTACTCATTTTTCATATTCCTCATATGTTGGGTATGGTGAAAAAATTGTATATGATTTATTTGGTTATGTTTCTAATTTTATAGTTTCAATTTAACTTGAAATTGGGTGTTTTCATTTGTTACTCATGGGGTATTATTTGGGTGTATTATATAACATATGGAATTGGTTTACTAAATCGTTTTTGGTCCGAAAATTATGGTTTGGTAATGTATTTTTGTCATGTGGGCCAAAAATAGGGTTTTTTTGAATAGGTTATACGTGTAAAACATTGTTATACTTCTTGATATGATTTTATGAAAATGTGTGTTTTAATTTGGATATTTTGTATTATTATTCACGGGGATTTTAGAAAACATGAAATTGGTTTTATAGATGTCTCTAGGGCTTAAAATTCTGTTTTGGATATGGATTGGTGTGGTTTTGGTCTTAAATGGGGCTTTGAAATGGGTTTGGTGTGCAAGACATATTTACGCCACATTGGTTATTTTTATGAAAATATTTAATGTTTTAGTTGGTTAAACAAAGTGGTAAATTGGTGAATATGTACTGTTTTTTATGTTTGTTCATCTATTATGGGGTTTTAAAAGGTTAAGTGAGGTTTTAAGATGTCAATAAAATTTATAATCTTTTGTAAATTTTTCAATTATTTTATTGAATTGTCATTTTGGAGAGATACTTGTTTGTGAGCTATTTCATGTATGTTTAATGATAGAACAATTTTGAAGGTAAAAAGGGATATTATATAACAAGTGATTGGGTCATTATGAGAGTTTTTATATATTGTAATGGTTTTGTAATTTTTTAATGGATTTAGGGAAGTGTTAAAGAAATGTAAAAAGTGTTGTGGGCTATTTTGGTTTGAGTCGGATTTCTAAATCAATTTGAATGAAAAGTGGACTTTTGTGACATGTTTTGTATACATGTGGGATGTTTGGTGAATTTTTGATATTGAAATTATATTCACATGTGAAAAGTGTATTCATTTACTTATTGAACTTATTTGAGAATAATGGTAATCCCCCAGTATCCAGGTGGGTGGACCTGTACTAGTATGCTAGTGAATCCGTGGGATTTGGCCTCAGTTTCACATAGAAAGATTGATGCCTAAAACTCTTAATAAACTATTATGATGATGATTGGGGAGAACTAGGTTATGGGTATGTTCCCTACTAGTCGCCCGTGCATGATAACATATATTAGTGATGGTTACTCTCACCGAGATATGTGGTAACTGGGACCCACAGCTAGCTAGTGCCTAGGGATTATTTCCCATTACTTCTGTTCACTAGATATTTTGTGCATACCGTCGGTATATTGTATGAGTTTTTGTAAAATTCATTATCTTTGATACTTATTTAAAAAGTGTTTATTCTTTAAATTAGCCCATCTAAAAATAGTTTTTATTTAATGTTTCATATTTTAGGAATTGTAACTAGCATTTCATGTTTTTGAAAACATGCATGATTTTCGACATTAAATGTTAATAACATGAAATATATTACTGGTGGTGTCTAATTGGGATTTTTCTCAAACCCTTCAAACTCCCTTGGGAGTGTGTAGACTTCGTTATTTTTTTGTCACAGGTTGGGTGCAATTTTTAGTTCCAGTGGTGGTTTAGGTTTCTAGCATGTTCTTAGTAGTGATGTCTTGTGGAGATGGATTGAGGGCGATTCCCCATTCCATGAGGGTTCAGGGGCTATTTCCTTTTGTATTTGTACCTTTTTTATAGTTTTGTTGAGTTTTTTTAAAATATGTAATTCAGTTTTGATTTTTTTGTAAAACATTGCTTGGATTAAGAAATCCAGATTCGTTTTATTGGATTATTTTGTTGTTTAACAATTATAAACTCGGGTAAATAATTCCCAATATTAATTTTATGATACCCAGGAACTTGTTCCTACCCATGGGGATCATGAACAACCTTTGATACTTGTTTTGGGCCGGGGTTAGTGCCATTTTCGATGGAGACCCGATTCAATTCGTGAAAAAATGGTATCAAAGGAGGTTCAGGTTAACTCATTGGGTCATGTTATTTGGGGAAGAGTTAATATAGTCTGCGGTTAGGATTGTTGGGACGTGGAATTCCAGTTATGGGTAGTTTTCTTGTTCACCACACCTCATTATGGGATTCATGTTTCCCAGAGAACTCAGGATTTATCTAAGTCCTTTGGTTTTCTTGGCTCGATGATGATTAGGGGAAATGAAAAGATGGTTGGGTTAATGGTCTTAGTGATCTCGCAGGTCCTGGAAATCCATTTGAAGCTAAGGATATTCCATAGAACACTCTCTGTGATAGTGAATTTATTAGAATATAGCCATCAACCGTATGTCCATGTCACCCACTAAAACTAGTTTCCACTCTCATGGTTTTGTGCATGAGTTTTGAAAACTTGGAATTTGGTATTAAGAAGCATAATGTTTTTGTAAAATTATTTTCAAATAAAAAGGGAATGGTCTGATTTATGAAATGGTGGAATTGAATTTTGAGAATTAATTTGAAAGGGAAAATGTTGTGCTAACACCAATTTTGAAATCATGAACTATATTGAAGTTTGTTTTGAAAAGTGTTTCCAATAGAGTTTTATAAACAATCAAAGGGTGATTTAATGGGATGAGATGTTTTGAAATTTATTTGAATATCTTGGAAGTGAGTTATTTTCTAAATGGATGTGTCTTTAATAAATGTTTTGTAAGATGTGAATTGGGATTCTGATCTTGCGGTTAGCATTTTTGAAAAAAAGTATGTGTTGGTTGACTGTTTTGGTCTTAAAAAGTGGAATGATTTTTTTTAACTTTGTTCATTCCATGAGCAACCACATTCATGGGGTTATATGGGATGATTGATGGTTTATTGTATAATTGGATGAGTTTTGGGATGGATATGAGGAGGGTTCCCAGTGTGGCATAGAAACATGCATGTGTAAGGCCCATGGGGTACCATTGGTGGATACGCTAACCGCTGAAACATTTTTTTTCAAGAAATGTTTTTAATGAAAAACATTATGTCTTGATGAATTGTTTGGGATGGCTTATATTGTGGGTTTTTGGAAAAATGTTGATGTTGTGGGATGTTTTCAGTATAAGAACCCATCTTGTTAGAACTGTGTATTTGGTTTATGTTTGATCGGTAAGCTGGGTAGAAGGACCAGTCTAAAGTCTCCTCTGAGATATGTTTTGGGGAACCATTATAGTGGTTCCATTTGTGTGTTTGGATATCGTTAATGGAATGTTTTGACTAATGGACCATCTTGATTTGTTTGTTGTGTTCTATCATTGGATAAGGTACACACCCATTAAGGGTGAATGCAAAACTGGAGTGTAACCCGGATTGGTTTGCCATTGAAAAATCCTCTAGTTGATCAATATAAGAAATCGTTTATCGATCTTTATTGATTGAGTCTAAAACCATTACTTTGTTTGATTTTTATATCCTCTTGTAGCAGTAGGCTGCTCATGGAAGGGTGAAAGAGACCTTAGTTTCTTAAGTTTTCTAATTCATCGAAGCTGAAAGTGGTCTTGAGTTGTTAGTGGGGATGAGTGTCTCGATGGTGTCTAAGAGGGCCTCTGGGTTCTTCAAAGTTTATTTGAAGCATGAGTTCATGTTAAACCACCAGTTTCGAAAATATGTTCATGATAGGATATTGTGGCTACTTTCTAGAATTATGTGTTGTTTGGGGATGTTTTATATGGTCTCTCTCCATGAATTTTTTATATCAGACACAATGGTCATGTTCGATGATTCTTTATGATGTCATGTGCTCGATTGACCATAAAGGTGAAAGTTGGGAAATCATCTAAGAGTCTCTGTTATGTTGGGAGAATTTCTCACTTGGAAAAACATAAAAATATTCCATTTTAGAGGAAGGTTAGTGTATGTGTTCTTTTCTTCTATTGTTTCTCTAGAGAACAAATAAGGTGTGATGTGTGGGCATCTTCTAAGACCACTATTTCAGTGAAATGTCGGGTTCGAGTAAAGTGAGTTTGGAATGTGTTAGGTCTCATAAAACTTATCGGGGTTTGAATTGTAGTTTTTGGATTCACCAAATAAATAATTCTTGATCCGGGGGTTTCCAAAGCCTAACTGTGAGGTCAAAGATGCTTCAATCATTTGAGCTCTAGCCACAGGTCTTATAGAGAAGATAACCAATTTTCAGGGGATATCACATGGTCGTTCAAACCCTTGTACAATTTCCTATCCTCAGTATGAAATATAGGAAGATTTTAAACTTATGGTTTCATCATATTTCTTCATTTTTTCTTGTTTGGTGGAAATATGTGGAGGGCCTTATACCCATGTCATCACACAATGTTATTACATTCCCCTTTGGTTTCCATTGAGTCTTTGGAGAATGGTTTGATGTTTCTCTAGACAGTTTCAGCTCATGGTTTGCGCTTGGTTAGTATTGACCATGCCCCAGAAATACATGTAGATAAAATGATCCCCACTATTAGTGCATGATTTCCCAAACCGTGCAGATTTACCATGTGGTCATCCCAACTCTTTCAATTTTGGGTTCTTTCTGTATCGACGCATGATAGTCGGTTAAGATGGTTGGTTATTATAGTGGGGATACTCACTATGAGTCTTATATAATTTATTATGTAAATTTTTGGTGGAGTTGTACCCTTTGTTCCATATATTCTATTTAGGCCTTCCCCTTTCAGTGTCCTCATCCTGTCTCAGAAAAAATATATAGGTAGTCTCTTATGGTGGGGAGACTATTTTTGTTCCCCCATACCAGTTACTCAGACTTATCCATGGTCTTGGATTGGAATTAGGTGGTCTCGTTTTGAGCTATCAAGCTACCTACATCTTCCTTGGGTAAATGTTGAGATTGGACAGTTCCCAATGGTCTAGTTAGAGTAAGGTAAGTGTAACCTTGTTCAATGTTGATGTTCGTTTGGGTGAATCGATTGAGACTTTCTCGGATAGTGTATAAGGAGTTTTATGTTGGGATAAAGTATAAATGTGATTGTTATGTTTAGTAAAGTGGTGTACGTTTTTTTTTGAGAGTAATAACTCATTAATTGATCACCGGATGTGTTTTGGCCTTTTCGGGTGAAACCGATCAAGGGAGTACCTCTTGGTTTCTCAGTAGGGGTTGGTTGTTTCTTTCACATTGATGTGACTTTGTAAGGAGGAATGTTTTCATGGTGGGTCGAAATTTCACATTAATGGCTTATTTTAAAGTTAAAATTCATTTAATTTCCATTCATGGTTTTTTGGGGGGGTTTACCAAGTTTTTATGGAGGAATGGGTGAGTTTTCAAGAATTGGGCGAAACAATGAGCCCAATTCCAAATTTAAAAATAAATATCAATTCCATTATAACTTTAGCAATTTTCAACATTTTTCGTCCATTCCAATTTCTAATTGTCATCCCTTGACATATTAACACCGCTATATTAATTTGAACCATTTAGGAATCCATTATCCTGGTAGATATGATTTTATATTTTTAGGGATTGGGCATGTTTGGAAGCCCATTTTCTATATTAAAAATAAATTTTATTTCATTAATATCACCTTCAATATTTATGTTGTTTCAGTGATTCAAACTCTTACCCAAGAACACATACCTAATATTCTCCCCCATTCTCTCCTCCCATAATTTAGAGCTCAATAGAATCAGGAAATTGGTCAAAACTACTCTGGATTTTAGAAATCGCTCAGATTTGGATAGGTAAATTGATCCTTTCATAACTCCTTCTATTTTTCTATTTTTCTACATTCAATTTCCTAAATTATAATCTTATAATTTTTATAGCCTCCCTTTAATTTCTATATTTTTTCAAATTCAGATACTGGTGGATTTTGTGTCATTTTATTCAATATTGTTTTGAGTATGTGTTTATCCCTTCAATTTTGTCCATCTCCTAAGGGTTTCCTCTCCCATTCATTATTTTATGAAATTTCCAGTAGTTAGGGATTGAACCTATGGTTTTATTTAGTGTATTTGTGGTTAAATATTGTGGTCTAGGGATGGATTAATCTTCCTTGTGATGTGGCAGTGGTGTGGTTGATGTTTTGCACCATGTTTTGACGAATTTGACACTTTCAGTAGGTGGTTCCATGTGTAAACAATTATTTATGAGTTAGCTTGATGTATTTACTCATTTTTCATACTCCTCATATGTTGGGTATGGTATGAAAACTGATTATTATTTATTTGGTTATGTGTTTTATTTTATAGATTAATTTTAACTTGAAATTATGTGTTTCCATGTGTTACTCATGAGGTATTATTTGGGTGTATTTTATAACATATGGAATTGGATTACTGAATCATGTTTGGCCTGAAAATTATTTTTTGGTAATGTTTTACTATCATGTTGAATGTGAAAGAGTGTTTTTAATAGGTTTTATGTGTAATACATTGTTATACTTCTTGATATCATTTTATGAAAATATGTGTTTTCATTTGGATCTTTTGTAGTATAATTCAAGGGGATTTTATGAATCTTGAAATTGGTTTTATAAATGTATATAGGGATTACAATTATGTTTTGGATATTAATTGGTATTGTTTTTTGTCATTAATGGGGTTATTGAAATGAGTAGTGTGTGCAAGTCATATTTACTCCACTTGTGGTCTTTTTATGAAAATTGTAAATGTTTTAGTTTGTTAAACAAAGTGGGAAAAGGGTGGATATGTTCTATTTGGTATGTATGTTCACCTGTTATGGGGTTTTTAAAGGTGAAGTTAGGTTTTATGATGTCAAACATTTTTATAATGTTTTGTAAATTTCTAAATTGTTTTTTTAAATAGTGATTTTGAAGCGAAACATGTATGTGGGCTCTTTCGTGTATGTTTGATGATAAAATGATTATGGAGGTAAAAATGGTATTATATAACAAGTGAGTGGAATTTTATGTGACTTATAATATATTGGAATGGATTTATAATATTGTTTAATGGATTTTTGGAAGTGTTAAAGAAATACGAAAAGTGGTGTGTGCTATTTTGGTGGGAGTCGGATTTCAAAATCAATTTGAATAAAAAGTGGACTATTGTGACTTGTTTTGTATGCATGTGGGATATTTGGTGAATTTATGATATTTAAATGATATTTCCATGTGAAAATTATATTTATTTACTTGTTAAACTTGTTTGAGCACAAAGGGAAACCTCAGGTATCTAGGTGGGTGGGCGTGTACTAGTATGCTAGTGAATCCGTGGGGTTTGGCCTGAGTTTCACTTAGAAAGATTGACACTTACAACACTAACTAAACTATGATGATGATGATTGGGTACCACTAGGTTATGAGTATGTTCTATACTAGTTGATCGTGCATGAGAATGGATATTTTTTATGGTTACTCTCACCGAGATTCGAGGTACCCAGGACCCATAACTGGCTAGTGCCTAAGGGTAATTTCCCAATTCATGAGCTCACTAGATATTTTTTTCTTACCATTGGCATACGGTTTGAGTGGATAGAAAATTCAGTATCTTTGGTATTTATATTAAAAGTTTTTATTCTTTAAATTATTCCACCTAATTTATTTTATTTAATGTTGAATATTTTAGAAATTGTATCTACTATTTCATGTTTTTTAAAAAATGCATGCTTTTCATCATTAAATGTTTATCACATAGAATATATTAGTTGTGGTATTCTATTGGGATTTGGAACACATCCAAATTATACCCTTGGGTGTAAGTAGAATGTGTTTTTTTTGTCATAGGTTGGGAAAAGTTTTTAGTTCCAGTGGTTTGGGCTTCTAGCAGGTCCTTGGTGGTGATGTTTTGTGGAGATGGCTTGAGGGTGGTGCCCCTTACCATGTGGGTTATTGGGGTGTTACCTTTTGTTTTTGTACCTTCGTTATAGTCTTGTTGATTTATTTTAAAACATTTAATTCAATTATGAATTTTTGTAAAATATTGTTTTGGAATGAAAAATCCAGATTTGTTTTATTGGATTCTTATGTTGTTTTATGATTATAAATTCAGGTAAATCATTCCAATTTTCATTTTATGATACCCAGGAACTTGTTCCAGCCCGTGGGCATTGGGAATTCACTTCAGACCTTGTTCTAGGCTGGATTGAGTTCAGGTTTTGATGGTGCCCAGATTCGGTTCGTGATAGATAATCTTCACATATAAGAAAGAGATACATATTGTAGGATTATTTTTAGTTTAAAATACCCAAAATACCCTTCATATAAAATCTTTTTCATATAATTATCATATACTTGACATAGATAGTGATTACAAAACATGGTTACATATGAGTCGGGTGAAATTAATATTTTATCAGTTGAGAACACTTTGTTTTGATAATATAGTATATAATGATCATTATTAATTCATTCTCTACATTAACTATATTTTTTTATAAAAATAAAATTAATTACTAACTAACATGATAACAAATCCGTTTATATCTTGTAAAAAAAGTTGAATGACATTATTTGTAACACTTGGAACATATTAAAAATTCATTAATATAAATATAATTCATTCTGGGATCATGATTTTGTAGTCTCCAACAATTATTTTAACTATTTGAGATTCATTGGAACCATAAATATCCACCTCTACTATTGAAACCCTCATAAATCTACTTGGTTCATGTATTGAGAAAAAATATGAGCACCACAAGTAGTATCTATACCCAACTAGTATATAATGAAAAGTTTCACTCAATTAAAATGTATCTGAAGCATCGATTTGTTGCATCAATGTATATTTATTCTATTGGAAAATATTTCCACATGAGGATAATATAATGGTTTGTTCCTTTGGTTGAATTTGGATAATTGTATTCTTATATGGAACAATCTAGAAATCCATTGAATTTGAGTGGTTATTCGGGAAATTTTCATATTACATCCATTTATTCCACACAGGGAAAACTTATTTATTATATCCCATGACCTTATCTACTTATATAATAAAAATGTGTATTTTTGTAAAAGACTTATCAATATTTAAAATATAATAATTAGCATTGAAAGGAATATTTATGGTAGTGAGGAAATAATTGGATTTGTGTTCCACTCATCTGGTAGAATGAACCCAAGGATGTCAAAGTGCTATATATATTAAACAATATTGTCCACATGAGGCCTAGTTGGCATCTACTCGCTAAGATTTCATGTATTAAATTCCATGGATATCTCAAATATGCCTTATCATAATTTTTCTTAGTAAATATCATGTGTAAGACATAATATTCTAAAAAAAAGTTTGATTTCATGAAGCTTATTAAGCTCACTACACAAATATAATATCATTAAATACATTTAATATAGTGCAACATCATTGTGTTCATTATGGAATGATAATTCATCACTAGACTAATTATTATTTTTCTATGGAACTAGGTATTATAGCTCATTAAACATCGACTCTTGGTGTAGTAAATTATAAACCACATTTACCAATCTATGAATTTGGTATTATTGATTTGGTTTCCCTTAATAATGATATAATATGGTAATAATTTTTATGATGTCTTATTTGTTATTTTTTTTGTAAATTGTGAAATTTTTAGTAAAATCCTTAAGTACAGAAAGGGTGGTGTGAAAAATTTTAATTTTTGGTATCCCACTATTTTGTAAAGTATTGATAGATATAACCATCAAAATCATATTATCATATAATGTGTATAATCTAGTGTAAATGATCAATATTCTTCTCCTTGTATACCCAATTATGGTTGTTCAAGAAACCTAACTATATTCAAGCAGGTAGTTCTTTAATAACTTTTAACTCAAAGCTCATTGATCCCTTCAGTGGACACTCAAATCATGGAATCGTGGACATGGATTTCATTAAAGCATATTTGTATATTTATACCAATCATAGAGAGTGTTATTCAACCTCATATAAATTTGGTTATGTTAACTTGAAAAATTAGTTATAACACCTCATTTGTTTTATGAAATCTAGTGAGTGTTGATAAAAAATATGAAACTATTTGTTCGATTATAAATATATTAATGGATGATAATGCTGACTAAATATTTAATGTGGGGGAGTTTAACATTTATTATATGGGTAAAATAATAACACTTCAAAATACCTCAATATTATTTATATTAAACATATTGTATTTGTGTCATTAACCATTCCCAAATAAATTTTTTACACATAATCTAGCTTATTTCTTTCTTTATTTCATACAAGTTAATTCATTTATTTCAGGAAGACTTATGTAATTGAAAATAAAAAATTAAACATATATCAGATAAAAATTAATAAATAAATTCGTATCATTATGAAATATATCATTTTTTTAATTGACTGATAGACATGTTATAAATCATAAAGGAAAATACTCCTTGATCTTGGTCTTTTATGTGGTTGTTTCATTCATCGATTCCTCTTATATATCTCCTTTAATGGTTGTTCCTTGTTTCATTGCTTGAACCAGCTCCACTAACTTGGGAGATCTATACATAAAATGTATTTCCACATATGTGGGATAAGAGAACATAAGGATGTGTTAAGGGGTATATAAAATTAATCATGTACATGAATGTCGAAACATATTTATGTATTGGAGTTGTCATACAACACAGAATTCTTATTACATAATAATAATTTCCTATCTCAAGAAATATGTCATCATAAGTGATACAAATCACATTTATGGTCTTTTAGGCTCATGATAATCCATAACAAGAAATTCATACAAATTTGAATATCATTTAGTTATAATAAAAACTATTTATTTTTTATTAAGATAAAATTATCAAAATTAATTTTATTAATTATCTAATTTATTAATAAATTCATTAGTATTAATAATACTTCTAAACTATCATGGAATCCAATATGATTTTATAATTACATTATGTCAACATGGGCAGTAAAATGAAATGATGTTCTTGATTTAATGTTATATTAATTGGGAATTTAATATTATTTAAAACATTTATACACAACACGTACACCAGATTCATGTGACAATTATTTTTTTTTCAATGTAAACTAAATAATTACACTACATGTGTTAAACACACGACATGTGTTTTAGAATTCACCACTTAGGAACTAATTACACAAAATGTGACTTAATTGCACTATGTTTGAATTAATTACACCATGTGATATTTACATAATTACAACACATGTGAATGAAATACACTATATGTTAATTAATTTCACTATCATATGTGAGTTAATTTCATATATTTTTTATTAATATTCATTTCAATTAATAAAATGTAATTTTCCTCATTATTTTTAAATTTACAATGTCTATATAAATTTCCATGTTAAATTACTATCTAACCCATGCATTGTGAGATAAATACATGACATATCTTTTACCATATAGATTCATTATTTACACAGAAAAATTCATAGAATACACTTTGAGAACATAAGCTACATAATGTGTATTATGAGAAGATGCATACCAGTTTGGATAGTAAACATGCATCATGTAATAATTATATTGTGTTTTTAATGTTTGTTATGAATTGTGTACTCAAATACACTTCTAGATTCGGTTAACTTGATTAATTTATCTATAATCGATTTCATCCAACCCAAACTGAAGCACCACTTAATGAATTTCACTAACTCATGCTCCCTCAATCATTAACCTGATCGTGTTAATATTATAGAAATAGTTAAAATACATATATTTTTATTAAGATGTTATAAAGAAAAAATGAAACTTACAATAAAATTAATTTAGTAAATTAATACATATTTAATTACAAATTAACCATGTGACTCCTCTGATATAATGTGATATTTCTAGGTCATAAGAGAAGATTGTCATGTGATGTCTAAAAATATGTTTACCAAATTCTTCAAGTATATTTATAAACTATTTATAAACACTATTTTAGAATCCAAGAGGATAACCAGAAACATGTAATTTTTATTTATTTTCATATATCATAAATTAAATATTATTGTAATTATTTCTTCATTGTCTATCGTGGTTGACCCATTTTTTCAAATTGTCATTATGATGGAGGATCCATGGGTAGCTTAACTGAAGTGGTGATCTACATGCATACTAAGAAACAATGAACATTGGTATAGGATTCTCTAGATACTAGTGTGTATTTCCACACATCTTCTCTCGTTCGATAATGATAACACCTAAGAATCACCAAAGGGCATGTCATATTTTCTTGGTTCTGTCACAACTGAATATAGAGGGTGAGGTACTTCTATTATCATAGGACATGGATAATTCATAAAAATTTCTCTGGAATGATATAATTCACTTAAGGGTCATATTTTGTGCATAATAAATTGTTATTTTGAGAATTATATGGTAAGATATTTATAAATATATAGTTAGAAAATTATTTTAAAAAAGGCCCTATAATTTTCTCTTAATCCCTATCATATACCATGTCACAATATTATTATTATAATTTATTTGAAATGGTCTTACCAAGTTTACTAATGAAATATTATTTCACTTGACTAAATAAATTAAAATATTTTCAATTATGATTTTCATTCTAATGAAACCAAAAATCAGTCTTCTCATCATTCATTCCAGACCATGGATGGTGAATACCTAATTTAAAAAAATCACTTTATTATACACTAATAACTAAATAATTGAAATCAACAAATTAAACTCATTGAATGATAATACTTTAATAATATAATAATATTCCATTATACTTATAGTTAACATATATAATTTAAATTATGATCTGGGATAAAATTATTTTCTAGTCCCCTAGGGTCTTTTCTCTATGGAAATAGGATAAAATGCTTAACATTTAAGGTTAGAATATAGAAAAACACCAATATAAAATAGATAATGGTTTTAATATAACTGTTACTGTCAACATATTGTGAACACATATTATGTAATATAATATCTTTTTTGGATATTTCTCATCAAATAAGTTATATGGCTATTGTCATCAATATATATTCTCTACTATATTTCATTTACACTTCATAACTAAGAATTTATATAATCTTAAAGGGTCATAAAATAAATTAGACAATTTTTGACCATTGAAGGGATAATGGAATTCACTTTTAATAAAAAGGGAAATCCTTTATTTCATTATACATTAATGAAATTATAATCCTAATGCCCTAAAGATATGAAAATTCACAATGAATGATCACAATCATGGTTTTATAATAATTTTAAAACACACAATTCATGACACATAGTAGTAATAATGTTAGACTCATGGGTTCATTACACATGACCATTTATAGAAATATCCAATGACCCATGAATCATATGGAATTCCTATTATTGGATCTCTTATCATAACCTCCATTATTGGAAATTACCATGTAAAAATAGTATGATAATGTTTTTTAATGTCTTATGAGCCTACTACCCCTAATAATTGTTAACTTCTATGTTGTATCAAAAAATACCATTTAGAAATAGAACACAAGTTTAAGGAATACTGGAATAACATCTAGATGAACTCATCACTGTAGTGAACTATAATGTAATTTCAACATGTATGTTATCCTTGAGACATTATCACATCATTTATCATTGAGACGAAAAAATAGGCTTTCATGAGGAATTATTTTATATTGTTTCAAAATACCATGATTATATAATGAAATAAAAAGAATAAGGGGAGTTTTTTTAGGCACCATCTTCACTAACATGAGCAATCATCCCCTCAAACTAAGGACAACATGTACAAGACTCTCCTTCAATGATAATCCATATAATTCAATAATCATAAACCACGGTTCCCCATCACCAATACACATCACCTAATTTCTATTATCCAGAACACATTCAAAACAAGTAATTACCATGGATCGACAGGTTCCAAATAGAACACCATTATCATTTTCAAAATGGGTTGGGTATCATCAACCATTATAAAACTGGGAATACAACATGGATCTGATTCCATTCATTAGGGTAATTTCCTCTCTATCCTAGAATGAATATACACAACAAATATTCCATTTTTGTGTTCAATAATATCACCAATTCATTTCTTTATGGAACCTTATAAGAACTTATATGTTGATTATGGAATAACTAGTCAATAGAAATTAGATCAAAACAGTATCAGCTAAAAAATGTTATTATCATGCCTCTCATGCTGGTGTGGGAGTAGTTATGGGATAGGGGTTGGGATGTGTCATATTTTCAAATCCTCTGGTATATTTCATATATTTTCTTGTGTTTTTTTAGGATTTTTGTAATCTACCAGTATTTTTATAATAGATTATGTGGTCATTGTTTAGTTCATGGTCGTCTTTGAACCTACAAGGGTGTGTACATGTGATCATTGTATTTTTGATTTTCATTTCCCATCCCCTAAAAATGAAATTTTATTATTATTGTTGTCGTTATCATTGAAATTATTATTATTATTATTATTATTATTAATGTTTTCATGTCTTTATGGTTCACCCAATTTTTTCTATGATTTTTCATTACAGGTCACATGACTTCACAGAGCCTCTATCCACCTTACATTGTGTAACATCACTCTAAGGATCTATTCACCACCCAAAATCCCTTAATACAGCTGACAAAGGAACCTACCCTATCACAATATAGTTAAACACAGTACCACCAAATGTTTTGACCCTTCCATCAGTGTCCCAGCTAACCAAACCTTAATATAACTGAATCCTACAGAAGATGATTCATCCCAATATCTACCCCATTACTAATATTTTAGTAAAATGTGTCTAAAAATTAAAATCATCTTATATTTTATTATTTTTAAAAATATATTTTATATTTCATGAATAATGATTCACACTTCTGATGGTACACAAAATTTATCAGGACCACAGTTCACATGTCTTAACCAATACACATAAAGTATTCATGAATGTAGTTCACTTATCCTTCTAAATATTTTAAAAATGGACTCCCCCATAATTTTTCTAATATATCTACAGTATTTTATTTCAAATCTAATATAGGTGGATTTTACATTCCCAACTTATTGAACATAGTTTTTCAAAATGGAAGAAATATTTTTTAAAAAAGATAGATCCCTATCTGATTAAGTATGTATTTTTTATGATTTATTAATTTACTATTTTTTATTATGTGAATGTATGAATGTATAATTTAATTTAAATGTTGTTTATATTATTTATATTATATTGAATGATTCATAAAATTAAAATATTAGGGTGGAATGAACTACATAAGATATAGGATTTATCAGCGCATAAAAAGTGAATTATTAAGAATAAAAAATTTATTCCATTATAAGAAACATAAAAATAAATACAATCTTTTCTACTTTACAAACAAAATAATCAAATGTACTTTTGGTAATGATTATAAAAATTGAAGAACCTATGTTGACATTTTTTAGGACTGAAAATACTACTTTCATGAGTTTTATTTCTATAACTCAAAAAATTTACTTAAATCAACATTAATTTTTCCCCAATAAGTGTTAATATTATCACCAATAATAATATTTCTAATAATATACATCGGTTTATATAATGTGCAGCTCAATTTAATACACATTAAATCTCATCCAAAATAAAAATAAAATTTTATTTCTAATAAAAAATACATTAAAGTTTTAAAAAATTAACATTATAAACATTTTAATACACAATAATCACATTGTATTATACAGTTTGTTACCAACATTACATTTTCTTTAAAATTCAAAAACAACATGGGTTCCACTATTATATAGATCATTTTTAAAATATCTTACTCATTATACTAATTTATGAACCTACCACCCCAACTCACAAACCAAAGAAAAATGTGCCCATAATAAAAAAATGAATAAGCTATTAATACTATACTAAAATAAATTAGACATAAATATATTGAAATACATAAAAATGTATCTTTTAAACTAAAAACAAGATCATAATTTCATATTTGGAGCATTGTGTATTGTATTTAGTTTTGTTAAACTCAAACACATCATAAATGATGTATGGATTGTTTTCCAAAAGAAATATGTAGTTCAATAATTATT
The DNA here is from genome assembly GCA_963277665.1 of Viscum album. Taxonomy (NCBI): domain Eukaryota; kingdom Viridiplantae; phylum Streptophyta; class Magnoliopsida; order Santalales; family Viscaceae; genus Viscum; species Viscum album. The sequence continues at coordinate 1,753,853,905 of OY728128.1, forward strand.
TATGTGTTTTGATTATGTTATTCATGTTTAGATCATAAAGGTTACATAAGAACAAAAAAAAATTGGGTCAAAGCAGGCATACCATGAGATACACTAATGTGTGAAAAATTCATACATATGGAAAATAATGTATGGATTGATGTCCTAACGAATCAATACAATCCAAACATGTTTTATACATTTTTAGTATACAAAGTGTGTTTTGTGTTACAATATTGATTTAAAATAAAATCATTCACTTCTAGTCATACAATCTTCATTGTTTGTTATATTGATGTGGGACAAAATAATATAGATCATAAAATTACTTATATATCATTTTTGGAAATTATCTAGACAATCTAAGTAATTTTTTTGGATTTCATTGATTGCTTCATGTTTTGAACTAAAATGATAGTTTTAACTTTAAAACATACATTATGAGTCATTTCGAGCACCACATGATAAAAATTGATGTGAGGATGATTCATATGTGTAAAATTTACTTATAGATCATATTACAAAATTATCACAAAAAGTTTAGAAGATTTTCTTATTTCTCAACGAGTGACACCCTTTTTGAACTAAAAGACCTATTTTAATATAAAAGAACACCCTTTGTATCATATCAAGAACATTGTTTGTTGGATTGACACACTCTTGATTTATGCCCACCACAAAAGAATTATGTGTCATTTTCTTATGGAATCATGATTATATATGAATGATTTCATAGGATTGATTATTTGTATTGTTTTTTTACTATATGGTCATTTATAAATAAAAAAAATTAGTTATCAAGGAAACATCATAGGTACGATTTATGTAAATCTAATTCATATATATGAAAAAATAATTATTTATTACTGTAGTAAATTATCGAGAAAAGCAAAAAAATATCCCGTTTTTCAGTCATTAATGAAATTTATGAAAAAATTTATTCTTTTAAACTGAAAACATGCACATTGGTACATTTTAGGAATACCATGTCTCATATATGTGTGTGTAGTATACATACATTTCCAAAATAAATTATGAATAGTTTATTAATTTTTAAAGATAATCCATATAATGTTTCATATTTTTTAGTATTTAATTTGTATTTTTTTATCAAAATTTCAATTAAAAATTATAACATAGACATTCATTCATATAGACCACACCATGTTTAATATTGAGATATTATTGAATTATTTACATAAAAATTTATTTTGGAAAATTTTGTAAAATTATCCAAAAAAATATGAGTATTTTATATCATTTTTGGTTACTGGTGTGTGATTTGAACCAAAATTATACTTTTAATCTACAAACACACACTTCAAGTAATACCAATAACACCATGTGTTAGATTGACATGCAAGAATTCTAAAACATCACAAATGACATGGGGATCATTATCCTAAATCATCCTAAAAATCCAAGTGTTTTTTCATAGATTTGTGTATATGATATGTGTTTTCAAAAAAATATCTTTTAAATTGAAAGAAAATAACATTGATTCATTCTAGGAACACTTTGTGTTGGATTGATGGGTGGATAATTCATGCTTATAAAAACGACTTCTACATCATTAAAAAATAATTCCAATCAAATTATAGTTTATTTTCCTAGTTATATGTTTCTAAATAATGTATTGTAGTAAAATATTCATTTTAATTAAATCATTTTTCAATAATATCAGCCACACAATGCATTAGATTGATATGTAAACATTTATTATAGAAAATATGATTATATGCAATAAGAAATGTAACATCCCCGAATGATAAAGGGTTAAATGACTAAATGATATGACTCATGTCAACAAGGTGAAACTTCATTCTGGGGAGACTGCCCGATTAGAACTCCACAGTTAAGCGTAAATGGCATGGTGTAGTGATCAGAATGGGTGACCTTTTGGGATGTTTCCCAGGGTGTGTGTGAGTATGGAAAAAGCACACTAGAAAGGACATGTTTTGGCTTGTGGAAACTGTCATTAGTTTGATGACCTATTTAGGCATGTGGGTGGAACTTGGGGTGGGCCCCATGTGTCGGCGGTGAAACCTGTGGTACCTAGTGGGCCAGGACCCGACAGCCATGTTAAGGCGGGGTGGATGTGCTGTCACGGGGACCTAGTTGTCACATTTGGTATTAGAGGAGGAACCCAGCCTTAAGTGTGGTGCACTGCCTGGGTTGAGATGTAGGGCCCCCAATGAGGGCGTTGTGCTCTAAAGGGGCGTGATTGTAACATCGCCAAATAATATCTGGTTAAATGACTAAATGATATGACTCATGTCAACCAGGTGCACCTTCCTTTTTGGGAGCCTGTCTGATTAGAACTCTATAGTTAAGCGTACTTTGCCTGGAGTAGTGATCGGGATGGGTGACCTTCTCGAATGTTTCACGGGGTGTGTGTGAGTGAGGACAAAGCACACTAGAAAGGACATATGATGGCCTTTGGAAACTTTCATTAGTCAGATGACATATTCAGGCATGTGGGTGGACCCTGGGATGGGCCCCACGTGTCTGCAGGGCAACTGGTGGTTCCTGGTGGGCCAGGACCCGACAGCCATGTAATGGCGGGTTTGATGTGCTGTCACCGGGACCTAGTTGTCACAAGAAACATATCCAATTAAATTTTATTAAAAAAGTAATGTGACACAAAATTTAGTACCAAGACGATTTACAACACTATTATGAAAATCCTCATGAGATTCTACCTCAACCAGATCATAACATTAATATGGTAACACAAAGGGCCACCTTAAACAAGCATCCATATATTTCTTTTAAGAATGAGAATAAACACCCTGATTTTCCTACCTGTATACATGAGTATCATCAATAGAAAATGAGTCTACAAGACATAGAAAATCAATCAATGAGATTAGAAATCTCCAAGGGGTATTCTTGGAGAGGCCTTTGAGAATTGTTACACCAACCGATGAATTTAATTCCAGCTATAGAACATGAAAACCATAATAGATAGAGTGCCTAATTTTATTGATCATAGGACACATCTCAAATGAAATTGTATATCTATTCCCAAGGATGTCAGAGAGGAATCCCTTAATGAGACCCCAATTACTGATAAATATTCCCCCACAACCCGAGCGCCTTGGTGCAGTTGATGCTACCCCATCAATTTATAATTTTAACCACCTTGAGAATGGTTGTACCATCTAATAAATATGGCCACAAACAATTTCATTACCATTATAGAAAAACCATGTGATCTCAAAATAACCATATCATAAAAATCATTATTCATTTACCTAGTTTAGATTTTCTATGGAAGCATGATCCCTCAATGAATATCATATACTCTAGTATGAAAATAAGGTGTGTGATTATAGAATACAAAATAATTCCTTTCTCTCCAAGTGTATTGGGGGGTAGTCACTATGACACCATTATAAAATGAATCTTATAATGTCATGAAATGAAATATATGGCTACAATATGCACCTTAAGAATCTAAAAATTGAACCTATAGAAAAATAAAGATGACACAAAATTCCACAATTTGAGAGTGAATCTAAAAAAAGAAAAACTATCGAATACTGGATCCATGGAAAGAAATAAAATTAACATGAAGGGGAATGTTATTACCTAGTATTATAAATGAAACATTTATTAATAAATCACTTGTTAAAATATTTACATATTAGAATCATATGATCGAGAGAGGTAAATAGAAATCTAAGGCCTGACACCAAAGAATGCATACGTATTGAGGCACCACATTGATTCTTATAGAAGTCATTGGTCATAAATCTATCATCTACGTTAGGTTTCAATATAAAAATATCTTTCTCATAATAAAAATACATATATAAATCCATAGTTAGATGATTGGGAATCAGATCACACATATCAAAATTAAACTTTAACTTTGAAATTTCATTATTACACATATGTACAATAATTTCACCATCATTAATTGTAGTATTAGAAAGTAAATAAGTATGTCTAAAATTCAGCTATGTGTACCTACAAACAACCCATTTTTATCATTTCATAATCTCACAAAAGGCATATCGAAAATTCGTCCAAACAAACAATGAACATACATGACATATCCATTATTAAATTTTATAACAAATATGGTGAATGGAAATTCTAATGAGGAATTAGTGGAAGACATGATCATCCATGTGAATGTTTTTTTAAAAATACCATTGAAATGGTTATGATATTTCACTCACATTTCCCCATATTCACTATCTTGAAACATTATTTCTAGGAAACAAGGACCATCCATCTTTCTTTAATTATCAAAGTTGAAATAAAATTTCAAATCGTTCTTTGAAACTTCATAATGAGGTATATATGCAATATTTATAATGAGAAAGAATATAAAAACATTGAGGTGATCAATGAATTTACATGTAAAATTCTACCTTCATGATACATATTCTTCCCCAGCCATGTTTCCCACTGATAATAAATTTTGGAAGAAATTTTTTCTATGTAACATATTTTCACCTTTCCCAAAAAGGGGAACTCCAGGATAAATAAATGGAAAGGACCCTCTCTTCACAATATAAAATCGAGCCACACAATTTTTCTTATAAATGGTCACTCCCCTTTTTAACATAATACAATACTTTCTACCGCTAATAACATGAACCTCAATTTCTTAACAATGTCCATAAATGATTTTGGTAAAAGAAAAGGTCATACTTCAATCCTTATTAAAAAGGATATTATCATCTACAAAAATAAAATTACAGGGCGAATGTAATTACCTCCCAAAAAAATTTGTTTTTCTATATACTAACATTATCATGACTAGAATGAAACAACATAAGAAATACCCCTCAATATAAAATAAATGCCCAGTTAAATGGTTTCCCTTCATTATCCCTCTAGATAATTGAGGGAAACCCACTGGTGACCCATTGACAAGGATGGAGAGCCTAGTAAATTTAAGAATATAAAAAATTAATTTTGTAAATATTTGGTAAACTAATGGAATTCATAGGATAGGAAAATTAAATTTCAATTTTATTGTATCAAACGATTTAGAAATAGCAATATTCAGGGCAATATTACCATAATTTAAATTTTTCGTCACAATATTCACACACTCTAAAGATGTGTAGAGGCATTTTTGAATGTTCCTCCTGGGTAAAAAGCAGATTTGATTTGCATAAATAAATCCTATAATACTCCCACCCAGCCTATGTGTCATGAGTTTTCTAATCACCTTTGGTATATAATTTGAAGTAGCAATAGGACTAATGACCCTAAATACCATAGCATTATCTTTCAATAAAATAAGGAAAATAAAATTAGTGTTCACACTATATAGAATAGATGCATGAATAAAGAATTCCATAAATTCATTAATCGCCTTATGATAAAGAATGTCCCAATAGAACATGAAATGTTTTTCAGTGATGTCATTAGGCATGGTATCACTATCTATATTTAAAAGGAAAAGAGAAACATGGATTTCTTTTGAATTGGAATCCTCAACAACTCTTTTATTCTTTATTTCATCAATGCTATGATCAATGAATTCAGTAATGTTTGGATTGATGTCCTCCAGATTATCAATGAAAAGATCCCCAAAATAACATGTACGTCATATACGTTCAAATTTTATTCTAAAAGCTAAAAAAACACCAATCAATTTTGATTGTAGAAAGACTTCTTATTTACATTTTGATCTAAAATGATACTTTTTATCTAAAAACACACACTTTCTATAATACAAAGGAGACCATGTGTTGGATTTATGTGTGTTAGATTCCAACAAATCAAAAATCACGTATGGATCATTAGAATTAATTTTCTAGAAATTCTGAGTATTTTGCCTCATTTTTTAGTGAGGGGCATGTTTTTTGAACTAAATTGTCACTTTTAAACTAAACACACACTATGGGTTATTCCAGGAATTCTATGTGTCATATTGATGTGAAAATAATTTCTACACATCACAAATGTATTATGGATCATTATCATAATGTATTAAAACAATCCTAAAATCTTTTCAATATTATGAGTATCTGAATTTTTTTTTTCCTAAAATGTTCATTTTCAATAAAAACAATAAATATTAGTCATACAGACGATATAGTTGTTAGATTGATCTATAAATATTTATTTACACCTTAAATGGAGTATAGAATATTTTAATGAACTATCAAGACAACCAAAGTGTGGTTTCGTGATTTTAATTCAATCAAAACGTATGTGAATTAGTGACCTTGATCCTATATTATGGTCCTCAATACCCCATAGATCCTAAAAAAATCATCCATGAACTTCAGTTATAGAACATCCACATTTCACTACTCGCAACCCCAAAGAATATTTTCCATCTTCATAAGTTGATAAAAAATAACCCAAAATACATAATATCCTTCACAGTCCTCAGGTAACCTAATGAAAAAATAGAATAATACATCCACCCACATTCAATTAGGTATATCTAAAGGTAATTATAAACCTCTAGGTAAAAAATTAATTACATTCACCTCCAGATTGAAAAAACACCCAGCAGAAAACTCTAAATATTCCCATTTTTTCCTAATCCATCCATGATTCAACCTATAACTATGATACAACTTTTAAATACACATATATATTGCTAAGAGTGTGGTGTGAAACTCAAAAATAAAAACCCCATGCATGGAAACTGTAATAAACATCCTCCCCAAAAACAAATTAACACTCTAACCATATTCTGACAACCTCTTCGGAGCTTTATCATTGTTAACTCATTATTATATCACCTCCACCCTTGTGTATCCCAACATAGATTCCTACACCTACCACATTAATTAACACTATAATATAATCTAATAGATACATCCCCTTCCACAAAATCCATTTATGAAATGTTGCATCACCACAATCTCTTTCATCCCAGTCAAAAAATCCACAGATTATCAAATGTCATCCCTTTGTAACTTTCTACTTAGTGCATCTACAAACAAATTCACCATTACTATGGTTGTAAGATATATCATAGTCCTATTATTGATGAAACATTATCTAAATATTTTTAAATAGATTTAAATTCCAGTGAGTGAAAATATACCTAATACTCTTTGGTTCTATGATGGTAAAAAATTTATCGCTGAAGTGGAAATGTCATAATACCTTTTGGGAAAACACCACATCCACAAATTCCAGGTCATGGATTTAATTGTTACACAAATTGTAATATAAATATATATACCCATATTAGATCACTACCAAATGTATCTTTATGGTGAAACCTAATCCATGAAAAAAAGTATCATAAAATAATTAAAACATCACTCTTTCCGAAAGAAACTGAATCATTGAGAAAATAATCTACATATCCTTCAAATTGTTGAATGTTTGCTGACAATGACCTACGACGATAAATTTATATTTCTTATTTATTAAAACCATTAATCAGAATAATGTCGACAAAAATGTATACACATCCCCCTGATAATATCCCCCATGAAAAATGAATCTAAAAACCAATGCCACATTTTTGGGTGCCACCAATGAAATAACCACATCAATGTTCAATGAATCCACCACCACACCCAAATGATACACCACATGTGCATGTAATTTTAGCTATCTTATCCATTCCATGAACATGGATATCTTCAAATTTAGGTAATGGTGATGGAGAACCTTCGTGATAGCCCGAAGGTTCTCTATATTATCCTCTTTGAATTTAAATTATTTGATGAATTAATTGAAGAAAAGGACTAAAAATGTTCTTGTCACTAACAAAACATAGATTTCGTGGGAGCAATGAACAAATTTGGTGCATTTATGACACTAATCAACATGAATAGAAACTGAAATTTTCCAACCCATCATCAATATTTAGTAATAATGATATCATCCCCCTTTACCTTCATTTGGAGACATCTAAAATATAAATTCATCATAGAATACAAAATGGCTCCCTTCAACAAGTAGAAGATTTCATATATCCTTAGAAGATGGTAATAGTGATTGATCATTACCTTCTTCCACCATAGGTATTCTAAACACAATCATTTAATAATATTTTTGAATAACAATAATGGATCACCCCAATGATATACACTAAGACATATAATTCCCCTATGCAAAAGCTCAGAGATCTCCACCATCATTTCCACATCTTCATGGGTTCTATATGAGAAGGATAAATCAAGATAATATATATTCCAAAATATATAATTTATTTAATCATAACATCAGGATTTGGGGATTGTATCACAACCTCATCAATGAATCTATATAGAAACTCTTCAATGACTCTAGTGGACTCCCTTACATTAGTTTCTACTGAAAATACCACCAACCATGACAAGAGTGTCTTACCATGCCTTCTTCCCATTGTATATCCATGATCACCATTGAAAACCACTCTCTAGACATATGAATTATAAAACATGCATCTACTCTAGATTAAATTTACAACTATACCAATGGAATAAAACAATCCTTTGAATGGATAAAATCTTTTCTATATATATATTATAGGAACAAGTCACCCATCAAATGATGATACCCCATCTTCATTAAACACCCCATTATGTAATAAAATAGTTTATGCTAACAATAAACTAGTGTGAATAACAAAAATAATAATGTATGTCTCTCCCCCACCAATCATAGTTTTTGTATTAAAGAATTCACAATAATGAATTTGAGGTATTGAGAAATTAATGGAAAACAAATATAGATAAAAAAAATCCATACCACAGATAACATATTCCACTAATGGAACTAAAAACTCAATAGAATGAATCTATCTATGCTCCAATCTTCTCATTCACTGCTAATTACCTCCTCATCCACACTCGATTACGGATCCCCGAGGATGAGAGTCATTGCTGAACATTCCACTATCTGACCCATGTTCCCTTTATGGGGTGTAAGAGTGATGACAAGGATACTGAACAAACTCTAGTGGTCCATTCTACTGATACGACCTTGGGGAGTATTATGATACTTTCATTATGTAGGAAACAAACCTGATCTCCACAAACGAATCTAAAATCTAGAACTATTTGGGAATTGGTGATGGTAATGACTCTGATCTTCAAAGGTAAAACAAACCCTTAGAGATCCCTAGGTAGATACCTGGGAACCACTAAACCAAGACAGGATAAATGAAAACTATTATGAATGAATCCATAAAAATATGACCCAATAGTTTTTTGATATCCATTTTCATTGATCTAGTTTCCAAGTCTCAATGAAACTCAATTGGCCTCCCTCTCAGGGAACTTCTATATGTTGTTGCATTCACATGATCACATTGGATTCCATATTCACCACTGGACACAAAGGAGACATAAATGGGGTGAAAACATATATGATTTCTTAATTAAAAATAATAAATAATTAATTATTGAAACTACTACTCTAGAATGATTTCAGTAAATAATTTTAGTTGTTCCTTGAACCAGATCTCAAACCCCTTCATCGTCAAACCTCATTGTTAAAGGGATAAAAACTCATGAATCTTTACAACCTTAAATGTCAATGACAGGAACTATAAACATAACTCCTTATAGAATTTATCCTGATAGACATACATTTCCTCCTATTATATGGGATAAAATATCCATCACTAACATTTTAAAATATAACCCCTCCTCATTATCTTGAGAAATGATACATAGTTACTAGGCTATAGGTGACATCCCCAAGACACCAATGGTTCAAAATAAATACCAAGGGACTCAAGAAAAATTGGGGGATTATTTTTCCATTGAATGATAAAAAAATTATATATTACATAAATAATAAATAACAAAAACCTATAAATAATTAATGAGTAAAAATAAAACATGAAACATAATAGAACCAATAAACCATATCAGAGTACAATAGTAAACTAAAATACATACATGAACAGAACCAAAAGCCAAGAAACTAAATAATCCTAAGTAACATCAACCAGAAATAGCTAACCCACTCCAAGATATGAATCCACATTCCTTGATAATGGTATTAGAAGAATTAGTGAATAACTTAGATACATTTACTTTACCAATGTCTTCCTAGATGAAATAGGCAAATGCTGATAATGACCAGGAAATTGGCAATTTGAAACACTATAGGATTTACAAAATAGCTTCCCAACGAACACAGATATCATAAAATATGTTATAAAATTTATATAAAATAGATTTAATTAGTAAAAATAGATTATATAAAATCTATAAACAATTAAACATTGAATATAAAAAAACAAGACCTTCACAAAATTTCTCAATTTATTTTGAATACCAGTCATATTTTAAAAATAATTACCCACACAAACTCAAGATTGGTGTTACCATTGAGTTTTAACTTCACATCCATATTTTGATCTACTTTTATGACGATACTTCACACCCATAATCCATCACACAAAACAGATGAAAAACTACTTATGCCAAAATCATGTGAATCTATTTACCACAAACAAATATTTTTTCCAAACCATTTCTTATAAAACCATTTTTATCATTTAATATATTTCAAAAACAACATTATATTTTTTAAAACCATAATAAAATTTAAAAATTCCTTTTAAAAATAATATCTTGTTTTTTTTAAAATGAGTAAATTTCATATTCTTCCAATCCCTAACAAAAAATAGATTTTTTCAAAAATAATCACACAAAAATATTTCAACCATTTAAATTAAATTACATAATTAAAATTAATCCTCAAAGGTATATGTAAATTATATATACTATAGAATCCCCCATGTTTATAATAGTTTTAAAAATAAAAAATATCATAATGAAACTGAAGATTTGTTCTTACATATCCATTCCATTAATCAATCCATTCATAACACCTCAATATTACCCTCAAGTAACAAAAGTGTATCAACCATGGATTAGATCTCAAATTAATTTAGAGAGAAGAAGTGTAAAAGTAAGATGAATGAGGAATAATGATGACTGACCAATGAATTTGGTCCTCAAATGCTATTTGATTACCCTAATAATAACTTCTATACTGAAAATAAAATATTCTCAATCCATTAGTTAAAAAGGAATTCTGGTTATAGAGACAATTCATGATTTAAGAGGATTAATGTGGTTAATTCAGATTAGATATACAATTTAAGGGGTTCCAATAATAAAATGAATGGTTAGTCCACGGTTATTATAAAATTTTTCACTAACCATGCAGGGATATTAAGGACACACCTCACACAATTTTCTTAGACTATTGGACTAACCATATACCAATTATTCGTTTCCCAGTTTTTAAGAGGTATTTTTTACATATGAACTCACATTGTTTAGCAAACCCACGCACCTATAGTGCATCATCCCAGTGACCATTTTATTTTCTTTTATGGTTTCAAGGATTTGTTTCATGGTTTCTACTAACCATACACAAACAAGGAACCTCCCTAAAATTATCCAAACCATGTCAAAACCTTTAATACCACCCTTAAACATAACATTTGAATTATATTGAAACAAAATACATGAATAAAAGGTCATGTATCTAACATAGAGGATGATACATTCTATCCACCATTGGCATGTCCATCCTAAAAATATATAAAACAGTCATTTCCTTGGAAGAGTTTAGTCCAGAGCTATAACATTTCCTTCTCATTATCCTATGTTTCTTATTAAATCTGACCGTGTTTCAATAAAACCAGTTGTAGAAATATGATTTTACCATTATATATCATATATTTCCTATCAACAATCTACAATGAAACACGAATAAACGTATCATTCAGATCGTGGTTAAAATGATCCCGTCAAATCACATGGTCAATATATGGTTTGTACTTATTCAACAAAGATACATGAAACCCATTTTTCATTAAACAGAACATTGAAGGGAAACCCAACCAATAAGAAACCACACCCAATAATTCAATCATGAAAAAAGGGAACATGAAAAGAGTTGAAAAAAATTACTAACATACAAAAAAGATGATTCCCAATATTTGGTTAGAATATCATGAACTTCTTCTCACTCATCCTAAATGACAATGGCCACCATTGATTATCCATATATGATTTCTGATGACTCTTACCCATCTTCATACACTTTTTGATCAACTAAATCTTCAATATATTATCTTGGAATATGTTGAGTCAAATATTTGAATTACTACATTTTTTAACCCAAAAAATTATATAACGTCCTATATGCCCATAAAATTATTCAAAAGGAACTATATGTATCAATTATTAAAAAAGGTTATTGTATGATAACTCTACTAAATATATATAATCTTTTTAAGAGACTCTATAATCGATCACACAATCATTAAACATTTCCTTCAACATTTAGATTATCCATTCAATCTATCCATCCATATGATGATGTTAATTAATAATAACATTAACCTTTATTCCATGGATGTTAATTAGTATAGGTATTTCAATTTATTTGTTTCATGAATTAGGATTATTTGATGAAAACTTTTGAGCAAGTCCACTTTCACCCATATTTAATCATTTTTTTTCATCCTTATTAGACATATTAGAAAATCTCTAGTTTTATGCTCTTTTTTTAACATAAGAATCTATAATGACTAAAAAATACCCAATGATCAAGGATCCACTAACATGGCCTAATAAAAGCTGAGGAATCTTGAGATATACTACTCTATAATAATTTTTATGACAACCTGCTAAAGTGTTCATTGACGACTCTATAGATTTTCTAAATCCAATGGAGAATAACCCATCACAAATGGTGGTAAGTTGTAATAATTTGTTCCATAAAAGACAAAGTATTGGCCATATGATCTCTAAATCATAACACTGAACTCCCATACAATATTTATCCATTAATTCTCTATCATCTATTTCTTTTTTACCTCATATGATCATAATGATGATCATATGTCTACGAAAGAGAAACCTTCTTCTCCAAATTTGTAACAAAGGAAATAAATAAATATAACATTTCCTTAGTCTAAGAATTGTAGATTCATATCTAATATGACAAAAATTTGTTTCCACTGGTTTAAATCCTATTTAGACAACTAAGCATATTAATTTCTAATCAATTCAACATTTATAGAGCTCCCTTTACCCAGTGTATGCATCATGTTGAAGTAAAATGTCTATAGATACTCCACCCTTCATTTCTTCCATAAATTAGAATATATTTAGGTGGAATATTGTTTCAAGCTTCTATCATCCATAATCACTATGAATTTATCACCAAAAAGATAATGACACCATTTTATCAAATCATAGACCATAGCAGTAAATTCTATATCGTGTATTATGTAGTTATTCTCATGAACCATTAATTTTCGTGTGCTATAACAAACAACATGATTTCCCTATATGAGAATACATACCAACCCAAATCGAAATGCATTGAAAAAAATATATAGCCATGTATATATTATACAAATGTGGGGATTAGATATAATGAAATTATAACATTATGTTCTTGAAATAATTTATGTAATCCATAGTTATATTTTAATGGAAGACATTTATTTATCAAATTTATCATTGGTGATTCGAAACATAAAATATCACACAAAATTTTATTTATAGTATCCTGATATATCACGTAAATTATGTATCTCAAAGAAATTATAGGTTTTATTCTATGAGATAACATCATGCATCTATTTATGATCTGTAGAAATGACTCTTTTTATAAATCACATCTACGGAAAAATGAACTTATTGTATCAAAAAATAAAACTTTGATAAAGTGTCGTAAAAATAATTCTCCTTCAATATAACGAACACTATAGACATGAATTTCTCATAATATGATTTTTCCAATAATACACTAGTATATCTTCAATAAACACCCCAAAAAAATATTGATTCCTTTTAAAAATTCGGTTAATCAATTCCTTAAATATGGAATGTTCATTCATAAGACCAAAAGCTATATACACAAACTCAAAATGCTCATATATTCTTCTGATTGGTTTCTATGAAGTATCCCCCTTCAAAACATTCAATTTTTATACCCAAGACATAATTAAATTATAGAGAACCATTAGGCTCCCCACAATTGATCAAACATTTCACTAATTCCTGGAAGAGTATATGGATTTTTTTTATAACATGTATAAGCTTATGATAATCAAGAAAATCACTATGATTAATACATATACATTCCACGAAATTAATCTATGCTTCCCATGGAGACATTCTAGGCTTTATAAACACATATATTCCTAACCCTTCCAACTAGGATTTCAACATTTTCAAATCTTTTGTTTTTATATGATAATATGGAAGTGAAATATGACGGTTCCCTAGTAGGATATCAGTTGAAAAAATTTCCCATCTTTTGAGTGTAATCCTTGAAAACTTTTCATGAAAAATATTATGAAATTGGTTAATTATTGATGGATAATAAATCTTCCTAATATAATTTACATATTCCATGGTATCCACCACCAACTAATATTATATGGTTCTATAAACACATAACAAAATTGCAACTCTTTATGAATTTACATCCAAATATCCACTAAAGATATTCTTGATTCCATACGAAAATGCGAAAATACATTTTCATGAATACTAGTCTATTTGGGGTATGAATGGTGCCCAAAAATATATACCAAAATAAAGTAATATAAATCCATCTCATGCATAGAGAAATCAAAAATTAGATCAACCTCATCAATAGTTAATGATCAATAATTAGATATAAATTCTATACATTATCCTTTCTCTGATGAGTTTTATGTTTATAAATGGAAGGCATCATATCATCATGAAAAAACATATGATCATTAATATGAGAATCAATGAATGGGTGGGATGATCTCCTATCAATCAAATAATATATAAGGATAGAATAAAAATAATTGTGCCTCTCACTATTGATGGAGAATAATGACCGTCTTTGATATCTTTCAGTATTCTCTATAATTTATTACATGAAAAAAATCTCTCATTGTTAACCTATTAATATTGAAATGGTCGGGGAGTACTGGTTTTCCTAGAATCATCTTTCATCACTCTTTTCAGGTGATGAGATTCAATTTCCTGTTTTTATCCTATCCAAGCATAAGATTTCTAAGAAACATGATATGTGTCTCTAGCCCATAAAGTTGGAGAACTACGACAATAACACTGAGGATGTACACTCATGTATAAATTATTATAGGTTCTAAGTGGTTCCACAAATTAGTACATGATTTGATCAAGTGAACCACACAAAAAACTACCCATATTACTATTGGGTTGAGTATGAGGATTTATTGATCACATGGTTTGACTTAAATATATCCGTCCACTATCAATGTAGTTTTCACTCATCACATTTTTTCAATAATTAGAGTTCCCAATTATTTATATATGAATAATAATTCTACATGCTACCATATTCCTCTAGAAATCTCTTTCCACTAATTTTTACTATGGAACATCCTTAAGTAATTTGATACAAAATGAAAAAAAATTATTGATATGATATTCGGTCATAAACATGACTAAAATATTGGTTTTTTAAGTAATTTTTTTAGAAAATATTATGAGAAAGAATACGATATTCATAATATTTTCCACATACTCTTTAATCATGAGTATCTATTTCTTCAAAACGACTAATTAAATTGTACTAACATTCAAAAATGTTAGAGGATAGAATTTTCTATTAGAACAATATCAAAACCTCTTCCCATGTCTTGCCTTTATCCAATTAATACTAAAATTATATGTCCTACCATTATCATGTAAAATTTTCTAGAATAAATTTTTCCAAATTTACATTTGTCTCCACTGGTTTCTCAATGAAAAAATTACCTGATTCATCATATTCAATCATATTTCTAGTTTTTTTAATAGAATCCCCCAAAATGATTGGTGGAATCTTGTTTTGAAATTAAATCAGATGATTCACTATCTATGTTTCATCATTCATATTACCTTTATACATTGCATTAAACCCATATAAAACCCTTTGTAATAGTTATTATTATGTTTTTTCAAAGGTTCAAACACATTTTAGCTGCCTCCTATAGTTGATTTCTATAGAGCCTACCATGTGAAATCCCCTATTACTAGAACAACACTCCATTTAGTCTCACTCATTTCAAACTAAACAATTTAAAATTAAAATCTACCACTTTCACACATATCTCAACATAACGTTACACAATTTAACCATCTTCAACATTTTAACTATTTTTTAAAACACAATAACCAATATTTTCCAAATACCCATATTAACTATGTAAAAAACAACACATTTTTCTATTTAATTTACCATTGAATTCAAAATGAATAATTTTTTCCTAGTGTTATGTATTAATATTAATTAAATTCATGAAAAAATCCTTAGTGATACCCATGATGATGTGTATAAAACACGCCTTGAGGTGTCTTAAAGCACTCATCTACCCAAAAATCTTTGAAACATGATGTTTATCATAAATAGGATAACTACACATTTATATGATATAAAATTAAATTTCTACCAATTATATATTCATAATACCATACCAATAGGAATATTTATACCATTTCCAACACCAAGAACAAATAATTTCGACATTTTTTGTCCCCATAAAAATATAGATTGACTGAATGAAGCTGATGCCATTTATGACATCGAACCCGTCGTAATTTTCTTGAGAAGTTTTTGTTGTGATACTAGGTCATTAGTGACATCCCTAACACATAAAAGGAAGTAAATAAAATCCAAGAACCTCAAGAACATTTATAATGATGTTTTTCCCTTTGAAAGTTAAAACATTCAATCTATATAACTAATAAATAACCAAACCTTTATTTGTAACATGAGTAACAAAAATATATCACAAAATATAACCAAAAAATAGACCATATTAGAGTACATGATGATACTAAATCACATAGTTGAAGAAAAACCAAAGGAAAAACACTCAAAACTCACATGTAACATCAACTGGAAACATCGAACCTACTCCACGATCCAACTCCACATGAAAATCCCACGGTATCAAGATGAATCACTAAATAACTAATCTACCTTTAAATTACCTATGTATTGATATATAATATTTTAAACACACAATAATTCCCTATATATAGGTGATTCTAGATATAGTATTATTTCCCCAATTACTTCTTAACTCATACATTAGGAAAAATAATAATATCAAAATTTAAAAAAAATTGTTCGTAGAAGTAAAAAAAATTAATATCAATTCCATATAAAATTTTCCATTGAATGAAATAGAAAAATACATTCAATAAATTTTTTAATTTATTTGGCTTCACCATTCCATTTCAACTTAAAAATGATTCACATAATAACATGCTTGTTGTTACTATTAATGGTGTCACATGAGGTCTATGCTCCATCCCACTTTGGAGGTGGTACATCACGAAAATAATTGATCCCACACAATAAACACCGAATTACTTATGAAAAAATAATTCCAATACATTTAAAAAGAACCAATTTCCACAAAATACCATTATAAAAAATGATTTCATTTTATAAGGATTTTCTAAAACAACACTTCATGCAAGAAAATGTAATTTAAAAAAAAATTAAAATGAAAACACAACAAATTTCTGAATACCTATAAATTTCTACAATTTCCAAGACATGGTCAAAATTGGATTTTTAAAACATAAATAATAAATATTACACCTAAATTTTAATAAATAAATTTAATTTAATGTAATCCTATATGTGATAAGTCCTATGGGGATAAGAGAGAATTCATATACATCACAATTGTTGGTGAAAATGAATAATGGAACAATGAAACTATAGATCATGGATTAGATCTCATGTCTGTCATTTAATGCAAAAAAATCAAGATTCCTATAAAAAATATGAATCTATCCAATAATGTTTAGATATACTATTTAGTGAGGGAACATAATCCTATATCTAAGATTAAAATGGGTATATATGAATTATTGATGAATCTGGGTCTCTAATGCACTTTGATTCACTAATAATTACAATTGGATTGAATAGAAATGTCTATCTAGCCTTTTAAGAAAAAGGAATATGTGTCATGAATATAACATGGGATTAATGAGACTTATAGTTGTTAATTAGGATTAGATACATATTTTATGGGGTTCCAACTGGATACAACATAGTTAGGATTCATGGTTTGGAAAACTGTTCTCTAAATGTGGTGGGTCACTATCTTAAGGCCACACCTCACATGGTTAGCTGGCAGAGCTACACAAACAATTTACTAACAATTCTTTTCCCACTCTTTCAAGAATCATGGTTCTTCTAGTAACAGATAATCGAAATTCATATATATATATATATATCTATCATTTACTTGTGTATTTCTCTTAGATTATTTGGTAATGGGGTTGGTATATACTTATTTTAGTTGTAATGTGGATTAATAGGATTTAATGAATAAAATAAAGAATGTATTGAATTTATCAATTACATGTCATGAATTAGAATTATATGTCATGTAATAGGATTTCTGAGCATGCGACACGTTGTGAACCATTTCGCAAAATCAATAGAAATTGAATCTAGTATGCACCGTAAATGATCAATACATGATGTGACTATATTAAATGTATCTAGATGAGAAATACACACCAGATGAATTGATAGGGATCAATACATTTCTGGATACCTCAATACACGATGTCTATGATGTAAAACCTCATAAATTGGGCCAGATACAACAATAGAATGTGGATGATCCAAAATCCATGGACATCGATGTAGATCATTATTACATGGTATGTAACACTATTACATGCCATAAATGATATTTCCTTTATATAAAAAAACATTGTAGATTATTGTACAACATTCGAGGATGAAAATTATCTCTATTTTTCATTCCCTTTCAGTTTCATTCACATTAATCTAATTTATACTCAAAATTTCTTCATGTTTTACATTTTTTGTCAATTAAAGAGTCATAGATCATGTTTTCTTCAAAGCGTTCAAATCCCCCCCACTTTGATTCCCATTGTTCATCATCAACTTCCAATGACATGTTCTAGATCCATTTTCAATGTTAATATAAAATAAATGATCTATTAAATTTGTGATATATCTTTTTCAAGCCCAATTGCATGCTCATTCCCACTTGAAATATGAACCCTTTAATGATTTAGAATCATTTAATTTTAAATAGCATGTCAATAAATATTTTTTGTAATTATTTATTTACATCTGAACCCACCATGAGTAGCTAAACCACTCGGGGTCGTGATCAATAGTATATGTATATAGACTCATATATATAATTTTGGAGATCCTAATGGATTATTAATCAGGATAAATAAATCATGTCTATCTAATTTGTGTGAATGTCCCTGATCGCGAGATATTCAAGCATATAACCATTTCCTAATTAATATATACTAGGATATGACTAGAATTCTAAGACATGACCTCCCATATAATCAAAACATCATTCAGTTAGGCCGTTACTATCTCTTGATCATGGAATAATCACTTCCCTAATAAAGCTAGGTGACTTAAACAAATTCAATAGGCAAATATCATTT
Source organism: Viscum album (assembly GCA_963277665.1). Lineage (NCBI taxonomy): Eukaryota > Viridiplantae > Streptophyta > Magnoliopsida > Santalales > Viscaceae > Viscum > Viscum album. The sequence continues at coordinate 1,753,873,284 of OY728128.1, forward strand.
GATTCATAGCCTAATCCATATAATCTTTCCACTATTCTAATTAAGGCCATCCATTATCTAGTTTCATGAAATTTATTTTGAACCCTCTATAATTATATGAAGTCACATTCATCCATAAATTTACTAATACTTCTAGTCAAAAAATCTATTCGAGAGGAATCCAGAAAAAAGCTCTCTAGACAATGTCATTCAAGTTACACCTTCCACATTATGGGATCAACCTCATGATTCTGGTAGACTACGCCCAAATTGTATGTAATTTTTGGGACACAATAAATATAATCTGAATGCAGACTATTTGATCCAAACGATGCATGCATGAGTATAATATTTTGGCACCGTTTTCGAGAAGCAATGGTAATTTTTTAAATAACTAGCACACTATACCTAGAATTACCTTTGCCCCAAACACTTTATTTTCATTAAAGTCTATCTTGAATCCAAGCATTTACATAGTATATTTCATGTACGAAGGTCCCTTGGCTCATTCAGGGAACATAGAGTAAGAAGAACTTTTATCCTTCAATACCTATATCAGAAGGTATCTGTTTACACACCGCCGGTCAGCAAAAGAAGAGGAACACCATCACACAGGACCCAACCCAACAAATCAATGTCAATTAATTCCTTGGTAGTTACCGATGAATTAATAAAATACAATCATGGATTATGGATTTCCATCAATCCATGGCAAAAATCAAAAAATAATACATACCCCCATCAATTATCACACATTCGTCAGTAAACCTAGACTCGTTCACATGATCCTGAATATGATACAATTCAGTGGTCTCCATAGTAAAAAAAACCACATGACCACATCGTTAACTTCCTGGAAGTCTATGAATCCTATCGCAACTAGAAATTATGTTTAGACATGATCTTACTATACATATTCCCATTTTTACTATGATATATAATTAAGCACTTGGTCAAAATCCAATATTTTGTGTCAATCAAGACATGAGATGATATTGCCAAAATGTTTTAGTAAAATGTTGTCCATCAATCCAGAACTGTAAGATATATAATGACATCCAAAACATTTCTCAAGCTTATGTTAAATCATCATTAGATAAATTTGACTGATTCATATATCTCATGATGAAGGGTCCATTCTAGAGACTAGATATGTGGATTCATTTTCAAACGTTCTACCAAGGACTATATCCAGATGAAAAAAATATTTTCAATGTTATAGCTGATGGAGGAATAATGTTTATAACAACCATAGTCAGATTAGAAATTCATGAAGAAGTATCATAGAATGAAATCCTATAGAAAAGTGATCATGAACCACCATGTCCTAGTATCCACCATGTAGATTAGATCACCAGATTAGTAGCACATGTCGAAGAACTCACAAATAATCCTAATTCATTCAATATACCATCCACACAACCCCCTCATGCTCTTATGATGGTGATTCAATCATGTGAGATGTGAGGTGGCTCAAATCAATACCATGACTGAAGGTGAGGCTATGAAGAAAATAAAAGTTGTAATTATGTCTATTAAAAACATATAATCCTATCATTTCAATAACAACGAAACTATTACAAGAAAATGCATTCTTAGAGGATGCATCGAATATGTTGAGGATATTTCCATTAGTGACGTGTTCAAAAATAATTCTGCAATCAAGGTCCTCTTAGGTTTCCACCGATGAACCTAGTTCTGAGACAAAAAAAATGCAACTACACTACCAATAAATACATCAATAACAATTGAAATTATCCCAACCAATACCTCAACAATCACCTCTCCCTCCTCCAAGTCACCTGGAAAAACTATTGGATAATTTTCTCCAAAAGTATACTCATAAATTGAAAACCCAAGATATTGAAAATCAAAACCAAAGAGATTATTTAAGGAATATTGAGATTTGAATGGGTAAAATCACAGAGACCATGTCTAATATACTACTAGGTACATTACCTAGTACTACCAAAACTGCACTTTGGTATAATCCAATATAGTAGTTATAAGAGGCTGGAATGTTTTGGACTTTCAATAAACAAGTGATAGTGATGAAAATAAAAATGAAGCGCCTAAAAACAACAAAAAGAAGGCAAAGCATATGATAAGCTACATCAGTCCCCATTCAAAATGTTACACCTGATGAAAATAACCAACTACCTGAGTATTCAAATGAACATGTTTCTATCTCACCAACTCCATACAAGACATCACCTTCCAATCCAGAGATATTCAGTCAATGTAGATAGGATTTACGAAACATGATGTACCTAGATATGTTCAAGCAACTGAACATCAACATACCATATAAGGAATCATCTTACAAGATGTAAGTTTATAAAAAATATTTTCAATAACATTTATACAACATAATGAAAATAAATGTTCTTGGGGTCATCTCATTGAATGGGGAATTATATAATATTGTGATATAGTGAATTCCCTAAAAAATGAGAGATCTGTGACATTTTTCAATTCCATGTGCTATTGTGGAATGAATGTTTAGAAAAACTTTTTACGATCATGGATCCAGTATTTACATAATGATGATGAGTGTCTTCCACAATATTAGACACCAAAACTCAAAACAACTAAAGTTTCACTACAATTATCCAACCGATCAGTGGAGTGCCCAAGATGAATTCTTGACCATGTTTTGGATAAATTTAGAAAATTCATCTTTTTAGTAAACATCATTGTCATGTACATGTAAGAAGATTTTGATATCCCTATCATTCATGGAAGACTATTTATAGCCACAGGAAATGTTTTAATTGATGTGAATTAAGGACATTTGATATTTCCCGTTGGAGAATAACATGTAGTGTCCAACCTAGTTAAACCAGCCCAAAAATCAGACGATGTTGTGGATTGTAACCCCATATTTGGTTCCCAATAAAATATGAGTACATGTCCATTGAATATGGAAATGAATATTAACTATTAGAGAATAAATAATAGTACAGTTTTGAGGAAGTAAGATTCATTAAAACATGCGCATGGGAAACCATTCTACATTTCATTCCCCCTATCATTCAGCCACCTAGCTATAATTAAAATGTGTACCTCATACCCTAAAATTCTGATTTTTAGGAGTTTCATCCTATATTACAATCAATTTCAATTTGGAACAATCTCAAGCACAATAATAGAAATTATTTGATGTTTTTTAAAGGCATACAAAATCAATTTCAATGGTATTTCTGACATCAAAGGCATCAACCCTAGAGAATTCACTCACAGAATCCTACATGATTAAATTACTTTGTTGAAATGATAACCTCAATGAAATATCACACCCCCGATAATGGAAGTCATCAAAAAGGATGTTCTAAAAATCTTGGATGCAGGAATCATTTTTCTATATCAGATAGTTAATGGGTGACCCCCATCCATGTTGTTCCTTATAGAGGTGGACTCAATATAGAAATAACGGATGAAAATAAATGGATTTCAACACACAACATCACTGGATGTATAGTATTCCTATAATATAGATATCTTAATTCAGAAACTAGAAAGTATAATTTTCCCTTACCATACATGGATCATATTATCTAAAAAAATTATGGTGTATGAATTCTATAGTATCATTTATGGATATTAAAGATACAATCAAATTTCAGTCGACCCCACTGATTACAAAATTTCCACATTCACAAACTATATTGGGGTCATTTCTTACCATAGAATGTTATTCAGAATGTGAAATTCTCCAGCAACATTTTTAAGATGGACAATTCATATATTCTATTAAATGTATTAATAATTATTATAAATATTTATATATGTCTTCTCAATCTACGGAATATGATTTTATGTCTGTATAATAAATCTATAATTTGTTCTGAAATGCTACAATGAAAAACATTTAGTCTAGAATTGGGTGAAATTCCATTTCATGGTACTGTGAGTAATCGTTTTTGGTTATCAAATCTCTAAGGAAGGCATTGAATTTGATCCCACAAATATCATATTCCTCAATGTTCTACCAAAATCGCCAATAATCAAGGGCATCAAAAGTTCTCTAGGACATTCTATATTTTATATATTATTTCCTGAAGGAAATTTCTAATGTGTCCCATATATAGAATCGTTTTTTGTCTAAAATGTTTCTTTCTAATTCAATTTGGATTTTCATAAATATTTCATCTCATTAATGAATAGTCTTATTGCATCCCAAGTCATTATTGTACCCTATTCAAGGAATGATTTTGAGTTAATATGCGATTCGAGTGACCTAATTATTAGTGATGTATTGTGAAAATTAATTGCCAACATATTTGGTCCAATTTATTTTGAAATCCAAATGCTATGTGATGCTCAAGTACAATAAAAGTCAATAGAGGAAGAACTATTAGGCATTGTATATTCCTTTTAGAAATTTTGTTCATTTCATGTTTTATTCAACATGATTATACATACTGATCATGTTGTCCATAGGTACATGATAATGAAGAAAGATGCAATACCTAGGCTAGTACGTTGGATCCTCCTTCTATAGGAATTAAATCGCAAGATCAAGGACACAAAAGGGACACATAATGTGATTTAATATCATCTCTCCAGACATCCTCTACCCCTCATCCAATAATATGAGTAGGTTAACATTGAAGTAGTTTTCCCATATAAAACCATGTTTCGTATCAGGGATCAGCCATTGTTCTAAAATATTTCTAATTATCAATCCATGGGATTCCTACATCAAGACCTCTCTTACCAAAAATGTATTTTTTTGTTATATGCTAATACATTACTACTGGGATGATCCAATATTGTTCAAGAATTATGATTATTTATTTTTATGACACTAGATCCATGATAAAGAAAACCACTATGTGACCGGGATTTTTAACTTGTCACCAACTAGTGGACATCATGGAACCAAATGTGATGGAATTCTTCCAAAGATGTGATAGATTCCAGTGGAATGGAAATATTTGTATATGAATGGACATGAAAAAAACCCCATCATTGATGTTCAAATCTTTGGTGTTTGGGGAATCGACTTCATGGGACCTTTTCTTAAATCTCATGGATGAACTGAAATTTTTCTTATCATTGACTACATATCCAAATTGGTTGAAGGTGATGCAACCTCATATGACACAACAAAAGTAGTCATGAAATTTATTAAGTAGAATGTGTTAAAATGATTTGGATTTCCAAGATTAATCCTTACTGATCAAGAAACACTCATCACAAATCGAGCAGTTTGAGTACATCTATAGAGGCATTCCATAAAATAAAATACTAGAACTCCCTACCACCCACAAACATGTGGACAAGTAGAACTATCAAATATGGAGAAAAAATAGGTTTTTTAAAAGACTGTGAATACCAATCAATATGATTGGAGCCTCATATTGAATGTTGAACTATGGAAATACTATCCATACTATTAGAATCCCATGGGCACAACAATGTTTATACAAGTTAATGGGATACACTATCATCACACGATTGAACTATATCATTGTTCATTTTCGGTGATCAAGAAATATTATTTAGAATTTAGGAAGGTTAGTGAAGAAAGAATTATGAAATTGATTTCTTTTGAAGAAATAAAGAGATTTTTATATGAATATGAAATGTTCTATAAGGAAAAGAAAATTAAATGGAATTTCTTACTCATTTCTAGTTGTACCTTATGACCTAGGAATAAGGTCATATTGTTCATCCTGGTATGAAAATTGTTTTCAGGTAAGATGAAGTCTTGATGGTCCGCCACATTCAATGTCAATTAATTTATTCCATATGGAACCATTGAGATTCAATGAGAATGTGGACCACTATAAAAATACAACTGTCAATGCCTGAATATGTTTCAAGAACACTTATGAGAAGGTAGGGTCATTAACATTATAATTACTTATGTTTTAATGAATTCATGCTCTTGGATTTAAAATATGTGTTGATTGGCATGAAACCCATGGTAGTGAATCATAGACTAGGATATATATGTATTGTGTTAGGTATTTTTTATGAATCCCTATAACTGAAGAAAATAGAGGAAAATTTTCCAGCTAAAACAGTTTTGTACACGTCGTGTACTAGTGGATCAAAATGGGTAACCTTTTACCCAAAAATCTTTTTTAATTTTATCATACATCATGTGATCCACCTGTAAAAGTCGTGTAGATTTTAGTGTATTTATTTAATAATGTAGGTCATCAACACTAGGTTCACAGACCACAACACTCCAATGACCTGACACCCACATACTTCCCTTTTAACTTGTATAAACCACACCCATAACCACTCATCTACCTCTCATTCTCATTTTTACCTCACTCAACACAGCTCGCCAACTCTTCCTCATCTCTCTTGTGGGACAACCCACACTATCTATCTCTTACGACCAGCGTGCACCACCAACTGCAGCTTCCCTATCTCAGCTAACACACACACCTCTAGCACAACAAACTAACCCCCCACTTCTTCATGTATCGAACAAAAATACCCCAACCCTCACTATCCCCCTCATCCAATTCCTCATCCTCTACCTTAGATGAAAATCCACCAGCCATGCACCATTGTGCTTCAACTTACAAACCATCCACATAGCTTGAATCATATGCAAAACCATATCCTCGGGTTCACTCCTCCTCAATAACCAAATCCTATGACAGTGATATCCACCTTCACCATATTATGCATTTTTTCAAACTGCTACATCCGGTAAATCTTCAATGGTTTTAGGCTATTCCAATGTGCACGACGAAGACATTGGATATGTGCATCCTGGAATGGAAAAAATAGATGACTATATCCTTAAGCTTCTAGAGATTCTTCAAAAGGTTGAATTATAAAATCTCACAGGGAGAACTTCCATGAGTTGGTTTTGGAGTTTTTATCCACTTTAGATATAGTCATTGATAGACTTTAGTTCTTTCTTGGTGGACAACCCCATGATCATTCCTCTTAATATTTTGGTATCGGGCTTGGTATTTACCCAAATGGGTTTATCAATTATAAAATTTATACTATTATTTAGTATAATCACCTTCAAGAAGACTCTCTATAGTGGTGGAAGATTAAAGAATACGACCCCTAGTCCCACCATGAATCACTCATCAAGAAATCCATACAGCTATAGTGTTCGACACAGTGTATCATGCACTAATACATGGAAAATGGATTCTTTTCCCGGGATATGTATCATTGTAGTGTAATCTAGGTGAACTGTTTGATTATCCCAGCATCCATGTGTTGACCACCCATCAATATAGAATCCAAATTATTCTAGCATTACAATACATATGCCCAGATACATTATTGTACACTGATAGGAGCCTCATTTATCACTCATTTTCCAAGAACCTTAAAATATTAAATCCATGGGTTCCCCTTAAATAATTACGACTTGTTGAGATTATCTATCTTGTGATGTTGCACAAGAAGTAGAATTTAGTGAGGTTGAATGATGGTTACTTTTGGAAACATGGACTCCAGGAGGAAGCATCACATGAACCACCACCACAACAATAAGATATACGAGACCCACCTCTTGAGACACACACTACTCTCACACCTATACCACAAATTCATACTACAACATCTAAAACCACATCCTCCAACCTTCCAAAACAATCCATTCCTACCCTAAGCTACCCTTGGGCTACCCATCAATATATCCTGGCGAAAAGCACCAAATTTCCACTTACCTCAATCTCACCTTCATAGAACTTGATGAGTTCACGACACCACCAACACCCACCCATGTCAGACCCTCATCCACCACCATCCCCCCACCCCCTTCTTCCCAACCCAAACTTCCTCCAGAACATACCGAACGAATTTCCCATCAGGAGTGTTCAGAAGGGAAGGCCAAGATGGGAAAGGGGCTAGCCACTGACTCCACCCTAAAGGTACCTAGTGTCAATGTAGTTGTGATACCCATGACCACCATGTATATTGATAACTCAACACCACATACCCTAAACCATATACCTATGTACATGACCCCAACATACACTAATTTTGATGCTCTGCCAACTCCTACCACTGCTGTAGAAGTTGATCCAGCTAGGAAACTTGTTTCCACACCTGGTAGCAGGTTGACACTAGAGGATATCTTTTGACCGGACACCTAATCATTCCATTTTATATATATATGGACTTTGGGAATATTCTTTGATAGATTTGGGAATCCATTTTTTCATTTTCTTATTACATATTTTGTAATCATTATATATATATATATGGGTGTCTCTGTAGGGATTGATTTTTTCCATTTCCTTTTTGTCGGATTGCCAATTCATTCTATTATTACATTGAATTTTATAGCTCCTATGAGTATTATACAATTACTGATGGTCCAGTACGACCTTTTTTTTAAAAAAAAATGGGTACTCCAGTACATCATAGACATCACATTGAATCTTCATGATCTTTCTGTTGAAATACATGCACAGCAGCAACAACCCATAGTTTTCATCCCATTAAAACCTCATCACATTCACGCCCATGCTGAGATAGATGAAATCATAAAACAATGTAAAATACAAAAGCAAATAAATACAGTAAAAAAGGGAGCACCTATGCTGATGGATCCAATATAAAATGTTTTGGTCTTTTCGTCTTACTAACGACGTCTTATTAATGCTTTATGAGAGGCAATCCACAGATGATATTTTATATAGATAGATTAATAATAGTGCATTATTTTTTTATTAACATACAATTGAACATAATTTTTATCATTTCACAAAATTTAAATAAAAACTGGTTACCTCAACTGTTTATCATTTACACCAACCTATTATTTTACTACTTCAATGTATAAACATGTGAAATAATGTCTTATTTGGTGCATGAGTTGTTATAAAACCAATTTTGATGGTGAAATATACTCAGAAAAAAGACATATCAAATTCCCTCATGGTATACCACCACATCCATGGAGATCTTGATTCACACATTTTTACAATTGTTCAATACTATTTCAATTTTTCTTGAGTTTTACTCTCCATAATACTCCCACATTCATTTCATGGACATTGAAGACATTGTTTCTTTCTATTTTTTGGAGGATCCTCATTATTTTAACTAACATTACACATTCATTATTTCTTATTCTCACCTATCCAGGAGACATTTTTTGAAATTATAAGCATTCCATATCCTTTTAAAATATTAAGACCATTTAAAATAAAGGAAATTTTAAATTGAAAATTTTAAGATTCAATGTTTTTTGTATGTTTAGAATTTTTAGAATGAATCATGAGGTTATTAATTTGACTCATATTCAACTTTTTTGAAATTATGAATAATTTACTCATAGCATAGTTTTATACCCATTATAATTACAAGTTTATGTTTTATTTTCACTACCGGAGAGGACTCTAAGCATACAAATGCACACGCTTTTCTGAGCATATTTATTATGTGATACCAGGGAAATGAAAAAATATAAAAACATGAATTAATACTTTAGATTCATTTTCTTGAGACCCACTTTACAATGATTGAGGAGATAATAAAAAAAATTTAGGTAATCCATTCAAAACACATTCTCTTGAGGCCCACCTTACCTCTTTCCTTCGTTTATCTCATAGATTCCATACATTACCATATATGATAAATTTATTTCAAGGTTATTTTTTCTTTCCTGCCCTTCTCCTTATTGAATGCATTTTTTAATTTTGAACAAGTCTGGGGGGTTCAGACAAAACGAGATGATTCTATTTTTAAATTTTTATTTTGTACTAATAATACTATTGTGTTTTCATTAATATATACTTTTTTAAATTTACCAATAAACGTTTCCTTTAAAAAAATAAAACATAAATGAAATGTATACATGGTTAGTGTACTAAGAAGATAAAAAATCAATATTTCCATACCGAGGAATCCCTTGAATGATTATATGTGGTTAAGGGATGGATGTGACATCAGACATGGACATATATTTTGAAAAAATGATTTATAAAATAAAATGGAATGAAACATAATATTCATTATATACATACATGATATTTAAGGATCTAATTATAGTTTCTATAGTGTGGAGTTGATTAGTTGGAAGGAGGAATTATGTTACACTTATCATGATATTCATGCATTATTATTCATATATAACCCTCCTTTTCTGCATTGTTTTCAGTTTTTACAAACTAACCCACAACCTCAGAGTCATCAAAACCTTACTACTGAAGCCCTCATGAATATTTTTCTTCTTTTATTTAAGATGTGGAGATGATAGAACCAATGAAAGTATATGGATAGGCATATGAACTCAATGTATGAGTGTAACTATAATTTCATTTTACCATTAGTTATTAATGAAACTCACTATGAGGTGGATTAAAAATGGATATAGAATTCAAGGAACTATTAAAAGATTGAAATTATAAGGTTAAAATTTGTTTAAAGAAATAAGCTATGCGGAATGGCTACTTTTCTATGAAAGAATGATTCATGGAGACTAAATATTTCTCTCATAATTAATTTTATTTATGTGGACATAATTAACATTTCCTATTTTAAAAATTAATAATATCTTTTTGGAAAACTTTTTTGACCCGTTCTTTGCTTAATGACAATAAATTTTTCATGTGGGGGGGGGAATTGATAAGTTCATTTAATATTTATTTTTTTGTCATTAAAATATGGATTTTCATTAATATACTTGGTATGTGCTTAGTTTTACAAGCATGGGGACTCATGTGATTCAAATGATGAAATTCATAAAAAGTGTGGAATTTGTCTATTACACATCATGACTCCACATTACACATCATGTATCAGGATTTCATAGCATGTGATAAACTGTGTGGAAAACTATGAACCAAGTCATGCAATTAGTAGAAATTGAGGTCATTACATCACCTGAATTATCCATACATGACGTCACCCCCTTCAAAGAAGTCACACGATAAATTCGCACTAGAGGAATTGTTGAGGATTAGTACATGATGGGATTCCTCCATACATGATATGTAGGTAATCAAACCCCATAAATAGGGCCAAATACACTTGAGGTTTGAAGAAGATTCAAATCCATGGACATATACCTAGATCAATAGTACAAGGTGTGTAACTCTAGTACCCAATGAAACCTATTTTACACATATATACAGCACCTCGGAGAATCATTTCATAGTTTTAATGGGATGATAATTCTTATTGTTTTTCGTTACCTAAGAGTTTCCTTCACCTATCACTCCATAAAACCCAACCTTTTTTTCATACATTTTTTTTTCAATTCACGAGTCATGGATTGTGTTTTCATAGATTTTTTCATATTAATGATGAATAGATTATTGTCATTCATTATCTATTTCCAATGACACATGCTATGTATATTTATGTTGTTAATATTTATTAAGATACTTATTACTGTTATTATTTCTATTTTTTAAACCCTTTCTAATCATCATTTCCATTTTAAATATGAACCTTTTCATGATTGTGAATCATTTAAAACCAAATATCATGTCTAGCATGATTTTTAGTATTTATTATTTTCACCCCAACCCACTATGAGTACCTAAACCACTCATGGGTAGGGTTTGAGAGTAGATGTATCTAAACTGATAATCAATCATAAATTTTATTTTTGGAAACACTTAATGATTATTAATAATGATAAATTTCTCATGAATATCTAATTTATGCAAATATCACTGCACGCGAGATAATAAAATTGAAGACCCTGTCCAGATTAAAGTAGAATAGGCTATGAGAACTAGGCAATGGCGATTTCTTCAATATAATCCAAACACAATTCACCTAAAAAATGACTATATTTTGATAATATAATAGTAACATCTTCAATTTAGTTTGATGAAATGACCAAAATCAACTAGAGATTATTGTTTGTTTCACAACCTAATCCTTAGGATCCCTCCAAGATTAGAATTAAGGTAATCATTTATCTATATAATCCAAATTAATTTTGACCCATGTGCTATTATTTGAAGTCACTATCAACCATAGATTTACTAAACCACCCATACTCCATATAAATTTCAAAGAAATCCTACAAAAGGATCTCAAGATTTTAGCCTTTAAGAAAAAGCTTCCTCCATGTTGGATCAACCCAGCACTTCTATTATACTATTATCGAGTTGTACGAATGCTTAGGAAAAAATATCTCTATTAAGACTATAGTATGTATAAACCCATATACACAAGAAAGTTCATCAATAAAACATAATTTTTTCATACATGTTTCCAATTATGCACCTACCTAGTTCCCAATGCCTTCCTTATCATGGTTTTGTTGAGATTTTGCATTGCTTATAATAATCATTCAAAAACCGTACACTTCCAGAAAAGCTTCCAAACCATGAAAACCCCACTCAAAACCTCTAATAACATAACCCAAATATTATATAGAATTAAAATATAAATTTATATGGTCATTTAACTGAAAATAATGATGTTGATAACATGTTTGACCTCACATTTGACATTTTTCAAATAGATCCCAATACTCATCTTAGGTATAAATAAAACTAATAATGATCTCATGATCCTATATTTAGTGATCCATCTCTAGATATGAATCTATTCCCCCATAATTTTATAAACCATATTTTATAAAATCATGCAATTTATTCTTCTATAACTCATCCCCCTCACTTGGATCGATCAATCGATGGTCTAGTGGATTGTCTGATTAAAACAATATTCCATAAACTTCCTAATGTCAAAGACCATGATCCATATTTGAAAAAAAAAATTAAGAAAACCCAAATTATTAGTATCATGTAATTTATTAATATTAATTGTATTTAATAAAATTTAAATTCCATTATTTATCCCATTCAATAAAAATCAATAAAAGATAAAATGTCAGTTAAAATCCTAGGTTTTTACCCTACAAATTACATAACATCACTTAACATTTTTAGAAATCTTCAGGTCCTTATATCGGGTCAGAGGGGGGGGGGGATAAAATCATTTTTCCTAGTCAACATACCATAAATATGTGATAAAATAATCTAGAATAATATTATTTACCAACTAAACGATGAAATAATCAATCCATACCATCCCCAAAATCTATCATATCTCTAAACCATCGTCATATCTGATACTACACTTTCATGACACCCCTCCCCACACCACTACCCCTCCTAGAATAGTAGTGAAATTGATGAGTGATCCATGAGTCTTTTAACTTGTAGGCATGCAGATGGGAAATAGAACATAGGGTATATAAATCACACACATGGGGAAAATTACCCAAAAAATAGAAAAATGGGATCATGATATAGGATTAATAACCATTCAGAAACGCTATAAAATAATATAAAAAACAAAATCGTCCCACAATGAATGTCAATTAATTGAAATAATATTCACCATATAAAAATATATATAAAATCAATCCTAATGAATCAAATGCACAACAACTCTTAACTCAAAGATTGTAGTTCCCAACTCTATATTAGAACCCCTACTATAATCTTTAAAAAAATTTATATACATGTAGGTTGAACATAATATATTTGACTAATTGGATCATACCATGTTATATCTTGTAAATGTTATAACAGAAAAATAAGGTACCAGTAAATAGACATTAAAACTAATATGAACAAAAACAATAAAACTAACCATCCTCGCCTCGAAAAGGTTCACTCACCAAAATACACGTCCAAGGTAGTACAATAATATTTTGAGAAAATAGATAATGGAACCCCACACCCACTTATCTATTTTTATAATTCTATAATTCTATATGTTCATGGATCTATATCTCATAAAAACACCATTTAATATCCAATTATCATTAAATTCAATATAATATTCCCTTCCATCATATATCCCAACACATCATTGTAATGAGGGTACTGTGGTATCCTAAAAAAAGAAATTATTTTTTTTGTCTCCTCATACCACACGTGACAAAAAATATATAACAAATCCACTATCTTATAGTCATCACCCCAAAATGTGTAATATTCAGTTGGTACTCAGAAATAATAGTGTTCCATTCCCACACACAACTTCCAATTGAAGATCATTGATGATGGTGAAATAAATCCTTTATTACCATAGTGTCCTATTTGTTTTATAGAAACCCTCAAATAATTCATGTGACAATTAATATTTATAAATGAATGTGGGGATTTTTATATTAGTAATACAGAAATACTATGATATAGACAAATCGTATGTTCCAAACTAAGGGTTCGCATCAACTAAAAGTAGCACATCTCAGATAATTACTGCATCACCTTATAACATATACCACCATCAAATTCCGTTAATAAATGAATATCACCAATGAATAAAACCACAACATGTCCCATGATTCCTATTTACTTTTTAATTTCAACCAATTTCATTATTTATAGTTTTAGCAACCATGTTTTTTATCTATTTAATCTTATATTTAATTTAAAACCAGTAAACACATCACCAACTATTATATCAATTCAGTTACCTATGTTATAAACAGTATGAAATTACCACATGACTAATTTCAACCCACACCTACATAATTTATTCACTTGTAAGACAATTAAAACCCCACTACATAATCATAGTCCAAACCTGAGCTAGTTACAACCATTGATACTAAATATATCATAAGTTTCAAATTCTCATAGAAAAAAACATTACAAGAACACTAACACAGATAAGATTATAATTTGGCTTCCATATTTTCCACCAGTTCTTTTTCATGGAGTAAATAAACTATATTTATCAATATCAAGCATGGTTGTCCTCGGAAAATTATATATTCAAAAATAATATATCCATTATCCATATAAAAGTGTTCAATCATTTATTCAGTGAATGTTCACTGAAACAAACACAACAAGGGTTCACATTTCAAAGATGCTATATGACACATGACTCAACAATAAAAACAATTTATTATTATTAATAATATTAGTCATAATATCATACGAAAAATCACAATGTAATGAAAGCACATGTGGTATAATCTATTCCACTTATATTTCATGTAAACCAACTCATAAAATTCTTTCGTGATCTAATGTAATCCACTCAAATGGAAAAATAAATATTCTAGAATCATCGATACTCTATGAACCAAGAGAAATTGAGGACTTCATATATCAAAAAGATAATTTTAATATTATAAATAATAAAATGGTAACTAACAGACACCCAAAAGTTATATATCACACAATGATGGTATTATTAACCTATAACATTATGTTCCCCCATGAACCCCTAGCCATAACACATCCTAGACCAATGACTTCCACAACCAAAATCTCTTTCAGAATGACAATGGGAAGGGAATGTGATTGGAATAAGGGGAACTCACCTTATATTTTCAATAGGCCAGTATCCATTTTCCAATGATAAATCTACAAAAAGGGGGTGTGAAAGAAAAGTAAAATCCAAGCTAATTCACCAAATAGTCAATAGATAACTTTGAGTAATGGCGTGTTTTGAAGGGGCTCAAGAGTTTGTACAAAAAAATTATTTAAAATATTTTGATGAAACCTTCATGAACTCATCATAATGATAAGGGAATCACCCCAATATATGATGTATGTCTTGGTGATATGTAAAAATCATACCTCACCCTACTATTATCTCAACGTAGTGGCATAAATAATGTTAAAATATATTAAAACAAATATAAGACTACATTGTATGTCATGAATCATTGAATAACATACACTAAAAATCTAGAGATAGTAAAACACTGTATTCCAACTAACCACCCTGAAAAAATGGAAGATGATGGAAGTGGTATATCTAAAAACACATTATTCATCAATACCAAGAACGATTGACACTTTCATTTGATCAAAAAAAACTGTTACTACTGACTTATACATGTCTACAGATTGTATCTTACCTCCAGGAAATGGCCATACCAAAATTGAAGGAGTCTTTAAAAACATTCATACCTAGATCCATAATCTATAGGAACACAACCACATTGCAAGATCATCCACTACATAAAAACCCTCTTCTTTAGGCTGTAATATCACCCCACAAGCAAAGATTTCATCTCCATCACCCCAATATCTTCCATGAAACAACTCATGACACCTAGATCACCAATAAATTAATTTGAAACCAACAATAAAATAACATTTAATTAAAGTATCATCCACTTAATAGTTTATTCTACACTATCGTTAATATTTTTAAACTGTTCAAAAATGAATTACCATGAATGGAACATTAATGTTAAAAAATTCATAGTTTTAGAGGACATACCTTGAACATTGATGAATAATCTTAAAAGATGCCACATTATTCATTACCACATAAAATCAAAATGAATTCACAATTTTAAATTTGGTACATATCCATAGAGGTATAGCCATGGGAAACAAATTCATGTGGTTTTTGTTTAGTCTATATACATGAAATATTCCCTCCACGACATTAGGTTTTTTTATATGAAGGGAATGGAAATCCCTTATAACGATGGGTATGTTGTACTGGGGATATAAATCCACTAACATGGGACCTTATAAAAATGGGTTGACATGATCATGGCTATGGGTGACTTATGTTCATGAGCACATTTTCATGTGTCCATAGACTTCACACTAGAACATCTCATCAGTTAATTAAATACTATAAAATATATTTACGAATTCATACACACTAAAATACACAATATTTTTATTATTAGAGTGGTTGATGAACATAGTTTGTGGGTATAATTTTTTTTTTCAAAACCTATCGAACATTATTATTCACTTATCCTCTATTCATATTTAGTTTCCTATGGCTATAGGTTAGAGCTATAGCTATGAGAATTTTCTTGTGGCTTTACGGTGTAGTAGTATATGTTTTTCCACATAAAATAATATATTCATAGATTGTATCCTATAGATGTTTTTATAATTATATCTATGAGTGTTATAACAATTCCAATTGAATGCATTGTTTGAAGAGTTATAGACATGGTCATGGCCCCTGACTATTGCTCGATTTTCCACTATTGATAATGTGCCTTATTAAATGTAACAGATCTATGTGGATTTTGATTACCTTTATAAGGATATATAAAAATCTCATTTCATGATCTTGATATAGACTCCATTAAACCTCGCATCTCCTTTTGTGAGAGTCTAATGCATCCCTATATTGTAATATACCCTACAGAGACTATCTATATAGATTTATATTATAAATTCAAAAAAAATACTATTTTAAATTATAGATATTATAATTTCCTTGTGTTTTGTACTCTTAAAAATATTATTTCAATCAAAACAAATTCACCAAAGGGTGATTAGTAATATTTTTTAGATGGATTTGATGAACATGTCTAAAATATATAATTTATTCCTTGACTAGTAAATATGATGGATTATGGGATGATCCACACTCCCATTCTCTCATCCAACAATAACTGTCATCATATCCAGAACAAGTGATCATGAGGCATCTGACCATTAGAAAATAAAAAAGCCATGTGAGAACCACGGAAACTGAAATGGGCCCATAAGAATTGAATGCATCAAAAATAAAGGCATAACCAAATCCTGCTTTAGGGACATCAAGGATGGTTGGGATTAATATCATAATCTATTAAGATTATCATATAAAAAAACAATCCCCTCAAGAATTCAATTGGAATAAAATGATTCCATTTATTGAAGTAACATTGTATGGCTAATATGGTGAGATAAGGTTAATGAGTGTATGATATTTGATCCCAAAGTGGTAGAATAACTAAAAAATAAGGAATCATCCATTCAACTAAAATTAGTGGTGTAAAAAAATTTAATGAAGATCATTATGGATATTAATTTATGATACATATATTTTAACGTTGGGGATATATTATTTCATTTCATATATCATTATAGATGATATTATGTGTTTTGGAAAGAATGGGAACATAATTCCTTGATACATTGGCCCCATTATGATTCATGATTTCATTGGTGTTGTGGCCAATAAACTTTTCAATCCACTAAATCTATCATATGTATCTATGTGATCCATGTATATATCTTGAGGAATTACATATGTAATATCTCCAATGAATTCAATGTAGAGGTAGTAAAATTGGATTTTGATCTTTCCTAATTGGAGAATCCATTATGATATTATATAAGAAGACAATGTTTGAAAGAATATATAGATCTATTGTTTAAATTATTTCTGTTAAATATAAGTATGAATATGAAACATGAAAATATAAATATGTAATGAATCAAAAGTAACCAAACTTATTTTAATCTAGGTGTTATATTTGAAATTTTTTGGATGAAATTTCTAATTTGGGGAAGAATATATTGATATAGAATCTTCTATTACAAAATAAACCATTCCAAATATATGTTTGTTTCATATTTTTGTGTAATATATATAATTGATCACATGAAATTCATAATTAAATAAATATCACATAAATATAAAAACTTATAAGTAAAGAATAATTTTACTACATAAAATTAGAATCATATTAAATGTTGAAATGAAAAAAATAATTCAAATGATTATAATTTAAAAACTTATTGGTTACTTTTCTCCTCTAAATATCTCACTTTTGAACAACACTATGAAATTGAATAAAATTATATATATGATTGTAATTTTATATTTATAGTAAATATAAATTGTACAATAATTAATTGAATGATGGATAATACTAATAATAAGTCCTATTTATAAGATGGATAACTATAATAAGATTGTTGCAAATATGGATGTTAAAATAGTAACATTTTCATTACAATAGTATCTTTTCTATGAGAAAGGTAAAATGGAAATTATAGAACCTAATGATGTTATTATATAATTAAGGATACTAAGGATAAATTATGATAAAATAATTATAATACTATTATATAATAAATACCAAATGAATTTAATTTAAATTTAATAAAATTATACTAATTTGTAAAAAATGTAATACACTATTTAACAAATTGATAAATTTTTCCAACAATTAAATATTAAAATCACTTAATATAGAAGTGTGTTTTTGAAAATTGGATTCTATTTTTGGGGTCATGATGTAAAAATTAGATAATAGGGATGTTTCTTTAATTTTTATAAATAGTAAAATTTATAGGTTAATAGTGGAAGATGGATAAATTTGATAAATTAAATCATAAGTTAAATAAAGGATTATTCACATCCTATAAAATGTACCTAAAAAATATCATATCCTACCATTAATAAATATTTTATGATTAATTAATGAAAAAATAATGTTCATGTTCTTTGTAAAAAAGATAAATTAAATTATATTTTATTCAAAAAAAACTCTCTCCTCTTAACCTATAAATATACACATATTAAACATATTTCTCTTCACAATCAAAACACCTTATTTTATAAAAATGTACCAAAATACATCCCCTTACACCACCCCAGTAATGATTTTCATTCCATATATTAATCAGAATATTAATATTAAAATCCTTAAGTTTAATTCCTAATGATTTCTCAAAATTAGAAATGTATGACTTTTCCGTTATTTGCTATAAATTTCATTAAATTTTATTAATTATTATCTTAATTATTAAATTTAATAAAATATTTTCATAAAATAAAATAATCTATATAATGATATTATTAGTGATAAATCTATCTCTACCCCTACCCCAGAGGACCACATACACTATTATACCTAGATTCCCAAACACACACCTATACCTACCCCTCATCTCTTTTTGTGCCCCTCTAATGAAGAAAATTATGACACATTAAATGCATAATTACCTTTCTCCTGTGGGTAATTTACCAATATAATAACATTAGCATTGGATTTACTTGCACCATCAAACCTAGGATCTCAAACACCAACACATAACCCTTCCACTAATCTTTTCTCATATATCCTTGAAGAATATTACTACTCCACATCTACACCAACATCTACATATGATGGATTAATCCCATTATAAAATGATTGAGTTACATAAAACCATACCCCTTCCTCTAAATACCTACATCACTTATTGAATCATTTTCAAATGTTTTTATTTTCTTCATTTTCATCTTATTGTGTTTATACTCATCACGATTTTTAAAAGAACTATGATAGAGGATACAATGATAATAATTTTTATGAATTTTACCTACAATATAATTGAATAATATATAAAGATTATGTATCCAAGAAATGTTAGTTTGAAGACTAATTTCGTCTTCCATTTAAAAAAACTACATTAATAACCAAACTGTATCAAAGGTTAATATCAATTAGAGTTATTGAATAGTTCCTAAAACAAGAAGAATATCTGGATATATCCCTCATGATCACATTGAATTTTTTTAATCAATATCCAATATATTTATAAGGTTGCATAATATCCAAATAAAATAGAAATCATATCACAGTAATGTACTAGTGTGTTCAAGAGGGAAATAAGTTAAAATGATCATCCCATTCAGGTAGGAAAATTGTACATTGATTTAATGAAATGGATCCACGACCCCAGGATTGTTTATTTGGATCTTTATATGGGAAAATGATATAATTTTTCTAACACCTATTTGGTATGAAATTATAATTAGGGAATCCCTATACGTATATCAAAAGATAAATCATATATTTATTAATAAATGTCTTTTCAATTATTGGTAAAACAAACTTGGAAATAATAAAATTCCCAATAATCAAAAATCTATTCATGATATCATCTTGATTCAGGACCACATGTGTAATATTAACTTTTTGTATAATATTTTAGAAATTAAAATTTCAAAATTATTATGTGGCTCTGATTGACATAGATCAGAACCCCATCATGAGGGGAAGAATCATATGTATCTTATATAGTGATATTTTCCTTCATGTATGAGGAGGATAAACCACCACGTACTAAAACATCAAGACCAATATCATAATTAAAATACATTTTTGAACCCTGGATAATTGAATCAACATTACTCCATATTTATCAAGCTCCCACCATCCCTTACATTAAATAAAATTTCTTATTAATAACTTATATTGGGAGGATGTGATTACAATACACAAACGACAAAAACAACCATGAAACAAATTTTTTAAGCCTCATACTTATCCATAAGGAATGAAATCACTCATTAGAACTATTTTATTACACAATAATGACCCAAATACCCATTATCATAATAACATGAATTCCCAGCTGAATGTAGACCAAAGTAACCTAAAAGAGATGAAACAAAGGACCATACCACTATACATCCATCATGACATGTCACCTGTATTTACACTGTATCACCAACCTACCAGTAATATCATGTCATGTTGCTCAGTTGTGATGTGGAAGGTCACCCTCCATATCACATCATAAACCTAAATCCTTAGAGAGATGGTTGATATGTTCAATTCCAGCATATCTGTTTTGAGTACCCCATATTTTGATACCCACATAATATCACATTATGAATTCATATAATCTTGTTTTGTTGTTCTCCATGTTACATGAGTAGTAGTTTCACCATTAAAAGTTCAACATATCTCATATCGAAATTCTCAACACTATGATTCCCTAATTAGAATCATGGTAAACTACCCCTATGTACCGCATCTGAAATCTGAGATGGTAGAGGGTGGGATGATATATTTTAGCACACCCATCTCCCTTTTGAGTAGACCGCTTAGTGATTTATATTTTTTTCTAGGGGACTCTTCCTAACAATTCATTCCACGCCATTCTCCTGACAATTTTGATCCACCTAGATACCTACTATTTTGTATCACATTGATTTAATATAGAACTTGTGCATTTAATCTATATTATTTTCCATAAGGTTATGTGGAACAAAGTGATGTTTTTGGGTTTAGAAAATGTTCTAATTGGGAAATACCATGATCATATTTTTATCATAGCTAACATATAATCAAATATTTACATGAAAAACACCATTGAGAATACTGAAATAAGATAAATATTAATTGAAATGAACACTAAAAATTATGAAGGTCGGATCATAACATATAAATTATAATTAATTTATTATTACACTGAAATATAGTACAATGAATTTATATATACAGTCTTGAATTAGTATACCACTTCTTATCATTCCATCATTGTGAGGGAGGATTCATGTGTATAATCCCTCTAGTGGTGATCTAAAAAATCACCATGAACCATCATATTTAATTTTACAAACCTATGGGTTCAACAATGAAATTTTATCTCACATTCAATATGAATTGATGAATGCAAAAAAAATTACTTCAAAGGAATAACACTAATTGATGTCTCTGATCATGAGAGGTTTATTGAGGATGATCACTCTCTATTGTTGTGAAAATTGTGAGAGTAAATATATATATATATACACTTCATGATATAATTACATGTAGAAATTCATTTTTCACATCAATAATTAGTTTTGGGGAAAATTTAATCTAATTAAATAGTACTAGGGTTAGAGGATAATAATATTTCATAAGCCCTTATCATTCCCTAAATCCCTAGTGAACCTTATGTATAAATAATTACATTATTATTATTAATATTTTCTTGAAATTAATTATACTGATAGATAAATAAATATTAATATAAAAAATAAATAAATTAATAACTATTAAAAAAATAATATAATATTTATTAAAAACCCATTGAACTCCTCCAGCCAATATTCTTCAATATTTATAGGGCCATGAATAAACAATATTTTGTCATATATATAAATATCACATCATTATTAACCAATAAAAAATTAAAATTTAAAAAATAAGTGAATAAATATTTAATAATTATTCATATAAATAATTAAATACATATTATTTCCCGTGTAAATAATCCAAAATAAATAAATTGTTTACATTATTGTAATTAATAATTATCTAGAGAATATATTTTTTAAAAATATTCATCACACTCAATTTTGTCTCAAATAACTAGTGACTAAATATATGTGATTAATAAAAAATAAATAACTATTATTACACATAAGAAAATAATATTTATTCAACATGTGAAATTCAAATAGAATTTAACTATTGTATTGAACACATTCAGTGTGTTAACCTCTAAAACAGTTTAATAATTTCATTAGGTTGTTACACCTAAAAAAAATTTATAATCTAGAAATATTCCTAGGAACCCATAGATAATGAATATAAATGATTAATTTAATATAATAATATACAACTGGAAATTTTGTAATACAATCTTCTTATTGAAATATACCCAATCAAGCATGTTGTATACAAGTTTTATCATCATATCTACCCAATGTATCTTTATTGTAGATTCCCTAAATCAAAATGCTGACATAACTCTATTTCCAGGGAAATAATTAGGAAATTCCATTTCATTCAATGATATAAACACATAAAATTCCATTTAATAAAAAAATGAAAAATTACATCTTGAATTATCATTAGTATATATAACTCATGATGCACCCAACGTACCTTACTTCTGGTGGGAATATGGCACCATAGTTCTTGTTAGTACGTCAATTAATGTGTGTAATAATATAAATTAAAAATAATCTTAAATTTTATGTATCATTACACACATTCATTGATTGGAACATCCAATGACATGTATAAATGTGGATATCCTACTATTTTTCAATGTTCTCATAACCCCTTTTATAGATATTACCAAGGGTAGGAAGTGTGAGAAAGAATATAAATGTACTATGATATTCCACCCATAAAAACACATATCATTTTATTCCCTTAAATGAAATCATACGATCATAGAAAGAAAATATAAGAATATTGGAATGGCACTTCTAGGATCTCATCACATCGAGGAACGTCAATAATATTTTAGTCTTACAAATACCCATTTAACATTATCAAATAAAACATAAAAAAGAATATCATTAATGATGTGATAATGGACTTATAGATATTTTAATAACATGAATATAGGTCATCATTAAGTAAATTAATGTTGGTTATAGGGTACAAACTCTATCATAACACCACATTCACTAAATCCAACTACTACCAACTCTCAGACTGTTATATTTCAGGTAAAATTAATTCTTCTTATTAGATATATATTTAAATATGGGTCCTCCAAATTCACTATTCTAAAAACTATATTCACATATAAATCAATAATTTAATAACAAATTCCTTCAATAGTTGATACTTTTGAATTATGTTCTCTGTTTTTTTATGTGATCGTGGCAGATTTATGTGAGGAACCACTATCATATTCTCACAATAGAGGATGCTTGGTTATTTACATAAATTAAATAAATGATGAGCTTGAATGAATTTTGGAACACACACTATTTCAGGTTCTATATTAGAAGTTGTAATATACACATATTCAGCTATAGAATAAATAAGCCCAAGCTATTTTGAACTCTTCAAACTCACAGATCACCCATAAATACTAAATATATATCATAACTATGAATTTATATCATTATCACATATTTATAAACTATCATCGTTATAACCACTAATGGATAGTTGTCTTATCATCCATATTCTAGAAGCATAACATTAGTAAGACTCAAATACATTATGATTACCTTAAAAGCATCACAATATTGGTCTCTTTGGTCATCATGTTCAATGAGTAGGTGATATCAATCCTAGTACATAACATGAAATATATGATGGATTCTATTTTAGAATAATATGGGAGATTATTCATCCCATACATTTACTATTTTTCTTGAGGACACATTTTATTAGATATGTTTATACCATGTGACAGAGGAACCAATCCACTCGATGATTATTCCATACTAAATCTATATAGTATTCGGTCTATGTATGTACCTTATGTAATTCCAACAATAGTTTTGTATATATCTTAAATCATCTTGATCTCAATAATATTGGATAATTAACTTATATAATTTTTGAGACGAAATTTTTACTCCCATACATAAAAGAATATAATACTAGTCTTTCATTTTTAATAAGATATATATCATCCGTATATACTAATTAAAATATAACTATACTCCCACTAAAACATTTCTATCATCTTTAATACATTAATTCGTAAAGAAATGAAATTCTAATTTGTCTTCATCAAAAAAATGTTTTGTGACCTAGATTCTTTCTCCAATCCATAAATGGATATCATTAAAATTTATATGTTATTGGTATCAACTAGTGTCAAAATACCTTAAGGATATTAAATATAGACAACTTCATAGAGCCTGCAATTATAGAATACTATTTTGACACACGTCTAAAAAATATATTAGTCATGGAAAGATACTATAAGAAGTGATATTTTGATGGATTTAATCATAGATACTGAAATAATGTTTTTATTTTTGTTTATTTTTTCCAACACATTAAACAATGTTTCTAATAGTTATGATTTATTGGTACGCACATTACCTTTTGTTTCCAGTTTTATCTGGAATAACAATTTTCACTTAATGATATTTATATTAACTAAAAAATTCACATGACTGCATAATTGGATCTAATACATGGAATCTATCACAAAATTCATGGATCATTAACTTCCTATATTTTATGATCTATCTACTGACTTTTAATAGAAAAAAGATCACTATTTTCAACCAATTTGGAGTCACCATTGTTATTGACTAGAAAACCATACCTATCTAGTTCTATAACATCCTTAATGAAGCTATTTAGTATTTTGATTTTAGGAACCACCTCTTATATAAGGGAATTTGTTAAATTTTATTATTATATATCATGTATATATTAAGCATAAACATTATTTTAGTCTATATTTATCCCAATTTTTTTTTAGAATGTTCTCTCTGTCAATAAATTGTAAATGTCTTTTGATTGTCACCTTATTGTATTAAGATATTTATAGATAGAAGCCCATAATTTCCTTGAGATACCCTATAAAAATAAACTAATTTCGGCATGGTTCAAATTTAGTTCATGATTTATCCTTAAAAAACAACTCACATCCCTCAATTTTTTATTTTTATGATACATATTTCCTACCATACTGTAATTCATATGGTATTCTTTTTTCTTTCTCAATTGAAACCTTGTATAGTTTCTATGTTGTTGTAAGTAATTCATATCTAAAAATTTATATTAAAACATACGCATTGATCATCATTGAACATACCATGTCAATAAATTAATTCTTTTTCATTACACTAACACTATTATGATGTGGTGTATAATGAGGAATGAGTAGATATAGAATCATATACTCCAACAAAATCCTAACAAACTATAGGATAATTTAATCACCACCTCAATTGGAATTAATCCTATTTATCTTATTTCCTGGTGGATTATCTTCTCGATTCCAAAATTTTTTTAATTTATTAATGTATTTAAACTTGTTCTTACTCATTTGGAAATAATGATATCTACATAAGTAATCAGTATAATAAATAAAGTATGAATACCTGACACTAGCTACTATTAATGTCATATACACATCAGTGTGTTCAAATTCAAAAAGCTATGTCTCCCTTTGAACCTAGAAAAAATTTGATTTTTTAAAATTTCATTATAATGAAGTAATACATATATTATTTGGTTTTTGTTCAAAATAATTTAAATTTAAATGTTCTTATATCTTCACATTTATATGGTTATGTCATTGATTCCATAACTATGTGTGAAATTATTCATGATATCATTATTTTTTGTTAATTTCTATTTCATGATCATTGTAATATAATATATAGAAACTATAAATACAATACTCAATACCATAACATATGTTGTATTTATAAAGGTAACAACTTTTATCTAAAACTATGAAAATAATATAGTTTGTATCTAGGTATAATATAGAAATTATATTATCTGTAAAATTTACTATTTAATTAAATCTTTTAAAAACACATATTATCCCTATTGACACAAAAATATAGTATCAATTAATATAATAGTGAAAAATTCATGTTTCATTGCTTTGTCTGTAGAGACCCGAAGCTTATCGTACATGGACATTACATTACTTTTGCGGAATACGTAGTACATAACAAAAACACACACACAAGGATCGTAATAGTTTAGTGTCTTTGGAAACTCGGAACGTAATCTTCTAAACGTGGTGAAAGATCTTCAATATCTCCCATAAAGATCTTCCCCTTTTTTTTACCTAAAACCTTTCTTTATATCCTGGGGAAAGAAAAACAAAAAAAGGTTGAGCTCAAATGCTCAGTAAGGGTAAACAAAAGAAATATCAATCACATCATATACATAAGAACATAGCTTTTGGAAATCTTAACCTGCAAAAGAGCTCATAATATCATATCATGGGATAAATCATAGAAGTGAAAATGAAATCCCAATAATCATAACTTAAAACTTGAACTTTGTGGCATGTACACATAATCATGGAAAATCATTTCTTGTTAGTCATGACTCATTGCCAAGACTATCTTAGTGGACAAAGTCCCTTTCTGAACCGAGTTCACTCCTCGTTTCAGTCCTGTATCACTGAACCGAAATAACCTTCCGTTCCAGCCATGTCTATCTCATGAGATATAAAATCATTACCCAATGCATTGAAGGGAGATATAGGTCCCACCCATCTTATAATGAATCCTTTCTTATGTGTGCCACATAATCATAAAACATACATCATCGCATAACACATATAACAAAAATGGGATTCTTGAAACATCATGACATCATAAATCAATTCATATATGATAAAGGAATTCATAAACATAATTCCATCACAACATAGTCAAACCAATGTAAAAATATGGATAGAAACAGAACCCTTTATTATCTTAGATGGAAAATAATTTTGATAAAACACTTGAATTGAATTCTTGAGGAAAATATCATTTCTTCTTCAAAAACATTTTTCCTTTCATAACATGTCATACAACTTTAAAATAAAAGAAGTTGATTAAAAATAAACTTGAAAACTTGTAAAGGAATCTTCTTTGAAGTAATTTTTTAAAAATCCATTCATGCCGTATAAGTTAAAAAAAACATTCTTCGTACTTTTTTCGGAAAAGTCAAAAAGTACCTCGTACGGAAAAACGACAAAAGATTCCTTTCATATTCTTTACTAAAAACTCACCTAAGGGTAAAATTGGATTTAAACTATTTCAAGTGGAAGGAAACAATATTACATATTGAGGGAACATGGATGTGGATGATAAAATACACCCCAGTAAATACTTACGAATAAACAATCTCGGATAAAAATGAGATTGTGATATTTCCCTTACCTTAGGTCCGACTTGCTTTGTAAGTGTCCGAACCTCTTGTATAATGATTTAAATCATGTTATTGACTTATTACAGAATCATATTCATTGTTATGATATCATATATGGTTCACTTATGACATTATATTACCCGTTCTTTTGTAAATTCCATGTTAAAGAAGCGTTTTGGGTAAAATCGTTTCATTTATCGTAGGTGTTTTGACTTGTTGTTCTTGACATCATTATTACTTATATCATGATTTACTTACTTCCAGAATATAAAATATGATTTATATATCATATATATTCATTATATATATATATAATAGGTAGATAAATAAAATGAAAAACACCGTTCATGGAGACGGTAGTCCGTACGTACGCATGAACGCTGTTTTCCTTTCCTTATTGTCTTGAAATGGAAGTAAGTAGATGACATACATATGTATATATATACATAAATCCAGTAGCTTCATAATGTCATATATTTCATTATTATTTCTTATATATACATTATAATCATTCTTAAATGGTTAACATGGAGAATGAATCTCATCGCGTCGTGGAGACGGTAGTCCGTACGTACGCACGAGCGATGATATCATTTCTATAAATATTGAATTGAATTGGAGTAGATTATACAATATATCAGAATCAATATGATGTTTTAATAACTATGTATAGTTATTCTTTACACCATTATACCCATCCATGTAAGGTGGTGGTGGAAAATAGATTACACCACGGCGTGGAGACGGTATTCCGTACGTACGCACGCGCGGTGATTTCTTTTTCCATAGGATGGATAGATGGTGAAATAGGGTTGTTTCATACTTATAATAACATATCAGTATATGAGTGATACTGATGTTATTACTTCATAATGAAACAACCTAAGAAGAAGAAGTGGAATAAGAAATAAAGATGAAAGAATTGGTAACGGTAATTACATCTTCTTTGAAGTGCCTCTTTGAGACCTCCTCTTAGGGCACTAGAATTGGTCTTTGGGGAAGACCAGAACCTCTAGGATTTTGCTAGGGAAGTGGAGAAGAGATTTTGGCAGGGGTTGGCCGAGCTTGAGTGCTCAAATTGGTGTGAGGAGGAGGGGGAGGAGGTGTCCTTTTATAGGGGAGGAGAGGGGCACCTTAGGAATATCTCAAAATATTATTTTATATTAAAGTCAAAATCGGTTTATAATGGTTCCAAAGGGTCTTATTTCAAAGCTAAAGTGGGTATGGGTCGAAATCCTATCAACCAATAGAATTTAGACAAGTTTAGGATATTATTTTAACCTTATCAATTAGATTTAACTCTAAGTTAAATAATTTAACTTTTACCATGTCTTTTTGTTTTCTTTCACTATATGGTTAATAAACTTACTATAACATGCCAAACGAACCCCAAATTGTTTATTATTAATATATATATCCTTATCTAAGTCATTTCGCCGAACCTTAGATTTTTAGGAATACAATAACAATTAATAATATAATATTTGATTTAAAAACTATTTTGTGTCAATTTTGACACTATTTGATATATGATTTTTGTGAAAGTCATAACAGAATTATATGTTCAAAACAAGTTGATTAAATCAATAAATATATATCATAGTAACCTATAAAATTAGTGGAATTCATAAAAAGTCTCAAATTACATTTATTTTGGTATTTATATTATCAATTTTGTCAATATTTCATTAATAAGATAATTACTGCATCATCTTTGTGTCATAAATAAATTAAATTATTTGATGTCTAAAAATTACAAATAAAATACCATCATGTAGGAAATCTTTTTAGCCTTCTAATGAATATTTACAATCGAATTTATCATATGTATAACCCTATATTAAAAATGATTTACTTATTAAACTTTGATTTTGACTATTTTAACCCTTCTTTAAATAAATTAATAATAAATGTCCTAATCTAATCCAAGTGGGCCTAAATGGTCATAGTTTATTCCTAAGTTTGTTTTTGGTCGAATTACACTTGTCCAATAGAATTAGGACATGTGTTAGGGTAATATTAATATCATATTTACCCTTAGTTACCCTATTTACTATTAACCGTGGTAAAAAAAGTAAAAAGTTACTATTAACCAAAAAATTATTTTCATCTCATTGAACCACATTTTAGTCCTTGATATTAACCGTGTCTCTCGGATTTTTGAAATTCCATTCACAGAAGCTTTAAAATTAAGTTTTATGCAAAATTCAGTTTTTAACCTACCACTTAGTAGTTTCACTATTCATCAAAAATTGATGTTTTTCAGAACAATGCCAAAATTTCATCCCAAGCTATATTTCATATTCCGAATTCAAAAATGAAGTCTATTTTACCAAATTCATAACATAAAAGTTGCATTAATTAATTTTATAATTAAATCCCGCAGTTAAAACAAATAGCGTGTTTTTAAGAAACAATATCTATCAAAAGATTGACACTTGTTTATGTCTAGTTTAAATGTGAAATTACATCCAAGGACCAACATTGTATTAAATTGTTAAAATATATTCTAAATATACTTTAAAACCACTCAAATTAATGATTTATCACTATTAATTATTTTGATTAAAAAAGTTGTTTTTAATTATAATTTAGTAATTTTCACTATTCATCAGAATATGAAAGTTATCCGAAAAGTACCAAAATTTCACCTTAGGCTAAATTCGATACTCCGAATCCAAAAATGAAGTCCATTTTGAGAGTTAAAATTTCTAAAATTTAAAAAGTGGTTATTACTATTCATAACGGCTAGTTTTAATAATATTTTAATAGCATATCATTGTTTTGTGAAACTCAGGATTACGTACCACACGCGCTATCGAGGAAGGTTGCGATTGCATGTAATGCAAGGCAAGTCAAGGATGCATGTTGTGCAAGCTCCTTTTGGTGTATCGTATAACACAAGACATTAGTAAAATAAAAAAAGAATATTTTTCATAAAATCTCGGGCTGTTACATTCTACCCCCCTTAAAATGAATTTCGCCCTCGAAATTCGTCGGGGTTATAAATGGTTTACTATTCGAAAGTTTCTTTAATAGAAACCCACATCGTAAAAGGGAATACCAAAACTTGGCTTTAAAAACTAAAGTATGAAATGTAACGATTACCCAAATAAACTAATCACTGGGTTTCCACATAGGTGAAAATATGGATATGGAAGAGAAATCTAACCATCATGTTCTGATGGAGAGTGGTAGAGAACATGGCTATGGAAAAGCCAGTAATCACAAATCCATAGATTTGTGATGATATAAGGTACCATCTGATTCATCAGGTATAAGATCACTAGGACATCATTTTTTTTGGTTTTCAAGATCATTTCCCTAAAGTTGAAAATTTGCTTAGAATAAATACTTACTTTATTTTGGTACAATCTCACTTTTGTTCGTGCCTTGAACAATTTCTACTTCATCTCTTAAATAAATGAAGTTGAATTTGTTATTCGTGAAGTGTTAGCAGATCATGTGATAGAATGACGGGTCATTCCATCTGTTTCAAACAAAAGGTTAGCAAAAGTTATTAAATATACATAAGTCATTCTATAGTAAGATTAATCATATATGGTTCCTAAAATGGACTTACACTTCATATATCATACTTCTTAATATAATAAAACTAGTTTCTACTAAACAGGGACTTCCTGTAGGCCAGTGGTAGGCGATAAAGGCTAGTCGCACTTCGGTTGTGGGTTCGATTCCCACAGCCTTGTCCGAAGCGATGGGCTGTCGCCCGTCCTTCAGGTTGTCCTTTTTCTAAAACTACATTACTATAACATCCCATAATATCGAAAAAAAACATCTATCCTTAAACAATACTTACTTATGTCCAACATAATCCATTTCAATCTTTAGGCTTATCCATAATACGCAGTCCACTCTCATAGTGAAAACGATTACCAGAGATTTAATACCATCGTTGATCCCCATATATCATAAGATATGTTTTGTTGGTCACATTCCGAACATTCAAAGGCCTTAATCATGTATTCTCTTGAATACCTTAGTGAAAACTTGAGTGCAGTTAAAAGTTAACACTTTCCACATACCAAAATCCTCAAAATTATATATACTCAAACCATGATATCACTTAGTCCTTATATCAATCATGAGCTGATGAATACTATCAAACATTTAATTTTCTCCTTATCCCTTCATTATGCGCATATCATCTACATTCCAAAAATATCTGAATGACCTTTCATGGATACTGGTAACATTAATCATACACTTTTAAAACACAAGGAAAGAAAACAGTGTAACAATCCATAGATGTCTCTTTATTCCAAAATTACACATGATAAACATGTAATCATTCCACTACATTCTCAAACCATTGACCGAGCTTCAAAAATTCTTTCATCTCACATATCATTTGTAGTCTCTTCATCATCATCCACATAAATACTACCCATATGACCATACTGATTCTCTTCATGAGTCTTTCCCTTAGGGCATTTGTTTGCATAATGCACATACATTCCACATTTAAAACACTTAACCATTTTTGATGTCGTAGCAATACCATTATCCTCATCCATGGTGTTAACCGACCCTTTTCCTTTGCACTTACTTGCTTTGTGTCCTTCTATTCCACACCCAAAGCATCTTCCAGTTCCCTTGAAACATTCTCCTTGATGCCTCTTCCCACATGATTTACATAGGGGAAATTGAACTTTCTTTCCTCTATGATCATCATGGAACTCCATCTTTCTCTTATTAGTCGAGTCAGGAAACTTACCAAATTTTACTTTATTGATCATGTTGTGAGATTGCTGATTCAGCATAATAATGATGTTTGGACATCCAAATCCCATTTCATTTGGTTTCTCAAGAAGAATATCATTCCATTGTCCATCATATCCTCCATTATTGTGAATCATCTTGTTTCCAGCCATTTTCTAAAACCCAAACAGAATAGTGTTAGATGAAAAAATCGTAATAAAGGGGGAGTAACTTAAATATCTATCATCTTTGGTTTAATCTAATATCGTTACCATAGTTCTAGAACTATATCCTATACGTATACTTATCCTTAGGGGCATCCCTAGACATACCTTAGAAATATCTCTAGGGATCTCACTAACGTTTTCGTATACTAGTTTCCAAAGGTTGACTAAACCTTTCCTCTGATACAAACTGTAGAGACCTGAAGCTTATCGTACATGTACATTACATTACTTTTGCGGAATACGTAGTACATAACAAAAACACACACACAAGGATCGTAATAGTTTAGTGTCTTTGGATACTCGGAACGTAATCTTCTAAACGTGGTGAAAGATCTTCAATATCTCCCATAAAGATCTTCCCCTTTTTTTTACCTAAAACCTTTCTTTATATCCTGGGGAAAGAAAAACAAAAAAAGGGTGAGCTCAAATGCTCAGTAAGGGTAAACAAAAGAAATATCAATCACATCATATACATAAGAACATAGCTTTTGGAAATCTTAACCTACAAAAGAGCTCATAATATCATATCATGGGATAAATCATAGAAGTGAAAATGAAATCCCAATAATCATAACTTAAAACTTGAACTTTGTGGCATGCACACATAATCATGGAAAATCATTTCTTGTTAGTCATGACTCATTGCCAAGACTATCTTAGTGGACAAAGTCCCTTTCTGAACCGAGTTCACTCCTCGTTTCAGTCCTGTATCACTGAACCGAAATAACCTTCCGTTCCAGCCATGTCTATCTCATGAGATATAAAATCATTATCCAATGCATTGGAGGGAGATATAGGTCCCACCCATCTTATAATGAATCCTTTCTTATGTGTGCCACATAATCATAAAACATACATCATCGCATAACACATATAACAAAAATGGGATTCTTGAAACATCATGACATCATAAATCAATTCATATATGATAAAGGAATTCATAAACATAATTCCATCACAACATAGTCAAACCAATGTAAAAATATGGATAGAAACAGAACCCTTTATTATCTTAGATGGAAAATAATTTTGATAAAACACTTGAATTGAATTCTTGAGGAAAATATCCTTTCTTCTTCAAAAACATTTTTCCTTTCATAACATGTCATACAAATTTAAAATAAAAGAAGTTGATTAAAAATAAACTTGAAAACTTGTAAAGGAAGCTTCTTTGAAGTAATGTTTTAAAAATCCATTCATGCCGTATAAGTTAAAAAAAACATTCTTCGTACTTTTGTCGGAAAAGTCAAAAAGTACCTCGTACGGAAAAACGACAAAAGATTCCTTTCATATTCTTTACTAAAAACTCACCTAAGGGTAAAATTGGATTTAAACTATTTCATGTGGATGGAAACAATATTACATATTGAGGGAACATGGATGTGGATGATAAAATACACCCCAGTAAATACTTACGAATAAACAATCTCGGATAAAAATGAGATTGTGATATTTCCCTTACCTTAGGTCCGACTTTCTTTGTAAGTGTCCGAACCTCCTGTATAATAATTTAAATCATGTTATTGACTTATTACAGAATCATATTCATTGTTATGATATCATATATGGTTCACTTATGACATTATATTACCCGTTCTTTTGTAAATTCCATGTTAAAGAAGCGTTTTGGGTAAAATCGTTTCATTTATCGTAGGTGTTTTGACTTGTTGTTCGTGACATCATTATTACTTATATCATGATTTACTTACTTCCAGAATATAAAATATGATTTATATATCATATATATTCAGTATATATATATATATAATAGGTAGATAAATAAAATGAAAAACACCGTTCATGGAGACGGTAGTCCGTACGTACGCATGAACGCTGTTTTCCTTTCCTTATTGTCTTGAAATGGAAGTAAGTAGATGAAATACATATGTATATATATACATAAATCCAGTAGCTTCATAATGTCATATATTTCATTATTATTTCTTATATATACATTATAATCATTCTTAAATGGTTAACATGGAGAATGAATCTCATCGCGTCGTGGAGACGGTAGTCTGTACGTACGCACGAGCGATGATATCATTTCTATAAATATTGAATTGAATTGGAGTGGATTATACAATATATCAGAATCAATATGATGTTTTAATAACTATGTATAGTTATTCTTTACACCATTATACCCATCCATGTAAGGTGGTGGTGGAAAATAGATTACACCACGGCGTGGAGACGGTATTCCGTACGTACGCACGCGCGGTGATTTCTTTTTCCGTAGGATGGATAGATGGTGAAATAGGGTTGTTTCATACTTATAATAACATATCAGTATATGAGTGATACTGATGTTATTACTTCATAATGAAACAACCTAAGAAGAAGAAGTGGAATAAGAAATAAAGATGAAAGAATTGGTAACGGTAATTACCTCTTCTTTGAAGTGCCTCTTTGAGACCTCCTCTAAGGGCACTAGAATTGGTCTTTGAGGAAGACCAGAACCTCTAGGATGTTTCTAGGGAAGTGGAGAAGAGATTTTTGCAGGGGTTGGCCGAGCTTGAGTGCTCAAATTGGTGTGAGGAGGAGGGGGAGGAGGTGTCCTTTTATAGGGGAGGAGAGGGGAACCTTAGGAATATCTCAAACTATTATTTTATATTAAAGTCAAAATCGGTTTATAATGGTTCCAAAGGGTATTATTTCGAAGCTAAAGTGGGGATGGGTCGAAATCCTATCAACCAATAGAATTTAGACAAGTTTAGGATATTATTTTAACCTTATCAATTAGATTTAACTCTATGTTAAATAATTTAACTTTTACCATGTCTTTTTGTTTTCTTTCACTATATGGTTAATAAACTTACTATAACATGCCAAAAGAACCCCAAATTGTTTATTATTAATATATATATCCTTATCTAAGTCATTTGGCCTAACCTTAGATTTTTAGGAATACAATAACAATTAATAATATAATATTTGATTTAAAAACTATTTTGTGTCAATTTTGACACTATTTGATATATGATTTTTGTGAAAGTCATAACAGAATTATATGTTCTAACCAAGTTGATTAAATAAATACTAATATATCATAGTAACCTATAAAATTAGTGGAATTCATAAAAAGTCTCAAATTACATTTATTTTGGTATTTATATTATCAATTTTGTCAATATTTCATTAATAAGATAATTACTGCATCATCTTTGTGTCATAAATAAATTAAATTATTTGATGTCTAAAAATTACAAATAAAATACCATCATGTAGGAAATCTTTTTAGCTTTCTAATGAATATTTACAATCGAATTTATCTTATGCATAACTCTATATTAAAAATGATTTACTTATTAAACTTTGATTTTAACTATTTTAACCCTTCTTTAAATAAATTAATAATAAATGTCCTAATCTAATCCAAGTGGGCCTAAATGGTCATAGTTTATTCCTAAGTTTGTTTTTGGTCGAATTACACTTGTCCAATAGAATTAGGACATGTGTTAGGGTAATATTAATATCATATTTACCCTTAGTTACCCTATTTACTATTAACCGTGGTAAAAAAAGTAAAAAGTTACTATTCACCAAAAAATTATTTTCATCTCATTGAACCACATTTTAGTCCTTGATATTAACCGTGTCTCTCGGATTTTCTAAATTCTATTCACAGAAGCGGTAAAATTAAGTTTTATGCAAAATTCAGTTTTTAACCTACCACTTAGTAGTTTCACTATTCATCAAAAATTGATGTTTTTCAGAACAATGCCAAAATTTCATCCCAAGCTATATTTCATATTCCGAATTCAAAAATGAAGTCTATTTTACCAAATTCATAACATAAAAGTTGCATTAATTAATTTTATAATTAAATCCCACCGTTAAAACAAATAGCGTGTTTTTAAGAAACAATATCTATCAAAAGATTGACACTTGTTTATGTCTAGTTTAAATGTGAAATTACATCCAAGGACCAACATTGTATTAAATTGTTAAAATATATTCTAAATATACTTTAAAACCACTCAAATTAATGATTTATCACTATTAATTATTTCGATTAAAAAAGTTGTTTTTAATTATAATTTAGTAATTTTCACTATTCATCAGAATATGAAAGTTATCCGAAAAGTACCAAAATTTCACCTTAGGCTAAATTCGATACTCCGAATCCAAAAATGAAGTCCATTTTGAGAGTTAAAATTTCTAAAATTTAAAAAGAGGTTATTACTATTCATAACGGCTAGTTTTAATAATATTTTAATAGCATATCATTGTTTCGTGAAACTCAGGATTACGTACCACACGCGCTATCGAGGAAGGTTGGGATTGTGTGTAATGCAAGGCAAGTCAAGGATGCATGTTGTGCAAGCTCCTTTTGGTGTAGCGTATAACACAAGACATTAGTAAAATAAAAAAAGAATATTTTTCATAAAATCTCGGGCTGTTACATTGTCGAAGATACATACCTGTTATGTAAATCTTTCAGAGTATACGTGGTTCATGTATATGGATATTTATATGGTTACCACAAGATATCTATAACATGATATTATAATATATGTAATGATTTCACTTGATAAATAATGAATCTGAATTACCCCTTATTTAAATAGGTATTTTTTTATCCAGTCACCTATAATTCCACATGAAAAACATAATTTCTGCTTTACCTTCATCAGTTTTTTCATCATCCATTTCATAAAAGTATGTAGCCCACGAGACATAGACATGGAGTTAGTATGGGAGAGCATTTTCATGTTCATAATTTTTTTATAATAAGGATCATATTTTTTCATGCCCCAGGTTCTTATTAACATATATAATAAATGTATTCTTTTCTGAGAGAGACTTCCAACTATTTTTCATTTTAGAAGTAATAAAAATAACTATATATGATCTTTAATAGTGATGATATAATTAGTTCTATGTGAATGTATTCAGGGTTATTTAAACACATTATATCAAATCACTTAATGTATATAATTATATTGACTATATGAGGATGTTATGGTGTTGAGTATCCAAGATTCCATAGAAATAGTGCATCAAAAAACATATAAGTCTCTTATATGAACTTCTGCTAATAATTATCATGAATGTGACACATGATATCATCAACATACATATCCTCATATTGATTAAAATTTTCTACATACATTTATTATTTCATGAACCACTGTAATTTTATGGAATCACCCAAATATTTCATACAGAGAGGCAATTCATCATCACTATCCTTTTTAATAGGTTTTTAAAAATATGTGTTTTGTGTGTGTTGAATTCATTATCATGGAATAGTATAACATGAAGGGTCCAATGAAATTACAATAATTTTATGCTATTGGTAGGGTTATCATTACCTTATATAGATCACCATGATAATCTTAAATTACTACAGTTTTTCATTTCTATAAAAAATAAAATTATATTTTAATCACCTAATCTAGATGATATGTTTTGATAATAAATCTAATTAATCTAATTATCTCATACTATTTAAACAAAACCAATTCTCCATAAAAATTGGTTTCTGAATGTCTTTTATATACGATATTCTTGGGGAAATGATCTACATACCTATTCGTATAACCAAAAATAGGTATAAAAGGATTTCTAAAATGGATTTAAGTAGGTGTGTTTTTAAAATTTCACTAACATTTATCTAATAAATATTTAATGTAGAATCCCCAACCTTAAAATCTTATATATTTATTTCCTCAACTATTGGTGATAAATATATATCATTTCAAGAAAATGATACTCTTCTAAATATGAATTTTATTATGTCATACAAAAACCATCTTTTTAGAACCTTGTTATATTGTATTGTCAAACAGATGATCATTTAAGACACTACAATATAGTGGTTTCATTATTAATCATGCAATGGTATGCTATACTAACGTAATATATTCAATATACTCATTTTATATTTTATGGGTAAAATGTTAATTTTATCTTTTTAAACTATTTTTAATAATAAATTTATTTTACTTAAGTGATTAATTGTATCTAGATATAATATGAACATAATATAATTTATTATAATACTATAATTCATGATATTTAATTAACTTATATAGTGACTATGAAAAATAATCCATAAATAATTATCCATGTAACTAATAAAATTGAAATAATATTGTGGTATGATTGAGATATTTTCAAATCTATTGTTTATCATGATGAAGAAAAACTGACCTTCAAACTAAGGGAAATAACACCTTGAACCATGACATGGTTCTTACAGAACCATTCCACCATTCATCCTATATATAATATGTATTGGTTTTTTCTTTATCTCTAATCATTAATAGACTCCTCTCACCTAATATCTAAATCCTTTATGAAGACTATTATTCAAAAAGAGTTGATGATAAGAAATAGTTTGGTTAACAAGGATTACAAAAAAGAAACTATGATCAGACATTCCCATGAATAATTATGTAGAGAGGATGACCCACAATCCATCATTTTAATTTAATAAACTTTTTAAAAACCCATGAAATAATAATAATAAGTTAAAGAAAAATATTCACATACATGGGTCACCATAAGACCAAAATAGTCTACACACATCACGTGAATAAAATAATGTAAAATTGCTAGCATTCACTTTAATTAATTCAATATTAATAGATTAAGAATGTTTGAATTATTTCATGTAATTAATTTATTTATTTATTTATCATTAGGTCCATATAAAGAGTTTTATAGATACCCATCATCTTATGAATCCAGTAATATAAATGAATCATCCAAAATTTATAGATATTTACCTGGAATTAATTATGAATTTAAATACTCCAAAACCATATTGTATAGTCAACAAACAAGTTTTTAACCATGTGATTTAGTTTTTCATGTTGTTATTAATTAATATTCATGTAATTTAATTATGTAAATTTCTAGGTGAATATGAAACAATTGATAATTAGATACACATAGTTTATATATCTTATATAATATCAGTGATATATTCCTTGGGAATTACTGTATCTCTCATTCAGGGTTCATGGCATGTGTTCTTATTCTATACATCATATATTCCCCTATTTATGGGTCCAAAAATACTAACTTGTGACTCATAAGGTAATTTAGAATCATATATTAATGAGTTACATGATGTTAAAACAAACTCCACATATTTTTCCTCACACGTGTTATGTTTTATGTTGAGGGATATGTATTTTACAACATGGATTTAGTGAATTTTTTAAATTAAACTATATAGACTGCACAATCTGTACACTAACTACATGTTGTGTAATCTAAATATAATCTGTACCATAAGGCCTAGATAAAATCAACATGTATTTAATTCATTTACTACATAACCATGTTCCATAAATAACTCAGTGTGTCATGTATCACATGATACATTCAGGTGTAATAAACATTATTACATGGAATATAAATTTATGCTACACATCATGAAACTGTGTGTACATGACAAGATAATTGGAACCTCTTTAATGTAAGATTTGATCATTATTCACATGTTCATAACTCATCAAATATCATATAAATATGTATTTAATAATATTAATATGTCAAAAATCTATAATTTTATTTTTTATTAAATAACGAATAAACATGAAATTAATTTCAAAAAACAAATTTGTATAATGGATCGACCAATAATATAAAATAATAAATTATTATTTGACCACTCTGATATTAATTGGTGGTTCCAAGAATAGTGAAATCCCATGTTATGTACTAACCAACAAATATTTAAGTCATAATCTCTGAATAATATTATATTTACATGATGGATAATTTCATAACCACTGAAATTAATTTGAATACTAATTGATATGAATTCTAAAATCTATATGGCTCATCATAAAATATATATTTTAATTATTTTATCAAAATAAAAAATACCTTATGTTAAATATCTTTTATCAATGATGAATCAATATACCACTTTTTATTATTATATCATTGTGAGATATGATTAAATTGTAGAACACCTATATAAATGATCCATGTGTACATATAAATCCTATAAACATCATTATATAAATAATTCTGTACTAGAAAAAAATATTCTATTTCTCATATTTTTCATTAATGGTCATAACAAGAATCTCTCTGAGGAAGGATTGTTTGTGATCCCTATAATCATGAGAGTTTGGAGGAGGAATATCTCTCACCATTATTTCCTATGTTTTAGAATAAAACCTCTTTATGGATTAGGAAAATTATCTCTAAAATTTAATTCTGCACAATGATGATTATGGTTGATAATATTATAATGAGATTCAAATAGGGATAGTATTAAAGAATAATAATTTCACAAGATCCCATATAAATCAATTATTCCTTGATAAAACTAATATATATATATATATATTATGTGATTTGGGGTACAATTAATTTGACGCACACACACACGGGCTGGAAATGCAGTTCATTGCACCTACCCGAAAGGATAACCAAATCATCAGTCTCGATTTATCCCACTTTTGTATACTTGTATTCCCAATATTGGATTACTAAAAGGCCCGTTTATTTTTTTCAATGTCCTTACATGCATCATCTTTCCCATTGGTCGTCACCCATTTCCTATATCATCACTCTTCCAGCACCTTCCAGCATCAAGAATATGTCACTGCCAGCTCTTTTATTGCATGCATCAGTGCCTACTTCAAAATTCCACCAAGGGGATTTCCATGATCCAAAGAATAATACTTTGGACACATTATTATGGGGTTTATCTCTCAATAACCACCCCAAATTCAACGATAATGGGTAAAGAAGTTATATTGGGCACCACACAAAGCATGTACTGGGCCCAACCCAACAATGTGAACCATCCATCCCCATCTAAATTATTGAGTCGAGGGACTTGAATCTGAGTGAGGTCTATTTCTGGGGAGTGGCCAACTTATATAGTACCACATAAGTTACCTCTAATCAGCTCATCACGATGTATAAACAACAGCAATAATATTATTATTTACTTGTCATACACTAGGCCCATGGATAAATAATTATTATATTATTTATGAATTAATTACTATTTATTGAAATAATAGTTATAATAATACCTCCAGTTGATCCATAAAACATGGTATGATAACCCTTCTCAATATTTCTCAGGCCTTATAAATTTTCTATTTATATAGATAAATAAATATCATTAGATTATTCACTAATAAATGGATAAACATTACACTCACAACACAATTGGATAATGTATCATTAAAATTTCATATAACAAAATAAATAAATTTTTTTTACCTGATGAATAAAACATAATAGATAAATATTTTATATTCATGTAATTAAGATTTACTATATGAAAAAAATTATTTAATTTTTAAATCTCATAATAGTAACTCGAATAAATATCAGCCGAATATATGTTATTAATCAATAATTAATAAATAATAAACATCTATAAGATTAATATTTATTTTATATTTTACATTAGAAAATTATTTAATTGATTTTTTGAATACACTATTTCTGTGACCCTTTTGGATACATTATTAGTGGCATTAGTTTTAT
Source organism: Viscum album (assembly GCA_963277665.1). Classification (NCBI taxonomy): domain Eukaryota; kingdom Viridiplantae; phylum Streptophyta; class Magnoliopsida; order Santalales; family Viscaceae; genus Viscum; species Viscum album. The sequence continues at coordinate 1,753,915,704 of OY728128.1, forward strand.
ACACAATTTCAGTCTAAAACATGAAATGAGAGTTGAATGATACATGATTGTTAAAGGATTGTAGTGGATACAAGATCATTATGTTAGATCAGTTTATTTATTTTAGATGGATTTCAATAGTTTTTATTCATTGAACTATAAAAATCCTATTGATTCGACATCATTGATAAGATATTTCATTAAAATCCATAATTAAAATGGTAGGAATTCACTAGGTATTATTATCAGTGATTCTTAAGAACTCACATTATATAAGAACATGGGAGTTCGGGAACATTAAAACCAATCGAAGAGATTTATTTAATAATCAATTAATATCTGATCAATTTAATTCATATTCATTACTCCCTACCAAATCCCAATATGGGACTGATTACCCCCTGATAGCAATCATCTATTTTCATGTTTTAATGTAAATACACATATATATATATATTAGAGAAATACCATTGATGTGAAATATAAATTTTTCTGATGTTATCCGAATATTAAACAATATGTATGTCTTGGAGGATCTCTATATTTATCTTAATATTTCATAACGATGCCGTTCTATAGGAAACAATAGTTAAAATACAAATATATAAGTTCTTCAGGTTTTATCATCTATAATGAGGTAGGTAGGTATTTGTTGTGCTGATATTGGTCACATGAAGATAAATTTTTATGTATCATTACAAATGAACTTAGGACCCATGAATTTTTGTTCTATTTTGCGGGGAATATCGTAATTTTTACGGTAGTGTGAAACGTACTGATCTATGTTTTTTAATGTGGTTAATTAATAATTATGAGAATAATTATTCCTCGTATTGGTAAATGTGGAATTGTGGATGATTAACGAAATCATGTTGACCATGAAATGGATGTGGCCCAAACAAGATGGGTTCTTTTCACGAGGAATGAGACCCTATGAAGATATTCCCCATCAAGAATATCCCAAAACAATGATGATATGACAAGTCCCAAAAGAAATATAGATACCTAAGTATGAGGAATGATACTGATATGAATATTTCCCAATGTATTGTTGGTCCATATGGAACATGGCCCTAATGAATTAGACTTTGAGACTTAGGCTAACACGAAAAATAAAGTAAAGGGCATGGATAATCTCATGTGTATTAATGACCAAAGTGGATAAAAATGTATGATTAATGATAAAGGCTTGAACCTTAGGGGTCCTATGTTTCTCGTCAAAATATGAATCAATATCCACAATGTTTGAGTGACTCAGTATATGGTTTTTGGATAATTTCATACCATGTATTTTAATTTCATGAACTAAGGACATCGTTATATAGTTTTACATCATGCAACATAGAAATTGGCCACATAGTATAATGTTGTTTTAGGGTTTTTTTTTCTAGCAAGAATGATTGAACGACAAAATATTGAGTAATGTTTATGCATATAGAGTTTCCCTACGATAATGGATTTGGATTAGAACATGAATGTGTACCAAATTAGAGAAATTATTAATTGTTTTAATTCAATGAAAAATTACGATCTCTATAAATGAATGATTCATGATCAATATGGGGAAAAATATAAAATGGATGATTAATCACATTTTATGAGAGTTGAAAATTGGATTTGAATGGGGGTAATAAAAAGGAGTATTTACAAAGAAGAAGGGGAATAATCTAGGGGTTTCCATGTAAGGAATTGTGAACTCATCATGCAAGGAATTATGGGTTCATCATATAGGGTATGGTTGTAGTTTAGAAAAATACATTATTGATGTTGTAATGTGACTAGGGAAAATGATTTGTATTTTAAAGACACGAATTTCTGACATTATTTTATGTATTATGTGTTAAGATACCAATTCCCACTTAGTAGTTCATGGGAGAAGGATATAGGGTTGTATCCATCAATAATTCCTTATTTGTGGCTTACATATACACTTTATAGGAGATATTTGATGGTATAATGTATGAATGATTTATGTCTCTGGTTTCATAAATGAGGTCTGCCACTAGATAGGGGTCAATGAAGTTAGATATAGCGATTCAACCAATTGTTGATGTCTCACTCCTTGATTAGAATTTGGTGTCCTCTAGGAACCCCAGTTGGTTGAACTCGGGCCTAGGGAATCCAATTATTACTGAATGTGTAAGGAATATCTCATTGATATCCTTAAGATTGGGACATCCATTATCTAGGGAATTCATTAATTCAAGAACCATGGGGACCTACTATAAATGGTAGAACACATTGGGAAAACATTTCATGATGTTAATGTATTATTTAAAGGGAGAATGCTTATGTGGATATCCTAATCAAATACATCTGGGGACGTTAAAGGAGGCCTTGATAAATGTAGGTCCAAATGGGAAACACGGGTGAAGGAACACTCTACTATAAAATCTATTATGTTCAATATATCTTGGAGTAATTTAATATGGTATATTTTTTTAATATAAAAATTACTTGAATAATACTTACCCTAATTCATATTAGGGTGAGTGTTATGGATTCTACTATGTCATAATAAAGAGACTGATTGGGATATCTCCAACTAATACTATAGGGAATGATGTGGATTTTACCATTTATAAACTAGGTATCATGATAGAGATTCACCAATGAGATAATAATGTGAGGAATAGGTGTTCTTAAAAGTGATACATGGTAGAAGTGATTATTTGGGAAAAATGAATTTGGTGATTCTTTTCACTATATGACGGGGTTCTCCATGTATTGAATTGGTGGATTGGAATACAAGTGTATGGTCTCGTAAGGGTCATTAACCCTAGTATTATCATATTATTTAGTATGTGGTTCCCCAAAATGGTTTCTGGTATTTTACACCTTATAAGGAACTGAAATACCCTCTATTTTGGTTAATTCCCTTCATTATAGATCGTGACTAACATATTTATGGGGTTTAAAGGCATGGGAACGAGACTATGGTGGGTAGAGCTTTGGTCCATCTCATCCCATACCAAAAGCTAATAACAGGGTTCCTAATTTTCATATTTATAGGATTATTTTTAACCTTAGGTGAAGGAGGTATATCACCCTAGTGATTAGTACCGGCGAAACATACACAAAGTACATGGTCATGCAAGTTGAATGAAGAAGGTAGTCCAACGTGAACATCAGTGGTATTCTGGAAAATTACATCGCCTTTTTTGGGACTTTTTATATGTTTTAGGTATCCCTTGTTTTAAATAATAATAATATTCATTAATGGGAAGAACTAATAAATTTCCCCCATGGGATTGGCCATGATTGGAACAAGGAATATTTAATCCTGAGTTCAAAGTGACATTGTCATCAATTACATCTTGGAAGGAGGATGATTTTCATCTTAAGAATATACATTCTCAGACAAGTGTTTCCTTAAAAGTATCCATGCAAGTCATCAATAGAAATTTCATGCACATTATCAATATTAGAGATCTTCCAAATAGACTACAAATATTTATTTGGAGAACCACTCTATTAATTCATTTTCATAATAGAATGGACTTACAGACATTTAGATACCATTATACATTGTGAAATCTCAATGTATGATATGACCTATAGGTGTAACCAAATGTTTATCCCATTGAGGAAAAGAACAAATTTTGGGTAATTATTTTTCAAATTATCCCTGATTAGGAAATACGTTATTGTGGGAGACATTTGTGAATCACTTATTCAATGTTAGGACATTGGTGATTTTTCAGGGATAGTAATTTGATTGAGATAATTTAACATTTACCGAATTCCAACACAATAGTTCATTTATGTGATCTTATTCATTTGAGTTGGTTTACAATATATTCATAGTTTATATCTAATTAACCATCATGTGTTAATTACAAAACCCCAATGGATAATAATTTAATCTATATTTGGGATTTTGAGGCTTCCAATCACATAAAATAGATTATTAATATTATTAGACTATTCAACTATATGGAATCTGATTCATACATATAATTCCATGTAAATAACTTTAACATAAATCATTAACTATATCATGTATGTGAGTTTCTTCAACAATATAGTCACAGGATCCTAATAAAAATTATTATCCTATGATTAAATTATTAGAAACCAAACTAATAATTTAGTGAGCATTCGAAAGAGTCTAAAGCCTATATTTCTATCAAGTCCATCTAAATAAATGTGGCTGCAACATGCCTAGTATTCTTAATGTACCATAGTATAATTACACTCAACATGATGAAATACAATTCTTAGATGAATACACATTTCTACTCAATTTATGATTTTCTTTAAAGTATCAATCACTCGAATTGATGGAAATAATATTGTATCTTTTATAAAAGAGGATAAATCAAGCTTGAAAAGATGAGAAAATTCTAGTTTCTAAAGGATTGCGTATAATTTAAAGGATATATTGCTAAAACCATGATTTATGATGAAATATGGATCTATAAAAGATATGTATACAAATACACTCACATAGTCCAAAAATATTTGAGCCGATGGAGCCCTCTGACCACCACTTACAGTCTAATGTATGATAAAGTATGAATTAGTTTATGTGGTGTTTACAATGTATATGGGGTTCCCATACATGGGGATATGTATGTTGAATTTATTCACCATAAATACTGTGGTAAGATCCTATATGGTCACCTAACATTTCCCATGAATTATTAAAGTTGGTTTTGAATGTCATCATGAAAAACTATTGCCTATGATATGATTTCAAATAAGAATAATTGATAAAGAATTTTTTGAATCCTTTTAGTAATGGCCAAGATGTAATAGTTTAATATTATGCCCCAAAATTAAACACAAGGGAGACATTGGAATATATTGTCCTCAACTATAATTATTATAGTATAAGGTAGGGGGTTATACCATAAATCCATACATCCATGTGAGTACATGACTGGAAGACTTTGAAGCGATGTGGTTAATCATGAATATGCTTCAAGATTGTGATTATAATGATGAAGTGAGGCCAATATCATTTCTTATAGTACCAATGTTACTATTATGGGAGCATATAGGGTTAGAAACACCCATTTTTTAATATATCAACAATTTATTGATTCACATTTTTGTATGAAATGGCACTTTATTTTTTTATGGAATATTATTGGAGATGTAGGGATGGGTAATATTGTATTTTAATTCATAGAAATTATTCAGTGATATCGATATTATTGAATTCCAGTTCCTCCTTGTCATTTATGATATATCTATAATCATTACTTGATCATTATACATGTGCCCCCCAATAGAATCTGAGATTATCTATAAGGCTTAATATCTCCTCATATTGGGATCCTCACAACAGTACATTTGTGGAAAATGGATTTGGATAAAATGATTCCAAGTCATATGTGATGTCCTGGTAAGAATGTGTGTTGGTGGAATAGATAAATGGTGAGTTAATATGTAAATATTTCATTCCTTATAGGGTATTAGATAATTTTGGTTCTTGAAAAATCAAACCAAATCATCCTTAATGGATGTTTGCTCAAAGAAATTTCCAATTTTAACCAGGTTGTTCGCAGAGATAATGGGGCAAGAAGTATCAAAAAAAGTGATCATGTTTCGCCTACAAAGACCATATATTGATATATACCCCAGATATTTTGATTCTATGATTTCTTCATACCCTCAGGGAATGTTAGAAAAAAAACATTCCTTATATTTTCATCATTTTAAATATATGATTCAGAATGTATAGTAGAAGGTCTCATCTGGAGATCAATAATGAAGAATCCAAAGACTCTCTGAAATGACACCAACCACCTGATACATTGTTGGTTAGGATAGATAGTTGATGAAGCCTAAAGTTTGGATTATATGGCCTGATATTTATCATTGATAATATAACTATGTTAATTTAATTTACATTGTAATTGGTGAAAAATGCTAGGAAAACGTTTTATGTTGAATGATACATATTTTTAAAGAAACACTGGGAGTACCAATGATTAATGATTCCATAAATGATGGTAAAATGGAAAAAAATAAGACCAAAATAACTTGAAGAAAATGAACATTGCACATATCATTTTATGTGGTATGTGATTAATACATTCATCCATGGGGATGAAAAACACATCACTATAATTCATGACTAAACATACAGAGTATAACATTAGAGTATTTTACACAAAAAATAACCAATATTTAATAATATCAAAAATATTCATATGTAACTATTACACATAATGTTTTGTACATCAATTAGGATATAATAAATTATGGTTGGAAGTATATAGAGCTACAATAACCTATAAGGGTGACATGTCACATGATGTTATAGTTCTGTCGCAATGTGAAAACTCATACATTATCCAATCACATGATTCTATTGAATGATTTCTCTAATAAACATCCTGTTCAATTCTACTTGTAAATCTATTATAGTGATTCATTATTTCTATAGTGTATGATTTGCCCGGCAACCCCCAACGACCCCACGATAAAGGTTGAACCAGGGGATTTTGTTCTTGGTGTGTAATATGGATTGATGTTTCTTAACCCAACATCATAAAATTATCAAGAAACAAAATTTCAACATAGATACCTATTTGAAATAAGGTTTGGAGTCCTTGGACTACAAATGTCTAGAGGGAGACCAATTTTAGTGGAACTGACCCACTAAAATTAGGTATATATTGGATATATTCTAAGTACACAAGTAAATTCCTTTTCTTAAAGATGAATTTGAGTACCTATACTTAAATATCAATACCAATAATATAGTGATATAAATGTAAATATGAGAGATGTGGATTCGCATTAATCCCACATAAATATATACCCACATTGAGAAACAAGTATAGGAAATTATGGAGTCATGCTCCCTTAAATGGGTGTTCAATCATTCTATAGGAGATTCACATGATTTTTTTATCATAGAAATTTATCGTTCATAAAAACATGTTCTCATTCACATCATTTAAATTAAAAAAATATTTGTTAAAAAACATGTCAATTTGATGAAGGTGGAAATAGATTCAATCACCATGAAATCAGTGTTGTATTGTGAAACTGGAAGTCCCATCATAGTGAATAGATTATTTCATCACATGTAATTGGAGTTGTCTTCAGGATAGAGAATCATGAATGAATAGATATAGGGATCCCAATTTCACATTTATCCTCTTATAGTGGTGTTTGATAAAGATAATAATAGACATTAACCATATAATGATAAACATCAGTGAAGAGAAATATTGATGGCCAAACATATTTTTCATCATGTTTAGATAAAACATCCCATATTTGATTTGTTTATCATATAAATTTTTTCTTTCAATTACAGAATATAAATCCTTCTCTCTTCCATTAAGGGACATGGAGGAAATCATATTGAATTTGTTGAATATTCTGTTGGTGGGATTCATGGCTCTACTAATGAGACAATGCCTTTCGTAAAAAAACATATAAATTGAGAAAAACCCAACTTATCCCAATAATGAAACATAATAAATAGTCCAGGTATGATAAATATACATTATTGATATATTATGTAATGATTTCTAACATCTCTTTTTTATAATGGAGTCCATTGTATTTCTATAATCTGCATACACTTTGGATAATCTCTTAGTAGATATAGATGTTACATACTATCTATATATCCCAAAAGGAGCTAAAAATGAATTTACATTTTGTAATAAAATCCATGATCCACCATTTGATTATAAGGCCCATTTTCAAACCCCTGCTCAAATTTTTGAGTCATTTTTCATTATATGGGATGTTCAAGGCTTGGTGGATGGTTTACCATGACAGGGGATAAGGTTACCTCCGTTTTGATAGGCCACATATAGGTGATTACATCCAAGTCACCAGAAAATCTTCCAAGTATTTTTCCAATCATACCTTCTAGAATCCACACCATAAAGGGTGTTTGAGAATAAAAAAAATACATTATTACTATAAACCATTGTTTTCCCTAAACCAATAGTCATGTATTACACATAATATTGAGTAAATATAATTTAATGTTACTAAAATTCTAATATATCGGTTTGAATAGACACCATTAAAACCAAAAAAATGAATGAGATGACAATACTTATGAGTTTCATGGTTCCCACTCCTTTTGACGGGGTTCCCACTATGGCCAAGGTACGTAGTGTTGAAGAATGGATTAACATAGACACTGATTTATTTATCCTGGATATATTTCCGACCAATAGAGATATGATAGGTCCTAATACTCTTCCTAATTCCCTAGTTAAATTGGAATTCATTCTTTCTTATATCAAAAAACAAATTCTTAAAAAATTATTTTAGTAAATTCAAAAAATTGGTAGAAGGATGCATGTCTCCAAATTTATTCCTAATTAGTCTCCTTAAACATTATGTGTTGACCACGATTGTAACACCTCGAGATTTTATGAAAAATATTCTTTTTAATTTCAATGATGTCATGTGTTGTATGATACATCAAAAGGATATTTCACTATACGCATCCTTGACGTGGCTTGCATTACACACAATCAAGACCTTATTCGATAGCGTGTGTAGTATGCAATACCAAATATCACTAAACAATATATTATTATAATATTATTATTAAGTAGCCATTAGGAGTAGTAATACCCACTTTTTGAAATTGTACCCTTCTAAAATGGACTTCATTTTTGCATTCGGAATATCAAAATTAGCTTAGGGTGAATTTTTGGTATTTTTGTGAAAACTTTCAATTTTTGATGAGTAGTGAAGACACTCTATTGCTATTTGAAAACCGACTTTTTATTTAATTAATTATTTATTTTATTTAATTTTACTTTAGTTAAAAATTGATACATAATATAATTTCAATGAAATTTATTGGAGTTATTTTATAATTATTTTAGATATATAAAAATTTTATTGAACTTTTGTCCATATTTTGCCCACCTCCTAGGAGAATTTGAAAATTTTACATAAAACGTAATTTTACCGCTTTTGTGAGTGGAATTTCAAAAATCTGAGAGACACAGTTGATGACCGTATGTAAAATGTGGTTCAATGAGAGGAAAATAATTTTTGGTGAATAGTAACGTTTTACTTTTATTTACCACGGTTAAAAGTAAATAGGGTAATTAATGGTAAACATTATATTATTATTACCATAACACTTGTCCTAATTCTATTGGATAAGTTTAATTGGACCAAAAACAACCTTAAGAATAAAATATGACCATTTAGGTCCACTTGGATAAGATTAGGACACTTATTATTATTTTATTTAAAAGAGTTAAAATTGTTAAAATCAAAGTTTAATAACTAAAACATTTTTCATATAGGGTTATAAATAAGATAAATGGGAGTATAAATGTTCATTATGAAGCTGAAAATATTTCCTACATAAAAGTATTTTATTTATACTTTTAGGAATTTAAATAATTTAATTTATATATCACACAATGATGATGCAATAATTACATTTTTAAGGAAATATTAACAGAATTGATAATATAAATACCCAAATAAATGTAATTTGAGACTTTTTAGAAATTACAATAATTTTATAGGTTAATATTACATGTTATTATTGATTTAATTAACCTTTCACTAACTAATCTGGTTTTTATGATTTTCATCGAAATAAATTACCAAATAGTGTCAAAATTGACATAAAATATTTCTTAAAAAAATATTATATTATTAATTGTTATCTTATTCTGAAAAATCTAAGGATCTCCCAAATGACTTAGATAAGGATATATAGATATTAATAATGAACCACTTGGGGTTCGTTTGGCTTGTTATACTACCTTTACTAACCATATAGTGTAAGAAAACAAGAAGACATAGTAAAAGTTAAATTATTTTACTTAGAGTTAAATCTAAATGATAAGGTCAAAAAAGTAACCTAAACTTGTCGAAATTCTATTGAATGAGAGGATTTCGACCCATCCCCACCTTATCTTCGAAATAAATCAATTCGGAGCTATTAAAAACCGAATATGACTTTATAATAAATTAATATTTTGAGTTTTTCCAAAGGTGCCCCTCTCCTACCTTATAAAAAAGCACCTCCTCACCCTCTTCCTCACACCACTTTAAGCCATAAAGCTCAGCCAAAACCATCCAATTTATCTTCTCCTCTTCCCTATAAACATCCTAGATGTTCTGGTATTCTTCAAAGACCAACCCTAGTGCCCTAAGAGGAGGTTAAGAATAGGCGCGTCAAAGAAGTGGTAATATCCATTATCGATCCTTTCCAATTTCGTTCTTCATCAACTTATTCTTATTTATTTTTTTCATTATAAAGTAATAACATAAGTATTAAATATATACTGATATGTTATTATAATTATGAAACAACCACATTTCACCTTCTATCCATCCTACGGAAAATGATATCACCGCGCATGTGTATGTACGGAATATCGTCTCCACCCCGTGGTGTAATCTGTTTTTCCACCACCACCTTACTTGGATGGGTATAATGGGGTAAAGAATAACTATAGATGGATATTATAACATCCTACTGATTATGAGATATTATATCATCTACTCCAATTCCATTCAAAAATTATGGGAATGATATCATCGCTCGTGCGTACGTACGGATTACCGTCTCCACGACGCGATGAGATTCAATCTCCAGGTTAACCAATAAAGAATGATTATAAAGTATATATAATGAATAATAATGGTATATATAACATAATAATTCTACTGGATTTATTTATATTTTATTTACGTAATTTTATTCAAGTCAATAAGGAAAGGAAAACAACGTTCATGCGTACGTACGGCCTACCGTCTCCATGAACGGTGTATTTCATTTCATCTATCCATCTATTATATATATATATACTGAATATATATGATATATAAATCATGATTTACATTATGGAAATAATTAAATCATGATATATGTAATAATAATATCAAGAACAAAAAGTACGATAAATAAAACGATTTTACACAAAATGCTACTTTAACATGGAATTTACAAATGAACGGGTAATATAAAGTCATAACTGAACCATATATGATATCATAACAAGGAATGTGATTCTGTAATAAGTCAATCAAATTATTTAAATCATTATACAGGAGGTTCAGATACATATGATGCATATCAGAGATAAGGTAATGGATAATTATTCAAATCTCATTCTTATCCGAGATTGTTTATTTGTAAGTATTTACTGGGGTTATGTTTATCATCCATGTCCATGTTTTCTAAAAAAAAATTCATAAAATGTTTAGTATTCTTCCATGTATGTCTAAAGTAAATTTTACCCTTTTATGACTTTTACCATTTGGTTTGGAAGGAATCTTTCTTTTGTTTACCATACGAGGTACCTTTGGACTTTTCTGACAAAAGTATGTGGATAATGTTTTTTTAACTTATACGACCTGAATGTAGTTTTACTGTTTCAAAACAACTTATTTTCATGAAGCATAATATACAAGATTTCATGAATATTTTCAAAAAAAATCAACTTATTTTAAAATTTCATGTAATTTTGTGAGAAGAAAATGATTTTGAAGAAGAATGGATATTTTCCTCAAGAATTGATTTCAACTGTTTTCTCCAAACTATTTTCCTTCTAAAATGAAATGATTTCATATGTTTATGTTTCATGTATAATATCTCCATTATTTACATGGTTTTATTTTTCTTATGATGAATTGATATCCATTTTTTATATGTATTATGTTATGATGCCATGATGTTTAAGAATCCAAATATATTACATTGGTTATGCTATGATGTATGATTTATGATTTTGTGGCACATGAAAAAATGATTTCATTATGAGATGGGTGGGACCTATATATCCCTCTAATTCATTGTGTAAGGATTTAAATCTCATGTGGTAGACATTGCTAGAACGGTATGTAAATTTGGTTTAGTGATACAGGACTGGAACAAGGAGTGAACTCGATTCAGAAAAGGTCTTTGTCCACTAAGATGGTCTTCGCAGCAATACCTTGGCTACTATGGAAATCATATTATGTGATTAATTTTTTTCCATAGTCACAAGCTTTATTACCATGATATATGATCATTATTGATGTCCCATTATGATATATGCCTTACGTACTTCCAGGTTTTATGTCATTGCTCATGGTTTTGATGTTTAAACATTATGTTCATGTTTTTATGTTCAAATGTATATGGTTTTTTTATTTTCTCCATGCTTACCCTTACTGACCATTTGAGCTCACCCTTTATATTTTTTCTTTTCCCCAGGATATAAAGAAAGGTTTTAGGTAAGAAATAAAAAGGGGAAGAACTTTATGGGAGATGTTGAATATCTTTCACAATGATTAGAAGATTATGTTACAACTTTCCAAAGACACTATAATATTACGGTCCTTTGGTGTCTATTTTTGTTATGTATTAAATATTCCACAAAAGTAATGTAATGTCCATGTACATTAATCATTGGGTCTCTACAGTTGGTATCAGAGGAATGGTTTAGTCAACCTTTGGAAACTAGAATGCGAGAACATTAGTGAGATCCGTAGTGATATTTCTAAGGTATGTCTAGGGATGTCCATAAAGTTAAGTATAAGTATAGGTTATAGTCCTAGAATTATGGTAACGATATTAGAATTAAACCTATGATGTTAGATATGGAAGGTACTCCCCCTTTTTATGTTTTTTCCCTATCATGATTTTTGCCTCTCACACTATTTTTTTGGGTTTTAGAAAATGGCTAGAAACAGGAAGATTCACGATAATGGAGGATATGATGGACAATGGAATGATATTCTTCATGGGAAACCAAATGAAATTGGATCTGGTAGTACACATATCATTATTATGCCTAATATGAAATCTCATTATTTGATCAGTAATCTCAACATTGGTAAGGTTCTCGACTCATATAATAAGAGAAAGATGGAGTTTCATGATGATCATAGAGGAAAGAAAGATCAATTTCCCTCATGTAAATCATGTGGGAAGAGGCATCAGGAAGATTATTTCAAAGGAACTGGAAGATGTTTTTGGTGTGGAAAAGAAGGACACAAAGCTAGTAAGTGCAAAGGAAAAGGTTCAGTTAACACCATTTCCATGGATAATGGTATTGCTACGTCATCAACAATGATTAAATGTTTTCAATGTGGAATGTATGGGCATTATGCAAACCAATACCCTATGGGAAAGTCTCATGAAGAGAATCAGCAAGGTCATATGGATAGTATTTATGTTGATGATGATAAAAAGACTACAAATGATATGTGAGATAAAAGGATTGTGGAATCTAGATCAATGGTTTAAGAAGGTAGTGGAATGATTTTATTTTTATCAAGAGTAATGTTGTATAGGTAATGGTTCTATGGAATAATGACACATCAAAGGATTGTTACACTATTGTTTTTAATAAAGTATTTGAAAGTATATGTTGAATGGTACCTGTAACCATGAAAGGTTATTCAGAAATTTTTGGAAAGAAGATGATATGTACATAATGAAGGGATAAATAGATACTGAAATTTTTGATAGTATTCATGAGCTCATGACTGATATAAGGACATAGTTATATCATTGTTTGAGTATATAGAAATTTTGAAATTTTGGAATGTGGGAATAGTTAACTTTTGACAGAATTATTGTTTTCATTAAGGTTCAATGGGTATTCATTTTTCAAGATAATACATGATTAAGGTATTCACATGTATGGAATGTGTCCAACATGATATCTCATATGATATATGGGGGATAAATGATGGTATTCACATGCTCGGTAAATGACATTTCTTGTAATACTTTTCTTTATATTATGATCTTCGACAAAAGTATTTTAGATAAGCCTAAAGATTGGAAGGGATTATGTTGGAAATAAGTTAGTATTGTTTAAGGTTATAAGTTTTTGATATTATTGATAGAATGTTATAATAGTGTTTTTTAAGAAAAGTACAACCTGTAGAATGGGCGGCAAGCTGTCACGCCGGACAAGGCTGTGGGAATCGAACCCACAATCGAAGTGCAAAAGGCCTTTATCGCCTACCACTGTCCAACAGGTAGTCCCTGGTTAGTAGAAACTAGTTTTATAATATTAAGCGGTATGATATATGAAGTATAAGTCCATTTTAGGAACCATATATGATTAATCTCACTATATATGGACTTATGTATATTTAATAACATTTACTATCCTTTTGTTTGAGAGAGATGGAATGACCTATAATTCTATCGCATAGTCTGCTAACACTTCACAAAAGACAAATTCAACATCATTTCTTTACGAGATTATGTGGAAATTGATCAAATCACAAACAACAGTAAGATTGTACCAAAATCAATTAAGTATTTCTTTTACTTCAATAATTCTTCAACATTAGGGAAATGATATTGAATACAAAAAATGTTGTCCTAGTGTCCTTATATCTGATGAATCAGATGTTACCTTAAATCATCACAAATTTATGGCTTTGTGATTGTTGGCTTTTTAATAGCCATGTTATCTACCACTCTTCATCAGAACATGATGGTAATATTTTTCATCCATATCTATATTTTCACCTATGTTCTCCAATGTGAAAACCCAGTGATTAGTTAATGTGGATAACCATTACGTTTCATACATTAGTTTTTATAGATATGTTTTTGTATTCCTTTTTACGATGTGGGTTTCTATTAAAACTTTTGAGTAGTAAACCATTTATAACCCCGACGAATTTCGGGGGCGAAATTCATTTTAAGGGGGGTAGAATGTAAGACCCCAAGATTTTATGAAAAATATTCTTTTTAATTTCATTGATGTCTGGTGTTGTATGATACCCCAAAAGGATCTTTCACTACACTCAACCCTGACTTGGCTTGCATTACACACAATCAAGGCCTTCTTCGATAGCGTGTGTAGTACACAATACCAAGTTTCACTAAACGAGATGTTATTATAATATTATTATGAAGTTGCCGTTATGAATAGTAATACCCACTTTTTGAAATTGTATCTTTCAAAATGGACTTCATTTTTTGATTTGGATGATCCAAATTTTCCTAGGGTAAAGTTTTGGTATTTTTCTGAAAACATTCAATTTTTGATGAATAGTGAAAACACTGGGTTACTATTTAAAAACCGAATTTTTATTTAAAAAATTATTTATTTTATTTTAATTTACTTTAGGTCATAATTGATATATAATATATGTTGAATGTAATTCATTGGAGTCATTTTATAATTATTTTAGATATATAAAAATTTTATTGAACTTTTGACCGTCTTTTACCGACCTCTAAGTTGAATTTGCAAATTTACATAAAATTTAATTTTACCGCTTCTATCAGTGGAATTTAAAAACTCTGATAGACACGATTGATGACAAAAATTAAAATGTGGTTCAATGAGATGAAAATAATTTTTGGTGAATAGTAACTTTTTTGTTTTATTTACCACTATTAAAACTAAATAGGGTAATTAAGGGTAAAATTGATATTATTATTACCATAACACATGTCCTAAATCTATTGGATAAGTTTAATTCGACCAAGAACAAAATTAGGAATAAAATATGACCATTTAGTTCCACTTGGATAAGATTAGGACACTTATTATTATTTTATTCAAAAAAGAGTTAAAATGTTTAAAATCAAAGTATTATAACTAAAACATTTTTAAAATAGGGATATAAATACGATAAATTTGACTATAAATATTAATTAGAAAGATAAAATTATTTCCTACATAATGGTATTTTATTTATAATTTTTGGACATTATATAATTTAATTTATATATGACACAATGATGGTGCAGTAATAACCTTTTTAACGAAATATTAACATAACTGATATTATAAATACCCAAAAAAATGTAATTTGAGACTTTTTATAAATTAAAATAATTTTATATGTTAATATGATATGTTATTATTTATATAATTAACTTTTTTCGAACTAATAAGGTTTTTTGGATTTTCACAAAAATAAATTACCAAATAGTATCAAAATGGACATTAAATAGTTTTTTAAACAAATATTATATTAATAATTGTTATTTTATTCCTAAAAATATATGGTTCGGCAAAATCACTTAGATAAGGATATATATATTAATAATTAACATATTGGGGTTCGTTTGTCTTGTTATAGTATGTTTATTAACCATATAGTGTAAGAAAACAAAAAGAAACTGTAAAAGATGAATTATTTAACATAGAGTTAAATCTAAATTATATGGTTTAAATAGTAACCTAAACATGTCCAAATTCTATTGGATGATATTATTTGGACCCATCACTATCTTATCATAGAAATAAATCAAGTAAGAGCTGTTAGAAACCGAATATGACTTTATAATAAAATAATATTTTGAGTTTTTCCAAAGGTGCCCCTCTCCTCCCTTATAAAAGGGCACCTCCTCCCCCTCTTCCTCACACAACCGTGAGCCATAAAGCTTGGAAAACCCCTGAAAATTTATCTTCTCCAATTATCTAAAAACATATTTGAGTTCCTTGTATTCTTCAAAGACCAACCCCGGTGCCCTAATAAGAGGTTAAGAAGAGGCGCGTCAAAGAAGAGGTAATATCTATTACCGATCCTTTCCAATTTCATTATTCTTCAACTTATTCTTCATTATTGGTTTCATAATAAATTAATAACATCAGTAATAATTATATACTTATATTTTATTATAAATATAAAACAACCCCATTTCACCTTCTATCCATTATAAGGGAAAATGAAATCACCGCGCGTGTATACGTACGGAATACCGTCTCCACGCCGTGGTGTAATATTTTTTTCCACCACCGCCTTACTTGGATGGGTATAATGGTGTAAAGAATAACTATATATATATATATATATTATATAATCATACTGATTATGAGATATTATATCATCCACTCTAATTCCATTCAATAATTATGGGAATGATATCATCGCTCGTGCGTATGTATGGATTACGGTCTCCACAATGAGATGAGATTCAATCTCCATGTGAACCCTTAAAGAATGATTATAAAGTATATATAATGAATAATTATGTTATATATAACACAATAATGCTACTGTATTTATTTATATGTTATTTACTTAATTATATTTATGTCAATAAGGAATGGAAAACAGTGTTCATGCGTACGTACGACCTACCATCTCCATGAAAGGTGAATTTCATTTCATTTAACTATCTATTATATATATATATAATGAATATATATGATATATAAATAATTATTTACATTATGTAAGATATTAAATCATGATATAAGTAATAATAATATCAAGAACAACAAGTACGATAAATAAAACGATTTTACCCAAAACACTCCTTTAAAATGGAATTTAAAAAATAACCGTTAATATAATGTCATAAGTGAACCATATATGATATCATAACAGTGCATATAATTCTTTAATTAGTCAATGACATTATTTAAATCATTATACAGGTGGTTTGGATACATAATAATCGTATCTGCCATAATGTATGGGATAATTATTTCAATCTCATTCTTATTCGAGATTGTTTATTCGTTAGTATTTACTGGGGTTAAGTTTATCATCAATTTCCATGTTTTCGAAAAATGTTTAGTATTCTTCCATGGATGTTTAAAGACATTTTTACCTCTTTATGACTTTTACCACAATGTTTGTAAGGAATCTTTCTTTTGTTTACCATATGAGGTACTTTTTAACTTTTTTAACAAAAGTACGAGGAGAATGTTTTTTTAACTT
The DNA here is from genome assembly GCA_963277665.1 of Viscum album. Taxonomy (NCBI): domain Eukaryota; kingdom Viridiplantae; phylum Streptophyta; class Magnoliopsida; order Santalales; family Viscaceae; genus Viscum; species Viscum album. The sequence goes on from OY728128.1 coordinate 1,753,933,296, forward strand.
ATACGGCATGAGCGGATTTTTACTGTTTCATAAATCCATATTTTCATTAATCTTACTCTAAAATATTTCATGAATATTTTCATCAAAATCCACTTCTTTTAAAACTTCATTTAATTTTGTGAAAAGAAAATGATTTTGAAGATGAAAGGATATTTTCCTCAAGAATTCATTTCAAGTGTTTTCTCAAAACAATTTTCCATCTAAAATGACATTATTTAATATGTTTATGCTTCATGTATAATGTCTCCATTATTTACATGGTTTTATTTTTCTTATGATAAAATGATATCCATTTTTTATACGGATTATGTTATGATATCATGATTTTTATGAATCCCATTCTTTTACATGGGTTATGCTATGATGTATGATTTATGATTTTGTGGCACACGATAGAATGATTTCATTATGAGATGGGTGGGACATATATCTCCCTCCAATGCATTGGGTAAAGATTTATATTTCATGATATAGACATGGATGGAATGGTAAGTTAATCTGGTTCAGTGATACAGGACTAGAACGAGGAGTGAACTCGATTCAGATATAGACATTGTCCAATAAGATGGTCTTGGCAGCAATTCCTTGGCTACTATGGAAATCATATCATGTGCTTAATGGATTTCCGTAATTACAAGCTTTATTCCCATGATATTTTATCATGATTGATATCCCATTATGATCTATGTCTTACGCACTTACATGTTTTATTTCATTGCTCAAGGTCTTGATGTTTAAAAATTTAAATTCATGTTTTTAAGTTCAAATGTATATGGTTTGTTTTATTTTCTCCATGCTTACCCTTACTGAGAATTTTAGCTCACCCTTTATATGTTTTCTTTTCCATAGGATATAAAGAAATGTTTTAGGTAAGAAAACAAAAGGGGAAGATATTTATGGGAGATATTGAAGATCTTTCACCACGTTTTGATGATTATGTTCCGAGTTTCCAATGACACTAAACTATTACGGTCCTTTGGTGTCTATTTTTTTATGTATTTATTATTTCGCAAAAGTAATGTAATGTCCATGTACGTCATGATTTGGGACTCTACTACGATTTCTAGGTTTTTCATTATTATCTGAGGATAATGTCACTACATAAATCCATTAATAACTGATCAATACATATCGTACATTAATAAATGAGAAACCATGAGCCTAAAATACTAAAATGGTGGATTATCAAAGTTCATATTATGTTTGAACTTAAATATAGCCATGATTGAGTGTATTGTAAAGGGATACATATATTGCAAGTCAATGAAATTTTATATATTGAGAAGAACCAAAACCCACAATTTTATTAGTGGTGGATAAGAATTTATATATCCCACTAATTTTACTCCTTCTCTAGTTCTTTATCATCTTAATCATTGACCGTTCTCTATGTTTTATCAATCTTGGAAGCATTATATTCAATTTTAAGGTCTATAAAATTGGTCAGCAATCTGATTCAATGGTGTTTGATGTTCATATTGTCACTTCCTTATTAAAATGGAACACTTCTTTGTTGGAGATCAGTATATTTTTATGGTCATTGTATTTTATATCATTATACCCCTAGAGGGATTTCAAGGATGTTATGATCTAAATATTAGAAGTTTGAATATGTGAGGTGGCATCCTCAGGTAGATTCTGTGGTATTTATTCTACATGGAACAGATAGTGATGAATGTTAATAAAATCACTCATATGTGACTCATAAACATGGGTGAGTTCATAATATACCTCCACTTACACATACCTAAGAGACAGGAGGTTAATGCTATTATATTATCTTGAATATGAAATTAAATGGGTTGAAATGATGAAAAGTGTTATTTACCTCTTTGATACCACTCGTCATTGGATGGGAATTTGGTGGGTATCAATGTAATTGAAGATTTCTTGTGAAACATTTAAAATTAGAATGTTATTGTTCAGTTGTACGGCATGATTATTGATTTCACCACCGAGTTCGGATGGGACTGGGTGGGTGACATATTACTCTAATTTGATGAGGCCATATCTTGTGCAATTAGTGAATCATAAGTATATTGATGACAATATTAATTTTTATTACATTTATTTCTAGGGATGTAAGGTAAAAATATACATAAACAATATATATAAGGCCACAGCCCTAAACCTTACTTAACCTTGAGTTATTACAAGATTACACATTGAGGATCTTTTCGGGTTTAGAGTTTTAGAGAATTAGATCATAAAACGTGCATTACATTCCACATATAAACAAAGTGGTTACATAAAGATAGTATTCGTCATTCCCATCAATAGAAACATATTTAAAATAAACATGGATTCATTCTTGACACTTCCTTGACACTATCATCATATCATGTACCTTTCCCTTAACCTGTGAAAAAACATTTCAAAAAAACTTGGGATGAGCATAAAAAGCTCAGTAAGGGATATAAAAATATGAAAAGGAAACATGGGTACATATATACATAAGGATGAGATCATAATTTACCCATAAAACATAATCACTTTAACATACCTCATCAAATCATGAATAAATCATAGAAATCATAAGACATAAAGGTAACTAGAGGCATTCATAACATTTTTAAGTAGGGAGTAACCCTCTTGGTTACGTTTGGAATACCCATCACAGTATATTTCCTAAATATCTTCGGAGAAACCTTAATGTTTCACTCCTTCACGTTACCCAATGCATTGGATATCTATTTCAGTCTCACCCGCCCTTAGTTTTTCACGGAACCACCCATTTTCATAATAATGCCCAAGAAGCTCAACATAATCATATCACCTAAAACATGCATAAAGGAAACATAACATTCCCACCATTCAATAAAAATATATCAATACAACACATTGATATAAAAACATTATGAAAACCATTTTCGATACCAAAATAAAAGAAAAGTAAAACATGGTTTTTATTTTTCTTTTAAAAAGAAGGTATGGCTTGTAGAGGAAGCCGAAACTCAAATAACAGTCACGACGGCGGAGAATTCATTGTCGCCGCATACGTACGACAAAAACAATCCGTTTTTTCATTTAGTAAACGCTTCGTATAAAAAAGAATCATTTTGAATAAACCTAAAATTCAAAGGGGTTTATACACTGTATAAAAGAATGTTGTGTATAAAATAAATTATGTCTCAATGAAAGGAGATTTAGATGAAGTCCCATACCTCGGGTCCGACGTGACTCGGTCGTTCTTTAATCTCCTGAATAATAAACAAGAGTTAATATCTACTTGATTAAGAACATTTTTCAAGTTCATTATTCCTTTTATGCCATGTTATGAACATCATGTAATCATTTATGTTAATAATGTTCATTTTGTCGGTATTTGGTTCTTAAGTCAAAAATAGACTTCTTACACTTACATGTTGTTAATTTGGTCAAAGGTTCGTTATATCCATAATGATATTAATGATTTGGATAACATATACATCATATATATTCGGCATATACATGTATTTATAATATTACATCACATTTAGAGGTATGAAATGAAATGCACCGTTCATGGAGACGGTAAGCCGTACGTACGCATGAACGCTACATCCATTTCTATTTCGTATTTTCTGGAATGGTGTCATAAAGATATAATAGTATATTATAATTCCATTATAATAACATTTATAATATCATTAACTTTATCCTTTACACATCCCACATATGGTATTAACGAATCAAATCACTTTCAGGGGGCGGTAGTCCGCACTTCCTAAAATGAAGATATCGTGTTTACCCATAATGGAAACAATAATGGTAAGCCATAAATGAATAATACAGAATCTTAAGGAAAAAATAAACATATTATATATCATATATAAAAATAGTGACATCATAATGGCCACCTTTGAAGGTGTTAAATGAGTATTGAACAATCATCGTTTCGGGAGGCAGAATTTCTCCACCCACGGAAACCGTATGTTCTTTAACCATTTTATGTAGATGTGTGAGAGTGTATCTAGAATAAATCTTATAAAAACATCCTAGTATATTGAAGATACGGGTTTTGTTACAAAAGAAGTAAATAAAAAGAGTTTAGGGGGTTGGAGAAGCAAAATAAAAAAAATGAACATGAGAGAATGAATTACCTTAAAAAGGGTAACTCCTTTTTATTTGAGCCTAAAGGCTTCTTTTGAATGGATTATTCCCAAAGGTAATCCTCTAGGATGAGGATATGGATGTGGAGAGACAAAATGGGCAGGGGTTGGCCTATCCAAAGGCTTTGGGAGTGTGGGTAATGAGGTAGAGGTGGGGGCCTTTTATAAGTGGAGAGGAGGGGCACTCTTGGAAAGTAAAGATAAGTTACATTATTTTAAAATGATTTTCGGATTAAAAAGGTCCCACATTGATATAATTCTAGGATAAGGTGATAAGGCTTCGAAATACCTTAATCCAATTGGTTTTGTCCATGTTTAGGTTTTAAAAGTTTACATTATCTTTCCATTTTATTTAAATTGTTAAATAATGAGGTCATCGCTCCATCATCATGATGTCATAAATAATTTAATTTATTTAAAGTATAAAAATTCTAAAAAAATACTATGATGTAGTAAATAGTTTTATCTTTCCAATTACTATTTATAATCAAATATCTGATCTTTACAACCCCATGTAAAAATTGTTTTTGTACAACATATTATGTTTGTGTAATTTTTACTTTTACATTAAATAAAAAGTTATTTATGTCATTTCCCAACCAAAGTGGATCCATGGGGTCCCCAAGTTGACCAATGGCTTGTCTTGGTCGGCCATGACACATCCAATTAGGGTAGAAAATGTTTCAAGCTCATCTCATTTTATTAAAACATTATTTTTACCTTAAACTACACTAATTACCACTAATCGCGATTAAAAACTTAATAAGATACTATTCACCAAAAAATTATTTTAATCACATTGAACCACATTTTATTTCTTAATAACAACCATGAATGTCGGATTTTTTGAAATTCAAAACACAATGATGTCAAAATTTCATTTAAACGGAAAATCAGTTTTTATAAGTACCACCTAGTGGTTTCACTATTCATCAAAAATTGAAGTTTTTCAGAAAATTACCAAAAATTTACCCTAAGCTATATTTGATATTCTGAATTAAAAAATGAAGTATATTGTACAAAATTCAAAACATATAAGTCACATTAATTAATTTAATATTTAATTCCCGCTGTCATGACAAATAGCGTGTTTTTATGAAACAATAAGTATCAAAAGATTGACACTAGTTTAAGTCCAATTTCAAAGTCAAATTGATTACAATGACCACCATTGGATAAAATGGTAAAAATATATTCAAATTACACTTCAAAACCAATTCAAAAGATAATCTAATCATATAAATAAATTAGATTGAGAAGCAGTTTTGATGTAAAATGCAATATTTTTCACTATTCATTAAAAAATGAACATTGTCTGAAAAATACCAAAAATTCACACAAAGTAAATTTTGATGTCCCAATCATAATGAATAAGTTTATTTTGACAAACTTAGCTTATAAAATTGTCAAAATATATCTGTAAAAATGTTTTTCCTTCAAAAGGAAGTAAAACAATCTATTAAAAATATTAGTGTATTCCATGCTTAAGATTGGATTTATTTTCATTCTAAGCCTCTAAAACACTATATAATTCATTAATAGACATATATAAAAATATATATTATTCATTACTAACTTGGGATGTTACATCCTTCCCCCATTTAGAAAATTGCAACCCCCCAATTTATTTACTTATCAAATAAATGGGGGTACTTATCCCTCATTGCATTTTCAGATTCCCATGTTGCCTCTTCCATCATGTGGTTTTTTCACAAAACCACTACCTGCTTAATCACCTTATTTCGTAACACTTGCTCCCTGTGGTCAAGAATCTGGTCTGATTGTTCCTCATAAGATATGTTCTCTTCCAGCTGAACTACCTCTAGACTCAAAACATGAGATGGATCTGGCATGTACTTTCTCAGCATCGAAACATGAAAAACATTGTGTACCTGAGATAAACTAGGAGGTAAAGCCACTCGGTATGCAACTGATCCAACTCTCTCTAGAATTTCATATGGTCCAATGAACCTTGGACTCAACTTTCCTTTCTTACCAAATCGCATCACACTTTTCCATGGTGATACTTTGAGAAAAACATGATCACCTACCTCAAAAGAGAGATCCTTCCTCCTGTTGTCCGCATAACTCTTCTGCCAACTCTGAGCTGTTCTCATGTGTTTCTGTATCAGATGAACTTTTTCTTCCAACTCTTCCACCAATTCTGGTCCCATCAACTTCCTTTCACCCACTTCATCCCAGAAAGCTGGAGTTCGACACTGCTTCCCATATAATGCCTGAAATGGTGCCATCTGTATACTGGAATGAAAAATGTTATTATATAAAAATTCAACCAAAGAATGATGTTGGTCCCAACTCCCCTGATAATCCATAGAACAAGCTCTTAGCATATCCTCCAATGTCTGAATTGTTCGTTCTGACTGCCCATCTGATTGAGGATGAAATGTTGTACTAAAATTTATTTCAGTACCCAACGACTTCTGAAGGCCTTTCCAAAAGTTAGAAGTGAACCTAGGATCACGATCAGATACAATGGAGAGGGGAACTCCATGTAACCTGACTATCTATTTAAGATACAAATGGGAAAGTTGATCTAGGGAAAAAGTATCTCGTATACCAAGTAAATGAGCAGATTTAGTCAAGCGATCAACAATAACCCAGATTGGATTATTACCTCGAGATGTCTTCGGTAATCCCACAACAGAGTCCGTAGATATATTCTCCCATTTCCACTCTGGCACTGGTAAAGGCTGAAACATCCCTTTCGGTAACTGCCACTCTGCATTAACCGGCTGAAAAGTCAAACACTTCACAGTAAAATCAGCAATATCTCTTTTCATTCCATCCCACCAAAAATACTCCCGCAGATCTCTGTACATCTTAGTACTTCCAGGATGAACTGAAAAAGGAGAACTATGAGCTTCACATAACAACTCTCTCTTCAACTGTGAATCACAAGTCACACACAATCTCTTACCAAATCTCAAAATGCAATCATTATCAATGTTGAATTTAGGCAACTTACCTTTCTGAACCAGCTCTACCTTTTTTTTCCAACTCATTGTCTTGCTTCTGTGCTTGCTTGATTCTATATGATAGAGATGATCTCACTAATACTTGAAACAAAACAGAAGAACTTACTGCACCAACAAATTCTATTCCAAAGTTCATCAAATCTTTAACCAAAGGATCACGTTCAAAATGCAACATTGCTAATAAATCATTACTTTTTCGACTCAAAGCATCAGCCACTTTACTTTCTTTTATCGGATGGTAATGAATTGTAAAATTATAATCCTTGATTAATTATAGCCATCTCCTTTCTCTCATGTTCAATTATTTCTGAGTGAATATATACTTTAAACTTTTGTGATCGGTATATATTTCACACTTTACTCCATACAAATGATGCCTCCAAATTTTTAAAGCAAAACCAACAGCATCTAATTCCAAATCATGTGTAGGGTAATTTACCTCATGAGTTTTTAACTGTCGTGATGCATAAGCAATTAGCTGATCATTCTGCATTAGGACACAACCAAGTCCTTTCAATGAAGCATCACTGTATATAACAAACTCACCATTCCTGGAAGGTAGTGCCAAAACTGGAGCATTCACCAATCTTCTTTTCAATTCCTGAAAACAATCATCACATTCTTTTGTCCAGATAAACTTAACACCCTTCCGACTTAGCTTAGTCATTGGACTAGATAACCATGAAAAATTTCTAACAAACCTTCGGTAATATCCTGCCAAACCAAGGAAGCTACGAATCTCAGTTACATTTGTGGGTCTTGGACAGTCTTCCACAAATTTTGTTTTTGCAGGATCAACATTTATCTCATCTTTAGAAACAATGTGACCAAGGAAAGAAATTTGTTGCCACCAAAACTCACACTTGCTGAATTTTCCATATATTTTCTTTTCTTTTAAGGTTTTCAAGATAACCCTTAAATGTCTTTCATGATCTTATTTACTTTTAGAAAACACCAAAATATCATCAATAAAAACCACCACAATCTTATCCAAGAACTCATGGAAAATTCTATTCATTAAGTCCATGAATACAATAGGTGCATTGGTTAGCCCAAAAGGGATTACTAAAAATTCATAATGGCCATATCTTGTACGAAACGCAGCCTTCGGAACGTCTGCTTCCTTTACCTTCAGCTGATGGTACCCCGATCTCAAGTCAATCTTTGAAAAAATAATGAGCTCCCTGGAGCTGATACAACTTCATTTGATGGCCCGACATATGCTGAAGTAGATCAAAGGATTTCACCACCCCTTTCTAATTGTAGTCTAACTGCTTCGCATTACTCAAGTTCTTTGTCAGACACTCGTTTTCATAGTGACCCATCTCATTGCACTTAATCATTTCACCAACTGTAAATCAAATTTGGTCTTACCTTCACCTTGATCTTTTTCAGTGCAATCACGAGCATTATGTCCCATCTTACCACTTCGGTAGCACTTTCCAGAATTCAGAAGACATTCCACAGCATGCCTTTTGCCACATTTATCACAAACTGGAAACATAGTTTTCTTACCATCAGACTTTTTTGAAGAATTCTTACCTTTCTCCTTCCACCTAGGTCTCTTCTTTTGTTGGTTGTTATAGAACACTTTATCATCGGAAAACTCCATTTCCACCTTCTTAGCACATCGAACAAGCTTTTCATAACTTTTAAATTCATGATAAGCAAATGCCCTTCGATATTTTGGCATTAATCCTGAGTAAAAACGATTGATTTTACTATCAAGGTCTCGGATAAAATTTGGAGCATACCTTGCCAATATAGTGAATATTTCTTCATAGGTAGCCACGGAGTCTTCCTATTTCCTAAATTTCAAGAATTGATTTTCCATCCTAAGTCGAACAGCATTAGGAAAATAATTCTCAAGAAACATACATTTGAATTCATCCCAGTCGAGAGCATCAATCTCATCGGCGTCCCTGATATTTTTAACCATAGACCACCACTGATCCGCCTCACCCTCCAAACGGTAAATAGCAAGACTAACCTTTTGATTGTCTAAACACCCCATGACATCAAAAATATTCTCTAGTGCTTTAATCCACCCTTCATATAGCACATTTTCAGATGATCCTCTGAATGGTGGGGGTTGTTGCCTCATAAAATGTTCCACCACTGACATGTTCCTCTGCAGTTGATCTGGCTAATCTCGTGTATGGATACCCCCGCCATTTATCGCTTGATTCAACTGCGCCATTACTGCAAAAAGCTGTTCAGTTCCAATTCCGACCATCTCAGGATGCTGATTCGGAAGGTAATTTCCTTCTGCATGCCTTCCTAGCACTGCTTCCCTGTTTCCTCTACGGAAAACCATTCTGAACAAACATGTCTTAGATGAAGCAACATGGTAATCTTCAAATGTTATATCATTTCAAAAAAAAATATTTTTGGATAATAATTTAATATAATTCTAACTCCTAATGTTATCTAAACCGACCTCTGATACCAACTATAAGGCCCCAGCCTTAAACCTTACTTAACCTTGAGTTATTACAAGATTACACATTGAGGATCTTTTCGGGTTTAGAGTTTTAGATAATTAGATCATAAAACTTGCATTACATTCCACATATAAACAAAGTGGTTACATAAATATAGTATTCTTCATTCCCATCAATAGAAACATATTTAAAATAAACATGGATTCTTTCTTGACACTTCCTTGACACTATCATCATATCATGTACCTTTCCCTTGACCTGTGAAAAACATTTCAAAAAAACTTGGGATGAGCATAAAAATCTCAGTAAGGGATATAAAAATATTTAATGGAAACATAGGTACATATATATATAAGGATAAAATCATAATTTACCCATAAAACATAATCACTTTAACATACCTCATCAAATCATGAATAAATCATAGAAATCATAAGACATAAAGGTAACTTGAGGCATTCATAACATTCTTACGAAGGGAGTAACCCTATTGGTTACGTTTGGAATACCCATCACAGTATATTCCCTAAATCTCTTCGGAGAAACCTTAATGTTTCACTCCTTCACGTAACCCAATGCATTGGAGAGCTATATCGGGCTCACCCGCCCTTAGTTTATCACGGAACCACCCGTTTTAAAAATAATGCCCAAGAACCTCAACATAATCATATCACATTAAACATGCAAAAAAGAAACATGACATTCCCACCTTTCATTCACAAGATATCAATATAACACATTGATTTAAAAACATTATGAAAACCATTTTCGATAACAAAATAAAAGAAAAGTAAAACATGGTATTTATTTTTCTTTTAAAAAGAAGGTATGGCTTGCAGAGGAAGCCGAAACTCAAATAACGGTCCCGACGGCGGAGAAGTTGTTGTCGACGCATACGTACGACAAAAACATTCCATTTTGTCATTTAGTAAACACTTCATATAAAAAAGATTCATTTTGAATAAACGTAAAAGTCAATGGGGTATATACACCGTATAAAAGAAAGTTGTGTATAAAATAAAATATGCCTCAATGAAAGGAGATTGAGATGAAGTCCCATACCTCGGGTCCGACTTGACTCGGTCATTCTTTAACCTCATGAATAATAAACTTGAGTTAATCTCTACTTGCTTAAGAACCTTTTTCAAGTTCATTATTCCTTTTATACCATGTTATGAACATCATGTAATCATTTAAGTTAATAATGTTCATTTTGTCGGTATTTGGTTCTTAAGTCAAAAATAGACTTCTTACACTTACATGTTGTTAATTTGGTCAAAGGTTAGTTATATCCAGAATGATATTAATGATTTGGATAACATATACATCATATATATTCTGCATGTACGTGTATTTATAATATTACATCACATTTAGAGGTAAGAAATGAAATGCACCGTTCATGGAGACGGTAAGCCGTACGTATGCATGAACGCTACTTCCATTTCTATTTCGTATTTTCTGGAATGGAGTCATAATGAAATAATATTATATTATAATTCCAGTATAATAACATTTATAATATCATTAACTTTATCCTTTACACCTCCCACATATGGTATTAACGAATCAAATCACTTTCAGGGGGCGGTAGTCCGCACTTCCTGAAATGAAGATATCGTGTTTACCCATAATGGAAACAATAATGGTATGCCATAAATGAAAAATACAGAAGCTTAAAGAAAACATAAACATATTATATATCATATATAAAAATAGTGACATCATAATGGCCACCTTTAAAGGTGTTAAATGAGTATTGAACAATCATCGTTACGGGAGGCAGAATTTCACCATCCACGGAAACCATATGTTCTTTAACCATTTGATGTAGTTGTGTGAGAGTGTAGATCGAATAAATCTTATAACAACATCCTAGAATATTTAAGATACTGTTTTTGTTACAAAAGAAGTATATAAAAAGAGTTTAGGGGGTTGGAGAAGAAAAATAAAACAAATGAACATGAGAGAATGAATTACCTTTAAAAGTGTAACTCCTTTTGATTTGAGCCTAAAGGATTTATTTGAAAGGATTATGCCCAATAGGAATACTCTAGGATGAGGAGAGGGATGTGGAGAGACAAAATGGGTAGGTGTTGGCTGAGCCAAAGGCTTTGGGAGTGTGGGTAATGAGGTAGAGGTGGGGGCCTTTTATAATTGGAGAGGAGGGGCACTCTTGGAATGTAAAGATAAGTTACTTTATTTTAAAATGATTTTCTTATTAAAAAGGTCCCACATTGATATAATTTATGGATAAGGCGATAAGGCTTCTAAATCCACTCATCCAATTGGTTTTGTCCATGTGTAGGTATTATATTTTACATTATCTTTCCATTTTATTTAAATTGTTAAATAACGAGGTCATCGTTGCATCATCATGATGTAATAAATAATTTAATTTATTTAAAGTCTAAAAATTATAAACAAATACTATAATGTAGGAAATATTTTTATATTTCCAATTACTATTTATAATAAAAAATCCGATCTTTATTACCCCATGTAAAAATTGTTTTTGTAAAACAAATTATGTTTGTGTCTTTTTTACTTTTACATTAAATAAAAAGTTATTTATGTCATTTCCCAACCAAAGTGGATCCATGGGGTCCCCAAGTTGACCCATGGCTTGTCTTGGTCGGACATGACATATCCAATGAGGGTAGGACATGTGTCATGCTCATCTAATTTTATTAAAGCATTATTTTTACCTTAAACTACACTAATTACCACTACTCGCGATTAAAAACATAATAAGTTACTATTCACCAAAAAATTATTTTAATCTCATTGAACCACATTTTACTTCTTAATTACAACCATGTATGTCAGTTTTTTTGAAATTCAAAACACAATGATGACAAAATTTCATTTAAACGGAAAAATCAGTTTTTATAAGTACCACCTAGTGGTTTCACTATTCATCAAAAATTGAAGTTTTTCAGAAAATTACCAAAAAATCACCCTAAGCTATATTTGATATTCTGAATTCAAAAATGAAGTATATTTTACAAAATTAAAAACATATAAGTCACATTAATTAATTTAATAATTAATTCCCGCTGTCATGACATATAGCGTGTTTTTATGAAACAATAAGTATCAAAAGATTGACACTAGTTTAAGTCCAATTTCAAAGTGAAATTGATTCCAATGACCACCATTGGATAAAATGGTAAAAATATATTCTAATTCCACTTCAAAACCAATTCCAAAGATAATCTAATCATATAAATAAATTAGATTAAGAATCAGTTTTGATGTAAAATGTAGTATTTTTCACTATTCATTAAAAAATGTACATTGTCTGAAAAATACCAAAAATTCGCACAAAGTAAATTTTGATGTCCCAATCATAATGAATATGTTTATTTTGGCAAACATAGATTATAAAATTGTCAAAATATAGCTTTAAAAATGGTTTTCTATCAAAAGGAAGTAAAACAATCTTTTAAAAATATTAGTGTATTCCATGCTTAAGATTGGATTTATATTCATTTTACGCCTCTAAAACACTATATAATTCATTAATAGACATATATAAAAATATCTATTATTCATTACTAACTTGGGATGTTACAATATATCCCATTAATTTTTATTGTAATTAAGAAAATATACATTAGTAATTGATTTTGTGAAACCTGAATATCTATGTCATTAAAAAAATAATTTCATGTTTAAAATTTATACACCCAAAACATGATAGGTGTGTGGATATTTTAATTATTATATGAGGTTGGGTTTAGTAAACAAATATTAATGGAATATCACTATTCTTATATGGGACAGTTTATAGTAGGGGTATTCATAGAACTGAAAACCCCCCATTGACTCCCACATCAATGGAAAGCGATAATGCTCTAGGCCGTATTTCCAAAGGCAGACTATCATTTTTATTTCATATCAATGACACATAGAAACTAACATTGGTCCATAGGTTTGGAATTTGGTATAATTTCACCATATTTATGGGAATTAATACCTACTATGGGACTATAATAATGATTTAAGTCATGTTCATGAATTCTTCCTAAATCCCAAAATGATACTTTTTACCTCTATGATAGTAATAAATTATTAACATTATTCAATGTGAATTTTTATATATAAATAATATCACATTGATGTGAACATATTTATGTATCAAAGTATCCCTATCGATGGAATTAAGTGTATGTATGGGAGGTTATCTATCATTATGTTGATGTTACTTAATGATATTATTATATAGGACACCATCAAGTAAATACAAAAATCTGATATCTATAGAGTATATTATCATCCTCGATTGTCTTATATGTTTTTGGTTTCTGGATGAGTCCCATGAAATATACTTCCTGTATATCCTTGTGAATTGAATCAGAACCCACCATGTTTAGTGTAATATAACAGAGAAAGGCATACATTTTATGGTCATGTGACAAGGACCAATCAATTTAGTCTAACATTATGTGTGATGGAAAATTATACCAAGGATTCATAGTTATTAATTGTGGGGGATTTAACAATGATCAAAACTTTATGGTTTAATTTAATGGCAATATGGCCTAATAAGGATGTGTTGGTATCATATAAATGTGGCCCTATGAGGATAAGACCTACTGAGAATATATCATGATGAGGATTATATGATAATATATAGAATTATAATATCTCATTCAGTGAGGGAATTTTACAATTATGAATATAGACCAATGAATAGATGGTTCAAATTTAATATGATTCAAATGAATAGAACTTCTGGAATCAACATAATATATCCAATTGATGGAAGGATATTTATAATATCATGAGGAACATTGAATAATGTGTATTGAAATGTATGATTGATGATATTGGGATTGAACCTCATTGATTCATCCAATGTATCCCATTAAAACTGGAATTTAATAAAATATAGTTTGAGATATATGCTTTATAGTCATATGAAAATACAATACCGTATGGTTTAATTTCATGTGGTAAGGAAAATAAGATTTATTTTCATGTCATGTGACCATTATACCAGTAGCATGGTTTAACATCCTAAATCTGGGATGTGTGGGTAATTAACTATTTAACAATTTAATATTGATCTAGGTTTATTCATATGAAGCTTCTTTGAGTTAATTGTTGAGTCTTATACCATGTAGGAGGATTAAATCAGTGATATATTTTATTATTCAAATATAATAGGGAACTAAAATATCTAATCACATGTGATTTATTATTGGTGAATTAATTTACATATAATGGAATAATATAATTTTATGAAATCATTTTTGATTATGTTTTTTTGAATTGTTATATGTAGTTGACCAAAGAAGATTGACAAGAAAAGATTTATGTTTCCTGTATTTTGGGAGAATGTGGATAAATAAAAGCATCATCATGTAATTCCAAATGGATCACAAAGAGATCATAATTCCAAAAGTATAATGTTTAGAATTTAAGTTCTATATAATTATGAGGATAGTGTAACTCTCAAAGGATCGAACAGATCTAATTAGTTTCAATGGATCGTTCGAATAACGTAAGTCCTAGAGATCATGTTGAGTGTGTATTCAGTAAAGGATCATGTGGAGAGAGTATATATTAAAACATCATACATATAATGTTGGAGGAATAAAAACCACATAAAAGGAATAATTGTTAAATGATGAAAAAGTCATTTGGTAGCTTAAAATCATGTGATCATATCTCAATATTGAATGATTGATTGGACAGATCAATAGATAGATGTGGAAAATTCGTCTCACGGTCTCTCAAAATCACATGATCTCTTAAGTGTTAATGGTTCATATTATTGTGTAATTTGAACCATATAATGGACGATCAGATTAAAATTATGGATTTTTCTTGCAGCTGTGCAAAATCATATGACTAAAAAAGCATAAATGCATCTCATTATGCAATAAAGTAATGTGTTTGATGATGATGAACCTGACCGAGGAGGTTGGGCTTGTTATATGTGAGAATCCATGATGGAAAATAAATTATGATAATAGTGAGTATATTAATTTCATTAGTTATCTATTTATGTGGTGAAACAAATTAAAGATAATGATTTTTAGAATTAAGGTCGTGTATTTTTTCCCTTTAAATACTACATAACATATCCTTAAGAGGTTAACCAATTTAATGATCTAGTTTTATCTGATGAAAATTATGAATGATGGATTTCACCTAAAGATAAGGCGTTTAGATTATTTCATAATTCAATTAATAAGAAATGTATAATGACATTTCCATATATTAAAGGAGATCAAGTGATTTTGTAATAATAAATAGGAGGTATTTTTTTAGTGTATCATGTACAGGAAGACCGATTAGAGACATGTGTTCAATGTAAGCTGAATATGGTTCCATTCCAGAGTCACACATTTAGAATTAGAATAAGTGGGTCTTGTGAATAACTAGTGTCAAAATAAATGCGATTTTCATGCTTGAATTATTATTAAACCACAATCGAGAATAATCATTATTCAACTTGTTAAATTAATATTTAACTGAGATACATGGACAAACATAGTGTGTGACCCTCTAGGTCACTTTCATAGTGGTATTAGACTAGTTATACCTAATGTCTACTGTTAGAATCTAGAAAAATGTCACGACACCCATAAAGAAAAAAGTTAAATCCACAATGACATGTCAACTCCTATGAGAATATTCCATGAAATGTATTCCTTTTGTCTCAATATCTCGAATCAAGTGGGTGGCATTCTAGTGCCATCATCCCATGTGCTCAATTATTCTTTATTTAACTTTTTGCAATTGAAGATTCCAATTTCTTACAATGGCCATTGATTTATTTAGGCTACATCAATTCCATCAAAGGGCATGAGATATCTACTTCCGTTATTGAAAATAAGGGACAAATCCTTTCTCATATTATCTAATAGTGAAATATTACTAATGATGCACACAACATATCTTACCCCATTACAAAGAGTGAGTCGGAATATTTGTCATCAATACATGTAAGTGAGCGAGTTGTAATAACCAATAATAATATTATTAATGTCTATGAACCAACACACAAGTCTGAAGATAGGAACATCCAATGACACTTTGAAATGTGGATTCCTACTGGCGGGTCTCGTTCTCATAATATCATCCTGGATATTACTAAGGAAACACACCATGAGAAGGTTACCCAGTGTTTTTTGAGTTCTCACCCTTAATGGATAGTATTAGTTGTGTCCCTAAAATAACACCATCCATCCATAGAAAAAATATTCAAGAACTGTGTTATGGAACTTCTAGGTTTTCATCTTAACTGAGATCCGATATGACCCTTTAATGTAACAGCTATCCTGAGGACATTACCACATGCATAGTCATGCACAAGAACAATCAATATGTGATAAGGTATTTATTAATGAATAAAGTAAAAAGTAGTTTGTTCTTTTCCACCAACTCTAACAGTAACATTGAGGAGAATCACGGAAGATAAATTCTATTAATCTCCGTATAGTTTTTGGATATCCTGAATGAATCGAGATAGATAAAATATGATATCCACGACATAAAATATGGTACATTGATTGAGTAACCAATGTGGATTGGAATAAATATCTATAGAGTTGTGAGACATTGGCCCCATTTCCAATAAAAGGAAAGGATTTTGTTCGAGGGAGGTTCTATGATTTGGAGAGAGGATATCAATTTCCATAGAAATAAGAATATTGTGATGCTAATATTTTGTGATGAAGAAAGCCATCCACATAGTAGTTTTGTGCGGTGGAGTATGAGGAATACGTAGGCCCTTGATTAGTGTTTAACAATCTTGAAAAATATCTATGAACAACTGATTCAATGAATCATCTTGGGATATCACATAAGTGTCTCATGTTTTCAAGAACGTCTTCAAAAGCCATGATAAAGTGTTTTATACAATATTCTTCATGAAAAATAGAAACATGTTCCTTTATTTAAATAAAGAGTTTGAGAGGGATGTAAATATATTTTTTAAATATAACACAAATTCATGTATACATGAGAAGAACATGTTAGATGATATAGTACGGTCGAAAGAGCACATATGATATGGTGATTTTCAATTTGAGAGTGGAAATGCAAATGCATGAAACACTCATATTGAACCTAACACAATTAAGATAATATTTTTTTGTGAATATAGATTGTACCCAATGAAAATGAGGAAGTATACAACATATTAATACATTAATACATACCCATGAATGTGTTAATAACATAATAGATAAACTGTAACATGATTTAAGATAGAAAATAAAATATTAAGAAAGAAATTTAATATATGTGTTATAGATGTGATACCCAATCCATTTTCGATGCCATTCAATTCATGCATGTGAAATAATAAAATTTATTATGATAAGAATAATAAAAGGTTTTGTAGGTTTTATTTAATGGAAAACAGAATTCAGAAAAAGGGACCACTGATTCACACCTCCCCTCCTAGTTTTCAATCCATCTTGGTGATCTACAGTATATGCTAAAGTACTATTCATGGCTATTGTTTAGGCTACAGTATCTAGTATTACTAAAATCAAATAGTTCTATATAGATTAAAATTAATTTTCCTTCACAATACATGATATAGTTCATACAAAGTACAAATATAACCCTCTATAACGACTCAAAATTCTAAACCATTTAAAAATGATGTTATGTTTGATATCTTTCACTAAACACTAAAAACAACATAAATGATCAAAAAACATATTATATGAAAAAATATAAAAATTTATAATAATAAATAAAATGGGATACCATTAAATTTTTTTACCTTTTGATGATAAATAATTAATTAGAGTTAATTTAGTAAAAGTATATTTTCAATAATAATTCATTTTATTTATGATATCTTTTTTGTTTTAAAGAACTAAATTCCAAAATTTTTGATAATAAATATGATATAATATTTTTTTTAATTCCTCATAACAAAATTTAGTTACTAATTTTTTCTGAGTTTTTTAAAAAATTATTTATTATTAGGTGATAATATGTTTTTTAATAAATTATAATTATTATGGTTTTATAATTTTGATATTATCCTACTATTTTATAAAAATAGTTATGTAGTGGAATATTTATATAAGGAATACAATTATTCATTATAATATATTAGTTGATATTATAAATCCTATGTCTAAAATTTATAGAAGTAAAATAAATTGGTACATTATTTAAAATATTTTTGATTCTTTTTTATAATAAACTTTTTTGATTGTAAAATATGATTTATTCGTGCTTTCAAAGCCACCTAATTTTTATTTATTTATAAAAAAATATATTTCCTAAAAAATTGTATCTATTATAATCTTATTAGGTTGATATTTATTTAGGATTATAAGCACAAATTTTCTACAAAATTGATTCTATGCACTAGGTGCGTTTATTTTTAAATTAACATTTAAAACACATTAAAAACATTATTTGGTATACTGAATTAAAATTTTAAATAAATTTTTTTAAATTATTTAAATTTTCAAATATTAATTTTTTTATTAATATTTTTTACTAAGGTTAAAAATTATTTAATATGGTAGAAGTAAATTTGGTAAATGATATTAAAATTTGATAAGAAAAAGTCATAAAATAATATTTTCTGTATAAAATGGGTGGTTGAGGTTTTTTTAAACAAAACTCACATTACCATTGAATGTTTTTTATTTATTGGGACAATGATCAATCAATATTAACAATACATTTTTTAAATGTATTGGTTACTTACAAAACAATCATTATTTTCACATATAAAAATGTAAATCTTATTCAACTTAAAGAATCACTAATCTATCAAAATTACTTTGAAACAATTCCACTATTATCCTTCTAGCATCCTATCCCAATATCAAATTCTTTTTTACACCTTTATTTTTCTCATGTCCTTCATTTCTAATGATTTCTCCAAGAGGATACTCAAAATTCAAATGTGATTATTACTTACTATTAGTATTTTCATTCCCTATAATCATTCATAAATATTCTCTAGTCATAGTAATATAATGAAATAATTGTAATTAGTATTATTGAATTTAATTATAATAATTTAAAAAAATTCAAAAATTTTCATCCAATAATAAAAAAAATTACACTGATCATTTATGCATGTAGACGACCACCACCATACACTGATTTCATTTGTTTTTCATCACCTCCACTCAGTTATTAACTAATGGATATATTTTATTAAATATAATTTTGTTTATTTAAAATTTTTAACAGTAAAATAAAAAGTTTATAATATAATATCTCTCATTCTATTCAATGAGAAATGGGATTATCAATCCTGCAGATGTATGGACTACTTCCTCCATGGCATAGTTCATTTTATTTTTCACTATAGTATTCATGGTTAGTTTTAGTTTATATTGAATGTTTATTTATGATATATATATATATATAATTAAATAATTTCACTAATATGATTTTTTATGGATAACATAAAAAGTAAAAATCATTACAATGTACAAGTAAATTACGCAAAACTTGTTCATCACAATTTTTTTATTTATTATACGTGACTATAAATCCCATGTAATGGAATTATAAAGTTATAGATATTCATCAAAAATAATTTATATTTACATTGATAGTTAAAATGATGGTATTTATTAGAAAAAGGAGGATCAATGCTACTATTATGAACAATGTTCAAAACAATCAACATCATTAACTCCAGATGTTGAAAAATATTTATGACAATAAATTAGACAATGATAGTTATTATTAATGAAGAGTATAAATTGAATTTTTTTAAATAAGGTTCCAAAATAGGTAAATATTATTTTTATATTTATGATATAGTATTTTAAATTACATTAATGACAATGAATGGTAATACTATTGGACATAGTAACTCAAGATTAATTATTTGATTTTCTTCACTTTATTCTCGATTTCATTTCCCCTATGATCACTAAATTTTTGATTTTAAATTATGCCCTCAATTTATTTATGGGGAAAAATACATTTTAATCGAAATTAATTTCCATGAATTGTTTAAATTACACTTATTTTTCATTAAAAAATTTTGCTTTTTAAAACGATACTCTTAACTATGACTTTTAAAAGGATGAATACAAATTTTAATCAAATAACTATTTTCATGATTTTATTATAATTATAAATAAATAATATATTAACTTTTAATATATTTTTAAAAATTCACACTTTATTTTCATTAATTATGGGATATTTTTTATTGATCAACATTTATATATAAAACAATTTACTTCAAGTTATTATATTATACCATTTATATGTTTTATAAAATTCATTTTACCTCCATGGGTTATTTATGACAATTTAATGATGTTGATGTTGATTTTTTGTAAAACATATGTTATATACAAGGGTTCATTAGGAAAATTTCATTTTTTCCATTTCAATGCATAATGAAAAATTTCATTTCAATGGGTTCTTTATGATGTTAAATGTGAATTAATATTTTACGCAAAAGAAATACTTATAGACAAATGATTAGAGGGGTATGATATCTTTATCTAATGTGTTGGTTACGAGTTCATATCTCATGTTTATGAGTTCTTGTGTATATTTTAGTCACTCATAACCACATGAACTGGAGGTTGGGATCACGAATTTTATGTTTCCCTATAATAATTTTGAATAACTGTTAAGGGATGTTATTTGTTATGACATTTTTCACCCAGGATTCATGTTTTATGTTACGTTATTGTAATAAATGTTATAGATATTATGATTCTATGTGAATCATTTTCAGCATTATGATATTGGGAAATGTACATTGAAGATCACTTCTGTTTTATAGTTTCCACTCATGAGGTTATAATGTTTCTCTAAAGTACTTGTTTCTAAAATTCTTGTGATATTTTCATGGTTAAAATATTTATTCACATATTAATAAGCTTTTACGATCATTCCATCCATATGAATTCATTTTCTAGGTTATGAGGATGAATAAAACTAATTGTATGTCAAGAATATTGATTATTATGTTGAATTTAAGGGTATATTATCAAGGGTTTTGTGAAATAATCTCATTATGTACCTACTATCTAAAAAAACTATACCTACATGTTCTTGGGAAATTATTATTTATAAAATGTATTAATTTAAATAATATAATTTAAGTAAAATAAACGAATTTTATTCAGGAGTCACTACACACTCTCCTACAATATTGAGAACCACACCTAAGGTCTAAAATGAACCATACAGTGCATGTTGGTAAACATTTCCTCCCCAACACCTTCTAAGTTTTTCGATGGCCATAAATCACATGATTGGGAAATATTAGTGTCTAAATAAAAGTTTTGGGACTTGAACCCTCACCTCATTGAAATGAGAATCCTGCCATTTCCACTGTACCATCCTCGGCGGGGCATAATAATAATTATAATATTAAGATTATTAACAAATATTGAAATTATAAATAATAAATAATTTAATTAGTCATATTAATAATTAAAAACATTAATGATTATTATATTAGATTAATTAATTAATGATAATAACGTAATAAATGGTGATTGTAATAATAATATTTTATTTATACTAACTATTAAAATAATTACCAACAATATAATAAGTATATATTTTTTTTATTATTTATTAATAATTTAATTATTTATAATTACTCAAATGATGCATTTAATTTTTTTATATCTTCTTGTATGGTTTCTTCAATTCTTCCCTTATTTTTTCCTCATCGACCATTTCCATTTCGATATCATTTAAGAAAATTATATTCCCCTTTTAGATATTTTAGTGTTTCTAGATACCAATAGTTATATATAACTATTTATATGATTCATATATTTCTATACATAGTTATAAATGGAAGACATATATTTTTGAATTAATAATGGATAACCATTATTGTCTCCAATAAAACAGACTATTGTAATGTAACCAAATTCATTGTTTTTAGATTTGGATATTTTTTTTAAAATTAATTATATAAATGAGTTAGCGTAATGTGGATTGTTTAAAAGACGTTCAAAAAAACATCATATAATTTATAATACATTCATGGATGTCTTCAAATATAATAAACTAAATTTTTTAATTAATATTTGTGTTTTTTAATAATGAAAATGAAATATTAATTGTTTACAATAGTAATATAGGTATATTATTTATTCTACAACAGAACATATCATAAGAAAGAAATGCCTCCATGGACATGAATTTGTGGCACGAAAAATATTCCACCAAACCACAACACTCACCCATGAAGCTATTAATGTTAATAATAAATATACATTAGATATTGGAGGAACAATTACTACCAAACATATACACAAACACACCCAAAACTACCATATAAGTGGATTTTAAATAGAATAGAAAAATTCCTTCACCAGCTCTAAAAAACATTGTTGATCTATGTTTTATTAAAAGGAAGCATGTTTTATCAATTCTATAAAAATAATTTATAAATTGACATCTAATTAGTGTTATAAAATTTCATCTGAAGGTTTTCATTTATTGGTGTTCAATATAAGTGCTCATGAAAATCACATTTTATCCGTGATTTTTTGAAGTGTAGATAAAATTATGCATTTATCAATCCTAAATTATGATATAATTAAAGTCATAACAAAATTAAAAAAATCTGAAAATTTTGAGGGGGATAAAATCCCCCATTATCAGCACTCGATTCTAATTTCTTGATCTCTCCCACTACCTTTTTATTTCTAATTGAGAACCTACTGCCCACCCTCGGGTGCCCCTTCCATAACATGATATCGAACCAGAGACTACTCCTTCACGAATCTACACCTTTACCAGACTTCTATATTTTTTCCTCAATTGTTTGATATATCAACTTATTTATAACTATTTAGAAACATTTTTATACATATATTTATTTAAATAATTATTTTTATATGCATTAATAAAAAACTTTTTCTCTTTGTGTTTATAAATACATGCATACATACATAAATACATACATAAATAAATAAATATATTTATTTATAGATATATATCTGTGTTTGTGTGTCTATAAATATAATAATACATATTTGTATTTATATACATATATTATATATTTATATTTATAAATATTTATTTGAATATATATAATAATATATATTCTTTTTGTAAAATAGAATCATATATTTATTTATATTTAAACATTATATATAAATTATATTGATATATAAATAATAAAACACTTTATTTTTAAATAAAATGGATATTAATTTTCATTGAGATATTGTTTACATGTTTATAATGTGATATTACATGTAAGAATGTTCATATATTTATTTATAAAATTAGTTTTTTTAGTAAACATAGAAAAATATGTATATAGTTGTGTATATTTAATTATAAATGAATAAATTTGAATATCATACTATCCATATGAGTATTATTCATGATAATAAATTGATTCCCTACCTAAAAACTATAATATAGCCCCTTAAATTAGGATGAAATTCCATCAAATGTTAAAAACTTTTCATACCCCTAAAAAACATAGTTTTAGAGGATTTCAAAAGTTTTTTTTCACAAAATATGCTTAAATGGGTAAACTATAATAACCGTGTCATATATATTTTGTAAAACATCGATTTGATATGTGGTAGAAGTAAAAAATATTTCCTGGTCAAATTTTATAATCATTTTAAGTCTGAGTCATGTTTTCCACATCTTTTGGATCGTTTATTAATTTATTTAATTTTTATAACTTCAATTTTTATTAAATATATATTACCATTAATAATATGTTAATATTATATTATTATTATTTTTAAATTATTTTATAAACCATTTTTACTAAATATCTCATATATTAAGTGTGATTACATATTTCATATTATATAAGTAGAATTTTTTGCAAAAAATATTATATTTATAACAATATAAATATATTCACATATTAATATGTTATTTGTAATTATATATGTGTTTTTTATGAAATATAAATTATATCTATGATAATAACAATCATTTTATCATTTTAAAATAAATACTTTTATCAAGATGATGAAAGTCATTTATAAAATTAATTTTTATCAACCCTAAAAAATGACCTGATAAGGGGTACTTTTATCAGTAGTAAAAATAAAGATAAATGGTTATTTTTACCAGTATTTTTTAAATATTGATAAATTCACCCCCTTTATACTTAATTTTTAAGTGCTGATAAAGGGATGTATTGGGTAAATCCAATTCTTTTATAGTGCAATAGTTTAACCCAATACCCATTGTCCCCTGAGGGCTACACGATGTCCTGTTCCATATTTAATTTATGATATTATCTATATGATTGCAGTCAGTAGGACACCCCAATAACATAAACCATAGAACCATATTATTTACCTAAAGGCCCCATTTATTTATAATATAAGGATGATAACATCTGCCACCCCAGGAATATAATGTTTCAACCTACACCTTCACAAATAGGCATTACACAAGTTCTCAATCTTCAAGCATCATTTGTGGGCATCACTATGACCATGAAAATTCCACCCAGAATCATATTCTATGATCCCACATTGTTTCAATCAGTTTCATCCTGCTTCGTATCGTGTGAAGGTTTCTTCCCCCAATTTTCCATGCAGCTTAGCGTTGCAGTCTACAACAACATTACTCAATTAGATGATGATCATGTGCCCTAATAGTGCCTATTCATATCAATAGAGTCAATTTCCCCCAATATTTTATGGGTTCCAAAAGTCTACTGACCCAACCACCCCTGATATTTCATTATATATACAATCAAGTGGGGTTCACTTTTATATGAAACATCTCACAAGCCACCCTCACTCTATCATCATTCGGAACCAGTTACCCCATTAAATGGGTAAGTAATTACTCCATATAGAGGTCAGAACAACTCGAACCCTGGTGGTATGCAGTTTAAGGTAGCTTATATAACAAAAGTCCAAGACCTTCCTACACAGTGTTAATAATAATAAATATAATAGATGAATTTTCTAATCCATTGTAGAACATAACACATGAAATAAATTAATAGTAAACATGTTGAACTTGGGAATTGTCCCCACAACCTACCTCGGACCACAAAAAACCCTAATCACACCACTAGCAATGGTATGTAAATAATAATAATAATTATATTAGTGGTA
Source organism: Viscum album (assembly GCA_963277665.1). Taxonomy (NCBI): domain Eukaryota; kingdom Viridiplantae; phylum Streptophyta; class Magnoliopsida; order Santalales; family Viscaceae; genus Viscum; species Viscum album. The sequence continues at coordinate 1,753,958,888 of OY728128.1, forward strand.
ATAATAACAATTAATAATGAAGAAATAATTAATAATTTAATTGATACTAACTAAAATATTTAATAATATTAATTACAATAGGAATTTATAATAACTAGTATATGAATTAATATTTATTAATTATATAATTAAAAAACATTAATATTATAAATAATGTTAAATAATAAAAATTAATATTGAAATTAATAATTTATAATATTACAATTAATTATTATCAATATTGGAACTATTAAAAATTAATATTGGAATTATTAATAATTAATAAAAGGACCTCTTGGTAGTCGAAAATACCACCACAATAAAATGAGTTAGGCCATTTATTTGTGTCAATTAAACATAGAAGTGGGACCATTGACTGTACGAGGATATTTATTTCCTAATTCTACTATTGTTTCTAATTTTTTATATGGGTTCATCTCACTCATATATTTCTACTTAGTTTATAAATGGGGGTTTCATGTGGAAACTATGTGATATATAATATTTTTATAAGATGCTTAACGATAAAAGATGTAACATATCTGGTTTTTCTCTGTATAATTTCGAAATATTATATGGAATTAATTCTAGACTAGGATCTGAGACATCTTGCCTTATTGAGGCCCTGTGTGCCAAGAATAAATGTTCATAATATATTATATATATTATATATCGTGCATTAGTGGTTTTCCTAAAAAAGTGGAATTACTTATAAAATATTGCCAATATCAGAAATGTGAGGGTACTGTTTCGTTTAGAGTAGCTACTTTACTATGGGTGAGGTGTAACATCATCATGCCTGGTTCGGTTATGAAAGTTAATTTTGGATGTTTTAATGAAAAAAATTAAATAAATATTTTATTTTATTTTAAAATAATGCAGCAGTTCAACGACATATTTTATTAATTTAAAATTGGTAGGATCCCATGGTTATGCTCATAACCCTCGAAATATTCCTGGAGGCTCTAAAGGGTACCTGAAAATTTCTCTTATTGTAAATTGATAATGGATCCATTAATAACTAATCGATGAATTATTCTTTGATAAATCTCACCAATGGTAAAGACACAATTATTGATCTTCTTCAACGAACGATCCAACCATGAGGTAGGGCATGCTGTTTTAATTTATTCATCCACCATTCTTTGATATAATGAGCAACATAGGTCAACCCTTGAACAGTTTGACCCATGTTTTGATCATTCCATGTGGGTTTTATTTTGGGTTTGGTTTACTATATTGATTCTATTTTGAATTATTTTCATGATAATTCTAATAGACATATCAAAGCCATAAATAATAAAGACTGAGGATCATTCCATGAGTAGTTTCTATGGGATTTATTCCCTTATTATTCATTCACATTCTTCATTCTTTAGGGGTTTATGAATATATGATCATTTGACATTCGAATCACTACACAATGATCTAATGTCATAGATAGAGAATCGTGACAACCAAGCTGAGGTGTGACAGTGATGGGGATAGACATATAAATGTATTCTATATTATTCTGCTCTTTGATAATTCATTGGTTTGATGATCATAGTTAGAATTAAGGGATGATTAGAGGCCAGAAACATAAAAAATCAGTGTTTCTGTGACTAGATGACTTCATTTTTTCATTTTCCAAATAAGGCACAACCAAAATAACTGGATGGAACAATGAGGATGATGATTGGAGTTCAAAACAGGAATTCTAGAAAATTCTAATAAACCCATCATTTATCCCTTGATACATGCATTTCGGACTAGTCGAGACACCTCTAGGGTTTTGGGAATCTTTGAATTGACACTGGGCATGTTACACCAATCACATGGCCTGTGAGACCTTCCATAGAGCTCTCCATGTATCTCGTAGGATATGTGCAAACAGGGTGAAGTACACGATGTGATTACATGATGTGTACGGCCCCCACACCGGATTGCGGAGCCATTTACATGAATAACTGAATGTTTTGGTACTCAGGTTGGAAGACATGGGTTGACACCATGTCCTGGAGCATGGCTAGAGCACATAGTTGGACCCCAAATAGAGGGATACACCATATTAACCTTCCATAGAGCGTGTACCCATCTTCTACATGAATTGTTCTTTTATCTCGTGATGTTGTACACGGGAAGTTCCTAGGGTCAAGGGACATGATATGTAACCCTTCTACATGATGTTTACTCTTTTCGTCATGGATTGATGTATTTTATAACCATATCATGCACATGTGTTTTTTGATTGGTGCATGTTTCTTGTTCCCATAGTGGTTTGTTGGTATCATTTTTTACCCACAAGAATATGAACCCGCATCAACAAGACTTTTATTGATAGATTATGGAGTCCCATTATGAAGCCCTAGAGTAGGATACTATGTCCATTTTTGTGCTCTAACGATACTCAGGTGTTCAATGCATCCAATAAAACTGGTCCTTGGTCATCTACATAGTAGGTGATTCTGGATGAGTCCTAGAATAATCCTTGGACTTAGCAATGATCCACATCCTTGGGTTATGATCTCTTAACTCATGGATTTGGTTACCATTAAATAGTACATCTTAGGTGGACGTCATTAGTGCTATCAGACTGTGATATCTATGCTCCCAGATAATTTCTTCATGGAATCATCAGAATGAATCACTAGTTTTGAAAAGTGGTCATTGTAACATACATATACACTATAGGATTTTTTTGAGAATATCAGGGAATATTAATTTTATATGAACAATAGACATATACTATGTAGACCTAACAATACATTTACCTTGTATTTATTTGTGGGATTCATGATGTCCTATTGGGTATTGTTATACTCAGCCGTGCATGGGATTTTCCCACACATATCATGTCTTTTGAAGACGAGCTACCTTTTCATGGAGTCCAGGGAGGACCAATATCAGAGAGAGAATTGTGAGTTTCATACATGCCAAGGTGTTCCTATGACTTCTATTAGCAATCCCACTACAAATCTTGTTTATAGGTTGCACTTTTTAGTTTGTAGACTTTTTATTTCGGTGTGATTTCACTCTTCTCGAGTTTACATTACATTACTTTTTAATCCTTCTATAATATGATATCAAGATTTAGTTGTATTCATGCATTTTTTTCCATAGAATGTTTTTAAATTTTTTATGAATTTCTTGTATATGTTTCTATTAATAGGTACATATTAAATACCCCCCATGTTAGTGATATTTCTAGTATGTGTTATTCACCATCACATGTACTATTAGACGAGATATTGGGGAGTCGAGGAACATTCCACACTATTACTGGTCGTGATAGAGTGGCATCAAAGGTTGTCAATTATACCATAGGACCGACAGTTTGATAGATTAGTTTGGGGAAACCATGTTATGTGTTTCAATTGTGGTCTTCAAGATTTGGACTCCAATGTTGTTCTGGGTGGCCAATGTATCCGTACAGAAGGGCTTTGATAAAATTTCTATCGAATCGGTACATGATATCATTTTTTTCATGGGGAGACAATAATAGTACAATAATCATATAATAATGTCCTATGGATTCCATATCCTTATTGAATCATCTATCCATATATAATCATCGACCATGGTACATCATTCTTTCATACAAGATTCCCCTACGACACATGCCAGTTATGACTTAGCAGCTCGATGTTGAGGATGATCCCTTCAGTGATGATGCTTTCATACAGGGACCGATTCCTCATGCATTACCTCTGGGTTGTACAACAGCTATACAACCACTAGTGGAGCAATATGTTTTACCTACATTACTTGAAGATGTGAAGAGTAAGATGAGTGCTCTCGATGAATTTCAATGAAATATACCCTCAGGATCTAAGGAGAGGCCAATCCATAGGTGTATGGGGAGTGGATTTATATGGTGACTATTTTTTGTGTTTAGTGAGAATACAGTGGACCAGATGTTCATCCTGACAACAATCTTTCTTCCATGTTCTAAAGTAGGATGGTGGAGTTTGTCCACGTAGACTCGCGATGAGGTGACTCTTTCATGGATGAAGTTCATAAATATTATTATAGAGGGGTTCCCTCCAGTTATGTTGTGAGAAGTGTGTATATATAATCTTCATTAGCTACATTAGGGTATCTTGATATTGGATAACTATTCATCATGGTTCACCAACCATTCCTGGTACATGACGTATATTTTTAGTGATCAGTACTTCAGGGGCTGGACTGTTGAGTGAGGTCTACATCTTGAAATCCATGCTATGGTCATACCTATACGAATTCCGTCTTATTTTGGATTTCATGAGATAGATTTTGAGTTTTAGAGCTTCATTTATGTACAAAAGAACCAAATAATAGTTAGCAGTAGGCAGACAGGTGTAAAAACATTAACAGGAGGGAGCTGATGTCAGACACACGGATGAGGACATGGGAGACATCACATGAGGTCCCCAAATAATGTATATATAGTATAGGGATCTCGGGATGCATCTATTCTACGAAGAGATAGGCAATGACACACATAAAATTACAGGGGGAGTCTTACATGATATTTTAAACCCTTTGAGTTCTTGATAGATAGGCGATGGATAGACTTCCGAGGGAAAGGCAATTTGTGGGGAAGAATGATTCTCTATACAGAAGACATGGAAGAGGAGTAATGAGATATATAATAGGTGGAAGACATTTTTATATACTACCCACCAAGAGATCCATGGCAAGATTAATGAGCATGAGGATATGGGTGGTTGATTCTACATTCATATTTGGGTGTAAAAACCATGGAAACTCAAGATTGTAACAACTAGGTTCTGGTGAGTGCACAAACACCACGCCATAACATGGTCGTTAGGTCCTGGACCTCCAGGTACCACCAGTTGTTCCATAGGAACATGTTTTCCACCCAAGGGAACAACCTCATGATTAAAAAGGTCATCTGACTAATGACAGTCCCCATAGGACAACACATGTCCTTTCTAGTGTTCTTTTTCCTCACACACACACAACCTGAGTAACTTCAGATAAGGTCACTAATCGTGATCACTACACCATGTAAGCAGGATTAACTATGGAGTAATAATCTGGTAGGCTCCAAAAAAGGAAAGTTCACTTTGTAGACATGATTCATATCATTTACTTATTTAACCATATATCATTCTAGGGGGTTATAATCACCCCCACCCCCCTAAGAGAACAACACCATCATTGTGGGAACTACATATCTACCCAGGCAGTGAACAACACTTTAGGCTGGGTACCACCTCTGATACCAAATGTGACAACTTGTCCCTAGTGACATTACATAAACCCATCCATTCACATGTATTTCAGGTCCCGACCCACTAGGATCCACTAGTATCCCCGTAGACACATCGTCCCTACCTTGGGCCCCACCCACATACCCGAATAGGTAATCTAACTAGTGATTGCCCCCACAAGACAACACATATCATTTCCTGGGTGATTTATCGTCACATACACACACCCTGAGAAGCATCCCAAAAGGTCACCCATCCTAATCACTACTCCACACCATGCATGGTTAACTTTGGAGTTCTAATTAGGTAGGCTCCTGAAAAAAAGGTGCTCCTAGTTGAGATATGTCATATCATTTAGAAATTTAACCCTTTACCATTCTGAGATGTTACAAGGATGATCCTAGGTACGATATTTGTCTTTTATAGCTTATCTTTCATAATTATAAAAACATTTTTGAGTGTTCTTTCCTCAAAACAATACATTTACAATACCTTGATATTTCCACTAAACCATTGGCTTGACCCTTATTTTTGGAGACACTTACAAGATAATAATTGATGAAAAAACATCTTATAATCAATGTGATATAACCCTTGGTGGTTAGAGTTTTGGTTGGAACCTCTTAGTGGAAGCATCGAGGCCTTCTGAAAATATTCTCAGAATGGATTGGCTATCATCGGTCCATGACCATATTTACTTTTTTAGGTGAACGGTTTAGCATGAACGCAGTGATGTGATGATTTTATACTTTTTTTGGTGAAAAGGTAAAACCTGAAGATCTAGATGGCCTCATTTAGAGGAGTGTGTTTTCAATAACTCGTGAGTTGGCTAGAAGTTACCTTGAAGTAGTAAATGTTGTCAGTCTTTAGTTCCTCACAGTAGTGGTGGAGTATTTGGAAATTTTTTTAGAATATGTTCCCATATTACCTCCCCACAATGATATCATTTTTTGCATAAATTTACACCACAAAATGTAATAGATATAATCACCATTGTCTCCAATTGTTCTATAATAGATTCGTGGGCAGAGGGAACAGCAGGAATACTTGCAAAGGAAGGGATTTGTGAGACCTAGTGTTTCACCCAAGGTGGTCCAAGATTTGTTTTCCAAAAATCAAGACGAGATCTTGAGGTATTGTATGGATTGCTAATGCATGAACTATGTGATGGTAAGGAACATGTATCCAATACCTTGGATCGATTAAATCTTCAATATTTTGAGAGGGGCATGATGGTTATCGATGGTTGACCTTTGATCATGTTATCACCAGCTGCGAGTATAGGATGAGGCTGTAGCGATGATGGATTTCAGATGATGATATGGTCACTATGAGTACATGATGATGCCATTTGTTATAAAAAACATCTTAGTAATGATCATAGGATTCAAGAACAAGATCTTATATCCATACATTGACTAGTTAATAGTTGTATTCATCGACAAAATCCTTCTGTACTCGACATCTAAGGAGAGGCACCTATGACACCTACAGATGGATTTAGGCATATACTGAGAGAACCAACATTATGGGATGCTCTAGAGGTTATAGTTTTGGATTTAGGTAGCCCACTTTTTGAGACATGTTATCTCAATAGATGGAGTAGGATTGGACACGACCAAGTTGTCACATAAATTACCTATTTAAAAGGTTAATTTAGTTTAATTTCCCTTTTTTCTTTTTTATAGAGGTTTTCCCATTCATTTTTTTGAAGAAATGGTGTGGTTTGATGATTTGGGCCAATCTGTTAAACCGTTTCAATAATTAAAAATAAATATTGTTTCATTTATAACACCTTAATTTATTACTATTTTGAACCCTTTACATATCAAAAATGGCTCCCATGACCTATTAACAACTCCATTTTAATTTTGAACATTAAGGAATCCTTAATAATGGTGGATTTTTGTTTTAATTTAAGGTGGGGGTCCAGCCCAAAATTTTATTTCCAGTTTTTTAAACTATTTATTTAATATAATATTCAATTTTTATGATTTTTTTTTGTTTTTCAATGTATAACCTAAGACCACTGATCCTAGGAGCTCCCCCATTCTATTTTCCCCCTCATTAGAGCACATATTCCTTTTGAATTAGGGCATAACATAAGATTTCACAAATATTCCAGATTTAAAAAGGTAACATATTTCCTTCATAACTCATTAAATTGTTACTCTTCCTACCCATTTCAGTTATCACATGAACTTATCAGACATATTCGAAGATCACTTGAGTTTTTGGATTATTGGACATTTTGATACTGGTGTATTTGGGGAGATTTCTTCAATATCAATCATGTAAGTGGGTCTCCTTCATTCTTCACCCCATTTTCTTAGGGTTGATTTCCATTTACATTGAATTTAATCCAATTATTCTTTATTTTGATAATATCTAGAAAGATGGGATTCAATCCTAGGGTTTCAACTTGGGTTTCTTGGTCTATTATTTTGGTTTTACACAATATCTAAGCCCCTTGTGGTGAGGTGGTGGTGCGGTTTTATTTTCGCATTATGTTTCAAGGGTTTTAACACTTTTGGTAGGTGCTTCCATGGGTAATCAATGATATATGCGTTTTAAATTCTGAATCTATATTTTTAGCACACTTATCATACATTTCTCTTGCTGTGAATTATTGTTTTGTTGATGATTATTATGAAAATGATTTTTTGGTACCAATTTTCTGTTAAATTAGGTGTTATAATTTTTTATTTTATGTTTTTACAATTGAGGTTGTTTCATAACTCATGTAATGGGTTTTCATAAACGATTTGGGTGATGAAAATTCTGTTTTGATGAATAGGGTTATGCACATGTTGTTAAAAGTGCAGTTTTTAAGAGATTTTGTGTGAAAACAATGTTATGTTTTGTGAAGTAATTTTGTTGAAATATGATAGATTTTATTGAGTGGTGTAAGTGGTGAAAATCATGTGTAGCTACTATTTTGAGTTTATTATGACCATGACTGAGGTTTTTATGAGATAATGGATTTAGGTATCAAAAGTTAATGGTGTGATCATGAATGGGCAAGACTGTTTATCTAGGAGGGAGGATATATACTAGTACGCTTGTGATCCGAATGAGTTTTATCCCTGTTTCACTAATAAAAATGGATAAAGAAAACAATAAAAAAAATATATTGATGATTATTAGGGGATACTAGGATATGAGTATGTTCCCTACTAGTTCCTCGTTCTTGAGAATGGATTTCTCTACTGATACTTTAAACCGAGTATGAGGTACATGGGGCCCGAGACAAACTAGAGCCTAGGGTGTTCCTATGATTACTATTCATTGAATCTTTTGTAATTATATTTGGAATATGGTGGTTTTTTATAGAAAATAAAGTAGCATAATTTTTCATACTTAAATTCACTCTCTCATTTAAAATTACATTTGAAAAGTGTTTACATTTAAATGTTTCATTCATCAGAAATTATTTCCACCATTATCTACGTATCAAAAGTGGAATGATTTTGATGTTTTATTATTTACACTATGTAATATCTTGGTGGTATATTATTTGGCGTTGTATCACACCCTACATACATTCCTTGGGTGTAATTAGACTTGGTCATTCTTGACACAGTTAAAGTAAAGGCTTTGGGTGATAGTGGTTTAGGGTGTTAGTCCCTATTCAGTGTGCGGTATTGTAGAGACAGCTTATGGGTGATTTCCATGAGTCATGTGAAGTCCATGGGGATATTTTGATTCTATTTATTTGTTTCTTTGGAAATTTTTTATAATGTGTAGACCTATGTATTCAATTATGTATTTTTTCTAAATCTTGTTTTGTATACATCTTTCAGATTCTAGGTTTTAATGGTTTTTTATGTTTTATGTATCCATATTCAGGTAAATTGTTCCCAAACCCAAAAATATGATACCCTGGCACATGTTCCAGCCTGTTGGGATATAGAACACCCATAGGGTCTCTTCACTGGTCAGTTTGGGTAATAGTTTTGTAGGCAACCAGATTTGGTTAATGAAGAAATGGTATCTGAGGAGGTTAATGATTTTGGGTTATATTAATTTTTTGGGATGAGTAGAAAGAGACATGATCTAGGACTGTTAGGACTCAGAGTTTATGTCCTGAGTTGGTTTCTTGGCCTACACCCCTCATGTAAAACCTCGAATCTCTATGAGACATTGGAATTGTCTGTTTGAATTCACTTCTAGGTGAAGAGTGTGGGCTGTAGATTACACGTGCACATCAGGTGGGGGGTGGGGTAGTTTTTTATTTTTTTTATTGTAATGTGTTTGTATTATTTATATTTGATTTTATTGGTGAAATTTTATGGATTTTTTATATATATTTTCTCTTGTAACTATTTCTCTTTTGGATAAACATCCCACCCCAGAGAACTCTGATGCACCCTCAAGAGGAAACTGGAGAGAGTTCTCCCACACCACTCGATCAGAGGCCCGTAGAGGTTGTTGTATGGGTTGTCCAGGCTCTAGTACATAGATCAGATCCTGTTCTAGATACTATTAAAAAATATGAGACATTTCCTATGAAGGACATGTCCTGAGGGATCCTGAAGAATAATCCTACAACTTTCGGAGGTATCATAGAACCCCATTATGTATAGTAATGGCTCGAAATAATCGAACGCAAGTTCGAGTACTTAGATAAATCTAAGGTGATCTGGGTGAAGTGTGCATCTTTTCTGTTGGAGGGTGAAAACTGAAGGTTGTAGGAATTGGTACTTCAAACTGGGAAGAATGATCATATGCGTTGGGGAGATTTCAAGGTCGTCTTCAATGAGCAGTAATGCCCTAATGTCTTTTCATATTCCAGATTTCAAGAGTACATGGATCTTGCTCAGGGGGATCATAATGTGATGGAGTACTCTAATTGTTTCATCGATCAAGTTTGGTATTCTCATGAAATAAAAAATATTTTCCATGTGAAAGCCAATAGGATTAATAAGGACTTATGACCAATGATATAATCCTAGGTTTTGATGTTTAAGATGAGGACCTACACTGAGGAGGTTGATCGGGTGTGCAATGTGGATATTGACCAGAAACAGAGGGCTGGTTTCTCTTGGATAGTATGAGTCTGGGGTAGTGGACGCTCTTTAGAGAAGAAAAGGAATCATTTTGATCCAGTGAAGAAGGGAGTTGTTAGTTTAAGACACTCTTTCAATAAGTTTTCATCTATGGGCTTTGATGCGAGATTGGTCATGTTCAACTAGTGTGGGAGACCAGGGAATATCTAATCAGCATGCCCACTTCCTTCAAAGACCTGCCATCAATGTGGAATTATGGTCACCTATAGAACTTTTGCTGGGTTGAAAATTAACTTTAGTGTGGGGGGTGATTAGCCGCTTCAAGAGGAGTGCCATCTCAGTCAGAGCCATCAAGGACTGGGGAATATCATTTTGGTGGCTATGGTGGTAGGGATGGGTCATATTTTTGGAATGTCCAATTTAGGCCAAAACCATAGAATATAAGTCATCCTCTGGTAGAGACCGGACATCTCCATGTGGTGGATTATGCACTAATAGGACCCGAGGCATGATTGTCGATAGTTTGAGGTACTATTTTGACCACATCTCCTATAGATGCTTCTCATTTTGTTCCGGGTACCTTATATTCATTCATTTTTTCTGTTTTGTGGATACGCTGAATTTTCCTATGGCGTATTTTTCATTTGCAATGGAGTTGGTGGATGATGCTGGGAAATAAAGAGTAGGGACCTAGGTGGTTGTTTTCTGTGCTTTCCCTGTCAGGGGTTGAGATGGAGTGTGACCACTTGGTCTTAGATATGGAATTTTTTGAACTAATTCCTATCATGGATTGGATGGTACACTTTATGGCACTAAACGATCGCTATATATGGCTGGTCAATTTATGGAAATCAATGGGAGTCGTCGTCTTATTGAGTGGGGAATGACATCCTCAGTCAAGTTGTGTGGAACCTCCACTCCCAAAGTTTCGAGTCACTGTTTTTTAGTTATCTATTCTCACGATAAAGGATGATGGTCATGCTCATAATGGATGAATTACTCATGTAGTTTATGAGTTTCCTGAGGTATTTCTGGAAGATTTTTTTGGTTTTCCCCCAATGTGGGGTGTGGAGTTCTCGATTGACATTGCACCGGGAACACAACCATTATTCCTTACCTCATTTTGCATTCCACACACTGAGTTATGAGAGTTAAGGATAAAACCGGATGACATAGAATCCAAAGGATTCATTCACCTGAGCATCTCTCCTTAGTCCAATCTTGTGTTGTTCATGAAAATGGTTGATAGATCCCTCCAGTTGTGCATTGACTTCTGAAATAAGAATAAGGTAACAATTAAGAACAAGTTTCCTTGGACACGAATATATTACTTTTTCGATAAGTTGAAGGGGAAATCATGGTATTATTAAATAGAAATGTGTTTGGGAGATCATCTACTCATGGTGAAAGAGGAAGATATCCCAAAGACATCCTTCCGAAGCAGGTACGACCACTTCGAGTACTTGGTCATGCACTTCAGATTGACCAATGCTCTAGCGGTTTATTTTGCCACTCAAGTACATGGTGATCCATCAATATCTTGATTGTAATTTATTGGTATTTTTGGATGACATCCTTGTTTATTTGGGATCCATGGAAGAGCATGAGCATCACTTCAGGATCATTTTGAAAACCATATGAGAGCACCAATTTTATTCAAATTTGTCCAAATAAACTGTCTGGATCAGGAAAGTGACAATTTTGGGGAATGTGATATTAGAGGAGGGGGTTTCGGTTGACCCCAAGATTATCAGAGTGGTTATTTTATTAGAGAATACGAAGAATGTGCTCGAAATTCAGAGTTTCCTCAACTTGGAAAGTTATTAGAGGTGGTTTTATCAGGATTTCTCTTGCCATGCTTCACGGATGACTACGCTCACCCGAAAAGGGTTAATGTCTGTATGGGGGCCAGAATGTCTGGAATCATTTGAGGATTTGAATAGGTTGTTGGATACTGCCTCCATTATGATTTTTCCAAAAGCTGTAAATGGTTATGTGGTGTATTATAATGCTTAAAGTAAGGGTCTTGGGTGTGTGCTTATGTAGGATGATCACATGTTTGCATGTGGATCTTGCCAACTCCAACCATATAAAAAATAATTACACATCCCATGGCATGATGTTAGCAGCTGTGATGCATTCTTTGAAGTCTTTGCGTCAACACCACTTTGTATATAAGTTGGTGGAATACTCTAATCACAAAATCATGGCCTATATCCTCTCTTAGAAAGACCTCAACATGAGGTAGAGTTATTGGATCGAGTACCTGTAGGGGTTGGAATTTGAAATTTTCTATAACCTAGGGAAGGGTAACATTGTGGCTGACACTTTGAGATAAAGAGTCCTAGTGTGGGCTTTGATAATGTCCAGTGATGAGTAGAATATAATGGCACTATTTTCTCAGATGCATGTGGAGACCATGGAGAAAAATGGTGGCAGTGTTCTTTGTGATCTTTCATTTGTCTCTTTCTCTAGTGGAGATAATTCAGAAAGATAAGTCAAGTGATGAGCTTTTTCTTCTGTCGGAGAAGTTTCTTCATGGTGGGAGACATATTTGATTGGTCGTCCTCTCTTGAGGGAATCCTGTTCTACAAGGGCTATTCAACAGTGCTGTTATTTATGCGGAGGACGGTGATGCGTGACAGACACAAGTCTTAGTGGGAAGTCCATCTGGGTTCCACCAAGATGTATTATGATGTCCATCGGCAGTTCTATTGGCCTGTCATGAGATGAGAAATCAGGGACATCGTTTTGTGTTGCTACACATGCTAGCTGGTGAAAGCAGAGCTTTAAAGGCCCTCCATTTTTCTTCAGCTGTTACCCATTCCTACCTAAATGTGACGAGGTCACCATGAACTTAAATTTTGAATTGCCTCATACACCTCTTAGTAAGAATTCCATTTGTGTGGTTATTGATCATGTAACCAAATTAGTCCACTTTATTCTGATCATCATCATCATGAATATTTGTATACCAACGAATGAAACAAAAGTACACACATATCCCAAAGTAGTAGGCCTGACAGAACAGTATTACGAGGGTCTAATGTGTTGAAGGCCAAGGATGTATTCCTTGGTGATTATATTACCCACTAAGGGTAGGCTATAGAATTCATGAAAATGTAAGCACTCTGAGTCAGGGAATTATAAATCCGCTAGGTAGACTGCTACCCTATTACCATCTCTCCAGGTGTGAGATACCATGATATTGTTGTCAAGTATACAACAAAATTTACGAACATATTATTCATGTTGATAAGAGATACAACTACATTGAATGAGTTGGGTCATTTGTATCATTAAGAGGATGTATGGATACGTGGTGTACGGTAAGAAGTTGTCTTAGATAGAGAACACCATTTCACTTATTGTTTTTGGGAAGGCCTTCAGAAGGCCTTCTGGACTAAAATTTAGATTAGCATTACATACCATCCTCAAATGGCTGGTCAGACAGAGCAGGTGAAATAGATTTTTGGGGACATGATTTGTTCATGGGTTCTATACATTATAGGTTCTTGGGATATCCATTTGTGATTGGTTGAGTTTTACTATAATAAAAGTTACCAATCCTAGATTCGAATGGATCATATTTATGTGCTCTATGTTCAGCCTTCTCTATCCTCCCTATATAGGACTGCAGTAGGTGAGATCTCACTAGTGGGGTTGAGTCTAGTGTAAGAGATGTTTGAGAAGGTCAAGATTATCAGGAAGCACTTGACATCTCAGAGTCACCATAAATCATATTATGACTAGAGGCATCAAGGTATGTAGTTTGTTGTGGGTGACAAGGGATTCATGAAAGTGGCCCCTCGTCTGGGCTATCGTCGATTAAGAAAGCAAGGGAAGATGATGTCACGGTATGTCATAAATGTTTAGATCATTGAGCATATTGGAAAGTTGGAATATAGTATGTTATTACCTTTGTATTTTAAATCAATCCAAGACAACATCCATGTCTCCCAGTTTAAGAAAGATAACCTAGATCTATCCCATGTACTGAATTGAGAAGATTTGGATATAGAGCCTCATTTTTCTATTTTTTGAGCAGTTGGTGTGGATAGTAGATTCCCAAGAAAATGTTTTTAAGGAAAGTCTATCCTAGTAGTTTGGGTTCTTTGTAATCATATGAATGATGGACATGAAGATTGGGAGCCGAAGTTGTGGGTCGAGAATGAGTACCCATTCTTGTTTTCTGATCATGCTTCAGGATGAATTTTCAATTAATAAAGTATATCATTGTGGGGAAAATTTTCAAATACTAGACATAATTTAAAGTAAAATTTCATTTAATTTCAATTCTTGATATTTTGTGGGTGTCTCACATTCATTTCGTTAGGAATGTGTGAGTTTTCCTGGTTTGGGCCAAACCATGAGCCCATGTCCATATTTAAAAACTATTTTTTTCATTTTGTAAATCTGTAAATTTTTAATATTTTTTACCCATTACTATTTAAATATTTCCTACCATAACCAATTAAAACAAAAATTTCAAATTTTACCTATTAGGAATCCATAATAATGGTGGATTTGGGTTTTAAGGAATTGTGCCACCCTAGAAGCCCATTTCCAGTTTTTGTTAAAACAATTATTTAATATCTTATAAAATTTATATTATTTTTAGATGATTTCAATTATCACTCAGGCCCACTAAACCCATGACTGACCCCATTCTTGTTCCCCCTTTTTGGTGCTCATATTCTGTTCGAATTAGGGCATAACATCTTAGGCTTTCTAAAATATTCCATATTTGAAGAGTTAACTGCTTTTCTTCATAGGTCCTTCAATTCTTACTCTTTTCTCCCCATATTAGTTCTCACAAGACCTTCTTAGACTTATTCAAAAATCACTGGAATTTTTGTATATTTGGAAATTTCTTATTCTAGTTCATTTGGGGATATTTCCTCAAGATTCTTCAAGTAAGTGGGTATCCTTCATTCTTCATCCCATTTGATTATGGTTTTTTTATTATTCATAGGGTTTATTCCAATTATTATTGAATTTTCTAATTTCCATAAAGTGGGTATTGAAATATAGGGTTTTATCTTGGGTTCTGTGGTCTATTATGTTGGTTATAGGCTATATCTTTTCCCCTTATGGTGTGGCGGTGGTGCAGTTTGATTTTTTCACAATGATTCAAGGGTTTTGACACTTTCGGTAGGTAATTACATGGGTAATCAACACTAGATGAGTTAAAGTTACTTCATTTAAATTTTACACAATTATAAATCACTATGATAGCTTAAGAATTTGGTTTTTCTGATTTTTGTTGAGAAAATGATTTTTAGGAATCAATTTTTTGTTAATTTGGGTGTATTACTTGTTTATTTTATGTTATTCCAAATGATATTTTATATAACACATGTAATGGATTTGTAGAGATTTTTTTATGTCTCAAAATTCTGTTTTGATGAACATGGGTATGCATATGGTATTCAATGTGGTGTTTTTAATCGATTTTTTTTTGTGAAAAACATTGTTATGTTTTGTGATGTTATTTTGATGTAATCCTAATGGTTTTATTGAGTCCTGTGAGTGGTGAAAAACCTGTTTAGCTACTTTTTCGAGTTTATTATGACCATAACTGATTTTTTTCATGATAATGGCTCTTTTATCTTGATATAATGGATTGAGAAAGAAGTGGGATGCCCAGGTATCTAGGAAGGCGTATATGTACTAGTACACTAGTGATCCAAATGGGTATTATCCATGTTTCACTATGCAAAATAGATAATGAAAACACTAACTAAACTATATTGATGATGATTCGGGAACACTAGGTTATGGGTATGTTCTGTACTAGTGAATAGTGGACAAGAAAAGATTTTTCTATGGTTACATTACATCGAGGTACGATGTACATGGGGTATGAGACTAACTAGGGCCTAGGGGTGTTCCTGAGAATAGTTATCATTGATTATTTTGTAATTAACCTTTTAATATGGTTGTTTTTATGGAAAATAATGTACCTTACATGTTTTACCTACATTTTTCCACTCATGTAATATTGTCTTCCAAAACTGTGATCATTTAAAAGATTCATTATTCCGAAATTATTTCCATCGTTTTATGCTTATAGAATCATTCATTCTCTTTATCTTTTATTATTTACTCTATGTAATATCATGGATGTAACGCCCTGACCCTAGTTACCCAGTGTCAGTGCGTTATTAGATAATATTGGAATGATAAAAAAGATCATGTCTCTAAAGACCGATTTGTTTAGTTGGATTGGAAACACTAGATATATTAATTAATGTTACATTACACCGTCAAGTGAAAAACTATTATAACATAGTCTCTATAGCCCACACTAAAATCCCCTTAAGACTATCCCAATTGGTCAGTCATGAAATATTTCCTCACATCCTTGGAAAAATAAATCATAGAAAGGGGTGATCTCAGATTCTTAGTAAGGATTACAATATACCAGAAACATTCATAAATAAGCTTAAACATTTAAGGCAATGTATAATGAAAACAAAATCCTTTTAGTCACGAACCTCAATATAAATGGAAAAAATAAAATGAAATAATTCCATTTACTTATTCTCATGGATATTCTACTAGACAAATAATCACAAGCAATATCAATAATAACTTTCATAATGATGGAATGTATAATGCCAGACTATCATAACCACATAGTCAAGGGTTTTTCCAAGGCTACAAATATAGAGGATGCTCTCGTAAAGGGATCTCGGTCTAGGGTTCTCCTTTCACCGCCGCCGCCCCTTCACTGCGGATGGCATGGCATTCCCCTCAAGATCGGTGAGTCGGCCAGGATCTCTGCGACGTCGTGCAATTTCGTGGTCTTCCCTTACTGTGGAGTTTATCTATGGGATTCTGTGGTTGCTGGTTCAGACCAGCGGGTGTAAGATTGGTCCTCGTCGTGACATACTCTGCAGAGCACTCCCGAGTTCTTTCTCGATAGCTCGCTGGTGTCCTGCGGTGGGCTCCTCTGCGTCTGATGGTCGCGCTCATGCGTCAGAGATGCGTTGGGTCCCAGCATTTCTCAGGTGATTTCGGTGGGGTTTCGTTGTGTCTGAAGTGGCCGATTTTGTTGGTGGTGGCGGGTGCTTCAGAAATAGGGTGTTGCTTGTGTGGTTGGATGGTTTTTCTAAGTTCTACTTGGTTTCGTTCATGGTTTTTATGTGATGTTGGTGAATCGTTGTTATGTTCTTATTTTATGGTTGATCTGGTTTGTGATGCGCACTTGTTACGTTTGATTTTTTTGGATTTGTGATTGTGTGTCGAGCGGATAAGCTTGTGTTTGCTCGTGGATTTTTTTTTGGACCGGTGATGATCTGGTGTTGGGTTTCCTCCAATGGTGATGTTGATGAAGGACGTCGATATTGCCCGATGGCGATTTGTAGGTTCGTGATGGTGATGACGGTCGCTGGTGTTACTCACCAGTGATCTAATTTGACGTGTTTTGGTTGGATGGTGCGTTTGTAGTGGCCCAAGGCCCTGCATTTTGAGGTTCTCTTGATGTGTCGGGGCTCATGGCTCAAGGTGATGATGGAGGTGGAGATGAAATTTGAAATTTGAATGTGTATGTTTGAATTTTAGAATCTGTATGGTTACCGGTTTTCCTTAAACCGGCTTTGAGAAATTAAAAAAATGATTTGTAACTGCCAAGAATACAAATATGATTTTCTAAGGCCTTGTTCCAAGACACTAGTTTGCCTCATCAGACCTACTGATACATCGAGGAGAAATAGTGGGATCCACCGATCACTTACTAAGTCCTATGCATTCCTCATAAGAAAATGATTAAACATAACATAGTCATTGGTTTTAAAACTAGCATACAATATTTCAATACTTTATCCATAAACCATGAATGGTGTAAAAATAAAGCGTACACATTCAATCATATAACAATACCTACAATACAATATGAATGTTTTGTATCTTAATAAATCATCTTCAAATAAGCTTATAATCCATGGATGTTTACATAGATGAAATCAAAAATCTTTGAGATAAATATCTCTTTATTTGAAAGCCTTAAAAATTCAAATAATTATAAAATACAACATTTACGTATGCTTGTAAGGGAAGCTTCATTGATTTTATAATGGCACAAAATAGCCACACACGCCGTATAAGTTAAAAAGGCATTATTACATTAATTCTTTCGAAAAGGTTAAAAAGGACCTTGTTTGGAAAACGACGGAAAGATTCCTTTATAAAAATATTATAAAAATTCAAACAAGGGTATAAATTACTATACCCCATATTCTTCAAAATAGTAAAATTGATTGGAAATACATTTTTAAGAAACATGTATATGGATGATAAGAATGTCGCAGTAGATAATTACGTATAAACAACCTCATATAATGAAGAGATTGTAGAATTAAACCATACATTGTACTTTTCCTTGGACGAGGGTAGTTTGACCTCATGTATAATGGTGAAATAATTGTTATTAAATTATACAAGAATCATATACATTAATATGATATCATATATGATTTTTAATATCACTTTGTTAATAATATATTAGTATTATCGTCGTTTCATGTGTTATCTTACACTTTTTCTTTTATATGTTTTGTTACATAAGCCATGTTTGTTAGGTATAGGTTGTAACTTATTCATATCCAGAATGAAATCAACTGCTTAAAAATTATTTTTAATCATCAAATGTGATTTAGACTTGAATGTATATGATGGGGAATGAATCACATCGCATTCGTGTGGATGATAGTTCGTACATACGCACGAGAGACAATATCATTTTTTGATATTTAAATAATATATAATTGGATGGTATATCATATATACAGAATCATTATAATGTTATATTTATTATTTAGTTCAATTACACATCAATATCATACCCATCCAAATAATAATGTTTTGAATAACAATTACACCATGATGTGGAGACGGTAAGCCGTACATACGCACGTATGGTGACATGTCATTAAAAGGATGGATGTAATACTGATTATTGTTGTACCATATTTATAATAACATCAATGTATATAGAAGATACTACATTTATTGTTTTATAATGGAAATAAAAAAGAAAGAAGAAGTGGATGAAGAAGGGAACTTGAAAGAGGGTGGTGAAAACATTACCTCGTCTTCGGGTTCTTGCATTTGATTTGATCAAAAGGGCACCATAGGTTGCAGTTATGAATAAAGTAAGGCCTTTAGGATGATGTGAGGGAAGTTTAGAGGATATTTGGACAGGATTTGGCCAAACCAAAAGTCTTTGATGTTATTAATTTGAGAGAAGGGGGAGTTCCCTTTTATAAGATTGGTGAGGGGCACCTTAGGCAAAACATAAAATATTATTATATAATAAATTAATATTCGGTATATAATGGCTCCAAAGTAAATTATTTGGAGGCTAAGGTGGGGATGAGTCTATATCATTTCATCCAATAGACATTATACTGGTTTGGTTCACTATATTAATCTTATTTTTTATATTTAATTCTTAGTTAAATAGTTTGACATTTACCATGTCTCTTTGTATTTTTATATTATATGGTTAATAAACATAATATATACTTACAAGAGAACCTGAAATGGTTCATTAATGATAAAACTATCATTATATAAGTCCTGTTTCCGAACATTATATTTTTAGTAATATTATATCAATTTAAAATATAATATTTGTTTTACAAACTCCTTTATGTCAATTTTGACACTTTTTAATAATTGATTTTTTTAAAGTCATATCAACTTTATTAATTCGAACTAAATTCATTTATTCAATCCTAAAATGTCATATTAGCATATAAAAGTATTTTAATTCAAAAAAATCTCAAATTATATTGATTTTGATATTTATAATATCAATTATTTTAAGATTTCATTAAATTGGTAATTACTGCATCCCCATTATTTCATAAATAAATTAAATTATTTAATGTATAAAAAATATAAATAAAACACCATTATGTAGGAAATATTTTAATCATTATAATTTATATTTATAGTAGAATTTATCTTATGTATAACCCTATATTAAAAATGTTTTAGTTATTAAATATTGATTTTAATTCTTTTACTCTTCTTTTAATTAAATAATAATAAATTTACTAATCTAATCCTATTGGAAAAAAGTGATTCATATTTTATTCCTATGGTTTTTTTGGGATAATTATGCTTAGACAATAGAATTAGGACATGTGTTAGGGTAAAAATAATATCAGTTTTACATTTAATTACCCTATTTACTTATAACTGTGGTAATTAAAATTAAAAAGATACAATTCACACAAAAATAATTTTATCTCATTAAACTGCATTTTACACACTGATATCAACCGTGTCTCTCGGATTTTTGAAATTCAATTCCCAAAAGCGGGACAATTATTTTTTATGCAAATTTGCAAATTCTCTTAGGGGGTGGGTAAAATACGGTAAAAAGATCAATAGAATTTTTATATATCTAAAATTATTATAAAATGACTCCAATGAATTACATTGAGGTTATATAGGTATTATTTATCTTTTTTTATATAAAATAAATTCAAATAAAAATAATTATTTAAATAAAAAGTCAGTTTTAATTATGAACTCATTGTTTTTAACTATTCATCAAAATTTGAAAGTGTTCAGAAAAAAACCAAAAATTCACCCTAAGCTAATTTAGATATTCTTTATCTGAAAATGAAGTCCATTTTGAAAGATAAAATTTATAAAATTTCAAGAAGTTGGTATTACTATTCATAACGACTAGTTTATTGGTCGTAGTGTTTGTTAGATATCGAAGTTGCGTAAAATACACACTATTATATTAATTAAATGGAAACATACATTGGATTATTAGGTTGTTACATTGGAGGTATCCTATTGGGCTTAGAATAAACCCCTACCTACACTCCTTGGGTGTATGTAGAATTTTTCGTGCTTAACATAGATAAAGTAATGGCTTTGGGGATGGCGGTTTGGGGTGTCAGTTCTAATTCCTGGAGAGGCGTTGTATAGAATGCTTATGGGTGATGACCCCCTATTGTATAGAGTCCATGGGGATATTTTTATGCTATTTATTTTGGTATTTGGAACTTTTGTATTATATTTAGACCTACTTATTCATTTCTAGAATTTTTTAAATTCTTGTTTGGTTTGAATTTTTCAAATTCTGTTGATTGATTATTTTTTATGTTTTATGTGTCAATATTTGGGTAAATCATTCAAAAAAATGATAACCGAGAACTTCTGCTTACTCTCTGGGATAGGGAATGCCCTTCGGGCCTTGTAATGGTATGGGTTTTGTGCTGGTTTTGTTGGTGACCATATTTGATTCGTGAAAAAGGTGTAAGAAATGTTGGCAGAGTACCTACCTAGATGTGTGACGGAGGTGCAGAGTTACCTTGGGCTAGCAAGCTATGACAGAAGATTCGTACATGATTTCTCTAAGATATCAAAATTTATGAATGAATAGAATCTAAATTGGAATACATTTGTGTGGACTGATAAGTGCCTATAATCTCTCAGTAATTGAGGTAGAGCTTCACGAGCGCTCTGATCATAAGATTTCCAGATGAGGGAGTCGATTATGTAGTGTTCTTCAATGCTTCAGGGACTCGACTTGGTTGTATCCTAATGTAGAGGCAAGATGTGATTGACTATGGTAAATGATACATGATGCCACATGTGTAGAACTATGTGACCCATGATATTGAGATGTCATTGGTAGTCTTAAAATCAAAGATGTGGTGAAACTACCTAATGGATGAGTCACATATCATCTACTCTGATAAGAAGACACTCAAGTGTATCTTTTTATAGAATGATATAAACATGATAAATAGGTGATCGATGGAGTTCCTCTAGTATTAAAAAATATATATTCTCTTCACTCCTTTGAATAAGAACATGATAATAGATTATCTCAACAGTAGATCTAGTTCACAACTATTGACCTTTGCATCAGAGCAGTTGGTCTCGTTATAGTTATCTTTCATTGATAGAGATAATGAAGCTTACCTATAGTAAATGTTTGTCACCCATCCAGTATTATAGTGATTTTGGGAGGAACAAATTTTGGGGACAAAATTTGATACCTTACGTGCTCTTATGTCTACAAGGTATGCCCTTTTTGGTAATTCACAATGTGTGGAGCACATCTTTTACTTTAGGGGATGAACAGTTGTACTAGTAGTGTTGCAGGAGGAGTTTTTGAGGGATATTCATACATCCGATTTGGTAGTTCAACCTGGTTGTGAGAATATATACTAGAACATCTAACATCAGTTCTAGTAAAAATGGACGAAGAGGTAGTGGAAGAGTTCATTCTCAATGCCTTATTAGCTGGTTGGTGATGGATGAGCCCTAGGATCCAGAGAGATTGTCTCACCCCTAGGGGTTCCAAAAATGATGTGGAATGCAACATATATGGACATCGTGATAGGTTTACCATGTATATCTAGGAGAAACAATTTCATATAGGTGATCGTCGACTGACTCACCAAGTCATCTCACATCTTGGATATCCGAGAAAAGATTTCAATTGAGATAGTGGGAAGCCTTTACATGTATGAGATTGTGTGCATTCATGGAGTCCCATCAATGATATTTTCATATCATGATGCTTGTCTCACATCCCGATTATGGAAGCGATTGTAGGATTCATTGGAACTTAGTTACTGTTTAGAAAAACAGTTCAACCCTATATGGTTGGAAAGATTGAGAGGACCATTTTTTTCTATGGTACATGTTGTGGGCCTACATCATTGACTTCAGTTGTAGATGGTTGGAACACCTACTACTGATGGAGGTTTCATAAATCAACAGTTACAACACCACCACTGTTATACAACCATTCTAGGCATTGCAAGGGTTACCCTATTGGTGACCACATTATTGGACAAATGTAGGGGTTCCAAAAATCATGGGATCAGAGTCGGTATTATTTACAAATGAGATGTAGAAAATAATCCTATCGATGATGGAGAGTCAATAGATCCAGAATCAGCCTTATGCTGGAAAATAGTTGAAATGTTTGGAATTCGATGAAGGAGACCCCGACTTATGTATGGTGTCAACACGATGAGGGTTGTTGAGATTTGGATGAGATGGAATGTTATCTAAGAGGATCATTGGTTGTTTTTAGATACTATGTAGAGATAGTGGGGTGGCTTTTTAGTTATCTCTAATGATGATGTTTCTTCAGGTACATGTGTCACAGCTGAGGGGTCCATGTATGTCCTATCACTCCTCATAGACTTGGGAAATCTTGACATTTATGATGGGGTGACCTTTTCCGAGTACATAGTAGATATCGATGATTTCCTTAAGAGGATCCTTCATAGGTGATCCATTCCTCTGGTGTATGTACAAGGACAACTTGTGAAACTCTAGGATAGAAAAAGGGAGAAGCAGGCTGAAATTCTTATGCAATACCCACATATTTTGTATTGAATTTTCATTTGGATGTTCATTGATGTAATTCTGCATAGCAGAGAGAATGTAATTTCATGGATTGTTTTGTGTATTATCATTATATATTATATAGAATTAATTTGAGACTAGACGCTGAGATGACATGTGATTCTAGGTCCTAGATTCCTCATAATAAATGCTCGAAATATATTAAATAGAGTGAATTAGGTGTATTCCTAAAAAAAGAATAACATATAAATAGTTTCTTAGATTATATATTTTATGGTACTGTTGCATTCATAGTAGTGACTTTACCCTTCGAGATGCCTAACATCAGGTGTCATGTGTCGATGATGAATGTTATTTTTTTGACATTTAAAAAAATAACAAGATTTGATAATTTTTATTATTTTAATGTTGTGCAGTGCAACACCAATGTGATTTCTTGTTTTAAAATAGGCATGATCCAAAGGTTAGGATAATAACCCTATTTAAATTCCTGGAGGATCTTGAGTGAACCTGAATAATTCTCTCGATGGAAAACAATGATGGAGACTTGGATTAGAGACTGATGAACACTGAATTAAGTAACCCTTCCAATGGAAGTGACATGATGATCGATAAGATTAAGATATCAATATAACCCTGTGGTAGGGAATGTGGTTTTTATTTCATCTTTTTTCGTTATTTAATTTTAAATAAACACAGATCAACCCAGGAA
Source organism: Viscum album (assembly GCA_963277665.1). NCBI lineage: Eukaryota > Viridiplantae > Streptophyta > Magnoliopsida > Santalales > Viscaceae > Viscum > Viscum album. The sequence goes on from OY728128.1 coordinate 1,753,983,154, forward strand.
TATGTTGAACCACAGTTCGCCTGTACATGTGGGAGTGTTGGATCTATTTTTTAATTCATGGTAATGATTATATATTAATTTCATTTCATGATAATTATTATAGAAAATATCAATTCCATAATGATCTACATCCATGTTTTATTCCATGAGTTGTTTCTATGTGATTCATTCTCCCTTTATCCATGCATGTTCTTTGTTCTTCACGGTTTTATGAACAAATGATCATCGCACATTCGAATCATGTTGAAAATATTTAAAGTCATAGATATGTCATTGTGATGACCTATAAGAGGTTCAACAATGATGTCTAGGAATGGATCTGAGTATTCAAGAAGATATCATTCTTTCAGCACTATTCATACAAACAATTAGAATTGGATTTCCGGGATGTTTGGAGGCACAAAACATATTGAATTAGTAATGGCGTGGACAGAAGACATCTGGTATAGAGTTCCCAAACTAGTCATTATAGAAATTGGTTGAGGGGGAAATGCGGTAGATGACAACAGTTCAGACAGGGGATTATAGAATATATAAATTAGCACTGCATGTATCCCGTGATACACTATGTGTGGGACCTTCCATGCAGCGAATAGTGTTTCAAGAAGAAGTGAAGTGAGACATGGAACATGACACCTGTCACACGGCATGTGGGACCTTCCCAGGAGCACTCTGTGTTTCTCAGATTATATATGGACACGTGGTGGAGTAAAAAACATTATTTCACAATGTGTAGCTGACCACATGGCTATTCTGATTTGGTTATGTGGATTGCCCCATGTAGTGGTACATGGGTTGGTAGAATTGGTTTGACACCATGTACTAACACACGTCCAAGGAACACAATTGAACTCTTTATGGAAGGAAATTTAATTTTAACCTTCCACGTTGTGTGTCCCTGTCTTCATTTTGACATGTTCTTATGACTTGGGGCATTATACACAGGTTGTACATGGGTTAAGGGACATAGTGTGTAAACCTTCTACACACTATTTACACTTTTCTACATGGATTGTACTCATTTTACACCTTATCATTGAAATTTGTTATTTAGCTTGGTTCCCCTTAACCATTCACCTAATGGATAGTTGGTATCATATCTAATCCACAGGAATGTGTCCCTCTGCAGCGGGACGTTCTGGATAGAGTCAGGAATCCACATAAAGAGGCATGGAGTAGGGTCCTATGTTCATTATTGTTACCTATGTAGTGATAGGTTATTGATGCTTCCAATCTTACCAGACTTCAGTCCTCTACATAGAAGGTGAATCTGGATGAGTTGTGGTATACTCCTTGATCCTAGTAGTGATTCTCATCAATGTATCATGCTCTTACCACATATGGAGTCGGTTCTCACAGAGTGAGTTTATCATATTCTCTAATCATATTAGTCATCATATCTCTATCTCATGATGGTTTTCGATGAACAATACTTCTCAGGAAGACGACATCACTTATATCTTACTCAAGAGTATGTGTTCTTGAATGAGTGCTTCATGGAATTATTGGAATGTGTTTCTAGTGTTGATATGCATCAGTTGTGTCAAACCACTAGACTATGGTTTTGGGAATTGAGTATATCTGGAATTGTTTGTTATATGTACTATATAGCAATACTATGTAAACATGACTGTACCATTACATGTTATTTATTTTTGGTTTTAGGGTTATCCAACTGAGTATTGTTATACTCACCCAAGCATAGACTTTTCCAGCACGTGTCATGTCTTCTGTAGATGAGCAACCTTTTATAGATTCTTTGATCGACAAGGAACAGTGTGAGAATTCGGAGTTCCATACAGGCTGAGCTATTCATATGACTTCTTGTAGCAGTCACAATACATATCTTATTTAAAATATGGACAATTTAGTATCAAGAATCATTCATTTGCAGGGATTTCCTTCTGGACAAGTTTACTTTATTGCACTTTATATTCCTTTTATTGGATATTGGTTGAGTTTAGTCATATACATTCATTTCTGTTCCTTAGTTTTTTTTACATTTCATTGTTTGTGTCTTCGATATTTCTGCGTGTGTACAGGTATATAGGAAATGACTCCAATTTTATTGATATCCCTACTTTGTGGTAGTCACCATCACCTATCCTAATATAGGCGGGCTTGGGGAGTCGAGGAATAGGCCCCATTAAGACATTTCATGAAAAAAATTATAATGAGATTTACGTGGATATCATGTAATATTAGGATATAAAACATGAAATTATTTTGGTATTTTATTCTATATATAAATTTCTTTGACATAGTTAGATTCTAGACCGATTTATTTGTTTGATACAAGGTTTAAACCAATTGTTCTTAACAAAAATTGACTTTAATCTCTATAGTGGCAATGATTCGTAATTTCAAGTGAGGTATTATTAAAAAAAATTGAAGTAATTATTCTATTTATATCCATGTTGAGGATATATATTTTCATAGATTATAAAATTATTTAGATGTCATTATAGTATACATATTGGTCGAGTTACCTACAATAATAATTCATTATCCTAATGTTATTTCTTGAAAAATCTTCTAGGCTTCCTATTAAGAGATTGGTATAGTTCATTATTAATTAGTATCGTGGGACGATTCTGATCTCAATTTCTTATAATTAAATGGAACAATCTAAAAATTTAGAGTATATATAATATTTAGTATACTTTTCTGTTAAATGTTTCGTTGGGAAGTTCACCTCATCATGGGTTTCTTTAGTACTCATTGTGTAGAATATAAAATATAATATATTATTATTCATTAAAAATAAAAAACTAGACTATGTAAGAGACAAAAAAATATCATATTCCTGGATTTGAAATCATATTTGATTAGTTAAATGGTTTAATTTTTTTGTAAAATTTAATTTTTATTTGGCTATTAAAATATATATTTTAACAGAGATCATATTTCAAAAATAACTTTTTAGAGTGGTTGTAATAACTCTGAATATTTAGTTATTTCTTTTTTTTCCAAATATTTCACCAAATGTTATCATGAAAATTATGAATCACATTTTTCATCAATATATTGAATCATTTATCATGATAATATTTTACGGTATATTTGTGTATACAATATAAGAGGAAAAACATGCTAAATATTTAGAGGTTGTATTAATCAAATCAAGGAAACCTCACCTACAAGGAAAACATTATATATTTAAATTTTTGATTCAAGAAGTGATGTTTCTTGATAATGTTACATTAGAGGGAGGTATATCTTATATCTCTAAAAATATGTAGGTTGTTTTATCAATTGTACAATATTAAATGTATCCAAGGTGCGAATTTTTCATAGATAGGTCAAACATTATCAATTTTTTTATTAATGATATTTTATTATTACACACTCTAATGATGGATATTTCCTGTAAGGATGTACAATTTCCACTGACAAGTAAATGTTTGAAATTTTTTCTTGCTTCTCTTTGGATCAATGACAACACCTTGTGTTCTAATATTATATATTTCAGGGGATGGGTATATTTTATATGTTATTTTATAAAGACATGTTATGGATGTATCATTATATAGGGTAATCTCATTAGAGAATATGGGTTAATATAATTTAGTCTCATTGAAAATATCTACACTAAAAATTATATTGAGTTTGTAGTCATGGTGAAATCATTGAAATTTTGCATCACTTCCTTTTCAATGAGAAGTTTATAATATATACATATCACAAGCTATTGATGTATATATTTTATCTGTATGATTTGAATTTGAGGCAAAGATAATGGATCAAATAAATACAAAATTTTATCATGATCTAGTATATAGAACAAGGAAAATTAATATAATGGTTGACACCTCATGCTATGAATCTTTTATACACATATTTTATTAATCTTAAGAACTAGTCTAATATCATGGTAATGGTTGTATATATATATATTTATATAAATGTGATATAAAATGTTGATCAAATTTCAAATCATGAATATTTGTCACCCATGATTTGGGGGATCATGTTAATTATAGTTAACTATTTTACAAAGAATTCACAATGACAAGGGATTCCCAAAAAGGTTTAGATTCCGATGATTAATGATCTAGGAACCCTAATTTAACTAAACATTTTAATATTTCAGTATCTTTAAATTATCATACATAGATACTGTTTCGAGAAATTTTTATCTTTTTAATTGGGATGTCCATTTTAAATTATGTATATTCTTAGACGCCTAATTTTTATATGATATAAATGATCTACTTGTATGGGCCACCACCTAAAGGTTATGTATAGAAATATTAAAATGAATTTTTATGACAATGTGATTAATGACATAAGTGGATAAACTCATCCACGTAACTACAATCTAAGGAACCATTTCATAGGATTAAATGTTAATGGGTGTTCCATTCCTATGATTTATTCATGAACCGTTTGTATCATTTACTCTTGTGTTACGTCGCATAAGTAAATTATAGATAAACTAAAAATCATCATCAAGTCTTTTTTCAAGACAATTCCATGTGATGGTATTGGTGTGAGATACTTAGATAAGCCCCTTATATTCCCAACACTCTCTTCTTCTTCGTCATCCTTAACACAGTTAGGTGACATCATGCCATGGATGAAGAAGAGTCCCACTCATTTGATGAGTGATTTAGGAAGGACCCATGGATTACTCTAGAGGTGGAATGTCCTTTAGTTTCCAATCCTATAATATTAATCAAGAATATTTTTACTTAATCTTACACATGTTTACAACATTTCTTTATTAATTCATTAAATTGTTTTATATTTCATCCATGTAGATCCTATATTTGTAGTTTTATTTTCATTTTCTACTATAAATATGTGAATCAACCATTAATCAAACTAAATAATGGTATCATAGTGATCCATGAACATAGTTTTATGAAATCAAGTTTTAGAAATGAAAAACAATGAAGAATATAACAACACATCAACCATTACAATGACATGGCCATCTGATCACCACACTATTGATATAACCCTTTTAGACCATTTGGTATGTTCTAGTGAATAAAAAATTCAAAATATTCACTCACTAGTCCAAGGAGATGAGACCATTTCGATTTTATTGTTATGTGTTAACACAAGGGAAATGGTCAAAATGATTTCACTAGGGTGATGAATGAATCATATTTTATAAAGGTTCCCTCGTTATTGAATATAGATTAAGAATGAATTCCATGACATTGTATAATCTCTAGTGGAACAATTTACTCTTACATAGAATGGAAAATTTAAGGGTATGTGACCACAATAACCACTATTACCTAACAATAACAGTGGTGTTGAAGAAAAAATTGTTCTTCAATTTTTTCAATATTGAATTGTTTTACAAATATTGAATGGATAATAATTTATATTTAAAATGTATTTTAAAGATATTTATTAATCAATAAAATCTTGATTGAATAAAAAATGTAAATTCTTTATAACTAATTAATAATGCTTATGAAAACATTATTATTAAATATTTTTTACTTATAGTTGATAAAATTTATAATACAATTTACTAAAATTATATTTAATATCTTATGCTCAACAAGTAAAAATGTTTATTTAGAAATAAGAAGTAATGTTTATAAATTTTTTATAAATTTCACAAATAATACAAACATATAAATATTTATATATTAAAAGCATCATATATTCTTAATTAATTAATTATAATTGTTTAAATTAAAATGGGATTATTCAGATATAATTTAAACGACATTAAAATTGTTTGGATTATTTTTTTGACAATGGTTGAATGTATTATAACTATATAATATTTATATTACATATTCATGAAATGATTATAATTCATAAAATATTATATATTTGAAAATCAACTCTGATATAATTAATATTCTAAAATAGTTCATATTAACGATGTATATAAAGTTTCTATATTCTAATTATGGAATTTACATAATGATGAATCTAAATTTAGAAAACATTTATTGTAATATTTGTATTCATGAAATGTTCATAAATGATTATATAATCTTTAAATATTTGAATTTTTTATTTGTTTAAAAGGATATTATTTTTTCATAGTTGTATAGTTTTTTTATTTTGAATCATGTATTAATTAGTTCAAATGATAAAATTCTTTAAATAACAAGATCCTTGCATTATATGATGGGTAAAAAAATTAAATTATTTTTCATCTACATTGAGATATATTTTTAATCTAGTTTAATGATATGAATTTTTATTTAGATTATAGTTAATGAATATTAGACTTTAGAGTTTCCTAGAATTGAATTGTCTCTTGAGTAATGTCTCTCAGGTTAGAGGGACTCGGGATCAGACTACATAATGGCATGGAGGTTTATGTGTTATCTAGATAGGTTAATGGGTTTGGATAGTGATTGATTTAGATTTATTATTTAGGGATTTTCAATCATATATAATGGTATGACTTAACATGATGTGTTCATTTACACTATAGATACGATGTATTAATATATGTATGAATATAATTGACTTTTTATTTTATATGAGAAACACAAACACGTGTGATTTTTAAAGAGGTACATGTCAATATTATTTAATTATATAGGATTAAGGTGGAAATATGATTCCATACTAAATTATTAGAATGGGGCATATAAAAAAACGATAAAAAATATATTATATGGTGAGAATAAATCATATTCAAATACAATGTGTGACATTACTTCAAAAAATAGCACTACACTTATCCTCAATCAACGGAAATTATATTTAATGCTAAATATAGGTTCCCGAATACTATCTCATGTAAGGTATGTAATTATAGGAAACTATGTTTTTCCCTTGGTTGTGACATACTAAAGTTGTGTTCCCTAGTGTTTTTCTTTATTTTTTGGCTCTTGGAACTTATTTTGTGTAACACAAGCATATAGACCCTAAAAATATTATATTACGAAGGTAATAGTGTTGGGATAATATATATCATAGATTAGAAAAATGTTGTTACACTCAAATATCAAATATTCATAATTTTTGTGTTTGGTATGATTTCGTACCAAAATATCTATATGGGAGAGAAGAAAAAAATCAACCTAAAACATAGTGATATTAAGATCTTCCCCCACTAATGGATATAATATGTTTTTAAAAAATGGCCTCTCATTTTAGTTTTAGACCATTTCAAAAAATAAATTACTAAATGGTAATTAAAAATTAATACTCATATGATAAAATATTGTGTATTAGCTGAAAAATTTCATCACCATCAATTTAATATTTATTATTAATCCTTGAAAATATTAATGTAAGTAATTATTTGGAATATTAGATTAATAAAATTTCATATGAAAAAGATAATTTCATGTATTATATAACCCTATCCAAAAGAAACCTTGTTTCATAATTGTTCAATAAGAGAATCTATTTTCTTTGGGAAGAATAGGGTGATTCACATATGAGATCAAAAGAATTAGATACAAAATAACCACTTGAATCCTAACCCTTATGAATGTACTCAATATTATTGAGTACATAAATAATTTAAAGAGTTGTATTCTTGTATACTCAATGTGATTGGGTATTCCAAATATAATTAAATATAATTGACTTTTTTATTTAAATGGTGATACCAAAAGATAATTTAATGTTTTATTGGTTGTATAATTATATTATATTGTTTTGAATGATAAATTATATATAATTTATGTTTTAAATGTTTCTTAGTTTTGTTTAATGCTAGAAAAATAAATAAATTGAAAAACGGAGAATCGATGAATGGAGAAAAAGTGATTATTCATTAATAAATTGGATTCTTCAAGAATGGTTATACTTGTCATAATATGTGAATTGTGTTATTTTTTACAAAGAGAATGTAAATAATTTTTTCATAATATAATATGATGGGTGTTTTTAATAAAAAATGATTTTTATTCTTAAAGTGAAATTAAATGGGTTTTTTGGATAGTGAATTAATATTATTTACATATATAGAAATGTTATGACAATTTTTATTGATTCAAGAATTATTTAATCAATATTCTAAATTTATTGATAATAGATGAACTGGATATATTATATCTAGGTTATATGTTCTTGTGGATAATATGAGTGGGTAATATATAAAACTAGAATAAGATTTTAATAAAAAGTAAAATAATGTTTCATTTTGAATCTATTCATTGTAATTTAGGCCTATTTATTTTATGTATAATGAGTAATAATTCTATATGTTGGGAATAATATAAATATATAAATAATTTTTTTAATAAATTTAATTTCGATTACATGTATAGGTTTTATTGAAATAATGTTTTGAATTCTTAAGGGCGTGTGATACCAAATTTATCTTCTATATGTTTTGTAATAATACATGAGTTCAATATAAAATAATAATATAGTGATTTATAGATTAAATTTATTTTATGATGTAAAATCGATTACATACAATTTAAATGTATTGTAATTTATCGAGATCAGATAAATCTAATTAAATTATGTGTATCATCATCTTATTTCTTTCTTATGACAAAATATGTGGTTCAATAATAATGAGACTTGAGAAAAATTAAATGATTCATTGTATACATGGTTTATTACTCATTATATTCCTTAGAATACTTAAAAATGTAAGAAATATAAATTTTTTCATCTATCTATTCGTTATAATGTGAAGGAAATTTATTCCAACACCCATTAGTGGCATATTTTATAGAACTAAATTCTTTTTATGAATGATTTTTCAGACACATAAAATACAATATATATTATGGTATAAAAATTTTATTTATTAATTATTCCATATTATAAGATCTAAGTGTTATTTCCTAAACACAAATCAGCCTATGTATATTACAATTTCATTTTAGAAACATGTTGTGACTTAGATTTTAATGGGGGTATGTTAACTTAAGGAATACAAAATAAGGTAAATAATGTATTACATCAATATAAATACTATGTAATTTCCACATAATGTCCTAATATTTTTAGTATGTGTGATGGTAAATAAAATACAAAGTGTTATATTTAGATACCATTTATAATGTGAATATCACTATTTATTAATGGATTATACCTTTCATGGAACAAATTAATTTTGTCTTTATATCCAAAAGTGTTTAGGATATATGATGATAAAGATAAATGTATAGAGTTACAACTAGTCATCATGAATAATCATGCATCACTATATAATGATGAGTTTTATTAGTAAAATTTTAAATGTAAAGGAAAATTGATATCCTTAATGTGTATTAAGATATAGTGGTTAAGAGAAATGTAAATAGTTATGATAGTTAAAATAGAAAAGTGAATACCACTTTATCTTATAATGGTTTAGGATATACTGGTAATGGAATAATGTAAAAGAAATATTATTTGAGAAGGCATTAAGAATCATTCTTATATAGAGAATTAATAGGATTATAATGATTTATTTAGAAAGTGTTATTACTATTAAAAAGTTGATATCATAACATTTAAATTGTTGGAAATAATTTTTTTCATATGTTCTAAAAATTGAACTATTAAGAATACAAATCCAAAAATGTAACAATTATTGATTATATCTTAAATCATATATGTTTCTAAAAATAAATTTAGTTCTTTTGTTTTATTATATGGTCGTATAGAGATGTGGAATGAAGTAGATATGGTAATATGGGGTAAAAACACACTAAATGTGTTGCATCTACAAGGAAAAGTTTTCAATTTATCATATATGATTTGATAGTGAAGTTATTATATTGGGTTTGTTAAATATTTTAAAAATAGTTCTAAAGATATAAAATATATCACATTAGAGGAAATATTGACTCCATAATAAATTCATGTTATCTACATAAATATATATATGGATAAACATTTCTTGAAGTAAAATGATAATTGAACTCTCAAACTATTACACTGATTTATCCTTATCTAATAGTAATCATGGAGTATCATATATTATGGATAAGTTTATGTTCACTGTTACTTGGATTATTATATAGATATATGAAATATGCTCATGGGGAAAATAATAATGAATAAAAATATTTTTTATGCTAGATAACCCCTGAAGCTTACCACATAGTGTATCATTCATTTTTATTTAGTATACTAGGGTTGTATGGGTCAAATTTGAGTCCCCAATATATATGCCCACTGAGAAACATATAATTATAATTTTTGTATTTTGATACCCTACTTACCCTAGTATTTTTACTGACTTCGAAAATATGGGTGCCATTGGGTATGTTAACAATCATGTTATAGGTCAAAGATGAAATAATATGACATTTTTATTCACATATATTGGGTATAAAATCTTGTTCCTCAATTGATATAAAATGTAGAGTTTATGTTATCAAAATAATTGTAAAAATAATGTGATTATCAATTCTCATAAGGGAAATGTGATATAAAAATCCATTACAGTGAATGACATTTGATGTATTCATCGTCTTGTTCAATCTATTCATTTAGAATAAAAAATATATGAGTTTGATATACAGGATATACATTATCTATGTACCAATACCTCTTGATGTGTTAGACCAAGGGAGAATATAATATTTCATATTTACATTTTTTGGGGGATGATGGAAATATGTGTTGTGATAAAAGTTTTCGATAGAGGTCACATTGGATCCCTTTATATCTTGAGTAGAAATAAATATTTACTAGAGATTGATCTTTGTTTATAATTATGGATCCAAATATTTATATTTGTTTCAAATGATATAAAAAGATCCATGGTCAAACATATTGGTTGACTGATTGGAGAGTTATTTCCATATAGGGAGCCACTTTGAATTTTTTTATAGTTAATACAAAATGAATTTTGATAGGCATTTACAATGTATTACATATTTTGTTTTATAAGGTGAATCAAATGAAATCATTTCAAAATGTATTTTTTAAATAACTAAACATATATAAGTAAATTATTTTAAATGTTATTGAATATAAATCACTATTTTGTCAATTGAAACTAAATATGTGATTCATTAGTGAAATTAATATTTTGAAAGAGTTATATGATGTTATATAAGATACAAATGTTCAGGTTGTATGACCTGAAACATGCATGTGATTCATGGATTTATTTAATGGAATTGTAATTCCATTGACCTCAATTACCATGGTGTATAAAATCTTCCCAGAATATTTCAATTATTGATCTACTTTATAAAATGGACCATGTGGGAGTAGTTTCATTCATATGATGGATGCATGAACTAACTACAGACTTCAGTCATGCATTGCATCACATGAGTAAATGAAACAACACCAAAGCAACATCTTTAGGTTTGATATAAATATATTCACAATCGATGTAATTGTTGTGAGATAATTGGGTGATCCTAAAATATCCCCATAACCTATTCTTATTCATACTTATAACATTTAGGTGTTTTCAAACCATGGAGGAAGAAGAGTCCCTCCTGTACAATGAGATATTTATGCACAAACAGTGGATACCTTCAGAGGGTATATATATCCCTTTTTATCCAATCCTATGATATTTATCAAGTATATCATAGGATTATTAAGAGGATTTAATATTCTAGTATAATGAATAACCCACATTTTTATAAAACTTATTCATTATTATTTTACAAGGCATCATATTTCATCTATAATGATAAAATATTTGTGTTTCTATTTTCTTTAGCTCATATGGTGAATTTTCAATCAGACCCAATTGAAAACCAATTAATTCTGATGATACCTTGTTGTATAAAGATATATGTTGTTGGTTTAGGTGGCCTTATATGAAAAAATAGTTAGTCATATATATTAATCAATATCTAAAATATTATTAGGTAAAAATAATGCATCATGTATTACTATTCATATTTATCTTTAGGGAATTGAAAACTATAAATGGGATCTATTTTCAATTGAATTCTATAATATATTTCCAAATTCCTTTCAGAATACAGTTTTCATGTGGGTGATTATCGATAGAATCACTACATTTATCATTTTTTATTCCATTTAAAGTGACAACTTAATTTATTGAATTTAAAAAATTGAATGCATATGATTTAATTAAGATCTAGTTTATTCATTCATTGATTTTGTAGTCCTCTAAAAATTTATTTTAAATATGATTTAATGTGTAGTTTTGGATACCATCTTCATATGGAAGGCTTGAACGATCATTTTCTATATGATGTAAATTACATTAAAACATCATTTTCAATGGATTTTTGTGTCTCATGGACTTTTTATAATTAATAACATGTCTAAGTCCATTATATATAATGTAAATAGTTTTTTCCATTATATTAGGAACAATTACTATTTAAGAGATGATTATATTGTTCTTCACACATATTGTCCCACACATATTTTAATATTCATAACTATTATTGAGGTTTAATATCTATATCCAATAATGAAATTAAATTACCATTTGATTAAGGTTATGTAATGTTATATATTGAAGTTTCAATAAATTTCATGATTTTTATTTATCTAGATGATATTTTGGGAGCCTATGAAGAATGATGTTGGTCAAATTGCACACAATCCAAAATATTTTTGTTCAAAGAATGAAAAATGGCCAATAATATTCCATCCCAATATGGCTCATGCTTAGTTTTCAGTTTCCTTTTATCGTTTGACACATCATTTTAGGAGAACAAATATCATTATTAGTCTCATAAGGTGGAATATTTAGAGAAATGGTGAACATTTCATAGTTAAGTGGGATGTTTGTTGTAACCCCTTAACTCGACTCACTCTGAAAAATTGCTAAATTAGACAACCACAAGACCACATTTTCTACTCCCAAAACTCTAAAGGTAATGAACAACATCAAGGGTCTATAGAGGTACAACAAGGAGGCTATTCTGAATGTTTCAATGTGTGTAATAGTAAAAGAAATAACCAATCCTTATAAAAAACCATTACAATGAATGTTATAAATATAAGACATGGTATATCAATATGAAATTTAATATACAAATTGAATGATCATAATCATAAGATAACGTAGAAACATTGGTCACCCACTAGTCCAATCTTATACTATATGTAATTAAAAAAATAAAATTCATGGGCATCTCCCTAAGCTTCAAGACATACCTCATTATGATATGTAATATCATCAAAGCTATATTACTCGACCATTATAAAATAGATCATCATCATGATCCTTATCCTTAACTATTACTACAATTACCATGTGAGAGATATATTGTCACCAATATGAAATGGAATCCCGAGCATGGTGTATATAAAAAACACAATATGAAATGACCATGGTGATCCCATATTAACATGTATTTGTTTTGTTAGGTTTCTATCATATATTCAAATATAAATACTACAAAAATTCCATAATATAATTATATAAATAAAAATCCATAATAACAACATTATCCTAGTACCGTAGTGTCTCTATGAATATCATGATGACTACACCTCTATATTATCACCATTTCCACATAGGCATACACACATAACGCAGGAAAAGACCAATAACCATAATAGATTATAAGGTACACAAACCTAATCTACCATACCTACATTGGAAAGTGATACTGTGTCATTATGTTTGAGAATTACCTCATGAGAGTCCTCTGTCAGCTGACATCAGATCCTATTCTCACACCTCTATCACAATGTGTAGTAAAATCAGAGGAATCACAAAACCTTCATCATCCTCAATCCCTTAGGATGAACCCCATTGTAGTACTGAATTAATACCAATTTCCTATCAACGTCTGATTCTTGTGAGTGTAATACACATGAAAAACCAATATGTATAGGTGTGACAAATTCATAGGAGATAGATGCAATCAAATGGAATACCAATATAGATCCAATTATTAATAACCAAGGAATCCAATAACACATGGCTCCCCTTCTGAACCATTTGGGTTGCATCTACCCAATCATAGAGGGCATCGTTTTCATTAATCAAGGGGATGAAACTATCCCTCTAAGGATGTCTAACAACAATGATTTAGGATATAAAATTACCTGAAAACTCATATTACCATTTGAATCCCATATCATAGGGCATTAAAAATATAATACAAGTATTTTTAATCTAATAACAAGAATCTGAAGAATTATATATGGTCTAATAATATATTTGGACTCCCATAAATCATCTGTATTTCTATATTTTTGAAATAACATATTTATAATTCTGGATCATATGAACCACTTATATTCATCCATTTGTGTATCATTTATATCACCGGATACTACTCGATCTAGCTATACACCACAGATATATCATGATTGATGATCCCAAAAATACTGGTCCAAGGACTTATCCATCTCAATAAGATATTCCCAAGAATATTAATAAATTACATCAATTCTAGGGCTAATGACTAATTCCGAGGCATCATGGGATACAACATGACATCACACATAGGCGTAAGTAAAAATTAAATAAATATACAAGTTAGGAGGGTAAAAAACCCAATACCATCACTATGATTATAGCCTTATTGGTGTTACACATATATTTGTGTTGTAAGGTAACCCCTTCAACTATCACTACTCAGTAGCATGCACCTGCTTAGGGCTAGTCTACCAACAGGTCACACACACAGGTCCATTGACTCGAAGTGCATCAGAGGCACCCGAGTGAGGTTCCTCAGTCTCAACTATGGTCTCGAGTCATCACCTGAAAATCTATGGATTTTGTGTACCAAATAATTATCAATATGGTAGCATGTAATTAATGAATACATGGAGTTCACCACATAGGTAACAATTAATGATATTCCCTATGACCCATCTCGGTCAACAATGTTCCACCATTTTACTCTGCCCAACCTAATTAATACAGGTCTTATTAATTTATACCAAACTATACATAGTCAAATGAGACAGTTGTTTAATACTCACTATGAGTTTTCACTATGAGCATATTGGATCTAATGTATCATAATGGTTCCTACACAACCCACTTAATCCAAATATCATAATTCCCCATTATCCACTACAAGGAGATGTCTAATAATCATAATATAGTGCCATCAAATTATGTCCATTGAATTAATGAAATACCCCTTGCGTTCCAATGGTCAAATAGAAGACAAGCATAGTCAATGAATTGATCATCATCGACCAAGACAATATAGTTGGTACCCAAAATCCATCAATACCTAGGAACCATATACAATTAATATAAAGAATCAAACATAAATTAAGAAATCTTCTTATGATTTTTAAATTTACAATATCCGAAATTTATGAGTTCATGTATGAAGAATATACAATAAAAATAAATAAACCTAAACACAAGTATGATCTAATACCTACCTCAATTTTAGATGTTCCCATTTATTTTAAGGGATGGAAGAACCACCCATCCCCTCCTCGATTGACTATGATCACATAAATAGATATCCAACTATCTCCCATTAATAATATAAAAAATATATATATAAATTTTAATTAATTAAAAAATACAATAAAAAATATTCATATTTGGTGAAAACTAACCACATCACTGTACCACACCCGAACAAAAGACAACAACTTGTCTGTTGTCCACAGTTGACCGCCAAAACTAACATGGGAAAGTAACTATATTAAATATTATATTAATAATTAATTAACATTGATTCAAATGAAAACCCTTAAATAAATAAATGATGAAACATACCCTTGAAAAAATAATGTATGAATAATGGAAGACACCATCTCAGGATGTCGTCTTCATAGGTTTTATGATACCCCCATAGAATTAAGATGATTCCACCATGGTATGATGGGATCATATTTAAAAAGACACTTGAAAAAGTAGTAATGTACATGGTTAATAATAAGAGGATGAATGGGAAATGAAGAATAAAAAATACCCTGAATCTCCATTAGAAATCCCCCAACATCACCCCCTTGACAGGAGATCCATGGAGTAAAAAGAATGGGATGGATTAAAAAATGACCCCCTCTTATGAACATTCATCTTGAAAAATATGGGTGTATGGATGGTAGAATTATAATAATATCCATTTTAAAAACACCCAAAACCCCACCATCTAGTAAATGGGATCTATATTCTACAAGATAGATGGTCTTAGCCACTGACATGCCATCATGTTGCAGATAACATCCCCATCTACTTGGGCATCCTTCAGTGTTTTCTTGGGTAAATTATTCATCATATGGTCTTTAAGGCACATCCAAAAACACTGTATCAAGGGGTTATCCGCATTATCAATCTATTTTAAACACTAGATTTAAAATTTATCCATCCTCAATTCAAATATTCAAAATTTTCACAAAAATTTAAGACCTGTATGGACATATTGTATTAAAATATACCAAACTTAACACATATTATATTCAAGAAGTCTCATCGAGAATTTTCTATTTTATTTCAATCATCTAGGGTAATTAATTTAGAGTACAAATTCAATATCCCAATCTTTAACACTGAACCTGATTCTCTACTGAAACTCCAAACATATGATACAAATCATCTTAGTCCCGATACAATGCTCACACTTTTATGTGAAAAGAACATAAGACACTCTAGAACACCAATAATCTTTGTCACATGATCATATTATTATCTAATAGATAATTATTCGTGCGGTGTTCCCTGAACATAATACCTATGTCAAAAAAGTCAATTCCAATATTTTGTGTCTCCCAGCTTTGGAATTTCATAATGTCACATAATTATAGTAGTCCAACAACCTACTCAAAATGGTCCCCAACACATTAAAACTGAAAAATAATTAGGTTAATAATAAAAAATTAATACCAACTCTAAATTAAAAATTTATATTTCCAATAACTGTTCCTAAACTATCCATACACAACCCATGCATACTAGAATATCCCCTAAAATCGCCTATCAATTCTAAAAACACACCCATCACATCCAAAATGTTTCACTTAGTGAATTTTCAAGACATGCACAACTAAAAACCTATATCACCACTTTACGTACCTCCTTCGACCCACTCATCTAAAAAAGAACATCTTCATTCGATAGTACATAAATAGGGTGCTTTATCCGGATTCATCTGCTCTTATTCACTCCCCCTTATAATATTTACATGATCACTATGGTCCAACCTAAATCTTGGAAAAAATTAATTTCTAAAACACAAACCATACACAATGATCATCCATACACTATAATCCCACAAGAACAAAAACACATTCCACCCAACCTGTAAATATACTATCAACTTATCCTGAGTATGATGTTGATGCCTCGACTTAATATGATTTTAGATTTGAATTTATACATTGAATTCACTGAGGAATATAAACATATTATGATCCATTAATACACTAAAATAATAATCCCAGTTTTATCTTCTAATAAACAATCACATACTTTCATGAACATTATCACATGAGGGTCATAAAAAAAATAGACACACAACTTCCACCTAAAATAATATCCATATCATAACATTAGATCATCCAAAATCCAAGCACCAAAACACACTCCCAATCAATCCACAACCATGATTCCTAGATATGGTCAAACCACCACATTTCCAAGAATCATAAAAACATTAATTGTTGACTAATCACCTATAATAAGGAGGATCACACCCTCCAACGACTAATGGTGAACTTTTTCCATATAGCACTGCAATAAACAGTCCTGATGGGAAGAATCTGTATCATGTTCCATAAAAAACACACATGCCTCTCTTCATGAGTTGTGTTGGGACCAACTTTGAAAACACATTCCATGAACCAAATCCTAGATCATCCATGTCACCACACCCAATACATTTCCAATGAATCCAATACCATGTATTATTCTTTCAAAATCCTTATTCATGAATTGTTCCATCATGCCTGTAAGAATCACATAACAAATACTCACCCCTTTGATGAAAAATAACCTCTTACTAATTAGTAATTTAACAATCGGGACACTTACAAACTCATACTACCTTGAAATAATAAAAATACAAGTGTCAGATTCCATTTTGTAACCAATTACTCATAATTTGAGTCATAGACTGGGGAGTGAAAAACCATCATAATTGGATCTCGACAATATTGACCGTGATCCCTGACATGTCAATTTTTTGATATTTCCACATGCTTATCCACCACCTCATGATTTTTTAAAACTGGATAATATACATATTTTTCACACATTACTAAAAATCCTTCTTCTATATGAGGACTATTTCATCATGATTCCTTTAGTGAACTGAATATCAATTATTATACATTGATAAATTAACTAAAAACAAGTACACATGAATTGATCTAAATAAATAACTCACACATGATTCTCACCCCTATGTCACTCAGGAACCATGTATTAACCCCTCTTAAGGTATTCACTAAATTATCACATGGCTACAACTCACTGCATATTGAGTCATATCTCAAGGTCTCTATGTACTCCCATCTAGACCATAAATAACGATTCACATGGGTCTCAGCTCTGGTGAAACACTACATGGTTCTTTCCGATAACTATACAACATGCCACATGCCAACACACACTCAAAGATCTACTCAATTTAGAAACATCTCATGACAACCCAATCGCCTACCAAGATATTTATGCTCACAATTTTTTCTCCTACGATACTGAATTTTCATGATTCTATACTCATACTGGGTAATATATATTTATATATAGATACATATATATATATATATAATGAGAACTCCATAGATGATCTATGATAAATAATAATGAACATTAGATTTTTTAGATATAATTTCATTCCAAACCTTATGGGAAAAATCCTTGATGGTTATTACTATAAAAGTAAATAACTGAAACCATATAATACTCACCCCATGGAGTTCATATATAATACATTTAATTACATTACTGACCTCTTATGGTCTCCAAAAATCCCTTGATGAAGGGACTATACCACTAACATTATTGCTGATTAAGTCACCATATGATTCATAGGACCCAACATGAGAATAAAAAAAATTATTATAAGTTGGGATAATTAGGTAATGTGTAACCAAGAACAAATATGTGAAAACACAACATGAAAAACTGTCCAAACATTATAAATTTGATACATAGTTGTTAGTGAATATTAAAAAACTATCACGCCTAAATATTATGTTAATCACGTGGTCCTAATATAATGCAAGATACAACTCTTACCTTAAGTGCTTAGAATCATGAAATATAATTACTTTTATTTTTTACAATGGGAAAAAATCGAAGAATCTAATGAATAATAAATAATATATCTCCGCCATTATATTTGTTACAATTGGTGAAAATATCATTGACCACAGTAACATAATCCAAAAATATCAATCACATACCAAATGAAACATAGAATATAATATGGAAATGTGCTTTTAATGTTTCAGTCTAGGATACATCACAAGTTCCAAAACATTATTTTTTATCATTTCTACCCTATCCCGAAGAATAAATTAATATAAAATCAATCCATTGATACCACATTGTAACACTCTAGCCTATCTGACTCCAAATAGTATGTGAAAAGAACCTCTTGGTGACCTTTAATGTGCCTCATTGAATGAAATTGGCTATTGACTAGTAGTGGTGGGGGGGGGGAGGTATTGAGGTACCATTAAGAGCCTACGCCCCCATATATCAATGTGAGCAACAATTAAATATGTCTCTAAAAATCATCCAAAAAATGATCAGTACAATGAGTGTAGTAAATATAATACATTCTATATCAAAATTAAAGGAATTATAAACCTCACATGGAAATTATTAGATTGTAAATTATCAACACCAATGAACTAATAATCCAATCATAGATACCAGAAAAATAAACTTACAAAAGGCATGAGGATTTTCTCAAGCTCTGATCCATAACCCATCTCTATATCTAACATCACCTTTGAAATCCCACAAAACCATGTTAAAATATATATCTTGTATAATGAATTGACTATAAAACATTACATAATCATATATTAGGTAATAATTGATCATTATTTCACATTGGGGATATTTTCAAAATTAGAGTTTTAGATAATATGAAATAACTCATACATTAATAATTAATAAAACAAAACATGGATGCTTCCGAATTGTACCCATTTTTTCAATAATATAAAACATTAATAATAAATAATTATCTCATTTATAAAAACTCTTCATGACTATAAACATGAATTCTTCCAATCCCATACTCATCCTTATGTCCAATGGAAAGAAAAAAGTATCATGTGATGGGAATAAAAAATTTAGTAAGGGATATAAAAATAAGTTATCCATTAGTCCATTGAAAAAATTATAACCCATAAAAACATTACCGTAAATTAATTCATTCCACCCTAAAAAAATATTAAATATTTCCCTCTGATAATAATCTCAATTCATACCATTAATTGTAACCATCAATCCCATTTTCAAAAACAAAAAACATATCCATTGAAAAATCATTTTCTATACAAAATTAAATATATAAAATTAAATAAGTTTTATCATTTAATATAACATGTAATGTTGTAATGGAATATAGGAATCAAATAAAATTCATGGTTTCATTAATGTTCCTTATCACCATACTCCAAAAGGTGGACATTTCATATTTTTTTGTAAAAAAATTGATTAGTACATTCCTAAATATTCTGATTAAAAACAATTAAATAAATTTAAAATAGAAAAAAAATCCATTAAAATATTTTTTTAAATATATAAATAAATATGTAAATACTATCAAGAACAATGACATCGAGAAGTTATTTTTAAATCAAATCATTATACATTCAATGCAACCCACATCACATTGATCAATTAAATCATAATATCTTTGAAATAATAATGTTTAAGAAAACATTAAATAAAATGACAATATAATAAATATGGATATATAATGTCAATATAGATTTATATAGACTTTTTGAAAGAATATTGTATCATATCATCAATGAATGATTTAATTAAAGGATATTGAGATGAGATCCCTTACCTTGAGGCCAACCTATCACGTGTGTCTTTATCATATTATTAATAACCCTATGTTAATTATATACTTTATTCAGAACTCTTTTATTGTTTATCATTAATTTTTTTTCACAAATTACAATTTTTAATCAACTATGTAAAAATTATATTTATGTCTGGTGTTTTGACCATATTCGGTTTATGTGTGAAAAACAACTTGGTAGGTCATCAATGGTCAAAAATATATTTGTATTAAATAATATATAATAATTATAAAAGCATAATTATCATATTTATACAAAAATTATACATTAAAACCCAATAAATAAATTTGGTTATGATGAATGAATCAATGTTACAATCCTAGAGATGTTAGGTTGTACGAACACATGAGTAACATTCCCATTTTTCGATGATCATTATAGAACGAAGGTAAGTGAAATTTATATTTAAAAAATAATAATTATATAATAAATTCTATTTTATTTAATAATATATAATTATATATATAACTATTTTGATGTAAAACTAATCACCTCATGTCTATGAGTTGGTAGTCCACATATCCACGAACGACGTTATCACTTCTTATGTGTGTCAAGAGATAATAAGAAAAGTAACAAATTATATTTCCAAAAATATAGTTATGTCATGAGAATCATATATATTAAATTTATTTCACATTCCTTTAATTAAATAGATACTTAATAAATTCCATGTATTGTGTGATCGTATCACATCGCTTTGAAGAGGCAATAGTCCACAAGTCCAATAATGATGTTATCATATTTACACAAAATAATAATAATAAATTTTTGTGAATATAAAAAATATAGATTATTAATGAATCATAAATATCATAAATGTTTGTATATAATCAAAAAAATTGTTTCCATCAAAATTCATAAACATTTGAGGAGGTAAAGGGTGATTGAATGAAAATGTTACATGAGGCGGTAGTTCCCCGTACATGAACAATAATTTCAATACCCATTAGATATAAATATCTCTAAGTCAAAGTTAAACCCTATTAATAAATGTCATTTCATTATTATTATAAATATTTTATCATATAATAATTTAGTAATAAAAATTTATGTGGTGGATAATGAAAATAATAAAAAGATCATATGGAAGGATGTTACATATTTTTCAGGTAATTACTTTTCGTTTTCACCAAATGGATTCTTTAGATAGATGTACTCCCAAGGTGTGGATTAAAAGTTGATGGTAGGGATTTTGGGAAATTTTTTGGAAAAAATATGGGTTAGAAAAATTTTATGACATGTGTGATGAAATGGGAATGGATAATTCCTTTTTATAGTGGAGGAGGAGTGATAGTAGTGTATATTATTTGAAAGGGAATTCCAACCACATTTTCCCATGTTAGGTGGATCCAATAATGGTAAATATTAAATACAAGGGATTATATGGTTGAGAAATTAATATAAGATTTATTTTAGAAAACATTATTGGTCATTTTTTCTCCTTATTTTATTATGTAGTCCCTTGTTAAGCTAATTTTATTCCTAAACACTGTAATTAATTACAATTACATTCATCGATACTTTGTATAAAAAATTGTTGTTTCCCCTATTATAGAATATAAATTATACCGATTAAAACTATTTAATAAATTATTTAAAATTCCAACAAAATATGTGGATGAACTATATTGAAATTAAACCACAATTAAGTGATGAAAAATATGGTTTACAAAGTAAAAATATTCAAATGTTTTCTATGTTTTATAAATAAATTCAATGTGAAATTGTTTATAATGACAAAATCATTTTAAAATTATAAAATAGGTCTAATATTAATTTAAATTAAAATCATAACATTTTTTATCTATGTAAAAAAATTATACCACAAAACTGATTTGAACTAAAAAACAGTACTATTCACTATTCATCAATATATGAAAGTTATTAGGAAAATACAAAAAATCAACCAAAGATATGTTTTTTCTTTATCATTAATATTGAATTTATTTTTTAATATATAAAATATAAAAATTTAAAATATTATATTTAAAATTTACTCACCATTATATGTTGGTAAAAAACATTTTCATGCATTTAGTGATTTTTTATTCATAAATTTTGATTTTTTATATTTTAAGCCTATCAAATTTGTTAGATGAATGTAGAATATTATAATAATGATTTGAAATCATAAAATAGGTAGTAATATTTATTTCTACTGATTATAAAACTATGTGATAACTACCACTTAAAATAATATTATTAATTTAAAATTATTATTCTAGATAACTCACGCCCGTGTGAAATTAAATATTTCAGAGAAATCATTATTTTGTGTCCAATAGGATATTGGACATATTGTCACTATAAATTTATAACTACTATATAATTTATAGGAAATATAAAATGTGAAAAATACATATTTTATCATTACCTGGTATTTTATATTTACCCACCATTTTAGTAATTGTGTCCTCACGATTCTATTTACATATCAAAAAATTGGGTATATTTTCCCAAATAGAATATTCATATTCCCATGTTCCATCTTAAAAAAATATTTTCTTCCATAAATCCATAACATGATGAATTGCCATATTTATCATCACTTTATCTCTATAGTCAATAACCTAAAATAATTGTTCCTCATAAGAAATATTTTTTCCAGATGAACTACTTAAAGGCTCAAAACATGAGACAAATCTGATACATACCTCCTTGATATCGAAACATGAAATATATTGTGTACCTTGGATAAACTCATGGGTTAAATCCAATAGATAGTTAACTGAACCAATATAATCTAATAATTCATACAGTCCAATAAACCATTAACTTCACATCCCATTCTTACGAAAACACATAACACATTTCCATGGAGAAACATTCAAAAATAAATTACCACATACATCTAATGAAAGATCATTTCTATGGTTATCCACATAAAATTTCTTCAAATGTGGAGCTATCCTCTTTTGTAGATGAATCAAATAATTGTTCTCTATTGTTTCCCTCTATAAACTCTAATTCTATAAACATATATTTTCAAAAATAATACGAAAAATTATTAAGTATGAAACCAATTTCCATATAATTCCTCAAATATTTTCACCTATAAACTGGAAGGAAAAAAATTATTATAATTAAGCTAAACAAAAAATGTTAATCCAACGTTACTTTGTAATCCATTCATCACGATGAAATAATATCTGTCAATGTCTGAATCATTCTCTTAGGCTGTCCATTAAATTAAGGATGAAAGGATATAGTGAAATTTAAATCATTATCCAATGACTTCTAAAGTCCATTACAAAAATTGGTTGTGAAACTAGGATGATGATATGATGAACTCCATGTAACCGGAAAATCTCTTTTAGATATAGTCTATGTGTATTATCAATAGACATTGTATCTCAAATGGGAAGGAAATGAGAAGATTTGTTAAGTGAACAACAATCACCCAAATCAAATTACTGAATTGATATGTATTTGGAAATCCTACCAAAAATAAATTGATATATTTTCCCACTACAACTATGAATCTTTAAAAGGTTAAAGCATACCCTTAAATAACTATCCCTATAATTTAACATTATGACTTTTCAACCAATTCATAGTAAAGTTAGAATTACCTCTTTTTATTCTATACTACTAGTAATACTCCAAATAATATATATACATCTTAATGCTACTTGGATGAACAAAAAATGGGGAACCATGATCTTATGTCAAAAAATATTTCCTCAATAGTGAATCATATATCTCATATATTCTTTTTACAAATCATAAAATACCCTCTTCATCAATATTTAAATTAGATAAATAACTATTCATAAGGAATTCTATATTTTCATGTAAATGATGATACATAATATGAGTCATTGTAATTTATTGAAAAATTACCTCCTTCATAGAATCCTGAAACAATATAGATTATGTCGTTACATCCAAAATTTCTAGGTGAAAAATCATCAAATGATTAACCAAAGGGTCACATTCCAAACAAAACATGGTTAATTTAGAGATCTATTTTAGAATCAATGAATTGACCACCTTGTTTTATTTTCAAGGATGATAATTAATCATGAAATCATAATCCATGATTACTTCCATCCATCTTCTCTATCTGAATTGGAAATATTAATGAGTGAATATATACTACATAATTATGTGATATGTATATATTTTACAATTCACTTGATTCAAATGATTCCTCAAAATTTTTAAATAAAAAATAATATAATCTCACTCCAAATCACATGTTAGTAAATTTTACTCATGATTTTTCAACTGACGGGAATAATAAAAAATTGTCTTATCAGTATATATAAAAACGAAAACAAGTACTTTTAACAAATCATCACTATAGATAACCAATTCACAAATTCTTGAAAGATGGGCCAAAACTAGGGTATTAAATAATATAATTTTCAATTTTGGATTCTTCTATATAGATAAAACAAACTCCATTTCTCATTAAAATATTTAGTGGTCTAGGTAACTGAGAATAGATTAAAAAAATTATTAATAACCCACTAATCCATGGAAACAATGAATATATGTTACATCGGTAGGTCTTGGAAATACATTAAAAACATTTATATTAGTGGATCAATAGTTATTCCATATTTTGATACAATATATTCAAGGAATGAATTTTTAGGTAACTAAAATTTACTCTTACATAACATTCCATATAGTTTGTTGTATTTTATAGTTTTAACTACAATACTCATGTTCCTTTCATGTTATAGATGGTATTCATAATATTAAAATATATCATTTATAAACAAAAACACAAACAGAAACAAAAATAGATGAAAGACTCTAGTAATAATATTCATAAATAATGAAGTTTAATTATGAACCCTAGAAGGAATAACTACAAACCCATAATGAATATATCTCTTTTGAAATCTTGCCTTTGGAATTTCATACTCCTTCACCTTTATCTATTGGTACCCATACATCATATTATTTTTCAAAGGACACTAACATCCCTAGAGGTGAAAAATAAAATTATAATTATGAAGAAAATGATACTTTCTTTTAACAGTTATGTTATTCAAGGATCTATAATCAATTTAATGTCTCAAGGAACAATATTTATTTTTCCCTACCAAAATTAGAGTACAACATGATGAATTACTAGGATAAATGAAACATTTATTAAAAAATTATTTTAATTTGTTTTCAATTCAACAATTTAATCATGATACATTCCATAAGGGGGATGAAAATTAAATTACAATCAGGCACCAAATAAGAAATAAATTTAATAACCAAATTAGAAATAACAGTAGAAAATTCGTCCAAAAACCTACTATAAATTCATTCAATACTGGGACATTACTAATAAAAATTTTATCTTTTTTTAACAATATTATCTAGATAACATTCATAGCCATCATAAATCAAATTTTTAGCTTCTTGGTATACAATCAAATATGTTATATTATTTAATAAAACTATTTGAGCATTGAGATATATTTTAGCATAATATATTGAAATCCAATCCATACCAAAAATTATATCATACATTACTATGGTATGATCAACAAGATTTACATGAAATGTTATCCCACTAATTTTAATTGAAATATCCCAATAAATCATTGTACCTTTAATATTCCCACTAGATGTTTTTACCAAAATATCTCTCTTACATTCACGCGATTGGATTCTCAAGTATATAAAAAATTTCATAGGAATGAAATAATTAATTGATATAGAATCAAACATTGTATTGAGAAAATTATAATAAACCATTAAAATATATTTCACCCCATTATATGATGGGCCAACATCAACTATAGTAGCAGTAAATGATTTTCACACTCATTTTTTAGAACATTCTTTTTTCTACACTAGGTAATCAAATTTGGACACACATTGGAAAAATTTACTACCTCATTACAACTAAGAGAACATAATGTTGGATTTTAATTGATTGTATGATCATCTCCATTGCAATCAAGAGCCATTTGATGAAGGCATTCAACATCAAAATCACTTCCAAAACACTGAATGGAATTTTCTTGGTTATTTTTTACACACTTTCCACATGTTGGGAATTTTATTTTCATAAATATAAAATTATCTTATGAGTGCCTCCAATTTTCATTCCAATCAGACCTATTATTTTTCTTATTTTCATGTGACTCATAGTCATTATAAAATAACTTTTCTATCTTAAATGAAAATTGAAAAATATTTCCATATCTAATGAACCCACAACAGGCTAATTCCCTTCGATATCATGGATTTGATCCTGATTAATCCAAATTTATCTTATTATCAATATCTCAAAGAATATTTTAGAGATACCCCACCAATCGAGTGATGTTTTCTATATATGAAACCAAATATCTTTCATACATTTGTATCAATTACAAGAACATTTTTTATCCAAATTAGATCATCCCATGGAAAACATTTCTCACAGAAACAATTCCCTTTTTCATCTAATTCAAAGGCATTAAACTCTTCTCTTTCCCTGATATTATTAACCCTTGGCCACCACTAGTTTCCTTCAAAATGATAAATTACAATTATTTCCTATTGTTGAATCGAGGAACCAAAGACATAGAATATAATTTATAAAGAATTTATCCATAATTTAGCTATTACAATGTCCAAAGATCCTCTAAATTATGGGGATTTTTATGTATAAAATGCTCCACTATCATCACGTTTTACCGTGGTTGATCTAGTTTCCCTCTTAAAAGATCACCACTACCGTTTCATGCCCTTATCAAAAGTTCCATCAAATCAAAAAACTAGTTTCTTCCAATTGTAACCAGGTTGGGATGTTGATTTAGAAGGATAATTTCTCCTTTCGTACTTCCCACTACACGTTTCTTCTTACCTCTATGGAGCACTAATATGGAAAAACATAATATTTATAATGAAACATGGTAATCTTCAAATGCTATAACTTTTCATCTTAACCATAAAGTAAAATCTATCAAATGAATGTTATTAATATTTCCCTATGATCTAAATTTATCTGAAACGACCACTAATACAAACTATAAGGCCCTAGGATTAAAAAAATTAATAATATTATGTTAATATAATAATTTGACTTTCATTTACATTGACTATATTTGTAGGATTATATTGTTAGATAATTTCTCCATAAACCATACATTAAAAAATAAAAGAAAACGTGGACACTTTTAAACAGTATCAATTTCTTCAATAATATAAAACATCAAAAATAAATAATTATCCCTTTTATGAAATATCTTCATGAATATGTACATAAATACTTCAAATACCCTATTGGTTCTAATGTCTTGTGAAAAATTGTAAAAATGTGGGATGAGCATAAAAATTTAAATAAGGGATTTAAAAAGAATGGAAATGTAATATCATTGAATAAAATTATAACCCATCAAAATCATATCATAATATAACACCTTTCATCCATAATAAGTACTAAATTTATCACTTTGACAATAATACCATTTTATAAAATTAATTGTTACAATCAAACCAATTTGAAATAAAAAACACCATTTTATTAGAAAATTAATGTTCAATATCAAAATAACTAAAAATAGAAAATAAAATATTAATATGATAACACATTTAGGCATAAAAATTAATCATGAATTAAAATAAAAGTCTTGATGAAATGAATTTTCATTAGCTTCATACTTTAAAAATATGACATTTTAATTTTTTGTTTGTCAAAACATTCCTTTTAAGAAACATAAATATATTAACCTTGTAAAAATTTAAATTAAATTCAAAATAGAAATAAAATTTCCACTATAATACTTTTACAACCATATAAATAAATATATAAAATATTATCACTAATATTAACATAGGAAAAATATTTTTAAATTAAATCATTAATCATTCACGCATGACATACAACATTGAACATATAAAACACAATCAACATGAAGAAATAAAATTTGAAAATAAATATTAAATAACATGAGAAATGAGATAATATAGATATATAATTTTATTGGGAATATATATACGCATTATAAACTAATAATATTGCATACAATTATCAAATGTCTTAATGAAAGGTGATTGAGATAAAATGACATCACTTGAGACAAAGTTTTCAAATTTGTATTTATCATTGTGACTAATAACCAAATGGTTATTATTTAGATTACTAATAAATATATTCGTTTTTATAATTAGTTTTATTTTACTAATTACTATTTTGAAATCAACTATATAAACAATTATGTTTACATCCTCTATTTTGACCATATTTGGGCTATGTGTCAAAAAATTATTTAGTTGGTCAACTATGGATGAATGGGTCATTAAAGAAATATATCCATAATAATAATAATAATTGAACAAAAATAATATTTTTAGATAAATTTTTATTTTAAAACCAAACATGAATTAGGTTTATGAAAAATGAAGCAACATGAAAATTATAGTGGTGGTACGCCATACGTACACATGAGTAACATTCCAATTCATTCAATGGTCGTTAATGAAATGATGTATGTTAAATTAATTATTACATTATTATAACTATATAGTAAATAAAATTATATTTAATAATAAATATATATAGAATTATTGTGATCTAAAATTAATCACATCATGTCAAGGAGGCTCTAGTCCCCACGTCCATCAACGACGTAATCTCTTTTTTAGTCTGTGAAAGACTAATAAAGAAGGAGTTATATTATATTACATAAAATTTCATTCAGTCATTAATAATATATACATAAAATTAATTTCAAACATTCTAAATAAAACCCTTCATTAAAACAATTCGTGTATTGTGTGAACATTTCACATCGGTTTGAGGATGCGATATTCCATATATACACCTTTGATGTTATCACATTTTAAACTAATTGATATAATAATGGTATGTGTATATATTAATTAAATAATTATGAATACATCATAAAATTAAAATATTTATATATATCATAAAAAACAATTTTCCCAGTATTATTTCTAACCGTGGGTGGGGGTAAATAAAAAACAGACAATATTGTTATGTTAGGATGTAGTTTGCATTACATGAATGGTAATTTTGCTACCTAGTATATGGAAGACTATATATGTGTTGGTAGAATCATTATAATAACAACATATTTTTATATTTATGAAACATAGTTTATAATATAATCATGTAATAAAAAAAATTGAGATAGTGGATAATTAAATAATAATAAAATATCATGTGGGAGGATGTTAGTTCTTATTCAGGTAACTCATTTTGGATTACACCATTGTGATTCCTTGTATGGATTTATTTAAATGGATATAATTATTTCATTATTTGAGGAATTATGGTATATTATCTTATTATTTTTATGTAATGATAAAGGGTAGTATATTTCAGAATAAATAAGAAGTTCTAGTTCCATTTTATAGTAGAAAAGGTGTGGAAATGCTTTCAACTTATGAAGGGGAAATTCCAAAAAGTTTTTTCAAATGAAATATGTCACCAATAATGGCATGACTTACATAAAATTGAGTATAAGGTCTATATATGATCGTACCATGGGTTTTGAATAGGGTTTTATGTCATTTTTCCTTAAATGTTTATGGTATAGTGACATCTTAATCTAATTATCCTCTTAATCATTACAATTAATTATAATATCATTCACATACCATTCTAGTCAAAAATAATAATTTAACCATATTAGAAATTACAAATTATCATTCTAGAAAATATGGAATATATTTTTTAAAATTCCAATCATTTAATCCATAGAATTTAATTTAATGTTAATCTGGTAGATGTGATGATAATGTGGGTTTTTAGAATAAAAATATTCAATAGTTTTCCATTTTGTTATATCCAAATGAAATGTAAAATTGTCTATAATAACCGAACTTTTCTTAAATTATATAAAATTAATATCATTATACATTAAAAACACATTTAAATATATAAATAAATTAGGAGAAAAACAGTTCTGATCTAAAAATCAGTAATATTCACTTTTCATAAAAATGTAAAAGTTATCAGAAAAATATCACAAAATCACCCAAAATAAATTCTTCTTTTTTTGTTCACAATTAATAATTATTTATTCATATTAAAATTATGGAAGTGTGAAAAATTATATTTTAAATATGTCCACTATTAAATGTCTATAAAACTTAAATTTTAAAAATACTGATCATTTTATGCTTAATGATGGATTTATTCTTATTTTAATCATTTATAAAGTATTGGATGAATAAAAACCCATTTAAAAAATATTGTATCAACATAATATAGTTAGTACTACTAATTCCCACTAATATAATGGCTAGGTAAAAACTAATATATTAGAATAATAACATTAATAGTATATTATTGTAAGGTATAACTCAGTCTTGTGTTCTACAAAAATATTCACAAGAATTCATTTTTTCATGTTACGAATGATATTTGATTTAGTGTCTCTACTAAGGTATTATTGTTATAAAATTCATAAATATTAATAAATATGAAAAATATTTTTCTATCATTACGTGGGATGTTATATAGAGCCTCATCCTTACCTATGTCTATAATAACCACATGAGAGCTGCTCAGGTACCTGTGTGAAATTGAATCACATGTATGCTGTGAGAACAAAACATATTATGAAACCACCAACATTGTCTTGTGAAAATTGTTATATAGTATTATATGTTCATGGGAAAATTTCAACCATAAATAATGAATAATATTAATTTTGTAAATATATATATATATATATATATACATCAACAATACCTGCTTTGGCCCAATACTATAGTCCCTATGACAATATCTCGAATACCAAAACTCTAATGTATCACCACCGCCCCATGGGTGTTCTCACATTACTCGGACCATTACCAATAACATTATTTAATCCTTAGTCCCAAAACCATGATCATCTATACATGCTTCGACCATTTACCAAGTGTCCTTGAGAATGAGAGTCACCTCAGTTAATCATCCTTCCAATCACCTGGGATTCCATGCTCAAACCTACATCATGATGTTCAGTTATCCCTGGTGAATAAAATGTCATCGATTATCCAAAATTCCTCAGTTAAAACGCAAGGAAGTACCAATGTGTTCATAATTTTAGGTCAACATCTCAATCATGATAGGGTAATTCCATTGTAAATTTTATATTTCCAAGAATGACTGATACCTTGATGACCCAGGAAAATCAAATGGAATACCCTCAAAGATCCCACAGTAAATAAAATTGTAATCAAATAACTCATGGATTCTCAGAAACACCATGAATGTTACGTCCTACCCACCCAAGGTGTTAACCTTGGAATAGATTGAGGGGATGAATATATAATCCTCAGGATGTACACCATCTATTCATGGGTATATAATATAAGAAAACACCTCATACCTCCATTAGTATCCATGAGTACAAGGAAGTCATGAAGGAATTCTTGTATTTACATTCAATTCCCATTCTCAAAGGCATTGATGATGGACTCAAAATATCAAATCAATCATATAAATATTCAGAATTCATGAATACTGAAAATCACTTTGATATTATGACTGATCCTAGGTACCACCTCTAGGAGTACACTATTATAGAAATCATATTTAAAAAGATATCTGATCTAGACATACACCTGAAATGTATCATGATACTAGATACTAAAAATACTGTGAGTCCTAGTGTATCATCTATCCTAATTGGGGATTCAAAAGCATCATAGTCAATGACATAAATCCTCGGCCCGATGTTTGATTCTGAAAAATCCTTTGCAATCACATGTCATCACACATAAACGTAAATAAACATATGAAATATATATGTGTAGGGTTGGAATATTCCACATATATTTCACCCACATGATTATCTAGAAATTCATAAAAACCAGTTTTTTTTATTTGGTGACATGAACAACCATCCCTACATAGTCACATGAACTTGATTAGGTCTTGTCTATTGATTGTGTTCATGCTATGGTCCCTTGTGTCTCAAAACATTTGAGGATCACTCCCATGGGTCCTCAAACATAATTAAGGCCTTGGTTCAATACATGGCACTCTCTGTATGTCACATAAAATTACATTATCAGTATAATAGATTTATCTATTAAACTATATGATGTTCTCCACTTAGAAAACAATAAAATATTTCTCCCATACACCATATTGGTCCTTACTATACATTTATATCATTCCTCTCACCCATCCATATTCTGGCCTTACTAATGTCTGTCCACCTAGGATATGTCACATAGGATGAGGGAGGATTACTCACCCTAAGTTAGTACTATGAGCCTATTGTCTCTAAGTTATTATGATAGATGCCACATTTCCCACTAGGGAAAATATCCAAATAATGCATTCTACTCAATTTGTAGATCTATAAGGCTCTAATACTATGACTACTAAATTATGATCATTTAATTTATCAAAAACCAATTAGGATCAAAATTATAAATGAAATACAACAATATTAAAGGCATCATCCATCGGTGGTTGTGGTAAACCAGCTGGTGCCCAAGGTCCATCATTCACTTTTTAAATTGTGTATTTAAATCAAGGGATTACATTTAAATTAAACAAAAAAATTTAATTTTTAATTTTTATTTCACCCAAAGTGGTAGACAACATACACGTCACATTCTATAAATTAGATCATATACCATAGGGCATGTATTATGGATGACCTACATCAATGGTAGTTTTTTCATTTTCTTTCAAATGTTTCAATAGATAACAAGGCTCACCAAAGCCCATCCCAACTAACCCATGGTCTAGTCCCTAAATATGATCCTAACTTACCAAATGAATGAAAAAACAATTAATGATTTAAACTGTAATTAATTATATAATTTAATAAAAACTGAGAATATTTATTGAAAACACCCAACATCACTATGCCGAACAAGAAAAGAATCCAATAATATAGAGGTTGTCTGAAACACAGCTCTAAAACCAAATTAAGACAAACACATAGGATCTTTAACAAAATCATTATTTAAATAAAATAAAATAAAATTTAAAATCAAAAAATAAATCAATGCCACATTTACCTTTAACTAATCAATGATTAAAGTATGGAGATTCTATCACATTGTACCCACTTCCTAGGTTGTAAAAAATAGACATTTCAGTTGTCCAATCCCACAATGTTTTCATGTAATTGACCATATATACCTTGAATTTTTTTTATCAAAATTAATAGGCTATTAATGGGAAGGAATAATTTTAAATTATATAGATATACATGCATTGGAAGTCCACTTAAACGAATCTAGAACCATCCCCCATGAGGGGGGTCCATGGAGAGAAACAAGTGGGGTTGCTTGGATGAATGTCCACCCTCATACTGCCTTTTCCTATTACCAAACTCAATGGAATGCACAATAAAAATACTAACCTACACCTCATAAAAAACATCCAAACAGTGAAAAAATACTAAATGGTCTCCATTTCACTCCATGACCATCATCCTCGCTTCCGGCTATCTAGTGGGTACTGAATGCATCCTTGGAAACATGAACATCCTTTGGTGTTCAATCATTCCATTAAATTTACTTTTTATCATCATTAGACATAAAAAATACTCTATCAGTGGGATCCTTGATTCATAATTCCATTATTAACACTATATTAAAATACAACCCCTATTCCTATTAAAAAATAAAAACATGAATATAAATTTATAACTAGTAAGTACATGAGGTATTACATTTGGTATTTTTGTAAAATATATCATAATGTGAATATACTTTCATAAAATTATTATAGGGATACATTTAATGTATATCCCATAATTTTTTTTTGATTAATATAAATATATATTAGAAACTACCTTACCACAAATCATAGGTGAAATTGTATTTCCCTAAAAAATAATAGGTAACCACAATCTCTTTAATTTATAAATTGATAAATTTGGTATCTAGTTTATGAGTTCATCCAAGAGACTTTTATTTCCATTTCATAGTTACTGATGATTTAGATAATCATCCTATATATTATAGAAATTCCTACATTGAAATTACCATAAATAATGATGAAGAATATCCACTCATTCCACCTCCTTCTATATCAAGGAGGATAATAATTTTGTTTTCATAGTAATGGATATAAAAACATTAATAGGAATTTTCAACACATTTACAATTTATTCTTCTCCAAAATTTTGGATTAGAGATAATTTTCATTGGTTGTGTCTAAATGTGTTTCAGATTTGAAATAAATGATTTTATATTAATGAATGAATTCCATTTATTTTTTCTTAGTTATAGGATTAAGAAATATTATGGCTAATATGTATCATTATTATTTCATAAAACATTAATCTATTTTCAATTCTTCAATAATGAAATTGTTTTTTTCATTGGTATCCTATTTCTCTATATAAGAGACGAATCTTGACCAATAAATTATCATATTGAGGTTCATGTAAAATGTGACACTTTTTGGGGTTAGATAATTATTATAATCTTAGTAAAACCATTATAATATAATGGAATAATAAAATAATAACTTTTGAAATGTGAAAATTATAAAATATTTACCAACCATATAATGGTAATCACATGTTATTTCTCTTGAAACCGGCTTTATTTTTACAAAGTAAATAATTTTATTTCACATTTTCTTTTATCATTTTGATTCAATTTTTCTACAAATACTTATCATTTTATTTTATTTTATTAAAATTATTCTATATTCCAAATTGAGGATTATATATATATTTTTTGTCCACTGAGAACTACCACTCATCAAACTCATGATGGAAAAAATTATACACAGACAAAAATAATTACTCATATTGAATATATGATAAAGGAAGTAAAATCCATATAAAACATTCTTAAACCATAATTTCTCCTAAATAAAAATTATTTATAAATTAATTTAGATATCACGAGAGAAAATAATATGATTCAAAAAGAAAATTCTTCACAACATAACGATTATAAAAAAATAATTTCATATACAAATTGAAATAAATAATTTCAAACTACTGTCTTCGTTAAATAATTTATATTCTAAAATTAAGGGTAATTTTGGAGTGGAGCCACAAAAATCATAAAATAACTACATATTATATGTCCATGTTTGATAAATATGATTTTGGTCAATGATATTATAATATTTAAGTCATTTATTATTTCTTTCATTAAACGAAACTATACAGAATGTGATTTTTTTGTAAACATGACAATTATAGGTTGGATAGACATAAAATGACTATTTTAAATATTTCCCTTCATCATGAACAATATTAATAAGAAATTAAATAATTAAAATAAGAGAATATCTATGTTAAATATATCAGGAACATAAATAAAATTTTGAAATAAATTTCAAATGTTATCCACACAATCAGACATTTTTATAACTAATAATCCAGTATTTTTATGAAGTATTAATTCTTATATATCAATGTATTATTGATGAAACTAAAAGTAATTACCAAGTTAAAAAAAACGAAGACAATGACTCAAATGGAATAAATGGTGTAATACATGTAATAATTTATATCATGCTATAATGAAATAGTCTAAGATGTCCATGAGGTTTTGAGTTCTAATATAGATAATATATTAAAAAATAAATTTGGGTTGTTAAATAACCATCTCTAATAACATTAACATGTTAAAGAGTAATCCAATATCATCCTCTAAAACATTTTAGTATCTATGTCACTGATACCCATTATAATAATCAACACACTCAACTACGAGTTCCCTCTAATAGTTGTGTATGAATTTTTTTTGGGATTACCATATCAATATCCCTTTAATAAAGAAAAATAATACCCATATAATATTGTATTAAACGAAACAAAACAAAAGATGATATAGTAGATAGTAACCATTAACAATATTTATAGTATTAATTAGTCAAGTGTATTTTTCATCTACCACAACATAAAAATCCTTAATAACCACAAAGGTCCTTTCAAATTCCCCAAACAAAATATATCACCAACATTGATGGTCTAATAAATACATTTCGTAAAATAACATTTTATTCTAATAATAGACTCAATATATAATACATAACTGTAGAACATAGTTGGGGGAACATTATCACTCATTTTTCATAGTCCAAAGTCACCGGTTTGGTATACAATATAATCATCCATTATTTAACCATAGGGGTAAGGAAAATATTAGTTCCACATCAATTTATGATGGATCTCTAATTAAATGTCCAATGAAACCTTCATTTGAGTTACCCTATGATAAATAAAACACTATTCTAAACACTATAAAAAATCTAAATAAGGAAATATATTTTCATGAATATAGTCACTCTAAATGTTCGAAATATTATATTGATAAGAAACTTAGAAAAAATACTCCCCAACCATTTACCTAATGATCCAAAAAAACTAAGAACATAAAATAAACTTATATTGATATCTAAATCCTTGAAACAATTAATATTTAATTGATTTATATTCCTTTTATTAATGATGGTTAATAATTACTGGGATATTTCATGTTTTTATGTTTATGGGAGCATAAAACATGAATTTGAGGGGAAAAAGGATGGGAATAGGGAGATATGTCTCCAAAATGATTCATCCAAAACCTATCACGGTATTTATGTATCTGAGGATATTTTTTATTTCTTATAAATTATGGAATTTTTTTAATGGATTATATGCATGATTTTTTTACAAAAATATATTTAATACCTGAATTTATATTCATTCTTTTATTGATTGGGGCCCTAAAGACCACATGAATTATCATTTAAGTAGAGTGTTAAAATATGTTCATTTGAGAGTAAAAAAATTAATTTCTCCTGATGATGTTTACGATTATAAATTATAATGGTAGGATTGATGGACATGCCCCAATCATATTGGGGAGTCACTTAAAAAAACATTAATTCACTAAATTAAATTATATAATGGAATATTATCTATATATTCTAGAAGTGATATTCTCTACCTTGAAATCCTCAATTCTATTAGAAACCCCTTATAATAACATTCATCACAATCTGTTAATTTCCCAGGTGTACTCCCCATTCCCATGGACACATCTATCCTTTCACTTGGTACCCAATATATTTTTTCTTAATTGATATAAATTTTATGTATTAATTTATGTGGTTCATATTGTAAATAATTTTAAAAATCTCATACTTCATTATTAGTTGATTATTTCATGTTTCATAGCGACACAATGATAAATTATGATTCTATTTTTATTATAAAACATCGATCGTAATATGAGGATGTTTCTATTTTTAGTTTTTTAAAATATAGGGGATACATAATTTACAATCCATCCCATTAATATAAAACCCATAATATTCTAATTAATACCACAAAAAAATTTAAAATATTCTTATATTGGGAATTCTTGTAATTTTATCACCATGAAAAATAGTTAGATTTTTCAATAGGATCAGTTGAGGTTTCATGAATTTTAGTGGGATTATAAACTAGCATTGGGATGGAAAATGTATAAAACAATTTTTCTTTGACCAAAATAATCAACATATCTTATATTATTAAATTTGGAGACAAAACAAGTGAGGTATCCATAATTTCAATTAATCACAACAATCAATTATTTTAATTGGTATGAAAATTATTATCAACTATAATAATTTAATTATATTTGATAACCATTTCTTAAATCCAATGCAATTATTTCCTAATAATACTAGAGTAAAAATCATTAATAATCAAAATAATTAATTGGTACTTTCCCCTGTAAGAAATGGTTAGTTTTTATTTATATACTAATTCATAATAATCTAAAACTCTAGGAATGACCCTTTCCTATCACAAGTCAATGAATGTATTATATATATATGGTAGAAAATAACTATTTATATTTACATGTATAAAAGTGTACAATATTATAAACCCTCATTTCCCACATTGATCAAGGAAATACAAATATAAAATACAATTTTTTTAAATTTTAATATAGGTGGATATCATTTATTATATCCAATAATCCATTTAGTTATAAAAAATTTAGGCATAATTATATTTCTTGATTACTATGAACATGTAATTAATGTACTAATGAATGATTTTATCATATCTGGTTCCACTTTTGATAAGTGTGTGAGTAGTCTAGGTGTTTTCCATTAAATTTTAATCCAATGAAAATTGTATTCAATTATGAAAAATATCATTTCATGGTATAACTTTGTATGATAAATAAACATTCAATTCTATGGTATGGAATACATGTCGAAAAATCAAAAGCAATATTATTTATTCCCAACCATTCAACTAAAATTAATGAGATATGAGGTCATTCTTAGGCAATGTGGGATTTAACCACCATTAGATTGAAAACATTAGTAATATTGTAATTCCTATCTCCTAATTAAATTAAAAAAATATAGAATTTGTGTCCAAAAATAATTTCAAGGATTTTATTAATAAATTAAAATAGTGTATCACATTACCCCAAAAAATCCATCCATATTTATGTGATTTATTTATTGTGATGAACTCTAATATTTTTAACTGTATAGGTATGAAATAATTACAAAAACATATTAGATAATGTACACATGTAATTTATTATTCCACATGTGTAGTAGACTATACCAATGGAAACTACACAAAAAATGAAAAATAATTTCATTCCTTTTTTTACTTTGGGTGAATTCTGTTTTACCAATTTATGTTCAATGAGATTATATATTCTAATCATGAAAACCTTTTTCATTTCCATATAAAACCATAATCTATACCATGTCTAACTAACTGGATGCTGCCCAATCAGTAAGACAATATATAAATTAGAGATAAGAAAGAAGTGGAAAATTATCTAGCTAACCATAACAGTAGTATTTGGTCACCTTCATCCATTGAGTTATCAAAATGAATTACCATAAAAAACATGTTCCCAAATAAATAATTAGTCATAATAAAATATTATATTCCATGTTATGTAAAAATTATAAATTATTTTGAATTTTCCTTTATTCTTATTGAATATTATAAAATCTAATTTGAACATCTAAAAAGTATTTGTTTTTTGTACATTTTCAATTAAACATTTTTACTATTTAGTTGTAATGATCATTCTATATTGTGATATATTCTTGATACTGATTTGTTGTATGTTTTTATGTTATATGACCCTATTTTTCATGATATCCACTTGGGACCTAGTTGAACACAATCATGTTTCTTGATTATTGTATAATTTTTATAAAATAATTAATGGAATCCCATGAATTTTTGAAATATTTGAGTCATTATCATTGAACATGTAATGTTTAAAAAAGAATTTAAATCCCATATATACCCATATTATTCTATGATTTTTTTTATTTTTCAGGATTTGGATTTCAAGAGATGTTCCTTAATTAATTTGGTAAAATTGTTATTCTTTTTGTATTTTATTATGAATATAAATGGGTAAAAAATTGTGTCATAAGGATTCATTACATAATTTTAGTTAATGATGAACAATGACTTTTATAGATTTGGATTACCTATATTAAATATTATTGACTAGGTTTTTTATGAATGTAATTGCACATGACAAGAAATTTTACATCGATATAGGTATTGTATAATGTTTTCGTAAAATACCACCCCTCAAACAAATGGTCCAGATAAGGTGTCTAACGATGATGTAAAAAAATTCTTGAAAAAATATTCCAAACCAGTAGAAAATATTTTATTCTTAGACATGATGATTATTTTTTTTCCCACACCACATTTAATACTACCATTTGAATTCACACTATTTTATTATATTTATAATGTGTCATCACTTCCCCAATGAGAAATATAATTGTTCTGATTAGTCCATAAAAAATAAAATTTTAATCTTTCAAATAAAGTAGACTAATATGGGAAAAAATTTAATATGGTAGGTAATATACCTTATGATAAATATGAAATCACAAAAATATATAATAAAAGAACTGATTATTTAATATTTAAAGAACAAAATTTTTAATCGTTGGGAAATTCCAAGGAAATATATTTTTTCCCTTCAACTGATGATTTTTTTTGTAAAATGGAACTCAAATTGTGATTATTTGTGTTAAAATTTTTCAAGGTGATGATTCTGGAATGGTTTAGAGTCTAGATATGTGTTTTTCTTTATTATGTGAATATTGATTCAAGGTTTATGTGACCCCTAGTTGCTGAATTTGTTTGTATGTAGGCCAAAATGTCGTGATTGGGAATGGATATGTTGTAAAGTGGGGTTAGTCATTAGATGGTTATTCAACAATGGAATTGTGTAAAATGATTAAGGTCCCCAAATTCTTGTTTCTATTAATGGGGAGGATAGTTACATACGAGGATAGATAATCATAAATTTATAAATTGATTATTTATGGAAGAATATGATCATGCTACAACCCCTAGGTAATGATGTGAAGTATTGGAACGGGGGTGGAGACATAGTGAGAGGTATATAGGATATTCTATGATAGGTTAGTCAATATTGACAAGGATTGGGACACTATTGAGAATGTTAGATCCCAACATAAAACACGTGGATTGTGTTATGATATAGATATTAAGGGGACATGCCCTATACCTAAGGGATGTCATAACATATCCCATGATGGACTATGCCACAACCTACTCTAGAAATAAGGTATCATGATGTGAAAATTTTCGTGATGTCATTACTTATATCATTGTGGGTTATATTTCAAAATGTAAGGATATTTTTAGTATTTTTAATTAATAACAGGATGTAATTTTTTGAAATTGATGTACACGTAGGGAGAGGTCGAGCTTCTCGTTTCTCGGTAATCCCCCTAATAATCTCTATTTATTCAAGGTAGTTTAGGATATGTATGTATAATGAATTTTAATAGAAATGTATTTCCAAATATCTTTTTATTCATATATTATTAATTTTATTTTAGATCACATAGTCAGAATTTTATTGTGACAATTTCACAAAATAATTGTTGATTTATCCGACTTTATGAGTCTTTTAAATATGGTTGATAGTAGATTCCATATGATTAAAATATCCTGTTATTAGCCATTATTAAATCAAACATAAGACACTTCCATAATATATTTATAGTTCTTATATAATATAGGATTGATGGGATCTCTTGGAGGAATAATTTGTTGATATTTTGTAAACTAGGATTTGGCTCTTGTTAGGAGTCCAGTGCACACCATATCACTTATTTAAAGAGATATTATACTACCTAAGAACGTTTTGGTGATTATACTATGTTAAATTTTGTTTTCTAAATTATTAAAATTTTCAAAATATTTAATTATGATATCATGTCTTGAGATAAGATCTTTGAGGTTAGTAAGTCATGGACATGCTTGGTTGATGATTACCATTGAATATTGATAATATTAACTCCATGTATACAATTGGTGGCCCCTAAGAATATATTTAAGGTTTATTTAGTTGATTATTTTATTGTGATACGTGGTCTCACCAATCATGTAAAATTGGACATAAATTAAAAATTATTAGATTCCTTGAACTCCATAGAGTGTAATGAATATATATTTGTCCATGATGGACCCTTGAACAATAGCTTGATCCCTTGATTAGCAATGGTTGATGTCAGGATTATAAAAGTGTTTTATGTAACACATGGAACCAAGAGGGGTATAAATAAAATTAAATGAAATGAATCAAAATATTAGACATATAAATTTAATATAATTGATCGCCAATTATCATAGTAGGATCTCCATTGAATTTTTTAGGAAATTTATTCTCCCAAAGAAAAGTAATCCAAAGTAGAGAATTTGCTATTTGAGGCCATGTGGGACTTGAGATGGGTTATCATGAATCATATGAGATGTATATAAACAATGTTATTTTCCTAAGCCTGGTGAATTAGGTACAGTAGATATAGGAATAGATAAGATAAGTACAAAAATTATACATCTCACACTTTATGGGGAACACCCCTCATGGGGGTGTATTAGAGTCTTGGTGAGTTCTATGAGAGGGATATATCCTGAAGACATGAAAAATTGTGTCTAGTGGGTTTTCATTAGATGATGGGATAGATATATCACCTAGATTATATATGAGATATATAATAGTGAAGGTTATGGGAATGTTTTGAGATTTCAGAATTGGGGTGCTATGGGTCTTAATACCTATCATCTATATTAGGTCACTAAATAGCCAAACAGGGTAATGATGTTAAATTTAAATGAAGTATTAGACAAAAATATTAGTATAAGGTTAGAAAAATAATTTTGTCTATATGAACTTAGTGAGGTATTGGATAATGAATTTTCATGTGATTTGAGACTGATAAATGTATAGAGGACCCTAATGAATTACCATACCAGGGTGATAAGAGTGTTGATTTGTTCAACATGATGTGATTATTCAACCAATATGGTTAAGAGGTGATAACCCACATGGATGATTTGGTGATGATATGTTCTTTGATATTTGGAGTAAATTCTCAAGTGGTGAGTCCAATTTATGTTCATGAGAGGATAACCCAAGAGAGCATTTTTTTGGAACTTGTGGATAACCCGAGTGTTTGACATAGGCTACAGAAGGTTCCTAGGACAGTTTATTCAAAAAAGTGTTTTGGATATGATATTATATGGTGGGGATACATTAAAATATGATGTGATATA
This sequence comes from Viscum album, assembly GCA_963277665.1. Lineage (NCBI taxonomy): Eukaryota > Viridiplantae > Streptophyta > Magnoliopsida > Santalales > Viscaceae > Viscum > Viscum album. The sequence goes on from OY728128.1 coordinate 1,754,026,470, forward strand.
TGATTAAAGCATGCGTAATAATCCCACTTAATTTTATGGTCCCGTTTAGGGGATGACCCCTAGGTGGACAATATATAAACCGATTATAAGGTGGAAGGACATTACAGCTTATGTGATATGTGATTAATGTGTGGTAATAAATCCCATAGAATAAATAATTCTGATTATGGGATGTTATCTTCTATATGGATGATATATTATAGTTCTATTTAGGGTATTTGACCATGGGTGGATGTATTTTGAGTAGGGGATGTGATCCCCTTGGTGGATGATGTATGAATATATTCAATAGTAGGTTATCCTTTCAACTTATTTTTTATATTATTCCATATTTATGGGATATTACCCATGATATACTATATGATTCTGTGGTGGTTTAATCCCACTAGTGACTCTATGACAAATGATTCTAGGTTGGGGATATATCCATTAATGTGTATGCATTATTCTTGGAGAAATCTGATAGTGATCGAAGAATTCCTTATTAACCTCAGGTATCACTATAGTAACCAAGGGTCAATTTAGATTTTTTTCATCATTTATATCATTATTAAAAGAATTTCACATAATTTATAGATTGAATTTACTTGTTAGGTCGGGTAGAAAGAAGTTGGTGGCCAATCGAGTTTTACTGAAAACCGATTTGGGAAGCCCTGAAACATTGGTTCCCGAGTAAGCATGAGATCACTTGTACATGTATATAAGATGCCAAATTTATCAAAATATAACTACGTGGAGTACATTTATTTTGGATATGATACTCAATAATGGTACAATATCCCACTTGTAGGATTTTTTATTTATTAATTTTTTATATGGCCATCCTAGTGGGTGATGTAACACCCAAATATTTTATGATATATATATTTTAAATTAATTTAATATTTTTAGTGTTTTTATTCAGAAAAAACTATGAATTTATCTCTCCTACATGAAATAATATGTTCTAATTGTGATACTTACAAAACTTATTTTATGTGGCATTACATACGACAACGAGTTTAAATGAAATGTTACATATTATTTAAATATTATTATTTAATATAATATTTTCACCAATGGTTTGGAATGAAATATATGATTTAGACTAACTATATAATGAAAATATGGATAAAAAATTTATATAAAATTATTTATTTAGTGGCCAATTATTTAGATGTGAAACTAGAAACCATTTGAAAGTAAAAAAAGAAATCTTTCAATGAAAACTTATTTGTGGGGACAAAATTGTGTTATATATCAATTAATTAACCAAATAAAATTTGGTTAATTATTTAAATGAAATATATATAAATCATATTTTCAATAAAATGTTTAACATTATCCTTAAATGTTATCAATATGTGAAATAACAATAAATCTAATTTTATGATTAAAATATCTTTTTTTATAGAAAGCTTGTTGTCACCGTTTGAAAACATATAATAATATTACATATTGAAACATATAGAAAGTTAATTTGATAAAATTAAATTAAAATTTAACATTATAATTTTCAAATTTATCTGACATTTAATTATTTATATTTCTATGAATTGTTTCAGTGTTTTGATGAATAGTGAAAAATATTATATTTTAATTTAAATATTCTTTTTAATTTAAATTATTTATAATATTAAATTATATTTTGAAATTGTATTAAAGGAAAATTAGTCAGATTTAAGATAAAATAATCCAATTTATTCTATTTTCATGAATATTATTTTTAATTTTTAAATAAATGAATTTAAAACATTTGAGGTTTTAATCTTATAAATCTCGCCTTCTCACCACATCTGCGATATTATTTTTATAATAAATTTTTCGACTAATGTAAATAGAATTTGGAAAAATATATTCTATTATAATATTATGTAGAATTTATAATTTCTACTATGGTGAAATTATATTTTTTTACAAAAATGAATATTGATTCTATTAAAAATTAACTACTACAGTTAAGGTAAATATTTGATTATATAGGGTATAAAATAAAATGTAAACATGAATAATTTCCTATAAAATTGTTTCAAAACTATTTTCAATCCCTAGTTTGGCCATTATGACTATATGTTTCAATAATGGTCCATTATGGTCTTTTTTGAAATATAAAAAACATGAGATCACTCAACTATTTAAATAATAAAAAGTGTGTCCACTACACCACTTTGTAAAGGCCACCCCCTATCCTCTCGTATTAAAACCCTCAAAAAATTTTGGTTTTATAAATACATACACAAATCATGATCCAAATTCAATTTTATAATTCTATAATACTTATTTTGGGAACATGTATATCATTGGAAGGATTATAGTGAAAACCTAAAGAGGACACTGAAAGAAGGGGTAACGATATTCAATAAATGATGTTGTCTTATTTATTCCTACACTCCCTTAAATATACTATATATACTTATCATGGGTGATTCTAAGATTATGTGTCATCTCATTATGCAGCCACATCACCTATGAAACTAAAATCCCCCATCCATTACCTTGCATTCGTTGTCCACATTTCCATTTCCCATGCACATCCTCATCTCTAACTTAGTTCACATAGGGTTATCACTGCCATCCAAGACACCGCTCTCCCTATCCCCTTCCTAGATCTCCCCTCTTGCTGCCCCACCTCCTATGCATGATCTGCCTTCGGATCCTCTTCTTAAGAAATCTCCGTAATAGTATACTCCTCCCTTGGATCCTCCACCTCAGGGTCCTCCAATGTACTGAGGTTTCCTTTATAAAACCACGTGATCTACATCTTGTTGCTTCACCTATACATCTAGAACCTATGCATCTGGCTACCCCACCTACGACTAGTCCTCCTATGTCTGGTATACATCCGGGGAACCTGCACATTTGGATACTCCATCTAAGACTTGTATGCCTTTTCACGGTCTGCCTCCATCTCCTCGGGATCCTCAGCCTCATCCACCTATTCCTACTCAACCTTCTCCTTCTCTTATAGTAACCCAATATTTATAGTGTCATAACCACATTGGGATCATAATTTCATTTCACGCTTTATTATATTTCCTGAATCCTAGATTTCTCTTTTTAATTTTTAATTTTTTTATTCATGTGGTTCAGATTTTTTAAAATTTTATTTTATAGAATAATTACTCTATAAATATTGATTTAAAATCCTTAATTCTATAATACTGTTGATTTTGAGTTTTATTAATCTCAAATCATCAATGCAGTTGAGGGAGAATGATGGAACTATTGAATAATTTCTGTCAAACTGGACTAATAAGAGCCCTTACCAAGGTAAAAAATGTACTGATCCAAGCCCTGAATGATGAGGTAATTCCTACATTTTTCACAGCCCTAATTAATTATAACTACATTTATTATGAGGTTGTATATAAAATTCGTGGTTGTAGGTGTTCCCATTATTAGCGAGGAAAGAGGAATATTTCTTTCTCTTTAGTAGTAACCAGTATTATATTTGTTTCGGGGGGTGCTCCATTATACAGAGTAACTAATTGATAATAATTTTTCAGTAATATTACATCCCCATATTCTACTTTTTATTAAAACATTCCACTTACAATTTCATTATTTATTTGAAATATATTAACCAAAATTACAAATATTTCATTGGGAGCTCTATTAAATAGAAATTCGATGAAAATTGGTGAAGTCTACCACCCCATGAATGTTTTTTTATATTCATGTGACAAATTTTTAATTCTCACTTTTTTCATTGATTATGATTTCTATATCCAACTCCATTTTTAGTTCTGAATTATATATATTTGTTCATTTTTTAAATAAACTACACAGAAACAAAAACTAATTTTTTAAAGATTGTGAATGATGTTTTCCAACTCTCTAATACCAAAACACAATACTTCCATTATATTGGTTGGTTTAGTGTTTTCATTTTTAATGAGTTTTTTTACTTAGTTTCTTCCCACTTTAATAGTTTTTGTGTGTAGTTATGTACCTTTTATTTTCTCATTAATATGTTATAATGTGTCACCAATAAATGTTTCTCTTTCATTGGAGAGCTATATCGGGCTCACCTGCCCTTAGTTTATCACGGAACCACCCGTTTTCATAATAATGCCCAAGAACCTCAACATAATCATATCACATAAAACATGCATAAAGGAAACATAACATTACCACCTTTCAATCACAAGATATCAATACAAAACATTGATATAAAAACATTATGAAAACCATTTTCGATACCAAAATAAAAGAAAAGTAAAACATGGTATTTATTTTTCTTTTAAAAAGAAGGTATGGCTTGTAGAGGAAGCCGAAACTCAAATAACGGTCACGACGGCGGAGAAGTCGTTGTCACCGCATACGTACGACAAAAACATTCCCTTTTGTCGTTTAGTAAACGCTTCATATAAAAAAGATTCGTTTTGAATAAACGTAAAAGTCAAAGGGGTTTATACACCGTATAAAATATAGTTGTGTATAAAATAAAATATTCTTCAATGAAAGGAGATTGAGACGAAGTCCCATACCTCGGGTCCGACTTGACTCGGTCATTCTTTAATCTACTGAATAATAAACTTGAGTTAATCTCTACTTGCTTAAGAACCTTTTTCAAGTTAATTATAAATTACTCAAGAATTTGTTTGTGTAATGTTATTATTAATCATCTAAAATGATTTAATATCCGTTTATAAGAGAAATGTTCATCTATAGTAATTATAAGAGTAAATTTTTAGCAACCATTTGGATACATGGAAAATAATACTTTAGTGATATACCCTGGATTATTTCTAAGGGTATGTCTTTGGGTGTCTCAAGGGACAATTTTAATGATTTTCCAAAGTATAATAAAATTTTGTGGGATTTTTTTAAAGGGTAGTGTGAGTGGTTTCTAATAAATTAAATATCTATATTGACCCTACAAGTGGTTGTATCTTTATAAAATATGTACCTAGGGGTCAAAACCCTATAAATACAATATTGATATAGACTCGGTTGGGAACCAGTTCATGATAACGGGACATTATGCCAACCTTACTTGGCATTCGTGGGGGATATGCCTGGAAAATTAAAAAAATCATTACAAACAATCATGTTGAATTTAAATAAATGATAAATATGAATGATGTATGTTAAAACTATGGTGTAATATGTAAAAAATGTTTTTTTATTTAGACATACTAAATTATTTTTTAAACTATATTATATAATAATATGATTATCATTTCTCACACTTTGATTTTTAGACATAGTCAAGGGATAGAATTAGATTAACATTGAATGCATTGGATAAATTTTTAACATGTATCCAAATGGTATGATGTCTAGAGTAAAAGATATTTTTATTATTACGTATAAAATTTCATAGAACATAATTAACAATGTGTACCTTAACCAATACTTAGAGTCAAAAATAAATAGATGGAAGGAGTTCTTTGAGAGTTCAGGTGATGGCTGCCAATAAAGAAAGAAGATTCAGTTAACTATTATTTTAAAATGTTGAAAGAACCACCCATTTAAATATCTCAATGGAATAAAAATATTTGTTAACTATGGAAATTAAGGACAAAATAAAAGTAATTTCACATTGGAAATGAAAATATTAGTTTACAAAATGGATAGGAATATTGGTCTCTTTAATATATCATTACCTGTTGAATGATTTAAATGTAAAAATTATGGTCATTATTAACATATATCTCTTAAGTTAAATGATCACAATGAACATCATCAAGGATTTGTGAGTAATGGTTATATTAATTAGGATGAAGATATGAAAAATGAAAAATGAAAGGAATGAATTATTAAGGAATGAGGTAACCGATCATAGTTAAGGGTTAGACAAGGAAGTGGAGGGAATAAATCATTAATGTATCAAAATTAAATTAATATGTTATGTGAGTCATGAAATATATAATTATTTTTCAACACAAGTTTTCATTATGGGTTTGATATAATTTATTGCATAATGTTGACAGACTGGAAGAGTGATTCTGAGTCAAGGTAATGTTTTGATTTTGGTAATATGACCATTAGTATTTTTATGATATTTATAAAATGGTGTTTAGTTTGGGTAGATAATATATTATATTGATAAAGATTACTGGATAGTATTTTTGACCTTAGTACTCATAAAGGATTTGATGAAAATGTGGTTCTTATTATCATTGATGGAGTTTACAACATTATTAGATCCATCGAATATATTCAATAATTTAGGTTTTTATTCAAGGAATGGGAATGCATTATTTTTTTCATTTTTGTTTTATGAAAATTCAGGTTATTATCATCTTATAAGAGAAAAACCAATTATGTAATTCAAATATTTGGTATGTTTTAATTAAGGGTCATTTCATGTTTTTTGGAGGACTAATTATAAGAACATATTGGAAATTTTGTAACCATATTTCAAATTTTTTGTATTTTATTCTTTCGGACTAGTCATAAAGATAGGTGTCTATGAAATTGATTATGATTAACATTAGACATAGTTTAAAATATTGATGTATTACTTCACTATATTTAAATTTAGGCATACCTTGTTATAATCATTTTGTTTTGATAATTAATATATATATATATATATATAAAGAATGAAATATCATTCTTTTTTCGATATTACTTAGTGATTATAAAATGAGAAATCCATCTCTTAAGGTATTATATGAAAAAGAAATTTGTCAAATTGTTTGTGAATGATGTAATACTGCCAAAAAAATAGAAAGAAATTATTATATCGGATTTTCATAGCTTCTCAAACTAGATGGTAAATAAATTCCACAATATTGTAAAAAATAATCTGGAGGAAATGATATTCCATATAATTACATTTGTGATGAAATAAATGGTCACTTAATTCATAATTGATAAATAGTTTTGTTGTATTTATCCTTTTATATATCTTCCACATTCTTATGATAAATGATCACATTCACTCTCTATAATTATTTAATGTTTTATTCCATGTCAAAATCTCATCTTCCCACAAATGTTATATTACATGGAAACCTTGAGGTGATTTCATTAGAAAACCATTACGTTTCCAAATTTCCAACTTAAGAAAAAATTTATTACTAAATATTATATGATGTGGCTTTCTATAAAATAATTTTATAATTTTATACCATTGGCGATCGAACCAAATTTCTATAGAGAAATTCATCTCAAGGGGGTAGAATGTATCACCCAATGATTTTATGAAATATATTTCTTTCAAAAAAATAATTATTCATTGCATAATTTTCATTAAATTGAATAACTTTTTTATCTGTTACTGGGAACATTTATTTTTTCTTTTGTTAGACACAGCACTGACCATAGCTTTCACTACACCCAACATTGAGTTGAAATGAAACGTGAAAAATTATTAAAATATTATTTTTTTAATATGATAGTTTTCATCAATCCATTGTAGAGGATTTTATTAGTTAGAATAAAAATATTATGAAAATATGGTTTATAAATGATTATAGAATTAATTATATGGTGAATAATTAATTGTAAATTTATATAAAACCCTATTGAAAATAAAATGAACACTTTATCTGGGAAACAATTTTTATGCGTGAAAGAATGTCTTATAACAATAAATTTACCCACTAATTTTTTTTAATTATTTTAATGAAATATATATGTATTTGTAAACAATAAACCATTTATCATTATTCTTATATTTTTAATAGAAAATAAATAACAATAAATATAATTTTACGCTTACAACTATATTTTTCAAAAAAAATGTTTGCTTGGCTTTTTGTACACTTATAACAAAATAAATTTTATAAAATATAAAAAATTTGTTTCATGTAATAGATTTAATTTCATAAATGAAAATGTTAAAATTATATTGGAGATAATTTTTATGTTCATAAATGATTAATTTTTGACGAATAATGAAATATAATGTTTTGAATTAAAAACGACCTTTTCATTTAGATTATTCATAAAATTAATTTATTATTTAATTTTATAGATGAAAATTTACATAAATCTTAAATCAATTAATATAATTTATCCCATTAGAATCAATTTCTTATTTATTTATAATATATAATCATTTCAAAATTTTGAAAATTTCCTCATTAATACCCCGCTTTATCATCGCATATATGGGATTAACATTAAATTAAAAATCCTCATATCATTGAATGGAATTTGGAGAAATTAATTGCATAATAGGAATAATAATAATATTTAATATATAACAAGTTCACCTTAATTATTTACCAAAATGAATCATGAATGTAAGAAAAATTAAATGACATGGTTATGGTAAAAATGGATTATTAGGGTTTAATCAAAAAATAATGGTAAAAATAAAAATAAACTATTTCATTATAAGTCCCTAGCCTTAAACCTTACTTAATCTTGAGTTATTACAAGATTACACATTGAGGATCTTTTTGGGTTTAGAGTTTTAGAGAATTAGACCATAAAACATGCATTACATTCCACATATAAACAAAGTGGTTACACAAAGATATTATTCTTCATCCCCATCAATGGAAACATATTTAAAATAAACATGGATTCTTTCTTGACACTTCCTTGACACTATCATCATATCATGTACCTTTCCCTTGACCTGTGATAAACATTTCAAAAAAACTTGGGATGAGCATAAAAAGCTTCGTAAGGGATATAAAAATATGGAAAGGAAACATGGGTACATATATATATAAGGATGAGATCATACTTTACTGATAAAACATAAGCACTTTAACATAACTCATCAAATCGTGAATAAATCATAGAAATCATAATACATAAAGGTAACTTGAGGCATTCATAACATTCTTACGTAGGGAGTAACCCTATTGGTTACATTTGGAATACCCATCACAGTATATTCCCTAAATCCCTTCAGAGAAACCATAACGTTTCACTCATTCGCGTTACCTAATGCATTGGAGAGCTATATCGGGCTCACTCTCCCTTAGTTTATCACGGAACCACCTGTTTTCATAATAATTCCCAAGAACCTCAACATAATCATATCACATAAAACATGCATAAAGGAAACATATCATTCCCACCATTCAATCACAAGATATCAATACAACTCATTGATATAAAAACATTATGAAAACCATTTTTGATAGAAAAAGAAAAGAAAAGTAAAACATGGTATTTTTTTCTTTTAAAAAAATGGTATGGATTGTAGAGGAAGCTGAAACTCAAATAATGGTCACGACGGCAGAGAAGTCATTGTCGCCGCATACGTACGAAAAAAACATTTCCTTTTGTCGTTTAGTAAATGCTTCGTATAAAAAAGATTCGTTTTGAATAAACATTAAAGTCAAAGGGGGTTATACAACGTATAAAATAAAGTTGTGTATAAAATAAAATATGCCTCAATGAAAGGAGATTGAGACGAAGTCCCATACCTCGGGTCCAACTTGACTCGGTCATTCTTTAATCTCCTGAATACTAAACATGAGTTAATCTCTACTTGCTTAAGAACCTTTTTCAAGTTCATTATTCCTTTTATAACATGTTATGAACATCATGTAATCATTTAAGTTAATAATGTTCATTTTGTCGGTATTTGGTTCTTAAGTCAAAAATAGGCTTCTTACACTTACATGTTGTTAATTTGGTCAATGTTTTGTTATATCCAGAATGATATTAATTATTTGGATAACATATATATCATATATATTCAGCATATACATGTATTTATAATATTACATCAAATTTAGAGGTAGGAAATGATATGCACCGTTCATGGAGACGGTAAGCCGTACGTACGCATGAACGCTACTTCCATTTCTATTTCGTATTTTCTGGAATGGAGTCATAATGATATAAGAGCATATTATAATTCCAGTATAATAAAATTTATAATATCATTAACTTTATCCTTTACACATCCCACATATGGTATTAACGAATCAAATCATTTTCAGGGGGCGGTAGTCCGCACTTCCTAAAATGAAGATATCATGTTCACCCATAATGGAAACAATAATGGTATGACATAAATGAAAAATACAGAAGATTAAGGAAATAATAAACATATTATATATCATATATAAAAATAGTGACATCCTAATGGCCACCTTTGAAGGTGTTAAATGAGTATTAAACAATCATCGTTTCGGGAGGCAGAATTTCGCCATCTACGGAAACCGTATGTTCTTTAACCATTTGAGGAATTTGTGTGAGATTTTAGCTCGAATAAATCTTATAACAACATCCTAGTATATTTAAGATACTGTTGTTTTTACAAAAGAAGTAAATAAAAAGAGTTTAGGGGGTTGGAGAAGAAAAATAAAACAAATGAACATGAGAGAATGAAATACCTGTAAAAGTGTAACTCCTTTTTATTTGAGACTAAAGGCTTCCTTTGAAAGGATTATGCCCAAAGAGAATCCTCTAGGATTAGGAGAGGGATGTGGAGAGACAAAATGGGCAGGGGATGGCCGAGCCAAAGGCTTTGGGAGTGTGGGTAAGGAGGTATAGGTGGGGGCCTTTTATAAGAGGAGAGGAGGGGCACTCTTGGAATGTAAAGATAAGTTACTTTATTTTAAAATGATTTTAGGATTAAAAAGGACCCAAATTGATATAATTCTAGGATAAGGTGATAAGACTTATAAATCCACTCATCCAATTGGTTTTGTCCATGTTTAGGCTTTAGATTTTACATTATCTTTCCATTTTATTTAAATTGTTAAATAATGAGGTCATTGCTGCATCATCATGATGTCATAAATAATTTAATTTATTTAAAGTCTAAAAATTATTAAAAAAATACTATGATGTAGAAAATCTTTTTATCTTTCCAATTACTATTTATAGTCAAAAATATGACTTGTATAACCCCATGTAAAAATTCTTTTTGTAAAACACCTCATGTGTGCGTCATTTTTACATTAACATTAAATAAAAAGTTATTTATGTCATTTCCCAACCAAAGTGGAACCATGGGGTCCCCAAGTTGACCCATGGATTGTCTTGGTCATCCATGACACAAATAATGAGGGTATTACATGTGTCAAGCTCATCTCATTTTATTAAAGCATTATTTTTACCTTAAACTACACTAATTACCACTATTCGCTATTAAAAACTTAATAAGTTACTATTCACCAAAAAATTATTTTAATCTCATTGAACCACATTTTACTTCTTAATGAAAACCATGTATGTCGGATTTTTGAAATTCAAAACACAATGATGGAAAAATTTCATTTAAACGGAAAAATCAGTTTTTATAAGTACCACTTAGTGGTTTCACTATTCATCAAAAATTGAAATTTTTCTGAAAGTTACCAAAAATTCACCGTAATCTATATTTGATATTACGAATTCAAAAATGAATTCAATTTTACAAAATTCAAAACATATAAGTCACATTAATTAATTTAATAATTAATTCCCGTAGTCAGAGCAAATAGCGTGGTTTTATAAAATAACAAGTATCAAAAGATTGACACCAGTTTAAGTCTAATTTCAAAGTGAAATTGATTAAAATGACCACCATTGGATTAAATGGTAAAAATATATTCTGATTACACATTAAGACCAATTCAAAAGATAATCTAATCATATAAATAAATTTGATTAAAAATCAGTTATGATGTAAAATGCATTATTTTTCACTATTCATTAAAAAATGAACATTGTCAGAAAAATACCAAAAATTCACACAAAGTAAATTTTGATGTCGCAATAATAAAGAATAAATTAATTTTGACAAAAATAGCTTAAAAAATTTTCAAAAGATAGATTTAAAAATGGTTTTCCATCAAATGGAAGTAAAACAATCTTTTAAAAATATTAGTGTATTCCATGCTTAAGATTGGATTTATTTTCATTTTAAGCCTCTAAAACACTATATAATTCATTAATAGGAATAGATAAAAAAATATCTATTATTCATTACTTACTTGGGATTTTACATCCTTCCCCCCTTTAGAAAATTGTGTCCCCTCAATTTATTTACTTATCAAATAAATGGGGGTACTTATCCCTCATTGCATTTTCAGATTCCCATGTTGCGTCTTCCATCATGTGGTTTTTCCACAAAACCTTTACCTGATGAATCTCCTTATTCCGTAACACTTTCTCCCTCTGGTAAAGAATCTGGACCGGTTGTTCCTCATAAGATATGTTCTCTTCCAGATGAACAACCTCTGGACTCAAAACATGAGATGGATCTGGCATGTACTTTCTCAGCATCGAAACATGAAAAACATTGTGTACCTGAGATAAACTCAGAGGTAAAGCCACTCGGTATGAAACTGATCCGACTCTCTCCAGAATTTCATATGGTCCAATAAACCTTGGACTCAACTTTCCTTCTTAACAAATCGCATCACACTTTTCCATGGTGATACTTTGAGAAAAACATGATCACCTAGCTCAAAAGAGAGATCCTTCCTCCTGTTGTCTGCATAACTCTTCTGCCTGCTCTGAGTTGTTCTCATGTGTTTCTGCATCAGCTGAACTTTTTCTGCCAACTCTTCCACCAATTATGGTTTCATCAACTTCCTTTCACCCACTTCATCCGAGAAAGCTGGAGTTCGACACCGCTTCCCATATAATGCCTGAAATGGTGCCATCTGTATACTGGAATGAAAACTGTTATTATATGAAAATTCAACCAAAGAAAGATGTTGGTCCTAACTTCCCTAATAATCCATAGAACATGGTCATAGCATATCCTCCAATGTCTTAATTTTTCGTTCTGACTGCCCATCTGATTGAGGATGAAAAGCTGTACTAAAATTTAATTCAGTACCCAATGACTTCTGAAGGCCTTTCCAAAAGATAGAAGTGCACATGGGATCACGATCAGATACAATGGAGAGGGGAAATCCATGTAACCTGACTATCTCTTTAAGATACAAATGGGAAGGTTGATTTAGGGAAAAAGTATCTCATATAGCAAGGAAATGAGTAGATTTAGTCAAGCGATCAACAATAACCCAGATTGCATTATTACCTCGAGATGTCTTCGTTAATCCCACAACAAAGTCCATGGATATATTCTCCCATTTCCACTCTGGCACTGGTAAAGGCTAAAGCATCCCTTTCGGTAACTGCTTCTCTGCTTTAACCTGCTGACATGTCAAACACTTCAAAGTAAAATCAGAAATATCTCTTTTCATTCCATCCCACAAGTAATACTCCCGCAGATCTCTATACATCTTAGTACTGCCAGGATGAACTAAAAACGGAGAACTATGAGCTTCACATAACAACTCTCTCTTCAACTGTGAATCACAAGGCACACACAATCTCTTCCCAAATCTCAAAACACAATCATTATCATTGTTGAATTCAGGCAACTTACCTTTCTAAACCAGCTCTACCTTTTTCTGCAACTCACTATCTTGCTTCTGTGCTTGCTTGATTCTATCTGATAGAGATGATCTCACTGATACCTGAAACAAAACAGAAGAACTTCTTGCACCAACAATGTCTATGCCAAAGTTCATCAAATCCTTAACCAAATGATCATGTTCCAAACGCAACATTGCTAATGAAGCATTAGTTTTTCGACTCAAAACATCAGCCACTTTATTTGATTTTCCCGGATGGTAATGAATTGTATAATCATAATCCTTGATTAATTCTATCCATCTCATTTGTCTCATGTTCAATTCTTTCTGAGTGAATATATACTTTAAACATTTGTGATCGGTATATATTTCACACTTTACTCCATACAAATGATGCCTCCAAATTTTTAAAGCAAAAACAACAACAGCTAATTCCAAATCCTGTGTAGGGTAATTTAACTCATGAGTTTTCAACTATCGTGAAGCATAAGCAATTACCTAATCATTCTGCATTAGGACGCAACCAAGTCCTTTCAATGAAGAATCACTATATATAACAAACTCACCATTCCTGGAAGGTAGTTCCGAAACTAGAGCATTCACCAATCTTCTTTTTAATTCCTGAAAACAATCATCACATTCTTTTTTGCAGATAAAAATAACACCCTTCTGAGTTAGCTTAGTCATTGGACAAGATAACCGTGAAAAATTTCTAACAAACCTTCGTTAATAGCCTTCCAAACCAAGGAAGCTATGAATCTCCGATACATTTGTGGGTCTTGGCCAGTCTTCCACAACTATTGTTTTTGCAGGATCAACAGTTATCCCATCTTTAGAAACAATGTGACCAAAAAAGGAAATTTGTTGCAACCAAAACTCACACTTGCTGAATTTCCCATATAATTTCTTTTCTTTTAAGGTTTTCAAAATAAACCTTAAATGTCTTTCATGATCCTCTTTACTTTTAGAAAACACCAAAATATCATCAATGAAAACAACCAATAACATATCACCTGAGTCAACTGAGCTATCACTACAGCAAACTCTTCAATTCTGATTCTGACCGTCTCATGTTTCTGATTTAGAAGGTTATTTCCCTCTATATGCCTTCCCAGAAAATATGTTTTGTTTCCTCTACGAAAACCCATTCTTAACAAACATGTCTTAGATGAAGCAACATGGTAATCTTCAAATACTATATCACATAAAAAAATTATTTTTGGATAATAATTTAATAGAAATATAACTCCTAATGTTATATAAACCGACCTCTGATACCAACTATAAGGCCCCAGCCTTAAACCATACTTAATCTTGAGTTATTACAAGATTACACATTGAGGATCTTTTTGGGTTTAGAGTTTTAGCGAATTAGACCATAAAACATGCATTACATTCCCCATATAAACAAATTGGTTACATAAAGATAGTATTCTTCATTCCCATCAATGGAAACATATTTAAAATAAACATGGATTCTTTCTTGACACTTCATTGACACTATCATCATATCATGTACCTTTCCCTTGACCTGTGAAAAACATTTCAAAAAAACTTGGGATGAGCATAAAAAGCTCAGTAAGGGATATAAAAATATGGAAAGGAAACATGGGTACATATATACATAAGGATGAGATCATACTTTACCCATAAAACAGAAGCACTTTAACATACCTCATCAAATCATGAATAAATCATAGAAATCATAAGACATAAACGTAACTTGAGGAATTCATAACATTCTTACGTAGGGAGTAACCCTCTTGGTTACGTTTGGAATACCCATCACAGTATATTCCCTAAATCACTTCGGAGAAACCTTAACGTTTCTCTCCTTCGCGTTACCCAATGCATTGGAGAGCTATATCGGGCTCACCTGCCCTTAGTTTATCACGGAACCACCCGTTTTCATAATAATGCCCAAGAACCTCA
The DNA here is from genome assembly GCA_963277665.1 of Viscum album. Taxonomy (NCBI): domain Eukaryota; kingdom Viridiplantae; phylum Streptophyta; class Magnoliopsida; order Santalales; family Viscaceae; genus Viscum; species Viscum album. The sequence continues at coordinate 1,754,041,631 of OY728128.1, forward strand.
ACATAATCATATCACATAAAACATGCATAAAGGAAACATAACATTACCACCTTTCAATCACAAGATATCAATACAAAACATTGATATAAAAACATTATGAAAACCATTTTCGATACCAAAATAAAAGAAAAGTAAAACATGGTATTTATTTTTCTTTTAAAAAGAAGGTATGGCTTGTAGAGGAAGCCGAAACTCAAATAACGGTCACGACGGCGGAGAAGTCGTTGTCACCGCATACGTACGACAAAAACATTCCCTTTTGTGGTTTAGTAAACGCTTCATATAAAAAAGATTCGTTTTGAATAAACGTAAAAGTCAAAGGGGTTTATACACCGTATAAAATATAGTTGTGTATAAAATAAAATATTCTTCAATGAAAGGAGATTGAGACGAAGTCCCATACCTCGGGTCCGACTTGACTCGGTCATTCTTTAATCTACTGAATAATAAACTTGAGTTAATCTCTACTGAAATTATTTATGATATTACACTATAATTATAATATACAAAGTTATCAGTTTTTTTTCATTCCATTACATATGAAATAAATAATGAATGTATCATTCATTCATACGTATGACTTATCATCTCCATGAACAGTGCATTTCATATCTTATATCCAAATGTTACATACTATTATTAATTAATATATATACTGGATTTATATGATATATATGATATCTAAATCATGAAAATAATTCTGGATGAAATGGACTTTTGGCCACATGAACAAATGTAATTATGAAGGTTCATTTTTGACTCAAGTACCAAATATCGAAAATACGATCATTATTAGAATAAATTATTACATAATGTTTATAACATGTTAATAAGTGATACAAAAGGATTAATAAATTGAAAAACATTCTTAAGGAAGTAGAAATTATCTATATTTTATTATTTACGAGAATAATGAAAGAACGAGTCAAGTCAGACATGAGGTAATGGACTTCGTCTCAATCTCCTTTCAGTGAGGCATATTATGTTTTATACACAACCTTATTTTACATGGTATATAAACACATTTTATATTTCATTTTATTCAAAAAGAAACCTTTTTAAAAAAAAAATTCACTAAATGACAAAAAATACTGTTTCTTTTTTATGTAAGCGGTGACAACGTCGTTTTCCACCACCACGAGTATTATTTCATCTATGGCTTCCTTAACAAGACGTAATGTTTTTAAAAGAAATATAAATATAATATACCCTTTATTCATATTTTGGTATTCAAAATGGTTTTGATGATCGATTTGTTATGTCAATATATTTTAATGATATATTGTAATTGAAATTTGGAAATGTTATCTTTCCTTTATGTTTGTTTTATTTGTTATGTATATGTTATAGTTTATGGAAATTGGTTATGTATTTGGGTGGTTTCGTGATAAACCTATCGTGGGTGAGCCCAAGATAGTTCTCTAATGGATTGGGTAATGTGATAGAGGTAAACGTGCATGTTTCTCCAAATATATTTAGGGAATATACTTGGATGTGTATTCCAAATGTAACTCCATGTGAAGTAGTGAAATATACAACGTATATATATTATGGATGACACAAGTTGTATTAATGATTTGTGATTACTATGTGTTATTCATTAATCTTATGGTTTCATTAGTTATGTTTAAAAGATTACCTTTTGATATATTAATGTATTATTTCTTTATTTTATAACCCTTATGAGAATTTTTTTCCAATCCCAATGTTTTGAAATGTTTTTCACAGGACTTTAAGGTGAATAGGGTCAAGGTTGGGGTCAAGGAAAAATGATAATTTCTTTAACATGGAACTATACGTGACTTTTTTTCAAGGATTTTTATTTTTTGAAGAAACAGATACTCTGTAGAAATTTCTATATGTAATATTAATGTTGTTATGTATATGTTATGACAATATTCTGTAAATCTCTATACATGAAAATATCATCGATATAAATTTTTAACATAATTCAATATAATGAAATGTTTCTGGTCAGGTCCTTATAGTTAGTGTCATAGGTCAGTTTAGATAACTTTAGAGGTTAGGTTATTGTGTAAATAATATCAATAAAATAATTAATGTTAATGATATATAATTTACATATTACCATGTTTCATTTCTTAACATATTTCTATGTTTTGAATGGGTTTTCATAGAGGAAACAATGCTGTTGTGATGGGACAGAATACATAAGGAAATAAAATTCAATATTAGTAACCTGAGATTGTCAGAATCAGGATTGATCAATTTGTTGTAGTGATGGCTTAGTTGATTCAGGTTATTAACAGAGGATTGTTGAGAATTTTTCACGGTTATCTTCTCCAATGAATAAGTTAACTCCAACAGGTGTTATGTTCTTCTTGAAAAATATTGTGATGATTGTTTTTAGGATTTGAAAAGAATATTGAAGAATCCTCCAATTTTGGAACTACCTTATAGAAATGGTGATATTTGTTATCTAAAACGATTCTTCATTGAAAGGAATTTGTTGTGTACTTATATAGATTGATTAGTTAATTTATTATCCGTCTGGTCAGTTTAATCCTCATGGGTTAATTTACCATACACATTATTCTGTATTTGCTACAATTGATTTTTCATTTTAAATTTAGATGTATCAATTTTATGGTGTAAAATATGAAATATTAACTTCAAACAAGATATTTAAGTATATATTCACTTAGAAAGAATTTAACATGAGATATGGGATATGGTAGGGATTAATAAAGGATTATAATTTCACAATTCATTACAATCTGGGAATGGAAAATAAATTTTTTGATGCTTTGAGTCGAAAAAGTTTTAGTGAAATCAACTCTATCAGACATAATTAAGCATTCAATGAAGGAAGATAGTGAGTTGTAGAAAAAGGATGAGTTCGTTTATAAGGGTATGCTGGCTGATTTTAAAATTAATAATGATTATATTCTGAGATTTGGAAATAGATTATGCATGAATTGTGATTCTGAGTTGATGAATGAGTTGTTATTTGAAGCTCATAGTTCCCCGTTTTCAGTTCATCCTGGTAGTAATAAGGTGTACACGGATATTAGGGAGTATTACTATTGGTATGGAATGAAAGTAGATATTATTGATTTTACTGTGATGTGTTTGACTTGATAGTATCTTAGCGAAATGCGGCATTAACCTAAATGAATGTTTCATTCATCACCTTTTCTAGGGTGGAAATTGGAAAATACATCCATACACTTCATTGTGGGATTACCAAAGACATCTCAAGGAAATAATGAAATTTAGTTTATAGTTGATCGATTGACTAAATCAATTAATTTTGTTCCTATTTACGATACTTTGTCTCCATACCAAATTTCTCGATTCTATATTAAATAGATATGCCGTTTCCATGGAGTTCCCCACTCCATTGTATCTAATTGATATTTTAGGTTTACTTATAACTTTGGTAACGTCCTTCAGAAGTCATTGGGTACTGAATTAAATTTTAGTACAGTTTTTCATCCTTAATCATATTGGGGGTCAGAATGAACAATTTAGACCATGGAGGATATGCTACAATCTTATTCATTAGATTACCAGGGATGTTGGGACCAAAAACTTTTTTTGGATGAATTTTATTATAATAACAATTTTCATTCCGGTATACAGATGGCTCTATTTGAGGCATTATATGTGAAGCGGCTTCAAACTCCATCTTTTTGTTATGATGTAACTGAAACGATGTTTAATGGACCAGAATTGGTATAAGGGATAGCATAAATTGTTTAGTTGATTGAGAAAAACATGAGAACAACCCATATAAGGAAAAATATATGAGGATAACCAAAGGAAAGTTCACAATTTTAATGTAGATGGTCATATCATTCTCAATGTTTCTCTGTGGAAAATAGGGATGCATTTTGGTATGAAAGGAAAGGTGAGTTTGAGGTTCATCGAACCTTATGAAATCCTAGAAAATGATTGATCATTTTCGTTCATAGTGGCATTACCACCATATTTATCTCATGTACACACTTTTTTTCATTCTTAATGTTGAGAATGTATATACCAGATCTATCTCATGTTTTGAGCCTAAAGGTAGTTAAGCTGGAAGGGAATCTATCTTATGAGGAACAACCAGTCCAGATTGTTGACAGAATAGAGAACATGTTACGGAATAATGTTATTCATCGGGTAATGGTTTTGTGGGAAAACCATATTGTTGAAGAGTCAATGTATTAATCTGAAAATGTTTTGAGGGATAAATATCCTGACTTATTTGATAAGTGAATAAAAATTGTGAGGATGCAATTTACAAAAGGGGAAAGGATATAAAATCTCAAGTAAATAAAGAATAGTACATTTTCTTAATTGTTAATATTTGTGAATTAAATATTGTTTTTACTTTAATGGGGATTCTATGTTTGAAGGAATACTCAATATGCAACAACATGTTTCTTTTAAATCACTGGTTTCGCACAATGATGAGTCATATTGAAAAATAATAATATAATATTATTTTAAATTGTAGCTAAAAACTATAAATTATATTATCGTTGAATTTATATAACTAACTACATTATTATTATAAATGTTTGTTAAATGTTTTTACATTTATCCTATAAATTTTAGAGTCTTAAAATTTGAATGAATATAAATTTTTGCACAAATAATCTAATATTTTATAAATGGTCAATTTATTTCCTTTTGATGGAAACCGATCATTAAATCTAGTATTGGTCAATTTTATATGTTCTATTTGAAGATATTAAATTATTATTTAGAATAGGGTTATCAAAATTTACTTTTTGTCAGTTTTTGGTATTTTTCTAATATAATTCATTTTTAATGAATATTGATAAATACTATATTTTAATTCAAAACTGATTTTCAATATAATTTATTTATATATATTAATTATATTTTTAATTTTTTTAATGTGTAATTAGATTCTATATATACAATTTAACTTGATTTTTTTCATTGGACGTAACTTCACATTGAAATTGGACAAAAAAGTGTCAATATTTTGATATATATTATTTTTTAAAAACATGTTTTTTAGAATAGGAATTAATATTTAAATTAATTAATGAAACATATATACTTTTATTTGGTAAAATAGACATCATTTTTGAATTCTAAATATCATATATATCTTAGGATGGATTTTTGGAATTTTTCTAAAAACAATCAATTTTTTATGAGTAATGAAAACAATGAGTAGTAGTTAAAAAAATAAAAAAATTTCATTTAAATTATATTTTTCAACTTCTGTGAATAGAGTTTTGAAAATCTGACATACATGGTTGTTATTAGTAAGGAAAATGTAGTTCAATAAGATGATAAATTATTTTTGCAGAATAGTAACATTTGACTTTTATATACTGTGGTTCAAGGTAAATAAGTTAATCAAGGTCAAAATAATATTATTTTAATTTTAAATTACCATAAAATGTGTCCTAATCCTATTTAATGATACATGTCAGACCATGGGAATACTTCGGTCGATTTTGGTACCCCATGGGGCAACTTAAAAGCGATAACGATACTTTATATTAATTAATTTACTGTAATGCAACAAATGACATGAAAATATATCTTTTTGTGAATCAATTGGTACATAGGGTTATATAAGTTATCTCTTCGACTATAAATAATAATTTTAATGATAAAATTTTTTCATAAATCATGGTGTTTATTGTCTATTTTTTTGACATCAAATAAATATAATTATTTATGACATAATAATGATGCAGTGTTTTCCTCATTAATTAATGATTAAATAAGTAATATTAAAAAGATTTAAAAATTATAAAAAACCAATACAATAATTATTGGATGATTTTATTTTGAACAATAGTCATATTACATTATTATTTAATATGTTTTGGATTTATAAAAACTGAAAATCATTATATAATGAAATAATATTTTTAAGCAATCATAAAGAGCCCCTCCTCCTCAAAAAAATCCATCACATATAACACATTAATCATACCTCTAAATCTCTTTGGCTAGTCCGTACTATGCCTAAATATGTTTTCAAGATCCCTATCTTCCATTTATAATCCTTAACTTAGGTAAAAGGAACTTTAAGAAATACATTTGGTTCTAACCAAAGGGAGTTACCCTATTTAAAGGTAACATCTTTTATTAAGTTATTTTCTTTTATTTTACATCTCCAACCCCCAAAAATATTATTATTCTTATATTTTTTAAAAATTAATTTAAAAAATATACTATGTTTTTTATGAGAATTATTCGAATTAAAAAAACACACACCTCTATCTAATGGGTAATGAACGTACAGTTTCTGTGGACGGTGAACTACTGCCTCACGAAACGATGATTGTTCAATATTCTCCTAACACATATTACGGTGTCCATTATGATAGAACTATATTTATATATGATATATTTATTATATATATTGTCTATATGATTATTTATTTTTAATTCATATCATACTATTATGGTTTCCATAAAGGGTAAACACGATAATTTCATTAGAGGGGGTGCAGACTACCGCCTCCACAAAGTGTATTGACTCGTTCCTAAAATATGTGGAACGTATAAAGTATTGAGTTACTAAAATTATATATGATATTATAATAGAATTTTTGTATACTTTTTTGTCATTATGTTTTCATTCCATTAAATATGAAATAGAAATGAAACTAGCATTCATATGTATGTATGACCTATTTTCCCCATCAATGGTGCATTTCACATCTTATCTCCAGATGTTATATACTATTATAAATACATATATATATATATATGTGTGTGTGAGATATATATGATATATATGATATCTAAATCATGAATATAATATTGGTGATAATGTTATTTTTACCACATGAACAAGTTGTAATTATAAGAAGATCATTTTTGACTCAAGTACCAAAACATCGACAAAACAACCATTATTAACTTAAATTATTGCATGATGTTTATAACATTGTAATAAGTTATATTATTGGAATAATAACCTTGAAAAAGGTTCTTATGAAAGTATAAAATATCATTATATTATTATTTAGGAAATAATGAACAAATGAATCAAGGCAGACATGAGAAAAGGGAATTCGCCTCAATCTCCTTTCATTGAGGGATATTCTGTTTTATAAACGACATTATTTTATATGATGTATAAAAAACAATGATACATCATTTAATTAAAAAGGAATCTATTTCTATTAGGAATATTACTAAAAGACAAAATTGAATTTTTCTTTTTAATGTAAGTGGTGGCAATGTTCTTTTCCGCCACAGTGAGTATTATTTGATCTTTGGCTTCCCTAACAATCTATAATATTTTTAAAAGGAAAATAATTAAAATATACTCATTTCATGTATTTTTGTATTGAAAATGTTTTTGATAATAGTTTTGTTGTTTCAATATATTTAAATGATATTTTTGTATTGAAATGGGGAAATGTTATCTTTTGTTAATGTTTATTGTATGTTATGAATATGTCATGTCTCTTTGTCATTATTTACATATACAGGAGGTTCTAGGATAAACCATGGGCGAGTGAGGCTGAGATAGCTCTCCAATGCATTGGGTAACATGATAGAGGTAAACATAAATTTTTCTCCTAATAGATTTAGGTAATATTATATGATGGGTATTCCCAATGTAACTCCATATGTAACTGTGAATGCTACAATGTAAGTATGTCATTGATGCCACAAGTCACCATTATGATTTGTGATAACTATGTGTTATTCATAAATCTAATGATTTCTTGAGGCATGTTAAAAATATAATTTTATGCTGGACTAATGTTTAATTTATTTATTTTATAACCCTTACTGAGATTTTTATTACCATACCATGTTTTAAAATGTTTTTCACGGGACATTAAGATAAATAGGGTCAATGGTGGGATCAAGGAAATTTCATACTGTCTAAAACAAATTACTATACATGACTCTTTTTTTCCCGAGTTTTTTTTTAAAAATGGATACATTGTAGAAGTTTCTACATGTAATATTCAAGTTGTTATGTATATATTATAACCTAATTCTCTAAAGATATAAACATGAAAAGATCATTGATATGATTTACTTAATTAATTCATGATTATGTAATGTTTAAGGTCGGGTCCTAATAGGTTCATTGTTTTCCTATATCATGTGGCCACCCTTTGGAAATTGTGCACAGATAGATTGATGAATTTGAGTGGTTGGTGAATCATTTTTCAAAACCTGAACCACTTTGGAGAAACATTGGACCACATATAATAGGTGTTCAGGGTTAGGGTGCACAAGTTAAAAAATGTCTAGCCCCACCAATAAAATTCATCATGTGAAAATTAAACTGCCAAATATTTTATAAAAATTTTACAACCCCCAGTATTTATTATCATTTTCCCTTGATTGAGCTAAAATGTATTATTATTATCTTATTGGTTCTTGGGAGGGTTCAAAGGATTATTTAATTTAGTACTCTACTAATTTATGACCCCAGCGAAGGATAAAATTCTATTTGGCATGTGATTTCTTCCTCATTTATTTTCAACTCTTTCTTTTCCTTCAACCCCTTGGGAGAGGGAAAAAATATCCTCATATTGATATTGTATTAGATATAGGTTTTTTAAGAAATTTTCTTTGTATATTTGTCCTAATTTTTATCTTTGATCTATTCCACCATCGTGAATTCGATTGTTTTTCACCAATTAGATGAATATGTTTTTCCGATAATTCATCAACAATCATGAGATTAGAGGTATAATTGTAAATTACCATATTATAAATATGATTATGTATTGTAGAAATTAAATTTCATATCCACATTGGGAAATTTCATTCAAAAATGAAATAATGAATTATTTCACTTGTGTTTATGAGACTCAAAATGGATCCCATTGGACATATTGGATACTATAAGATCATACATGAAGGAAACCCTTGTGATATGACATTATCGCATAAATAATGATATATTGAATGTAAATGAAATGAAATAATTGGTTATTTTAATTGATTTAAATCAATTTAGAATGTATAAATTGAGAATTTAAAGTATTTATGAGCTAACCTAAAAGGGATAATGATTTTTATAATTAAATATTTTTCAATTGATTAATATTGAACTATTTATATTATTCCTTTTGATTAAATAATGGATCCAATGACATGTTTTGATTAATAAATTGGGAAAACATGATTATAATGATTCATTAAAGGTTTAATAATGTTAAAAATTGATAGAAATGTGATATATCAAATATTTTTTATTAATTGATAAATGATGTCAGAGTCAAGGAATGATACTCCAAATATCCATGGGGTGTTCGACTAATGCTCTAGGACCCCAAGGCATGTATGTGAGAAATGAATTGTAGTATAGGGATTAATTCTCCAAATACCCATGGGGTTATAAACTAATCCCATAGTCCCATAATATATAGTAATTTGTGAATATGATCAATTATGTATCGGTTGGGGACTGATGCTCCAAAAACTCAATGAGTGAATTTTTTTTTTCTAGGATTTTATGTATGAATTTGAAATTAGAATTAAATAAATTTTTAAATCCAATGAAATAAAAAATTGTGATTTTCATTATGGTTTTTCTTCAAAAAAAATTTCTCAAAGCAAGTATAATATGGATAATTAAATAATAACAATATGTGATTCTTTTTATCATATATTAGATCATTTATTTATTATGTATATAGATGCATATAATGTTATTGACTAGATATTTCTTTAGACACCATTGGTGGTAGACTATTTAGTTTTACTCACACCCTACTCATGCCAACAGATTAGAATGTGAATATGAAATAATCTTGTATGATGGAATATGAGAAGGTTCCCAATGTCAGATGGTTATGTTGGAATTAGGGATAGAGAATGGATGAGGGAAATAGGCTTCATATCAGTCCCCAAATGGGAGGTTTCAGTATTTATTTATTTTGGGTTTTATATTGAAACTTCACACATATGTGGAATTACATATGTACATCTTGTTTTATATTAATTTTACATAATTTATATTTGTACATAAAATTTTGGTTGATTATTTTTTATTGTTTATTATGAGTTGAATATTTATTTTTTATTTTTTTTGTTTGGAAACATTGATAACAATGCTATAGTATCCCCAGATTTCCTATTATACCAACACTATTAGTCAAAAAACGTTGGTGTATGAGGAGCCACGCCCGAGGACATCTGACGATCTATATTTGGGCACCAGCATATGGCACCCGGTTGAGATGTCAAATCTATGAAGTAGTACCCTATGTTTTTTTATTGAAACAATGTTATTTTTACATTACATTAAAAACATTTAAAAGATAAATAACATAAAAAAATTAAAAAATGTGGATCCAATGGTTTTTTTGTCTTGGTCAAACGAGGACCATACATAACTTCTAAAACATAACACATAATCATTTATTAAATTTCATCTTCTCTTGCTTCTTATTGTCCGTAGAGTTATACTTAGTAAAATTAATCACATTAGGACATTAAAAAAAGGGATGATCTAAAAGAACTGTATGAGGATAAGAACATGATAAAATATAACATCATGTTAGAATAACCATTATCATAATTACATATACATTGGATGATAAAAATGATAGGAATAATTAATAAAAGGACTAAAATTTTGCAATTTATAAAAATGAAACCTTTTGTCTTAGTGGTTAACTACCACACATATTTATGAACAAAGAAAGCATAATGTTCATGAATATTTCACTTTACTCATGAGGTTTTTCTAATAACCTAATTCATTGTAGTGCCCTATAATTCAGGTCCAACCTGTCACATCAGACCATTTACATTGCGCTATATAATTCGAGGCACACCCATTACATCGTAACATCTATTTATAATGCATGCCACGTAGAACATATATCAGTCATGAAAATAATTAAACAAGTAAATTGAAAGATTTCCATATCATAATAACATATTCATAAAAATTGGGTTCCAAAATTAATTGGGGAGTAACATACATGATGTAAGAATCATCAACATTGAGTTTGAAATAGAATTTGTGTTTTGAAATAAGAGTTCCTTTAGAAAAATTTTTTTTATCATAAACTCATTTAGAACATATTTATATTCAAGAAACGATGCTATAATGATTAATAAATATTTTTTAAGAAATATCCATACATAAAATGGAGTGGAATGTGAAAAAAATCAAGAAATATTGGTGGGTTAAAGAATTCCCCATATCTTGTGTCTAAACACTTTAATCACTTTAATGTCATGTCTAATCACATTATACTCATTAATTAACACTTAAAAAACATTTTATTCCTTGAACATATTCATTTAGGTTTTATTAAGTTCATTTAAAGGTCGTTGGATGAGTTATAATATTAAAATTCATTTTTTGGGAGTGTTCTTTTTCATAGTTTTTAGGAATAGTTCACGCGTACACCTGAATGGAAGATCATGCAGAACTATGATAAAACCCCAGAATATCTATTATATTATATTAATTATCTTATAGGATTTTAATTGACCTTATAATTAATTTTCTATATTCCATGAGGTTGAATCATTAGTTGAAAAATTAATGATGATCATTTTAGGATAATTTGGGTAGTTTCTGGATCACAACGAACACATTTTGTTTTAATATTAAGAATTATGTATAACAGCTGTTTCGAGACCATAAAAGGGGTTAAAAATACATATTACAATTTTTTCAACCATTTAATGGTTTCATTGAATTTATTGAGGTATTTTAAGGAAAATATATGTGCATTCCCAATGATGTATTAAAATTAACACATCACGAGCAGTGAGTTGATTTTTATAATAAAAGAGAGAGGGGAATTATCTCTTGAATTATCCACTTGATATCCTCCTCATGAAACCTATGATTTCTATTTGGAACTGAACAAGTTATCCTAGATGTGGGTCGGGGGGTTTATATAGAATTTTTTTTCGTAAAATTTTCACAAGTCTTGAAACTAGAGATGTGTGAGTAAATGAGGTTGTGAGCGGTGTTATTTATAGTAGAGGGGAGAGGGGTTTTCTCGATATTATATTCATTAATTTCATATTTCTCAACATGAAAAGAATTATTGAAGATTCAATGAATAATTATAGTAATTAGGGCTGGTGAGTGAGAAACAATGGCTATTTATATTATCCATGAATCAAGAATGATGAACAAATTCATTTATTTAGAATTTTAATTGCAAATTATCGAACATCACGTGTCACAAAAAAAAGTATTTAGAAAAATCTCAAAAATTCCCTCTAACATTGTTTTGATGTGTAAAATTTAAAAATGAACTCTATTTTATGAAAATATATTTATAAATATGAGTACATTAATTTTTAATTAAAATCTTAATATTCATGGAAAATACAAATTTTAAATTTTAAAATGCATTTCAAATACACGGAAAAAGTAATTATAGTGTAATAAAATTATCATATATTCATAAGAAATAAAAATAATAGCTTATGAATTCATTTTTTGAAAATAAATTTTCTTTTAAAATATTAAATTAATCATTAAATATTTATTACTAACGAAAATTCCAACACTGTAATATGATTATATAATATTATCACATATTGGATGAATAAATATTATTTATACAATCACTGGTAAGGTTCATATTCACTTGGACAATGTGATATTCATAATTTTAATATTACAATTCATAAGGGTAACATTACTATTCATAATGTTTTTTTACTATTCAATAAATATTATGTTGGTCCAATTAGACTCCAAACATCTTATTGAGCGCAACCATGAAAGTAAAATTTTAGAAATTAAAATCACAAAAGTGGATAAATTATGTTTAACGATCACATAAATTTTAGTAGTTTGTTTATGAATGATGTGAAATTGTGTTTCCGAATGTGATTTTTTGTGACTATACAATATGAAATTACTACAAGATGGGATAAATTGCATCGATAAATGTTTGGGTTGTTATATTCATCCACAATTTTGAAAATTTTCCCCCAATAATTTGTATTACTTAATCAACTAAGGGTACTTATTCTTCCTATAATCCACCCACTCCAATGTTTATTATTTATTCTTATGTTATCTCCATCACACCTGGACATTGTGGGTTGTCTTGTAGCATAGAGCCTTATCTATATAGTGAATAATCATTACTAGAGGATCCTAATTAGAGAGACCATCTTCTAGCTATACATCATCTATGTTTACTACAAGTGTGGTATCTAATATGTACTTCTTTGGGATTGATATGTGAATCACTTCTAGAAAATGATCCATATTCAGTGGAAGTCCAAGAGGATAGGAAACACCCTCTTTGAGGTCAAGGATCTCAAAGGGAATAATGTAGATTGGGATTAACATCCATTTCTTTCAAAAATATAGGACTCTCTTCTATGGTGATATTTTATGGAAAACATTATATCCAACGTTGAACACCAAGTCCCATCGAACATTTTTCGAATACCTATTATCCTAACTCTATGAATATTTGATATGTTTCTAGATAAATTGATCATTCTATTTATACTCTTGTACATTATGAGGTCCGAGTTGATTTCATTCTCTAACTTTATCTCGACTGGTTGAAGTACTACATCACTTTCCAAATAGATCATCATATAGAGCTATCAGAATACTCATGTAGAAGATATTGTTGTATGAGAAGTAAACCAATGAGATATACTGATCCCATCCAACATTATATTCTAATACATATTATCTTAACATCTCATTGAGAAACTGAATATTTCTTTCAGATTTGAAATCACTTTGGGGGTGATAGGCCATGCTAAAATTTAATTCAGTACTCAAGGCATGTCGAAGGCTCCTCCAGAATTTATATGTGAATCTGGGATCACAATCACATACAATCTAGAGTCGAACCCCATTCAGTCTTACTACTTCATTCACACATATATTTTCATGATTCTCATGAAATCTATCTTCTCGACTACCCATAATGTGACCTGACTTGGTGAGTGGGTCCCCCACAACATATATAGAATTTTGTTATTTGGATTTCTCCAGGATACTCCAAAAAATTTTTACAGTGTCATTATACCATTTTCACATGGCCTTAGGAAATGATTTCATCATCCCTTTCAAATTATTTGAATCTGGTTTAACTGGATGGCATATCATGTACGTTGAGATATTCTCAACAATATCCTTCTTCATGTTTTTCAACCAGTTGTGTTCTTGGATATCATGTTACATCTTGAGGCTACCAGGATGGGTAGATAATGTTGAGATATGTGAATTTTCTCATAACTCCTTCTTTATCTAGGATGATAAAGGAACACATAGCCTTGTTCCAACCCGAATTAAACAATCATCATTAATAGCTAACTATTTCATGATCCCTTCTTTTATTAAAGTCACTTGGTATTTTAGCTCTACATCATCCCTTTGTGTCCTTTTGATTTTATTATTCATAGATGGTTGGGAAATTATTTGTTAAGGTATGATGTATTCAATGTCGTTATGATTTCCAAGAACATCCTTTGTATATCATTGAAGATAGGGTCTTCATAAATATGCATCATGGATAGAGTAGCACATTCATTTCTACTATGAGCAACATTAACCTTATTCACCTTCGTAGGATGGTAGTGAATAGATAAATAATTGTATTTTAATAGCTATATTTATATCCTTTTATGTATTTTGATCTCATTTTATGTAAATATATACATTAGTATATTTTCATCAGGGTATATGACACACTTCTCATCATAGAGTTAGTAATGTCATATTTTCGAAGCACAAAAATCATTGATTCTAACTCCAAATAATGAATCAGGTAGTTCATATCATGGATCATCAATGGACTGAGTCATATTTTGTCACATTACCATTTTCCATTATTACACAATCCATGAATTTTTTTTGAGGAATCACAATATATCACAAACCTCTCTCAACTTTTTGGTAATGTTATTATAGGTGTAGTTATCATCCTTCTATTTATCTCCTTGGTGATTTCCTCATATTCTCCAATTTAGGCATACATTACCTCATTCCTTGTTAACAAAGTTATCTATCATGACAATAGTGACAAATATCACAAAATTCTGATAGTACCTAGCTAATCCAAGAAAACTACATATTTATATGACACTAGAGGGTCGTATCCATTATTCAATCACAATTATTTTTGAAGGTTCCACAATAAATTCCTTCACATATGATCATAGATCCCAATAACATGGATTTATTCATCCAAAAGATATTCATCGTGATCATAGACATCAACTTATCCTTTCTCAATTTCACCAACAGAAACCATAGATTATCTTCATCTTCCTCCTTGATCATAGAGTAAATGAGAATATAATCTATAAAAAATACCAAAAATTTGTCGAGGCAATGTTTAATGACCATATTTATTAAATATACGATGATTGCAGGGGAATTATTAAGTCCTAAGGGAATCATCATAAACAGATAGTGCACATACTTGGTACTAAAAGGAATTATTCTGAATATCATCCATCTTCACCTTTAGCTAATGATATCTAGAATGAAGATCCACATTTGAGAAGTATAGAGCTTCACAAAGCTGATCAAAAAGTCATAAATCCTTGGGAAAGGATACTTGAAATTTATGGAGATCTTATTTAGTTCTCTATAATCTATACAAACCAACATTGATAAATCCTTATTCTTCACAGAGAGCATTGGTTCATCATAAGGTGATTCAGTAGGGAGTAAGAACCATTTTTACAAATGCTCATGCAGCTACATCTTTAACTCCACCAGATTGATAGGATCCCTCTTATATGGACAGGGTGATATAGGAGTTCTTCTTGTCAATCGTTTTATATAGAATGTTACCTCCCAAACTAGTGGATGTCTGGGTAACTATTAAAAAATACATCAATATATTCCCTCATTATGGGAGTTTCCACTAGTCTGATATTTTCCTTTGACTGAACCATTTGAGCGAGGTATGCCTCTTCATAACCATTGAAAGATTTTTTGAATGAGATTATTGATCTTCCTTGAATTTGTAAAGGATCATCATATGTTTTATCATATGAAAATAAAATTCATTTTTTCCAATAGTTTATATGTTCTCTACATAATGAGATCCATTCCATTCCCATTATAGTGTCGAATTCCATCAAGGGATGTATTACGACATTTAGTTGAAGAATCAACCCACAAACGCCAACCGGATAAGAGTCAAAATCATTGGTTGTAATGACTGCACCACATAGTTTTTTACTGATATTTATATGTCATGGATTCGGGGCTTCGATTTTTCTATTCTAGTAACCATGAAAGATATAAATAAATATGTAGAAATAAAATAATATAATACCTTTTTAATTCTTGATTGAGTAGGTATTGTACCTTGTATGACTTAATTTTCATTATCCACTTCTATAGTAGCGATGGAATAAACCATTACGTGGTCCTTTGTCTATTGGGGATGATGATGCTGATTAACCTCGTGGGCTCATGTGTTAGTGAAATGGATTGCATAATACACTTACTCCCTACATTTGTAGCACTTTGACATTTTCATTGTAAAATGTGCAAGATTCTCCATTCGTTTCCTTTATATCTATGAATTATATGTCCATATTCATATGATGAGTTAATTGGAAATAATTTTTATGAAACATTATCTTAATCTCTTCCCACTCTATCACTTCATGTTCATCTCTCTATTTGGTGTTCTTAATAAAATCACAACATTGGTTGGCCTCTCCATCACGATGATAAATGTCTAGTGTCACCTTCTCCATTTCATAACAGTTAATCACATTAAATATCATATCCATTAATATGACCCACAATTATATAAAAATATGTTCATAAGATCCACTAATCATCAGTTTTCATTGCCTTATAAAACACCCAGCATCCATTTTTTCCCTCTTAGGTGAAGGATGTCATTCAACATTATTCAGGTTATTATTGAAAACCTGATGAAACTGGGTAAGCATCACCATAATGATTTTAACTACACCTCTAAAGGAACCTGGGATGTAATTCAGGAAATCACAACATTGTCCCTCACATGAGATATTGGCCTGGTTTCAACTAGTTGCCACAATTTTATAAAATATAAAAGGTTTCATGAAAACAGAAGTAAAAAATTCCTGAATAAATAAGTTATTATTTTTTGAAATAAACTCTAAAAAGATATCTTATAGGATCCCTATGTTTATCGAATAATCTTTTGTTATTACATATACATATCATTATACTAGTTTTTTCATTAACGTTCTCTAATTCTAATACACAAATGAACTAAACTATTCCAATTAATACCAACTATTGACACCAAAAAATTATTACATTACATTTACATCATTTTAATGATTAAAAACATTAAAAAATTACACTATTATGATACAATTGTTTATTTTCAAGGGATTACTAGTACTATTCATAAATTTTACAATAAAAAACAAACACATTTATTTCATTTCTTCTCATCTTTCTTCTTATTGGCCCTTGAGCTCTCCTTAGTAAAAATAATCACCTGAGGATACACATCATGAATGGGTGAGCTAAAACCCAATAAGAGGATAAGAACATGATAAAATATAAAATGGGGTGAGCTTAATCATTATCATCACAAAATAATAAAAAGATAACAAACATGATTGGTTGAATCAATAAAATTATTGAAATGTGTAAATGAGTAAAAATAGTACCTTAGGTCATGGTGGTTAAATAACACGGATAGTAGTAAACTAATATTTCATTGTGTTCACACATATTTATATATACTCCTAAGGTTATTCACATTACCCAATTCATTATAGCACTCAATAATTCCAAGCACATTCGTCACATCATAACATTTAAATGTTCTATATAATTATGGGCACACCCATTACATCATAATATTTACATTATCATGCATACCACATAGAAAATATATCAATCATGAACATAAATAAACTATGTAATGGAATTTTTTCATCTCATAATAAAAAATTAATAATCAATGGGTTCCAAAATTAATATTGGAGTAACACACGTGATGTAAGAATCGTCATCATTGAGTTAGATGTAAAAGGTGTCTTTTGAAATAAGAGTTCCCTTGGAAAAAACTGCTTTGTCAATGATTCCATTATAAAACATGTATATCCAATAAAATATAATATAATGATGAATATATACTTTTTATAGAATAACCATACTAATATAGACTGATAAACGGGAAACCCAGAGAAAGAATGTTGGGTTCAAGAATTTCCATTGCCTGTTGTCCAGACACTATCTTCACTTTAATATCATGTATGATGACATTAGATTCATTAATTAACACTTATATAACATTTTACAAATGGATGTTAGTTTTTATGGTTTGATTAATTTCTTTTATAGGCCTTTATATTCGTTTTAGTGTTAAAATTCAATTTTCATGAGTGTTGATTCTCTTCATTTTCATAAAGGGTTCACATGTACACATGAATGGAAGTTCATGTAACATACGGATAAACATAAGTAATAGAAGTAAAATTATATTGATGATGTTATATGATTTTAAATAATGTTCTAATAAATTTTATTTATTTATCATGAGTATTAATCGTTAGTTAAAATTTAATAATGAGCATTTTTGGTTAATTTGGGTGGTATTTTTATCACATCGAACATGTTTGGTTTTATCATTTAGTATTATGTATAATTTTTTTTACAAAATATAAATTCTATTAAAAATAAATATTAGAATCTATTTTCAACATTTTAATGGTTTTATTAACCTCTTTGAAGGCGTTAAAGGAAAATGGAACAACCTAACCCACAATGTAGGTAAATTAACACATCACAAACAATGATTTCATTTTTATAAGGATAGAGGTATTTGTATTTTATATTGGATTATCCAATTGATATCATTTTTACGGAACCTATGAATTTTATCTAGATGGTATGAATAGCTCTTGGATGTGAGGGAGGGTCTACTGAAGAGGTTTGGGAAGAATATGGAGAAGGAATGAAGCTTGAGAGGTGTGAGGAAATATGTTTTTGAGTGGTGGTATTTATAAAGGAGGAAAGACTGGTTTTCTCAATATTATATTCATAAATTTATTATTACTTCACAAAACAAGAAAGAGTGATGATTCATTGGATTAATACAGTAATGAGGGCATGTGAGTTCAAAACAATGGCCATTTAAATTATCCATCACTCAATCATGATGCTAAAATTAATTTATTTATCATGTTTGATAAATCATCAAATTTCAATATTAACCATTAATTAATGTATTTCTAAAAAATAACAAAAAATCCCAATTACTATATTTCTACTTTTATTATTAAAAAATGGACTCATCATGAGGAAAATAGTTTTCTAAATATGAGTAATTTTGTTTTTTTATTAAAATCATAATTTACTTGAAAAACAGAAATTATAAAATTTAAACTGCTTTTCTATCACTTTGAAAAATTAATTAATGTATCATAAAATTATAATATTACAATAACATATACAAAACAAGTTATGAATTAATTCTATAAAAATAAATTTTCTTCTCAATTGAAACATTATTCATTAAATATTCATGGTTTATAAAAATAAAAAAACTATTATATAAATTTATCATATTGTCTCTTATAGTGTGGATAAATTTTATTTATACTATCACTATTAAGGTTCCTATTCACTTGGACTATTTAATATTCATAAGGATCATATTACTATTTTTTAATGTAACATTACTTTTCATAGGGGTATGTTAGTATTTATAGAAAATTATGTTTGTTCAATTGGAATCCAAAGATATTACTGATTGCAATTGTGTATATAATATTTTTGAAATATAAATGATATATGTGAAAAAGTATGATTAATGTTAATATAAGATGTTTAATTTCATTTAATAAATATGTGGATATGTGTTTCATAATGTAATTTTATGTGATTATACAATATTATATTACAATAAGATGTGATAAATTGTATTAAATAAATATTGGGTCCTACATTTTTGGTACTCTATTATGCCATAGAATTATTTATCATCACTAGATAGATAAAAAAAGGTTATCATACTATGTAGTTAATGTAGGATGTGTTGCGATAATGCATCATGGATTGTAGATGATCTTGTGTGACAAACTTCACCTTGTTTGAGCTCATATATAACAACGGTTACCACTCATCCATCACCATGGATCCGTTCGATGAAATTATACATAAGACCATGTATTTGATGCCCTGGACCTACAATCCAAATTTTTATGCTCATAAGCCCATAATTTATATATATTCATTTTTAAAATCATTAAATAATTTATATGATTATCTGAAACTAAAGAATCAATTAAAATTAATGTTTCTTTTAAATGGGAAGGATATTTTCATGATTATAGGATTAGATAATTAGAAAAAAATAATAATAATTCCAATGATATTTTATTAAAATGGATAACATTCCCATAATATATGAAATTAAATAATAAACAATTACTTTTCAACTTCCCTTAGGATTTCAATCAAATGTTTTATCCTTATTAATATGTCATGTGTTCTACATTTCCTGATATATTTTTGGATAGATACATAATAATGGGTGATATAAAACACCTAGTGGTGGAAAACATACAACTAATGTTATATTGGCTAAAAAATCACATAAATATATTTACATGAATTCATAATATACAGGAATCGATATTCAATTTGAAACTGAGAGAATTAAATATCTATGGATGAAAATAAAAATCTATATATCAATAATACTAATTTTATAGTAATGGAATTAAATTAATGAGATATAAAACCTCTATTTTCAAATACTTTTTTTGAATACAATTACTTATCATGGGGATTAATGTCCAAATAGATTGTATAATTTCATAGACATACAAAATATGCCAAAACTTGTTTTTTCTCATGATACATGTCGATCCGTTGAGGGTATATATAATTATAGGCCCCCATCATCACAAAATTATGTATAATACATTCATCAGAAGTGTCATAAAGAAAAATCAAACCATTCATTGAGGAACCTCTTACTGAATAAAACATAGCTATCTTTAGAATGTGTGATAAATAATTCAATACACAATCAACCTATGGTAGAAGTAAATATTCATCATGAGTGGCAATACTTTATAACATGTAAATAAATGGGATAACATGATCATATCCAATCCCCAAATTGAAGGTGTTTTTTAAAATAAAATATAGAAAACTTGTTAAAAACAATACATATTGGAATAATAATATATTGAACACCAAATAAATTACCCTTAAAAGTAAAAGTGATAAATAGATCATAACACATCCAAAGAAAGTAGGTGGATAGAAAAACAATAAAAACTAAACTTTCTAATAATATTCTATATTGGAAAAACTTTATATGATTAAATAATCATTTTCATTATACTAAATGAATAAAAAACAATAATTCCCTAGACATAAACATTAAATTTTCTTATGTCTTGTCAAAAATTCACATTAATGACATTTTCAGGTTTGGTGATTATAGAAAATTCAGCCATAACATGAACATAACAACATAGATATTACTGTTTAGATACTTCTACTCACTATTGATTTTTTATAAAACAAAAACATTTAAAAGGAAACATGATTTCATTTCATGTTTAAACATAAAAAAAATTCCATTGATTCCAACCTTGTCTATATCCTCCCTTAAATAATGTCAAAAACATTATAAAACTTGTGATGTTCATAGAATTCTTAATAAGGGATACACAAAGAAAAAAAAATTATCCCTGAAAAGAAATTTAACCATAAAAACATACCATAAATTAATACTTTTTACCTTTAAAAAGTGTTAAATACATTTAACTAAATATAAGCAAATTGGTTAAACTTTTGGGATCAAAATATTACCCTAAAACCCATAAAAATTGCATATAGAATATGAAGTTAACTGAAGAGATAATCACAATTAATTGGAATAAACAAGCAATCAACTTCCACACATATCACTCTTACAAGTGAAATAGAAATAAAACGAACTTCCATTCCCAATGCATTGGAGGTTATAAATTTACTAACCATCCTTGTATGATCATGAATCTACATGTTTTTGGTTTATCACATAACTATTCATATCTTTTTTTTCATTTAACCACCTATAAATGTACCGTTATATAATAATGATGCATAAAAAATTGAAATCATCAGCATTTCACTAATAAGATTTCATTTTCAATCTCAAGAAATAATTTCAAGATATTGAAACAGTCAATCGAATTTCAAACACATTTCCAATAACAAGACACAAAAAATGGAATAATTGATTTATTTTCCTTTTAGAAAACATTAATTTTTATAGAGCAAGACCAATATCAAATAACTACAATGATGAAAGAGATGTTTTCACTGCCACAAATGTTAAAAAACAATCATTTTTGTAAATTTGTAATGAAATTTAATGACATCAGATAAAAATATTCATTTTTAAAAACCATAAAAGGTATAGATATAATTTCATATATAATCCATTCTAAATCCATATAAATAAATATGGGAATTAATATAATAATGAAAATATTTGATAATTTAATCATTACACTTTCAAGGTTTCTCTAACCACTTTGACAATTTAAATAATAATCTACATGAATATACATATTTAAAATTTATTTAATTAACATTAATCATTGTAAAATATAGAAATTAAATGTTATATTTTCGGTATATACAACTAATAAACAAATATGGGTTTATATTATCAAGAAATTCAACATTGAAAGACGATTGATTTGAAATCCCATACCTCATGTCTGATTTATCACCGGTGTTATTTATCATCCTGAAAAATAATAATAAGTTAAATTATACTTACATTATAACATTATAAATGTTTATAATAATTTTATATCAATTATTAACATGTTATAACAATTAAAAAATTAGTTTAGTTCATATTTGATGTTTTGTCGATATTCAGTTCTTGAGACGAAAATGAACTTGGTATGATGTCAATGGTCAATGTGGTCATAATTTAATAATCTCTAAACATTTAAGATAATATAAATATATTATATATTTATTATATAGGTATTTATAATACACTTTTAATGCAAACTAAAAACAATGTTCCCGGAGATAGTAGGTCTTACATACGCACGAACACTGGTTTTTCATTTTTTCAGTTGTATTGAATGAATGCACATTAAATGAATGATATGTAAAAATTTAAATTTAAATATTATAATTATAATAGAAATAATATTTCATTTTTATATGAGATAATTACTTAAAAATCAATTATACATTCCATTTTTTTATGGAACGAATCACATCATTTTGAGGAGGCGACAATTCACACATCCAAAAATGAAGTTATCGTATAACCAGAATATGGATTTCATGAAGGTCTGTGTAATATAAAATTTTCAGAATATTAAAAAGATTATAATACCCATATAAAAATATTATTTTACCATAATAATGGTTTTAAGACCATCCATGAATGTTGTAAAGGGAAAAAGAACAAATAAATTATTCACAGATGTGATTAACTAACATGACATGGACAACAAATTTTGATTCTTTAAATATGAGGAGGTGAGAAATAAAATGGATATAATATATTATATTAAAAAAAATTACATTATTTATATGACTCTAGAGTTATCATGCATTTAAGTATTATGGAGGTGAAAATAATGTAGAAAAATAAAAGAAATTAAGAGATATAATTTTAGAAAATTACCTCTTGAATATCAACTCCTTGGAAGACCCTAAAAGAACATAGATTCAGACTTATGGTGAGAAAAAAAGAACTTATTAGTGGGGATAGTGATTATTGGTTGTTTGGATGGAGATTTTAGGATCTACAATATTTTTTGTGTCAAAATGTGGAGGTGAGGCTTATTATTTATAATTGAGGATAGGTTGGTTCTAGTGATTGATTTATTGATTATTTTATAAAAAACATAACCATATAGAGGTCGTATTAAATTACACACATTTGGACTATAATAAATTTTTTATAGGATTTTTATTTTTTATACACTCTTCAAACACCTCTTAAATGTTTTATTTTTTACGTACGATAATCTTTTAACATTTAATTTTACCCCTTGTAAATAATTTAACTTTTACTATGGTATACAATTTGTTTTACATAGTAAATTTTTTATATCTAAAAATGAAATTTTAATTAAAACCTAACTTTTACATTCGTTTTCTAAATATTTAATCCATTTTTTATAATTCAATAAACTTAATTGGGAAAATTCTATTAAAAATTATTTCCACAGTCAAAATAAAAAATCAGGTTTTTAATGTGAAACGTTCGAAGCTTTGAAATTGTTTTATATATAATTTCAGTTTCATTTAATACCAATGAGAAAAACATTATTAAATGATAAAAAATATTATAAATATAATTTAAAACCATTATAAAATAATTTCAAACAATATAAATAAATTAGACAAAGAACCATTTTTTAATTAAAACACATTATTTCTCACTATTAACACAATTATTTTATTAGAAAAATACCTAAAAAATTTCAACACTGAATTTTTTTTCATCCATATTAGAAAATTATTTTGTCTACTAGAACATATAAATGTTTAAAAATTTATATTTAAAAACAAAGTCCTCAAAAGGGGGTAAGATTTTTTTTTTGACAAATACACCTTCTATTTATAAAATTTATCTTATTCTTTTAAAATATGTAGAAAACATATAAGATGAATTTTAAACATTTTATTTAATTTATATTTCTATAATATAATCCAACACATGTGATCTGATTATTTTAAAAACAAAATTATTCATACAAACATTATTTTAAAAAAACATTTATATTTGATTGGTTTTTAATTACATTTCTAACTAATTTTCTAACCAATGAATCATTATATAAACATGTGTAAACCATGTATTCATAATTAAGTTAGTATAATAAATTAGTGCAATTTTAATGACTATTTGTTAACTAGAATATAACAGATTATTATTAATAATATATTACTTTTTTCGAATTACTCAATCTTTTGTGCAACCTAATATTTCAGAAAAAATCATTGTTGTGTTTCTGGTACTCTATCTGATATAGAGTCCCTTTTAAAGAAAAATTACAATAGAATTCATAAATATTAATAAATATAAATGGGTTTATTCATTAATTACCTGGAATATTACATCCATCCCCCATTTATAAATTATGTCATCCAAATTTTAAATTTAGGCTCGGTAACTAAAGTTTAACTTTTCAAAATTACTTTATTAAAATATCACATTTGAAAAAGAGTCAACAATACATAAAATTTAGAAGAATAAATGTGATGTATAATGGTAACCTAATATAACACATACTATGATCCTATTTAGGTATACATGGATATGGAAGAAAAAGATATCCATAATTTTCATATGGGGAATGCTAAAATACATGATCCGGATAACTTTAACAATCATAAAACAACAAACTTATGATTCATTAAATAATCATTGATTTCAAAATAGGAAAAGTAAATAGAAAATGTTCTTGTTTTAATTAAATTTTCATAATTTTATGTAATTATTTTAATACATATAATAAAACCCAAGGAAATAAAATTTCATTAAAAGTTATGTTTTTTAATTAATCAAATTCCATGAAATAATCAACTTTTTCTCAAAATAATGATTATTTAAGAGGATTCTTTTTCATTCATTAAACTTGAGATTAAAAATGTTGAGAATCACATAATCGACGAAATAATAACAATATATTCATCATGTCAACAAAAATTAATGAATACCAAAATGTTAAGGATTGTATCATATAATTACCCAAAAATAATTAACCATTGTTTAAGGAAAAACTAATTTTAAACTATAGAATTAAAAATTAATAAAAAATGTTCAAAATAGGCCATTTGAAAAAAAAATTCCTTCCAATTTCTCAAAATAATCCAATATTTTATTGGAACCCAAAAATTAGAAGGATTTGATAATATATCATTCAATGATAAATATTTAGTATTATCACTAAATAACAACAATCACTATTATTGTCTCATACCAAAATTATAGTTAAAAAAACATATTCTCTAATAAAGGTTAATAATTTCCAAAAATTATATATATCACAATAATAACACAATAAAAAATCATATATTATTCAAAAAAATAAAAAAAAATTACTCCTCAAATAAAATATCATAATATTCTATTTTTCATAGGAATATAAAGTTCCTAATATAGTAAATGTTTTCCAAAATAACACATATCTCATAATTCCAAAACAATTTCCAATACAAGGAAATCCATTTGAAGAAACATAAATTAAAAAAATAAAATTATTCTTATTTCATCAACTCTCTCACAAAAAAGAAAAATTCTCACAAACTAGGGACATCCCGTTGGCTGGTTATTGGAGATAAGTGATTTTCACATCCAATTTTGGGACCAATTTCCATATCCTTTTCCAACATTAAGTGTTTTCACCCATCCAGAGGGTTCCCTTTTCCAAATATAAAATAATTTTATAACATTTCCTAAATGAGATAAAATCTACAAAAATAACCATAAAATATTATATCTTAAATTTTTATCTCTAACATATCATTTTGAAACACAAAATGTAACAACCAATAATTACATCAATATAAAGATAATATATATAACATCCCAAGTAAATAAAGAATAATACATTTTCATATTTATTAATATTTCTGAATAAAATATTAATTTTACTTTTAAGGGGTTTCTATGTCGGTAGTGTACCCAATAAGCAACAATGAGTTTCTTTGAAATCTTACGTTGCACACTAGTTATATAATAATATTAATTTAAAAGGTATTTAACACGTAGTTGTTGTATTGGAGGGAATGAATATAAATAACTAAAATATGATTATATTTTTTTGTTAAATGTTTTTACATGTATCAAATAAAAGATAAGGGCTTAAAATAAGAAAAAAATTCAATTTTAGCCATAGATACTCTAATATTCACTAAGAGGTCGACTTATCTCATTTTTATGGAGAACCTTATTTAAATATAGTTTTGGTCACTCTTATACATTTTAATTGGCCAAATAAAAATGTTCTTTATAATCAAGACATCAAAATTTACTTTGTGTAAATTTTTTGGTATTTTTCTGATAAAGTTCATTTTTTTAATGAATAGTGAAAATGTTGTATTTTAATTTAAAACCACTTTTTAATATAATTTATTAATATGATTGTATTATCTTTTGAATTGGTTTTAAAGTGAAATTAAAATATATTTTTACCATTTAATCCAATGGTGGTCATTGTAATTAATTTCTCTTTGAAATTAGTCTTAAACAAGTGTCAATCTTTTGAAAGATATTGTTTCTTAAAAACATGATATTTGTTTTGACAATGGGAATTAGTTATTAAATTAAATATTTCAACTAATATGTTTTGAATTTTTTAAAATAGGCATCATTTTTTGAATTTGGAATATCAAATATATCTTAGAGTGAAATTTTTTTTTCTGAAAAACTTCAATTTTTGATGAATAGTGAAACCACAAAGTGGTAGTTAAAAAACTGATTTTTCATTTAAATAAAACTTTACCACTTTTGCGAATAGAATTTCAAAAATCAGAAATACATGGTTGTCATTAAGAAGTAAAATGTGGTTCAATGTGATTAAAATAAATTTTTTGTGAATAGTAACTTTTAAGTTTTATTAATCATTATTCGAGGTAATTAGTGTAATTTAAGGTAAAAATGATATTTTAATAATATTAAATGACTTTTACACATGTCCTAACCTTATTGGATGTCTCATTTCCGACCAAAACAATCCATGTGTAAACTTGGGGACCCCATGGTGCCACTTGGTTATGAAAATGACATTAATTACCTTTTATTTAAAGTTAAAATAAAAATGTGACAAACATGTATTGTTTTACTAAAACAATTTTTACATGGGGTTATACAAGTCATATTTTAGACTATAAATATTCATTGTAAATCTAAAAATATTTCCTACATCATTATATTTTTTATAATTTTTAAACATTAAATAAATTAAATTATTTATGAAACCATGATGATGCAGCGTTTACCTCATTTTTGAACGATTTGAATAAAATAAAACGACAATGTAAAATCTGAGACCTAAACTTGTCAAAAACATATTGGATGGGTGTATTTCGAACTGTTATCACCTTATACTAGAAATATATAATTGTGGGACATTTAAAATCCTAAACTCATTATATAATAAAGTATCATTTTATAACATTCCAAAAGTGCCCCTCCTCTCCTCTTATAAAAGGCCTCCACCTCTACCTCCTTATCCACATCTCTCAAGACTTTGGCTCATACAATCTATACTTATTTTACCTCTCCATATCCCTCTACTCATCCTAGGAGCCTTTGCATAGGTAGAAAGATCTTCATGAAACCCCTTTTGTTCAAACCAAGAAGAGTTACACGATTTAAAGGCAATGTCTTCACTTGTGTTCTTTTGTTTTAATTTTCATCTCCATCCCCATAAAATCTATTCATTAAATTCATTAGTAACAAAACCAGTATATTAAATATACTAGGATTTGTTTATGAGAATTATTTGATATAAACTTACACAAACCTTTGTCTATTGGTTAAAGAACACATAGTTTCTGTGGTTGGCGAATTTCTGCCTCACGAAACGATGATTTTCAATTTTTTTAACACTTTTCATGGTGGCCATTAAGTTGTAACTCTTTTTATATATGATATATATTATGTTTATGTTTTCTTTATGATTCTTTTTTTTCATTTATGGCATACCTTTATGGTTTCCATTATGGGTAAACACGATAATTTCATTTTAGGAAGTGTGGACTACCGCCCCCTCGAAGTGATTTGTCTCGTTAATGAAATATGTGAGACATATAAAGGATGGAGTTAATGATATTATATATGATATTATAATGGAATTATAATATACCTTTATATCATTATGATTTCTCTCCATTAAATATGAAATAAAAATTAAAGTAGCATTCATGCGTACGTACGGCTTACCGTCTCCATAAACGGTGCAATTAATTTCATACCTCTAAATGTTATGTACTATTATAAATACATTTATATTCTAGATATATATAATATATATTATATCCAAATCATGAATTTCATTATGGATATAATGAACCTTTGACCACATGAACAACATGTAATTGTAAGAAGTCCATTTTTGACTTATGTTCCAAATATCGACAAAACAAACATTATTAACTTAAATGATTACATAATGTTTATAACCTAGAAATAAGTTATATTAAAGGAATAATAAACTTGAAAAAAGTTCTAAATCAATTAGAAATTAACATTAGTTTATTATTCAGGAGATTAAATTGTAATCGAGTCACGTAGAACATGAGGCATGGGACTTCGTCTCAATCTCCATTCATTGAGGCATATTTTGTTCTAATACAAGAATTTATTTTATATGGTGTATAAACCCCTCTGAATTTTAATTTTATTCAAAATGAATCTTTTTCTATGAAGCGTTTTACTAAATGACAAAAAGGAATTTTTATTTTAACGTATGTGGTGACAAAGTTCTTTTCCGTTGTCGCGAGTATTATTTGTTCTTTGGGTTCCTCAACAAGTCGTAATGTTTTTAAAATGAAATAAATACCATATAATCTATTATGTATTTTGGTATTGAAAATTGTTTTGATAATGGATTTGTTATGTCAATATATTTTAGTGATATATTGTGATTGAAATGTGGAAATGATTTCTTTCCTTTATAATTGTTTTATGTGTTATGATTTTATATTTGTACTTGGACATTTGAAGGGTGGTTACGTGATAAACCATATGACAGGTGGTGCCATGAATACCAGGATGGGTTGTCACATTATAACCTCCAATGAATTGGGTATGGAATTCGGCCGTATGGCTATTCCATTTAGTGATATGTGTGGAAGTTGACCATATTGTTATTCCATTAAAGTATGTTTATGTCCCATGTTACATTTATATGTTATTGTTCTTTATATGGGTTTTATGGTAATCATTTGGTTACAAAACGGTAAGTAATGATCTTTTATTCAGTGAAGAGCATTTACTAGTTCATAAAGGTGAAACGTGTTACTTTGATAAAGTATTCAGGGTTTACTTGATGTTTTAAAAAAACTAACAGTTTTCCTTCTTGGGTATCCCTTACTGATCTTTTTATGCTCACCCCAATTTTTTTTGAAATGTTTTTCATAGGAAATAATGTGGATTAGGGTCAAGGATGGGATCAAGGAAAATCCATACTGTCTTATACATGGAACTAGACATGACTCTTTTTTAAGAGTTCATGTTTTGTAAAAAAAGGAACTGTGTAGAAGTGTCTAATGTTTAATTTTTTTGAGATGTAATAGTTATGATCTAATTATGAATAACTCTAAACCTGAAAAGATCCTCAATGTGAATTATTCATTTAATTCAATATTAAGTAATTTTTAAGTTCTGGGCGTTATAATTGGTATCAGAGGTCAGTTTAGACAACATTAGGAGTTAGAAAATTTTTAACTTTATAAATTAATTTATGGTATGATTGAAATGATATAGCATATAAAGATTACCATATTGCTTCTCCTAAGATAATTATGTGTTCAGAATGGTTTTCTGCATTTGAAAATAGGTAGCTATGTTGGGATGACATCAGGAGGAAGACAAACTTCCAAATCAGCAACCTGAGATGGTCGGAATTGGAACTGAACAGTTTGTTGCAGTGATGGAAAAGTTGAATCTGGCTATAAATGGTTATTGTATCCATGCATTAGATCATCCAGACCAACCACAAAGGAACATGTTATTGGTGGAACATTTGATGAGACAACATCCCCCATCATTCAGAAGATTATCTAACCCAGTGGTAGCTGAAGGGTGGATTAAAGAACTGGAGAATATTTTTGATGTCATGGTGTGTTCAGAACATCAAAAGGATAGTCTTGTTGTTTACAATTTTGAAGGTGAAGCTGATCAGTGGTGTTCGATGATGAAATATATTAGGGATAGTGAGGAGATTTATGATCTTCCCTAGGATGAATTCAAAGGTATGATTCTTGAGAAATATTTTCCTAAGTTGGTTCATCCTAGGATGGAAAATCAATTCCTAGAATTGATGCAGGAGGATGACTCAGTGGCTCCTTATGAAGCAAAGTTCACTCGACTGCAAAGGTATGCTCCAAATTTCGTACGAGATCTTGATTGTAAAATCAAGCATTTTTAATCAGGGTTAAAAACAAATTATCGAAGGGAATTAGCTTCTTGTGAGTTCAAAAGTTATGAAAAACTTGTTCGATGTGCGGAGAATGTGGAAATGGAGTTTTTTAATAAACATGTGTACATTGACAAACAACAGAATAAAAGGTCCAGTTTGCAGGAAAAGGGGAAGAATTCATCAATGAAGCAAGGAGGTAAGAAAACCAAATATCCATCCTCTGAGAATTGTGGTAAAATGCATCCTAGATAATTTTTATCCAAGTATACAAAGTGCTTTCGGTGTGGTATGTCTGGTTATGTTGCTCGTAACTATAAGGAAGATGATCAACCAGGCAATGAAAATCCAGCGGTAAGATTATTTATTTGTAATGAAATGGGTCATTAGGAAAATGAGTATCTAATTAAGAACTCAACTGGGGGAAATCAGCCAGACTACAAGAAAAAAGGGGTAGTGAAATCCTTTGAAACTACTTCCGCACATGTTGGGCCATCGAATGAAGTAATATCAGGTACATTGTTGGTTTGTTCAAATTATGACAATGTGTTTTTTAATTCAGGGTCTACATATTCATTCATTTGTGAGAAGTTTTCTAGTAAATGGGGAATTATATCTCAAGATATGAATCCTCAACTTATGGTAAAACACATAGATGAAATATTGAGACAAAAAGGAATTATAAGAACCATCATATCCTTGTGTGCGGAATGAATCTACCTAAAAACCTTATTGTTTTTCCTCTAGTAGAGTTTGATGTTATTTTTGGCATGGATTGGATTTTTGTTTATCATGCTCTGATTGACTGCAGAGCTAAAATGTTTTCTTTTCAGAAACATTTTCAGTTTGTGTACCAGAATAAACCCTTGATTTTGATAACATATCATGAAGTTGAGAAACTAGTAAAAGATGGAAATGAATGATACCTTTCACATATTGTTGAAAATAAAGGAACTATTTAGATTAATGATATACCAGTGGTAAATGAGTATCATGATGTTTTTCATAATGATTTTCCAGGTATTATTCATGATTGAGAAGTTGAATTTATTGTTGATTAGTTCCTGATTCTAAGCCAATTTCAAAACCCCCTTATCGAATGGCTAGAGTTGAACTTTTAGAGTTAAAGAAGCATTTGCAGGAGTTATTAGATAAATCTTTCATTCGACCTTGCACATCACCATAGGGTTATCCTATCTTGTTTGTTAAAAAGAAAGATGGTTCATTGAGACATTTTATTGATTATAGAGCCTTGAATAAAATCTCTTTTAAGAACAAGTATCCTTTTCCTCATATCGATGATTTATTTGATCATCTCTAGAGAGCTTAGTATTTTTAGAAGATTGACTTGAGTTTGGGGTACCCTCAGTTGAATGTAAAAGAAGAAAATGTTCTGAAGACTGCGTTTCATACTAGATATGGTCATTATGAATTTGTAGTTATCCCTTTTGGGTTAACCAATTCACCTACTGTATTCATAAACCATATGAATAGAATTTTCCATGAGTTCTTCGATAAGTTTGTGGTTGTTTTCATTGATGATATTTTGGTGTTATCTAAAAGTAAAGTGGAGCCTGAAAGTCATTTAAGGGTAATCTTGTAATCCTTAAAAGAAAAGAAACTGTATGGAAAATTCAGCAAGTGTGAGTTTTGGTTACAACAAATTTCATTCTTTGGTTACATTGTTTCAAAAAATGGCATAACTGTTGATCCTTCTAAAACAAAAGTTTTTGATGAATTGCCAAGACCCACAATTGTTACCGAGATCCATAGTTTTCTTGGTTTGGAAGGTTATTACCAGAGGTTTTTTGAAGAAATTTCAAGGTTATCTAATACAATGACTAAGCTAACTCGGATGGGTGTTAAGTCTTTCTGGAAAAAAGAACGTGATGATTGTTTTTAGGAGTTGAAAAGAAGATTAGTGAATGCTCCAGTTTTGGCACTTCCTTCCAGGAATGGTGAGTTTGTTATCTACAGTGATTCCTAGTTGAAGGGACTCGGTTGTGTCCTTATGCAGAAAGGTTAGGTAATTGCTTATGCTTCACGTCAGTTGAAAATTCATGAGGTAAATTACCCTATACATGATTTGAATTATCTACTGTTATTTTTGCTCTAAATATTTGGAGGCATTATTTGTATGGAGTAAAATGTGAAATATATACCGATCACAAAATTTTAAAGTATATATTCACTCATAAATAATTGAACATGAGATAGAGAAGATGGATGGAATGAATCAAGGATTATGATTGTACAATTCATTACCATCCGGGAAAAGCAAATAAAGTGGCTGATGCTTTGAGTCAAAATAATAATGCTTCATTAACCATGCTACATTTGGAACGAGATCCTTTGGTTTTTGATTTGATGAACATTGGTATAGAAGTTGTTGGTTCAGGAAGTTCTTCTATATTGTTTCAAGTGTCAGTGAGATCATCTCTATCAGACATTATTAAGCAAGCACAGAAGAAAGACAGTGGGTTGCAGAAAAAGGTAGAGCTGGTTCAGATGGGTATGTTTCCGGAATTTAACATTGATAATGATAATGTTTTGAGGTTTGGGAAGAGATTATGGGTGCCTTGTGATTCAAAGTCGAAGAATGAGTTGTTATGTGAGGCTCATAGTTCCCTGTTTTTAGTTCATCCTGACATTACTATGATGTACACAAATCTACGGGAGTATTACTGGTGTTATGGAATGAAAAGAGATATTGCTGATTTTACTGTGAAGTGTTTGACTTGTCAATATGTTAAGGTAGAGTGACAATTAATGAAAGGGATGTTTCAGCCTTTACCGGTGCTATAGTAGAAATGGGAAAATATATCCAAGGACTTTGTTGAGGGATTACGGAAGACATCTCGAGGTAATAATGCAATCTAGGTTATTGTTTATCGATTGACTAAATCTGCTCATTTCCTTCCAATTAGATATACTTAGCCTCTAGATCAACTTGCTCGGTTGTATGTTAAAGAGATAATCAGGTTGCATGGAGTTCCCCCCTCAATTTTATCTGATCGTGATCCCAGATTTACTTCTAACTTTTGGAAAGGCTTTCATAAGTCCTTGGGCAGAGAATTAAATTTTAGTATAGCTTTTCATCCTCAGTCAGATTGGCAGTCAGAACGAACAATTCAGACCTTGGAGGATATGTTACGTGCTTGCTCGATGGATTATTAGGTAAGATTGGACCTACATCTTTCTTTGGTTGAATTTTCATATAATAACAGTTTTCATTCCAGTTTAGAGATGGCTCCATTTGAGGCATTATATGGGAAGTGGGGTCGAACTCCAGCTGTTTGGGATGAAGTAGGGGAAAGGAAGATGATGGGACCAGAATTGTT
Source organism: Viscum album (assembly GCA_963277665.1). Lineage (NCBI taxonomy): Eukaryota > Viridiplantae > Streptophyta > Magnoliopsida > Santalales > Viscaceae > Viscum > Viscum album. The sequence goes on from OY728128.1 coordinate 1,754,076,034, forward strand.
AGAAGAGATGGAAGAAAAAGTTCAGCTGATACAGAAACACATGAGAATAGCTCAGAGCAGCTAGAAAAATTTTTGTAGACAACATATGGAAGGATCTCTCTTTTGAGGTAGGTGATCATATATTCCTCAAACATGCACCATGGAAAAGTGTGATGTGATTTGGTAGGAAATGCAATCTGAGTCCAAGGTTCATTGGACCTTATGAAATTCTGGAGAGAGTTGGATCAGTTTCTTACAAAGTGGCTTTACCTCCATGTTTTTCCCAGGTACAAAATGTTTTTCATGTTTCGATGTTGATAATGTAAATGTCAGATCCATCTCATGTTTTGTGCCCAGAGGTAGTTCAGTTGGAGGAGAATCTTTCTTATGAAGAACAACCAGTCTAGTTTCGTGACTGTAGAGAGCAAGTGTTGTCGAATAAGTAAATTCACCAGGTAAAGGTTTTGTGGAAAAACCATATGGTTGAAGAGGCAACATGGGAATCTGAAAATGCTATGAGGGATAAATACCCCCACACATTTTTATATGTAAATAAAATTGTGAGGACATAATTTAAAAATGGGGGGAAGGATGTAACATCCCAAGTAACTAAAGAATAATACATTTTCATATTTATTAAAATTTGCGAATTATATATTAATTTTACTTTAAATGATTTTCTATGTTCGATAGCGTACCCGATACGCAACAACGCGTTTCTTTGAAATTTTACTTTTCACACTAGTAATATAATAATATTATTTTAAAAGGTAGTTAACACGTAGCCATTTTATTGGAAGGAATGAATATAAATAAATAAAATATGATTATATATGTTTGTTAAATGTTTTTACATGTATCCAATAAAATATAACATCTTAAAATAAGAAAAGAATTCAATTTTAGGCACAGATACTCTAATATTCACTAAGAGGTTGAATTATCACCTTTTAATAGAGAACCCTATTTAAATATAGTTTTGGTAACTCTTATACATTTTATTGGACCAAATAAAATTCTTCTTTATAATTGGGACATCAGAATTTACATTTTGTAAATTTTTGGTATTTTTCTGATAAAGTTCATTTTTAATGAATAGTGAAAAATGTTGTATTTTAATTCACAACCTCATTTTAATCTAATTTATTTATATTATTGGTTATTATTTTGAATTGGTTTTAAAGTGAAATTAGAATATATTTTTACCTTTTAATCCAGTGGTGGTCATTAGAATTAATTTCACTTTGAAATTGGACGTAAACAATTGTCAATCTTTTGATAGACATTGTTTCTTAAAAGCATGATATTTGTTTTGACAGTGGGAATTAATTATTAAATTAATTAATGAAACTTATATGTTTTTTATTTTTTAAAATTGACATCATTTTTCAATTAGTAATATCAAATATAACTTAGGGGGAATTGTTTGTATTTTTCTGAAAAACATCAATTTTTGATAAATAGTGAAACCACTCAATGGTAGTTAAAAAACTGATTTTTCATTTAAATGAAACATTACCACTTTTTTGAATTGAATTAAAAAAATATTACATACATGGTTTTCATTATGAAGTAAAATTTGGTTCAATGGGATTAAAATAAATTTTTTCGGTGAATAGTATCTTTTAAGTTTTATTAATCGCGATTAGAAGTAATTAGTGTAATTTAAAGTAAAAATAATGTTTTAATAATATGAAATGACCTTGAAACATGTCCTACACATATTGGATGTGTCATGTCCGACCCAATAAATCCATGGGGAATCTTGGGGACCCCATGGAGCCACATGGGTAAGAAAATGACATTAATAACTATTTATTTCATGTTTAAATAAAAATGTCACAAACATGTATTATTTTACTAAAACAATTTTTAACTGGGGTTATTCAAGTCATATTATTTACTATAAATATTAATTTGAAAGATAAAAATATTTCCTAAATCATGATTTTATTTATAAATTTTAGACATTAAAAAAATTAAATTATATATGAAACCATGATGATGTAGTGATTACCTCATTTTTTAACGATTTAAATAAAATAAAAAAATAATGTGAATTCTAAGACCTACACTTGTAAAAAACCTATTTTATGGGTGTATTTATTAATATTATCACCATATCCTTGAAATATTTAATTGTTAGACTTTTAAAATCCGAAACTCATTATATAATAAAGTAACAATTTATAACTTTTCAAGAGTGCCCCTCCTCTCCTCTTATAAAAGTCACCCACCTCTACCACCTTACCCACTCATCTCAAGCATTTTCCTCATCCAATATATACAAATTTTATCTATACACATCCCTCTATTCATCTTAGAAGCTTTTACTTAGGCAGAAAGCTCTTCAAGAAACCCCTTTTGTTCAAACCAAAAGGAGTTACCTGATTTAAAGGTGATGTCTTCACTTGTGTTGTTTGATTTATTTTGCTTCACATCCCCCTAAACTATTTTTATTCTTTCCTTTTGTTACAAAACTAGTATCTTAAATATAATAGGATGTTTTTATGAGAATTATTTTATCTACAATTACACACACCTTCATGTAATGGTTAAAAAATATAATGTTTCTGTGATTGGCTGCCTCACGAAACGATGATTGTTCAATCATCTTTTAAAACCATTCATGTTTGCCATTAATATGTCACTCTTTTTATATATGATATATATTATATTTATTTATTCCTTATTCTTCTATATTTTTAATTTATGTCATACCTTTATGGTTTCCATTATGGGTAACCACGATAATTTCATTTTAGGAAGTGCGGACAACCACCCCCTCGAAGTGATTTGATTCATTAATGCATTATGTTGGACGTATAAAGGATTTAGTTAATGATATTATATATGATATTATACTGTAATTTAAATATACCTTTCTATCATTATGATTTCACTCCATTAAATACGAAATAGATATGAAAGTAGCACAGATGCTTAAGTACGGCTTACCGTCCTCATGAATAGTGCAACTCATTTCTTACCTCTAAAAGTTATGTACTATTATAAATACATGTATATACTAGATATATATGATATATATGATATCCCAATCATGAATATCATTCTGGATATAATGAACCATTAACCACATGAACAACATGAAATTGTAAGTAGTCCATTTTTGACATAAGTACCAAATATCTACAAAAGGGACTTTGTTAACTTAAATGATTACATAATGTTTATAATATGGAAATAAGTTATATAAAGGGAATAATAAACAATAAAAAATTTCTTAAGAAAGTAGAAATTAACTTTATTTTATTATTCATGATATTAAAGATCAATCGAGTCACGTCAAACACGAGGTAAGGGACTTCATCTCAATATCCTTTTATTGAGGCATATTTTTTTCTAAAACAAGACATTCTTTTATAAATTGTATAAAACCCTTTGACTTTTAATTTTATACAAAAGGAATCTTTTTCTATGAAGCGTTTTACTAAATGACAAAAAGGAATTTCTATTTTAACGTATGTGGTGACAAAGACCTTTTCCGCCATCGTGAGTATTTTTTAGTCTTTGGATTCCTCAACAAGCCATAATGTTTTTAAAATGAAATATATACCATATTATATGTTATGTATTTTTGTATTTAAAATGGTTTCGATAATGGATTTTTTATGTCAATATATTTTGGTGATATATTGTTATTGAAATGTGGAAATGTGTTCTTTCCTTTATTATTGTTATATGTGTTATGATTTTATAATGGTACTTGGACATTTGACAGGTGGATACGTGATAAATCATATGATGGGTGGTTCCGTGAATACCAGGATGGGTGGTTACGTTATAACCTACAATGAATTGGGTATGGAAGTTGTCTCTATGGCTATTCCATTTATTGATATGTGTGGAAGTCGACCATATGGTTATTCCATTTAAGTATGTTTATGTCCCAAGTTACCTTTATATTTTATGTGTTCTTTATATTTGATTTATGGTAATCATTTAGTTAAAAAGGGTAAGTAATGATATTTTATTCAGTGAATAGTATTTACTACTTCTTAATGGTGAAAAGTGTTACTTTAATAAAGTATTCATGGTTTACTTGATGTTTTAAAAAACTAACAGTTTTCCTTCTTGTGTATCCCTTACTGAGCTTTTTATGCTCACCCCAAGTTTTTTTGAAATGTTTTTCATAGGACATAATGTGGATTAGGGTCAAGGATGGGTTCATGGAAAAGTCATGTTGTCTTCAACATGGATCTAGACATGACTCTTTTTTTAAGAGTTTTTGTTTTGTAAAAAAGGGAACTTTGTAGAAGTGTCTAATGTGTAGTTTTTTTGAGATGCAATATTTATGATCTAATTCTCTAAAACTATAATCTTGAAAATACCCTCAATGTGAATTATTCATTTAATTCAATATTAAGTAATGTTTAAGGTCGGTTCCTTATTGTTGGTATCAGAGGTCGGTTTAGACAACTTTAGGAGTTATAAAATTTTAAACTTTATAAATTAATTTATGGTATGATTGAAAAGATGTAGCATTTAAAGTTTACCATGTTTCTTCGCCTAAGATATTTCTGTGTACAAAATGGTTTTCTGTAGAGGAAACAAGGTACTGATGTTGGGATGACATCAGGAGGATGACAACTTTCCAAAACAGCAACGTGAGATTTTCAGAATTGGAAGTAAACAGTTTGTTGTAGTGATAGAAGAGTTGACTCAGGCTATAAATGGTGGTGGTATCCATGAACGAGATCAGCTAGACCAACCGAAAAGGAACATGTTAGTGGTGCAACTTTTCATGAGGCAACATCCTCTATCATTCAGAGGATCATCAGACCCTGTTGTAGCTGAAGGGTTGATTAAAGCACTGGAGAATATTTTTGATGTCATGGGGTGTTCAAAACATCAAAAGGTTATTCGTGTTGTTTACCATTTTGAAGGTGAAGCTGATCAATGATGGTCGATGATGAATAATATTAGGGATAGCGATGAAATTGATGATCTTCAATTGGATGAATTCAATGGAATGTTTCGTGAGAAATATTTTCCGAAGGTGGTTCATCTTAGGATGGAAAATCAATACCTAGAATTGAGGCAAGAGGACGACTCAGTGGCTGCTTATAAAGAAAATTTCACTCGACTGGAAAGGTATGCTCCAAATTTCATTCGATATATTGATATTAAAATCAGACGTTGTTATTTAGCGTTAATGCCAAATTATCTAAGGGCTTTAGCTTCTCGCGAGTTCAAAAGATATGAAAAACTTGTTCGATACGCAGAGAAGGTGGAAATTGAGTTTTCTGATGATCAGGTTTTCTTTGAAAAACAACAGAATAAGAGGTCGAGTTGGCAGGGAAAGGAGAAGAATTAATCAAAGAAGTAAGGAGGTAAGAAAACCATATTTCTATCCTATGAGAATTGTGGTAAAATGCATCTTGGATAATGATTATCTAAGTCTGGAATGTGCTTTCGGTGTGGGAAGTCTGGTCATATTCCACGTAACTATAAGGAAGATGATCAAGAAGGCAATGGAAAGCCAGTAGTAAGATGTTTTATGTGTAATGAAATGGTTCATTATGCAAATGAGTGTCTAACGAAGAACTCAACTGGGGAAAAGTATCCAGACTACAGGCAGAAAGGGGTGGTGAAATTCATTGCAACTACTTCAGCAGATGTTGGGCCATCGAATGAAGTAGTATCAGGTACACTGATTGTTTGTTTAGATTATTCCAATGTGTTGTTTGATTCAGGGTCTACACATTCATTCATTTCTGAGAAGTTTTCTTGTAAATTGGGAATTCCATCTCAAGTTATGAATCCTGAACTTATGGTAAAAACACTCGGAGGAAACGTTGATACAAAAAGAAATTATAAGAACCTTCCTAACCTTGTGTGCAGAAAGAATCTACCTGCAAAACCTTATTATTTTTCCTCTAGTATTGTTTGATGTTAGTTTGGGCATGGATTGGCTTTCTATTTATCATTCTATGATTGACTGCAGAGCTAAAATGGTTTCTTTTCAGAAAGATTTTCATTTTGGGTACAAGAATGAACCCATGCTTTTGATAACATATTAAGAAGTTTAGAAACTAGTAAATGATGGAAATGAATGTCACATTGCACATATTGTTGAAAAAAAGGAACTGTTCATATTTATGATGTGCTACTGGTAAATGAGTATCTTGATGTTTTTTTCTAATGAGATTCCTGCTATTATTCATGATCGGGAAGTTGAATTTACTGTGGACTTAGTTCCTGATTCTAAGGCAATTTCAAAACCCCCTTATCGAATGGCTCATGATGAACTTTTAGAGTTAAAGAAGCAATTACAAGAGTTATTAGATAACAGTTTTATTCGACCAAGCACATCACCATGGGGTTCTCCTGTCTAGTTTGATAAAAATAAAGATGGTTCAATGAGACTTTGCCTTGATTATAGAGACTTGAATAACATAACGGTTATGAACAAGTATCCTTCGCCTCATATCGATGATTTGTTTGATAAGCTCGAGGGAGCACAGTATTTTTCAAAGATTGACATGAGGTCGGGGTACCATTAGTTGAAAGTAAAAGAAGCAGACGTTCTGAAGATAGTTCTTCGTACTAGATATGGTCATTTTGAATATGTAGTTATTCCTTTTGGGTTAACCAATGCACCTGCTGTATTCATGGAGCTTATGAATACAATTTTCCATGAGTTCTTGGATAATATTGTTGTTGATTTCATTGATGATATTTTTGTGTTTTCTAAAAGTAAAGAGAAGCCTGAATGTCATTTAAGGGTTATCTTGCAAACCATAAAAGAAAATAAACTGTATGGAAAATTCAGCATGTGTGAGGTTTGGTTAAAAGAAATTGTTTTCCTGGGTAACTTTATTTAAAAAAATGGCATAACTGTTGATCCTGTTAAAACAAAATTTGATGATGAATGTCCAAGACCCACAAATGTAACCGAGATCCGTAGTTTTCATGGTTTGGTAGGTTATTACCGGAGGTTTGCTGACAATTTTTCATGGTTATCTAGTACAATGACTAATCTAACTCAGAAGTGTGTTAAGTTTATCTGGACAAAATAATGTGATGATTGTTTTCAAGAGTTGAAAAGAAGATTGGTTAATGCTCCAGTTTTGGCACTTCCTTCCAGGAATGGTGAGTTTTCTATCTACAGTGATACTTCGTTGAAGGGACTATATTGTGTCCTTATGTAGAATGATCAGGTAATTTTTATGCTTCACGTCAGTTAAAAATTCATGTGGTAAATTACCCAAAACATGATTTGGAATTAGATGCTGTTTTTTTTGCACTAGAATTTTTTAGGCATTATTTTTATGGAGTAATGTGTGAAATATATACGGATCACAAAAGTTTGAAGTATATATTCACTTATAAAGAATTGGAGATGGTATATAGGATAGGGATGTAATTAATCATGGATTAGGATTGTTCAGTTCATTACCATCCAGGCAAAGCAAATAAAGTGGCTGATTCTTTTAGTTGAAAAATTAATGCTTCATTAACCGTGCTACATGTTGAACGAGATCCATTGGTTTTTGATTTTAAGAACATTGGAATAGAAGTTGTTGGTGCATGAAGTTCTTATGTTTTGTTTCAAGTGTCAGTGAGATCATCTCTATCAGACAGAATTAAGCAAGAGCAGGAGAAAGACAGTAGGTTACAGAAAAAGGTAGAGCTGGTTCAGAAGGGTAAGTCTCCTGAATTTAACATTTATAATGATTGTGTTTTGAGGTTTGGGAAGAGATTATATGTGCCTTGTGATTCACAGTTGAAGAATGATTTATTATGTGAGGGTCATAGTTCCCCGTTTTCAATTCATCCTTGTAGTACTAAGATGTACCGAGATCTGCGGGAGTATTACTGGTGGGATGGAATGAAAATAGGTAATGCTGATTTTACTATGAAGTGTTTGAATTTTCAATAGGTTAATACAGAGCGGCAGTTACCAAAAGGGATGCTTCAGCCTTTACCGGTGCCAGAGTGGAAATGGGAAAATATATCCATGGACATTGTTGTGGGATTACCGAAGACATCTCGAGTTAATAATGCAATCTGGGTTATTGTTGATCGATTGACTAAATCTACTCATTTTCTTCCTATTCAAGATACATTGTCTCTATATCAACATGATCGGTTGTATGTTAAAGAGATAATCAGGTTTCATAGAGTTCCCCTATCCATTTCATCTGATCGTGATCCCAGGTTTACTTCTAACTTTTGGAAAAGCCTTTAGAAGTCATTGGGTACTAAATTAAATTTTAGTACAGCTTTTCATCCTCAGTAATATGGGAAATCAGAATAAACAATTCAGACATTGGAGGATATGCTACGTGGTTTCTCAATGCATTATCAGGGATGTTGGGACCAACATCTTTCTTTGGTTGAGTTTTCATATAATAACAGTTTTCATTCCAGTATATAGATGGCTCCATTTGAGGCATTATATGGGAAGCGGTGTCGAACTCCAGCTTTTTTGGATGAAGTAGGAGAAAGGAAGCCGATGAGACTAGAATTGTTAGAAGAGATGGCAGAAAAAGTTCAGCTGCTACTGAAACACTTGAGAATAGCTCAAAGCAAGCAGAAACGTTATGCAGACAACAGGAGGAATGATCTCTCTTTTGAGATATGTGGTCATGTCTTCATCAAAGTTTCACCATGGAAAATTGTGATGTGATTTGGTAAGAAAGGAAAGCTAAGTCCAAGGTTCATTGGACCATATGAAATTCTAGAGCGAGTAGGATCAGTATCTTAATGAGTGTCTTTACCTCCATGTTTGTCCTATGTACACAATGTTTTTCATGTTTCGATGTTGATAAAGTATAATCTAGATCCATCTCATGTTTTGAGCCCAGAGGTAGTTTAGTTAGAGGAGAATATCTCTTATAAAAAAAACCAGTCTAGATTCTTGACCGTAGAGAGCAAGTGTTGCAGAATAAGGTAATTCACCAGGTAATGGTTTTGTGGGAAAACCATATGGTTGAAGTGGAAATGTGGGAATCTGAAAATTCTATGAGGGATAAATACCCCCACTTATTTTGATAATTGAATAAAATTGTGAGGACGTAATTCCCAAAAGGGGGGAAGGATGTAACATCCCAATTAAATAATGAATAATATATTTTCATATTTATTAATATTTGAGAATTAATTATTAAATTTACTTTAAAGGGGTTTCTATGTTCGATAGAGTACCCGATAAGCAACCATGTGTTTCTTTGAAATCTTATGTTGCACAGTAGTAATATAATAACATAATTTTAAAAGGTAGTTAAAACATAGGTGTTGTATTGGTAAGAATGAATTGAAATAACTAAAATATGAATATATATGTTTGTTAAATGTTTTTACATGTATCCAATAAAAGATAAAGGCTTAAAATAAGAAAATAATTAAATTGTAGGCATAAATACACTAATATTCACTAACAGTTCGACTTATGAGCTTTTGATGGAGAACCCTCTTTAAAAATAGTTTTGGATACTCTTATACATTTTATTGGACCAAATAAATTTCTTTTTTAGAATTAGGACATCGAAATTTAGTTTGTGTAAATTTTTTGTATTATTTTCATAAAGTTCATTTTTAGTGAATAGTGAAAACTGTTGTATTTTATTTCAAAACTTCTTTTTAATATAATTTATTTATATGATTAGATTATATTTTGAATTTATTTTAAAGTGAAATTAAAATATATTTTTACCATTTAATACAGTGGTGGTCATTTGAATTAATTTCACTTTGAAATTGGACTCAAATAGGTGTCAATCTTTTGATAGGTATTGATTCTTAAAAACATGCTATTTGTTTAGAAAGCGGGAATTAATTATTAAATTAATTAATTCAACTTATATTTTTTAAATTTTTTAAAATAGACATCATTTTTGAATTAGGAATATCAAATATATCTTAGGGGGAATGTTTTTTATTTTTATGAAAAACATCAATTTTTGATGAATAGTGAAACCACTAAGTGGTAGTTAAAAAACTGGTTTTTTTTAAATGAGACTTTACCACTTTGTTGAATTTAATTTTAAAAAATCCAACATATATGGTTTTAATTAAGAAGTAAAATGTGGTTCAATGGGATTAAAATACATTTTTAGTGAATAGTAACTTTAATGTTTTATTAATCGCGATTACAGGTAATTAGTGTAATTTACGCTAAAAATAATATTTTAATAATATGAAATTACATTTACACATTTCCAACCCTTATTGGATGTGTCATGGGAGACCAAAACAATTTATGGGTCAACTTGGGGACCCCATGGAGCCACATCGGTTAGGAAATGACATTAATAACTTTTTATTTAAAGTTAAAATAAAAAATGTCATAAACATGTATTATTTTACTAAAAAAAATTATATGGGGTTATACAAGTTATATTTTTTACTATAAATATTCATTGGAAATATAAAAAGATTTTCCAAATCATGATTTTTTTTATAATATTTTGACATTAAATAAATTAAATTATTTATGACACCATAATGATGCAGCGATTACCTATGTTTTTAACGATTCAAATAAAATATAAAGATAATGTAAAATCTAAGACCTATAATTGTCAAAAACCTATTGGATGGGTGGATTTAGAACTCTTATCACCTTATCCTAGAAATATATAACTGTGGGACCTTTAAAATCTGAAACTCATTAAATAATAAAGTAAAATTTTTTAACTTTCCAAGAGTGCCCATCCTCTCCTCTTATAAAAGACCCCCACCTCTACAACCTTACCCACACCTCTCAAGACTTTGGTGTAGCCAAGATCTGATCATTTTTTCTCTCCACATCCCTCTCCTCATCCTAGAATCCTTTCTTTAGGCTGAAAGCTCTTAAAGTAACCCCTTTTTTCAAACCAAGAGGAGTTTTCCGATTTAAAGGTAATGTCTTCACTTGTGTTATTTTGTTTTATTTTTCTTCAGCATCCCCCTAAACTCATTTTATTCCTTAATTTTGTAACAACACCAGTATCTTAAATATAATAGGATTTTTTTGATAAGGATTTTATTTACACATACAGACACCTCCGTCAATGGTTAAATAACATATTGTTTCTGTGGTTGGGGAATTCCTGCCTCACAAAATGATGATTAATCAATCTTATTTTAACACCTTTCATGGTGGCCATTAAGATGACTCTCTTTTTATATATGATGTATATTATTATTATATTTCCTTATTCTTTTTTATTTTTCATCTATGGGATACCTTTATGGTTTCCATTATTGGTAAACATGATAATTTCATTTTAGGAAGTGCGGACTACCGCCTCCTCGAAATGATTTGATTCGTTAGTTCCATATGTGGGACATATAATGGATAGAGTTAATGATATTATATATGATATTATACTGGAATTATAATATACCTTTATAAAATTATTATTTCACTCCATTAAATATGAAATAGAAATGAAAGTAGCGTTCATGCGTACGTACGGCTTACTGTCTCCATGAACAGTGCAATTCATTTCTTACCTCTAAATGTTATGTACTATTATAAATACATGTATATACTAGATATATATTATATATATGATATCCAAGTCATGAATATCATTCTGGATATAATGAACCTTTGACCACATGAACAACATTTAATTGTAAGAAGTCCATTTCTGAATTAAGTACCAAATATCGACACAACGAACATTATTAAATTAAATGATTACATAATGTTTATAACATGGAAATAAGTTATATAAAAGGAATAATAAACTTTAAAAAAATTTAACCAAGTAGAAATAATCTTCAGTTTATTATTCAGGAGATTAAAGAGAAATCAAGTCACGTTTGACATGAGGTAACAGACTTCATCTCAATCTCCTTTCATGGAGGAATATTTTGTTCTAATACAAGACTTTATTTTATATGGTGTATGAACCCCATTTACTTTTAATTTTATACTATATTTGTCTTTTTCTAAAAATAATTTTAGTAAAAGAAAAAAGGAATGTTTATTTTAACGTACGCGGTGACAACGACCTTTTCCGTCGTCGTGAGTATGATTTGGTCTTTGGATTCCTCAACAAGCTGTAATGTTTTTAAAATGAAATAAATACCATATACTCCTTTATGTATTTTGGTATTGAAAATGGTTTTGTTAATGGATTTTTTTTTTGTCAATATATTTTGGTGATATATTGTGATTGAAATGTGGAAATGTTTTCATTCCTTTATAATTGTTTTATGTGTTATGATTTTATAATGGTACTTGGATATTTGACCAGTGGTTATGTGATAAACCATATGACGGGTGGTGCCGTGAATACCAGGATGGGTGGTTACGTTATAACCTCCAATGAATTGGGTATAGAAGACCGCTGTATGGCTATTCCATTTAGTGATATGTGTGGAAGTAGACCATATGGTTATTCCATTTAAGTATGTTTATGTCCCAGTTACCATTATATGTTATGTGTTCTTTATATGGGTTTTATGGTAATATTTTGGTTTCAAAAGTGTAAATAATGATCTTTTATTATGTGAATAGTATTTGCTAATTCTTCAAGGTGAAAATTTTTACATTGATAAAGTATTCATGGTTTACATGATGTTTTGAAAAACTAACAATTTTCCATCTTGTGTATCCCTTACTGAGATTTTTATGCTCACCCCATGTTTTTTTGAAATGTTTTTCACAAGACATAATGTGGATTAGGGTCAACGATTGGATCAAAAAAAGTAATGTTGTCTTAAAAATGGAACTAGAAATGACTCTTGTTTTAAGAGTTCATGTTTTGTAAAAAAAGAACTTTGTAGAAGTGTCAAATGTGTAATTTTTTTGAGTTGTAATAGTTATGATCTAGTTTTCTAAAACACTAAACATGAAAAGATCCTCAATGTGAGTAATTCTTTTAATTCAATATTAAGTAATGTTTAAGGCCGGGCCTTATAATATAAACCCTAATCGTTATCCATAAATATTTAATTATGTCCAAATAATAAAATATTATTCTTTATAAATAAAATTTTTACATAAAAAACAACAATGTTAAACATATTAGAAAAAATTACTCCTATGTAATCCCAATATCAAAAGAAAATTAATAGTTTTGAACATTTCATCATCCAAAGATCTTACATAACTATTGAATCCATTATATACAGAACTATAAAGAATTAATAATTCTTTATGTTCACCTAACCACAATTTTACATCTTGTTATTTAATACTTATTTCCATGAAAAATAATTAATCATGTCTTAAGATTCAATAATATCGAAACATGACACAAAAAAATAATCCATACATTTAATATGTTGTTTTTAGTTTCCTCTTCTTCGATTAGAATGGCACTAGGTATTTCCAAATTTATAGTCATATGGTCATGTTGATCACATTCCAGAACCTTCTATATTGGAAATCTATTTACCCAATTACGATACTCTCTGCATTATAAAAACTGAATTGGTAACTCGAAAAGAACATTTTTTTCTTTCCTAGAGTCAACTGAACGCTTCCTTTTTCCTTTGTACATTATTTTGTTATTAACTACATTACCACATCAATAATACCTTCCTATTCTTAGAAAAATTTCTTATGTTATTATCACACATCATTTACACATATGATAGTGAATATTCCTACCTGTATGATCATTAATAACTAAACATCCACCAGGATTCATTTCTATCATACATAATGCATCAAAAAAATATCTATGGATCAAGTGGTTCATAATTACTCTAGATAGATGGTTTTCAGTGACCACTAGTGTTCGCATTTCATCCCCCATGACATCTGGTTTCCTATTCATAGAACCACTAAATTTTCCTTCACATCTATAGTTATATTGGTGACTCCTAGATTGATCCATTTACTGAACCCAAAAAGGTCATCATGATTATATCAATAAAATAATCATATACTATCTTATGAGGAAGATAAACACTATTATATATTATTTCATGTTATCTCAATCTCATTCAATTTATCTAAAATTACTATGACTCATTCTATTATGCAATCAATTATGGTAATATTTAACTTGTAACTTAAACTTAAATATCACCATAAACTCTACATTTGTGTAACACATCCTATGAAATAATATATAAGCCACCATACTTAAAAATTAAATAATCTTGAGTTATGTCATGAATTAATAGTTAGAATATTTTTGGGATTTCAGATTAAAAAATTAGGTCGTAACTCATATATATCAACTTAGATATTACAATGTAGAAACTTCTTATCACTATCTATATTTTATAAAACAAAAACATTCATTAAAAAACATTGTTTTTTTCATGTTTAAACATAAAATCTTTTCCCTCGATTCCATAATTATATTTATCATCCCTTAAATCTAATGATTTTTTTTAAAACATTGGATGAGAATAAAAATATCATTAAGTGTAATATAAAGAAGGAAAACTGTTAGCTTGGAAAAATATGTAAACAATGAATTTTTATCATAAAGTAATAAGTTTCACCATTAATTAGAATTAAATACTCTTTACATGAGATAAGACCATTTACTGCACATTTTATAAAATACAATTTCCATAAAACCCATAAGAATTACATATAACAAATAAAGTTAACTTTAGAAATAATCATACTTAAATAGAATAACCATATAATCAACATCAACACATATCACTCTTACAAATGGAATAACCATACGACCGACTTCCATTCCAAATGAATTAGAGGTTATAACTCAACAAACCATGAACAATTTATCAATATTCCACCCATATTTGGGTTTTTATGTAACCAACAATCATTTTCTTATCACGTAACAACCTATAAATGTACAAATATATAATCATAACTCATACAATATTTCAATAATAAAAATTTCACACATATAATTTCATTTTCAATCCCAATAAATCATTTCAAGATATTGAAATAGTCAATAAAATTTCAAATCCATTTTCAATACCAAAAAAACCCAGAAAAGTGGACAAAAGATTTATTTCCCTTTTAATTTTTTTATGTTTTATAGAAGGAAAAAATTAACAAATAAATCTTAATGTGACATAGATATCATTGTTATTGCATACATTAATGAAAAATCCTTTTGTCTGTTGTTAAATAAAGTATAATGCTTCGTATAAAAATATTCCTTTTAGAAAACCATAAAATATAGACATGAAAATTCATTTCTAATATTTTTATATGCATTAAAATATATATTTCAATTAATTTCATGAAAAATATACATGATAATTAAATCAATAAATTTCAGGTTGGTCCATAGCACTTTGAACATTTAAATCCAAATATAGATGAATTAATATATATAAAAATATAGTAATTAATATTACAATTGATAACATATTGATAGAACTTTCATAGGGGATGCATATACACCTAAAAAATAATATAGTTGCATATTATAATGAAATTACTCAATGAATTATGATTGAGGCGAAGTCACGTACATCGAGTTTGATTCATCACATGTGTTATTTATTTTCCAAATGAATAATATTTTTTTAATTTAAATTATTCATAGATCCTTTTCATGTTTATTATTCCATTTATATCACTTATTACCATGTTATAACAGTAAAAAATCATTTATGTCTATATCATATGTTTTGTCGATATACATATCTTGAGTTGATAATGATCATGGAATAATGCCAATAGTCTATCTGGTTATAAGTCCATCATATTCAGAATATAGAAAAATTATATAAATATCTTATATATTTATAATTTAGTTTTTTATAATAATCTTTTAATGATAACTAAAATTACCATTCATGGAGATGGTAGGCCATACGTACGCATGGAGGATATTTTTTATTTTCTATGTCTAATTGAATGAACGAATATTAAATGAAATGTATATAAATATGTATATATATATAATATCATTACATTCTAATTAAAATTTCATTTAGATAATATATTTTTACTTAGTAAATTTTTAATACAATCTATGTGATGTGTGAACGAATCACATCATTTTGAAGAGGTGGTAGTCCACATGTCCCCGAATGAAGTTATCAAAACACCACAATTATAAAGAATGAATGTATGTTTAATATAAAATTTCCAATATATTAAATATGATAAAATAATATTATTAAATTACTATTTTACAAAAATAATGGTTTTAATACAATCCATGAAGGTGTTAATCGAAAAAGACCAAAAACATTATTCATGGAGGAGATTAATGGGAATGCCTTGGAAAACTGTTTTGATTCGTTAAATAAGAGAAGGTGGAAAATAAAATTGATATGAGATATTCCACTATAGAAATAGAACTCCATTATTTATATGTTTATGGGATTATCATTCATTTATGTATGAAGTAGGATATGATTAAATATGAAAACAAATTATATGTTGAGGGATACTTTGAAAAATAACATCTTAAATATCCCCTCCATGAAAGACCATTGATGACCTTGGATTTGGTATTTTTGTTATAAAATAATCACTTCGATGTTTGTAGATTGGTGAGGAAAGTTATTTTCATATATTTTAGTAATTAAAATAAATTTTGGGTTGAAATGGCGAGGTGTGGGTTATTATTTATACTTGACGGTAAGTGTGTTCAAGTGATTAATTTATTAAATATATTATATTAAATGCAACCATATATGGTTGGAATTAAATTCCATGCCTTTATCATGTAATTATTATTTTATTAGATGGTTAGGGTTGCAGAAATTCTCATCCTGCTTTTAAATGTGGTTGTGTTTCGGTATATTTAGCAATAAAATTTTAATTTTTACGCTCTTCAAAATTTTACAATAAATAAAATAAATAATTTTTTTTACCAAGGTAACATATTTATATGTGAAAATAAAATTGTAAATAAAACTTTTTTTATAAAATATCATTGAAAATATAAAATCATTTTAACATAATTTAATTCACATAATTGGAAAATTAGATTTAAATTTAGTTTCGAAGTGAAAATTAAAAGGTATTTTTTTAAGTGTAATGTTCAAAACCATGAAATGTTTTTATATATAATTTCAATTTAAAATTAATTAAAATGAAAAAAATTGGATTTAAAAATAACAAAATTATTTAAATAAATGTTAAATTCCATTTAAATTATCTTCTAATTGTATAAATAAATTATACCAAAAAAGTTTTCAATTATAACATAGTATTTCTCACTATTCATTGAAATACAAGTTTTATTTTAAAAATACCAATTTTTTATCAAAAAAAATTTTTATCTCCCAATTAGAAAGAATAATTTTATTTTTTTGAACATAACATATAAAATATTTTAGATAATTGTTTAAAATGGGTTCTCCAACAAAATACTGTAAAAATGCATTTCTTGAAAAATACACCGTTTATTCAGAAAATTAAATTTATTCTTATATAATATATAGAAAACATATAAGATAAATTTAAAAAATAAAATTTAATTTATATTTCATAAATATAATACAAAAGGAGTGAATATAATATTTTATAAACATAATTATTCACACATAAAATGATTTTCATAAAGACACTTTCTTTATGTTATGTTTGTTTTTATTTTAATTTATTATTAATTTTGTAACAAATGATTAATTATATAAACATGCGTAAAACCTATTACCAAAATTAAATTAATATAATTCATTCATACTATTGAAATTGATATTTTATAACAAATACATAAAATTATAATATTAATAATATATTATTTTATAGTATAACGCAATATTATGTGAAATTTTAGATTTCATACAAACCTATTGTTGCATGTCAGGTATCTTATCAGACATAGAATAAATTTTAATTTAATGTTACTATATAATTTCTTAAATTTTAGTAACTATGAAAAATTATTATTTTATAATTACCTAGGTTTTTAAATATATTTCTACATAAGAATCATCCAAATTGATTTATGTAAAATGTGATGCTAAAAAAATATACTGAAATGAATTTATAGTTAAGTCATACCCCAGATAAAATGATTATATTCTAACCAGATAAAAATTTTGGGTGACTAAAATGGTATATAACCATATAAGTGAGGAAAATTCATCAATGGATTTATGTGGTAATGATATATTTCCCTAGAAAAAAAGAGGGAATACCACATAATAAAATAAAATGACGTAATGTACCATATGTATTTGACACTAATATTTAATAATGATCGTAATACAATTAAAAAAAATATATGTTACCATAAATCACTAATACCTAGGAATCAAATGAATCAACAACCACATGAATAAGAGAAAATGATTTGGAAAACAAATCCCATAACGTAAGAAGTATTATAAAAATAGATGCATGGGTAGTAAATTCACCATAAAATGTAATCATGGTTCATAAAATGTATTAGGTCTCAAATATTAATAATTGAGACCATGGAATCCCTTAATGATTTCGTAACATTCGAGTCATAACACATTAAAAAAAGGAATTCTAATAGAACATCAAATATAATTATTAATATATAAATTCATAATATGATATGTAAAATAAGTAGTTTGTACAACAAATAAATTAAAATAGGTGCATTAATACAAAACTTCTCTCAATAAAAATAAATTTAGGTTAAAGCTGATACAACAATTAGAAAATTGGACCAAAATTTCCTGATAATTTTATCATGTAATTTTCAATTAATATCATAAGATATAATATAATTATGATATAAAAATTATAACAGTGTGTTAATAACACCATAAAATGGTATACATGGTGAATTATATAAATATATCTCAATAGAAGGAAATTGAGGTTGAAACACATTCCACATGTCTCTACTTTCATGAATGTAATGAAACCTCCATTATAAGGAATATATATATTACTAACATAATTAAAATAAATAATCGTATACATTTTAATTCATATTACTCATAAATATTAATTTTATACCTCAATTCATCATATTTTTAAATCATGTGATTATAATTTCTGATTTATTTTACATGTTTCATAATAGCTATTTATATATTAATAATTATTCATATTATTATCATTAATAGGACATTAAATATGCATTTTTAGATAATTTATAATAATTTATGATTTTTTATATTCTATTAATGAGTGTTTTAGTCTTTACCCTTGATGAAGAAATCGATAATCAACATGTTTTAGTGTTATTTGATAAACAGATGGTGTGTTTAAAATTGTTTAATTAAATATAGATAAAACATATTTAGAAAAAAAAAAGAGAGAATAAATTTGATTTTTTATTTCATATAATACTATTAAATATGTTTTCATATTTTTAAATGGCATAAATATTTTGTATTATTCAAGTATGTGGTTAAGATATCCCAAATATAAACATATCCTGATTGATGGACGGTTTTGAATTGGTTTCGTTGTAATATCATTATAAAATAAAGAAAAAATTATTAATTAATTTTTATTAGTTCGATTTATCATTATTATAATTAATTATAAGTGTTAATAATAGATATGATAATATTAAGTAATTTGAATAAACGATTATCCTCAAAGGATGGTTATTTTAACAAATTTGATATACATTTTTTTTGTTTTGATAATATCATTAGAGTGTGACTAAATATTCATACTAAAAACATAATGTTATCATAAAAACCATATTTATGCTTTAATACCATCCTTATTTCCATCCTTGTTATGTATTGAATGAAAATGAATCATGTTATGATGTGGAGGTGATAGTCCGCACATCACTGGAACAACAATTTTGTTATTAATAATGGATTGGGTAAATGAATAAATTATATTAATAAAAAAAATATTATCATTAAAGTATAAAAATATAATTATTTTATGGTATCTAAAATAAATTTTTATGAATATAATTATGAATAAAACATATTAGTTGATAATACTCACTTCGGTGAATTTAATTTTTCTTTGGAATTCTCTTGATTCTTTAGTAGTTTCTGCTAACTATAATTTACCATTGTATTATTATAATGGTAGAGGATTATAGGGAGAGTTAATTGGTGGAGTTTTAGTTTGTAATTAATCAGATATATTATCCATATATTTTTGTAAGTGGTGTACTTTATTAGGTGAATGTAAGGGATCATTTGGAATCAAATTTTCATTCATTAAAAATGAAATGTAATTTTCATGGTCCCAAGGCTCAAAAATTTATAATGTGTAGGGGAAACAAGTATTAACTGATCCAAATATCAACCATTAAGTACATATAATATTTTGAAATGTATTATTACATTTACAGTTTTTTAATGTCTATTAACCCCGACTACGTTTAGAGTAATAATAAATTTTTACCTTTAGTTAATGAATCGTAACGAAAAAAAATAAACTGAATTTATTTATTTATTTTTAAAAATTTCATTTCATTATTTGAAGCCTATTTTTAAAATAAAATTCATACAGTTCTAAAAAGTTATTTTTGAAATGAAAAAACCTAATAATTTATAACAATTTTTTAAAATCAAGGAAATTATGATTTTAAATATATATATATATATATATGACAAAAGTAATATGGTTAGTAACTGTAAATCCATAAATTGATTAAATTTTACGTTAAAAAAATGTACAAGTCTTACAATGAAATGCAAAACCGAATCTCACGTTGAAAATAATTTATTTACCTAGAAGTCTGAAATTTTTTTCTTAATCTTAATGTAAAACTTTACATTCATTCTAAAAATATTTGGAATACATTTTAAATTTATAAAAATTATTTAAAAATTAATAATTTATTATATATTTTAATATTTTAATACTTTAATTGTTTTTTCATCATCATGATTATTCTTACACAGTTAGAAAATTGTGGATAATATTTTTTTTTGTAAATATTGAATTTTTCGACTAAAAAACCATGTTTTAAAATGATAAAAAATCATAATACATTACATTTAATGGGAGTAATTCCAAAATAAAATTATTTTTCATTAAATTCAAATACCAAAATTTTGAAATTTATATATAAATAAAATCATATAATATAATTAAATACCCATTTTAATGTGAATTTTAAATTTTTAAAATAATAACAATTATTATTTTTATTTCCTATCATTTACCAACTAAATTGGGGTTTAAATTTTGTTAATATAATAAATTATTTATCATTAATAATATATTTCATGAACTAGAAAAACTTATTTCATAAAATGATTTTTTTATAGAGAATAAATTTCTAAAAAATACGTGATTCTATTAGTAATTTAAGTAAATAATTCAATTCGTTACTATTAAATATATAATTTATTTCTTATATATAAATATATAAATCTCTAAAAGGTTAATTTAATTTATTCCCACTAATTCAATATATAGTTTTTAATGGTTATACTTAAATATTTATATTTTATCTAAGCATATCATGGTTTTTTATGTTCATTGTTATGAGTGGAGAAATATGACAAACAACTAGTTTATTTAATTATATGCATTGATTATAATTTTAGACTATTAAATTACCCCCTCCTACATAATTTTCACCCTTTTAGTTTGAATATTTTTATTAGAGTAATTTTATAGGGAATTTATAATTAGACATACACTATTAAATGGTCGTGGGTTTATTTAGGATCTTGAATTAGTTTTAACTAAATGAAAAAAAATATTATTTTCAATCTATAAACAGTGTAAGACCATTTATAATTTCACGTATAATTCTTCTATGATATAGATATGTAAGAAATAACATCTCACAAACCATTAAATTTATTTATATGATAACCATACAACTAAGGCATTTAATAACCCAATATATTATAGATACTGAAAACTCAAATGAAATAGTAGACTAAAAAGTTTTTTGAGAAAACTCCTTATTGGTCATAATATATGATTTTACTTGTTCACATGGCTTTTTTTGACATTTTCCTTTATTGTCACTTGGATTAGGACATTGAGCCACATATTTTATAATAATTTTATGCAATTGAAGAAACATGTTTTTGATTCCTTTATATTTCCCTTACACTTATGAGTATCACGATCTAAATATATACACATGTAACATTTTCTCCCATGTTTCTTCCAACATTTTTTCTTAAATGAAATCGAATCTTCCTTCCTTTATCATATTATGAACCTAAATTTCTATGAGATTTAATTATTCTCTTCTTTTGTGTGTTTGGAATTCTAAAAATTTCCCCATTGTTTATGATAATTCATTCTATCCAGTTTTGGAAAATTATAGGATTTCCAACATTATAACAGTATCATGTTATCAAATAGTTCTTATAAATTGACATATATTAGAAATTTCTCAACCTATATCACCCTCATTTAAAAATTCATTATTCCCAGTTAAACAAATGTAATATAGATTTCGGTTTTCTAATACTTATCAACCAAATCCTTAAAATTATGATCCCATATTATGTGAACTCTAGTATAATATTATAATCCTAATAATCATTGAAATAAAATCACTCAAAATAAAAATAATTTAAACTCCTAAAAAATTAATCATGATAATAATCCTATACTCATGTAAATGTATATCTTTGTCAAATAATCTTAATAAAATTCCATTTATAGCCCCTATTTTAATAGCAATGACATTTATCCACATGGGGATTATAAATTCCCCCACAAAATAACTCAATATTTAACCCTCAAATGATATTAACCACTAGTATGTAAGGTAAAAAACTAGTCACATTTTTTTTGTAATACAAAACATTATATGAAGTTATCCTGAAATATCATGAATCAATTATAAATCCTGTGGTTACAACTATTATCTATCTTAGTTCTTCCAAATAAAAGAACCATTTATTACTTCTACATCATATCTATTTTAAACATAAAATTTATCTATACCTAATTCATGGGTTCTCCAACAGTAATCTCCAAAAATATAATCTTATAATAAAATAAATTTTAAATTTTATTAGTACCATTTAATATATGTTTAAATATATTTAATGTAAAAAATTTAAATAATATTCCTTAGATGTTTACATAATCCAATAACATTGAGAATATACCATAATATTATTGATAATTATCACTCACAAATGATAATTTTTAAGAGTATCAATAAATAATTTTTATTATGATGAAAAACTCATATCCCTTAGAAGGAATGACGTTATATCATTTTCACTCATAATATTATAATAATAATATTCTCAAACATTTATGTATGATCCCTTTTTCAATTATAAGGCATAATTGTTTTTAGTTAAATACCTTTATTATAATCATTTATGTGATCCCATTTTAACAAAAAAACCAAAATTATTATGATTTTATCTAAAACATTTATATGAATACCAAAATCTAAATAGATCTACCCTTATGATACATTTTTTTAATATACGATACATTCATATCATCCAATGAACCTATTTTTCCAATCCACCTTTTATACATTATCATTTTTATATTATTTTCTTAACCCAATTAGTTAACATCATTATTAAATCCCTGATATGTTTTTTAAAGAGAGAGTGATTAAAAAAATCATAACCCTTGAGAGTGTCTCACAAGGTGTGAAATATTAGGCACATTCATTAGGAAATATAGTAATGATTGAGTCAATTCTCAACCAACCATTTTAAGGGTTATTACCCCTAGGTGAATCTATGACATAGTACAATCGAATTTTAAGTATATAAATATACAATATTTTTAGTAAAACCACATGATAAATAATTTTTTTTAAAAATAAGAGTTATTCCAACTCATAGATTTATTTTGGGAATATTCACTGATGTTCCATTATCCTAAACCCCTAATAAAAATATCATACTACCTTATCATTAAATAATATAATTATTCTAAAGAATTATCAATACATTGTATATTCTGAAAAAAGATAAATTATAGAAACTTAAATTATTTTAAAACATCCTAATATATATAGTTATATAAACATTTACATTAATACCATATTTGATTCCATAGAACTCCACTTCCGAATGTGATTCTCATAATCACAATCTTTGCATACATTAATTGAAAAAACATTTAAAATTAGGGAAATAACTTTTGATAATTTAAAAATAAATAAAAAATAATTCATTAATTACTTCCCAAATATCTTTTCAGTTTCATAGATTTAATGATTTATTAAAAACCATAAACTGATAAATCCCATGATCTTTGTATGAAATGGAAAACATTAACATTATATATGAAGATAGTTATTAAATATTTATTCTTTAACATCTTTCACAAATTCATTTCTATGTCATATCCTTATTAAAATGTCATGTGATTTTATTTTCATCATAACTCGGCGGATGAAAACATACGGAGTGAGTTCAAATGCCCAAAAATGGAAAATGTTCAACTAAAGTAATATTGTTATAAATATTTCATAAATGATATGATATGGACACAAAAACAACCTGAAGACATAATAAACCTGAAAGTGAGAGGATTTTATATCCATGGTAATAAATAAAATAAAGATCTCAAAAATATTGATTATAGAATAATATAATGAATAACGTTATACATAAAAAACCAATTATCAATGAATTTTACCAAGATGTTTACTTTTCATTGAGACTGTATTTAGGACATATTTTGGAATAGGGTAGTAATAAATAAGATAATAATAAAATATTTTTCCTCATTATACCCATCAATGCATTGAGGTCCTATATCATTATAGTCACACCTATCACCTTTTTATGTGTAATGCAATCACTATAAGAGCCATCTCAATGTATCATAGAAATCCATGAGGAACATGTTACTTATTTAATCATAGTAATCCATATAATCAAAAATATTAAAATGAATACATAATCAATTTTAATAAATATTAATAAAAAATTTAATATTTGTATGTAAGTCAATAAATGGGGGAACATAATAATAACCAATCATAATAAATAAGGTTTATGGTAAAAAAACATAGTATAATAGGATAAACAAAATGTACTCCTTTTACTTTTATTGTGAAAGTATTTTGTTAGACATAGTTAATTAATTTGGTAGTTAAAAATTAAAATTAAACACATTACAAAGTTTGTATCATCTTATTTGAATATTTAAATTCATTTCATCTTCAAAATTTTCTATACATATGAAAATTCTATTTATATTAAAAATATAAATTTCAAAGAAAATTTAATTTAAAAATAATATTATTATTTTATTAAATTTATATACATGATAAAATTATAAATTTTAATGATTTAAAAAAAATAAACTGATATATAATGAATTAAATAAAAGGTACGATGCTTTGAAAGAAATCTAAAACCAATATTTACCATTAAAGTAATTTATTTAAATAGAATATTCGAATCATTTTCTTATTAGTGTTATATTTTACTTTAGTTCTAATAAATTATTTCATAGCTTTTCTACATAGAACAAATATTTTAAAAAGCATTATCCTATTTCATAATTTCATATATTTATTTACTCTATTTTATTAAATACTATTATTTGTTTCTATGTAGAAAAAAAATATAAAAAATTAACTATAGTAAATCAAAAATTATTGATTAAATATAAATAAATTTAGAAAATACTAAAAAATTCATACTAAGACAATTTTGATTTGAGGAATTAATCAATGATTTTAATTTTCATTAATTTAAATTCCTAAATTTTTGAATTCATTTTTTGAATAATATCATAAAATATAAGTCAAATTCATTTTTAATTGGTAAATGAAATTTCTAAATATTAGAATTTTATATAATTATTTCATATCTTTTACCAATTAAATTACTATTATCCAAAAATTAATTTGAAATATAATTTATCATTAATATGATTTATCTGGAAAAATAAATGTGTGTCTTATATAATAATATTTTTTATTAAAAATAATTTCAAAAATATAAAATATCTTATTATCCACATTATGTAAAAAAATCGTTTTTAATTCTTATTAAAAATATACTTAATTGTGTATATATATATATCATAAAATATTTAAACTAATTTACTCTAATTAATTAAATGACCAATTTATTATTGGTCATTGAAAAATATTTATTTTATATATATATATAATAATTGTTTTAGATTTTTGTGTAACATATTGTGAAATATATAAAAAATTGATTTTTATAAAGATAATTATGTTTTATAACTTTCATGTGTTCACGTATTATCCTCCATTCCATTGATAAATTTTGGAGTATCATATATTCTCAATCCATATTTGATATAGAGTATGAACAATAATGTATATATGGTTTCGTAGTAGATAAATGTGGTGAATGAGCATTAGAAGAGTTAGTTTGTTCAGAGGGAGAATCACTTGGAGTCCTTGGTTGGAGACCATGTAATCTAGAAGGATTCCTCTCATCACAGGAAATAGAGGTTTTATCCTGGAAATATGTTTTCAGCCATGTTTTTTGGACATTTCAAGTCATTAGACATCAGTTTTTATTTGGATTTTGGATTGTACTCTCTTCATAGAGGAAGTATATTCATTACAACTTCTAGATGTCCCTGATTCAGGGTTATCTTAATGATGGCACCGATGTCAATTTTTGGGGATAATTTGACATCAAGGATGATATAAAGTCTATAGAGTTGTTATTTGAGATACAATATCATCCATAGAAGTTTCTATATAGAATAGTCTCCACCTTTCATTTTTTGTTTTGTAATTACATTAGAGTGGAAGAGTGTACTCGGTATATTGGGCAATAAATACGTGACCAATACCATTAGATGTTTTAATGCTTCACTTATTTACCATTCCTTGATATGATGTGTTTTAAAATAATTATTTATATGATATTAACTCTCTATATTAGTTTATTATATCACATGTATATATAATTCATTACACCCATGTGGGGATATGATCTTATTATAATTATATCCTTTAGATGAATCTATTCTGTGATTTTCCATACATCTTTTCACATTTCTTATGGGTTTTTTTTGATTCATTAGTATGATAATTGTTTAAAAAGGAATATATATAATATAAATGGTTCATAAAACATTAGCTTCTGTTTTTCATGTCTTACAAGTGGAAAGGGGGTGTTTTCATTCATATTCACAATATTATTTCAATGATTGTTCTCATGGACGCACAACTCCTTCTCACATTTGAAAACTTTATTATCATGTTCAAATTTTGATTCACATTGTTACAAAACATGTTATCATGATAGAAATTTTTTATAATTTTATTAATGATTATTTAATCAATAGAAAATAAGTCATTAAACTAGTAAAAAATAATGATTAAAACTATGGGGGTCAGAAATAGTGTAGCCTGTGGGAATCCACTAATACTATATTAACACCATTATATAAGAACGATCCCAAAATGTAAAATAATAAATGATGCACTTTGAGGGGAAATGGAATCACGAAAATCAACATATTTATTACCCATTCTATAATCGTGATTGATTTCAATTACATTTTCATTAAGTCTCGTTATCTTAGAGATATAGTATGTTATATTCCAAGGAGCACTACATTTCCCATGTAGGGAGTTTTGGAGGGTTTTATTTTTAATTTATACCAATTCTAGGTTAATTTTTTATTTATTCAAATATCATGACGGATGATAAAATCCTAGTATAGTTCTTATAGAGAATACTGATATCTAAAGGATAAATTAAAAGTGTTAACTATATACCACATCTATTCGATAACAACACCATATCCCAATATCACACTGATGCTGCAAGGTCCATCTGTGTTGTGTTTATAGACATTCCTGTGGGGGTGCCTAATAATACACTAATGATGGGGGTGTTACAAGAAATGACAGATTGGATTGTGTGCAATTGAGTTCATGGAAAATTGGAATATATCATGTGGGGAGTAAACCAAGACACGTCAAACGACAAGAACCTTTTCTTAAAACCAAGGCTTATTTGGAGCAAGTAACACACTCAAACCAAGCATTGTTTTACGACTCCTATATGCAACAACAATAAAATTAATGGATAATGTTTCTTCACTCTAAATCTATTTTATTATTATCATAACCTTGAACACAACTTTTTAAAAATTATTTATCCAAAGACACATAATTATGGATCCTAGTAAGTTGTCGGAACAACAACCAAACCTCTTGAGCCATGTCTCCTTCTATGAAGATCTGAATTGAAGTTTCATCCAAAAGGCCATGACATCAAAATAAGTTGGTTTCAAATTGTATGAATATGTTTTAAATTTTATCATCCATTGATAAATCATCATTTTTTATGAGCCAAACCAAAAATTTTCGTTTATCATGGAATTATTTACACCATAGAGTGTCAACCCATATATCCCCTATGTTTTGAGGAGATTAAATTTGATATTGATACCTTCCTAAAAAATAACTCAACGATGTTCCTATTGAAACAAATTTTTCTTGGTCATAGGATATTTTAATGAGGTCAAATACAGTATGCTGGTTCTCATCCATGACATCTTGAGTAAAGCTCAGCTGATTCATATATTTTATAAATGAAATGTCTAGAGATCGACACCATAGAAAACCCATAATATAACATGACCAGTTGTGACTCCATAAATTGATGTCACCCATAACAATGATCTAGATAGAGGGGTGATGATGATGTAAAACATGTGGGTGGAATACTGTCAACAATTTAGAGAAGTTATTGTTCATATTGTCTAGGACGATTCCATATTTTTCCAATATGACTCGCCCCCAAACCATTCTCCCCAATATCACCTCCCATGTAAACATGTAATTTTATCTTTATATCTATCTTGAAAAACTAATTATGTTGATACCTCCAACACTGATCTTCCTTTACACCCGAGTCCACGATGCACAGTTGAATTTAACTTATGAGTGAGAGTCCCAATTGAAGTCATCCATAATGTTTTCGATAAAAGAGATGACACATTATAGAACCTTGGGGAGGATAGTATATGCATGGGTATTAAAAGGAGTAAATTTTTATCAATGTGATGCAGAAACCAAAAGATATGAATAGGGATTTACCTATTCTTTGTATGAATTGTTGTAATTTTGACCACCCTGTTAAAGAAGAAGATGCACATTCTTCGTGATAATATCAATGTGACGAGGTAGTCCATCATTATGTGTCTCTTAGAAATTAAAATAATTTGTTCCATGTTTATTACCCTTCTCTCTGCGTACCATGATGAGTGATTAAGGCTTATCTAACCTCAATTAACTACTCTACAACTCTATATATACTATTCTTATAAGATGTTGTTGACTTCGTGAATGGATATTTTTATTCTATTGAGATGTATAATGGTGTCATCTATGTGCATGTGATATGAAACACTATAGAACTAATATATGAAGCTAAAAGTGATAATTTTACCTTATATGTTTTTTATAATATACCTATTATGAGTGTTTCTTCATAATAATAAACAAGACGAGATAGATCGGATCTCCCAATGATAGAGCACATACTAGTTTAAAGAAATCATTGTTCTGCCTCATAAAGGAAAGAGAAATGTATGATGAGAGGAAACAACTATAAAAGGTATGAGGAATATGGAGAGAAAGACATCTATGAGGAAACCATTAAAATGAAATTTTCTTCATGCCAATTGTTGGCCTTTTCCACTTCCATATTGATAATAACATTGGATGCTACCATATTTTGGTTGTTTTCCCTTAAAATTTCACGAGACAATTCAATGGTTCCTAGAATCGAACTCCCATTTGTGAACCCATTTTTTCATATATACTCCATTCAAGTAAGAAATTTTTAATTAATCTAGTATGGATGATACCTAAGACCATATATGTGATGTTAACCATGATTATAATATTATAGTGCTTCAATGAAGTTTGTTATTTGGTTTTAGTAATCAAAACTAGTATGGTGGTGCAAGAAATGAGAGGGAGGTAACCACCTACAATGTAATCATTCACCTCCAGGAAAGCAATACACATTAGTAGATCCCATGAGAGAATATATAATAATCCATGGAGGATATCTACATAGGGTAAAAAATCTATGTTGGGAGCTAGAACAACATCAAAGTAATATTTATAACCCATAACTGAATAAAGGAATGTGTTTTCCCTCACTAAAACCATGAATGGTATGTCATCAAAAATTTCTGCACTACTCCCATGGTAGGTGGCTTTCATGTGATCATTTGGACCTGATTGAATGGATTTATTCTGTGATTCTATCATATTACACCCAAATTCATGATCATCAGTAAAATTTTCATTATCAATTGTAAAAATTGGCATAGAAAACCTTCATTATTTTTTGATACATGCTTGAAAAACCATAGATTTCCTATCAACATCCCTAAGAAACTGGATTTTTACTTATTCAAATAATGATTTATCCTGATCCAATGGAATTTTATACAATAAGTTATTCATGAAATCCATTTCATTATAGATTTTTTAATTTCAACATTTCTAAAACATGGATTTTATCTTATCCATCTTGGTTATTGGCACATTAAATGGTGGGAATTATTGGGTTTATTATTTACCTAGTAGAGTCGTTCACCTTTAAGTATTCATATTTTCTTCTATGGACTAGTGAAAAAAATATTTAAAATGGATTATTCCATGATGATTGAACCAGTAGTTGATATCTAGGAGTGCAGTCCCAGATATTAGAGATGAATAAGTGGAGACTTTTAATAAACCTATAGGGTAAAGAAAAACTATAGGACAGAATAATAAAATATTCATTGGATGTCAGTTTTTTAGCATTAGGATATGAAGAAATAGAATATAGGATTAAAATACACTGGTAATGGTGGGAAAATGTTACATTACTCACTTTTGGATTTCTTAACCAGCTGACTCATTCACCCGGATAACCAATCTCTTAAGGTAATTACCGATCTATAAACAAAATAATTCTTTGACTCACATTATGTAAAAAAACCCCCACAACCTTTATATTCAACTCTATCAACAATAACATTTAAATCACATCCGACAATCCATTGATGGTATATGTGACCAATGTTACCCATTTCCTCCCATAATTAATCTCTTCCCTACATATCACATTTTTTGTACAAAAATGAAATGATGATATTATGCATTCCCATGGAAACCTTTGTAGTTATGAATTTACAAAGGAATTTGACTAGATTGACAGTGACATTTCATTTCTAGAATAACCATATTTGGTAATTCTGAGAGGTAGTGTGTATGAAATAATAAACTATTATTCTTTACAAAAACATTTCTATATAAGAGGAATGTTTCATAGGATCAAAAATAGATCATAAAAAAGATTTAGAGTTGGATAACACAATGGATATAATGATTTTTTAACTCAGGAACCCAGGTTTTGGGTGTTTCATATAAGGATAGAAATCATGATATCATAGTGTGTTCAGATTTGGTTATTTTTGGAAAGGAGGTTATAATAGAGACATACATGGAATCTAAGAATCCTTATTTCAGGATTTGAATTGCACACCACTAGGAAAATAAGAATATTTTCCCCAATATGAAAATTCATGTGATTCTGTTTGTGATTGGGGGAGAATAGAGAGATGAAAAATCATTAAAGTGTGGAATATGAGACAAAACCATTGGATAATGAATATCCAGTAGGGGGAGGTGGAGTTTTGTAACATCAGTGTTCACCTTGTAACACATCATAGGAAGGTGTGAATCGGGAGATGTAACAACAACTAGAGAGCCGAAAGAGTATAATATCCTCCAAAACAGCAAGAGAGGCATACAGTCCTATCCAATCCATGCCACAAGGGTCTACATATGTTGTCATGTTGCATCCAAGAAGGTCTATTATGTGAAAATGGAAAATCTAGAACCATAAACCAGACCATAGGAGATACCATATAGTAGGATTTTAGAGAGGACGAAGGTGGTGTTTGTATTAGAGGAGGTGGTTGGATTAGGACCTACATGAGAGAGGGGTGTGGAGGATCAGTGACCTGGATACAAGAAGGTGAATTCCGAACCGACTATGGAGAGGGATGGGGTTCTAAGGAGGATTAAGGTTCCTCATCCACAAAAGGAGAAATCTAAAGGTCCCAAATAGTCAGGGGATTTTATATACTAGTAGGTGGGTGGATTAATTTCTCAAGAGTCATTTTTTCTTTATTTTCATGATTATAATTAATGTATCCCCTTAATTTATGTTCTATTTTAACTATTGAACAATTTATTATTTCATTTATTGTCTTATTTTCATTTCCAAAAAACCTTTTCTGAAAATCATAGTTTAATCCCAGGGTCACACCATTTCTTCACACTGGCATAGTGTTGTTTAGATCGTCTATCTATTCAGTCTCACTATCTATAGTTCACTTTCATGGTAAATAGATTTTTAATAAGGAAACATTGTTTTTTAATAGTTGATATATTATTTGATATGATTGATATTTTTTATATGGTCAATTAGTTTTTTCTCATGGCTGATCTGTTAATGATTGATATAAAATATTATAAAATATCATGTTTTTAAAAATTCATAGAATTTAGTGAATTACATGAGAAATGTTTTCAATGTAAAATTTGGAATTAAATTCATTAATAAATGATTGAAATATTATTTTTGGGATTAAATTAAAAAAAATTCTTAAAAAACTATTTATTAAATGGTTGTAATATATATTTTTATAAAATTTGAATTAAATTATAATTAATAAGGCTGGTTGGCCACATTAATCATCGGGAAGTCGTACTAGAGTATTAAATTTTGGGACAATCAACATTTGAATAATTTATTATTTTCTTCATGTAACTATGATCTTGAACAATATATTTAAATCATGACAAGATGTTTGTATCCACCCTGTTCAACCATATTCTTGATTTTATGGACGTTCATATTTTTTGTTTTCTCCCTAATTTCGATAGTAAGGTGCCATATTTTTGGTAGGGTATTCTAACTCTCTCATATTCTCATTTTATAAAATTTTTTAATATATGATTAGTGTACAACTATGATATCCATGAATACACATGATAATATTTCCCAAGTTTTCATGGTAGTATGATTTGGAAAGTCATTTCCAAGTAAAGGATTTGAGTTCTACTTTTATCTATTTTCATATATAATATTATCATTATTTTGAATCCTTTTTTTGTGGGTGGTTTGAGTTATAATAATAAATGTAATAAATATGGAATAATGAAATTGATGGGAAAAGGGAGGTGTCACCTATGAATTACTTGAGTTTTAGGATATTTCTATTCTACGATCACATATAATATATTATTGGTTATGAATTTTGTTTTTTTTTTTGTTTCTAATATGTATCTTTTTTCTAAAATAAAATTGTAGAAATCACATTGAATGAAAATTCTAAATCCTAAAAATATGGTAATTGAACTGTATACTTATAAATATGGGATTTTTGTATACTTTTTTCTTATGATGTTGAATTTTTGTGATGTTATTTTTATATATATAACTATGGTTGTTTATTATATACTAGTTTGAGTTGTGGGGTTGTGGTAGTGATGTTTGATGTAGAAGCCTCGGGTTGACGTTGGAATGGATGATGGAATAATATGTTGTCTCGATAGTTTCCAAGACGCTATGGAATGCATTAAATGGTATGTTTTGTTAAATGAACATGGGATGTGTTAAAAAACATGGGGATATAAAAAGTTGAATAGAAGATAAATAATTTAATGGGAATATGTTGGAATAAATGTATTACTTATATAGATAATTCCTTGTCAATACATATAGAATGATGATAAATAAATATGTAAATGGTTAGTAACTAATGCTTTCAAATGGGTACCTAGAAGTTGACGTGTCTTTATATGATATATAAGTGGGACTGGATGGTTGGCTGGAATTATGTAATAAATGTTAAGGTGAGATAGTGATGATATATAGGTTTTGGTATATTTTTTGTTTTAATTGTGTGAACACATAGATTGGTATTTTCTATAACTATCAAATATTATATTTTACATATTATTTATATGTTCATCTTATGTGGTTTTTGTGTTTACACTGATTCCCATTGGTTCTGGGTTTTAGTTTTTTCCCATACATATAGGTTATAAAGGAAGGATGATTAGTTATCCCATATTTCCATCCCACTCTTCTTGGTGATATTATATTACATGGTATGTGATGGATTACAAAGATAGTTCACCTATAGTTATTATTTAATATAGGATGAGGTGGATCATGGTGGTGATCATTCATCATAGGAAAAGGGTATTTTGTTGATTCACTTTATGTTCATGATACCCTACTATTTAAGTTTGGGAAAATTCTTACATTATGATGATTATGTGACTATTATGGAAAGAGTTGGGACCTGGGGATAGCTATTGTTATATAGAATGTTGAGATACAACGCTAGTGGGTACAAAAGGGATTTGAGTTATAGTATATTCAATATTGGGGAACAAGATTGGAAAATATGATGGATAGTGGTGTGGGTACCCTTTTCTGATAGGATTATTTTTATATTATTATACTTGGATGTATTATTTTCTGAGTGATCAGTGGTGGGGGTGGTAACTATAAAGATGATATGTTATATTTTATACAATCGTTTTTTCAATAGTTAATCAACATCCCCTTCTCACATTTCCAGGATATCCTTTGGTATAATCCAAATTAGTATAGATGTTATCCCCAACCTATGAATATTTCAATAGTCAATAGGTTATAGGGAGGGAAATGAAGACTGAAATGGAAATTCCCATTCTAGATCTTGTATTTATTGAGCTTCTACCATTGGATTGTTTTTTAATTATTTAATTATATATTTTTGGGGGTTTATATTATAACTAGTTCATTATGAGTTTTATATTTCCCTATGTTATTGATTTTTTATTTTTAAATATTCTATCCATTTATCTTATATTTTATATTATGTATAATGTATCGCACATGTTTAATTTTCAATACTAATTTATTTTAATAAGCTAACATAGTGACCAATAGATGAAATAGTTAGGGTCTGTTATCTATCTTCCTTAATTGTTAGTATAGGAGGGGATCTATTAGGGGGGGGGGGTTCATTACATGGGAAAACCCCATGATCAATGTTTCAGGTTGAAAAGATGATTCATTTTTCATGATCAAGTTGGTTTTATTGGAAAACATTTGAGGTGAATCTATTAGATAAAATCAATGCCTCCTTATATAATTTTATTAATTTGTTTTTTCTCTATTGTTTTACATGTGCGAAATAAGTTTATATGTATGACCTAAAACATTCTTATTTATTTTTCATAATATAGAAATGTTCATTTTAATATCATTCATTGATTCTATTATAGATGGGTTCCTTTTATTTAAACTATTTTTTTAATTTACTATGAGGGTATATCCTCCCCATGGACCACCGTGAACAATTTATTATATTTATCAGTCCTTGACATATAGAAACAAATACCTACAGTCACATATCTACCTACTATTTTTTTTGTGAAAACTAGATTAATGAAATTAAAATAATTTTCATATAGTATATCAAATATTCTTCCAAATTAGTGAGGAGGTCATTTTGTATAGTAAAATATTGAATTTATAACATGGTAATATTTTTTTAACAACTTTGGGCCATTCACAATTAAAAATTTATATCATTTTGGTATTTGTTTGTTTATGAATAAATACAACAAATATTATTTCATTTGAAATGGGAAACAGCTATGGAAAATACATTAAACACTTTCAAATACCCTATTATGTGAGTTTTAACATTAATAATCTATTTATCCATGATACCTATCATTGAACCAACATTGTTTTGAGTGGTATTTTTGTTTTAAATATTAATTTGACTACTAATTTGAATATAATTTTTCCAATACATCGAAAAATTAGAAGAAAAATAAAATGAATATATCGAAGATGACTTTCCTCTAATATAAAATAATGAGGAAAAATCTCCCCCATGTTGTAATCTCGATGATGACATATCGGACATGGAGTAATAATGAACAATAATCCAATTATGTACATGAAAATGCATAACACTTAAACTTATAAAATTTATATCTATTTGTGTGATATATTGGTAAATTTAAATCATTCAAAATATATCCTAAAACAGAATTAATAACAAGTGGTAATTATAATGCCTTAGAATAAATATAAATATTATTTATGTATTTATTCGATAAATACTAAACAAAATTTACCTAATGAAATTCCCATTACAGTTTATGGAATTTTCAATGACATGTAGGAGAGGATCACTCCCCTTGAAGAAGAATATGTGGTGAGATATAAATAAC
The DNA here is from genome assembly GCA_963277665.1 of Viscum album. Classification (NCBI taxonomy): domain Eukaryota; kingdom Viridiplantae; phylum Streptophyta; class Magnoliopsida; order Santalales; family Viscaceae; genus Viscum; species Viscum album. Next base: position 1,754,112,030 of record OY728128.1, read on the forward strand.
TAGAAAATGAAGTAAGGTTGAGTATACACCTCACAATGTAATGTAATGAAAATTAATATATATTTATAGAGATTAAATATACGTTATCCAATGTTGGGAAGGAATTACTTCATTAAATCATAAATAATGATTAAAACAAAAAAATGAAGGGAAGTTCAATGAATTGGATGAAAAACAAAATGACTACATCGATGTTAAGAATTCACAGTTGGATTTTAAATAAATAAGCATAAAATGGTTCAATAATGCATTGCAATAAACAAATATAATCCATAATGGTAATTTTTAGAAGATTATGAATGCTTTGGAATGTGGACTAGATTCATTATAGGATAAAAAATAAACTCAATATTAAGTGTCTTGAATTGTAGTTTAAAATAGTAATTCTGGAAGGGACAAACGTTGAGTCCTGCGAACAATATGTGGGATAAACTTCCAAAATACACAAATCTAATGAATTAAATTCATCTAAATGACCCATTTCTTACGGAATGAAGATTTTTGGGTCCATCAATGATCAATATATTGAAAGATCAAATCAAAAGGCACCACCCATTGTAGAATGTAATGATTATTCTAAGTCTATTTTTATTTACAATGCATGTATCAAATCTGATCTGACAAAAATGGATAAATATAGTGGTTAAAGAACACCTTCTGATATAAAAGGAAATTATAAGTATGTAAAAAACATTTTATCTCAAAATAACCATAAAAAATAGTGAAAAAATTCAATAAATATAAATCTATTAGAGAATCCTAAAATAATGATCAATTGCTATAATAAATAATTTCTTGTTATTACTGGTGCAATCAAATATTGAGGATAAATCATTTAGAACATAGGATGAATATCATATAATTTGGAAATAAAATAAATCCAGAACAAATGGAAACTAAATATGAATTGATACAATGATCACAAAAGTAAGGAAAAAATCTATATAGCTTAAATATATTATAAATTCAATAATATATATATATAATAGTAAATAAAAGTGTTCAGAGTAGAGATTCATTCTTGTTAAGATAAAAAATAATATATGTCAATAACATTATGTAATAAGAATGAAATATTGTATATTTAATAAATATAAATATGATTTCACCTTATTAAGAAAGCTAAAGAAAATATTATAAAAACATTCATACACAAAATTACCAACGAAGATGCAAGTCAAACAAAAAGTAGTTAAATGTTTTTTTGAAAAAAGGAACCATCGTTGATTCGTTTTTAATGGAACAAGTATACATTTCAATGGAGGAAATATTGATCTATAAATAATAAAATATGTCCTTGTGAGAATACATAAAATTGACTTTGTAGAAGAAATCATTTTCAAATAATTCATGTTTCATAAAAAATTTTATAATGATATTGTGTAAATTTATCATAAGAAACCATATTTAAATCCAAACAAACCTAGCCATCTTCATAGATATTTCATATCTATTTTTCTGTAGAAAATAAAAATGGAATGGAATGTAGAAAAAAATAATATGTGAATACAAGTAAATATGTGAAACAAAAATGTCACATATGGTAGAAATCAAATTTCTCGATAGGTTATATAAAAATGATTACCCATGGGCTATTTAGAAACAACATGGAATGTGTTATAATAAAATTCCATTTTATAAAAATGTTTTATAATAGCTTCAATACCAAAGAGAGATAATGAAAACTATAACAATATTACCAAATGATCCATCTGATTTATTACCATATTTAAAAAATAAAAGCCCACAAAAAAGTTCTTATGAATGGAAATAAGAAAATTCAACACATGAATATTAATTGTAATAAAAATAAATCATGTATGAAGATTTATCCAAAATATTGGGTTAAAAATAATGGATTATCTTGGTTTGAAAGAAACTCTCAGTCTAGATTCTATCATCGATGAGAAATATAGTTCACCATTATTCCAATATCAATTGTGTAGAATTATTTCATTATATGAAAGGCATTTTAGGTGATTTATGATTAAGGGAAAGAGTATTATAATTAGAGTGACCTATAATTATGATTTTATACATTATTGAACTCTATATGTTAGAATGATCTCAATATTTTTTATCACGATTCGTATATTCGATGAATATTTCTACCACGATGAATTTAAGGTGAAGTTTATCTCTTATGGGGGATCATTTTACAGTCTTATATGTTATATCACAATATGAAAAACTATAATATATAAAAATTATTGAATATATATCATTGATAAAGTATGATTATCATTATATAATACATGTTTTGAAGAATAATTACTTGTGTTATATGGTATAATCTAGATTTATCAATGATATGTGAGATATGATTATAGTGAAATTTCATGATTGATTCTAGATACTAAACCTGGTATTTTTTTTATTTTTTTTATTCTGTGTGTAGGATGCGTAATTGATTTTTGGTGGCATATGTATAATGAATATGTTACACAATTGGTTAATGATATAAAATAGTTGAGTGGACTGTTGAGAAATATTTATGAATATGGTATCAGATTCTAGTTGGTTTATAAATTTTTTCTCTAGAGTAATCTTATTATTTTCTACATCGATCGTTGCACACATATACTTATAGTTGAATAATTTATTTTTTATTTATTTACATTAAATTATATAAATTTATCTCAAGTTGTATTATTAATTATTTTTATCATGGGTTGAGATAAAATTTAATGAAATAGAGATATAAACATTTATATTTTTATTGGTATTAAAAATCAATACATGCGGGGGTATTTTTCACACCCATGATGTGGAGTGATATTTATTTCAAATATAATGAAATAAATATGTGTTGAATTTGAAAAACGTGGATGGAGTATATAGTACCTAATAATGTTGAACTTTACTACACATATAAAAAATTAATTAATATGATACCATTGGTTATACTCGTGGATTCCTATTCACATATGCAAATGGTTTGAAGAGTGAACTGTTCAAAATTTTTATAAAAATTAAAGTATTATTAATTATGGATATTTTTATTGAGGTATGATACTTTAAATTGAATGATTATGTGATGAAACTGTTTATGTAGATTTGGTCTTCATGTATTATTGAATTTGATGAATATTTTATCTCTACGATGAATTACTAAAATATAACTGTAATGGTATATGATTGTGTTTATATAGAATAAAATCTAGGGACGAAACATGAACTATTTTGGGATAAAGTTGAACGACATAGCTGGATTTGGAAGCTGCATAATAAAGTTATACCTACACAAGACTTACCAGATTTCTATGTAGACGAATACCCATATTTTTTTATTATATATATATGATGAATGGAAGAATTTTTTTTATAATTTTTCTATAAATATAATATATATTTATTATATTTGTTATATTTGTAGAATAGAACCAATTTTATGAATATTTCCTGATATGTTGTGGATAGATAGATGTAGTGCATCTTAATGATGAAAATTAGATGTAAACTATGTACATATAAATTTATTGGCATGTAAGTTGTTTCAAGAGTATAAATTTAATGATTCTATAGGATCATAAGTATTTATAGATGTATATTCCTAAAAATTGGAAGAGTAACTAATACAAAAAGCCACTGTCAAGGATTCATAGAATTAATTCTGAATCATAACTCTATAAATTGAATATAATGAGCTAACATTTGAGAAATATGTGTAAAAATATGATATGTGAATGTTTCGTAGATAAAGAAAATTGAAAATGAATTGATACTGAAGATTGATTTTGAAAAAAACCAAAATATATAACATGAAAATAGAAATGTCATGAAATTCATAAATGATACCAAAATCTATATCTAAGGGTATCTCATTATAAAATATCACAAAGGAATATGTTTCGTAAGAATCATCCATTCCTCGAAATGGAAAATTCACGAGTTGTTTTTGGGTTAACAAGATTTAATATGATATGAAAAAGTAAGATTCTCAATATATAAAGGTCATCCCAGGTCTCAAAAATAATATGTATTTTTTATCAATGAGTGAATTTTTTTTATTACTAATGTCATAATATAAAATATATCCATGTCATTCTAAGATACGTCGTAATATTAAAATTTATGGTTTTTAGTGATTCCAACCCTGCAGTTTATTTATGGGATTCCATTTATAAACATGTAAATTTCACTTTGAGTATTCCATGATTCATGAAATTCATTTATGTTATCATGAAGGAATAATATTTACTAACTATGTCTGGTAAAGAAGAATATTACAATGGGAAGAACTATATGGAAGAAAGGTAAAGTGAATCCATATATATGAGTTTTTATTAATTTATGATATGAAACTATTTGACCAACTGTATCCAATCATATATTAAGAAAAAATTTCACCATGATTAATAGTTTCACATTCTGTTTTTTTATGCATAAAATCAGTTTCTCGTGGACAAAATAATTCAGGTCTTATATATAGATAAGGATAAAATAAAATTGACATTTCATAGATTTCAAGTGATTGAGTCTTCCAAAAATTTAATTGTGTTATATGAGATTGATTTAAATATATTAACGAAGTTGAGAAATGAATGATAATTTTATTTAAATAATATTCACATTATTATTTAAATATAAATAAAGAGAACAATAACTAAGGAATATAATTAAATGATAATAATATATTTAATATTATATAAGTAGAATTATAATAAGGTAAGAAACAACACTATAATCAATCTTCATATTAACTGTGTAAAATTATAGAGGGAACTAAATTTACCATGATAAATTCTTTTGTAAAATAAATAATAAGAGGTGGAGATGAGAAAATAATTGATGCATCATCAAATGAATATCCATAGTATCGAATAACTCTGAGCTTACCAACATACAATATCCATTTATCAAAGATATATAAAATTATAACTTCTTATATCGTATGTTTTTTATGAGAATGATATACAATGATATCTTTATATTGTTTTTTATATACATGTATTGGTATTACTTGTGATTATTTAATATCTTGGAAGGATATCATATACATATTTTCCAGGTAAGACATAAACCTATATGGATTCTAATCATTCTTCATAGTGTTATATTCCAAATCTTATATTTAATGAGAGAGACATGGTTAGTTATATTTATCAAATACTATATGTTTGTATTTTCATTATATCTAGTTTTATTGTCGATTAAATATTGAATAATATCCCCTCAATTTTTCGTTATGTGGAAAATAAAATAGAATCTATTTTCATGTTGGATAACAACCACCACACACTAGGGACACAATCATCTATCATAGAGGTGAACCTCATTGAAAAATCGGGATGTATTTTTATTTGTTTTATACATATATAATATACAAAATTGAAACCTAAGGACATAGAAAAAAACTTTTAAGATATATTAACCGAATAATTATAGAGTTATGTGAGTTGAAATTGTTTATATTATTGAAAAGTAGTCCAGGTCTATTCACATTCATTATAGTGTAGACCTGAAATCCTAGTGGATTAATACATGATAATTTGTATCCACCCTTATAACATGGTATTCTATTTTTGTTCAAGTTAATAATATTCATATTTCATGTGCGGGGATATATATATTCATGATATAGATAATAATTTATGAGTTAATTTTTGAACAATTATGGATTTTTACATGTTTTTATGTATGGTTTTGTCATTTAGAAAATATATTACAAAAAAACTTAGATATTATTCCCATATATCCATTAAATTATAGAAAATTCATTTTGAGTTTTCATTTTCAATTTTTTTTAATAAATTCAATGGGAATTTATTTCTTCTATATTAGAAGATTCGAACAATAAAATTAATCTTTGATGGTTTATTTTAGTAAAAAATAGTTATATTTTCTTTTATTGGATTTATTTTATCATTATGAAATCATCCGTAAGTACAATATATCCTTATCATATTTTAAGGGAATAATCTATATTTTATGACATCTACCAATTATTAAACACAATCATTACATCTAAATCTCTATTATAGGGATTCTCAACAAATCATTATATTAATAATTTTAAATAGTCTTAAATGTTTGTAATGATATAATTTAAGTGATTAGAAATTATTCTTGATGATATCTAGTATGAATAAAAAAATTAACAGTGAATTATTCTTAATGATGTATTAATGGAATTGATGACGCCTTGGATAGAGGCTATAAATGTTTCAAATGGAAATTAATGGATGTTTAGTTGAGATATATTAATTTTATACTATAAAATATTGAGGGCCTTGATGTTCTTGATAAATTTGGTGTGGAAAATAGGGTTTCAAGTCTAAATAGGAAACTTTTAGGTGGACAAACCAATGGTGTTTAGTGTTTTGGGAGAAAAAACATTCATGACATGTTCACGAGGATGTGGTGTGAGCTATGTAGATGGATGTGCTTCTTTTAATGTTGGTCACGCATGATTTAATTTTGTCTTCAAAAACATCATTACAAAATAGTGAGTTCCATCAGAATAATGAATTATTTTAATGTCTTCAAAATGGTTCCTTGGGTACATGGATCTAAATCAATAAATTTATTATTAATTCCCTTATTAAATCTATTTCCAAATCTCTCTCACAGTACACTCATTTCTAAATCTGAACATCTTTAATATAGAGTGTTTTCATATTAAAATATCTTTTCACATTCATATTACTTATTATTAAATTCTAGCTTTTATCTATACTCTTTGAGATAATCATCTCATCAATATAACATTATTTCATCAATGTAATCGTCAATTCTACCTCATTTTTCTAATATTGGTTCTCAAAACCATTAAAGCGGGAGATTTGAGTTTTTTTCTAGATTTTTTAAAAGTAAATTTAACATTTACCTTTGAGGTTTATTTCTATAATCATTAAATATACAATGTCCAATTTTTTGATTCATTCTAAATCATAAAAAACAAGGTTTTTTTATGTCATGTATATCACTAAATCCAAGGGGATATTACTTTAAATACTAAAGAAATTGGGGTGGTGGATGTAGAGGATCTTCCTGAGTTATTTACAAACATCATTAATATATTTTTATTCTTTATTTACTTTCATCTTATCTATTTATTTACCCCCTTCATTAACTCAGTTTAACAATTTGTTTAATCCATCAATTTGGTAAATCACATATTCTTTAAATGACTATTTTTCTTATTCTAACACCTTTATAATCTATATAATAATATCATTTTACTTCAACATTCATCAATTGTTCACTTAAAATATTTTATTCTTTTTAATTATCTTAATTACATGAAATAAAAATAATATTTCATTTCATTAAATAGTGAAATTTATTTTTAAGACCAAATTACCCCACATTCAATTTTAACTTAATCAAAAATACATTTTTATCATAGGATTATTGAATTTATTCATTTTATTATTTCCAAATTCATTCAAAACATACTTCTAAAATATTTATCATATTTTTCAAGATATATTTGGTTTTTAAATGAATTTTTTAAACTGATCGGGTTCTCTGGAAGGAAAATCAAGTTATATACTTATTATATATATAGGTTATCCCATATGGATGACTATTACACGTTTTTTATATCCCTTTTACAAAAAAATATAAATGGACCAATGATCATATCTCTATATTCAAATATGATTTTTAAGAAATGAATTCCAGACATTATTGTTTAGATAGAATTGAATTCAACCAAATGTCTACATGAAAAATGGTTCATTAAATATGGAAAATATAAGAAGTTACTAATAAATAAAAAATCCAAATATACCCATTTTGATATATTTTGGAAGGACATTGAAAGGTTTTATATTCACAATAAATAATCTATAAAAAATATTAAAGGATTTATTGATACATGTAATTCATGAAATATTTTTGTGATCACTATCTATGGAAAAATTAGTCATGAAAATTCATTATGTTTTACTATGAAATTTGGTACATAAAGTCATTGTGATCCAAGAAGAAAATTTCAAAAATAATACGGAAGCTGAAGAAATCATCCCTCATCTCATAACATATAATATTATAACTATAAGAGAAGTGAAAAATTATAGAAATGAGATAAAATAAAAAAATTCTATCTATATAAATGAAATCAACAATTACACACCTATAATTAAAGTTAATATTACTATTCTTTCTAAGCGGGTGATAAAGTAGGTGGAAAAGAAATGATTTAATCAATGCATCAAAAAATGAAAATCAATAATATGATGTTAATTATTTCAGTTGAAAAAATAATATCCATATCAAGATGGATTATACCTTTAATAAAAATAATTATTAGGGGAGTAAAGTTCAAAAATATTCATATTGGAGTTGTAGTGAGGAATAAATTTAAACATAAAAATTAGGTGATGGATATATGAAGTGCATATTATTCAATATCTATATATGTGAAGAAGTAAATTATCCATGATATACTTCTTACTCTTCTAATTATTCATTCTATTATTTAAGCTTTGAAGATCATATATCTGTATGAGATCAACTTCAATATGGTTTTTGCGATGTTCAATAAAAATTTAAATTTCTTAATAAGAAACATAATAATATTTTTTTGAATAAGATCATCTTCCAATAGAAAATAATGATTTGGTCTTAAAAATAAAAGAAAAACCAACAGTCAAAATATTTTTTAAAAAATTAATGATCTAAGTAACATGGTTTATTATTCTACAAATTTTAATTTAATATTTAATAAGAATTTTTTATCATAATGTTTTGTTAAAAGTAAAAAATGGTATTGGTTTTAAAAAACAAAAAAAATACATAAATTTTATTCTTATGAAAGGTACCATCTAAAATAAATTTGGTAATTATCATTTAAAATGTGGTAAAAACATTTTATAAATCAAATTGTATGAATTCCAGATATTTTATACCTAAAATAATTCTTCTATTATATAATATTTATAATGTAAAAATTTGTTCTAAATAATTTCAGATTAAAAAATTATTTTTTATTTAAATTATGTGGGCCTATATATGGGTACCAAAATAATTAATGTCATAATATTTTAAGGGAACATTGTATTATAATAAAAAATAGAGATGAAATTTGGTACATGTACAATAGGTTCTCAACGAATATGTGTGGCACCCCATGTGATTTAATCATATCCGAAACAATATTTGATGTCATGTCACATTTGGAGACGAATCAAAAAAAAATTATGGATATAGATACATTTAGATACTTCATATCTACATATATAATTTAGTATTTATTACATAGTGGATTAAAGGATAATTTAATAATTATTTTTCAATAGTGTGATAGTTGATTAAATATTAAATTAAAAAATTATTTTTTATGGTTATAAATTTTAATGCGATTATTTTATTTTCCACATCTAAATTTCATAATAAATATTTAATTGATTTAAAATATACTAAAAGTAAAAAATTTCACTATTTATGTACCCATATTGAAGAATGTTTATATTATTAGTATGAACTAAATCATTATTATATTTAAAAACTTTTCAATCTCAATCATAACTGACAAGTAAGTAAATTCTAAAAATATCCCTTTAATGATTACATAGTTTTTGAACATTTTCATAATGGTAGGAAATAACAATACTCTCTCAAAATTTAAATTGAATTTCATCTTATAAATACTTATCACTAATCAACAGTTAACTTTTCAATAAAACTCAAATTTAAATAATTATAGAAAAAAAATCACCTTTGTAATTATTGATGTTTATACTAAATTAACAAGGGATTTCAACTTAGTTCATAAAAATGCAGCATGTAATTTCATTATTATCTTTTTCATGATTATATAATATTAAAAAAAATTTAATACAGTAATTCATTGAAAGTTACTATGGTGGATAATTTGATAAAAAAATACATTGATAATTTTCTTCTGTCGTAATGTTATCATCACTCCTTTACTGCTCGAACACAATCAAAAAATGATGTAAAAATAGCAAATAAGAACCTACATGAAATTTAAATGACTATATTAAATTGGTTTAACATACCTCAGTTTTTATCGGATAGTGTGGTCAATACTTATTTCTATATCCAGTAATGTTTTCTCAAAAGACCCAATTTAGGAAAAAACCCATATGATCTTTTTAAAGGAAATATTCCAAAAGATGGATTCTTTAATGTCTTTAGTTGTAAATAATCTGACCTTAATTAAAAGGATAATATTGGATGGTTTGAACCTAAATCCGATGAAGGTGTTTTTCCTTGGAACTCACACTATGTTAAAGACTTATGATTATTGTATAAGACGACCATGACCATATTATTGTCAATTCACATCAAATTTGTCAGGAATCATATTATGTCACATCCCCATGGAGATGATGGTATTGAAAAACCTAGACTAACCAAACCTAAAACTCAATATTCTAATGTAATTAATGAAACTTATAGATCCCTTCTACTCCTTTACCCAATAAAATTGTTTAATGTAAATACAATACCCTTGATAATGTTATAAGTGAATTTTGATGTGGAACATGTACTAAAAGGTTTATCTTTAAAGAGATTGATCATCAATATTCTATCTCTCACATTGATTATAATTCAATTAATGGCACTTTCAATAATTATAATTGTATACATTAAATGAATGAGGTTTTGAACCAATTTCAAAATAGTATTGTTTTCACTCCCGTGGAATGTCATGATAATCATCGTATTTTTTGAATTTAATGGGGATTTTAAAAAAATATTTATGATCAAGTAATTACCATTAATAACAAAGGATGAATTATTGTTAAAGGATATAACCAAGAAAATGGTACTCATTATTGTGAAACCATATCACCAATTACTCAACTATAATCCATCAAAATTTTATTGAACTATCTACTGATCAATATTTTAATATTTTCAATTATAGATCACAAGATATTTTATGAATATGTTATTTAATTTTTTTTACCACTTTATTTTGATAATTATGCATTTCAAAATCAAGTAATTATATTAACTAAAGCAATAAAAAGTTAAAAATCCTCCATACTTGGTATAGTGGTTAAAAATATATATTTCATGAAATGATTTCAAAATGGGAAAATCCATTAATGATATATTAATAAAACAAGTCAATTGATTTATTAATAATATATATTTATGTTGATGATGTTATTTTCAAATTAAAAAAAACCGTTTCAATTAAATTTTTATACAATTATTATAATGTTTGAAATCTCTGTTATGGGTGAAATAAAACACTTCCTTAATTTTAAATTTTCAAAAAGTTATAATGGAATTTTTTAAGAATAATTAAATAATTGAATGAACATGTAATGATGTTTGGGATTAATCACAATAGGAAAATTAGAAAAACTAGGAGTAAAAAATTTAAGAAAATTTTTTATCAAGCTACTCAAATAGTTGAAAATATGATTTATTGATGTGTGATGGGACATATATTTTACCTATAAATGATCCATTTAACCAACATATTTATTATATGTTTTTTTACTAATTTTCAATCAAATATAATGGCATCTCATTTAAATTCAAAAAACATAATTATTTCATATATAGATGGAATTAAAAACTATGGATTATTTTATCCTATGGAATCCTATTTTGAAAATGTTTTTCCAATACTGATTTTTGATTATGCCAAATACATAGGAAAATTATTATGGGAACATGTGACATGAATGGAAAATCCCTCATCTAATATAGTTGTAAGAAGACAATTTTGTTTATCATTATGTGGATGAGGTGGAATACAAAGATTTTGTGATTTATTTTACCCATTATAAATGAAAAAATTACTCTAATAGTCATTTGTCTAACATATTAATTTTTCCATATCAACTTTTATAAAACTAGTGAATTTAGTATCACTAAACATCCTTTATAACAGTGTCTCACTAAGATCCTTGATTTGATATAATATTTTATTACAAATAAGTTCCAAAATGGTGATATCGTTGTAGCATCTATTGGTACCAATATTCGTGTTAACAGTATTTTAAATGAAAACCTTAATATAAATCACATTAAATTTCTTATGTGTGAATTGGGAATTATTAACTTGTTAAATTTATGTCTTATTATTAGGAACCTGTAGAATATTTCAAATTTTAATTTTTTTCAAATAATTTTTTTAAAAATTATTTTAATTATTTTTTAGTAAAATATATTTTCAAAATTTCATTAATTTTGGAAAATATAATTCAATGAAATAATCTATGAAAAAAATTCTTTGAATGATATAAACATGTTGATGTGGTTTTTTCATCGAATCTCTAATAGATTTTATTCTGAAAATAGTTGATTTAGTTTTTATCCAATTCTAATTTGATGGTGTGATGAGTGGTCCTTTACTTCACACTTTTTTTAACACAATGATTTATGTTTTATAAGGTTTATTATGATAATATTTTCAATCTATAATGGTGGAATGTTTTTAAAAATATGTTGTAATAATTAATTTCTTTATTTAATTTGGGATAATTGTTATGATCCCATTATCTCAGCAGATGAATTATTTTAGGGGATGTAATTCTTATTAATGTTATAATGATCATATAAGAGGCCTTTTAAATAAATTACGATTCAATTTTTAACACATGATTTTATTTTAAAATTAACTTAAATTTTTTTAAAAAAATTCTTTAACATGATAAATTATCTCTCTTTAAAATGTTTATTTTAAAATTATTATTTATTATTCAAATTTTTATTCAGAAATTATTCTTATTTATAATAAAAAATAATTAAATATGATAAATATATTTTAAAATTTTAATCTCAAATACCTCTAATGAATAATTTTTTTATAATTTCATGGGTATAGAGTTATTATGGGAGATTTATTTTTCGGAAGTCATTTTTTCTATCAAAGGGGGAGTATTATCGATATCATAGTATCTAGTAAATAACTCTTTTATATCATTTCATATTAATCTTTCTATACATTTTATATTATTATTTTCATTATCTTATAGTTTTAGTGATTATGACCATAAAAATGGGATACATTTTTTCTTCACAGCATATTTTAATTTTAACTATCAAACGAAATATTAAACGAAATTAATGATTTTGATATCATTTGGAGCTACTCATGATGAAACCATATGATAATCATGAATGGAAATTGAAATATCCGTAAAGAAGTCATAATGGGAGTGTTGAATCCTTTTGTGGATGTATAGAAAACATAGAAGTCTATTTTTATAAGTGTTTTAGCGATTTATTGACGTTATTGGAAAAAATAGACAGTGTCACACCAATTTTGATGAATCCATGGTTGGGAGGTGGGATTTTTGACCAAAATGGCTATAATAAGGTGTCCACTCACATGGTGCTAATAATTTTTGGAGGAAAATAGACATGATTTCTTAATAAGTGTTTATTTCAATCCCTTTCAAAGGCTACATGACATTTATTATTGGTTAAACATTTCTTCATTAATTCATTATTGACTTAATTACTCAAAAATTAATTCTAGGGGATTAATGAATGATATTAAAGACTATAAACAGTTTCATTGGTTTTTTGGATTTAAACTATCAAATTAGGAAATAATTATCTCATTTAATCATTCACCAAATATCTTTTAATGTTCTCTCTTATCATAATAATCACTAAACAAATTTATAGTGATTCCATATTGAAATAACCTCTCATAGTCAAATTATTAATTATTCTTTAATTGTTGTTCTTAATATTCATTCATAGAATTTAATCCTATCTAAAATGTTATTTATTCATTGCAATCCTCTATTCTTCCTCCTTCAATTATTGGTTTTGTAAGAACATGGCCCTATAGGAACATCATGATTTCGACAAACACAATTTTTTCCCTCCGTAGGGCCCACTAACTTACCTAAATGTTTCATAAAAAATGATTACCTCTTATATTTGAACACATGTTACTTACAGTATCTTTTTTCATAAATAGTTCAAACGATTTGAAACATCTCAATAAGACACCCATTATTATCTCTACACTAGGAAAAACCTCTTCCGATTTGGAGTTATAATCATGTGGGATCCAGAAAATAAATTCAAACCTTGTTCATATAGGTCATTTTATTTATCCATTTAATCCTCGATTCATATATGGTGTCACATTCACACCACATTATATTACAGCACCCTGAATGTGGATGCTACATCCCAACATGTGATGTGCTACCGCACTTCCAATAGGGCTCCTCTATTGATTCCAATCTAACCACTAAGAATCATAGGCAACCTAGTTCCCATATAGACAAATGTTTTCACATAAATTCTACCCACCCATTTTCCCTAACAGTTTAGAAAAAAAATTACTATCCCCATAGAACAACACATTTTCCTTCAATGTTTCTTTATCCATAGCCACACACATCATTTTCCACTTCTTAGGGGGTTACCCATCTTAATCACAATTCTATGATATACATAATTAATTCTGTATTTATAATTATATATATTCCAAAATTAAAATTCACACCTTGTGATATGGTTTATATCACTTATCCATTTAACCCTTTAAAATTATGGGGTGTTGCAGGTTCTCTATACCATTAAAGTGAATGATTTAGTTTTCATTCCACAACCATTATAATTGAAGGGACTATTATCTTTGAGTATTCCAGATGCACCCATTAAAAATATATAGTCTATTTAATTTCATGATTCTTCATACAACATAAAAAGAAAATGAGTTTTAGTATATTGGATACCATTAATGAAATAGAACTTATCAATTAAATAATCATGAAAATAAGATTCGAGATAAAGGGGATTTTTGATCTATTATCAAAATACTTTTCCTAGTTTTGATCATTTTTTTACTTTCCATTCTATAATTTATTCACATATTTCATTCATTCAATTTTAAAATTTTTTAAATTCATCAATTCAATTAATATTTTTTTTTCAATTTCTCTATATTTTAATATTCTGATTTTCTAATGTACATAATTAAATCATTTCTCTCTAACATTGATAAATATTCTGTCTAAAATCATCAAAATGGTTTATTTAAGTTAATTTATTCATAATATATATATATATATATATATATATATATATATTTCCATCCTAAATTATATCATGTTCTTTTAAAATAAAACTCAGCCAACCACATCACATTTTAGCCTACCCAGACATAAATTATTAACATTGTTGAGGGTATATATATGTTAGGATATATTCAAATTATAATTTGGAATTTTTTTAAATTTATTTATTACATAATTTTTTTCTAATATGTTGTATTAATTGATTGTTTATACCAAACACATGATATTGGAAAATTATTTTTAAAAAAAATGTATGAAAAAACATAAAATAAGAAAAATAAATGATGGTTCAATATGTGTTAAATTAATTGATATATTAATGAAGTAGGATTTAAAAATTTTGGTTGTAAAGGATAATATCAGGTTCATTGGATACAAAATGTGTAAGATGAAATCTTTTATATTTTATTACCTATAAAGTATAGAGACTTAAAAATTAGCATGAAATTATTGTTACATATAATCATGTATATTTAGTTATTGTTGAGCGATTTATTTTATCACTATAATTAGTATCATGAAAGTAAATTGAATTTTATTCTAATATAATTGATTTCAAAATAATTTACATACATGCTTAGGTTGACCCATTGGTGTGAGTCTTTCGTTGTGATCATTTCATTGTTAAATTCATCTATCAGTAGATATTAAAACACCGTGAAATAGGGATATAATGATGCATATATTATCATAAATTTTTATATCTAATTAAATTGAATTTTTCAAATGATTCCACTTTTTTATCTGTGGGTGTGGTCGCATTATGATTCAAATTTATTCATCCACGTGAACATCAATACTATTAATATGTTTTTATTTAAATTTCCAAAAATAAATTATTTTCAATTCTCATGTGATTTATATTATTAATTTTAACAAATTTATAATAGATTAATTTACCGTTATCTTTTTTTCATTATATCATGAGGTTATTTGGTGATACCATGATGAAATTTGAGCAAAATTAGGCCCAACTAAACACATATATAAATAATACAGTATGATGAAATAAATGTAACTAAAAATACCACATTATAAATAACATAAATTTTTGTTGTTATATCTATATAATTGTAGTATATTACATGTTAAAAGACAACAACATTCATTACATCCAATTATAATCCCAGAAGAATGAATATTTGGAGAAATCTATACTTGTTCATAGTCAAGAGGGGAGTTTAGTATTTTTTAAATATCATCTATCATTAACCTAAAATATCTTCCATATTATCTATATATATACATTAAATACATAACTAATTAACTTTTAAATTTATTACAACTAATTATAATCTATTTTTCTACACCAATACTAAATAGAATTTTGTATTTTAAAAGTAATTTGAAAAAATCATATCCAATTTGTTATATAAATAAACTGAAAGGGAAATTAATTTGAGTGTTCATAAAATAATGTCAAACAACCCTTTTTTTAGGGGATTCGAGAAATTATACATATGGTACATGTTTTATGTCTCCTTAGCCTCATTGAGATAGACATGATGAAGATGAATATCCACTCAGGACACATTTTACTCTCCATGGGAAGTTAATCATTTTCTTGTCACTATGAGGGTGACAAAAAATTTGAGAGGGGGTTCTAGAAGATCAGAAAACATCTATTTATTTTTATTCATTGTTCTTAAAAATATTAATTTTTATATGAATATATTTTATATTTGAACATTATGTATTATAATGATTGATACATGTTTTCCTCTATTACTTTACAAATTAGATTCACACATTAAGTCGGTATCTTCTGTAATTAGAATTGTATAACACAAGAATCAGTTTATTTTTTTGTCAAATGTTATTTAGGTTTTTATGAGTTTCCATTTTCATTACTTATGGTGTTAATAATGAATAAAATAATGGTGTGTAATCTTCCATGCATATGGATTAAACATTATGTTCTTAGAAGATGAGAATTATTGCATTTAAAAATCAACAAAAGAATTAACCAGAATAATATAAATATTTATGATCAACATGCATTTAAAAATCGGCATAAACCTAAAAATGATTAAAAATTATATTATAGAATAAAATCAAATTTATATTAAAAAACTAAATATTAATTCAAGTGTATTTTATTTCATTCTCATTGTTCTATTTTAAAACACCCCAATTTTGTTTCTATTAGTTATAGTTATTTTAAAATTTGTGTTTTTTACCTTTAAAAATCATTGAGAGATGGCGTAGGTACTCCCATATACTAAATTAATTCAATAAAAATGTATCAATGTGCTGGGTCATGGTAGCATAATCATGAGTCTCTACAACAGGTCAAGATTATAATGAAAATAAGGGAAAACTTTTAAACTTTATTAATGTCTTATTTAGATTACCATCAATGATCCTTCAAATATTCAACGGGATATATGTGTAAAAATATAATATCACTAAAAATAATGATAATATTTTATAGCATTTGTATAAATTTTTCTTTCCAACTATGTCCATTTTCTCTCTTCTAGAAACCCTATTTATGATTTATTTCTTAGATTGTGGTGAAATTTTGAAAATAATTTATTTATTTTTTAATAGTATTGTAACCATTATGTTGTATTGTTAAACTATTGTTGATAAATATTGGACTCTCTCTACTAAATAATTTTGTTATAGTTTTATTATATTGTGATTTTTATTGTGATAAATGGTATTTTGAATAGGATTGTGTTTATAAATATAATCCTTTAATTTCTTTAAAATATCTTTATACATGATTAAAAAATAATTTTAATCATTATTTTTAGAGTTTTTTACATTAATGTTTTTTCATTATTGGACTTATAATATGTTCTTTGGGATATATATCTATATATATATATATATATATATATTTAAAATTTTATTATTTTTTGTAATATTTATTTGGGTTGGTTGTTTTGGTGTAATTAATTTAGATATTTTTTATTGGATTTTTTTTATAAATTAATTTTGGGAAATATATCTCAACTTAAGTTAATATTTACATTACATGAGGTTATAATTTGGTTATTTATGTATATAATCAAGTGATGAGATTATTCTAGTTGGTAGTATACCATATAAAAATATGGTTACCATGATAGAAAAAAACCTTTTGTTGCAAATTTCATATATTGGATTTTCAATTAGAAATGGATGGGTGAGTTAATTTTACTTAATTGAGATTCATGGGGGGTATTATATTAGTGTTAAAAATAAAATCATTGAAATATATAATTTTCTATTTAGTTTTTTGTTATGTTATATAAATTTTATTGGGAAACATATTTTTTTAAAAGGAAATCTGATGACTTTCCTTCCACAAATGTAGGTAATATGGTAAGTCATTTTTTGTAAATACTAATGAGTTTTATTTCATACCAATTACATATGTACCATGGTCTGTATGTTTATCATGTTCATAATAATATAGTTAAAAATAATGATCCATACATTACTAGTGATGGACTACACAAACATTGATTAAACTATTTAGGTGACTGAGCTTGCCATATTTTTTTATTACCAATAAATATTATTTTGTTCTTTGATTATATGGTGGATAATTCATGATTTTCTTTATTTATTTCATCAAAAAATAATCTGGATTATGTAATTTTTCATGTAAAAATGAAACACTACTAATAAGTATTTCATACATTAATTTTTATTCACATTATTTATATTAATGATATACATAAAAAAATCTGTCTACTGTTTAGGTTTTAATTATAGTGATAGGGTTTTATCATTTGATTTCTTTTTATTGTTCATAATTAATGAAACCTCATTAAGAATACAACGAAGAACAATAAATAACTATAGTGGTTTATAATAAAGGTAAATCATCCCCGATAAGAATTTATTAACTCATTATAAAATATTTATTACTTTGGAGATTGAGGGATGTTATTATGTCCAAGTAATGTTCTATCAGGAGTTGAATAGTGTATTGATAAAAAAGTGTCTCCAATATGATAAAAATAACACAACAAAAATTATAGTTATTACTTTAATGAAATAATATATTAGTAATGAAAATAAATCCAATAAACCTAGAACTTCCCCTGATAATTGATCATGATTCCCAATGAAATAAATATTAAATCAATCCCTATAAAATTATACTGAATACTTATTCAAGTCATTGAGTTCACCGAATAGATTAGATTCTGTTTTCCCATCACCAAAACATGTCGCATACATCCTTTATGGATCCATGTGAGGACATTAACATGATCTTGTAAATTTATCGTGTATTTATTGAACCTTACACCTATAAACCAATAATGTTGAAAATTAAAAATTGAGTACTATTATAGGAGGGTATAGTGGATACTATACAAATAGAAACTATCAATTATATATAACTTTCATTGAAATATGAATGTTTTGTATAATTTCAAATATAATCTAAACTGATCTGGAAACTTTCATCCACGCATGGTATCTATGATACCATATTACTAATTATAGACAATAAACTTCAAAATATCTTTTTCAACTAATTATAATTAAATTATTTCCAAATAAAAAAGTGGAAATTGATGGTATGATTTGTGAATGACCTTAATTAGAAGTAAAAAATAATATAGTGTGAGGTAAAATAATTTACAAATAATGATATTATCATTAAATTAATGAATTAATGTTTTAACCATGATTCATTAAAACACATCCTCTTTCTACGTAGGAATATAAATATGTGTTGAAAAGTTTAAATACACTAAGAATCAATCAATAATCATGGATAAATTAGTTATATTTTAAATTTAATTTCATATTTAATGAATATCCTAAACAAATAAATTTTATTTTTTAGGGATTAGAATGAACCACACATGTATTTCCAATAAAATATATACAAATTTGGGTAGGATAAAAATATAGTAAAAATGAAATAAAAAATACAAGGATCATGGGGAATTAACATAGATAGAGAAAACATGAAAATGTTTCATGGGATATATTGAAGGTAAAATGGGGAGAATATTGTAAATGATATATATATAACTTATACCTAGAATGCTATCACTAATAAATTTTCATATGTTGTTAAAGAGAATGATAATCCATTTCAATAGATGCATCAATATCTGTATTAGTAGTGGTAATGAAAAACGGGATATAGTGACCACAGATAATGAAAATTTATAAGATTAATCCATTATAAAAAATCGAGATGAAGATATTGATGAGTTTAAACATCATTGATTTTGGATGATGACACGTTAGGTGGATAGAGGTGATGAACTGAGACATGGATTCAACATCTGTGCATATGCCAAATGAAATAATAGAGAAAAAACATAGGGAGTTTAGGGGTGGATACCCATCATGAATTTAGAAGAAAATTATTTTATATATTTTATAAAATAGAGGTAATATATTATAAATGAACAATATGGTAAGATAATTTATATTATAGGATATAGATGCATGATGTACTATTTAGTTATTGAGAGTTCGTATATAAATACATTGATGGAAGTGAATATGATTAGAAATAATAAAACACTCAAATTAAAGGGTGGTATATATCTAATGATTATTTATTTATATAGATGTTATTTCTTAAAAGATGTTTGGGGTTCAGGCACCCTAAATTGATCATGATGAAAAATAGAAACCTTTGTAGTAATGGGATAGAGGAAACCAATTACACGAAGGGATGACAACCTTAAATCACTTTCCAAAAAGATCCTATAAGTCCAACAAAATTAAATTTCAAAGTAGACACCATCCAATTGCATCTCACCCCTCACCAAACAGTGTTATTAAATCTAAAAATCATAAATAGAGTAAACATTGAGTAGAATCCCCTAATTGTATGAATTGTTTTATCATTTTGTGGGTTTGAAATTATAAAAAAATACAAAATGAATTTAGTATTCATTTTTGAAATAGTTTACATTTGAAGCATTGGAATGTTATCACTTTTGATAGAAAAATTAATCATTTTGTTCGGTTGTGTGTTATTATTCTTGGATTTAATATTTATATTCTCAAATATTCACTACATTTATTCATCATTTGATATATAATTGTTGAGTAAAATAATAGTTTTCTAATTTCTAGTATTTTTAGATAATGAATATATGATGGAAAATTTTATGGGAATTAATGGTGAAAACATATTTTTAAATTAAATTTTAAAAAATATTTTGTACACTAATTGAATATAAATCATATAATATTACTTCATTATTATTAATTTCTAGTGTATTAATATTAATTGATATTTAAATTGATATTTTTTTTGATTTATTTAACTAATAAAATTTTTTTACATTCTTTTTGAAAATAAATGTAAATGGATATATTTTAAAATATCCATATTGAATTATATTTTTTACACATGTTGTTGTTGAATTAATATTTTTACAAACATATTATCCAAAAATATTTTCAAACCAATATATTTAAATATGATTAATTATTTTTTATATAAATCTACTTAATATTAGAATCAAATATCCATGTGAGGAATTTTACCCCACAATTTAATAGTTATTTGTTAAATATTTTTGAAAATGGATTGCAAATTTAACTTTTCTAGGATGTTGACATAAGTATAAACAGTAAACAGCACATAAAAATGAATCATGTAAGAGTAAAATATTTATTTTTTATATTTTATATTCAATGGATTTATAATATAATATATTATATATATTTTCATGTATTTGTTTTAAATTTTGACCACATACACGATTTATCATTAAATGATCGATTATTTCCTACATAGAATTCAAGAAATTAGTGAACATAAAATAAAACAAAGGTTTTGGATGTAAATATAAAATATGTTAAATATAATAGGGTTGAATGAAACTAAGAAATAAAGGTTATTAGAGCTTCAAAATAACATGAAATCATATAACTTGTTTGAAAATTTGATTAGATTTAGGAGATCTATTTCATATTTTATTCCAATGACCATAAGAGTTAAGATAACCATTTAATTATTTCAGAAAATATGTATGTGACAATGGTTTAAAGAATAAGAAACAGTAAGAATAAGTGATCTGATTTTGAAGGATGGATACTGATAAATGGTTATGAAAATATTTTTTCCAATAACAAATGAATGTAGGTGGTCAATAAAAGTACAATGACATGACAATCTCAATGAGTTTTTGATAAATGAACTATTATTTTACAATTATTGTTTTATTTTGGGAAAATATAATTAATTACAAATTTTACAAGATCATTAGACATCATTATATAATATTTACTCTAACAACTAACAATATTATGTGGATAAAAATAAAAAAGAATAATGAAAAAACTAAAAAAGACACCATAGGCGTAAATACCACAATGAATATCATTCCACCAAAATAAATTTAAAAAGAGAAACAATCATTAAGAATGTTATATAAATTATTAAAGGGTGTTTAAGAACAATTTTAATTTATTTAGTGACTGATAAAGTGAGACTAATTGTTTTTTAGATAATTTTGGTGGTTTGAAATTATAACCATTGGATTTTAAGTCAATTTTTCATTATTAATGTTTGAATAATAAATTAATCTATGAGATTACTTTATAATATAAAATGTTGAAACTAAAATTTTATTTTTTGAAAATAAATATATTTAAATCATATTAAATTAATTATGTTAAATTTAAATTTTTTGAATGAATTTTATTTCCATTAAGTAATCTTCAAATATAATTTGCATATGATAATTAAAATTAACAAAATTAAAAGTAATTTAAATATCAGTCTATATGTTTATTATGTATTAAAAACTATAAATTTCATATAAATAATGTTTTTTTATTTTGAGGATAAAATTACCATATATATTGAATATTTTTTTAAAAAAATAATACAATTTCTGGAATGAACATACTGAAATATGTTTAGGTGGAATTTATGGTAATTTTAGATAAAATTTTATTTTTGGGGTAAAATGGTAAAAATACTTTTATTATAAAATACCCAAAATATTATTATTTATTCATGATATTATCATAGCCTAAAAATAAATAATAAATATTCCTGATAAAAATATTTATTTAGGAAATAAATTATCACATAATGTGTTACATGTTCCAACACATGTTTATTGTTTTGGAATTATGATTTTATTTTTTCCTAAAATTTTTTTTGATGTGTTATACATGTATTATATAAGAAATAATTTGTTCAAATTTATATATATAATAAAGTAAAATTCACAATATATTAATAATAAAAAGATCCAAATTAGTTAATACGGAAAATTTAAATTTGTTGGCATAAAAATGATACAGTATTGGGAAAAGAGTCAAAATAATGAAGGAAAATTAGTTTAAAATGATAATATTAAAAGAAAACGTTTAAATATAATGGAAAATATAAAAATTAAATGGGATTTTATAGTATTTAGTGAATATTAACAATCTATTTAATATTAATTATGAAATAAACAGATTGAAATTAATTCCACCCAAAAGTGGTGATGCTAAATAAAAATATAATCATAATTTATCCCATTAAACATTAGTAAAAATATTAATTTTAATAAAAAGAAAAAGTAAATGAATTTTAACTTTTAATACCTTAATATTACCTAATAATGATTAATAATGATTCCATGAAGGTTATAGTTGTGTTTGGGGATCTTTCATATCTTAAAGCTCCAAAACGGAAAAATAGTCTGGGCTGCACAATTTTTTTCCTACCGTGGGACCGAGGGTGCAAGACCAAGCGACTAGTTGAAGAAATTGGACAAAGCCATTCTTCTTTGTTTGTGGGTTTTTATTTAAACTATGAACCTACCCATGCCTTTCATTCATTGTAGTATTGAACTGATCATGGTTTTCACATGGTATAGACAAATCATATGGCCATACCGTGTGCCTTGATGTTTTAGGGTGAGATAACCAATTTCCAGTCACATAAGGTAAAACTCTATTAAACCTTTCTTCTTCTCCATATAGAAACCATACTTGTTTATCCTCCTATTTGGAGAAAAACTTTATTCAATATATTCTTTGAATCTACATCTTTATAATGTAATTGTTCATAGATCCATCATACATAGTAGATGCATCCTGGTATTCTCTTCCAGTATCTCAATTCCTATCATAGTTTATCATTCCATGTGTTGTGATATTTATGTGAAGGAAAAATTTACATATTTTTAGGTAATTACATTATTTCTTATATAACTTTATACATGATTAAAATATGAGGATGATATCGAGTGTGGAGTCATCTATATCCTTATGGTAGTTAGTCACATAATTTTCACTGTGTGTTTTTTCAACTCATAGTTGTTTCATTGTTCCACATGATGAATTTTTTTGAATATTCCCTTTATATTGACTAATTCATGTTAAATTGAACATTTCATCTATTTTTATTCCTATTGAATCTATTTTATTTGTTTATATGTTGGTTTCCACACATTTTCATACACCATTGCTATGCCGAGTAGAATTTTCTATTATATCCAATTGGTTGAAAATTCATGGAGATTCTAATGATATAAGGAAATTGACATATAATAATGTTTCACTGATATATGAATGTTCATGGAACTAGGGTATCCTCTTAGTTGTTTGGTTCACCACATCCTTATAATTTCTCATGTAATAATGTACTTTAATGACCATGCCACACTCTAATTGAAACAATATTTGTAATACATTATTTTGTGATCTTTTAATGTATTCAATGAGATAAATTGAATTGATCAATTGGGATGTTTTATGAAATATGAACTTTCATCCTTTTTATAAATGAATTGGGTAATAATGAAAGGGTTAAGGATGTTGTATGCCTTACCTTTAATTAATTAATTTGTTTAAATTGAAGAATATGAAATGATGGTAGGTACTTTCCTTATTTCTATGTTATATTAAATTCATCCTATGTACTTTTTCCCTTTTTATATAATGGAACATGGATTATGAAATGAAAAAGTGGTTATTACTAATGTATTATATTACAAATGATTATGCCTATCCTATACATATGGGTTAGATGAAAAAAGTATGGGAGGTAATTCCCCATGCCATTTATATTTATAATGTATATTTATGGAGGATTTGATTCTATGGTGAGGGTCCTTATATAATTGTAGATAATAATTATCACTAACATCAATTATGGAGTACAACATCTCCAACTAGTGATACCATGTGGTTGTTGGGCTTTACACGCCACATACCATGATTATAGTGATGGAAAGACGGATCACTCAACATCCCGAGTGTTATTGCATTTTGTCTCTCACACTATTGGGATGTAGAGAATTTACCCAATTGTATGGGATTATAGGATTTTTAGATAGGTTATGGATGACATAGTTATTCCATGGCCCAACCATCACATGCATTCGATGTATATGGACCCTTATATTTAAACATACAAGGTTCTATATGTGGATGAAATACATTTAATAATACTATATATATTAATACAATATTTATAGTGATTGCTAAAAAATTCTATCTGGATTTGAGATGAATAATGTTGAGCCATCAGTTGTCCCTTGGGATCTTGAGCAGGGTAGCTATTTATTTATGTATTTCATTACATAACTAATTATACATGAAATGGTTTTTTGTTATCAGAACTCATTGGATTACATGTAGGTGCATTTTGTGATATTCTACTGAGATTTCACCCTCACACCATACTTGTGATGTCTTTAGTGTATGATAATATTTTCGTTCTATAGGTAATATTGTTGGAAAATTTCTTGCTACTAGTCGTTAGCATTCTTTACCTTTAGTTAGAGACTAAGAGAAGTGGACTAGTCATGGAGTCGATAATCTTGTAGTTATTTTTCCTTTTTTCCTTTATTACTAATGTCTAGTATGATTATATATTCTTATATAATTCTTATATTATAGAATGGCATGAATTTTTGTCTTGGACACTTGCATAATTGATTTTATAATAATATTATCAAATGATCTGTTATCTATCTTTTCAGTTTACTATTTATTCAGTTATTTGTTTACACTTATGTATTATATGTATTCTATCTATTTATATTGTGATTACATTGATGATTTTAAATGGTGTATCCATTGTGAAAATTTAGTATGAGGTTATAGTATCCACACTATAAAACCATTACACACTCAATTCTAGTCGGCATCCTCTGACATTAATGGAGGTATGTTTGAGGCCAGGTGACCATTAATCTCGTGGAACATGTAAAATGGATCTTAGTTCAGGACATTACCTAGTGGTATAAAAGAGTTATTATTTCCTTTTTCTTACTATTTTGGTACTAAATAATATACTAGGAGTTAAAGGGATTTTTAATTTAACCATTACATTAACATTGGAATCTAATGTACAGGGGAAATCGAAATTTTCTGGGATGGTAAATTGATTTTATTTATTATTCTGTTTATATTCAATCTGACTTCAGCATTGGGAGATGTACTTGAGTATTGGATTTGCTGTAAATTGAGTTATTGAAATGTGATTTATATTCCAAGTCCAAATGATACATGGTCTTTACATTAGTACATGCATTATCATAGGAATAGTATGACTAGTAGACCATGAATACTACAACTCTACATATATATTTTTCAAAAAATATACATGTTTTATATTGATTTCTCTTCAAAATGTATTTAATTACGTTACAATTCATTCTTGTTTTGGAAAACATAATTGATACATAATGTTCCTTCCATAACCTAATAGTATTTTTTTAATAATATAAATTAGATAACGTAGGATATAAATTATGGATTGATGATCTATGGGACATTGGTTTCATGAGTAGTAACTTATTATAGTGTGGGTAAAGTGGATTTCATGTTTTGATTCATAGAAAGTATGGTCCCATATATATGAGAAAATTTTAAACCATCTGATTCAACTATTCTATGTTATTTAAATGTTTAAACTGGAAAAAATTCTAAATTAATGTGAAATATATATTCCAAACAACCATCTTATATATTTCTGACACTAATACATTGGATTGGACCTGACCATTATAGTAGATCAATGACATCTCTTATGTTCTTACTACCATTGTGGTGTCTTCTACACTCTATTCCAAGATTTTATAGAAGGTAGAGAGGCGTAGTCTTTTCTATAAGAAGGGTTTTTACCTATCTAAATAAATTATCTATAATCATTTTGAATTTCATAAAACTCTTCTGAGGAGTGTGTTTGGAATTGTATTATCATGAAACCATGATGCCCTCTCGATGTACGCCCTAAAAGAAGTGACTACCATATGCTTGATGTGGCTGGTCTTGAGATGTTGTTGATTGTTCCTACAGTTCCACCTGTAGAACATCCTCAAATTCTATTTACAAGCACCGATTCCCTGTTCCAGGATAGTTTTATGTGTATATTATAGGTGATTCATGGTGTAGTTCACCTACACCAACCATGGCAGAGATTGATCAAGAATTGAAGTAGTTACATCCTCTCACATTTTAGGGGATGGAAGACTTGAGGTTGTGTAATGCTAGATCAGAATTGTTCTTTATATATTTGACCATCTAGAGATGTCTCTAGATTGGATGGTCAAGCTAGTAGCTTATATATTGGAAGATTCTTACAAGATTTGGTGGGTTGTTATCAACTTGTCCAGTTGGTATGGTGATATGGTTTGGATGGATATGTAGATAATAATATATGACTATTTCTTTATATACACTATACGGAATAATAGAGATATAGAATTAATGATCATACAATAGATGACATTGTCAGCCATGGAATACTCATCCCATTTCACTGGTCATCAATGGTTCACTATTACTCTATCCAGAAATGATCTTACGACGGCCAGTGGATTCAAGGATGGGATGATATACAATATCTATCCATAGGTCAAAGTGTTGAGGTTTGATACGTTTTTTGAAATTTTCATCGATTTCCTTATCACAAAGCCGGATTTAGTGGATGTTTGAGGTGTGGGTAAGGGCTTTTAGCACATACGGATTCCAGAGGTTCTTCTTCAATGATAAGGATGTGGTTTGATGATACATTCATATGTAGTAATAGTCAGTATCCTCATGAAGATTACATTATTATCTCTCACTAGTGTGGGAAGACATAGAATAACAATCCAAAGTTCCCACATGATCCACTCAAGTGCATAGGCTATAACATGAGGTCTATATTCAATATTTATGTAGGAAGCCTCTATAGTTCCTAGATATTATGGATCTATGCATACTCATCGGTCATGAGTGGGGAAAAATTATCATGATAGGTAGATATATATAATAACACCAGTCAATTAGGTCGAGGTGGTGATCAAGGAAGAGGTGATCAAACTTTTCATTTTTAGTAATTGTAGAGTGGGTTTTCTCAATTTATTCAAGTATTTTATTTTGACTATGGTATAAGATAGTTATATGATGCTCAATATATGAATAAGGAGTAGAGCATACGATAATATACTATATTATTTATCATTCTAGTAGCCTCCTATTTAGGGTCTACCTTATATATCCTAGGTGTATCTCACCCTTTTGTAGCTAAATAAATCATCAACATTCTAGCATCAAGATCAAACAATACTATAGTTATATGATGCTAGGAAAAACATTGGGTATCCATTCAAAGGGAATTTCCCGTGGGAATTAATATCCTTCTTATATATGTATTAACCTTTTTATGTTAAATCTCATTATCCTTAATACAATTAGATTTTATGTAATCCTCAAAATACATTGGTTAGTTCTCTATCAATCCCATGTTAAATTAGTTTTCTTGAGGGTGATGGATAAATACCTAAAGAGAATAATGAACATGAAAAATAGAGAATGGGATAATAGTGTGATAAAAACTAAACCCGAGTAGCGGAGCATATGTAGTGTTATAGCTCATATCAGTGGTATTTTCCTTAAGGACTATGGGTTACTACCTTTTGTTATTTCTTTTGTGGTAAAATGTTTTAGATACATGATTCTTTAAAAAATATATA
The DNA here is from genome assembly GCA_963277665.1 of Viscum album. NCBI lineage: Eukaryota > Viridiplantae > Streptophyta > Magnoliopsida > Santalales > Viscaceae > Viscum > Viscum album. Next base: position 1,754,140,918 of record OY728128.1, read on the forward strand.
GTCTATGTCCAAACATGATAGGTAGAGTTTACTATTGATCTTACACTATTAGAAGCACTACTTACCATTCATCCTTATAGGAAAACACCCAAAGATCTTTTGGAACTAGAGACAAAGTTAGAGGACGTAGAGGGTAATGGATTTTTATACACCAACACATCTCATAGGGTTCACCAATCCATTATTTTCCACAAATATGAATGGTATCTTCATGTTTTTTGTGGATTACTATCATTTGAATCAACAAATGATTAAAAACCGGTATCCACTAACAAGATTATATGAACACTTTGATCGACTCTAATAAGTGAATGTGTTATAATACATAAATTTATGATTGGTATTTCATCATGTGAGTAGAAGGACTATAAACATAAATCACATTACTTTCAAGAGTAGGTATGCCCTATACGAGTACATGGTTATGTCGTTGGGACTCAACAACACAACTGATTTTTTCATGGATCTTATGAATCAGATCATGCACATGTATCTTGATTCATTGTTTCTGTATTTATTATTGATATATTAATGTATTCATGATCCATATGTGACCACTAAACACATCTGGATATATTTTTGAATATTTTGACTGAGAATCATATCAATACTAAGATCAGTAAATGACAATATCGAATCAACCATTAAAACTTCATGGGTGACATTATATCAGAGTTTTGATTTTCTGTAGACCTATTTGAAGTGATAGATGTTGTTTCCGAGGAGTACCCAAGAATATATTTTTCATTATAGTCTCTTGGGGCTAGCCAGATATTACAAATGATTCATCCCAACTTTCTTACACCTTACAGTGCTACTTTCAAGAATGAAAATAAACGATGTGATATTTTTATGGTCACAGGCATGTAAAGAAGCCTTTCAAGGGATGAAACTTTATTTAGAATTATCACTGATATTGATTATACTAGATCCATTTAAAAGAAACATTTTTTATTGTGAATGATTTGGTGTAGGGCTTGGAGATATTTTTATGTAGGATTATCAAGACATTATATACATGTTTCATCAGTTACGGCCACATGAGTAGAATTACATAACACATGACCTTAAACACACTGAGATTGTACAAGCCTTATGTTGTTGGAGACTCTATATACATAGAGAGAGCTGTGTGGTTTTCACAAGCTAGAAAAGTCTCATGTATAAATTTAAAAAGAGAGATATCAATATCACATATCACAGGTGGGTGGAGAATTTACATTTTTATGACTTCAAGCTTGCATACATTATTGTAATGTTAACTTCTAGTTCCAATGATATGAAATTGAAGACTCATACCCAAGATGTTTAAGAATACAGTGGTCAATTCCATCTAATGGATTTATTCTCATAGATTCACATTTGGGTTATTAAGGAATAAAATCTGTCTATCCTCTCACCCTTAGCAAGGACTTATACACTTTTATAATGGGTTAAAATAGAATAACTATCTAATAGAGAATGCTATTATCTAAGGGATTGTGTTTTAGATTAAGATAAATATTCTATTTCAACCTTTTTTGTGGATGATAATGTATAGTTCCTTGGTTTTGTATGGGTCCTATAAGCCGTCAGAGACATGCTTATGTGGGAATTTCATGTCATAGCAAGGGTGGTTCACCCTAATGCAACCAAAATTTATTAAGATCTATAATGAATGTATTTGATCCCTGATATAAAACATGATATTGTTATCTTAATCACTATATGTTCCACATATCAGTAGGTGGAGGTGGAACATCATCCCCCCACTGGTGTTTTACAGTTGTTTCCCAATCTTAAGTGGAAATGTGGTGATGTTTATTTGGATTTCATGATTAGTATATCCATATAACCTTTTCGAAATGATATGTTTTGGGTATCCTTTTATTGTCTGATGAAGGTCACACATTTCATATGTGTTTGAGAGACTTTGATGGCATAAGATCTTTAATAGATGTAAATCAGTGAATTAGTATATCTCTATGGTGCAATTATTTCAATTATTTTTGACAGAGTTGATTGTTTATTGTCACAGTTCTGGAAGGTGTTACTGAATGCCTTGGGTAAATAGGTGATTATGAGGACATCCTATCACCAATATATTGATGGATAGACTAATCATATGATTCTAGTGCTATTGGATATTCTCTATGCATGTATGATAGAAATTGGAGGATCATGGGAAAAACCAATTAATTTAATGGAGTTCACATATAATTATAGATTTCATGATACTATATAGAAGTAACCCTTTGAATACATATATGGTGGGCCATGTTTCTATCTACTCTATTATTTATAATAAGTGGTGGAAGATGTGCTTGGATACCATATCATGGATGAGACTACAATGCATTTCTAATTAATCAAAACTCTCATGTTGGTAGCTTAGTCATTAGAGCAATCGTATGCCAATAGATGTAGTGGACCACTTGATATGGATGCATGATAGTATTTTTTCCAGTGATTATCACCTCAGTTAGGGAATATATGTTTTTAAAAGTAGGGTAATCTCTCACCGAGGATAGTTGGACCCTTCAAGGATGTCAAACAAATCAGAACATTGTTTGGACAGTTGGTACTTACTCAGAGGTACCGGTTCATGCATGAAGTCTTGCATGTGTCTCAGATTTCCTGATACTATCCATACACATTGTACATCATTCATCCTGTTTAATTTGAGCTAGTTATGTATGTTATTTTGAAGAATATCATGTGTGTATAGTTGATAACATCATGATGAAATCCCACTAAAGGCCAGTTTCCCTAGTACATGTTCTATTGAAGAACACTCGAGTACATGTTGAGACTTGGGAGTGCAAAAATAATATATGAGCATAGTGTCTAGATCAATTTTCTTAACATACCTTGTTACTCTTAGAAGACCAAATCAAGGGTGACTTCTTTATGAAGGGGATGTTTCAATGACCCTTGTTTTCAATAAAGGAACAAATCATTTGTTTTTTAAATTGAATACATTAAACTGACCTAATAATGATATCTAATCAATCCAATAAATATTGATGGGCATCAGAGTCTAGTTTGGATCTCAGACCATCAAAATGGGTTAGAGTCTGGGTCGCATGATCATATGACCACTTATAGATATGGGAAAAAGTCATTATGGAAAATTTTTTCATGGATTGTCAAACCCTTTTCCTAACCTTGTGTTTTGGCCCTATTAATAGTAAAATTAGCATTGTTCGTGATTTTTTTATCCAAACTATGAGCATGTTATATTGAGGTTTGTTCAAGGTTTGGTCCATCCAGCACTATAATTCCATGTATATGGACACTTACTTCCTTAAATAATTGATTTTTATAGTATAATTAAATGTAAATTTTTTTACTATATATATATTAATACTAAATATATATTGATTGTTCTTGCATTCCCTCTCAGCTATGATATGATGTAGATAGATCTGTCAAGTCTCCCTTATTAACCTAAGAATAATTTTTATTTATTTTGGTGTTTCAATTCTTATTTTGTTATAAGTTTACAATATTTAGTTACCATCACTATTTAGATTAGATTTATACATTGTTTGGTGGTGGCTTAATGTTGTTTTTATCTGAATCCCGACTCAAAATGCTTTGGTACCGAATAAGATTATATGTCTATAGGTTTTTATAAGGGAAAATATCCTGATACTTTTCTTTTACATGATTTATCATTACATGGATCATATGATCAGATGATATGGAATAATATTGAGATACATGGAGTAATTTATTCTTTTTTCCATTTTTACTATTGTGTACCATGCTGGCATCTTCATGTTTCCTTCTAGTATTACAACATTTCATGAATCCTTTTATCAGACACTACCATAGTGGGGTTTTTAATATTATTAACAATTTTTCAATTATCTATCTCTGGTATTTCTTAAATATTTATTTATTTGTTTATGCTTCTGTTGTATATTTATTATATCTGTTTACATTATGCAGACTTTATTGATTTTATCTGATTATATCTGATGATCCGCTCTAATATTTGTGTATAGTCTCCCCACTATATCACCATTACACTGTCACTGATTGTTAGAAGCCTATTGTTTTTAGTGATCCGTGATTGAGGCCAGGTTACCCACCACCTTTGGTAATGAGTTATTTAGATCTTGGTTTGGGACATTAAAAACACCCCTCCATAAGTATAAATACCCACTCATTTTCTCGTCATTATCTAAAAAATACATAGAACAAAACATATATATATTCCTACCTCAAGATTCTCTTCGATATCTTTATAATGTACTATTGGGCCTCCCTCTAGATATAATAAGAATATTCTCAATGGAGGCATTCTTTTGATTTAATTTTTCAATTCAAGTAATTATTTTGTTTCATACTTATGAATATCAATTGGGAATGTTATTATTTACTTATAATCTAATACATTACTATACATATTATTCATTTGTAATGACATATGTTTTCTCTCAAATATTAATCCCATTTTAAGATCCATTTTTATAGCAATTATGTTGCCAAAAACATCCATTGATTTTTCAGTGTTGTATTTTTAGGTCGTGAATAAACAACCATATTTTAATTCATGTTAAATAATTTTGATGTATAATTGAATTATTCATTTTATAAATCTATATATGATAAAAAAAATTACCAATCATGGGTTATAAATGATTTTTATCTACGATTTTATATCTATGTGGACCGAAAAATTTTAGACATATGAATGGGGAGCCTTGATAGATCTCCAATGTATTGGGTAAATAATTAAACCCTAGTGATGACATGTTCATGATACTTTATAAGAATGACCTATTTTTTTTATGATACAATGGTCAAAATCTTTGTAAATATGCTATATGAAACCTTAGTGATTAGATTTTGTGATATTTTGATGAATGTATCAATTTATGTTGTTGTGAGATTTCTAGGTTACGTGTGATGTTATGAGGTACATTTAATTATATTATTCCTCAATTTCTTATTTTCATGTTATTATGATATGATTCATGTGTCTCTTATGATATTCTCATATGTTTTTCCATTACTAATCTCTATGATCATCACTTTAATTTGATAAATGTCCTTAGTAAGTCTTAGGCAGTGAGGTGATTTTGAATGGGATAATAAAGAATCCATCCATGAGAGTTGAAAATTATTTTATGTATTTATTTATGTACCTTATATGTCCTTTATTATGTAGCAAATTTATATGTGTAGTATTTTTTTCAGGAATTGTGATTAAAATAATTTATTAATAAGTGGGTCTCCATACTAAGAATGGTTATTGAAATATATTCCTATGTTCATCGTCAGTGATTATTTTATCCAATGTTTTAAAAATTATAGTTTAGTTCAATGAAAATTCAAGATCATATACCATGATTGAATTTTTTTGGATCGATAGTGGGGTTCAAGGTGTATAATATGTTCATCAATCGTTCTCATTTTATGATATGTCATGATGGTGTGGAACCGACTTGAAGTGAAGTTCGAGTATGTTCAATGATATTTTTAACATATTTTCCAACATTTAATGCCTCATAACTGATGTTTGATGGTATTAAATATAGAATAATAACGCGTTGGTGATGGTTTGGGATCAAATAGGGGTGATACAAATGATTGTGGTGAAGATCAAAGAAGGTTGTGGAATCAGTAGAGGAAGATGTGAATATATAGAATGTAGTTTAAAAGAATACACATTATGCACCAAGTTGGATATAGTCCTATGTTTTTTAGAAGGATATAAATATAATATGACATATTCAATAAATATATATATGTTTTGGTGAGAGAAATCAACGCACCACACATCATGAGATCATGGATACATAGAATATAGTCAGAAAAAAAATCACTATGATGGATGGTAGTACACACTGAGTTTCCACATATGAATAATTTGTTTTCTAGACCTTATACCTACCATGTTACAAAAAATAGTAGAGAACCATGTATTTGTGATATATTTCATGTAAGAAACTAGTCCCACAGAACATGTATCATGTTGTACATGTCATGTATGTCCACCTTTAAGATCGATGCATAAGGATAGAAATAGAAAAATCAACTAATGGGGTTACAATCCATGTGAACCTCATGTAAATTTTTGTTACTCATCAATGATTTCTATTTTTTCATATATTCTATCTGAAGTCTCATATTTTTGTGATTGTGTAGTTATCTTCAGAGTTTTTCCTATAGAACATAATCTTATGCTTCTTTAAAATGTGAAGGGTGATATATGAAGGGATGTGGCCGTATTAGTCTCCTTGGATTTGTATGGATTTTTATAGGAATCCGGAATTAATTATTAGAGTCTTTTTTGGGATAATAATTCCATGTACACGTTTATATATATTGTTGTGAGTTCCCTAAGGATGTTTTTTATGGGAATAAGATTTATTTTATATCATTTAGTATTGTTTCTATGAAATAATATCAAAGTAATTATATAATGGTGATTAAATGTGTGATGTAGAGAGTATCCACTGATTGAAAATTAAGGACCTCTCTTGTCTTTTGGTAGTTATTTAATGGAATAGTTGATTCACTTGGATAAATAACTAGATGAATTCATGTTGGTACCCTTCAAGCATGATGATTATTTATTTGGTATGCGTAGCTATGACATGTGCAATGAATGTTCTACAACATATTTAATGTGGGGAGAAAACTATATCATAATATAAGAATATGTGAGTTACATATATATTATAGTTATTAATACATGGATAAAATATATTTTATGATTCAATGGAATCTAGTTAGAAGTTTGTGATATCATCAATGTAGTATTGAGGTTAATGTTTATTGGGATACTGATAAATATATCATTGATGATGTTTTTAGAGGATTAATGATAGAATGAAGATATTTGAAATGATTCTTAATTAATATTAACAAATATAAAATTTTGGAGATGGTGTTGATATTTGGATTGTTTCAGATATTGTATGGTTTATTCTTCATTTTCAATATAATTTAAATAAAAGTGTGTGTAGATTATCCTCTAAGTTACATAATAATGATTATTTTATATATAGAAATAATCATAAATTTTTAAAGGATCATTCTACCTTTGATGTTGAAAAATAGAAAAAAAATGTTATTTAGAAATGTCATTTAGCCTCTTTGTAAGCATCAATCCCATATTTATAACCAACACAAGTGTCTCTATAAGGCTTATTCATGGTGCATAAATATTAATTCAGTATGTTTAATAATTAATCCCTATCTACATATGGATAATTTTTATCCCACACAATCATCACGTCTTAGAAAAAATTTGTAGAATATATAATCTAATAATATAATGATTTTCATAAAATAGAAATTTGGATTTTCAAATCAAATGGGATTCCTAATATCATATGATATGAAATGTAATGACTATGATAGATAGCGTACAAGAATAAAAATATGAATATTAAATTAAAAATTAAAAATTGTTATTTAAATAATATTATTATAACGAAGATAATATATTCCAAAGTATGAATATGAATAAATATTTTAGGAAATTAATAGAAATTAATTTCTTGACAATGGTTTATTGATAATTACAATTAAAATAATCCCTCCATTTTGTTAATTCTTATTAATTCTTCAAAAAAAATTTCTTCAAAATATTAATTTATTTATTTTCATAAGTGAATATTATATTTTAATTGAAAAAATTAACTTCATTATAGAAATCATAATGTGAACATTATCTTTATAATTTTATTCAATTTTGTAAAAAGGATTTTTTTCAATAAATAGTGCGAAAACTAATTTCTATTGAAAAAAATAATTTTATTATAAAGGATTTATAATGTAAAATTCTATTTTAGTTTATTTTCAAAACATCGCTTTTCCCACCTGATTTAATATAATTCAATTATTGATTTTCATTTGGGTTTTACAATTGATTTTAACGTAAAACCAATTTATATTTTTGGGGAAATTATTCTTAAAAAATTGAATGTCATAATATTTTTCCTATTTATTTTTAAATTAAACTTCTATACATATATATTTTGAATTATAAAAAATGTATTCTATATTTGGAATGATTTAGTCCAATTTTATGAAATATGAACCTTCTATTTTTTTCAATATGAATAGTAGACTTAATTACTTTTGCTATTACGCTAAAGGGTAAATCGTGTAATTAAATTTAATTATAAAATGAACGTAAAACAAGCACTAATTTTATTGGATGTTTCAATTTTTTATATATTCATATGATATATGGTTATAAGAAATTTTATAGCCATTTGGATTATATTATTACCTTTATAATATTTTATTTTAGGAGGAGTCAAACATATCATAACCCAATTTTTAACAACATTATAATTTTAAAGTTGGGGTTATCGAGAGGTTATGTTTGGCTATAAATAGTTTTATTAAATCAAAAAATTTCATTATCATCATGATAATTTATTTTTAATTTTTTGTTAATAAATAAGTTCCTTCTTTGTTTGAAAAACACAAATGAAACGATTATTTAATTAAGGTAAATATCAAATAAATGTTATTTTAAATAGTAATCTTATTTTTATTCTAGATCTTTTATGTGATATAAAATTTTTCATATTCCAAAAAAAAATTCGGATCTGATAAAATAATTGGTTCTAATTATATGTGTTATCTTGATATTACTAAATTCATTGTAAGGAATTGTTCAAAAAGTTAACAATATTGATATTCTTTAATGAATCACATTTTACTAAATTATATATAATTAATAAAAATCATAGATTCATTTAATATATTAGGATATGGTTGTAAATATCTACCATGTTTTATTTTAGATACATTTTCTCATTTATAGAAATTTTCAAGTACCTTAAGGTGTAAGAAAATATTTATTTCACTGTAATAATAGAAAGGGTTAGCAATGACTCAAAACAAAAATAAAAACATATAAACATAAAAAAACATCTCTTTTTTAATGGTTGGGATTATTTAGACCCATAATAATTTTATATTTGAAATAAATATGTCTTTATCCATTTTTAATAGACTACTAATTTATATTATTGTTTTGAGAAATTTTAAGATTGCACCGCCCCTCTCTCATTATAGGGTCCCTCATCCTTTAATTTATACACTCATCATTATTAGTTTTTTTCCATTCTCAGACCAAATATCTTCACATATTCCATAAAATCCTTAAATATTCTATAGTTATGGTATAATAAAAAAATTATTTGTATTAAGGAGTTTTAAAAAATGATGTTCTCCAAATTATAGGATCATAAAGAACATACGTGATGAGTCAGACTCAATATAAGGGGTTTTCGGCTATCTTTTATTTCATTGTGAAACATTCTATATTCACCATGTTTTTCATTCATAGGATGTACATAATAACAATTAATGATTTTTTGAATTTATCATATGAATGTTATGGGTATTTACATATCCACCTATGTTTCCTTCATTGAGGGGTCGCATAATTCAAAAGTAACCAAAAGAGTAAAATTTTTATTCTATATTCTCTTCATTATTCATGATTATTTATATTTATGTCACTAATGGGGAATATTAAACTTTTATGTCCTTGTTTTATATTTTTTTGTAATTTTTTCCTATTATATAATGATTCCTTAAAATAATTTTTCACACGTTACATATTAATGTTTAAAATCATTTTTTTCTCTGTAGAATTTTTTCTAAATGGTTTTAATGGAATTTTTTTTCTATTGTTTAAGGCATTACACCCATGTTGGTATTCCTAGCGGCTTGAGTGGCACACCAGTACACCATGTTTGTTCACCCCAACTAAGCGAGATGACTCCTGAAATCCCCAAACTATCGCTTCTGGGATAATGTCATTAAAATGCTGGTTATTTTTTAATAAAAGATAAATAAAAATATATATATAATTATACATTCTAGGTAATTTTATGATCTAGGATTTAGATAATTAATCAAATACAAATAAACGATGTGGTAGTATTAAATTTTATGGAATTGTCTTCATGTGTGTTTCCCCCACTAATGAAGAAAACCTTGTTTTAAATTCTTTAACACTTTAAAAAATTAATATTGAAACATGGGGTGAGAATTAGATTTCCTAGGAAGGGGTATAAAACATTTGGAAACAAATTCGGTTTTTGAAACAGAATATAAAAGTAAAATATATTATAATGATAAATAATGAAGTCCCTAGAAGTCAGGATTAATTTTGAATATAAAATCTTCTTATAAAGGGATTTAAATATATAGAACATTTTGAAAATCCATTTAATTCAATAATTTAATAAATATTATTTCTCTTGTAAACTAAATAGCATTCATAAATAGTTACAAAATGCATATTGGATCATAAAATGAAGTCATTTTGTATAATTGATACAACAAGACATGGTTGGCATAGTTTCTAGATATACTAGGTGTACTCACTAGTCCCATAGTGTGCATATGAAAACCTACCATGAACCATACATGGCATCTCATGATATTTATATCATTACACAATGCATTTGGGTAATATCTTTGTATACCAATCGTGTAACCCATAACAGCTCACAGGGTGGTGTCTGGGCACACTGATCACATATTTGGACAAAGTCATATAATGGTTTCGGTTTGTTCCTCACCCCCTAAAATAATTTATATATTATCCAAATGTAATTATTTATAATTAAATACATGGTAACATGTATTTTACATCATAAAAACCATTAATATTCATTAAAAACGTGATCTTCAATGACTATTTCATAAAAATTTATTACATACAAACATATATCATGAAAATGATATATATTTAAATATAGAATTTGAGATAAAAAGACACACATATGTATAAATATATATACATTTAGAAATAAACATGATCACATGTTAATACACTTATGTATATATTTCAAAAATAAAAAATTCATGAACATTAAATGACACTTATATATAATATTTTTAAATATTTATAATATGTATGTACATATTGATATCAAAGTAAAAAAATAGTTTTACCTAAAATGATACATATTTTGATATACATATATATATACATGTTAATAAATCTATTTCATATTAAAGTTTATATTTATATATATATACACACATGTAATTATTTGAAAACAAAAATACATAACCATTAATTACATATCTCGCAATCATAGTACCATATTTCGAATTCATTAAAAAATCAAGATAATTATATATAAAAATTGAAGGATGTTGATATTTTACCAAAAATGATTCATGTATACATATATATATATATATATATATCTATTTGTGTGTTTACAGATAAAAATTTATTTGAATTTAATATATTTTCACCTTAATATATAATATATTTTCACCTTAATCATTATCTATTTTCACTTTACAAATTATAATCACAATTGACTTAGAATCATCTAAATTCTTTATAAATTTCATATAATTGTAAATGACTGAAATTTATAAATCCCATAACTATATATTTTAGAGATAATTTACTTAAAAAATTAAAATTAAAATATTTCTAAAATAAACCCTCTTACCATCAAAATAAATAATAAAAATAATTTTTATGAATAATAATAATATAGTTAGATGGAAACTAATTTTCATAAAAACATTCTAATTGTAGAATTCTAATAAAATCCTCTTACTTTGGGTTCACTAAAAAATAGAAGCACACAATTATAATTCCATGAAAAATAGTTTTGAAGGAAAAACACTTACCTTAATATTATGAGATGAATTGATCATCAACCTCATCAAATGACCAGAACACACAACCAGCTCCCAATTAGAAAATAACGAACAAACAAATCAAGGACATTTTATGAATATTATTTCACTATATATATATATATTGATGCATTTTAATGTTTTTATATATTATATATGGTTGAAATTATTACCAGAAGAGGTTCAAAAAGATCACAAACCAAAGTCATTTACAAGATTACAATGAAAGGTGAGTTTATATATGCTTCAAAAATTCATATCAACAAAGAATTGACATATAAAATATCATTTATATATTCACACTTGAACAATAAAATATTTAACTATCTGAAATGATGACAAAAATAGGAAAAGAATGATGACAAAAATAATTTAAATTGGACATAATAGAGACATATGAATCGATAGAGGTATAAAATGATGAAATTGATTTAATAAGAAATGATAGTCCTAAACCATTAAGGTTTTTTCAACATCGATGGAAGAAGAAAATAAAAGAATGTTATGAAATTCTTAGTAAACCTAAAACATATTTAGACGACTAAAAAGTAAAACTGACACCTACCTCACTTAGGATGAAGAGGATCTGAGATTGAAGATGTTGCCCTGATCTAGTATTTGATCCTCACCAATGGCGAAACCCTAAATCATGTTTGTGTCTCCTTCACCGGCATCACATACTCACTTGACTACTCAAATCAATGGTCTCACCGACAATACATCCTATTTTCGAGCTAGATCTTACCTCTAGATAAGAAGAACTCCCACATACAGCCTCCAGACTCTAGAAGGTTCAGCCTCTCTGAGTTCTTCCCCCCTCCAATAAAAATTTCATGATATCATCAATGTGGGTTTTGTAATCTCTTTTCATTTTGTATTTTTATTTATTTTATTTTTTATAGAATACATATTTCTATTGTTTAAAAAAATATCGAAAAATTTATTTACTATAATCATTTGATATTTAATTACATATAATAATTTCTATAATTAATATTTTTATAAAAAAATAAAAAAAATTAAAATTTCTATAAATAAAATAATAATTTTCTATTTAAATTATATTTTTTACAATTATTAATTTTTTAATTATTATAATTTAAATTAATAATTAAAACTTTAAAATAATTAAATATATATATATATATATGAACATATGTTGAATTTTATTTATTTCAATATATTAGTAAGATTTTAATAATATTTGGTAAACTAAACATTAAATTTGATATATATACATTTCATTACATATATATATATATATATATATTATTTTAAAATATAATTCTTATATAATCATTACACTTTTCAATAAAAGTTATTTATTCAAATGTAAACTACAAATAAGGACATAAATATATTTATTTTAAATTTTCAAAATAAAATTATTTTTTTATATTTTAGGATATAAATTTAAAAATCCAATATTTTTTCCTATTGAAAACATTATAAAATGATTTAACTAAATTAGAATTGATAAAACAATGTAATAAATAATCATTTAACATGAAGGTATTATTGTTTATTGAATAGTATTTAAAAGTAAATATTACATAATATTTGGTTTTGTTTATTATTATTTAATTTTAAATATTTATTCTTATGATATAACAAAAAATTATTATAATTTATAAAAATTATAAAACAATTACATAATAATATTAAAAAATTTGGGATGTTATAATCATACCACATAAGATAATTTAGCTATCAGAATTCATTACTTGAACTTATTTATTTCTAAATTTCAATCAACAAAATAATGAAATCTATAATTTCTAAAATAACATACTCTACCAAATATATTTCACTAAAAACATCTAATATACAATATTTTCTAAATTAGCCCTCTGATACAATATATTATGATCCAGAACTCATGCTTTCGAATTCCATACATAAAAATGATATGTATTTTATTAAATAAAAGAAAACTAATAAATATATAAAATATTTTAAATTTTTGGATTTTTTCCATTCTTGTACTTGGAAAATCAAACAATTACACAAAAAATTATAGGTTCCTACAAAATTTATATAATTTCATTCTCATGTAGTGCCACCATACATGAAACAGACATCATTTGAATTCCCATAAGACCTATGAAAAATAATGAATTATTTTGAAAAAAATATTCAAAATGGATTTCAACATATTGAACCATTGGAAAATCCATTTTATTCATCATAAAATAGTACATATTTCCCTTGAAAACTCAATAGAATTCATAAATAATTACCACAAGCACCTTGGATCATATCATAATTTCAAAGTTTACTCATTAGGAAACATAAAATGGTGTTCATAGTCTCTTGAATCATTATGATTACCCTCTAATCCCAAAGTGTACATGGGATAACCTCTTATATACCATACATGGTATATCATGATATTTATAATATAACCCAATTTATTGGGGTCATATCTGGAGGTACACATTGTATAAGTTATAATAGGATCACTCGACACTATTTTGGTACACCCATTACATAGATGGATAATGACCCTTAATTGATTGAGTTTACTCTTCATCCCCTACCTTTATTCATATAAAATCCTTGGGCAATTCATTTGAATTAAATATATTGTAACATGTATTTTACATTACAAAAGCAGTTGATAATCATTAAAAACCTGAGGTTCAATAACTATATCATAAAATAGAATTAATTGTTTGTATTTATATATATCATGATAATGATATATATTATCTCTACTTTTTATATATATATAGATGTATAAATATATATACATTTTAAATAAAATTGTTTTCAAATATGCATACACTTATGTATCGATAAAAAATATATAAACAATCTAAAATTAAATGACACAAATATATATATATATATATATATATATATATATATATATATATATCTGCGTGTGTCTGTATGTGTGTGTCTATGTGTCTGTACATTTATTTTCATATATATATGTATATATCAAATATAAAAGAGTATTTCTTAAATTGATTTATATGATTGCAAATTTTTCATATATAGGTATCTATTGATGTTAATGAAAAAATTAATTTTTAATAAAACAATACGTATAAATATAAATAAAGATATATATATATATATATTGGTTTGTTAAAGTGTTTCATATGAAATAGAATTTTTAAATATATATCAATATACATATACTTAATTCAAAATTAACCAACATAAAAATAAATTTTAAAAATTCCATATCCATTATTGAAGTTAGAGAATCATAATCAAGATTCTTTAAATATTCAATTTAATTTATTAAAAATAAATTCATATTCATAAATTATTTTTAACCGAAATAATTGACATATATATTCTTGATTGAAAAATTATATTTAAACAATACTATGGAAAATTTAATAACAACCTTTATATTTATAAAATCATAGTTGACATAAATTAAATGTTGAAAATTGAAAATAAATCCTTAGAGGGAAAAAGTTTTTAAAAAGGAATGATGAATATATATATTGGAATATATAGATATGTATCTTCTTTTTAATAAAATCAATAATTTTATTAAAATAATAATTAATAGAAAATTAATGACGTCCCTTTCATTCATTGTAATATATTTATAATTCATTATTATTTGAAATAATTTTATATAAAAAAGAAATGTGTATGGAGATTCTATTTCAAAATAAATGATACATATATATATAAGTTTCAAAATATAATAATATTTGAAAATAATATTTTTTTCATAATGATCAGTATATTTTCACCTTAGGTAACAACATATTTTCACTTTACAAATTATAATTATAAATGTTTTTGAAATAGCATAATAAATTATAATAATCATATATTTTATGTGTTACGAAATTATAAATTATTTAACAGTAAATTATGGATATAATTTCATTAGAGAATTGAAATAAAAAAATCACAATAAAAACAATTACAATAAAAATATATAATCAAAATAATTCTTATAAACAAAAAAAAGACTATTGGATGGAAATTATTTTTCATGAAAAAAATTATATACCGCATTTTAATAAAAATCCCCTTTCTATAAAATTTCTAATAAAATAGAATATAAAAATTATAATTCTGAGAAAATAATTTTTTAAGAAAAATAAAATTTTCCCCTTAAAATTTGAAGGTGATTTGATCATCAACAATGGTTATGACTGGCACACATATCCATCTCCCAAAAAAAATTGAAGAAAAAATTGAAATTATACCTGTATATATAATTATTGCACAGTATAGATATATTATATTATAAAATAGTTTAATGTTTTTATATATTATATATATCTGAAATATTGACCACAAGAAATTCACAAAATTCCAAAATTTTTATTTACAAGATTACAGAGCAATATGAGTTTGCTGGTGCTTAAGAAATTCATACCGATTGTGAATTGGTATATAATATATCATCAATATATTCAAACATTCACTATAAAATATTCACCCACAGAAATCGATAACAATATCAACACAAATTTTTTAAAAAAACAAATTAAAATTGTCGTAATAGGGATATCTGAAATAGTCACTGTAAAAAATGAAGAAACAAACAAACAATGAAATAATAATAGAAAATATGTATGGATATTATAGTATTGAAAGAAGAATATAATAAAAGTAAATTATGAATAACATAATATACTGGAAAAATATTTGGAACCTAAAAAATGAAGAAAATATCCTACCACGATTAGGTTGAATTGGATCTGAGATTGACACCTTTTCTCAGATTAGGTTTTTTATTCTTGACGTCGACCGAATCCAAAAATGAATTAAGATCACCATTTTTGATAGCCTATAATTTCTCAACCTCATGAATCAACGACCTATCCTACCATAGATCATGTTTCCATGCTCAATCCTGCCTCTCAAGACAATAGACTCTCATGTTCAGCCTATCAACAACATAGCGCTCGGCTTCTCTACATTTGATACCTCCCGTAAAATTGATTTCACATTCATAACTATCTATTTTTTAATATATTGTCATTTATTTTTTGTTTGTTTCATTTTTATACAATATATATTTTAATTTTATAATAATAAGTACCAAAAAATTTATTTACCTAAGAAATTTGTTATTAAATTATATATAATGACATCCAAAATTAAAATTTTTATTAGAGAAATTAAAAAAATTTCTATTTCATTTATAAAAAAATAATATTCTCTGAAAACAATATTTTTTACCATTAATTTTTAATTTTAAAATTATATCAATTAAATTTTATAATTATTATTTTAAAATAAATTAAAATTTTTATATTTATAAACAGATATGTTTTTTTCAAAATAATGGCTAAATATAATTATAATTAGTATGATAAAAATTAAATTTTTTATATTCATTAATTTATATATATTTATATTATTTTTAAAATAAATTCTTAAATATACATTTTAATTTTCAATCGTATTTAGTTTATCAATTTTAGATAAAAATTCTATTTATATTAAAATATAAAAAAGAGAACATATGATTAAAATTTAGAATATTAATTTTAAAATCACATCTTATTTCTTATTTAAAACACTATAACATAATATTAATAATATATTAATTATAAAACTTTTGTAATAAACTATCATTTATAAAAAATGTATTGTTATTTTTGAATACTAATAAATCAAATTTTTTCTAAATTTTATTTTTATGTATTATTATCTAATTTTTCTTATCTAATATTAAGATATAACAAAAATTAAGTTTTATTTATTTTAAATTAAAAACTAATGTCTTAATAATATTTAAATTTTCAGTATGATACAACTCCTACACCCAGAGTCCCATGTTTACCTATAAATATGATTGTGGGGATCCTCATTTGGATGATGGAAAAACCCAAAGAAGTATCGATGATCTTCTCACACTATCCCATATAATAGTGCCTCAAAACCACATAGGTTACTCCTTAAATGTTACACCCCATGCTTTCATGGTATGCTTCCCATTTAAATAATGTAATTGCTTGCATTGTACGCAACATCGAGATTATATCACAGAGCGACCAATTAAACTAGCCGTTACGAATAATTATACCCACTTTTTGATGTTTTATAAATTTTATCTTTCCAAATGGTCTTCATTTTTGGATTCATAATATTGAAATTATTGTAGGATGATTTTTTGGTATTTTTCTGAAAACTACCAATTTTTGATAAATAGTGAAAATCAATGAGTTATAGTTTATAACAGAATTTTTATTTAAATAATTAATAATTTTATTTAAATATATATTAGGTCAAAATAGATATATAATACTTATATATGTTCAATGTAATTCATTAGAGTCATTTTTTAATAATATTAGATATATAAAATTGTATTGAACATTATAACCGTCTTTTACCCACCTCCTAAGAGCATTTGCAAATTTACATAAAACATAATTTTACTGCTTCTGTGAGTTGAATTATGAAAATATGAGAAAGATGGATAATATCAAGAAGTAAAATTTGGTTCAATAAGATAAAAATAATTTTTTTTGAATAGTGTCTTTTAACTTTTATTTACCACGATTAAAAGTAAATAGAGTAATTAAAGTTAAAAATGATATTATTATTATTACCCTAAAACATGTCCTAATTCTATTGGATAAGTACAATTCAACCAAAAATAACCATAATAATAAAATATGAACCTCTTTGGTCCATATGGATTAGATTAGGAAATTTATTATTATTTAATTGAAAGAAGAGTTAAAAGAGTTAAAATCAATGTGTAATAACAAAAAAATTTTAATATAGGGATAAAAATAAAATAAATTCGATAATAAATATTCATTATAAATCTAAAAAGATTTCCAATATAATGGTATATTATTTATAATTTTTTGAAAATAAAAATGAATTTTATTTATGACACGATTATGATGTTGTAATCGCCAAATTAAAGAAATATTAAAATAATATATATTATAAATATCCAAATAAATGTAATTTGAGACTTCATATGAATTAAAATAATTTTATAGCTTAATATAACATATTAGGGTTATATTGATGAATTTTTTTTCGAAGTAATAACGTTTTTATGAATTTAGAAAAAAAATACCAAATAGTTACAAAATTGACATAAAAGAGATTTTAAAACAAATATTATATTATTAATTGATATTATATTCCTAAAAATCTAAGGATCATTCAAAATACTTACATAATTATATTTGTATCATTAATTATACACATGTGGTTCTCATTTATGTTCGGTGTGTTTATTAACCATATAATATAAAAATTCAAAGAGACAAGGTAAATGTCCAACTATTTAACAAATAGTTAAATCTAAACGATAAGGTTAATATAGTGATCCAAAATTTACTACAATATATTGGTTTAAAATATTTAGACCTTTCCCCAACCTAGAATCTAAATATTTCACTTTGGAGAAATTATATACTGAATATGAATTTATTATAAAATTATATTTTCTATTTTTCCTGAAGTGCCCTAACCCCTCATATAAAAGGGAACTTCCCCTTATCTGAAATTCACACCTTCAATGCCTTTTTTCTTGGCCAAAACCTGACTAAATACCCTCTCCACTATCTTCACTTAATCCTAGAGGCCTTAAATTAGTCATAAATCCATCATAATGAGCCCTTTTGATAAAATAAAATTGAAGAATCTGAAGAAGAGTTAAATATTTCATAAACTCTTTCAAGTTCCTTTCTTCTTCCACATCCTCTTTCTTATTTGTTTCCATTATAAAATAATATATCACGTATATTATATATACTATGATGTTATTATAAATATTTTATAACCATATTCATTATTTTATCCTTTTTTGAATGACATGTCACCATATGTGCGTACGTACGGCTTACCGTCTCCACATCGTGGTGTAATTGTTATTCGATACATTATTATTTGGATGGGTATAATAATGATGTTTAATTGATGTAAGTAATAAATATAAAATGATAAATATGTATATATTATATACCATCCAATTATATATTATTTTAATAACAAAATAATGATATTGTCGCTCGTGCGTACGTACGGAATACCATCTCCACAAACGTGATGAGATTCATTCCCAATCGTAATACATTCAAGATTAATTATCATTACATGATTAAAAATGATGTGTAAAGGATAAATATCATTATTAATATGAATAAGACACATCATATCCATAACAAACATTACTTACGAAACAAAGCATATAAAGGAAAACAAATCAGGTAACCCTCGCAACAACGATAATACTAAAATATTATTAACATGGAAATACTAAAAGATCATATATGATATCATACAATTGTATATTATTCTTGTATAATTTAATAAAAATTATTTTACCATTATATAGAATGTTAACTTAGCATCGACTAAGGAAATGTAAAAAGTAATTAATTTCTTATTTCACTTTTAATTCTGTGAGATTTCCATTTTTCGCTACTTATTTATTGCATGTGGTGTATTGTGTATTTTCATATGATATATATATCATGATTATACTTAAATTCATGGTATTTTTTGATTCATTTGGTGGTTGTTAACTTTTGTTTATATGACTCGATTGAGTACAACAAAGTAAGGGTTTTTCATCTCACTTTTATTCCCGTGAGATTCATGCTATATTGGCCACTATTTCCATTTGTGTGGAGTATGTACTACCGCTGATTGTAATATTTTTGTAATATAATTTAATGAATGGGTATTTACATAATCATTATATGATCCTTATTTCATGGGGTTTATGTTTCATAACTTACCAAATCGGTATGGGAATTTGAAATTTTAATTTCCACTCATTGGGATTTATGCATACTCCATTGATTATTTTACTCCATGATTATGTGTGGAATCACTATTTATTATTCGTGTAGTAATTTCCACTTGAATTTATGTGGATATAATTTTTATACACATAATCACTCCATTGATAAATTCTCAAGTCATCGATATGAACTTGATTAGAATAATTTTAACTCAATCTTCATTTATTGAGTTAAACATCCAATTCATTGGTGTTGTTTTTACAAGAATATGTGTGAATTTCCTATGATTTATTTACACTGAATATCCAATCATATTGACTGTATTTATATTTTTCTCAAACAATTATGCTTTTAATTTATCCTTAACCAAAGGATACCATCTTTATAAGAGATTTCATCTCAATTTACATTCCAATTAGTGTTATTTGTTTTTATACACCAATTCAATTTCATATGGTGTCTATAATGTAATTTGACATATAATATTATGAATCACTTTATTCTCATGATATTATAATGTTTTTATTACCTCAAATATTTGTATTCAAGTGTCTCTCTTTTGGTAATGAACTCTATCTAAAATATCATTTTAAATGTTTTAAAGATTTATTATTCTAAATAATTATCATTAATGTCCATGTTTTAAAAATGGTTTTATGTATTTATTTATATATAAAATAAAGTTTTAAAATTAAAAATCTTTTAAATTGTTTGAAACTAGTTTGGGACACATTGATTCAAAAATCTATTTTAAACAACTTCTTGACAAATAGTGTCACTTTTAAATGTTTTCAAGAAAAAGGGGTATATTTCTCTCAAATAGTTTTGATGATTATTTTCATTTATGTCAATATCCTTATTTATTCTTGATTGAGGTCAATCTATTACAATACAATATTCAATATTGTATTGAATGAGTTATGTTTGACTATGGATGTTCTATTTTAATACCATTAATGGTTTTGGGATAAAATATTATCATTTCGTATGCTAGTTTTAATATGAATATTTATGTTATGTTTAAAACTTTTCATATGAGAAATGCATTGGACTTAGTAAGTGACACGTGGAGCCCGTAATAGCTCCTCGATGCATCGGTAGGATTCATGAGACAAACTAGTGTATGGGAACATGTCCTTGACTAAATCTTATTTGTAGTCTTGGCATAAGGACTTGACTATGTGGTTATGAAAGTTTGACATTATGCATTCCATCATTATAAAAGTGGTTTTTTTTTCATTGAATGTGATTATTCAATGAGTATAATATCCATGTTAATAAATAAATGGCATTATTTTATTTTATTTTTTCTATATTATGTTAAAGTTCATGTTCAAATGGGTTTTGTTTTAGTTATACATTGACTTAAATGTTTATGATTATTTATGAAAGTTTCTGATATATTGTTATCCTTAATGAGCATTTGAGCTCACCCCTTTCTATGTTTTATTTTATCCAGGATGCGAAAAAGTATATTATGACTGACCTGCAGAGATATTCTATGGGATCTTAGTGTTTTCTTTAGAAAAAATTCTGTTATAGTTGTCCATTTTATGATGTAATGAAAACCTTATGAATGTATCTTGTGTTTCTAAGGATACTAAACTAATCGGTATTTAGAGACTTGATATTTTCTTATCATGCCAAGGATACGTAATAATGCATCGACTCTGGGCTTTTAGGGTCGGGGTGCTACCCAAAAACCCAATATAACATGGAATTAAGTTGGATAGTGGGATCAAATTCCATCAAAGGTGTGAATGAAAAAAAATATATCGAAGGAGGCACAGATGTTCAAGTTCACCATTATCTAGCATGAAGATCCCCAGTTAAATGGAAGAATTTCACTAAACACCTCAAGGGACACCTATGGATACCCTTGGAGCCTAAGGAAAATTATCACCTACTTTTTTTTCTGATGTTTTCCAATAACTATAAGGAACCACTAGTTCACATAGACTTTACATTGTGTGAAGCACTTATTATCAATACTGGTATTACCCTATATACGACACATTTTCCCCACCCAAACATCACCAGCATGATCCTAATTTAATATCTCTTTCATGGAACGAGTAGTAGTACACGTCATTATTTTGGACTACCAGTTTAGGGAGACAAAATAAAATACCCCATTGAATCTTCTGTACTTTCACAACCATGTTGGGAGACACACCAACATTTCTCACATTCGTTCTCCACTATTATTTTACACCAAATATAGGGAACCCTTCATGGAAAATCCCTTATATTTTCATAATGGTTTGTATCATGGAAGTTAGTCAGATGAGATTACACCTAATACCAAAATGGATGAGGATACATGCACATAAAATCTCTTCATTCTTATCTCGTAGCCCCAACCTCTTCCACCAGTGGAAGAAGGATCATGCAGTTTTCTAGAATGTTCATTTCCTCTAGTTTCTATCATTCTATTTTGACTAATGTGGTTATAATAGTTATTAGTGATCATGAAATCCAAATTTTCATATTCATTACACTATTGAAAACCTTTTCCAAATCATCCTCTCACCTTTTTTAGGGAACCCATAGGGGTTTTTCCCAAATCCATATATCCAACCTAAAGGGATCCATCATATAGGTGAAATCCTAGGTATTATTACATAATATACAAAGGGAAAATATTCTGGATGAAGTAATTAAAAGGGAATCACACCTAGGGTAGGCCCCTATATATTACCTAATTGGTGGTAGATAGATAGGAAGTCAGATATTACAATCCTTGTTAACAAAACAAGAGAAGATATGTGCACATCTAAACCATTTCTTCTTCTCCTGTATCATCAACCATTTCCAAAATAGTAAAAAGAATCATACTGTATTAAAGATATTATTTCCATTTTATTTTTAAATTCATGTATAGCTCACGTATGATTAGATATTAGTGATGATTGTTACAAACATATGGTCAGATACATGTCTCAACAAATAATATTTTATAATAATTTATCTTCCCTTGGGAGTTACTTCCATCTTCATGGGTCCTCATAAACATTTATCCAACCAAAAGTGAATTATATTATAATTTTTATTCCCTGAAATTATTCCTTGATCTTCAATAGATCCATATTATTTATGAATAAAGTCAAAGGGTGTCCTTTTATATGGTGTATGCCTCGAAATAAATCATAGATCATAAATGGGTCCATATTTCCAATGAAACAATTCAAATGGAATCGACCTATACGATGTAATCCCTGAAATCATTTAATATTATTCTCTAAAGGAAACATTACCCATTTTAAAAACAATCATAGAGCCTCTATAGGTGTTGTTCCGTACAGTATAAAAACATGGGCTTCGATTCCCATCCAAATGGGATACTTAGGAAGCCTCCATGAGGTACAAAACCAATAATCCAAAACCAAACCAAATTCTATCAGGGAAGAATTCTTAGTAGGGTCATGTATAACAAAGGATCCCTCATAACTTATATTTCCATTAGCCACATCGACATAATTATCACACCAAACAATGATTGGAACATTCTTCTTAGATGTTCGTACGAAATGAAAATAAACCTTACAGTTTGGTCCTCATCACATGATCATAAAAGGTATAATGTGTCTAATTAAGTGTAAGAAATAAATACTAGTTTTAATTAAATTAATAAGGATATGTAGGAATACCATATTATGGGACTGATGAATAAAATAAAAACCTCTCATCTTCCTAGATAATGATAAACTCTAGATCACGCCATTGCAAGTTTAAAAACTGGAATCTCACTAATAAATGATATAAATTTATTTATTCCTCTCGTAAAAGTGTTCCATTGATGGAGAGATTCATATATATCTATATATATATCTAAATCTATGAAAAATATCATACACATAAAAATGATTCTTAATTCTATGAATTCAAATTAATAATTATTAGCCCGAGGGAGTGTAACGACCGAATGTATTTCAATAGAAATTCCCTTCCTGTAATTATGTAATAAAATCACATTAAAACGCAACATAATAAACTACTAAGTGTTATCTGACCTTTGAACATAAGTTTGTCACTTCTGCGTTTACATTTTGAAAATACGACATACATGTTTGTGTTCAAGATGATTTCTGGAGTCTAATAAAACAAAAACAAATTGGTGAATAGTAACCTACCCTTATAAATAGTATTATGACCCTTATGAATAGTAAATCATCCAAAATAAGTGTAACCTTACCCATGCAATATTAAATAAAATTTAAACATCATAGAAGTGACAATTGGACCTTAGTAAACGTTGTGGTATTTTGTAATTCATAAATAGTTATAATTAATTAACTAATTTAAAAAAAAATTATTTTATTAAAATTTATTCATTATTTATCAAATCATTTTCTTATAGTTTTTAGATAATTTTATAAAACCCTACATAATATTTGAAAGCTGTATATAATCAGTTTCAATCTTAAAAACTATTTTTTAAGTAAAAAATGTCTTTAATGAAATATTAAATTAATTATATTTAAAAAATTGTTTTTGAAAAATGGACTTTATTTTTCGATTCTACACATCGAAAAAATTTTGTGGTAAATTTTTTGGATTTTTCTAAAATACTTGATTTTTTTATGAATAGTGAAATACCATAATTTACAAAAATAAGCTAATTAAGCTAATTATAGAGCCATGTGTGATGTTATGCTGATGTAAGCCCACCTGGTTCGGGATCACATGATAAAAATAAGATTCATGGTCATTAAAGATGCACTATTCCTTTTCTTAGGGGAACTTAATAAACTGATGAATTTTATATTAAGGAAACCCCTCTACCAACCACTTTAAAAACCACATTTCACACCCTCATTTCCTCACACCTCTCAAGCTCCAAGAATTATCTAAACTCTTTCCAAACCTCTTGAATATCCCCTCTCCCACGTCCAAGAGTAGCTGGTCTCATCAATAGTCCAAACCAAGCTTCCTTAAGGAGGATCTCAAGAGGAGGATTTAATATGTAATTTCTCTCCCTCTTCTCCTTTATTTTCCTTTCATGTTCATGTTCATTTCTTGATCTCTCAAAATATATCTTCATACAAATGGTATGTTACCTCCATTATTTTACTTATACTGAAATTTTATGATGAAAATATCATCCAAACCCCTTTCCATCTTCCATTAATTTTATTAAATAGAATGTTGTTCGTGAGATATTAATTTATCACCTTTAAGAATGACATGCTTTCTTCATCCATTTCAAACATTAGATCTGGTCATGAAACCATTTTTATGGTTTAAACAGAACATCTTATATGTATAACCTAATATTTAAAGTTCTGGAACTAAATTATGGACATATTACTAAGTGATAAGTTTAAACAAGTTCGTTATGATCGAAAAACCACCCAAATTAACGCCAATAATCATCATTTAATTATTATTTTATGATTCACCCACATAGATCTAATATAATTCATTATAAGATAATTAAAACACCTGTAATATTATAAATAATAGATAATATCAGTTCTGGATGTTTACCCATGTTCTAACGAAACATAAATTTAAGAACACAAGTGAATCACTCAAGAAAACCATAAAAACAAACATTACCAAATAATGTTTTTAAAACACTATAAATCATCCAAAGGCACATAAAATCACTTATTAAAACAATAATGAACCATATTAATGTACACAAGGGTCTTTATTTCTAATTAATGAATATAATTTCATTATATAGGACATTAAAGAGAAGAAAGCATTCAGATACAAGGTAAGGGGAAATATCGAACCAAATTGTCTTCCTTCGGGTTCTCCCTCATTCACTCCATTATTGATATGGTTACTCCATAATGATCAATTGTTAATCATTCTCATTAATTTTCTGGGATATACATGTTTTTTATTGGTTTTTCTGTCAATAAAAATGTTTTCTAAAAGAACTCCTCTTTTTGGAACACCCCTCTTACTTGTCACTGAAAGTGGACGGTTCTTGTAACATATATGTTATTCCCTCTTTCTTTTGGGAACCCAAATATTATGATTGTGTTATTATGATATGAAACCCAATCCTTTACATGGGTTATTTATGTACATTTTTTATTTCTGTTCTATGTGGGAAGCATGATGATGATATTGTTATGATTTGACGGGTGTGCCCGAAATTATATAGCACAATATGAATGATTAAATATGAAGGGTGCGCCTGAAATTATACAGAACTCCAATGCATTGGGTAAAGTGATGATTCTCATGAGTAAATATGAAATTATTTGTGATCATGATTCTATCTTGGTTCACAATTATGAGTGGTAGTTAACCACTAATACATGATGTTTCATTTTTATGCATTGCCACATTTCAAGTCTTATATTTATGCTTTCTCTCATGTTCATGATAATTTTCCCATGTTATGTTTTTTCTCAACCCATGCTATATTGTTTTTATCAATCCTATTAATAGGCTTCTTTCTCATACATTTTTATGTATATCCTCAGGTGGCTAAATTCACTAAGGAGATGTCAAGTCCCAATAAAAAGCCAGAGAAGAAAAATTAAATAAATATTTATGCTTGATATTGTAATTTTTATGTATGGTCCTAGTTTTCCCATGACACTAAACATTTTGATCCTCTATCTGTAATAATATTATATTGTTTATCTTTAAAATTAATTAATAGTAATTTATGAAAAGGTCAGGTCGCTATAGTTGGTATCAGAAGCAATGTTTAGTTAATTTGGGAATTAGGATTAGTGAACCCTAGAGAAAACCTATAGCATGAGACCACGTACAAATACGCACACAAGAATATTTACATAGGGATCCCATATGTTATGCTTTTTATTATAAATTGTTCAAATAATTATTATATGTACTCATGAATGTTTTACTTATTTTTTTATTTAACCTTTTTTATTTTAGAAAATGGTGGGAACTAGGAAAATTAGGCCAACAACTCATGTGAGGGCCAATGCAACGATTGCACGAACAACATCAACTATGATTTGGGAGGTGAAATTCAAAACATCATGGATATGCTTACCCAATTATCTAAGGTTTTGAACAATAACCATAATAATGTAGAACATCCTCCTATACCAAAGAGGGATAAACTAGCTATCGAATGTTTTATACAGGAACGACCACCGACGTTTAGTGGATCTTCTGATTTACTAGTTGCGGAATAGTGGGTCAACTCCGTGGAGAAGATGTTTTCTATTCTTCAAAATTCTGAGATGGAGAAAGTGACCCTAGCCATTTATCGTATAGATGGAGAATCCAATCAATGGTGGGCTTTGAATAAGAACACCAAGTAAAGAGGAGAAATTGAAGAGATGGAATGGGAAGACATTAATATAATGTTTCTGAATAAGTACTTCCCATTAAATCTTCGCATGAATATGGTGAGAGAATTCATAGAGCTCCAGAAAACAAGAAGGATAATATGTCACAACCTATGAAGCGAATATCATATGGATTTCAAGGTATGCTTTGGGTTTTGTTATCAATAATGATAGCAAAATTGATAGATATTTTAGTGGATTAATACTACACCTTCGAAAGGATCATTCAATTAGAGACTTTGGGAGATATGAAGAAGTTTTTTGATGTTCCCTCAATGTGGAGATATATTTTGGAGAATTGTCCCATGGATATGGTGATAATTAATGAAAAATGGAGTTTCAAGCTGGTGGATCTAATGATAAAGGTGGGAAAAAACTCAATGACCCACATGCCAAAAAAAGGGAATTTGCACCATGGGAACTGCCTCAATGGGATGGGGGCGTGCTTCAATTGTGGGAAATAAGGACACCATGATCAAGAGTGTTGAAAAGACATGAAATTTTAGGATAATGTAGCTGAAAAAAGGACAGAACCACTCATGGTTCAATGCTACAACTGTAGTGAGCTTGGGAACTATGCAAACCAGTGCACTAAACCTCGAGTTCTCGATGGTAATCAGCGTTAGCTACCACCAAAGCCAAAGGAACAAGGGAAGGCTTATTTCATCACTAATACGGAGTTGGAGCATAATAATAACGTCGTACAAGGTAAAATTACTATTCACTCAATATTGGAAAAAGTCTTATTCGATTCTGGTTATACACATTTTTTAATATCTTACATGTTTTCTAGAACAATAGAATTGAAGCCCCAAAACCTTGAAGTAGAGATATCTGTAAAAACACCGAGTGGTGAAATCATTGCAACCCAAGTGTCTAACTCTTTGCCTTTTGGCGTATGTGGGAGGATTATTCCGAAAAATCTCAATATACATCCTTTGGTGGAATTCAATGCTATAATGGGAATGGATTTTCTCTCGTTATATAGAGCACATGTCAACTATCGAGAAAAGGAAATATCTTTTCATATTCTGAACCATCCTATTCTCCTCTATAAATTAAAGGAAGATCAAGAATCTCCTTTGAAAAATCCATCAATGATGTGGGTGTTTATTACCAATGAAGAAACATACCTCAACCAAATGGTTGAGTCGAAGGAAAGTTCCAACTGTCAATAAATTCCTATCATGATGGAATACGTTGATGTATTTCCCAAAGAGTTTTCCAGAGTTCCCCCAGATTGTGAGGTATTGTTCTCAATTGAACACATACCCAAAGCTACTCCAATCTTGATGTGTCCCTATAGGATGGCTCCTATCAAACTGGAGGAGTTAAAGAAGCAGTTTCAAGAGCATCTGGACAAAGGGATCATACGCCCTAGTGCATCACCTTGGGGCACACCAGTGCTCTTTATGAAGAAGATGGACTGAACAATGCAGATGTGTATCAATTATTGGGAAATCAAAAAGATCACCGTAAAGAACAAATATACTCTCACAAGGATTGACGACATGTTCTATCAGTTAAAAAGAGATCAATACTTCTCAACGGTGGATCTTCGTTCAAGATATCAGCAGGTAAAGGTTAAGATGGAAGATATTCAGAAGTCTGCCATCCAAACAAGGTATGGGCATTATGATTTTTTGGTGATTCACTTTGGACTTACTAATAACCCTACAATCTTCTTGGATTTGATGTGTAGAGTCTTTAGACATTACCTTGACAAATATGTGGTAGTTCTTATTGATGATATTCACATCTTCTCCAAGATCAAGAAGGAACATGATGAACATCTAAGACTTGTGTTGGTGACGTTGAGAATGGAGATGTTGTACTCCAATTTCAGAAAGGGTGACTTCTGTATGAATCATGTCACGTTCTTGGGACATGTGATCACAAGTGAGGAAATTTCTACTGATCCTTCAAAGGCAAAGGAGATTGAGGAATGTCACATGCCCTATAGTTCCACTTAAATCCGTAGTTTTCTTGGATTAGTTGGGTACTACCGACGTCTTGTGAGAAACTTATCAAGATTGTCAAGACCACTAGATAAGTTAGCAAAGAATGTGGTAAAGTATGTCTGGATAGAAGAATGTGAGGGGAGCATCAAGGAGATAAAGAGAAGACTAGTCACTGTATATGTACTCACACTCCAGAAAAGTGGCGAATGTTTTGTGATATATAGTGATTCTTAAAAGAAATTCTTGGGTTGTGTACTCATGAAAAATGACAATATGATATCATATGCCTCATGATAGTTGAATATCCATGAGTAGAACAACCCGAAGCATGATCTAGAGATAGTAACCATGATTTTTGCCTTGAAAATATGAAAAAACTACCATTATGGTGAGAAGTCTGACATATACAGCGATCACAAGAGCCTAAAGTATATATTCACAAAAAAGGTGCTCAAAATGCATCAAAGGAGATGGCTAGAGCTAATCAGAGATTATGATTTCTCTATTCACTTCCATTGTGGAAAGGCGAACAAGGTATCTGATGCTCTAAGAAGAAAAGAACCTGCTACTTTATCCATGTTACAGATTTAGAAAGACCCTATCTTCATAGATATTAAAAGAATTGATTTGGAAATCATAAGGGCAGGGGATACATCCTACATTTCCCAAATTATTGTTCAACCATCCATCTAGGAGAAGATTAAGGAATCACAAAGGGATGATGTGGAGATACAAAATAGGTTGAATGTAGTAATGGAGGAGAAGCTGAAAGTGTTCCATGTCGATGATAATGGTGTTATTCGGTATGGAACGTGACTTTGTGCTCCTTAATCACTCTAGATAAAGAAGGAGAAACTAGACAATTCACAATGCTCAACATTCTCTATCCATCACGGGAGTTTCCAAATTTATCGTGATCTCTGAGAACACTTCTGGTCAGATAACATGAAGAAGAAGATTGTGGAATATATATCAAGGGGCTTGGTATGTCATCAAGTTAAATCTGAGTGAATAAATTCCAATGGTATGATGTAGCCATTTACTAAACCCATGTGGAAATGGGAAAATGTAAATATGGAATTTTTCAAGGGTTTCCCGAAGACATCAAAGGTAAATAATGTGATATGGGTTGTGGTTGACCGACTCACCAAGACTTCCCATTTTATCTCTATTCAGGAAGAAATCTCACTTGAACAACTTTCAAAGATAATTGTGAAGTTTCGATACTGCATTGGGTTCCTCTCTCAGTTGTCTCTGACCATAATCCAAGGTTGAATCTAAATTTTGGAGGAGCCTTCAACATTCTTTGAGTGCCAAATTAAATTTCAGCACGACCTATCACCCCAAAACTGATGGCCAATATAAAAGGACTATTTAGACACATGTAGATAGACTAAGAGACTTATCTATAGAATTAACAGGTTGATGGGATTAACATCTCCCATTGGTTGACTTCTCATACAACAATAGCTTCCACTCGAGTATTCAGATGGCTCCAAATGAATCTCTATATGGAAAGCGATGTAGAAATCCAACCTGTTGAGATGATGTTGCAGAAAGAATGCTACATGGACCTGAACTTGAGCATGAGATGATAGATAAGGTTCAATTCATCCCGAAACACATCAATGCTGATCAAAGTCGGAAAAATAGCTATCCTGACAACCGTCGAAGGGACATGGAGTTCGACATTGAAGATAAATTCTTTCTTCGAATATCTCAATGGAAGAGAGTCATTCAATTATAAAAAAAAGGTAGGCTAAGCCCAAGGTATATTGTCCCCTTTGAGATACTTGATTGCATAGGAGCTGTGGAATATTATCTTGTGCTTCCACCGAATATGGCTCATGTTCATGATGTGTTTCATGTATCACTACTGAGGATGTACATACCAAACCCCTCACAAGTACTAAACTCAGAGGTGGAGCAGCTGGAAGATGATATCTCCTATGAGGAGCATCGAGTAATGATTCCGGATTAGAGAGATAAGGTTCTATTCAAAAATACAACCCATCTTGTCAATGTGTTGTGGGGGAACCATATGTTTGAGGAAGCAACTTGGGAACCAGAAGAGACAATGAAGGAGAAGTACCCTCACCTATTTTTGTAATGAGAAATTTCAGGGGAAAAATTTCTTTAGGGGGATGAATGTAACGACCCAAAGTTTTTAAATAGAAATTACCTTTTTATAACTATATCCTAAAATCACATTAAAACACAACATAATGAACTCCAAAGTGCTAAGTGACCTTTAAACATAAGTTTGCCACTTCTGTGTTTTGAATTTCGAAAATCCGACATACACAGTTGTGTTCAAGATGACTTTTGGAGTCAAATAGAACATAAATAATTTTTGGTGAATTGTAACCTACTCTTATGAATAGTAACATACCCTTATAAATATTATTATGACCCTTATGAAAAGTAAATAATCCAAAATAAGAGTAACCTTACTCATGAATAATTAAATAATATTTAGACATCTTATAAAGTCACTATTCGACCTTATAAAAGGTTTTGGTATTTTGTAAGTAATAAATAATTATAATTAATTAATTAATTTAAATGAAAAATAATTTTCATAAAATTTATTCATTATTTATCAAATCAATGTCTTATAGTTTTTAGATAATTTTATAAGGCCCTATGTAATTTTTGAAAGCACTTTATATTCGGTATTAATCATAAAAACTATTTTTAAGTAAATTATGATTTAAATTAAATATTAAATTTATAATATTTTGAAAATTATTTTTGAAAAATGGACTTAATTTTTTGATTCTAAACATCGAAAAATGGTTGGGGTAAATTTTTGGGATTTTTCTAAAATACTCGAATTTTTTATGAATAGTTAAATACCGTAATTGACAAAAATAAGCTAAATAAGCTAATTATAGAGTCATGTGTGATGTTATAATAATGTAATCCCACTTGGTTCTGGATCACAAGATAAAATTACTATTCGTGGTAATTCAATAATCACTATTCCTTGTCTTAAGGGAAATTAATAAACTGATGAATTTTATATTAAGGAAACCCATCTCCCCACCACTATAAAAACCACCCTTCACACACTCATTTCCTCACACCACTCAAGCTCCGAACCTTCTCTAAACTCTGCCCAAAAATCTTCCCTAACCCCTCCCCCACGTCCATGTTCTTCATCTATCATCAAAATACCATGCCTATCTTCCATAATAAGGATTTCAAGAGGAGAATTTTAGAGGTAATTTCTCTCCCTCTTCTCCTTTATTTTCCTTTCAAGTTCAAGTTCATTTCATGATCTCTCCCCATCTACCTTCATCCTAATGGTATTGTACCTCTGGTATTATACGTATAATGAAATTTTATGATGAAAATATCATCAAACACCATTTACTTCTTCTTTATATTTTATTAAATAGATGGTTGTTCATGAGATGTTAATTTGTCACCTTCAAGAACAACATGTTTTCTTAATCCATTTGTACCTTCATATCTGGTCATGAAACCATTTTTATGGTTGAACTATCAGATTTTATATGTATCACCTCATATTTAATGTTCTGGAACTAACTTCTGGCCATATTACTAAGTGATATGTTAAAACAAGTTCGTTATGATCGAAAACCCCCCATATTAATCCAAATAATCAACATTTAATTCTTATCTAATGATTCATCCACATGTATATAATATAATTCATTATAGGATAATTAAAACTCATGTAACATTATTAATAACATATAATATCAGTTCTGGATATTTACCCATTCTCTACCCAAACATCTATTTAAGAATACAAGTGAATCACTCAAGAAAATCATTAAAACAAACATTCCTGAATAATGTTTTTAAAACTCTTTAAATCATCCAAAGGCACAAAAATATCATAATGAAACCATAAGGAACGATATTAATGTAAAAAAAATTCTGGATTTCTAATTAATGAATATAATGACATTATGCAGGACATTAAAAAGAAGGAAGCATTCAGATACAATGTTAGGGGAAATCTCGAACCCAATGTTCTTCCTTCGGGTTCTCCTTCTTTCACTCCATCTATGATATGGTTACTCCATAAAGAACATTTGTTCATCATTATCTTTAATAATATGGGATATAAATGTTTGTCACTGGTTTTTATGTCAAACTAAATGTTTTCCAAATGAACTCCTCTTTTAAGAACACCCATATTACTTCTCACTGAAAGTGGATGGTTCTTATATCATATATGTTATTCCATCTTTCTTTTGGGAACCCAAAGCGTATTATTGTGTTATTATAAGATTAATTCCATTCCATTCCATGGGTTATTTATGTACATTTTTTATATGTCTTCTATGCGGAAAACATTATGATGATAAAGTTATGAAGTGACGGGTGCGCCTGAAATTATATAGCGCAATATGAATGATTAAATGTGACTGGTGCACCCGGAATTATATAGTTCTCCAATGCATTGGGTAATGTGATGAATCTCATGATAAATTTTGAAATGATGTGTGAACATGTTTCCAGCTTGTTTCGTAAGTATGTGTTGTATTTAACCACTAAGACATGGTGTTTCATTTTTATGCATTGCCACATTTCAAGTCTTATACTTATACATCCTCTCTTGTTCATGATCTTTTTACCATGTTATGATTATGAACACCCCATGCTATATTGTTCATATATATCCTCTTACTGGGCTTCTAGATCACCCCTTTTGATGTATATCCTAAGGTGGCTACATGTAATAAGGGGAGGACAAGTGCCAATAAAAATATAAAGAATAATAAATTAAATAAATGTTTATACTTGATGTTGTATCTGTTATGTATGGTCCTAGATTGCCCAAGACACTAATACTTTGGATCCTCTATGTGTCATACTATTATGTTGTTTATCTCTAAAATGATGTAATAGTAATATAAGAAAAGGTTGGTTCGCTATAGGGAGAACCATGTTATACCTGGAAATGAATAAATGATACAATAATATATATTAAAATTTTAATAGAGACCTGTAGTTGGAAATAATTCCCCCCAAATGGTGTGTGATTATCCTAACCTCCCATCCTTTCAATCAATAAGATTCCCTAATATTCATGGGAACCATTTCCCAATGACCAACTACCTTTGGAAATTCGGTCCCCAAAATATCTTGAATAAAGGAACCATTGGGTTTTCTTGTATCCATGAACAACTGTTGGAGTCTATTAAATATTAGTGAACATAGCCCAAAATATATAATTGTACAACATTCAAACCACCAGAATCAACCTTGAATAGAGACAACATAATTTTCCTCAGTAAAAAAAATAGTGAACCCTTCATCAATCTTTAACCGTGATGATGTTGTCACCCACATGTCAGACAACTTTCACTGTCAAAATGAATGAGGTACAAACAAGAAATTCAATTATGAATGTGTTCATTTATTTAGATTCAAATTTCATATGGTATTCTAGTTTTACTTTTCACATTTATTTTATCCCCCTTTGATTAGAAATATCATTGATAAAAATGGAATTATACCATTTCTTACATATGTGTCCATTAATTACTACACAAGATGGGTCCTCAACTAAACAGATGACTCTGTCACCCAAAACGATTCTTTAATGATGGGTCTCAAATCAGATAGACTAAGTGTACCACAATAATGGAACTTTCCAAACCCCTGAGGTTTCTTGAAATTCCATATAAATCATAAAGTACCACTAGTCATCCACTTAACGACGTGTATTGGTCCCTAAGCATATGGAAAAAATATTTGCCACCAATCATTTTTGGGAAATTTTCTGTAGAACACAAAAATATTCTTCGACATTATCTTATAGAGGTTTAGTAATAGGACACAAACGTACTCACATATAAGACATATGGGTTATTTTAAAGGGATCCTTCAAGTATTCACCAATGCCTACAGCTCATGAAATTGATCGCTCAACATGATTTGGGGGCACTCCTCAGATGTCAGACCCGTGTCATATAGACCAAGGAACACATGATAGACAAACGATGATATATTCTAGTCAACAAGGAATAGGATACACTTATATACCCTCTAGATAATCATGCCCCTAAAATATAGTAGAAAAAATAGAGTAATAAAGAACACCTACCATCACTATAAAATTATACAAGTCAAATTCAGTGACAAAAAGTGTGAAGAACCAATAACCTACCCACACAATACAAACCTACCAGAATCCTCATCTGTTAGTTTTCAAATCCATCTAGAAAAATTTGGTTGATAACTATTAGCAGTAAAAAAACACCCCACGTCATTCATTTCCCCCGTTAATATTCAATGACACAACTCGATCAGGAAGAAATGTCTGCCTGAATCCATCATGCATGCAAATAGGATCGTCTAGAAATAGTTATGGAATGAAACCACCATGTTCCAAAAAAATAGGTGGTAGTCTCAAATATCAAATCACATTCTTCATTACTAGTAGTATCAACCATCAGTAAATGTTTAATGTATCATGGAATACACAACTACTACAACCACATAATTAGCTAACATCCCCACACCATCCACTAATGTTACCAAAAAAATTCCTAAAATAGTAAATAGGAAGGCCCAAATTACATTTTCATATACTATAAACATATCAGGAAAAAATAATGGAATCAATAGTGGAAAATAGGTAGGCACACAACATCATACGTCAAACGAGGATGAATCATCATTATGTGAAATTATAGAATAAACACACCCATGATCCCATATAGGAGGTTTGTGGTACAAATTATCTCATGATATAC
Organism: Viscum album; assembly: GCA_963277665.1. NCBI lineage: Eukaryota > Viridiplantae > Streptophyta > Magnoliopsida > Santalales > Viscaceae > Viscum > Viscum album. Next base: position 1,754,177,274 of record OY728128.1, read on the forward strand.
ACAAAACCATATTAAGTCCCTAACATTTATTTCAAATGGAGGTAACATGCCTATTCCAATAGACACATCAATTCAAGAAGAATCCTCAAGAAAAAATCAAGAAAATAGGGTGAAAATTCTGATTCAACATGGGATCTAACCAAACAATGTTCAATATATGAAATCCACATTCCCCGAAAATAATCCCAAATCGATCAGAAGAATGAATCCATAAATAAACCTCACATGAGATGATTGAAAAATTAATATTTGTTATATGATCCTGATAAGCTTACATAAGAAGTTATTAAGTCCCATTGATTATTATTTATAGATGATTAGGATCCTAATCTATTGTTAAAAAATTATAGGAATAATAAAATAGTTTTTAAGGTCCTCATAGACAACCCACCATGAAGGCTTTCATCATGTTTAATATTATCCCAATCTCTAGATCCCATCATCTGATGAGAGCTATGACATACCTCCATGTGTCCAGCTGAACAAAAAACTATATTGTCATCCCCTTGCTATAATCTACCCTAAAGATCCTCCCCAGAGTATGAAATATTGAAACCCTCCTCACAACATGATGTCATGTCGTGATGGTAGTCATCCCCGTAAACGTATTTCAATTTTCCAAGAAGGTACTAACCTTAGAAATTTTTTGATGAGAAATACATCCTACAATAATGAACATATGTAAAATAGTATTTTCTGATTCCTTATAATTGATAGGTGAAATCCTTTCTCAACCCGAAGAGACCATATGGTGGCTATCATTTTCATCACCACCATTAGATCGCATGCCTTCCAATATAATAGAGGAAGTATCTACCCATCTTTCTATTTATAAAAATGTTTAATTAAGAGTCAACATTGGTCGTACAATGAATATGAACGTCTTAAAAACTTTGGAAATAAAATGTTAAACATGAGGAGAAAACTAGCCAAAGATGTCATAGAATTCATGTTCTGGCATTTATCCACAACCTAGAACTAAATTAAGGAGTTTTTGTAGAAATATTGTGTGCATGAAATCGGACTCAATATATGTAACAATAGTCATCATTTATAATAAAAATTAATACCTTGCTATTAATATATAAGAAACATCAATTTAATATAAAGGATACACTAACAAATTGATTTTGTGGCTCTCTTGGTTTTCTCAACATCCAAAATATGGAAAGAAATAAGGATCCCATAAGTTTGTAGGTACAGATGCATTAAAATAATTGTGTCATCCAATTAATGATGCCCCATCACGTGATTATATCACAACATGGGGATGTACATGGATAGTTTCATTTCACTGTGCTCCTCGGTCATAAAATCATTCAAAAAGATACATTGAATATTGTTATAGTGTCATTCCAGATTTAAAAAATAGACTCTATTCAGGATAGAATATATGATCAATAAAAATATGATTGAACTGACTCTAACTAAAATTGGGATATTAAAGAGAAATGCATTCAATGAAATTTTCATCATGAATATAAAAATATCAATCAAGCCTCCCTCTCATGGGAAGCTAATAATCAGATAGCAGGATTGTTACAAATGGCTCAAATTTACTCTTATGTAGTTAGATCAGGGTCATGTCATACAATGAACCCATATAATTTTCATATCATCCTCTATAAAATATTGAAGGAAGGTTCAATAAGTGTGACTATAAAAACCCAAAAGAAACCCCATCATGTGGGGATGTGTTAAATTTTCAAAAACCCTTTGAGGTTGGAAAACTAGGATTTGAAGCATGTGAGAATGGAGTTGGGATAATCCCATCCCACAATGCTTGGGGTTTTTACCTCAACAACCCCATACTCAATGGATGTTGTTCTTATGTTGATTAGTGGGAACACCGCAAAACAAATCCTATGATTTTACCCATTCCATGATTCAATATCCATATGGGGAACAAACACAAAAAATCCAAAACTGCCTTTTGGATTACCATCCACCAAACAGTCCCAAATAAAATAGTGGTAAAGTGGACAAAATCTTATGGGTGGACAAAAAAGAAACTCTCACAATGTGACTAATACAATTCATAAAATATGTTTTGAATCATGTAATTTCATTAACACCACCCCTATAACCACTATATAATATGACTAAAATATAGAGGTGATGTGGGAAGTTGTATCAGATCATAGTACGATCCACAATGAAATGATTGTAGGATGTGTGAATACCTAGAACCGAAGGCTTTCTCTAAATATAGGGTTTCCCTTATCAAAACAATTGATAACCCAATAATGAAAATCCTATATGGACAAGGTAAAAGGTAATATTTGGCCACACCCACTTCCACAAGAGTTTGAACCGATCACACTGGATGAACAATTCTCTCAATAAGAAGAAAAAAGAGAACAAGTTTATATGAATCAATGTAGAACATCTTTGAGGAAACATTTCTACAAGATATAGTCTAGAAAAAGAGACATAAATCACATTCCCAATAATTTCACCTAAAACATTTATTCACCATAGTAGTTTCAATAGAACCAGTTAATTTTCTAAACATGAGGAACCAAAAAAATATGGTTACAAAAAGAAATTGATATATTATAAGTTCCATTACATTGGAAAGTAATAAGGTTTGGAACAAACACATCCTCATGGTACATCCCCTATAAGTGACCCACCATGAGTATGAGTATAGTTACCATCAATGTGATTACTTTTTTCAACCCATACTCAATCCCCTGTTCAAAAAGACAACCCTCGAGTTATCTTCAATACCATTGAGTCATTCACATCTAGATTGAAATCTATAGATGAATGGTGTACAATAATGCAGCAAAAAAGAGGACGTACCCGGAATGAGTTGATCTGAAGCCTCCCTCCCCAAATTTTGGTAACCACACATTTCCATTTTAAATGTATATGATGATCTGGAGAAACATTGGGCATATTTCGTGTCCCACTATGATCCCATTATGGGCACGCAATCATAAAAATAATTAGTTAAACTAATATTCATTATAAAAACACTACAAATTACATCCATTTTATAGTACAACAATTTTAATTCTTAGTTATTTTTGGGATGGTAAGATCAATGTTGATAGTTTTTCATTCAATTCAAGTCAATGTGGAAAAACATAACAGTCTTAGACCTTTATAATTGCAGATATCAACGGGATACATGTCTCAAATTTCATTGCTCGATAGAAAGGGATGCCCTACTCCACAAACCTACAACTTCCATATAAATATTTTCCATCTATCTACATTGAGAACCACCGTGATGATTCAGGTACACAACTAATCCCCATGAAATACATAAGACAGTTTCATGATCTCATCAAAACAGATAAAAAATGAAGATATTATATTGCGCACTAAGGAAAATTCTCGAGTAATTCTAGCATCTCTATGGAAGATAATTAATAAATAAGAGGGTACTACTATTTAACATAATCCATCCACTATATTAGCACAAAATCTGAACCCCATGCAATATCATGTGTCCCTTTATCCTAATTGTTAGAAAAAACACCAACCTCTTCTGGATGACTAAGGAATTAGATGTGGAACAATTATGGAGAGCTATAGAAAATGTTTTATTCATTTTGATATGAACATGTCCCTAGAAACATCATCATGGACATAAAAACAACTTGATCAAATTTTCAAGGCACAAGAGGTCTGATCAGACTTTTTCTAATGATCTCACAAATTTTTACCTCGTCCATAAAACACTGGGGAACACTATTTTTGAAATTGATGTTTTCAAAAAAAAATCAACAAATATTTGTTGAATTTGGACATGTAATGCTTGGCAAGCCACCAACACATGTAGCAAGTGTTTCAACCACTAATCCAAATGGATAGTGGAAACGTGAGGAATTTACCAACAAAAGAACACTTAATTCTATTGATTGGATGGTTTGAAATTTGTTCTTTCAAACTCATGGTATCCACTTAGAACAGTTAAAAACCCGAACTTTACACTTAACACTTATTCTATAACATAGTCAACTCCATTGCCACTAAAGTCCTCAAAAATATATCTTCCAATAAATTTAAAGGCTGTCAAAATTATAATAAAACACATGACAATTAACCCATACCAATGCCTTAGATGGATTTGATATTATCTTGCTTCATTCCATTTTTTCGAAAATAACAGGTGTTACCTTGCAAAATAGTATAACAAGATTTTTCCGACCAAATGGATTCCCCATCAGACGTTTAGTTGATCCGCTGTTTTATTAATGTTACTATGTTATCATATCCATTCTCAGACGATGATTGTGACAATCATTCCAAATTATATACATCTAGTTTTATAATCAGTGGAAGAAGCCATAGGGTTGCCGATAATGGGAAAGATGCGACAGTGATAGAAATAAATACTCCAACCATATCCCTCCTCGGACTAACTACACGGCTGAAAATCATGGTGGAGACCTCTAGTGAGATCAGAATGAGCATGAATGTACCCCACACATGATATTGGTCACCATAACCTAGTCATCCTAGTAGGTAGACTATAAGGGATTCCATTACCAAATAGGATTCGATGCATGGGTAGACAAAGAAAGCATATTCAACTAAGCATGTAACCTCCTCTATCTTCTATTTCAAGGGTTCATCCACCTATATCTAGTATTTCAATTCCTAATGTTCTTAAAATAGTGAATCCCCATTCTTGGAATCATAGACCTATAGATTAGAATTATGAATTTTTAATGCAAGATGACATAGTGCAGACCATGTTTCCAATCCTGGATACACTACATCTATCAAAATTATTATAGGATGTACTCATCATGGATTTATTATACCCACAAGAATTTTAGAGAATGTTACGGCTCCTAAAGTATATAATGTATAATTAGATCTTATAGAATTACACATGATCGTATCTTTGTTAGAGAATATCAATGATTCCATTATAAAAGTACATATAAACACTTTATATATATATATGCAAGAAAAAAATACATTTATTTTGGATGATCTTTTATTGGTAATGTCTCAAGAGTCTTCCTGATTCTATTCTGAACACTTCACTTCATAGGTTATAGTGAGGCCCACATGTCCTCTTCCACTATGACCTTTCATTTTTATGAAAATTGTGTGAAAAGGATTCTATGAATAATCAAAATTATGTCTTGATTTTGAATCCTTATTTCTAACTCATAATTTCTCATTGTTTGGAAATATATGTATTTAAATGTTCTTCTAGGAAGACCATTGTTTTATCCTCACATGAAAATCCCCTCATCATAAAAACAATACATAAAATGTTTTTTTAAAAGAAAACGTAGGACTTTTTCTGTTTTACAATGACCAATTAAAATCTAGAAGAACATAGTATATTGATGCAGGATTCTACCAAAAAAAGGGAGACAACCCTGGCCAACTGTGTTTCTCTGGTCACCACCCTGGATATTATTGGAGTGACCCATTCCAATATTTTATAACCACTTAATGAAATATATTTTCTAAATATACATAAAATTAAAGTCATTGGATGAAACATAGGATCATTTTAACAAATATTAATGATATATGACATGAAAAATAAGAATGGTAGTGATAAAAATGTCACAAACTCTCAAAAACATGGTTGAATATTTAATAAAATTTAACATGTTCAATCTGTGGGGCCACTATAGATCCCTACCTCGTTATCCACTCCAACATAGGAGGAATATTCGCTTTCTAAATACTTCAATCCATTCCCCTAGATCATTAAAAATACCACATATTATCATCTCGGTAAGAGGGGTTCATTTTATTTTTCATATGTCAAATCATCATCTCCCCTATTAATTATTGAGAGATTCCACCATTTTTATATACCCTAATTTAATCTAATAAGAGTAATAAAAAGGTGGTAGATAAAGAAGAGGTTGACTATAAAGAATCCCCTTTATCATTAAATGATTGTGTATTAACTACAATTGATGAACTTCGGGAAATATGTTTTGGTATGAATGAATATCAACATCCCACATTGATCAATACATTCATGTCACCGGAAAAATAAGAGGTATATTTTGTCCTGACCAATCCTAGTGGGGACAGCACCATGACTCCCCAAGCCCTCCTTCAATAGGCCAGTGGATGGTGACTAGCACTGAGTAGGCGTATTACTAACCATGGGAGGCATTGGCTAAGTACCTGCACACATGCATACATCTTCAAGCCAGAAATACTAATATGTAAAAAAAACACTAAGGGAAAAAATGCATGCATACAACTAAACCCAACAAACAAAGTATGATGGAAGGTAATGTACTATAATTAAACTGATCCAGAGAACAAGCCCACTAAAAAGTCTGAAAACTGCAAAGCCCAACATGTAGACACAGAGGGTGATGGTACTGCTTCTTGAAGCCGTAGGAACTCATCGGCCTGTAGAGAACTCAGAATTCTCAATCATGTCCTGGTCTGCCCTGGACTCTGTCCAAAGGATGCTTGTCTGCACAAGACACGGCACGTGCAGGGAAAGCCAGTGCAGTGGTGAGTATAACAATACTCGGTAGAGGACCCCGAAAACCACAAAGTCGTATACAAATTTAAGGTACAGTCAGCTACACACATTATATGTCTACATAACATATCATGTGCCTAGATGCCATTACCTTTACTTTGTATACCACAATTTGGATTTCAGGGTCCTCTACAGAGTATTGTAATACTCACCCCTACACAGGCTTTCCCACACGTGTCGTATCTTTTGCAGACGAGAAGCCTTTTGACAGAGTCCAGTGTGGACTAGGATAGGACCGAGTGTTCTGAGTTCTCTACAGGCCGAGGCATTCCTATGGATTTGAGAAGTTGTCCCAGCACCCTTCATGTTTACAGGTTGGAAATTGCAGGTTTAAACCTTTTGTTTTGGAGGGCTTGTTTTCTTTCTTATTTTACATACATTAATTTACCTTCTGTCGTACTCTGTTGGTTGGGTTTAGTTGTATGCATGCATTTTTTCCCCTGGTGTTTTTTTACATTTCAGCACTTGTGACTTGGAGATGTGCGTGGGTGTACAGTTACTTAGTCAATTCCTCCCATGGTTAGTAATATGCCTACTCGGTAATATTCATCATCCCTTGGCATATTGGAGGCGGGCATGGGGAGTCACGACGTAGGCCCCACTTGGACGGGTCATGACGGAGTGGTATCAGAAGTGGTTGGTTCTACCTTAGGACCAAGAGTCAGTGAGATTCGTTTGGGAAATAGTTTTATTTGTTTCGAGTTTGGCTTTTACTCCAGAGAATCCTTTGTTGGTGAGGCCACCAACATATCCATACACCAGGAATCCGATAACCTGCTTTTCGACTTGTTACATGAAGACAGTGGTTATGGGGAAATAAAAGAACGGTACATTATTCATATAAAAATCAGTTTTGTTTTCCATATCCTTTTTGTCAGCTATCTAGATATACTCATTAACCATTGTACATCTTGTGTCATTACTGGATGCCTCTGTGACGTATACAAGCTATGATTCAGCAGCGCGATCACAAGGACGACCCCCTTAGCAACGAGGCTTTGATCCATGGACCTGTTCCCCAGGCGTTTTCACCAGGTGGTGCACCTTCTACACCACTACCAGTGGAGCAGCCAGTGGTACCTATAGTACCAACCAGTGAGGAGCCCAGGCTTAGCACGGTCCATGAGTTCCAGAGTCAGAGACCCCTTAGGTTCCTTGGTGAGCCTAATCCTCAGGCGGTTAAGGACCGGCTTGAGGCGGTGAACGGAGTTTTCTGTCTAGTGAGGACACAAGTAGACCAGATGTAACGGCCCGAAATTTTGAATAAATCTTGTTTCCTAATTTCATGTGTTATTTTATTTTATTTTATTTTTATACTCAAAAAAATGTTTTATTTGATAAACATGATTATAATTAAAATGAGACCATTGGGTTTTGACTGTTATATGACCATCGGTCAATATGACCGCTGTGAACAAAATGTTTTGATTATTGTCTCTAAATATAAGTAATCTTGGTTAATTAATATAGAAAGAAGATTTGATGGCCTCACCCAGTAGTCTTGGACTGATCGAAGCCCATCTCACAGAACTTGGGAAAGAGGTAGCACCACTGGGCTTTGCTCTAGACCAAACCCAAGCTGAACATTATCGTGTGAAGCTAGAACGGGATCACCTTCGCGAGAAGTTCAAACTGATAGAAATTACTTCTCGTGCAATGTTGGTCGAGCCTCCCTCGGATTCTCTCACCTTAGCACACCTTACACTTAGGTCCTATGCTGGTGTGATAAGGGGCTATGTAAGGAGACCGTAACTACCTTGTGTAATCCTTTGTTTTAAATAAAATTGGGATTTCTTCTTATGATTAAGTTTATGAATTTTCAAATGACCGGAGAAATATAGTATGTATATTTTTGATGAATTTTAGAAAAATTATATTTTTTTTGTAAACCTTAAATAATTAAAAATGTGTAATGATTTGCAAAAAATGGTCTTCTATAATTATGTTCAGTACGAAATTTAGAGTCTAATAAGATCAACTTGATTTTTGATGAATAGTAAAATATGAATAGTGATTTTATGATTAGGATTAGTAATGAGTCCAAATGGATTAGTAATCTCACTTAAATAAAGTATTAGTATAATCTAGGCACCTTGATTTAAGTAATGTGATAAAATAAAATGGTTAAATAATGGTTTCATATATTATTAGTCAAGTATTAGTTTTTGGGTGAATAGTGTTTTTTAATTAATTAAAAATTTAATTAAAAATAATTAGAAAATTATTTTTATAAAATGGACTTTATTTTTGAACTCAGAGCATCGATATTATGTTATGGTAATTTTTGGGGATTTTTCTAAAAAAATGAATTTTCGGTGAATAGTGTATTTATTTAAAAATAAAATTAAAAATATTTAAAAAATTATTTTTATAAATATAGTTCATTTTTGAAATCAGAGAATTGATATTTGGTTAGTGTGAAATTTTGGTATTTTTCTGAGAAAGATGAATTTTCCGTGAATAGTAAAAATGCAGTTTTAGGGTTTCGGTATGTTTAGTGACATCATAGCTGTGTCATGATGATGTCATGAGATATTTTGAGGGTTTTCCGGCCAAGGGTGATGAATTATTGTTGTGGGGGCCCCATGTGACCTAACTCCATGGTAAATGCCAAGGGAGAGCACATGGGTTTGAGAAAAGCACATGTGAGGTGTCCCTTGGCCATTAATGAATTGTCTCCTCACTTTCCCTATAAATACCAAGACCTCCTCTCATACATTAGACCCCCCACTCTTCCTCAACGAAGTTCTGGTCTCTTTACCTCCCAAGGAGTCCTCCCAAGGTGCCCCCAAGCCCTCAAGGTTCCAACCTATTAGGTTTAAGAGTTACATTTTAAGGTAAGGGATCCGATCTTTCTCTTTCTTTTCGAGAAATCTCTTTTATGTAATTTCTTTTATGCTCCATGTTCAAATGTTAAGGGGTGTTCTTTTATACTACTATTCTGCTCTTTTCATGTTCATATAATGAGATATCCCCTCTTACTCTCATTATTTAGTTTTTTGAAGTTTTAAGTGGCGCCGTTAGGCTGCCGAAAGTTTTGTAACGGATTCTTTCTCCCTTCTCATTTTTCAAGATCTATTTTCATGTAAAGTCTTTCAAGTTCCTTTTATTATGTTGGGGTATGATCTCTAAATTTATCATACTGATCTTTTATGGTCATATTTTGAGAGACCCCATTTTATCTCTTCAATTCAGTATTTTGAATTTTTAAGTGGCGTCGTTAGGCTGCCGAATTTTTATGTGGTTCTTCACCCTTCTCGTATTGAAGTTCTACTTTCATGTCAATTCGTTCATGTTCCTTTTTTGTTATGTTGGGGTATGATCTCTATATCTATCATACTGGACTCTTATGTTCATGTGATGAGAGACCCCATTTGATCTCTTCAATTCAGTATTTTGAAGTTTTAAGTGGCGTCGTTAGGCTGCCGAATTTTTAGGGGATTCTTTCACCCTTCTCATTCTTTTCAAAGTTCTACTTTCATGTCAAGTCTTTCAAGTTCCTTTTTTATGTTGGGTAATTATATCTATATCTATCATACTTAACTCTTATGTTCACATGATGAGATAACCTATTTGATCTTTTCAAATCATTGTGTTTGAAGTTTAAGTAACGTCATTAGGCTGCCAAACTTTCATAAGAGAAATCTAATTTTTTTCTTTCTTCCATGTTTTTCATTTTAAATGGTATGTCCTTGAAATTTCATTACCATGATCATGTATCCTTCTTATTTTGTCCATCTACTGTTTTATGGGTCATTTATGAATGTTTGACCCATTTTCCCTCTCTTTTTAATGTCTTCTAAATCCTCGTAACATAGCCGTTATGCTGCAAAATTTCCGTCTCAAAATGTCTCTCTCTTTTTCTAAAGTTCTTTTATATTATTAATTGAATACTCAAAGCTCTATATTCTAAAGGGGTATTCACATATATACCAAAATGTTCTATTTTAAATTCTGGGATTTACATACATGAGACCCACCTTCCTTTTCTGTGGGTTTTAATGTGACGTAAAGATCATGTCTTTAAAGCAGTTTTTAAAATGTTATGATTATGAAATGAAACCCATTTATTTTATGCTATATGGGTTATTTATGAAATTTTTGATGATGATATATGTGGCTCACATGATAATAAAGGCAAATTTAAGTGTGTTTCCTGATAGCGCTCCAATGCATTGGGTAAATACTTAATCTCTAGAGATGACCATTTTTAACGACGCCTTGGTGAATAACCTTGTTAATTTTTAACGACACCTTGGGGATGGACCTTGGTGAAACGAAAAGATTGTCAATATTAAATGTTGTAGCCACATCTTCAAGTTATGAAAAAATTTATCTTTATTATGATATGCTTCATGGTTTCATTTTCATGCCTTAAAGTTCTTTTCATGTCCTTATTGAGGTATCTCAAATTCACATGTAAAATGTTTCTCTTGTTTCCCTTACTGGGCTTTCTGCTCACCCTTTCTTTTGATGTATGTCCCTAGGTTATGAGATGCAGTAATGAACCTAGGATGAACTTAAGTAGAAGCCTTTAAAGTGTTTAAGAATAATGTTTTTTTGTTCTTTTGATGTATTATGTTCCTTGTTTCCAAGACACTAAACCTTAAAGATCCTCAGTTCTGTGTAATGAAATGAAAGTTATGTGATAAAAAGGCGGGATGCTATAGTTGGTATCAAAGGATGGTTTAGTTATTTTTGGAAATTAGGATATAAAAACTCTAGGAATAACCCTATAGAAAAGTTTAAATATAGGAAATATTCCTGGTATTTTGGTGAGTATTGAGTAAGGGGTTTCCAAGCAAATACATCTCTGTGTGGATACGAGCAGGTAGAGGTGGCTCTGGCACAGATGTACATAGGGGTAAAACCCGAAAACACTGCTTTCAGCTAGACTCGAACGGGAACTGGTACATGACAACGGGCTTTGCTGCACTCTTAGTTACGACACTCCCGGGGGATATGCTTTGGTAAATTCATAAGCTTAGTATGAACCATTGTTAAAGGAACAAAGATAAAATAAAATAAAGGTTCATATAAGAATATATGATCATGGATAACCTAGATGGGAACCTAGGGGATCACAAGTTATGGTATACTTTTCTTCTACAAGTTATCCTTATATGCTTTAAGTTTCTTTTCATGATTATTGGCTACGTATTTAAGCCCCTAATTATATATTCTTTTCTTAGTTAATGACGGGAAATGGAAGAACATGTCCCAATAAACAATGTGATAGGAAATTCTATGATTTCCGTATTAATACGACAGAGATGATTAGGGGATTAAAAGATGATAATTATTTTGGAAGACGTTCACTATTATGAGGACACTATATGATCAAGGTAAATAGATTACTATGGTATTTTCATTGAGGAGTAAGGTTGACTTATATTTTGAAGAATCAATGAATTTAAGGTGGACTTATAGTAATTTAGGTTACTTATGGGAATGATTAACCTATCTTGGGTAAAATATGTTTAGGTTAGCTACTTTTGTTATAAGATGTTAGGAGTGGTTGATGTTGTTTGGAGATGAACAATGAAGTTTATTTTGGAAGACTATGTTATCAAATCTTTCTTGTATTTGGGTCTCAATCTTAGTTTGGTTTACTTTGAGGAATTTTAAGGACTGTTATTTATGGAATGGTCTATGATGAACTTTGGGTAGTACCATGGAAATTTGAATATTTAAAAGTAGTTTCCACTCCTATGGGATTCTTTTTGGAGAGTTGTCTTACCTTACCCTTTCTAATTTTGGGATAATGTTTAATGATAGAAGAAATAGAAAGTTGATCTTTTGTGGATTATGTGATTCTCTAGAAGATGATTTTTGTGTTTTGATGAGACCAAGTAGTTTTGAATGCTCATCGTTTGGAGAAAAGATTAGTTTTGGTAGAAACTTATTAAAGTATGAAACTCTACATAAAGGTATGTATATTTTCTTATGTTTTTGTTCTATGTAGTAAATGAATTCCTAAAAAATTATAAAAAATAAAGTAAAACAAAAACGTTGTTGGTTTATGTTTCCTACTAGGTAATCAATGACCGTTTACACACATCATAAGTTTGGGATTTTCTGGTGGTTAACTTTCTCCTAATCATGTTTTCTATCACTCTCCTTTAGAACGCGACCCTTTGTTTTCTCATCCATGTCCATGTTTCCTACATGGAATCCTAGTATGAGTAAACTCGGGTGGCCTTTTTACTTCCTCTTTTTTCTTTTAAAGTAATGGTGTTACTGACTCTTTTTCCGATGTGGGACTTTCAACGAAATTTCAAAACCCAATTTTAAAAATTGCGAGGGCGCAATTTCTTAAGGGGGGAAGATTGTAACGGCCCTAAATTTTGAATAAATATTGTTTCCTAATTTCATGTGTTATTTTATTTTATTTTATTTTTATACTAAAAAAAATGTTTTATTTGATAAACATGATTATAATTAAAATGATACCATTGGGTTTTGACTGTTATATGACCATCGGTCAATATGACCGATGTGAACAAAATGTTTTGATTATTGTCTCTAAATACAAGTAATCTTGGTTAATTAATATAGAAAGAAGATTTGATGGCCTCACCCAGTAGTCTTGGACCGATCGAAGCCCATCTCAGAGAACTTGGGAAGGAGGTAGCACCACTGGGCTTTGCTCTAGACCAAACCCAAGCTGAACTTCATCGTGTGAAGCTAGAATGGGATCGCCTTCGCGAGAAGTTCAAACTGATAGAAATTACTACTCGTGCAATGTTGGCCGAGCCTCCCTCGGATTCTCTCACCTTAGAACACCTTACACTTATGTCCTATGCTGGTGTGATAAGGGGCTATGTAAGGAGACCGTAACTGCCTTGTGTAATCCTTTGTTTTAAATAAAATTGGGATTTCTTCTTATGATGAATTTTATGAATTTTCAAATAACCGGATAAATATAGTATGTATATTTTTGATGAATTTTAGAAAAATTATATTTTGTTTTTGTAAACCTTAAATAATTAAAAATGTGTAATGATTTGAAAAAAATGGTCTTCTACAATTATGTTCAGTACGAAATTTAGAGTCTAATAAGATCAAATTGATTTTTTATGAATAGTAAAATATGAATAGTGATTTTATGATTAGGATTAGTAATGAGTCCAAATAGATTAGTAATCTCACTTAAATAAAGTATTAGTATAATCTAGGCACCTTGATTTAAGTAATGTGATTCAATAAAATGGTTAAATAATGGTTTCATAAATTATTAGTCAAGTATTAGTTTTAAGGGTGAATAGTGTTTTTTAATTAATTAAAAATTTAATTAAAAATAATTAGATAATTATTTTTATAAAATGGACTTTATTGTTGAACTCAGAGCATCGATATTATGTTATGGTAATTTTTGGGGATTTTTCTAAAAAAATGAATTTTCGGTGAATAGTGTATTTATTTAAAAATAAAATTAAAAATATTTAGAAAATTATTTTTATAAAATGGAGTTCATTTTTGAAATCAGAGCATTGATATTTGGTTAGTGTGAAATTTTGGGATTTTTCTGAGAAAGTTGAATTTTCAGTGAATAGTAAAAATGCAGTTTTAGGGTTTCGGTATGTTTAGTGACATCATAGCTGTGTCATGATGATTTCATGAGATATTTTGAGGTTTGGCCGGCCAAGGGTGATGAATGATTGTTGTGGGGGCCCCATGTGACCTAACTCCATGGTAAATGCCAAGGGAGAGCACATGGGTTTGAGAAAAGCACATGTGAGGTGTCCCTTGGCCATTAATGCATTGTCCCCTCACATTCCCTATAAATACCAAGCCCTCCTCTCATACATTCAACCCCCCACTCTTCCCCAACGAAGTTCTGGTCTCTTTACCTCCCAAGGAGCCCTCCCAAGGTGTCCCCAATCCCTCAAGGTTCCAACCTTTGAGGTTTAAGAGTTACATTTTAAGGCAAGGGATCCGATCTTTCTCTTTCTTTTTGAGAAATCTCTTTTATGTAATTTCTTTTATGCTCCATGTTCAAATGTTAAAGGGTGTTATTTTATACTCCTATTACTGCTATTTTCATGTTCATATAATGAGATATCCCCTATTACTCTCATTATTTAGTTTTTTGAAGTTTTAAGTGGTGTCGTTAGGCTGCCGAAATTTTTGTAACGGATTCTTTCTCCCTTCTCATTTTTCAAGATCTATTTTCATGTAAAGTCTTTCAAGTTACTTTTATTTTGTTGGGGTATGATCTATAAATTTATCATACTGATATTTTATGATCATATGATGAGAGACCCCATTTTATCTCTTCAATTCAGTATTTTGATGTTTTAACTGGCGCCCTTAGGCTGCCGAATTTTTAAGTGGTTCTTCACCCTTCTCGTTTTGAAGTTATACTTTCATGTCAATTCTTTCAAGTTCCTTTTTTGTTATGTTGGGGTATGATCTCTATATCTATCATACTGGACTCTTATGTTAATATGATGAGAGACCCCATTTGATCTCTTCAATTCAGTATTTTGAAGTTTTAAGTGGCGCCGTTAGGCTGCCGAATTTTTAGGGGATTCTTTCACCCTTCTAATTCTTGTCAAAGTTCTACTTTCATGTCAAGTCTTTCAAGTTCCTTTTTTATGTTGGGGAATTATCTCTATATCTATCATACTGAACACTTATGATCACATGATGAGAGACCCTATTTTATCTTTTCAAATCATTGTGTTTTAAGTTTAAGTAACGTCGTTAGGCTGCCAAACTTTCATAAGAGAAATCTAATTTTTGTCTTTTTCCATGTTTTTCATTTTAAATGGTATGTCCTTGAAATTTCATTACCATGATCATGTATCCTTCTTATTCTGTCCATCTACTGTTTTATGGGTCATTTATGAATGTTTGACCCATTTTCCCTCTCTTTTTAATGTCTTCTAAAACCTCGTAACATAGTTGTTATGCTGCAGAATTTCCGTCTCAAAATGTCTCTCTCTTTTTCTAAAGTTCTTTTATATTATTAATTGAATACTCAAAGATATTTATTCTAAAGTGGTATTCACATATATACCAAAATGTTCTATTTTAAATTATGGGATTTACATACATGAGACCCACCTTCCTTTTCTGTGGGTTTTAAAGTGACGTAAAGATCATGTCTTTAAAGCAACTTTTAAAATGTTATGATTATGAAATGAAACCCATTTATTTTATGCTATATGGGTTATTTATGAAATTTTTGATGATGATATATGTGGCTCACATGATAATAAAGGAAAATTTAAGGGTGCGCCCTGATAGCGCTCTAATGCATTGGGTAAAGACTTAATCTCTAGAGATGACCATTTTTAACGACGCCTTGGTGAATAACCTTGGTAATTTTTAACAACACCTTGGGGATGGACCTTGGTGAAACGAAACGATTGTCAATATTTAATGTTGTAGCCACATATTCAAGTTATGAAAAATGTTATCTTTATTATGATATGCTTCATGGTTTCATTTTCATTCCTTAAAGTTCTTTTCATGTCCTTATTGAAGTATCTCAAGTTCACATGTAAAATGTTTCTCTTGTTTCCCTTACTGGGATTTCTGCTCACCCTTTCTTTTGATGTATGTCCCCAGGTTATGAGATGCAGTAATGAACCTAGGATGAACTTAAGGAGAAGCCTTTCAAGTGTTTAAGAAGAGTGTTTTTTTTTGTTCTTTTGATGTATTATGTTCCTTGTTTCCAAGAAACTAAACCTTAACGATCCTCAGTTCCGTGTAATGAAAGTTATGTGATAAAAAGGCGGGATGCTATACCATATGATGATCATATGAACGATCCTTCTTTAGGGTTCGGCGGGATGATGGTGGAGTTTGACCACACAGACTCACAATGAGGAGACTCTTTCATGGGCGGAGTTTGATAGACTCTTCAGGGATGAGTTCTCTCCAGTTACAATGAGAGAGGTATAAATCCAGAATCTTCATCAGCTCTAGCAGGGTAGTATGACAGTAGCTGAATATTCATCGAGGTTCAGCAACCTCGTCCGGTACTCGATGGATATGGACAGGGATCATTACTTCAGAGCTCAAACCTTCGAGAAAGGTATGCAACGAGACATCCGTGATAGTGTCATGACTTTATGCATTTTGAATTATGCTTGAGTTCTTGAGTGGGCTTTTGTGATCAAGAGCTTATTGGAATAGTAGAGACAGCCGACGGAAGTCAGTAGAAGGAAGACAGGTGCGGAGACCTCGACGGCAGGGAGACGGTGTCAAACGCAGGGATCAGGACGTGAGAGATGTCAAAGGAGGACCCAGAATAGGGGATCGACTGTCCAGGGTTCTCAGGCTGGATCTAGTCAGCCTAGGGACAAGTGATGCTATGCATGCAACGGTAGGGGACATCTCGCTAGAGATTGCCCGACCCATCAGTCAGCTTATAGGGAAGTGGTGGATGGACCACTGAGGAAGAGGTAGAGTGTGTTGCATACAAACATGCCAGACGGTGGATGTGTGCGGAGGAGTAGGGAGAGATGAGGGTAGTGGAAGATGCTTTGAATTACTTCCACCACCACCCCCAGGAGGTCTGCACCATTCTTAGGGATCTGGGGGACATGGGCGGGGACAACTACATGCAGTTGAGCCATATGACAAAGGGGATCTAGGGATGATTAGAGGTATGATATGTGTCTTTTCTAGCTTAGTCGATGTACTTTTAGACAAAGGTTCCAATATTTCAATCATAGCCACATGTCTTGTACGAAACCTCGAGATTTCAGTAGAACGGATGACTCAATCCTTACTCATGGAGTCACCTATGAGAGGAGACTCGACGATCACACGCCTTTGCAGATAGTGTGATCTTACCCTTGGAGGTGAGAGTTTCGGTTGGATCCTCTTGGTGGTAGCATCAAGGCCTTAAGAAGTCATTATCTATATGTATTGGTTATCTTCGGTCCATGCCCAAATTGACTGTTTTAGGTGAAGAGTGTGGTTTTTTCACTGTGATGTAATGAATTTTTCCTTTGTAGTAGAAAGGGAAACCCAGGTAGTGTAGAATGAGATTATTTATATGAGGGTGTATCAAATTGCTTATGAGTTGGCTATACATTCCCTCAGAGCAGTGGATGCTGTGAGGTCCCAATTCCCATTAGTAGTGGCGGAGTATGAGGACCCCATTCCCGAAGATGTTCCAGGATAACCTCCCCACTGTGAAATTGACTTCTACATCCACTTACATCCTAGGATAACAATGATTTCTTCATCAGCATATCAGATGGAACCTGCAAAGCTTCGCAAGATGAGGGTTTTGTTGAAGGATTTTCAGAGAAAGGGTTTCATGAGATCCAGCATTTCACCCTAGGTGACCCCAGTCCTATTTGAAAAGAAGGCAGACGGAAGTCTAAGGTTGTGCGTGGATTACTGGCACCTGAACCAGGTGATGATGAAGAAAAACTATCCACTAACAAGGATCTAGGACCTCTTCGATGATCTGAGAGTGGCACATTGATTCTTGAAGGTTTACCTTCGAAAGGTCATCACCAGTTACGATTATGGGATGAGGATATACAAAAGACGGATTTTAGATGCCGCTAAGGTCACTATGAGTACTTGGTGATACCTTTCGGCATGATGAATTCTCTTACAGTGTTCATGGGACTGATGAACATGATTCCCCAGTCATACATAGACCAGTTCATAGTGGTCTTTATGGACGACATCCTTGTGTACTCGGCGTCAGAAGAGGAACATGCGAGACACATGATAATGGTTCTAGACCTACTTCGGGAGAACCATCTATATGGTAAGCTCTCAAAGTTCCAGTTCTGGATTCAGGAGGTCCAATTTCTGGGACATGTAATCTCACCTGATGGATTTGTAGTAGACCCAGCCATCATGGAGGCTGTGTTAGAATGGGAGCCACATCAGATCGTGACAGAGGTGCGAAGCATCCTTGGGTCGTTAAGATATAGCCGGAGATTCATTCTTGACTTCTCCCAGATATCATCACTGATGAAAGTCTTGACAAAGAAGGGGAAACCCATCATTTGGATAGAGAAGTGCCGGCAGGCTTTCGAGATGTTGAGAGAGTGTTGGACGAGTGAACCAGTCTTGAGTTTACCATAGGAGGAAGTCGAGTACATAGTCTTCTGTGATGCATCAAGGATAGGTCTAGGCTATGTTCAGATGCAGAGGCAGTTAGTGATTTCTTATGGTTCTCAACAGCTTAGGACACATTTTCAGAATTATGCAACTGATGATCTCGAGTTGGCAGTGGTAGTCTTCACATTGAAAATGTGGAGACACTACCACATGGGAGAGAGGTTTATTGTCTACTTTGACCACAAGAGCCTCAATTATATCTTCTCACCGAAGGATCTAAATCTGAGGCAGAGGTGTTGGCTAGAGTTCCTCTAGGTTTATTATTTTGAGATCATACATCCTCTATGAAAGGGGAACAAGGTGGTAGATTCTCATAGCAAAATGTCTAGCTCACAGCGGTTGAGTGAGGCGAGACAGTAGTTAGCTGCGTTAAAATTATCATTTGTGGGTGGAGAGTAAAAAACTTAACTATCATTGATGGTTTTCACCCATCCACTCTTACTGTGATTTAGGGAGACACATCTTGGGGATGTCGACTATGTGGCTTTATGTGCTCAGTTATACACAGGACTTGCTCTTGATGGATATTCACAAGGTGGGGGCACATACATCTTTTCAGAGGACGCATTGTTGTACAAGTGCTTTTGGAGTAGGAGGTCCAGATGGAGTTTCATACATCCCACTTGGCAGTACATTCTAGAGTAGAAAAGGTGTACCTGGATCACAGATGACAGTTTCGATGGTCACACAGGATGAAGGTAGTAGCAGAGTTCATTTCTTGATGCCTTACATGCCAGCAGGTGATGGTCGAGCACCTGGTTCCAGCAGGATTAGCTCACCCCTAGAAGTTCTAGAGTGGAAGTGGGATGGAATAACGATGGAATTCTTGATAGAATTACCACATACATCTAGGGGTCATGATTCCATTTGAGGGATCACTGACCAACTCACCAAGTCAGCCCACTTCATAGATTTTAGAGAGTAGAGTTCCGTAGAGAGCGTGGGATGCCTCTACGAGCAAGATATAGTTTGGCTTCATGGCATCCCCTCGACTATAGTCTCAGACCAAGATGCATGCTTTACATCCCAGTTGTGGGAGGGATTGTAGCAGGCTTTTGGGAATCATCTATTCTTGAGCACGATGTTTCATCCCCAGACTAATGGTCAGATGGAGAGGACTATTCTGGTTCTGGAGGATATGTTACAGGCCTATGTCTAGGACTTTGTCACAGTTTGGTGAACCACCTACCACTGAGGAGTTTTCATACAACAATAGCTAGCAGTCCACAATTGGTATGGAACCATTTGAGGCCTTGTATGGGAGACCCTGTCGGTCACTGCTCTACTGGACCGACCCCAGAGAGTCCGCACTCATGGGTCCAGAGTTTGTGTGAGCTACCACCGAGAAGTTATAGGTCATCTCGGAGCGGATGAAGACTTCACAGAGGTGGTAGAATTGTTATGCTGACAGACTACTGAGGCCTCTAGAGTTCTAAGAGGGAGACCATGTCTTCCTTCGAGTCTCATCTCGATGAGGGTTACAAAGATGTGTGTCTCTGTACAGGTACTTAGGCAATGCCTCCCATTGTTAGTAATAAGCCTACTCAGTTCTAGTCACCAGCCCTTGGCCTATTAGAGGTGAGCATGGGGAGTCACAGTACGGGCCCCACTGGTATGGGTAATGACATATTACCCCTTCCAAAATAAAAATAAATACATGTTCAAATGAAATTAAAAGGAAATTAGATTCATTGATCTTGAGGTGGGCACTCACCACCTTGAGTTTCTGAAAAACAATATGGGATACATACACACACCAAGAAAGAAACACCTGACACATGCCACCTAAATTGAGGTTGAAGATGACATGATTATTATTGTAAATTTTATTCATGATGTAAAATTTCTAAAATTGATAGTGAAAATAGTTCTACTGTAGAATATTGAGGGTAAAATTAGGGTTTGTATCAAATTTATAGATCTAAACCAGAACTGGATAAAAGTGGATTACCCTGTACCGATCACAGTGATATTGATTGATACAACGATCAGATATCAAGCCATGTCTTTTATGAATGGCTATTCACGATATAATAAATTATGAATATAATATGAAGTTGAAGAATCCACATCCTTCAAGGCCTCTCAGGGGTTATTTTTATATTTTATAATTCCCGTTGTTTTGAATAATGGTGAAGCTATATACCAATGGGTCATGCATCACATTTTCAAACCCATCACTGGGAAGTTTTGTTAAATTTTGTTTTGATGACCAGATGGTTATGTATCATAATCGTTATGAATATTTTTGAAATATTTTTTCTATCTTCAATTAATTATGACAACATAGCCTAATGAAGAACCCCTTAAAATTTGATTTTGGGGTCATGCCAGGGGAATTTATCTACTTCACCATACTCCATCATTTGATCAGTGTACTCCCTGAGAATAAAATATATATCATAGGTATGTCACTAACTAGGAAGATCAGATAATTGAGGGTATATATTATCATATTTATTAAATTTTCTTTGGTATAGAAAACCTTATGGGAAAGTGTTTTCCCTTCACCTGGTTGATGAAGAAGGCGGGGGACTATCATTGGACCAATGACTGTCTAGAAGAAATCTATAGATTCAATAAATATCTCTTTATTTCACTGTAAGTAATTCTACAAGGGGGGGAAGATAATCATCTATATGTGAAATCCCAAAATAATTCTTTTTGCACTTTCCTTTCAAAAATTAATGACATCGGGAATGTAAGCATCCATTAATATCTTCATCTATCCATGCCCGACACTGAGACCCATTATTCAGATATCCAAAAGAGCTCCCTGGTGTTAATTTTCGGAGTTCATAAACTGAGGAAATAAATATTGCACCATAAGGACCAATTGATCTATCAAAATAACATGGTCAAATATATCCTCATTCAACATATGTTGACCAATCATTTGAAACAATGGGTGGTTATCCTATAAACGTTCGGCATATAGTTAGTGCCTTAGAATGTGATGAAAGTATAGGCTTTACCATATTTCTTATGGAAAACCAATATGTAAATGTAACTTCATTAATTAATGAATTGAAAAATGGAGATATATTTTCTATTCATGATGGTTCGTGGATGTGGGAAATGTTTTTATATAGCATATCTAGAAGTTGAACAGTGAATAGATTGGAAGTCCCCATGCTCCGGATCATCTTTCCAGCAAAGGTAGTCTTTACATACTCATTCATATTATTAAAAGTATATTCAATCAATGAGATAGAATTGCATGTACTCAATTTTAGTACTCTTTATATACAATTAATAGTATATAGGCTTCAAATATTTCAAGAAAATACTGATGATTGAGTATTTATTTAATCTATATCAAATATAAATTAATACTAATGTTAGAAAAAATAACTAAATTAAATTTTTGAGTTTTTATATGTAAATATTGAATACCTTATAAGTTAAAAAAATAGTATATTTGATCGGATTTCGAATATCATTTAGAAAACAATAAGAACATTTTCAAAAAAAAAATTTAAATATAACTATAATTAGAGAGTAAAGAATTGATGCATATTCACAATGGTCAAGTGATGATGTAGAAGGTGATAGCGGTGAACTAAATTAGATTTATATGATAAATAAAAATTTAAAAATCAACTGTATCATTTAGAATTAAGATAAATCAATTTAGACCTGAAGAAGACTAATATTTGGAAATAAAACACCTCTTGTATAACATGTTCAACCCAGAACATTTGTTGAGGCTTTTGAGTATGATGAATGGGTAAATTATATGAATTTATAAATCAATTAAATTAAAGATAACTATATATTTTACCATTTTCTGATAATAAAAACACAAAATAGGATTGGTAGAAAATTGGTTTTCAGTAACAAAATTATTCAGAAAATTGGAGTCATACGATAAAAGGCCAGACTTGTTTGAAATGTCTATTCACAAATAAAAGGTAAAGACATTGAAGGTATTTTTCATCATTTTATAAACATGTTAAATTAAATATGTTTTGGTACTGTCAAACATATGTAATATCATGATATTTCAAATGAAATACTATATCTAATGGCGTTCATGATACACACCATCGAACTTAAATGAATAATGAAATGTTATTTTTTAAATATGACAATTATAACCTAGACATTGAACATGTGGGTATGGTTATGAATATAAAATTATGAAATACATATAATTATTCTACAAAATATAAATTTATTAATTAGTTATTAGGAATGAAATACTCATTTTTATTAAAGGTGTTTAATTCATCAAAATCAAGTTTTCTTCCAAAATTATTGTTATTTATTTTCAAGAGAAAATATTATAATTTATTTCTTGAACATTCAGAAAATGTATTTGGAAAAATGAAATTATTTTTAAAATTACATATTAAACTGTTATATTTTTCTTAATTTTTTATTATTTCTTGACAATCCTGAATTTTCAATTAATAGTGAATAAAATAGAAATTTTTTTTGAAAATAGTATATAATTTAATTTTTCAATAAATTAAAATTCAATATTTCATTTTTAAAAAAATATCATTAGTTATTCTGAATGAAAAATAATTGTATTATATTTGTTTAAATTAATTTTATACATGGATTTAGTATAAATATATTTTATCCCTAAAGGCTACTTTTTGAAAATTATTTGTCATCACGTTTTGTGTATTTAATAATAAATTAAATAAATAAAATTAATTATTTTGAATTTTCAAAATTTATTTCATATTTGGAATCAGTGGGTACAATTTTAGTAAACTAAACATTTTATTTTTGGACATTGCGATTAGTAAGAGTCGTAATTTTTATTACAGTGGTAATGGTAATGTTGGTAGTTGATATTTAAAAATAATATTCTGAGGACAAAAAAGTATATGTTTCGTTTTAAGTATTAATTTTAACTCTAAATGATAAACCTTCATCATAGTTATTTTTTTTAAATTTTTATAGAAGATATAATTTCCTTTAATGATAATAGCAAGCTAACAAATCAATTTTTCAATTAATGTAAATATAAAATAAATAGTATTACAAAAATAAAATTTAGTTTTATATGAAAAAATTAATTTAGTTCATCAAATATTAAGATAAAATTTTTTTTTACAGATATATTATAAAATGTAATTAAGATTTAATTTTTCTATTGATGTTATAAATGTCAATGAAAAAGTATAGTAATAACAATTACATTTTTTGTATTTTATGGAAAAAAAATTATTGAATGATTAATAAAATAAAAAATTACTATTATTGACCAATTTATAATGATATGCTTTAAAATACCATTAATGTCCCATTCATGCGCCCCATTGCTTGTAATAATAACTATCATGGCCCTCAGAGAGTAAAAAACCGTATTTTAACAGTATGTGTGAAAAAGATAAACAAATAGTAAAATATACATTATAAGAAAAAATTGTTATCCAAACATATAATCAATTTATTGTGTTATATTTTTTATACTAATAATAATCTTATTTTAAAATATTATCAATTTATATTAATTTTTACATAAAACATAATCTATATTAGTATTAAATTTTTATGAAATTCCAATAGTTCCCCTCCCCTCTCTTATAAAAAAGTATATCTTCTTCACATTTAATCATACCTAAGGATCCTGTTTTTTATAATAAACTACCAAAAAGCATTCCTAACAAACCTCATCATATTCTATAGGTCATTTTTTTGTCATAGATGAAAATTCATCCGGAATAAATTATAATCAAAAGGAGGTTTTCCAAAAAAAAAATATAGTTATTAACAGAGTGTTTTATATATCATCCTCCTCCTCCTTAAAAGCATATCAAAACATGATTATATAAAAAAATAATCAACACTATATTTAGATGTCCTCATTTTTATAGAATAACCAATATCTAACACCAACCTCTATTAAATAGTAATGAGATTCATCATTTTTGTAGTCAAGAGACTATTTATATTGATAAATTTATTCTAATTATATATATGTGAAATATATGACCTATTTATTATTATTTAATGATAATATATCACCTATTTTTATACCTTTTAATTACTTAATAAATGATAATTTTGTTCATGTATATATCTTGAATACCACCTCCAAGAAGTGATGTGATTAATTTTTCCTCACAACATCACATTTATTATACATTTATATATTTATATTTAATGGAATAATATGATATTTATGATATAATTAAAATAATTATTAATTATTAATTACCTTATTTCCATGATTTTCATTGAAAAATGTAAATGTTATACCGGAATACATAAAAAATAACATCTTTGTGATGGTAACAATGTTCAATGTTCATAAACATATTTCAATATATGTTTTAAAATTTAAATTTCTGTAAAAAATAATACTATTTCATGATTATTATTCAAGATATTGTAGAATAGCTACCTCATTGACCATTTTCATCTTACTAAATCCATTTTGGTCTTATGAACTAAATATGAACAAAACATTTGATGTGAGCTCAATTATTATGTAATTTTTTATAAAATGATAATAAGTTATCTAAATTGATTAATAAATTTAAAAAACTTTATTAATAATTTAAATTAATAACGAAACATTATAATTCTAGTAAATAATGAATTTGTGAGACATGTTTTACTCAAGTTAATGGATATTGTCTTAATTTACTATCATAGAAGAATATTTTATTACTGATCACACAATTTCATTTTTATGGTGCATATACATCCATATTAAATTTTATATCATGAATCTTTTATACTTTAATAAATCTGAATGTTAAATTTGAATAATTTTGTACATTGTTATTTAATTTGAATTTTACTAAGTGTTAAATGGATTCATATCTCAATTTCCTTTTGATGAGATATAACTCGTTTTACTAAAATTTTTATGACATGAATATGTGTGAAGTATATGTAAATTTATTTATTCTATATTTAATATTTTTCTATATGAAATTAAATTTTTCCCACATAATGATTCTATTAATTAATTTTTAATCCAATGATATGATCAGTGTAAGGTTTATTTCTCTCAAAATCTCATTCTTTGAGACATATGATCGTGTTGTAAACCTAACATCATTTATGAGTTTTATACGCCAATAATTTGAATTGTTATATAATTAATATCTTTATTATCATGATATTTAATGTTTCATATGATTTTATTATTTCACATGTCATATGATTAAAGATTTTCCAAACTGGAGAATATATTATATTAAAATCCCTTTTCTTTTCAGGATTTTTTATGTTCATGGTTGCTTTGGGGGAAGTGAAATGATCTTATTTTCGTAATCCAAATATAATTTTTTCTTATATTTTTTTTAATTGGGTTAACATACCCAATTTAAATTTCATCCCACATTTATCAAATAAATATCAAGAATTTAATTTTTTTAGGAATAAAAATATTGTATATTCTTATAGATCAGTGATAATTCCCTTCTATATAGATTTTTTTTAAAATGTTTGAGAATTTTTTTCTATACATATATTACATCGTAAATCTAATTCACAAGATCTTTCACATTCTATTATATGTTTTTATAAAAGTAAACTTCATAAAATTTTTCTAATGCATCACTTTATAGTCATTTTAAAAAATGATTGAGAAGAATTTTTATTTCTATCAATAATGAGTTGAATGGATTTTACAGAGGCCATGAAAACTATTTTATTTATAGATTCCTTATTAAAATTAAATGTAATTTTTAATGAAATTTATATTCACAATATTATTATATTTCTTGTTTTTTAATATGATTTTCAGAGTGGAATGGTTATTTTACTCAGTAAATTTGTAATGATCTATTAACTGAATTTGCATTCATCAACATAAAAAAACCATTGATGTACTTATGATGCACTGGATATAGTTTACAATGATACCATATTTATTCATTCTCTTGATTGATTATGATTTTTTCAATGATTTTTTCAAGGAACCCATTTTTTAACATGGGTTTTTTAGGTTATGATGGGAATATTAGATGTTTATAAGAGTTTTATAATTAAATTAGACATCTATAAAATTTATTTAATTTATAGTTCATGGGTAATTTTTATGATGATAGGTGGGATCGTTATAAACAAACGTCAAGATAAACTATTCTATCTCAGAAATAAATTTTGTAAAGGGACGTATCTAATATATTATTATTCTCTTATGATTTCTAGGAATATACCTCAATTCTTATTCCCTATATAATTATGATGGTTATTTTTTATTTAACTGCGATAGTTACTCCATGTATAATTTTTATGGTTATAACATATTTAAGAATAATGTTAAAATAATGTCTCAATTTATATATTTATATTATCTATACATTCTATGGGTTTTAATTAAATTATTATGATTTTTATGGAATGTTAATGCAGTTATTTTTAAACAGAAATATATTTTACATGATATACATGAACATATATGGGGTTTTTTGTATAAGTTTGATTAATATTGAAATTACATGGATCATTATTATTGATTACAATGTCCCATGCATTTGTTCCAACACTATTCCATGTATCATGATTGGTTATCAAGGTATTTATCAATATTTTTTTCCTTAGGATATGCTCATGCACTATGATTATGTCATCATATCCATATGTTCATCTAACCATCATGAATGAAAATAAATTATTATTGAATATATTTAAATTTAATGAGTATTTTAACTCATTATTCTAGTAATTCATATATCCCATTTTATGAAGTATGATGTTAAAAAAATTTACTATATAATGGTCTCACATGTGAAGTAATTATTGGGAGATATTGAAGGCATAATAAGGAATATAAAAGAAATGTATATTTAGAGATAATGGAAATCATTATGATATATTTATTTATGAATCCAATTACCTAATTGTTTTTCATATTATTTAAAACATTGAAAAATTAAAAATGTTCTGTAAGTGAAAAATTATTTTCATTTGATAGTTGATGTTTTGGATTGCAAAAATGGGTTACATTTTTTAGTATGAAAGATATAAATGTATCATTTATGTTTTTAAATCTATATCCAGGTGTACACATTCAAGGTCATTTAAATATGTATTAGATAAGAGATTATATAAATTTATATATTGATATATTTTTTTTGTGAGGTTATATTTTAGGATATGGATTAGAATAAGGGATTATAATTCTGAGGTTGATAATAAGATTTGATTCCTTGTTACTCCACTTTAGTTTTTAAGTGATATAATATTAAGGTAACTAATGATATCGTGATATATATTTTATTAGTTTTAATTTTCTATCTCCCTTTTGTTAAAAAAGAATTATTATTTGACATGTCATGTTTTAAATATATTTGGAATGAATAAGTGATCTTATGGTTGGTTTACGGTGATTTTGAATAATTGTGGAAATGATTAACATATTTTGGATGTTATATTATTATAAAATATAACATTAATGATATATAAATGTATATTTGACTAATCATAATTGATAATAAATATTAAAATTTTTTGTTAATAATTTGTAATCAACTACATTTGATCATTGTGTTATAATCTCAGTAATGAATATTTCATGAAATGATAATGATATTTATTTATTAGATAATCAATGTTGAAAATTGTGTATTATTGATCCGTATTTGGAGATTAATGTAGTATTACATCATATAAAAGATTATTTATTTTGGGGGGTTATCATACCTTTTACAAAACAGTTTGGTTTTTCATAATATATAATGAAAATAGGCATATGTTTTTATCCATGTATAAATTATGTGATGACTTAGAAGTCATTTTTATTACTTCAAGGAAAATAATCTTCTTGAATATTCTACATTTGGATAAAAACAGAAGATTATGGGGGAAATTTATTTAATGGTAAAATAATAATTGGAAGATAAGTATATTCCGTTTTATCCATACTCAATAAGGTAAAAGAAATCCTCAAAACATGAAATGGATCTCAAAATTTAAAAAATAATATTTTTACCTTCAAAAATGTAATATAAAGCATCTTTAAAGTATAAATAATTTATTTTTTCGTTACGTTTAAATTTCAAATGACCATGTACTATATAACAGTTTTATAGTATTTAGGTTTTGGTTATTCTTCCCTCCTGACTGTGAGAGGGATCATGATTTTTCTAAAGTCATGTATGTGGAATATTTTTTTGTGTAACTTTGATTGGTTTAACAATTTTTCCTTAAATGTTTTTCTACAATAAAGAAGATAATATTCAATATAATTTTCATAGTACTAAACACAAAGAAGCCCTAAAATATTCTTATATAAATATGACATATATTACCAAGTCATTGGACAAGAGGGTGTGAATTGGAAAAACCAAATTATGATGTATATATAAATTTCATACCCAATATAAATTTATTTTATGTTTCTTATAAAATAAACACACACTTTTTATTATGGTAATATAATAAATAAAAAATATGTTTTCTTCAAAAATGTATTGTATCAATTTTAATGAGAAATTAGAAATATTAATTAATAGAATATTCATTAAAGTAGTTTCATAAAAATGAAATTATTTTATGTATCATATTCTTTGTAATATTAAGGTATTTTTAATGTAATGAAAATATAATAGAGAGTACAAGATAGGGATCATTGAGCATAAATGAATAGTGAAATATTATTATTTAAATGTGAATATTAAAAAAAACTATTAAATTGTTGGGTATGAATATAAATAACTTATTTATGAAATAATATAATTTTTCTAATCAATATATGTTTATTTTTTAAAATTCCAGGAAAATAATAATTCAATCTTTAGAAAAGTTATTTTATTATTAAAAAATAATGTTTCTTCAAACGAATTTCTCTTTATTTTCATAAATGATTATTATAATAAATATTAAAAAATTTACATTCAATATTGAAATAATAATTTTAGTAATATATTAATGTATATTTTTAAAAAATTCCTCAAAATATTTATTTTTCAATAAATTGGGAAAAGTGCTGATTGTTAGTGAAAATTATAATTTTCATTTATTGTATTTAGAATTTTAAATTCTATTTTGTTTATGTTTAAAATTTTAATTTGTTCCAAATAATTTAAAATAAATCATAAATTGTTTTTATGTGGATTTTATAATTTTATTTTTCATAAAATCATTTTAAATTTTAAACACCAATTTTTTAAAAGTAATTTTCATTGTGTTTTTTCAATTTCATATTAAATTTAAATATTTCACTTAAAAAATATTCTTGGTTTAAATTGATTAAATATCTAAAATAACTAGTTCCAATTCTATTAAATACTTACATTTTAATTTTGGTCAATATGAATCGTAACATTAGTAATTTTTGTTACCAAAGTAAATGATAAATCAAGTAATTAATTTTCAAAATAAAATGAAAATATTTAGAGAATTAACCCCACACTTTTATTAAATTTTTTATGCGATTAAATTTCATCCAAAGTCAACCAATATTTTTTTATATGAAATTTCATGGCCATTTGGACCAGATTATGACCTTTTTAAAATTTTATTTCAAGAATTTTCAAAATGCCACATTATTGTTTTAAATAACAATAATATTTTTAAAATTGATTTTTATTGAGGATATGTTTTACTATATATATTACTTTGAAATATTATTATTTTATACAATTAATGTTAATTTAATTTTAGTTTTCAGTGATGAAATAATTAGCTTAATTGATTTCACAACGCTGCTGGTTCAATTATTTAAATAATAGGAAAATGATATTAAAAAAAAATAAGAGTAATATAAATTGAGATAATTAATTTGATCGATGAATTCTGTAGAAATTAAAGACATTTTTTTATTTTTTATAATATTTTGTGGGATTTTGTTTGGGTAATCATGAAATTATTGTAGTAAAATGAATTAATCTTTGAACAAATTTAATTTATTGTTATTTTATATAAAATAATGTTTTATTAAATGATATAAAATTACTAATAATCAAGTATTTTTTAAAATTATTAGGATATTTATTCTAAAATGATCTATGGTCCATTTACGGTCATTACTTTCATTTATATTTGTTATCATGACCCTCAAAAATTATAAAATAGTGTTTATAGGGTGACTTTAGAAAAGGTTAACAGGGTGTTAAAACATTAAAGATAGAAAAATAGTAAAAACTAACCAAATTATTATTTTATTTTATTATATAGACCATTAATATTCATAAATTTTAAATAAATGAAATTTTTTATCTATTTATAAATAATTATTCAATTACAATAATAGGACATTTTTTAGAAATTCTAAGAGTCCATCACCCATATATTTTAAATGTGATTCTCTTATTATCAGTTATGAAAACATAGAAACTAATTTATAATAACCAAAACATCAAAAATGATTTCATATAATCCATTATCTCATTAAGGGGGCCTTATTTGGGGCCTAATGACAATCTTTTGGGTCTTAAATGTTGTAGGAAAATGATGTTCTCCAAATAATAATGATAGGTATCAACTGCACATTTTTTTCATTCATCAATTTCGACAAAATATTCATAAAATATGTTAAAATACTAAAAATATTAACCAAAATATAAATAAATATTATTATTATAGTGTAATGACCTATATTAATCTTCATTATCCATCAAATTGGAATGAAATTCAATAATCATGGGTAATTTGGACTATCGTCTTACGAACCAATATAATTTTTTTTCAATAACCATTGACGAAGATTGGATATAGTGATTAAATTAATGAGTATATATAATTTTAAAGATATATTTATCATTCCAAAAAGGTAATATTTCATTTACATTATTACCATTCGATGCCCATAAAAATGAAAATGTCGTGGGGGTGAACATGTGGAGTACAACATCAACGAAGTACTGTAATTTTTTTTATCACAACATCAAATTTATGATATATAAAAGTATATTAATATAATTCATATGGTATATGTTTTATTATGATAATTTTTATTGCTAAAATATATATTATAGTCATTCCATAATAATTTTTGAAAAACGGATATATTACTCATGTGTATGTACAACCTAACATCTCCAAAATTATAACATATTTCATTTTACATAAACATATTTAATGGTAGGATTTACAATTATTTATTATGTATAAATTTTTTTAATTATTTCCTTATTTTTATTCTATATATGATGGAATAACGACCCCTTTGACCATATTTAAGCAACCGAATTCATTTTTGACTAATGTACAAAATATCGGTAAAAAATCTGACATGATCATTAATGATTGTGTAATTACATTAAAATGAAAATTAGTGAGATAAATGGAATAATAAACATGAAATTGGTAATTAAAAAATTAAATAATTATACTATTTTTATAATTCAGTAATATCATGAACAAAAAAGAGGATATAGACTTTTGATTTGGGATTTTCATCTCACTTTTATTTCTATGGATCACATTCTATATTCGACACTTGTTTAATTTTTTTTCTGTATATAAATAACATGAATTCAATTTGTGATAAATATTGTAAATTTTACGGGGCATTAAATATCTATATATTTTTGTTTCATTCATGGGTCTTACAATTAAAAATTTAGCAATGTATAAGGGTTTTATTTCCCAATATCATCATTCATGATTTTTTATGTTAATTTCTACAATGAAAAATATAACTCTTCCATGTTAATTTTCTATGAAAATGTTTTAATTTTTTAAAAAAAATTTCTATTAATTTTTATATTAATTTTTATCCTTGTTTGACTTCTTACAAACTTGTTTGCGGGGAACCTTTTTTTCTAAATGATGTTCTTAGCTTGTGTTCTGAAAAAAATTTAGAATGAATGTTTTTTAAATTATGTGGAATGAATATAATTACAATCAATAATGGATATTAATTGATTTTAATCTTAATTTAAATTTTAAAAAGGTTATTTTTAAGGAATATAATTTCTATCACAATTATAATTTTTTTTAATAAGTGTTTTTTAAATACAAAGGTTATATTCAACAAGAAACATTCGAGGTGATATTTAAAAATAATATATATATTATATGATACCCTTTCATGTTAATTAATATCTAATGTGAATAGTATCTCATGATATGACATTTATTATTTCCCTGAAAGTTTTATGAATATTATGACATGAGGTTTATGAAGCATGTGTATTTTCCATGAGTTATTCATTGATGAAATGTTTATGGAAACCATTTATTTTCAGGGGTTATAATGTTATTAGTGTATTAAAATTTTGTGTAATTAATATATATTATTTTAATAATTTATTGGTGATACATATATCTCCCTTTATTTAATTTATAAATGATTAATTATTTATGAACATAAAGGGTACACATGATGTTTTACCAAAACAAAAAAATGGTATACTGGAGGTTATACAAATCCCCAAAGAGGTTAATCAGGTTGAATTACTGATAAAAAATTAGGTACTTTTTTTCTTTCCCCATTACTAATATTTTAGGAATTTCCACATCGTATCATAGTTATATTATTTTGAATTATTTTTTCCATTCCTTAAATCACTTTCTTTTGTCAATATTATGATATCATGGTTCATACTCATTAATTCCATTATGATTTATATCTTATGAACGTCCATGATTCAATAAATGAAATAATATTATGTTATTTTATATTTATTTTTTATTGATAGTCATTATGATCATATTTTTATAGACTTATCATCATGTAATGCTTATTTTTTCACTGTAATCTACCATATTTTCCTTCACTATACATCTGAGTACACCTATTTCTTATTTTTACATTCCAAATGTTATCAATAATGATTATAATAAAATTTTGTTAATAAATTTTTTACATACAAGGTATTTATAAGAAATTTTAATATCACTACGTTGAATATGAAAATCACTATATTAATGGAGGTGATATTAGTCTTTATGAACAACTTGTTTGTGATACCGATTTCTCTAGAGTTTTTCCAAATTATTTGAATCACTAAATTTAAATGGTCCTTGGGTTTTTAAGAGATAAAATATTTTTTAAAATTTGATAAAAAAATTGGGTCACATTTATTAGTATCAACTCTTAAAATTTAATGTTCATGTTTTTTTTTCACCATAGGTGGGAGTGTGGGTCTCGAACTGTTATAGTAGGAATAAAATCAATGTTTAGATAAATGTATAGATTATGATAATTTCATGTGACATTATTTTATGTGTAATGTATATAATAATAGTTTTATAATTTTAAAGTTAATAATATGTTAAACATCATATAAATACCTTTTCAAGGTTTTATTTTATGAAAAATTAAGTCCACTAATGATATTTTGGGAGAGATTTATTTTTGATGAATATGTAACGGTTAATCTTCATATATGTTATGTTTTTTGAGTACTGAATATATCATAATTTTTTTACCTCCTTTTAGGGTAAATATGTTAATTTGTTTTGTGGTCATTATGGGTTATTTTTTTGAACTCTAAATGAATGTTATAAGACCACCTTTGAGACTAAAAAAATTATCTAATAATGAATATATTATGAATATTTCTTTACAGATGATTTTTTAATTCATTGGAATGTTATAATGATTATAATAATAGAGTTTTATAATCAGTACAAACCACTGATTGTGTAAAAAACTATCACATCTTTGAAGGCTATAATGTTGAACCCACTACTGATATGTGACTAGGTTATCGCCTACCACAATCCAACCTTATTTTCTAGTTAGTATGATATTATTTATTTAATTAAATTATCAGATATATAAAAGTTGTCTTATTTTTCAAAAAATATTTTTCATTGAGTATATAACAATTTCATTGAAAATATTGGGTGATTATGTGATTAATGTTATTTTGGAAAAGGATAAGCCTTATGGTACCATATATAATTATGGTAAACTGAATATTTTATGATTTTGTATATGCAATATAGGTGGAAATATTTTATGGACGAAAATATTATATTAAAGTGGTTTTATGGTGATTCATATAATTTATAAATATTATTATCATATATTGTGGATTATGTCATTAAGGAAATTGCATTTTATGAATGAGACATTAATATTGATTGATGTTACATGGAGAAAAATTTTAATCATATCATATCAGATTATGTGACCAAATTATTCTGATCATTGGGATTAAATATTATTCTAGAATATATATATATTTTTAATTATTTTAAGGATAGTTATCTATTGAATGATCTATTTTTATCATTTGGTATAAGTATTTAGTTTTCGATACTAAACTAGTTTTCCTACATTTGAAGGGTTTAATAATTTTGGGAATTATATAACAATATTCTAATGAATTTTAAATTTTGAATGGACTTAAATATAAAATTAATATATTTATATTCTCTTTTTTTATTTTTTTATTTGTAGAAGTTTGTTTTAGTGATTCATACATGAAATATTTTTTCATTAATACGTATCATTTTGAGAGAAAGATGAGGTTTTGTGGGAATTTGAAAAAATATGAAATCTTACTTTTCATGTATGTATATTTACATATGTTGCTATTATAAATAGTTAAATATTACCTTGAATTTTTAAAAAATTGGAATCAAAAAACTTTATTTTTTTACTTTTCATATCATGATATCAATGATATTTTTACCTATACATGATTTATGGTATTGTGATTGCTAGATTTATCATGTCCATATTCTCTATAACTCATTGAATGTAATTAGAAGTTTGTCTTCTTTTCCATGTCTATAATTTCACATCCCAGTAGTGTTTCCTTATATAGAAATCATGTTATGTGTTTTCCAAGATTCCATTTATACTATCCTTTTTCTTTTTTTAAGAGGATGTTTTATAAACCATTTTTATGATTTTTAATTACCCAAAAAGTATTTGGAAATGTAAAATACTTGGTTAAAAAATTCAGTTTAAATATTTAGGAAGGAATTTAATAAATGTGTTGAAGAATGTAATATCTGAGGATTTGAAAAATGAAATACAATATTTTATATCATAAAAAATATGTAACATTAAACCTAAACAAATAATGAAATATTACTATTTAAATGTGATTATTATAAAATACCTCTTAAACTAGAATCTATGAATGTGAATAATTGATTTTTTATATAAATTTATATTTACAAATCAATATACGTCTGTTGATAAATTCATAGAAAGTAATCACTCAATTTTAAGTAAAGTTATTTTAATTTTAAAAATATGTTTCTTTAAAAATTAGATTTATTTAATTTAATGACTGAATATTATATTTAACTATAAAAAAATAATATCATTTTTTGTGATCATAATGAAAAAATTAACTTATGGTTAATTTTTGAAATTTTTTTAAAAAGATCAATTTTTCAATGAATGTTGAAAAATATTGATTTTCATTTAAAGAAACACTTTTATATTAAAAAATATATAAAAATTAGTTTTTAATTTATTTTTAAATTTTCATTTAAATTTATATGAAATAATTATATTTTGGTTTCTCAATTATGTTTTATATTAAATATAAACATATAAAAATTTTATATTTAAAAGGACATTTTTTCTGAAATTTTTCTGATTCGGATTGCTGATTTTGTTTTAAATTAAATGCATCTCAATATATGTATTTAATTTTTAAAAATATATTCCATATTTTTATCATTAGTTATAAATATATTAAATTTTTCCCTTTAGTTTCTACTCAATATAAACAACAACCTAAGTAATTTGTGTTTCCACGGTAAATGATAATTTTGGAAATTAATGTTATATATAAAATTATAATGATTAAAAAAATTACACTAAAAGTTTGACTAATTGTATTGGATGATTTCATTTCATCTATATTCATTCCTAATTAGATAATATGTAATTGTAATAGTATTTTCATTAGAATATGACCTTTATAATATTTTATTTCATGAAAAGTAAAACATGTCACATTATTGTTTTAAATAACTATAATATATTTAATATGGGTTAGTCGAGAGGATATGTTTGAATATAAAAATAGTTTTAAAGTTAAATTTTTTTATAAACATAATGGTAATTTATTTATAATTTTTTATTAATAATTAATTTCTTTTAATTCTTTAACATCATTGATTAAAAAATTATAAATTAATGGAAGAATAACATACATGATATTATGATTATAAAATTATTGAAATTTTAGATAATTATTGTGATAACAAATTAGAAGAAAAATACATCTATATGAGGTTTTAAAATTATTTTTCTGAATTATCATTGTTATATTGATATTATTGAAATAAATGTAATGAATTATTATAAAATTTACATTATCGAAATTTTATTATAAATAAAATTTTTTAAATGATATAATTCCATTAAAGTCTTAAAGTTGGCCACATGATTATGTTACGGTTGAAAATATAAATTAATGGTCCATTTTTTGTATTTTGATCATTTATTATAATTATCATAAATATCAAATAGTAAAAAACCTTACTAACATAGAAAAAAGATAGGGTTAACAAGGAGTTAAAACCAAAATACAAGGATTAAAAATATATAACTAATATAATTTTTTTTATATGAGTGTATTTGTACTAATATTCATCCATATATCTTCTTTAATTAAGATTAATGTAATTTTTATGTTAACAGTTTTTATATTAATTTTATATTTTTATAAATTCTGAGAGTCCCAAACCCTATCTTATAAAAGGGATCATCTTATCCAAATCATAAAAACATTAAAAATAATTTGTCACAACTAAACCCTAACCAATTATCTAAAATGAATCCATTAACTAATTATTGAGGTCTTATTTTTTGAATAATACCAATATTATAGGTCATAAGTTATGAACATGATGTTTCCAAAGAATATGTATAATTTGGAACTGCATATTTTGGTATTGTTTCTTATTCAAGAAACATAAAATATTATTAAAACAAAATAAAATAATATAAATAATATACTAAATATATTTATCTTTTTTTAATTAAATTTCATATCTTGTATTCATCTCCAAATTCCATCAACTGGGTAACAAATTCATCTCTCATGTGTTTCAGACAATAACCTTGTGAACCGATGTAATTTGTTCTCAATCAAAATCTATCTAGAATAGATATTAAAAATAAATTAATGTTTATATAAAATATAATAAATGATTTTATAATTTTATAAAGATAATATATCATTCATCATTTTAGTGTTTCTTTCCCAAAAAATCACAATGTCATTTGTCCGTATATGTGGACAACCACAGCCATGATACGATGTGATTAATTTTTCATCACCACCTCCCATGGATGATACATATAAGTACATTTAAAGAATTAATATTATATAAATGATATCACTACCACAATATAAATATTTAATAATACATACCTTCTTTCCATAATATTAATTTGAAAATTGAAATGTTACTCATGAGTTTGTATGGCTTACTATCTTGATGATTGTTACACAGTTCAATTTTCATGACCATATTTAATGGATTGATTTAAATATATAAATTTTGAATTACAATTATAATTATTTCATTATTATTAATCTTTAAATTATGGAAGAATGAACTCTTTGACAATATTCATTATACAAAATTCATTTTAGACTAATGTACAAAATATTATAAGGATATCGAACATGAACATAAATGATAAATTAATTTTTAAAACAAGGTTATATGATAGTTAAAATGAATAATTAACATCAATAAGTTTCTTAATAAAATAAATATGTATCATATGTTTATTATTCTATAATATAACGACTTTACATTACGATTCAGAATCAAGGTAAGAGATTTTCATCTCACTTTTATATTGGTGGAACACATTCCATATTCACCACTTGTATTATTTTTATAATGTATATAATTAACATTATTTTATTTAAAAAAATATTATGAATTTATGATGATTTAAAAATCCAATTTTCTTAATTTCAGTAATGGGGATAACAAATAAAATGTAACCAAAGTATTATGGAGTTTATATCAGAATCTTAGTATTATTCAAGACTGTTTTATTAACGTCCTTGATAGGGAATATTTTAATTTAATGATGATGTTTTCTAAAACAAAAATAAAATTTTTTCTCTATTCTCATATTATTTTTAAAATTTTATTTTTATCAATGTTTTACATTTTAAAAAATTGAAATAAATGTATCTCTTTTTTTATTTTCACAACAATGTACTATATAAATTTTATGATAAAATTATACAGGGAATGATTGTTTTTATTAATGATTAATGAAAATAATTTAATGGATTCATGAAGCATCAATTCCTTGAAAAATAATATAAATTTTTACAGGATTATTTTGAAATAATATTTTTTCCTACAAAATTTCAAATATTATTTGAATAAGTTATTTTATAATTAGAAGGTACTTTGAACAAGAAATGTTCCAATTGATCTTTCAAAATTATTTATTATCTAAGTTGACATCCATTGAAGTGAATTTTTATTTACTAGGGATATGGTCTAATGGTGTCATATTTACTATTTTTGTAGATTTTCCCTAATTTTATGACACCATGTTTTTGAAAACCATTCATTTTTCACAAGTTATACAACGATGAAATGTTTTTGAAAGAAATTTCTTTTCATGGGTTTGGATATGAGGAATGATTTTAGATATTGTGGAATAGAAATGAATGAATTTAATTATGTGAAATGTGGGTAATATGTCTCCCTATAATTCATTAGTAATTGATTAATTCTATATGACCTCATATAGAATACATGATGATATCTAATGCCAGAAAATGGTATACAGGAGGTTTTACGAAGCAGAAAGGAGGGAACATTGGAGGTCAACCCTAGATAAATAAATAACACAATATGTTATCCATAGACTAATGTGTTCTTAATGTGATTGTGGATATACTGGACATATGATATTCAATTATTATTCTCATATAGAAAATATATGTTTTTTTCTAATGTTATGATACCATGGTTTATGTGGTTTGATTTTTTTGTGTTTTATGACTTATGAACTACCAAGATTCATTCCATGACTTATTGTTGTAATCCTTGATATATAGTGTATGATTTAAAAATTTTATGTTCATAACCCATATTATTATGTTATTCTTATTTTATAATTGGTTTCTTCTATTTTTTACACTTGTTAGGAATTTAAGCCAACTGTTTTCTTATGATTCCTTTTTCGAAGGATGAATAATGATGTTAAATTTCTTTTATATAGAATAGTTTGGTAAATATGTTATTTCATAGGTGATGATGGATATTTTAAGTGAAATATGAAAATTTGTTTATATTGGTATATGATATTGATCTATATGAAATAAATGTTTATAAACCCATTTTGATTTCAGTTTTCCAAATTCACCAAAATTATAAACCTAAAAGATCCTTATATATGTATTTCATCCATTATTTCCTTTTAATATTTGATGTGTTGGATGAAAAAATTAGGGAAACTTTATCTCTATTAATTTTAAAAATGTATAGTTAATCGTTCCATTAGCTTTAAAATTATCAAATTATATTTTATGGAATTAAATCTATACTGGAATTAGTTTAAAAACATTTTATTCCTAAAAATATGTCTCTATTAAAAATTGTTCTTCATCTTTTTTTAATAATTTAATATTATATTATCATAGAAAACATTTTTAAATTTATTTTTTAAAAATAGATTCAAAATTTGGAATTACATGGTCAAAATTTAGTAAATGTTTCACATTTAATTTTGGAAAAATTTTATAATAACAGTAGTAATTTTTATTACCATGGTTATGGTAAATAATGTAATTATGTGTTACAAATAACATGGAGATAACAAAAGTGCATGTTATGTTAAAAATATTATTTTTAAATATAAATTATTTATTCTCATCATATTAATTTATTTATAATTTTTAAAAATATGTAATTACCCTAAATTATTACACAATACAGATGGATTTTATATTAAATTAATTAAAAAATAAAAACAAATGGTATTAAAAACATTAAAAGTGTCACAATTTAAGATAATTAATATAGCCAAAGAATTTTATAAATATGTGTATAATATTAGGGATATATTAAAATATTTCATTTGACTTTATTTTGTTTTCTTGAGGTATAAAAAGACAAATTAAATTTATTGTTCTAAAATTGACATAATTGATATTTTATGAAAATAATATTTTATTAAAAGAAATAAAATTATTAAAAAATACATATTTGTCAATGTGATTAGTATATTGTTTAAAATATCATCCATTTAACATTTATGGATTTTTTTTCCAGTTATTTTAGCTATCATGACTCTTAATGAGTGAAAACCCACATTGACATGGTATGTGTGAAAATTGTTAATAAAGTGTTAAATTGGAAAAGAAGAGGTTAAATATGTTATCCAAACCTGTCCATGTTTTATTTTATGACATTATTAGGTCTCATTATCAAATTAAATTTATATATTGTTAATTTTTGATACATTTTGAAATCAAAATTAATTTACATGAATGTAATATTTTAATAAATTCTAAATTTCCCCCAACCCTACCCCTTCTTTTCATTTCATCACCCATCAAGAAATATTTTTTTCAGGAAATATATATCCAAATTCAATCATAAAATCCCACCACACATTATATATTTCTTATTTTATTAATAATATAAACCTTTGATGATATAAGGAATTTAGAAAATTTGGTTGTCTAAATATGGGTATAATAATTAACTAGGGGTTTTGTTTTATTTATTCTTCTACCACATTAATTTAATCACCAAACATTCTAATATAATAAAATCATTATATATTTTAAAATATCATTTATTTATTTTAATTTCATAACCTATATCAATCTCCAACCATCATCAAATGGGAAAGGGATTCCCAATTCGTGTGTACGATGAATACGAACTCACGAGCTAATGTAATTCATTTTCCATCACAACCTATCAAGTATGGTTATAATTATCGATTAAATGTATATAGGTTTTATTCGTGAAACATTAAAAATTCTGTAATTTTAATATAACACTTATTTCATATCCTTTAAATCACCGAAAAATGAAAACGACATTAATGAATATGTGTGGAAAACCTCCTCCACAAACTGTTGTAATTTTTTTCATCACCCAATCACATGGATTATATATATGTATATTTAAAAATATAATAGAATATTTATTATATAATTATAATTATATAAATATAATATAAGACGTACCATATTTCCACAATGATCATTCAAACATAGAAACATTACACATGATTGTGTATGATATACCCTCTCCATGATTGTAATGTAGATCATTTTTCATAACCATCATTCACGATTGGATTTAAAATTATAAATTTGTTAAAAATTTATATATATAAGAATATATTTATTTTTTATATGATGTAATAATGAACTACTTTTTCATATTCAACCAACTGAATTAATTTTGGGTTTATGAACTGAATATCATCAAAACATTTAACGTAAACTAAAATTAATATGTAATTGTTTTTAAAATTGTCAAAAGATAATTAAAAGGGATAATAAAATTAAAAAATTATTTCAAATAATTAAATAATTAAAATAATTTCATTATCTAGGATGATGAATAATGTAAATGACAACTTGGACTCAAGGTAATGGATTTCATCTCAATTTTCCTTCATAGGAACATATTTACATATTATGAACCTAATTGTCTTTTTATAGTTTATATAATTATTTTATACATATTATATAAATAATAAATAATATTTTATAATATTTTATGTTTAAATTTGAAAAAATTTACCCATGTGGATTTGATTTGAATGTTACAAAGTTTTAATGCGTTTGTTAGCTCAATTTCAGTTTGTTAGGTTTTAACACTATTTCATTTATTTTTTTATGTAATTATTATATATGAATTGATATACAAATTTTATTATTATATATTTCAAATTTTCTATGATTATATACATTTGATAAACATAATCTCCTTATTTTTTAATTATCAAATCAATGATATGATATTTTTTCTGCTGAATTCATCTAGAATTCTCTTTCATTGGGACATATATGGATGTTATACCCCCATGATATTTTATAAGGATTATAAATTTCATTAGAGAAATATTATATCAATAATATCATTATTTTAGTGATATTTATTTTTTAATTTTATTTATTTTTCATGGGGTATAGGATTTACATTTTTCAAAATTGCCAAAGGCATTATTTTATATTCTATATTTATTTTATGATATTTTTCAAAGAATACTTTAAGGGAAATCATACACTATTATTTCCATAAAATTATTATATTTCCTTATTGTTTTGAAAGTTTTTTACATGTTTATTTTCTATTTAATGCATTATTTTTTAAAGAAACTACTTGAAATGCATTCAAAACTAATACCGATCTTCTATCTTATTTTCGACCAGGAATATTTATATTCCATATTGATGTTTACGAAAATGTTTTAAAAAATTTTACTTTCCAAACATAAATTATTTCCTAAATCAGTTTAATATGTTTTTAACATACATTATGATATTTTGAAACTTATCTTTCATAATTTTTTCAAAATTGGTCACCCTAGAATCTTTTTTAAAAATCGTTGAAATAAATGATTATTATTAATTATTATGACTTGAATGGATATAATATTTTACATAAAATTATTTTTATTGAAGATAAAATTATATTTTCAGACAGTTATTTCTAAATAAATACATTTTTGGTTTTTTTTGTTTTTAAATGATAATATCAATTTGAAAAGGTTATTTACATCGGGAATGGAATTAACGATATTTTATTTTTATTTTATTTCATCAACATCAAAAAAATGCTTGATGATACCTATGATCTACTGGGGATATTTTATATTGATTATAAATTCACTTTTCAATGGATTTAATATGATTATTTCAATGATACTTTCATCTAACCCATTTATTTTTTATGTCTTATTCAGGTTATTAAATGAATAATTGATTAATCTTATATATATATATAATGAATTAAAAGTTATATATACATTAATTATATTTTGGTTATTAGGGATTAATTAGTATTATGGGTTATACTGTAAAAAATGGTTGTTAAATTCCATTACAGTCTTGTAATGTATTGGGTAAAGGGATGAAGTTGAACAATTATGTTTTTCTTATGATATTTTTGGAATATAATTTGACTGTTATTCTAAATATAACTATAATGGTTATTTGAAGAAAATATATGATATTTAATCCATGTATAACCACGATGACTACTCCATATGTTTTAGGGTTATTTTATTAATGTCTCATGTTAACAAATTTTTTTCTTCCTATGGAATTTTGTATAATTTGTATTATTTATTTATGAAATCTAATGAGTTTATATTTTAATAAAATCACATAATACTTGTTATGTGTGAAAATTTATTG
Source organism: Viscum album (assembly GCA_963277665.1). NCBI lineage: Eukaryota > Viridiplantae > Streptophyta > Magnoliopsida > Santalales > Viscaceae > Viscum > Viscum album. The sequence continues at coordinate 1,754,221,107 of OY728128.1, forward strand.
GGTTTTATTCATTTCATTGGTCAATATTTGATTCACATGGATTGTGACTATTTAATCCATAAAATTTTATGTTTTAAAATTATTTATGTCATGTTTCGTGATTGATGATCCAGGTATTTACATGTATGATATCCCTTATGTTATGATCATGCACTATGATTATATCATCATTAAATTCAACTCATCATCCCCTCAATGACAAATTTATAATGTTAATTCTTATTATTTGCAAAACTAATAATTTTTATATTATCCTTATTATGTTTCTTATTCCCCATTTTATGAATAATGATGTTAAAGTATTTGAGATTTGAAAAGATTCATATGTGGAGAAAGATTTTTGAGATATTGAATGAATCATATAAAATATAAATGATGTGTATATTGGGATTTTATTTGATATTTATTAGCATATTTTTTTATGAATACAAGTTCTTATGCGGTTGTAAAATTCCCTAAAACACTAAAACATAAAATTTCATTAGGTATATAAGTAACCAATATTTCAATTTTATGTTTTAGTTTTCAGATCGAACAAATTGTGTCAAATTTTTATATATCAATGATAGAAATGATATGTTTATTTTTTTAGTACCAAATATTGGTGTTAATGTTTGGGCTATTTATAACATAATAATTAAAAAATATTATCAAATGGATAAGATGTTTTTATTTCTAATTATTTTTATTGATCGTGAATTATTTATTGAACTACCAAAAAGTCACATTATTGAATATGATGCATGTTTTTTTAATTAAATAAATTATTATATTTCTCAAAACATTCTCTGTGGTCCTAGTATTCTAAAAATGATAACTATATGAGGAAAACCGATTTTATTAAAGGAATAGTTGGAAGAAATATTTACTTAAATAGGGATTTACCATAAACACAACTAGTGATTGTTTATATGTATCTAAAAATAAATTATTGTCAAAACTGATGCATGTGCATAAAATTTTCTATATAAGTGAAGAGGCAATTTAATATTCCTATTTTGTGGGAATTAAAATATTTTTTACAATTTAAGTAATTCTCAATTCATATCTTCAATTAAAATGTAAAAAACAACAGAATATTATTGCTATATTTTTTAATGAAAGTCTCAAAAGATGTTTCGACGCCCATATATAGTTTATTTGGGGTTGATAAAATATGAGAAAGAAACAATGTTGAGAAGTATAATTTTAGATGCATGATAATAAGATTTTTGTTTTTCAATGCAACAAAACATGACATTACATATGAAACAAATATTTTTAATGATATCAATGTAAAAAGATGGTGTCATCCATGCATTCCATTAAATTATACCTAAGGTATGTGAATGGTATAATGAATTTTGGATTGGTATAAAGGTATTGGGGGATATATATTTTGTTCAAAAAATAGATAAATATTGTATAGGTGATTATACATATCATATATCTACATTAAGTGGTGTGTTTTTATAGGTGATAATTATTTTTGCCTTTACAAAAAGTATAAAACAACAATTTCTCTGAGTGTTGATAAGTTCATGTATGTGGAGGCTACTAATATAGTTACATAAGGTTTGTGGATTTAGGTTCATCTAAAATATAGAAGAGTTTATATTCTAATATTGTTGACTATTCTACGGGATAGTCATTGCAATATTGATCATTCAAGAAATATAGTTCAACAACATCTGTCTAATCAAATTGGGATGAGATATTATATTATCAATAGTAAGATGAAATAAGGTGAATTCAATATAATATATATTTTACCAAAATATAATCTTATATACGACATTTTGAATGTAATCCCATGTGAAATGTCTTGGATATATGATTTTAAAATAATTTTTAGTTTTCCTTGTACACTTGAGAATTTATTTTATTGATACCCCCATAGTTTTTAAAATTATGATTCCAATAATGGAATGATGTATATTATGAAGGGATAATGTATGTTATAGAGAGTTTTATTTTCTATGTATAATGATGCTAAATATTTTTGTTCAATGATGATAAATGATTGAAGTGGATCGTAAAGAAATCAATAAAGATGAATGTATTGATAAAGGTAGTTTTGTAGTGGGTCTAATGTCATGAGTGGATTTTTTGATCATTCACTAAATATATCACCTTTTAAAATTATAATTCAATTAACAACATAAGTTAAATTAGTGGTCTTAAAATTATTCTCCTTTGACGTGTTGAAAGTAGTAACTCACTGGAGATGATGTAGCGAAATTTGGAAAATTCTCCTTCGAGGTAGTGAAGGCAGTAACCCAATAGAGTTAAATCAATTTATTCATTATTTCACTATTGATATGATTAAATTGTTATATTTCATTACACGTAGTATATTGTTGGGTTTCGAATTTATTTTCAATAAATCCAAAGTGGGATATTGTAGTACCACATTGATTTGTGGACTCTTTTGAGAAATATCATAAATCACCGGGTTCTTAGAGAGATTAAATTATTGTATTTTTTTACAATATTTATTAAAGAACTAATAATCCTAAAATTTCTTGATCTGGTTTATATGTCATCGTATCATTGAAAAAATATTTATGATCCTAGACTCTGTTTTTGATATAGGTAGAATGTTTTCTTAATTTCTTCATAATAACATTGATTTAGTATTTTTTTAAAGGGAAATATTTTTTTTTAAAGGAAGATTAAATTACCAATTTTTATTAAACTAATAATTTAGGAAATGGAAACTCATATAGGTGAATCAAAAATCCCTTTTTACTATTCGTCTAAATCATGTAGCTGATTTATCCATATAACAAAATGTGAAACATACCCAAATTATCATCATATATTATTTTTGAGTTTTTTAGTTGTTTTCAATCATATTATCGAATTCTAAGATAAATAATGTTTCTTTTTGACCTATATGAATGAAATATCACATAAGAGAAAATGATATATATCTAATTAAAATTGAGAAACAGGTAAATTAGTTCTCCACATAGTGGATTCAGAGTATATGATATAGACATATTTCTCTTTAAATAGGTCTTCATAATTAATGTACCTAAGGTGATTTTAATTATGATATTATACGGATTACTCTAAATGCCTCTATAATCATAGGATTCGGTTTCTACATCCATGATGGTGATTTGGTTATTCACCACAGTTATGGAGATCATAGATATGTAATGATTATCTTTTCTACAGAAATTAAATGATAGGTGGAATCAGCTGATGTGTGATAGAGAGTTGGTGAAGAGATAAATGGAATATAAAGAAGGGAATCATAAGTAAATGTTATTTCTTCAGTGACTGACATATAATAATAATCATGTCTTCCGAAGGTTGATTTTGATACTATGGATATTTTATGTAGTTATTTTAAGAATTCATTGTTGGTAATACATTATTTCAATTCCAGAATACTCATGTTAGTGGATATTTATTCTTTTCTCCCAAATAAGTAAATATTTTTATTTTTCTTATTGATTGTGTCATCATCTTTTGAATAACCTTGTGAATATATGTTCATTGGTGGGACTCAAAAAATGATTGGTGGATAACACAGGGATTGTTATAATAGGATTTCAATTGAGGATATATTGAAAATGATCATTGGTTTGTGGTAATAATTATATATGATAAGGAATATGATTTCTCATTGGAGAAAAAACATGAATCTTTTATGTGATCCTTGATTTTAAATTTTATTCATTATTGTGTGAGGTTGATATTTACTATTTTAAGTGGATACTACTATAACAAATCATATAGTTTACTTTTCTTCAAAATAAATTTAAAAAAAATCCCTATACTAATTCACGTTCCACTTTTAATAGAGGGAACTAATCTTACATTGGACATCAATCCATTCAAACACTATTGATATTCACTACTATTTAATATTTTATAACTTTAATAATTTATATCATATGATATGTTCAAAATATTTTTAATTATAATAATCTCTTTTGGATTAATAACTGATATTTGAAAAACCTAAATTTTTATATGATATCTTCAATTTATCCAAAACTTTTTATAGTTTAAAATAATCCACTTAGTCTTGGAAAGAAAGGTTAACTAAATTCCTTTTTGATAATGATTATATAATAAAAATTCTTTAATCCCAAATTTTTCTAATAAATTTTTCAAATGATTTTTTATTTTTTCAAATACATGTTTATGGTATTATTTTCATTTTTTATAAAAACATATCTTTCAAATGAATTATCAAATTTTATTTCTATAAAATATTAAATTTTATATATGGGAGAACAAATATTCATTATTTATTTTCAAATATTTTTAAAATTAAATGGTAAATTTGAAACAAAAACTAATAAACAAATTAACATTTAAATATGTTTGGAGTGGTTCATTATAACAAAATAAGAACCCCCATGAGTAGAACGTATAATCGAATGTGGAAGGAATCCCCTAAATTATTTCATATTAGGATTTATATTAATATGTTTAGATGTAAACAAAAAATTACTATATCCAAGAAATATATTATTATTAGTGTTTTATTCTTTCACATTTTTAGTCAAATCTAAATGAATATCAGTAATATATCCAGAAATCTTTTTTACATATCTGAATGGATTTAAAACCATGAATTATATTATCAAAATGAAACAAATATTAAATAATATTTGATTTTTGATTATAGAGTCATGTAACTTGATTGTTAAAGTAATAATGGAATTGGAATCATACTTAGAACATACATGTTCAAATTGATTAAAAATAGAAAAACACAATTTCCTAGTGTATATATGATGTGGAATACGTAACAGGTGAGTGTTATTGCACAATAAATTATATGGACGAAACATAATCTGCTTGACTTAAGGTTAACATAAGTCCAAGATCCTATCTTGTATGATAACACCAATTTAATTAGTATCTCAAAAAAATGGTTTCCATAATTATTTCAATAAGCACATTGATTTAAGGCACCGCTATAATGACCTGCCAATTCTCATTGGCTTGAGAGTTCAACGAGTCGTTACTAGGCCTTAACCAACATTCCCAAGAAGCCAAAGGTTGGAAATAAATGCTGAAGGGTTTCAAAAAATAAGTTGGGGTGATTAAACATTTTACAAATAAAACCATAAACCAACCATAACCAAACATTCACTATATGATGCATGAACAAATGAAAGACCAATAAACACTTCATTTGTATCAAACTGCATCAAAGTACACAACAGCGGAAGATCAAACTAAGCATAAAAGTACACAATGGATAAAAAACTCTAGACTTTCAAAAGTCACTACAACTCCATGCTCCACCAGCTCCATGCTCCATAACATCTCCCAAGCATCACCACAAGCCACTAGCCATAATATGCTTTATCTTTACCTGTGTCCCAAAATAAGACATCCGCAAAAGTACCAACAATCCAAAGTAGAGGTGAGTATAAAACTCAGTTGGTTTTCCCCAATAACCTCCCTACACATGCCACTATGAAAGAAGAGTTAGCCACATTTATATAAAAATATTTATATAAATCATTTTCTCAGAAGTAGTTTATAACAAAATATAAACAAGTTTCCAAAACCATTCATAACCAAATGCAATCCAAGAGAAATTGAAACCAATTTTATAAAAAGTTATTTTTACACAAAAATAACCAAACAAGATTATGAACCATTTAACAAAAAATCCTTTTTTTCATACCCAACCACTTCCTAACCCATGCTACCAACCATGCATACTTCATTATTAAAATTCCATACTCATGAGTGGTCTCTCGTTGATCTAATAAGTCGTCACAAGGTAATTGTTTATCATGTGACATAAAACCTTTGGCACCGATAACAAGGTCATATTTCAACCAAGCCTCATAAATTTTGTTACCATTATTCCACTAAACGTTTGGCACCAAGCCCAAGGTTATATTTCAACCAAGCCTCATACATGAAATATGAACACACACCGGATATTCTCAATGGTCATGCCCGAACACCCTTTCAATAAAAACAAATTTTTATTTAAAACCATTTAAATAAAAAGAATTTCAATTCCAAAACATTTCAATAAAACTCCCTTTTTAATGAAAACAAAATCCATCAAAGTAATTTCAATATCAAACCATTTCAATTCCACCATTTCAATAAAACATCATTTTATTGAAAAACAAATTCATCAATGTCATTTCAATATCAAACCATTTCAATATAACTACATATTTATTGAAAAGAGATTTTTCATCAAACCATTTACAATTTCAGAAAATCATAATTTAAAATCAATATTTTAAATTCAAGAAGCCAAATCACTTTGCAGAATAATTCACCAAGACTTCACAATTACATAAAAACCATAAATTATAACAAAAGAAGATTTATTACATGCTTTTCACAATCAAACCCATTAAAATAAAGAAATTCGAAACTAAGACATCAAATTCTAACCAGGGGAGTTGAGAGTGAAGCCTCCTACCACAAAAGTGTTGATGAAAACCACAATGGTCGAAGAACCCTCAGAAAACCAAGGCCGGTTCTCCAAAACCTGCCATAGATCTTTTCTCCTAAAATGATCAAGACCAAATATCATCATATTTGGAATCCACATACATAGATCTACCCATAACAGTTTTATATCTAAGAGACCAAGAGAAGAAGAGATGCAGATCTAAGTAGATCTAAGAAACCAATAAAGAACGAAGAAAAACGGTCACATACCTCAACAATCCAGCTTCGATTCGCCAGGAGTAGCCTTCGTATCTCCATCAGAATGATGGAAGAACCCTCTTTGACCTTAGTAGAACCAAAATCCTGAGTTAGGGCTATTTAGGAGGAAAAACAAGATACATAAGGGGAAAAATGCGTGATATCCACCTTTATAGGACCGCGTTTAAGTGGCCGCATAGATAGTTCACACGGTTTGACAAACTCTGCTCTAACAATGCATTAGCTACTACCTTAGTCACCCTTCTCACATGGTTTGGCCGCATGTTTAGACAAACTCTGCACCAACTGTTCATAATATACTGCCTCCAAGACCAACTACACAAGGTTTGGCCTCACGGTTTGGACAAACCGTGCGCTACCCATGGTACTTCCCCTTTGCCTCGAAAACATCATTCCATGTTCACTCGACTCACCTATTCAACACCCTTAACTTTAAAACCATGAAAATCAGAAAGTAAGGGTTACATACCAGAAAATGGGGGTAGTAAATTCTCCCCACCATTGGCCTTTATGCCCCCAGAAATTAGAAAACCTTCAGCCAACTAGAAGAGTTCCGGCCACTACTCATTCATTTCCTTTTCGTGTTCCCAAGCCTCTTCCTGAATCCGACCATGCTGCCATAAAAACTGCAATAGACCTATGATTTTTCCATGTAAGACTTTATCTTTCTTATCTAAAATCCATACTGGGATATGTATCAATGAAGCATCCGGATCTAGGTCAACGTGATCCCATCTGATCACATGGTTAGGATCAGGCTTATACTTTTTCAACTGAGATACATGGAACACATTATGCACCAAACTGAACCATGGTGGTAATGCCAACCGATATGCCACCTCTCCAACCCATTCCAATATCTCAAAAGGGCCAATGTATCAAGGAGATAACTTTCCCTTCTTCCTGAAATGACGATGTCCAAGCCTTGGTGAGATCCTTAAGAAGTCATGATCACCCACAATGAACGACAACAGACTTCAATAGTGATCTGCAAAAGATTTCTGTCAATTATGAGCCATAATTATCCTCTTCCAGTCAACTGAATCTTCTCCATTGTTTCTTTGATAAGGCTTCTTCCAACTAGTGAGGATTTACCAATTTCCACCCAGCATAGTGGATAATGAATAGGACAACCATTCAATGCTTCAAACAGAGCCATGCGTATAGAGGCTTGATATCTATTATTGTATGATAACTCCAGTAGGGGTATATTCTCCTCCACGAGCCACCAAAATCCATTACACAATCCTGCAAATTTTATTATAATGTTTTTATTGTCCGCTCGGATTGCCCATCTGTGTGAGGCTAATACACTATGCTCATAATGAACAGAGTTCTAAGGGCTTGCTGTAATGATTTCCAGAAAAGTTATGTGAACCTTATATATCTATCTGAGACTATAGAAAATGGTACACCATGCCCCTTTACCACTTTTCAGATATAGATTCTTGAATGATCTTCAACCATATGGGTTTCATGAATAGGGATGAAATTAGCCGACTTGGTTAGATGATCCACTATCAACCAAATGTCATCGTGTTTTCGGACCGTTCATGGAATACCTGTATCAAAATCCATTACTATCAGATCCCATTTCCACACTAGGGTAGGTATTGATTGTAACATAACAGCTGGTCTCTGATACTCAGATTCAACCTGCTGACAAGTTATCCATAGTGAGACAAAATCATCTACCTTCCTTTTCATGCCTCTCCACCAAAATTGTGCCTTCAACGCCTTATACATATTTTGTGTACCGTGGTGTAAATCCCATCTTTAATGTTGGTAAGCATGAATGAGGTTTTCATGAAAAATCATAAGAACAACCATCCGATCTCTAAAACACAAAACTGAACCCCCGTGAAGTTTACAGCAATCAATGGTCTCCCCACCATTGAGTTTTGAACTTACAACCATACATTCTGCATCAGATGTTTGTGTTCCTGTGATTATCATTACTAAATCGAGAACATGTGTAGCTAAAAAGAAAACAGAAACATCACCTCATTCTTCACATTCTACATGCATGTCGGATAATACCAGCATCAATTTACATTTGTTTGAATCTTCTTTGACCAACAGAGCTTTTGACTTTCTACTCAATGCATCTACCCCCAAATTTCCTTTTTCGGGTGTGTACATCAAGTCAAAGTGAAACATTTGGAGATAATCGATCCATCTCATTTTCCTGAGATTCAAATCACACTGTAATGAAATGTGTTTCAAGTTTTTTTGTTCCATAAACACAGTAAATTTCTCACCATAGAGATAATGTCTCTATGTTTTCATAGCATGGACGACTGCATCCAACTCAAAATCATGTGTTAGGTAATTTTTCTCATGCACCCTGAACTTCCTGGAACCATAAGAAACCACATGATCTTTTTTCATGAGAACACAACCCAACCCCAATCCTGAAGCATCGCAATACAATAGAAGAATAGAATCCAGATATCGTTGAAATATCCGATTCATCAAAGCCATGAAGACTGCTTGTGCATTCGTTAGACCAAAATGCATGACTACATATTTTTAGTTACCATCTCTGATTTTTAATGATTTCTTTTGAATATCCTCCATCCAAAATTGCAATTGGTGATATCCTGATCGCAAGTCAATATTGGAGAACCATTGTGATCCCCAAAATTGATTGAACAGATCATCAGTGATTGGATGTGTATACCTATTCTATATCATAACTTGTTACAACTTATGATAATCAACACACAACAGAAGAGTTCCATTTTCCTTCTTTAGGAAAAAACCGGTGATGACCATGGAGAAGTACTTGGTCGAATAAAAACCTTGCTTTCCAGCTCCTCTAACTGCACTTTCAATTCACGTTACTCTGTTGGTTCCATCCTAAACAATGGAAAGGAAATAGGACCGGTCCCCGGAAGGAGATCAATCATAAACTACACTTTACATAGTGGTGGTAACCCTGGAAAATTATTGGGAAGGGCATCTGGAAATTGATCCAAAAAAGCTAGAAAACTATTTTCCTCAACCACTTCCATTAATTCCAAAGTCAACGATGCTAGTTGGTGAGAGATCGTTCCCACCATTGGTGACAACAACCTCTTTGCACCTTTCTTTTCCATCCTCTCTCCTTTGAAAAGATGGTTGATTCCATCCACTGTCGTGAAAATAGTTGTTCTCCTATAACAGTCGATTTGAGCCTTAAACATTGTCAACCAATCCATACCCAAGATTACGTCATAGACATCCATGTCCAATATCGAGAAATACCATTTCAATATAGCTCAATAAATAGTTATATCACATTATCTACACACAAAGCTTGACATTCTCTTTCTACAAGAGAGGTTTTCTATTTCAAAACTGAAACTCCCAATATTCCCCGTGGGTACCACCATTCTTCCTCTGCCCGAAGCTCCCATCTAATCCTGTTGAGCCACCGATGCTCGATTCACCATCTCATTGGGATCACAGATACACAACACTACTATTTTGGAGGGGATATCTTTCCTTAACCCCTCTTCTAAGATCCTTTCCTTCAACGACGTGCTACCCACCACCTCAGGTGAAAACATCACTATGCTCATAAACATAGTTTCATACTCTATCACAGACATATGCTCTTGGTTTAGACTGATGAAAACAGTTGTGTGCTGAATTCAAAACATATGTGGGTAGAATTGTTTATTAAACAATTCCTCAATGCCTTACCATGTCATAATCTGGTCCATTTTCGCTTGGACTACCAACTCCCACCACTGAAGAGAAAGATCCTCTAGCTTATATGTTTCACGATTTACATTCATCTCTTCTTGTGTACCCAAGAATTCGTAAATTCTATTCATTATGGATAGTCACGCCTCCGCCCCTTCCGTGTCTGAATCACCCCTTTTGATGGGTGGATCCTAGTTTTGGAACTGAGCCGCATAATCAACATGATTTGGTTGTTCCCCTCTATTCACACTTCCAATAGCATGGAAAGCTTGCACTATGCTCTGGACTAACTACTGGTTCACCGGGCGGTCGGTGCAACCACATTTTCCTCATCCACATCCGGTTGGTCTCTATGAATCCTACCCAATATCTATAAATAGTACAACTAACCTTTATTCTTTCATCCATAGACATATTGAATTCCCATTTCAAATAACAATACAAAACACTATCACAATGAGGCTTTCCATCTTTACACCTCTTCCTTTTTCTAAATGGACAACGAACTCCGTCAATCTCACTATCTAGAAACTACTGGGTTAGCATTTCAAATTCTATCACATCAACTACCACAACATTGTTTTTCCAAAAACAACCTTTATGCATGATCAACCATTTTTGAAAACATTCAACATACTTTTTGAAAATCAACACATTTTCAAGAAACAACAAATTTCATGTTTTCAAGGTCATTCACTTGAATATAATTTCTAAATTTTTAAAAAATTGGAACCTTGCACAAAATCCTCAATCATTACTCACAATCAGATATGCAATCCTAGTGGGAATTCATTCCTCTACAATGCATGTCATGTTCATCTCATTGGCTAAACCCATGACAATGAGATTTCCAACATTCTAGAAGTGTATCCAAAACACTTATGTAATGAACACCTTGGTAACTTGAATTTCAGCATAAACAAGATAGCTACGTCATTTTATGATATACATTTCATGTTCCGACAATCCTACTACTATTTATGATTTCCCAAGGAATAGAAAAGAATGAATTTCAACTCCAAGACCAAGATCATCGATGACTACTTGATAGGAAATGACCAAACAAGATGATACCATTTGTAATGCCCCACCAATTCTCATTGGCTTTAGAGTACAATGAGTTATTACTAGGCCTTAAGCGACATCCCCAAGATGTCAAAGGCTGGAAATAACAGCCAAAGGGTTTCAAATATGTGTTGGGGGAAGATTTACCATTTAGTATATAAACCCATAAACCAACCATTACCAAATATTCACTATATGATGCATGAACAAATGAAAGACCAATAGACAATTCATTTATATAATTCTGCAACAAAGTACACAACAGCGGATGACCAAACTAAGAATCAAAGTACACAGCAGATGAAAAACTCAAGACTCTCAAAAGATAGTACAACTCCATGTTCCACCAGCTCTAAGATCTACAACATCTCCCAAGCATCACCACACGCCACTAGTAATAAGAAGAATTACCTTTAACTGTGTCCCGGAATACGACATCTGCAAAAGCACCAATGTGCCAAAGTACGTTTGAGTATACAACTCAGTAGGTTTTTCCCAATGACTTCCATACTCACACCACTATGATAGAAGAGTTAGCCATATTTATATAAAAACAGTAATATAAAACATTTTTTCAAAAGTAGTTCATAACTAAATATAACCAAGTTTCCAAAACCATTCATAACCAAAGGCATTCCACGAGCAATTGAAACCAATTTTCCAGTAAGATATTATTTCAAGAAAATCACCAAACAATCTTAATAACCATTTCAAAAGAATTACTTTTTGGCATTCCAAACCATTTACCAACCCAAGATACCAACCATCCTTGCTTCATTATGACAGTTCCATACATATGACCAGTCTCTCATTGATCTACCAAGTCGTCACAAGGTAATTGTTTCTCATGATCCATTACACCTTTGGCACCACGCACAAGGTCATATTTTAACGAAGACTCATACATATAGTTACCATTGTTCCATTAAACGTTTGGCACCAAGCACAATGTCATATTTCAACCAAGCCTCAAACGTGAAACATGAAAACACACCACCTATTCCCAACGGTCAAGCCAAAACACCATTTCAATAAAAACACCATTTTATTGAAAACCATTTCCAACAAAACCATCTCAATTCCAAACCAATTCAATAAAACTCCCATTTTATAGAAAACCAAATCCATAAAAGTCCTTACAATCTCAAACCATTTCAATTCAACCATTTCAATAAAACTCCGTTTTATTGAAAACCAAATCCATCAAAGTCATTGAAATCTAAAACCATTTCAATAAAAATATATTTTTATTGGAAACCCATTTTTCATCAAACCATTTACAATTTCTGAATATCATAATTTAAAATAAACTTTTTAAATTCATAAAGCCAAATCACTTTGCACAACAATTCACCAAGATTTCACAATTAATTCAAACCCATAAATTATCACTAAAGAAGATTTACTCCATGCTTTTCCCAATCAAAACCATTCACATAAACCAATTTGAAACTAAGATAATCAATTCAATCAAGAGGAGTCATGAGTGAAGCCTCATACCTCAAAGGTTTTGATGAAAAACACAAAGGTGGAAGAATGCTCAAGAAACCCGGGTCGATTCTCCAAAACCCCACCTTAGATCTTTTCTCCTAGTAAGATCAAGACCAAATATCATCATATTTGTCATCCACACACATTGATCTACCCATAAAGGGTGTAGATATACGAAACTGAGAGAACTGGAGAAGTTGATCTACGTATATCTACGAAACCGATCAAGAACGAAGATGAACAGTCACATACCTCAAGAATTTGACATCGATTCGCCAAGAGAAGCCATCAGATCGTGTTTAGAACAATTGAAGAACCCTCTTTGACTATAGTAGAACTAAAATCCTGAGTTAGGGCCACTTAGGAAGAAAAAAATATTCATAGAGGAAAAAACGCGTGAGATCTACCTTTATAGGATTTCGTTTAAGTGGTCGCGTGGTTACTTCACACGGTTTGACAAATCGTGTGGTAACCATGCATTAACTACTGCCATGGTCAGCCTCCTCACACAGTTTGGCTGCTCAGTTAGACAAACCATGCGCCGACCGTGTGAAAGCTACTACCTCCAAGACCTACTATACAGGGTTTGGCCGCACGGTTTGGACAAACCGCTCACCGCCCGTGTGACTTCCCCTATTCCTCCAAAACATCAGTCCAAGTTTTTCCGACCCACCCATTCGACACCCTTATCTTTAAAACAATGAAAAGCATCATGTAAGGGTTACATACCTGAATCTGGGGTTACTACAACCACTTTATTCAATATCACTATCAAAAATGCAATATCATTTTTTACTTTCTTTTTACAAACATTCAATATTTTGATATATTCAATAAAACCCTTCATCTTGATCACTTTTACATTACTTATAGATATTTTTTTCTGATTATCAAATGATAATTACATCTCCCCCTTGGTAATCCTATTATTTTGTAAAATACTTTTTTTTAAAATTCAGTGTTTTTTAATATAATATCATTAATTTTATTAATTAATTTGAGTGTGATACACTATGGAAAAAAATTCCTATATAAATAAAAAATGTGGTTGTGGTTCAATAATATATTAAACTAGATGTTATTTATTCTAAAAAGGCTAGTTTGATTCTTAATCTGAACTGCACCCCTGTTTGATACTATTGAGGATTTTTCTATGGATTATTAGTAAATACATGTTAATCCATAATCAGGATATGAACACTCTAAAAAAAAAATTTCATTATTTAATTGTTTTATCATTTCATCATTTTTATAGTGCTTTATTTGTGGGGGAACATTCCTTTTTTAATAATAAAATTATCATATAATTAACACCCTTTCTTTGTCATGTTTTTTGATACATTATTCAACTCCTAAAATATTTTTTAATCATTAAATGTTATATTTATTAATTTAATATACTAGATAAATTAAAAAAGAATATTTTTTTATCTACAGCTATAATAAAAATATCTATTATAATTTTTTACATCATATTTTCTAAAAAAATATATTTTTCTATATGGAATTACTGATAACCATGGTTTTAAATTTTAATATTTTCACTCTAACCCCATATATAAGTTATTTTTGATAATATAAACGGGATTGAACACTTAAAATTAAGAGAAATATATGGTATTTACAAAAATATGTTAATGGATGGTATGTTATTCATGACATATAAATATGTAAACACATTGTGAAAATCTTATTAAAAAATATAATAATGTTATATTTGTTATATTATCATTTTATTAAATTGTTTTTGGTTTATCAACATGTGGAGAATATTGTGACAATAAACATCATATACTTTAATTATCATAAAACAATCAAGTTTATATTGATTTTATTTGAGTTGGTTTAAATGAAATGATCTTTATTATTGAAGAGAAATGATGATTTCTTGTATAAATATTGTAAAAGATATGAAGAACTCATATTAAATGTATTTTTCACTTGTTGAAATATTAGAGTGAAGTTATAAAATCCAATATATGACAATTGAAGAAGTTGTTGGGGTCAGTTTATAAAAGAAAACATTAGATTGTAGGACATTCCAACATTTGTAGTGCTATCAGCCAACCCAAGTAATTGATAGTAGATCCCTCATTATAAAGGAGCCGACAATATATCCAATGGATCTATTCTCGAAACAACTTGGGTATACTAAAAGATGAAAAATTGATCATATCTTATCTCATTAATGTCTCATCACGATCTAACACTTCTTTAACATCCATGATTCCTATAAATAGGCCATTTAAGGATTATTGGAAACATAAATTCTCTTATAGTTTACCAAACCAATGGGAAATTATCTTAAAATTGCACATGGTGTCTATTGTTATCTCAATTCCAATGTTCTCTCATTTTACACTAAAGTGTATGATATTATTATAAAATTATTTTCATTACTGAATATTTACTATTCTCCCCAACTGTATCTTCTTATCATTATTAGATAATTGATATCATTCTTATATGAGGTTGTGTCTATCATTCTTCTCCCTCTTCTATCCTTATTCAATCTTGATTCTCGCTATACTTAAAATTGAGGGAGTTAGGGTCATTTCCAAAACCTCTTAAAATAAAGGGATTACATCACCTTAAAGGTTATATCTACATTTGTTTTAAATATAGGGTCTATTTTATTTTAGTTTAATGATATAAACTAAAAATCAATGGAGTTTTGGTATCTTGGATACCGTTAAATCAATATATGTAATATAATAAACCACAAAGCTATTGGGGTAAGAGATATATGGTTTATTAGTAATCCTTATATGAAATCCTTTATCTAATAAACTTCATTATTTTAGGATTTATCAAATTATATTTCTAAATAAATATTTATTATAATTTGATAAATCAATTCACTCAATCATTAAATTATACATATGCAGTTCTTCTATTGTACATTCTATTTTTTTACATGAATGAAATTTTATATTAAATGACATAAAAATAAATAATTATATTCATTTATTTAAAAATATAAATTAGATTTGGAAGAATAATTTTTTCTTTGTTATTTAGAGATAAATTCACCAAATAATAAAATTTAATCCTACCACAACCATTATCTCAAATAAAGTGGCTAATATTTGTATAATAAGTTTATAGATGGTGAAATACATTAAAATATAACTTATATTCATATATATCTATAATTTGAATCAAAAGAGAATATTATAATAATTGTTGACATGTGGGCATTTTAAAAATTATTATATGAAATTGATATATCACACAACATAGATCTAGAATTTTTTGTTTCATTTTCCACTAATGATGTTTTTTATTTTTTAGAATACCTTAAATTATGTTAATTTTTTTTTGAAATTCATTGAGTGATTGAATTATTAAAATTTGGTTTGTGATTATTTAGGAAAATTATTTGATGAAGAAAAATTTCTAGATAATAGTTTTATTAAAAGGTATAAACAAGTAATCACCTCCATGTTCATTGGTTCATACATCACAATACAATGGATATAATTGAATCAATTTATGGTTTATATATTGTTATGGGGTTGGAGGTAATTTAGTGGACATATGTTTTTTTGTTTTAGTTAAGTTCTAGAGTAAAAAATTCTATTTAATAAACACATGTGGAATCATTGATGTATTATACTGGGATAAAGTTTCTATGTTATAACCTTTTTTATTTTTGAATCTAATAATAATAATTTTTCTTTCATTTATGATTTAATTATATATTTAGTGTTGAAGTAAAAATTATAATAATGATTACTTATCAATATGATGGGGTAGAAATTATGAACTAACCAATTATTTAATTAGGGAAATTTTATTACCATTTTATTAAAAATATGAGTTCACGTAATTTGAATATATTATATACTATTCAGGTTAGTTGAAAAAAATACTTTTTGACATATCAATCTAGTATATTTTTATTTTATTTTTCATGAATTATCTAATGTTTTATTTAAATATTCTAAATGTTAATGATATCTATATCAGACAACATTAATATTAACACCATGGAATTTATTTATTATCATGGTTTGCACATTCAAGAAATGGCCTTAAAAATCAATACAACCACATAAGAGGGAGATACTTGATTAACCTATATCTACCCAATTTTGAAATTCAGTATTCCAAAAAAAGTATTAGGGAATTATTGAATCATATATTTTTCAATAACACAACATGAATTGATTTATATGATTTATATACATCTAATTTTTTGGATTTTTTTTAACATTATTTCATATATAATGAAATCGTCTGAAATATACTTTTCTCTAACACCACATTCATTTTAATTATCTGAATTACGACAATTTAATTTGGAAAAATAATTACGATTAACTTATAATATTATAAATTATTTTTACACTTATTGAAAATGATTTGTATTGAGGTGGAAAATAAGTGGTAGTAAAGAAACTTGGGAAAATATAAATTTTATTTTTATGATAAAAAATCACCTTGATATTTATAAATGAATGGAAATTTTGATAAAATGATTTATTTTAAGTGATAGAGATTTTAATAAGTGTTAATAGTAAAATTATTTTATTAAATATTTTTATATTATGATAAAATAGATTTTAAATTTTCGTTTTGAATAATGAAAACCAAAATATTGTAGTCTATATTTATTATAAATGGTCAGGTATAAGTGGAAAATACAAACAAATTCACACAAAACCCCAAGGAGCCCAAAATTTGAGACCCCCAACATGTATCAACCCACTAGAAATAAATTAGTATTATTATTTTTATAATATGGTATGAAAATTTATAAAATCATTAAATTTGAATTATGAAATAAACAATCATAATAATATTTTGTGCTTAAATTGTACAAGAATTGACAATATAATAAAATTACATTGATATAAATAAAATTTCACAATCAAAAATGAAAAATTGATTACACCATTTTGCAAAACATAATATCTAAAAAAGTAATTTTATTACATGCCTTGAAAAATTTAGTAATATAAAACACATATTGATAAAACATATAAATTTAATTTCTTTTCATAAAATTAACCATAAATTAGATGACTGTTTTAATAAAATCAAACATATTTCAATGAGTCATCTTAGTAAAATATTCCAATGGACAAGAAAATATAAGGAAGGGATATTATTACATGATAATTTGATAAGATATAAAACTAAAAATATAAAAATAAAATTATAATATTGATTAATATTCATATAAATAGATGATGTATATGGAAATATGTAAATAAAATAAGTAAATAAATATAAGGAAAATATATTATCGAACTATTTATATTGAACATAATACTAACACACACAACCTAAAAAAGATATATCCTTAATAGTGTAGATGGGGTTTTACCTAAGTGGTAATTTAACTCTGTAATTATTTATATGAATTGGGTGAATATACTGAAATCCCCCCTTTTGTGTTATTTCTTGTCTATTTATGGACAATAACACTTGGGGTGATGTGGGATGGGGTGTTGAATCAGGTACACGCATGCGCATTGTGGAACATAGGTAGGGGACCATTAGTTAAGGTTGAAGGGGAATTTATTCAATAAAATTTTTCACCATTATCATTTAATTTCATTATTGGGATAACTATGTAGTGGTTTAACACTTAGATAGGGTTGTGATATGTCCTTACTATACCATGGTTGTGTGTGTGTGTTTGTAACATCCCACATAAATGAAGAATAATATATTTTCATATTTATTAATATTTGTGAATTAGATATTAATTTTTGTTTAAAAGGGTTGCTATGTTCGATATAGTACCCGATACGCAACAACGTTTTTCTTTGAAAACTTACGTGGCACATTAAAAATATAATATTGTTATTTTAAATGATAGACAACTCCTAGCTATTGTATTGGAGGGAATGAATGAAACTAAATATAGTATGATTATACATGTCTGTTAAATGTATTTACATTATCCAATAAAAATTTAGAGGCTTATAATGTGAAAGAATCTAATTTTAAGCATAATTTACATTAAAAGGCAGTTTTATCACCTTTTCATGGAGAACCCTCTATAAATATAGTTTTGGTTACTTTAATACATTATAATAGTCCAAATAAAATTCTTATTTAGAATGGGGACATCAAATTTTACTTTGGGTTATTTTTTGGTATTTTTCTGATAAAGTTAATTTTTTAATGAATAGTGAAAAATATTGCATTTTAATTTAAAAGTGACTTTTAATATAATTTATTAATAAGGTTAGATTATATTTTTAGTTGGTTAATATGAAATTAAAATATATTTTTACCATTTAATCCAATGATGGTCATTGGAATTGTTTTCATTTTGAAATTGGACATAAACAAGAATCAATCTTTTGAGGGTTGTTGTTTCATAAAAACACGCTATTTGTTTTAACAACGGAAATTAATTTTTTAATTAATTAATTCCACTTATATGTTTTCAATTTGGAAAAATAGACATCAATTTTGAATTCGGAATATCAAATATATCTTTGGTATAATTTTTGGTATTTTTCTGAAAAACATCAATTTTGATGAATAGTGAAACCACTTAGTGGTAGTTAAAAAACCGACTTTTCATTTAAATGAAAATTTACCACTTCTGTGAATTGAATTATTAAAATCCTACATACATGGTTGTTATCAAGAAGTAAAATTTGGTTCAATAAGATGAAAATAATTTTTGGTGAATAGTAACTTTTGGATTTTATTTACTGCGGTTAAAGATAAAAAGGGTAATTCAAGGTCAAATGAATATTATGATTATTCTAAATTACCCTAACACTTATCCAAACATTATTGGTTGAGTAATTTATGACCATGGACATCTTTGGGTCGAGTTTGGGACCCCATTGAGCCACTTGGGAGTGATAATGACAATTTAGATTAATTAACTTAAGGTAAAGGAAAATATAACAAAAGAATATATCTTATTGTAAATTAATTTTTAGAAGTGGTTATATAAATTATCTTTTTGTCTATAAATATTCATTGGATAGATAAAACTATTTCCTAAATTATAGTATTTTTTATAATTTTTATACATCGAATAAATTATATTATTAATGACACAATAATGATGCAGTATTTACCTCATTAATAAATGATTTAAATAAATATGATTATAATGATAAAAATATTATCCAAAACATGTCCAATTATTACTGGATGATTTAATTTAGACCATGAGTCATCTTATATTCGACAATGATGGTTTTTGGAGCATTATAATCCGAATATAATTATATAATAAAATAATAGTTTCACACTTTCTTAAAGAGCCCCTCCTTCCCCTTATAAAAGGAGACCACATCTAACTAATTTCTCACACCTATCAAGCCATTTGGATCATCCAAAGTCTGCCCAATTAATCTTCATAAATCCCTATCCTCCTCCTAGAATCCTTACCACAGGCAAAAGGAACTTCAAAAAGTCATTTTGTTCAAACCTAAGGGAGTTACCCATATTAAAGGTAACTATTTCTCTTATATTGTTTTCTTTTATTTTACTTCTCCAACCCCTAAAATATTTTCTATTCCTTTATTTTGTAACAACAATAGTATCCTCAATATACTAGGATGCTTTTTTGAGTATAATTCTAACTACACATACACACACCTCCATCAAATGGATGAAGAACATAATGTTTCTGTGGATGGAAAACTAACGCCTCATGAAACGATGATTGTTCGATTATCTCCTACTGCCTATCATGGTGGTAATTATGATGGAAATATGTTAATATATGATATATATTATGTTTATTATTTCCTTATTCTTCTGTACTTCCCATTTATATCATGCTTTTCTTGTTTCCATAGTGGGTAAATACGATAATCCCATTTGAGGAAGTGCGGACTACCGCCCCCTCAAAGTGATTTGATTAATTAATGCCTTATATGGGATGAATAAAATAATGGAGTTCATGATATTATATATGATATTATATTGGATTTATAATATACATATTTATCATTATGTTTTATTTTCCATTAAAAGAAGAAATAGAGATGAAAGTAGTGTTCATTTGTACGTACGCCTTACCATCTCCATGAACGGTGCATTTCATTTCATACCTCTAAATGTTATGTAAAATTATAAAAACTTGTATATGATGGATATATATGATATAAATGATATCAAAATCCTGAATATCACTCTGGATATTATGAACCTTTGACCACATTGACAACTTGTAAGTATAAGGTGTTCATTTTTTTACTCAAGTACCAAATATCTAAAAATGAACGTTATTAACATAAATGATTGAATAATGTTTATAAAATGGTAATAAGTGATATTAAAGGAATAATAAACATGAAAAAAGTTCTTAATAAAGTAGAAATTACCATTATTTTATTATTCAAGAAGATTATAGAATGATCGAGTCATGTCGGACACGAGGTACGGGACTTCATCTCAATCTTCTTTCATTGAGGATTTTTTGTTTTTATACATGACTTTATTTTATACGGTGTATAAACCCCTTTGAATTTTTATTTTATTCAAAGGGAATATTTTTATACGAAGTGTTTTACTAAATGACAAAAAGGAATGTTTTTTTAACGCAAGTGGTGACAACGACATTTCCGCCACCACGATTATTGTTTGATCTTTGGATTCCTTAACAAGCTGTAATGATTTTAAAAGGAAAAATAAATACAATATACTCTTTTTAAATATTTTGGTATTGAAAATGATTTTGAGAATTGATTTATTATTTCAATATTTTTAATTGATATTTTTTTACTGCAATGCGGAAATGTTATCTTTATTTTTTTCTTATGTTATGTGTTATGATCTTGTTATGGATCTTGGGCATTATTTGTGTATACAGGTTGTTCTGTGATAAACATAGGGCGAGTGAGCCTGAGATAGATCTCCAATTCATTGGGTAATGTGATAGAGGTAAATGTGAATGTTTCTCCTAATAGATTTAGAGAATATACTGTGATGGGTATTACATGGTAACTCTCTATGTAGCTGTGATAGCTACAATGTAAGTATGATAGGATACCACAAGTTACGTTTATGATTAATGATTTCTATGTGTCTTTCATAAATCTTATGATTTCATGAGGTAAGTAAATTATTTCATGTTTTTTATGTATTTATGAACAAATTTTTTCATTCTTTGTTTTATAACCCTTACTGAGCTTATTATGATCATCCCAAGTTTTGAAATGTTTTCATAGAACTTAAAGGTGAATATGGTTAATGATGGGATCAAGGAAAAGTCATGCTTTCTAAAACAATGAACTAGACATGAATCTTTTTTTCAAGAGTTTTTTTATAAAAAAAATTGAAACTGTGTATATATGTATACCTTTTAATCGTTTGAGATGTAATAGTATTGTCTTAATTCTCTAAAACTCTAAACCTGAAATGATCCTCAATGTGAATTATTCATTTAATTTCATATTATGTAATATTTAAGGTCGGGTGCTTATAGTTGGTATCAGGGGTTTTTTTAGATAACTTTATGTGTTAGGGTATTGTTTATCTAATATCCAAAAATTAATTTATGTTAATATTTAAATTGTATAGAATTTCCAGATTTCCATGTTGCTTCACCTAAGATATTTCTATGTTTATAATGGTTTTCCGGAGAGGAAATAGGGCGGCTATGTTGGGACGACATCAGAAGGAAGATAACCTTCCAAATCAGCAACCAGAGATGGTCTGAATAGGAACTGAACAATTTGTTATAGTGATGGCATAGTTGACTTAGGCAAAAAATGGTGGCGGTATCCATGTATGAGATCAGCCAAATCAAACACAGATGAACATGTCAGTAGTGGCGCATTTCATGAGGCAACATCCCCCATCATTCAGAGGATCATCTGACCATGTGCTAGCTGAATGGTGGATTAAGTCTCTAGAGAATATTTTTGATGTCATGGGTTATTCAGAACATCAAAATGTTAGTCTTACTATTTACCATTTTGAAGGTGAATCTAATCGATGGTGGTCGAAGGTGAAAAATATCAAAGATAGTGATGAGATTGATGCTCTCATTTAGGATGAATTCAAAGGTATGTTTCTTGAGAAATATTTTTCTAAGTTGGTTCGTCTTAAGATAGAAAAACAATTCCTGGAATTGAAGTAGGAGGATGACTCAGTGGTAGCATATGAAGAAAAATTCACTCGACTGGAAAGTTGTGCTCCGAATTTCATACGAGATCTTGATTGTAAAATCATCCATTTTTACTCAGGATTAAATCCAAATTATCAAAGGGTTTAGCTTCTTGTGAGATAAAAAGTCATGAAAAACATTATGGTTGTGCGGAGAAGGTGGAAATTGAGTTTGCTGATGATCAGGTATTCTTTGACAAACAACAGAATACGAGGTCGAGGTAGTAGGTGAATGGGAAGAACTGTTCAAAACCTTCTAATGGTAAGAAACCTAGGTATACAGTTTTTGAAATTTTTTGTAAAAAGTATGTTGGGGAATTTCTTCTGAATTCTAGTAAGTTCTATGGATGTGGTAAAAAGGGACATAATGCTCATAATTGCACTGAATATGATCAAGGTAATGGTAGGAAAAAATCTGATTTACAGTCAGTAAAATTATTTAAGTGAAATGAAATGGGTCACTATGAAAATGAGTTTTCAACAAAGAACTCAATCGAAAGAATTTGGCCAGACTACAAGCAAAAAGGGGTGGAGAAATCCTTTGAAACTACTTCATCAGATGTTGGGATATCAAATGAAGTTGTGTCAGGTACACTGTTTTTTTGTTCAGATTATGCCAATGTGTTATTTGATTCAGGGTCTACACACTCTTTAATTTCATAGATGTTTTCAAGTAAATTTGGAATTAAATATCATTATATGAATACTAAACTTATGGTAAAAACACTAGGAGGAAATGTTGAAACAAAAAGAAAACATAAGAACATTCAAGTCCGTGTGTGCAGAAAGAATCTACTTGCAAACCTTATTTTTTTTCCTCTAGTAGAGTTTGTTGTTATATTGGGCATGGATTGGATTTCTATTTATAATGCTAAGATTGACTGTAGATCTAAAGAGATTTCTTTTCCGAATGATTTTCAGTTTGTATACAAAAATGAACCCTTGTTTTTGTTAACATATCAGGAAGCCGAGAAACTAGTAAAAGATGGAAATGAATTTTACTTTGCACATATTATTTAAAACAAAGGGACTGTTTAGATTAATTATGTTCCAGTGGTAAATGAGTACATTGATGTTTTTCTGGATTAGTTTCCTGGTATTATACCTGATCGGGAAGTTGAATTTTCTGTTGACATAGTTTTTTATGCTAAGCCAATTTCAAAAACCCCTTATCGAATGTCTCAAATTGAACTTTTAGATGTAATGAAGTAATTTCAGGAGTTATTAGATAAAGGTTTCATTCAAACTAGCACATCATCATGGGGTAGTCCTATCTTGTTTTTTAAAAAGAAAGATGGTTCAATGAGACTTTTAATTGATAATAGAACATTGAATAACATCACTGTTAAGAATAAGTATCCTTTTCCTCATATCGTTGATTTCTTTGATCAGATCCAGGGAGCTCAGTATTTTTCAAATATTGACTTGAGGTTGGGGTACCATCAGTTTAAAGTAAAGG
This sequence comes from Viscum album, assembly GCA_963277665.1. NCBI lineage: Eukaryota > Viridiplantae > Streptophyta > Magnoliopsida > Santalales > Viscaceae > Viscum > Viscum album. The sequence continues at coordinate 1,754,245,582 of OY728128.1, forward strand.
AAGTAGATGTTCCAAATACAGAGTTTCATAATATATATGGACATTATGAATTTTTAATTATGCCTTTTGGGTTAACCAATGCTCTTGCTATATTCATGGATCCTTTGAATATAATTTTCCTGGATTTCTTAGATACATTTGTGGTTGTGATCACTGATGATATTTTGGTTTATTCTAAAAGTAAAGAGAAGCATGAAGTTCATTTAAGGGTTATCTTTCATCCCGTAAATGAAAAGAAATTGTTTGGTACATTCAGAAAGTGTGAGTTTTGGTTACAAAAAATTTCTTTCCTTGGTCACATTATTTCAAAAAATGGCATAATAGTTGATCATGCTAAAATGATTATTGTTGAAGAATGGCCAAGACCCACAATTATAACCTAGATTCGTAGTTTTATTGGTTTAGAAGGTTATTATCGGAGTTTTGATGAAAATTTTCATGGTTATCTTGTCCAATGACTAAGTTAAATTGAAAAGATGTTCAGTTCATTTGGACAAAAGAATGGGATGATTGTTTTCAGGAACTGAAAATAAGATTGGATCATGCTACAGTTTTGGCACTGCCATCCAGAAATGGTGAGTTTGTTATCTACAATGATGCTTCATTGAAAGGACTGAGTTGTGTCCTAATGCAGAATGATCAGGTAATTTCTTATTCTTCACATTAGTTGAAACCTAATGACGTAAATTACTTTACACATGATTTGGAGTTAGCTGTTATTGATTTTGCTTTAAAATTTTGTAGGAATCATTTGTATGGAGTGAAGTGTGAAATACATACTGATAACAAAATATTGAAGTATAAATTCACTGAGAAATACTTTAACATTAGACAGAGGAGATGGTTGGAATTAATCAAGGATTGTGATTTCACGATCCATTACCATCCAGGAAAAGAAATTCAGGTTGCTGATGCTTTGAGTCGAAAAAGTAATGCTTCATTAATCATGTGACATTTGGAACAAGATCATTTGGTTTTTGATTTGATAATGTTTGGCATAGAAGTTTTTGGTGCAGTAAATTCTTATGTCTTTTTTCAGGTGTCGATGAGATCATCTCTATCAGACAGAATAAAGAAAGCATATAAAAAAGACAGTGAGTTGTAGAAAAAGGTAGAGTTTGTTTAGAAGGGTATGTTCACTGATTTTAACATTGATAGTGATTGTGTTTTGAGATTTTCAATGAGATTAAGTGTGACTTGTGATTCCTAGTTGAAGAATGAGTTGATATGTGAAACTCATAGTTCCCCGTTTTCAGTTCATCATGGTAGTACTATGATGTACATATGTCTTTGGGAGTATTACTGGTGGGATGGAATGAAAAGAGATATTGCCGATTTTACTATGAAGTGTTTGACCTGTCAGTAGGTTAAATCAGAGTGACAGTTACCGAATGGACTAATTCAGCCACTACCAGTTCCAAAGTGGAAATGGAAAAATATATCCCTAAACATTATTGTGGGATTAACAAACACATCTCGAGGAAATAATGTAATCTAGGTTATAGTTGTTCAATTGACTAAATCTACAAATTTCCTTCCTATTAGAGATACGTTGTCTATAGATTAACTTGCTTGGTTGTATGTTAAAGGGATAGCCAGGTTGCATAGAGTTTCCCTCTCCATTGTATCTGATCGTGATCCCAGGTTCACTTATAAATTTTAGAAAGGCCTTCATAAGTCATTGGGTACTGAATTAAACTTTATTACAGCTATTCATCCTCCATTGGATGGGCAGTCAGAACGGTTAATTCAGACCTTGGAGGATATGTTACGTGCTTCCTCGATAGATTACCAGGGAATTTGGGATCAATATATTACTTTGGATGAATTTTCTTACAATAACAGATTTCATTCCAGTATACAGATGACACTATTTGAGTTATTATATGGAAAGCGTTGTAAAACACTGACATTTTGGGATGAAGTACGTGAAAGGAAGCTGATGGAACCAGAATATATAGAATATATGGCATAGAAAGTTCAGTTGATTTAGAAGCACATGAGAACAGCTCAGAGCAGATAGAAATTTTATGCAGATAACTGGAGGAAGGATCTTTTTTTATGTAGGTTATCATGTCTTTCTCAATGTTTCTACATGGAAAAGTGTGATACATTTTGGTAAGAAGGGAAAGTTGAGTCTGAGGTTCATTAGACCTTATTAAATTCTGGAGAAAGTTGGATATGTTGTATACAGAGTGGCTTTACAACAAAGTTTATCCTAGGTAATCAATGTTTTTAATGCTTCGATTTTAAGAAAGTATATTCAAGATCCATCCCATGTTTTGAGCCCAGAGGTAATTCAGTTGGAAGAGAATATCTCATATGAAGAAAAAATCGTTCAGATTCTTGACCATAGAGAGCAGGTGCTACAGAATAAGGTAATTCACCATGTAAAGGTTTTGTGGAAAAACCATATGTTTTAAGAGTCAACATGGGAATCTGAAAATGCAATAAGGGCTAAATACCCCCCACTTATTTTGATAAGTGAATAAAAATTGTGAGGACACAATTTCCAAAAAGGGTAAGGATGTAACATCCCAGGTAAATGAAGAATAAAATATTTTCATATTTATTAATATTTTTGAATTAAATATTAATTTTAGTTTAAAAGGGTTACTATATTCGACAGCGTACCCGATATGTAATAATGGGTTTCATTGAAAAATTACGTGGAACACTAATAATATATTATTATTATTTTAAATGGTAGTTAACTCCTAGCCATTGTATTAGATGTAATGAATGAAACATAATAAAATATGATTATACATATTTGTTAAATGTATTTACATTATCCAATAAAATGTTAGAGGCTTAAAATGTGAATAAATCTAATTTTAAGCATAATTTACTTTAAAAGGACGATTTATCACCTTTTATTGGAAAACCCTCCTTAAATATAGTTTTGGTTACTTTAATACATTCTAATTGACCAAATAAAATCCTTCAATATAATGGGTATATCAAATTTTACATTGGGTATTTTTTTGGTATTTTTTGATAAAGTTAATTTTTTAATGAATAGAGAAAAATATTGAATTTTAATTCAAAAGTTCATTTTAATCTTATTTACTTATATGATTAGATTATATTTTTAGTTTCTTATAATGTGAAATTAAATTATATTTTTACCATTTAATCCAATGTTTTTCATTGAAATTAATTTTACTTTGAAATTGGACATAAACAAGTATGAATATTTTGATAGTTAATATTTCAAAAAAACACGCTATTTGTTTTAACAATGTGAATTAATTTTTAAATTAATTAAGGCCAATTATATGTTTTGAATTTGAAAAAATAGACATCATTTTGGAATTCAGAATAACAAATATAGCTTACGCTGAATTTTTGGTATTTTTCTGGAAAACATCATTTTTTTATGAATAGTGAAACCCCTTAGTGGTAGTTAAAAAACCAACTATTTCATTCAAATGAAATTTTACCACATCTATGAATTGAATTTCCAAAATCCGACATGCATGGCTGTTATCAAGATGTAAAATGTGGTTCAATAAGATGAAAATAATTTTTGGTGAATAGTATATTTATCTTTTATTTACCACGGTTAAAGGTAAATAGGGTAATTCAAGGTTAAAAGAATATTATAATAATTCAAAATTACCCTAATACATATCCAGACCTTATTGGATGAGTCATTTGCAAACGTGGGAATATTTGGGTCGGTTTTGGGACCCCATTGAGCGACTTGGGTGTGATAATGACAATTTAGGTTAATTAACTTATGGTAAAGGAAAATATGACAAAAGAAAATATCTTTTAGTAAATCAATTTTTATAAGGGGTTATATAAATTATCTTATTTACTATAAATATTCATATGAAATATAAAACAATTTCCTACATAATAGTATTTTTTTATAATTTTTATACTTCTAATAAATAAAATTATTTATGACAAAATAATGATGCATTATTTAACTAATTAATAAATGAATTAAATAAATAATATTATAATGATTAAAATATTATCCAAACGTGTAAAATGATGATTAGATGGTTTTATTTCGACCATGAATCCTCTTATCTTGGACTATAATTATTTTTAGACTATTAAAAACCGAATATAATAATATAATAAAATAATAGTTTCACACTTTCCAAAAAATCCCCTCCTCCACCTTATAAAAGGAGACCACTTCTAACCAATTCCTCACACCTCTCAAGCCATTTGAAATGTCGAAATTCTGACCAATTAATCTCCCTACATCCCTCTCCTCCTCCTAAATGTGTTACTTTAGGAAGAAGGCACTTCAAGAAGTCCTTTGGTTCAAACCAAAGGGAGTTACCCAAATTAAAGGTAAAAGTTTCTATTAAATTGTTTTCTTTTATTTTACTTCTCCAACCCCTAAATTATTTTTTATTCATTTTTTTTGTAACAACAACAGTATCCTCAATATACTAGGATGTTTTTATGAGATTTATTTGAACTACACATAACCACACCTCCATCAAATGGATGAATAACGTAATGTTTTTGGGGATGAAAAACTAATGCCTCACGAAATGATGATTGTTCGATTATCACCTACCAACTCTCATGGTGTACATTATGATGGAACTATATTTATATATGATATATATTATGTTTATGATTTCATTATGCTTCTGTAATTCCAATTTATATCACGCCATTAAGGTTTCCAGAGTTGGTAAATACGATAATCTCATTTGGGAAAGTGCGGTCTACCACCCCTTTAAAGTGATTTGATTCGTTAATGCCTTATGTGGGATGTATAAAGGATAGATTTAATGATATTATATATGATATAATACTAGAATTATAATATAACTATGTAAAATTTTGTTTTATTTCCCTTAAAATAAGAAATTGAAAGGAAAGTATCATTCATGCGTACGTACGGCTTACCATCTCCATGAACGGTGCATTTCAATTTTTACCTCTAAATGTTATGTACTATTATAAAAAAAGTATATGCTGAATATATATGATATATATGATATGAAAATCATGAATATAATTCTGGATATAATGAACCTTTCAGCACATGGACAACTTGTAAATATAAGGTGTTTATTTTTTTACTCAAGTACCAAATATCGACAAAATGAACGTTATTAACATAAATGATTGCATAATGTATATAAAATGGTAATAAGTGATATAAAGGGAATAATAAACTTGAAAAATTTTCTTAATAAAGTAGAAATATACTTTAGTTCATTATTTATATGAATAAATAATGATCGATTCAAGTCAGACACGAGGTAAGGGACTTCATCTCAATCTTCTTTCATTAAGGAATATTTTGTATTATACATGAATTTATTTTATACGGTGTATAAACCCCTCTGACTATTCATTTTATTCAAAGAAAATATTTTCATACAAAGCGTTTTACTAAATGACAAAAAGGAACATTTTTTTAATGTAAGCGGTGACAACTACCTTTTCTCCACCGCGAGTATTGTTAGATCTTTGGCTCCCTTTACAATCCATAATGTTTTTAAAAGGGAAAATAAATATCATATACACTATTTACGTATTTTGGTATTGAAAATTATTTTTAGAATGGATTTATTATTTCAATATCTTGAAATGATATTTCTTTATTGCAATTTGGTAGTTTTATCATTCCTTTATGCTTATGTTATGTGTTATGATCATGTTATGGATCTTGTGCATTATTTGTGTATACTGGTGGTTCCGTGATAAACATATGGCATGTGAGTTAGAGATAGCTCTCCAATGTATTGGGTTACGTGATGGAGGTAAACATGAATGTTTCTCCTAAGAGATTAAGGGAATATACATTGAGAGGTATTCCAAAGGAACTCCCTATGTAGTTGTGATAGCTACAATGTAAGACTGATATGGATGCCACAAGTTACCTTTATGATTAATGATTTCTATGTGTCTTTCATAAATCTTATGATTTCATGATTTAAGTAAATGATTTCATTTTTTAATGTATTTATGAACAAATTTTTTCATTCTTTGTTTTATAACCCTAACTGATCATTTTATGCTCATCCCATGTTTTGAAATGTTTTCCCAGGACTTAAAGATGAATAGGGTCAAGGATGGGATCAAGGAAAAGGTATTCTGTCTAAAACATGGAACTAGACATGAGTCATTTTTTCAAGAGTTAATATTTTATGAAATAAATGGAAATTGTGTAGATATGTCTACCTTGTAATCTTTAGAGATGTAGTAGTTATGTCCTAATTCTCTAAAACTCTAAACCTGAAAAGATCCTAAATGTGAATTATTCATTTAATTCAATATTATGTAATGTTTATGGTCCGGTCCTTATAGTGTTGTTTCATTTCTTATAACCTCTTGGACATTAAATAAATAAATATCCATTATAAATATCAAACCAACATTATTGTGTACTCGGAAGATTAAAAAGGAAAATTAATAATTACATATAAATATAAATTAAAATGAATAAATTTAACATTTATAAAAATAAAATAAATATTAAAACAACTTAAACACTATTTTTTCACTGATCATTACAATAAAATGAAACCAGCATCCCAATAACTAAAATATTAAATTTAATAACAAAATAAAAGTAAAACACGTGTAAAAATATATATATAAATTTTAAATTAAATATATGAAAATATTAAAAATATATCATTTTAAATATAATCAATGAGAATACTCTAGTTATGATATTTTCTTCTTCCCAATTAAAAACAATAATAGGGATAAAAAACACAAAAAAAAATTAGTATATGAATCATAAAAAAATCATAATAATCCTTTATTAACATAAAAAAACGAAACCATATTCTTATAAAATATTCAAAACATAATTACTATCAATATATATGTTTTTTATCTGGTATCAAAAAATTATAAAAAAATTATATGGATTGAAATAAGCTATAAATAGCCATTAAAAATATCAATCCAATAAAAAAAATATAATTACTAAATAAGGGTTGAGAGACAATATAATAAACCCACTCTAAACATATCTTTATTTTAAATCATTTATATAAGATAAAAATTTCAATTTTAAAATCCCATCATACTCCCATGAATATATGGTTTAGTCTCATAGAGGACTAGCTACATAAGTTACATATATTACATCCCTTATAAAATTAACCTACAATAGTTCCAAAATAGACTCCATTCGATACTTATCACAAGATATAATCATCTTTATAACCTATGGGATAGAAACATTGGAAAATTGGTGATATCAAATGAATTGTAAGGGACAAATATATAATTATTTAATGAAAACTGTTAGATCATAATAATATGATAAAATGCAAGAATTAAAAATTCATTATTAAAAAAATGTTGAGGTAATAATATATGCTAGTAAATCATGATAGGAGGACAAGATAACTCAAAGGAAAAAAAATATCTATATAAATAATTGTGGGGAATCATGATATAATATCCAAGATACAGAAAGATTCATAATAATAATATAGAATAAAAATGTTACATCATATTTAATTATAGAATGAAAATAAACTTTTTCACAATAATAACAACCTTTTATCATTATATAGTGTGAATATCTAAGAAGTACCAAAAAAATATGTAATGAGAATAATATATTATGTCTTGCCCATTAATTTATGAGCATATCCTAGAAGGCCCACAGTACATTTTCTCAATTAATATAAAACATTAACCAAAATATTATAGTGATATATAAGACACATCCCATAATCATCTATATATATATGTTTCTATATAATATCCTTCATTCAATACGTAATAAAAATCTATGGGAAGTGAATAGGTTTAATTCATCTTATTATATTGAATAAATGGAATGAAATGTGTGTTCCACAACATAAATATATGATATCTCAAAAAATTGACTTCAATATTATATATGAATGATACTAAAAATTAAATCATCCAAACATATTATTCCATAAGATATTTTATAAGTTAATTCAAGAAAAAGATTTCTAAGGGTATAAATCCTTTAGAGATAAAAAATAGAATTATAATGAAACCATTAATGATTTTTTAGAAAAAAATTATCATTTTCATAAAAAAGTAGTAATGCGTCATTTTGAAAAGTTATTTTTAAAAATATGAATTTAAAAGCTATGAAAATAATTTACATTTCAAGAGAACCATAAAGTTTTTATTATATAAAATTCATAAATGTTATTAAAATTAAGTGTTGGTTATAAGACAACATATATGATTATGAATGGATAGAAAGTGTCATTAATATTTTCAAATACCATCCTACAAAAAACAACATCCTTACAGTGTAAAAAATTATCTTATTAAGAAGATGATAAATTTTTTTTAATTTATACTAATATATCACATAAATTGGTTTTCAAATAAAAAGCATAACAATATCAAGAAAGTGAAATATTGATGAAGAGGATAAACAATCAATAAAGTGTATTTTAATTATTAAAAAATTTAAAACTTTTTTAAAATAAATTCATCAAGATAAATATTTTAATTAAAATATTTAATTTCAATCAAGATATTAGGAATTACAGAATATTGATATAATAAGAGGAAAAAATATTTTATATCCATTGAAAATTAAGATCATAATGACTCATGAAAACAATACGAGTCAAGAATTACTCATTAATTTAATTCATGATTTCTAATTATGCACTTGAATATATTATATATAAAAATAACTATATAAATAAAATATTTCATAACAATATTCACATATATATACATTAATAAATTTCATTTTGAATTATTTTTATGTATTTTAGTTAGTTGTTATGGATTTTTGTATGAGGTGTGTTTATTCTTCACCATTTTAAACGATTTCTAAAATAGTGTTTTTGTACTTAATTATTATCCTAATGATCATAATTATAACATAATTCAAGGTAATATAATTTATTCATTATAATTAGTTAAAATTCTATAATTTCTTCATATGGGTGTTTTGGTTACTATCATTAAATATGATATTACATATGGGTATTCGTTAGAAAATTTTATCAAAAGAATGAAGGTATTTAATTAATTATTTTAATATAAATTTTCAAATTAGAAAACAAAAATAAATTAAATATTTACATATTTATATAACATATTATTGTAAATTATGTTGTTCTAGTAATCTATGAAATTATTTTATATCATTGTTCATGTATGGGTTCAGAATAACCCAAACATGAATATACAATAATTAATGTATGAGTATGGTTATGAAAGTATATATTTTTCAGTTAATATCATTATTATAGAATCCTAATTATATAATTTCATTTTTTTGGAATTTGTTTAATCATATTTACCTATATTCTACTAAATAATTGTTAAATTAGATGAAAATTTTGATATGTTACGTCATGGTGACAGTAGTCTGCACAGACTATCGGTTGACATTTTTGTTATTATTAATGAAAAATGGGTAATGTGGTTTATAATTATTAACATTTATAACAAAAAATTGTATACCAAATATAGTGAATTATATAGGAATTATAAAACTCAGATAGGGAAATTTGGCTACAAATGAAATGAAACTAAAAAAATTAGAAATCATATTGAGGACTACGATTTTCTCATTGAGGAATACATTATAATATTGTGATTAAGAAAATTTATTCTGAATAGAAACTAAATCAAATAAAAAATGACTATATCTGAATTAAAATTTTTATTGTTATAAGAAAAAAACAAAATTTAGTGTTATATTGATTGGTTGGTGAGAGAACCATTTTTAGAATTGGGGTTTTAGACATTCTTTTGTAATTATTTCAACTTAATATTAAGAGACCTCATTTTCACATGAAAATAATATTTAAAAAAGTAAAATAATTGAGTGAGGATAAATAATAAGATCATTAAACAAATTAGAAATGTATTTTTAACAAGTTAGTCCTTTTAAACCTTTTATGAAGTAATTTGAACCTTTGGGATATTACCATGATTACGAGTTTTTTTCTACGTAATTAATTTTGTATGTAAAAAATTAAAATTCTAATTATTATATAAAATAGACAATAAAATTTATAATTTTAAATCTATTTTTCTATATACACTTTATAATATATATATAAATTAGTTTAAAAAAACATTAATTTTTTTAAAAAACTATCTTAGAGATTACTGTCAATTGAGATTTTAAATATCTTATATATTATTATAAACTAAAAGATATACTTTTTTAACATGTCATTTAAATTATAAAATATAAAGTTTTTATTGATAATGGTTTCATAAAATAAAATTTTATACATATATACAAATATTTTTATTAAAGTCAGCGAAATTTTAAAAATGTTATTTTCACTGATCACATAAAAATAAATCATTTTTGAAAAAACCCACAAAATCCCACTATGATAATATTATTATTAAAAATAAAAAATTTATATAAATTTAGTCAAACAAAAAATCGAAAATTTTATAATTTATGTTTTAAAAAGAAATATAATAAAAATCTATTCCATTGGAAAATAAATTTTCAGAATTTGAACTATTATTATTGTTATTTAAAAGAAATTTCTAATTAGATTACTGTTTATATATTAATCAAATACAAATTTCTCTTATATATAATATATTTTTCATAAATTTAAATTTTATAGAAAAATAAATTATAAACAATAAAATTCATTTGTCCATATATCATGAATATTAATAAGTATTATATGCATGTTAGAATATTTTATTAAACTATTATAAATTAGTATAATTAAAAAGAGTATTTACATAACAATAAATAAAAATACACAACAAAACAATTCTATAAAATTAATATAACATTAATAATAAAAAACTTTTTGATAATATATTCGTGATTCATAATTTATTTTCTAAAATACAACTTTTACTTATACATTAATGTTGATAATTATATTTATATTTTATAAATACACCATATAATAAAGATATTGTTAATAATTTTATGTGGTGAATATATATATATATGTGTGTGTGTTTTATTTTTTTGGTTTATTTATTTAATATTCATGGATTATATTTAATTTAATACTAATAGTAAATGACATCAGCATACCAATTGGATTCATTTATATCCAATGAATATATTTCCAATAACTATATTTATAGTAGAAAAATTTCATTTTTTATGTCACCTAACTAAATTCATTCATTTAATTCAAACTTTTTAAGCCACATGTCTTTTTTCTATAACGTTCATTAAATATGTCAAAGTTTTAATTGACCTTTCAATATTTTATTCCTCGTTATAGGTTTTTATTGGCAATTGATGAACATAAAGGGTAAATATGGTCTATTTTTCTCATGTTTTGGAATATTTTAATAATTTATATTTATTTACATATTTCAATATCTATAATTTTTAAGGATAAAATAATAAATAGGGATTAATAATACATGGTGTGTAATACATAGTTTCATATACCATTGTTGTAATGTTTTACAATAATTGAATAAAGTGTTTTCAGTTTAATTTTTACAATGAATGACTTATTTCTTAATATATATAAATCACTTATAATAGAGAAAAAACACTTTAGAATTGATAACATATTTTTTATTGAAAACATAAACTTCCAAAAAACTGGGGGTGTTATATTATACCACCATATAAAGTATATGCTCTTAATTTTTATTATGTCTTATTGATATATAACGGTGTCGGAAATGTAATCATTACAAAGTATTTAGCTTTTAGATATATTTAAAAAAAATTCTTATGGTTGATAAGGTAACAAATCTCCACCCTAATAGGTATATATTAATATTATCAAACAACTATTACAAATATGTAACCATAGGTTAGTATTAAGAGTATATATAGATATTACATCTAGAGTTTCAGTTTCATGATCTTGTTTCTATTTGAATTATAATACCAAAATGATTTTTTTAATATCAAATAAAATCAAATTAATTGATTATATGAATATTAATCCTCCAACATAAGGTTTATTCCATAATAATATATTCATTTAATCCTATAGTAATTTTATTTCAACTATGACATAGTTGGATCTAACTATAACTCATTTATTATATCATAAGATGTATATTATAATATCTCTATTTGGTTTTATAATATAATAAAAACACAAATAATTGATCATATAGAGATTGCGTTACACAAGTGGTGTTCTTTTGAGGTATATTATCTTTTATTTTCATAATAATATTTATTAAATATATTTCCCATGATTTTGTTTAGAAAAATCGGGGTTTTCCGGACTATACACAATGGGGAATATATTTAGCCCACAGTTAGTAAAAACCTTGCACCAAACCAGTTTGAACCATGAACAAGAATTATTGAAATTATAAATATTGCATGAATTAGAACACAGTTGTGAGACCCTACCAGGATAACTGTATCACCAGGGTAAGTGGAAATGTCATGTCAAAATGTCTAGCAACATGACTATAAACCCTCCCAAGGGAACCATGCATTTGACTTATCTTCCTGGACTGATGTACTATATGATTGGTTCCAAGTTTACCAAACTATGTAGCCAAACTATGTGGCCTTCCAAAACATAAAAAATTTAACAAATAATTTTTTTACCCTGCTTGATTTTAAGACCCCAAATCCTATATATCATCCCATTTAACCCCCTCTACCCAATTCACACATCCTTCTCCTCCTACACTCCCTTAGCTCTAACTATTGGGTGATTTATCTTAGGATATTCAAGAAAGAGTCAAGTAATATCTTCCTCTCCTTATCTATTCTCTTTATTTGGGTTCTTCTCCCTCCTTATATGAGTTCACTTTTATCTGGAATTTGTTTTTTAACTTTTTTGTGTTAAATATTTTTGTATGTACAATCATTTTTTTATGGTGTGTTCATTCCATTATAGGATCTTCTCTTGGTTATTAGGGTGATTTCTACCCAGATTTGGGAAGATTCCAAAGAAAATGTAGGTGTATCCATGAAATATTTTTGTTTAATGTTTTTGATATACATGGTTTTTTTAAAAAATACCGATGATATTTAGTGATTATGAAGATGGTTAATATGTGATTTGTCTGTGTGTATGGTTTGAATGATGGAAAATTGTTTTTTTATTAGAACATGTAATTATGAGATGACATTACATGTGATGAAAAATTCTTCCATGGTTTAAAAATGGGGAAATCAAATGGGAATATAGGCTATCTAGGTGGGAAGAATAGGATATGTATTCTCAGAATGACCCTCCATACCTATATATTTCACTATAAAATAAAAACTAAACATACATAATGGTTATTTGTTGGCTCAAAATGAGATTTACCTTTTTAACCGTTGTTGATCACCAAGAGTATGACGATCCAAGGTCCCCACTAATTGTTTCTATATAGATATATTCAATGGTTATTGTTATATATTTTCTTATATTGATCAAATTTTTCATTAATTGTAAATAATTTTTTCCAATTGAATTGTATTAATTTATTTAATAAATTGAATTTTTAAATGTATTATGATATGCATTCCATGATTAATCTGGTTTAATCCTACTTGAAATGTGATCTCACACCATATATACACCCTCAGGTGTTTTTATATCTTGTTTTTTTATTCAGCTAAATGAAAGACCCTCATCAGTGTCGATGGTGGTTTGCTGTGATATTTTTTTCTTTTGGATAGTTTCTTTTGGTGGTGGCATAAGGGAATTTACCCACATGTTACATAGAGTAATTTTGGCCTGGTCGGTTCCCCCTCCACCTTTATGTTATTTTTTTTTATTTTAAATGATAAATTTTTAACACATGTTTGTTGTGTTTTTATATCATCTCTCATATTATGGATATTGGTTTTGATTTATTTAATTTTTTAGGTTTTCATTAGTCTATTATCATGGATAATTTTGTCCCCAAAAGAGATACATGATGCCAAGGAACTAGATTGTAGTCTATTGGGATCGAGAATCCCTATCGAGGCTTGTCAATGTTTGGGTCTTATTTTGGGGTAGATGGAAGCCTGATCCATTTCATAGTAGAGAGAATATAAATAGACATCATTAATACTTTCTAGATTTATTTGAAATATTAATCTAGTTTATCTTTTATGTAGTGACGTTCGACTCGTTGCTCAAACAATAGTTTTCTAAGGGATTACTCAAATTTTATTTTATGAAACACCTTAATAGACATTTTAGTATCCAAACTGAGATTTAATTTCTCCAAAACCACACAATATTTACTTTTCCAAACTCTAGGGTATTATAATATACATTAAATTGTTCCTAATCTGTATACCTAATGTTTTGAAAAATGTTCTGTTATAAAAATCCAAAAAAAATTACTTAACTAATCCATAAAAATATCAAAACCCAATTCAAAATCCATATTTGATGATCCAATGCTAAAAATATTATTATTTTAAATCATTCTTTTATAGAAACATTACAATTCCCAAAAGAAATATCACAATACCCAAAATTGAAGGATTAATGTATCTAAGGGCTAGCTATATAAGAAACGCATTCTATAACACTTCTGAACATTCCTCCAAATTGAGTCACACTAAACTTACTTTTAGAATTCTCATATGTAATAATCATATTCATAAATTACGTAATGTAAACCTTTGAAAATGAGTGATCTAAAATGAATCATGAGGGTAAAACATATCAATACGTCATAAATGGGTTAGATCAGAAGAATTTGATAAAAAATGATTAGGTATAAATTTATAATAATAATGAAAATTGAATAACAAAATTTATCGATGAATCATTATTTGGAATCGTGCAACCTCAAATTCAAAAAATTATACCATGGAAAAAGTGTTTCTAAAATGAGATAATAAATATGATCCATGGAGAATAATCATAGGAATATAGAATGTTAATGTTACATTCCTCTAAAAATTGTCATGATAGGGAACATATTCACAAACATAGGCATAGGGTATTATTATATTGTTAGAATATCAAAGAAGGAATACCTGTTATTTTATGATCATAATACATGAAGGGTAATACATTAATTTTCAATCATATCAAATAATATCCTTGTTATACTATCTCCTGATATATAAAATATCAACCAAATCATTGCAGGGTTATATGTGACAACACTAATCAATATACATTCATTTTTGTGAAATTAGTTAATAATTATTCATCATATAATAAACCCCATAGAAAAAATGGGATTTATTCATCACATAATAAGGAACCCCTGGAAGAAAATGGGTTTCATGAGATTTATAAATGATTTCACCAAAATTGACTTCTTAAATATAAAAATATGATACAATGAATTAAATCACCCAAAAAGATTATTTTATAAGAATATTTATAATGTGATTCATGAAAATAATTTGGGATAATGTATGTAAATTATAAATAAAAATTAAAATTTTAGTGAACTGTAAAATAGTTTTTATAAAAACATATATAAAATTTTCTTATATGAATATGCAATAGAGAATATTCAAACATAAGTTTTTGAAATTTTATGTGAAAATGTGATGATAAAAATATATTTTTTAAATAAAATTAAAAAATATATCATTGAAATAATATAAAGGTTATCAAAATGAAAAATGTGGTGGAAAATAAATCATATGATTATAAAATGATGGAATCCATTCTAAGTGTTTTAATTTAAATTTATTTAAAACCCAAATTATAGAATGACTATAAAAAATTGAATATGATTATTGAAATATGAATTCCACCTCAACTAAATCATTATTGGGTTTCCATATAAAAAAATAGAACATTGGAGGAATGTAGAAATATGGGAAATGACTGGAGACCATCTTCTAAAGATAACGATAATTATTGTCAACAATTATATACAGGTGAGAAATAAATTTATCATAGAAAATAATTTAAAAAAAAAATTCACTATTGTTCGATGTATAAGGAGTTATTGTTTCATCATATATTATAACCACATAATTTTTAAAACAATTTTATAAATTTAATCACAATGATTAATGATAATAATTATGTCAGGAACCCTGTACCATAATTCCTACCTTAAACTAAATCACATTAATATGTTATATAGAAAAATAACTATAAAAGTATCATATTTAAAAAAAATATTTATCAATAAAAATCTACAAAATACATAAATAAATATTTTTTATTTGTATCTTAATCAGTTATTATGTGTTTTCAATATTGGGTGTGAGTAATTATTATCATGTCGAACTGGTTTAATAATAGAGGTGTTATTCAACATTCATAGCCAAAATTTCATCAATAATATATCTTTAAAGGTAAAAGAATTTTTTATTTATATTTATTTATAATTTTATAATTTAAGTCAATGGGTTTTTTTGTAATGATCATTATTGATGAAACCAATGATGAACATGCATTTGTGATTATTAACAAAAGAACATTGGTATAATAATTAATGAGTTTAATATTTATTTTTTCATTGTATAAAAATAATAATTTAGTATATCACTGTTTAAATCATATATCATCATTAATTATTCTCTCATAGTCATTCAATATATTATTTTATATCATTTTACATGTAGGTTGTTCAATCAACCCAAACATGAACATACCATAATTAAATGATAATTATTATTTTGATATTGGTTTATGGTAGAATAACATAATTATTAAAAAAATAATGATATTATAAATATTTATTAAGGGAGTGAAAAAAATATAAATATAGTTTAATAAATAATAAATAATCTATATGAAAAATGAGATATGTTGCTTTGGTGAGGCAATAGTCTTCATAAACCCATGAATGTAGTTTTCATTTTTATTAATGGAAAAATAGATAGGTGGTATATAATTATTACCATAGTAGAATATAATTTTGTGTAATATCAATAATAATGTCAAAATATCAGAATTATAAAGTTATGAATGGAAATGAATGAATGAAATAAAATTAAATTAGGTAAATATTAGTAATCACATTGATAACTTGAGTTTTACGTTAGAGGGCTCCTTATAAATGGAGGGATTGTGAAAAATTGTTTTGAACATAACCTAATGGATGTGGAAAAGGACTATAGGGGAAGAAGAAAGTTAAATGTTTCAACAGGAAACATAAACATATAATGGTCTGTAATGGGTGGTAAGAGGCCTCTTTTAATAAGTTGTGAGAATTTGTTTTTTAATTATTTTACATTAATTAAAATAGATCATTTCTTCCACAACACAATATGACTATCAAATGGATTGTTATGAAGTGGGGATACATTTCGGAATATCAGCACATTAAACACATAATTAGAAACAAATTTCACATTTTATTCTTTTTATTACATTGGTGGCCAATTTTTCATTTTAGCTAATATTTCAATAAATAGTTTTTTCATAAGTAATTCATTTTTATGCTTAAAAATATAATGGACCTAAAAATATAAAATAGACTATTTAAATCTATTTTATTAGATAAATTTTTTAGAATTAATATAAATTACATTGAAAATAATCAATATAAAATATATTAATGAAAATTAGAGAATACTGAAACTTATTAAATAAAATATCAAACCTAGTAAAAATGGTTCATGCATTGGGTGAACCCGTTCCAAAAAACATTAATTTAAAAATAGGGAATGTAGCATCCCATGAAGTTTTATATAGGGGATTATCCAAATCACCACACACATCTAAATCAACAATAGGTTAATAGAAGTCAGATATATCAATTGAATTTATCATCTTGACCCTACAATTTCTCTCCCTGAAAATACATCCACATATTAGATGGATTCCTATAAGCATGTGTTACCTCTAGATTTAGTACTTTAGTAATATGAAGTAAAATAATAAAGAATGGTAGTAATCTCTCGAAATTTTTTTTGGATTTTGACTTGAAAATACGCACACCCATGGTTTAGTTGGATTCTTACCATATGTATCACCATCCATGTGGAGAAACAAGCCTGATAACCTTAATTGTGTACTAAAATTTAACATTAATGGACTAAAAATTCAATATGACATGATAGAATAAGCCCATAAAATCCCTATTAGTTATGGAAGGTGCCTCCAAAATTTGAGAATCTTGTTTTACCAAAATCTTCCCTATACACATTCATATTTAAAAATATAGAGATAAGAGAAATTTATCCAATAGACATTAGCAGCAACAATTATTTGAACCTGGTACTGACAGAAAATGTTTTTTATAAAAAATATTAAAAATTCATTTTTATATTACCCATTTTAATGTTGTAGGAATCCACAACTTACATATTTATGTAAATTATTCCCATATTAATATAAGGGGTGTTATTTTAAATTTTAGCTCTATTTCATACTCTCTAGATGTAGGAAATGACACAATGATTGTCTGTAATAAAAATTCCCTAAGTTGGATCACTGTTTCCATCATTAGGGATAGAGGTCATTGTGTTTTCAATATTTCCCAGCATCAAAAGAATTTCTAAAACAAACCATATATATTCATATATTCTTTATGATATATTCCAAGTAAAAATATATCTTCTTAGAGTTCCTTTAATGTTAAGAAAAAGATAGTAAGAAGGAGAAATCTACACACGTTATCTCTGTATCAGATTGTGTATTTGTATGGGAAACCTCCAAATCACCATAGAAGTAGTGTGGATGTATTTGGAATAATTGGTAACCTAAAATTTTGCAGCCACATGGGTAACATGGTAGATTAATCACACGTTAGCTTGTAGTATTCTCTAGTATAGAGCTAGATAATGGTTATTTGTGTCAAAATGTAAACATCCCAATCAATAGAATGGTAGCTCTAGACATATAAGATTAAATAATATGGGAGTAGACCCTATAAAACACCATTATTAGGTAATTCAAAAAATGATAGAGTGATTCATGGAGAGAGGAAAAATCATGTACCCATTCATTGGAAATAACATCTATGGTGTGTTGAAGACATTAAGTGTGTCCTTTTTGAATACAACCACCTGGAGAAGTGCAATAATTCATGTTATTAATGATTTATGGTAGTCCAAATAAGTGAAGATAAAAATATAGATTTTACATTCTACATTATTACAGTGAATATTTTTTAATTGAACTATAAATGGATATCAATGAAAGTAAAAAAGATACAAGGTGTATTTTCTATAGAGTTCATTATTGATGATTATCAAATAATACATGTAAAATCCTCCAATATTTATTGGATTAAAACATTCATTATAATAAATAATACTTATATTCCTTTCATGTATTTAACCAATACAAACCATGTTCTTGGTCATTTATTATGGATCGTATAAATATTATTAGGCTACTTATAAACTGAGAATGCATATACAAACATAGAGTTTATCACCGAGCTAACTAAAAAAATTATCCCCACTTCATAAATAAATTATCAAATATAGGTATGTAAACCAGATCCAATTTTTTCAAATTTACAATATTTATTAGAGAATATATATTTTTTCTAGAAATGTTTTTCATGAATATTTATGTAATACATATATATAAATAATTTCTTAAAAATTAATATATTTTTTAAAACAATATTTTCACTACTCATGTAAAATTCAATATTTTGTGAATAGTCCACAAAAATACAATATAATATCATTTATTATAAAACCAAAAATGATGTTAATTTTTTCTAATAAAAATTCATAATGATTAAAATTTAACATTTAAATTAAAATATATTGAAAACTATTTACATTCAAAAATAACAATTTAAAACTTTAAATATTCTTATTCTTAATTTATATAAATTAATAATTCTATTGGTATTAATATATTTTTAATATAAAAAATATATCACTTCTACAATATATTTATTTTCCTTAAATAATTTTCATTAAAGATAAATCTTTGAAAAAATAAATTTTTCAGGATAAAATGATTTTGTACTAATTGTATGCCTAATAATAATGATTTAATTCATGTTAGATTATTTTTTTCTAAAACATATAAATAAATTTAATAAAAATAATTATTTTGGGAACAATAGATAAAAAAAAAAGTTCCTATAAATTTATAATACATTTATATTAAATAATATCTACCAAATACCAAAATAATTAATAATTTATATAGTAAAAATTTAACTATACTAATAAATTAATATTAAAAAAATTATTTTTATTTTTATGAATACATTATATCATAATAGTAATAATAATCCATAAAATATAAATGTAAATATATAATTTAATTTTAGTTGTTTTATTATATTATTTATTATTCATGACTTATATTAATTTGACTACTAACCAAACTCAACTTATATATAGTTACTGGATACTTGAATGTTTAACAACTAAATTTCCAATGGCCATGTATCCAGTGACCTTATTTAAAATGAGCATGTTTTCTTATATATCCTTACCAAATTCATTTATTCCATTCACACATTCTATACTACATTTTTTATTTCTATTGTTTTCATTTAAGATTACATAACATGATTTCGCTTTCTTGATGTTATTCGTCAGTATATGTTTCAATTTTCTATTAGTAATCCTTAAGGGTGAATAGAATTCAGGATATCATTGTTGATTATTTCATTCTATTAGAATTATTTTTCCAGTTTAATTTATAACCATTTAAAGGATGTAATCACCAATAGTGAGTAATAATACATTAAATGTAAAACTTATTTTTAATTGATAGAGTTGTACAAATTCTCTATAAATGAAAAATTTGTTGTTATTTTAATTCCCATGATGTATAAATTATTTTCTAATTAAAAAAAATTCTTTAATATAATATGAAAAATATTTTAGAATTATAAGAATATAGTTTTTTAGGAAGAATATTATTTATAAACACATGAGGTGTTATAATGTACCGCATGACATTATATACCATGAAAAAATGATTTTAGAAATAATTCTAATCCTAATTCATTCTCTTCAAGAAAACACCTAGAATAAATCTAAAATAAATAAATATTTAGTTATTATTGAGAATGAAATAAAAGATAAAATTTTAATATCAATACATAATATTTGTAAATTAAAAGGTCAATACATATATCATTTTGAAATTTCAATATTACATCTTTGAATAATAACATAATAAAAACTATAATTACATTTTAAATGAAATGTTACTAAAAAAGTAGATGATATTGAAAACCATCATTAATAAAATTTACTAAAAGAAAATTATACTCCAAATATGTTATAATTACGAAAATGTTGTGTTAAATTTTTACCAAAAGTTTTACCTTTTAAAAAAATTATCTTTTGCAACCAAAATATATAAAATTATTAAAAATAAATAATAATTATTAAAATTATTAAAAACAAATATTCACATGATAAATATATATCAAATAACTAAAATGAAATATAATTTCATAAAGATTAAAATATATCAAATATTTAAATTTTATGGAATATAGAGGCTTTAAATAGATTATAATTATATAAACAATTATTCATTATTCTGGTAATAAATGTTCTTATGATCTTTATTATTAATTTATTATGTTTTAGGTTGAATAAAAGAAAAGATTTTTTCCATCAAGGAGTATATCATGGACATAATCTAATAGATGTTTTGGGTTTTATGATTAGGATGATGATAATAATGTTTTTTAGGCTATGCTAGTTTCTTTTATTCTAGATGCAATGAGAGAGGCCCTTTGTTACTATATTTTTAATAATATTATTTTTAAAATGACCGATAATGTTTTTGAGGATAAGGTGGCGGATTTTATTGAGTATTGTTAAGAAAAAAAATTTATCATTTTTTATCATCTTATTAAAAGTATCTTAAAAATGTAACTGCAATAATCCCCTATAGGGATGATTTTTTGAGTCAAAATAATACGATATCTAATTGAATAATCAATTGGATGACACTTGAATCAAGGAAAGAGAATGAAAATAAAAGTTGGATGAGTTTTTAATAATTCTTCTATTGGTTAATTGAAATTTTCAATTTCATGTCAATTTGAATTTGAATTTTTCTTCATTTTGATTCTAAAATTTATTGATCGTAATATACAAATGGTTTTTCAAATATTATATAATACTTTATAGAGAATATTTGTGCTTATATAGTTTATAAAATGTCTCCTATTAAATTATATATTCTTCTTTTTATATTGAGTAGTGTATTGTACTTCTTACCCAATATGGTAAAAATATTAATCCTATTTAAAAATAATAATATACATATAGCCAATACATGATAATGTTAAAAATAAAAAATATATGGGTCTTATAATAGATCAAAAAATATTTCATCCTTTGGATCAAGTAAAAATAATAAGAAGGGTTCTAATAATATTTTATGGACCAACCTTGAGGGTGGGGGGTTTAAATTTAATTTACACTATTAGGGTGTGTGTGTTAATTTTTTTCTTTATAAACCCTTGTATACATTAGTTCAAATAACGGTTTTCCATTTAGTGCATCAATAATTTTGCGATACAAATGGTAAAAAATGTGAAAAATATGAACTAAATTTAACTTTGAAAACCCCCTGAATTAGAAAATGGAAAACCATTTGAATACTGAAGGATCACAATTAGAAAAAAAATTGGATTCAAACCCTGTATCAATATTTTATGTATATAATCATTAAAAAAAATTTTATATTGAATAGATATTGAAACACAACACAAAAACAACTCAAATAATATACTATAATACATATATATTGAATATTAAAGCTAATTATTTCTGAGGTGGGAAGATCTACCTTTTATAATAAATACTCACAGTCTTGGCACTTCAATCCATGAAAAAAATTAAATTATAATAGTTTAAGGGTACAAAATTCAATTTTAAAAAATTAAATGGGGATGCATATTTATTCATAAGTCCACTAACATATGTCCCACTTGGAAAATTGATTGTGAACCAATCATACCACCACACATCTTCTCTATCTGCCAAACCATGATGACCACATATTGATGACACATGTTGAAGATCTGTTATATCTATGTATATCAATGTCGATGGTCTTCATTGGGAAATATTTCAAGTTTTCTTTCGAATTAATTTTATATATATTAACACATCATGTATCCATCACTTCTTGAAAAAAATGTTGTTTTACCCAATGTGATTCATTCTAGAGTAAAAATATAGATTACTTATAATGTGAAAGGTGATTTCACAATCCCAATATATAGTAGTTTACCTCAATATATTCTTTAGTTACTCTACATTCTATTTAATAAAGTTTTTTTATTTTAATGCCTTTTTTTCAATGTAATCTTCAATAGTCATGGATAAATTTAAAAGAAAACTATATATTGGGCATAAAATTCGTAGAACCACCTAAAATCTTAAACAGATAATCATTTTTTGATCTCCTTTTTTCAAAATCACATGAAATATTTCAACAAAGTCATCATATTATATAAATATATGATCCTTGATAACATAATGTATCATATGATGCCAATTATACTTATGATAGGATCCTCCTCGCTATATTCTTGTGTTCCCATCTTGGATTCACATTATACCTACCTACTTCTTTGATTGCATGAGAAATATCTAGGTAATTACAAAACATAGGTAACATCGGACTCACAATACTAATGTATATGGTACATGAAAAATTATCATCCACTCTTCCTCACTAATGGGACTCATTGTTGGGGATAAAATTAAATTAATTGGAAGAAAAGGATATATTGAATTACATTATTACCTAATGAGTCATTTTAATAAATTCAGAAAATAATTATTTTATTATAGTTAAATCCTCCAATTATTGTTTTTTAATTTCAAATCCACATCGAATGAATATTATTTACCAGGATGATGTCTTTCTTATCAATCTATCTATAGAATTTGGTCTTTTTGTCCGAGATCTAATCATTATTGGAGATAGGAATAATATTTTCTTTAAAACAAAAAATAAAAATTATAAAATTATTACTATGAAAACCCCTAAAATATTTACAAGGATTTTATTGAATTCCATTATATCTATATATAATGATCTATGAATCAAATCTATTGTACAGACACATCAGTTCAATATCGAGGTCAAAAAAATAATTTTTTGAACTGCACACCAAGTTCTCCTTTCCTAATTATAAATAATTGTCTTGGTGAAGAACTTTTTTTCATCTAGATCAACATAGGGAAAATTTGTTTGAAATAAAAGGTTCTATTTATAAAACATATGTAGTACATGCACCATAAAAACATCAGGAAAAAGTTTTTAGTCTAACAATAAGAGAAAATATTTCATTATAATCAATACCTTTTTAGTATATCCTTTAACAACCAATATTGAATTATATCTATCTAGATGGTCGATTCCTATCTTTCCTAGTCTTACAAAACAAAATACATATTCAATTTTATGGTTATATGTTTAAATAAATAGGTTATATGAGGAGTAACTCATCCCAGCTTTTATTTCAACCTCCATTCGATATGGAAATTGATGTGGGATTATCCTTGAAACCAAATTAAGGTTACTGGGTCCAAAAAAATATTGTCTAATGATGCACATAATTTTTTTCATCAATATATTCATATTTATCCTATGAACTAGATATGAATAAATTCTGGAAATCCAAAAATACTATGTCTACCATGTAATTTAATATTAATTTATAATGATAATGAATTACCTCATCTGGGAAATCATTTACTCTTTTCAAATTTAGTTGAACCTTCTTGTTGAACCATCATTATGGCTCATGAATCAAGGGTAGATTCTCTCTAGTGGTGGTCTAAACGTGTACCAATAAAATATGAACACTTCAATAGGGATCTCCAGATTCAATTAAGAATTCCCTTATTCTATTTATAATTAGTTTTTGATTGGGACATAGAATCTCAGTGAGGGCTATTAGATTCTCTTGGTTCTCTCATATCCAAACTAGGTGGCAGAGGATTTTTCATTCTCATATGTTTTAGATAGTTCTCAAAAATATTTATGTATTGAGAAAATTTTATTGAGAGACAAATTTTGTGTGTAACAAAATTTTAATTTTATAATGTTACACTAAAATATTTATAAAGCTATGATTTGAATATTTTTAATTCAAATGCAACCTAATATTTTCATAATACCAAGCATACATTATATCTATATATTAATATTTTATATTATTTACTTATCATATTCAAAACATGAACACTTTTTAAATAATATTTATCCTAAATAAATAAAGAAATATTTATCTAAATAATATTTTAATTCTCACTAAACCATATTTCAGTATACTCAACCGCCTCCTTAATTATCAAAAGAATTGTAACAAATATTTGTTTTAAAAAATAAATAAATGATATTGAGTTTTAAAAGAGTAAATATATACATAAAATCTACCAATAAACCCATTTAAATATTATTCATCTTAGCTGATAATAATATTATAATATAGTTTTTGAACTTTTATATAATTTAAATGTGGTTCTTAGATACACATAAAGTGTGACTCTCCTACCCCCTCTATGATCACCATTAGGGTACACCACATAAAATTAAAGGATAGGATCTAACAATATAGGAAATAACCCATATAAAAAACTGTTTATGTAATAATGAAAGTTGAAATATTATAAATTATTACCATTCGGTATAATCCCATCTGTATCCATATCTTTCATCAAAATATCTTTTATAGAATATGTATTCTGTCACGACCCGTCCTCGGGGCCCGTGCCGTGACTACCCCAAGCCCGCCTTCCATAGGCCAGGGGCTAGAGACTAGCACCAAAGGCGTAAATCCCAATAACTAGGAAGGCATTTCCTTTATAAAAGTAACAAAACACCACAGAGTAGAAGCAGAAGTAAAACACTAAGTACAAAGAAAGTGCTGAAAAGTAAATGGGACAGAATACAAACCCAACTGAAAGTACAGCTACAATTGAACGAAAGTACAACATAAAATGACAAATAGATGGAAGAAAGAAAGCATCTCCTGGGTCGTCCTCCTCGGATCCTACCTGAAGGGTAGGTACCGATAGCGCATCTCATGGATTCTCCACCACGGATCCTACCTGAAGGGTAGGTACAGATAGCGCAGCTCCTAGATCGTCCACCACGGATCCTACCTGAAGGGTAGGTACAGATATCCTCCACAACGCCCTTGCTCGTCAACCTCCTCGGACTGTCGTCTCGCCGTGAAGTACACCTCTGGATACTGACTCGTCGTGTGGTCCACCTCTGGGTACCTTCCAGTCCTAGAATAATCGGCCTCTGTCAGCGCTGCCCGTCGTCTGCAACCAACACAACGAGGTGTGGGCATAGCCCGTGCAGGGGTGAGTATAACGATACTCAGTAGGGACCCCGAGACCCTCAAGGTCTCACTAAAACCAATAAGGATAACAACGAAGAAGATATCAACAGATAACCTCTACTTAGGTATATTCCCATACATATACCTATGTTATCAAATAGCCCATCTCAATCATGAGGAAACACAAGATTATGTAATCATCGGATTACCACATCCCAGGTATATTCCCATACATATATCTAAGTTATCAAGTTACCCATCTGAATCAAGAGGTAAACAAAAAGGTCATAGACTCAGATCAAACCACGATTTTCATTATTGAAACCGTAACTGCTGAAGAGCCCCGTCTCTGGAGTGTACACTGCTCATATCATGACTCTGAGATATTTCTCACTAACCTAAGACTAATGAGTTACTCCTCTTGTTGAGTACGGTGGGTCTGCCACCTCACACAGTAGTACTCCTCCGCCATGGGTCTGCCACCTCACAAAGTAGTGCTCCCCCTCATAGCCTACAAATGGTACTCCTCCTGTCGAGTACCGGGGGTCTGCCACCTCACATAGTAGTGCTCCTCTTCCATGGGTCTTCCACCTCACAAATTAATGCTCCCCAATGGGCTATGCTAGTCACACTCAATCGAATCGGACAAGCAGTCATCGGTCACAGCCAGCTACACGGTCTCCGTACTCTGTATGCTCATCTCCAGGAGGGTTTTCTCCATGAGCTATAGGTCGATACTCCATGTTTCACAAGTCCCACAAAGAAGTATCTCAAAGTACCGCCTCGTCATAGGGGTCTCAACGCAACAGACGTCACGTCAATTGGATGCCCAGTCTGTGAGTTATTAGCCTTTTCGTTCTAGGGGCCCAGTTGGTTTTGTTTGCAAACCAACCCGGGCGTATCTCAACTGTACCCCGAACTCTCATAGGGTATACTCATAGGGACCGTTTCTCAACGTGATCACCAATACCGCTGATGGTTCATCAAACAGATTTCTGGTCTGAAAGATATCATCTTTTCCGTTCTAGGGGCCCGGTTGGATTTCGGGTACAATCCAACCTAGTCACACTCCAACTACATCCAAAACTCAGTTGAAGTATTCCAAAAGTTCCGTATCATCAAGAGGAAACCAAAAAAGTCGACGACACGTCAATCGGACGTCCAGAACTCATGATATAAGCGCTTACGCTCCGAGGGCCCGATTGGTTTCGTATCCGAAGCAACCCGGCCGAAACCAAAACTTTCCAAAACCTTGAGTGTAATATACTGAAACGATCGTCTCGATCCAAGGATTTCTACGAAACTGACGGCGCGTCGATCGGAGTTTCGTACCTCATGTTATGGGAAAAATCTTGAAGAGGTCCGAAAACAGGGGGGGCTGGGCCGGGCCCAACCCCCCTGGGTCGGCCCGAACCGGGTGGACCCGACCCGGGTCCGGGTCCGACCCGGCGGGGCACGGCGCGGCCCAGCCTGGCGGTCCGGTCGGGTGGCTCGGCTTGGCGCGATGTCTTGCTGACGCTGGCCAAGCGGGTGCGCAAGGGGGGACCGCCCCCCTGGAAGAAACCGCGGCCCCCGTGCGGGGCCCCTCCCTGTCAACGGACGTGGCGCGATGTCGCGTCCCTCTGGTCCCGCGCGGCTGGCCGGTGCTGCCGTGGCGGTGCGGCGCGCCGGGGGATTCTTCTGCGGACCACCGGACGCGCTCCGGTGGTCCGTTTTTCTCGCCGCTTTCACCAATGGTCCTCCCGAGAACCGACCTTTACTACGGAGGCTTCAAAAATGCCTTTTTGGACCTCCTAACTATCATCCGTCGATCCGCACATCGAAAACAAACTGCGGGGTCTTCGAATCGCCACCACGGCCCCGACTCCCCCATGGTTTCGTTCGGCCTCAACGGCGCGGAGTGACGGCGCCACACTTCTTCGCCACGTTCTTTCTCATTTCAGTGCGGTGCAACGGCACCACAATTCCTTTCATGTGCCACAACAAATTCAAACAAATGAGTGGGGGAGGAGGGTTGGCCATGTTCATGCGGTCCGACCTCCTCCCGTTATTATGATAACATGCGGCCCAATTGAAACCAAGAATGGTGACAGATGAGATCACGATCAACAATAAAATAAACCCCCCATAACATCCTGCAAAAAATAATCCCAACCCGCAAGGAAATAGATCGTGGATCAACTAGAAAATAAGTTGATCCGTGTTTCTATGTTTTCTTTAGAATGAAAGAATCAAGGGAATAAAATCGTTCTCAAACAATTCCCTAACTCAATGTTGTCGTCGAACGAGAGTTCATCTCGGAATTAACAGTCGTAGAAGATGAGGATCGTCGCGGAAGAGAAGGATCATCGCGGAAGAAACGTCGCGGAAGGAGCGTCGTTGATTTCTGAGAATTTGGCGTTCTTCGTCGGAGGTCGGTGCGTTCTTCGCGTTCTTCGCGTTCTTCGCGTTCTTCGCATTCTTCGTGTTCTTTGTGTTCTTCGTCGAAGAAGAACTGTCTCCTCCAAATCCTCACCATGCAACAAGTTCCAACAGAAATAAAATAAGAAAAGTCTTATTTTATTAACGCACGAGTCAACCTTTGAAATTCAAATAGAAACAATCAATTCAATGAACAAATTGTAATGATTTAAACGCTCAAATTAATGAGGTGTTTCTCAACCAGAATAAACGCACGGTTTGACTTCATTAATAGGGGGTGTATGGGCGTTACATAAGAAGAAAAGAAACGGTGGATCGTGTGAGTCCCACCTCAAAAAATATCATACCAAGTGGGTATGATATTGTGAGTCCCACGTCATCCACTTAACATAGGTTAAGCGACTTAAATAAAATAAAAGATCGGTTCCACCACTTTTATTTTATTCTTTGACTTTATCCCAAAATTAAAAACCACACCCGAGCAAACGCAACTCCGAAAAAGGTGTTTCTAAGAAATTACCGGTGATTCGATTCCATCGGTGCCATCAGATTTTGATTTTGAGCACAGGTTCAAAAGTTAGAAAAACCCTCTTGCTCGTTCACTAAACGTACCCGAGCTAAACTTCGGAAATTAATTCCAGGCACACCGGGCCTCGGAATGAGGCGCCGTTAGAAACAGAGTTCTTGTAAAATCCCAAATAAAATTTATATAAAAAAATTCCCTTCAATATTATGGGTCTTTAAATTACTCCCACCTCAGGGATTTATGTCCTCGTAAAGCTTTAACATAAACTAGGGTTACAAAAGTGGTACTGAGCACGCATCTGAGCCTTCCACTCCCATGTGTTCAACTAGAGGGTCACGTGCTGCCTTAGATAGTGCAACCAAGTAATTTACCATCCTCATAGGATCCACTCCTGTCGATCCTCGATCCCCACTGGAACCTCCATGAAAGTCACCCCATCGCCAAGGTCCAGCTCTTCATGGTCAATGATATACGAAGGGTCGAGCACTTATCTCCTCAGTAGTGATACACGAAATTCGTCGTGCACCTAGTGCAACTGAGGTGGATGGGTCAAGCGGTAAACCACTTCGCCTACCCTGCTGAGGACCTAGAAAGGTTTGTTGAACCTCGAAGATAACTTGTTGCCACGACCACATCTACATAATTCCATGTCGATGTGAGACCCATATAAAACGTGGTCACCATCCTCAAACTCTAGTGGTCTCTACCTCATGTCAGCATAAGGCTTCTGTTGGCTCTGAGCTGTCCTCATTCGCTTTTGGATGACCTGGACCTTATCTGGTCCCACAAGTGCTGCTATGATTTCTTCTTTTCCGATAAGAGAAATCTGGTCTCATCCCCAAGATGAGCCACATTCTTTGCCTAATACAGTCAATCCAGACATGAATGATGTATTCATTCCATGGGCGACATCGTACGGCCTCGACGTTACTACCAAGAGATCCAACAGTCACTCTCACATCTAAGGGTCGAGTCACACTGTCGGTATCAACGTGAGGTCACTGGGTCTCTTCCAGTAGGAATCTCGAAAGTGAGGGTGAAGTCAACAGTTTAAACCGGAACCTCTTAGTACTCAAAAGGGAGGGACGAAAATCTCACAAAGGTAAGTGTCTTTATATTATTGCAGCTCATGGTACAAAGACACAAATGTAACAACAACAACGTGGAACTAGATATACACCACTAGTTCCGCTCCTGTCCACTTGTTTCCGGAGCTCCGTAGTCGTAAGCTTCTGCTTCCTGAAGCTGAGCTCTCCCATGTCTACATGTTCCCTGCGGTCGGGGTGGACCTCCTGGTGGTGGTGGTGGCAACACCTCTAAGCATCGTCCACCTCCATCTCCTAGCGGTCTTCCTTGATCGAACCTCTGCCTCTGCCTGGGACATTCTTCATTTAACTTCTTGTCATCTGCATGGCGGGTCAGACAATCACGTGGCATGTGACCAATCCCACAACAGGAGTAACAATGCATGGTAGGTCTGGCTCTGTCATTCCCCTTGGTGCCTCGCACTACCGAACCTGAGTCACACGGTCGACCACCTATAGGTATGGTCCTCTTGGACATCTGGGCCATTTGTCTACTGCCTGCTACAGAAGACTCTTCCGCATGCCGGATAGTGGTGGGTCCTGCTTCTGCAGACTGCTCAGCAAGGAAACTCTCCACTAAGAGGGCTTTCTCCAACACCCCTGTCTATGTCGGAATGCTGTGAGAAACAATAGAAGCTCTAATCTCTCGCCTGAGCCCCTGCTCGAAGGTTCGGGCCCTGATAAACGAGTCTCGTTACCATATCTGTTGAGTAGCACGAGAGGTCTGTGAACCTCGCTGAATACTGTGCCACTGTCATGTTGCCCTGCCGCAGCTGAAGTAGCTCATGTATACGCACCGCTCGAAGGGTGGCTGGTACAAACTCTCCCTGGAACAGGCTATCGAAGTCTTCCCATAGAAGTGTCGCCTCGTCATGCATCTGGAGCATCATGCTCCACCATCTGCCTGCTGCTGCCTAAAAAAGGCTGGCAGTAAGGATCACCATGAAGTCTGCTGGCGTCCCCACTAGCCTGAAGACTCTCACCACAGCCTCTAGCCATTCCTCAGCCGCATGTGGGTCCGTATCTCCCCTAAACCTGGGTTTTATCTGGTGCTGGAACTCGGGTAGTGCGCTCAAGTGACGTGCACCCTCTACTTCTGGGGCTGGTGGCATCAGTGGACCAATGAGTAGTAGTACCGCTGGTGCCTCTGCTGGTGCCTCAACTGGGATAGGGCCATGTACTGAGGCCACGTCGCTCGGCTGGCTGTCAGTGTGAACAACTCTCAGGGCTCTAGCTGGTCGACCATGAGGAGGCATCCTGAATGAAACATACATAACACGGTCAAACGATTTATACCTGGTGAGATGACCTGGTTTGATATGCCTTTTAAAAACTTCTGGAAACACACACGCAATCATTGTTTTCGTGCACAGTGTCCGAAATCAGTTGTCAGGGTCCTGGTGTATGGAAACGTCGGCCGCCCGTACCAACACTGGACTCCCTGAACTAAAAACCACACTCGGTACTCATAACACTATCGCTTCACAGAAATAAAATATCAGAGTTATAAGTTCTTTGGTAGAACCAACATCCCTCTGATACCAATTTGTCAGGACCGGTCCTCGGGGCCCGTGCCGTGACTACCCCATGCCTGCCTTCCATAGGCCAGGGGCTGGCAACTAGCACCAAAGGCATAAATCCCGATAACATGGGAGGAATTTCCTTTATAAAAGTAACAAAACACCACAGAGTACAAGTGGAAGTAAAACACTAAGTACAAAGAAAGTGCTGAAAAGTAAATGGGCCAGAATACAAACCCAATTGAAAGTACAGCTACAACTAAACAAAAGTACAACAGAAAAATAAAAATAGATTTAAGAAAGGAAGCAGCTCCTGGTTCGTACTCCTCGGATCCTACCTGAAGGGTAGGTACAGATAGCGCAGCTCCTGGATCATCCACCATGGATCTTATCTGAAGGGTAGGTACAGATAGTGCTGCTCCTGGATCGTCCACCAAGGATCTTACATGAAGGGTAGGTATAGAGATCCTCCACAATGCTCTTTCCTGTAAACCTCCTCTGAGTTTCATCTCGCCGTGAAGTCCACCTCTGGATAATGACTCGTCGTGTGGTCCACCTCCGGGTACCGTCCAGTCCTCGAATACTCGGCCTCTATCAGCACTGCCCATCGTCAGCAACCAACACAACGAGGTGCGGGTATAGCCCGTGCAGGGGTGAGTATAACGATACTCATTAGGGACCCCGAGACCCTCACGGTCTCACTAAAACCAATAAGGACAACCATAAAGAATATCTCAACAGATAACCTCTACTTAAGTATATGCCCATAAATATACGTAAGCTATCAAGAA
Source organism: Viscum album (assembly GCA_963277665.1). Taxonomy (NCBI): domain Eukaryota; kingdom Viridiplantae; phylum Streptophyta; class Magnoliopsida; order Santalales; family Viscaceae; genus Viscum; species Viscum album. The sequence goes on from OY728128.1 coordinate 1,754,277,998, forward strand.
TCCCATCTCAATCATGAGGAAACATAAGATTATGAAATCATCAGATATCCACTACCCAGGTATATGCCCATACATAGACCTATGTTATCAAGTGACCCATCTCAATGAAGAGGTAAACACAACGGTCATAGACTCAGCTCAAACCAGGATTTTCATTATTGAAACTGTAACTATTGAAGAGCCCCTTCTTTGGATTGTACAGTTGTCCTGTCACAACTCTGAGGTACTGCTCACTAACCTAATACTACCAAGGTACTCCTCCTATCAAGTAGAGTGGGTTTGCCACCTCACACAGTAGTGCTCCTCCGCCATGGGTCTGCCACCTCACACAGTAGTGCTCCCCCTCATAGCCGACAGAGGTACTCCTCCTATCAAGTATCGCGGGTCTACCACCTCACACAGTAGTGCTCCTCCGCCATGGATCTTCCACCTCACAGTGTAGTGCTCCCCACTGGGCTATGCTAGTCACTCTAAATCGAATCGGACAAGCAGTCATCGGTCACAGCCAGCTACACGGTCTCCGTACTCTGTATGCTCGTCTCTGGGAGGGTCCGTTCCACGAGCTATAGGTCGATACTCCAATTATCAAAAGTCCAAATAAGAAGTATCTCAAAATACTGCCACGTCATAGGGGTCTCAATGCAACAGATGGTGCGTCAATCGGACGCTTGGTCTGTGAGTTATTAGCCTTTTAATTCCAGGGGCCTGGTTGGTTTCGTGTGCAAACCAACCCGGCCGTGTCTCAACTGTACCCCGAACTCTCATATGGTATACTCATAGGGACTGTTTCTCAACCTGATCCACAACGCCACTAACAGTTCATCAAACGGACGTCCGGTCTGAAAGATATCAGCTTTTCTGTTCCAGGGGCCCGGTTGGATTTCAGGTACAATCCAACCTGGTCATACTCCAACTGCATCCAAAAATCAGTAGAAGTAATCCAAATGTTCTGTCACATCAAGAGGAAACCAACAAAGTCGACGGCACATCAATCGGACGTCCGTAACTCAAGATATAAGTGGTTTCGCTCCGAGGGCCCAGTTGGTTTCGTATCCGAACCAACCCGGCCGAACCCAAAGTTCTCCGAAATCTTGAGTGTGAAATACCAAAACGACCGTCTTGATCCAAGAATTTCTACACAACTGACGGCGCGTCGATCGGAGTTCTGTACCCCATGTTATGGGCAAAAGACCATAGAGGTCCGAAAACGGGGGGTTTGGGCCCTGACCGACCCGGCCCAACCCCCCTGGGTCGGCCCGAACCGGGTCGACCCAACCCGGGTCCGGGTCTGACCCAGCGGGGCGCGGCCCGGCCCGGCCTGGGCGTGGCCTGGCATGGCGGTCTGGCCAGGCAACTCGGCCCGGCGTGCTGGCTCACTGGCGCTGGCCAAGCGGCCGCGCAAGGGGGGACCGCCCCCCTAGACGAAACCGCGGCCCCTGCGCGGTGGCCGCTCCCTTTCAAAGGACACGACACGATGTCACGTCCCTCTGGTACCGTGCGTCTGTGGGACCAGCCGCCCGCCGCCACGGCTTGAGCCACGACGGCCCCTTCCCGGCGGCATGTCGGCGCCGCGCGCCGGGTGAGTTGTCTGTGGACCATCGAACGCGCTCTGGTGGCCCGTTTTGCTCGCCTCTTTAGCCAACGGTCCTCTCGGGACCCGACCTTTACTACAGAGGCTTCAAAACACCTTTTCGGATCGCCTCACCATCGTCCGGTGATCTGCACTCCGACAACAAACTGTGGGGTCTTCGAATCGCCTCTGCGGCCCCGACTCCGCCCGTGGTTTCGTTCGGCCTCAACGGTGCGGCACGACGGTGCCGCACTTCTTTGCTGTGTTCTTTCTCATTTCCACGTGGTGCAATGGCACTACGCTGCCTTTCACGTACCGCAACAAATTCAAAAAAATAAGGGGGGAGGAGGGTAAGCCATTTTGTGCGGTCCGACCTCCTCCCGTAATTATGAAAACAGGAGGCCCAATTGAAACCAAAAAAGGCGACAGATGAGATCATGATCAACAATAAAATAAACCCCCATAACTTCCCGCAACAAATATTCCCAACACACAAGGAAAACATTTGCGGATCAACTAGATATTAAGTTGATCCCTGTTTCTTTGTTTTCATTAGAATTAAAGAATCATGGGAATAAAATCATTCTCAAATTATTCCTTTCCTCAACGCTGTCGTTGAACGAGAGTTCGTCGCGGAATTAAACATCGCAGAAGAAGAGGATCGTCGCAGAAGAGAAGGATCATCGCGGAAGAAACGTCGCGGAAGGAGCGTCATTGATTTCGGAGGATTTGGTTTTCTTTGTCGGAGATCGGTGTGTTCTTCGTGTTCTTCGCATTCTTCGTGTTCTTCGTGTTCTTCGCATTATTCGTCGAAGAAGAACGCTTTACTCCAAATCCTCTCCACGCAACAAGTTCCAACAGAAATAAAATAAGAATAATCTTATTTTATTAATGCATGAGTCAACCTTTGAAATTCAAAAAGAAACAATCAATTCAATGAATTAATTGTAACGATTTAACCGCCCAAATTAATGAGGCGTTTCTGAACAAGAATAAACGCACGGTTTGACTTCATTAATAGGGGTACGGGTGTGTTACATAAGAAGAAAAGAAATGGTGGATCGTGTGGGTCCCACCTCAAAAAATATCATACCAAGTGGGTAGGATATTGTGGGTCCCACGTCATCCACTTAACATAGGATAAGTAGCTTAAATAAAATAAAAGATCAGTTGCACCACTTTTATTTTATTTCATACCTTTTTCCTAAAATTAAAAACCACACTCAAGCAAACGCCACTCCGAAAAATGTGTTTCTAAGTAATTATCGGTGCTGCGATTCCATCAGTGCCTTCATATTTTGATTCTGACCACAGGTTCAAAAGTTAGAAAAACTCGCTCGCTCGTTCACTGAACGTACCCGAGCTAAACTTCAGAAATTATTTCCGGGCACACCGGGCCTCAGAATGAGAAGCCTTCAGAAACTGCGTTCTTGTGAAATTCCAAAGAAAATTTAGAAAAAAAAATCCCTTGAATTTTACAGGTCTTTAAATATTCAAACTATACAATTGAATCTCTTTCATTGACTTTTTGAAACTAAACAAATAGTAAAATTTCATTTCTATGATCTTAATATCGATATTATGATTAAAAAAGTACATGAGATGTAACTTCCTATGGAACGGGAAGTCCCCTCATGTTATTCATTAACGTAATGTCACTCATGACACACCAATCTTATCCATGTTCATTGTGAATGATCATATTTCTAGTATATAGGATGTATCTAATCATTAAATCATTAAATTACGTTAAAAATAATAATAGTGTCAAATAATCATTTCACAGGTCCACCTATTGAAATATTTAATGACACAAGAAAGATGTGGAATTATTATTAGCGAGTTAACTATTATAACTTTTCTAATTAGAAATTACCATGGGTGAAAACAATGAGTGGTTTTTTTAATTTCTTACAAGGATCCCATCCATGATTAATTATAACATTTATGTCTCATCATACAATATTATCCACCCCTGAAATATATTATTAAATAATATTTTCACAGAATATAAAGTATATCATTATAGTGAAGAATCTGTAAGAAATTTTGATTCAAAAAGTGTCCATAGTACATTATGAAATAAAATATCTTGAAAAATGGAAATGTTTATGTAATAAGATAATATAATATATTATATTTAAATACCATGAATATATAATGTAACATAATGTAAAAGGGATGTCATTTTTGGGTCACCACCACATCCATCAGACTCTCACATACACTAATGCCAACAATTTTCAATTTTAAACACATTATATATCATGGGATATTTATAATTCTTATAATATATGGTTTTAGTCAAGGGTTCTATAAAATAATATATCTATAGATACTCTATTCATTACAACATCACCTCATTGCAAAAATATATCATGATATGAAACTTTTTAAGTATGTGTTTAACCTTTAGTGAGGCCATAGCTTCATTGTGTGATCCACCATTATAGTTTTATCATAGTACACTGTGATAGGATCTATACTTTTAGGTGACACATCATGACCTATGATGACATTATGAATATATAATTCCACTTTTTCTTAATAAAAATATGAAATATACTCTAATGACACTATAGAATTGTCCACAATGATCTGTTTTGATCTCTTCCAACACACCTCTCCTCTTCCAAGTGTTAATTGATATCCTGAGTAGTATATCATGTCATACTGGTGGGTCTGGCATCTAGAATCTATTTATCACCTAATTTTGATAACCTTTTCTCATCTATTTACAAGTTACATACCCTTAGTATGCCAGAAATAATGAAGGAAATTCTTAATTCCAGCCCAATGTTGATCACATGGATCTACATGAAATCATCTATTCATTACAATATCATATAAAGCATCAATACTAGTACATAAAATGGAATAAATAATAAATCCAATCATTGATTCATAAGGGTTATTACTCATCCTATATTTTTATCCCTCATATTGTTCCTCATGATACATTTTATTGAAGATTTGAATACCATGTTGAACTATTACTACTCCCCTTTTGGATTTATCCAAATTGCACAACATCAATATCTGTTCAATGTATATACCCTCTCCTAGTCTAATAATCCTCAAGGATATATCCAAAATAATATTGATATCATTGATATTGTTAGCCTCACTGTGGTGCTTCATGTATAAAAACATTTTAATCAATAATTTTACTAACAATAAGATTTGTAACCCATTTATAAAAAGTAATATGTCATTCTAATACAATATGAAAAACATTTACTCAATCTCCTAGAAATATCAATTCAAAAGCTTATCACATTCATTATTTATGAAACTGAACTCATATATGGTTTAAAAAATGAATATTCCATTACCTGGTTGATTTTTATAATCTATAAATGGACTTAAACAACTTGCATACCTTTTTGAAATTACATGGAGTCCCAAACCCTTATTATTGTGACATATATAAATCCCTTTAAAGGTTCCCATTATGGATATTTTTTGAAAATCCTTATTTCAAAAGTAATATTCATTGAATATTTCTATAGAAGGTAGTACTCTGATGAAATTAAATATAAAAATTGAAGAACATGTTTCTTTATTTTCAATTTCATGATGTATATTAAAACATTTATCCACTAGTCATTTATTATAGTTAGAAAAATTATCTTCAACATCTAGTTTTATCATGAAAACATATTTAAGCCCAACTATATTAACGTAAACTTGAAGAACAACCAGAACTCATACTTCGTTCGAATACATGGAATCCATATCTTAATAAAAAGATTATTTCCACATGGTAACATATCATGTCTCAATTAGTTCATTATAGGATATTGAATCAATATTTCTCAATAAAAATGAGTTTCCATAATCACTTACCAGAAACCAATAATAAAGAACACCTCTAACTTCTCAGGTGATCGTATGTAGTCCTGGTGCCTCAAACACATCTTATTTAATAGGGATTGTCTTAATAAATTACTCTACTAATTCCTGTATATATTTTATCATTAATTCATTAGTTTCTATCTTTCTCCAAAAAAATTTAACTGAGGATGTTATCCATTTTTATGAATATTTCCTTTTTAGACACTATTTCCGTTTTTCAAAATAATGTTTATGTAATTTCCATTTGTTCCCAAAATTTAACTGATAAAGGTATACTTAATGCACATATGTTCTAGTTTTTTCATTAGTATTCTTTAAAAAAATCATCAAAAACACAAATATATAATTTTATAAACACAAAAATCATTTGATACATAAAATCATATTGTATTCAATAATTAAAATTAGTTGGAACCTAGTTTGGTGTTTAAATTGTAGTATGTAATGTATATCCCCAAAAGGATAATCAAGGATCTTCATGACACATCATCAACCTCACCATGTATAAATTGGTTCATTTATTTCATTAACTTAAAAAATTCCAATATAGTGTATATGGAAGACTAACTCGGTATAAAATTTCACAAACCCATTAAATGATGATAATATCTAGGATAATATATTCACTACCTCGATACAATTAATGTTTTTTATCTTCTTTAAAATAATATTCTCTATATCATTATTGAATTATGTGACTATCGATAAGGATACAGACTATTACGTTATTAATTAAAAAATTTAATATCTACTCAAGTCATTGGGAAAGGTAATGAATTTTTGAGAATCAATAATTAGATTCTACTAGAAATGGTCTTAGAAAGTTAGTGTATATGAATTCATAAATATGTTTCTCTATTTCACATGTACCTATAAAATGTTGTTTCATCATCCTACCTTTCTAATAAGAGATAAATATTTCAATAGGTTTTAACTCAAAATATTCCAAATAACACTCTTAATTGTGCTTTGTCATGTGATGCAAGTTTACATGACATGGACAGTGATGCCACAACTAGGTGTCATATTTTTCATATGAACATATTTTCTTATCAATTGTGAGCAAATGGATTAAATTATATAATAAATAATGACCATTATTACTTCATTCTATATTCCAAAAAAAATTATATTTATGAAATAACATTCATTCTTTCCAAAAATGAAAACTAAACCATTCATATTAAGTAAAGAAAGTTATATGCTCTTCTTCCTAATACTAGTAATGTGATAAAAATTGATTAATGTAAGTATAATTAATGTTATAAACATAAGAGGGTAGTCTATAGTTTCCATGGAAGATATTTTATCTATATTGAAACCACAAATATCCACTTACCCTATAGAAACCCTATAAAATATACTTGATTATGTTATTGTGATACAAATATAATCACCAGAATATGTATCTAATCCCAAACTTTTAGGTAATGATATGCTTCAATAAGTAACAAATGATCTCAAATCAACCATTTTTTAATATATGTATCGTTTTTCTAGTGTCCAAACTTACCATATTAATGGAATATTGTGACTTTTTCTTTTTCTAGTCTTTGAATCTTCCTCTTCATTGAATGTCGCTTCTCAAAATCCACTAACATTGCCTGAGTATTTGGTACCTTTTTATCGTGATTTAATTTATTCACTATAAGGACCAATAATTTTTTAAAATACCATGTACATATCTACTTAGTGAATAATAATGATTATTTTTGAAAAATACTTCTCATTATTTGTCATATTATAATTAATTGTGAAACTAAAGATACTCTGAGGGAGTGACACGAAAATGAGATCAAAGTGAAACCCTTATATTACGATTAAACATTTGTTTTACAATCACTCCAATATTATATTATCATATTCCTAGGAGTCCCATTTTTCATCTACTCTCGATGATATCATGTAATTAGTTATTTAGAGATCTCAAATCTATTATTTTTCAATTTCTCCAGGTAATGATCTTGGTTAAGAGATAATATTATAATCGCATATCTTTTTTCATGGTTCATTTGAATATCACTACACATATATGATAGAAATAAACAATATACATGTATCACATCATTTATTTGTTTTTTATAGAGTGATAATACTTCACTACCAATATTTCTAGGTAACTTTGGTTTTGGGGATTCTAGCTCATATAAATTACCCTCTTGGAATAGTAAAATATGAAATAACATATACCATTTCATGAATTTGGTATTAGTGGGAAGGATTCCCATATTAAGTATAAATCATGATAATAATTTTGACGATGTATTATTTTAAATTTTTATTATAAATAGAGAAAATAGTATTATATTCTGTGATTACAAAAGTGTGTGATGTGGAAAATTTTAATTATTAGCCTCCCACTATTTTATCATGTCCTAAGAGACCTCACCATAAAACATAAATTATCATGTCTTGTAAATAATCTAGTTGAAATGATCAATATTTAATTCTAATAACACCAATGACGGGTTTTCAAGGAACGTGATGGTATTTCGGTAGGTAGGTCTTTTCCAACTACTGAATTACAACTTATTGATTCATTGGGTGGGATCATGAATCCTGAAATCACAGACTATTATTTCATTAACAATTGTATGAATATTTATACCAATCCATGAGATATCTTGTCTATTTGATATAATTTTGGTTAATGTAACCCCAAACATTCTTTATAACTTTTCATTGATTTTATGAACACCAATGGGGGCTGGTCAAGTACAATGAAATTATTTCTTCTACTAAAAATAATGAAATGGAATACGATGGTGACTAAGGATATTAAGTGGTTGATGTATTATTTTATCATATACATAACATAACTCCACTTTAGACAGCCTCATTATTAATAATAATAAACATATTTCAATTAATTGATTAACCATTTCTTGATAAAATATTTACACAAAATCTAGTTATTTTATTCCATATTGTATACTTTATCATTAATATATTTAATGTGATCATCAAAAATCCTAAATAAATAATTATCTTTTAATCTGACATAAATTTATAAATAATTTCATATTATCATGACGAATATCTAATATTTATTTTACTAGTGAATGATATACCGATTATAGACTCTAGAGGAAAATCCAAATTGAATTGGGTCTTCACTCAGGAAGTTGCATTCCTCCATTCATATTATTAATCTCTGTGAATGGTTTCACCTTGGATCCAATATTTATCCATCTCCACTCCCATGGGTGATCCTTTATTAAATATTTATTTACTCAAATTTTGATAAGGGGAAACTAAGGATTTGTTAATGGGGTAAATTAAATAAATCATGGACACACAAGTCTATATATAATATTATAGAGGGGATGGAATGCAGTTCATCATTTATATTTAATACTAAAAAGTTCCAAAATAATGATATAAGATATTTTATATAAAACCTATCATATATTGATTTTTTTATTCTCATTATCAACCATAACTATTAATTAATACACTTCTGAATACCATTTAGTTATCATTTCAATTAATTAATATCTTTTATGATAAAATTTCCCAAATTAATTCAATTATTTATCTTAATAATAATTATGTTCTTTTATCTATACAATATATCTAAAAAATCATTGAATCCCATTCTCTTTTAATAAGTACATTATGTGTACTAGGAGGTAAAATTAAAAGAAGTTATTTATTTAACATGGAATTAATTGGGCAATATATTTTCATTAAATGATACCCACTCAACATGTACAGTAGAATCAGGACACAATTTATTTTATCTCCCTTTATATTAAATTATTATACTTAATGTGTCAAACACAACACATGTGTTTTAATATTTATTTTTTGGGGACAAATTAAACCACATGTGAGTTAATTACACTGTATGTGAACTAAATACACTATTAATGACCTAATTACAAAATGTGAAATTTTATTAATTTAACATCATTTGACTAAACTACATAATATTTTAAATAAATTTTATACAATATGTTATTTAATTTTACATTTTGTGTGTCGCACTGTAAGTGAACTAATTAATTGACCACCAAATCATTTGAATTAAATACAACATTTATAAATTATTTACTATGTTAAACAATAAGTTAGTCCCATGTGTTGTGTGATAAATACATCATGTATCTTGGACCAAGTGGATTCCATGATTTACATTGAGAAAATGCATATATTATAGTTTATGTAAAAAATCAAAATAACATGTAGTCCAAAATGTATCATGTTGGTTTGGACAATAAAAATGTATCTTGTAAATAAACAATGTGATCCCTCTAATAACACATAAAGGATCTGGATCAAAGTAGATACGTGCCAGGAAATTCCAAAAAAAAATTAGCAACTTCTTCATATTTCTGAACAAAACATGACAGAACCCAATTTTGAATTCCTAGAAGACAAGATCTCACATATAATTTAATTTACTTTGGATAGATCATTAATTAAATAATTTTTTAAATATCTCCTCATTATTAATTGGTTTGAACCTTCTTTTCAAATATTTAACAATATCGAAGAATCATTTGTAGATTACATCAAGATGATATAAAAATATGTTCCATGAAACTATGAAATTAATTATAGGTTTTTATGGATACATGTGTGGATGTCTATACATCTTGTGTTTTTAATTTTTAATCTCACCATAAAATCCCAAAATGGATAGTTAGATTCTCATGGATCACTCACATATGAAAAGAGAGGAGGAGGAGGATCATCCATGGTCATGGAACATTGACAATTCATGATAATATATCAAGGTGAAGATAATACTCTAAAGAGTCAAATGTGTTACATAAGAAATTATTCTGTAGAAAATTATATAGTTTGGTATTTATATTTATAGGGTTAAAACATTGTCTTCAAAAGACCCATTAATATTCTCTTAATATTTGTTGTATCCCATCTCAAAATATTATTATTATTATTTATTTTAAATGGGAAAAATTTATAGAACAATTAAATATTATTTATATTAAATAAATCAAGTAACATAAATTAATATAAATTACAATATTATTTTCATTATAAACAATCCACAACTTTTTCATCTCATCATCTCATTATTTACCAGAACATATGTGAGGAAATTTTAATTAAAAAATGCCTTTTAATTATACACTGATAAATAAATACTTTTTTCCAACATTTAAACATAAATAAAAATTAATCATTAAACAATAGAATAATATGATAATATACTAGTAAAACCCATATATAACATAATCAAGGATGTTGGATACAATTAATGTCTAGTCTTTGAGGACATGTTTGGTATGGAATTAGGCTAAACTGCATAATTTTCATGGATAGAATGTTTAAACATACCAATGAAAAAATAAAGAAAAGAGTTAATATCAAAATGATATTAAACATACTGCGAATAGTTACAATGTAATATAATCTATTTGACTTTATATTTCTCATAAAATATTATGTTTATCATGTTTTGTCAATATATATTCAAAAATATATTTCATTAACACTTCATAACTTGTCATATCGATAAACTAAAATGGTGATGGAATAATTCCAGATAAATTATTCCATTAAAGGGGTTGACATATTAAATTCCAATAGAAAGTTAAAATCCTTTATTTCATTAATCATTAATTAAATAGTAATAATGATGTACTAAACATATAGAAAATCATCATGAATGATCATTATCATGGTTTATAAAGTACATTTGATAACACTAGCCATGATACACATTAATAATAATTTTAGATTAAAATTATCATTACAACATCATAAAGATAAGAATATACATTGACTATGAAAACATGTGCAATAACTGTTGTTGAATCAATTCTAAAAACCTCCCTTCATAGAGATTGAAAAAGAAAAATACAATGTTAATGTTTGTTAATGTCTTATGAGCCTCCTACCCCTGATAAGTTTTATATTATATGTCCCATCATAAAATATCATCATTTAGTAGAACAAATGTTTAAGGAATATTGTCATAGAATCCAAAAAACCACATCAAGGTAAGGAATTACAATGTACTTTTGACACATAATATTTTTTATGACATTATCACACAAATTATCACATATATGCACAAATTTTATATTATAAATAATTAATTTATATTGTATTTGAATACCGTAAATTGATAATATGATGAAAAGAACAAGTGAAGATTAATTTGGGTCACCATCAATACTAACAACAACAATTCTCCCCTAAAAATAAGGAACACACAAATGGGCCTCACCTTCAACAATAATCCATCTGATCCTATAATCACTCACATTAATTACCCAATAGAACGACAATACACCTAATTTCTTCTATCAAGAACACATTTGACATAAGAAATCACCATGCATCTGCATGCACCAACTGGGGCACCATTATCATTATCAAATATGTTTGGGGATCTTAAACCCATATCACACCTAGGATATACCCTGATTCTGATTCCACTTGTTGGGGTTATTTCCTCTCTAACCAAAAACTACTATTCCGCACACATATTCCCAATTTGGGTTCCATCAAATCAGAAATTTGTTTTTATATTGAGTAAAAAAGATATTATGTGTTGATCATGGAAGAAAAAGGCATGGGAAATTTGATCAAAATAGTATGATCCATAAAATATTATTATCATGCCTATCATGATAGTGAAAGTGTAGTTATAGGTTTTGAGTTGGGTAGTATCATAGGGTATAATACCCAAGAATTTTTCTTCCATTATGTTGTCTGTTTTTGGAGAAGTTGTAATATACTATTTTTTTTATTTATTTTGGTGTGGTCATTATTAAATTCATCCCCATGTTTGAACATCCTTTCGTGTGAGAATGTGTTCATTTTATTTGTACTTTTTATTTCATATCCCATTACTAATGAAATTATTATTATTATTATATGATGATGATGATTAATAATAATATTATTTTTTTACATCCTTATGGGTCTTCCCATTTCGTCGATGTTTTTTCTTGCCTGATCATATGATTTAATGGGACCTCCTAACAGAAAGAATTATGAAATTTATCTACTGGGATGTAAAACACTCCCAAAAGACCAAAATATAATTTACTGAGGACCCCAACTTATTGAAATATATTTATTGACATCACCACTAAATGTTTTTACTCTTCTATTAATCGTCACACCAACCCAAACATGTTATATCTAAATCCTACCAGAGTCGATGAATCATGAGATAAATCACATTTAGTACTTTCAAGTATAATAAGTTTAAAAAATAAAATCAGTTTAGAATTATATATTTAAAAAAATTAATTTTATATTTCATGAATCTTGCTTTATAATTACTTTGGTACCTGATATGAAGCATGAACACAGTTCACATGTCATTTTTAATCCACGAAGGGGATACACAGTTGTGGTTCACTACTCTTACTTGGAAATTTCAATAAAAAGTACCCCACTCATTTTTTCAATTCTAACTCTTTTATTTTTATCAATGATCTAGAAGGTATATTTCACTTATTTAAACTATTAATGATTTATTTCAAAAAGGTAAAATTTATTTTTTTATAAAATAATTTTCCATTTGTTTTATTATGTTTTTTGTTTATATTTTTTGAATGAGTGAATGTATTAATTATTAATTTGAGATATATGTTTATGTTGTAATTTAGATTATGTCAAATGATTAAAAAAATTAAAATAGTATGGATGAATTAACTACTAAATATATAATATTTATCCATACATAAAAATCATTTTTTCAACACTAAAAAATGAATACACTATCAGAACCTTTAAAATCATGAAACTCTTATCAGTTTTTGAAATAAACTGCTAAAAGTTACCTTTTCCAGCAATTAAAAAGTGATGACAATGAACAAATTTTTTCAATAATTTTTTAGGAATGAAAAGTCTATTAGTTTAGAGATATTTCTATTACTCAAAAAAGGTCCTTATATCAATATTACTTTTTCCACTGATAAATGATAATTTATGACTAATTAAAATAGAGATGATAAAATCCTCAAATTTGGTAAATGTGAAAGTAAATTTTAATTTCATTGAAACTCAATCAATAAAATTACAATTTTATTTAAAATAAAATTTTAGTAAAAATTATAAAAAATATACATTATCAGAATTTTAATACACTATAATTAAATTGGTTATTACAATTCATTAGAATGATTTCAATTTCAAATAAATTCAAAAATACCATGGGTTCCACTTTCTTTGGGAACCCTTTTAAAATAGCACAATCATGAATCAAATTTGTGAACTCACCACACCAAATAAAAAATAACGATCAATGTACCCATAATAAAAAACTATTTTGTTATTAATACTATACTGAAATAAATTAAAAATAAATATAATGAAATATAGTAAAATTGACTCATTTAATATAAAAATGTTCCCTTAAAGTCCTATTGGGTACATTGTGTGTCACATTCCATTTCTGTTCACTCTTGTATTTTTTAAATGATTTATGTATTGTTTTCCAAATGTATCATGCACATTAATAATGTTTTCATAGTTTTCAATTTGGGATACATGTTTGAGAAAAAATGTTACTTTAAAACAAAAAATGAAAATTTTTATCCATACCATGCACATCATGTGTCAGATTGACAGGAAACTAATTCATATATATCATAAATGAATTATGGTTCATTTTCATAATGGATGAATAAAATCTGAATAGTTTTTCTCATTTTGTAGTATATGATGTCTGTTTTGTTCTAAAATAATGATTTTTAATTGAAATTTGCTCTTTTAGTCATACCGTCTACATCAGGTGTTAGATTGATGATGTACCAATTCCAATAAATCATAAAATGACTTATTAAACATTTTAAAATATTATCAACACAATATAATCCTGATTTAGTGGTTTTAATTGAGTTTTTATTTAACTACAATGCTACTTTTAAAAAAACATACTCTAAGAGTTATACCCAGAATACCATGTGTTAGATTTGTTTAAGGATGACTCATATATGTCATAAATTACTTATGGGTCATTTTATTAATGTATCAATAAAACTTGAGTATGATTTCTTTGTTCTCAATGAGTGACACACATTTCACACTAAAATGATCCTTTTAAACTAAAATCAATCCCATGAATCATATCAGTGTGTCGTAGTGACACTCTATTCATTCTTATATATGAAAACCGAATGATGGATAATTTTACAATAATGTCAATAAAATGAAAGAATATTTTATTATTTTTATTTATGTGTTGATGTTTTCTACATAAATATTAATTTCAAAATAAAAACAAGAAGCTTCTATCATTTTGGCCACACCATATGTCATATTTATGAGAGAAAAATTCCTATACATCATAAATTAATTATGGGTCATTTTACTAGATTATAAATACAATTAATATTGTTTTAGTTTTTATTTATTGATCCACATTATTAATATAATTTTTTATTTTAAACTAAAAACATGAACATAGAGTCATGTTACACACAACATGTGTAAAAAATAAGTGTGAATGACCTTTACATAATAGAAATGAGTTATTAATCATTTTTTCACTATGCATCAAGAAAATAAAATATCCTTTTATTACTTTTGAGTATGTAAAGAGCGTTTTGTATTAAAATTGAAATTTAAAAAACACACTTTTAGTCATACCGACCACACATGTGTTAGATTTATGAGTGAATGGTTAACTTACATAAATAACGACATATGGAACATTTTCCTAAATTATCTGGATAATATGAGAATTCTTTCTCATTTTTAGTGGGTGGTGTCTGTTTTGAACTTAAATGATTCTTTTAGAATGAAAATAGACACTATCCGTCACACTAGGAACACCAGGTGATCGATTGAAATGAAACATATTCTGACATATAAAAATGAGTGAGGTATCATTATCTGAAACTATCCAGATAATCCAAGAGTGTTTTCTTAATATGTGATATGAGTTTTGAATATAATGTTTCAATCAAACTACAAACATGCACATTGTGTCATACTATGAAAAAAAATGTTTTATTGGTGTGTGGATAATTCTAAGTTCTCTTAAATTGACTTATAAATCATTTACCTAAATTTTTAATAATTTTATAATAAATTTTCTAATCTTTGTCTATGTGATTTTCAACCAAAATTTCAATTATAAATAAAACAGAAATATTAAATTATATCACCTACAACACGTGACATATTGAAGCATGTAAAATACATATACATCAATAAAGACCTATGGATAATGATACCAAATTATCTAGAAAATTAGAGTGATTTTTATTTGATTTTAGTGAGTGATATGTTTTTTAAACTATAATGTTAGTATTAAATTTAAAGCATGCAATTCGAGTCATACCAAGAACATCATAAGTTATATTTATTTGTAAATTTTTATTACTCATCATAAAATTTGTTATGAATCATTTTAAAAAAATATCAAGACTATCCCGAAGGGTTTTCTCAATTTTTAGTAAGTGATTCAAATTTTAAAATAAAATATAATTTTTAAACTGAATGCTCGCACTTCGAATCATACTGGGTAGTCATGTTTTGGTTTGACTCAGAACTAATTCCTACACATTACAACGTAATTGTGGATAATTTTCCTAAGGCATCAATACAGTTAGAGATTCATTTATTTTTTTTTATTATGTGATGTGTGTTTTGTACTAAAATGTTTATTTTAAATAAAAACATGAATCATTATTCATATTTTCCACAACATGTGTTATATTTCAATGAAATTTATTATTGTATGTAATAAATAACATATAGAAAATTTTAGAAATTTATAAAATAATGTGTATTTTTTTATTAATTAATTTTCTTGCATTATAATCCAAAAAATCACTTTTAAACTGAAAACACATACATTGAGTCATGTCATGGCCACAAGGAATCAAATTCACTTGTAGATATTTCATGACTTTATGAAATTCGTTATGAATCATTTTAATAGTGTATCATGAAATTTTTATGTGTTTTATCATTATTGATTATATGGTGTTTATTTTGTACTAAAATGAAGATTTTAATTAATGACATGCACTTCTATTCATGGTGACCTCATAAACTATTACATCTATGTGTTATTGATTTCATTAAATAAATAATTTCATAAAATCATTTTCTTATATTATAAAGAGATCATGAGTATATATTTTCCATATTTAGTTAGTGATGGATGTTTGGAACTAAAATGAATCTCTTAAATTAAAAACATGCAAAATGTGTCACACTGAGAACACCATGTATTTGATTGATTTGTAAAATGTTATTAAAAATAAAAGATTACTTATGGATAATAATATTTATTTATCTGTATGTTCTATGATTTATGGATTATCCATTAGTGAGTGACATTTGTTTTTAACTAAAATTTATGTTCTAAATATAACGCATACACCATGGGTTATATTGGGATAACTACATTTCAGATTCCTATGTGCCTAATTTCTAACCATCAATAATTATGTATAGATGTCATCCTAATGTTTTAAGAGAATCTATGTTCATTTTATTGGTTTTTATTATCTAATGTGTGTATTTTACTGGATATTTTTAACTAATATCATGAAATTTTAGTCACACCTTCTAAATAGTGTGTAGGATTGATGTGTAAATTATTTATATATGTCCAAAATGAATTAAGGATTATTTTCCAAGAATATAAAGAATACCAGAGTGAGTTTTCATAATTTTAGTTTAGTGAAACAATAAGTGAATTGATAATATTGATCATATATTATAGAAATAAATACCATATGGAGCCTCATCACTTCATCTATGTACTTACTTTCTAGAACAACTATAATACATGACTCTTGGACCACTAAAAAATCATAAAATGTCATTAGATAATTCCCAATCCCCAAAATAAAATCACATCCTCCTTGGATATGTGGTAAAAAAATTAAATAAATCCTATGAGACACCTTCCCATTACCAGCCAGGGATATTTAAAGGATACAATAATCCTCCATGGACAAAGTTCTCTACATTCGCCTTCAAATAAACCAGAAACCATTTCAAAAACACTACCATTAACCGGTTTATCACAAGACGTCCATGATTCCACCTCTAGGTGTGATACAATATAGAAACACCGAAATATACTACAATGGGTGTGGTGTGAAACTCACATATAACTACTTCATTCATGGAAACAGTACAAACATAATCCACTAAAAACATATAACCTTGACCATGTTTTTACCAACCCTCAGCAGCATAACAAAGGCTGACTCATTCATGAATCACCTCCACATTTTCATCTTTCCACTAAAACTCCTACTCCAACCGCATCAAGAATAATTAAAAATTCATATAATATAGAAATCCGCTTCCTCTAAATCAATTTACATCATGATGTATCACGAAAATTACTTTTATCCTCAAAACAATATTTTCAAACATTCATATTTCATCTCTTGGTGAATTTATAATCATTTCAAGAACCATAAAATTATGTTTTTCCTATTATTTTAGATGATCTCAAAGTCATTATCATAAGAAAATTTAATCTACCTTTGTTGATGGAAAATATACTTAACAATTTTGTGTTCAATAATAATCAATAAGTGGTCAATGATTAGGAAATGTAAACATATCATTTTGGAAAAAACTAATGGAATTATTTCTAGTTCATGGAATCCATTGTTACACTCATGGAGAAATAATTACCTAGAACCATATAAAATCAATTCCCAATTTTTCATCAAAATTCATCCTGATTGAACACAAGAATCATAATAAAATACGTCAAAAGTCACTTGTCCTAAATAACATAAGAACTATGTAAAAAATAAAAATCTCATTAATGTAGATGAATATTTCTTGATAATTATCTATATAGATGAACTTATAATCCATATTTTTTAAATACATTAATGTGGAAAAAATCCATGAATATTCTAAAAAATACCTCATATAATATCCCACAATACTAATGAATCCACAATCATCATTCACATACTTGGGTGGCACCCATGAAATAACTACACATGTATTCAATAAATCCACCACTACACCAATATGAGACACCACATATCCATGAAATTACACCACTATAATCTAAACCAATTACATGGATATCATCCGATAAATCGAATGGTGATGAGGAACCTGCATGAAAACTATATGTTTTTCTATATAATTATCTTCTGATTTCAATTATTTGAGGATCTAATTTACGCAAAACACTAATGAAATTGTATATTAACTCACATAACATTGATTTTATTACCCCTATGAACACAATAGGCATGTCCATGACAATGAAAAATCTGAATAAAAAATCACAATGTATATACATTCATTATAATTTAGTCTCCATGATATCATCATCCTTTACAATAATTTAAGGTATCTGAAATACCAATAAATATTAAAAAATTATTGATATATCTTTAACCAATTGTACATTTCATATATCATTAGATTTAGGTAATGGTAAATGATCATAACCTTCATTAATAGTTCATTTACACACACATCCTCATAACATTGTCATCCTTTCTGATGAACAATAATGGATCACCCCAAGGGTTATATTCAAGGCCAAATAAATCCCTTCTGTAGTTGGGCATCCATATAATCCTCAACTTCCACATCTACATGGGTTCTATTTGAAAAGGATCCATCATAATCCCAAATATTCCCAACTATATCATTATCAAAAAACATGACATCATTATAAGGACGTAGTATCAAAACCTCATCCCTAAACACATTTATAGGATTCTCAATAAATCACGGGTCCTCCCTTACGTGAGTTTTCAATAGCAACTCCACCAAACGATAGAGGATTCTCAGAGCTTACTACCTTTTGATCACCCCACATGGCATGGAAACCCACTCACCATCCATACACATTAGAAAAATTGGATATCCTCTTGAATAAATCCATTAATACACCAAAGGGATAAAACCAATCCCAATCTAGGATAACATATTATATCTTTATGTACAATATGAATAAGTCATCCATCGAATGATGATACCCAATCATCATTATATGCCCCCAGTAGGCATCAAACATCATAGCCTAACGTCAATCTATTGTGAATAACCCGAGGATAATGTATGTCTATCCGTCACGTGTAATAGTGTGTGGTCTACAGCAATCACAAAAACGATGTGTGAATATTTATAATTAAACAAGTAAAAACAAATGTAAATGGTAAAATAATCATTCCCTAGAAAACCATAAGGTCCTATGGAACCGGAACCTCCATATAATGCATTTAGCCATTCTAAATTTCAACCCTCCACTGATAATTCCCCCTCAAATCCACACTCATGTATGATTCCCTGATGATGGGAGTCATTGATGATTTTTCCTCTATCTGATCCATCTCCCTATGGTATGTTATAATCTTGAAGAATATGATACTGAAAAAACTAGTACTAATCCGTGCTACTAATTCAGCCTTTGGGAGTTTTATAATCCCTCTATTGAGAATGATATAAATCCTTACTCCACAAACCAAAAAATCCTCTCTAAGTGCTAGTTAATTCAAATAGGTAATGAATGAAAACTCTAAAAGAAAAAAAATAACATCATAGATTTCCAATTACATACATGGGAAAAACTGACTCAAGAAAATCTCAAATAAATATATTATGACCAATTTACTTGTAATCAGATCCTTTAATATTTTTAAGTCCATTCACCCCAAAATTGAGATCTTTTCTCTATGAAACCTAGTTAGACTCCTTCTCAGGGTGGTCATACCTAAGAGTACAGTCACAAAATCACTCATTATTTCTTTATCATCACCAAATACATAAGAAATATAAATATGGTGACAACATATTTCAATATTGAATACAACACATACTCATGATTTCATGCTAAAGACTGCTCATCAAGAACGATATCAGTAGGGAAATAATGTAGTTACATGAACCTGATCTAAAGAACCTTCACCCATTATCTCAACTTTTAAAGGGAGAGAATCACCTATCGGTTTTCGACCTTCATCATCTAGAATAAAAATTATAGATAAAAATCATTCTCCATGTTATCCCAATAAACACGCATCTCTTCTCGCTCTATGAGATAAAATATTAATCACTAACATTGTAACATATCACCCCTACTTATTTTAATGATAAATGATGGGTGGGATACTAGTCCTTGGGTGACATCCCCATGAAACCATGGGTTGAAAATAAATACAATGGGACTCAAGAACTTCTGTAGGATGATTTTACCATTGAATGAAAAAAATACAAACTTCACAAAAAATAACTAACAAAACCATTAAATATTGCATGAGTAAAAAAATGAAACTAAAGAACATAACCAATCCATTAATACATATCATAGTACAAGTGAAAGCCAAAATACATTAATGATGTGTAGCAAAATACAATAAATCAAATTACTGCAAATTGGCATCAAACGGTGACACAAAACCCACTCCAAGATCATACACCACATTCCATTATTTTTGTATAATATGAATCACTAAATAACTGATATACCATTAAATTACATGTTTATTGATATATAACATTTGAAAATTCACAATAGTTACCAAGAAATAGGTGAGTATAAACTCAGTGGGATTTTCCCAATGCCTTCCAAAAATATTCCACTAAGAAAAACATGTTATAAAAGTTTATATAAAATAGTTTTAAGTCGTAAGAAATATTTTATATCAAATCTATAATCAATTTAACATGGAATATTGACAATCAGGCATCTCAAACAATTTCTCAATTAATTTGAAATATCAGTTTCATGTACGCACACACAACCATCTACATACACTCAAGTGTGGTATTACCATTTCATTGAACTCCACATGCATACTCTTCCCCACTTTGATGGAGATACTTCAAAAGAATTATACATCCCACATAACACACTCAAAACAACTTATCCAAAAATCATGGAAATCCATTTTCAAAAAAACATGTTCCATTACAAAATACTTCACATAAAACCATTTACATCATTTAAATAATTTTAACAATCACTTTACTATCATAAAAACCATAATATAATTATAAAACCTAATTTTAAAATTATAACTAATGAGTTTTCCTAAAACCAGTAAATTTCCAAAATTTATAAGCTGTCATACGAAATCGGGTTTTCAATAATAATCACAAAATTAGTTAACCACCATTTTTATAATTCCATTTAACCTAAAATATTCCTTAACGTTTTGTATCAATTAAATATAAGTGTGAATCCATCGACATCATGACTATTGGGAAAATGTTGAATGAAATAGTAAAACACTATATCTATTCTTAGATATTACATCCTTAAATTGTTCCATTTATAAAACATAAATATTACCAACAAGGAACGAGAATATATCCATCGTGGATTAGATTTGAAATTTCTAGAGAGAGAGGAAGGATTGAAATAAGAATAACTATGATGAATTATGACTTGTCGATGAATTTAAGCCACCAATTCTCTTTGATTCACCAAATAATCACATATGGATTGATATTAAAAGTTTTTTAAGACTTTGGAACAAAGAAAATTATGCGATGGAATGAATTGGTAATTGACAAGGCTTAATGAGGTTAAATCGAATTATATCCACATTTTAAGTGGTTACAATTGTATGATACATGGTAAGAACACACTTTTTTGAAAATCAAGCCACAACCATGTGTTGTTACTATCATAAGGCCACACCTAGTGTAAGAATCTAAATCATCCATTCAGGTATGTTTTCCTTTTTATGGTGAATTTGAGTAAAAGTAGAGTTTTTGTAAATTTCTTAAGTACATGATGTGTACATTATATGTACACACTGTGTACTCGGTTACTGTCGGTAGTTGTGTGCTGGTCATATCCTGGCCATGCACACAGCCATGTTTGGTGACTTGTAGATGGCCTAATGCGGGGGCTGGTACGGGAATGTACACACAATGCACTTTATTTTTTTCATTAAATGGACATGGGTCACATCTAATCGGAAAAAACACCTCCTTCTTTGTCCGACTCGACAAAGAGCATCTGTACAGTTGCAATTATTCTCCGAGCCCCCGATGGATCATCTGTTCTCTAAATTGACTGCTATCGATTGCATTGGGATCACCACAATATGCTCTTCCTTCATATTGAGTTTCTTTTCCTGATTCCTATTCTTTTAAGAGTTATCTTCAGTTTAGTGTTTTTAGAAGTTGTGTAGATCTACAGAATTCTTGGGCGATTTAGGGCATCAGGATCAAGTATAGTGATCCTACAACATCGAGGTTGGTAGTTTGTTCCTTTCTGTAGTATTTATTTTGAGTTGTAAGTGAAAAAGTTTCCAATAACTTGAATGGGGTATTGCATGTATATAGTATTAACTGAGTTAATTCCCTAGTATTCTTTTAGTCTTCTGTAGATGTTAATTGAATGGGAATACGGTTCATTTTTATGAATTGTAATTGGTTTCCCATGAATATTTTTTTTATTATGGTTTGGTCTTTCGTAGCATGTTAGGATTATTTGTTTTTACCATTACTAGTATTATAGTATGGTGTGATTATTTATCTGACATGTTGTTATGATTTAGACTATTTAGCCTAGTAGTTCATGAGGTGTACATTGGCCGATATTAATTTTTGTCCACGTTTGAATTACAAATGGCTGTGGAAACCTGGTGTAGTAGACCATAGGGGGAATGGACACTGTGGTCTTCCCCAGATTGTCTATTTTTTCTTTTATGATGCGAGAAAATAGGTAGAATTGACGTATGTGCATCTTCAGAGTGTCTATAGTTCTTTGACGTGGGACACAAGTGGAATGATACGTTAAGTGCATCCCTAGAGCACCTATTAGTTCTTGATACAATAATATAGGGGAAATTAACGACGATTTCTTCCTCAAAGAGTCTATGCTCAAGAAGAACTAGAGGGGTTAGACTATGTTTACATCTCGGAGGGTTGCTTGTTCTTGTTTAGTTGAACCAGAGGGGTTAGGCTATGAGTACTCCTAGAGGGTTAAATAGTTTGATAAGCTACATTATTGAGATATAAATATGAATGCATTGAAATTTTACGATTGTTTACTTGATTACATCCTTGTTTATTGCTTCTGTATTATTATTGCCTACCATATATATTCAATGATTGTTAGGCATATATCTTTGGGTGGTTGCGTACTGGGATTTATCCTCACACCCTATTTGGGTTATGATTTTGGGCCCAAACAGATTATAATACTGCATGTATAGATAATTGAAATCACCCTTCTACTTCAGGTACGTGACTACATTGGAGTTGGAGAGCATTGGACCAACTAGAAGCTTGCGATGTGAAGGAGTTTTTTATGTGCTTTCTTTTTTACACGGTTTAGTTCTATTTAACATCATTGTGACTTGTTTGGATTATTTCCTAGACATATGTATCATGCATAATTTATATATGTGCTCTTTTGTTTCTTACTTTCAATATTTCGTTGTTTACTGTTTTATGGTATTATTACAGCTTCTGCTATTTCTATCTATTTTGTTTCTACTGTGTTACTCTGATAATGAGGGCATAGTTTCCCCACTATCACACCTAATGCCCATTCTTCTAGTCAGCAGCCTCTAGAGTTCGGGAAAATGCGCTTTAGGTCATGTGACCAACCTGGAACAGGGAACCTATGGGTGGCTTCCAAAACCGGGACATTTCAAGGTGGTATCAGAGGGTTTCATTTATTTTTGACATACATATTGAATTCAATCAACAGGGATAATAATTAATTGGTAATTGGTAATAAGATGTGCCTGGGAGTAGCTAACCCGTGTAAAAGGAAAAGCTAATCTACCTCATTTATTGCAATTTTTCTTGTCTTGCAAATTTATAGTTGATTTGATTTCTCTATTTGGTTATTTAAATGTTTTTTGCTATTATCGTTCATTCTATTGAGGTTCTAATTCGGTTTCATCCTGATGATATGACATTATACTATCTCATGCATCATATTGGTACTCTCTAGAAATCACATGTCATGCATTCTTTCCATTCCATTTAGGATGCATTAGAGATTTTAATGTTGTTGTGATAGATGTTAAACTATAAATTCAGGTTGTTGTGATATATTCCATGATTTAATACCTAATATTTTATAAGGTACTTCATTTTGATGGTTTTTGTTGGAATGTTCATCGAACATTGGTTCTTGAGGTGTTATGGGCCCTCATGTACCGGAATTTGGTGAATCATAGCACTATTATGCGTGTTTGTGACTCGTATAAAATGCCAAGCCTTGATTCGCGAAGAGTATGGGCCCTCACGTATTGGAATTTAGAACCTTAATGGGGTTTTCAGTGTTTTTTTGGGTACTGGAGTAGTTATTGAGGCTTACTGTTAGAAAAAACCAAGAATACATGGCATGTAGTGTTGAACACACATCGTGTGTCCTTCTATTCGAGAAGGAACTATTTTTCTTACAAACACACCATGTAATTTATGTACCCGTCATGTAGTCTCTAGATGTGTCTCAGAATGTGTGGACAGAGATATATGGGTTTGGAAATATTTGGTAGGACATGTCGTGTACCGGATGTACACTACGTGTTGTAGAACCATGTAGCCGTCCGTGTGACTAAAAACATGGGTCAATGGAGTCATTTGTAATACATTTTGTGTCCATATAGAACATGTTGTTTAGTGTAACCCAATTATCTGGCCGTTTCACTTACAACATGG
Source organism: Viscum album (assembly GCA_963277665.1). Taxonomy (NCBI): domain Eukaryota; kingdom Viridiplantae; phylum Streptophyta; class Magnoliopsida; order Santalales; family Viscaceae; genus Viscum; species Viscum album. Next base: position 1,754,303,010 of record OY728128.1, read on the forward strand.
GTTGGTGAAGTTTCTCAGGTACACACCTTATCTTTCTTAAACACGCCATACGAAGTGCACTGAGAATCTGGTCCTGTAAAGAACAACACTGATCGGTTGATATCTTCCCAGTCCATACCATATCTAGAGCCAACTATTCATGTAGGCTGAGCCGTGTAACTGGTCGTGTGACTAACAACATGGGTTGGTGGAGTTCGCCTAGTACACGTCGTGTCTGGCACGAACACATCGGGTATTCTTGTTTTAGGGGAACTTTGTGGTTTATCCATGTAGAAGGAATCGGGTAGTGGAAGAGGATTCATGTACACTCTGTGTGATAGGAGAACATGCCAGGTGTTATGGGTGTTACACGACCTTGGTTGGCAGGGGTACATGCCCATGTGAAGGTTTAAGGGAACACACAATGTAGTAATTCTTCTCATTATGTATCCATGTTTTGTAAAATCTTGAACTCATTATTTCTCTTGTTATCTTATTACACTTCTATGTTTTAGTCCCATTTAATCATGATCTAAGGTGTTTGATTGACCTTAAAGAGTCAATCCACTTAGATGTCCTCTAGTTGTATTCCTTTTACAGGGCAATGATCAGACACCGAACATGGATCATCTAGGACTGCTAACATATCCTTCAGTAGTGCTGGTATTGTCACCAACTGTCATTCCAGACATATTTGTTGATAAACATTTCCGAGACCACTTCATTTGTTCATGCTGACCTCTTGAGGAGTACCTCATCCTACCCCATCTTTGGTAGAGCTAACGTGGGTTTTACAGCAGTAGCATCCTCCCACCTTCATAGGGGAAGGATGACCTCAGGCTGTAAAGTCATGGTTATAAGCCATATTTTCTATATTCAAGCATCTGGAGATGCCTCCAGAGAGGAGTGTGAAGCTCACTATGTATATGCTATGGGACTCTGGGAAGATATGGTGTGATGTGATCTCACAAGCGAGAGCCTAGTAGGTCATGGCAGGGAATGAGTTCTAGTGAGCCTTCTAGGACTACTTCTATCCAGAGACTTTGATGGCCGATCGAGACTGGGAGTTCATGAGTTTGGTGCAGGGTACTCTTTTTTTATGCAGTATTACTCTCTCTTTACAAAGATGTAGTTATTCACACCAATTATAAGAGGATATGAGTTATTCTCGGCAAGGAAACTCGAGGATGGTCTCAGGCATGACATTTGATATCAGGTGAACATATTTTAGTTGAATTCCATCAAATCCATTGTCAACTTATCTCTGATCACATAGCACAATGTAAGGGATTTTGGAGTTGTGAACCAGGACAGCTTGACAAAAGGTGTTGGTATCCCCCCTACGTACTGTAGTAAGTGCTGTAGGAAGTCCTCGCACGAAGATCTGAGGACGCGAGAGACATCTTCTGGTAGCCAGGTGGTGTGCTACCAGTGTGGGTAGAGTGGGAATATGAGGCCACATTGCCCAAGAGATCCAGTGGATTGCTAATCATGTGGCACGAGGGGTCACCTTTAGCGTTTCTATCAGTTATTCTCACCAGATATTGGTTAAATGGCTTCTTCTATTACTCCTCATTCAAATCAGCACCACCTGTTTCTCACCAGTTTGGGAACATGAGTTTTTTCGGCAATCTTGGTCGAGGTGGAGGTCCTGGGTGTGGAATCCATTCACCATAATATCAGTGGCAAAAGTGTGTATCAGCTCAGAACGGCCAGTCAGGGTCACATGGCTACGATACAGGTCATAATTTTTCAGTGGAGTAGACCCATTAGGTGCAGGATCCCAGGCCATCAACAGTTCGTGGTATGATTCAAGTTGCCTCAGTTTTATCATCTACAATTTTCAATATAGGGGAATCACATAACTTTATATATATTGTTATTGTGGATACCCTTCGTCTCTATAAATTTTTCTCTTATGATATATTGATGTTAGACACTCCGTTGGGGACTAGAACAGCTAGTGTACATCATTGTAAGGAGTTCCCTCTTGAGGTTGGTGCGTGTCACTTCATATGGGACTTCTATATCCTAAAGAGGACAGACTATGAAATAGTTATCAGAATAGACTGGTTGGTTACCTTCTAGTAATTTTTCGACTGCTATCATCGTATGGTATGTTTCACATCACCAGAGGGTAGATTTTTTCTTCATAAGGTCAAATGGGATATCCTGGTGGGCAGAGTAGGACCCAAGTATCATGGGATGGGGGGGGGGGGTTATAGCCTATAATTCTATTGTATATCTGGATGAAAAAGGGACTTCTTAGATGGAATTTCCTACAATGGTGGATTATTTTAGGGACATCTTACCTGAAGACTTTTCAGGTTTGCCTCCAAAACATGAGGTAGAATATTTTTATTGAGCTTGTGCCAAGAGCGGCACCGTCCATTACACCTTATCGGAGGGCTACAGCTGAGTTGTTGGATCTCAAGAAACCATTGGAGGAGTTGCAAGAAAATGGTTTCATCCAACCCAGTACTTTTCCTTGGGGTTCGCTTGTCCTATTTGTGAAGATGGAAGACTTTACCTTGATACTTTTTATAGATTATCAGTGTTTGAACTAGTTGATAGTCAAGAACCAATACCTTTCCTAGTATTAATGATCTCTTTGACCATATTCGAGGAGCCTATGTGTTCCCGAAGATTAAATTGAGATTCGGGTACCATCATTTTTGGGTTCAACCATCAAATATAACTCTTACAGCCTTCTGAAACAGGTATGGTCTAAAATATTTTGTGTTTATGTCATTCAGTCTCACAAACATTCACGTAGTCTTCATGGAACTAATGAACTGAGTGTTCCATCCATACTTGGATTCTTTTGTGGTAGTCTTTTTTGATGATATGCTGGTCTACTCTCACACTCGATAGGACCAAGCCACACATCTTGACATCATTTTGAGTACACTGATATAGCATTGGTTGTATGTTATGCTCTCAAAATTCCACTTCTGTATATATCAGATTCACTTTTTGGGGCCTGTTATCTGAATGACAAGAGTATTAGTAATCCCAGATAATGTAGGACTAGTAGTTTCTTGGGAGCATCCAAAGAACCTCTTTGAGGTGAAAAGTTTTCTTGGGCTTTCTGGATACTATTGACATTTCATACAAGACTTCTCATGATTTACAGTAGCACTGATAGTCCTGACTAAGATGGTTGTGATGTTCCTATTTTAAGATTCGTATGAGTTAGCCTTTCAGGATCTGAAAGGGATGTTGACTTCAGCATCGATACAAGTATTTCTGAAGCTGGGAAAGAGCTATACTATTTTTTGGATGCATCAAGAATCATTCTTCAAGCTATTATTATGTAGGAGGAAGGATTCATTGCGTGTGGGTCTCAGTAGTTGAGGTCGTATGAGAAGAACTACCAAACAATTAATCTTGAGTTGGATACAGTTGTCTATGCTTTACACTATTGGATAAACTACCTTTTGGGAGAGCATTTTGGGGATTTCACTGAACAAAAACGTTTCAAATACATCATCACTCAGCTTTACCCGATGTTGAGAAAATGAAGGTGGGTTGAGTACCTTCAGTCCACTAACAATGATCTTTCCTATACGCCACGAAAAGGCAACGCAGTGGATGGTTCACTGAGTAGGAGGACTAAGCTACATGCAGTTCCGGAGGCCATTAATGAGTGGAATCTTATAGATCTATTCTCTGAGATGTATTTTGAGGTACATGAAAGATAGTGGAAGGGTTTTCGTTAATCTTTAGATGTTACCTTTACCCTTATTGATCGATTGTGAATGAAGAAACTATCTGATTCTGAAGGCCTAGTCCAACAGGAGAGTGTGTCATGAGATTACCCAATCCTAGATGGACCATATTCAAGGATGAGATCTTTCATTTTCGTGGGAACATATGGGTGTCAACAGACATACATGAGTAGTTGATGATGGAATTTAATTCCTCTGTTTGGTTGTTCATCCTGGTTTCACAAAGATGAATTGTGATCTACACCATCATCATTGGTGTCCTGGTATGAAGAGTGATGTTTCTAGTTTTGTTAGGAGGTGATCCACTTGTCAGTAGGTGAAGGCAGAGCATCAGTGACTAGCAGGGCTTTTTTAGAAGTTAATCATACCTGAGTGGAAGTGAAATAATGTTGTGATGGATTTCGTGATAGTTTTTCAAAGGTATCCTCAAGAGAATGATGCAATATGGGTTGTCATTGACAGATTCACGAAGAATTCTCACTTATTTCTGATTAAGGATACCATCAGTGTTGATGTTCTAGGAAGGTTGTACATTTGAGAGATTGTACGTCTACATGGGGATCCACACTATATTGTTTTCAAACAGGGATGCACGTGTTACTTCTTGGCTCTAGAAGGGGCTTCCGAAGGCATTGGTCACATAAGTACATTTATGTATAACTTACCATCCCCAATCTGATGAACAGTTTGAGCATACATTTCAGGTCTTTGAGGACATGCTTTGAGCATGAATCTTGGATTTTGGTGGTTCATAGGAGAAGCACATTCCTCTTATTTTGTTTTCCTACAATAATATTTTTCATGAAACTATTCAGATGGCACCTACTAAGGCATTGTATGGTAGGCCATTCTAATTACCCTTATCTTGGCTGGTGGGAGGAGAGCCAGTCTTGATGGGACATCATCTTGTCTAGGAGACCACAGAGCAGATAGAGTGGATTCAGAAGAGGATGGCTACTACAATGTCTCAACAAAAGTATTATGTTGTTTGACATAGAAGACCATGGGAGTTTGATACTGGAGATCAGGTTTTCCTGCGTGTCACACTGTGTTTGGGACACAGGAGGATTAGGATATAGGGTAAGCTTTCGCCGAGTTATTTTGGGACGTTTGAGGTGTTGGAGAGAGTTGTTCGGGTTGCATATCGGTTGTAGTTACCTCATATATACTAGGTTATTCATGATTCCTTCCATGTTTCTCATCTTCGATGATAATTATCAGAACCATCTCATGATTTTCAACACTGGAAAATCTAGTTGAAGGTGGATTAATATTTTGAGGAGATTCCTATCATGATTTTTGATCGTAGTGCGATTGATCTCCATGGCTGGTATATTCCTTTGGTATGAGTTCTATGGCCGCACATGCGAGTACATGATGAGAATTGAGAGAGGGAGATCGATGTACTTTATCTGTGGCTGGAGCTTTTTGAGGATTCTTCTTCAATGCCACCTTGCTAACGAAATTCAGGGACAAATTTCTTTAAGGGGGGAAGTGTGTAAAAGCACGGATCATCCTTTTAGGTATGTTTTTCTTTTTTATGTTGTTTTTCAGGAAAAGAAGATTTTCATGAAATTTAATATGTACACACCATATACTTTATAAGTAAACGATGGTTACTCGGTTACTATAGGTAGTCGTGTGTTGGTTGTGTCCCAGACATGCACACAGTCGTCTGTGGTGACCTGGAGACCGCATAATGCAGGGGCTATTAAGTGAATGTACACACTGTGTACTTCTAAAGTACAATTCATTTACTTACCTTTTTACATTAAATGGACCAGGGTCATGTCTAATCAACAAAACACCTCCTTCTTCATTTAGCTTGACCAAGAGCATCTGTACGATCACAATTCTTCTCTGAGCCCCCGATAAATCATTCATTCCCCAAATCGAGAATCGTCAATTACGTTGGGATCACAACGACAGGCTCTTCCTTTTTCTAGTGCTTCATTTCTGGATTCACCCCCATTCAAGAGTTATAATTGGTGGAACTTTTTTAGTGTTTTTATAGATCTACACTGTTCTTGGGAGATTCAAGGCTTGAGATTCACGTATAAAAATCCTACAACAATGAGGTAGGTGGTTTATGCCTTTCCGTATTTAGACATTGAGTTATATGTGAAAAAGATCCCAATACCCTTGAATGGGGTTTTTCATGATTGCATTTTTAACCATGTTAATTTCATTCTATGCTTGTATGATTTAGTAGAGGTTAATTGAATGTGACTTGGGTCTATTGAAATGATTTGGAAGTGTTTTCCCATACATGTTTTGTTTATGACCGTTCTGTCTTTCTTAGCCTGTTAGGATGCCCTGTTTTTCCCATGACTAGTACTGTAGGATGGTTTGATTATTTATCTGACACGATGTTATGTTGTAGACAATTTAGCCAAGTAGTTCTTGAGGTTTACTTTTGTAGATATGCATTACTGTGCACATTTTACATACACAGGGTTGTGGGAACCTCGTGTAGAAGACCATAGGGGGAATGGACACTCAGGGCTTCCCCCGAGTGTATGTTTTTACTATTACGATGTGAGACCATAGGGGTAATTAATATAAGTAATTCCTTAGAGTGTCTGTAGATCCTCGACGTGGGCTACAGGGGGAATGAGACAATGAGTGCTTCCCTAGAGAGCCTATTAGTTAACGATACGAGACGATAGGGGGGACTTGACGGTGAGTGCATCCTCAGAGAGTCTATGCATAAGATGAACTTGAGGGGTTAGACCGTGTGTAATTCTCAGAGGGATTCTTGTTCTTTTTTTGGTTGATCTAGAGGGGTTAGGATGTTAGTACCCATAGAGGGTTGTCAGATTTGATTAGCTGGTTACTTGAGATATGAATTTGAATGATTTGAAACTGTTGGATTTTTTATGTGAGTACATAATTGTTTACTGCTTCCTTTTTATTATTGCCTGCTATATATATTCATGGTCTATTAGGAATAGATCTCTGTGAGGTTTCCTACTATGGATTAGTCTTACACAATATTTGGGTCATGGTTTGGACCCAAATAGATTACATTATTGAAGGTATAGATATTGAAATGTTCCCTTCTACTTTAGGTACTTGACTACCTTGGAGCTAGAGAGACTTGGACCATGCTAAATCTTGCGATGTTGAGGAGCTTTTTATCTGTATTCTTTTTTACTTGGTTTAGTATTGTTTACCACTATGTTTGACTTCTTTTTATTATTTCATAGAAATATGTGTCATGAATCTTTTATATATGTACTACGTTGTTTCTTACTTTCAGTCTTCTGCTATTTACTATTGTATGGTATTATTACTGCCTCCGCTATTGCTGTCTATTTTGTTTCCGTTGTGTTATTCTGCAAATAGGGGCATAGTTTCACCACTATCACACCCCAGGCCCTCACTACTAGTCCACAACCTATTTAATTTGGGAAAATGCGCTTGAGGACATGTGACCAACTGGGTATGGGGAGCCTCTGGGTGGCTTCTGGAACCGGGTCATTACACCTAGCATAGTTTGCTTTCACAATTATACAAACCATGCAACAAAAATGCATTTCCCTCCTTTCAAGAGGAATTTTTTCCACTATGTACTGACATTGATTTAACAAACCACACACCTATAGTGCACCAATCTAGTGAAAATTATCTTTTCAGTCTTTGTTTTTTTGTGTATGATTTATATTCTCAACTCACCATGGACAAACCGTGAAACACAATAAAATCCTAGAAACCATGCAAACGTCCCTCAAAACATCCTGATACATAACCTATGCAATATATATCCTCAAAGTATATGAATAAATGGTCATGTATTTGATATTGAGGTTTCTAAATTCTAAAAAACATTTCACTATCCACTATCATAATGTGGAAATAACTTTTTCCTTCAACAGAGCTTGGGTTGTAGGTCACACACTTCCTTCTAACGATTTTGTGTTCCATCCTAAATATGACCATGGTTCCATGAAAACCACACTAGACTGATACGTTTCCATTGAAAAATATTTTGTTATCTTTCCATAATCCACATTTTCATATGAATCAATGAATAATTCATATCAAGGTAATCAAGATCCCATCAAATCGCATAGTAATAATCAGGTTTTTTCTTATTCAACTAAGATGCATGAAACCCATTTTTCAATGAGCTGAACTATTAAAGAATACTCAACCAATATGATACCTCACCAATTCATTCATGAATATCAAAATTTCCCATATATTGATGTAAAAAAATTCCCTACATACCAAAACAATTATTCTCAATCCTTGAATAGATTTTTATGAACACATGATAATTCACCCCAAATGAAAATGATCATCGATCAAGATCTGTATATGATTTTTGTTGACTCTAAGATATCTTCATACACTATCTATTAAAATGAATATTCATTATTGTAACTTTCATAATGTTGATTCCAATTGGTTATTTATGACCTGTTTCCACCCCCATTAAATTTTAAAATGACTAGTATTTAAATAAAATTATATGAAAGGATACATATATATCAATTCATGGAAAATGTTATTTTATAATAACTCTAATAATGTTATATGACCCACCAAAGAGACACCAAAACCCTTCACACAATCCGCATGAATGTTATCCCGCATTTTGATTGTCAATTAATTATATCCATCAATCTAATGGTGAAAACCTGTACATATGGTCAATTATTTTCCAAGGGCTTGTTGTAAGGATTTGTAAAAATTATATGTAAACCTAGGGTATTGGTTTTTGAAAATCTAGATAAAAAACTTTGAATATTTACATTCTCTCATATGAAAAATTTGGAGAATTCTTCCACAATATTAGTTTCAAGTATTGAGATAATGATCTCAAAATTTATGAGTAGATCCGCCATCACCCATATATAATCATGTTTCCAAACCTTCATTATTAACCCTTTTACAAAATCTACTTATATATACTCAAATTTCCTCATGCGATCATAAAATATTACAACATAACCATTGGTTATAAATTTTATAACTCTACTTGATGACATATGAGGCATCTCAATACCTACTCTGCTACATCATATTTAATGTTAACTCCAAAAACTATTCCTTGAAATCTTTCTTCATTTTATGAATCTCATTCTAAATATCCAATCTTGAATTGGGTAGGTAGTAATAATTTTATCCTAATTATCCAAAGGTATGATCATGTAATTTATAAACTAAAACAATGAACTACACTCGATCTTCACACATTAATTGTCTCCATGTTACACAAATAAAACTGAAGAATAGTTTTTTTAATTAATATAATATTTTTGAAATTTTACATTTCACACAACAATGAATATATATTTTTTTAATAAAAAAGGACATTGTGCGGATTGTATTATATGAAAAACCAAGTCATTATATCATTATAAAAAATATTTATATTATCTTTTAGTACACAGAATACCTTTTTTGGTTGTGTTAAACATGAAATCGAGCCTTTTTCATATCTCGTGTTACACACAGGGCTGGGTTTTACTGAAGTACAAGATAATATTAATCATATTAATAGAATATTATTATATTTTCCACAAATATATTATAATTTATGATACAAATAAGATTACCTAAAATTTTAAAAATGATCTACACACATATATACAATTTATCTCTTTGTTATAATTTAGTTAGATATCTGATTAACAACTATTTGAGAATGAAAAATTTTCATTTCTATGGAAACAATTTTTCTATTTAAAAACAAAATATTTTCTCCAAAAATTAAAATCCCACATTTTATTAATGTTTTTAAAAAATTTCAATATAATTTATTTAATCAATATCTTTGACACTCATACAATATATTTCATAGGTATAAGATACTAACAAATCCGATTTAATAAATACATAGATGTACTCTTCTAAAATGTTCATTTACAACATTTCAAAAGAGAACCAATTATAAAAATGATATTTGACACATTGGTAATTTTTATTTGAAAAAATAAACTTCATTATTGAATAAGGAACAAAGAAAATATTTTTGTGTTTTATTTTTATTTTTCTATGAATTTCTATTTTTTGAGGAATAATGATTAATAGTGAAACGTAATTCAAAAAATCTTATTCATAAAACATATTTTAATTGATTAATTATTATTTTTGATTTATTTTTAAGTTATGTTAAAAAAATTATACATAAATTAATATAATATAGGTCATTGATTCAATTTCACTTTGATATTGGTTACAAATACAAACAAAACGTTAGAAGTTTTTTTCTTAAAAATCCTGATTTTTTATCCAATTTATGGGATTAAATTTGAGTTAATTTATGAATCTTATGTGATTGGAATTTGGAAAAATATTGTCAATATATATAATCACAATAATATATATGTTAAAATATGTTGAACATATATTGTGACACAACATATTACTTATAGTACATAAAATTAACTACAACTGTTAAAATGAAAACTAGCTTAACGTGTCACTAAACCTTACACTTAATGGGAAAGTTGACCTAGAAACATATTCAATAGAAACATTCAGGAAATATATTTACCTAATAATTTATTTTATATAATAAATATTCATCATTGGAGCCACATGTCATAGAAAACATGTGGGTGTAATTCCCTTTTCAATACATTTCATGAATGCCTTTCCCCCTCCACTATAAAAATGCACTCACTCATCCCATTAATTCACACCACTCATACACTTTGGATCACCCCTAATATACCAAAATAACATTCAATAATATATCACATCAACCGAAAGACCTATCCTTTGTCAAAAATCCATCAAAGAGTTTCTTTTGGTATAAACCAAAATGAGTTACCCATAAACAAGGTAACATTCTTCAATGATCATATTGTGTTTCAATTACTTTTCCACTACATAAATTATATTTATACCAAGATTATATAATAACCATTAAAATATATATAATTTTTGTTGTATTATAATAATTATACCTACACCTTCCCACACATTCATATAATATGTAAGGAACATACTGTTCATTTAGGATGAACTATTACCTCTCGAAACGATGATTGTTCGTTTTTACATTACCCCGTCTAATGGTTTGAAATTATGATGTAAAATATGGTTAAATGATATATATGATATTTAGGATGCACATATTCTTATTTAATTACTATATAATACATAACATCACAAATTAAATTTTTTAATATGATAACATTATTTCTTGACGAGTGGACTACTGTCTTAATAAAGCAATGTGATTAATTAAAATTTTATATAGTATGTATTATAGATTTGTTTAGTGAATTTATGTTATATATATGAATAATGAATATAATTTAATTATATAATATATATATATATATATTGATATCATTTACATTTCTTTCACTATTATAGGAAAAAAATAAAAATAGCGTTGATGTGTACATTTGGACCACCGCCTCAATGAACAATGTATTCCATTTAAAATATATATATTTTATAATTTATTATAAATACATATAAACTGAGTATATATGTGTTATATAAATCAATTTTTTTATTATGGAATCAACTATATCATGATTTATGTAAGAAGATCAACAAAAAATAGTCAAAACCCCTATGATAAACATAGCAGTTGTTACTCAAAAAGTTGAATTAAAATAGAATATTTAATAAATATATAATATAATGTCATAAGTTTGTGATTATGTGGTACTATATATATGAATACAGAAATTTTGAAAAATTACAATAAAAATATATGTATTATACTTTATTTTTTAACATAGTCAAAAAAATATCAAGACTTAAGGTAATGTACATTCATCTGACTTTTTATTTTCCATGAGATACATTCTATATTCACCACATGATTAATTTGTGTGGTGTATATAATTCCACATGAAAAGTTATATAATTGATTTCTATGATTAATGATATCAAAATTTTATTTCATTCTTTCATGGGTATCGTGATTCTAATGTTACATAATTTGTAAGTGTTTTTATATCTCCTATTTTATATCTGTAAGATACATTCCAATTCCACCACTTGTTTAAATTGTGTAGTGTTTATAATAACTATTAATATATTATTTGATTTTTTATTGTGTAATATATATATATTTACATACCCATTTTATGCAATTTCATTCATGGGTTTTATGGTTCAAATGTTACCAAATCGGTAAAGCAATTTTGACTCAGTTTGTCTTCTCTAGAATTCATTCCATGTTATACACCTATATTATTCTATTGGTTGTATATTATTCCCAATAAAATATTATATCATCAATATACTTATTTTCATTATATTTTAAGCATCCTTTAATTTTGTTTTATAATTTCTATCATTATTCAAAGTAAAATAATAGTGATAACAATTTATTTCTACAATCATATCATTTATCGGGATTTTCTATGATAATGATTCCATTGTTGAAATCATATGACCAAAATATCAGGAATACCCATAAATATTTTCCTCCTATATTTAGCAATGTTATATCCAATTAATGGTTAAATTTTAAACTTTTTTTTAATTAATATAATTAAGATACAGCTTTAATGATAATTCATCATTTTTTATCGTTATTGTAAAACATTTGTGTTCATTCAAAACAGTGTTTTTATAACTATTTTATAAATTGTTTTAATGTTATCCAATAATGTCTAATCAAAATTTTTACTTTATTTTAACTTTTAAAAATATATTTTTTGAAAGGAAATTTATTTTCATTTTCTAATCATGTCTCACATATAAACTTCTATGGGAAAAATTAATATTTGGAATGTATGGATTAATCCACCATCACAACCATCCTTTCATTGATCGTTACCATGAATGTTTACATTATTAGTTTTTATGAAAAATGATTTTCCTAATATTATGGGGATTGTTTTTTTAAAAAAATTCAAAGAATTATTTTTTCAAAAATTTCTTTTCTTAATAAGTTTTTAAATTATTTTCAATGGTTCTTTATTATGTTTTCAAATTGATATTTTCAAAGAAATTAATTTCAATGATATTAATATTTATTTATAAATTATAAAATTCAATTTCTTGAATATCGAACAAAAAATTATTGCAAGACTTATTTATTTGGATTTCAATGTATTCTTAGTGATAACATCTGTCAAATTTTTTATAATATTTCTTTATAGGATTTCATGTTTTCCTTAAAAAAGGTTTTCAAAATATTTTCAGGTCTCCATTATATGTTTACAAATACAATTTAAAAGAAATCTATTTTCAAAATTATTCACGTTTTGAAATGTTTTTTTCATATCGGAATATATATATTCCTTAATTAACATTTTAAAATAAATTATAACAATTTATTTTTAAGAAAATGATATTGAAATGATTTTATAAAATGGATTTTCAAGGGAAGGATATGTTGATTATGATATGTTTCATGTGATCTTTCAAAATAATTCTCCATATAAGATGACATAATTTTATATAGTTCACAATTTTCAATGGATATGATCAAGGAAAATCCTTTATATTGTTTCATGAATGGTTTATGTTTTGACAAAATTATGTTTATGAAACACGTTCCTTTTCCAACGTTTTATTATTTTGAAACTCCCTTATTTTCATGGGTTACGATTTTATGAAATTATTATGAGGACTATCTTTATTCCATAGGTAATGATATGATGAAAATTTTATGAAACTCATTTAATTTCATTGGTTATGATATGATGTTTATGAAAACCATATCTTTTTATAGTCCATTATAAGATACAAATTTAATTATCATGTGGCACATTTTTGTATGGTTTTTTATGTGACAGATGGTAGACATATCACCCTCTATTGAATTGGGTAAATATTTTTAACTCATGATATAACAATGGGAATCATTTATACATGATTCATCCACTATAGAAGATGGGAAACCCAACCCACTATGAGAATATGGGGAATCCCGATCTGTTATGGGATTATAAGAAACCCATCCCACTATTGGAAGAGAGGAGAAAAAATTCATTAAAAGGAATAAACTAAAATTGGGGATGGTGATGTGTCTAACATTGTAGGTGTAGTCCCCATGTAGTTTCCTATTTTGTTTTGAATGTGGGGATTGACTTATTGGGAATGGTGTTACATGTTGATGTGTATTCAAAAAATTTCATGTTTTATGCCTTTGATATGATCATATGGTTAACTTTCTTTAATATTTTGTAATTTCATTCCATATGGATTTCCAATATTTATTCCTTGTTTCAGGATTATGATATGTTTATATAGGATATGGTATTAAAATGTTATGCTCGTGTTTCCAACCCCATCTATTCGTATTTATCTTATATAGTTACTTTATTTACTATTTTTAAGAATTCAAGATCACCACATTAATATGTGTCCTTTAAATATATTATAAATGAATGATTTAAGTAGGATTAACAATTGAGAGGATATATAAAGATGATTTTCAATATCAATCACCAAAATAGTAGAATTTTTCCATGATCCCAAAGACAAAAAACTATATTGGTCCTCACAAATATTTTTTTTAATGTGTTGAATATTCATCTACTATGATATAATATACATGAATTTTATGCATGGGTAACTATACTATCTTCCACTGAGTAATGTCCTCATATAAATAAAATCCCGATTGGATGTCTAAAAATAGTAACTTGCTCAACCAAATTAGGAACATTCTACATCGGAAATGAAAAATACAGCACCTCGTTTGTCAAAAAATTATAGATGTGAATTTTATAAGAATTAAATTAGTTATACATCTAATCATATGAATTACTTCTCAATAAAATAATTATATAGATTTGTTTACGCAATTTATACATCATTTTGATGTCAAATGTTTATAGATACTCTATCCATATGTGTTTAAATAAATTCAACTCAATTTAGGATAATCTTTTATACTATTATGATCTTTAAACATTTTGAATTTATCACTAAATAAAAAATTTCTCCATGTCACCAATGGATAGACCATATTAACAAATTTTAAATTGTGTTCTGGGTAGTTATTCTCCTTAAAAAATAACAATCGTGAGAAATAAGCAATAACATGCTATCCCTAATTGATAACACATCCAAACGCAGATATTTATGAATCACAATAAATTACATTACCATATCCATACTCTCGAAATGTGAGGTTAATTTTTTATGTATGTCTAGACCTAAATACATGAAATTATTTCTAGAATCTTTCATTCCATTTGAAATGAATTTATTTCTTCATCAAAGTTATCACTGCTAATCACAATCATAATAAATTATATAATAATTTTATATAGTATCTCATTAAAACAAATAAACTTTATATCTCAAAGACATTACTAGTTTTCTTCTAAGAGATAAAATATTTTATCTCTTCTAGATATGTAGAAATTCATTTTTCATAGGTGACATGTAAAAGGAAATGTACCTATTATATCCAAAAAAACATTGATAAATTTGAAAAAAACAATGCCCTTGAATGGTACCCAACAATATAAAATATTATTCTTCATGATCTAGTTTTTTTATAGAATATAACAGTATATCATAAGAAACACTATCATAATGGAATATGGATACCACTAAAATATTTTATTAATTAATTCAAATAAATACAGTTTTATATTCATAAGAACATAAGGTATAATCACATACTCAAAATGGCTATATCTTCTTATGATTGGTGTCTTTGGAATATCTTCCTTCTAAACTCACATTTAGTGATAACCTTAATATAATTCAATTTTAGAGAACCACAAGGCTCACAAAAATTGATAAATTAAGATCATAAATTAATATAATATAATATAAATATATATATATATATATTATTATATCAATGTTATAATTTTGACAATTCACAAAAATTCTAGGAATTTTATTTTTCATTTCCACAAAATAAGCTGGTACATCCCACATATACTTTATTTTCTAAATGAACCCTTTACATTACTACTCTTCTAAACGAGATTTGAACTTAAGAAATTGTATTGGTATCATGTTATAAGATTTAATTGACATTATAGTTTTCCATATTAGTAGATAAATCATAAAATCCAGTTTTTATTTAGAAGTAAATGCTAAGAAATTGTTTCGAAAAACATGACAAGATTTGACAGTGATAGTTGAAATATATATATTCCTAATATCATTGACATATGCCATGGTTGTCACTATAAAATAATAAGAGATGATTCAAACAATTGATTAAAAATTCCATCTCAACATGACTTTGTATCCCTATATTATCTACTGATATTCTTGATTCCATCTAGAGATGTGAAACTAACCTTTCTGAAATACAAATCAATATGGTACCTGAATGATTTTAAATAATATATAACAAAAAAATTGTCATACAAATCAATCTCAGGCATAAATAATCCAAAATAATCTCATCCTCATGAATAGTTAAAAAAAGTCACTATAAATTGAGGTTGTACACTATCTTTGGCTAAGAGGTGTCCAAAGATTTAAAATTGAAGGAGTCATCTCAACATGAAAACCCATATGATCAAAAACATGAGAGGAAAGAAATATATGGGATGTTCCCCTATAAATATTGTTTTGCATAAGGTTAGAAATAAAAATAAATATACCTCTCACCATTTATGTAACAGATTGATAATTTTTGTATATTTTTTATCTATATAATTGATTACATTCTAAACACTTCTTTTCTTATTCTTATCTTTTCCTTGCTTTATTCTAATGATGAGAGTTGTTTTTCTTCCCTCATCCTGTCAAATTAAAAGACTCCTAATAAACATCATGTTTTACTCTACCACCCAACCATGGATCACTATGACAGTAGTGCTAAACCTGTCCCAAGTTTTTTCAATTATTATAGGTTCTAGGTGGTTAAATGAAATCATATATGATTTGATCACATGAACCACACTGAAACATCCTGGTATACTTTTGGGTTGAGCAGTACAATTTACTTATCACATGTTCTGATTCAGATTCATCTTTCCAGTAAGGAAGTAGGTGACCCTTTCTCTCTTATTTATAATAATAGACTTCTCATATATTTTTTTAGGAATAAATATTCTACCTGCTACCATATTTATAATGATATCTATTTTTTACAACATTTTTATATTGAATACATCTATATAATCTATTACACAATGAATAAAAATTGTTGGTATGATATCTAATCATAATCCTAACTCTGATTTTGGAGCCTTTAAGGAATGGCATCCATAAACATCATGGGAACAGTGGTCTAAATACATTAATGTTTCCATATACACTATCCCCATGATTATCTCTTTCTTTAATCAAATTAATTATATATTTATAGAAATCTAAACTTTGTGAGGATATAATTTATTGAAAAATAATTCATAAATATCCTCCCATGACATGTCTTTATCAAGTTCAGCTTGAACATATATTTCCTATAATTTACCATGAAAATCATCTAAAAATATATTATTCGTACATTACATTCATCTTTACTATATTCAAAATGAAATAAAAAAGTTGATTCACTCGATTCAACCAGAAATATTATTTTTATGTATCAAAATCCCCTCCAATGGTTACATGTTTCTTATTTTGCAACTGAATTTATTATTTCACTTTTAAAGGATCATTATTAATATTAACCTTATCTATATATTTAAAATCCAATATATTTCTTTATAACAGATGTGATTAAACTATTTCTTACGTGACCACATTTTCAATAGCATACTCTAGTCAGTTTTTATGATTCCTACCCAATAAAAGTAACTATAACAAGAAAAAAAAACCATTTAGTCTCAATCATTAAAAACCTATTGCATTGAAAATAAAAATTAAAACATCAAGATGTAAGGAAATATATATTTCAACAATTAAATCATCATCATAATTTTGAAATTTTTTTTAAATAACACAATGATGATTTTAAAAATATCATTTTCATTATTTTCAAAAAAAATATCATATTTTTACATTAAATTAAACATTCAATTCATAATGAACAATTAACTCTTATTGGTAAGTCATAATATCAATTAATTTAATGAAATAGTTATTGGATAATTCCAAAATAATGAGGTAAAACTCAGCTATATGTTTCATAAAATATTCATATATTCTAACACACCAGTAAGGTGATGTTTAGAATAAATTGTTTAGTTATTCTTTACATGATATACATTTCAGTTTATTTCATTTATTTCTCCTTACTACCATCCTAATGGTTACACTAATACCATTTCCAACCTCAATACTATATTATATAGACATATTTTGTCCCAAAACAATGATAGATAGACCGACTGAAGATGACACCATTTGTAACATCCCACCACTACTCATTGTATTGAGAAGGTTCAATAGCTATTTTAAGCCAAATGTTATCCCCAATACTCCTAAGGATGTAAAAAAATTCCAAGAGACATAACAATATTTGGAGGATGTTTTACCATTTTATGTAAAAATTCAAATTTATATAAATAAGAAATAACCAAACCACTATACAATGCATGAGTTCCAAATATAACTCAAAAAAATAACAAATACAATAAACAATATCATTGTTCTAGAATATACCAAAATAGGTACATTAAGATAACCAAAATACTGCAAAACTGAAATTTTCCAAGGGACATCAACTGAAAACAACCAATATTCCCCAACTCCAACTCAACAATCCAATCCCATGGTATCAATATGCATCACTAAATAACTAAGATAACATTTCATTACATATATCTTTATTGAAGAAATTTTTAAGAACACAACATTTACCTAGTAGAGGTGGGTCTAAAATTAGTAGTATTTCCCCAAAACATCCCATCTCCTGCTATTGGGAAAATACTAATTGTCAAAGTTTATATATAAAAGTCTTATATTGTAAAAACAATTTATATCAAATTCATACTCATTTATCCATGGATAGAAATAAAAAATTCTTTAAACCCGTCTATTTGGAATAACAATTCTCTATCCACATACTAAATCATACACACACTATCAGGATTGGTGTTACCATTGATGATGGAACATTGCATCAATACTCTATCCCAGTTTGAAGTTCGTACTCCATGACCATAATCGATCCCACTCATTACATGCCAAACATCATGTATAAAAATCATGCTAATAAATTTAACAAAAACTAGTTTTCATACCAAACCATTTAACATAAAATGATTTTAATTTTTATTGAATTTAGAAAACCACATCACATGCATATAAACCAATAAAATAATTTCCAAAAATCTTTTTATAATTATAACCACAGTTTTTTCTGAATTATAGTCAATTTTAATAATTTCTAATCCATGGAAAGAAACACATTTTTTAACAATGACCAAAGAAAGATTTAACCACCATTTTACAAAATAATTCAATTAAAATTAATAATTCAATTTATAATTCAAGTGGATATAAGAGAGAATCCAACAACTTCATAATGGTTTAAAAAATTGGAAAATTACATAATGAAACTCTATATCCGGACTTATATAACCATTCCGTAATTAAATCCAATGAAAATACATCATGATTCTTATAAATGAAAAAAATATATCCACTATGGATTAGTTATACTATATAATGATAGTGAATAATCCTAGACCTATGAACAATGGATAAGGATGAATTTTTAATTATTATGGGCCTCTTACTCACTTTTATTCGGCTAATAATTTCTTTTAGACTTAAAAGAGAAGTCATTCAATCCTTGGGAGAAAATGAATTTCGAGTTATGGAGTGATATAGGGTTAATGAGGCATAATGTGGTTAATTCAGATTATATCCACATTTAAAGGGGATTCAACAATATCCCATATAGTTAGGCTCCATGGTTTGGAAAATTATGTTCCAAAACATGTGGTGTTACTCTTTTTATTACAAACTATGCACGGTTCCGTCACACAATTAGAAAAACCATAGGCCAGTCTTAATTTTCCCATTATTTCATGATGGACAGTTTCCCCCAGTAACTCCCACAGTCTTTTACACCTAATTCTAATTGTGTGCATACCCATTTGATGGTTCATTCACTTACATTGTTTTCTAGAGATTTTTTATTTTACTGCCTGATTTTTACAATTCTTGAACCACAAAAATGACTCAAAACATGAAAACCCCCCTTGAACCCTCTAAAAAAATAATTTCAGAATTATATAGAATCAAAATATAATAATAAATGATCATTTAAATATACACAATAATCCTAAAAACATGTTTCACCACACATATGATTGGTTTCCAATAGAACACTATACTCATATTAGGATCAAATTAAAATAAATGTGATCTTACAATCCTATACTTAGTGAAACAAATCTGTATATGAAACTATCCTATCTTTTTTCTAGACTCTATTACAATATATCATGTGATGTATTCTTCCACAACCAATTCCCATCAATTGGATTTATCCGTCAATAATCAAATATATCATAATGTAGAACCTCCCCTCTATAAAATTCATGATGATGAATACTAGGATCTATATCTAAAAATAAGGCATGTGATAAACAAATAATTTTAGTTGCATTAAATTTATTAATAATAATTTATTAAAATTAATATTAATTTCATTAATTACACCATGCAATCAAAATTAAAAAAATCAACATGATGTATTTACCTCTACTTTGTGTCTAATTTATAATAAAGACTACATCACTTTTAATTTCATGAAAGAAAAAGGTCCTCACGTCAAATCAGAGAGGGCCCTAAAATCTTGTTTCAATGTCGATCATCCTTTCTTAAGAGTTCAGATAACCGAAAATAACACTATTTCCATACCAACCCATGAAATCCTAAAAAATTCCTAACCCCAATATCAACCCCATCTCACAACCAACCTCAAATCTAATACCAATCTTTCATGACACCCATCCCCCTTTAGTAGAACTCCTCGGCTAGTAGTGAATTGGATGAGTGAACCTCTAGTCTTATCACCAGTTTTAATTTTGTTAGAAACTACCACCTAAGGTATATAAATCACACACATTGGAGGAATTAACAGTAGAAATAGATTAATGGGATTGGGAAATATAAAAAATAACCATCAAATAGATCATTCACATAATATAAATGAAAAAAACCATATCATAATACATGTAAAACAATAAAAATAAGTGTCAATAAAAAATAGTTCTGAAAGAAAAATTAATTCATTGTCTCCACAAAAACTCCAATATCCAATCTAGTAGTGTCCAAATAAATAGCTGAAACCCTTCTATAAAGATGAAAATTGTTTTATATATTCATAGAGTGAGCATAATATTTATATTGAATATGATCATAACATTGTTATCTCTTGTAAATGTGATAATATCATACTAATTCACCAATGAATAATCTATAGAAGTTTTATAAACATAACAAAAGTCAACTAACCATCCCATCCTCTACAATTTCTACTCCCAAAAAAACATCCAATGTAGTATAATAATATCATCAGAACATAGATAATATCACACAACAAAGAATTACCCATTGATATACTTCTCTAATCCCCTAATTATAGGGCCCAGTATCCCTTTCTAGCCCCAGTCAATATCCAAATCTCACTCCATATCCATGTAATTGAATATCCCTTCATGTATTCCAACACAACAACATAATTAGGGTTGTATGGTATCTTGAACATTATGGACATAAACCATGGTCCCTCCTAATACCATGAATGACCCCCAATACATATGATGTCTTCTCATTTCATGGTTTCACTAAAAACTATGCTATCTTCAGTTTGTACTCACCACTAATTGTGTACCATTTCATTATACCACCTCGAATGTATGATCATGGAAGAGGTTTGAATAAATCATTCATTCACAGACCATCCAAGATGTTGGGTAAAATACTAACAAATCATATAGGTTCCCAATAGTACTACTCAACATATGTGGGGTTTCTATATAGGTAACATAAAAATTCTAGGATATAGAGAACACATTATTCCTATACTAAGAGTTTCTATAAATGGATACTATCATATCCCACAAGAATACCACATCACCTCAAGAAATATTACAGAAAATTATTCTTGTTTTAAATTAAACTAACTATTGATGACATCCATGACATTTCCCTTGATTCCAAATTCATTTTTGAGTTCATTGAATTTCATAATTTTTTATCTTACAAACCAATTCCATTTTTCTAAGCTATTTAATCTCATATTTTATGACAAGAATGTAAGTACATCACCCAATTTTATCCCCATTAAATTATAAATCTTTATCACATTAATATATTTCAACAAAATAAATCTCCACCCAAACCTATTTAATTTGGTCCCATACAAATCAAATGAAACCCACTACATAAATATTGACCACACTTGAGTCAGTCACGACCATTGATACACACTCGCACATAATTTTCTCATGAACATTCAAAAAAATATTACATGAAAACTAACAAACATAATAGAATATTTTTTCATTAATATTTTCCTCTACTTCACTTTCAAGTGATGATTTCACAAGAATTTCTCCATCTCTTGCATGGGTTCCTCACATAATCCAAGCTTCAGATACAATAAATATTTTATCAATATATAAGTTCATAAACTTTTATGGAAAAAAAGTGCAATCAAATAGACACAACAAGGGATTTTATTTTATTGAAATTGTATTACACATAAATAAAAACAAACAACAATTATCTATAATTATAAATTGTAGACATAATTTTTGATAAAAAAACACAAAATAATGTAAACACATGTGGGTTCATCCCATACATTGAATTTTATTTAACATTATTAATCGTCTTTATTAGTGGTACCTTAAAATCTACTGAAAGGGAAATATAAATATTCTGTAATAATATATACTCTATTAATATAGAGAAAATGAGGATATCTTATGTCAAACAAAGCATTTCAACACTATATATAAGGAAAGAGTAAAGAAGATCCACCCAAAAGATTTAAATCTCCCCATGAATGTTTTAGGAACCCATTAAATTATTTTCCACATAAATCTCAATCCATAAAAAAACCTAGAAAAAATACTTCCACACCAAAAATATCATTCATTATGAGTGTGGGATGGGAATGGTAAGAGAAAGAGGGTAACTCCCATTATATTTTTAATGGACCAATATATTGTGTACATGAAAAAATAACTAAAAGGGGGTGAAGGACCACTAAAAAATATTCCACGATCACCATAATGTCAAGAGAGATGTCTGAGGAATGTTGAGTATTAATGGGTCTCAATAAATTATACAGAAATAATTAATTAAAAGAATATGATGAAACACTCTTGACCATGAGGATGTGAGTAGGGAATCACCCAAAACCATGATATATCTCTTGGTTCTACATCACAAACACATCTAACCCAACTGGCCACTTGAATCCATGAAATAAATCTCAATGAGAACTTTTATAACTAATGTAATACTATGACATAGCCCATAAATAATTCAATTACTACTCTCAAAAAACATTATACACTAATACAATAGATTTAAACCCTCCACATTGAAATCTAAGGGATATCTCCAAAAAAGATTCATATCATAACACACTATGCTCTAATAACAGGAATGATTCAAGCTCTATTATGATCAAAAGAACCATTTGATCCAACTTATCTAGTATAAAACATGAATTATTTTCTTTATTATATACCATTCTAAAATTGGTTGATACAATAAGACCAATAAACCCCAGATCCATGTTCCACAAGATGAAAACTACACTACAAATCCTTGACTAGACCATAACCCTTAGCTTCATGCTAAAAGATCACGCCAGTAGGTATGATTTCATCTCCTAATCCCATATATTCTCATTGAAAATTATCATGACACAACTATGAAAAAAAATCAATATGTTATAAATTGGTATGGTTTGGATTTTTATATTATCTTTCACTCAATAGTCCATTCTGCATGATAATAAACATCATGGAAGATGTCCCAAATAAATGACCATAAAACAAAAATCTATGTTACTATATACATGGACTTAATATTCACACCTAGGTATTTTATTAATGATCATAAAATAGGCCACCTTTATCTTTCCCACATGACCTAAAAAGTTATGTAGTACTTGAAAATAGGGACATAACCACAAAGGTACGAAAAAAGGAAAAAAATACACATGGTTGTCGGTTAGTCTATATCAATAACCTAGTCTAAACATGGAATTAGGTTTTCATATATTAATATAATTGAAATCCCATAATTATATGGGACCATTGTCACATGGCTATATACACAATCACTCTAGACATTTTAGTCATCAGATGACATGCTTTTGACTATAGGTGACTTATATTAATGAGCACATTATCATGTATCCATAGAAATCACAAAAAAAAACATTATATTTTTTAGATACATAGTAAAGAATATATTTGTTAATTCTTACACAAACATATACATAATTTTTTTTCAAGGGAGTTGTATAATAACAAAGTCTGTGAGAATGATATGTAGGATAAAAAAGTTTATAATTATGTTTTATAGATCTAGTCATTAGTTGTTTTATATGGATATAGGTCATAGATATATCCCTGAGCCTATTTTCAGGGATATAGGGTAACTTAGATTTTATTCCACATAAAATTATATATCCATGGTCTATATCCTTGGGAAATTAATAAGTTTATAGATTTGAGTGTTATAATCGTGCCAACATCCTCCATGTTTAGTAGGGTTATAGACATGATCATGGCCCATAGCTATAACCTGATTTTTGACTATTGTTAATGTTCCTCATAAAATGGAAGTGATATATGTGGGTTCTAATTATCCTAATATAAATACATATAAATTCTCTTTCACGGGATCTATGTCAACTACACATCACCTCCCTCCTTTCAAAATACTATAATACCTACCCAGATTAAAATAAACCCTCCAGGGCCTATCTAAATGGATTTTAATTATAAACTAAAAAAATATATGATGAAATGAGAGATGTTCTTACTCCTATATATTGATTCCTTTTATACTTGTTTCATCAATAAAAAATAACCAAAGTGTAGTCATTAATATTATTTGGATGGATTTGATGAACATATCTTCAATCTATAATTGAGGTCCAGAGTAGGCAATATGATTCCTTCTGGGATGGTTCACACACCAATCCTCTCATCCAACCAAATTTGTTCTCATCATAACATATTTTGATCAAGATTCTATTTTCCATTGTAAAAAAATTGTTATTCGAGACCCTAAGAACCTAGAATGGACCTATAATAATGGAAATCATAAAAAACAATGACTTACTCAATGCCTACTATATAAATATAAAATAATGTTGGCGTCAATATCTTACACTATTTATGTTATCATATAAAAATTAATTCCTCTAAATAATTAAAATTTTACTATATAAATCCATGTATTGTAATAAGTATATAATGATAAAATTTTGAGGTAAATATTTAGAGAGAAAGCTATTGGGATCCATACTGGTCGAATAAATGATAAATAATGATTTATCCATTCAGAAACATGTTAATGTGGAATAAAGTTTATGGAATATATATAATTATATTCATTGATAAGAGTACATGGTTGAGTTTGATGATGAATATTTCCATGATATATCTCTTTGGATGACAATCTTGAGTTTTTGAAGAATGATAAGTTAATTCCCTAATACATTGTGACCTTTTATTATAGATTACACTGGTGTTGTGGCCAATGAACCTTCCCCTCTTATAAAACTCTAACAAAAACATATATAGTCCATGTATCTCTCTAGAGGATGTACATTGAAAATATATAATATGAATTGGATATAAAGGAAGTTCAATTTAAATATTATCTTTCTTTTGGGGATATTCCATTTAAGATATTCAATAAAAAAGATAATGCACTAGAAAACAATACAACACACTTGGTAAAACTATATTTTTGAAATATATATATTAATTGGAAACATGAAAATATGAATATATATTGAAACAAAAGTATCCCATTTCATTTTAATTCAATAGTTATATTTTAAATTTTGTGGATGAAATTAATAATGTGTGGAAGAATATATTGACCTAGACTATTCAATTTGAAAATATTCCTTTCCTAATAAATATGTGTGTCATATTTTTTTATAAGATATATCATGGATGATATTAAATAAAAAAACAAAAAATGTTTTATTTCATGAATAAATAATATTAAATCTAATTAATAATCACACACCATAAAATAAGAAACATAATAATGTGATAATGAAAAAAATAATTGGTATCCTTAGAATTAAAAAATCCATTGGTTATTAGTCTCCTAGAAATCTCAATCTTATGTAAAACATTGTGAAAAGGAAACTATACAAAATTAACAATATAAGAATTTTATAATTATATAAAACAAAACATTGAGATGAAATTGATGAAATTAAGGAAGTTAAAATAGAACAATTGATAGTATTTGTAATTATTATATGATTATTGGAAATATGTCCCTCAATATAATAACATGGTCAATAGAATACTACGGTGGCTATTATATCTGTAAAATGGATTTTATAGTAACTACAGATTTTAATATATATGTTTTTTTACCAATGAAAAATTAAGATAAAATAATTATCATCAAACTATAAAATAATTATCCAACAAATGTAACAGAATTTAAATAAAATTATTCTTTTTGTAAAACATGTTTTACATTATTTAGTAAAATGAAAATTTTTATACCGTAAATAAATATTATAATCACCTAATTTAGATGCTTGTTTTTGAAAATACGATTTTATTTTTGGATTCAGCTAGGGAAAATTATATAAATTTGATGTTTTTTAAAGTTCATAAATATTAATTTTGTGAGGTGAATAGTAAAAGATGGTAAAATATGAATCATTATATTATATGTTAAAAAAAAGGTTAATTACATCCTACATAATATAAGTTACTATTATCATAGCATGTCATAAATAAATAATATAACATGTTACATGAATCAATACAATTTATATTCATATTAAAATAAAATTATTTATTATATATTTTATTCAAAAAACCACACATTCATCGATAACTAAAATCACTATCCACCTATTTCTATTTACATTCAAGTCACCTTCTTGTATAATGATGTGCCAAAATAACTCTCCCCACCATCATCAATTTTTTTGAGTCCATATCCAAACCAAAATAGTTATCATAATATCAATATGTTGTAGTCCCCAAGAGATCCTTTAATGAAGAATAAAAGTATGGTCATCTAATAAATTTCAATTTCAATCTTGTTTTATTTAATCCTTTTTTAATTTATAAATTTGATAAACTTTTTTTAAATAATAAAACATGTAATGTAATTATATTATTGGTGACAAACCAATCACTTTCCCCACACCAAATGATCACATGCACTATTATACCTAGAGTCTCAAACACCAACACATGTACATACCACTGAGATATATATATGTGCCACTCCATTTAATAAAATTATGAGAAATTAAATGTATAATATCAATTCTCTTGTGGTAGAATTTTAAATCTCTTCCCTTTATATTAAAAAATTAATTTCACAAGTATACTCGATGTCTCAAACCCATACACATGCACCATCCACTGGTATCTTCTCATGCCTCTTTCAATATTATAACTACTTCAAATTTGAATCCCCATCTACATTTGTTGAATTAATACCCAAATCCTATGATTGAGTACCCAAAATCCCCTACCCAAAACCCTAAACACCACCTTAAATTTTAGAATCATGGTATAATATATTTATTTCCTTCCATTTTATCCTCATATAGTTATCCTCATCATGGCCCTTAAGAGTAGTGTGAGAGAAGATAATATTCTAGTAACTATTTTCTATAGTATTTATAATATATTTTCATGATAGATAAAATTAAGGTAACTTATCCTTGTTAAGTTTAATACTATCTTCATCTACTTTTGTAGAAATAAATACCATGATAAACAAAATATATCATAGGTCTACCTCTATGAGTGTTTGCAAATAATACCAAAACTGAGAAGCTTTTGTGGAATTATATGTAATAATAATATTGAAAATTGTTGAATAAATATTCATGATATTTACAAGATTCCATAATATCTAACTAAAATATAAATAATAATCCTGTTATGTATCCATTAATTCTTGAGGTTATGAAGTTAAAATGAACATCCCATTATTGAAAGAAAATGAAACAAGTTTTTAATGTTATGGATCCAATACCCCTTTTTTTATATTTATGTATTTATATAGGATTGTGATATAAATGTTCTATCACACATGCGGTATGTACCTCTAGCTGGGGAATCATTTTACAACTATAAGCTTATAAAAAAATATTTGGTACTATATGTTTCACACCAATATTTAAAATAAACATGGAATTAATAAAAATATCCAAATGAATAAATTTATTCACTATATGATCCTAGTTCATGACCACATAATGCATATCCCCTGTTTTTTGTATTAATTATGAATAAAATCCTTCACTATTGATAATTGTCTCTGATTGACATATCACAACATACCCTCATGGGGGGAAGAACCATCCTTATATTTTATTATGATATTTGTCTTCCTAGATGATGTATATATACCACCAACAACTAAAATACTGAGACCAATAAAATAAGAAAAATCAATTCATGAACCCGAGACACTAGAATCACCATCAGTCAAATTTTATCGGTCTACCACACCCCCATACATCAAACCAAAATTCATAATAATAATCTATATTAGGGTGAGAGTATTATAGATCACAAACAACACACAAACCCATGAACCTAATTGTGTTAAGCCTTATCCCTCTCCATAAAATTTGAAAACCATTCATTAAACCTATTTTATTACATATTAATGGAAATAAATAACATGTTCATGAAAGCCTGATGTCCAAGATGAATGTGGACCAAAGGTGCTTAGAGGAGATGAATATAAGGCTCAGAAAAGTAGATAGAAATCACTCCATGTAACCTGTATTTGGATTATATTACCCCTAACTAGTACTATCATGTTGTGTTTCTCACTTGTGTTGATGTAGTTTATACCATCATGTCAGGTTAGAAATATATGTTGGTAGAGGGCCAATTGATGGGTTACAATGCACCAATGTATTTTTTAGTCACCACCTTATGACAGGGACATGTAATTACATTATGCAACCTTCTACTCATGATGTTCCATATGACTAGTCACACGAGTATTAGTGTCGCCATTCTGTATTACATGCATTCCTCTACCATTATCATCTTCATTGTGATGCTATATGTGTCATTTTGATAGATTCTCCCTTTTACTACATCATAAATCAAAGTTGGTATAGGGTGTTATGATATATATTAGAACACCCATTTCTATTTTGAGCAACACACTCAATGATGTATTTCTATTTCCATTCCCCTCTTCCTTTCGAATCATGCCACACCATTCACCTGGAAACATAGTTCCACTAGGTACCTACTACTATATACCACACTGATATCCTAGATTCCATATGAAATGATTTTTTTTATGTCCTAGAGGACCTATTTCACAAATGTGATGGTTTTTTTCATAGAATAAGTGTCCATTGGTAAGTAGGATAATCATATTTTTATCAAATTCAATATATAATACAAGATGTACATGATAAAAAAAGGTGTCATAAATAAAATTTATAAAATGTTAATTGAAATGTACATAATACTAAATATGTTAGAAATCATAACATATGAATTATAAATAATTTATCATTATACTGAAACATATTACATTGAATTTATCTCTATGTTTATGAATTGGTATACAACTTTGTTCCATTCCATCATTACGAGAGACGATTATTGGGTAAAATACCTCTAGTGGATATCCACACATGCACCACGAACCATTGAATATATCTATAATATTATTTGGGTCCATGCATGATTTATTTTTTCACATTAAATATTCATTGATGATTGTAAATGGAATTTCTTTCATAGAAGAATTATTATTGATACCTTTCATAATGAGTGGTTTATTGTGAATGATCACTCTTAATTATTGATAAAATTATAGTAGAAAATTTGTATATATCTTGTGATAATTCTCTATAGACATTCATTATGCACATCCATGATTAGTTTTATGAATAATATAATCTAATTAAAATGTACTAGAGTTAGAGGATAATAGTTTTTCATGATCCCTTATCATTTTCATAATCCCAGTGAACCTCATGTCTAAATGATGACATTATTATTATTATTTATTTTACATGATCTATACTCATTGATAAATTAATATTATTGTATAATAAAATCAATTAAAATTTTATTTGATATATTATTTCTCAAGAGACCGTAAAACTCATCTGGCTAATCTTATTCAATATTTATAGGGCCTTGAATAAATTATATTTGTTCAAATAAATAAATATCAATTCACTATTCATTGATAACTAAATAAATTACATATTAAAAAAACTATTGAATTAGTTTTTATCAAATATTCATATTATGAAATAAATAAATATTTATTACCATTAAAATAATCCAAATAGAAAATTATAATATATTCATGTAATTTATAATTAGATGGAAAATAATTTCATTAAACATTGAACTCAAATAATTTCCTCTAAAATTACTAGTTTCTAAATAAATGGGGTCAATAAAAAATGAAGAACTATTTAACCACAGATGAAAATAATATTTACTTAGCATATGAAATTCATATATAATTTAACAAAGGTTCTGAACATTCTTAATGTTTGAACATCACGGTCTCTTATTATTGACATCATTTTGTTACACCTAAAGTAAAATGTTATCACCATGAAACATGGAAAGTCTCCCATATTTAATGAATATAAATGGATAATAAAAATAGACACTATGTAATATAATCTCTTTATTTGGATATAACTAATTAAGTAGGTTTCATACTGGTGTTGTCAACATATCTACTCGATGTTTGTTTTATTGACTTTCTATTAATGAACATGATGAAATAACTCCATGGTCATGGAATTAGTAAATAATTACATTTCCATCAATGATATTATGATATTGCATTCCATTAATCATTTGTAAAGGCAAATCATTTCCACTATTTTTAATTAATACATAAAACTGATGAAAACCTCAATATACCCTACTTATTGTTAACATAAGTTGTCATAGTTTGGTTTTGTATATCTATATATGTAATTCATAATAGAATTATAAATTATATTAAATTACAATGATCAATACACACATCTATTGATTAGAACATCCAATGAAAAGTATCAAATTAGATTTTCTACTAGCAGGAAATGTTCTCCTAACGTCCTTTATTAGGATTACCAAGGTTAAGTAGAGTGATAAACAGTCTCATGGTACAATGATTCACCACCCATGATCACTCATATGATTTTTATCCCATGAATGATATCATATTGTAACGCCCCAACCCCAGAAGCCTATAGTTGGTGCATTATTACGTATCATTGGTATGATCACAAAATATCATGTCTAGAAAAACGTAATAGTTTAATAGCCTTGGAAGTACTAGATAAATTTATATTCTTTACATTACATCATAAAATGGAAAACTACAACAACAATGTTCCCATAGTTAACACTGAGATCTCATACAATATCCCTGCAGGTCAGTAATAATATACTTCTTTATATCCTTGGAATAAAAATAATTGAAAGGGTTGAACTTAGATTCTCTGTAAGGATAACAATATAGCGTAAACATTCATAAATAAGAATAAAAATTCATGGCAATGTATAGAACTAAAACAAAAGCCTTTTCAACATAAAATTCATCATAATGTGGTAAATTTAAATCAAAATAATCCCATTTAAATACTTTCATGGATTTTATACTAGTAAAATAATCACATAGAATATCAATATCCACTTTCATATTGATGGAATGCATAATACCAGACTTTCATAACCACATAATCAAGGCCTTGTGCAAGAAGTACAAATAAGATTTTGTCATGGCCTTATGCCAAGACACTAGTTTGTCTCATGAGACCTACTGATGCATCAAGAAGCTATAGCGGGATTCACTCGTCACTTACTAATTCCAATTCATTCCACATATGAAAAATATAAAACATAACATAAAAATTCGCATTAAAACTAACATATGAAATGGAAATACATTATCCACAAACTATGAATGGTATAAAAATAGCACATCCCCAGTCAAACATAACTCATTCAACACAATATGGAAGATTTCATTCTAACAGATTAATCAAAATCTATAATAATGATGTATATTGATGTAGATGAAAATAATAATCAAAACTATTTGAGAGAAATATCCCCCTTTTTCTTGAAATCATTTAAAAGTCACACTAGTTTTCAAGAAGCCGTTTAAAAATATATTACTGAGTCAAAGTGTCCCGTACCACTTTGATACATTTAAAAGGAAATTTAATTTTATAAAATTAATGTACATATAAGTAAATCCATAAAACTATTTTAAAAACATTGACATTAATGACAAATATTTAGAAGAAAGTAATTTTAAAACATTTAAATTGATATTTTAGGTAGAGTTCCTAAGCAAATAAGAGATGCTTGAATACAAATAATTTATGAAATAAAAAAATTATAATATCATGAGAATAAATTATTTGATGATATAATATGTCCAAGGACAGTATATACAACATATAAAAGTGAATTGGCGCATAACAACAATGTAGTCAAAAAAAGAATGTAAATTGAGATGAAATTTCTAATAAATACAGTATTCCTAGGTTAAGGATAAATCAATGACATAATTATGTGTAAAAAATATAAATACACTCAATATGATTGGATATTCATCATAAATCCTTCAGAGGACATTCACACATATTCTTGTAAAAACAAAACCAATGACTTGGATGTTTAACACATTGAATGGAAATTGAGTTATGATCGAGTTTATATAAATGAATTGAGAAATTATCAATGGTGTGATTATCAGTATCAAAATTAAATCCACAACAAGTGTAGTGGAAATTACTACATAAACTATAAATACTGATTCCACACATAATCTTGGAGTAAAATGATCAATGAATTCTGTGTAAAGCCCACTGAGTGGAAATTGAAATTTGAAATTCCCTTACTAATTTGGTATCTTATGAAACATACAACCCATGAAAATAAAGATAATATAATAAAAAATTAAATACCCATAAATTAATTTATAATACACGAAGAGTACATTCATGGACAGTACATATGCAACACAAAAGGAAATGGTGGCCAATATAGCATGAATCTCATGGGAATAAAATGTGGGATGAAAAACCCTTACTTCATTGTAATCAATCGAGTCGTATTACCAAACGTTAATAACCACCAAATGAACAACATAATTCCATTAATATAGAGATAATAATTATAATATATATCAAATAGTGGTACACTATACAACTCATATAATAAATAATTGGCCAATATAGCAAGAATCTCATGGGAATAAAATGTGAGATGAAAAACCCTTACTTAAATGTAATCAATCGAGTCATATTACCAAAAGTTAATAACCACCAAATGAACAAAATAATTACATCAATATAGAGAGAATAATTATAATATATATCAAATAGCGGTACACTATACAACACATACAATAAATAAGTGGCGAACAATGGAAATATCACAGAATTAAAAGTGAGAAAAGAAACCCCTTACTTTGTTCTTTTCCAAGGAAAATGGTTGGATAACCTACATTATAATAGATAAATAATTGTTATTAAATTATACATGAATCATATACATTAATATGATATCATATATGATCTTTTAATATTTCTTTGTTAATAATATTTTATTATTATCGTCATTTCAGGTGTAAGCTGATTCATTTTCCTTTAGATGCTTTGTTTCGTATGTAGTGTTTGTTATAAATAGGATGTATCATATTCATATTAAGAATGGTATTAAATCATTAAAAAATATTTTTAATCATTTAATGAAAATTAGTCTTGAATGGATTATGATGGGGAATGAATCTTATCGCGTTTGTGGAAACAGTAATACGTTCGTATGCACGAGTGATAATATCATTTTTTTGATATCAAAATAATATATAATTGGATTTTATATCATATATAAATAATAATTACCATGTTATATTTATTATTTAAATCTAATACACATAATTATTATACCCATATAAATAATATTGTATTAAATAACAATTACACCATGACATGGAGACGGTAAGCCATACATACACACCTATGGTGACATGTCATTCAAAGGATGGATAAAATAGTGAATATGGTTGTACCATAATTATAATAACATAAAATTTTATAGAAGATACTGTAGTTAATATTTTATAATGGAAATAATAATGAAAGAGTATGAGGAAGAAGAAATGAACTTGAAATAGGTGATGAAATATTTACCTCTTCTTCGGGTTCTTCCTTTTGATTTCCTCAAAATTGCTATTTAAGTTGGCTTTATGAATATAGGAAGGACTCTATGATTAAGGCAGGATATTTGAGAGGGCTTTGGATCGATTTTGGCTGAGAAAAAATAATTTTATGGTGTTAATTTGAGGGAAGGGGGAGTGCCCTTTTATAAGAGGGGTGTGGGGCACCTTAGGAAAAACTACAAATGTTATTTTATAATAAAATATTTTTCGGTTTCTATTGGCACCAAATTGTATTATTTCAAGGAGAAGGTGATGATTGGTAGAAAACCTCACAAGTAATAGGTATTAGACATGTTTGGGCACTATATTAACCTTATCATTTAGATTTAACTATTAGTTAAATAGTTTAACATTTACCATGCCTCTTTGCATTTTTATATTATATGGTTTATAAACATGCTATATAATTCCAAACGAACCCCAAGTGGTTCATTAATAATATAAATATTATTATATTAGTCTTTTGACCAAACATTGGATTTTTAGGAATATAATATCAATTAATAATATAATATTTGTTTTAAAAAATCATTTATGTCAATTTTGACGCTATTGGGTATTTTGTTTTTGCTAAATTCATAACAGCCTTATTACTTCGAAAAAAATTCATGTAACAAATACTAATATGTCATATTAACATATAAAATTAGTGTAATCCATAAAATGTCTCATATTCAATTTATATAGATATTTATAATATCAATTATTTTAATATTTCATTATTTAGGTTATTACTGCATCATCATTATGTCCTAAATAAATTAAATTATTTTAACTATAAAATATATAAATAAAATACAATTTTGTAGGAAATATTTTTAAATTTATAATGAAAATTAATAGTCGAATTTATCTCATGTTTATCCCTATATTAAATTTTTTTAGTTATTAAACATTGATTTAAACTCTTTTAACTCTTCTTTGAATTAAATAATAACAAATGTCCTAATCTAATCCATGTAGACCAAAGAGATTCATTTTTTATTACTAAGGTTTTTTTGGTCGAATTAAACTTATCCAATAGAATTAGGACTTGTTTTATGGTAATAATAATATCATTTTTACCTTTAATTACCCTATTTACTTTTAACCGTGATAAATTAAAGATAAAAGTTACTATTCACCAAAAAAAATTTATCCTATTGAACCACATTTTACTCATTGTTATTAACCGTGTCTCTCAGGTTTTTGAAATTCAACTCACAGAAGTGGTAAAATTAATATTTATTTCAATTTGTAAATGCTCATAGGTGGTGGGTAAAAGATGATGAAAAGGTCAATAAAATTTTATATATCTAATATTATTACAAAATGACTCAAATGAATTAAATTGAACATATATAGGTATTATGTATCTATTTTGACATAAAATAAGTTTAAATAAAATAATTAAGTATTTAACTAAAAATTAGTTTTTAAACTATAACTTAGTGTTTTTTCACTATTCTTCAAAAATTGAAGGTTTTCAGAAAAACACAAAAAATTCACCCTAAGTTTATATCGATATTATGAATCAAAAAATGAATAAAATTTGGAAATATAAAATTTATAAATTTTTAAAAACTGGGTATTACTATTCATAATAGCTAGTTTGATTGGTCGTAGTGTTTTATAATCTCGAAGCTGCGTACAATTCAAGATATAAAATTATTCAAAGGGAAATGTACCGTGGAAGCATGGGGTGTTACATTCTTCCCCCCTTTTGGAAATTACGTCATTGCAATTTTTAAAATTGGGATTTGGAATATAATTGAATTTCCCACATCAGAAAAAGATTCAATAAAACTATCACTTTAAAAGAATGAAAGGTAAGTATAATGCTCACCCGAGATAACCCATACTACAATTACATGTAGGAAAACATGGATATGAAAGATAAACTGAGTGTCATGTTCTGATGAAGAGGGATAGAAAACATGATATGGAGAAAGTTAACAACAAGAAAACAAAAAACATTTGATGAGACAAACGGTCATTAGTTTCGAAGTAGGAAAAGTAAACAGAAATCATTTTTTATGTTATATTTCATAAACATGAGGAATTTATTTATGAGATTGACTAAGAACATAAAGAGATATACTTAATTTTTTAGTACAGTTTCATTCTTTAATAAATTTCTACCACTTACTCATTTTTTTCAAATGATGAGTATTCAAGATAACTTTTTCACACCGAAAGAGATAGAATCAACTTCAAGAGAATCACATGAACCACAAAGGATAAACTATATATTTACCTTGTCTTTAGAGATTGATTAAAACCAAAAATGTTAGTACAAGATCAGATGATCCCCCAAAAGGATATTCCTTTAGAAAAAGAAATATTAATATTCATTTGTAAAATTAATCCAAAAATACCTCAAAATTAAATAAATACTATTCAATAAACAATTGCCTTTAAAATCCATCAATATAATTCAAACTAATATTGAAACCCAAAAAATTGATGAATTTGGTAATGTAGTATTTTATGTTAAATTGTATCTCCAAATGACATTGATTACTCTTAAAGTAACATACTTAAAAGTAATTAACCTAATGACATATTCTTTATTATAGGATTATCATTTCCATAAATAACCCAAATCACTATAAATACACAATAAAAAAAAGGTAAAAATATTCCATTACTCCTCAAATGAAATCCCATAGTATTCAATTTTCCATATTCATATAGTGTTCCCAACAGAGTGAATGCCTTCCAAAACAACATTTATCAATTAATCACCGTATCATTTTCCTATACATAGGGTATTCATTTGATAAGACATAAGATCACAAATCAACTTATTATTGATCAATAAAATAATTTAACTAAAAATAATTAGTCACACTATCAAGGGATTTCACGTAGTCTAGTGGTAGGTGATAAATCCCAATCGTACTCGGGTTACGGGTTCGATTCCCACACCTTTTTCGGATGCGAAGGGTTGTCACACGGTCTGCGTGTTTTCATTTTTTCAAAAACTATATTTTATAACATTACCAAAATGAGATAAATTCCTCAAAATAACCATAACATAATTTAACCACAAATCTTATCTCATACCTTACATTTTCATCCCAAAATATAATAACATGTAATTGCCTCAAACCCAATGATCATATAAAACCAATTGGTTATTTATAACAATATCCATAGGAGAAAAGATAATTCTTCTTCAAATAACATTTTCACATGACAAACAGCAGGGTTACAAATACGAAAATTATTTCAAAGTAATCCCATCAACAGGAGAACTAATTCTTATAAACTTCTATCCAACCAGTTTTTTCCACAGAGCTTCTTCTTCGACCAAGAAAATATCTTCTAGAATAGGGAATTCACTAAGGTAATGGAAAGGTCCCCTATATTTATGAACAATTATTGTAAATGTATTCTTGGGACCATTTTTATTTTCTTCCATAGTACTCTTTATTTTCGCCCTGCAATTCTTTAGATTATGTCCTTCTTTCCCACACGTAAATCATTTCTTTGTTCCATTGAGACACTTTCCTATGTGTCTCCTTCCACATTTTTTGCATGATAGAAATTGATGATTCTTTTCTCTATGGTCGCCACTGCTAGAGCTCTTGTTATTCATCAACTTTCTCTTCTCTATTGAGTTTGGGAGTTGGTTAATATAACTTTTGATTATCATATTTTTGGAAAACTGATTTTTCATGAACACGATATTTTTACGCCTATCAACATTACTTTTTGTTGCTCATTTACACAAACATTCCCACCTTTTACATCATGCTCAAAGTTACTATTCCATTATCAAAATATATATATTCACTAAAACCAGAATGCATTGTGTCAGTAATAGTATTCATAAAATCTTTTAAAGAATATCATGACACCATATTTTCAATTTTAAACACCTTAGGATTAACCAAGGTCATTTCTTCTCATCTTATTTTAACATCCTTCAAATAGATTTGTAAATAAAATGTATATTATCCAAAGAATATCCCCCAGGAGTGTCGTAACTGAGAGTGCAGCAAGGCCCATTGTCGTGCACCCGTTCCCATTCGAGTCTAGCTCAAAGCAGTGTTTTCAGGTTTTTCACCTAGTTACAACTGTGCTAGAGCTGCCTCTACATAGTCATATCTAGAAATGGATGTATTGCTTAGAAAACACAAAAAAAAACTCTACAATACCAAAATTTTATGAAGTTATTCTATACTAATCCTAAAAGTATGTCTTAAATCTATGTGCTCTAATCATAGTTTATCTAAATCTAGTTTCCATGGTAAGTACTAATCTTCCTCTGATATCAACTATAATTCCCCGACCCCAGAAGCCCTATGTCAGTGCATTATTATGTATAATTGGCATGATCACAAAAGATAATGTCTCTAAAGACTGATTAGATTAGTAGCCTTGTAAGTACTAGATGCATTCTTAATTATTACAATACATCATAAAATGAAAAACTACAACAACATTGTTTCAATAGACAACATTGAGATCCCATAGTCTATCCCTACAGGTCTGTCAAAATATACTTCTTTTCATCATGGGAAAAATAAGACATTGAAAGGGGTACGCTCAGATTCTCAGAAAGGAAAATGATATAGCACAAACATTCATAAATAAGAATAATCATTTAAGGGAATGTATTGAAATAAAACAAAATCCTATTCAACATAAAAATCATCATAGTAAGAAAAATATAAATCAAAATAATTCCATTTACTTACTTGTATGAATATTATACTACTTGAATAATCACATGAAATATCAATAGCTGCTTTCATAATGATGGAATGTATAATGCCAGACTTTCATAACCACTTTTTCAAGGCCTTGTGCCAAGACTACATATAATATTTTGTCAAGGACTTGGGCTAAGACACTAACTTGTCTCAAGATAACTACCGATGCATCGAGGAGCTATAGCAGGTTCCACTCATCCCTTACTATGTCAAATGCATTCCTTAAATGAAAAGTTGGAATCATAATAGAAAAATTCTTGTTAAAACTAGCATACGAAATGTCAATAATTTCTCCACAAGCCATGAATGTTATAAAAATAGAACATCCACAGTCAAATAGAACTCATTCAATAAAATATGAAAGATTTTATTTTAATATATTATCTTCAATAGAGAATAATGATGGATATTGAAATAGATGAAAATAATCATCAAATCTATTTGAGAGAAATATCCCCCTTTTACTTGAAATCATTTAAAAGTCATAAATTTTTCTAGAAGCCATTTAAAAATATATTTTTGAATCAAAGTGTCCCATACCACTTCGAAAAATTTAAATGATATTTTAGTTTTAAAACATTAATGTCCATATAAATAAATCCTTAAAAGAGTTTTTAAAACATGGACATTATTGATAATGATTTAGAAAAATAAATTTTTTAAAAATTTTAAATGATATTTTAGTTAGAGTTTCTAACAAAATGGGAGACACTTGAATAAAAATAATTGAGGTAATGAAAACATTATAATATCTTGAGAATAAATCATTTCATGATATACTATGTCCCAGGACTGAATATACACCATATAAAAGTGAATTGGTGAAAAACAACAAAGAAGATTCAAAGCAATGTAAATTGAGATGGAATTATATATAAAGACAGTATCCTTAGGTTTAGGATAAATCAATGACATAATTATGGGTGGAAAAAATAAATACATTCAATATTATTGTATATTCATAGTAAATCAGTCAAAGGATATTCACACATATTCTTGTAAAAACAACACCAATGACTTGGATGTTTATCTCAATGAATGAAATTCAGTTAAGATAAAGTTTATATGAATGACTTGAGAAATTATCAATGGAGTTTTTATGTGTACCAAATGTATTTCTACACAAAGGGGAGCGTAAAATACCACATAAATAATAAATAGTGATTCCACATATAATCTTGGATTAATATAATCAATGAAGTATGCGTAATGCCCACTCGGTGGAAATTGAAATTTAAAATTTCCCTTAACGATTTGGTATATTTTGAAACATACAAACCCTGAAAGAAGGATCATATAATAGAGATGTAAATAACCATAAATTAAATTATATTACACCAAGAATACAATCATTGACATTAAATATTCCACTCAAAATGAAATATTGACCAATATAGCATGAATCTCACGCGAATAAAAAGTTAGATGAAAAACACTTACTTCCTTGTAATAAAATGGTTCATATGAAAAAAATTTAATAACCAACAAATTAATCACATAATACCCTAAAAATAAAAATATTCATGATAATATATATCAAATGGAAGTACACAATAAAGCACATCTAATAAATTAGTGCTGAACAATGGAAATCTCACAGAATTAAAAGTGATATAAGAAACACCGTACATTGTACATTTCCTGGGTATATGGAAGGTTAAACACATGTATAATGGTGAAATAGCTATTATTTAATTATTCAAGAATCTTATACATTAATATGATATCATATTTGATCTTTTAATATTGCTTTGTTAATAATATTTTAATATTATTGTCATTTCAGGTGTTAACTGATTCTCTTTCCTTTATATGCTTTGTTTCGTAAGTAATTTTTTTTATGAATAGAATGTATCTTATTCATATTAAGAATTATATTAAGTCTCTAAACATTATTTTTAATCATCTAATGAAAATTATTCTTGAATTGATTACGATGGGGAATTAATCTCATCGCGTTCGTAGAGACAGTAATATGTATGTACGCACGAGAAATAATATCATTCCTTTTCTATTAAAATAATATATGATTGGATGTTATATCATATATAAAGAAGAATTATCATGTTATATTTATTATTTACATACATTACTCATTATTATCACACCCATCCAAATAATAATTTATTGAATAACAACATCACCATGACGTGGAGACGGTAAAGACGTATGTACGCATGTATGGTGACATGTCATTCAAAGGATGGATAGAATAATGAATATGGTTGTACCATTATTATAATAACATCACAGTGTATATAAGATACTAGATTTATTATTTTTTAATGGAAACAACAAAGAAAGTGGAAGTGGAAGAAGAAAGGAACTTGAAAGAGGTGATGAAATATTTACCTCTTCTTCAGGTTCTTCCTTTTGACTTGATCAAAAGGGATCATTAGGATGCCTTTATAACTAAAATAATTCCTCTAGGATTAAGGTATGACGGTTTAGATGGTATTTGAGTAGAGTTTGGACTTGAAAAAAGGTTTTTAAGGTGTGAATTTGGGGGAAGGGGGAGTTCCCTTTTATAAGAGGGGTGAGGGGCACCATAGGAAAAGATAGAAATATTGTTTAATAATAAAATCATTTTTGGTTTATAATGGATCCAATGTGGTTTATATAATGGATAAGATGGGTATGGGTCAAAAAAACTCAAAAAAGAGGTTTCAGATCGGTTTGGGTCAATATATTAACCTTATATTTTATATTTAAGTCTTAGTTAAATAGTTTTACATTTACCATGTCTCTTTTTATTTCTATATTATATAGTTTATAAACATACTATATACATTCAAACGACTAAAAATTGGTTCTTTAATGATACTAATATCATTATATATGTCTTTTGGCCAAACCATTGATTTTTAGGAAGAGAATATCAATTAATAATATAATATTTGTTATAAACTCTTTTATGTCAATTTTGACACTATTTGGTATTTTGTTTTTGGTAACTTCATAATATAATTATTAATTCAAATAAAATTAATATAAATAACCCTAATATGTCATATTAAACTATAAAATTATTATAATTCATAAAAAGTCTCAAATTACAATTATTTGGATATTTATAATATCAATTATTTTAATATTTCATTATATAGGTAATTACTCCATCATCACTGTGTCCAAAATTAATTAAATTATTTAAATTATAAAAAATATAAATAAAAAAAAGTATATGTTAAATTATTTTATCATTCTAATTAAAATTTATAGTCTAGTTTATCTTATGCATATCCCTATATTAAAATTTGTTTACTTATTAAACATTGATTTTAACTCTTTTACCTCTTATTTGAATTAATTAATAATAAATGTCCTAATCTAATCCATGTGGACCAAAGATATTCATATTTTATTCCTATGGTTTTTTTGTTCTAATTATCCTTATTTAAAAGAATTAGGTCATGTTTTAGGGTATTAATAATATTATTTTTACCTTTAATTACCCTATTTACTAATAACCGTGGTAAATAAAAGTTAAAAGTGATTATTCATCAAAAATTATTTTTATCTTATTGAACCACATGTTACTAAATGATATTAACCATGTCTCTTGTATTTTAGAAATTAAAATCAAAAATGCTGTAAAATTAAGATTTATTTAAATTTGAAGATGCTCCTAGGAGGGGTGTAAAAGACGTCGAAAAGATTAATAAAATTTTGTATTTCTAATATTATTAAAAAATGACTCCAATGTATTACTTTGAAAATATATATGTATTATTAATCTATTTTGACCTAAAATTAATTTAAATAAAATATTTATATATTTACATAAAAATTCGGTTTTAAACTATAACTCAATGTTTTTCAAAATTCATCAAAAATTCAATGTTTTCAGAAAAATACCAAAAATTCACACTAAGCTAATTTTTATATTCCAAATACAAAAATGAAGTCCATTTTGAAAGATAAAATTTATTAAATTTCAATAAGTTGGTATTACTATTCAAAACGACTAGTTTTATTAGTTGCGGTGTGTTAGAATCTCGATGTTGCGTATAATGAAAGCTATAACATTATTCCAAGGGAAATGCATCGTGGAACCCTGGCGTGTTACAATATGGCCATATAACATATTTTTACCCCTAAAATAATGGTGGTTCTAGGTTCTCATTTTACATAGGAACTACAATGACATTTTAGTGTGAAAAAATATCGATTGGACATTATCACATACAATTTATGGGAGAAGAATAACCATGAGGTGATACGAACATTATTAATATTTAAAAACAATAATACTCGTTATTGTTAATTACATAAATATTTTTTATACAACACTGACTTGAACAAACTCTCACATCCCCTTGATCGATATTCTACCAACTCTTAGTCTTCTATCACTTACATGAAATTTGTTCTTTAGTTTAGAGAAAATAATTTCATTAGCTATTCCACATTCCCCATTATAGAAACTATAACCATAGAAACCTCTACCACATGAGAAAAAAATAACAGAAGAGGTGATACGATCAAATTATGTTCTACATCTATTGATG
Source organism: Viscum album (assembly GCA_963277665.1). Lineage (NCBI taxonomy): Eukaryota > Viridiplantae > Streptophyta > Magnoliopsida > Santalales > Viscaceae > Viscum > Viscum album. The sequence continues at coordinate 1,754,346,183 of OY728128.1, forward strand.
TGACCATGGTTATTTATGATATCCACCACTATAGTATTATCATAATGTATCACGATTGAGTCTTTAATTATAATAAGATCATCAAGATCATTAATGATGTTGTGTATCCACACTATTTAATTTACAATATTAGAAGATGTAATATACTCATATTGTATTTTATAATCATAAACCATTTGATCTTTTGAACTCTCCATAATCAGAGATAAGCTATTAAGAAGGAATTTATATTCTCACTCTGAATTCAGATCATTATCAACTTTTTGTAAACTATCATCATTATAATCCCAAATGGTTAGATACTCATCTTATGTTTATTATAGGAACATTTCATTATTATGCCTCATACTGATATGGATTTCCTTATAAGAAGACAATTTTTTCCTTTGTCATCATGATATCTTCCTACCATGCTGTATGAATAGGTAAAACCAATAATAGTACATAACAAGAAATTTTTAACAAAATCTATTTTACAATCATTCTTAATCATAATCATCCCATTACATTATTATTTTACTTGAGGGTACATGTTTTTAGAGTTATGTTATCCATCTGAAAATGGTAGCAATTCACTCATTGATTATTCCATAATAAATCTATTGAGTATGTTGTATATTTATATACCTTAAAATAGTTCATGAAACATAATGCATCCATCATAAATGATTATACTCTTGAGAATATAGTTTTCTTTAACTATTTATATAATATATTTTAAATTTATAACAAATAATTAACTCACCATAATACTAGAATTTCATTTCTAATATGTATTATTTATCAGAAAATAATAATAATAAATTAACTTTACACCCACAAAAACACATATAAACTCATGAATCATTATAGTTTTTTTATGAAATCAAATTATCATTGGGATTCATCAAATATAATGTTCCTTTTCTTATATTATTGATTCAGTCCATTAATAGATATCATTAAATTTTATATGTTATTGTCATCACTCGAAGTCAAAAACCCTTTTGGTTCTTCGATAAAGACATCTTATCGAGGAAAGATATTTTGAAATCCATCTACCAAATATTATACATTGATAAATCCACTATATCAAGTAAAATGTTGACTGATTTAATCATGGATACTAGATACTATCATTCTTTTTTGTCAATTACTTGAAAATACTTAAACCATCTTAGAAGTGGGTGTATTTTATTAGTAATCACTCCACCGTAGGTGTCTATTTTTATCTTGAAAATCCATTTTTATCATATGATATTTACATTAACTAAAGGATTGAATTGAACCCATAGTTGGTTAAAACACATGGAATCGTTCTTATAATTCATGGATTGTAAACATGTTTCAACTTTTGTCCTCTATACAAACTTTTTATAGAAAAAATGATCATTATTTTTAACCAATAATGAGTCACCATACCTAGTGAATTTAAAAACATACCTCTATAGTTCTCTAACCTCTCTAGTGACTCTATGTAGTAGTTCTATTTTATGAGAAACATATTCCACATATGCATAGGAAATTTGTTCTTTAAATAACTATTGTAAATATTTATCGTCTCCCTACATTCTTTTTTAAGATGTTCACTCTATTATGAAATATGACTTATCATGTGATTATTACCTTCTTGAATGATGTTCTGTATTGATAGTACCCCCCGTTTTCTTTAGAAACCCTATAACGATACACTTTTTACCCCATAGTGCATGTTTGTAGCCAAATCTAACATTGAAAACACCTCACATCGCATTATATATAATTTTTATAATATATATTTCATTCCGACATTAATTTATATAATATTTTGTTTTCTTCGATTATTAGAACCTTGTTTATTGTGTATTTTGAAGCATATAATGCATAACTCCAAAAGGATATCCAAAGAAATTACAGATCAACATCAACCATTACATGTCTTCAAAGGTATGGTTTCTACTATAACTAACACAATTACAATGTGGTGCATAATGAAAAGTGAGTAGAAATACATTCATATACTCCCAAAATATTCAGTAAACTACAGGTCAAGATAATCACCACCTCAATTAGATTGAAGATTATTTATCTTTATTCCTGGTTTATTCTCTTGTGAATTATTATATTTTATTTATTTATTAATTTATATATACATGTTCCTTCTCATTTGGAAATAAAAATATCTATATATTTCATTACTAAATGTTTGGAAGGATGAATACCGACCTCCAGAGTCATTATGAAATGGAAAACACATATCGGTGTGTACTAATTCAAAAATCCATGAGGCACTTTCACCTTAATATCAAAAAGGTGATTTGGTCATTTTTTATTTTTAAATAGTGATTCATATATCAAGTGTCATTAGACAAAAATAATTTAAATATGCATGTTGATATAGCTTCCCATTTTTATTGTTTTCAAAGTTATTCCACAACTAATTTTGATATGAGTCATGAGAACATGATATTTTATTAATTTATAATTCACGGTTTTTATAATCTAATATATATAAAAAAATATATTTAAATTCACCATAACAAAAAATATGTTTTCTTTATAATAATTTTTTTAATACATTTAAAATATAAACATTTCTACATATGTACAATATAGAAATTTTATTCTGGGTAACACGGTCTATATAAAGAAATCCATTAAAAACATAGATCATCCATGTTGAGATTCAAATATAGTGGTGATATAATGAAATGGAATTAAGTCATACTCCATTGGATGATTAAAGATCCACATCACTTATGAAAATCTTTCAAAATATACATGCATTCTGTATTTGTATATTGATATATATACCACATGATGTATCTAATATCCTACATCTAAATAAGTCATGAGTTCACTTGATAAAGAATGAACCAAAATTATCCCATTAGATATTTAACATGGTGTTATTCTTCGTCAAGTGGGCTATATTTATGAATTGAAAAAATAATTCTACTTTTTTCTTCACCTATCATTGTATCTTCCTTTTCTTTCAAGGATGGTGATCATAATCCTTAAACATGGTGTTATTCCCGAAGACCATTTTCATGTTCTTACATTTATTTACCATAAGTTTAAATGGTTTTTAATTCCCCATGTTCTCATTAACATCGATAATCAATGTAAGGAGTTCCTCGAGAGGCTTCAAACTATTTCTCATTTTATAATTTCCAAAAAAAAATGATATTAAATTCATTAGTCATGATATAATGAGATCTATGAAAAGATTGTTTTCCATCATGAAACCCGGGATTTCTAATCTACATTATTAGAAATTATTATTGACTACGTGGGAATTTGATGGCTTTGAGTCTACAATATTTCAAATAAATAGTGCATAAAAAGGATCATATCTCACTTATATGAACATCTATTAATAATGATCATGAATGTGAGGCATGATACTATACATATCCATATCCTCATGTTCATTAAAAAAGTTCTATTGACCTGAATGAAAAGAGGATAAATTGGAATTATATAGAAACACCCATATATTTAATATAGATAGACTATTCTTCCTCATTAACCTCTTATGGGGTTATTTAGAAATAAGTGTTGTCAGTGTTTATAATTTCTACTTGTGGGATAGATTAACAAGAAAGGTCTGATAACATTCCTAGAAATTTGAGCTAGTGGGAAGGTTATCCTTCATTTATATAAATCATAATTACAATGTTAAATCCATATATTTTTTCATATCTCTAATAAATATGAGTTCATGTTTTATCACTTTGTCTATATTAAATGTTTGGATAAAAAATTAATTATTTTAATTATCTCCCAAGATTTTATAAAAACATAATGGTAATCACCATTTGTTTATGAATATCATATATCTAGGATATTATTTTGGAAGGGATCTATATAGATGATCACATTATCCAAGACATGGATTGAACAATCACTTAAATTTATTTTGGTACGTAGGTATTCTATAACTACAATAACATGTGGATCCTTAATCTATTATGTGGACTCCCCAATTACAAAGTCATGGACATGGATTTACCTTACTATTGAATCCTAATTTACACCATTTCTTGCAAACCAAACTCATCGTAATTTAAATTTTCTGAATTTAATCCAAACCCTAATTTATAACTTTTCATTAAATGGTAGTGTCCCATCAAGCGACATATCAAATACTTTGATGTAGTGGTTCCATTCTAAATCATGTAATGGGAGGCTATAATAACTTAATATGTTAATTTTTTTAATTTATATATAAAATAATCATTTTATTTTATTGATTAACTGTTAATATTATGTGTACTGTTTTATGTGAATAACCATTTCTAGATAAAATTAAAACAATATCTAATTTATTTTAATTTGGTATTTAATAATGATAACTATATTATTTAGTGAGTATGTTACAAAACCCATAAATAATTAACCACAAAATAAATATAAATAAAATAGTATAGTGTTATGATCAATAGAAGCTATAATAGATATTTTATCTTTTAGAATAAAATATATCCTTAAACCCTAGGAGAATAAATCCATGAAACATTATTTGGTTCCTATAGAAGAATTCCATCAGTACACCTACATATCTCCTAGATTGGTTTTTCCTCCACTCCAAACGTTAATGGACTCCTCACACATACGAGCTACATCATTTACACAATCCATTTTTCATGAATATTTTAGGTGAAAAACATATAGGTTAAGGGGGTTCATATAAATAACAATTCGAACACATTACTATACATAATAAGGAGGAGTCGTTGATCCATAATCCATGATTTTAATTTATGTAAATTATTATAGTCCCATGAAATAATAATAATTTGTAAAAATAATTTATTCACATAAATAAGTCAATGTAGGTTTGGGAGCATCAAGAAACATGACATGAATACACAAATGTAAAATAGCTTGTATTCACTTTAACACATTCATTGTTGTTAATAAAATCATGCTAAAATTATAACAAATAATTAATTAGATAATTCTATTATCTTAATTTCTATCTAACGATAATTAGAGATACCAATAAACTAATGCATCATGGAGAATTAATTAAACCACCATCATTTGAATTTATTTAAATGGGATTAATTGATTACATAAATACCCCAAAACTATGTTATATAGACAAAGACTAGTTTCTAACCAGGGATTAATTTTGTAATGTTGTAAATAAATGTTATTCATGTGATGTTATAATGTAAGTTATTGGGTGACTACACAATAAGTATTGATGAGGTACACATTGTGTATATCCCTTACATTATATTAGGGATATATTCTTGGAGAATTAGTGTGTATATTTTTCATGGTTAATAGAATGTGATAATGAGACAAAATCATATATTCTACTATTTTTCATTCATTAAACCCCAAATAATGACTCATCATATTATACAATTGAATATCCTAATCAGTTACATAATTTGATCACCAAAAACACTCTATTTACCTCACTCATACTAGTTGGAGGACATGTATTTTAATACATTGTTTCTAGGAATTTTTCCATGAATCTATGTAGACTACATGATGTGTACAGAATCTACAAGTTTTTTACGTTGAAAAACTACGCATCAAGATGGATAGATAAACACATGAGTTATACAATTCAATAAATACATAACCAAATGACATTAATCACTCTATTTTCATGTTTTAATTGAACATTATTGTGTGGCGAACTTCAGTACATATCACATACTATAATGATACATGCCATGTTATTATGCATACAGGATAGAATCAGTAGCACCTCTATGATGGAATCCCCAGTTATTCATCACATATTCAGTGCATGTTTGATATTATATGAAACATTAACAAAGAATATTATTATGGCAAAGAAAATGTAATAAGAATTGAATAAAAAATTTATAAACTATAAATTAAATATAAAAAAAATTCTAAAATACATAAACCATTTATTACTAATTATACATTATTAGATGAAAACATTGATATCAATTGATCATACTAAGAATAATTTAATCCCCTACTAATTGGTAACCAACCCATATATATATCATAATAAATGAATAATATGAGATGTACATGCTAATGAATGTAAAATACAATGAAATTAACTAAAATACTAATTGAAATGATTACAAAAAACAAGAAGTATTCATCATAATATATAATTTATTAATAATTTATTACCATGAATAAATACATAACGTGAAATATCACTCTTATTTTATGGATTAGTATACCACTGGTAATAATTTTATCACAATGATATAGGGTTCAAGTGTAAAACCCCTCTATAAATGAACACCATATACATATAAAACCTTCATACATAATCATATAAATCATGGGGTACTATAAAAATTTATTATATCAGTTGAAACTTTAGTTGATGGTCATAACAAAAATAACATAATGGAAGGATTTATATTGATCTCTATAATCATGGGAGGATGTAGGAGGAAGACTGATCCCTATTATTGAGATTGTTCTAGGAGAAAAGAATTCTAGGGATTGGGAGAATTCTCTATAAATTTTTAATGTTCACAATGATGATTAGGCTTGGTCATGAAATAATAGGATACAAATTAGACCCTAGCTAGAGAATAAAAATTTCACTAGATCCCATATAATTCTATTAATCACTGGTGAACCCGATGTATATATATATTTTAGGTGCTTGTTGGTAAAATGAAATTCAAACACACATTCACCACACACAAATAGGCTATAAATGTGGGTCATAGCCCCTCTCCCAAAGTGATGACCCACCCATCCATTCCTATATATTAATTTATTATATTATTGTTGACCCAGAATTTGATGTCCTAAAGTCCCATTCATATTGATGGCCCAAATACCATACATACATTAGAATATCCATGCATCTTTAACTATTTCCTACATCATACCTATAAGGACTCAGCCTTAAACATTACATAATCTATCATTAAGTTACTAATTCCCATCAAGGATCTTAGAAATTTTAGTGCTTTAGAGAATTAAGTCATAACATATACCTAACAACTTTTATATTACATGTAGACACTTCTAAATAGTAACCTTTTTTATCATTAAATAAAAACTCTTGAAAAAAAGAGACAAGTCTAGTTCCATGTTTTAGACAGCATGACTTTTCCATGATCCCCTCCATGACCCTATTCATCTGTAAGTCATGTGACAAAACATTTTAATACTTGCAAAGAAAATAAAAATCTCTTTAAGAGTTATAAAAAAGAAAAAAACATTACTTTATCTATATATACATAACATGAGATCTTCATCATACCTCATAAAATAATAAGAATAAAGAATAACACATAGAAATCATAAATCATAAAGGTTACTTGTGGTGTCCATATCATACATACATTGTAGCCATCGCAACTACATATGGAGTCACATGTTGAATACCCATCATTGTATATTCCCTAAAACACTTAGGAGAAACATTCATGTTAACCTTCATCATATTACCCAATGAATTAGAGAGCTATCATGGCCTCACCCGCCATAGGATTATCAATGAACGACCCATATACGTAAACAATTCCCAAGAACCATAACATATTTATAATACATAAATAATATAAAAGAATGAAAAAATTTCCACATTTCAATAACAATATATAATTTCTATATATTCACATAACAAGTCCATTATTAAAAAAATTCACGACCAAAATATGTAAAAAAGTATATGGTATTTAATTTCCTTTCAAAAACATTAGGGCTTGTTATGGATGGGAAAGAACAAATAAAACATGTTGTTGATGAAATGGTCATTTTCAATACTTACTTTAAAAAGAAGCATTATATTTTTTTCATTTAATATAACACCTCATTAAAAAATATACCTTTTTAATGAAATTATAATTCAGACATTTTTATACACCGTATAAAATAATGTGATGTATAAAACAAAATATGGCTCAGTGAAAGGAGATTGAGATAAAGTCCCTTACCTCATGTCTAACTTGACCCATTCAATCATTAATATCTTGTATAATAAACTAAAGATAATTAATAAATTGATTAAGAACGTTTTTAAAGTTTCTTATTTTTTATACCACTTATTTCCATGTTATATACATTATGTAATCATTTACGTTAATAACATTCGTTTTGTCGACATTTGGTACTGGAGTTGAAAATGAACTACATTTAGTTACACGTTGTTCATGTGGTCAATATTCCATTATCTAAATAATTAAATTCATGATTTAGATATCATATATATCATATATATCCAGTATATAAATGTATTTATAATAGTACATACATTTGGTGATATGAAATTAAATGCATCGTTCATAGAGACGATAATCCATAAGTCTAATGAACGCTACATTATTTTGTATTTCTTAATTAATGAAATGAAAAATTAGTGATAAAAAGTTATATTTTAATTAATTTATAATATAATATATAATTTTAGTAACTCCATCCTTTTTAACTTCAACATTTGGCATTAACGATTCATATCACTTTCATGGGAGGTAGTCTGCACTTCCTCAAATGAAATTATTACGGTTACAGATTATGGAAACCATAAAGTAATGATATAAATGAACAATAAAGAATCATAGAGATAATAAAAATATAATATATATCATATCTAAATATATTTACATCATAATTTCTACCATAATAGGTTGTAGGAGAAGATCGAACAATCATTGTTTAGTGAGGCAGTAGGTCGCCGTCCATAGAAACAATATGTTCCTTACCCATTATATGGATGTGTGTCTATGTGAAGTTAAAATCCTTCTATAAAAAAGATCCAAGTATTTTAAACATATAGGGGTTGTTATAAAAGAAATAAATAAGAATAATTTATTCATTTGGAGAAGGAAAATTAAACAAAATAACTTAAGAGAAGTCATTACCTTAAAATCAGGTAACACCCTTTTGTTTGACGAAAAGGATTTCTTGAACTGCCTTCTTCGTAAGGGTAGGTGTCTAGATGGAAGGGGGGTTCAAGAGATCATATTTAGATAGTGTTTGGACATGAAAAGGGGCTTGAGAGGTGTGATTAATGGGTTGGGGGTCAAGGATTTTAATAAGTGGGAAGATGGACTCTTTCGAAATGATTGAAAATTTTATTTTATTATATAATGATTATCGGTTTCTAAAGGTCCAAAACTAATTATAGTCGACAATAAGCTGAAAATTTTCTGAAATTAAATAATCCAATATTAATTTGACTGGTTTTTGATTTTTTATAATCTTTATAATCTTATTTATTTAAATCATTTATTAATGTGGTAAGCACTGCATCATTATTGGGTCATAAGTATTTTAATTTATTTGATGTCTAAAAATTCTAAAAATTATAAAATGATGTAGAAAGTATTTTTATATTTTAATTTAATATTAATAGTTAAATAGATAACTTATGTAACCCGATGTAAAATTGATTTACTAGAAGATATATGTTTATGTCACTTTTTCCGGTTCTTTAAATTGATTAAAATAAAGTATCATTATCAATCGTAAGTGGCTCCATGGGGTCCCAAAATCGACCCAAAGATCCCCATGGTCAGAGATGTATCAACCAATAGGATTATAAAACATGTTAGGAAATTTAATATTATTATAATATTATTTTTTCTAAGAAATAACCTCTTTACCATTAACCGTGGAAAAATACAAGTCAAAAGATACTATTCACCAAAAAAATTTAATCATTTTGAACCACATTTTCCTTACCAACAACAACCATGTTTGTCGGGCCACAGGGATTTTGGGTCTTGTAGACCATGGAGTAGCCCAGTTCACAAAGAACATTCCCCAAAAGATGATCAGAGCAACAAATGTAGTAGCCACTAGATGCAGAGCTAACCGAATTGGAAGAATGAGAGGGTATGGAAGCCGCCATCGGGACATGGCACTGTGCATCTTTGTACGGGGCAATGGTAGCCAATCATCAATGAAAGGGGGAGCTAACGATATCAATAATTTGAGACAGCAGGGAGTGGCAGTTCTAGTGGGATGGGCCTACAAGTCATTTAATGGGCATGGAATGCCTCTGGGCCTTCGGGTCATGTATTGCGGGTCATGTCGGGCCTTGTGCCTTGGGCCTACGGGTCATGTATGGGTTCCACATCAACCCTTAAAAAGGGGAATATATATAATAAAATAAAAAATAAGTCATTTGGTCCAATCTATCGTTCAATTCATAGATGTAGTAAAATTTCATTTAAATTAAAAAGATGGGGTTTTAGCTACTACTCATTGTTTTCACAACTCATCAAAAATTGAAGGATTTCAGAAAAATGACTAAAATTATGCCTAAATATATTTAATATTCCAAATTTAAAAATGATTTCTATTTTACCATATTAATAAAATATAAGTTAGATTAATTAATTTTAAATTAATTCATGTTGTCAAAACAAAAAATAGTGTTTTTAAGATATAATAACTCTCAAAAGATTGACACTTTTTCATGTCCAATTTCATAGTGAACATACTTCAAATGTCCAAAATTTTATTAAATGGTGAAAATATAATCAAATTAATCCTTAAAACAAATTAAAAAGATAATAAATCCATATAAATAAATTATATTTAATGGTAGTTTTGAATTAATATACAACATTTTTCACTATTCATTAAAAATGAATTTTATCAGAAAAATACCAAAAATTAACCCACTGTAAATTTTGTTGTCCCATTTATAAAGAAGAATTTCATTTTTCAAATATAACATATAAAAGTGATCAAAATAATATTTTGAGAAGTTTCACCATCAAAAGGCGATAAATTGACCTTTTAATGAATATTAGAGTATCTATGATTAAAATTAGATTCATTCATATTTTAAGTTTGTAACATTTATAGGATAAATATAAAAACATTTAATAAACATGTATAATTATATTGTAGTTATTTTGGTTTATTCCCCACAATAAAATATCAAGACGTTATCCACCATTTAAAATAATATTAAATAATTATTTTTTAGTATGACTCAGCCTTGTGTGCAACATGATATTTTGTAGAAACTCATTGTTGTGTTTTGGGTATGAAATCAAACATAGAATCCCATTTTAAGTAAAATCAATATTTAAATAAAAAATTTCAATATATATGAAATTAACTTATTCATTCTTTACCAGGGATGTTACATCCTTCCCATCTTTTTGGGATTGCATCCCCGCAATTCAATTCAGTTATCAAATAAGTGGGGTTATTTATCCCTCATAGAATTTTCAGATTTCCAAATTACTTCTTAAACCATAATGTTTCTCCAAAAAAACATTTACCTGATAAATTACCTTATTCTGTAACACCTTCTCTCTTTGGTCAAAAATTTGGACTGGTTGTTACTCATATGAGAGGTTCTCTTCAAATTGAACTACATCTGGGCTCAAAACATGAGATGGATACGGAATATACAATCACAACATTGAAACATGAAAAAAAATTGTGTACATGGTATAAACATTAAGGTAAAGCCACTCTATACGAAATTGTTTCATATTTCTCTAGCTCTCATAATGTCCAATGAACCTCATGCTCAAATTTACATTCATACCAAAACCCATCAAACCTTTTCATGGAGAAACATCAAGAAAGACATGAAAACCAACCTCAAAAAAGAAATCCTTACTCCGGTTATCCAAATAAATTTTCTACCGGCTCTAAGCTGTTCTCATGTGCCTCTAAATCAACTAATACTTTTCTGCCATCTCTTCTACCAATTCTGTTCCCATCAACTTCCTTCCACATACTTCATCCCAAAATGCTAGAGTTTGACACCAGTTCCCATATAATGCCTGAAAAGGGTACCTCTGTATACTAGAATGAAAAATTTTACTATATGAAAATTTATTCAAAGAAATATGTTGGCCCCAACTTCCCAGGTAATCTATTGAACAAGAACGTAGCATATCCTCCACGGTCAAAATTGTTGATCCTATCTTTCCATATGAATGAGGATGAAAAGATGTATTAAAATTTAATTTATCACCCAATGACTTCTAAAGGCATGTCATAATGTTATTTGTAAACCTATGATCACAATCAGATACAATGGAGAGGGTAAATTCATGAAACCTGACAATCTATTTATCATTCAACAAGGGAAGTTGATCTAGGGATAATGTATCTAAAATAGTAAGGAAATGAGAAGGTTTAGTAAAATTAACAACAATAACCCAGATTTCATTATTACCTAGAGATGTCTTTGGTAATCCTACAACAAAGTCCATGGATATATTTTTATTTTTCCCTTATGCCACCAATGAAAACTAAAGCATCCCTTTCTGTAATCGTATCTCTGCTTTAACCAGTTTACAAGTCAAAAACATCACAGTAATGTCAGCAAATATCTTTTTTTATTCCATTCCACCATTAATACGCCCGAAGATCTCAATACATCTTAGTACATACAGGATGAACTGAAAACGGATAATTATGAGCTTCACATAATAACTCATTATACCTCTATGAATCACAAGGAAAACATAATCTCTTCCTAAATCTCAAAATACAAACATTATCAATGTTAAATTCCGGCAACATACCCTTATAAACCAACTCTACCTTTTTATGTAACCCACTATCTTCCTTCTGAATTTTTTTTTTGTCTGTGTGATAGAGATGATTTCACTATCACCTGAATGAAATAGAGGAATTCCATGCACCAACAAATTTTATGCCAATTTTCATCAAGTCATTAATCAAAGGATCTTATTACTAATGTAATAAGGTTAATGTAGCATTAATTTTTCTACTCAAAGCATCATCTAGTTTATTTTGCATTCCTGGATTGTAATGAATTATGCAATCATAATCATTGATTAATCCCAACCATCTACTCTATCTCATTTTTAATTCCATTTAATTGAATAAATTCTTCAAACATTTGAGATCAATATATATTTCACACATAAATCCATAAAATGATGCCTCCAAAATTTTAATGAAAAAAATAGCATCTAATTCCAAGTCATGTGTAGTGTAATTTAACTAATGAGGTTTAAAATGAAGTTAATCATAAGAAATTACATGATCATTCTGCATAAGGATGCATCCATGTCTATTCAATGAAGAATCACATTATATAACAAAATCACTATTTTGTAATGTAATGCCAAAACAGGAGTATTCACTAATCGTCATTTCAATTATTTAAAACAATCATCACATTCTATTGTCCAAATTAACATAACACCTTTTTGTGTTAACTTATTATGTGTGCAAGATAGCAATGCAATATTTCCAACAATCCTCCTGTAATAACCTTCCAAAACAAAAAAACTATGGATATCAGTTATATTTGTGGGTCTTGGCCATTCATCATCAACCTTTGTTTTAGCAGGATCAACAGTTATGCCATTTCTTGAAACAACATGATCAAGGAATGAAATTTTTTGTTACTAAAACTGACACTTTCTGAATTTCACAATCTCTTTATTTTCATATATGGTTTTCAAGAAAACCCTTATATGACATTCACGGTACTCTTTAATTTTTAAATAAATCTAAATATAATCAATGAACACATCCCCAAACATATCCAAGAACTCATGGAAAATTCATTTCATACGATCCATGAAAATAGTAGGGGAATTAGTTATCCCAAAAGGAATATCTAAAAAATCACAGTGCCCATAGTTATTATGAAATGTGGTTTTCCGAATGTACGCTTCTTTTAATTTGAACTGATGGTACCCCAACCTGAAATAAATATTTAAAAAATACTACACTCCCTAGAGTAGATCAAACAAATCATTAATATGATTCAAGGGATACTTGTTCTTAATAGTGATGTTATTCAATGCTCTATAATCAATGCATAGTCTCATTGATCCATCTTTCTATTTAAAAAACAAGATAGTATAACACCATACTGATGTCTTGGGTTGAATGAAACCATTATCTAATAACTCCTATAATTGATTATTTATCTCAAAAAGGTAAATTTGAGCTATTTGATAAAGGGGTTTTGAATTTGAAATAGCCTCAGGAACTAATTCAACAATTAATTCAACATCTCGATTAGGTATAATACCAAGAAATTAAAACGGAAAACATCAAAGTACTCATTTTCCACTGGCACATTATTAATCTGAACAGTTCCTACACTTTCAAAAATATGTGCAAGGTAACATTCTATTCCATCATTTACTAGTTTCTTAGCTTATTGATATGTTATCAAAATTAAGGGTTCGTTATTTTACACAAACTATAAATCATTCTAAAAAGAGACCTATTTATATCTTCATGAAATATTAGCATGATATATAGAAATAAAATACATACCGAAAAATAACATCAAACTATAATAAAGGAAAAAAATAAGATTTGTATGTAGATTCATTCCACACACAGGGATAAGAAGGTTTATAAACTATCTCTTTGTCCCAACATTTTCCCGGTGTTTTTACCATAAGTTAATGATTTAGATCTTGGGATAGAATTCCCAATTTACTAGAAAACATATCAGAAATGAATGAACGTTTAAACCCTGAATAAAACAACACAGTGACATAATCTGACCAAACAAACAATGTATTGGATACAACTTCATTTGATAGACCAACATCTGCTGAAGTACATGAAAATGATTTAAGCACCCCTTTATGCTTGTAGTCCGGATGCTTTCCCTCAGTTGAGTTCTTCATTAGACATTTATTTGCATAATGACCCATTTCACTACACTTAAGAAATTTTACTAATTGAAAATCAGATTTTGTCTTACCATTACCCTGAACTTCTTTAGTGAAATTACGAACCTTATGTCCCATTTTACCACATTAGTGGAACTTAACAGAATTCAAAAGACATTCCCCAACATGATTTTTACCACATTTTTCACAAACTGTAAACTTATATTTGATACCATCAGACTTTTTTGAAAAGTTCTTCCCTTTTGTCTACCACCTAGACATCTTATTCAATTGTTTGTCAAAGAAAATATGATCATAGGAAAAATCTATTTCCTCATTCTACACATATTGAACATGTTTTTCATAAATTTTGAACACATTATAAGCTAAATAACTTAGATAAAATTTAATTAATGCAGATTAGAAATGATTCATTTTACTATAAAGATATCATATGAAATTTGGTGCATAACATGGTAGTCGAGTGAATTTTTTTCATAAGCAGCCATTGAGTCATTCTCCTTCCTCAATTCCAGGAGTAGTTTTTCTATCCTCAGATGAACCACCATAGGAAAATATTTCTAATGAAACATACCTTTGAATTCATCCCAATCAAGAGCATCAATCTCCACACTATCCCTAATATTTTTAACCATCGACCACCACTAATTGGATTCAATTTTAAAATGGTAAAGAGAATGACTATCCTTATTCTATTCTGAACACCCCTATGGCATCAAAAATATTCTCTAGTTACTTAATCCACCCTTCCTTTAGAACATGGTCAGATACTCCTTTGAATTATGGGGATGTTTCTCATGAAATTCTCCACTACTGACATGTTCCTCTGTGGTAGATCGGGATGATCTTAGGAATGGATACCACCACCATTTATAGCCTGATTCAACTGTTTCCTCACTACAAAAAACTATTCAGTTCAGATTCTGACCATCTCAAGTTGATGATTTGGAAGGTATTTTTCCTCAAGATATTGTCCCATCATAGCTACCCTGCTTCATCTGTGAAAAACCATTCGGAACACAGAAATATCTTAAGTGAAGCAACATGTTAATCTATAAATTCTATATCATTTTAATCTTACAATAAATTAATTTATGTACATTAATTTAAAAATATTCCAACTCCTAATGTTTTTTAAAATGACCATTAATACCAACTATAAGGACCCAGCCTCAAACATTACATATTCTTGAATTAAGGTAAAAACTCAAATCAAGGATACTTTCATGTTTAGATATTTAGTTATTTAGTTCGCAACAAATAGATAAAAACATGAATATTACATGTAGACACTTCGACACAATATTCATTTTTAAAATAAAAACTCTTGAAAAAATATCCATATCATGTTCTATGTTTTAAACATCATGACTTTTCCTTGATCCCATCCCTAACCCTATTCGTATATAATTCCAGTGAAAAACATTTCAAAATAGGGGAGGAGCATAAAATGTTTATTAAGGGATATAAAACAGTGAAAGAAAACATTATTTCATCAATACACACAAAACATAAACTATTTATCATACCTCATGAAATCATAAGATGTATGAATAACACATAGAAATCATAAATCATAAAGGTAAATTGAGGCATCCATATCATCCTTACATTGTAGCCATCACAACTACATAGGGAGTCACATTTGGAAGACCCATAACAGTATATTCTCTAAAACTCTTAAGAGTAACATTCCCATTTACCTCCATCACGTCACCCAAGGAATACGAGAGATATCTTGTTCTCACCCTCCCTAGGTTTATCATGGAACCACCCATATATGTCAAAAATTCCCAAGAACCATAACAAATTTATAACAATCAAAATAATCATAAAATAAATATAACATTTGTAAATTTCAATCACAATATATCATTTAAGTATATTGAAATAACAAATCCATTTTCAAAACCATTATCAATACCAAAATACATAAAAGAGTATATGGAATTTATTTTCCTTTTAAAAACATTATGGATTGATAAAGAAGCCAAATTTCAAATAATACTCGCAGAGGAGGAAAAGGTCATTGTCACCGCTTACATTAAAAAACATTATTTTTTTCATTTAGTAAAACACCGTGTAGAAAAAGATTACTTTTGAATGAAATGAAAATTCAACTGTTTGTATACACCTTATAAAAGAATGTCATGTATAAAGAAAATATGCCTCAATAAAAAGAGATTGATACCTATTCCATTACCTCATGTCTGACTTGACCCATTCATTATGTAATCTCTTAAATAATAAACTAAAGATAAATTTTTACTTTCTTAAGAACCTTTTTCAAGTTTATTATTATTTTCATATAACTTATTACAATGTTATAAACATTATGTAATCATTTATTTTAATTACGGTCATTTTGTTGATATTTGTATTTGAGTCAAAAATGAACAAGTTATAATTACAAGTTCTTCATGTGGTAAAATTACATTATATATAGAATTATATTCATGAATTATTTGTCATATAAATCATATATATCCACTATATATTTATTTATAATAGTACATACATTTGGTGATAAGAAATGTGATGCACCGTTTATGGATACTGTAAGTTGTACGAACGAATGAACGCTACTTTCATCTCTATTTCGTATTTAATGGAATGAAAAATTAATTACACATAGGTATATTTTAATTCCAGTATAATATCATATATTATTCCAGTAACTACATTCTTTATACTTTCCATATATTTCATTAACGAGTCATATCACTTTGAGGGGTGGTAGCCGGCACTTCCTCTAATGAAATTATCACATTTACCCACTTTGGATACCCTAAAGGTATGATATAAATTACAAATACTGAAAAATAAAGACAATATAAAAATAATATATATCACATATAAATATAGTGTCATCATAATAGACACTATAAGAAGAGGTTGGAGAATATTGAACAATCATCGTTTCGTGAGGCAGTACTTCATCATCCACAAAAATAGAAGTTTGTTTCCCATTAGATGGAGGTGTGTGTATGTGTAGTTTGAATACATCTAATAAAAACACCATAGTATATTGAATATTATGTTTTTGTTATAAACGATATAAATAAATTGAATTTAGGGGGTTGGAGTAGGAAAATAAAACAAATTGTCTTAAAATAAGACGTTTCCTTTAAATCGGTTAACTTCCTATGGTTTGAACCAAAAGGACTTCTTGATGTTATTTATGCCTAAGGGTAGTTTTATAGGTTGAATAGATGTATCTTGAGAGCTTATTTGGATAGATTTTGTATGATTCAAGGGGCTTGAGAGGTGTGGGTAATAGGATAGAGGTGAGGGATTTTAATAAGGGTGAGGAGCGGCTCTT
Source organism: Viscum album (assembly GCA_963277665.1). Classification (NCBI taxonomy): domain Eukaryota; kingdom Viridiplantae; phylum Streptophyta; class Magnoliopsida; order Santalales; family Viscaceae; genus Viscum; species Viscum album. Next base: position 1,754,364,060 of record OY728128.1, read on the forward strand.
TAGGAAAATTTGAAAATATTTTTTTATTATATAATGATTTTTGGTTTCTAAATATGCAAAACACATTAAAGTCTATGATAAGTAGAATATTGTTAGAAATAAAATAGTCCAGTAATTATTGGAAAGGGTACTGTTATTGTTTTAATCTTTATAATCTTATTTATTTAAAACATTCATTAATGACGTAAACACTACTTCAATATTTTGTCACATATGATTTTAATTATTTTATGTTTAAAAATTATAAAAAAATATCATGTTGTATAAAAAATTTTATCTATAAAATAATTATTTATCGTCGAAGATTGAAGTTATATAACACCATGTAAGAATTGATTTACTAAAAGATATATGTTTATGTCATTTTTGTCACTACTTTAATTTAATTAATATAAACTATCCAAATCACTCTTATGTGGATCCATGGGGTCCCAAAATCAACCCAAAGATATATATTGTCATAAATGTATAAACCAATAGGATATGGAATCATTTTAGGGAAATTCTATATTTTTATAATAATATTTTTACCTTTAATTTCTCCATTTACATTTAACCTTAGTAAAAAATAAGTCAAAAGTCACTATTCACCAAAAAATATGTTCATTTCATTGAACCACATTTTAATTTATAATAACAAAAATCTTTGATGGATTTTGGAAATTCAATTCACAGAAGTGGTGAAATTTTAGTTAAATGGAAATGTCTGTTTTTTAACTAATACTCTATGTTTTCACTATTCATAAAAAATTGAAGGCTTTCTGAAAAAAAAATCAACTGAAGATATATAGTATATTTCGAATTCAAAAATGATATCTACTTTAAAAATATAAAAACCTATAATATTAATTAATTAATTTAAAATTAATTCATGCGGTCAAAACAAAACGTCTGTTTTTAAGAAATAATAATTATCAAAAGATTGACACTTGTTTATGTCCAATTTCAAAGATAGATTACATTCAAAGAACAACATTGGATTAAATGGTAAAAATATATTCGAATTACAATTTAAAACTTGTTAAAAATTTATCACAACCAATATAAATATTTATCACAACCAATATAAATTATATTTATATTGTAGTTAGTTATATTTAGCCCCTCCAATACAACTACTTGATGTTAACTACCATTTAAAATAATGTTATATGATTATTTTTCATTATGACTCAATATTGTGTGCAACATTATATTTCAAAGAAACCCATTGTGGAATGTCGCGTACACCATAATAAATAGAATCCCCATTTAAGTAATATAATAATTTAATTCACAAATATTAATAAATAATAAAATATAATATTCATTATTTACCTTGGATGTTATAATACCTACATCGCCGTCTTCTTGTGTCGCGCCTGTATCCCTGGTACCAATGTTAGTGCATGCGTCAGTGCCCCAACATTAAACCCTCAATGGATATAGAAGTATTTGAACCCTATTATATCTATTGTAGGATAATCGGATTTACCACTGAAGCACTACCCCAAATTCAAGGACATCGGGTAATGTAGTAATATTGGGTGCCATAAAACGCAGTTCTAGGCCTAACCCTACACCATGAACCATCCTTCCCAAGCATAATTAGTGAGTGTCTATACATGAACCTGGCCTAGTTTTACGTTGATGTAAGGGATAACTTATGTGGTAACACTTGAGAGACTCTCGACCGGATGAACACAATGTATAAATAATAATAATTATAATTATATTTACTAGAGATGGAATACATTAATGGATAAATAAATTTTATTATCAAATATTTATAAATTAATATTTATTCAAATAATAATTAATATATTAATTGTCATATATCTATAAAACATGGTTCACCATTCGTCCTAAATATTTTCACACCTTGAATATTTTCCCTTTATATAAATTACAAAATATTATGGAATTATTCACTGATAAATGGATAAATATTATATTAAAAAAACCAGTGAATAGTTAATTATTAAATATTTATATCACTAAATAAATAAATATTTTGATCTTTTGAATAAACCAAAATAATAAATATTATATATTAATGTAATTGTGATTTACATTATGAATAAATATTAATTTAATATTCAATTCACATAATATACAATAGAATAACTGGGGGATGAAAATATGAAATCAATCAAACATGAATAACTACTAAACCATATAAAAATTAATATTTATTCACAATTTTATATTAAATAATATTTAACTAAGGTTTTGAATACACTATGTGTGTAACCCTCTCAGCACCATTTTTAGTGACATTAGTGTGTTACACTATTTCAACCCAAAATACAACATGTGTGTGGAAAGATTATTGATTTTGGAAGTGCGATTATGGATATAAAATCGCCATGTTAGATCACTATAATAATTTTATCATGTTTCAAATAGGTTTTATTCTTGGGATGAAAAATTGCCAATGAATTGCCCACCTCTGATAAGTTATGTCATTATGAACCTTCTTTACCACTGTAGGTAATAACTAGGGTTTCTTATAAATGATATTTAGGAACACTCATTGGTAATGAATATGGGAGGTTGAGATCATTAAAACAAATTGTTGGGAATTATTTCCTACACTATGACACACTTATAGATTAAATTCATGTTTTGACATCTTCCCAAATCCCAATATGGGGTTGGTTACCCTCATGCTAGAAATTATCTATTTTTTGTATTGATGTAAATGTATATATATATATATATTAGAGGTATCCCATCAATGTGAAAATCAATATGTATCATAGGTTATCAATATATGACACCATTTGTTTTTCTCATAGGTTCTCTATATTTATCTGACTATTACTTAACAATATAGGTCTATATGTCACTATGGCTAAAATACACATAGATAGGCTCTTAATAGATTATCATCATCAAGGTGGGTGGAACATGTTCATGGTGTTGAAATCAGGCCCATGAAGTAGGATTTTAATGCATCATTATGAAATATGATGAAACCAACATAGTTTTGTGGAAGTGGGGAATGTCGTCCCTTTTAATGTACAGTGAAATGGATTTATCCTTGCAGTTTAATATGGTTTAGTAATAATTATGAATTGAATTATTCCTAGTAATTGTTAATGTGAAACTATGCACGAATGACCCAATCATGTTGTAATTGAAGGTAATATGGACCAAATAGGATGGATTAGTCTCACAAGGAATGTGACCCTATAAATATTGGACCCATCTGAAATGTCGCTTAACATTGATGATATGATAATACCTATAAATAATATATCCCTCTTAGTTGGGTAATGATACTATTAGGAATATAAGGAAATGAATGGTTGGTTTATTTGGAATAGGACCCTAATGAATTTAAATTCATGACTTACAGTAATAAAGAAATAAATGTGATAGACATGGATAATCTGGTACGGATTGCATCCCAATGGGTATAGAAATATAATATTGATGATGTTTGGATTATACATTAGGGGGAATCATATTCATCTCATCAAAACCACAATCGAATCCTAAATAGTTTGACTAAAAAATAATACGGATGTTTGATAAGATCATAAAATGTAGTTTTATTTCATTTTGTATAGAAATTATTTTATACTTTTATATCCTGAATGTTGGACATTGGTCACATAAATTAATGTTATTTTTTTGGTATTTCAGTGAAAAGTTTTGATGACATAAAATTTAATGTTTTTGATGAATATAAAGATTCCATTATATAATGGATGTTTATTAATCATTGAGAAAGGCCCAAATTATAACATAGGGAATCATGTCATGGTTATCACATGGTGAATAATGAACTCATAAAGAAGGGAATCATGGGTTCATCATATAGGTTAAGGTTATAGTTTAACATCTTAAATTGTATTAGTTTTCATGAGACTAGGACATAGTGATATATAGTATAATGTTATGAATCTCATACATGATTTTTTTGTATTATGAATTAAGCTACATAGTCCCATATATGAGATGATTGGAGAATGATATATAGTGTTTTCCATCAATAATTAAAATACTATGGATTAAAAATATAATTAAAATGTGATATGTGATGGTATAAGGTATGAATGATTCCAATTTTAGGAAGCATACACGAGGCCTGCTCCCAGCAAGGGGATGTATGGGTAGATATATGGATTATTGCAATTTTGGTTAACTCTCTCCTTCAGTATACTTGACTTTCCTATAGTCTCCAATTTCAATGGATCTCAAAACTAGGTCTTAAAAGTATTATTTCATGTTCATGGGGATGTCTCACAAATTTACTTAAGATTAGGACTACCATTATCAATGGAATGCAAGATTGAATGACCAATGGGGACCCTATCTATTAGACATGACACCATTGGCAATATTTTTATCAAGAGATTATATAATTTTTAGGGGGAATGATGGTGTGAAAATCATAATCCAATACATCTAGTGGATTCAAATAGGGCGTTGATAAATGGGGTTAAAAACGGAATCATGGGAGTAGGAACACTCAAATGGTAAATCCAACATGTTCATGTTATCTTCAAGTAATTTTATAAGGTCAGATATTATTTAAAAAAATGTTGATAAAGAAGAAATATCATAATTAATATTAATGGTGGGGATATGGATTCAACCATGTGATACTAATGGGAGTGATTTGGATTCACTGAAGTGATACTAGTGTGAGTGACAGGGATTTTCCCAAGTTCATACTAGGGATAGTGATTGGTATTGACCCAACTGATTTAGGGGTGAGTGATATGGACTCTATTATATGATAATATAGAGAAATTAGTGTCTATGAAAAATTAATTTGGTGAACATTTTCGTTAGTTTACGGGGCTCTCCATCAATTCCATTGGAGTATTATCACATATGATGGTGGTTTAGTGTTGATAATTAACCCTAAAATTATCAAATAATGGAATATGTGGTTATTCAAAATGGTTTATAGTGTATTTGAAATTTTAGAGAACTTAAATACCATTCCTTATATATAATTATTTTTATTATAGGACCCGAATAATTTATACCTTGGGGTTTGAAAACATTGGAAATAGACTAGGGTGAGTAGGGAATTGATCCATACCATCCTCTATGAAAACATTAAAATGGCATGCCTAAGGGTCTTATATATAAGATGACTTGGGACATTGGACAAAATAGGTATTTAAAATTAGGGATTCATTGAGGTGAAAAGGATGCGGAGAACCTGGTCACGCAAGAAGAATTCCCAATGTGAACTTTCATGAACATAAGGGGTATTTTGGAAAATCAAATCAGATTTTCCTGGTAATTTTCCATCAGGTGTTTTAGGTATTCCTTATTTGAAATATTATTTCATTTTATTAATATAGAGTAATAATAAATCCCCTCATGGGATAGGATCTGATTGGAACATGGAGGAATTATTTCTGAGTTCAAAGTGACATTTTGAGAATTAATTTACGAAAAGTGAATTATTTTCCAATTAATAATAGTCATTAATACACAATTCATTGATGAAAACCATCCCTAAATTTCATCCAATGAAATTTAATGCACTGTAAACTATCATTAATTTATTTCATAATTCTTGAAAATAGTTTGTGGTGGTTCTTAATACTTTTATACCTATGCTTAACGAAAGAGACATATCGACATCTAGACTCTATATTACACCGTTCTATATTATGAAATGAAAACACATATTGGTTTCCCAAAACAATTATAACATTGATGTCAAGCTTAGAGTTATGATGGATATATTTAAAAATGTCTTACCATATGAAATATATAATGGTGAGGGACATGAGATAATCACTTATGAAATATTCTGTAATGGGTGAATTTTATGGGATAATTACTTGAGTGAGATATGTTATAATTAACAAAATTTCTAACCTATAATTCATGTATATGCTATTCTTAAATAATTTTTCTTTTCCATATATTCATAGATTATATATAATGGACAATCATGTGTTTATTACAAAACCCCAACAGCTAAGAATGTGATCTCTCATTAAAATGATAAGGCTTCAAATCACATCAAATAGACTCCTATGATTATTATATCATGCTACAATAACCAATGTGATGGTCTCCTATCATTCCTTGTAAATCTCATAGAAAATCACCACTATATGTATCATGTATGTGCGTTTCTTCATCTATATATTCATTTCATGCTAATGGACATGATTATCCTTATATTTAATTAATAGAACTCATCAAACTAGTTTAGTATATTTTCAAAAAAACATAAACTAATATTTTATTCAAGGCCATTTACATCAATTAGGGTGTAATGTTCCTAATGTTCCTAATATAAAATAGTATGATTACAGTAAACATGAATCCTGGGATTTCTAATATGAAAACAAATTCTATCTCATTTTCTCATTATCTTTCTACTATCGATCCAAAAATTGAAATAATTTAAATATAACCTTATATGAAACAGGATTAATTATTCTTGAATAGAAATGGACATACTGGGCTCCTATGGAATGTACGTAATTTAATGGGGATCTTATGGAAACAACTACTTACAAGGAAAAATGGATCTATAAGACATACATATTCAAACAATCCCACTTATTTATATATTTTATGATTTAGTGCATACCTTAGACCACCACATTTAACCAAATATATGGGGACATTGGCATAAGTTTATGGGATGTTTAAAAAGTCACAGGGAGCCCATATATGGAGATATGAATGATGAATTTGTCCAGAATAAACAATTTCATACGATTTTAAATTGATTCCCAAATTATCCCTTGAATTATGTAATCTAATTTTGATGGTAAGGGGAAAAATCCATTTCCCATGATATAATTCCCACTCTAAATAAAATATGAGTACCTTTTTGGAGACTTAGTGGAAATGGCCATGTTGTTTTCCCTTAACGTGATTCAAACAATTGAAAAGACGAAAATACTATGATAATATTGGATGACACTATAATAATTTTACAATGATGTATGAGGTTATACCGTCAGTCCTAACTTCCATCTGGGGATATAAATGGATGAAATTCATACCCTTTGGTTAAGAATCAGATAGATTATAGTCTGTTATTTAAATGATTACGTGAGGTCGGAATGATTTTTTATGGGGGCTATGTTAGTGTTAATGAAGCATACAGAGTTGTAAACCCCCATTTTGAATATATCAACCATTTAATGATTCACGATTGTGAAGGAAAGGACCCTCTATGTATATCAATGCAATTGGTGATGATACACGTATGGGCAGCAGTGTATTTTAATACATATGTGATCCTTGGGGATGTTGGCATTCCATATTTCAAATTCCTCCCTTTCATTCATGATGTCTCTAGTATCATTCCATTATCATTAAATTATAGAGTGTCCCTAATGACTCTGTTTTTTTATAAGGTTTAATATCTTCCCATATGTGAAACCCCCCATTAGTAAAATTGTAGATAATGGCCATGGAGAATTCGTGTTCATGTCATATATTATGGAGTAGTGATACTGTGTGTTGGTAGAATAGGAAACTAGTAAGGTAATATGTGGTTATTACATGAGTTATAGGTTTTCATGAGAATTTATGTGCTAGAAAAAACCAATCATATCACCTCTAATGGATATTTGATAAGAAAAACATTCCATAGTTGCAATGATGTTCTAATAAATAATAAGACAAGAAAATTCCTTGTAAGTGATCAGGTTTCCACAACCGATAGAATCTATTGGGATAATCCCCATATATTCTTATTCCAATATTTATTTATACCCTCAATAGATTATAGAAAAATATAATTACTCAAATTTCATCATTGTGAATCTAGGATGTGGACAATGGACTAGAAGGGATCATCTATAGATCAATAACGAAGAAGCACTATAGTTGATGAAATGACCCCAACCACTGGATGCATAGCTGGTCAACGTATAAGAGCATATAAATCCTAATGGTAAGATTAGGTGAACTAGTTGTTATTAGAGGGAATAGAAACATTTTCATATTATTTAGGCTGAAACTATGGTAAAAATTCCATGAAAACTAGTGAAGATGAAGGATGTATAGCATTGTAGAAACATTGGGATTAAAATTGGAAAATTATTCAAAAAATGAAAGTAAAATTGAAAAAGAATAACTAAATAAAAAGAATAAGATTAGCATAGGACATTAAAATTTATGTGGTTTCAGAATAATCCATACATTCATGGAGATGAAGAACATATCACAATAATTCATGAGATGAATTACACTATACAATATTAGAGTATTCCCCACAATAAAACCCTATATTGAATTACCCTATAAATATGAATTGTACATTAAGTCTATTGAGCTATAGTAATTGATTATAGGAAGTATACATAGATATACTAACCTATTAGTGTCACATGCCACGTGATTCTATAGTGTCATGTCAATATACCTTCTCTTACATTGTCCCATCACATAATGCTACATAAAATTTTCACTACTAATTTTTTTTGGTGTTTATAGTAATTTGTTCCTCAACGATTCAATATTTATGTAGTGTCTGATTCACCACGAAACCACCAATGTCCTCACTTCATATGATGAAAAATGGTATTATGGTCGTGGTGTGTATTATGGACCCCTAATAGTTATCCTAACATCATAAAAGGATATGGAAACACAATTCCGACAATGATTCCACTTCAATACTTGTAGATGATTCCTTTCACTACATACAGTCTAAGAGAGACCAATTCTTATGGATTAATCCCTCTAAAATCAAGGGTTTATGAGAAAATATGGAGGTCTACATGTTTATGTTTTTACACATGGATATATGATAATCCTTATACATAATTCTCAATAAAAATAATATAGTGTTAGTCATGTGAATCTTTGAGATAGAGATACTTATTTATGCCTTATAAATCCATATCTCCACCATGAAACAAGTTAGAAAATGATATGTTGAGGTGACACTAAAGGGGTGGTTAATAAATCTATTAGATTGTTTTATGAATTTGGTGATTTCGAGGATTTCACTCTCATAAAACTACATCTTATTAATTTAATTTAATTTTGAAAACATTTCTACAAAAAAATCAACTTGAAGAGGGTGGAAATACAGTCACTTCAAATGAAATCACCATTTTATTCTGAAGATGGAAGCCCCATTAGTGTGGAATGATCTTTTACACTAAGGATGTGGAGTTCTCCCTTGGCTAGTGAATTGTGAAAAAAGTGATATAGGTATTTCATTCTCACATGCCTCCAAAAACAAATAAATTTTTGAAGTAATAGAATAAAAATTCACCACATGAAGTCTAATTTCTATAAAAAAAATTGTTCGCCAAATTTGTAATTCATTCTGGTTAGTTCACCCAACCTGTATTTTTTAAATTCATCATATATAAATGTCTCTATTGATTTTATAACAAACCTACATCTCTCATCTATTAAAGTATCTAGTGAAAATCCAATATATATTGAGTAATGGTATCTTCTTGGAGTCAGGTACATTCTAATTATCCCGTACCTTTGGTAAAAAATATATCAACAACGAAAACCCAACCATCCCCCAAAAATAATAGTTGTGAAAATAATCTATGTATGAAAACTATACAAGATTTTTATGATATGTAACAATTTATAAATTTTATTTTTCATAACATGGTCCATTAAATTTCCTTAATTCTAATACCCTTTGCTGGATCTCTTATTTGGAATAGATGTTACCGACCATCAATATATCCCAAAACGAGCTTACCATGAATTGAGATTTCATAATGAAATCCATGATCCTCCACCTAATATAGAATCCAATTTTTATTCCACTACAAAATATATTTTGGTGGATTTTATTATAGGGCTAGGTCGAGGCTCATTATATGGACAAAACATTATACTGGATAAAAAGAACCCTAAATTGATAGGTCACATTTAGGTTATAACTACAAAATCCTATGAGGGACTCGCTATCCATTTTATAATAATACATTTTATAATCACATAAATAAATGTTTTTTTGGAAGAAAAATGAAATCATACTAGAAACACTTCTTTTACCAAAACTAATAGGTAAATATTACACTTACTTCTGTGTAAATTTCTTATAATGTTACTTCTATGATTGTTTAGGTGTTTGTAATGATACACCTCTAACCATCAAAAACTAGGATATGTCAAGCCTTGTGGATTCCATGGTTGCCCCACATTTTAAAGGGTTCACATTGGGGATATGGTAGGAATAGTAAAATAACGGATGAACATGGACCCTGAATGAAGTATCTAGAATGTTTTTTTCTACCTAATGAGATATGATATGGCCTGATACTCAACCTGATTCCACAATAAAATTTGAATTAGTTTTTTAAAATCAAAAAACCTAGACCATTAAAAGTGTTTGGTAATTTCAATAAATAATATGAATTATGTATGTCTCTTAATTTATTCCTAATTAGTATCCTTACATATTGTGTGATTATGAGTGTTCTTGAGTTTTTCATATTTATAATGTCCCCAAGTAAATCCATTCATATGATTTCATGACCCCTAATACTTATATAATGGTGGAGTAAAGATCATAAAAATATAAAATGTCGATTATCACAATTCGATTGATGTTTTACAAAAAAAAATCCTAATGAAACAATGTATAATTTAGGGATCTAAATTTTTTTGGTTTATGATGTTTTAAATATGGAGGGAACCCCATAACCGTCAGTTGTTCAATCCTTGGGTAAGTATTTGTAGATCCTTTTGAGGTTTTCTCTTTTTCCAGTTCTCTATCTTCCCAATTATAGATATTTCTCCTAATTTATACAATATTAGAAGCATTAACATCAATGGATTGTCCGATGAATTAATTCCTCACTTTTATTCTACTATTAAAGACATCAATGTATATTCCTTATTAAGAACGTACCATATATTTCGTTTTCATACAATTAGAATACCTAATTAAATAAAATATATGGTATGCATTTTCTCTCGTGATCATCTTGGATTTGTACTGGGGGGAATAATTTTTATTTATCTCAACTATTTTTATTGGAATATATATAGTTGTTGTATTTAGATATTCTACTAGAAAATCTTCCATCACAAAATTACTATCTCTAAGGTATATTTAACGCAATAGGTTATAGTGATTTTTATTATCATGATATCCATTATGTCGTGATAGATTTCATTTGATAAAGATAACTTCTGAAAGTGGTATAATAAATACATAGCAGGGTTATATGACTACTAATATATATTATTATCCATGATGTTGCGTCTCATGTATTGATTAATTGTTATAAGGGATGGAAGATCATAAATGTCAATGAGACAAGAAATATCTCTCATGATCCATAACTAATAATAGTTGGCTTCCCTTAAAGATGATTATTAGATCTCCACTATCTACTAAATGAAATTATAATACGTGGGAGATGTTTTTATTACTATAATAAGAAATCAATTTCTTTATGATGTGGTTTACACTATCGTGTACGATGGAATTCATAAGAATGTTGAATAAGAATTGAGCATCGATCAAGTGACTCCATAAGTGAATTGATATAATGTTTTAATTTATCATTATAATGAAAAAATTCCCTAAATTAGGAATAATCATATTATTATGTTTTGATTAATGAAAAAAAATCATTAATCACTTTTGATTTATTGAATTTCAAAATTATATCTTTACATTGATTTTTATTTTTCAAGAACACGTGAAACCACATGAAAAGAATTAAAAGTATTTTGAGCTCACAAATACAATTAACATAGAATGTGTAAAGGCCTTCAAGATTTTAAAAAACAAGAGTAAATATTATATCCTCTTTTAAATGGATCATTAAATAGTATAAGAATATGTCTCATCATTATAACATGAGAGTTGGTCCATTTAGAAGAGTTATATCCTCTTGGGAGTTTAACAAGGATGAATATAGGTATCTACACCATCACCAAAAAAACAATTTTTGGTTCACATTAATGAGTTATATCCTATTTATCGTGGATCACAAATGAGTGTATCCATAAGTACCATCATCCTAACACAAGAGTTAGTTCATTTGGATGAGTGATCTGACATAATGTTATGAGGATAATTATAGATTATTGTGGTTCAAAAATTCTAATTTTCAAGAGGGATATAATTCAACGGAATAATTCTATTTTAATATTTTATGATTATATCTGAACTGATAATTCAAGTATTGATAATTATTTAAATTTTTCCTAAGGAAAGGTAGCTAACGAGCATAAGTATGTCTTTATTTTTTGGACCATATAACAAGTCCTACAAGTTTTGTGTGTTTTAGTTTTCTTCCCTAACTTTTTTCATATGCCTCGTATTATAAATACATAGTATGCATGAATCAATGCTTACTTAATAGTTCTTTTATGGGGTTTTATCTTTACATGTTTCTTTACATTTTTACATTTAGAACGCTCAATTTTTTTTGGACCACAAGAGGAAAGTGTCTAATAAATAATGAACTGTTTTTTTCTTAAGTTTTCATTTGACGCTTTTTTAACAATAATTTTATGTCATTTATGTAATTAATTTAATTTTATAAAATGTATTCAAATATAGGTGAAGTTTCTTGTTGAATGGGTTTGAACACATCTTGTTATATGTTAGGGATGTATATCATTACCAAAAGAAAATTTGAGTCGATCTATGTAAGAGTATATGTATTGGGAACCCAATTTGAATAGGGTTCCAATTCCATCATAGATATAGTTATGTTCATCTATTTTATGGTCTTTGAGATCAATCTAAGAACATATGGTTTTTTAGGTCGAACAAATTTCACTATGGGTTATGTGATTTAAGGTCATATAGATTTGACAAAAATAGTGAGGTGAAAAATTATAATTACATGGGTGGGGTAGACGTAACATGAAGTGATGATGTTCATCATTACAGTTTTGGTAAACCTCCTAGATTTCTCTATGTAGTTCATGGTAATATGACCCAGTCAGAGTTAATATCACAATCTATAATGATGAGAATACATTCACTAATAGTTTTCAAGTGATTGAAGGTGTGTTATAGTGTAGTAAAACCCCATTTTTTGTGAAAATATCCATTAGTTCAACTATAATATCTTTTTAAATTAGTGTTCAAGAGTTTTATTGTGAACATTCATGGATCATAAAAGATCTTTTGATTGTTGATGTAAGTAAAAAAGGGGAATTCATTTTATGGTCATGTAGGTCAAACTGTTGTTTCACGTGGTTTAAAGTTATACAATAAATATTAGGCAAAAGTTTTCATCACGAATTAATAGATATATAACATGGAACTAAGTTAAATTGGATGTTGTGTAACATAAAGGGATATATAACTAATTAAATAGTTGTATTATGGTCTATGTAAATCACAAATCAATGAGGTTGAATAATGAGTGAGTAAATGAGACACATATTTTATGGATGACTATAGACCATATTAAATATAAGGATTGTACAGTAATAGTCATGGAGAGTATAAGAATTAGAAGTAATTTTCCTTAGTAAATAAATACATTTGGTTGAAATACTACTTTGGAGGTATATATATAGATCCATATTAGGGTTATATTATTCGTAGTCAAATAGAAGAATCATTTGGAGTCTAATATACTCATTACCGATAGCAATGACTATTTTTTAGGTTTCAATAAACTCTTTCATAAGGTAGGTTTATGGAGAAAAAATTATTCAATAATGGTTTTATCGCCATAAAGGTCATTCCATTATATATAAAAAACGTATTCATGGTAAAAAGTTGTCATCTTATTTACACTCATTGGATAGTGCATGTAGTTTATGTACATCATTCTTGGACTGGTGAAGATGGAATCCTGTCATGAATAAAGATTAAATTCTATGACCGTTCAGACATATTTTGAACATTGATGGGAGATATCATAAATCATATATTTAGAATCTCAAATTTAAAGAAGTGATATAGGAGAACAATGTAAGTGATTACCACTGAAAATGTTTGCATGATGGATTCTATTTTCATGTTGTTGGGGGCATATAGGTATTAGGGGACCTTATCCTCACAACATTGATTTGTTTGGTTGATAGACCATATTGGGGTCCAGTATACAGAGCCATATCATTTGTCTCATCACCTATATCCATGAAATGTTTTAAGGATGTCATTGTTTCATAAATCATAAAGAATTCATTATAAAAAGGATATATTCAAAAATCAATGTGCAATCATATTGGGATTGAGATTTTCTCAATAGGGTTGTTATGATTATATTAAAAGGGGTGGAATCCAATAATGAATTTTTCTCAGGTCCCCAAAATATGGTTCAATCATGTATCATGATATTGTAAGAGTTAATAAATTCATAGAATTTATACCATAAGAGATGTTCTAAAAGTCGGGATATATTAAAAAAAGTGTAATTTTATCCATTTTTTTGTTTATAGAACCAACCTATGATAAGATCATTTATATGTATATGAATCTCATTTTGGGAAACTAATAAACAAATAGGTAGAGAATTTGTGAAATTCAAATGCATACAGGTTGACTGTATATCATGTATTTTATCATCATGTGATAAGAAATAAATTCCAATATCAAATAATGGTGATATTTTTTTATGGAGTGGTCAATGGACATATGACCAATGTAAGGTTAGGGGAAAATTAGGGTCATATCCTTTCTCACTATAGGTTTTTAAATAATTATTCAATGGAAAATTTTATGTCTGTGAGAGGGGGAAATTTTGGTTGATATAATTAATTGGTATACCAAAATATTTGATTAGGTAATTTCTTTGTATCTAATCAGAAAAAGATTCAAGACACACACAGTTATTATATTATCTTCCTCTATATTTATCTTGTTCAACTATAAAGGGAATCATTCTATACATTGATTACAAGGGAAAAACAATTTTTTGGGGTCTCTACATATATCTGATTCATGTGTCATATATATTCACTATATCTAAGGAAAATATATTTCTGATATGGTAAATTATGCCTAGACTGGACTCATGTATATGGAAAAAAATAATATTTACAATAATTTAATGAAAGAACAATCATAACATTAATTTGAAATTATGGTTTTCTTTATATTTATGGATTTTTATTTGACACGATCATCTAGAGAATTACATATCATAAAGGAAATTAGAATCTATCCATATATAATTATGATGAAATAAATTTTCATCAAAGTGTGTATTCATATAATGTGAAAATGGATTATTTTAAATTTAAAGTTGGAACAAAGTATGGCATACAAACAACTATATGTATCCCGAAAGAAATGGGAATTGAGAAACATGTATTTCTACTAATTACCCTATATATAGTTCATGCTCTTCCATTGGGGTTAGGGTATTTTTTTCGTCGGTACAATTAGTTTGTGTTCTTATAATACTCACATTGATCAAACTCTAATGTATGGGATATCTGTAGTAAAAATTTGAATGCTATAAATGGTTTATGTTTATATGGGATGGACTAAATTATTTCATGTATTTGTGTATGATGTGTTTCATTCATTTTTCTATGAAAAATAATTCAGTATCTATTATGTTCATTTGTGTCATGAATGATTCAATAAATAAGGGAATACATATAAAATTACTAGAAACATGTCATGTTTCTAGTTTGGGACACACACCACATTATTTAATATTCTATGGTGGTGACATTTTCATGTTGTTAAACATGATGTGACTATGATAATATTGGGTTTATTTATTCCAAATAATAATACAAAAATTGGGAAACCCATGAATTATTGTTCCCATATGAATCTAGATATCCTGTTATCGAATTAGGTACTTTTCTCTAGTGTAAGTGAACAAAATGAAGAAATAAACCATGTTATCCTGGTAAATTATGATCATATAGAATAGAACTATTGGTGAATGAATTTTATGTTTGGGATGCTTATAATAAAATTATATGATCCTTAATTTTGTACGACTTGGACATTGTTTGTCAATTTTATATTAGGAAACTATGAAATTTCCATGCGTTATTATGTCATGCTTGTGGGATGATAGTGATATGTAGTTTAAAGACTAATTGTAAGGAATATGTTAATGATGTTTAACATCACACAGTAAATACATTATCCAAATATTATAGCATTGTATTAAAAGGATGACTATGAACCAATATTAAGAGTATACACAATATTTCTTGAGTATTCTTACATTATTGGTTGGCGTGATATGTTTTCAATCGGTTGTGATTAGAGAATAAGTTCCACTTAATACCTTTTTTGTATGATATATGGTCCTTCCATCTCTTTTTCATGTACGTAATAATTATTACCATGTATCATAATGGTTCCATGTAAAAATATCACCTCTCTTATAGTATATAATGAACTAGAAAATTTATTAGAAGTTCCTTGAAACTCATATTTGACTCATTTCGATGTTGTGTATGGTGAATAAGACTTTCATGTCAAACCTTTATAAATTAAACTATAATTTTTTAGATTAATCATCTATTGAATGATTATGTGATTTGAGATAAGTTAAATTTTAGTGGCAAAACTACAATTTTCTAATTTATAAGAGAATATGTGATCATGTTGTTAGTGGTACAAGTCTTTGTGTTATATGGATATATGTAATGAAAGAATTTATTTAGAGAATATTTCATATCGTTATCAACCATTTTCTATTGTATGATATATAGTTTCTTCTTGAAATCCTCTATTATTATATCTTCTATAGAAGGGTAGTAAAGTGAGTGTCTAGATTGTAATTTGTTTCAATGGTGAAACAGTTCCATCTTTTAAGAACTGAACTTTTTTCCATTTTCCATTTGTTTGTTTGAGGGATTCTAAATAAATTAATTATTTTTTAATATAAAATTTAGTGATACAATGTAACATAAATTCATCAAGGGATATATCCTTATTTCCCTTAGAGAATAAGGCAGTGGTAGTAAAGATATAATTAAATTTCTTAGCTATTTTGGGGGATATGACCCCATGAAAACTATTCATCATATAGTAAATGAGTATGATTATTTGGTTGAATGAAACAACTAGAATTGTGGATGGTCTAATTTGAGATGTATTTGGAATGTGTGACATTTCTTGGTGAACTCCATGAAATCATCTTTCATCAAAGAAAAAAAACATGATAGGCATAATGTAATGAGAAGGCTTGATTCCTGACTAATGAATATCGTAGTTACCTACATGGAAATATTTATTAATATTGAAATTATTCCCCCCTTTAATGAATCTATGGAGGACTCTATCAAATTCATTTTAATAGTAGATTTTATAATAATAGTTTCCATGATAAAGGATTAAGGTGACCTCCTAACATTGGATGTGTTCTTTCAGTGATCATTTAAATTGAATAATTCCACATTGTATGTGGCTGAATATGCATGACATCCATCTAATTGAAATATCTGTTGATATGGTTATCAGGTTTCATTAAAGATAACTGTAGATCTAATTTGTTTCTTCTGAGTCACTACCAATGAATGAGGATATTATCTTATGGTGTGTGATGCCTATCATTTTTTTCCCTCGATATTAATTTTCCAAGGTTATGGACACATTATCTAGTATATCTAAAAGGGAATTGAGTGAACATTATATGTCATACAGTTTTGGATTCAAGGTAAATTATTCCATCAAAACTCATACATAATAAATAATTGGTATCAATTCAACATTCTTATTGTATTATTCAACATGGATTTTATTGATTAGCAATTTTAATATTCTTTTACATTATGTAAGGTCACTAATACCTAAAGTGCTAATTTCAATCCCACAATAAGAGTTTGGTATTTTTCCTCATTGATGGTGAAACCTTCTTATAATATGAAAGAATATAGAATAATTTTCCATATTTTAGGAATTGATGATGATTTTCAGACTAACCATGTTGAGTTTGGATTTCTCCATTATTTTTTCTATTTGGATTATAGAGGCACAATTAAAGTGTATATCTATTTTATAAGGATAATTCTTAATATAAAAAAACCACTTTATCCCGCAACACAGAGTGAATGAGTATTTTTCCAAGAAAGGATGAAATATAAAATTATCCTTATGTTCTTATCCATTAACTAAATGTTGTAGTATTAATATAACATATAATTTCTTCATGATAAACACACACTATTCCAAACATTCAGTTTAATTTGGATGATTAAGGATATACATGAGTTGGTCAACAACGGAGACCAAAATGTACTTCATGATGGTACTTGTAGTGTCTCTAATTTTATAAAAAAAATATAAATTACATGAAATTCATCTCAATATAAAAATATCAAGTCTTAGCCACCAAATTTTTTCTTCTATGATAGTATTGAATATTCCCCTTTCCAACATAATTTATCTATATAAGACAGATTTTGAATGATCACTCCAATATTATCACATCGAGAATGATATACCTTCCTCAAATATGTGGAATCAATATCGATGGGATTAAAATGTATTTTTTATTGTTTTCGTATAATAATTGTCAAGATTTTTACACAAATAAGTGACCATTTTCTTCGTCAAATAAGGAATGAGAAATCACAATATTGTAATGTTTTATATAAGGTTCATGATATAAGAAATATTTATTTTAATCCCTCTTAACTATTTAAGGTATTGAGTATATTTCATATTAAGGATCACATTATTCTTTTCAGGGTCAAATTTCATTTCATGATTTAGTACCACAAATCCAGGTAACATTCCACATGTAATCTTGAAATAACATTTCTTGGGGTTTATTTTTTGTTTTACTATATGAACATGTTGGAAAATATAGTATGATTTGTAAGATGATCATAATGTTATAATGATTTGAACACCAAATAAATTATTTAGATTCCACAATAATTTCATTCAATGGATTGAAAATACTATGAATATCACATGGATATTGAGTACCAACATTCATCAATATGAATGTAATCGCATTATAGTAGTACATTACATAAGTACCACTGAATGTATTGGCCTCTTTATCCTCATGAGATATTAATATGTTTTATTTTAAATATATCCAGCCATAAGGGAGATGAATTGATATCAGTTAGTTTTATCAAAAAGAAGATCAGAAATGAGGTCTTGGATGTCATCCACTAATAAATACCAATTAAGATCCCTAAAATAAACTCAAAAACTGATATGTCCAATATATTTCTTGACTAAGATATGATTGAAAACCATTTTTTGGTACTAGACCTCCGAAATGAGGTTATCATTCATAATCTTATCGATGTTAACATTAACCATAGAGGCATGAGTTATATTAATTCTACCAGACCCCTATTTATAACCACAATAGCCTTGATGTATTCCCCGATGATGGATGTATACCTCAGGGTAAAGTTAATATATTTTAAAATATTTCCACAAAAATATATCATAATGTAGTTACAATAAATAATTCTATTTCTATTAATCATTCAGATAAATGGAAACACTAATTAATGTGATTCACATATCTTATACTATACATTAATTTACTATACTATGATTATAATTTGTGGTATGGATTACCTCCTCAAATGTTGGAGGGGAGCCTCTAAAATCCTTTTTTACTTCCCCCTCTACATCAGTCTCAATAGATGGGGTGATAAAAGAGAATTTTTATAGTTATAATACCATGTGGGGATATTTATTTATTTAATGGATGTCTAATAGGTGTCTGAATATTATAAGTGTCTGATATGTGAGCTTCATCATCAATGACATTATTGGGTAGTCTCTCCTCCATTATGTTGTAATTGATGGAATATTGGATGGTATCATCCTTTCATTTAGGAGAGTAGATAGTATTATTTTCATCTTTGATCACTGATAAGGTTTTATTTTCATATTCCAAGGATACAAATATATATGCATCATAAATAGGTACATTCTGGTGATTCTCTTGTTTTCTACATCTTTATTAGATGGGATGAAGCACTGATATCATGAGACTCAAGATATGAGAAGTAATTTTACATACTAATTGGGGATGTGGTTTTATCTATAGGTCTAGGTGGTAATATAAGGATGATGTAAGACATGGAGGATTTATATAGGGAATTTTAGTTAATGGATTATGTTAATATGAAAATTTCCTCCCACTTCCCCATTAACAGATTCATATAATTTTTATAATATCCCGAACATGGGGGGGAGATATACCTGAATCCAAATTTACGACCTCTATTCCTTTGATGGGAAGCACATATTCATCCTCGAACTCATTGAATTGGTTGACAAGGATTATCTCCAAACTATATAGAGAATGAGATTGAGTAGATTTATTAGTAATGGGTGGTTTACCTTCTCTTTGGTAGAATTCAATATTGATATAATTATATGTGCATGACATAAAAGGGTGTTTATCTCTATAAAATATTTCAATTCATTTGTTAGTAGTGTATGAAATAAACCTATAATTTAATGTGGTAATTTCATTATGCTAATTAAACCATGGTCTTCCTAACAATACAATGAAATAAATTTCGTTTTAGGTGACCAAAAATTTAGATTTATAGGTGAGATCCATGAATTGAGATATATGATTCATTCATCTGAGAGTTTTATATTCAATATTATCATCATTGTGTATTTTTATTGTAGAAGGAGGTAAAGAAGATGTGATGTGAAATAATAATCAGAGTGACTGGAACAATGTGACATTTATTACAGATCCATAATCAATTAAAACTCAATGGATTTAAACTTAATTAAATTTAATAGCAACAAAAAGGGACTAATTCATCTTTATATAAAAACTTTTATATCTTTTTCAATGAATAATTTGATTAAAATACATTCAACAAGATTAGTTTCTACATGATAAACATTAGAGTTGTTAAACTCCAATTAAAACTCTTAATTGATTTCAAGTTCCTCCATAAGATCTTTTCATAGCTAATTTGATAAAAAAAATAGTAAACTGACATCATGTGCTTATCTGAAATGACATCCAACTACATTAAGAACTCATTTTTTGAGACACTTTTCCACACTTCCAAACATCATGTTACTCATTGTTTTCGATTTTCGGATGTCGATTCACCTATGTTGGAAACAATTATACCTGATCAGAACTTGTGGATATTTTCATCACTTTTGAGTTGTATTGATCCTCCCATCTCATGTTTTAACATTGACTTAATAAATTTTTCCCCATTTATAAATCTAATATGATTGGATGTAATTGATCTCAAAATATCTCAACGGTAGAAAAGTGATACATTTGACCCCACTAAATTATTTTCATTGGGTTTCAATATTTATATGGTTTCATCATGATATTACCTAATTTAATAGAATCACATCCAGCACATCTTTCTCAACCCCATCAACCATTGTTAAATCTACCCTTTTCTCCTTATTTTTTGGGTAAATTTAATTTATATGAATATTATTATTAATCAACTAATTAAAATTTCTAGTTATTCATTTTGATTAACATGTAAAGAGACTATTTATCTGATGTGGTATATTTTTTATGAGGAAATTTGTATTGAACCATTTGGAGATGTAGTTCAGATCCTCACAGTACCAAAGGCATAAAATATGAGAGGGTTCATACTAGATTGGTAATAAGTATGAGTTCGTTGTCTTGTAAATAATTCATCTCATAATGGGTACACATACTATTATAAAACAAACTCTTTGAAGAATGAATCGTCTATGAAGATTTTTTCACCACTATAAATGAAAATGGGGACACTACTAGTTGATTTAGCTATTACTTATATATAGTGTGTCCATGGTAGACCACCTTTCTAAACATACGGTCATTTACTTTTTGTGATCCCTTATTCAGGACTAATTTCCATTCTTATTCTAAATCAATTGGGAAGGAAGAGACATATGTTGTTTATTCATTGGCTTCCCCAACATTACATTACCTTAATATATAATCTTATGACTATTTCCCATAACAAAAAATAACTTTGGCATAGAATGTCCCAAAATTCAATGGTATGTGCTGTAATTTTGGGTGGCCATTAATGATAACTTGATTGGTATTCACTTTCTATAATAGTTTCAATATAATTATCTATATATATAATAACGTACCCAAGAACATGATTATCTTATAAAGAACATACATTTCTCTTATGATCGTAATATGATGAATATAAATACTCTTTTTCCCTTCATGGAGTGGAAGAATATATTTTATATTCCATTAAGGAAGAGGTTCAATGTGATATTACATTGTCTAGGGAATTGAAGTTGGTGTCATACCATTATTAAGAAATTAGTTTTTATTTCCACGTTTCCAATAATTTTCCATTGATCTGTCAACATAGGCCGATGAATGGAATTAGTCTGTTAAATAGAATCTACCATCCTTCTGTATCAATAGAATGCTCACAGAATCCACTAGGGTATTAACAGGAATATGTATTTCTAGAAAACTAGCAATGAAATTTTCTATAAATATGATCGGGAACACCTGTTGTGGGAGTTTTTGGTTCCAGGAATATGTCAGGGCCATCCACATAGAAATTATGTTTTATATCCTCTCATTTTTAGGTTATAATGTCATATATTATGTAATATTTTCTTCAATAGTGTATATCTAAATTCTTAAAATAATTTCTATAGAGTTTTTCCCATCCCATTATTGATTTTACCAGAAAAATAGAATACCAAATAAAATTTGGACCATCAATTTGTTGTATGAAAAATTTGTGTTAAGATTTATCTTTATACTATATGGTTTCAATCATTTGACCAAATCAGGATACAAATTTAATCAAATCTGTTTTGAGTACTTATATCCATTGAAGGTTAGAAAGATGTATTTCTTAATTTGGGTTTCGGAAGAGTCACATCTACCCATTCAAGGTAAAAAATTCATTCTGGATTAAATATTGCATAAATCACTTACATATCCTTCATTTGATATTCTGGTGGCTTAATAGTGTCACTAATGTCTAGGGGAATAGCTGGTTAGGTGGATATTTTAATAGGGGTAGTGATGGGAAATGCCTAACAAAGAGGCCCTTCTTGAATTCGATGTTAATTAATAGTGTGAGTTGTCCTGGAGAATCTTTCACAAAGTTTTTCTTATTGTATCAGTAATCAAGGAAATTTATAATTTTTACATTTATTCTAGATAAATCAGTTTATATAGATCATTTTTCTTATAAGATATAGTTCTTTCATTTATAGTATATCATACTCTTCTTATTGAGGGAGATTTATTGTATGAGGAATGTGAGTCTATGTTTGGACGGTGTACCCAATTGAAATATTATCCCTGATTATCTTATAAAAGATTATACTTAACTCCTTTAATCCTAACTTACACTCTGTGAATCTTTCTACAATAATAGGGCTCAACTACTTCATGTAATATATTAGACGTAACCACACCGTATACCTTCTCTTGGTTTGAATCCTATCATAGAGATGGTATCTTAGAATTCGATGAGAAGTAAAAAAATTTATTTGGCCTTTGGTTTCAGGTATGAGAACATTATTATATTATTTAAGTTTGTACCATAATATTAATAGAAACGTCATCCTCATGTTATTCCACACTAGCTTCATGCTCCAAATAATTTATTGTGCCACTGTTATTGATTTTTATTAATGCCTAATGCAATGATGGTATCATGTCATCATTAAAAGGATATTGATACTTTTATGTGATTTCAACCTCATGATAAAACACTTTTGTTTTTATCACAAATGATGCATCAACCTCACTTTTCCATGACTCTCATAGGTCTAATTTTTAGAGGTGCATATAGATAGATTCCATATAATATCTTATTGAAAGAATCCACAAGCAAAAAATTATTTCATGGAATGTGAGAAACATTGATGTATTTTCTTATGATGTTTCACATAGTCTTTTAATGAGTTACTTTTGTGGAGGATAGAGATGCAAAAATTCCCCTATCACTATAGGTTAGGGTTGATCTAGTTTTTCACATTAAAATGTTGGACTAATGGAGTTTAGATTACTGTTGGATAGGTAGTGGTGATTAAAGTGGATTAATGCATATAGATTAATGTCTTTCATGGATTTCTATAGTGGTATACACCACTTATTCCCTATTAATATTAACAAAAAATTTGATTATGACTGAGGTTTACTAAATTCTATGAGAATGAAATGTTTTTTATTGGTGGAAAAGTTGTACATGAAGGCTTTGAATTTATTAAATGAGATTCATATTAAAAACATTTATTATCCTGATATGTGTCTTTTAGAGATTCACCCTCATTGGGGTTGACATCTTTGAGATTTAAATAGAACATAAATATGTTGAGTATATAAATTATCATGCATATAGATTGACCATAAATTATTTACATTGTGAAATGCCATTCCATATATGCTCTATTTGTTTGGGAGGATAGTAAAATGAAATTATCCATGATATCATCCCCTTATGATATGTACATTCGATGGAGTATCATTAATCAACTGATGCTGAATCCTCAATGCCCTAAATAATGTGTATTAGAGATTCTCATAATGCTTTCCCAATAATGGGTGTTGTTCCACTGAAAATAAGTCCAAATAAATATAGAAGTGAAATTATTTTAAGTCATACGTATGTTTTTCATATTCCATATAATTTATAAATTTCACCTTTAAATGATAGTCTATTCTATAATTTTAGAAGATGATAGTGTATACATTCCGCTATCAAAATTTTAAGAATACTATATTAAGAGGATGAAAGAGGACATAAGATTACCATTATTTCATATTTGGCTAGTTTCAAAATGAAAAAAGTTTTCTCATTGTATTATGTGGGAAATTCCTATAATCGTTCTGACCAATGTTCTAGTTTCCTAGCTACCATATTGTGGATGGAGTAGCTAATAAATTTTTTTCATATTATGGTGGATGCAAAGTGATATGATGGTGTTTTAGAGAATGATAATTGCCTCAGCCTGTCTTCCAATAGTGATATGATATCACCCTTGAATAATAATGAATCTATTATGGCTAGAATCATTATTTCTTATGCAGCAGAATAAGAGGGATTTTTCACAGTTACATCAGTAAGTGAATGAACTTATTTTTGAAATGAAATTTTTTTGTAGAGAGTAGCTTCAAAAAAATCAAGTATGGAGATGACTGACATCATCATTTTCTATTTGAATTTACATGAAATCTCTATAATATAGACCCTAGATAGGAACTTCATAGTTTTCTATTTGGTATACTGATGATGATGAATTTTTTCAAAGTGATCATCATGAAAAATGTTCCCATTATTGATCTTGATACTACCATGGGGATAAACTTTAGGGAAGGATCTCTAAGGAGGACCTGTAGAGATATTGTCAAATATATTATTTAGAGGATCTTCATAACAAATACATCGTAATCTATATAATAATGATCCAAAAGGATCATTGGTCTCCATTGAAAATGTTCAAGGGAATCATGAATTTTAGTATTAATAAGTGTAGGGATACATGAATACTTCTTATATTTGGGATTCCCTTGTCTATATTTGAATTTTTCATACTCTTCATTGGGTTGTAGGAGTAAACTTTCATCACCAGAACCAATATTTGTGGGGTTCTTTTAAGGTTTACCCCGTGTTAAACATAGATTACATTCATTTAATTATTCGAATTTAGTAGGAATATATTTCCACATATTGGTTATCATCAGGTTATGTCTATGAAATTTTATTCACTGATGGGGAGAAAAAATATATGTCATATTTTTTATGTTCCCCAGAAGTTTAATAAATCCCATGAAATCCTAAAATGGATATGTGTTTCCACAATATTGGTCATTAACATAGTCCATTAATCTTTATTTGGAATTTTAATGTGTAATTAAAATTATTTTTCATTCATTGTCAGGAGTTCTTGATGATTTTCATGAAAGAGGGAATGAATGGGTACATTTTCCTGGGTATATATTGATATATGTTGTGGATTTTCTCTATATTTACATGTGATTTTTTGTTTCTAAAAATTAGTTCTTTTTTGTTTATACTTAAAATCATTTTTTGATTATACTGTCATGATATGTTGGAGGTTATGTAAAATGTGGAAAGGATATAGTCCTACCCATCTATTTCCACCAATATGTGTTAATGAGATTCTATAATGTTAATTACACTATTCTCGCATTCATTTATTAGAGTAAACATATTTTTTTTCATATATGTTCCAATTTCAATTGGGATGTTCTAATAAACACCATTTTTTAGTTTAAAGTATGTTATTTCCCCTTCGTTATTTCACATATATGCTAAAAATAATTTTATAATGTTTTCACATTGAGCTCTAAGTCATTGTGAGTTTGGTAAAGGGTTTGTGAGTTTTGTCAAGTCACATCTATTATATGATGGCATAATTTTTTGGTGTAATGTTTAATGTGGTCCCTATCCTAGTTTTTGATATCTTTCCATCATTAGAGGTATTTCCGGAATGTTTAGATCTATGTTACATAATTATGAAATTATGATGTGGCTCTACTTGTTGTGAGGGATTAATGCTATAGGAATATAAAAAGTAATATTTTAAATAAAACCCTTCCTACTTGACTCATATATTTTGGTATTTTCATCATAAATATCCTATAAAATTTATCTAATAGAAATGAGGTTAATGTTATTTTAGCTTATGGAATAGATCCTGAAACAGTTTGAAACAGTGAATGGTTTTATTTTAAAACATTAAACCACTCGTCATTGGATGGGAATTTGTTGGGTTTCCATTTAATTGATGGTTTATTGTGTAAACTTAGGCATTATAATTGCACAATTCTTATGGTACACCTTGATGAATACAATTTCCACCGACTGCTAAACAAGCCTGGTGGGTGACATAGTAATCTATTTTGATGTGGCTCCCACATGTGAAATTACATTCGTATAAGTATATTGTTAAAAAGATTGCATTTTTTATTAAAATATGTTCTTGTGATAGAAGGGAACAACATAAATAAACAACATATCTTGTCAACATTGTCTCACAATTAAAAAAATATGCACATGTAATTGAATGTGGGAAACCCATCTATGTTGGTATTTAAAGAATCATGCTAGGTTGACTCTTTTTATTACTATAAACATGATATTTGGGTATATTCATGATTTATTATGATAGGATTTGTTTGGTCACAAAATCCTAAAGGAAGATCGCTGTTCTTTTTTTATCGATTACAACATGGTTTATTCATAGAACTGAAAACACATAATGCTTCCCACATCCATCGAATGAGATTTTTCGATGTAACATTGTTTCAAATCTAATACTTTAAAGATATTTCATTCAAATGAAACATAGAAACTTGTATTTCTCAATTGTATGGATGGTTAGGCTCATTTTACCATTTTCTGGGGAATTATTTCATACTTTATGAATTTTTTGTACATTGAAGTCATGTTCATGAATCCTTCCTAAATCCTCATACAACTCTTTCCTCCTCTATGATTGAAATAAATTATTTTCATTACTCAATGTGAATGTTTTTGTATATCCGTGGTATCCTATATATGTGAAATTATGTGTGAACTATAGTTTCCCGATTGATGAAATTATTTTGATGTATCAAAGTATATAAATCATTATATTGATGTTACATATAGATATTTTTCAATATGTCACTATTGTTTGAATAGAAAAATGTTGGATCTCTATTGTCTATTGTTATAAAATTAAGTATTAGATGTGTTTTTGTCTATATGAGGACCATGAAAAGTTCTTCTTATGTATCCTAGTGTATGAAATCATAACCCAAATAGATTTTTGTAACATAACGAGTCATGTTATACGTGTTATGGTCAGGTGACTAGGACCAATTCATGTAGTTTAACATTTTGAATGATGGGATATTATAATAATGAATCCATGTACAATTTAATGTGTGACTTATGCATGATATACAATTTATTATCCACATTGAAGGCAAAATGGCCCAATGATGATGGGTTTGTATAATATAAAATGTGGCCCTGTGAGTTTAGGCCCCACCGAGAATATGGCCAGATGAGGATGATATGATAAGACCCGTAATAAATATATTAATTAAAGTCAGGGAATTATATAATTAAAAATATTTAATGATGAATATATGATTCATAGTTAATATATTCATAACGAATAAAACTTTTGGACTCATAGTAATATGGCTACGTGAGGGATGGGGGTTGATAATCTCATGAGAAACATAGACTAATGGGGATTGAAATTAATGACTGTTGATTCTGGGTTTCCACCTCAGGGAGGCATCCTATGTATACCATCAAAATTGGAATCAAATCCCATTAGATTGGGTCATAAGGATTTCGGACATATGATGGGACAATACGATGCATTTTAATGCTTGGATTTAAAGATATTCTCATGTAGTATTATATCATATATCTAGATGTCAGAAACATTGTTTATCATCATGAAGTGGGGACGTGTGTGTTGTGAAATATAAAAAAATAATAGATTTATTTTTTTTATACATATAATGATACCCTAAAAATGGTATAAGAATATACCCTATAGGGGGCATAAATCATAAATATTCATAATTATTCCAGTGGAATGATCAATTGAGATCTCTATGCCATGGTGATTCATGCATTGTAGTACAAATTAGAGATAATAGAATATTAACATTGTAAAAATTAATCTCTGAGTCTATTTTTGTGTTGTTTATTTTTTATAACAAGGATATAATTTTTTGACCAATGATGTTTGTCAAAATTGGCACAATGTATTCTCTCTTTTGGGACAATTTGGTTAAGAATAAGGGTTGTATTGTAAGTCCCAAATGATCATGAGGATCATATAATTATAAAAGGATCATGTGGAGCTTGTAATTGTTAAAATATTTTGTGGATATTGTAAGTCCTAACGGATTTCACATATCACATTAGTGAACAATGATCATATAAAGCACTTAATTCCTAATTGATCATGTTGAGTGTGTATGTCAATATGGATCTTGTATTTTTTGTATGTATTAATGATTAATTATAATTATGAAGTAGTCGTGAAAATCACATACAAGGGAGATGGAAAGAAATTTGGAGAAGTCATTCAATCATTCAAAATAATGACATTGCATCTCACATGGGAATGAGTGAATCACATGATAAAATAAAGGCTATCCAATGAAAATATATTTCCTGGAATCTAAAAATATCATGACCAACTAAGTGATAATGATTCAAATGAATGATTTAGATTATTAATATGATTACATATTTGCTGAAAATGATGGATTTGTCTTGTGGTTTCTTGAAATAACATTACTGATGAAAGTGTTAATTAATCTCATGATAAACTCATAAAATGTTCTTGATGCTGATGATGTTGTCAAATGAGGTAGGGAATGAAATATGTGACAATCCATGATAGTCGATCATATTAGATAATGGTGACTACATAAATCTCATTAGGTATATTCTTTTGAGGTGAAATAGATTAATGATCATGATTTGGGGAATTATGGTAGGGGACCTATACATATAAATAACATTAACATGTATTTAAGTGGTTATGAAATTTATATAACTGGTTTTATCTAACTAAAAGTATGAATGAGTGATTTCATGTAATGAAAACGGAGTTACATGATTTAAAGAGTCAACTATGATAAAATATATAATGTATTTATTATAAATTTAAGGAGATCATGTGATTATCCTTATGTATAAGGGACTTATATGATATGTATTTTCATGTATTGAAAGAAAAATTGGTAACATGTGTTCCACATAAACTGGACATGTTCTTTTTCTAGAGTTATAGAGTCAAAAAATGAATAATAGGGCCTTGCAAAGATAATCATGATGAGGGGTATTTAACATGAGTTATATTCCATAATTGTAAATGAATCCCAGGAATTTGTATTTCATATATTCTATGAAGCGTGAAAATAATTACACACACACACACATGTGTAAATTAACTCTAAACTGATCAAATTATTATTCTACAAAATGAGGAATTCTAGTACATTGGTAGAGATACAGAGTAGTAATATTTTAAAATGTGAAAGTTCGTAAACTAGAATGATCAATGAGTTTCCTAAAAAAAATTTATGGTCAATTTTCTTTACTGAATTTGATATATCATCACATTTACACTGTATGATCCTTAGAAATATCCCACTGAGGTTGAACTAAGAAATTGGTTTTTTATACGTGCATGTGTTAATTTCCATTTAATCATTACCATAGAAAATAGAGAGTAGGGAGTTTTTTTTAATTATGAAGCAATATCAAAAGGGGAAAATATTGTAATCTATCATAATATGGATAACCCCCCCCCCCCCAGATCAGTATATTTTACATGGATGAGATAACAATTTCTATAATAGGATTCTAATGTCATATTTTCCATCAAATCTAAAGCAATGAATGTTTTCAGTCATAATTCTATTTTAATATTCAATGGAATCAATTCACAATTATAGATGAATTAGATATATTATTATTGTTGATCATTAGGTATATATGTGTTTATACCTGAAATCTATGTTATTCCAACCTGTATATATAGTGTATCATTATCAAAAGAATAATGAGGATAATTAAATTTCAATTTCAGAGTAATAAATTACTTAGAGGATCTTTTTCCAAAACAATCAATATGAATGTGAAGTCAGGAATTCCATCTCATTCCATTTCCTAACATATTCTAAATATACACAAAGGTTAATCATATCAACATTAAGCTAAATTCTAGGTTGTATGAAACGAATTTGAGGACCATATAATTCACCCCAATATGTCTGTAGATATATTATTTGATGAAGGGAATGTTTTTGTGGAAGAAAATTATGGTCTTAAATAAATTCTTAATGATGTAAATAGGATTATGTATAACATTAAATGTTTTATGCCTTAGTTCTATTAAATATTATTTTATGTTTTGAAAAAATAAAAAATAAATATGACATTATATAGATTACATAATACTATTTTTTATATGAGATGATAAATAATGATAATGATGCTATAGAAAATTGGAATTCAAAAACAATTTCCATCATGCAAATGAATAAGATCACTATAGAAGATAAAAATAAATAAGATTTAGTGGATGAGGGTATATCATTCCCTTCTTCATGTATATATAGGGGAAATAGAAATGTTTAAAGTGAATCATAATCCTTCATTAGTTTATAATTTAATGGTTTGAAATAGTTCAGCGATGTATCACAAGAAGTTCCAAGATAATGATATAGAATATAAATAAATTATTATGATAAAGTCTTAATCTAATGTGAAAGGTAGTAAAGAACAATGTTATTTTTTTCTTAAATGTGAATATCTTCTTATAAGAAACAATGTTCAGAGTAATCATAGGTAGAGTGGATAGAGGATTATAATGATCATGGAGAGATGCTATGGTGGTCATTTTAGGTTACTCTCAGACAAGGGAAAAAAGTGGAAAGAATAAAGGGGATTTCGAAGAAAGGGTTTAACTCTATATATAATTTTAAATTCTTGTTTAATAGATAACCATTTTGAGAGAAAAAGAAAATAAATACGAATAATAAGTGCATGAAAAATGCTCTGGAGGCAATAACAAGAAGAATATAAGTATAATATGAATACTATAATTGAGAAGTATATATCAGAGAACCCAAGAAAATTCGATAAGGTCATTGATTTAATGAAAATGTTTGAATAAAATATTATGGTTATAGGAATCTTTACTAACAGAGTAAAATATTGTGTCAAAAATATTAAACAACATGACCATAATGTTTTTGGTAGATGAATAAAGGAAGATTATTTAGAGACACATTTTCGCTTAGTATGATATTAGCATGTCTTATCACATAGGGGATAGGGAATGGGAAACTAGAGTATAATGGTCTGGAAAATTTATCAAAGGGATTCTAGGAGAATAAAAATAATCATCATAATATCATAGTACAGATAGGAATTGATCAAAAATATAATGTAGTAATGATTTGTGTAAGACCACAAGAACTGGACCGGTGGATGATGATTAATTTTCATATAAATTAGAATCATAAGATTCAATAATCCCAAGGGACAACCCATGATACAATGATGAAATAATGAAATATACCTCACATCAAGTGTTTTTTTTTGAGGAACAATGATAAATTATCAAAAAATATTGTTCCACATCCAAGAGGTACCAATGGGATCAAAAGAAATATAAGAATAAAAATTGAGGTCAATATTCTAGGAATAATTTTTATGATCAATGTTTTTGGTGTGGTGAATTATGAAACATTACCAGATATTGGTCATCAACAATATAGTGGAATATACTAAAGCCGGCCCAATATGGTTTTACACAGAAGCTCATGGGACTGTTAAATGAGACAAGGACACATAATAAATTTATAATATTGGAAGTTAAATTTGATCAAATAAAATCCGAGGATGTTCAAGAATATTTCTGAACACCAATATTAAGTCAAATATATCAGTCAAAATAAAAATAGCTAATCATTTTGTGGTTCTAAACATTGAATTCAAAACACTAAATAAAACTAAAATATGGATCATTAATAGTGTAATCCCCTACCATGTGATAATAAATAATTAACTGGTGATAGGTTTTACATATGAAAATGAAGGAGATGGTAGATTTGGAAATAATGAAGGTCTGAAGATTATTTGATCAAGAAATGATTTGTGTGGGGGTAAATATATGATATTTATTGACATCTTGGTTATTGAGGGACCCAATAACAACATTTTTGTGTTATTTAAATATTTGATTATGGAATTCTATAATATTTAATAATATAGTGTGTATCATCATGGGAAAATATAGTCCAATTGTTTTTTAGGGAAATCACACAGAGGAAAATATCTACCTCATGGGTGCAGAATATGAAATTTGATTACACAATAAAAAAGATGATATGGTGAAATGTGTTATTTATTGAGATATCTCTATGTTATCATGTGACAATACTCATACATGTAGTACATTCCAATAATTTAAGATATCTTGAAACATGTATATGTAAAAAGAGATAAGGTCAACTAGAGTACATCAACAAGTGCATATTGAAGTGTTCCGGTCTATCTCGTGAAGTGTTATTAATAGGAAGAGATATTATGTAATATTAATTGATATTTTTAGAATAATATTGTGGGTTTAAATAGTTATGAACATGTTTTAGTTGTTTATATTCATCAAATATTATCAGAGGGATGTTAAAAAGAGGTTTTGTTGAAGAAAAAGTGAGTGTTCCAAACTAATAATCCAATATAGTTTATAAATTGAAATTTAAAGGATTGTATTAAGAAATATGGGATAAGGAACCAAATATTAGAATTAATAACTCCTAATAAAAATTACTGGATTGAGAGAATAAATAATATTATCATCTAGAAGATCATGATTATTTTTAATGGTAAATACCTTACAAATATGTTTTGGAAGGAAGAACTACTACCATCAGACATCATTTCTAACATAGCCTTATTATTTTCTATGGATGATAAGGCTCCACATGAGCTATATTATTGATTAATGGAAACATTGTTGTAAATAAAAATATTTTGAATTAATTTTATTTTTCTCAAAAATGAGGATCGTTGGAAGCATGAATCTTATGGAGATGAAGGGATACTTATTGGATACACAGAAATAATAAAATAATAAAATATCATTAATAAGATGATGGAAAATTTTTTATATTGAAATTATGTATTTATGGTTTAAAATTAGTATAATATCTAAAATCTTCATGAATTTTCATAGAAGGATAGTGATAATGATTTTGTATACTCGTAGAAGATAAATTACTAATGTAAAACATAGAAAAGGATTTAGATGAGGAAAATGATGATCCCATAATTGTATCTATAATTAAATTTAAGAGATGTGTAAAAATTGAAATGCTAAACAAATAATATGATTAGATATAACCTACAAAAATAAATAAGATTAAGACCGTGCATAAAGTACATTTCCTATCATATGTTGATAATATTGTTTTAATGAATCTATAATATATGAAAACTAGGTTTAGGTGATGAATGCAGAGATTGACTAAATTGAAAAGAATCATATGTTGGTGGTTGTTTCGAGGCCAAAAGATATGAATTTCATTATGATCAAATTTATATTCTATAAAGGCATTAATAAATCTTGAACAATTATTCCTAATATTAGGATTACAATTGAAGGGATACATCCAGATATAGGGTATTGATCTTAATGAAATGTTCCAACCTCTTATAGGGGTTGAGATAATTTGAATATTCTTATCCATGTTGGTCAAAGGGAATTTAGAGATTCTAGAGAGCTGTCATGCTAGAATTTATGAATAGGTTTTTGGAATAATAAGATGTTTATATTGAATATATACTTGGTTTCTCATTCATGACGACAGAACAATATTTTTCAGTTATAGAATTCCTTATACGGGTTGAAGTGGGAAAAAGAGCATTGTTTTTATAACAAGATAATTTTTAAAGAATTTTTGTCCCCATTATGTTATATTTTATTAAAATATATATGTTAAATATATAGAGTAATCAAAGGATGGTTTTTCTTATATATTTCAATGATATAACCATTAGTGGATCAAAATAAGTGAATTGAAAAGTATTTTTATAATTCCTGAAATGAAGGTTTATAATATAAATGGTTGGTTTAATATCATTTTTTACATGGTTTATAGGTATACCAGGGAAGAAATGGGAGATTAATTTTTCAATAAAAATAGGATAATGAGGTAATTGAATGAATGGGAATTGAAAATTCATGTGAGATTACTACTCTATTTAACACATGGATGAAATTTTCAATGGATAATGAAGGAAATAATATTAATTCACAAAATATATATAGATCATTGGAAACCTCTTTTACATAACAGATAAATGATGAAATGATGTTTTCCACATGCATGGTGTAAATTTACAATATTAATACAAATAAGTCCACTAAATTTCAAAACAGTTATATTTTGTTAAAGCTAAAAAACATTGGATAATTTTTTTAATAGATATTAAAAAATATCATTAATATTTATTGATTTTAATAGATGAATATTGGGATAGTTTAGTAGATGATCTATGGTCAATATCAGGGGGTTCATACTATCATAGATTAATATGTATTTCATTGATCATAAAACAACAGTATTTCTTTTCTTTAACCTCATAGAAGATGAATATATTGTACCTACTAAAAAATTTGCATAATTTCTATATATGAAGCAACGAATTAATTAAGAAAGGGGGAGAAATTAGTACGAAGATTACTAAAATAGAATAGTTTTAAATATTTTGATTTTGAGGATGGTTAATCAATGATGAAAAATCATTAAAATGATGGAACTTTGGGTTTATGGGGATAGAAATTGGAATCTGAGGGTTATGAATTGATCTCGAGGGCCTGAATTGTGTTCTATTTTGGGGTTAAGAAGTTTTTCAAAGATAGGATTTATAATGAATTGATTCACTAATGAACATTTCATGATACTTTTATCTCTCATGCAATTATTGAATTATGTAGTATTGGACTATGTTGTTAACAATTCCTTGATCACTATCTTGGGTGCTATATGGAAAATGGTTTTTCATGATCATAACTTATCAAAAAGTTGTTTCTTAAGGATTTTATATTGAAGAAGGAAATTTTTTTCAAATGTTAATGACTTGTCCACAATTTGATTCTTGATTTTTTTGGATGTGTTTCTTAAAAACCACAAAGGGGTATATTATCGGAAGACAATACTAGTGATGGTTATTTTGGGTTGATTGTGTATTTTACAAGGGTATAAATTCTTGAAAATGTTTTTTGTCAAAGGTGGTATGAATTAGACTTTGTTTTTAGTGAAATTAGATAATAAGATAATTTTTCATGTATTTCAAAAATGACAACATGGAGTTGATAATTCATAATGGATTGAACATAGTGTATATGTACTTTTGGATCATATGTATCATTTAAGTATTAAAGAATAATGAAAAGTTCATATTTTCTAATGTATCACTGGGTGTATGTCAGTACTAAATGGCCATGTGTAACATGTAAGTCCTAACAGGTCATGTAAATAGTATAATTCTTAAAGAATCATAAATTGTGAAATTGAGTCCCATGAATCGCAGAAAACCGTGGATTCAAGAAATTCTGGATATTTCATTTGGTTTAATGATATTATATGATCACATCTCTTGTGTAACATCTCTGGGTAATAAACGGTTTATTATTTCAAGGTAAATATGAATTTTAGAGATTTTTAGTCTTAGAAAATTAAATTATATACATCAAAAAATAATTAATACGGTTTTCTAGATACATGAACTTTTCAAATGAGTGTTTTATATTTCACTTGAAGTCCAAGGGTTCGAGGAATTATCTTACCAATATCATATTGTCAAGATATAGAAATTAGCTACTATAGGTTTTAAATGGTGTGTAAATCTTTTACACAGTGTATAATGGGTTCATGTGGTATGGACAATAGAATAATGAAGTGCATTGCTCTAGGAAATACCATGAAGAATTCATTAGATGTATTAGTTGCACATTGTAAACCTATTTCACACCATGTAATTTTCATGAAGGCGTTTCCTAAAAGGGAATATGTGCTTAGCCCCTTATTTCCACGTCATGCATATTTGTGGGAATCCAAGGGTCTCATAGATCCCTTTTCCCCATTCCAGGGTTATTGATGTCTCCCTCATATGTTTCATGTTTCACTTGTTTCTGGTAACATAGGATCCCTCATGGTAATAATCAACTCTATTTTATTCTCTTCTTCTATTACATATCCATATGGCATGATAATTCTATGTGTTCACTGTTTCTATATTGTAATGGTGTTTATCAAAATCTAGGATTCCTCCCATTTTAAATCATATTAAAGAACAATATTAGATGATCAATATCCTATGAATATATGTTTGGGGGTTCCGGTATTTCTCCTTAATTTTACAGGAGTATTCAGGTGTGTGATTTAATGTGAAATTTTATTTGACCTTGTGAGATCCTAAATTAATTAATAATTTTCTTCTAATCATTTAAATTGATATTATGGGATTATATTAATCATGATCTATCCTATTTATACAGGCCAAGATAGTTAAAAGAATTTTGACCAACTGGTATGTTTAGTCTTATTTTGTATTTTAATTAATTGAATTCTACTATGATTATTATTGTTATGTGGGAACATTAATGGATTAACTAGAGTTTTTGAGCTGATGTTGATCATAAGGAATGTGGTGACATAGTTTTTCTGGTTGGTATCGAACCAATATACATGGATTTGTGATGATAGGTGGGTTAATGTGATATGGTCATCAATGATTAAAGAAACTAGGTCAGTTGGATGTCAGAATATCCCATAAAACATGAAATAGTGTTGACCATCAGGACTCAGTGACATGGTCATAGGGAAAAAAGGTTTTGGGTCATGTTAATTAGGTATCTTTGTTCATTTCCTCTCACTATTGTTGGTCGGCATTCCATTAGAGTCTAGTTGGCACTAAAAGACATAGTTTTTATCGTGTTGACCACTCATTGTGGGGGGTGGAGGCCTCTATAGATTGTACAGTTTTGGGGATGGTGTTAACCATTAGTTATGGAGGAGGTATCCACTATAAAAAGCCACACATGAGAGTGATGGGAAATCAAGGGACATTATTGAGATCATTAGTTCGAGGGATATGACACACCAATGTATTTGAGGCCAATGGGATCTGATTGGTAGAGGGGTGATATATTCATGCATCTGGAAGAAGATTTTTTTAGCTGATGGTGACATATTATATATTGTAGGATGGATATCATCATGCCATGGGACTTCAGGCAGTTGATCCGAATCTATATTTATGATAACTTTTTCAGAGGGACCTCTTACTTTTTGATGTAAATGACATTGGGAAGCGATTTAATTTATTAGTGATATTCCAGATGTTAGATATCATGAGGATCTCATTATATAATTATGGGAGGATCCTAAGAGCGTTCCATGTATGTATTTCTTTAGGTTATTCTTTGATAGTAATCCATGGGTCCTTGTAACTAAATTATTTATATATATATAAACATATTTATTATATACCAGAAATATATAATTAGTGGCATGTGTCCAGAGATATTTATGTGTTGGAAGAAGTAGGTAAACTCTCATTTGAGGATGCTGATTATAATTATAGTGGGATAATTATTAAATGAATGTTTACATTCCCATTTTGTTTATATTTTCCATACACTATAATATTATGGCTATAGGATAGACACAAATTTTTTGTGTCCAATTGAGTTTATAATCATGCCCTATATGGGCCCCTCATGATGCATCTATAATTTATGTATTTGATATGAGTTAATGGATAATGAATTGCAGCTAGGCCTTTGTGTTTTGGTATATATTTCTTAACATGGGAGGGATGGTATTGGACTAGGATATTCATCTATGAGAGAATATATATTATTTTGGTTTATATATTTATATACATTTATTGTATACCACAAGTGAAAGTGTTTATATTTCTTGTATGAAATGATGTGACATGTTTTATCATCGACAGATGGTATTATGGATTGGGATTATTATTACTTTTATTGATTGTTATTATTCTGCTGATTTTTTTGTTTAACTTGTACTTATGGCCTTTCTTCTAGTGTGTTATATACATATGGGCCATTAATATTAATCATCATCAGTGTGTATAGTATCTTCACTATCACCTATCAATTCCCCTATTACTAAGTAACATCATATTGTATACATGGAGGTGTTCCTATGACCTAGTCTTCGAGTGGCCTCAAGAATGTGTAAAGTGTCTAACTAGGATAAGATGCTAAAAATGGTATCAAATTAGTTTTTTCCTTTTTGGGTCTTACGACTTGGGGTATGGTAGATCGGAGACTATGATATAATCGAAAATGGGTAGATAGATCATATATTCGTGCTTATGGCCCCATGCACAAGGGAAATACAATGTTCTCATGCACTGTAAATTTAGGTTATACAATTTTATTTTACAATTGACTTTATTTCAACATTGATATTCACACTGGGGTGTGACAGTTTTCTATTATGTGGTTCTTTACTATTGGTATAGTATGGTATGGGAGGATTCTTTATATATCATCGTTGGCACATTGGGTGACATGATATATCTATGTGCTTGTAAATAATTTCCTTAACCTGGAATACACTATGAGGGGATATATTTTTTGGACATTCAACAAAAAATCATAATATTATTTTCCTTCTTCTCGTTTTTTGTAGAATTCTATTTGTCCATCCCAAGTATGTGGTTTCCAATGAATCATATATGTTATATATTGGAATAACTATGTTATGAGTGGGTCAGAATGGATTAATAGAATAGGATGAGAAATTTAAAATTTTAACAAAATATATAGAATGTTTTCTATAAATATATTTATTGGTATTCTACTCATCCACCTCAGATTGATTACTCTTGAAATATATGATATATGATGTCATACACTTTTATGGATAGGAAAAGGTTTGTGATAGATGATGATATATGAGGAAAAACTCTGTTACGGGTAGGCAGGAGGCTATGGGGCCATATTATATCGGATACCTGATCCTATTATGAGTAGTTGTGGCATCTTGAGGCTTGATGTCAGGTGTCCTAGGTGATGTAGGGGAGTGCAATGGTTGTAATATGTACTTACTATTACATATTTATTTATATATGTATATATATATATCAGTTTTTTATTATGTTATTTGTTATTCAGAATCACGCCACCTAGATGGCATCTGGCAGAGCATCTGGAGGGTGGAGATATGGTACTACATGGTCTTGCACCAGAAGAGGCCCTAGAGGTTCAGGTTGATCATGATCCATAGGTATAGGATCCAATATTGGTTGGTCATCATATGGAATATTTTGGATAACGGAATGATGAAAATATAAATGAGAGCTTGGTTTATATCATACATGGCATCAATAGAGAAGATTAGGGAGCAGAACTATCCATGGAATATTGGACTTTTGAGTTCAAGTCTCATCCCCCGACATTGTTTTAGGGTTATAGTGGACCAGTGGAAGTAGAAAAATAGATCTATTTGGTGTATAATATATTTTGATTTCATAAGAATACATATGTATATGGGTGAAGCTTGATTAATATATGGTCAGAAAAATGGAAGAAGACATGGTGGGATGTGGATGTTCAAGAAAGAATGTATGAAGGACTATATTGGAATTATATTGAGAAAATGTTCCTAGATTACTACTTCTAGAAGAAAATAATGGTGGATTAATCAAACTAGTTGACCAGCCTCCAATATGTAGATAAATGTTTTATGGATTATGCTTCCACTTTCACAGATTGGTACTAATTTTCTCGGACAATGGTGGGTGATTACATCTCTAGATTGAGTCGGTTTGAGGATAGTTTTCATAATTTAGTTAGGGCACTGGTGAACATGTTTAGGTGAACTCATTATCATAGGTGTTCATTCAGGCACTGATAACCAAGGGAAACTACACTAGCTGGTCATATTCTATCATGGTTTTTGTGTCAGGTGAGCTTAGTGGTGATGCTTCAGGTATAAAACAGTGGGCCCATGGGGAGTCTCAATACGTAGTTAGGATAGAGATTTTGGTAGACCGCTGAGGAGTGGGTCTTCAATAATATGATTCATCTGTGGGATGTGTAGGAAATTAAAGACTCTCTTTTGGTGGGATCCAATGGATATTTAGGAATATAGTTAGTTAGGGTGAATAGAGAGGTTATAAAGGCATCCTTATCAGATATCAAGGAACTATGGAATTTTTCAGCCATAGGGACCTCAGGTAAAATTTATAGTTGGACCAAGAGGTGATAGGTGAGATTCACCTATACATTGAGGTCATGGTAGAGATAGAGATACACAGTAATGGATTCTGTGGCTGACTAATGGCTTATCATAATAGGGAGGCTAGGCCTCGGGTAGTGGGGATTTGGTCTGTGGAATATTGTTTTTGTGAAATGTTTAGAGTAGGATTCTAATTCAAATATAGCTATTGGTAAGTCATGATTTTTGGAATGTCCCTCTTGATTCGACGTGGCCAGATTTAGGGCACAAGCTACACAAGTGTAGTTTTTTTACTTACCAGAAGTTTGTTAGTTCATGGAAATTAATTTGAGGTGTGATATATATGAGGTTAATATGAATTAAGACTATAATGGGAATGTGTGTGTATATATATACATGATGTGGGATTATTTATGAATATTAGAAGTGATGGAGGATCAGGATCATCTGATAAGATGTATGATGTGATGGGTGTCAAGTATGACACGAGAATGAATTTATAACATGATGGGGTTTAGGAATGATATTTTTTCATAGGAGGAATTATATTCTAGAGGATCATTTATGGATCCATCATAATGTATTTTTTATCTCAATAAGAAACCGGTAGGTAATTTCTATGGTGGATAGCTCTGTGAGATGATTTTGGAAAATATTTTATAATCGGGGAAGATGAGGTTAATGTATAATATATACGTTGGTTTAGTACCATATTTGGGTAATTCATTAAATCTTCAGAATGGTCTATTATAAGGATAGGAGATTATAGAATTCCATATTTTTGAATGGATCTTTTTTCCTGGATAAATTTGAACTTTATAGTTTTGTGTTTACAATAACATAAATTATATTCATCAGAACGTGATAATGAATGTTTTATATCACCAAGAGAACGTTTTTGGTGGGTTTTAGGTTTTTGGAGATGTATCAAGGGATTGGGTGACGTAACACCCCATGATTTTTTATAATGTTATTTCTTTAAAATTAATGCAATAACATGCACTACACGCAACACTGGGTTGAAGCGCATCACGACATACAAAACTAGCCATTAAAAAGTGTTTATGAATAGTATTAACAGAATTCTGAACATTATATAATCCTTATAATTTTAGAATCCATATTATGAATTTCTTAGACATAATTTAAAAAAATCAATTTTTTCATATAAAAGAATTAATTTTCAAAAAATGAAATTTTACCGCCTTTTAATGAAGAACCCTATTGAAAGCCAATATTTGAAACTTTTATATATTAATTTTGACAAAATAAACTTCTTCTTTAGAATCAGGACATAATAATTTAGTTTAAATAAATTTTTGGTGTTTTTCTAATACCTTTTATATTTGGGTGAATAGTGAATAATACTATATTTTAACTAAAAAACAACTTTTTTGATCAAAATAATTTATAGTGTTGAATTATACATTCTAATTTTTTGGAAGTATAATTAGATTATATTGTTATCCTTCAATCCAATGTTTTTCATTGGAATTAATTTCAAATTGAAATTATACATAAATAAGTGTCAATGTTTGGATAGTTATTGTTTCTTAAAAACATGCTATTTATTTTAACAATGAGAATTAGTTTTAAATTGATAAATTAAACTACTTTGTTTTCAATTTGTTAAAATACATGTCATTTTTGGATTTAGAATATCTAGATTCTCCTAGGATAAATTTTTGGTATTTGTCTGAAAACATTCAATTTTTGATGAATAGTGAAAAAACACTATGTTATCATTTAAACCAGAATTTTTATTTAAATAAATATTTAATTTATTCAAATTTATTTTAGGTCAAAATAGATACATAATATCTATATATTTTCTATGTAAATCATTGGAGTCAATTTATAATAATTTTAGATGTATAAAAATTTTTATAGAACTTTTCACCGTCTTTTACCCTTCTCCTAGGAGAATTTTTGAATTCACATAAAAAATAATTTTACCACTTCTGTGAGTGGAATTTAAAAAATTCGAGAGACATGGTTGATATCAGTAAGTAAAATGTGTTTCAATAAGATAAAAATAATTTTAGGTGAATAGTAACTTTTTACTTTTATTTACCATGGTTAAAAGTAAATAGGGTAATTAAGGGTGCAAATGATATTATTATTACCCTAAACCATGTACTAATTCTATTGGATAAGTGTAATACGACCCAAAACAACCATAATAATGAAATATTACCCTTTAGATCCACTTTTATTAGATTAAGACATTTATTATTATTTTATTTAAAGATGACTTAAAAGTGTTAAAATCAGTGTTTAATAACTAAACCATTTTTAATATAAGGATATACATAAGATAAATTAGACTATAAATATTTATTAGAAATATAAATATATTTCCTACATAGTGGTATTTTCTTTATAATATTTAGAGATAAATAATTAAATTTAATAATGACAGAATGATAATGCAGCAATTACCTTATTATTGAATGGATCAAATAAATGGTATTATAAATTTTAAAATAAAAATAATTTCAAATTTCTTATGACATCCACGAATTTTCTAGGTGAATATGACATGTTAGGATTGATTCAATGTATTTTTTTATGTAATCATTCTATTATTATTTTAACAAAAAACAAATACCAAATTGAGTCAAAATGTTCATATAATAGTTTCTAAAACAAATATTATATTATTAATTTATATAATGGTCCTAAAAATATAAGGTTTATCCAAAAGACTTATAAAATAATATATATGACATTAATGAACCAATTGGGGTTCGATTGTCAGTATATTGTATGTTTATTAACCATATTGTGTACCAATACAAAAAGACACGGTAAAAGATAAATTATTTAAATTATAGTTAAATCTAAATGATAAGGTTAAAATTGTAACCTAAACTTGTCTGAAACATATTGGTTGAATGGTTTAGACCCATACCCACCCTTTCCTCAATATAAGTCACTTTGGAGACATTATAAACCTAATATGAATTTATTATAAAATAATATTTTATGTTTTCCAAAGGATCCCCTCACCCCTCTTATAAAATGGCACTTTACCTGTTCTCAAATTCACACCTCCAAATCCATTTGGCTAGACCAAAGCCTGCCCAAATATCCTCCCAACTATTCTACCATCAACCTAGAGGCCTTCCGTTGGTCAGAAATCCAACCTATGGATCCCTTTTGATAAAATCAATTGGAAGAACCCAAAGAAGAGGTAATGATTTCTCCACCCTCTTTCAAGTTCTCTTGTTCTTAAACTTACTCTTTCATTTTTGATTACATTATAAAATAATAAATCCAGTATATTATATATACTGTTATGTTATTCTAAATTTGGAATAACAATATTCATTATTTTTTCCATCTTAAGAATGATAATGTCACCATGCGTGCGTACGTACGGCTTACCGTCTCCACGCTGTGGTGTAATTCATTATTCAACACTATATAATTAGATTGGATACAATGATGAGTAATATGTATATAAATAATGAAAATAATATTATAATGTCTTCATTAAATACATATACCTTCTAATTCCACACTTTTTAAGGAAATGATATTGTCGCTCGTGCGTACGTACAGATTACCATCTCCACGACATGATGGGATTCATTTCCATGTTCACCATTCATCGATGA
This sequence comes from Viscum album, assembly GCA_963277665.1. Classification (NCBI taxonomy): domain Eukaryota; kingdom Viridiplantae; phylum Streptophyta; class Magnoliopsida; order Santalales; family Viscaceae; genus Viscum; species Viscum album. The sequence goes on from OY728128.1 coordinate 1,754,408,317, forward strand.
TTATAAAAATATATATTACTAATAAGTATGTAATATATGACATAATAATTCTACTATAGAAATATATATATATGTACTTACATATATCATATTGACATAGTTCCGTTCAATACGATATGATAATGGAATCAATGTTTATGTGTATGTACTGACAATCGTCTCTATAAATGGTGTTTTTCATTTAATATAATTGTCTATTGTAAATATTTATATTCTAAATATATATGATATATAAATAATTTTTTATATTCTGGTTTTATTTAAATCATGATCTAAGTGATACAATCAAGAGTAACAAGTTAAAACACGTACGATAAAGAAAGAGATTATTACCCGGAATGATAATTTAACATGGAAATTATTATTAAATGGGTAGTATAAGGACATAAATGAATCATGTATGATATCATAAATATTAATATGGTTCTTGTATAATTCAATAACTTACTAGGATCTTCATACAAGAGGTTAAACATACCATTGACTAATGGAATGTTCAAGGTAAGGGTTAATTCTCCAATCTTATTATTAGCTGAGATTATTTATATGTACGTATTTACTGGGACATTTTCATCATCTATGTCCATTTTTCATAAAAATGATTTCAAAATGAATATTTTAAGGATTTTTCAATGGTAATCATTATCAAGATCATAATTTAAAATGTTTTAAAGATTTATCTTTCTAAATCTTTTTAATTAATTTCCATGTTTTCAAAATGATTTTTGGGAAATATTTATATGGTCTTGAATGTTTTGAAATGATAATTATTTTCAAAAGTTTCAAAGTGTCATGGGACACTTTGATTCAAAAATATCTTTTAAATTACATATTTTATAAATCTGTTACTTTTAAATGATTTAACAAAAATGATATTTCTCTCAAAAAGTTTTACTCGTCATTTTCAACTATGTCATTATCATTTACTGGATATTATTTTTGATTGAGGTTCATTTTTTATAATAAAATATTCCATATTTTATTGATTGAGTTATGATATGTTTTACTCAGGATGTTATATTTTTATACCATTCATGGTTTATGGTTATTGTATTGATATTTAGGATGGTTGTTTCAATACGAATGTTTATCTTATGTTTCAACTATTCATATGAGGAATGCAGTGGAATTAGTAAGTGACAGGTGGATCCCGTTATAGCTCCTTGATGCATCGGTTGGTATAATGAGACAAACTGGTGTTTTGGCACAAGGCCTTGACAAAATTTTTATATTTAGACTTGGCATGTGTCTTTGACTATGTGGTAATGTTGTCTGGCATTAGGCATTCCCACATTATGAAATTAGTTATTACATGTGATTATTAGACTATTATAATATCCATGTGCATGTTTATATGGTAATGTTTGATTTATTTTTTCCATATTTTGTTCATGATTATGTTTAAAAGGCTATTGTTTTTATTACTCATCTTTCCTTATAAGTTCATAGCTTTCGGTAAATTATTAACCCTTATTGGGAATCTAATCTCATCCCTTTCTTATGATTTATTTTCCCCAGGATTCCAAAATGTGTATGATGATTTATATACAGGGTTAAGATAAAGGGAATATTGGAATTCTCATAGAACTATCTATGTTGTGTTATATGTTTGAAATTGTAATGTAAAGTTAATGTATGTAATCTATTTTTTAAGACTGCTAACATGTTCGGTCCTTCAGGACTTGATTCCTTTTAATCATGCCAATGTATAAAAATAATGCATGACTCAGGGTAACTGGAGTCGGGGCGTTACAGTTGGTATCAGAGGAAATTTAGAAATAACCTTGTAAGCTATATTTTGGTAAACTCTGATTATAGTACATAGATCTAAGATAGACATTTAAGATTAGTATAGAAGGACTTCCTTGAAATTTGGTAATGTAGAGAATTTGTGAGTTTCCCAATAAAATACATCATTGTCTACATACGATCAGGTAGAGGTGGCTTAGCATAGTTTTACCTGGGGGTAAAACCCAAAAACACCACTTTGAGCTTGACTTGAATGGGAACTGGTGCATGACAACTGGCCTTTCTGCACTTTTGGTTACGACACTCTTGGGGGATATGCATAGGATAATTCTCGTTTTCGTAACAAACCACTATGAAGGTTTTATGAGTATATACCTCCTCAAAGAAAACATTTTTGTTATTATGGATTATATCCATAAAGCTTTCAATTTATGTTAGGTATTTTAAATTATTGGAATTATGAATTGTGATTCATAAACTGACCTAATGTATGCCATTTTTTAGAAATGGCGCCCAGTCAAAGGAATGAGAACTCCAGTAATACGTATGATCCAAATAGTAAGAAGGCTCATATTATTCAAGGTACTAAGACAACACTTAGAGAGGAAATAGTCTCCCACATATTATCATCATATGAATAAATAGTATCATGTATTAATAAGATCAGTAAATATTTCTCGGTATCATATGGCTTTGAAGGGAAGCCAAAGAAGAAAAGGACGGTAGAAAGAAATATGGATAATGGGTACAAGGGAAAGAAGGATTTTCCAATATGTGACAAATGTGGAATGAATCACCTTGGTAAATTCATGAAGGGAATGTGAGCTTGTTATAAGTGTGGAGAAAAAGGACACCTATTACGTGGTTTCAAGGGTATGAAATTTTTTTCAAATTTAAAATACTTCACTGCAACTCATTGAGACACTACACGAATCAAAGTCCCATTCATAAGAGTATACTGCAGATGTTGTTATTGGATAATAATCATGTTATGATACTACCTCTAATGAAGAATAATGACTATTGTTCTTATGTTTTTGTTATAGAATTATTTACTTTGAGTGTTATATCAACTATATACTGGTTCCATGAATTATATAGATAAATAAGGATTGTAGTGCAGTAGTATTTTATTAAGGATTTTAGATTATATAGTTCTAAGAAAAGTGAATCAATAGTAAGCTACACTTTTTCGAAAATAAATGGTTGAAGGAAAGGTAATCCTTAATATGGTCATGATTATGAGGTAGTGATTTTGGAATAAGATATGGTTGATTTTGGTAATTCAGGATGTCGTGGTGTTGTAATAAAAATACACGATGAAGGGATTCTCATGTTATTACCAGGAAAAAATGTTCCTCGTTATGTTTAACTTCCTTATAAACATTGGACTGGGATATTGGATATAAGTATTATGTATAATTCTAATGGTTGTAATGGATTTCTTTTGAAATTGGATACTATTGACATGGTTGTTTTTGGATTTCCAAAAAAAGGACAAACCAGAGGTCGGGCGGCAACCCGTCACATCCGGAAAATCCACAAGACTAGAACCCACAACCGAAGGGAGGCATGGGTGTATCACCTATCACTGACCCACGTGATATCCTGGATTGAATAATGTACTTTTTTAAAGGGTCTGATATGTGATTTAAAATTCATTATTTTTGGAACCCTATAAGATTAGGATAAATAGAATTTATATTTTTTTGAAATCTTGTAAAGTGAAAAATGAGTTCGTGGTAGAAATTAGTTGAAGGATGAAACTCTACTTGTCAAGAATAAATATATAGATATATATATATATATATATCTTTTATTTTATGGATAAATTAATTATTAAGCTTTATGGAAGGGATCGTAAAACCAAGAAATGTGTTATCCTAATACCTTATGTTTTGTCCAACCGATGGTATTTTAAATCATCATAGATTGGAGGCTTTGAGGCCCACAATAATTCAATTGTTTGTAATTAATTTCCTCAATAACTGTTTATATATATTTATTTTTTTCATCCAACTATGTGTCTCTAATTTCCACCATTTTTCTCCTAATCCAGATCATAATTTGGTGGTAACTTTTTCATTCCCCTTTTTTTCTTATTTAGACTAAATTTTATTAACCCAACTTCCGATATGGGATTTCCCACAAAAATATTTTTTATTTTCAACCTTTTATTTTTGAAGACCAATTTTCAAATTACAAGGATGTAATTTATTGAAGGTGGGAAGAATTTAACACACCAAGATTTTATAGTACGTTATTTCTTCAAAAATAATGCAATAACTTGCACTACACGCAACACTGGGCTCAAGCGCATCACGCCTTACCAAACTATCCATTCAAAGCGGTTATGAATAATATTAAATGAATATTGAGCATTATATAATCCTTGTAATTTTAGTATCCATATTATGAGTTTATTATATATAATTTAAGAAAAAATTCTTTTTTCTGATAAAAGAATTATTTTTCAAAAAATGAAATTTTTCCGCCTTTTAATGGTGAAAATTTTTTAAATAAAATATTTTAAACTTTTATATATTAATTTTGACAAAATAAGCTTCTTCATTAGAATCGGGAAATAATAATTTAGTTTAAATAAATTTTCGGTGTTTTTCTGATAACTTTCATATATGGGTGAATAGTGAAAAATACTATATTTTAACTAAAAACAACTTTTCTAAACAAAATAATTTATATTGTTGAATTATACATTTTAATTTTTTGGAAGTATAATTAGATTATATTTTTACACTTTAATCCAATTTTGGTCATTTGAATTAATTTCACATTGAAATTATACATTAACAAGTGTCAATCTTTTGATAGTTATTGTTTCTTAAAAACATGCTATTTGTTTTGACACTGAGAATTAATTTTTAATTAATGAATGCAACTTATATGTTTTGGATTTTGTAAAATAGATATCATTTTTGGATTCTAAATATCAAAATTAGCCTAGAAATTTTTTTTATATTTTTCTGAGAATATTTACTTTTTGATGAATAGTGAAAAAACACTGAGTTATCGTTTAAAACCAATTTTTTATTTAAATAATTATTCATTTTATTTAAATTCATTTTTTTCAAAATATATACATAATATCTATATAAGATCAATGTAATTCATTAGAGTCGATTTATAATAATTTTAAATGTATAAAAAAATTTATAGATCTTTTCACCGTCTTTTACCCACCTCCAAAGAGAATTTGCGAATTCACATAAAACATAATTTTAGAACTTCTATGAGTGGAATTTTAAAAATCCGAGAGATGCGGTTGATATCAGTAAGTAAAATGTGGTTCAATAAGATAAAAATTATTTTTGGTGATTAGTAACTCTTTACTTATATTTACCACAGTTGAAAGTAAATAGGGTAATTAATGGAAAAGATGAAATTATTATTACCCTAGAACATGTCCTAATTCTATTTTATAAGTGTAATTCGACCAATGACAACCTTATGAATAAAATATGACCCTTTAGATCCATATAAATTAGATTAAGTCATTTATTATTATTTTATTAAAAGACGAGTTAAAAGAGTTAAAATCAATGTTTAATAACTAAACCATTTTTAATATAGGATTATACATAAGATAAATTCGACTATAAATATTCATTAGAATTCTAAATTGATTTCCTACATAATGGTTTTTTATTTTTAATTTATATAGATTAAATAATTAATTTTATTAATGACACAATGATGATGATGTAATTACCTTATTAATTAAAATATCAAATAAATGGTATTATAAATAATAAAATAAATATAATTTCAAAATTTTTGTCACATCCACGAATTTTATAGTTGAATATGAAATGTTAGTATTGATTCAATGTAAAGTTTTTGAGGTAATCATGCTTTTATTATTTTGACAAAAAAACAAATACCAAATAGTGTCAAAGTTGACAAAAAATAGTTTTTCAAAAAAATATTTTATTATTAATTGATATAATGGTCCTAAAAATATAAAGAAATTATATAAGACTTATAAAATAATATATATTACATTAATGAACCAATTGGTGTTATATTGGCACTATATATTATTTTTAATAACAATATAGTGTAAGAATACAAGAAGACACTGTAAAAAGTTAAATTATTTAACTTACAGTTAATTCTAAATGATAAGGATAAAATGGTAACCTAAACATGTTTAAAACCAATTGGTTTAGATAAGTTCTACCCATCTCCACCGTATAATTTAGATAAGTCACTTAATAGACATTATTAACCGAATATGAATTTATTATAAAATAATATTTTAAGTTTTTCCAAAGGAGCCCCTCACCCCTCTTATAAAAGGGCACTTCCGCTTATCTCAAATTCACACCTCCAAATCCATTTGGCTCAGCCAAACCCTACCAAAATAACCTCCCAACTATCCTACCTTCATCTTAGAGTCCTTCCATTGGTCATAAAGCCAACCTATGGAGCCCTTTTGATCAAATCATAAAGAAGAACCCGAAGAAGAGGTAATGATTTCACCACCCTCTTTCAAGTTCTCTCATTCTTCCACTAACTATTTATTTGTTCTTTCCATTATAAAATAATAACTGCAATATATTCTATATATTGTGATGTTATTATCAATATGGAAAATCAATATTCATTATTCAATCCATCTTGTGAATGATAATGTCACCATGCGTGCGTGCGTACGGCTTACCGTCTCCACGTCGTGGTGTAATTCGATATTCAAAACTATGTTATTTGGATGGATATAATGATGAGTAATAAGAATATAAATCATGAAAATAACATGATAATGTCTCTTTAAATTTAATATACCACCCAATTCCACACATTTAAGGAAATGATATTGTCCCTCGTGTGTATGTACGGATTACCGTCTCCACGACGTAGTGAGATTCATTTCCACGTTCACCATTCATCGATGATTATAAAAATATATATTACTAATAAGTATGTAATATATGACATAATAATTCTACTATATATATATATATGTACTTATATATATCTTATTCTCTTAGTTCCGTTCAATACGATATGGAAACGGAAACAACGTTTATGCGTACGTACAGACTACCGTCTCCATAAACTGTGTTTTTCATTTCATATATATGTCTATTATACATATTTATATTCTAAATATATATGATATATAAATCATTTTTTATATTCTAGATGTATTTAAATATTTAACTAAGTGATATAATCAAGAGTAACTAGTTAAAACACGTACGATAAAGAAAGAGATTATTATCTAATATGTTAATTTAACATGGAAATTATTATTAAATGGGTACTAAAAAGTCGTAAATGAATAATGTATGATATTATAAATATTAATATGGTTCTGGTATAATTTAATAACTTACTAAAATATTCTTATAGGAGGTTAAACGTACCCTCAACTAAAGTAATGTTCAAGGTAAGGGTTAATTCTCCAATCTCATTATTATCCAAAATTGTTTATATGTAATTATTTACTGGAAAATTTTCATCATCCATGTCCATTTTTCATAAAAATGATTTCAAAATGAATATTTTAAATATTTGGGAAAGGTACTCTTTATCAATATCAGAATTTTAAATGTTTTTAAATATTTATCTTTCTAAATCTTTTTAATTAATTTCCATGTTTTCTAAATGATTTTATGGATATATTTATATGGATTTTTTTTTGAAATGATAATTCTTGTCAAAAGATACAAAGTGGTATGGGACACTTTGATTAAAAAATATCTTTTAAATTACTTCCTTCACAAATGTGTGACTTTTAAATGATTTTAACAAAAGGATATTTCTCTCAAAAAAAATTTCTCTTCATTTTCAACTATGTCAGCATCGTTTACTGGATATTATTTTTTATTGAGGTTGATTTATTATAATACAATCATTCATATTATATTGAATGAGATATGATATGGTTGACTGTGGATGTTATATTTTTATACCATTCATGGTAAATGGTTATTGTATTGACATTTTGTATGCCAGTTTTAATACAAATGGTTATTTTATGTTTCAATTATTCATATGAAGAATTTTGTAAACTTAGTAAGTGATGGGTGGTGCCCGCTATAGCTCATATATTCATTGGTAGGTTTCATTAGACAAAATAGTGTCTCAGCACAAGGCCTTGACAAAAATTTCATTTGTACTCTTCGCACGAGGCCTTGACTATGTGGATCTGATGTCCTGCATTTGGGATTCCCTCATTATGAAATTTGTTATTACATGTGATTATTAAACTAGTAGAATATCCATGTCCATGTTTATATGGGAATGTTTGATTTATTTTTTCCATATTATTTTCAAGTTTATGGTTTAAAGGCTATTGTTTTTATTACACATCTTTCCTTAAAAGATTATAGCTTACGCTAAACTATTTACCCTTACTAGGCATCTAAGCTCATCTCTTTATTATATTTTATTTTCCCCAGGATTCCAATATGTTTATTATGATTGATATGTAAGTTCAAGATAAAGGAATTTATAGCATTCTCAAAGAACTATCTATGTTGTGTTTTAGGTTTGAAATTGTAATGTAATGTTAATGTATGTAATCTATTTTCCAACACCGCTAAATTGTTCGGTCCTTTGGGACATGATTCATTATAATCATGCTAAGGTATTAAAACAATGCATGACTCTGGGTAACTGGGGTCGGGGTGTTACAGTTGACATTAGTGGAAGTTTAGAAATAACATTGGAAGCTAGATTTAGATAAACTCTGATTAGAGCACATAGACCTAAGATAGACTTTGAGGATTAGTATAGAAGGAATTCCTAGAATTTTGGTAATGTAGAGATTTTGTGAATTTTCCACGAAAATGCATCCATGTCTGGATACGAGCAAGTAGAGGTGGCTCTGGCACAGATGTACCTAGGGTTAAAACACAAAAACACCGCTTTGAGCTAGACTTGAACGAGAATTGATGCACGACAACGGGCATTGCTTCACTCTTGGTTATAACACTCTCGGGGGATATACTTAGGATAATTCTTATTTTCTTTAAAAACCACTATGAATGGTTTATTAGTATATACCTCTTCATAGAAAACATTTTTCAGATTATGTATTATATACATAATCTATTCAATTAATGTTAGGTATTTTATATATTTGGAATTATGAATTGCAATTCATAAATTGACCAAGTGTATGCCATTATTCTGAAATTGCGCCAAGTAGAAGGAATGAGAACTCCATCAATACGTATGATCCAGAGTGTAAGAAGGGTCATATCATTCATGGTATTAAGCTGACATTTAGAAAGGAAATAGTCCCCCATGTATTATCATCATATGAATAAATAGTTTCTTTTGTTAATAAGATCAGTAAAGAATTATTTTAATCCTATGGCTTTGAAGGGATTCTAGAGAAGAAAAGGATGGTAGAAAGAAAGATGGATTAAGGGAACAAGGGAAAGAAGGATTTTCCAATATGTGATAAATGTGGAATGAATTACCTTGGTAAATGCATGCAGGGAATGGGGGTTTGTTATAAGTGTGGAGAAAAAGTCCACCAAGTACGTGATTGCAATGATAAGAAAAAGTTTTCAAATGTCAAATGCTTTATCTACAAGGCATTGAGACACTACGTGAATCAATGTCCCATTCATAAGAGTACACCACAAATGATGTTATTTGATAATAATCAAGAAATGATACTACATCGGATGAAAAATAAGGACTATTGTTCTTATGTTGTTGTTATAGAATAATTTAATTTCAGTGTTATATCAATAGTATATTGGTTTCATGAATTATGAAGATAAAAAAGGATTGTGCTACAGTACTATTTTATTGAGGATTTGAGATTATATGTTTCTAAGAAAAGTGACTTTAGAGTAAGCTACACTTTTTGGAAAATAAATGGTTGATGGAAAGCTAATCCTTAATATGGTCCCGGTAATGAGGTAGTGATTTTGGATTAAGATATTGTTGATTTTGGAAATTCAGGATGTTGCGGTGTTGTAAAAAATACACGATGAAGGTGTTAACATATTATTACGAGGAAAAAAGGATCCTCATTATGTTTAACCTCATTATAAAAATTGGACTGAGAGTTTGGATATAAGTATTTTGGATAATTCTTAAGGTTTGAATGGATTATTTTTGAAATTAGACACTATTATTAAGGTTATTTTTGGATTTCCATAAAAAGGAAAACCCGGAGGTTGGGCGGCAACCCGTCACATCCGACAAGGCTGTGAGACTTGAACCCACAACCGAAGGGAGGAATGTGTGTATCAACTATCACTAACCCACATGATATCCTGGGTTGAATAATGTATTTTTTTAAGGTATGATATGTGATTTAAAATTCATTATTTTTTGAACCCTATACTATTAGGATAAATAGAATATATATATATTTTTTGAATTCTTTTAGAGTGAAAGATGAGTTTTGGTAGGAATTAGTTGAAGGATGAAACTCTACTTGTAAAGTATGTATATATATATATTCCTCTCTTATTTTATTGATTAATTAATTATTATACTTTATGGAAGGGATCTTAAAATCAAAAATGTGTTATCCTACTACCTTACATTTTGTTGAACTGATGGTATTTTAAATCATCATAGTTTGGTGGCTTTGAGGCCCACAATTATACAATTTTTTGTGATTAATTACCTAAATAACTCTATAAATATTTATGTTTTCCTCTAATTATGTGTCTCTAATTTCCATCAATGTTCTTCTAATCGAGATCATAATTTGGTGGTGACTTTTTCATTCCCATTTTCCTCTTATTAAGACCAAATTTTATTAACCCAATTTCTGATGTCGGTTTTCCCACAATGTATTTTCTATTATAAACCATTTATTTATGAAGAACAATGTCAAATAGAGGGGACACAATTTATTGAAGGAGGAAAGAATGTAACTCCCCATGATTTCATAGTATGTTATTTATTCAAAAGTAATGCAATAACTTGTACTAATCAAAACATTGGGTTCAAGCACATCACGACATAGAAAACTAGCCATTCAAAAGCGGTTATGAATAGTATTAACTGAATTTTTAACATTATATAATCCTTATAATTTTAGAATCCATATTATGAGTTTCCTATACATAATGAAAAAAAATTCATTTTCATTCAGAAAAAAGAATTATTTTTCAAAAAATGCAATTTTACCACTTTTTAATAGAGAACCATTTTTAAATCCAATATTTGAAACTTTTATATATTAATTTTGTCAAAATAAATTCTTCTTTAGAATCGATAAATAAAAATTTAGTTTCAATTAATTTTTGGTGTTTTTCTGATAACTTTCATATTTGGGTGAATGGGGAAAAATACTATATTTTAACCGAAAACATATTTTTTAATCAAAATAACTTATATGTATTAATTATACATATTTATGTTTTGGAAGTATAATTAGATTATATTTTTACCCATTATTTTAATTTTTTTCATTGGATTTAATTTCACATTTAAATCATACATAAATAAGTGTCAATCCTTTGATAGTAATTGTTTCTTAAAAACACACTATTTATTTTGAGAGCAAGAATTAATTTAAATTAAAAAATGAAACTTAAATTTTTTTAATTTGGTAAAATAGACATCATTTTTGGATTCAGAATATCGAAATTATCCTCGGATAAATTTTCGGTATTTTTCTGAAAACATTCTATTTTTGATGAATTGTGAAAAAACACTGAGTAATTGTTTTAAACTGAATTTTTATTTAAATAATTATTTATTTTATTTAAATTTATTTTATGTCAAAATAGATACATGATATTTATATAATTTCAATCTAATTCATTTGAGTCAATTTATAATAATTTTAGTTGTATAAAAAATTTTATAGAACTTTTCAACGCCTTTTACCCACCTCCTATGAGAATTTGAGAATTAACATAAAACATAATTTTACCACTCATGTGAGTGGAATTTCAAAATTCCAAGAGACATTATTGATATCATGAATTTAAATTTTGTTCAGTAAGAAATTTTTTTTGGTGAATAGTAACTTAATAATTTTATTTACCATGTCTAAATGTTTATAGGGTAATTAAGGTTAAAATGGTATTATTATTACCCTAACACATGTCTTAATTCTGTTGGATAAGTGTAATTCGACCAAAAAACCTTAGGAATAAAATATGACCCTTTATATCCACTTGGATTAGATTGAGACATTTATTATTATTTTATTTAAAGAATAGTTAAAAGAGTTAAAATCAATGTTTAATACCTAAACCATTTTTTAATATATGTTTATACATAATATAAATTTGAATATAAATATTCATTAGAAAGATAAAGAGATTTTATAAATTATGGTATTTTATTTATAATTTTTAGAGATTAAATAATTAAATTTATTATTGACAAAATGATGATGCAGAAATTACCTTATTAATGAAAGAATCAAATAATCGTTATTATAAATATTAAAATACATATAATTTCAAATTTTTTATGAGATCCACGAATTTTAGAGGTGAATATGACATGTTAGTATTGATTAAATGTATTTTCTTGAAATAATAATGCTATTATTTTTTTATCAATAAAACAAAAACCAAATAGTGTCAAAATTGACATAAAATTGTTTTTATAATAAATAATATATTATTAATTGATATAATGGTCCTAAAAATCTATGGTTCTTCTAAAATACTTATAAAATAATATATATGACATTAAGGAACCAATTGGGGTTCGATTGGTAGTATATAGTATGTTTATTAGCCATATAGTGTAAGAATACAAGAAGATACGGTAAAAGATAAATTATTTAACTTAGAGTTAAATCTAAATGATAAGGCTAAAATGGTACCCTAAAATTGTCTAAAACATATTGGTTGGGATTCTTTTTACCCATCCCCACCCTATCCTCGAAATAGGTCACTTTGGAACCATGATAAACTGAATATGAATTTGTTATAAATAATATTTTATGTTTTTTCAAAGGTGCCTCTCGCCCCTCTTATAAAAGGGAACTTCCCCTTCTCTCAAATTCACACCTCCAAAGAAATTTTTCTCAGCCAAACCCTGCCCAAATATCCTTACAACTATCCTAACTTCATTCTAGAGGCCTTACTTTAGACGTAAATCCATCCTAGGGAGCCCTTTTGATCAAATCCAAAGGAAAACCCGAAGAAGAGGTAATGATTTCACCACCTTCATTCAAGTTATCTTCTTCTTCCACTTACTCTTTCTTTGTTGTTGACATTATAATATAATAAATCTAGTATATTCTATATATTTTGATGTTATTATAAATATGGTACATAAATATTCATTATTCTATCCATCTTTTGAATGATAATGTCACCATGCATGCGTACGTACGGGTTACTGTCTCTACGTCGTGGTGTAATTTGTTATTCAACACCATATTATTTGGATGGATATAATGATGAGTAACATGTATATAAATATTTAAAATAACATTCTAATGTCTCTGTAAAATTAATATAACATCTAATTCCACACTTTTAAGGAAATGATATTGTCGCTCCTGCGTACGTACGGATTACCGTCTCCACGACGCGATGAGATTCATTTCCACGTTCACCATTCATTGATGATTATAAAAATAGATATTAATAATAAGCATGTATCATATGAAATTATAATTCTACTGGATATATATATTTATATGTACTTACATATATATTTTTCACTTAGTTCCATTCTATACGATATGAAAACGGAAACAACGTTTATGCGTACGTACGGACTACCATCTCCATAAACGCTATTTTTCATTTCATATATATGTATACTATAAATATTTATATTATAAATATATATTAAATATAAATCTTGTTTTAAATTCTGGAATTATCTAAATCCTGATCTACATGATACAATCAAGAGTAACAAGTTAAAACATGTATGATAAAGAATGAAATTTTTACCCGAAATGTTAATTTCACATGGAAATTATTATTAAATGGGTAGTGTAAAGTCATAAATGAATAATGTAGGATATCAAAATTATTAATATGGTTCTAGTATAATATAATAACTTACTAGGATCTTTATACAGGAGGCTAAACATACCCTCGACAGAAGGATTGTTCAAGGTAAGTGTTAATTCTCCAATCTCATTATTATACGAGATTGTTTATATGTAAGTATTTACTAGGAAATTTTCATCATACATGTCCATTTTTCATAAAAATGATTTCAAAATTAATATTTTAAGGATTTGGGAAAGGTACTCTTTATCAAGATTGGAATTTTAAATGTTTTAAATATTTATCTTTTTAAATCTTTTTAAGTAATGTCCATGTTTTCAAATTTATTTTAAGGATACATTTATATGGACTAGAATGTTTTGAAATGGTAATTATTTTAAAAAGTTTCAAAGTGGTATGGGACACTTTGATTCCAAAATATCTTTTAAATTACTTCCTTTATAAATTTGAGACTTTTAAATGATTTTACAAAAATGATATTTCTCTCAAAAAGTTTTACTCATCATTTTCAACTATGTCAGCATCTTTTATTGGATATTATTTTTGATTGAGGTTGATTTATTATAATACAATCTTTCATATTTAATTGAATTATTTATATATGTTTGACTATATATGTTCTATTTTTATACCATCCATGGTTTTTGGTTAATTTATTGACATTTTGTATACTAGTTTTAATACAAATGTTTATGTTATGTTTCAACTATTCATATGAGGAATGTAGTGGACGTAGTAAGTGACAGGTGGAGCCTACTCTAGCTCCTCAATGCATCGGTAGGTATCATGAGACAAACTAGTGTCTTGGCACAAGGCCTCGAAAAAAAAATATTTTTAGTCTTGGCATGAGGCCTTGACTAAGTGGTAATGATGTATGGCGTTAGGCTTTCCCTCGGTAGGGAATTACTTATTACATGTGATTATTCGACTATTAGAATAACCATGTGAAAGTTTATATGGTAATTTTTGATTTATTTTTTCCATATTATGTTCATTTTTATGTTTAAAAGTATATTGTTTTTATTACATATCTTGCCTTAAAATTTTATAGCTTTCGCTAAATTGTTTTCCCTTACTGGGCATCTGAGCTCACCCCTTTATTATGTATTATTTTCCCCAGGATTCCAATATGTATATTATGATTGATATGCAGGGTTAAGAAAAATGGAATAATGGAGTATTCAAAAAACTATCTATTTTGTGTTTATGTTTGAAATTGTAATGTAAAGTTCATTTATGTAATACATTTTCTATGATTGCTAAACTATTCGGTCATTCGGGACTTGATTCCTTATAATCATGACAATGTATTAAAATAATTCTCACCTCTGGGTAACTGGGGTTGGGGAATTACAGGTGAACACTAGAGGATGAAATAATGGAAATTTTTATGAAAACATCTTCCGTGTGTTTTACACGGTGAATATGTCATTTACACAGTGTGTAATGTTTTCACATGGTGCATCTAGAAAATTCCCAACCTGAAAAGGTCAAGGGATTACCCCTAAGAATACATGAAATTTACTAGAAAGACATCATGATACTATTACATAATTTTTAATGGGTATGTGTAGTGTAGTTGGCCGGTAGTTCTCTTTTAAAAGGTAATAGTGGGATCGAACCCTTGTTCACTCTTCTCACATAGCATACTGCACCTAGGGGTCTCAAAATTCGACATTTCCCCCTCCTATGGTTCTTCACATATCTCCAAATAGTTTTTCTTTTTATTTTTGTCAGTCACATCAGATCCCTCATCGTAATATCTTAACTCTACTTTATTCCCTTCTTCTATTATCATTACATATGGAATACAAAATACATGCGAGCTCTTTTGGCCTATTTATATGTTGCTTTCCTAAAACTTGGATTTCTATTTTTTAATATTGAGGTAGAAAAACTTATAAAATTATAAATCTCTTAATAGTATATGATAGGTGGTCCCTATCATTCTCTTTAATTTTGAGTGTATTTTGGGGTGTGTGATTTAATTTTCTTGTTGGGTTGATCGGATGAGACCCCAGATTAATTAAATTTTCACTTTTAGTTGTATAAATTTATATTATCTGATTCCATTAATTATTCTATATAATATATATACATGAAAATATTGGTAGTTTAATTTTATCCAATACGGTAGGTTATGCTAGGTGTGTAATTTAATTAATTAAATTGTATTCGGATTTATGTGGTTCCATGGGAACGTTACGGGCTTGTCCCGACACTCTGAGTTGATTATGATCACTAGGAATGAGGATACATTGTCATTAAGTTTGTATTGGACCATGATTGATGAGGTGGTCATTATAATTTTTTTATGTGACATGGTTAAACATGATTAAGGTGACTAGGTCATTAGGATAAGGGCATCATATGTGAAACATGAGGTGGTGCTGACCATTGGAACATGGAAATGTTATCTTAGGAAAATGGGATGCCAGATGATGTGTCTTAGGTATTTATAGTGATTGACACTCACTATTATCAGAGAACATGCCATTGGATTCATGTGTACAGAAATAAAATTTATTTGAGTTTGTGTTGACCACTCATTATTGGTGGTGGCCTCCATATATTTTATGTCTTAGAGTATGGTGTTAACCATCAGTAGTATAAGAGGTGCACATTATATAAATCCCTGGTTGATGGTGATGGAACACCAGGTGGCTGTGTTGAAACCATTAGTTGGGGGATGATGCTTTCCGATGTATTCGATACCAATGGGTCGAGATTATTAGAGTACATATATAATTGGGACATGGGATGTCAAACTACTGATCTTCTAGTTAATTATTATATATTAAACTATGGATATCATCATAACTTGGTAATTCATGGGAAATGATGAATTTTTTAGTGTAGATCCACAATACATGTAACTTATTTATGGGTGTGTATTTCATATGTCAGTTACTTAATTTGTGACACATGAGGTTTGAGGTGACATGAGGTAGCGTTGGTATATTTATGGGAGGTTCATGAGGGCTCTCCCGGAATGATATTCTTCTGGGGTAACCTAGGAAATAAGTCATTGGTCCTCGCCACTGTATATATATATAAATATATTTAAATTTTATTCCATATATATATATATATATATTTGGGAGCATGTGTTAAAGGTTGTTTTTTTTATTTCTAGATGTAGGTAAATGCTCACATGTTGATACTGAGCATAAGTTGAGCGAGTTATTTGTTAATTGTGTTTGTTTTTGTGGAATATTTATTCATATTCATTATACAATGTAAAATTATGAATGTAGGATAATAAATTGTTGGGGTGGATTATTGATTTCATAGTCACACCACACATAGGCCCCATATGATGCATGTAGACATTATTTCATTGAGATCAAGTAAGAGATCCATCTTTAGTGATAGACCTTAGTGATAAGTGATATAACGCTTAGCAGGAAATGAATGGTAGTAGACCAGGTGGTTCCTCTACATCAATATGAACCTTATTTTTGATATATATATACTGATATGGTAAGGTGACCTTGGTTATCTATCTTGTATCACCTTTTGTGATATTTCTTATCTTATAAAAATTGTATTATGGTTTGGGATTATTATTATTATTATTATTTATTATGCTTCTAATGAGTTTTATTTTTTATTTTTTTGTTGTGGTCTTTCATTATCAATGTAATATACATATATTCCATTAATATTATCATCATCAATGACTATATTCTACTCTACATCAGCTAACCAAACACACTCTTTTAGTCGATAGCATTTGGAATACATGTTGTCGTGCCTAAGGTCTAGTGACCAACCATCCCAAGGAATAGATAAGGTGGAAAATTGGTTATTATTCTACATTGTGATTACATGAGTTAATTCTATAATCAAACTAATATTTATGTAGTCATAAATATCTCCTCATTTTTCAGAATCAATTGATATTTTACTTACTAATGGTTCATGAGAAGGAGTCATATGAATCACATGAATGATGAATGGACGAAAATTAAAGAATCATCCTATAGTTTCTTAAGTCAAATGACTATAAGAGTGTAAATGGATGTTTTGATATACTCAAGGGATGTGATTTAAGATAAGGTCCTTGCCAAGGAGGATGGTATTATAACTTGATACATTCCATTTAGGTCCATCACATTAGGAAAGAGTGATTATATTGATCATAAAAGGATGATTCATAGAAAGTGAAAGAGATTCCCGATCATTAATTATAGAGTTACGGTAGTAGATTGTTTCCAATAAATAGGACATAACCCTCCTTGATATGTTAAGGAATTTTCTTAAATGGTTTGGTCTGTGTCAAATTTTGAAAGATTTATTTCATGTAATGTGAAAGGAGGCACATGATTGTATAAGTCATGCAAGAAGAAATTCAGAACGAGTTTTATGTAACAAAAACGCGATAATGAGATTGTTTTTAATTGTAAGGGAGTTATGTATTAAGTGTTTTTTCACAATATTAAACTCATTAGCAGCACCCAATCCATGTAATAGGAATAGGGTCTTGCGCAACAGTCATGTCATTTGAATAAGATGAGGATGTTCTTGTGTAGAGGGACATGTGATAGGGTTTTTTAAAGTAGTCATATGTAGTGGTTATACACTCCAAGATAAAAAGTGATAGGAAAATATGGGAGTCCTCGCATTGATGAATCCTGATGAAAAAGACACAAAAAATGTGAATCAACTCAAAACTGATCATGAAAAAATTCTACCAAAACAGTAGTGCATTCTCTTTAGAAGAGAGAGAGAAAGAGAGATATAGAGAGTGATTAGTGAGAATTAAATTTGTAAATGGTTATAAAACTGAAGGGATAGTGAGTCCTATTTGAACCATGTAACATAATCATGTTTTAGAGGATTGGGTACAAAAGTTCATTTCTTTTTAATCCGTGGACGTAGCCTAGTGATGGGGAACAAAGTTGAAAATATTTTTTCATGTTCTTTTTTTAATTCCCTATTATTATTTTATATGCAATAGAGAGAGAATATTTTTTGGTTTCATGATGAAACAAGATCCAATGGAGAAGTTGTTATAATATTTTAAACCATGATTCACCCCTATTGATAATTAACCTAGTTTGGGTAATAATTAGGAATATTATATCATTTTTTATTATTAATGTTTAATAGGGATTAAACATAAGGGGTATGCCCATGGATTTTTTCTTATCATGTCATTCTTCTCACATGATGCATCCTGTGCAATTCGTGTATATTGTATTGTGTTCCTCAAATAAGGTATGATTTGTGTTTAACATCTCACACTGAGGATTTTACTATGGAGTTTATTTTTTTGCGTATAAGACACGGTACAATGCATTTTAATGTCATGAAGACTAGCATTATTTTCAGGGAATGTGTACTATGTTTACCAGTCCTACTTATTGGTGGATAGAGAAGGATAA
The DNA here is from genome assembly GCA_963277665.1 of Viscum album. Classification (NCBI taxonomy): domain Eukaryota; kingdom Viridiplantae; phylum Streptophyta; class Magnoliopsida; order Santalales; family Viscaceae; genus Viscum; species Viscum album. The sequence continues at coordinate 1,754,427,401 of OY728128.1, forward strand.
AGCGTGGTCACCCTGGATAATTATTTTTTTTGAGTGTTAAACATCTTCTATACATGTGAGATCAGAATCCATAATGTGAAAATTTCACCAATTTTTTGATGTATATTGGAGGCCTACTCCCAACTACAAGACTAGAAGGGCATGTGTATAGATTAATCCAATGGTGTAATCCTCCCTCATAATATGTAATCTAGAATCCTCTAGGGTAATTATCACTTATGGATTTAAGATAATTACCCTCATTATCATCATATTGTAGGATTTCAAGACCCATGGGGACCCGTTTTCATACGAGGGATACAAAAGAGACCTAATTTTTTAATGGAATGAATGAATTAATGCTGTGATTATTGGTGTGAATACCATGAGCCCATATATCAGGTGGATTTTAAGGGGCACTTGATAATTGGAGGTAAAAATAGGAAACATGTGTGATCGAAAAATCTTATATTGAATCTAATATGTTCTTCATATCGTGGAATAAGATAATTAAGGGATTCTTTCCCCTATTAAAATGGAATAAAGAAGACCTCTACCAAGTAATACTAGGGTTTTTCAGAGCGATTTAACAAGTGGTATTATATATAGTGAAATCGATTCACCCAATAAATTCTAGAAATAGTGAAAGGGATTCACCCAAGTAATACTAGTGTGAAATGATGCTCTGAATGATAGAATTTCGGAAAAGATTCACATTAATTATAGGGGGACTCTACAAATTCTTCTATAAGTGTTTAATAAAATTGCATGTTTCAGTAAGGGACCTTCAAAGTAGTATTATTAGAATATGGAAGAACTGATTTTATACAATGTTTAATTGTGTTTTAGATCATTTGGGGAACTTAAATACCCTCAATTTTTGTTAATTCCCTTCTTTTTGGGGATTGAATAAGATAACTGATGTATTTAAATACTTTAGAGGATATACTAGAGTTATTAGAGAATTTTTCCATCTCTTCATCTTCCAAAATGTATAAATTATGATACCAAGGTCCTATTTATAGGTATATTTTATGCACAAGAAGAAGGTGGTATGTCGCACTAATGATTCTCATATATGAAACCTATAGAGGGTTCCTTGTCATCTATCTGGTGTTTGTGAATGCTCAACATTCATGAACATTAGGTTTTTTGAAAAATATTACAGCACCTCTCCCTTTAACCATTCATTCATGGGTTTGAGTTATTCCACCTGCAAGACCTTCTTCTCCTTTTCTGAAATAAGAGCACATATATACAGCTAAAAGAAACAATTAGAATTTAGAAACATGCCATTGAAAACATAGAGAATGAATGTAAATGAAAAAACCAATAACCACATAATAAGGCTCACTATTTAATAAAACCTCTTGATAATTATTTATAAAATCAATAGTGTTACATACTGGTGCGATCATCCAATGTCTTTGACATCCCCTTGTTTTTATTTTAATAAATGAAATTATCAAAATTTGTCCATTACATCTGACATGATCAATAAGTTCAATTTACATTAATTTTATTGAGATATAAACATACATTAAAGATCATAAGGGGAAAATCATTTAACACATTATTCATTAATACATATAACTCATGTCACACCCTCATACCTTACATCATGTAAAAATATGTTGTCACAGACATGGTCAGTATATCAAAGTATGAGACTCATAATATGTGTTAATAATAATAATAAACTATAAGAATTATTACACACATCCATAGATTGGAACATCTGATGACACACACACACATATATTTATATTTATCTGTGGGTGTGTGTGTGGATTTTCTAAAAAAACTAATATTCTCATACCCACCTTTCTTTAAATAAAGAAGGGTGCACAGCAAGATAAAGTGTCTCAAGGTCATATGTGTCTCCACTCCTGTAGACTATATAATTCATATCCATTAAATGATATCATTTTCCACAGATCATTTATTTATGAATATTCTTATTGTTATTATAGTATTTCATCAAAGAGGCATAACTACAATGACCGTTCATTATGAAGAATACCACTATGAACATACCACGTAAAATATCATTCATAATAACAATCCTTATGTGGTATGAAATTTGTAAATATTCCAAAACAATGAATACAAGCAATCATAAAGTACATTGAATTATGTCGTATGGAACTAAATATAATATATAGAGAAAAATATATGTTTTGAAATCCCAATTCGGATGAACGGTAATGCTATTATAGAAACCCAATATATTCCACACTATATCTCCCACACAGCTTAATTTTTATTATACTTCTATAGTACCATGATAATTGACCTCTGATCACCTATAATCACGTGTTTCACACATGATTTGGGGGTTCCATTACCACTTAGGTAAGCCCACCGACAGCGTTTTCATAATAATAATGATAATAATAATAATCATCATTACCATCACTAGAATAATAATCTTTAATATATTTAAGGTGTATAATGGGAAATTCCAATCAATCATACACACATCTGAGTCGGCTCAAATTTGAGACCTCTTCATATTGATAATGTGTTGTATCCATTATATATTACCCCATGATTTATTATAGTATTAATAATAATAATTTTTAATGTTTACTCATTTTGGGGGTATTAAAAACCTAAAACAAAACACACCAATAAACATAAGTTTGTCCATCATTATATATCCTCACATGTATTGGAAAACACCCACAAGGACACATATATTTTGATGGATTGATGACCCTGTGGATTAAAAGTCAATTACATAGTACAGGTGATAATCTTTCATTCCAAAAATCCCATTTTTTAATATTACACCTATATTACCACATGTTATAGTATTTGTTGAGCCTTGTTTTTCATTTGTTTAAAATGGTGTGCCAATATGTATTTCGTAAATATGTGGATGAAGTGGTATTTCTTTGAGAATTGTTATGGATTCATTTTATGGAATTGGATGTCACAGTTGGAATATTATCCCTGTCAAATTTTAGGATTTTTTTGAACTAATCTTTAACTTCTTAAATATGTGTTCCAAGGAGTTGTTTACATTAAATACAATAGTCATGTCTTTGAAAATGTTAAACAGGAATGAATAATTTTGATATCCATGGAAAAATAAAATGTCAAGTTTATGATTTCATGATGAATATAAATTAGAATATGAAGAAAATAATGGATTAGGTGTGTCTTGAAATATTATTGGAATTACATTTATTTATTTAAATATACTTTTTCAAGTAGTAAATAGAAACGTTAATAAAAAATAGGCCTTCAAATAGGAATTCCTAATACAGGATCAACCACAACCATATGTGGGACTCTGGAGGGTCAACCATGGTCTAGGAAACTAACTCAAGCTATCCCATAGAAAGCATGGTTAGGTGCAGGATCACAACCACATAGGTTTTTATGAACAAGGAATTGGAGTGGTTACACCACCATGTGGGGAAACTGATCGACAGATTTTATTTAATATATATCAATTTATGTTTTTATTTCGTTGATATATCACACATCGTGAATATGGTGCATTTGATGTTGGATGAAGGCATGTGGGAACCATTCCTCTTTAATTTGATTAAAAGGCATAATTAGTAGTGACCAATTAGATGATCTATTGTGTACGAAGAAAATGATATTGTATATAAACCCTCATGCCACCCGGGGATCTCTAGTGCACCAATGAAACTCCTAGAGTATTTCCATATTAGATGATCAAATTGAGTGATGATAATCATTCCATATTGATCATCATATATTATTAAATATGATTGAATTATCATTAAACATATTCTCATGATGAAACTCAATACTTCAAAGGATGATATAGAAATGTACTAGTCCAATGTATAGTTATTTAGTTCTAGAATGAAAAGTACCATGTGGTTATATTTTTATGCATATGAGAACAGCACAAATAGGGTACATGAGAAAGATATACAATTTAATTCTCTGTGAACGTTTTAGATATCATGAATGACTCGGTATAGATAAAATATCATAGACAAGGACTAAATATAAAAGCATTGATGGAGACTTAAAAAGTTCTTAAAATACATATAATGGTTGCTGTGAGGAACTACTCACATTTACATTAAATATGAATGATTTTTTTTGAGATTGGTTCTAAAATTTTATGATAGGCTCTCATTATCTATGAAAAAAAGAGCATTACGAAGCTAATAATTCACAACCAAGGAAGCCCTATGTGTGGTAGATTCATACAAACGAGTAGGGGGGAATATACAAGACATACAAAAGTGTTTAACACCCTTTAATAATCCCTATAAATAAATATAAACATGGAACATCTTGGGATAATGCATACTAATATTTCTAGTTTTCACGAACATCATGAGAAGTCATGAGATAGTGTCATCTACATTGTTCTTTTCAAGCACAAAGAGAAATGAGTTAATTTGTTATGTGAATGAGTTTAGGAAGTAATTAAATATATTTAAATAATGTGAAAACCCATTTAGGACTATAGGATACGAACACAGAATATAATTCAATATGGTTGTTGGAGAACATTCAATAAGGTGCATTGAAACTAGATAGTGAATGTGAAAATGCATGACAAACACATTTTGATCGTAAAATAAATAATGATATTTTTCAATTTAAACAATGTGTGTGCCCAAATTCAGATATGAAATATAAAACTCGTACATTAATAAATTAATTACATTGAATGTATGAAGAACCAATTATACTAACCACACTATAAATTAATATATCACAATAATATAAAGAGAAACATTTAATATATGTGTTTTACATGAGATTATTGAACTATTTTGGATTCCATTAAATTCATTAATGAGGAATAATAGAAATTTTTGTATCTAGAACCATAACATGTACAATCAGTTGAATTTAAAGGAATAAAATTATTTCGTAAACATAGACCACTAATTTACCTCTCTCTTAAATTTGGTTTATCCATCTTGGGACTCTTCCTATGGTATGATTGAATAGGTTCCCACTAATATTCCAAGAAGAATTATGAAATATAGATAATATTAATTCTATCAATATCCATGGTTTTCTAACATATTATGGGAATAATTATCACAATTAAAAGAGTCGGATTCTACACTATCTCATATAACTCGACCTAGAAGTAAGAAATGTTCCAATAGTGGGTTTTCCACCCATTAAAAATAACAATTCATTGAAACATTTTTATATTATAAATATGTATATATATATATATAAGGTATAAAAATTATATATTTTTGTGTCTAATAAAATGGTTCTGCACAACGGCCATTGGTCTCCATACTACTAAAGATATTTGGGATACAATCAAATGCATCTATGAAGGGAATTTAAAATTGAATGAATCAAAAATACTTAATTAGAGGATTATGTTTGATAATATTAAGTTGAATTATAAAGAAATTTCTGATGAATATTTCACAAGAGTAAATGATATAGTCATTAATATTTGCGGATATGGTGAGATAGTGGATGACTCAATCATTGTCATAAAATTGATGAGTAATATTCCATATCCTCTTTATTTAAATGTTTTAGCATAGTAATAAAGAGAAATCATGTCTCTTGATGAACTAAAAAATAATCTCATAGCTTATGAAATAAGTAAATTTCATCATTCATGAAGGAAGATAAAATTTAAGTGGTTTTTGAGTCCATGAGACAGGGAATGGTTAGAGAAGAAGAAGATTATGAATCTGATGATTCATAGAGTATTGATGATGGTGATGACATTAATCATATAATATCATTAATATCATAATGGTCCATGAAAGAAAAATTTATGGATAGAAATAAAAACCCACCAAAATGATTGAACTCTTGTAGTAATTGTCATTTTTCAGTAAGTGTTCAATATAAAATGATAAAGATTTAGATTCAGAATCAAAACCAAATGATGAAAGATCCCATAAACACCAATGGAAATGGGTAGAATAAAAACTAAAATATCATGAAGATAAATATTATGAGAAATCATAAGAATTAATCATCTTCTATTATATTTTTAGATAGTGAAGTTAATTTAGTTTTACAATGAGAATAGAATAAATGATTCCTCAATAAGTACTGATGAAAGAAAGGAATGAATACAAAATGAATGAAACCTGAAAGAAGATTTATAATTCTACATGGTAGAGATCAGATACATGAATAATGAAACAAGTAACATTGAAAAAAAATAAAAAAATAACTGTTAAAAATAATAAGGAATAAACAATTCATGTGGATAAGGAAATGACGGAGTTGATCATGAAAGAAGTATTTTTTCTAATGAGATAAAAATGATAAAATAAAAAAATAATCAAAAAGTTAAAATGGTATGTGATATTGAAGGATAGTTGACTACAATTGAAGAATGGTTATGTGAGTCCCATGTAATATGTTTCAGAGATTAACATGATGTAATATTTTAATAGAATATTTAAATAATTTTATTTTGATCAACGGAGAAAAATACCAATCTAACGAGATTAAAATTAAACATTCACTTAATATTTTTATGGATATGTGAATTATAATATTTTAGTTGTGAAATAAAAATAAAATATTATGATGGAAAAGGAGAATGAGAAGAAATATCTCATATATAGGGAATAGACATTCATTCCAATAAGTCTAAAACACCAATATAAAATACAGACACCACGTAGATTGTGATTCATTTGGATCCAATATAAGATGATAATGTTTCAAATATTTCCGTGGTTTTGTGGTAAGAATGGTCAAAAATCTACTCATGTAGGATTAATATTTATTTTCTAGGAATAATTATATATTCAAGGATAATTTTTAATGATCAATATAGTACAGAATCACAAATAAATGATCATGATAATAGATTTATACCACAACTCTTGATAGAAAAAAATTTCATTTCTGTGAAATATTTTTAGTTGATGTAGTTTAGAAAGTCACAAGGAAAAATTATTGCTGATAATATTGGAAGGAGAAGTTCCCTAATCAAGTAAATAAGAGAAGGTCCAAAATAAAAAAACAACAAGTCATGTAAATATTTTTATAAGAATGAAAATGTAATGAAAAAATTCCTTGTTGTTTTGAAACATGAGTTTAGACTAGCGAAACAACTAAAAAAATATACGAAAATTATTAAGTCTAAAGGAAACAAAGTAATATTACATTACTTAATTATTTTTTATTAGAATTCATCCACACTTAGATACATTTTGATTTATAAAACTAAGGTTTAAAAACTTATTAAACACAAATAATAACAGAAGAAAAAAGATAATCAATTAAATGAGTCTCAAAATAACATGAATAATTCAATAAAATATTCCCTTATTGATATTATATTAAATAATAGCTAGATTGAGTAGTAGAATTCAGAATAAATTTTACATATAGAAAAAGAGAAGATCAGTAATTTTTTTATATTATATTATGTGTTTTTACTAAAATGTTTTGGTAAATTAAGGAGATGTTTGAGGATTTCACTTTTGGATAACATGAATATATTTTATTTCAAAGATTCTACCAATTACCCTAAAATGGGACAATAGTGTGCATTAATTTATTAGGATAAACCATAATAATAAATAAAAAATTAGGATAAATTAAACAATAATGTTCAAGGTATTCAAATCACATTTTATCCCTTGTTCTTAATTGAATTATTTTATCAATTAAAAGGGATTCCTTGGATGATGGCCAAATGAGATAAAGGGGGGATTTATTGTTACCCCAGAACATTTTGATGAGTATGATGAATTATATGAATTATTTATCATTTAATTGATAAATAAAATTATATAAAATACCTATAAATATAGTTGAGATATTAATAGAATGATTTTACGTGCAATGTTGTTAATAGAAAGAATTAATAACCATGGTCATATCTCTCTTATTTTCTATAATGAGTTATCACATGTAGAAATATATTTGATTAAAGAAAGGATTATTTCTTGTATATCAATGTGACATTATCTCTATCTTATAGTAATTCAAGAAATAATCATCAATTTGAGGAGGAAATAGTTTTTTACTAAAATTAAAACTTTTAATTTTTAATTGGTTTCTAATAATTGGAAGAAATTTGATCTCATGTGTTGACTCGTACACTCCTAAAATGTTTCATAAAAGGAATAGACAAAAAATACATATATAGATATTTTTGGTCCCAATGATTTATTTGTTTCCATTTGTGTGTCAAAATGTGTTTTCTAAATATGTTTGTGATGGGGTAAATCCTAGGGAATTTTAATTTATTCATATTATTTCAAGTCATAACATTTATGGAATATTATCCTATAAAATTTGAGGATTGTTTGAACTGGTCATTAACATCTTAAATATATGTTCCAATTAGGTTTTCAAAATGGGAACAGTAGCGGTGTCCTTTAAAATTTCAACCATTCATGAAGAATGTTAATGGACATGAAAAAAATTGAATTTCATATTTATGAGTTCATGAAGGATATATAAGGAAGAAGTAGAAGAGCATAACAGATAAGAAGGGGCTTGGAATTTAAATGGAATTAAATTTCATTACATTGAGTGATTTTTTTCATGTAATTATTGGGGCCTTACATAAAAAACAAGACATCCCATAATCATGCCTAATATAGGCTTGAGTATAGTCCTATGTGGGACCTCAAAGTGTTGACCATATCCAAAGGAACCATCCAAATGGATAATTCATCTAGAATGGGTGGGATCAAGAGAACTTCCACATAGGTTCCTATGTATATTGTCCAATGGTGGTGTCTCCACCAAGAATATTAATATATTAAAATAGGGTATTTGGTTTCTGGAAATTTATGGAGTGCTTTTATTGATATATGGTGCTATAGAAATATTTCTAATTCGGTGTGGGTTGTAGTCAGGAGGGAACTATTTCTCCTTCATATAAATAAACTTATTAAGCGACACCGTCTAATTGGATGATATATGTCACTTGATCAATATGATATGTCATCTCCTAATACTGGCCGCCCAAAAATCTCGAATACACTGAAGTAACGCTCGCTGTCTAGTCATCTTAGATGATCACACTAAGTGATGATAATCAGTCCACATTGATTGTACTAGAGATTTAAAGAGAATTAAATGATCATGCTACTTTATTTTTTTTTGAAGAAAATCGATATTACCGATCAAGAAATGGAAATACTTCCAGTTTTTTAGGACGTATTGAGCTCAAAAATAGAAATGACTGTGTTATTATATTTTAATGTATATGATAACTATACAATAAGGTGACTAACATAAGATAAAATCTAATATTCTAAACCTATGTTTGGTGCTAACCTAAACTACTTAGGATAGATAAAACAGCTGAGACACAGCTTGAAACATGGAGCATTGTATGAGTCTTCATCTTTGCAGGAAATCTATGGTGATGTGAGGCACTATATCCATTTCTTATAAAAAGAGATGCCTCTGTTTTTAGGGATGTTATTTTATTTTTATATACTCTCTCATTTTCCATATAATATAAATCATTGTGAAGATACTATTTCGTAAGAAGTAATCTCACCTTGTGGCAGTTTTACATGATTGAGAAGGATGAATCCACGAAAAATGATATGTTTTTAACAATCTATGTGAATTCCAATGATGATCAGGATTTGCGAACCATATTGGGATAGCAAGTAATTCTCTCCCATGTTTGTGAAAATGGCTTGAGAAGCCATGAGACAATGTTATCCACATTTTTCAATGTGAAAAAGAATAGAAACTTAGTATTGTCTTTTGGGAAGGAGTATTTTAAGGTAGTAATTATATTTTTATGAAGAGAACAACCATTAAATTAGACATGGGAATAAAACAAGAGATATGAAAATATGGTTGAATGACCACTAGTTCTATGGTGATTTTTAATTTGACAGTTCAAGTGTAAATGAGTGAAACTCATATTGATCCTAAACTAATGAACACATTTTTTGTGTTAGATCCATGTGTGAATCCCAATAATGGGTGATAGTATACAACACATTCATTCATTAATGGATGAAGATTCATGTGTAATGAACATCTGAGATAAATCATAACATGGTTTAAGGTAGAACATAAAATATAAAGATAAAAATTTAATATATTTTCTATAATTGAGATAAATCTTTCATTACGAATTCCATTTCATTCATGCCGAGGAATTATTGAAATCGGTGGATCAACAACATTAACACATTAAATAGGTTTAATATAATGAAAATTGAGTTTTTAAAAAGAAACTATTGATTCACCCCTCCCCTATAAGTTCTCAATCTGACATAGGGCTCCACAATATCTGTTATAGTTCCCACATTGGCTATAGTCCATGCTACTATACCCAACATTATTAAAATACTATAGTGCTTTACAGCGTACCATTATATGTCCTAAAATATACCATTATATCCCTCTATAGTGACATGAAATTCATTACATTTTTAAAATGATATTATGAATAATAACTTTCATTAGACACTACACTCAATGTAAAGGAATCACAACATATTATATGAACACTATTCATAGACAAATACTAATAAAAAACATGGTAAACCATTACATTGTATTACATTTAAAATATAAACAATTAATATCAGTTAATATTGTGTGAGGTTATTTTCAGTAAAATTTGTTTTTATTTTGTTGTGTATTTTTTTTAAAAAATTAATGTTGTCTCTAACCATATCTGATCAAGATGCTACCCTCATGGATGCTATTTCATCTCAAATATAAATTGATCCTTCTTTATTGGGGATCTCTCTAGAGTGACCTCTTCATAGGGAGGGGGTTCCTTTTGTTGGGGTTTCGAAAATGCCACACGTAGTAATTCCCATTGGAAAAGAAAAAAAACCTAAATGTAATGAATTTAAAATATAAATTTGATAAAATAAATTCATTTCTCATTACTATTATATATATTTACTTAATAATAAATTTTTTTCTATAAATAATTAACATAAAATATATAATATGTCTTTTAAAAATTAAAACTTTTATAATTTCATAACTATGTCAGCATCTCCTAGAAGATTACTAAAATCATATAAATAAAAAAATATTTATTTTAGGAAAATATTCTTCATTTTATTATATTCATTTATCATAAAAATCGAATGGCAAATATTTTTAAGACTAAATTTAATTTTTACTTTAATTAAAATAGTATTTAGTATTTTTTTGTTATCTGTTCAAAACGTTAAAATTTGTTTTCTCTTTCTCAAAACCACACCTATAATTCAGTTTTTTATATATAGATTATTTCATAATGATAGTGTTTATTATAATGTCATCACTTGCACACTTTTTGAGGCTTATAAACACACCTCTTCTAAAAAAATAATTTTATGTGTTATGTGATTTTATTTTAAAATAGATATTACAAACCCATAGCTAATTTATTTTGTATCATGATATAAAAATTTATAACCAATAATTTTATAATCATAATTTTTTTATTAAATATTATGTAAAATTTTAAAAATTATTTATTATGGTAAAAGTATGTTAGGTAAAAAAAGATAAAAAGATACAATAAAAATCGTTAAAACACAAATTTATCTATAATAAATGAACGTTTTAAGGGTTTTTTTGTAACACTGTTAGATTTTGTGTTTTTTGAATTAGTTTATTTTTTTTTATATTTTGTGTTTCACAAAACAGAAAAAAAAATATATTATATTTATATATATTAATGAACTTGGTTTTTTTGGAATTATAAAAAATTAAAAGTTAATCATGAAGAGAAAACAGAATGGTTATATTATTATATACAGAACACTAAGGTTAGTTAACGTTTCATTCAAGATATACTTATCACGATGGCTTGCGAAACACGCAAGACCGACTGTTACTGAACAATAATATATTATAAAAAATATATAATAATAAATAACTTATATGATAAATTATATTTCAGTAATATTATTATGAAATTTATGTAAATTTATTTTTTCAAAAAATATAAAATGAATTAAATAGTTACACATTATATATATGTGAATATAAGACGCAATTGAATATAATGGGATTTTTTTTGAAGAATTCTATTTTTATTTCGACAATTTTTTATTAACATTAATACATTAAATTAATTAAAATTATTAATTTTATATATATATATGTTATATATAAAAGGAATTTGTTAGTACTCATTCAAAATATTTTGTTTGAATTATATAAGAATAAACTAAATTTAACATATAAAAACCAATATTTTTATTAATCTAATTTAAATGCATTTTAATGTAGAACCTAAATTAAATATAAATTATGTAACTTTATTAACTATTATATTTAAAAATAAAATTCATATTTTAAAAGGAAACATAAAAATAGGTTAGGTTTCATTTTTTTGTATTATTCTTTGAAACATCATTTTTTAAATGAACAGTAAAAATGAAATTTAAATAAAATCATATTTTTAATATAATTTTTTAATAAAGATAAATTTTATATTTAATTTATTTTAAACATTAAATTTTTTAAATTTTTATCATTTTATCCATTATAAGTCATTAGAATGAATTTCATATTGACATTGGGTATAAAAACCTTGCACACTTTTGAACAATTTTACATTTAATACCCTCTTTGTCATCCCATCTACGTGATTGTATTTTAATTATGTTCTCCCACATCTATGATTCAAAATTTTAAAAATGAATTCAATATTTTATATAATAATAATTTTTAATTTCTAATAATATCACCTTAGTTTTTCGCAAAAAATAATAGTGAATTTAATCAATATTAGTTGAAATGATTAAGATTAAATTAATCTAAACAATGAACTAAGCCTTGTACATAATTCCTAATATGAACTATATTGTTTTCTGAAATCCATTTTATGTACATATTTCAAGACTCTCCTCCATTGGATAAACTATGGACCATTCAGGATCCACAAGGATTAAAAAACGTGTGTGGGGTTTCCCTTTTACTAAAATATTATAAGAGTTCCATTCCTCCATTGTAAAAGGGATCCCCTCCTCCCACTACCTCACACATCGCATGCCACATTTGATTGATATAACTCTTCCAAAAAAATATCATCAGCATACCTCCATTATTCTTTGATGCCTCCATTTTGGTTGAAGGAAATCTAAGTAATTCTTTTGGTTACAACCAAAAGGAGATACCCAATGAAGAGGTAACACCCACCCTCAAACTTATTTCGATTATTTTCTTTATTCACTTCATAAAATCTACTTTTTCTACTCTTTAATAAAAACAATGCTATCATAAATATTCTAGTATTTTTTTATTCTAATATTTTACCTACACTTACACATACTTCCATCTAATGGGTAATGAAAATATTGTTTACATGTATAGAGAACTACCACCTCACTAAATGATGATTGTTCATTATTCCTTTACTGCCTCTCATGGTGGACATTATGATATAAACTATATTTATATATGTTATATGTCATATTTTTTTAAATCTTGTTTAATTCCACTACATCACATATATTTGTAATTTTCATTTTGTGTTAATACAATAATTTTTTCGATGAAGTGTGGACTATCGACCCTCAAAGAAATGTGATTTAATCATACACTTCGTCGAATGTATGAAGGATGGGTTTAGTGAATATCAATGACATATATTATGTAATAAGGATAGTATAGTAATGATACACACACACAAACACACACACACACACACACACATATATATATATATATATGTGTGTTTGACTTTTACTCTTTCTTTTTCAACAAAATAATTGGATAGAAATAGATTTCATGCGTACGTACAACTTACCATCTCCATGAATGGTGTATTCTATTTCATACTTCTATATCATAGGTATTATTATAATAAAAATATGATATATATAAAAAAATTTTAAATCATGATTTATATTATTTAAATAATGATGTAAGTATGAGGACCAAATATAAAACACATTAGAAAACATGAGGAAATCAGAGGAGATGGTACTTGAAGTGAAACAATATCTTATAATTATTAACAAGCAGAGAATATAAAATCCACAATCAATCCATAAATTCTTTTAAATGTTTTAATATGGTTCTATGATAGATTTATTATAAATATATATTTATTATTCAAGAGGTTTGAATTAGTACAATGACAGTCATAACCCAGGGTAACAAAATTTTATATGAATCTTTATTTCTGTGAGATACATGCCTTATGCACCACTCACTAATTTTGTCACAATTTTACTTATTTGAGACATATGTAATGTTATACACATATATTATTACATGAGATGTGAAAAATATCTTTGAAATTTTATAAGCTGAATATTATTATTTTAGTGATATTTTATATCTCCATGTAATTTAATTTTCCAAAATGTGGAGTATGATTCAATGTTACCATGTGGTAACAGTTTATTGATACAATCGCGTTGTTTGTTGAGATTATTTATGATCATGATTTTATTGATTACATCATATGATACATATTTCACAAAAACTCGTGGTGTTTATTTTTCATATGGTTAGTCATAATGACTTCATGTATTAGTAACATTTTTCCACTCTTTGGTACATATGTAATTAAGAAGATGTTTTTAAGAAAATATGACCTTACCTCTCTCTTTGGTCAAAATTTTGTGTTGTTTCAAAACCATTTTTTCCAAAATGGGATTCTAAAAATATTCTACTAATATACTATGATAATTATAGAATATTTTTACACTGTTTTAATTTACCAATGTTTTAAAAAGAATCTTCTTATCGCTTTCTAAGGAAGTAATTTTTCTAAATGACTATAGTGTAAATGGATTATTCTTTTTTCTTATGTTTACATGTATAGATTTACCCACTTTTATTTAATTGATAATTACATTGAAAAAATAAAAGGATAATTTTAAATTAAGGTTTCATAATATATTTTCAATGAAATGATTTTTAAATGTAATTTGAGCTCCTCTATATGTTTTCAAAGGAAAAAGGATTTCAAAAAGTATTCAATTTTACCTTAATAATTTTTCATGTTTATTCTAATGAAAATTGTTTTAGAAATATTATATTTTTTTAAGAAGAAATTTTAAAAGTGAAAAATATATTTTCTTTCTAAATTGTATATAAAAGATACTTAAAAATTATTTAACAATAAAGATGACATAAATTGGTATCAATCATGCCTTTTTGAGAAATGATATAAATTTACTGTCATATTCTTATTTTGAATAGTTAATGTATTGAAGACATTATTTTTGGAAACTCATTTCTTTTATTGAGTTATATATCTATGAAACTGGTTATTTTCAACAGTTATGATTTTATGAAAGGATTATAAAACCTTTTTATTTCCAAGGTAATGTTTATGATTTTGTATTTTTGACACACATCTCAATTCATGGGTTATTATATGATTGTTTAGCTTTTTTTGAAATGTTTATGTTTGATTTAATTATTAGATGTGTGGGACCTATATCATCCAACAATCATTTGGGTAGATATTTATATCTTATGAAATATACATGGTGGGAATGTGGAGTGACAATGGTCTAACAGTTCAGGGCTGGAATGAGGAGTGATCTCAGTTCATTAATACAACGCATGAATGGGAAGAGAAATAGATTCAGAAAATAACCTTGTCTACTAAGATGTCCATGGATGAAAATCCTTTCCTAAAATTTAAATCATATTATATTTTTATGTGTTTTCAAAAATTCCATGTTGTATTCCTATGTTATGATTTCATAATATATGTTATTTCATTCCTTATGATTTGTGTCTTATGGACTACAATGATTAATGCCATGATTCATGTTTATAATAATTGATGTGTATGGTATTATCATTTATATAGAAAATCATGTTCTCGTAACCTTATGGATATTTTTATACATAAATATGTCCCTTTTTTACCCTTATAGAGAATTTGAGATCAACACTTTTTATGATTCCTTCCCTCGGATAAGAAGATATGTATTGATTATGATTTTTCAAAACATGGTTCATGTAATGAAGAGCCTAGTGGGAGATAATTTATCTCACTTATGTACTATTGTTTATGTTTTGATGTTTCCAAAGGCAGTAGAAAACATAGTCTTTGGGTGTCATTTTTCTTAATGTTTTAGAATTCCAAAAAATTTAATTTAATTATTATGTATTTCAAAAATTAATCATTATATTTGGTATAAAAGAAAAGGATTCATTTACCATTGAAGTCAGAATGATAAAACTATAGTAATAACGCTAATAAAATGCCTATGGATAAGTATAAGGATATGGAAATGTATAGAAAATTGACATGGAATTATAGAAAATAATAGTGTGAGTTGATTCCTATAAATAAAACCATTTTCTGGATAATACAGGTGAAAATGTCTCTGAAAAATCTATAACTAGATATAAAAACTCTGATAATATCTCCCAAAACTAAATCAGGGTAATTTGGTACATGATAACGGGCCTTGCTACACACCAAGATTGAAACTCCCAAGGGGTATTATTTAGAAATTCACAAAATCATAGCAATCCTATAGGAATGATTTGTATAGAATATGAGTATTATTATCCTAGAATAAAACAATATTGTCATCAATTTAATGGTAAATGTTAGGATTTATTTATCTTATAAGTATTTTTTCATGATTATGTGGATTTATTCTACGATTTGTGTTTCTCACCTTAAGCATTATGTTTTTAGAAAATGGAGAGAACTTGAAGGATCATTGTGAACATTTAATGTTTCATATGTTTAATGTATAGGAATTATTCAAATGGATTTCCAATTTTGAAATGTTACAAAGGAAATAAGGAAGGTGGTATGATAATAGATTATACTTCTAATGATTAAGATACCACAAAAATCATGGGACTGGTATGTGATGATCTTCTAATATTTCATACATTAATCATAAGGGGCATGATTAGATTGAAGTTGGAGAACCCTTAAATAGTATTTAAATTTCATATTCTAGGAAATATGTATTATGGAATATGTTTCTGGAGCCCAGTTAATGGTTTATGAATAATGTTTTATGGATGAACTATTTATGTCTTAGAATTCCAAGATTATGTTATATGAATCATGAAAAATTTAATTATTTTCATTATAATCATTCATCACAGATTTAAAAGGATATTTCAAATGTTAATGAAGTCTTAGAAAAGTGATATTTTTGATTAATATAATGTATCCATTAATATTATCAATATGTTGAGAAAAATTAGTTTCATAAGGATAATGAGATTATTGATTTAGGCAAATTAAATTGGATATTACTGATTACCTTGTAACTCGTTATAAAGTGGGTAACAAGTGTTTAGTACCCCTAGTTTCTGGTATGTAACCCTTTCTTGAAGCTTTTCATGGTTTTAAAGTAAAGTGTGTTGATTGTGAGTGTTGGGAGATCTTGGAATGATGTTTTGAGGAAAAGGGGAAGTCGCACTGTCGGTGCACGATTTGTCTAACCATGCGGCCAAACCATGCACAGTGGGATTGGGAGGCTGTGGCTTCTACACGGTCAGCGCACTGTTAGTATAACTCTGCAGCCAAACCGTGTGAGAAGGGTGACCGAGGTAGTAGCCAACGCACGGTTAGCACACGGTTTGTCAAACTGTGTGGACTAACCGTGTGGTCACTGAATAGTAGATCCTAAAATTGTGGATCTAATTCGTTTTGCCTCTAATTTCCTTTTTTAAACCACCTATAAGGCCCTAACTCGAGATTACTCTCCCTTGAAGGTTGGAATACTTCTCCTAGGAATTCCGGAGGTGATCTGAAGGCTTCTCTTGGATAATCGAATCCGAATTCATAAGGTATGGGATCTTTCTTGATCGGTTTCTCGGATCTACATAGATCTACTTCTCCTCTTCTCTCGTTTTCTCAGATCTATGCCAATTATGGGTAGATATAAGGGTGTGTATGCCAAATAAGACAAAGTTTTTTCTTGGTTGTGTTTGTAGAAGAGATCTAAGGAGGGTTTTTGGAGTTTTGGCCCGGTGTTCATGAGCATTCATTGTTCGTGGTTTGGTTTCGCCTATTTTGTTGAGGTAGGTGGATTCACTCTCGAATCCTCTTATTATAATTGGTTGGCTTAGTTTCAAATTGTCTTTTTTGAATGAAATTGATTGTTCAAAGTATGGAATAAATCTTCTTTAGGGATGATTTATGGTTTTGATGAAATTTTGAAATCATTGTGAATTGATGTGCAAAGTGATTTGGCTTCTTGAATTTAAAATGATCATTTTAAATTAAGAATTTTCTAAAATGGTAAATGGTTTGATGAAATATGGGTTTTCAATAAAAATGGGTGTTTTATTTAAATGGTTTGGTATAGAATTGGCTTGATGAAATTAGTTCATTCTCTGGTTTTCAATAAAAGTATAGTTTTTTTGAAATTGTTTGAAATGGTTGAACACACTTGGTTGGGATGGAAAAGAGTTTTCAATAAAAGGTGTTTTATTGGAAGGATGAGTTGGTAGGATTGTGGGACATGTGAAGTGTGTGTTCAATTTGCATTGTATGAGGCTTGGTTGAAATAGGACCTCATGCTCGGTGCCAAGGTGTAATTGAACATGGTAAATATATGTATGAGGCTTGGTTGAAATAGGACCTTGTGCTCGGTGCCAAAGGTGTAATGGAACATAAGAATAATGACCTTGTGATGACATGGTAGATCGACGAGAGACCACTCATGAGTATGGAACTGTTATAATGATGCATGCAAGGTTGATTTCAGGGGTTTGTGGAATGGTTGGAAATGACAAAATGGGATGTTTGTGTAATGTTTTGGAAAGTTTTTTCGTTAATTTTCTGTAAAAATAACATGTTGGAAAAGCTGGTTTAAGTTTCACTTTAATACTTTTGAACATGGATGGTTATGGAAAACTTGTTTATATTTAGTTATAAACTACTTTGGTGAAAATGTTTTATATAAACCGTTTTTATATAAATGTAGCTAACTCATCTATCCTAGTGGCGTGGGTAGGGAAGTCATTGGGGAAGACCTACTGATTTTTATACTCACCACTGCTTTTTCACTTTGGTGCTTTTGCAGATGTTGTATTCTGAGATGCTGGTAAAGGTAAAACATCTCATTACTAGTGGCTTGTGGTGATTTTTGGGAGATGTTGTGGAGCTTGGAGCTTGGCGCTTGTAGAACATTGAGCCGTGGTGTCTTTTGGGATTCTTGTGTTGTTCTCTTTCTGATATGTACTTTGATGCTTGGTGTAGACTTCGTCTGTTGTGTACTCTGATGTGGTTTAACATAAATGAAGTTGTTGTTTGGTCTTTCATTGTTCATGCATCATATATTGAATGGCTAATGTATGGGTTGATTTCAAAAAGGGTAAATCATCCCCCACATGTATTTGAAACACTTTGGCATTTATTTTCAGCCTTTGGCATCTTGGGGATATCGCTTAAGGCCTAGTAATGACTCGTTGAGCTCTGAATCCAATGAGAATTGGCGGGTCATTACAAATGGTATCAGCTTCTTCGGTACTTTCCAAACAAGTAGTCATCAATGGTATTCGTCTTGGAGTTGAAATTCCTTCTTCTCTATTCCTTGGGTGGTCATCTTAAACAAGAGTACGATTGTCAGAAAATGAAACATATAGCATAAAAGAAAATAGCTAACCCGTTTATGTTGAACATCAAGTTACTAGGGTGTTGGGTACACAAGTGTTTTGCATACACTTTTAGAATGTTGGAAATATCATTGTCATGGGTTTAGCCAATGAGATGGGCATGGCATGCATTGTAGAGGAATGACTTCCCATTAGGATTGCATATCACATTGTGACAGATGAGTAAGGTTTTGGTATAAGTTTCCAATTTTTTAAAAAATGCAGAAATGGATTTTCAAATGAATAATTTTGAAAAGTAGATATTTGGTGTATTTGGAAAATTGATTGATTTTAAAAAAAGAATGTTGAATGTTTTCAAAAACGGTTGAACATGGAAAAAGGGTTGTTTGAGAATAATGTTGTGATAGTTTATGTGATACAGTTTGATTTTCAAAGACAACTGTTGCTAAAGAGTGAGATTGTCGGGGTTTGTTGTTGGTTTAGAAAATGGCACATGGTAGGCATCGTCGAAACCAACCTAAAGAAGCAACGGAGAATGTGGCTGCACCTGAACCACTTGTAAACCAAGAGATGGTAAAGAGTATTGTTCAATCTTTTCAAGCTGTGGATATGGGGAACCAGAGGAATGAGCCATGACATGTGGATCATACCATCCAATTCATGATGTAGAATCCACCAAACAGTAGCGGTGATGTTGAACCCGACAAGGAGGAAGTGTGACTAAGCAGAATGAATCATATATTCGATTTCATCAGCACACCAGTAGAGCTAAAAGTAACGATGGCGACGTATATGCTAGAGGACCTTGCATGTCAGTGGTGGGATTTAGCAGTGCTGGATAAATTAGATGAAGACCTTACATGGGAGGATTTTGAATAATTTTTTTACAAACAATTCTATCCTCACACATTCAAGATCCAGAGGACGACAAACTTTTTCATCCTGAAGTAGGAGAATCTCTCTGTCATGGCGTATGCCACTATATTCATGAATTTAGTGTGCTTTTCACCGAAAGTTCTTGCAAGTGCGTCCCTGAAGGCATGCATCTTTGAATCGGGGCTAAGGCAGGAGATTCATTCGAAGATTGTGGTGCTCTTTATTATGGATTATACAGAGATGGTTAAATGAACAATTGTTGATGGAAGTGATATCTCGGGATCAATGGGGGGAGGAAGCCTGATGATACCCACGGGAATGGGTCAGAACTCTAATGCGGGGAACAAGCGTAAGAGGGACACCTACATTCATGGTGGGAGTGCAAATCTGAATTAGATGGCGGGATCATTCAACCTTCCTCTATGACCCCAGAGAAAATTAGGTTTCTTTCAATGTGGTTCGACTGACCACATGGTACGATAATTTACAGCACCACCGAGAGCATGCCACAATTGCAACAAGATGGGGCATCATAGTGATATAGTCACAGTGCTCCATGATCAGATGTTCTAGACACTTCTCAGGCATCGCAAGCATTATATGCTTTGAGAGGATGAGGACAGTAGAATCAGTATCGTCAGTTTAACAGTGTTATCCATGGTGATTCTTAAAATACCATGACTCCTCAACTAGGTTAGTCTCATCAAGGTAACAAAGAGAATAGTGTAGCGACAAAACAATTGTATGGAGCTGAGCAGATTATTGTGGATGATCAGGCTGGACCATCTACAGTGAGAGGTATGATTATTTTCAATTCTACCCTCATGCAACTATTGTTTGATACTGGTGCATCACATTCCTTCATTCCTTCACCTGCAGTTGACTTGCTATTTTTAAAACTGTAAATGATGCCTTCAACCTTGAAACTACAAAATTCTATTGGTGAAAGAGAATGTCAAACCATTGTGTGTAGAGAATGTGTTATAACTGTTGATGGAGTTGAGTGGAAATGGTACTTCTCCATGTTGGATATGAAAATCTATTATGTAATTCGGGGTATGGATTTTTTGACATGTTTTAAGGCTCACATCGACTGTTATAGGAGAACGGTTAGTTTCATGACTGAGGACGACATTGAACATCTCTTCACAGGAGAGACGATGGCCAAGAAAAGTGCAAAGAGCTTGATGGAACCAATGGTGGGAACGATATCTCACCAATTGGAAGTGTTGACTTTGGAATAAATGGAGGAGACTGAGGAAAATAGTTTTCCAGCTATCGTGGATCAATTTCCTGATATTTTTCCTCAAAAAATCTCAGTGTTACCACATATAATAGAAGTGGAGTTTACGATTGATCACTTTATTGGGCCCAGTCCTATCTCACTTTCATCTTATAGGATGGAACCAATGGAGTTAAAGGAATTGAAGGTGCAGTTAGAGGAGCTAGAAAGAAATGGTTTTATTCATCGAAGCATGTCTCTATGAGAAGCACCAGTTTTGTTAGTAAAGAAAGAATATGGAACATTGAGACTATGTGTGGATTATCATAAACATAGGCATGTTACGATAAAGAATAGATATCCACTTCCACACATTGATGACCTGTTTCATCAATTAAGGGGAGCTCAGTGGTTCTCCAAGATTGACATTCGGTCAGGATATCACCAGTTTCGAGTTTGGATGGAGGATATTCTGAAGATAGCCTTCATAAGTAGATATGGCCACTACGAATATGTATTCATGCCTTTTGGTCGTACGAATGCACCAACGATCTTCATGGCTCTGATGAATTGGATATTTCAACGATATCTAGATTATTTTGATGTGGTGTTTGTAGAAGACATATTGGTGTAATCAATAACATGGGATGAGCATGAGAAACACTAGGATATAGTGTTGGATATCTTTAGAGACCATTAGTTGTATGACAAATTATCAAAGTGTGATTTTTTGATACAATAGGTATGCTTTCTGGGCCATGTTGTTTCTGAAAAAGTTTTTTTAGTGGATGAAGAAAAGATAGAAGCTGTTCTTTATTGGAAACCGCCAAAGAATGTCTTTGAAATATGAAGTTTTCTTTTTCTAGCTGGTTATTACCGATGCCTTGTTCGTGACTTCTCATGACTAGCTTCGCCTATGATAGCATTGACAAAGATGAATGCTCCATGTCAATGGACTGAGGAATGTTATAGATCTCTTCATCATCATCAATTTAAATATAATAAAAAGAGTACAACAGGAATGAACATGAACGAAATCCCAATCCCCAAGGAGGAAGGGCAGAGAGACATGTAACTACGGGGGTCTAGAATAATAAATACCTAAAGCATCCCCTCTTAGAATGTTAACCCCTGTTGGTTTCAAGCTCTGGAGGTCATGAAAATATACGTACTCTATTCCAGGAAAATCAAGAGATGCCAAATAATCAGCCACCCTATGGCCTTCCTGCCAAGTGTGAGATAGCTTAGTATGAGTGCTGAGGAGAGAACGGAACTTATGAATGAAATATTCAATCGACCAAGGAGTAGGTCCCATTGACTGAATAGAATTGTGGACCATCAAGGAGTCGGTTTCGGCTTCCATGATATGAAGGTTGAGCTGCCTACACACAGAGAGCCCTATGTACATTATCTTTTCCTCTACCAAAAGAGAGGTACCATGCCCCAACTGGGTAGAGAAAGCCAAGAGAACTAAACCATAGAAATAACGTACAATACCACCTCCAGTCATTACTCCAGATTTGCATGAACCATCGATATTAAGTTTCAGACCCCGATCCGTAGGAAGCCACCTTACCCAGTTTCCTAAAGACTAATTAGTGGAGGTAGTTGGGTTATAGGACAAACACTTAATACATTGCAATGTAGGAGTCTCCCTACAAAACATGAAATCCATGCTCATGTCGAGGAGGAGAGAAAGGGTTCTGGAGATAATCTCATGGCCAGATGACACCACCACTTCGAAAACGTTTTTGTTTCGTGCTTTCCATAAACACTACCATCCAGCCTGCAGTATAAGGTTGTGTGCTTTTCTTTCAAAGCTCGCCGCATCTGAGGCGTGAAACCAGTGGACCATGAAAGTTTCTTCTCTCATATATGGAATAGATATTTCCATGAATTCACCAAAAAACGACCAAACTGCCAGTTCCCACTCACATTCAAAAAACAGGTGCCTCGACGTCTCCTCTTGCTTCCCCTTACAAAAGACGCTCCTAGAATCCATTTGCAAGACGCATCTTCTAATGTTTTCATCAGTGGGGAGTGCTCTGTTTTGGACTCTCCAGACCAAAAAATTGAACTTTGAAGGAATGAGGTTATCCCATAGAGTGTCCTTCCTGGGGTCACCTGCATCAGGATATAAAATTGTGCGCTGGTATTCCTTTGTGGAGAAATCCCCTGAAGACGACGGAGTGAACACACATTTGTCGGGATAAGTTGAAAGTTCAATAAGATAAAAAATCTCCTGCTGATCTCAGCCCAAAACAGCGTTAATGAATGAAGGATAGCAGGAAGCCTCCCTGAAAGTGATGTTCATAGCAGGGCATCCTGGAAATCCGATGATCGTGCCCCTCCAGTTTTCATGCCAGAAGGAGATGTCGCCTGTTCCAATAATCCAACGAACCTGAGATGAGATGGATCCGATTCGCGAAGCACCCGCCTTTCAGAGGTTAGAGGATTGAGATGCAGTCGAGAATTCCTCTTTACTATAACATGCATGCATGGAGGTGCCCCACAACGAGCGCTTCTCCAGCACTTCCCAAGTGAGTTTTTCATGCATGCATGCAATGGTAACCTGAAGACTACGTATATTAATCCCCCCATCACTACTAGGAATAGTCATCCTGTCCCAAGAAACCCAGTGTCGTTTTCCATTGAAATGGGGATCCCATATGAAACCTGCAAGAATTTTATCCTGGCTCTGATCAACTCCCTTAGGAGCTTTGATGGCAGAGAGTACGTTCACCGGGGTGGAAAGGAGTACACTATTGACCAACGTGACCCTCCCCCTGACGGAAAGATACATATTTTTCCAGTTGATAATTTTCGTAGTGACTCTGCTTTTGAGGGGATCAAAGTTGCGGATACGAAGGGATTTTGGAGATAGAGGGGCTCCCAATTAGATAATAGGAAACTCAGCCTTTGGATTCCTAGAATGTTGAATACAGTGAGGATCCGAACATCCGTGCATCTGTTCGAAATGAAGAAGATACTCTTTCTTCGGTTGATGACTTGTCCACTCCACTTGCTATACGCCTCCAAAACCCTGTTGAAATTCCTTACCGACGTTTTTTATGCATTAAGGAAAACTATGGAGTCGTCCGCGAACATGAGATGAGATACCGGCTGAAGATGCATTCTTCTATAAAAAGGTAGAATACCCCCGATTCTGGTGCTTTGCTGAATAAGGCGACTAAGAATGTTCTGGATGATTATAAAAATAGTCAGTGAGATGGGATCTCCCTATCGAAGACCACGAGACGTTTTGAAGAATCCAAAGGATTTTCCCATTAAGATTAACGACATCCATGTTGAACTGAAACAACGAAAATCAGATCAATGTTCTATGTGGACAGACCCATACCAGTCAGAACATTGATGATGAAGGCCCATTCGACTCGATCATATTCCTTACTCATGTCTAACTTGTCAACCATGTCGGATCCCCGGGTATTCTGATTAATATCTCTGCTCAATTCATGTGCAAGGGCTACAACCCCCTAAATAGATCAGCCCCGAACGAAATCGTGATGCTCGAGTGAGATGCAGATAGGGAGATGCATGGCCAGGAGGGTGTTGAGGATACTGGTTAGGATTTTATAAGGCATATTGCACATGCTGATCGGGCGAAAGTGTTCAATCGAGGAGGGGGATTTAGATTTTGGAATAAGCACTACACAAGTAGTGCAGGCCACTTGAGGCAGTGGACCTCCACGTAAGAAGTCTGGAATCACCTCAATGAGATCTCCTTTCACTATCTCCCATGATGCTCTATAAAACGATCCAGGAAACCCATCCAGCCCAGCCGCGCTATCAGGGTCAAGCTTCTGCACGACCTCGCGAATTTCCGCCTCATGAGGAATGACACTCATAAGAACGTTGTCCCGATCAGTATATGTAGACTGTACAATATCTAAGAAGCCAAAAACATCTTCAAGGTATCCAGGTGAGGAAGATTCACGAGGACCAGCAAGGAGGTTTGGAAAATGGCCGCATGCAATCTCCCCATTCGTATTCCTGTCGTCAGAAAAGGACCCATCATCAAGCTTGATTCTTGGGCACACCCACCTCTTCTTCTCCTTGATACAAGCATGGAAGTATGCGGTGTTCTTGTCCCCCTCCTTATGCCATTTTATACGTGCATCCTCTCCCACTTGACGTTCTGGTCTGAGAAGCATATCCCTCAATTCATCTTTTCTATTGGAAATCTCCTCAAAGATACATTCATTCTAATCCGATTCTAGTTGTCTTTCAAGATGATCAACATCATTCATAACCAGGTCCACATCACTGTCAGACCAGCGCTTGTCCCTCAACCATATCAGGAACTTTGATTTGAGACGGCGTAGTTTTCTATGAAATGTAGTCCAAGTATGGCCAGTTGCTGGTTCGTTCCAAGAGTCGCGCACCAGCTCATTGTACTAGGGGAGGTTCGCCCAGTGAGGGTAGAAACGAAAATGACCAGTACTCTCATGCCCATTGTAGATTTAAAGAAGGAGAGGAGAATGGTCAGAGATCCCCCGTGTCATATGTGTTACCTTGGAGTTAGGATAGCTAGATAAAGCATGCACATTGGCCAAGCCACGGCCCAGGCGACTCCACGATCACCGGTTTCCCTGTTGATTATTACACCACGTGAACCGGTCGCTTGCAAACCCAAGGTCCAGAAGCCCCTTACCTGCCATGAACTAGGATAAGGATCGACTTGATTGTCTGTTAAAAGGCCCTCGCCCCTTCCTCTCCTCTGGATCAGCAATAACATTAAAATCCCCTATGAAAAACCAAGGGTGATTCCCTGGATCAAAAGTGTTAAGCTCACCCCACAGTACTTCCCTTTGATGTGGGTCACAACTTTCATAAATGAATGTAGAGAAAAAAGAGTGTGTTCCCTGAGACACTGCCACCGTGATGAACTGGTCCCCAGCCTGGGAAAGGATAACTGAGGTTCCTTGGTTCCAAAAGATCCATATGTGCTTGTTAACCGGCTCAGTATGCATACACTCATGCATTTTAATCTTCCTTGAAAAAAGATTGATTTTATCCGATGGTTGTTTGTGCTCAAGAAGGGAAACGAGAGAAACTCTGTGTTTGGAGACCTCCGAGGAAACGAAGTCGGATTTAATACGAGATCCAGCTCCCCGAATATTCTAGATGAACATTGATGTCATTGGGAAAAAAGGATTCTGGGACTGGCCCCAGAGTACATGGCCTTGTCAAAATGGGAGGGTACTCCCCCCAGTAGCTTCCTGTATTGATATCGAGTGCAAACGCCAGATATGTTAGCACCCATATTGATCTTGCCTGAATCAGGACGAGGGTATGTGGTGTATTGTGATTCTTCGGGAACAGGGTTGTGTTGTTTTCTCATGAAAGGAAACCATGTTGTTGCTTATGGTTCAAGGCAGTTGAGGGTGCATGAGAAGAATTACCCAACACACGATTTGGAGTTAGCTGCAGTCATCCATGCTTTGAAAACATGGAGACATTATCTCTTTGGTGAGAAATTTACAGTGTTTACGGATCAAAAAAGCTTGAAACACATTTTCTCATAGCGAGATTTGAATCTGAGGTAGAGGATATGGATGGTGTACCTTCAAATGTTCTATTTTGACATAATGTATACACCGGGTAAGGGAAATTCGGTGGCCGATGCATTGAGCAGGAAGTTGTATGCTCGGATGGAAAAGGAAGCTTCAGATGAATGACAGTTGATGTCGGCCATAGTCGACATGCATGTGGAATGTAACAACCAAGGAGATGTTGTTGTTTTCTTTTCAGGTACACTTTCTCCTAATTTGTTACATATACTAAAGGAGACATAGGCATCCAATGCTGATTGTGTTGCAATGAGTTCAAAACTCATTGGTGGGGAGACCATTGAGGAATGGAAGCTGGATGGGAATTCAGTTTTGTGTTTCAGAGATCGGATGGCTGTACATATGGTATGTCGGGAACAACTCCTTCATGCTTACCACCATTCGAGATGGGCTATACATCCGGGTACACAAAAGATGTATAAGGTGATAAAGGTACAGTTTTGATGGAGCGACATGAAAAGGAAGGTGGTCGAGTTCGTCTCGCGATGCTTAAATTGTCAGGAGGTTAAATCAGAGCATCAGAGAGCAGCTGGTATGTTACAGTCGTTACCTATCCCAGTGTGGAAATGGGAGCAGATAGCAATGGATTTTGTTACAGGTTTTCCAAGAATGGTCCGAAAACACGATGTCATTTGGGTGATAGTGGATCGTCTAACCAAGTCGTCCCATTTCATCCCAATTCGTGAAACCCATACGGTGGAAGATCTTTAAAAAATATATATCCAGGAAGTGTTAAAGAGACATGGTGTACTATTTTCTATTTTCTCAGACAGAGATCCGAGGTTCACATCTTGATTCTGGAAATCCTTACACCATGCCCATGGGATCTAGTTGACGATGAGTACGACGTATCATCCTCAGATAGAGGGAAAATTTGAGCGGATGATACAAACATTGGAATACATGTTGCGGGCTTGTGTAATGGATTTTGGTGGCTAATGGGAAGAGCATATGATCTTAGCGGAGTTCTCATACAATAACAGTTATCAAGCCTCGATACGCATGGCTCCGTTTGAAGCATTGTATGGGAGTCCTTGTCGTTCTCCACTATGTTGGGTGGAAACTGGTGAAAATTCACTAGTTGGGTCAAGCCTTTTCCAAGAAACAATGGAGAAGAATCAGTTGATTAGAAAGAGGATGGAGACGGCTCAGAGTCTTCTGAAATCTTATGTGGATCATCACTGAAGACAGTTGTCGTTTGCGGTGAGTGATCATGTCTTTCTGTGAATCTCTCCAAGGCTACGACAACGTCGTTTTGGGAAGATGGGAAAATTATCTCCTCGATATATAGGCCCTTTGAGATACTGGAATTGGTTGGCGAGGTGGCATATCGGTTGGTATTACCACCACGGTTCAGTGCAGTGCATAATGTGTTCCATGTATCTCAGTTAAAGAAGTATTGACCTGATCCTGACCAAGTGATCAGATGGGATCACGTTGATCTTGAGTCGGATGATTAATTGATAAATATCCCAGTATGGATAGTGGATAGTCAATATAAATTCTTTCATGGAAAAATCATCGGTCTAGTGAAGGTTTTATGGTAGCATGGTCAGATTCAGGAATAAACATGGGAACGCGAGAAAGAAATAAAGGAACAGTGGCCAGAACTCTTTCTGTCAAGTGATGGTTTTCTACTTTCCAAGGACGCAAAGGCCAATGGTGGGGAGAATTTAGTTAAACCGGTTTCTGGTATGTAACCATTTCTTGATTTTTTTTCATGGTTTTATAGTAATGGGTGTTGATTGGGAGAGTTGGGAGATCTTGGAATGATGTTTTGATGAAAAGGGGAAGTCGCACGGTCGGCACATGGTTTGTCTAACCGTGTGGCCAAACCATGCACAGTGGGCCTAGGAGGCAGTGGATTCCACACGGTCGACACACGTTTTGTCTAGCCGTGAGGCCAAACCGCGCGATAAGGGTGGCCGAGGTAGCAGCCAACGCACGGTTAGCGCACAGTTTGTCAAACCGTGCGGACTAACTGTGAGATCATTTAATGTTAGATCCTAAAATTATGGATCTAACTAGTTTTGCCTCTAATTGCCTTGCTTAAACCCCAAAAGCGGCCCTAACTCGGGATTACTCTCCCTTGAAGGTTGGAAGACTTCTCCCCAGCATTCCGGAGGTGATCCGAAGGCTTCTCTTAGAGAATCAAAGATGGATTCTTAAGGTATGTGATCGTTCTTGATCGATTTCTCAGATCTACTTATATCTACTTCTCAACTTCTCTCTTTTTCTTTGACCTATGCCCGTTATGGGTTGATATAAGGGTTTCAATGTGAAATATGAAATTTTTTGGTCTTGGTTGTGTTAGGAGAAGATATCAAATGAGGGTTTTTGGAGTTTTGACCCAGTGTTCTTGAGCGTTCTTCATCCGTGGTATGGTATCACCCATTTTGATGAGGTAGGTGGCTTCACTCTTGACTCGTCTTGTTATAATTGGTTGGATCAGTTTTAGATTTTCTTGTTTGAATTAAATGGATTATGCAAACCATGGAATAAATCTTCTTTAGTGATGATTTATTGTTTTGATGAAATTGTGAAATCATTGTGAATTGTTGTGCAATGTGATTTGGATTCTTGAATTTAAAAACTTGATTTTAAATTATGGATTTGCTATAATGGTAAATGGTTTGATGAAAGATGGTTTTTCAATAAAAATGGGAGTATTATTTAATTTTTTTTGGTATTGAAATGGCGTGATGAAATTAGTTCATTCTTTGGTTTTCTATACAAGTACGGTTTTATTGAAATGGATTGAAATAGTGGAACACACATGGTTGGGATGGAAAATATTTTTCAATAAAAGGTGTTTTATTAGAAGGATGGTTTGGAAGGATTGTGGGAAATTTTAAGTGTATGTTCATAATGCATTGTACGAATCTTGGTTGAAATATGACCTTGTGCTCGGTTCCAAAGCTGTAATGGCACTTGGTAACTATATGTACGATGCTTGGTTGAAGTAGGACATTGTGCTCGGTGCCAAAGGTGTAATGAAACATGGGAAAAATTACCTTGTGATGACGTGGTAGATCGACGAGAGACCGCTCATGATTATGGAACTATCATAACGATTCATGCATGGTTGATTTCACGGGTTTATGGAATGGTTGGAAATGCCAAAATGGGATTCTTGGTAATGGTTTGCAAATTTGTTTGGTTATTTTTCAATAAAAATAACATGTTGGAAAAGCTGGTTTTAGTTGAACTTTGATACTTTTGATCATGGATGGTTTTGGAAAACATGTTTATATTTAGTTGTAAACTTCTTTGGTGAAAATGTTTTATATAAACTGTTTTTATATAAATTTTCCTAACTCTTCAATCCTAGTGGCATGGGTATTGAAGCCATTTGGGGAAACCTACTATGTTTTATACTCACCCATGCTTTGGAGCTTTAGTTCTTTTGTAGATGTTATATTCTGATAAGCTTGTAAAGGTTAAACATCTCATTACTAGTGGGTCGTGGTGATGTTTTGGAGATGCTGTGGAGCTTGGATCTTGTGGAACACTGAGCCGTGGTGTCTCATGGGAGTCTTTTGTTGTTCTCTTTCTACTGTGTACTTTGATGTTTGGTTTAGTCTTCTTCTGTTGTGTACTCTGATGTGGTTTACTATAAATGAAGTTGTTGTTTGGTCGTTCATTGTTCATGCATCATATAGTGAATGGTTAATTTATGGGTTGTTTTCAAAAGTGGTAAATCATACCCCACTTGATTTTGAAACCCTTCGGAATTTATTGCCAGCCTTTGGCGTCTTTTGGATGATGCTTAAGTACTAGTAATGACTCATTGAGCTCTCAAGCCAATGAGAATTGGCAGGTCATTACAAAGTGGATTGTTATATCATGTTTACGAATTTAGTTTTTTATTTAAGTAATAGATACAACATATATACAACTATGTAGACATTCATATTTACAATAAGTATTTATGGGAATTCATTTTATTATAATTTTCATGAGAATATGTGCTGAATGTCTTCAAATTTTTGAAATGTGAAAACCAAGAGATACATTGTGATATATGGTGGATCGATGTTAAACATGTTTTGTGATAGTCATTCACCTTTTTTCGCCTTATTTAAGGATTATATGATTCACCATGTATGGTTGGATTATGTTAAACATTGGATGATGGTTGTGTGAATAAATAAGTATATAACCAAATGAGAATTTATGCATATTGGATTACATGTTATAAAAGCATGGTGTTTATGATAACTTATGATATATTGGATGAAATATCATGGATATCATGATCTGTTTGTGCTTCAAGATTGAAAATTCACCATACATTTTGGAGAAAGAGGTGAATTGGATCAATAAACAACAAAGGGTGAGGTTTTCATTATATCATGAAAGTATATCTTTTAATAAAAAATCATTAACATTTGGAAAAAGTATTTTAAATAGAAACATTATCCTTGTACCTCTGTTTCTGATGAATAAGACAATCCCTTAGTTCATCATATATTTATGGCTATGTGATTGTTAACTTTGTACTGAAATTGTTCTATATCATTATATATCATAACATGATGGTTATATTTCTTTTCCATGTCCATGTTTTCACATTCCAAATATTTTATCCCATGTAAAATCCAAGTTATATCTTACTTTGGGTAACTGTTATGTTTACAACATTCCTTTATTAAAGAATGTTTTAGTATTCATTGTAATAATGTTAGTTTACAAGAAATTATCATTAAAGAATTAAACCCTTAATAACCCAAAAAAATTCATGTAGATATTATTTTTAGGGGGGTATAATTTTACACCGTGATATTTTTTGAATAATTTTTTTCAGGTAAATTTTCTCTTTTTTATATTTTTTATTTCATTCAACACTGAAAATAGTTGTTTTATATACATTAAAGAAATGTGTTTTTCTTGTGTTATAATAAATTATAATTTAACCATTCACTAAAATCAGTATAAATATTATCCATATATATATATATATAATGTTATCATATGTTTCATTCAAGACAGAAATTCCATGATAGCTCGCATAATACGCAAACATGAGTGTAACCGAACAATAATATATTATTAAAAAAATATAGTAATCTATTACATAGACATTAAATAAGATTTAATTTAATATTATTTAATAAAATATGTTAATTTGAAACAATGATAATGGATGTATTATATTCGAATTTTTTACAATGATCTAGTATATAGAAAAATTAAAATAAATATAGTGGTTGATTACCTATGATAAAAATATAATGTAAAATTGTATGTGAATATTCAAATCTCCTAGAATCTTATGGTTATGTTTTAATATATATATATATGTATATAAATTTATGTTATTTATCATGTTTATCAATATATTTTTTCACAAATTGTGGTCACTACTACTTTAGTGCATCATGTCAGGTATAGTCAACTATTCGACCAGGAATGCATTATGATAAGGTATTCCCAAAATGGTCGAGAGTCCATTGATAAATTATATAAGACACCTAGTTTAACTATAAAATTTCAAATTATCACTGTTGTTACTTTCTCATTAATAGCATATGTTTTGAAATATTTTCATCTATCAAATTTGGATGTCCCTTCTAAAACAGTAATATGATCTAATTCATATTTTGTATACGATTAATATGGTTGGGTCATATTATTCACATCCAACATGTGATGCTTATATATATTTATTGTAATATTTATACCATTTAATTCAATGGATTGAGTGGATAAAATCTTCCATGTAACTACAATTAAAGGAACTATCATATAGAATGAAATGTGAGGGGTTCTATCATTCATATGATGGATGCATGAATGTTTTGGCCCATTTAATCATGTGTTACATCACTTAAGTAAATGATACAACAACCAAAGTGATTCTTAAATTTTTTATGAAGACACTTCCATGTGGTTGTAGTGGTGTCAGATAATTTGATAAAACTATCATATTCCCAACACTCCCTTATTCTAAAACAACAAAACATTGTGGTTCTATAATTCCACAATAAAGATGTGTCCCAGTCATATGATGTGTCATTTAGGTGCAACCCATTAATAACTCCAGTGGTGGTACCTTAATTGTATTCCAATCTTATATTTATTGTAAATAATGTAGTATTAATTTCAAGAATATTTTTTAGGATTTTTCAGTTAATCGTACACATATTTACAACATTTCTTCGTTTCTTATTTACAATGATTTATATTTATTCCTTGGAGATCCTACATTTTTCATTATTTTCAACTAGTACAATGAATATGTGTCAATAACTATTGAATGAACCCCAATAATGTTATCATAGAAAACCATTATCGTATATTTTTTATATCATATTTTATAAATGATGTACACTAAAGAATAGAGAATCATATCAATAATTATCATGACATGGAAATCCTTTCACCACACCATAGAGTAGAGCATTTTGTACATATTTTTTAGCACTAAAAATCAAAAAATATCCACTATGCGTTCACTATGGCATGGTGAGGAAATAATTTCAGTTTATGTGTTATCTGTTAAAATTGGTGAAATGGCTCACTAGTCTTCACCATGGTGTGGCATCAATTTTTTTCTTTAGGTTCTATGGTATGTTAAAATGAATTAATAAGGAACATAATGAAATAGTGTAAGACATAGTAGAATGATAAACCATTATATTGCATTGAAATGTAAGATTAGGATACCCTGATTCGGACTATGACCTAACAAAAACGGTGCTGTTGAAGAATATTAGTTTTCCAAAAAAAATTAATTTTGAATTCAAAAAATAATTTCTAAATGGTTCCTAAATTTTAATTTAATGGTATTTTGGGTGTATTTATTATTTAATAAAATATTAATTAAATAACAAAATTTCAAATTATTTACAATTAATTAAAAATTATTATTAAACATTTATTATTAAATATTTATTTAAAATTAATTGTTAGTATTTAACAAAACATTTAATTAACTTATATGGAATATCTTATTATATAGATATAAAATTTTTTATTTAGAAATTATAATTAATTTTTTTATAATTTTTATGAATTTCATAAATATGGCCGACATATAAATATGATTATATTTAAATCATGATCTATTCATAGTTAATTAATATTTATTTTTTAAAATAAATAATATGTATTCAGATATTATTTAACCTACAAAAAATAGTCTTAATGAATTTTTTTATAATTGTTGAAGTAATATTATGTATATAATATTTATATTATGTAATCATAATTTTTTAAAAATTCAAAAAATATAATATATTTATAAACAAAATTCTGTATAATGACTTTCTAAAAGACTTCATATTTATGATGAATATAATGTGTTCATATTCAAAATGTGGAATGTAAATAACAGTAAAGATAAAATTAGTGAATATTTATAATTATATTTTTATTTATGAATTGTTCATAAATGAATATATCTTGTCTAAAAATTTGATATGACAATTTATTTAAATGGATATTTTTTATTTAATAGTTATAAAATTTCTAACTTATGAATCTTATATTTTTTTAGTTTGATTATTAAACTATAACATGGATATATATCCCCACATTATTTGTTTCGCATGTATAGGGTTAGAAAGAGACTATTGTCTATGAATACATTGTGATGTATTTGATGAAGCATTGTGTGAGCGATTTGAGGAAGACAAATTTCTAAAGGATTACATTTTATTTCCATGTTAGTGTGATGAGAATGTTTATGGGTTCGAAATGATGTGATCACTGAACCATGATGGTCTTGAGAGTATTAACCTATAAGGTTGGTTGGGTGATGAGATATTCCCTATGATGTTGAGGTAGTCCTCTAGTGAAAAAACTAGTTTTTTTTCATGAGAGTCTATCCTTATAGATTGTTTTCGGTTTAGAACAAGGGGCCAACCCAAGAGCATGATTTAGGTTATTTGAGGATTTAGGGACATATTATTCCCACATGTGTTTGTAATATGTGATTCAATTGTGGGAATCCATTCCCCTCTGATTTGATAAATGACTCAAGAGTGGGGATCCATCACCCCTAATGTGATGGTCCCATGTAGAGGATGATCCCCCCATGTGGATGATATATGAATAAATTATAGGGTGGGGTGGAAATAGAACAAATGTGATATGAGATTACAGGGTAGACCTTCATTCCCACTGATGAAATAATTCTATGTAATTCCCCTACCCTAGTTAACCAGAGTCAGTACATTATTACATTATATTGGAATGATAAAAAAATATCAATTCTCAGAAGATCAATTAGTTTGGTAGCCTTGGAAGTACTAGATATATACATAAGTTATACATTACATTACTACATAAATAAAAACAACATAATTTTGACCCCATTGAACACACTCTTATCCCTTTTCCTATTCCGATAGGTTAATTGTAATATACATCTTCAAATCCTGGGAAAAATAAAACATAAGAAAGGGGTGAGATCAGATGCTCATTATGGATAAAAATATCGTGGAAACGTTCATAAATAAGCATAAACATTTATGCCAATGTATAAGACTAAAAAATAATCTGTTTAAAAATAATCTTCAGCATAATATTGAAGAAATAAAATAACTCCATTTACTTATTCACATGGATGTTCTACTAGAAAAATAATCACATGCAACATCAATATCCCATTTCATAATGATGGAATGCATAATTCCATACATCATAGCCAAATAGTCAATGCCCTGTACCATGTCTACAAATAATATTTTTTTCAAAGCATTGTGCCATGACACTAGTATGTCTCATTAGACCTACCAATGCATCCAGGATCTATAGTAGGCCACACCTGTAACTTACTTAGTCCAATACATTTCTCATATGAATGGATTGAAACATAACACAAACATTCGTATTAAAACTAGCATTTGAAATTTCAATACATTATCCCTAAACCACAATTGGTATAAAAATAACACATCTATAGTTAAAAATGTCACAAAACCATAAATACAATATGGATGACAATATCATAATAAATCAATTTCAAACATGTGTAAAATCCATCAATAGATGTTGACATAGATGAAATCTAAACTATTTATGAGAAATACCTCTATATATTTTGAAATCATGTAAAAGTCTTATAATTATAAAAGAAATAATTTATTTTTTTTAAAAAAATATTATAAACATTTAATTGAATCTTAAAAGGTGTTATAACGGTATAAAATACCCACCCCCAATGTATAAGTTAAAAAACATTTTTACCTTAATTGGATGAAATGGTAATAATGTACCTTGTTTAGAAAATGAGATAATGTTTCCTTTAAAATATTTTTAGAAAAATTAAAACAATTGTATTAATGAATTTAACCCATAGTATAGGAAATATTAAATATGCTTTGAAATTCGTTTTTAGGAAACATGTTTGTTGATGATAAAAAGGCCCACTAGATACTCACATATAAACAATCTCAGATAACGAGGAGATTGTACAATTAACCCTTACCTTGTAATTTACTTTGGTCAAGATACGTTAAACTCCTATATAATAGTTAAATAATTGTTATTAAATTATACAAGAACCATATACATAAATATGGTTTCATATATAATCTTCTAATATTGCATTGTTAATAATATTTCAGTAGTATCATCATTTCAGGAGTTAGATAATTCATTTTCAATTATATGCTTGTTCACATAACTCATGATTGATACTCATATGATGAATTTGATTAATATAAAAATTGATATTATGTTCATAAACTTTATTTTTAAACATAAAATGAAAATTATTCTTGAATGGTTGCGATGGGAAATGAATCTCATCGCGCTCATGGAGAGGATAATATGTACATATGCATGAGCAACAATATCATTCAATTGAAGGTGAAATAGTATATAATTTACTGTTATATCATATATACATAATCACTACCATGTTATATTAATTATTTACCTAAATTATACTCATTATATTACCCATCCAAATAATTAAGTATTTAGATTACGAACTACAACATGATGTGGAGACAGTAGGTTGTACGTACACATGTATGGTGACTTGTCATTCATAGGAAGGATAGAATAATGAATATCATTGTACCATATTTATAATAAAATCACAGTCTATATATGGTACTAGAGTTATTATTTGGGTATGGAAACAACAAATAAAGAGGAAGTGGAAGAACAAAAGTACATTGAAAGAGTTGGTGAAATTATTACCTCTTCTTCTGGTGTTTCCATTTAAGTTGATCAAAAGGGCTCTGTATGGTGGCTTTCTGGTCAAAGTATGGCCTCATGGTTGATGTGATGATTTTTTGGAGGATATTTGAGTAGGGTTGGGCCAATGCAAATTTCTTTTGAGGTGTAATTTTGAAATAAGTGGATGTACCCGTTTATAGGATAGTTGAGGGTCATATTTGGAAAAGCATCAAATATTTTTTTATTATACAATCATATTAAGTTTGTAATGGCTCCAAAAGGATTTATTTTATGGGTAAGGTAGGGATGGGTCGAAAAATTCTCAATTGATAGATATTAGATATCTTTAGGTCACCATATTCATCTTATCTTCTAGATTTAACACTTAGTTAAATAGTTTCACATTTACCTTGTATCTTTGTATTTTTATATTATAACGTTAATAAAATTACTATAAACTGTCATGAAAACCCCATGCTTTTCATTATTGATATATATATAAACATATTTAATTTTTTTGGCTGAACCATATATTTTTATAAATATTATACTAATTAATAATATAGTATTTGTTTTAAAACTCATTTATGTAAATTTTTAGACTATTTGATATTTTGTTTTCCTGAAAGTCATAACAACTTTATATCTTCAAGAAAAATTTAATTAATCAACACTATTATGTTATATTAACCTATAATATTAGTGTAATTTATCATAAATATCAATTTAAATTTATTTGGATATTTATAATATATAAATAATTTAATATTTCATTAATATTGTAATTACGGAATCATCATTGTGTCATAAATAAATGTCAAAAGATATTATCCACCAATAATTACCCTATTTACTTTTTTCCACGGTAAATAAAAGTCAAAAGTTACTATTCACCAAACATTATTTTCATCTTATCGAACAAAATTTTACTTACTGATGTCAACTGTGTGTCTTGGATTTTTGAAATTCAATTCACTTAAGAGGTAAAATTAAGTTTCATTCAAATTTTCAAATGTTCCTAGTAGGTGGGTAAAAATGGTAAAATGTTCAATAAATTTTACACATCCAATTTTATTATAAAATGACCCCAATGAGTTAAATTGAAATAAAATAGGTATTATTTATCTGTTTTGAATTAAATTAAATTTAAATAAAATAAATAATTATTTAAATAAAAAGTCGGTTTTAAACAATAACGCAGTGGTTTTCACTATTCATCAAAACTTGAAAGTTTTCAGAAAAAAACCAAAAATTCACCCAAATCAAATTTTGATAAAATGAAACCCATTTTGAAAAATAAAATTATCAAATTTCAATAGTTGGGTATTACTATTCACAACATCTTGTTTGATTGGTCGTTGTGTGTTAAAACACATTGTTGTGTACAACACAAGCTATTGCATTATTCAAGGGAAACATATCGTAGAATCATGGGGTGTTACATTCCTCCCTCCATCAAATAATTTCAGCCTCAAAATTTCTAGAATACTACTGTGTAAAAATATTCAGGTGGTTCTTCATCATATGTTTCTTAGGTTCCCACGTTTCTTTTTCCATCATATGATTTCTCCATAGAACATTCACTAGAAAAGTATTCTGGTTTCGCAACCCATGTTCAATAGCATCGTGAATTCTGATAGGCTCTTCATAATAAGACCGGTCAGGTTCTAGTTGTATTTCCTCATAGGTTAGTACATGCATTGGGTCAAGCATGTATTTTCTCAATAGTGACACGTGGAACATATCATTAACTTTGGAGAGACTTGGCGGCATTGACAAACGGTTATCTACAACCCCAATTCGTTCATTAATTTTGAAGGGTCCAATATACGTGGGACATAATTTACCCTTCATACCGAAATGTATAACACCTTTCTCGGGAGATACCTTCAAGAAAACATGAACATCTACATGAAAATCTAAATCCTTCCTTCAGTTATTGGCATAGTTCTTTTTCTTTCTTTGAGCTGCTCAGATGTGTGTTTGGATAACCTTCACCATCTCTGTTGCTACCTCACCAATTTTGTGCCTACAAGTTTTCTTTCACCGATATTATCCCAACAAGTTGGTGCGTAACATATCTTTCCATATAACGATTCCTATGGATCCATATGAATACTTGAATGTAATCTATTATTAGAGGAAAATTATAATAGAGATAAATATTGATCCCACATACCTTGATCGTCAAGTGAGAATGATCTATCATGTCATCTAAAGATTGAATAGTCCATATTGATTTTCCATCAGTTTGAGGGTGGTATGCAATACCCAATCAATGTTGAGTATCTAAGTCCTTCTGAAGACATTTCTTGAATCTTGATGTAAAACAATTATCACAACCACAAACATACATAAGTGTACTCCATGAAGTCTTACAAAATCATTAATATATATTCTTGTTATACGTTCATGTGCTAAATCTTCCCTAATGGCATGAAAATGTGCATACCTAGTAGGACGACAAAAAATGACCCATATTGCATCAATCCTTATAGATTATTTGGTAGTCCCATGACAAAGTCCCTCGTAATATCATCAAACATCCACTCAGGTCTGGGAAAAGGATTCATTACTTCTCATGGTTGTTTTCTTCCAGCCTTCACCTATTGACAACCTATACATCATGACACAAAATCAGAAATCTCCTCATTCAGGTTGTCCCACCAAAAATGTTCCTTCAAATCTCTATACATCTCAGTGGTACGAAGGTTTATATAGAAATTTTAGCTATATGAATCCTACAACAATAATTTTTTTTATCAGGTATATTGGGAACACAAATTCTCTTCCGAAATTTCAAAATTCCATCATCATATATGATTTTGATCAATCTCCGATCATTCATAGAATTAATTTTCCTTTTAAACTCCCCATCATCAGTTTAATAACTTTTTATCCATTCTAGTAAAAATGGTTAAGAATATATTTGAAAAAGTAAAGATGTATAACCTTCCATGATTATTTACATATCAATTTTTACTAGATCCATTAACATATGATCCCTTTTAACTCTCATTTTTTTCAAAAATCCATGCTCCTTTATGCTCAACGCATCTTCGACCCTATTTTCCTTCGCTAGGTGGTAGTGTATAGTGCAATCAAAATCTTTGAGTAGTTCAAGCCATCATATTTTCCCCATGTTGAGTTCTTTCTATTGGAAAATATACATAAAACTCTTTTGATCAGTATATATCTCACATTTTTAACATAGTGATATTTTCTACAAATATTAAATACAAAGATGAAATATTCAATCTCAAGATCATGAGTGGAAAAGTTTTGTTCATGAATTTTTAGCTTTAATGATAC
The DNA here is from genome assembly GCA_963277665.1 of Viscum album. Classification (NCBI taxonomy): domain Eukaryota; kingdom Viridiplantae; phylum Streptophyta; class Magnoliopsida; order Santalales; family Viscaceae; genus Viscum; species Viscum album. The sequence goes on from OY728128.1 coordinate 1,754,467,991, forward strand.
ATATCTAATAACTATCTCATTCTGCATTAAGACACAACCAAGTCTTTTCATTGAAGCAACACTATAAATAACTAACCTATTATTCCTCAATATTTGAGTCAAGATAGGAGAATTCCCTAATCTTATCTTCAGTTATTCCAAAAATTATTCCCACTCTTTTGACCATACAAATTTAACCCCTTTACTTTTGATCTTGGACAATGGGTTTGACAATCAGGAAATATTCTAGAAAAAATGTTGATAAATATCTACTAAAAAAAATATGTACCGTTATTATACTCAAAATTAAAATCCATTCTTCTAATTCTCATGTCTTAGAAGGATCAAAAAAGATTCCATTTGTAAATAAAATATGGCAAAGAAAAAAATTTCTGGAAGCCATAATTCACACTTGCTAAATTTCCCATATAATTCATTTCATCTAAGTGTTTTCAGAATACTGTGCAAGTGATTTTCATGATATTCATAGATTTTCGAGTGAACCCAGATATCATCAATAAATACCATTACAATTTTATCAAGACAATCCAAGAAAAAACTATTCATTAGATACATGAAAATAGAGGGTGCATTAGTTAGTACAATAGGCATTACTATAAACTAGTAATTCCCATAATTGGTTTGAAATGATATTTTCAGAATTTATTCCTTTTTCACACACAACTGATGATATCCAGATGGAAGGTCAATATTTGAAAAATATTTATCTCCATGAAATTGTTCAAAAATATCATTAATGTGAGGTAGGGGAAACTTTTTATTTATTGTTATAGTGTTGATCTCCCTATAGTCAATGCACAACCTCATATATCCATGTTTCTCGTTAAGAAAAAGAAAATAGGCTCTCCACAGAGAAACAATTATGTAAATAAATCATTTATTACTCAATTCATCTAGTTGTTTCTTTAGTTCCAATAATTCCATAGTTTCTATTGTATAAGGGTTCATCGATATGGGCCTTGAGCAAGGAATTTAATCAATGGAAAAATGAATTTCTCATTATGGAGGATGTCTAGGTAAATATTCTGAAAACACATCAACATTTTCATTCACAATAGGTACAAACTCTCTTTTAACATTCCTTTCCTCACCAATAGTTATTTCATTATCTTATTCTCCAATTATGGAATTTAGTTGAGCTAATGTAATTAGATCTATATATGAATCAGGTTGTGATTTTTTTGCTCTAAAAATAATGTACTCCTTATCATCATTGAAAATTGTAGTCTCTTTATTTTTATAATAAATTTTCACATCATGTTCTAAAATATAATCCATATCGAGCATTATATCAAATTAAATCTTGGTTATGATGATAAAATCAGCAGAAAAATATCATTTATATGCCCTAATCTAGACTGACACACAGAAAGTTTTTGCAAAGATACTTCCCTTGGGAGTTTTCACCGCCAACTCCCATGATAAATCAAATTTGAAATATCTAATTTTTTTAGGAATCTGGGAAGATATGAAACAATGTGAGGATCCAGAATCAAATAAATCATGGGATAAATATGAGGAACCTATTAAATTTTCCACCACCACGTCTTTTGGAGGATCAACCTCAGAAGTAGTGATCTCATAAGCGTGGCCATTCTCCCTTGTCATTTTCTGGGGTAAGTTTTCTTTTGTGATTAGGAATGTTATTTTCATAATTCCTCTTTTCTCTAAAATTGTCGCATTTAACATTGACAGCCTCTATCTTTCCCTTCATATCACAAGATTTGTGGCCTTTTTCACCACACTTGTAATAGACTCCCCTTCCCGTCAAGAAATTACCCGGGTGTTTCATCTAACATTTACCATAAGATTGATATTCAATGTTTCCCTTATTCACCTTAATTATATTCCTTGTGTGTTCAAAATATATATTCTTCTCTTTCCTTGCTTACATTTTCTAAGAAATAGAGAATTATTTTTCATCCTTGATAACACATGATATAATATCTTCATATGATGATAATAATTGTGAGTCTAATGCTTCAAAAAAGAACTGGTTTTAACCCATCAATGAATCAATCTAATTTACTCCTTGGATTAAATATATAATCCATTTCATTCCTTGGATAACCTTGTAATGTTAGCCTCGTACTTTGGGACATTCTCATCCTCATTTTTCCTCAGACTCATAAATTGCCTTTCTGTATCTACTAGATGGTCACGAGGAAAGTATTTTTCTAGGAAAATATATTTAAACTCCCTACATTAAATATTGGATACTTATTCATTTTCCTTTGTGATTTTTATTAATGGCCCCCATTGATTTGCATCTCCCATGAAGTGATAAACTACCATGAAAACTTTTTACCTTTCACTACTCCCCAAATCATGAAATATTTCCTATACAGAACGTATCCATTCCTCAGCTAAAAATGGTTTTTTAGTCTCATTTAATATTTGTTGTTTTTTCCTCATGAAGCAGTCTAACATTGATCCTCCATTTTTTGGATCATGGTGCTATATATGGGTACAGTTATTATTCATTATCTGAGTGAGTTGTCAAAGTATGGTGATATGCTAATCAGAAACAGTTTCATCACCAGATCCACAATAATTATCTTGAGTGGGTGGGAAATCCCTACATGGATTACATGAATTTATACGGTTTCCATTCCTTCTACTATGTGCCATTTCAAAATAGTTCCATACACTAGATTAGGTTTTGAATCCCAATACAAAATTCCATATTTGTAAACCACATAACTTAGATATAATATTTTATGAATATAATCCATAAAAATGTTTTCTTTTAGAATGTATATACTCATAAACCCTTCATAACGGTATGTAATGAAAACATGAATTATCCTATGCATATCCCCTAGGAGTGTCATAACCAAAAGTGCAGCAAGGCTCATTGTCTTATATAGGGATACCCCAAGTCAAACCCAAAACTCCTTATCAAAGATTTCACTCCTAGGTATATCTCTGCCATATTTTCCTCTACCTACTCATATCCAATCAAGGATTTATTGTTTGGAATAATAATAAAAATTCTACATAACCAAAATCTAGGATGATATTCTATACTAATCCTCAATCACTATCTTAGGGTAACGTTCATTAATCAATTTTTTTCTAAATGCAGCTTCCAATGTTTGTAATAACATCCTCTAATACCAACTATAATGCTCTGACCCTTGTTACTCAGGGTCAATGCATTATTACATAGCATTAGCATGGTCTCAAAAAATATCATGTCATGAAAAATGGATTAGTATAGTAGCATCAGATGTACAAGTTATAATAATAAGTTTAACATTAAATCATGAAATAAAGGAAAAAACATAATTGTGTCCAATTTGAACACAATCTTATCCCTTATCCTATTTCGACAGGTTACTCGTTATATACCTCTTCGCATCCTTGAAAAAATAAAACATAAGAAAGGGGTGAGCTTAGATGCTCAGTAAGGATAACAATATAACAAAAACATTCATAAATAAGCATAAACATTTATAGAAATGTATAAGAAAAAAACATAAGCCTTTTAATCTTAAACATGATCATAATTTGGAAAATATAATTAAAATAATTAAATTTACATATACACAAGGATATTATACTAGACGAATAATCACATTCAACATCAATATACAATTTCATAATGATACAATGAATAATGTCGGACATCATAACCAAATAGTCAAGGCCTCATGCAACGACTACAAGTGTGAATTTCTCAATGCCTAGTGCCAAGACACTATATTGTCTCATGAGACCTACCAATGCATTGAGGAGATATAGAGGGCTCCCCCAGTCACTTACTTAGTCAAATTCATTACATATATGAAAAGGTTGAAACACAACATTAACATTCGTATTAAAACTAGTATACCAAATGTTAATACATTATCCATAAACCATGAATGGTATAAAAATAACATATCCACGGTCAAACATATCACAAAAACTACAATACAGTATGGATGATTTTATCATAATAAATCAACTTAAAAAAAGTGTAAAATCAATCAGAGAATGTTGACATAGATGAAATCATAACTATTTGAGAGAAATGCCTCATTCTAATTTGAAATCATTTAAAAGTATTGTAATTATAAAAGAAAACACATATTTTGAAAATATTCTAAAAAACATGTAAGGGAAGCTTTGATGTTTTTATAACGGGGGAAAATACTGGCACCCACTATATAAGATAGAAAACATTCTTACATAAATTTGTCGAAAATGTCATAAAGTACCTTTTTTGGAAAATGAAGGAAAGATTCATTTAAAAATTATAAAAATTCAATCAAGGGTATAATTGAATTTAAACCATTGTCAATGAAATATTAAAGATGTTTTAGAATATATTTTTATGAAACACGGATGTGGATGGTAGAGGATTCCCAGTAGATACTCATATATAAACAACCTCGGATAATGAATAGATTGAAGAATTTTTTCTTACCCTATACTTGTCATTGTTCAAGGGTATGTTAACCTAATTTATAATTGTTAAATAATTGTTATTAAATTATAAAATAATCATATACATATATATCATAACATATGAGATCTTTTAATATTTATTTGTTAATAATATTTAAGCAGTATCATCATTATATGTGATAACTAAATCGTTTTAATTTATATGCTTGACAATATAAGTCATGTTTGATATGTACAGGATGTATTTGATTCATATACAGAATGATATTATGTTCTTAACCATTATTATTAATTATAAAATGAAAATTATTCTTGAATTGTTACGATGCTAAATGATTCTAATCACATTTGTGGAGATTGTAATCGGTACGTATGCATGAGCGACAATATCATTCTATTTAAAGTGAAATAGTATATAATTGAATGTTATAACATATATAAAGAATCATTAACATGTTATATTTATTATTTAAATCAATTAAACTAATTATTATGATCATCAAAATAATTAATTGTTTGAATAACAAACTACACCACGAAATGGATATGGTAGCCCGTACGTACGCACCTTTGTTGACTTCTCATTCAAAGGATGGATAAAATAATGAAAATGGTTGTATCCATATTTATAATAACATAATATTATGTAGAATGTACTGGTGTTATTATTTTGGTATGGAAACAACAAAGAAATAGGAAGTGGAAGATGAAATGTAATTTGAAAGAGGTGGTGAAATTATTACATCTTCTTCGGGTGTTTCCTTTTGAGTTGATCAAAAGTGCTCCATAGGTTATATTTATGATCAAAGTAATAACTCTAGTTTGAAATTATTATTGTTTGGAAAATATTTTAAATGGGTTCTCCCTAGAAAAATGTCCATGGAGGAGTGATTATTAGAGATGGGGAAGTACCCTTTTATAAGAGAGGTGAGGGTCAGTTTTGGAAAATCATGAAATATGACTTTATTATAAAATCGTATTGAGTTCATAATGACTTTGAAAGGAGTTATTTAGAGTCTAATGTGGGTATGGGTTGAAAACCTCTCAGCCAATATGTTTTAGATAGGTTTAAGACACCATATTAACCCTATCTTTTATATTTAACTCTTAGTTAAGTATTATGACATGTACCATGTCTCTATGTAGTTTTATATTATATTGTTAATAAACGTACTATAAACTACCAAGAGAACCCCAACTATTTAATTATTTATATATATAACATAATCTATGTCTTTTGGCTGAAACGTAGATATTTAGGAATGTTATATCAATTAATAATATTGTATTTGTTTTAAAAACTCATTTATGTCAATTTTGACACGATTTGGTATTTTGTTTTTGTTAAAGTCAAAACAACTTAATATATTCTAAAAACAATTGTTTAATAAATTATAACATGTCATATTAACCTGAAAAATTAGTTTAATTCATCAAAATTCTCAATATATATTTCATTGGATTTTTATAATATCAATTATTTTAATATTTCATTAATATGGAAAATATAGCATCATCATTGTGTCAAAATATATTTAATTTTTTAATGTCTAAAAATTATAAATAAAATAACATTATGTAGTAAATATTCAATCTTTCTAGTGAATATTTATAGTCTAATTGGTCTTATGTATTACACTATATTAAAAATGGTTTAGTTATTAAACTTTTAAATTAATACTTTTAATTCTTCTTTAAATAAAATAATAATAAATTTCCTTAGCTAATCCATGTGGACCAAAATGATCATATTTTATTCCAATTGTTTATTTTGGTTGAAATACGCATTTCAACTAGAATTAGGAAATGTTTTTTGGTATGTATAATATTTTTTTACCATTATTTACCATATTTACTTTTAACCATGGTAAATAAAATTTAGAATTTTCTATTCACCCAAAAAAAATTCATATTATTGAACCACATTTTACTTAAAGATGTAAATCGTATCTATCAAATTTTTTAAATTCAATTGACATAAGTGGTTAAATTATGTTTTACGCAAACCTACAGATGTGCCTATTAGGTGGGTAAAAGATGGTAAAAATTTCAATAAAATTTTATACATATAATTTTATTATAAAATGACTCCAATTAATTATATTGAAATAATATATGTATTATTTATTAATTTTCACATAAAATAAATTTAAATAAAATAATGAAAATTTTAAAAAAATCAGTTTTAAACAATAATGTAATGTATTTCACTCTTCATAAAAAATTTAATGTTTTAAAAAACGTACCAAAAATACACCCTATGATCATTATTATCTTTCAAATCCCCATATGGAGTACTTTATGAAATATAAATTTAATAAAATTTCAATAATTTGGTATTACAATTCATAACGTCTAGTTTGATTAGTCATGGTGTGTTAGGACTCTAAGTTGTATACAACGCAATCTATTTCATTATTTAAAGGGAACCGTACCATGGAATCATGGTGTGTTAAATTCATGGAAGGGGATGTAATATCATAGGGGTGTAAAATTATAGTTCCTTTTAAGGTATATGACCCTTGTGTGGGTGGATATGTTGGTTTTGGGTAGGGTATTTGATCCACCAGGTGGTTGATGCATGAACAGTTTACCTGGTAGGGTACCATTACTACATAATGTTATATATGATTCCAATATGGGAGGATATTCCCCCTAATATACTATATGATTACATGGTTGGTGGAATTATACCTGACGATTCTCAGAACAATGATTCTATGTTGCGACTCTATCCCCTACTGGGTATGCATTATGCTCTGAGAAATTTGACACTGAATGAGGAATTTTTGATTGACCTCGATTGTCAACATAGTACCCAATGATTAATAGTGATTTATTTGTTTTATTTTTGGTTATTTATTTTATTATAGAATTATATCACATGGTTCATATATTTTATTTACTATCTATGTTAGGGACAATGTTGTTGGTGTCCTACTGAGTTCTACGGAGAACCTGTTTGGGGATCCCTAAAACATTGGTATCTGAGTAGACCGTCATATCATAGGTCTTGGTATACAAGGGGCCTAAATTTTCACAATATAGGTGGATGGATTAGATAAGGTTATGATATATGGGTTCAGGATTGCAGAATGTCATCCTTGATTTATTTATTTATTTTACATGATCTTCCTTGTTTGTGATGTAACACCACATGATTTTATGAAATATTTTTTCAAATTAACATAACATTTCTAATATATGTATTTACACCCAACAATAAGTTTACTATGAGTTACATGAAACATTGAGTTTTGCATGCGTTACATGTAACACCCATATTATCTTGCATTACATGCAACACCGAGATTAAATGATTCATGACATATTAATAAAAAATTATTATTTAATAAGGTAGTTGTCACATAGACATTGGAATGATAGTCATGATTAAGGTTTACTAAATAATAAAAATATGTTTTAAAAATTTATATAAAATAAATTATTTTATTGCCAATTAATAATTATTGAAAATAAACCCTTTAGGAAATAAAAGTAAATAGTTCTTTAAAAACTATTTTTATGCACAGAAGTGTCTTTTATATTGATAAATTAACCCAATAATTTTTTTAATGATTTTGTTTACATGTCTATATTATATATTCAAAAAAAATTAATATCCATCGTATATATTTTCAATATATGAAATAAGAAGAAATCTAATTTTAAGCCTAAAATATCTATTTCTCTAAAAGGTATTTTTTCACCTTTTTTCACAATTAAAATAAAATTAAGTTTCTACATTTTTATAAAATTAATTTAATAATATATAAAAATAAATATTTCAAAATTATTTTATGGTGAATTTTTTGGATTTTTATGAAAATTTTCATTTTTTGAAAAGTAGTGAAAAATACCGTATTTTAATTGAAAAATTGATTTTTGTTTAAATATTTTAAAATGTTAAATTGATTTTTGAATTATTTTTATATTAATTTATTTATCTAAATCAATGATTTATTTTTTTAATCACCTTTATATTAAATTTTGAAATAAATACATTTCAACCATTTTAACTTTTCCGCTTTAAAATCCCACTTTCACAATGTGTCTTTGAGATTAATTTTAAATTATTTTTTCACACTAAAGTGACAATAATTTTTAATAATTGATTTTATAATTCTAATCGACATAATTAATAATTTCAAATAATGTAATCATCGTTTTTTACCAATATTAATAATGAATTTAGTAAAACATTACTAAAATTATGGTAAAACATTATTTATTGGGGGTTTAAAATAAAAATGAAGGACTAAAAGTAAACTATATAATTGTATAGAAATTATTTTCCATCCATATTTAGAACATTCCACCTTTAAATATTAATAATGGTCCTTTATAGACCATTTTAAATAATAAAAACTATCATATCACTCAATTCATTTTAAAAATGCTAGGTTCCCCCCTAGTTATAAATTGCCACCCCTCTCCTATCTTATTCACACCCACAAACCCTTTTGGTTTGGCCAATAAATATAAAAATAACCTTAAAAATTCCATCCTTGAATCCTATAATCCCTATTTTCTAAAAAACAATATACTAGGATGGCTTTCAGTGCATACATAAGGTGGATACCAAAAGAAGGTGTATCATTCGTTCACAAGTGTTTGGTTTATTTATTCTTCCACACCACTAAATTATTATTATACCATTCTTATGTAACAAAATATGTCTCCATCATATAATTATATGTTTCTATGACAAATTCATGATATAAAACTATCTCCACATCCATAAAAATGGGTTTTTAAATCATCGTTCGTATATACGACGAACAACCACCTCGCGACCCAATGTATTTAATTTTTCCATTTCCACCACTACATGATGGTTTTAAAACTATATTTATTTATTAAATGTGATATTTTTGAAATTATTATTCTTATTTATTTATCATATCTCACATTCCATCATTATTCCCAATTTTCTTAATATCATAACATCTCTTATGTGTTTGAGAGACTACCACCTCGCGAAGCAATATGTTTCGTTCATGATTTACATGGAATTTATTAAGGATTTTTTTTAATTAAAATAGGTGATATATATAAAATAAACACTATTTTATGGTGATAATATTTATTATTTACTTTCCTTTCTTTCAATTTTTACTGGAAAATACAAATAATGCCCATACCTATGTACGAGCTTCCATCTCCAAGAATGGTGTATTTCATTTTCAAGCACTAAATTCTATAGAATAAAATGAATAGAAATATAAAGAACACATATTATATTTATATAATTTAAATTATTATTTAAATTATGTCACTATGTTTAAATATATAAGGCAAAAAATTTTCAAATCATAACATATACTAAAAAAAGATTTTATTACCCGTAACATAACATTAAAATGGAATTATCAATGAAAGAGTAATAGAAGCGCATAAGAAAAAAATAAATGGTATGAAATATATTAATATTTTTCTATTATATATTTTTATAATAAAATTATAACTATTATACATGATTTTTGAACATGTACGATGGAAGTCAAGACAGAAGGTAAGATGTGTTTTTATGGTTTTTTACTTCTGTGAGATACATTCTAGGTTCAAAACATATTAATTTTATTTGTTGTGAATAATTACCATTAATTTTTTTATTATAAGGAAACTTAATTGTATTTACATATCCAGTTTAGAACCTCTATTTCATGAGTTTTATGGTTAAAAATTTTACCAATTCAATGACGAAATTTTTTCTCAATTTTCCTTCTTCGAGACATGTGTTGTATTAGGCCCCTATATTTTTTATCAGTTGTGTATATTGTCCCATTAAAATGTAATATCATGAAATTATTTATCATAATTATATTTTAATGTTTCATTTAATTTTTTCCTTTGATGTGTATTATGATTCTAGTTTAAAAAAGTGGTAAGGGTTTTATGTTTCAATCTTATCATTTAGAAAAACAATTATAGTCATGTCTCTAATGATAAAATATTATGATCAATATCAGAATCAACTCATGAATTATATTTTAATATTCTAATTAAGGATATTTAAAATAATTAATAAAATTTTTTCTATCTCAAGTACTTAAGATTATTGAGAAATTTTTTTTAAGAAAACTCAAATTTATTTATCTCTTCGTGTAGAAACCCATTTTCAATGAAAAATATGTATTCAAAAAATGGTATAATTTTTTTATTTCACTAATAGGATTTTTAAGTGCATTTTTACCCTTTTATGAATGTTAATTTTTTTTTAAAGTAATATACATGTCATTTAAAAAAATCCCATTGAAATTTACAAAAAATGTGAAAGGAATATTTTTCCAAAAAATGAATGACATAAACAGCATTACAAATACTTTCAAAACAAAATGATTTTAGTATTCCATTAAATTCATTCTAATTTCTTTTCAAAAAGAATATTTTTATTATTTTTTAGGATTATAAATAAATGATATCCAGGAGAAAATATTTTTGAAACTATTATATGTTTTACAATGTTTTTTTCAAAGAAAAAAAGATATTTTCTCATGAATATTTTTTAATATTACATTATAATATTTCATGGTTATTTTAGAAATGTATATTTTAAAAAATTGTTATATTAAAACAAATTATTTTCAATGACATCTTATTTTCCTCAAGAATTTTTTGAAATGATCATTCAAAATCAATTTCTATCTAAGATGGAATATATTGATTTTACCTATTAATTACTAGGTATATGATCCAATGTTACAATTATTATTCTTTCTCTGAATGGTTTATTTTGAGAATATTATTATATAACCCATTCCTCCTCTACTGGTTATTATATGATAAAGTGCTCATGAAACTCTCTTCTGTTCACAAGTACTTATATAATCTAATGATTACCAAACCTATGTGTATTAAAAAGGTTATGATATGATTAAATATTTATGATACCCATTTCATTTAAGGTGTTTTGATATTATGAAATATTTATGATACCCATTTCATTTCCATTGTTATGATATGATTAATATTTATGATAATTTTTAACATATAAATATGGTTTTAATTTTGTGATGGGAGGGAACTATATCTATTTCCATTTCATAGGATAGATAATTATGTATAATGTGATAGACATGACTAGAATGGGGAGTGAACCTAGTTCTGTAATATAAGGCTGGAATGAGGAGTGACATCAGTTCTGTATGGTAATTTTTCCACTATGATGGTATTTATATTGAAACTAGGCTTATATGATATTTTAGTTAGTAAAACCATTACAATATGATAACCTTTTAAAAGATCCTTGACTAATATATAAATTATTTTCAATGATGTTGTGTATACAAAGAATCTGGGACTCATTCCAATTTAATGCTCTTATGGAACATGTTTATTGATTCTATTATGATTCATGTATTCTAAACTACCAATATTTATTCCAGGAAACTATTTTATGATTTTTTATTTGTAAGGTATGGTTTCCAAATGTTATTCTCATATTCTAATATTGTTATGTTCATGTTCTTCTTAGGTTTCTCTATTTTTGACACTTATTTTACATATAACCTCACTGATTACAATGTTTCCTTTCCCCAACTTGTGAAGAAATGTATTATATATCATATTTCTATGAAGGGTGTTAGTTATTAAGATCATATAGGGAGATGATTTGTCTCACATAAACAAGTGTTTCTGTTTCCATGATTCCAAATGAAATAAACTATTATAGATCTTGAAAATGTGTTTGTGTAATGTAATGAATATTCATCTCTAAATATGAAATGTCCATGTATGAGAATCCTGGATATATTAGTTGGTATAAGAAAAATATTTTTTTCATCATTTAGTTATAATTATGTGAATAAATTAGTGATATCCCTGGTTATTTTCTAAGAATATGTCTAGAGGTTTCTCAAAGGCTAATTTTACAAATGAGTCAAAGTATTAGAAAATATACATAAATTTTTATTAAATGATAGTGAAAGTGGATACCAATAAATTACAAACTTTTAGACACTAAATGAGATTTCATATCTAGAAAATATGTTTCTAAGGGTAAAAACCCTAAAACCTGTATTTTTATAGACTCAGATGGTAATTGGTGCACAATAATGGGAGTTACAGCAAACCTAGTTTGACTCTACTAGAATATGTAGTACGGAAATTCAAAAAATCATTAAAACCCATTATAAAGGATTTAAATAGATGATTATTATTAATGGCCTATGATATAACTAAAGATCCATATATTCAAAATATATTTTCATAATTTAGACCTCCTAAATTATTTGTTTGAATATTTAATTTTCCATTATTATTATCATTTCTCACACAATTATTTCTAGGATTATCCAATGAATGGAACTATAGTTAACGATATTAAAATTTAATGTGATGGATTATTTTCATATGAGTATCCAAATGGTATAGTGAATATAGTAATTTATTTTCATAATTCTTAATCAATTTTCATTAAATGTTATTAATAATTTTTACCATAAAAAACTCACAGACCCACCAAAGAAGAGAATGAAATATTTTATTGAACATTAGGGTATTGGTAACCATTATGGAATAAATATTTAGTTTCCTATTTTTTTATAATTTGGAAAGAAACACCAAAGTGACTATCTAAGAGGAATGAAAATATGTTTTGTCTATAGAGGGAAGGGAAAAAAGAATGTAATTGAAAAGGGAAAATGAACTGTTTATTTATTTCAATGGACGGGAATATTGGACTCCTTAATATACCATTAATCATTGAATGATTTAAATGTGGATGTTCTAGTCATTATGAATATATATGACCTAAGGGGAAAGAACATGAATAAATTTTGCAGGGTTTAGGTGTAATGGTTATATTTTTGATGATGAAGAGACTACGAATGACACATGAAATGAAAGTGGTATTTAGGAATGGGGTCATGGAGCATATTTAATGGTCTGATAAAAAAAGTGGTCTGAATAACTGAAGGTCCCCGGGACACCCTGAGAGGGGAGGGGTGAATCAGGGTGACCACTTTTTCTTTTTAAAGTGATGGATCTTGTTCCCACGTTGGTAGGAACTTGTTGAACCTGTATGAAGATTATGATTTGAAAGCAAACATTAACATGCACACAGAAGACACAACCCTTTTTACTTGGTTCACCACTAAGGGATACATCCAAGGAGCATATGCCGACAGGTTTTCGGTCGTACCAAAAACCACTATGCTTCACTAGCTGTAGATTACACAAGTTCTGGTACAGTCACTCTTTCCCAGGCTCACTGCCTTTACAAAGGTTCTGAGATAGCTCACTGCTTCCCTTGGGTAACTCCCTTTGACTCCCCCTGGCTTACTACCGTTGGTGAAGTCACACTCATTTTATAGACGTGAAGGTCTCTTCAATTGAAAGTCATGAAGTTCATTGTCTCCTGTTCAGCATGAGAGTATTCTTGCATTAGAGTCCTGAGTTTAATGCTCTGTTAAGATCCAAATTCCAACCACTGAGGAAAATCCCTTTTTCCCTTGTTCACAGGGCAAACAACCTTTGGAAAAGGCCTTCGCAAAGTACCCTACTTCGCGAGGCTCCCAATTTTGCAAAGCTCAAACAAGACTTCGCAGAGCCCCTTCCATTTCGCAAAGCTCAATCGCGAAGCTCAATCTTGAAGCACTCTCGCGATGCTCTAGCCTTCGCAAGGCTTGACTATCGCGAAGCTCCTGCCTCTTCACGATGCTCACTGATCCAACGCAGGGCGCACGTCTTTCGTGGAGCTAGAATAGCCGCGGCGATGCTCCTCTTTTGCGAAGCACGCTGCCTTCACGAGAGACCTTTGCGAACCGAGAGAAAAGGACATTCTCTGAAATTCTCTCTACTTCTCTTGAGGGGGTCGGCCTCTATTTATAGGCGATTCAACCAACCCTCGACCCTTCCACGCGAAGTCAACGCCACATCATCTCAAATCGCGAAGCTCCAAAGATTCCTCCGGAATTCTGTCCAAATCACGAAGCACCACGGAACTTTTCCGTTCGCGAAGCTTGACGTAGTCGCAAAGAATCACTGTCAACATTACTTCGCGCCTTCTCCGTGAAGCTCCCTCGCAAATCCCTTCATCGCCGCGAAGCTCTCCAGCCGTTGCCGTTCGTGAAACTTGATGTAATCGCAAAGGCTCACCACCTCCATTCTTCTAGTCTTCGCGAAATACAGTCCATGCATCCCATCTTCGGGAAATTCATGCCTTTGCCATATTAAATCATGATCTTCATGGAAATTCTATTTTCGCAATGCTCACCAAATTCAAATTTTGGACCCAATAATTTGGCAAACACTGGGAAACGGCGCCACCTTCAAAACTGTTGCTTCTTGAACGGTATGATCTCTTTGCTGGTACACGATCCGAACGTCCATTGATGATTGACAACAAACACAAACCACACTCCAAATCATGCATAGAAGACCATGGTTCCAACAATCTCCCCTTTTGGGTTTGTTGGCAATCAGAAGAAAAATTCAATAGATCTCCATCAATGTGGAAACCAAAACAAACAGGAATCAACCCAGCCAACACTCTAAGTCTACATGAGTAATGCTCAGTGTAGAAAACAGGAGAGGAGGCTTGAATCGGGTTCCAATATTTTCCTTCTCATTCATCTCAACCCAGCCAACACTCTAAGTCTACGTGAGCAATGCTCGGTGTAAAAAACAAGAGAGGAGGCTTGAATCGGGTTCCAATATTTTCCTTCTCATTCTTCTCATCACAGAAGTTTTCCTGAATTTATTTGCCTGAATTTATTCCTTCTCCTTTCTCCCCCATTGATAATAAATCCAATGACCAGTAAAATTTTTCATGTTCAGCTCAAATCATACTCCCCCTGGATAGTATCTCCCCCATAAACCTGCATCATATCCATAAACAGATTAAAACATTTATAAAAAATGGGGAGAGGGGTACTCTGTATCCTCCTTATGCACTGGGAGGTGGTCGAACACCGAGGTTCAACTGATGCTTCTCAAACACAGCCGCTAACAGTGGCTTTGTCAGGATATCAGCCACTTGTTCATCTGTTCCCACATGATCCAATCTAATCACGCTTTGCTCAACTTTCTCTTTGATAAATTGATACCTGATTTCAATGTGTTTTGTACGAGAATGTTGAATAGGATTCTTCGTAAGATCAATTAAACACTTATTGTCACAGTAAATCACCATTGGTTGCGTCACCTCATCGCCAATGTCAGTTAATTGCTGCTTCATCCATAGCATGTTGAGTGCATACCTTTATGGCGGAGATATACTCAGCTTCAGCAGTACTAAGAGAAGTACTTTCTTTTTTCCTGCTCAACCAGCCAACACATTTCTTCCCAATATAGAACGCTCCACCACTAGTGGACTTTCTGTCTACTACATCACCAGCCCAGTCAGCATCAGAAAACGCTGATAATTCACTGTCCCTGCCTGCAACAAAAAATAACCCGAAGTTATGTGTACCATGAATGTACCTCGTGATTCTTTTTACTGCTGCCAGATGTTCCTCCATTGGATTACTCTGAAAGCGGGACGCAAGGCATGTTGCAAAGACAATATCTGGCCTTGTCCCTGTCAGGTACAGTAGGCTTCCAATGATCCTCCTGTACATGGTGGGATCAACAGAGTTCCCATCCTCATGCTTTCCAAGCTTAGTTCCAACTGCAATCGGAGTTGACATTGGTTTGGAGTCTTGCATATTGAACTTCTTCAGCAACTCTCTTGCATATTTTTCCTGAGAAATGAAAGTGTATTCCTTCTTTTGAATCACTTGTGTCCCCAAGAAATATGTGAGCTCCCCAATCATAGACATTTCAAATTATGATTTCATGTGGTTGGAAAATTCATCCACTGATTTCTTCCTGCTGCCACCAAATATGATATCATCAACGTAGACAAGAACCACGAATTGATCTTTTGGAGAATTCTTCACATAGAGATTGTGATCAACTCCTCCTCTTTTGAATTCAAACTTCTTGAGATATGAGTCCAGCCGTGAGTACCATGCCCATGGTGCCTGCATCAAACCATATAGAGCTTTCTTCAGTTTACAGACCTTTGTTTCATCAGTACCCAAAACAAAGCCCACTGGTTGTTCAATGTAGACTTCTTCTTCGAGTACACCATTCAAGAATGTTGTCTTGACATCCATTTGATATACCTTATATCCACTTTGGAGTGCCATGGCAAGGAAAAGCCTGATTGACTCCAGTCTAGCCACTGGAGAAAAGCTTTCTTCATCATCAATGCCTTTAATCTGGGAGTATCCTTTACATACCAGTCGTTCCTTGTTTCTGATGACACTTCCATGCTCATCAAACTTATTTTTGAAGATCCATTTGGTACCAATAACATTGTGACCTTCAGGTCCGTGGACAAGATCCCATGTCTGATTCTTATCAATCTGATCTAATTCATCATTCATGGCTTTCACCCAAGACTTATCTTTTGCAGCTTCATAGAATGAGGATGGCTCTGTAACTGATAGAAATGCAGATTGCGTGGTATTCCTCATCCTTCTTGTTTGAGTGGGTGCACTCCTGTCCCCATTTATGTTGGATGGATCAATCTCAGCTCTTCGATTTCTTCTGCGAGGTTTAGTAGTATTCTCTTCAGCCATTGTTTCTTCTTCAAATTCTTCTTTTGAGTCGACATCTTGATGTGACTGCTGAGTGTTTTGAACAGCTTCCTCTATTTCTACATTTGTATTTTCTTCACGTTCACATTCTTCCTGACTTTCTATCACATCAGCATATGGCATCCTTGAAGCATTTGTGGTTTTCTCTTCAATCATCTTAACATTACTGCTTTCCACAATCCTTCCCAAACGCTTGTTGAAACATTTATAGGATTTGTTATTCATTGAGTAACCGAGGAAAATTCCTCCATCTGCATTGTCACTGTACTTCCCTTGATTTCCTTCTTTGTTCCTGATGAAGCATTTACTTCCAAAGACACGAAACTATTTTAGAGAAGGCTTCCGTCCATGCCACAATTCATATGGTGTCTTCGTCTCACCCATATAAAGTCCTATTCGATTCTGAATATACATTGCAGCTTGAACAGCCTCTTTCCAGTAATGTCATGGAATACGACTCTCAATCAACATTTTTCGTGCAATGTTTTTCACCTGTCGATTCCTACGTTCAACAACTCCATTTTGTTGTGGAGTTCTCACAGCAGCTACATCACGCTGTATCCCATGCTTCTCCAGATAATTCTCAAATTCAATGGATGTGTATTCTCCTCCATTGTCAGATCGCAACCCTTTGATTGTTCGTCCAGTATCATTCCCGGCGATTCGCCGATATGTTTTCATGTAGTCAAGGACTTGTCGTTTACTGTGAATGACCATCACACATGCCATTCTACTGTAATCATCAATGAAAAGGACAAAGTACCTTTCTCCATGAGTTCCGGCAACATTTATTGGCCCACAAACATCGGTATGAATCAGATCAAGAAGGTGAGATTCTTTTTTCTTCTTTGTTCGATATGAACTACAAACCAGCTTCCCATGCATAGAAGCATCACAAGATTTTTCACGCTCACGCTTCAGGTTGGGAATGTCCATGACAATTCTTAATTTTGATATTTTCTCCATGTCTTGTTGATTGATGTGTCCCAGTCTCCGATGCCACAAATTTTTTTCTTCTTCAATAGTCATGTAACATACATTTTCTTCACTATCAACTTGATACAAGTTGACTTCTGTTCTGCATCCCTTCATAAGAGAATTGCCAGTCTTTCCCTTGATAGTGCAGCCTTTCTGATTAAACGTGACTATAAGTATTGAGTCACAGAGTTGACTCACGCTGAGGAGATTATGATGTAGGCCATCTACGTAAAGGACTTTAGTCTTATTTAGCTCTCCATTAGCTAATTCGGTACTTCAACTCCCTCTGATTTTCAGAGCCCCATCATTACCAAATCTTACAGTACCATCGACATTCCTTATGATATTCATTAGTAGGCCAACATTACCTGTCATATGAGATGAAAAACTGCTATCCATAATCTAGGTACTTTTGTTCTTTGTAGCTTTGAGGGCCACCTCTTCAAGGTTGGATTTCTCAATATTCTTCCTTTCCTTCCATGAGACATTAGATCGAGTATAAAGAACTGATGGTCTTTCAATTATCTCTTCTGCATACCCAGGTTCTTCGTAGTCAAAGTCTTCTTTGAGAGGTGAAAACCTGTTTGAAAGAGCAACACGATCTTGCTGACGAGACTTTACTTGTCTTGAACTTAGGTATGAGGTGTCCATGTCCCTTCTCTGCCAACAATTAGCGGCCTTATGACCAAAGTTAGAACAACAAAAACAATATCCATAGAAATTATTTCTTCTATAAGAATTAGGATATGAAATTGTTCTCCTTTGTTGAGCTTCTATATCTTCTCCATTCAGATAGCTTCTTGCCTCTTCACAATATGACACGGTATGGCCTAGATAGCCACAGAACTGATACTTCATGAGAGTAAATGTCTTCTCACTTGAATTTCTCCTCATACCTTCTTCCTTGGAAGAATAGTAAGACTGTCTGTCATTTCTGAATGTTTGAGGATAATTTGTGGGTCCCCTTTTAGTTTGAAATGAAGGTTCCTTTTCCGGAATTCTAGGCAATGTTTCAGCATGTTCAACTTTCATCTTATCTTTCTCTTGGGTCTTTTCACTTCCAGCAGCTGATGTCTCAGCCTCACATCCAATTCCACTCTTTCCTATGCAAGCGGGTCTTTGATTACTCAAGATTTTTCCAACCCCATCTGAACCACACTTTGCTCTTGCTAGTAATTCTGCATCTGAGAATCTTCCAAACTGTATTTTCTTCCTCGATTCTTTTGGAACTGATTCAGTCTCTAGTTTAATCCTTAGAGTAACTACTTTCTCCTCAAGACCATCAGTACTCTTGGATTTTTCATCCAGTATGGAGGTGAGGTCATTGATGACCTTATCCTGCTCTTCAATTCTCAGCTTCGGATCTACTACATCATCATTACTTTCAATTATTTTAGACTGTACCTTCAAAAATTCTTCCAGTCGTTCAATTTCAGATTCAAGTTGATCAACGTATTCCGTTGATTCTTCTACAATTGATTTCCACTTATTGCATCTCTTACATTTAATCTTGAGCTATCTAACCGCATCCTTAAGTTTCATCTCAGGATCTACACAAGTTCGCAGTTGTTTTTCTCCTTCAGAATCTTCTGGCTTTTCAACAGTGGCCATCATAAAAGCATGGTTCCCAGTTTTGAATTCTGGTTCTTCTTCATCACAGAATTCATTATAATCTTCTTCCTCTTCACAGACAAAACTCATCCTTTGCATTTTCTTACCAGATTTGAAGTCCCCCTTTTTGAAGAACCTTCTCTTAGGCTTCTTGACGTTTTCATCCTCACTATCTTCATAATTGATCATTTTTAAACACTGAGAGGCAATGTGCCCGAATTTTCCACAACGGAAACACGCGAGAGGTAACTTCCCTTTGAATTTACCTTTCCCCTTCTGGAACTTCATTGCAATGAGAGAAAGAATTTATTTGTCGTCATCATCTTCACCGCAACTATCCTTTGATATTTTCAGTTTATCCATGGCCTTGAATGCCATTTCCTTGCTCACACGAGTCGTAGCATCTTCAGGTTTGACTCTCATTTCATATGCTACCAAACTGCTGAGTAGATCATCTAGAGAAATTTTGGAAAGAACTCTTTCATCAAGGGCTGACACCTTCACATTATAAAGAGGTGTAAGTCTTCTAAATATTTTCTTTACAATATCAATGTCTTTGATTTATTCGCCTAGAACCCGAATAGCTCCAACCACTTCAGTAATTCGATTGAAGATAGAGTCTGCATTCTCATCTGGATGCATCTTCAGATCATCAAACCGATTGTGCAGCACTTGTAGTTTCTCCTCCTTCACTTTGCTATCACCTTCATAAATATTCTCAAGTTTATCCCACATGGATTTTGCTGAGGTGTAGTTCATCACCTTTTGGTAGATCTGATCAGAAATGGTTGCAGTGAGTGCATTCTGTGCTTTAGCATCTGCACCAAGAAGTTTCCTGTCTATTTCAGTCATAGCAAGGCCTATTGGATCAGTGACTTGTATTCCTTGCATAGTATAAAAGAGAACATCCATTCCAAGGGATCTCAGATGAGATCTCATTCTGTTCTTCCAGATATGGAAATTGCTTCCATCGAAGGGAGGGACTCCCCTAACATTGACCGCGTTTTCCATAACGAAAACAAAGGTCTGATTCAACACCAGCAACCTTTACCCTCTGATACCACTTGAAGGACCCCGGGACACCCTGAGAGGGGAGGGGTGAATCAGGGTGACCACTTTTTCTTTTTAAAGTGATGGATCTTGTTCCCACATTGGTAGGAACTTGTTGATCCTGTATGCAGATTATGATTAGAAAGCAAACATTCACATGCACAAAGAAGACACAGCCCTTTTTACTTGGTTCACCACAAAGGGCTACATACAAAGAGCATACGCCGATAGGTTTTCGGTCGTACCAAAAACCACTATTCTTCACTAGATGTACATTACACAAGTTCGGGTACAATCACTCTATCCCAGGCTCACTGCCTTTACAAAGCTTCTGAGATAGCTCACTACTTCCCTTGGGTCACTCCCATTGACTCCCCCTGGCTTACTAACGTTGGTGAAGTCACACTCAGTTTATAGACATGAAGGTCTATTCAATTGAAAGTCATGAAGTTCATTGTCTCCTGTTCATCATGAGACTTTTCTTGCAACAGAGTCCTGAGTTTAATGCTCTGTTAAGATCCAAATTCTAACCAGTGCGGAAAAACCCATTTTCCCTTGTTTACAGGGCAAAAAACCTTTGGAAAAGGCCTTCTCAATGTAGCCTACTTCGCGAGGCTCCCAATTTTTCAAAGCTCAAACAAGACTTCGCAGAGCCCCTGCCATTTCGCGAAGCTCAATCGCGAAGCTCAATCACGAAGCACTCTCGCGATTCTCCAGCCTTCTCAATGTTTGGCTATCGTGAAGATCCTGCCCCTTCACGATGCTCACTGAGCCAATGCGGGGCGCACGTCTTTCGTGGAGCTAGAATAGCCGCCGCGAAGCTCCTCTTTCGCGAAGCACGCTGCCTTTGCGAGAGACCTTTGCGAACCGAGAGCAAAGGACTTTCTCTGAAATTCTCTCTACTTCTCTTGAGGGGGTCGGCCTCTATTTATAGGCGATTCCACCAACCCTCGACCCTTCTGCGCGAAGTGAATGCCACGTCATCTCAAATCGCGAAGCTCCAAAGATTGCTCCGGAATTCTGTCCAAATCGCGAAGCACCACGGCACTTTGCCGTTCGCGAAGCTTGACGTAGTCGCGAAGAATCACTGTCAACATTCATTCGCGCCTTCTCCATGAAGCTCCCTCGCAAATCCCTTCATCACCGCGAAGCTCTCCAGCCGCTGCCGTTCATGAAGCTTGATGTAATCACAAAGGCTCACCTCATCCATTCTTCTGGTCTTCGCGAAATCAAGTCCATGCATCCCATCTTCGCGAAATTCATTCCTTTTCCATATTAAATCAAGATCTTCATGGAAATCCAATTTTCACGATGCTCACCAAATTCCAAATTTTGGACCCAATAATTTGGCAAACACTGGGAAACGACGCCACCTTCAAAACTGTTGTCTTCTTGAACGGTATGAGGATGCATTCATGTTTTTATTGAGGTTTTATAGTAATTCGGGTCATTAGAATGTTTTAAGAGAATTTTTTATAATGGTATTTAAATGTTTGGTTTTTGAAAATTAAGAGTTTTTTCATGTTGTTTTGGTGAATATTTATTAGAAAATATTGTAAATTTAGTGACCTTATTTATAATGTTTTTTATTTTAATCCTTTCTACGGTTCATAATATTAACTATCTATGACATAGTTTAAGTGTAACCGTGGATGATGTTTTAGAGAATTATTTATTACTTCACCATGTATATATTTATTCATAAATTGATCTAACGATATTATTATAATGACTACTGGTATATGGAATTAATTATCATTCTTTTATGAATCTTATTTACTGATTTAGATGTTATAAATACATCTCTTGAAATAAGATATGAAATATAAAATGATCAAGGACCAAATGAATGATGAAATTGTGCCTATGAAAATGAAAGATATTAGGTAAACATAATTTAATATGATCATAGTCTACAAGGTAAATTTATTAATCAACTTCATAAAAATGATCTTAGAAATATGTTACCCAGAAAATAAATTTCCAATGAATCAAATGGTCTATACAATCAGCATAGATTTATTGTTTTGTGCTCGTTATCTATCTATGTATGTTCCACTTTTATGTTATCAATGATCTCAATCACTCTCTATAACTATTCATAGTTATCTTCCATGTAAAAATTGTCACATCCCACCCATTTAATCTTATATGTAAACCAAGTGATGATTTACATTATGTAACATTTACGTTTCCAAATTGCCCTTTTTATGTAATTTTATATTATTCAATTTTATGATGTGGGTTTCTATGAGGGAACATTAATATTCTAAACCATTGATGACTGAGGTTAATTTCAGGGATGAAATTTATTTTATGGAGAGTTGAGTGTAACACCTAGAGATTATATGAAATTTATATTTTCAATATTAATTTAATATTTTAAATATATTTATTTATATGAATTTATATGTTTATTTTGAGTTACAGAAAACATTTATTTTGGATTTCATTATATGCAGCACTGAGCATAGATTGTGTTATACATAACACTGAGTTTAAATAAAGAATGACATATTATTAAAACATTATTATATAATATGATAGGTTTCACATAGCTGTTGGAGAGGTTTTTAATGAATTATTAAAATATTTTTTTCACATGTATATGAAATGTATTTTTTGGTGACTTATTTATTATAAATTGAAATAAAAACCTTTTGAATATAATATGAAATTTTTCCCAAAAAAAACTATTTTTATGTACGAATGTCTATTTTATAATAATAATTTATCCAAATAATTTTTTTTATAATTATAATGATATATAAATATATATATTATATTAAATAATTTTTTTAACATTTATATATTTATTTAATACATGAAATCTGAATAAATCCAACTTTATGCCTAAAAATTATATTTTTCAAAAAAAACTGTATTTTTTACTTTTTAACAGCTATAATAAAATTAATTTTCTAAAATTATAGAGAACTAATTTTATAAAAAAAGTAATCCATAATTAAAAAAATTAAATTTGTGATAATTTTTTGTATTTCTCTAAAATGTTTCAGTTTATTATTAAAACTGATGATTACTGAAATTTATTTGAAAAAAACGTTTCATTTAAATAATTTTTTATATCAAATAAAATTTAAAATTTTATTTTATGTAAAACTAATAAAACTTTATATAAATTAATCAAATTTTGGTCAATGGAATCAATTTAATATTGTTGTTTTATATAAAAAATTTTATTTCTTTTGAACATTTTCTCATTACAAATTATCATTATCATCACATCTATGGGATTAATTTTAAATTAAAATTTTCTAATTTATTGAATGGAATCTGGAAAAATGAATTAAATAATTATAATCATCATAATTTATAATTTATAATTATTTCACAAAAAAAATTACCAAAATTTATTATGAATGCTGTAAAACAAATTCACATTTATCTTATATAGGGGTTTACAGGGGTTAATGTAAAAATATATTGGTAAGAATAACCTATACACTATTTTCTGTCCATATTACAACCATTCCACAACTATGGTTTGAAAATGATTGATTTTTTACCTATGTAATATATGGAAAGTTTTGGATCACTCAATTCTTTTTATAAATACCATGTGTTTCCTCACCCCAACCCCCCCCCCCCCCCCCCACTAATAAAATGCCACCCCCTATCATCACTTCTTAAAACATCAAATAAATTATATTTCACACAATAATTCCAAAAATAAATTCCAAAATTCCATCCTATAAACCTATAATCCTTATTTTACATATAAATACTTCATATGAAGGATTTTTTTGAAAACTAATTGAGGATACCCGATGAATAGGTACTGCTAATGAACTAGAATTTTTTTAATGTCATCCTCCAAATTGTTAAATAATTATTATACCATGATTATATAATAACCTTGAAATGTTAAATATAATTGGACGTGTTTATTTATTTTAAATTTCCAATAAATATATCCACTTCCATCAAATGGGTTATGAAATCATTATCCAAGTGTATGGAGAACTGTTTCTTCATGAAAAAATGTTTGTTAATTTTTCCATTATAACATATCAAGGAAGATTTTAATGATGTATTTATTGTTTATATATGAAATTCATGATATTGTTATTATTATTTAATTCATAAATCACACATTCATTAATGACTTCCAATTTTGTGGAATATGATAACGTCACTCGTGTGTATGGAAGACAACTGCCTCACGAAGCGCAATGATTCTTTAATACATTACATTGAATGTATTGTGGATTAGATTAATAAAAATATCTTATATATGTTACTTAACTAATATTTTGGAATTATAATATATAAAATTTAATTTTATTTCATTCAAATCTAATAATAAAATGGGAATTTCATTCGCGTGTACATACTACCTAATGTCCCCATGAATGGTATATTTAATTTTCAATGTTCAAATTTTTGTATTAATATGAATACATATATACATAATATATATGATATTTATATCATGGTTACCATTATACATGTTATTTTACCATTATCAAAGTAATATGACACAAAATATAAGAAATCAAAAAATATATTAAAAACAGAGAAGTTATTACTCAAAACATAACTTAAGCATGGAATTGTTAATAAATGAGTAATATAAAATCATAAGAAAATAATATATTGTATTATATATATTATTATTTTTAATTAATATATTTTTTAAAAATATATATTTATTAAACATGTGATTCTAATGTGTATATTGATGTTCAATATATAAGGTAATGGTTTTTCATTTTACTTTTCTCATATATGAAAGACACTCACGGTTCATCACCTGTTAATTTTATGTAGTGTTCTTAATTACCCTGAATGTATTTTATTATTGTTATAAATATATTTATGTCAATTTACATATACAATTTATGATCTCCCTTTTAGGGTGTTTATGATTGAATCATTTCCGATACTATGAGTGATTTTTGTCCCAATATTCATTCTTTGATATAAATGTTATGTTATGAACCCGTATCCATTTATGAGGTAATTATATAAACAATTAGACATGTAATATAATAAATTTATTTTTTATGATATTTTTGGGGTTTTTTTGATTTTATACATTATTTGGGCATATGATTTAATGTTACAAATGTTGTAAGGGTTTATGTTACAATATCATTGTTTACTGGGATTGTTTATGATTAGGTTTTTTATGATAAAATATTATGATACATATTTCAGAAGCCCCAAGATAATTATTCTCCTATATTTATTCAAGGTAATATCATGTAATGGAACATTTTTAACAAACTTTGGCACTTATGAATATTATAAAAATGTTTTTTATAAAATTAATTTATTATTTCACACATTCGCCATAAATTCATTTCTTTCCAAAACATTGTTTTTAAAGATTTATTTAAAAAAAATATTATTATAATATGAATATTAATACATTGTCACCTTTGTTTATGTTTTTCAAA
Source organism: Viscum album (assembly GCA_963277665.1). Taxonomy (NCBI): domain Eukaryota; kingdom Viridiplantae; phylum Streptophyta; class Magnoliopsida; order Santalales; family Viscaceae; genus Viscum; species Viscum album. The sequence goes on from OY728128.1 coordinate 1,754,494,038, forward strand.
TTTTAAAATTAAAATTCACATTCTTAACAAAACAATAATAATTTTAATTTTACTAAAAAGCTGAAATGAATCATTCTTTATATCATACCAAACATTAACTATGTTTCATGATTTCATGAACATTAAATTATTTCAAACATCAATTATATGTTATCACACTTATTTTAAAATAGTATTTTTTCTTAAATATGTTGAAAATTTTTATATATTAAATAAATTATTTCAATGTGAAATTTGTTGTGATGTTTTTTTATCTTTTAAAAGAAATTATTAAATTGAAAGGATATTTTACCCATGAAATGTTTCAAATTACTTTTAGAGATTCCTTTATAATATTTTAGGGTAATTTTTTCAAGTCTCACTCGAATAAAGACTCTATTGAGTGTTAATAAAGGATTATGAGAGACATAAACATCAAGACACATTTATAAAACATGGTTATCATGTTGGATATGATCTAATAATATGAACGAATCAAATAGAGTTTCATAAAAAAATGTTTTTAGGTATGGATTTCTCCCCCTGGAAAATTGATATCATTTTTAGATGTTTTATCTCTTCTTGGATGGTAGTTACATTCATGGGGAAGACTCATTTTTTTAGAACATTCGTAGACTAACACAAGGGTATGAAATCTCTCAGATCATTTTTATCTTCACATTGGACTCCCTTAGTTTTCTCATTCAACGAAGCATGAGAAGTGGAGAGATTCTCCCTTACCAAAGATAAATGAACTAAACTTCCATTCCCCTCCTATTTATCACTGAAGACGCTATATTATTCATGAGTGCTAACATGAGATAGTATCGAGGCATTAATAAGGATCTAGATGAATAATTTTTCTAGCAAGGACAAGTTAGAAATAAGTCGAATATAAACTTTTACATATCCAATAGATTTCCCTATAGTTGGGTCTCTTCCATGTTCCATATACCTAACATGAAAGGAGGTAATTTTCCATTAGACTACCTGGGAAGACCCATCTTTTTAGGCAGGCTCTGCATTCGAGACATTGATTTCAACATAAGTAAGACCATGGATCGGGTCCTCAAGTGATATAATAGATACCTATCCTTTGGATTTCTAGTAACTTTGGTTAATGGTGTCATCATAGGTACTCATAAACATGATATCTCATCGATAAATTTCTTTAAATGTATCATGAAAAACATTGACAAGATTATAAACGATTCATTTGGGATTCACTCTAAGAAGTTAAACATCATTGTGTCTCCTATAGAAAGATATAAAGGACCATACTGGAAAGTGATATCAATGTTTGTATCCTGGAAGTCACACTGCTCTACATTTATGCAATGTTGGCATATGATGTTCTATAAAATTGTACTTTTAGAGGGATTACCATGAAGTGAAATCACTCTAGAAGGATAGATTTGGTTTATGGGCATGAATCTCCGTCATGGTCCATTTCTTTCACCCCTCTCAACAGTTCATTAGCCTCACACCCATTGGATCGTAGGGAAATCTGGTATTCCATTTTGGCACCAGAACATGAAATTAGATATTATCAGTTTAAAGAGAAGAACAATCACCAATATATCCTTTATGGAGTCTAGATTCACATTTACTTTGTAAAGGTTATTCTAGAAAATTATTAATAGTTCTATTTTAACAACATTGAAAAATACTCAGAACCAGATAGGTGTGTGTTCCCTTCGTTCAACTCGGGGTCCTTCACCACAAGGTGCTTCCACCAGAATATAAACACCTAGGAGAATAATGAATGTTTGGATAAATTTAATTGGTCCAAAATAATCCCAAATAAATAATACATCCTTAACTAGAAGATGATGAACTAGGAAGTCCCTACTGATAAGAATATTATGTGATATGGTATCAAAATTTCTATCATTGTATCTGTTGTAAAACCAACTAGGAGAAGAGTGTGGTCCATATATTTTTTTGAGGAAAAATGGTTGTGTGATTTTTATAGATTTAATAGAAATTTAACTTCTTTCTATACCAATAACCTGCTTAATAACTCATTCATGGATCGTTGGTATCATGGCTCAAGAGTTAATGCCCTAGAGGAAAATTATTTGACAATGGTCTTGTATGCTAGTCTATATGGAAGGAGACATACAACGTGATACATGGGGGTCCAAACTTCTGAAAATTCTATCATAGAAATAACAATGAATAAGTTCCTCGATATAGTTAGACACAGAAAACAGACATGACGATCTGTCCCTTCATATTCATCAATACAGAACCAAAGCCACAAATCTCAGTAGCATCAGCATAAAGATTCATTAGGATTATTGGAATCTTCCCTCAATGAGACTAGAACATAACACTAATGAGTATTGTAACTTGGGTGTCATACGTAAGGTAGGTGTTGTTCAAAATTCCACTAGATCTTTCATCTTGGCATTTATATCCCACCTAGGTCGCGGGTCCTCTCATTTGGAGAAGGTGAAGGTGATGATCACTAGTTAATGTTTATGACTCTAGGGGACATTGATATCATGAAATTGGAAACTAACTCTATGATCCTTCACAATTCTCTACATTGAATCAGTCTTACACCATCAAATTTCTATTACACCATCATAAATAGTCAAGGTATTAATAAAATATATACCAATGTGGTCAATACATGGAATTAATTGAATAAAGATACAGACCACCTTGATTTGCATAATGTTATTAGCTCTGATGCTACATAATTATAAAATTTGAATAGCTTGAAGCCTGAGGTGGTCAGTCTGTTTAGAGCATATTCCCTCAGACTGCACTACTTTAGGCCTCCTTAGTCAATTTGTATCTCCTTTTCTTGCATTGAATTTCCAGGTATCATTCCCTTTTCCATTCAATAAATATACATTATGATGATGGTTTTAAAAAAGGTTTTATCAATATTTTCAAATAAAATTTATATTCCTTATGAAATATTTTATATGATATGTCAAAATAATTGTTAATGTTAAATGACTTATTTTTATTTTACCTACGATTTACTAGGGATATGAACCCATGATACCATTCTAATTGTTTCTCTAAATGGATTGTTATTAGTGGATGTTTATGAAACCCATTTTTCTTCCATGATTTATACAATGGTAAAATACTTATGAAACCCTATTCTTTACATGGTTTATCCTTTGATGTAATGATTATGAAATCTATTTATTTTCCACATTATATGTTATAATTAAATGTTTAATATAACCATTTCATTTCATGGGTTATGATATGATGAAATGTTTAGGATACTTATTTAATATCATGGGTTATGATATGGTTAATATTTATGATCATGTGTAACAAATAAATATGATTTTCATTATGTGATGGTTGGATCCAATATCTCCATATAATGAATTGGGTAAATATTTATAACACCAGAGATAGAAAGGACTGGAATGACACGTGTAACAAATTCTGTAAGACGAGTCTGGAATAGGGAGTGAACATGGTTTAGTAAGAGATGTTGTCCACTATGATGGTCTTGAGAGTAAACCTTTACTACTATGATGGGTTGGGTATTAAACCCATTAAAATATAATATATTTGGAAATAATCACTTACTAATATGAAAATGATTTTATTTACTTATGTGTATTCCAAAAATAAATGTATTATTTTATTTTTATGACCTCATGGATCAGGTTTTTTGATTACTTTAGGAGTCATGATTTATGAACTCTCATTGTTTAGCTCATGAATCATGTTTATGATCTTCGATATGTAGGGTATAATTTTAAAATGTTATTCTCATGTTTCCATACATTTCTATTGATGTTATATATATGTATCTTCTTTGTTTAAACTTATCAAATCTCTAAACTCAACCATTATTTTGTTTCATTTCCCAAGGCCATGATGAAATTCAATATAGCTCAATTGGATGAGTGTTTATGTTTCTATATTTCCCAAGGCAGTAAAATATTATGGAACAAAGGTGTGTTATTTTTTAAATAAATGAATATTCTTATAAAAATTTGTGATATCTATTTATTACAAACTCATGTCACTATTGATTTTCATTTGAGATAAAATACTATATTAATCCTTATTCATTTGTTATAGACGAGGTGTAGTTATATTTTTCATCATCTCCGATTATATTATAGATCTTGTTAGGTAATTATGATTTTTTTAATATCATATCATGGTATAGCCACCCCATGATTCCACTATAGACCCTCATTTGTAGTCAACAACCTATGGTGTATGGGGAGGTGAACATAAGGTCACCAAATGAACTGATCTTGTTATTGTGAAGTGAACTAGGTCAAGGATGTTACGAAGTGGAATAAAATTATCATTTATTTTATAATAATATTTTTTATATTGCATAAAGTTAATAAAAAAAATTTAGATCAAGTGATAAACCTCATGTTGGTGGTTCATAAACATTTTTACTATATGAATTCATTGTTACCAGGGTTTATGTGATTTTTATTATTACTTTTTATTACTCCAGTTGATATATTTATTCAATTGTGTGTGTTTGAGATTTATATTTTTCATTTTAGATCATTTCATGTAGAATCAAGAGGTCTGTGTATGGAAGATATTATTAGTATAAAAGATAGACATGAAATTTTTATTCTTTAACGTGATTTATTTCACTCAATATGTGGGATCAGTTTTCTAAAGAGAAATAAAATTAATATGTTGTTTCTATATAACATATTAGTTGTACTAAACATTGGTGAACCAATGTATTTTATCTAATGATATGACATGTGTAACCCATTATGGGTCTGTCATTGATGATGATTGAACATTAACTATATGTATGGAATGTATAGAGACCCTTGGTGGGTTGGTTCATAGAAATTATTCCTTGATAGTGGTTATATAGATGGAAATGTCTTCAATTACTTAATGTGTCAACAACAACCTATTTTCTATTTTCCACTATTGAATTATACTTAACCTATCCAAATTTACAAGGTTTTTTGAATTATTAATCGTTATTAGATGATGTCATTATATGTATATGGATGTGACCAAGTCCTTGGGGGGTTATCCTAGTAAGAAGATTCCCAGTGAGGATATGTTCTCTAAAGTAGGTGGTGGGATCAAGAATGTGTTCCCTGATATTTATAGTGATATACATAGAGTGGGTGTGATGGCATGTTAGATAACAAGAGGATGATTTATTATAAGATATGTATGGTTGGTAGATATGTTATGTATTGATAATGGGTTTCCTTGAGGATGTGGGTACCCCAACCTTGATATTGTGAATTCCACTGGGATTTAGAGAGTGAGGTGGATGCTTGGATTGTTGATTTTTGGTTCAATTTTTAGTGGAGTAGTGGTATATTATACAAAGTCATCCTAATTTTGGAATAATTCTTGATTGTATAGTGATTAACTTTTTAATCATTTTTTGAGTATGATTCCATGTCTACTTTTAAAAGAAAATATTGATGATGCTTATGTTAGACCAGATTAATATTCCTAGAAATTATGGTCATTTGGTTAGGAATATTAACATATTTTTGATAGGACGTGACTCATGGGGGGATGAGTTGGATTTTGTTACCCTGTGATATGAGACCATTCACATAGTGGGTTTGGATGATACTAGAATGATTATTGTACAAGCACCTATGTGTTGGAACCTCAACTGAGGTTGTTGACACCCTTGTTTTAATGATCACAAAATCATATTTATTATGAAACCTATGGAGTTTCATTTATTCGATTATCATTTTATCCAATTAGAAATATTAGTGAAATTTTCCTACATAAGAGTCACCATCATTAAATGACTCAAGTATTTATGTTGAGTCACCACTAGAAAAAATCTCACTGTCAGACCTTTCAGTGGTGACTCACCACTGGGATCAAAATCATCTATGTGTGGAAAACACTCAATGTCACCTTGAGTCACCAATAGAACATTATTTGGATAATATATGGAATGTATCACCACTATAAATGACACACTTATAGAGTAAATTCACCCCAAATTATGAATTTTGGAAAAGTACTATATTTATCTACCACTATGTTTAGTCACTGCCAGCCTGACATTCTGCTAAGACAAGTGACCATAAGACATTGAATCACTATTAGTGTTTGAGACACCGCCAGATCAAGACCCCACCAAAGTGTGTCTCAAAACCATACGAAGACATATCTATGGTGTATCTCACCACCACATTGTGTACCAATTACTGACACTCGTAAACACTATTTTATATTTATTTTAAATTCTATATCTGTAATTTTTATTTTGGGGAATTTATTTCCCAAACATCTATTATTTATTTTTCATTATCTTCTCAATAAAGATTAAATAAATTTAGTGTCAAAAATGAATTATGTGGATTAATGTATTTCGATGAGTCTATTGGATATATTATGTTAAAAATATCAACAAGATGCCATTTTGTGGATATTCAATGTGATGAAAATGAATTTACACATTCATGTGAAGTGATATGAGTTTCTATGAACTTTTCCTTACATGAATGATTCTGACCAAATATCAATTGTATTTGAAACAGAGCACATTGATCATCTGAAAATATTCTTACACATTAACAAGAAGTAGATTATGAAACTCTTTTCTAAAACATATTTTAGAAAGAGGACTCGAGATTAATTTAAAACTATATTCAAGTATTTATGAGATTCATTACTTATCCGTCAGAGAAAAAATATTATTTCTTATAACTTCATTTTTTTTATTTTTTAATAAGTATTACATTATGAGAAGTGAGTGTATACTCATTATTACTACACTCACTATCTTCTTCTTTAATGTAGAAGATACATAGATATCTCCCCAAACAATCAATTACCTTTTTCCTATGATTTCTATGAAATAAGTCCTCATGTGGATTTTTATCTTTTTTACTCCCCTGATTACAGTGCAATAGGTCATATGTGGCCTAGAAAATTGTGATGATATGGTATAAGTAATCCATGTTGTGGATAAAATGGTTTATTTTTATATAAACTTTATGGTAGTAGGTGATTTACAAGTAGAGGGGACTAAGTAAAATCTTGATACTGATCCTCTTGTATTGATTTCCATTATGTGTTATGATTTCACTATTTTATATACTTTAAAATAGAATCAACTTTAAACTATAAACAAAATAATAAAATTAATAGATAACCTTGAATAGTTTTTATACACAATTTTGTTTGATTAAACTGTTTTCAAATGCTAATGTAATATTATGAATTGTTTTTTCTAATACCAAATAAATCATTTCAAATTATTTTAAATGGGAATGTTTTATATCAGTTGGATACTCTAGTTAACTAGCCCTTATTTAAATTAATTCGGCGATGTCACATTAATTATATTAACAGAACATTATATTGGTTACTCAATTCACCCCCAACCCTCTTGATATACTCATTCAGACCAAAAGTTTATATCAAAGGTTTATCTTTGGTTTCAATTATTGTTGAAACATTTTCAACTTTGACTTTAGCAATTATTTTAAATATACTATATTTCTGTTACTTCTAAATATATTTCTTTAAATGGATAATAGACAAGGACATTCAGCTACTAACCAAACTCCTTTTCTAAATGGTATTAATTATACTCAGTGGATGATCAAAATAGAAATTAATATCAAAAGATTGATTTTTGACATTTGGTTTACTTTTGAGGATATGTACGATCTTATTTTGAGTTATAAGAATACTTTGTCATATACTACTAGTCTTGACTATAATAATTTTTTCAAATGTATGAATTTGATGTATTTTTTCCCTTGAGATGAATAATTTAGTAGAATTTATACAAGTAAAACATCCTTTGAAATTTGAGAAACATTTGATGTTTCGCACGAGGGGAGAACAAATGTTAATGAAATGGGATTGAATATATATATATATATATATTATTAATTATAATACCATTAATATGAATTCTAATTAATTAATTTCATAAATTCACCTTAGGTTTAATGAAATAGTCAACACCATGAGATCCCATGTAAATCCATTATCTGAAAAGGATCATATTATAAGTCTACGTAGATCTCTCCCGGAATGATATAGGGGGATATCAGTGTCAATCAGAGAGTCCTAGTATATTAGAAAAATGCATGTTAATGAATTAATTGGTAACTTAATGATTAATGAAGAAGAACTGAAATTCATTGAGAAGCATATGATTAACTAAAAATAAATCGACTAGCTTGCAAGTGTACTGTATCAAAAAAAGAAAAGGAAAATTAAATTATAGAAGACAAATTTTTTAGTGATATAAACTCACCACCTGATAATGATGAGGAATGTCCCATATAGGAAAAATATTAAAAATGTTTTATATGAGTAAGAAAATTTTCATAAATCCTATTTGTAATGGAATGTATGGTACCATGGAAAACTGTAAGAGATATTGGGAAAAAACATGGCTGTAAAAGTTAGATAACCTAGTATGAATGTAAGTGTATGAGTCACGTAAATAATGAATGTCCAAAATATAAATTTAAAATTAATTATTATGAAAATGATATAAAATTCCATAAATTTTTGAAAGAGAATTGGATATATTTTGAGGACATCTCTAGTGACTAGTATTCTACTCCTAAATAGAAATATGAAATATCCAATCTGTGATTCATGACTATTGACTAGGAGGTATGTTATGTATCATATGTTCTTCTTCCTGGATTTTCTAAAAATGAAAAAACTAATGATGATTTTACTAAAGAATAAATTTTTAAATATTTTAATTTTAATTAGGACACTTTAACTGAACCTAATGATAAATATAATGTTTTCAAAAAATCATGATTTTCCTACTAACACTAAATTTTTCCATTTTATAATGAAATTGAATAATGACCAGTTCAGAAATGAGAATACTAAAATTAAATTTTTTGTGGATCAAATGATGATGGATTTTTGTAAATTTTACCATTGAAAGTGGAAATATGATAGATAATATAGGTCTAAAAATTATTCCAAATTATGTAACTGGTCTAGGATATCGTCCTAGATAGAGTAGAATAGTTAAGAGAACATTTATATCAAAAGATAATTCTAAAATATATATATCTAATTATTATTATAGTGGACTAAATAAAGTGTTATCTTAATAAATTTTACAAGATATTTATAAAAAAACTATTAATCAAATGTAGGTTCTTCAAGCCCTGAATAACAACACATCTAGACCAATGAATTTCTGGGTACCCAAACTATTCGATGCATAATTTTTTCATATTGTTTCTTGATGACCTCATTTAAAATTATATGGTACATGGAGAATGGATATTCAATGAAAATGATAAGAGACCTCTTAGGTTTCAAGAGACTAAGAAATGTTAATGGTGTCCATGTTACCATTCATGAAAAAATATAAAGGTAATATCATCAATCTTATCCAATTTGGAAACACCAAGTCAATTTTAATTTCCAACGTATTGTTTTTTGTGGGAGGATGTACAATTATATTATAATCTCCCAATAATGTAATGGTGGATCTCAATTTAAATTTTAAAATAATTCATGTAATGTTTTTTGTTCTAATGATGCTTTAGTTATAATGACATTAAGGAATGAAAATATTTATGTTCTTCATTTTAATCCTCTAATTTCCCAAAATATTTCCTCACTAGGTAACAATCATAATGAATAATATCTTTGGAACATTAGACAAGGAAACAATAATATTGAAACACATAAGAAACATACTAGAAAAGGGTTAGTTATGGATCTACCAAAAAATGAGTTTTTATACCATGTAGTTAGTAACCCCTATCAAATAGTGAAACAAAACATTATTTCTCTTAAATTAATGAAATAACCATCAACTTATCAACCTATTGATTTGGTTTATATGTATTTATTTAGACATTATATGGTTTCTAGTCTAATTGGGAATCAGTATGTTTATGTACTAATAAATGCCTTTTCTAGGTATACATGGATGTTCTTTCTAACTAAAAAAAGTAAATAATGTTCTTTCTTTAAAAAGTATTCAAGATCTATAGAAAATATAACTATAATTAAAATTTATACTTTATATTGTGACCATAGATATGAGTTTAAAAATATAGAAACTGAATCCATTTTCTTAGAGAATGGTTATAGTTATAAGTTCTCTTCACATAGGACCTCTTAGTAGAATGAAGCTGCAGAAACAATGAATGTAACACTTCACAAGATACCCTAGATTATGGTGAATGAATTGGAATTACCTCTCTACTTTTGGGAAGACGCTGTGTAAAAAACCTGTTATATAATCAATAGATTTTCATTTAGACCTATCATACAGAAGACCCTATATTATATTTGGAATTGTAGAATTCCTAAAAATAATTAACATAGAGTTTTTTTTACAAATTTTTAATTCTTAATAGGAAAAATAATCTAGAAAAAATTTCATCCATAAGGTTGGATGGAATTTTCCTGGGATATTGAAACTCCAGAAAATCTTATGGAGTATTTAATAAAAGGACCATGAATGTGGAAGAGTCTATTCGAGTAAAATATTATGAGAGATATCCACTTGAGACAATGGCCATTTTTAAAAACCATGGGGTTTACTTATGTTCTATAAACATAAATACCATTCCTATTTAATATTCATTGAGGAAAACTTAAAAATAATCCATTACTGATGAACTTCTAGAACTAGATACCTGAATCTATAATGAATTTTGAGGGTACCTGTGTAAAAATGTATATTTTAATGAAGTAAGGGACCATTATTTTCTCAATTTTTAATACTTAAATGACCCTAATATTGATTTCTAATAATAATAAGGAGGTATTAGTTTCGTCTGAGTCTCGTTCAAAGCATATATATTTGAAATAGGGAGAAGGAAGTAGACCTCATTGTTTTTCTAATACCATGTGACACAGAGCGCATGACAATATAGTCAATTTAATTCATGGGATATATCCATTTCTAATGGATTCAAAATGGTTATTCAAGACGTGCAACTATCTGTGCAATGTTCCATAAATTATTAGTGAACTGAGAATGGTTTTTTATAGTTTAGACAAATCGTGAGCATATCGATTTTAGGGTTAAAAGAACATAATTCCCCTTATCTAATAATAAATCCAAATTATTCAATTCCACTTGACCCTTTCATTGGATCATTATATTTTCTCCTCCCATGATCCATTTTTCTCCTCAATCACGTCTTGGACACAACATCCTAATCTGGTGTCTGATCCTTAGTTCATTGAATAATTATATTAATGTTTGTCAGATCCACTAGTATCTTAATTCATATCTATGTTTATCATTCCATCCATCATGCTATTTATGTGTAGTCTCATTAGCCATATTCTGATGGAATTGGATCATTTCTCACATATCTTCTATCCTACCTCAAATATGTGGCCAATATAGAGAGAGGATTCATGTACATCATTGGGGTTGGTGGTCATGTTGTTTTACATTTGCATTTTTTGTCTCATAGCTATGACAGTGTGTCGCACATGTGGTTTAGTAGAGTATCTCTATATAATTGATTTATTCATATCAAATTGTTCATCATACCATATTAAATACCTATATTTTAATTAATGGTAGATTATAGGTTGTACACATCATACATGGTCACCCTTTTGGGGGTGCCAATTGAAATTGGCCACAGTGGCCAATGGATCAAATTTATCGGGACATATAATTATATTGCATCTTTTATTTTAAATGTAGTTTCCCTTGACTCATGAGTGTTAAATAGATTCAAATAACATCTTAGGTTATTATCCATATTATAATTGGAAGTTTCCATGTGTGTAATTTCCTTGTTTCTAATGTCACCTCTTAAGTGAAACCTTGAGTGATATGAATTGATTTCCATGTATTAATGAATTTATGTAAATTTAATGGAATGTGTTGAATTGTATGGTTTGTTCATGATGGAGTACCCCTACTTGAAGGAATCAATTGATAAAATATAATTACTATTACATAATGGTCACCCATATTAAAATTAATTAAATTGATTAAATGAAAGAATCATTAAGGATGGGGAGACCATGCATTTATCATTGTTTTGTTGAAGTGATCATTTGTGGATTCAAAAGTATTTTTTTGTTGATCCTATATTTTTAGATACAAGGGAGGTTATGCCTCATTTCTTATTTTATGAAATTTTTTAAGACTTAATTATATTTATAGGGTTATAATAAAAGAGATGTACAAGAGACAATACACTATTCCAACTATAATTATAATACACCTTCAAAGATGACATGATATAATGGTAATGGGTAGTATGAATAAATGATAACCATGCTATATTATATAAGGTGTTTAGTATGGAATATAACACCCATGACACTATATATGTGTTGGGATTTACATGATATGTTCCATGATTAGAGTGATGGCATGATGGATCACTCACCATCTCCAGTGTTGTTGCGTGAAGTCTCAAAATATTCCTGGGATGTAAGGAATATACCCTTTTTCATGATATTATAGGTTCATTGGGCTAGTCAAGTATTTCTGAGTTATGCTCATTGAAGCAAGAAATATTATCCCATGTATATGTCCACTTATGTCTAAATGTACTTGGTTCATATAAGTGGATGTTATATATGCAGATACATATTACTATACTATATATATTTATATTACTACTATATATAAGTACTGATTGTTCAATCTTCTATTACAACCATTAGATGATGTAGGTAAACCAGCTAGGTGTCCTATAAGAACCTGATCATGATGGTGATTTTTTTCAGTTTTGTTTTACTATTATGCATTTACCTACACACTATTTAGTTACATGCACTTCATGGATTACACGTAGACACCATTTTAAGTGGCCTATTGAGATTATAATTTCACACTATACTCAAGATACCATGGGTACCTAAAATATTATCTATCATTTGGGATTGATAAGGGAAATCACCCTTCTACAAGTTGTTGATATGGTTTTTTATAGATTGAGCATTGGAGCAGAGGTCAGGGAATTATCATGAGATTCTAGTTGATAAATTTTATTAATTTATTTTTTTATATCATGCTTCTATCTTCTTGATCCTGTTTCCCCTTTTATTAACTGAATTCCATGAATCCATTTATCAGAAACTAGCTAGTGGGTTTTGATATATTAATTAAGTTGTTATGTTTACTAACACATCTATACTTTTCTATTGTATTAGTTTTAATTATTCTTCATATATGTATTTATTCAATCTAATATATTCAATTTATTTGTTCAATTTTATTGTTTGTATCATAAATGACACTCTGATGTGAGGGTGTAGTATTCCCACTATACCACCTTTATAACTTCACTACTAGTCGGTAGCCTATGGCATACAGGTAGCCATGCTTTACCCCATCTGACCCATTGGCTAGGGGAATGAGTTCATTAAATCCAGAGTTAGTACTTGATAAAGTGGATTGAGAGGATATTTATTTAAATCCTTTATATCTTGAGACAATATATTAGAGATTGTTAATGATTTGAACCTGGTCATAAGTCATACATATGAGTCATGAAATCATGTTCTAGGTAATGGATGAGTTTCCTAAATTATAATTGTTGTAAGGATTATTCCTATTACTGTTGATATAATTTCACCATTGGGTGACTCAGATGTTGTGTTATTGTTATTATTATTGTTCTGGTGGAGAATTTATTTCATTCATGGACTGATGATATTACAGAATGGAGAATTGTTACGCATATCATTATTAAGAAATCTATGACTAACATTCCATGCATTCTTCCATGTCATGTATAGTTTATTTATGAAATTTACTACTGTATATTATTAGTACCTATATTATATTGAATTGTGATGAAACTTCTTATAGTTATTTAGAACCATAAATGATACAAAAAGTGTCTCCCTTAACCTAAAATGTTTTTCCCGAATAATTTAAATTAGACACATTATGATGTCAATTTTGTAATGTTCATATATAGACCATTAATATCATTGGATGGAACGTGTTATGGTATGAATTAAGTGTATATCCTATTTTGGATAATAATTAGTATAGTCCCTTATTGATTTAAATAAGTATAAAATCTAATTGAACCACTTTAAAGTGATTTATACAATTGATTAAGAAAAAATTCAAAATGAATGTGACTTGTAAATTGTAATTGGATATCTAGTACAAATAAAATACTGAATTAGACCCCAAACTGACCTTGTTAGTGGGTAGTGGGAATCTATTATATTCTTATCACATGTTATAGTCTCTTTTATTATCTAGACCAATAATTTTATTTTAGGGGAGTGGTGTGATAATTTCTAAAAAAAGGCTTTAGTAGTTACCTTTTTTATTAAATTCAATCTTCTTAGTTGGTTTAATATATTTTTAGGAGTGTGTTTCAAATTGTATTTCCATGTTTCCATGATTTCCTCTAGTCACACACCCTGAAGGATATGATGAAAACATACCAAATGTGATTGGATGTGAGTTTCCAATGATTCCTTCTATACAAGACCTTATGAATCATCTTCGCGTTGAGGATAAGGAAAATGATGCCTAGTTCGGAGGGGTTTTTTCTATATGATATAGTACATGAAATGTATTGTTAGACCTACCCCATGTATGGTAATTTTGAATCATGATTTCCATTAGAAAATTTTACCTCCATTTTAGGGGATGGAATACCTCGAGATGAAGAGTCATTGATCGATTACATTATTTATATATATTTATATATATATATATATATATTTTATCATCTAGATATGAATCTAGAGTAGAGGGTCAATCATTGGGAATATATACTTCTTGACTCATCCAAATAGTAGTGGGTCGTAATCACCCATGTATATCGGCATTATTTCATAGTCTAGGCTGACTTCTAAACAATATTTTATCACTAATTGATTCCTCAAGATTTGACGAATAATATAGTGAGATAATTCATGACCATTTTTCATGGGATAATGTCAGATATGGAATAATATAACATTTCAATGAGAAACAATGGTTCTCACCTACTCTAGAATGGGTCATTCTTCCCCCATCTTATTTGAGGATGGTCTGGTTTAAGCCATTTGGTCATAGGACAATGCATTCATCTTGATGAATACTTCTGAAATTTTGAATCATTCCTCTATTATAGAGATTAATCTAATGGAAGCTGATGGTGTGAGTTTGGGTGGAATAGATATATAAGATAAAAGTGGTTTTTCTGGGTTCATGAATCGCTCTGATGTTTTGGAGGTGGTAGAAGTAGTTAGGATTCTGGGGTTTATTGCTTCATGATTATTCCCATGTATCGTAAGATGGGTTACCAAAACCCTTAGTTCTTATAAGATCAAGAGGAGCATAGAGGCTATGTAAGGGTAGGAAATATAAAGAATTATTGTAATATTTTTCAAAAAATTCATAAAATGTTGGAATAAATCCCTACACCAAGGTCAAGAGAAGGGATAGTAGGTTCACGAGAGAGATGCATCTAGAATACCACCATCCAGTCAGGATGAGGTGGAAATTGAGGCAAATGTAGTCAAACATATCACTCTAAGAGCTAGTATAATGGGATAGCTCGTGGTAGTTATGTAGTGAATCAGGGATGTGTTATAATCTTGTTAGTTATAGTCCATCGTATTCCTGAAGATTATAGTGTCATACCTTCTACTATGAGAGGTAATATTCTTGTATCCACCACTTTACTGTCTACATAGTTTGATATAGGAGAATCTTTCTCTTATATATATAAGAGTGTTATGGTAATTACGGGCCATAAGACGAATGACATAAATGGAGTTATGATGCTAGACACCCGATTGGGTATCAATTATATTGAAGTTCTCCATTGTATGAACTTTCCTTTTGAGATATATAACTACATATTCATGTTGAATAATTACATTCATTGGATGAAATGATTTTACATAATCATTGGGATGGACTCAATAGTTACCATTTGATCCCTAATTGACTTATATAATTGTAGTGTGATTTTTAAATGACCATAGGATGATAGGAACATGTATAAGGGATAATGGGATGTCATTGAAACTCGAGCTAGACCTGAGAAGAAGAGGGTATATAGCGTGACAACATAGATTAGTAGACTTTTCTTGGACAATTAGGGCATATAACTAGTTGTCTTTCCTTCTATACTGGTTCATTTTAGAGTCATCTTTCATTATAATAAATATTCTATACATATTGGGTGAGAGGTATTGTTTACAATTGACCTAATTCCAGGAGTAGCATCAGTGACCATTCCTACTTATAGGATGGGTTCTATGAAGCTTCTGGAACTCAAGAAGAAATTGTATGATCTAGATGTTAATGGATTTATATTCCCCAAAACTTCTCCTTGGGGTTCACCGGTCCATTTTTCAATGACTGTTGATAGTACCATGAGGTTCTTCTTGGATTATCATCGATTCAATCATCTCCCAATAAAGAATCGGTATCCATTCCACAGATAATTGATCATTAAGATTTGATATGAGGATATGATAATTTTTCAATGATAGATTTGATGTTGGTCTATCATCAAGTGCTTTTCAGAACTTCATGCATTCCAATAACATGTTTTAGGAGAATTTATGATCTTTATTATTACTTGGTTATGTCTTTGAGACTCACGAACACACTTTTAGTCTTTATGGATCTTATGAATCAGGTTTTCCACCTATATTTGAATTCATTTTTTGTATTCTTGGATAACGATGTCATTATGTATTTGGGATCCATCCACGAACAAGCAACCCAAATTGAGATTGTGCTGAATACAATGAGAGACCATCAACTATTTTCAAATAATAGAATATTAAACATCTGGATGGGAAATTTCCACTTAATGGCCACATTATCCCATAGTCAAGAGTTTTAGTAAACCTAGATAAAGTGAGAGAATTAGTTTGTAGGGAGTATCCCAATATATTCATTGACATTTAGAGGTTCTTGGGACTTTTTGAATTATAAAAACATTTCATCAAGGATTTTTCACACCTAACATCATTGATTATTGACATAAAAAGGAAGGGTTTGATATTTTTATAGTCATAAATGTGACATCCTAAACCCAGGTTCCACTTAATGGGTGCCCATAGCTAGGTGGGGCATATGGCCTCAAGCACATCTCCCCAAACTCCAGAGGCTTCCCACTATTAGGGAGGGTCTAGGGTGTGTCCGTGGGGATACTATGCCCTCATTACCATTGATTATCATAAATGAATAATTTAAACAGAGGTAAATGGAGTAATCAATATATGTAAATTGATGGTAAAGTTTAAAATAGGTACAACATTAAAAATAATTGAATCAACAAGAATAACATTCAAAAAGTGATGATTTGACATGTCACAAGAATACTGAATAACATGGATAAAATAAAGAACAAAGAAATCACGCACATATGTATGATGAAAGTCATAGACTATACTAAGAATCATTATCTTAATCATAGTCATCTGCTATCAGGATTCATACTAAATATCAATCAATCGTGTGTTTGAAACTGTATGATTCCCTTTTTCAACAACAATAGCTATGTAATCTACACCAAGTAGAAAACGGATCTTAGAGTGGGTGTGAGAGAAATATCATTAGTCTACCACAAATTGTTTCTATAAAATTTTTCCCATGTAATGGAAATTTAAAATTGTTCAAGCATGCTTACATAAATTAAGGCATTACAATGTAACTAAATACATAGTTCCTACTTCATCTCTTGGACGGTGTCTAAACATATAACCAATTCATTATTAGATTATTTCCATATTATAACATATCAAATATTAAAAATAATGAAGGATCCATTTTATAATAGGGAAACCTGTAATGATATTTAATAGTAAACTCCAAAAGCATTAACATAGCCGACGTAGACATGAAGGGTCTACAAATAAGAAATAACATTAGCTAGGAATAGGGTAAGAGTGGAATACAAGGATCATATTCCAATACATTTTACAACAAGATACCTATTCTTTATAAACAGTTGACCCAAATTAAAATGGGGAAAATTAAATACTAGGCCTGATGGAATTTTACCATTGAACCAACATGTCAATGATAGATCCAAGGATTGTATCTGAGGAATTATATTATAATATTGAAGGGATCCTACAGTTTCATTCTAATAATCTAAATAATATACAGGATCAGGGACTTGGTGGGTCTCATCCTTAGAAACCTATATCATTGGATCAGAATGGGGTTCCTCATTTCTCATGGCATTCCCCGATAAAAATCAAAGGCAAGATGAGGTCAAGACACACTTTTTTGATATTAAATTCATTTAATATTTCACATTCTTCAATCATTTCCTTTCATTAGTGTGATAACCTCACGTATCATGCAACCTTTTAATCAAGTAATAATTCAACAATAAGTCCCTTTCATTTAATCCATTTATTTAATTAGTGTGATATGGTCATGAAGCAGGCATCATTTTAATATACTCATAATTAATCAATAAGACCATTTGCTCCAATAATTTCTTTACATTATTGTGACACGGTCAGGTACAATGAAAAATATATAAATTATACTTAAATAATATTAAATAATTAAGATTCATTATGGTGCCTTAAATTAATGTTGTAAAGGGTTTTAAGGGAATTAAACCTATTATACATTCAAATTTAATCTAGATAAGTCATATATTTAGTAAACATGAAAATTTCAATTTCACATTTAATTAACAATTGAATGACTTCTCATAGGAAAGTCAACTAGTAAGAATACTTTTTTACTTTCCATAATTCAATAAAAAATATAAATCAAACCTTTTATTATATAAAATAATACCATAGAAGGGTCAAGAAATGTCACACCCTAATAGCTTCTTAAATGTGTCAAATATTAAAACCCCAATCATGGAATAACATCCTACTTGGGATGGATGGAGTTGTGGTTGTAAATTCCCAAAATTAGTCACATATATGGAAATATCATATCCATGTGTTCTAATGATTATAAGCTTTCTGTGTAAAGTTTATTTACAAAACACAATCAAATTAGTGGTCCCCACACGATAATTCTAAAATCAATGAACTTGAGGGATGAGTTATAGATTACCCATATTGGGGTGGTATGACACTCCTCCTCAATTATGAGACCATGATTTGGATTAAAATGGATTAGATCTATGAAAATAGTAAAAATAATCAAACCGAAATAACTAGGTGGACATCCAGAGAGGAGAATAAAGGGTTAAATAGACTCAAGTACTTACCATTGAATATAAAACATGATGAACTGAACCCCAAACAGATCATGGATGATGGAGACCCTTCAATACAAAGCATTGGACATCAAAAATATATAAACAAATCTACGGAGATAAATCTTGCTTGAAATATTATTAAGGAGTATGACGTGGATTAGTAGATCATTGAGGGGAAAAGGTAAATTTACCCAAAAAAATATCATCCATGGTTTGTCCTAAGAGTTTGAAAAACCATGAAAAAACCTTGCACATTTACCTGGGTAGAATGGGAACATGCATGGTTTGGCTTCATGGCCATGTATAAACCTTGTGATTTGGTTATGTTAAAAAATTCACATCAGCACAGTTAGGAATACTATGTACGAACCATATGACCTGGCCAATTTCTCTGAAAATATGGTTCTCGGGCTTCGAACATTCCCCAAACACACCTGAGACCTTTTTTAACTCGTTATGCATCCATATTTGGTCAAAGTAAATATTTATAGATAAATTTAAAAGGATTAATACCTAATTGAAAACTATGTTTCCACATTCTTCCCCCGTTAAATGAGTGTGTCCATGAGATCACCATCCATGGGTGTAAATACACTATTTGAGAACAATTTCATCCATAGAGAATGTATTTCAGCTTACTGTTCCCATGTATTTTCATATACCCAACTGTTATGTAATAAAACCCATATTAGAGAGACAAGCATTCCTTTGAGAGCCTTCATTATACAGTCAATGATGCATATTGGATACTCCTCAAAGGTAGAATAAACATCAAAATCAACATCCTCTGGATGAAAAGTATTTGATGGATAAGAAAGATACTACTAAATCTGTGAGATGTCGATGATTCCATGCATGGAATAAAACCTATGAGGTAGGAGAAACTGAAAGTCTACTAGTATGACTCACTATAGAATCTTAAAAGGCTCTATATAATTATATGATAACATCCCATGTTTCTATAACCATCTATTATCATGCATGAGTGATACCCTTGAGGAAATATGATCCCAAACCCATGAACACCAGAGGACTTAGACGCCGATCAACATAAGTTTTTTGTCTAGACTGGGCAGAATTCATATTATTTCTAATTATCTGAACCTACTTTGAGGTATCCTGAATGAGATGAGGGCCTAGTTGGGTTGTCTCACCTTCCACTAACAAACACATGGGTTAACGGAATGCCCTTCTATATAAGGCCTCAAATAGAGAAATATGAATTGTCATCTAAAATCCTTCTTTATAGGATAACACAATGAGAGGGATATTATTTTCCCAAGAACCTTTGAATCCAAGGAAACATTCTCTTAGAATATCTTCTAGAAATCATATTTTCTTTTTTCTATCCATCAGGCATATGGTGAAAATATGTTCTTAGAAGCACCTTTGTTCTCATTGCCTTGTGTAATCCCTTCGATAATAGTAATGTAAAACATGCATTCCTATCTGAAACGATAATAGGAGAGACCCCATAGAGTCTACTGATTTCACAGTCATATATTTTTCATAGACCATAAAATCATAAAGTCTCCAAAATAGGAATTTAGTGGTATGATTTTATTAGTCATCTAATTACTACACTTATAGCAGCACAACCCCTTGGTGACCTTGGTAATCGGACAACGAAATCCATGAAAATTCTATTCCTTTTCCATTATGGTATTGGAAGCTACTATAACAAGCCTACAGGTCTCTTGTACTCTATAATAACCTACTTAAATGTGGAACACCTAGTTATAAAACCTACAATCTATTGTTTCATCCATGGCCACCAATAATTGTGTCACATGACTCGATACATCTTCTAGATACCTAGACGAATATCACATTAGAAGAAACATGACTATGTAATCCACTATTATCTCTTATATGTAAGAACCCAAATTTTTCCTTGTAGATGTAGAACATTATCTCTATCCAGAGACCAATATATAGGTGGTTTATCTATTGATTAAATATCACAGATAACTAAATCGTCATGATTTGTAAATGATCTACCGTTCAACTTCTCACAGAGGGTAGGGAAACTATAAATGATAAGAGATAAAATTACTCCTTACTACCATGGAACTCCTGATACATCTTAAAAAATAGGAACATCGACATCCCTTTATCAATAGATTCCTATACATCATGTTCCTGTGTTTTTCAACTCTGTGTATCCGCGTCCACATTTTCCATCCCAAGCATATAGACAAGATCAAAAACAAACGATTGTAAATATTCAACCCATATCTATTGTATAAGGTTAAATCCATGATGAGATGAGCTATATCTGTGGATCATGTGGTCCACATAGACCACAAAGTGTTCACCTGATAGATAATGTATCTAGCAACATAAGGCCTCAGCAACTGCTGGTACCTCATGTTCGTGCACCGGGTAATTCCTCTCATGAGGCCTCAAATATAGAGATCTATATGAAATGAATCTATCATCATGAATTAGTAACAATCCTATCCCAATTCATGATTCATCACAGAAGATGGAATAATATATTCCTAGCTCTGTAAGTATCAGAATAACTACCGATAAATTCCTCCCTTTCAAATCATGAATGTCATTCTCATATGATTCTGAACCTATGAAATTGAAACTCTTATTTGTAAGACCCATAAGATGTGATTCAAGGTAGGAAAATTCATTTATTAAACACTAGTAATATCTAACCATCCCCATGATTCTCTTTACGTCATATACTTTCTTGGGATGCTCCCAAGAAAATATAGCTCTGTCTTTTTCACGGTCAGCAAATACTCTCGATTTCGTTTTTATATGACCAATGAAGGGAACATTGATGATACCAATGTGGAACACAACATTACTGAAATAAAATCAATGCTCACTCTTTATACTCAGAATTTTCTCATGATGATTGGTATGGTCGTTATGATTTTGAGAATAGATCAAGACGTCAACCACTAATATTATGACAAAAGAGTCCAAATACGAGTGTAAAATTGTATTCACCAAAGCCATGAAAATGGATGGATCATTTGTAATACCAAACCACATTAAATGGTACACATAAAAACCATACCAACTATTGAATGTTGTACATGGTATGTATGATTCTTTAACATGCACAATATGATTACTCAATCTCAGGTCGATCTTGGAGAACACATTTTCTACTCAATTTTGGTCAAATATATCATCTATTCAATTAAATAGGTAACAGTTCTTGATTGTAAGATTGTTCAACTACTTATAGTCAACACATATATGTCTGGTTCTATTATACTTCTTGTAAAAAAACATGTGCCAACCCAAATAGGATGTAATGGGTCATATAGAGCCTTTGGACTTTAAATCCTATAACATATACTTTTAATTTTGAATAACTTTTATTGCCATACTATATGGAAAAATGGACACTAGAGATGCTCTATGAATATTATCAAAAGTAAACAATACCTCTCACTCTCTTAGGAGGGAATCTAGAAAAATCATCGTGATATATATCCCTGAAACAATCTACTACTAGAGAAAATTAGATTGTCTTAGTCCCCGATCCTCCATGAATAGATTTTCAATTTGAGAGGTCACTCAACCTAGCATATGATGCTCAGATCTAGCTCAAAAATCCTACATATCCCTTTCACCATTATGTAGATAACTTCTTCCCTCTGATGATGTAAATGATACAATAATACAATAGTAGTCTATGAAATAATGATACCTAACAAACCAATCCATCCCAAAAATTACATTGAAATCCTATATATCAAGAACAATGATGTTCTATAAGAAAGGGTACCTGCTTTTCTCAAGGGTAAAATCCCTACACCAGAATATACACACTGTTCTTACCCTTAATAGTGTTTCATGGGTCATTACACCATATTAATATTATATCTCCCATCCAAGACATTCCACAAAAGATAGAGAGATAAAAGTGTTTGAAGCACCTATTATTGATAAAAAATACTATGGTATATTCCACAAAAATAGTACCTCGTACTATAGATGGTCCTACAGCTAGATCTTTGGTTATCATCTGTAATAAATTCATATAGACTGATCCACATCCATGTGAAACATATGAACCACCATGATCATAAATAATCTTCTAGTGCTATTGGAGATTAGGGGTCTAGCAACCGCAGCCATGACCTCCACCTTGGCCAGACCTACCAGTACTAATCCACCTCCCCACCAGATGTGGCATAAAATAACACTCTCCTATAGGTGGATTTGGTCCATATCCTCTTCTACTAGAGGCTAGTTGAAATGTCCTTCAGAAATGCTAGAGATTCCCTATATGGATACAATCTTGAAACAACAGTTGATATCTATCACACTAAGGATATGAATAACTCCATCTTACACACTAATGAAACACTTTATAGATATCATAAAGTGAACTATGGTTATCACTATCTTGAAGAGAATCCTTGAGGGAACATTTCCGAGAACTAGAAGAGCTACTTGCATGATGCAACACTAATATTATATACCTAGTACTATAACTATCCCCCAGGTTATGAAAGGTGATATGGTCCGGATATACAATCTATGAAAATATTTGTATGAAATAGTAATTCACATTTGTACAAATGGACTGCTGTATCCCATCCTCAATTTTCCAAGGACATGAATTCTCATCACCGTCTTTGTAGAGACCCGAAGCCAGACGTACATGGACATTACATTACTTTTGCGGAATACTTAGTACATAACAAAAACACACACACAAGGATCGTAATAGTTTAGTGTCTTTGGAAACTCGGAATATAATCTTCTAATCATGGTGAAAGATCTTCAACATCTCCCATAAAGATCTTCCCTTTTTTTACCTAAAGCCTTTCTTTATATCCTGGGGAAAAGAAAACATAAAAGGGTGATCTCAAATGCTCAGTAAGGGTAAACAAAATAAATATCAATCACATCATATTCATAAGAACATAACATTTTGGAAATCTTAACCTGCAAAAGAGAGAATAATTTCATAACATGGGATAAATCATAGTAGTGAAATGAAATCGCAATAATCATAACTTAAAACATGAAACTTTGTGGCATACACACATAATCATAGAGAATCATATCTTATTAGTCAAGACTCATTGCCAAGACTATCTTAGTGGAAGAAGTCCCTTTCTGAACCGAGTCACCCTCGTTTCAGTCATGTTTCACTGAACCGGTATAACCTACCATTCCAGCCATGTCTATTTCATGATATATAAAATCTTTACCCAATGTATTGGAGTGGGATATAGGTCCCACCCATCTCATAATGATACCATTCTTATGTGTGCCACAAAATCATAAACCATACATCAAAGCATAACCCATTTAATAAAAATGGGAATCTTAAACATCATGACATCATAAAAAATTAATATAAGATAAAGGAATTCATAAAAATATATCCATCACAACATAATCATATCAATGTAATAATAGGGATATAAATAGAACCCTATATTATCTTAGATGGAAAATAATTTTGATAAAACACTTGAACTCCATTCTTGAGGAAAATATCCTTTCTACTTCAAAAACATGTCATAAAATTTTAAAAGAAGTTGATTAAAAATAAACTTGAAAACTTGTAAAGGAATATTCTTGGAAATAATGTTTTAAAAATCCATTCATTCAGTATAAGTTAAAAAAACATTCTTCTCATACTTTTGTCGGAAAAGTCAAAAAGTACCTCGTACGAAAAACGACAAAAGATTCCTTTCATATCTTTTACTAAAAACTCACCAAAGGGTAAAAATGGATTTAAACAATTGTAGGTGGTTGGAAATAATATTACATATTGATGAAAGATGGATGTGGATGATAAAATACACCCCCGTAAAAACTTACGAATAAACAATCTCGGATAAAAATGAGATTGTGATATTTCCCTTACCTTAGGTCTGATTTGCTTCGTAAGTGTCTGAACCTCCTGTATAATGATTTAAATAATGTCATTGACTTATTACAGAATCATATTCATTTTTATTATATCATATATAGTTCACTTATGACTTTATATTACCCGTTCTTTTGTAAATTCAATGTTAAAGAGCGTTTTGGGTAAAATTGTTTCATTTGTTGTCCGTGTTTTGACTTGTAATTATTTATATGATTACTTAGATCATGATTACTTAATTCCAGAATATAAAACATTATTTATATATATATATTCAGAGTATACATATATATAATAAATCAGTAAATGGAAAGAAATACACCGTTCATGGAGACGGTAGGCCGTACGTACGCATGAACGTTGTTTTCATTTCCTTATTGAGTTGAGCGGAATTAAGTGGATGAAATACATATACATACACATAAATCCAGTATCATTATTATGTCATATATTTCATGATTACATATTATATATACTTTATAATCAATAATGAATGGTTAAAGTGGAGAATGAATCTCATCGCGTCGTGGAGACGGTAGTCCATACGTACGCACGAGCGATGATATCGTTCTCATGATCATGGGACTGTATTGGAGTGTATGTATACTATTTCAGAATCAATATCACTTTAAAATAATAATATATAGTTATTATTTACACCATTATACCCATCCAAGTAAAGTGGTGGTGGAAAATAGATTTCACCACGGCGTGGAGACGGTATTCAGTACGTACGCACGCGCGGTGATTTCGTTTTCCGTAGGATGGATAGATGGTGAAATAGGATTGTTTCATACTTATAATAACATATCAGTATATTAGTGATACTGATTTTATTAATTCATAATTAAACAACCTAATAAGAAGAAGTGGAAGAAAAAATAAAGGTGAAAGAATCGGTAATGGAAATTACCTCTTCTTTGAAGGGCCTCTTTGAGACCACCTCTTAGGACACTAAAATTGGTCTTTGAGGAAAACCAGAACCTCTATAATGTTTCTAGGGAAGTGGAGAAGATAATTTGGCAGGGATTGGCCAAGCTTGAAGGCTCAATGTTGTGTGAGAAAGAGAGGGAGGAGGTGTCCTTTTATAAGGGAGGAGAGGGGCACCTTTGGAATAACTAAAACTATTATTTTATTATAAAGTCAAGTTCGGTTTTAAATAGCTCCAAATTTATTTATTTCGGGGCTAAGGTGGGGATGGGTGGAAATACTCTCATCCAATAGAATTTAGACAAGTTTAGGTTCCTATTTTAACCTTATCATTTAGATTTAACATTAAGTTAAATAATTTTACTTTTACCGTGTCTTCTTGTGTTCTTACACTATAAGGTTAATAAACTTACTATAATAAACCAAACGAACCCCAAGTTGTTTATTATTAATATATATAACCTTATCTAAGTCATTTGGCCGATCCTTAGATTTTTAGGAATAAAATAAAAATTAATAATATAATATTTGTTTTAAAAACTATTTTATGTCAATTTTGACACTATTTAGTAATTGATTTTTGTGAAAATCATAACAGAATTATTAGTTCTAACCAAGTTAATTAAATCAATACTAACATGTCATATTAACCTATAAAATTAGTTTAATTCATAAAAAGTCTCAAATTATATTTATTTGGGTATTTATAACATCAATTATGTCAATATCTCATTAATAATATAATTACTGCATCATCGTTGTGTCATATATAAATTAAATTATTTAATTTCTAAAAATTTCAAATAAAATACCATTATGTAGGAAATCGTTTGAGCTTTCTAATTAATATTTATAGTCGAATTTATCTTATGTATAACCCCATATTAAAAATGTATTAGTAAATAAACATTGATTTTAACTCTTTTAACACTTCTTTGAATTAAATAATAATAAATGTCCTAATCTAATCCAAGTGGGCCTAAATGGTCATATTTTATTCCTAAGTTTGTTTTTGGTCGAATTAAACTTGTCCAATAGAATTAGGACATGTGTTAGGGTAATAATAATATAATCTTGACCCTTAATTACCCTATTTACTTTTAACCGTGGTAAAAAAAGTCAAAAGTTACTATTCACCAAAAATTATTTTCATCTCATTGAACCACATTTTAGTCCTTGATATTAACCGTGTCTCTTAGATTTTCGAAATTCCACTCACAGAAGCGGGAAAATTAGGTTTTATGAAAAATTCAGTTTTTTTAACTACCACTTAGTGGTTTCACTATTCATCAAAAAATGAAAGTTTCCAGAAAAATACCAAAAATTAGGCCTAAGATATATTTGATATTATGAATTCCAAAATGATGTCTATTTTATCAAATTAAAAACATATCAGTTACATTAATTAATTTAAAAATTAATTCTCGTCGTCAAAACAAATAGCGTGTTTTTAAGAGATAATAACTATCAAAAGATTGACAATTGTTTATGTCCTGTTTAAATGTGAAATTACATCCAATGACCAAAATTGTATTAAATTGTAAAAATATATTCTAAATATACTTTAAACCCACTCAAATTAATAATTTATCACTATTAATTATTTCTATTAAAAAAGTTGTTTTTAATTAAAATTTAGTAATTTTCACTATTCATCAGAATATGAAAGTTATCCGAAAAGTACCAAAATTTTACCCTAAGCTAATTTTAATATTCCGAATCCAAAAATGAAGTCCATTTTGAAAAATAAAATTTACAAAATTTCAAAAAGTGGTTATTACTATTCACAACGGCTAGTTTTCATAATATTTTAATAGCATATCGTTGTTTAGTGAAACTCGGTATTTCGTACTACACACGCTATCAAAGAAGGCCGCGATTGCGTGTAATGAAAGGCAAGTCAAGGATGTGTGTTGTGCAAGCTCTTTTTGGTGTAGTGTACAACACAAGACATTAATGAAATTAAAAAGAATATTTTTCATAAAATCTCGGGGTGTTACATTGTACCCCCCTTAAAATGAATTTCGCCCTCGAAATTCGTCGGGGTTATAAATGGTTTACTATTCGAAAGTTTCTTTGATAGAAACCCACATCGTAAAAAGGAATACCAAAACTAATCTTTAAAAACAAAAGTATGAAACGTAACGGTTACCCAAATAAACTAATCACTCGGTTTCCACATAGGTGAAAATATGGATACGGAAGAGAAATCTAACCATCATGTTCTGATGGAGAGTGGTAGAGAACATGGATATGGAAAAGCTACCAATCACAAAGCTATAAATTTGTGATGATCTAAGGTACCATCTCATTCATCAGATATAAGATCACTAAGACAACATTTTTGGTTTTCAAGATCATTTCCCAAATGTTGATGAAATTGGAATTAGAAGAAATACTTTCGTGATTTTGGTATAGTCTCACCGTTTGTCGTTCTTTGGACAATTTCCACTTCATCTCTTAAAGAAATGAAGTTGAATTTGTCATTCGTGATGTGTTAGAAGACCATGTGATAGAATGATGGGTCATTCCATCTCTTTCAGACAAAAGGTTAGCAAAAGTTATAATTCCATCTTATGGTTAATCGTATATGGTTCCAAAAATGAACTTATACCTCATATATCATACCGCTTAATAAAATAAAACTAGTTTCTACTAAACAGGGACTTCATGTAGGCCAGTGGTAGGCGATAAAAGCCAGTCACACTTCGGTTGTGGGTTCGATTCCCACAGCATTGTCCGACGCGATGGGTTTTCGCCCATCCTGCTGGTTGTCCTTTTTCTAAAACTACATTACTATAAAATCCCATCAGTAATATCAAAAAAAGTTCTATCCTTAAACAATACTAACTTATTTCCAACATAATCAATTTCAATCTTTAGGCTTATCCATAATACTTCAGTCCACTCTAATAATATAGTGAAAATGATTACTAGAGATTTAATACCATCGTTGATCCCCATATATCATAAGATATGTCTTGTTGGTCACATTCTAAACATTCAAAGGCCTTAATCATGTATTCTCTTGAATACCCATTGAACCTTAGTGAAAACATGAATGCAGTTAAAAGTTAACACTTTCCACATACCAAAATCCTCTAAATTCTATATACTCAAACCATGATATCACTTGGTCCTTATATCAATCATGAGCTCATGAATACTGTTAAACATTTAATTTTCTCCTTATCCCTTCATTATGCGCATATCATCTACATTCCAAAAATATCTGAATAACCTTTCATGGATACTAGTACCATTAATCATACACTTTCAAAACTCAAGGAAATACAACAGTGTAACAATCCTTAGATGTCTCTTTATTCCATAGTACCATGAGATTACTTATACAACGTTACACATGATAAACATGTCATCATTCCACTACATTCTTAAACCATTGATCAAGCTTCAACAATTCTTTCATCTCACATATCATTTGCAGTCTCTTCATCATCATCAACATAAATACTACCCATACGACCATACTGATTCTCTTCATCAGACTTTCCCTTAGGGCATTGGTTTTCATAATGCCCGTACATTCCACATTTAAACCATTTAACCGTTGTTGATGTCGTAGCAATACCATTATCCTCATCCCTGGTGTTAACTGAACCTTTTCCTTTGCACTTACTGGCTTTGTGTCCTTCTTTTCCACACCTGAAGCATCTTCCAGTTCCTTTGAAACATTCTCCTTGATGCCTCTTCCCACATGATTTACATAGGGGAAATTGATCTTTCTTTCCTCTATGATCATCATGAAACTCCATCTTTCTCTTATTAGCCGAGTCAGGAAACTTACCAAGTTTTACTTTATTGATCATATTATGAGATTTCTGATTCGGCATAATAATGATGATTGGACTTCCAAATCCCATTTCATTTGGTTTCTCATGAAGAATATCATTCCATTGTCCATCATATCTTCCAATATCGTGAGTCATCTTGTTTCCAGGTATTTTCTAAAACCCAAAAAGAATAGTGTGAGAGGATAAAATAATCCTAGGGAAAAAATATAGTAAAGGGGGAGTATCTTCAATATCTAACATCTTAGGTTAAATTATATGATCGTTAACATAGTTCTAGGACTGTATCCTATACGTATAATTATCCATAGGGACATACCTAGACATACCTTAGAAATATATCAGGGGATCTCACTAACGTTTTCGCATCCTAGTTTCCAAAGGTTGACTAAACCTTTCCTCTGATACCAACTGTAGAGACCCGAATCCTGACGTACATGGACATTACATTACTTTTGCGGAATACTTAGTACATAACAAAAACACACACACAAGGATTGTAATAGTTTAGTGTCTTTGGAAACTCGGAATATAATCTTCTAATCATGGTGAAAGATCTTCAACATCTCCCATAAAGATCTTCCCTTTTTTTACCTAAAACCGTTTTATATATCCTGGGGAAAAGAAAACATAAAAGGGTGAGCTCAAATGCTCAGTAAGGGTAAACAAAATAAATATCAATCACATCATATTCATAAGAACATAACATTTTGGAAATCTTATCCTGAAAACGAGAGCATAATCTCATAACTTGGGATAAATCATAGTAGTGAAATGAAATCCCAATAATCATAACTTTAAACATGAAACTTTGTGGAATACACACATAATCATATAGAATCATATCTTATTAGTCAAGACTCATTGCCCAGACTATCTTAGTGGACAAAGTCCCTTTCTGAACCGAGTCACCCTCGTTTCAGTCCTGTTTCACTGAACCGGTATAACCTACCATTCCAGCCATGTCTATCTCTGGAGATATAAAATCTTTACCCAATTCATTGGAGGGATATATAGGTCCCACCCATCTCATAATGATACCATTCTTATGTGTTCCACAAAATCATAAACCATACATCATAGCATAACCCATTTAATAAAAATGGGAATCTTAAATATCATGACATCATAAAACAATTCATATAAGATAAATGAATTCATAAAAATATATCCATCACAACATAATCATATCAATGTAATAATATGGATATAAACAGAACCCTATATTATCTTAGATGGAAAATAATTTTGATAAAACACTTTAACTCCATTCTTGAGGAAAATATCTTTTCTACTTCAAAAACATGTCATAAAATTTTAAAATAAGTTGATTAAAATTAACTTGAAAACTTGTAAATGAAGATTATTAGAAATAATGTTTTAAAAATCCATTCATTCCGTATAAGTTAAAAAAAAATCTTCTCGTACTTTTGTCGGAAAAGTCAAAAAGTACCTCGTACGAAAAATGACAAAAGATTCCTTTCATATCTTTTAATAAAAACTCTCAAAAGGGTATAAATGGATTTAAACAATTGAAGGTGTATGGAAATAATATTACATATTGATTAAATATGGATATGGATGATAAAATACACCCCAGTAAATACTTACGAATAAACAATCTCTGATAAAAATGAGATTGTGATATTTCCCTTACCTTAGGTCTGATTTGCTTCGTAAGTGTCCAAACCTCCTGTATAATGATTTAAATAATTTCATTGACTAATTACAGAATCATATTCATTGTTATGATATCATATATGGTTCACTTATGACTTTATATTACCGGTTCTTTTGTAAATTCCATGTTAAAGAGCGTTTTGGGTTAAATTGTTTCATTTGTCATCCGTGTTTTGACTTGTAATTATTAATATGATTACTTAGATCATGATTACTTTATTCCAGAATAATAAACATGATTTATATATATATATATATTCAGAATATACATATATATAATAAATCAGTAAATGGAAAGAAATACACCGTTCATGGAGACGGTAGGCCGTACGTACGCATGAACGCTGTTTTCATTTCCTTATTGAGTTGAGCGGAATTAAGTGGATGACATACATATACATACACATAAATACAGTATCATTATTATGTCATATATTTCATGATTACATATTATATATACTTTATAATCATTCATGAATGGTTAAAGTGTAGAATGAATCTCATCGCGTCGTGGAGACGGTAGTCCGTACGTACGCACGAGCGATGATATCATTCTCATGATCGTGGGACTATATTGGAGTGTATGTATACTATTTCAGAATCAATATCACTTTAAAATAATAATATATAGTTATTATTTACACCATTATACACATCCAAGTAAGGTGGTGGTGTAAAATAAATTTCACCACGGCGTGGTGACGGTATTCCATACGTACGCACGTGCGGTGATTTCATTTTCCGTAGGATGGATAGATGGTGAAATAGGATTATTTCATACTTATAATAACATATTAGTATATGATTGATACGGATGTTATTACTTCATAATGAAAAAACCTAAGAAGAAGAAGTGGAAGAAGAAATAAAGGTGAAAGAATCGGTAACGGAAATTACCTCTTCTTTGAAGCGCCTCTTTGAGACCTCCTCTTAGGACACTAAAATTGGTCTTTGAGGAAAACCAGAACCTCTATATTGTTTCTAGGGAAGTGGAGAAGAGAATTTGGCAGGGTTTGGCCGAGCATGAAGGCTCAAAGTTGTGTGAGGAAGAGAGGGAGGAGGTGTCCTTTTATAAGGGAGGAGAGAGGCACCTTTGGAATAACTAAAAATATTATTTTATTATAAATTCATGTTCGGTTTTGAATAGATCCAAATTGATTTATTTCTAGGCTAAGGTGGGGGTGGGTCGAAATCCTCTCATCCAATAGAATTTAGACATGTTTAGGTTCCTATTTTAACCTTATCATTTAGCTTTATATTAAGTTAAATAATTTTACTTTTACCATGTCTTCTTGTGTTCTTACACTATAAGGTTAATAAACATACAATAAGAAGCCAAACGAACCCCATGTTGTTTATTATTAATATATATAACCTTATCTAAGTCATTTGGCCGAACCATAGATTTTTAGGAATAAAATAACAATTAATAATATAATATTTGTTTTAAAAACTATTTTATGTCAATTTTGACACTATTTAGTAATTGATTTTTTTGAAAATCATAACAGAATTATTAGTTCGAACCAAGTCAATTAAATCAATACTAACATGTCATATTAACCTAGAAAATTAGTGTAATTCATAAAAAGTCTCAAATTATATTTAGTTTTGTATTTATAACATCAATTATGTCAATATTTCATTAATTATATAATTACTGCATCATCGTTGTGTCATCAATAAATTAAACTATTTAATGTCTCAAAATTACAAATAAAATACCATTATGTAGGAAATCTTTTGATCTTTCTAATGAATATTTATAGTCGAATTTATCTTATGTATAACCCCGTATTAAAAATGTTTTAGTAAATAAACTTTGATTTTAACTCTTTTAACTATTCTTTGAATTAAATAATAATAAATGTCCTAATCTATTCCAAGTGGGCCTAAATGGTCATATTTTATTCCTAAGTTTGTTTTTGGTCGAATTACACTTGTCCAATAGAATTAGGACATGTGTTAGGGTAATAATAATATCATCTTGACCCTTAATTACACTATTTACTTTTAACCGTGGTAAAAAATGTCAACAGTTACTATTCACCAAAAATTATTTTCATCTCATTGAACCACATTTTAGTCCTTGATATTTACCTTGTCTCTTGGATTTTCAAAATTCCACTCACAGAAGCGGGAAAATTAAGTTTTATGAAAAATTCAGTTTTTTTAACTACCACTTAGTGGTTTCACTATTCATCAAAAAATGAAAGTTTCCAGAAAAATACAAAAAATTAGGCCTAAGCTATATTTGATATTATGAATTAAAAAATGATGTCTATTTTATAAAATTCAAAACATACAAGTTACATTAATTAATTTAAAAATTAATTCCCGTCATCAAAACAAATAGCGTGTTTTTAAGTGATAATAACTATCAAAAGATTGACACTTGTTTATGTGAGGTTTAAATGTGAAATTACATCCAATGACCAAAATTGTATTAAATTGTAAAAATATATTTTAAATGTATTTTAAAACCACTCAAATTAATAATTTATCACTATTAATTATTTCTATTAAAAATTTTGTTTTTAATTAAAATTTAGTAATTTTCACTATTCATCAGAATATGAAAGTTATCCGAAAAGTACAAAACTTTTACCCTAAGCTAATTTTAATATTCCGAATACAAAAATAAAGTACATTTTGAAAAATAAAATTTACAAAATTTCAAAAAGTGGTTATTACTATTCAAAACGGCTAGTTTTAATAATATTTTAATAGCATATCGTTGTTTAGTGAAACTCGGTATTGCGTACTACACACGCTATCAAGGAAGGTCGTGATTGCGTGTAATGAAAGACATGTCAAGGATGCGTGTTGTGCAAGCTCCTTTTGGTGTAGCGTACAACACAAGACATTAATGAAATTAAAAAGAACATTTTTCATAAAATCTCGGGGTGTTACAGTCTTGAAGCGGTGAAAAGTGATGAAACTATGTAAAATATGCTGAATATTCCATAACTGACATTAAACCCTGATTGAGATGCATGAACTCAATGTCTCTATCATTTTTCAGATTTTGACAGGAAACGTATCATAGAAGCCTAGAAATCAACCCATTATATTTTTTGACGAAAACTGGCCTAAGAAGTCACATCCCACTAATGCCTATTTGATTCTCAAAGAATGTATGTGGAAACTTTGAGTCTCTTCTATGGAGATGTTTCTATATTCTCAATGATAGATAGGGTGTCTTCGTAGCCAAGACACAGGTGCCTAGATACCACTATCCTCTAAAAATTTAGGAGGATTTTTCTCCTGGAACTCAAGAGTCAGATCAACCATCGAAGGAGCAGGACATATAGCATCAGGTATGGACTAAATTAGATATAATAAACAATCACTAACATGGGAATTAGTGCACATATCGGATGCATTAGGTTCTGTCGTGAGTGGTAATTCTTGAGCTATGATTTGTGGCTCATGGAAACCCACGTCTGGAGTATGGATGTCACCATCATCCTTGTGTATGATACAAAGATGTCATGGTGGAATTTGTCTACAACTTCCAAGAACAAACCTCACAACAAGATGAAGCATAAAGATAGAATCACTAGAAGAATATGAACTTAACAAAACTCACTATTAAAGTATACTACCACAACAATATTCTTAGATAGCTAGGTTTTTTTATGTTCTCAAGTATATTTTTCATTTCATTTTTTATTTAATTACCAGGTTCACTCTTTTACCATTCATAAACATGACATGGAGGGATAAGGATGTGAAATCCATTCAATTTATATAGCATATTTTAATTTATAAAAGATTTCCATTCAATTGAATCAGTTCCCATACACCATATCAATGAATATGAAACCCATTTATTTATAGCGTAATAGATCAACTCAGTAAATTACTTATCCCAACCCATGATGGCCAAAATACCTAATGAATTATGACAAGCAATCTATCGATCAAACCAAATAGTAATACAAGCATAATCTAACTATCACAACATCACTCAATATTCATAGAAAAATAAAACACAGAAAACACATAAATGCAGCTATTTGGCATGCCAATATGTATGACATGGGAAATCTAAGAGACCATAATGATGCATGTAAAAAATGCTCTTTTCCCTTAATTTATCTGTCCAAGGATGAAAGAAAACACTCAATAAGATAATTATCAACAAATCCTCAAAACAGTTTCATCATCCAATTGTGAAATAATAAAAATAAAAATAAGAAAAATCTGAACATCAATTATAATTTAGGAATCATGGTTTTTACCCCGAACATGGGTTCACGAAACCCAAGAACACCTTATGAACAAGTCCCAGGTGTTTATAATCTCAAATATATTGTCCCAAAATAATAAATAATGTGTGGAACCATATATAATACCAAATTTTGATGAATAAAACAATGATTTGACTTAATTAGTGCCTCTGGGCTGATGGACCACATAGCCTCAATCTAATCTCCATGAATGCCAAAGGATTCCCACTACCAGTGAGGAACTAGGTTGTGTCCATGTGGAGATTATTCCCTCATTATCAATGTTTATGGTAGAGGATGAATATAAATATACGTACATATTGTAATCAATATAAGTAAATAGAAGGCAGATTGCAAAATATAGACTATTATAACAATAACTGAAATAAATTGAATAACATTTACCAATCGATGATATGTAATGTCACTATAAAACTATAAAACATGGATATAAGAAAACAGGGGTAACATGATCTACATTAGTATAAATGAAACTAAAGAATATTCTAAGCATCATGAGATCTGGATCGGTCATCTTCTATCAACTCCCATACTAAATAGATTTCTATTAAGTCTTTGAAGCCTTATGCTTCCCTTTACAAACACATGCAACTTGGTACTCTAATTCGGGTACCGAATTGCAACAATAGAGGGAGTGAGATAAATCTCAGTGGACCACAACCAATAGTGCATATGGAATTTGTACCGTGTAATGGGAATGTAACAGTGTGCAAGCATTCGTAGATAATGAAATTCATTAAAATGTAACTAAATATCAATGTACATCTTCAGCCCTCGGCTAGTTTCTGAACATGTATCCAATTAATTAATTAATTTATACAAGTTCATATCATATCATAAGTGATTAATAGTTGAGGTTCCATGACATAAAATGGAATCATGTAATGATATTTAATAGTGAAGTCCCAAGGTAATAACCAAGGTGACGTAGACCTCAAGGGTTGCCAACTCAGTAATAACAGTTATCTTGGAATGGGTTAAGACTGTAATACAAGGGGAAAAATCCATGTAATTCCACAATGAGACACCTATCAATTCCAAAAAGGACATCCATGTTAAAATGAGGATTGAATGATGTTGTACATGATGGTCTTTAACCATGGCCCTACTTATCAATGCTGGATCAAAAAAACGGTATATGAGACATTCTATGATAATATTGAAGGGATCATATGGTGTCATAACTAGCAAGAAAGGATTAGAAAATGATCATAATATAAGTGGTTATCAACCTTGAAATTAATATCCTTGAAGCAGAATGGTGTTCTCAAGTACTCATGGCATTCGTCGATAAGAATCCAAGGCGAGCTCAAGTTAGGCTACTCTTATTTGATATTGAGGTGACGTACGATTTCATTTGGTTAAATCCTTTCCTTTTATTGTTGTGACATGTTCTACTAGTTTGAAACCTTTCAACCATGTCATAATAAGTCAATAGGTTCATTTCTTCCATGCCTCACATTTCTTTGGTGTGACAATGTCAAGTAGCATGCATCCTTTTAATCAAGTCCTAACTAATCAATAAGTCCATTTGGTTTTATCCTTTCATTTCATTAGTGTGATAAGGCTTGGTACCACGAAACCATTTGGAATTCCATTAAATAATTTTCAATTATTAATGGTAATTACACTATCTTCTATTAATGTGGTAAGGGGTGCTACAGACATAAAACACATTATTTATTCGTATTTAATATGGTCAAATCATATACTTAGAATACTAGAATGTTTCCATTTCACAATAAATTATCAATTGTAGAACGTTCCATAGGCATGAAAAGTTTTTGAGAATACACGGTACATTCCATTATGAAATTAACAATATAAATCAAACCATTTAATATATACTAACATACCCTTATAAGGTTATATAAATGACACACACGAATGGTGGCTCAAACCTATAAAATATTAAATACCCAATTATGGAATAAAATCCTACATGGTGTTGATGGTATTGTAGTCATAAAACCCAAAAGAAATAATCACATATATTGAAATAGTATATCCATATGGTTTTAATGACTATAAAAAGTCATATAAATTCTATAAATAGAACTTGATAAAATCTGTGGGCCCCAAACGACAATTCCAAAATTGATGAAATTGAGGGATAAGTTATAGAAAACAAACCTGAGGGTTTTCAATATCTCCTCCTTTGGTGTCAACACTCGATTTGTATTAAAACGTAGGATATCTGAGAAAAAGCGATAATTCTCACACCCTGATAACTAGGTGAAGAGAATGAGAGGATAAGAATGTCTTAAATAGACTCGAGTACTTACCGTGGCATATATAACATGAATAAAAACTTCAAGTACATATCAAAAATTATGCATATATTTTAATCCCTATATTTTTCCTTCCAAAAACTCCAAAAAGATATCCATGTAAGAAAATCCTTCCAGAAATAATATTATAGAAGAAGAGGGGGCTTAAAATATCATTAAGAGCAAAAAGGAAAATTTACACAAAAAATATCATGTGCATGGTTTTTCCACATATTTTGAAACAATCTATGAAAAAGGTTCGTGGTTAACTAGGAAAAAGGTTATATTTCATTTCTAGGCTTCACATCCATGCTCAAACTATGCGATACATTTCTGTTTGAAAATTTCAATTTGCACCATTAGCTAAACAATGTGAAAACCGTGTGACATATATTGTTTCCCCAAAAATATGAGTCCCAGGATCCAAATATTCCACAAACACCCCTAAGAAATTTTATTACTAATTATTAAATTATATTATGTACAAAGTAAATATTTAGGGTAAATTTAATGGATCTATACCTTAGGAAAATAACTTCGTTCTTACAAGAAACATGTAGAGCAGCCTTCTCAGAGTTAGAAGGAGGACTGACTTCAGCTGCATTACTAATTCGTCTTAATAAAGTTAAAATCTACACTACAGA
The DNA here is from genome assembly GCA_963277665.1 of Viscum album. Lineage (NCBI taxonomy): Eukaryota > Viridiplantae > Streptophyta > Magnoliopsida > Santalales > Viscaceae > Viscum > Viscum album. The sequence continues at coordinate 1,754,532,608 of OY728128.1, forward strand.
CTATGAAACATAAATTATTGGTCTTCGATCTATTTTGATATAGGAAGAAAAAGTCATTGTGTACGTCTCTCATTGGTTGAGGCCCCACAAGCTGAATTACCCAACACATGACATATATCTCACTGATATATTTTATTCACCATGTTTTTGGAGAAATAATTTACAAGGATCTCATTTTAGTGTATTCACTAATAAAAAAACTCAAATAAATACTAATAAAATAATTTTTTATTCTCAATCAATGTGTTTGGGTGGAGTGTGTACAATCGTTTTATTTTTATCTTGCACACTCACCTAGAAAATTGAAATATGTTGTTAATCCTATGAGCTGAAAGACATGGAAAAATGCAGTTTGAGGATCCAATGGATACTGGTAGCTTATGAACTTATTTATACAAATTGACATTGAATTTTTGATGGAAAATATTCAGACTATCCTCTCATCCTTAATAGTGACATCTACTCTTCTAAAATGGACAAGAATGAGACAACTATATGAACTTGTAGGCCTTGTCCTAAGGCAATTTTTTTCAAATGATGGTACATATTCATGTTGGACCATGGAAGTGGATGACACTGTACTATTCCATTGGAAATTATAGTTCCTAAAAACATTAGAGATTAGATAATATGGAATTCAGTGCCTTTACATGAGAGGATCATCCTGATTTCACCAAAATTTATTAATATATATGATGCCAGTATTGGTGGATTTGTATAAAACTCGATATTTTCATCTTCATCAATAAGTGTTCCACCTATTAGAATGTGAAGGATGAAGATCATTTATCCATAGGGATTCAATTGCCATTTTCCATTCTATAGTCTAAATTGGATTATGATTCGATTTACTCTATTATTGGTCTATCTAGATCACCTCGAGTCAACTATATAACTAATTATGATTCTGATGATATGATGATGGTGTAACAATTATTAACTATTTTAGAGTCCTTCGTGGTAGATGATCTAAGAATGATTTACATCAAGGGAGTTTTACATATTCATGGATCTCATCATTCCATCATTTCTGGCTGAAAAAGTCATTTCACAACACGGTTCTTCCAGGGGTTGCAAAAGGCCATTGGTATGCATGTTCATTTTTAGCATGTCATATCACCCATAGACTGATGGATAGGCATAGAGTATTAATCATGTGATAAAAGACACACTCCATGTTTATGTCATTGACATTGTCAATCCATGGGATAAACATATTCCCATTATGGAGTTATCTTATAATATTATCTTTTAGGCTACCATTTAAATGGATATCTTTTAAGAATTTTGTGGAAGGTATTTCTACTCACCTCTATTCTAAATAGAGGTGGGGGTCTAAGCTATTCTTGGACCACCTATTTTGAAGAAAAATACAGTGTATGTCCAGTTAATCATAAAATGTGTGTTCATAACTTCATACATACAATAACCATATTCCACTGAATGTTGGAGACCTTTGGAGTTCAAGGCTAGATAATGGGTTTTCTAGTGTGTCTCACATAGTTTGTTCTATAGATGTATTCAAAAGTAATGTAAGCTCCTGACATTGTTATTTGTACGCATTGATGTTGTGAAACAGATCGATCAAGTGTATTTCTAGTTGTCACTTTCTCATAGATATTAATTAATGAATGATATATGTCACATATCTCAACTTTTCAAATATTATCAAGACCCGACACATATATTTCAACCTGTTGAGATTTAATTGGATTTTTATTCATTCATTGAGTAGTATCTAGCACATATAGTGGATAAGACTATGAGGACACTCTGAGGAATGTTTATTTATTTATTATGGGTGATATGGTAGTACAACTGGGTATAAGATGGTAAAATAGGTTGGAAAGACGAAATATGGGTTCAGTGGAAGAAACTCTTTTGACGATGAAATCATTTGACCATCAGAATGTCAACATAGGGAAGAGTTACGTTTATTAGGAGAGGTTGTAATGAACTGTATTTTCATTTAGATATGGATTATATTTGCTTCAATTTTTTATCCTTAAATGGACCTAATTTAGATGGCTAATCCATCCAATGTGGTATCAAGTGCATCTGGTGCCAATTCTTAGCCACGAGATCAAAGATGGGAAGAAGGAACTATGTCTCATGGTTTGTCAACAAACATGTGGGCTATGGAATATGTCCATGAAATAGATTTGATGATTGTGATCTATCCTTTATCCATAGATTGTTCATGGTTAGTCAAATATTATTGTCTAACCATGTATTTTTCCCCAAATAATTAGTGATATGATCATTCTTGTGCATTGTTTGGTCAAACCATGTAAAAAAATTGTGTGACAATGTATTTTGGGGTGAAATTTACTTAATTTACCTCATTTAATTTTAAAACCAACTTCTTACATTCTTTTTCCTCATTTTAGGAGACAATCCACTTTTTATATCACTTGATCTAGCTTCCCCCTCAATCTAGCCTTGAAAATAAATTCCTGATCTTATGTCTGGTCCTTAATCCATAGATAGATTTGGATTCATCTCAGTAATCTCCCATAGTCTCCTAATTCATATCTATGTTCATTCTACTAGTCATTTCATCCAATTGGTGTAGGCTAATTTTTCCAATTATCTTGTAAACTAATTTTTTCTTAGATCTCTTCCAACATGAATCAATTCTGGGGCTAAAATTGAGTGAGGCATCTTCTCTCACCTTGAATTGGGTGTTCACGTCTTTTTCCCTTTGTTTTTTTTTCTAATTTCAATTTCATTCTGTTGCATTAATGTTTTTTGTAAAATTTCCACTTAATTTCATTATTCATATCAAATTGATCATCAAATACTACTATACACCTGCAGATTTTTTATTAGTATTTTATCAATAGTAATCACATTACTTGGTTACCCCGTAGGTGTTCCAATTGACATTGGACATTATTGATAATGGGTCAAATTAACTGGGAAACTATAGTAGCATATGACTCATATTTTAAAAGTAATTTCCCTTGAGAATGAGTGTCAAATGGAAACCAAAGCCCCTCTTAGCTGATTATCCCTCTTATAGTTAGAAGTCCCCATGTAAGAAATTGAATTTTTCCCATGTCACCTCCTAAGGGCCCCCTTGATCCTTATGAATTTATATCCATTCATTAATGAGTTCAATGGAAATTGAATGGAATGTATTGAATGGTATGGTAGGATCAATATAGATTACCCCACCTTAATGGAATTAACTGACTAAATTGGAATGAATAATTAATGATGGGTTCACCTTATTAAAATGATATAAAATGATTTTATTAATGACTCATTGGGGATATTGAGACCATGCCTTTTTGATGTTTAATTTAAATGCACTTTGTGAATTGAAAATCCTTGGTGTATTTGATCTTTCCTTTTTAGATACATGACTGGTTATGTCTCATGTATTATGATATAAAAAAGTTTATTCCATAATTATATATAATTTAATTATTAATGTGAGGTATTGGTGTTAATTCCCTATCCAAAACTAATTTTAATATTCCTTTAAATAGGTTTTGATATTATGGTAAGGGTTATTGAGCATGATTAATAACCACACTCCCTTATATCGTATGTTGACCAAGGAATCTCTCACTAATGATACTATATGGGAATTGGGCTTTGCGTTCCATGTTTCATGATTAGATGATGACATGATGTCTCACTCTCCATATTTAGTGTTATTTCATGACATCTCACAATCCTCTTAAGATGTAGGGAATACACCCTATTTCTTGAGCTTATAGACTCGTAATACTTGTCAAAGATGTATGTGTTTTTTCCAGTCCATCAATAATTATTATTCCATGTATATGGACACCTAAATATTAATGTACCATGTTTATATAAGTATATAATATATATAATTATACTATATATATATATTACTAATCTAAATATATATTGAATGTACAGATCTCCATTTTAGCCTTAAGTTAATGAAGGTAGACCCGCCTAGTGTCTTATTTAAACCTGACTAAGATGGTTATCTATATTTTATTTGTAAACTATTTTTCTTATACCTTCACACTATTTATATATGTGCTCTACTTGGATAACACATAGACAATGTTTGTGGTGGCCTCATATGATATTTATATCACAACCGACTTGGTCGTCCTTTGTTATCTGAGATGATTATATGTCTGAAGGTATGGATATGTGAAACATTCCTCCTATATGTTTTTTATATTATTTTTTTTATGGAGCATAGAAAAAGTGGACTAGGAATTAGCTCATAATGATAGTGGAGAATTTTTTTTCAATTGTAGTTTGTATAGAATTCTTCTATCAGCCTGACAACTATTGCATGTTTATTATCAGAATTCCATGAATCTATGTATCATACACTTACTAGTAGATTTTTTGATATTTATTCTATAGTTATACTTATTTACAATTCTAAAAACGTTCATTACATCACATATATTAATTCTTCAGTTGCATAGTTATTATTTCAATTTATATTATGCTTTTACTATTAAATTTTATATATTTTATCTATTGTGAAACTATTATATTAGTGTATAGTCTCCCCAATATACCACATTTAAATCCTCACTCCAAGTTAGTAGCATATAGAATGTGGGGAGAAACACTTGAGGCTATCTAACTTGTCGGCTCAGGGAAGGGTTTTAGTGAATCTCGCGTCATGATGTTAAAATCATCCCCTCTTTTTATAGATATATTAGAACCCTTATGTACCATACTATAGATGTTTATGTTGGATATCTAGATATAGGTACACAAAAAATAGATTGTCTATGAAATTAGGTTAAACATCATGCATTTTTGTCACATCTTGAACCATGGAACATAATAGATCCCATCAATGATGAATTCTGGGTAATGGATATACATGAAGAACTAAATCATTATGAATGAAACGGTGTATGGGAACATGTGAATAAACCCATGGAAACATTGATAATAGGTATAAATGGGTTTTTAAAAACAAGGTAGATGAATCAGTCATGATAGTAAGGAAAAAGGGTACACTAGTTTCCCAAGGATATATTCATGATGAATGAATATACTATAAAGAGTCCATATCACCAGTGGTCATAATTGAATCCATTAGAAAATTTGTTTCTTATGAAGATAATCTAGAATTAAAAATGTTTGAAATTTATGTTAATATTTCATTCTCAAATAGACATATAATTGGATAGGTTTGAAAAACTAACTGGTTTTTATCATCTCCATCACACAAATCATTAACTTTAATTAATAAAAAAATTATACGGCTTAATGCAAGATCTGTTATCATATTATGATAGAATCATCTCGTTTCTTATTTCTAAAGGTTTATAAAAAGGTATTGTGCATCAAACCATATATATAAAAATAATATTAAAATATTTTTTAGTTTTAAAAACTTCTGTATATGATATTATTTTTTGATCTTAATGAAATTAATTATGTTTCACGTTTTAAAAAATAATGAAAAATGAAATTGAAGAACTTTTAATGGAAAAACTAAATAGAATTCATAGAATTCATATGAAATACTAAATTAATTAGAATCCAAATAAAAATAATAATGATGTTATTAAATGTTTTATCATGGATATCACTAGGAGTAGTGATACTACTATGAGTTCTACATATAAATTGGAACTTCATATAGCTGGGAATCTTGTTGATCAAACTAGTTATAGAGGTATGATTAGATGTCCTCTGTACCTAACTCTTGGCTAACCAAATAAAATTTTAGTTTGTTTGTCCGTTCTTGTTATCAAGTAAATCAAAAAGATACGCACGTGATTAGTGTAAAATTAATTTTCAAATACCTCAAATATAATAGTAATTTAGGATTGTTTTCTCAGTAGGACAATCATTTTACATAGTTAGTTATTCAGATACTTATTTTTGGGTGTGAAAGTAATATAGAAAAAAAAATTGAACATGTTACCTTTTAGGAAAGTCACTAGTTTATTGGTTTAGTAAGAAACAAATTTTTGATGAATTATCTTCTAATGAAGGTGAGTACATTACTACATGTATTTATTGCGAACATATTATATGTATGAGAAACACATTACTAAACTATGGATAGAAATTCCTACTTATACCATTAAATTATAAAAATACAATTGTTATAAATATCTCCAAGATCTTTTATCCCATTCCATAAAAAGACATATTTGTGTAAGACATAACTTTTTGAGAAATCATTTTCATTAATGTGATATAATTATTGAATATATTGATATAGAACATCATCTTACTAATATTTTAAACAATATTTTGAATTCATAGAGAATTAAATACATCAAACATGAATTAGGTATGATCAATCTCAATTGATCATAATTCTTTGAGACATAACGTTGTGATCTTCTCACCAATGATAATTCTCACCATGGATACTTCTCAATATTGATACATCCAATTTTTGACACATCTCCACATTATAAATGTTTCAATGTTTGATGTATCCCTATTGAAATTCTTTCCTTTTTTATTTTTCACATGACTATTTTTAAGACACCATTTCCTATTTTATTTATTATTTCATTAAAATTTTCCCCGATTCAAATTGAATTCCAATATATGATTTTCACTTTTTATCCCGTTTTTTAATTTTGAAACTGTTAAATCTCTAAATAATATATATTTTTCACGATCTAATTTTGATGTTCACTTATCTCATGCTAATCTAGTTTTGACCCTTTACCTCCATAATATCGACCATCCTTCACAATTTCCCATACCAACCAAGTTGATCTCTTTGGAATGAATGAATCATCATTTAGAGACTTCTCCATATTAGTATCATCCTGCTATGAAACATAAAGGTGATTCGAGATTTTTAACTTCTATAAAAAAGACTATAAATCCCTACCTTTCTACGTGTGTTGTAGTACTATAGAAATAAGATCATTCAATGTGGATACATTCCAGTATATTTTTAATTTTTTAATTTATAAAGAACAAATTCTAGGTGGATTCGTTCTATTCAAATCATATACATTTCTATCATTGGTTGGGGTATGAGTTTTACCAATTTTTGGATTATTGATTTGAGGATAGTTATGACAGGGTGGGGATAAAAATATATGGTCATAATTTTATATTCTTCAAGGAGGAGGGATGAATTTTTAAAGGATCCACATGAGATTATTTCAAATGAATAACAAGGATCTATTCCAGATGATAATGATGATTTCATTTATGAAGAAGATTGGGCTATGTAAATTTGATATTGAATAGTTTGATGGAAGATTTCATTAGATCATGATGGGGAGTGAAGGATACTTTTTTAGTTCATGTAGCAATCGATCTACCCAAGGAAAATGAAACTTTTCCAATTTGAGATACCAATATGACTACATCATGATCCTTATAAAAGAATAGTACAGATCTATTTTTTCAAATATTAAATTATTCAAATGGTAGATATGAGTAAGACAATCTCTTGATAATGTTCATTGATATATCCTATATTTATTTCAGAAATGTTAGAATAAAATGGTATGGTTGGTAAAAATGATGATATATGGTGGATTTTTCTATTTTTGCATCATAAGGACAATTTTTCGAAGGAATAGAATAAGTTTGAATAAATGAAAAAATCAATTGGGGTTCATGATGAAAAGTTATACTTTTATTTTGATGTTTTAAACCATATATAAAGACGATAATAACTTCTTTATCCTAGTCTAGAATGAGATGAAGATGTTTAATATTCTTATTTTGATGAAAATTAAGAGGATGATGTTTATAGAAATGAAGATGATGAATTTCCAGTGGATGAAGTAACTGACCTTGATTTTTCATGATAATCCCATCCTATAACATATGGAGAACCTATTATATAAAGGTATCTCCAAAAAATATTTAATCTTTAAATGTAAGTGATGATGATGAAATAGAAGTCTTTAGAGAATAACATTTCAATAGTTCATCCATGTCTTCTAAATTAGATTAAAATGTTGAAAAATTTGATGAAAATGCGGAATAAGAAGAATGAAAAAAATGGAGAATAATATAATATTGATGGTGATGGAAGTAATAGTTATGTTCAAAATGGAGATGAAGAGTAGGATGACCATATTGGTGGTTCTGATGGTCCTAAAGGACCAAGTGGTCAAGTTATTGATGAAGAGGTTGACATAACCAAGAACTTGTTGCTTCTCTAAATTCATCTTGTTTAATATCTAAGTAATTTTTATTTAATGTCGAAAATTTATTATGAGAGTAAAAGAATCATTATATAGAGGGTGTAAGTCCCCATGTTTTCAATGACATCATGTTATAAATTTAAGGTAGTGGTTGTTGTTCAGTAGTTAGTTACTGTGTTGATAGAAGTGGACCATGCTCATGATGATAAATATATTTATGAAAGATAGATTGATTTGTTTTCTACTATTGATCCTTTAGTTGATGGGAACATGGAAGATGTTCCGGCTTTGGTTGAGAAAAATTCGGATATGTAGATAGTTTTTCTTTTCGTTGTTGTACCTACTATGAATTGGCATACAATTTCATAATTGTTTCATATTAAGAATTATTATAAATTTTATTTCAAAATTATAGACATTGTTATATATGAGTTTAAAATATTTCATAGTTATATTAGACTTTTCCTAGAATAATCTGACATGAATGTGTATAGTAGTCCAAAAAATTATAGTGAATCCTCATTTCAAGATGTAATAGATCTTGAAGAATATTTTTTCGTGTATGATACAACTTTACCTACTCCTCCTACACCTATAGTTTAGTGGATGTTTTCTCCAAGGGTGACCTAAATTCATTCTATTAAACAAATTTATCATATTTTTATGTGATGTTGAAAAAAACCCTACATTAGTCACTATATTAAGCGAACATGATTCAATATGTTTGTTTGAACTAGTGATTCATCATATTCAACCTAAAATGATGCACCACATTTAGGAAACAGATATTAAGAATATAAGATATTCTAGTGAGCTGAAGTCTATGAATTCTGTTCTTAAATTGATACACTCGTCCTTTGGTAATTCTATTTCTACCTTAATTGTAAAAGTATATAATTTTACTTTAGTAAATTCCACCCCTACTACTCAACCTCTCTCTATTATTATATATTTTATATGATCAGTTGTGAAAGAATATCATGGTTGCCTTTAAAGTATTCCTTCAAGTGTATATATTCTATACCTGAGGAATGGTTTAGAAATTTTAAACATAACAATGATTATTCCCACATTATTATCATAGATTATATGAAATGCATGAGAGAAGATAGATAAATAATAAACCAAGAAATAAAGAATTATATCTCATGGATATACACTACACATGATCATAATGCTCATTTAAAGTATCTGGATAAGAATATTAGAATACCTCTAGTACATATAGCCATTACTGATCCAGTCAACCAATTATAGGTTTTGACTCCACTGATTAATTGGTACACGTAAGAGAGGCAATATTTCTTCATTGAAATGGATAGAGGTGGTTCTATCATAAAGTACTATATCAATATTATGAAACAATTTTTTATGTTAATGGAACTGTTGTTGTGGATCATGAGTACATTCTAGTTATATCTCATTTGACTTCTCATACTATAGATCTTAGGTACATTAGGCCTAGCGGGACCAGAAATCCACATTCACCATTTCCAGCTAGATTCCGGCATTTTTCCTTATCTCCCAGAAAATATTTTTTTCGACTTTAACAAGGGAATCATTCTCTAAAAGATGTTCCTACAACTATTCCAACTGAAACCGTAATCCTAGTTTGTACAACATCTACCTCAAAAAAGGAAATGGTAAAACCACCTTTATTTCCATCTATCTTTCCAAAGAAGTATTGATATTATACATTATTCAATTAAGGGGATGTTTATTATGATGTTTATTTAATAGTTTAGTATTAATGTTTTGTGAAATAAAATTAGTTTGTTTCCAATGAAAATTTCCTTATTCATATTTTGTTTTTCAATAAAGTTCAAATTTTGTTTCTCATTTTTTTGTAATCCCAAAATGGGGAGAAATATTTAATGTAATTTCAATATATTCCTATAATATAGCTAACCATACACATAGACTCTATTATTTTACTATTTAAAATTATTTGATAATATAGCATATTTTTTATTACTAATTAATGTGTTTATACATTTGATACAATTCTATGTTTTTCATGGCATCTACTTTGGGCACCTTATTCCATTTAATTAATCAAAATTTCTTATATAAAATTTCATGGTATGTGAACATCATAAAGTGGAATATTGTTGGAACCGCTATTGGGATTATTAATACCCTTGTTTTAGTGATAAAAAAATCATTTATTATGATACCAAATGATGTTACGTTTTATGTTATAATTTTAAACCAGGAGAGAGATTGGTAAAATTCAACAAAGAATGAGTCTCCATTAGAAAATTAATCACTATTGTGGTTGAGTGACTACTATAGAATATCTCACTATCATACATACCATGGATGAATCACCATTAGGATTCAAAATTAGCTATTTGTTGGAAATAATCCCCATCACCTGGAATAACCTCCTGAATATAATATTGATAACTTATAGAGTGTCTCACTTCTAGGGATGATTCACTACTAGAGTGAAGTAACCAAAACAATTAATTTAGGAATAATACAAAATTTATCAAGCACTGTGTTTATTCAATGTCATCCTGACATACCACAAACACATGTCACTGTTAGACTCTGAGTCCCCACCAGAATCTGAGTCTCCACCAGATCATGACACCTCTAGAGTTTGTGCCACCACCATCTGTGTATTTTATTTTTTCATTTATTCATGATAATCTATAACCATATTCATGTACCATGAAGATTATCTAGCATCCACCTTGAGCACCCATGTTTCTTATTTTCTATATGTTTGAGAAGTTTGATTCCTATTTATTTTTAATAATACTGTGTCATGATTTTCATTTGGATTATTACACCCTCATATTTCTGCATTCTCTTAATGTTTTATAATAATGATCCAGTTCTTATATTCATTATATACATGCATCAAAATCATGTACTTTCCCCTTTTTTCGATGAAGTGAATTTTGGAACATCATTTCTAAGATGGGGATTCTTGTTCTCTTATTATTATTGTGAATATGTGATATTTTATTTTTTTTCATCTAGGTGGATGTTATTAATTGAATAAATGAAGATAATTTACCTATTATAATGAAATATAACTGGAATGAAAATATCACCAATTCATTCATTGGTTTTTATAAAATTTATTTTCTAAGATTACATGCTAGATACAATTAGTTTTGAAACATGTTGTATGTTGTGAATATAAACTATACTCATGAAATATAAATATAGAAATAACCTCACATGAAGTTATAAAACCCTCAAAGATGTAAATTAAACCTTATTCATCTAAAAAAGAATTTATTATATTTCCAATAATCCTTTGAATTTTAATTGATGTGATGGTGTTTGTAATTCATAGAAATATGGGAACAGATTTTTGCTAGGTAAGACATGTGGGTCTATGGTGAAGATTTATTTTGCAGACGATTGGGGATGATGTTGGAATGGATGATTACATTACTAGATTTCTTATGAGTTTTCTAATAGTTATGGAATCATTGAAATTGTATCATTCAATAAATGGATATGGATTATGTTAAATAATTTGTGGATAAAAAATACTAAAAGATAGAGAATTTATTAGGAATTGATGGGAATGAATTTTTTCCTTTGATATATAATAACATGTTGTTAAATATTTAAAGGTAAAATACAACTATGTAAATGGTTAGTAATTGGGGTTATTAAATAGAAAATAAGTAATTAATGTCTGTTTTCATGCATGGTATGTGGGATTATATGGGTGGTTGGTATTATATAAATGATGTTAAAATAGGATTTTTGTGATGTAGTGGTTGAGATAATTGGGATGTTTTAGATATATAATCTCATTGGTTGGGATTAGTTTTAACAATTATATATTATATTTTTCTTGTAATGTTTGTATAAAGCCCACTTGAATCACATGTTTACATAAATGACCAATTTTTTTGTGTACTAGGTGTTTTCCCTAAATATTAATGTCACTAAGGATGAATTTTCGGATACCCCTCATCGCTACTCTCTCTTCTAGGTGTGATTTTCGTACAAGTCTTCTGATGGCGTGTAAAAAAATGATCTTGTATTGATGATTGATTCATGGATGAGTTGGAATATTGTGTGGTTTTCATGTTTATAAGATAGAATAATGTCTATATCATTTCATTTTTAGGATAACATACTAATGTATTTTGTGGTAGTGGTTATGGGATGATGAGGCTATGATTCTTGTGGAACATGTTAACAAATAGTTCTTCCCCATTATGATATATATTTTATTTTTATGAAGATCCAAGGAATAGATGGAATGAGGGTGCTACGGTGTACTACAATGGGTCACAAGAGCATAAAAATAGTGGGGAAGTGCTATGTAGTTAAATTTTTGGATATGATTTTTTATATTATTGAACATGGGTCAGTATTTTCTAGGTGGACTTAACTGATACTAGGAACTAGTTGACTGATATGTGATTCTTGATTATGTTTTTTCCTCATTGGAGAAATGTAATTCACTTCTCACATTTCCATGACATTCATCAGTTTTGATACTACATGGTATATATTTTATAATCAACTGATGTATGTATAAACTATTTTATGATTATTAGAGATGAATTGGAGAATGAGATGGATATTTGACTCTTGGAGCTTAGAGCAGCTGATTTTCTAACATAGAGAGATTTATTATTATTTTGATGAAATTATATTCACTATGGGTTTTTCCTTGCCATTATATTATATATATTTTGTAGTGTTTAATATCATATCTCATAATAAAAAAATTTCAAATTAGTATAATTACTCATACATGTCTAACTTTCTTTATTCCCTTGGTGTTTTCCAGTAATTTGGGGCCTAATAGTGGAAGAAATCTGGGTTCTTTATCACAATTTTATGTTCATTGTACGATAAGGGGTACCTTTTGAGGGTGGTGGTTATGGAAGAGTGGTATTATAGGTGTTTTTTAGGGATAAGATGGATACTAAGGTTTTAAACTATGAGGATTGTATGTGATTGGTAGAGAAATTATGTCAACATACCCAAAATGTGACAAAAGTAAGGGATAGTAGCTAGGAAATAGGATTTTTGTTCCCTATATAATCTGAATCAATGACCCTATGATTACTAATGGTTATAGGATAAGTGATGCTACAACAAGGGTAGAGTTCTAAAAAACGAAACAAGAATAATACTTCATGGGCTTGTGATTGAATGTGGAGAATTAAATGAATGAAACAACATTTCATGAACATTGTATTACATATTATAGGATTAGGACATCCTTATTTACATTTAATTTATATCTCCTAGTCATTGTATGCATGTCCTTCAGGCCGTTGTGTTTTTACTGGATGACTTGGTTAACCACCGAATGGTCGACCTGGATGAGGAGGATGAGAAGTGGTAGATGAAATGGATCTCCAACATATGGAATGATATCGTATATTATGGTGAATAAATCTACGATATGTAGACTGAGCAGAAGTTGGGGGTTCATAAGATTTCTTTTGGATTGATCATATCCAAGAGAGAGTAGTAGGTTCTGATAGTTATTAGTCATATGAGCACTGCAATGTATTAGTGATGGGTGTTATATCATGAGGAGCTAAAGGAGTTAGATATTTCATGTGATGATTCCATAAATTATTCTAAACTTGAATTAATTTTTTTTATGTGAAAAATAGGTATGATATGATTTCTATTAATTATGGGAGCATGACTATTTGAGATCTTGATGTTAGGTTTATGGACCTTTTTGTTTCATCATCGTTATTTTTAATTGGGAAGGTCCTGATGTGAGATGTTTTAAGGGAATGATCTATCCATCTATATAGTATACAGTTACTTTATTTATGATTCCAATTTATATAAGAGTGAATAAGAAGGTGATGGTGAGATATCATTTGAAATCATGGGGATGGTTTTACTATGTTTGGATCCAATGGGGTTCCATAAGGGGAAAAATGGTTTGTGGCTAATCTTAGATACGATCGTCTTCAAGGTTTTGAATAGATTGGAGATGTCCTCAGTAGTTTCCATACTAGTTTTCTAGGGTTAGTATCTCTATTTATTTTTTTGGGGATAGAAAATATGTGTGTTTTATTTGTGAGAGGTAGGATCATTACAAATATTTGTTCCAAATGGTCCTTAGAGGTCATGATTATGGTGTTTATTTAATTATATGAACATTTATAAAGTAAATTCACATTTATAATTATTAATTTCATTATTAATGTAATGTTAATATATAAAATACATGAACTAATGTATTTATATTTTACCATTATATGTTATGGATTATTGTATTCAATATAAAATTATGCAGGAAAACTATTAATAATATTGTCGTTGAATAGTGATCTTGTGATTTGTATGTATTATGGGTAATGATATAGTCCTATTGACATAGATGAAAGAAGTGATGGTATAAACTATTAGGATATTTCCTTATGAAGCCCAGTTATTAGATCTTCTAAGGGAGATAAAATTCCATAAATTTTTTGTTGACCAAGACCATGTTTAAATTCAGCATTTAAACCTCAATAAAAGAATTTTACAGGATTATTTCAAGATCACAATAATCATGACCGAAACTTTTTTCACCAAACTACCCCATGATAATCATATTTTCTTGTGCCATACCCTTTAGGGATTATCTATTGTAATAAGGGGTTATGTATCCTGACCCTAAAAGTATGAATATTTTTATTTTCATTCTCATAAAATAATTATTGTATTTATTCTTATTTTATTTTCAATGATTAAGTAATGATTTAGATAAAAATAATATTTTAATATGAAAAAACAAGAATTATATTTTTGGGTCATAATTAACTTCAGTTATGAAATTTCTTTTCACGATTACATGAATTTAATGATAGTTTAATAAAATATTTTTATTATGCAGTATGTGTTAAATTTAAATTATAATATAATCTTTTGAAGTGAAAATATAATATTTATAAGTATTATGAAGCTGTTATTATAAAAAATCAATCCTTTTTAATAAATAAGGATTTGAATTTAGAAGTTTTATTTCTCTTATTTATAGAATATTTTGATAAATTATATATTATTTTTGGAATCTTCATGACAAAAGTATCAAATGTATAGTATTTATTACTTTATTGAGATAGTCTAATTTTTAGGTAAAAAGTAAATATGTTATAAATATATGGTATGTATTATGGCCTAATAATCACCCAAAAGTGATGTAATATGTTCCATAAAATGGAACCATGAAAAAATATGTATATAAAATTTCAAATAATGTTTTTTTAATGTTGCTAGACTGATTTTATAAAACCTTTTTGAATCCCTAAAAATCAATATTATATTTTTTTGGTTTTTAAATTAAATTCTATGTTAACATGACTGACAAACACATAACTATGGGTACTGTTTTAATTTTTTTGGTTCATATACTTATATAATAAGGAAAAAATTATTTGCGAGATAAAATGGGATAAAACTATTGTATGGGTTGTTTTTTAAATACTTTAATGTATATATTCAAAAACCTATGTTTTGAAAATTATAATATACTCCTATATCCCTTCCTATATAAACTCACCCAATATCCCATTAATAATAACAATAAAATATTTTATAATGAATATAATCTTCATATACCTCCCTATAGTCCACCCAATTTCCCCTAATTTACCTAAAAAGATCCTCAAATGCTTTTAGAAACACCTCTAAATGTAATAGATCCTATCCTTATCCTAATTAATGAAGAACCATCTTTAGGTTATTAATTTTTTATTCATATTAATTTTTAAGGAATATGATTTTACACATATTAATTTCTGAAATTATTTTATTCATGTGATGATATTCTCATTTCACTCAATTCAAACTCTCTGATGATTCATTATGTATCCTCATTATGCTATAGAAATTATCCTGTGATTATTCCATGACAGATTAATATCCAATCACTAATTTTTATTATGCATTTAAATTATCATGTGTCCATGTTGGATTATGTTCTTACATATACATACTACGTACCATATGAAATATAAGTGATTAGGGACACATTTCACTCTCATTAATCCCTCCAATGATTCATTATGGTCCCATGTTATGATGATAAAATTATATGGTGATTTTTTTTTCATGTCAGACCTTTATATTTTTAATACCATCACCATTACCAACCGTCAGTATTCATATAGACCAAAATGTTATTATTTTATTTGGGAAATAAATTTTTGAATTAAAAAATCCTTAATCATGGGATTAAATAAGATCAAATATGATCTTATATTGAATAATCGATATAGGAAACTGTGGTAAATAAATGACATGAAAGTGATAGGTACACCAGAAATTATATATTGCTATATTGAATTTGGTGATTCTTTAATCTAATGATATGTCATGTATGGGATTATGGATAAAACATAATTAATAAATGGTTTTTTTCTAACTTGTAATAATTAATTAGCAGTTATCCTTGGCCTATGAATATGATGTCATGTATAATGTTGTTTCCACATTCCCATGTTGCATTTATTCCATCATCGTATATAATTATTTGATATTCATGTTTATTATTCTCACCTCATTTATGTCCCATTGAAATTACTATTGACTAAAATGTAATACATTCTTGATTTTATGCTCTATTTATTCATCAACTGGGATTTATAACTCACCATTTTCTTATGTATGTCCTCTGTTTATACATTGAAATTTCAAAAGGATGATGAAATTTTAGAAGAATGTTAAGGATGATTTCAATAATTTTTTTATATCCATGTATCATGATGATCTTATATGTACCAAATTTTTCAATTACCCTAGCTCTACGATCTTCTATTCACAACAAAGTGTGATTTGAGATAATAAATCACAATATAATGTTTGTTAAATACATGGTTTTTCATAGTTACCAATAATGAAAATTTTAATTATTTTATAGATTATGATTAGAATAAATTATAGAATGACATAAGGGTAAAACAAAACATATTAATATATCCCTATATTTTCTAAATTAATAGTTTATGTGTTTTCCAAAAAATGAATCATAATACAGATACTACATGTAGATGTCGATTTGGCATATATATACCTTGGGGTCACAACCACAAAAAATCATATTTATACACACTCGATCAAGAACTAATAAATGAAAATAGGGATTACTTCATCCCTTGTTTTATACTCTTACGATATATTCTTTGTTATATTTTCATTAAAATTATGAAAGAATTTTATAGGAATTAAAATCTACCAAGTATTTTGAACTACGAAATTGATCATGGATAACATATAATGAAGTATAAATATGCATAAATTAATTAATATTCATTATTTAACAGTTATTCTTTAAATGATTATGGTTTCCCATTTATGAATATATATTCCTTAAATTTATCATTCTAATGGCTATTTTTGATTATGTAATGGATTAGATCCAAAATAAAATAGTTACAGAGAGGGTAATCCTCTAGGGCACCAATACATTTTTTTCATATCCCATAGGATTAGTAGAACTATTTATACACCACCAAAATTCAAGGAGGTAGAACTATAGGGGAAAATGGAAAATGTAGAAATTATTTAATACCATGTATATAACTCCCCAAATCAAAATGTATGGGATAAATTTTCTAAAGAGACTTATCATACCACCATTAACAGAATTTTAAGTGGTATGTTTTGGGTTTACTTATCAAAATCCGACATTTATTCCTCATAGAAAGAAATAAAACTCACTATCATTCATCATCCTCAAATTATATAAAATTTCCAGGGGGAGTGGGAATCTTAATTAGTAGAAAAAGATCAAGAATGGATATTATTTCCTTATTAGAAATCGTATCTTTACCAAATGATTGATATTAACGAAAGTATAATCATACATGAAATGACTATTCTGAAGAATTATGTGGATTTGTTTATCGAATAATTTCCTTGTCTTCCTCCTAGCCGATAAGTTGAATTTTAAACTAAACATTTACCTAGGTATTTTAAAATATTTCACACTCCATGTAGAATTAACATTGTTGAAATTGAGAAATATAAGAAAAACCTACTACAGAATTTATATAAAGGGTTTATATGACCATGTACTTTATCATGGGGTTCATTAGTCCTATTCATCTAGCAGGATGTTTCAATTCAACACTACATTTAATGTAATAACCACATCTATATCATGATAATGGATAGGTATCATCTTTTACAGACTGATGAATTTTTTAATCATGTACATGGAGACTGCTATTTCCTAAAAAAAATTTGGTCTGGATATTAATGAGTAATGGAGAAAAAGAAATATATCCCCAAGATTGCCAAGGAGTTCATAGAGATGCAATTTTGGACTCACTAATCCTCTTGAAATCATTATGGGATTACATAATAATGTCTTTAAAAATTACCTCTAATAATATGTGGTATTATTTATAGAAAATATTCATATATACTCTAAAAAATTGAAAAATATGAGGAGAATTTGAATACTAAAACTAGGACCATGAATAATTAAATAATGTATGAAATATATAGTAAATGAATGGTTTTGATGGATCAAAATAGATACTGGGGGAATTTCATCACCAGTATAAGGATATCTACGAATCCTTCAAAAACCTAGATGATTAATGGGTGTCTTATACTAACCTATATGATGGATATTCATAGTTTTAATGGATTATTTGGGTTCTATCATCTATTTTTGAGGAACATATAAAAATTTAATATCCCACTTCCCAAGATAACTTATCATTGAATCATGATTTTATGGAATGACTAGTATGAGGAATGTTTTAATGTCCTAAAGACGGGGCTAATCACTACTGTATGATCATTGATTTATGTTATGGTATGTTTTTTTGTTAAGTTTCAGTTTGAGTCCTATCTTTTGGATGAATATGTATTTTACAAGTCCTTCATAAGTATTGGGGGAGTTCCGGGGTTTTGGGACATGAAAAATGGGTAAAAGGAGTTTTCTTGAAAAGATGAATGGTCTAACCACAATTTGCCTTAACTGTGAGGACTACACAGTTAAACCGTTCAGAAGAAGAATGTTTGGACAGTAGCCTCCGTAATGTTTTTTCATGGTTTGTAAATATTTGAGGGTAAACTGTGTAGCCAAAAAACATTTAAAATAATAATATAAATTCGATTATTGGATTTTTATACACAACACTATATTTCCTCCTTTCATCCTCCTTTGGACACTAGGAACGAACCAAAGCTTTCATGAGATTTCAAGGATAGATCTCCCTCATCTTACATCTATTTAGAGTTTCGTTGGTTGCTGGTTAATGATATGGGTTGGGATAAACCATTCCTTACTTATTTTTATTGATTGGGGTTAGTATCTCTCTTATCTTCTTTCAATGCTCTCAAAACCTTTTTTTTGGTGAGTCATTTATTGAGGTTTCAAGGGTTTATTATATTTGGTTATATGGATTTGTTTGATAGTTATTTCACCAACATATTATAGGTAGGGGTTCTACTTGTTTGTATCTATTTGGTTTCAAGTGGACTTGTGTATTTATGGTTAAGTCCATAATTTTCCATTATTTCTCAATTGGTACCCTTTGATTTATTGGGATAAAGTGGGTGTCTAAATGGTTAATTTAACACCTCATGATCCCCCCAGGAGGCATAGAGGATGGCCAAATGAGATTCGGGCCACCTATGGTGTGTGCCAATATTCCCTAAACGTAGAGCTAGCTGTGCAAGTGTAGGCCATTATGCGAGAACATGGTTCTCACTATGAATATGTTAATATTACTTAAGGATGTGCTATTGGGGTTTTAGTAATACACATAGTATGGGTAATGTCCTAAGAGGTTGTTTGGTTAGCATGAAAAAGGGTTGACTTGAGTAATGGGGAAATACTAGGGGATTATCATATTATTTGAATATGCTTAGTGAGATACGCTTGGGTAATGTGAAATGGGGATAAAGGGTTATGTAACATAATTTAATAATGTTCCAATGTATTGGTGAAAATGTTAATATCCCATTTTATTATATTTTTGTCATAAGTAAATGATATTTTCTATGCTTATTGTGATATGGTTATTTGTGGTGAATGATAAATAAGCCTTTACACATGGCCTGGTAGGGTGGGGTATAGAATTTAGGTTCTACGCCCATGGGTAGAGTTAGACCGAATATCAAGATCCACCCCAAAATTAATGGGTTAGGGAAGGGGATGGAGTTATATTCCCCTAATGGTTTAATTCCACCTAGAGTGAGGCTTCGAGATGAGGATTATGATGTTGTTATAATGTGATTAGTTGTGAGATAGGGCCTGATTTTATTCTCATATTATTGAGAACATTGAATATTCCTAATCCATTGAACAAATGAAAATTGTATATTAAATCTTTAAGTTCCAAGGAAGTGAACCCGAACTCCGTGGTAATATAGTTTAGGAACATATCCTAGAATTCCCTATGAAACTGTTTATATTTACGTGCAATTATTTATCACTTTTTGGCACTATATACTTTTCCTTGATATTTTTAGTTACAATTGGTGGTTCCCTAATGAATTATACCCATACCCTACTCGGGCCGCCATTGGGTACCCTGGAAGATTTCATGCTTACCGGTCAGAGAAAGGGAAACTGCACTATAGTAGGGAGTTGAGTTGGACATGAGACATGTTAAGTGAGCTTCCAAACTCGAAGTCTGGACTATTTTTAGGATTCTTTTATTTTATATATTTTGGGGATTTTCCCCATTAAAATATAGAATTTCATGACATATAAACTACTTTATATGGTTGCACCTAGTTTTGGGACTTATTTATTTATGAATGTTATTGATAATTCTCTTTTGTTTCCACTATTTAAAAAAGTATTTGTTGCAGCATACTCTGGTATAAAGGGTATAGCCTCCCCAAATATCCTATTAGACCATCACTATTTGTTAGATATCTCTGGCATACAGGGTGGCACACTTGAGGTCATGTGGAATCCTAGATTGGGGAACTGGTTTAGTGGATCTCAGGTTGGGGACATTACAAAGTGGTATCACAAGATTTATTCTCTCCTTCATGCTATTTGGGAATGGTAGATAGAAGGTTATGAAAGATTTGGGCCTTGGTAATGATAACATTATTGGGATTAGCTAACCCATGTGCGGGCTAAATCCCAAGTCACTCTGGGAGTGGATTTTTTTTCTTGTTGTGCATTGTTATATTCGGTGATATTTCACTATTGGGTGATGCAATTATTGTGTGATTTGATGTTTTGTGATATTTATCTCGTGGCTATAAGGTTACAAGGTTCTGAAATCAATAGTTTTTCCAGGAAAACATGTAGGTAAATTTCATGCATCGTGATAGGAACACACACAGGATGGATGAGTTGGATATAATAGTTAGGATTTGTATGTTTTCTTAAAAGTAATTAAATTGTCCATAATGGGATGGTATGAATCGGTAAAAAAGAAAACTCAAAAGGTTGAGTAGTAATTAAAAAATGGTGCTTCCTAATGAATTAAAAGTGTATTAACATGTTGTAAGAGTAAATTGGGTTATAGAAATGGTTTTGGATGTGTGTAAACATTAAGTCTTATGACAAAGTGAATTAGATACCCAAGTTCATTGTGGCCTTAGGAGAGAGGGAAAAGGGTAGTTATCCAATTTTGAGTGGACTTGTTTGGGGAAGAGTAGGCGAACCAGTATGGTTATGGAAAGTGATAGCTCTACCTATAACTTTTTTCTATTTGTAAAATGGTTATAATAGAGTTCTAAGGATCACATTTGGAATTTTAGTGAAATTCCACCTCGATAATGTGTTCCAGTTGGGATACATGAGGACGTATCCTAGAACACCCATCCAGAGTCAGAGAAAGAAAACATGGTTTTCCAAGAAAATAGGGATGAGACGTTCCAGCATAACATCTATCATTTTATGAAGATGATGGAATGAGACCGAGGGTGGGTTTCACAAAGAATGTTTTATCTTACCATAGTGTTTCAGATGTAACACCCTCCAAACATTATAAGAGAGGGTGGGATAGAAGCACAAATGTTCTAAATAGATTCCATCCAAACAATTTTTGACCATATAGTCGCCCATCTGAAGAAGTGAGTAATGTTTGAGGCCTATATGCTATGTGGTCCAAGAAAGCATTGGCGGGGCATCATGGTTCAAAAAGATATGGTTGATGGAATGATGTGGAATGATTTTTAGGCGAAGTTTCTTGAGAACTTCTACCCAAAAACCATGAGGAAGGAGAAAGATATATATTTTATGAAGATGAATTAGGGTAAAATGTCGGTAGTGGACTATTCTAGTCATTTTAATAATTTGAGACGCTTCGTTCTGACGTTGATGAGATTTGAGGCAGCTTTGGCGAAACGCTTCCCAGACGAGCTAATAAACGAGGTCAAGTCTCATGTGAATATATTTCGTCTAAAATGTTATATAGAAATGGTGGATCAAGCCCTTGTCTTATAGGGTAATCTAAAGGGAGATTAAGGTCGTGAACTTGTCACCCTAGTAAGACAAGAATGTGGTGCAGCTTCTGATAGTAGGAAGCAACATTTGGGATTCTTTCAGCATGGTGGGATATCACATAGTAGTCGAAATATGGGGTCAACTGCTCAAGTGGGAGAACATGTATTTTTTTATCAGTGTGGAAGGTTGAGTCACAGGTGTGACTATTGTCCTCACCCATCGGTTGAGTACAATGCATTTGGTAGGCTAGAACATGTGAAGAGGTTCTGTAAGAGCCCATGACAGTCAATGATCGATGGAGGTATACGAAAAATTTTGAGTGTAATAAAGGGGTTGTTTAGCCCATATCAAGCAGGAAGTTGGAGCTCCACAGGTTGTACTACTGCAGTTGTTGTATGTTTAAATCCAAGGTGTGGTCATCCTTAATAATAGATCAATTCAGTGAAGGGTACTCAGGTTAGAGACCAGGTTAATGGGGTAGGTCATATCTGTGAACCACATGCTACATCTGAAGGTGGTGCAGCAGGACCATATAATGATAGAGTTATGATAATTGTAGCTTGAACTCTTTAAAGTGCTTCATCTGATACATGTTCTACATATTCATTTATTTATGATCAGTTTGTAATTGTGTTGGGTTTAACCATTGATACTAGATGTGGGATAAAATATATTGATACTCTACTAGGGGTACGATTTGAGGACATTATGGGTGTAAGGGTTTTACATTGATGGTTAGTGGGTATTGTTTTCTGTTGGATCTTTTTGTCCTTGAAAATTCATGTTTTGAACTAATCATGTTGATCGATTGGTTTATGTTATATCAAACCCATATTGACTATCACCAACGTCGAACAATGTTCACATCTATCGATGAGAGAACCTATATCATTTGTGGTGAGTGGGATACTCGAGTGGCCCATACAGGGCTTCTATTAAAGTAGTTGGGGTAACTCACAATGCATGTGGCATGCCTTATCTCAGATGATGGGGATAAAGGATAGCAATTATTCCCTTTTTTTAGGACCAGTTTCGATAAGATTATCTTGAGTAATACTCGGTGTTACTACCAGAGAGAGATGTTGATTTCAGAATCAACTTTTTTCTAGTAGTGGAGCTAGTTTCCATTACACCCTATCAAATCGCACTAGTAGAGCACCAATAACTGAACTATTAGTTAGAGTAATTGTGGCATATGGGGTTTAAATATCCTAGTATATCACATTGGGGATCTGCAATGTTTTTTTCTAATAAGGATAACGGATCACTAATGATATGTTTCGACTATAGGAATATGAACCATATGACGATTAAAAATGGATACCTCTTCATAGATTCGATGACATGTTTGAATAGGTCAGATGTGGCTTGGTTTTTTCTATGATAGATTTGAGATGTAGACATCATTTGTTTATGGTGTGACCTCTTTACATACCCTGGATATCTTTCTAAAGTAGGTATGGATTGTATGAATTTTTTGTGATGCCATTTGGATTGACCAATGCACCTGTGGTGTTCACGGCCTTGATGAACTTTATATTACACTGATATCTGGATCAATTATTAGTGGTCTTCAATGATTACATCTTGGTGTACTCTACGATTCATGAAAATCATGCCAAAAATCGTGAAATATTCACGAGTACAATAAGAGATCATAGGTTTTACATGAAGCTATGAAAATTTCAGTTTTGGATTAATGAGTTGTACTTTATGGGAAACCTAATTTCTGAGTCAAGTGTGTCAGTGGATTCGAAAAAGGTCACGGATGTGTTGTGTGGGATAAACCCATCAACATCTCTAATATTCGAAGTCTTTATGTGTTTTCTGGTTATTAATGATGGTTTATTATATATTTCTCTCATTTGGATGCATTGCTTACAGGACTAAAAAGGATGGGGGTTTGGTTTGACTGGTTAGAGGCATGTGACAATGCTTTTCTGGAGCTGAATAAGTGGCTGACTACGACACTAATTATTATCATACACAAACTAGGTAAAAGGTACACATTGTTATGTGATGCATTCAATGTTGGACATGGGATAGTGTTGATGCAGTATGATTGGGTTGTAGCTTATGGGTCGAGACAATTGGGGCCACATGAAAGGAATTATCCTACTCAATACTGTGATCTACCTATTGTTGTTCATGACTTAATTAGTTGGAGGCATTACTTGTTGGGAGAACCATTCAGGGATTTTACTGACCATAAAAGTATCAAATACATCTTCTATTAGGAAGATTTGATTCTTCAACAACAATGATGGGTTGAGTACATGTATTCTTTTGATTTTGAGTTGGTTTACACACTCGAGAAATGGAATAGTGTCACATATGCTCTAAGACCGATGACTCAGAATCAGGTAGTTCAAGAATCCAGTTCAGAGTGGAATATGATGTCCTATTTTCTGAGATGTATTTGGAGGTATATGATGGGAATGAGAAGATAACACTTATATCTATAATATTTGAGTCCACAATTTTGAGCTATGTTAAATGGTGTCGGCTGGTAGACCTAGAGAGTTTGGCTATGAAAGAAATTATTAAAGGTGGGAAGTCACCTTCTGGTTGGAAATTCAGTGCAGATGAAGTTACATACATTCAAGATCAGGATGTGGTGTCAGAAGATGTACGAGAGGAGTTGATACGTGAGTTTCACAAGTAAAAGTGGGTAGTGAACCAAGGATTTAAAGTAATGTACAATGATCTTCAAAAGAAATATTTGTGGCCCGAAATGAAATAATAAATTCTAAGTTTTGGGGAACAATTCATTACCTTTTAGCAGGTGAAGTCTAAAAATTAGTGTCCGGATGGAATGTTTCTATCATTGCCTATTCCATAGTGGATGTGGAATGACATCCCAATGGACTTCATATTGGGTCTTCTAATGATATCTGAGAAGAGTGATATAATATGGGTTGTGGTAGATCTGCTAGCCAAAGTGGCCCATTTCTTGTCGATTTTGGATACCTATATAGTCAACCAGTTGTGTCAATTGTATGTTAAAGACATATTATGGTTCAATGGAATTACGAGAACCATTGTTTCGGATCATGATCCACATTTCATCTCTCTCTTCTAAAAGGAAATACATAAAGAACTTGGTACTCAGTTGTTTTTTAGTATGGCTTACCACCCACAGACTGATGTGTTGTAATAGCATAAAATTTAGTATTAGAATATATTCTAGAAGCATGTGTGTTGTATTTAATTGGTTCGTGGGAAATAACTTGTCTCTTATTGAGTTTTCTTCACCAACAAATTTTAGGCTATAGTTCACATGAAACCTTTGAAGGAAATTTTTGGAATAATGTGTAGATCTTTGTTTTGTTGGTCAGTAGTCCGAGAGTCTGAGTTGTTAGGACCAATTTTTGTGTAGGAGACATCACAGAATGAAAATTTGATTCAAAAGAATATGGAAATAGTTTACAGAAGGCATAATTCATACACAAATTTTCATTGAAGAACTCTTGAGTTCATGGTGGGTGATAGTGTTTTTCTTCAAGCATCGCCAAGGATGGTTCTCCATCAAATTTGTAAGTAGGGCAGGTTGACACCATGATATGTGTGGCCATTTGAGATTTTGGGAATGATCAGGCTAGTGGCTTACTGATTGGATGTTCCATCGGGTTATAGTGGGATGTATTATTTTTTACAAGTTTCACTACTCCTATAGTATCATAAGGATCCATCTCATGTCATAAATGTAGAGGATGACGAGTTTGAGGCTGATGCATCCTTTAAGGACCACCTAGTTTGTATTATTAATCATAGTAAAAATGTGTTATGGGTAATTCTTGTGACCTTTATTTGAGCTCTATGGAATCATGAAAACGTTCAGGAAAAAACATGGGAGAGAGAATAACATATATGGGCTCAGTGGTCTGATCTCTTTTAATTTGGTACTCAATTATGCTCAGTATGTGAGCCTCAGGGATGAGCCTTTCTAAGGTGGAGAGGTTGTAAATCCTATATTTCCATTAAGGTATTTTTTTCTTACATTTCAATTTATGAACTGTATTTTTCTTGAATACGTGTTTTCAATGTACTTAAGAATTTTTGAGTGGTGTTCCTGGTGTTGGGACATGAAAATTGGGGGAAATGAGTATTTGGGGAAAAACACATAGTCTATGCACGGTTAGTCCTAACCATGTAGACTTCCCAAGTAAACTGTGAGTAAGAAGAATTTTCTAACATTATTCAGTTCATGGTTTGTGCACGATTTGGAAAAATGTGTGGGTAAACCGTGCGAGGGTGCTATTTTAAGATAGTAGCATCAGCATAGTTTTCTCATTGTTTGAAAATATGTGAGACTAACCCATGCATACCAAAAACATTTAAAAATATTAGAAAAATTCCATTACAGGATTTTTATACCCAATAGGGGTTTTCCACATTTCTTCCTCCTTTGGACCATAGGAATGAGCCAAATATTACAAGAGATTCCAAGGACCGATCTCCATCGTCATAGGGGTTTTTGGAGTGTCGTTGGATGCGGTTGAGATCTGGGTAAGGATAAACCCCTCCTCACTTCTTTTTCATTATTTGGGTTGGTATCCCTCTCTTATAATCTTCTGATGCTCTAAAAGCCTATATTTTGGTGATTCATAGTTTGAGACTTCTAGGGTTGATTGAATCCGGATATAAGGCTTCATTTTATAGTGTGTTCTCCAAAATATTCATTGTAGGTGGTCTACAAGTTTTATCCCCTTGGTTTTAAGTGGATTTTTGCATGTAGTGTTACATTCATAATTTTACATTATTGTGTTATTTGTTACCTTTTATTTGTTATGATATTATTGGGTCCTAAATAGTTAATTTAACTCTTTAGGATGCCCACGGGATGCATGGATGATGGAAAAATGAGATTATAAACACCCATGGGGTGTGCCGATATTCCCCAAACATAGAGTTAGCTATGTAAGTGTATGTTAATGTTAGAGAACATAGATCCCATGATGAATATGTTTATATGCTTGAAGGATGTGCAATCGTGGTCTTAGTAATACACATAGGTTTTGTAATGGCGTAATAGGTTGCTTGGTTTGAAGAAAAAATGGATAACTAGAGTAAGGGGAAAATTCTAGGGGATTATCTTATTACATGAATATTCTTAGTGAGATAGGCCTAGGAAATGTGAAATTGTGATAAAGGGTTAATTA
Organism: Viscum album; assembly: GCA_963277665.1. Lineage (NCBI taxonomy): Eukaryota > Viridiplantae > Streptophyta > Magnoliopsida > Santalales > Viscaceae > Viscum > Viscum album. The sequence continues at coordinate 1,754,560,264 of OY728128.1, forward strand.
ATATAAATGAGGAATGTTTTAATGGATTGAGGAAAAATGGTAATTTCCCATTTTTTGATATTGTTCTGATTTTTAAATGATATTTAATATTCTTATTTTGATATTGTTAATTGTGTTGAATGATAAATAAGAATCTACACATGGCTTGGTAGTGTGTGGTTTAGACATTAGATTCTATGCACATGGGTCATGTTGAATTGTGGATCTAGCTCCACGCCCAAATGCATTGGTTAGGGAAGGGGATAGATTTCTATTACCCTAGTAACTGTATTCCACCCAGACTGAGGCTTCGAGGTGAGGATTATGATGTTGTTATAATGTGATTCATAGTGATATAGGGCATGATTTGTTTACCATATTCTTGAGGAAATTGAATATGACTAATCCATTGAACACATGAAATGTTTATATTGTATCATGCAGTTCTTATGTAGTGAAACCAAACTCAATGATAATATTGTTTAAGGAACATAGTATAGATATTTCCATAGAACTGCTTATCTTTACATGCAATTATTTGTCACATGAATGAACTATAATCTTTTTATAGATATTTTGTAGACCCCATTTGTTGTAGACTACTGAGATATACTCACACCCTGCTCGGGCTGCCATTGGGTACCCGAGCATATTTCATGCTTTCAGATCATTACAATGGAAATATCCCTATGCTTGGGAATTGTGTATGACATGGGACATGTTTGTCAAGGTTTCAGACATGGATTTTGAACCATTTTGGGGATTCTAGTATTTAATTTCTTTTCGGGTTTTGTTCACTTCAAACTATAGCATGGCATGGCATATTTACTATTGTATATGGTTGTACCAAGTTTTAGAAATTTGTTATTTATGCCTATTATTTATTATTCTCTTTTGTTTATACTATTTTAAATATATTTTGATGTGTCTTACTCTGGAATATAGGTTATAGTCTCCCCATGTATCCTATTATACCCTGGATGGTAGTTGGAAACCTTTGGCGTACATGGAGGCGCACATGGGGTCCTGTGGCGACCCGACTCGGGGGACCGATTTAGTGGTGCCTGAATTGGGTAAAATACAAATACAGTTGTGATCAATTTTCCAATTAGTAGGATGGATTTTTGACTTATAGTGATGAAACCAAAAATTAATTTGTTTGTGTAATCATGAAAAATTACAAATTGAAATTTTATTTCTATCTCTAACTAATGATCCAGGATAAGAACTACCCAACTGATGATCTAGAATTGGCTACATTGATCTTCCTCTTAAATACATGGACACATTATATCTATAGGGAAAATTTATATATATATACAATCCATAAAATACTCACTTATATATTCACACAAAAAAATATTAACATGCACTGATGGAGGAAGTTAGGGATAATAAAGAATTATTATTAGTCAATAGATTAACATCTTTGTAAAGAAAAAAATGGAAACTGATTTGAGTAGAAATTATCCCACAACTCTATCCATGATGAGGAGTTAAAGGGATCCAATATTTTTGGGAATACAAAGAATCTATATGGGAATAATAAAATAATCATCAGATTAACTTTCACACATATCTTCTCAACAATTCATGCATAAGAGAATCATAGAGGCTTAGAAAGATGATGAGTTTCTACAGAAGAAGGTATAAACTTTTCCATGCATTATCTTTTCTAAATATGGAGTTGTATTGTTTGGAAGCCATATATATTTCCTTCAAAAAGAAATTAAGAGTTTTCTTTTGGATAAACTTAACATATCAGCTTTTTTTATTCTATCCATAATCACTAAAATGTATTTAGATTCGAGGAAAACTTTATAGTTGTATAACATGAATAGGTTTAATTTCCACTAAAAACATTTGATTGTTCCTCAGGGTATTTGTAAAAGGTAGAGTAGGTAAAATATACTCACACATTTAAATATCAGGTTCTTAGTGTCAACCAATATTCTTGTATATTTGAGATGGTTGAAGAGGGGATGAGTATCATAGTGATCTGAACATCTATAAATCTATGTGATTGTTCTTTTTATTTCCTCTTCATTTCATTTCAAATACACAACACTAAATATCTATCATTATATTATAATATATTAATGATTTCAAATAAAAATTTTAATGGACTATTGAACCCACCGTTTTTCAATATTTCCATCGCTATCGATCCAAAAATAGGTATCTGAGGTAGGAATATCCAAAAATGATAGTTTACATATCTGATTATTTTATTTTCATTACAAAAATATTAATCACATGTGATTATTAATTAAATGAATTTTTAAGAGTCTTGGATTTTGTATTCTGTTTATTTTTTAATGCGAGTTAACCCGATAACCTATAGTTAATAGAATATGGAATAAAAGAAAAAGATTCATTTAATGTGGATGGTTTAAATGCGAAGAGCAGATGGATTCACCAAAAACACCATTCATTTATAGAATTGAATATGGTTACATACAAGAAATAATCTAACCATACATTAAATAGTAAACTGTGTATCACTTGACTATCATGGACAAGCCATATGAACTGCCCAATGATGATTAGGAGACACATAGTGGTAATGACATGGTGAAATGTATTTTTAATTATAATATTAAAAATACTTTTTACTACAATAAAATTAAAAAAAATTAGATCCAATTCTCAACTTATAAGATATCCCTTGATATCTTGTGAATAATTCAAGTGACACAATATGGGGCTAATAATTTCAAGAGAACGAACCTTTGAATTCCATAAGAAAAATACCAAGACATCAACATGGGATAAGAATAAGTTTCAAAACAAATGTCCCATTAGTTTATGAGTATTATAAATGTTTTGAATGTTCATGGGGATTTTTTGGAAAATGGATTCATAATTTGAAATAATATTGTGTGATCTTCTAAAAACATGACATGCAATGTAGGTGGATATTTGTGAGGATATGAATTTTGATGTTTATACCTTATATGAACTGATGGGCTATCGATTGTAAAATAAATTAGAGTTAAAAACCTTTTTGATGAGGAGCCTATAAAAGAAAAAATTATTTCATTTAAATATAATATTATTGATTCCAACAATTACATTATGTCTATGATCCAGAAAAGTGAAAAGGAAATGGTTCAGTTTATTATGTTTTTTTCATCTTTATTAAAACTGGTGGAATAATAATTTTAAAGAGGATGTTTAGAAAATTCAATTCAAAATTTTACACTAGTATAAGTAATGATGTTTCAGAATCAACATAATATGATGGAATGATGATTGGGAACATAAGGTCTAACTTCTCTAAACTCAAACATATAATGATTGACAAAGAGAAAAGAAGAAAATAGAGGAAATCATTTTTATGAGGATGGGATTTATCAGATAGTTTTGTCTTTAGTAGTAATTCTTGATGTGAAAATGATACGAGGAATCTTTTATTGAGGGTTATATTAAGTAAGGTAAATTATTTACTCATTATTTAGTTAATTAACACTTTAAATATTGATTATAATTATATTTTTCATAAAGAAGATAATTCTATTTCATGTTCAAATTATTATTTGTTAAATTCCAATGTCAAAAAACATATTAATGAAAATGAATAACTTAAAAATAAAGGATTCCATATAATTTAAAAAAGGAATATTAATATAATAATTTAAAATCATAAGTTGATATGCAAAAATGAGAAAATAAAAAGGGATTGTTAACATATAAAAATATGTGTTTCCAAGAATGATAAATCTAATGATAATTCTGATTCTATATTTTATGAATTGAAAGAGTAAAATTAAAATTATAACAAAATGTAAGTGAATGGTAAGGATAATGAATGAATATTTAATTTAGATATAAATGATTTTACTGAAGTTGAAAATTATGGTATGAAATTTAAGAATGAATGTATGAAATTAATAATCACAGCTTCTGGATATAATATGACTATTTTTATAGATTTAGATACTATTAAACCAGAGAATGTGATTTTTAAAATTGAATCTTTCAATCATAAAGGGAATTTATGTACATTTTTTAAACATAATGAATAACATGATCAAATGATTTCATTGATAAAAATATACACAAATAGTAATGGTTTTGGATAAAATATTTTATCACAATGTTTAAAAAAGAATAACTTTTTTATAAGGTCAAAATGAAGTATTAATAGCATAACATGTTTTAAGTTTAGAATGAAAGGGAATTTTTCCACTGATTATTCACTAGGATTCACAAACTATTTTAGACACACTGAAACTTGCAATTCAATATATTTACATTTTAAATATCCCACTACAAAATTCATTGAATCAATTTAGGTTCCAAAATTTTATGATAATAAACTAGGTGGACCCAAGATAGCTAGCATAACAAAATTGTCTATTTGAATTGTTTAATTTCTGGGAATATTTTTCAGAAGTCTCAAATACTCATGGAGTTTAAATAGTGAATTCTCCACAACCACATGACTTGTGGTATTTCAAAATTTCATTCCATTAATTCATGTGATGCTGGACTTTTCACATTATGAGAAAACTCTAAATGTCATATTAATGTTATTAGAGGTGTTGTTTTTTATAGAAAATGTATTATTTATAAATTTAGATATATTAATTGTTTAAAAAATAATCTAATAACTATATCATATTTATGTGATGATTAATTCAATGTTATTATTTGAAATGATACATTTAATATTTTGAAAAATAAATCTATCTTTTTCTAATAAAAATAGAACGGTTACAGTATTTATTCCTCTAATTTAACAAAAAAAATTGTGAATTATGTATAATAGGACTGAATTCATAGTTATAGAAGAATTAGGCATGGAAATTGATTATATTTTCACAATTTCTAAAATTATGAACATTTTTTAAAATTAAAAAAAAATTATATATAATTACTTTTTATGTGAATCTATTTAAAGGGTAACTAGTAAAATTAATGATTTAAATATTTAAATGATTTTAGAACTTATAAATTTTTATATCTATAACATTGTGACGTATTTGTTCCAATTAAACATGTTATTTTATGTGGTAAGAGGTATTCATTTGTAATTGTATATCATTATTAAAGATTCTTTAGGATTTATTTATTATCTCATAAAAAATAAACGTTAACCAAAATATTTTCCTTCTATAAGCTTATTCAAAACATCAGAAATTAGTCAATAATTTGAATCTGAAGGTATAGAGGTTTTTAATTGATTGATTTCTAATTTGATAAATCTTTTGAAGAAAATTGTTAGAAATATTATTTTTAAACACCTATGAAACCACAAATGAATATTGTTGTTAAAATAAATAATTATTATATTCCAAATAATGTAAGGGAAATGATATAAAAATTGTAGAATTTTTTGATAATAAATGAAATAATTTCATCATATATTTTTTATCATAATAATTTTTAAATATTTTGTATTAGATCTTATATTTGAAAATTTTAAGGAAATTCCAATATTGAAATTAAAATTCACTATAAGGTTTTGATCATAGTTATTTTTTTGTTTACTAATTGAAAATATTATTTTTTTAATTATATCATGAAATTATTTGTGAAAACACTCATTTAGTAAATTTGAGCAAAATATAGCAATTGATTGAAGTAAATGGGCCATGAGATCAAATATTGACAAGACACGATAATGTGGACATGAAAATTTTTATTTCATTTATAATCTCTTAATTCATGCTTGGATATTTTCCAAATATGGATATAATATCTAAAAAATGTATCATGAATCACCCTTCTAGATGGACAACTATTTCATGTGTTGTTGTGCTCATAAAATTGGTGCAATTTTGAAAAAAATATTTACCAAAATATTTTAATTCGCGCTTGAAACAACATGTAATCCTAGCCTCCCATCTAACCAATAAAAAATTGGTTTTCTCATTAAGAGGTTTTGGTACATGAACTAGGTTGTTAATGTCCATGTATAAGTGGTTCCAGTACAATCATCCAAGAATTTTAAAAATGGTTTCTCTTCAAGAAAGGATCACTTTAGCGAAGTATTCTTCTTCTTCATTGCATTGTGATATCTGGGTTTGTTTAATAAAATATTTATTTACTCTTATATCTCATCATTATTCTTTTTTTCATTTTTTTGATTCCTAATAATACAATTTGGGGTGTAAATAAATAGTGTAAATTTTTTTTGGTTATACCCTTTCAACAACTTTTTCACTTGCAAGGCATTTCTTCAATGCCTACACTGCCCACATAAGAGTAGTTCTTTTTCCTAGTAGATGTACCTTATAAATTTATATCAATATATTTTTAATCAATGTTATAATATAAATAAAGTAATATTATATATGAATTGAGTTTTATATATGAATGAAACTATGTAATCAGTTGAATAAGTAACATGAAACACACAAGGAAGATAATTGGGTGAATTGTAGGTGTGCGATCTTAATTGATAATACAAACCCACATGGGATCAATTTATAGAGTTAATATATACTCCTTTAAATCAATTAATACAAATTTCTAGATTGGATATTTTACCTAATTTAACCCAAACCATATTATATCAGTATAATAAAAAACAAAGTAGAGTGATGTGATTGCATGTTCCAATGCTATTATAAAATTTAATTAATTTCAACTTTATGGTAATTTTATATCACGTAGGGTTAAGGGGTAAACAAATTAGGGGTTCATAATAATCAAGATTTAAATTTAAATTATGATTATTAATATTTAATTGAATACGTAGAGTTATACTGATTATTTTTTCTCAAAATAGTTTTCTAAAAAATAAATTTTCATTGAGATTTGTCCATCTCATTTAAATACAAAAGAAAAAAGTCTTCTTCCAACACAGTTATTCTCAATTTAATAAGGATAAATATCCCCATCCTTCTAAGTTGTTTTAATGTTATTTTATTTTATTTAAAAAATACCTTTAATATGTTTTTTAATTTAATTCTTTCTTTGAGAGATGAAATTGGCCATCCACTTTACTACATCTAAATAGTCCAAAACCGAACATCATTTGAGAGAACCCACAATAGTGCCTTTCAAATAAATGACATTTAAAGGGAGGGATGAAATGTATTAAACAAAATAATGGTGTTTTATATTTTCATTTTATTCTTTACTTATCAATATTTCAGTATTCCGCTTTCGCAATTTTACATTTTCCCTTTTCTTTTTTCTCATTCCTTTTCAAATACCATCATCATAAACTTCATTATATTTTACTATGGTCCATTTTTTAATTTACTATTTTATTTTTATTAATTTTTGGCACGAACAGGTCACAAAGATCTCTTAAATCATTATCCTAAGATTGAACGTATCCTTAGGCATCTAATAGGATTGTCTCATTCTACAAGAAGATTCAACATTCTATCAATCAATGAATTTCTCTATTTTGGGAACATTAGAATTTGAAACACTTCTGAATCAAACGTAAAACAATATGAAATTTTTTAAAACAATAATAGTGAATGTAATAGAACCATATATGAATTTGTTTCACCAGTCATTAACTATCAACAAAATTTTATTGCATACCCAAATCCCAAATCGGACTTTGAACAGAATTCTCTGTTAATTCACCTTTATAAAAAGTATCATGGATTATCTAATGAGAATCCAGACAAAAGAATTAAATAATTTTATTTTTATTTCTCTACCATAAAACTATGAAATGTATTTCAAGATCATATATAACATAGATCATTCACATTCATACATGATGGAATGGAAAAATAAGATATTTATTATTTGATAGGAGAAGATTTAACTTATTATAATGATTTAAAATTTATTTTATGATACTTATTTCTTTCAGCATCAATGGCCACTACCAATCAGAAAAGATATCACATGAATCAAGAACAGACCAGGGGAGTCATTTTTTGAGTACTGGGTGTGATTCAATAAGTTTTTTTAATTCTTCGTGGATCACAAAATAAGAGTTAAAATTATGATCCAACACTTCTACGAAAGAATAAAAACTATGGAATTAATCCTAGTGTATTTTTCATCTAGATAATCATTGGGGGAGAAAATAAAAGTAGTTTTATATGAATTAATTTAAATTATGGCACAAAACACCAATGAATTTGGTGATTGAGGTACATCACATGTTATAGGAGTACATTTAGTACATCCTTCTATTTAATTTCATTTTACTTATAGTAAAATAGAAGAATAAACCACTATGGTGAGACAAATTACATTATCTCAAAAGACATCTCAATCCACTCCTATGATGCCTTGTGGCATTTGAACTGAAATAAACCATCCAGTTGATTTTCCCCCAATAAAAAGACAATGGTTTTTAATGTAGTATTCCATGGGAGATCGTATCAGGAAAAAAATAGACACATCCCTAAAAGAATTATGATTACCATGCACCAACCAATAACCATGGGTAGAATGATCAACTGGACATGAGTTCTGGCTCTAGAAAACAACAAAGGCAGTCTTTCCAAAAACAATCCAGCATTATCCACCTTACAAATAGGGTTCCCAACAACCCCAAAAGTGATTATAATCTCAATAATCGATAAGAAAACTGCAATGGAATACCAAAAAATGGTATATTCTAAAACTAATGACATTTTGAAACAAATTTTTCTCAATCAACATAATGAGATTAAGAGTCAATGTTCTCAAATTTGGGAGTTAAATACCATAATGATCAAAATTTCCAATACCCTCCATGAAAAGGTAAGTAGGAACTCTGTAAATATACCTCCTTATATACTCCTTGTCCAAAGGGGAATGTCAGAGACATCACATTGAGAACAAGTAAAAGAACTACTAATATATCTAAACATATCATTCCACCAAGATTCGCCTCTACTCTATAGAATCCCCATTCAATATCATCTAATGAGAAATAAAATGATAATGAAAATGGTAAAAAAAATATTGTCTATGTTTCACCTTAACCCATTCTATTTAAAAACAGAGTCATGCAGCCAAAGAATATTTATTAAGATGTGATGAAAAAATAGGTTTTGGATACATTCAAGGGTGACAAGATCAATATAATTCTACTTGAATCAATAAAGATAATACTAAGTTATTCAAAAAAATTAAAAGAATTTTTAACCAATCGAATAGGGCCGAAGGGAAATTAGAGCATCAATATTTGAAGGAATTTGTCTGTACTCTTTACACCAACTCAATAAATGCCAAAAAAGTGTACAAATCCATGGAAATAAACCAACCCATGAAACCTAGGGGACTGAAATTTTTCTATTGCATTATGTTATTTGGGTTATTCCATAAATGTGAGGCCTCAATATATATTATCTTCATTATACGATCATCAATTGAATTTGAAGAGAGAAGTGGTGTAGTTAAAAAATAGGGCTACGACATATAGAGTGGGATTCCTTGAGGATATACTTGTTTGAGTAAGATACATGATCCTTCCAACCAATTTCTTCATGATTACCATGGACGATAAATAGATAAATTATTTTTCTCCAATAATTATGGAATTTACCTCATCAAAACTACAAAAATGATATTAAATTATCATGAAAGTATGTTTTCCATGTATTTTGGAGATGATGTTGTGATATTTAATATTATGTACTCCATGAAGGACCCCTCAGAGGACCATCCTTCTTTTTCTATCTCCAATTTTTAACAACCAATAAATACCCCATACATTTTGATTGTCCTTATATTTAATAGATTATGATCATTGGTTATAATTTTATGTCAAAAAGAACTTCCAAACTTGTTTATAATTGAGAGACCAGTCAGGGTATTGATTTTGATGTTAATTCATAATAAAATATTGATCACATCAACAATAATTAATACAATGTTGTTGAGTTTCTGATGTATTTGATTCATTATTATCCAATTTAAATGATTTATATTCTAATACAAGATTATATTATTCACATATTTTAGTTCCTTTGGTGTCTCCATCCATACAAAACCCTAATATTGGATCTCATGAAATTTACAAAAATTCTGATATACTCATACTTTTTTCGGGGTGATATATTACCTAATATAATTTTTAAAAATATCCCTTTTGAATATGAAGAATTTTTTCAATCATTTTATGTGAAATATCAATGAAATTAGGTGTACCTTCACTGAAATATCATGTATTATATCCTTTATTTTTATGTATATTAATCTTTTATAGGATGGTGCTAAATCCCTTAGGCGGCCACAAACGAGACTGTATCCAACTCTTCTTGTTGTTGTTAAAAATAAGTTGAAAATTTTCTCAACATATGTATAGTTTATCTCATTTTAGATTCCAAATGGGTGATTCCTATTCAGGTTGGGACTAAGAAATTTGGTGTAATTTTGTTAAACGAGGTAGACAAGTTAATTCCAATGAGGCTACAAAACATTTGGAAAATTTTTATTGATTATAGGAAACTAAATCAATCCAGAATCAAGGACCATCTCCCCTATAATTTATTAATTAAATTGTTGAGAGAAATTATGAGAAAAAACTATTATTTCATGGAAGTATTTTTTGTTATTTTTAGTATCTAAATGATCTAGTGGATTGGGAGAGGAAAACATTCACTTGTGCAACCAATACATTTTCTTACAGAAGGATTCCATTTAGACTATGCAATGCCTTTGGTGCCTTCTATATATGCATGGGGAGTATTTTTTATGATTTCATTAAGAGATGCATGTAGACATTCATGGAGGTATTTATGGATGATATTACAGTTTTGGGATATTCATTGGGTTAATGTTTTTTTAGAAAGGTATTGAATTACCGTGTTGTGAAGAATTTTGTTTCAATCATTGAAAACTCTCATTTCATCAAAGATCATTAAATTTTATTAGATAATATAGTGTTAAAACACAGGGAATAGGTTGATATATATATAAGGTATATTTTATTTCATAATTTACATATCCTTCATGTGTGCATGATGTTTAATCATTTGTTTTTGTTGTAAATGATTTTATCGACACTTCATCCAAGATTTTAGTAAGAACACTCTAACCGTATCTCATTTTATTGAAAAAACATATTTAATTCATTTTTTATGATTCATTTAGGGTTGTATTTTACGATCTAAATAAGAATTTGACCACTTTATCGATCATATTTCCCCCACTATGGGACGTTTAATTTGAGCTTATGTGTGATGATTAAAACATAACTATTGGAGCAATCTTATCATGGAGGGTGGAGGGATGGAATCGTGTTATTTTATATGCATCAAGGACAATGTATTAAGCCCAATATAACTACTCACACATGGAAAAAGGGTTTATTATCATCATATTTGTATTAGGTAAATTTCATTCTTATTTATCAGGAACTAAAGTAGTTGTTTCTTCTAAACATAAATCTATGAGGATCCTCTTGAAGAATCCAGATGAAAAAACTAGACTTATCCAATGGATACTAATCCTTACAAAATTTTATATTTGGATAAATTACAAGAAGGTATCAGAAAACGTGGTTGAAAACCCCTTGGGTAGGATTAATCACACACTAGAGGCTGACACCTTCGACTCAATACCACTTTGAGACACTATTACTATTGAGAATCAGTATCCAATATCATGTAAACATCATTATAATGATGATTTATTTATCTACCATGTTTCACTATAATTCCTATAAATTTAAAGAACCATCAATTACAAAAAATAAAGAGTGAGTATTTTTTTTGAATGATACAAACCTCTTGCACATGTGTAATGATGATGTTATTAGGGTGTGTTTTAATAATAATGAGGTTGAGTCTATTTTTCATTTCATTCATACACTTTCATGTGGAGGAAAATTTGGACCCCAATTAAAAACAATGAATGTATTAGACTCAATGTTATATTGGCCTAGATTATTATATGATGGTCATGTGTATAGAAATCATTCTCATGTTCCCAATACACTGTAAATATTTTTTGGATTCATGAGATGACCCAACAAACCATACAACTCGGTTATAATTTTTATAAATATGGAATTCATTTTTCAGGTCTATTTCAAAGTTCATTTTTTATTTTATAATATTGATTTTTTTTATTATGATAGAAAATGGGTGGAGTCCTAGGCCACTAGCATTGATGATTCTGATGTTGTCGTGGATTTTTCAAGGATCAAATTTTTTTCATCTTTGGAGTACCTAAGTCCTTCATCGGTGACCAAAGGACACATTTTTTTAATGAAATTAGGATTCCCTCCTTTTAAAGTATGTGGTGATTCATAAAAAATCTACTCTATACAACCACCAAACATATGGCCTCTCTGAGGTTTCAAATCAAGAGTTGTAACAAATTTTTTAGAAAATGTACATCTGAATAGGAATGATTGGAGAAAACACTTGAATGATTCACTTTTGCTTTATATTATAACATACAAGACTCCCATATGTATGTCCCCATTTTGAATAGTTTTCGACATTGCATGTCATCTCCCCATAGAGGCTGAGCATCAAGAATATTGAGCTATAAAGAAATGAAACAAGGATTTGGCCCAAGATGGAATTCAAAGGAAGTTACAAAATTAATAGATTAAAGAGAATTGATTTTCATCATATAAGAATCCAAGACTCTATAAGTAATGATAAAATGTGGTCAATTATATAATTATCCAAGAAATGGTGATTTATTTAGGGGAGAGAAGTCTCACTCTAATGATCAAGGTTGAAGTTGATGCCCGATAAGTTATTTTTCAGATGGTTAGTTCATTATACTATATGTAATGATTTTCAATATAGCGTAGTCAAGATCAAAAAATAGGATACATGAAATATCTTTACATTTAAGGGGAATCATTTGTCGAAATACATTGATGGATATCATAATGATGCAGTTGATTTCATCACACTATAATACCCCATCATCATATGAAAATATCAAGTTGTTCCTATAAAATATTATATTACTTTTAATATTTAAAATTATAAATTTTAGGTTCTCATTTCATGTTATAGGATCACATTGAAGAAAATAGAATATTTTATAAGTGGTGTACGGGACACCATTTTGGGGTATCTATTTATTATTTTCAATAAATTGTTTTTTTGTGTTTTCTATTATATTTTATATTATATTCCAAAAGAAAAAAAATAAAAAAAATCAATAATAACATATCACTTATCATTTTCATTTAAATGTTGATCATAGGGAAAATTCATGTTTCCAAAATTCATTTGTGGCATGATAATAAAGATTAATATTTCATTATTAAGTATTTATTTTTACCAAAATATATGTCATTGATGATATGATTGGTTATGTCCTTATAAAACCCTTTTGTTCCTAATGTTATTCTATGTGATATTTGTTCATGAAATTTTTTTTCATTGAACCTCTATACATATCATTTCATGAAAAAAGTCTTCTGAAATTTTTCATACATAGTTGATGGTATACCCACATTATGTCATCAAAAATTACCTTATATCAATGGTTGATCCATTTATTCTCTTCTATTCCGATCAGATTCATTACTGTACTAAAATTACCTATGTGTGTGTACCTAATTTCATATAGTTTAACACCATCAAAATAATTAATCAAAAAATAAAAAACACAATAATAAATAAATAAATAGGTATTATCTTAATTAATGTGGGATTGATGACATGTAAAACACATGGGGATATCTAGGATGGGAGGTTATGGTTTGACAATCGAGAATTCTTAAGGGAGTGGATCTTAATTTTTTTTTTGAAAAGATATGTAAAAAAGGTTACGTGATTTAAAATAGGTAAGAATAATTTTTTAATTTACCTTAATATAATTAATAAAGGGTGATGATATGATTTTTAAATGCATGAAAAACACACACAATGGGAATTAATGGCATGGTGGACCATAACATGTTTTATTGTGAATAGTGTCATTTATTTCATTATATTTTATTCTAAACCAATATATTATATAATGACATGAAAATTTATTGATATTGACACTTTATGGGATTCATACATTTCCTATATTTTCGGAGACTCTTGATGAATATGAGCATGCATATAGTGTCACAATTTTCTGGATTACATGATATGAGGTTTTTCCCATGAGTGAAAAATGGAATGTGAGGGGGATCTGGTAATATGTAATTTTATTGAATATTTAATTAATAAAATATTATCTAATTTATTCAAATTGTGTTAAAAAATTTTATAGTTTTTTTATTATATCATTCATTTGAAAATTTTAAAAAAAAACTTACTTTTCCCCTTTAAATTCATTATAGTATTTCAGCGATAAATATTTTTGTTCATTAATTGAAAATAAATTTATATAACCGAGTTCGTAAATAAATGAGAATCAACATTAATATAAGATATTTGATTTTATCAACACATTTTATTGGGGTAAATCATCCATGAATTCAAATATGGACTGGACACGCCATATTTGACAACACTTTATTATTTAGGATAGAAATATTCATTCATGCTTGGTTTGGTACAAAAATGCGGATATAATTTCTAAAATAAAATTTTTCCATAATAATCATTTTGTAAGTAGAGTTTGGTCATGCATTTTTATGGCCAAAAAATTGTTATAATTTGACCTAATTTAATTGGCCTAATTTCCCCATTCACAAATGAAAATATATGTAATAAAAGCATCCCTCCAACATATAAATTGTTTTTTTCTAATTTAGATTGTTTGGGACATGAATTAGGATGATTAAAGAAATGTATAATTGGTTACACTCCAATAAACTAAGTATTAAAATAAAGGAAGCTCTTAATCCAAGGATCCCTTCATCGGATCCTTCTTCTTCCTTTTCACATTGTGGTATTTTTGTCTGTGTAATAAAATTATTAGTTTCTCTTATATTAATTCTTACTTTTTCAAGTATAATTAATTTAATTCTTATATAATATTCTTATTTTTTTATAAATCAGTAGTATAAATTTTATTGGTTTATATTCTTTCCATGTCATTTTCACATGCATAATGTTTTTACAAGGACTACACCACACACAAAAGAGTATTTTTTGGTAATAAATCCAAAAAATAACTTTTTATTTCATTTATTTTTATGAAATTATCTTTTTTTAATTCACATAATATAATTTATGAATTTATTTATTAACTTAAATTAAACTAATGAATTGTAAAATTAGCATGAAACATGCATCATAGAGAATTGTGTGAATCCTGAGAGTGAAATATTAACAGATAATACAAAAGCACATGGGATAAATTTATAGAGTTCAAATATAATAACTAAAATAAATTAATCCGCCTTTATATAGTATATAGGAGACTTAATTTACCACTAACCTTAACAAACCCTTATAATATCAATCAATGCGGGGTTTTGGGATTGCATGTTCTGAAGCTATTCCAGGGTTTGATTAATTTCATCTTTGCGGTAACATTATTTCAGTTCAGGTTGGGGATTTACAAATTATAGGATCATAATTAAGTGGATATTAATTTAAATGATAATTAGTCATATGTAATTTAATATGTATAGTCGTACCAATTATGAATTCTCAAAATATGTTTCATATAAATATATTCTAGTTGTGTTTTCTCGATGTCATTTCAAAAACAAAATGAGAAAATATAATAATCTTCTAGAATAATTCATCTATATTTAATAATAATTAATATACCACCATCCTCTTAAGTAGTTCTTTTATTATATTTTATTTTATTTAGAAAAAACGTTTAATATGTAGTTTTAAATTACTTCCTCCTTTGAGAGATGACCTTTCCTAGCCACTCTGTTACACCAAAATAGTCCAAAATCGAACATTATTGGAGAAAATGATATGATAGTGCCACTAGATCCCTGATAATGGTATTTTTTGTACCCAAATACTTTTGGGAAGAATATTTTAATACAAATTTCAGTGTTTTAAATACTATTTCTCTAAAATAATTTTTATATTAGACCCCTAGATAACTTTTTAGAGGGTTTACACCTAATGTTGGATTTTTTGGTTATTGGGTTGTAAATACTATATCATTAATAAAAATAAATATTAAAATAAATATACTCCAAAATATATGAATTGATATTTTTAGGATATTATAATACTAAAAAATCTTATATTGGTTTAAATATAAAAATTATCATGAACCACGCTAGAGTGCCATCTAACCTAACATCAAACTATCTATGTGGCATGGACCGAAGGGAATTCCTTATCAGCGTGGACTGGACATTAGTTTTTGGGAATCGAAAATATGATTTATAAAGATTACACTCATTCCCATAATTATAAATAACCAATATAAATAAACATCACAAAAAGTAAGAAATATAACTAAACAAAGTACCAGAATTTTCAAAATTCAATTTTTAAAAAATTATGAACACCCAAAATATGTACAATAAAAAGGGGAAGACTAGACCATCCAAAAACGTCTATGTGATAGGATATCCATCACCCTCAATCCACCACCAAAATCTACATGAAGTGAAACTCTAATAATTGGATCCACCATCACCATGACTAATCATTCCTTCATAAGGGTCATAAATAAAAAATTCTGCATACACAAAATGGTGTATGCAAGGTGTGAGACAATGCTCAGTAAGATGCCCCCCAAATTTTTTTTTTTGCATTCTACAACAATATAAGAAAATTTAACTTCCACTATTTTATAATAACTTTTGAAACATTTGTACGAAAACATTTTATAAGAGACTTTCTCATGAAACACTTTTCAATGATTACCCTTTTTTAAAATAAGCTTGTTTAAAATAAAAATATAAACATGGCCTACCATATAGAAATAGTTAACAACATATCACATAAACATCATTTTATAAAAGTAAACCATTGCAAAATCCCTATGTGTAACTAGCACTTTCGGGACCCTAGAATCCTTGTACCTAGATGATTAAAATCCTTCACTACACTTCTAAAAACATCCTTATGCATGAGCCATTAGAGTGGAATATATCCCAAGGTCTAGTGTCCTACAAAATAGAATTCCTATCATTCACCTACTATAGGGGAACACATCCCAAGGTCAAGTGTTCTCTGATCATATCAAATTAATTGTTAGTGTTGAAATCATAATTCTTTCTAGATGAATCTAGGTCGTAGCCACACATGAATCAACTAGATTTTCCCTATATTTACCCTGAATTCCATTTGTGATAAAATTTATTTTAAAATATCACACTAACCAAAAAATTCACATATTAATTCCAAGTATCATCATCACACAATAAAATAAAAATTATCTATAACAAAACAAATTTTAAGAACATATCACACTACATGAACAATGTATGAAATACATTTTTGAAATAGTAGAAGATGAACAAATGTTCAAGACTATCACATTCCATGGGAAAATAATATTTCATGATTATTTCCACAAAAAAACCACTTTCATAGCATTCATTAATATTCTAGGACAAAGAAAAGTTCACAACAAATAATCCAATTTTCATCAAAAAAAATATTTCCCTTTAAAACCCCACTATCAATGAATTTTCACCTTTGAATATCTTTGAAAACACATTTTCACCTTCCACAAAATAAATATAATATATTTATGAAAAAACAAAATTAATCACAAAATAAATAAAACTATTTTCTTTTAGGAAAACATATTTTATCACATATGCATTCGAAATCATTTATAAACTGTTGTTCTCACCACAAAAACAATACACATAACAAGTTTGTGGACTAGAACAAATCAAGATCATTTAATAATATGTATTCATGGAACCACCTACCTCCTATATAGAATATTCTAAGTTATTATGAAAACAAAACCACAAAAAATACAATAAAAAAGAAATATTGAACCTAAAACATTAAGCACTCACTCGAAAACAAATGATTAAACCCTTCTTAGGTCCAATGACTCACTAGAAAATACAAACTCAAGAATAAGGGGAGAAGAACCCAAAAAATAGGGAAAACCAAGGGATAAAATACTCAATTGATGATTCCAGGATAAATCCACAGAAAAACCACCAATAAAATGAATACACAATGGAAACAAGGTTGGAAAATATGATCCAATTCCAGAGAATACCAATTTTTTTGAAATGGATGTGTTTTATGGATAAATTTGTAGGAGGGGAATGTATTTTAGAAAATTTTAATGGCCATAAAAAAACTCTCTTAGTTAGCCCACATGGTATTCGTAACTATGTAGAAACAATCCACCCCTCTCTTCCTAGTTGGAATAAGACACACTCTAAGACCACATGGTTTGACTAACCTTCTGCCAACCATGTCGTTCTCAATAGTCCAAAATAAAATTTGAATATATAGCTTCATATGGATGGGTGCACTATTTCCCTTAAACATACTCCAATAGTTTAAAACATGTTTTCCATCCAATGATAACCATTTTTCCAAAAAAAAAATCATGGTTACCCTATGGGATAAATTTATGAGAAAAATATAAATATGAAATGCCAAAAAATGAGAATATTTATGTGACAGTTATCCAAACCATGAAAAACTCTTCCCTGAAAAAAGTCATCCTGAACCATGGTCAGAGAATAGAAAACTAATATTATTTTAAAAAAAGAGTTTCACAATAATTTACCTTGCACATAATTTCCATACTTCTGAATAAATCGTAGAAACAAATTAGACTTATTATGAATAATTTTTATTGGGAATTCACACCAGAAACTAAAACAGAGAAAAATATATCTCAAATTCCAACTCTTCCCAATTAAGCACATGATATGGACTTGGGTAATAATTTGTTAACTAAAATAAATGGAACACATAATGAAATTAACTCAACTGATAGGGAAAATCTATCATATCTTCCCCATTATGAAACATCATGATAATCTAAAATTCATATTACATACCTCAACATTAGATTTCTTTTCTTAGGAAAAAGATGATGGCCCAAGTGAGGTGCTATATTCAAGAAAACATTTTCACCTATAAATAAATCCAATGATCAGTTCTTATGATCAGAATAAGACTTATGATGAATTTGATATATGAACAGCTACTTTCTAATCAACTTTATATTATTAAAAATCACTTACAAAGGGCTTGTTAACAATATAGAGGTCTCTCCCACCTTAAACCCACATAATAGAGGCCAATATGTATAACTCTAGTTTTAATCAAAGGGAACCATTTGAATTGAGGATTGGTAACTATTTTTATTTGAAAACTAAACCAATCCTAGATTCCAATCCCATGATCCATTTATATCTAGGAATCATGTAGGGATAACTTCTTCTAAAATCTGATTCACCCGCTCTTCTTGACCATTCGTTTTAGGATGGAATACTGTGAATTACACGACCCATGACCCCCCCCCCCAATTTTAAGGACATCTCAAATTAGTGAGGTAAAATGTGTTTCCAAGTTAGAATAAAATTCAAATGGAACACAATGAAGCCTCCCATTTTCTTGAACATACAACTAACCCAACTCAAGCACCTTTCTGGAATCCCTGGTCTGAATTAAATTGAATTATTTTTTAGGGCAATCTACCAATACCCAAGTTGAATTTCTCACCCAGGGTCTATAAGGAAATCAGACAATGAATACCGTAGATATATCATCCATCTTCATGGTAGTAATGGGTAGTGGAAGATGAAAACCATAGGGCATTTGTTATTATTCATTATCTTTTGGTCATTTATAACACAACGATACTATGTCATTTAAGTCTCACCTAATAACTATCCACTAGAATTGTTGATGTAAATAATTTTACATCTTTTCATAATCAAGGATAATGGTTTACTAATAATTTTTTTATCTTACAACATGACCATCCTTGATGATGATAACACCATGAAGTGACATTTAAAAAACAAAACTCCCCCAAGAGACAATGACTAATCATAAGGAATATATTCCCCATTTAAAGACCGCATTGACTACTATAAAAATTAATCACAAGGATAATATTTCCATATAAACTCCATGATATAAATAAATAATTGTATTCTATCCAAGAGTACACCTCAACTATGCTCTATTTCCTCAAGATGAATCTGAATGAAAAGACCCATCAATTTCCACTCATCGTGAGACATTCCCAAATCATGGGACAATACATTCCTTCTCCAGGATTCTATCACAAAATTTAATTTTACTACAGTATATAAAATATCAAAAGAGAACTCTTAAATATACTCATCCCAATGAATTTTCCTCACATTCAGTTATTTTTAGACAAAAATGTATGCTAAGATCTTATCATTTAAATAAACCAAAATCATTACCCAAAAAATATTATTTAACCACATCATAAAGGAATGAATAATTTTTTCTAAATCTAGACTATGGGTTCGATAATTCTATTTATGTGGCTAGAGTTGGAGAGAACCCTAAGCCAAGATAAGGTCATGCTAAATTAGAACACACCCAAAACCCATACCCTAATCATAATAAGACCACATAGCACTTACTAGGATCTAGAAATCCCCAAAATGTGGGTGTGTTAAACAACTGATTTTGTTCTGAAAAAGACTGCTAACACTCTAATATTCATTCAAACATCACCCCCTTCTATTTGAACACTGTCATTGGAAAAGAAAGCTGAATGAAATCTTGAACAAATTTCCAGAATACCCTTCCTTTCCTAAAATGATCTAGATCTAAAAAATATTCTTCTCTTTTTCCCACAACAAAAAAACATTGGTATTAATGAGTTCCTTGAAAACCTATCATTATGAGACCATATTACAAAAATACTTCACCTACTAAATCTAAATGGTACACATTGAAAAATTAACATTGAAATGATGATCTCAAAGGTTTCCCAACATGATCCTAAAATTTTTATCATGATATTCCTGAAATATGGAGTTGGAGAGTATTCCATCAAAAAATACTATGAAACAATAACAATGGTACCGATAAAACACCCTAATCAATAGTTCTATGAATACTGATGGAGTATTTCTCAGCCTTAAAGTCATGACCATGTATGCAGAATTTCTATACATGCATTAAAAGAAATTTTTAGAAAATAAGCCCCTATAACTCTGACTAGATGATAATATGAATGCTTTTCCATTTTCATGAACCAAAGTTACCGATTAATCATATCGAAAAGGACATCAATTTGGATAAATGGATATTTAATCTAGAACATTACCGTATTCAACTTCTAGTAATCGATACACAACTGTAGATATCTATCATCATTTTTTTAAATTATAATTAGATGGAAAAAAATGAGATTATTAGGTGAATAAATCTTTTGTATTCCAAATCATCCAAGTGTACCTTCAATTCCCTCAACTCGGTGGGGACCACATGTTATGAGGAAACATATATCAGTTGTATTCCCAACACCAAATTGATGGATACTCTAAATCATACTCAAGAGGAAAACATAAGAAATCCAAAAGAAAACCCAATGGGAACTCATCCACCATATATGGGAATCGACTCTCAAGATAACCATCATCATTCTACACCATGAGCGATGAGACCCGAGAAACATGGTTTCCCAACTATAGATGTGGAGGTCCAGCATGAACTAGCCAAGGATTGCATTTACCATGAAAAACATGAGTACTTACAATAGGTTACCCAAAACTCACTCTCCACATATAGAAATTAGTGTACACCAAAAAATACACCATACAATACATAAAATGTTCTACATCAAAGAAGTATATCTCTAAATACTAAAATAACATTCTAACTCAACCCTCGACACAGTGAGTTCAGAAGAAGGTAACCTACAACCCTAATCCCGATTCGTACCAACAGTCATTACTGACTCCATTTCGTATAGCATATACCAGATTGGAAACTTCAACACATCATCAATGAGGGACGAAATAAAAGAAATTGAGAATATAGTATCGAATAGGTATGTAGTTAATGATTTTGTAATATGAACAACACCTCAAACTATCGATGGACCTGCATCCAATTCCAATAGAGCTCAATCCACTACATGTGGTTTCCAAATCGTAGCCAAATCCTAATAATGAACAGTAGCCTATAGATCTTCTCAAGACCAACTCTTCACAAATAATGATCCAGTCTTTCCTCCATGACATCCAAACTGAGTACCCACAATCCTTGATGGCTCTCACCAGACTGAAAACCCTTTTTATGCCACAAATCATACACCGTAATGATATGGGTGCACCAACTTTACAAAATGGAGAATGTTCCCCATAGATATTCCTTGGTGACAAGACCTTGGTAGAGAAGAATATTCATTTCCTAGGTTCCTTTACTTTCCCCACATGTGGCACACAATCAACTGATTGTTAGAATATATTTACAAAGAGAGAAAATAAGGATGGAAGGAACTACCACCTCCCTTCTTCCCCTTCTCGTATATTTTTTTCTTATTCTCAAAAGAATTATCACTTCCCATAGATAATATTTCTCTAAAAACATAAATTATTCCATGATTAATCTCAACCATCGTAGCATATCCGACCACCTCATCCTTGGTTTTTAGAATGATCAAGAAAACCTATGATCATATCATTGGCCCCAAACCCCATCTCCAACTTCTAGAACCCTAATCTTATAATTGGAGATGATCTCGACTTTTTACTGAACAAGCATTGAAAATTTGATAGAATATTCCATCATGTTCTAGTATCCCTGTGTAATCTCTAAAAACTACTGGTCTCTAGAGAAGGGAAAAATATCATGCTATTACTGATTATTGAAGAAAACCATAAAGTCATTTTATCTCGTACTTTCATGCTTAATATCTTTCCCCACATAGTTCCACATATTTAAAATGGGTCCTTCTGACAAGAGCAAAGCACATTTCACTCTAACATTCATAGGAATATCAATGAACATGAACATCCCCTCTATCAACACACACAATTTATATAATTCCCAAGGTTATGTGATACCTCAAAATGAATGGTGTTTTCTTAAGGAACTCAGGAGCCTTGTCCTTACTAGGACTTGGCTCAACTTCTCTAAACTACGTATGAAAAGTTCCCACCCCTTTCCCCAATGCATACAGTTCCTAAATCAAGACATCCACTAAACATTGATCTATTTGTGTAATAGAACTCTCCCAATCATATTCCTTTGGTTTTAGAAGATCTCTTTGTGGAGTAATTTTACTAAATCAAGCAATAATGAGGAAAACCCATCAATACAACCAACAACACACATTCTGAAAATTATCAACAATGTCAACAAATCCTAAAAAACATACATGAATTAGAAAAAACCAAATCCATAATAATAAAAATGAAATCCAAACTAATTGAACCCCATGTAGTCTTGATATATATTCTAAGGTATGTATGTCTCACATGGAGGATAAGTAAAAATAGATCCAAACATCCCATCGTTACTCGAGCCCTGTCATGAGGTGTGCTAGCCAAGAACGCCACTTGCAATAGGAAACTCAATCCCTAAAAATCCAATATTTATTATATTAAGACACATTACCAAAAATAACATGACCTAATGAGCATGAACTAATCTGAAACAACTTTTTCAATAACCAACACGGAGTTCCCTCCAACCCGACACCTAACTCAGTCCACAAGATGGATTGAAGGGAGTTCTTAATCCCCTTGAGCTAGAAACTAGTTCTTGGGCATAAATAATATTCATTTTGAAAAATTTCATCTATTAACCTAAACATAAACAATGTATAGAAATAAAAATCCCAATAACTGAAGAATATAACTTTACAAGGTTCAACTATTTTCATAATTCAAATTTTACAAATTCAATAAAACTGCAAACAAGTACAACAAGAAAATGAAAACAAGACTATCCTAAAACCTCCATGTGACAAAAGATTCATCACCCACAATCCACCACCACTAAAACCATCAGGAAGTGGAACTCTAACAATTGAATCCTGTATCCTATGTATACATCATTCCTTTACTTGGTTCATATAGAAAAATTTCTAAATACACCCCAAGGTGTATATAGGTTGTTAGCCAAATAAAAATAAGATTCCACCCACAGGAAAATATTCCATGCTATAAAATTAAAATCCAAAAAAACATGCTCATTTTTATAATAAATTTTGAATCATTTTAAATAAAAAAATTCAAATTATACATTCTAAATAAAAACTTTTCAATGAAAACCATTTTTATAAATAATCTTTCTTGATATAAAAATATACACAGGGTATACCATATGCCGATCGCTAGCACCATATCACATATGAATTAAGTTATAATAGTGAACCATTGGAAAATACATAGAGTTAACTAGAACTACTGTGACACTAGAAACCTCTTATTAGGGTTATCCAAATCCCCCAATCAACTACCAATGGAATCATCATGCACAATCTACTGGAGGGGACAATCTCCCAAGGACCAGTGTTCTCCAAAACAACATTCTGATGAATGATACACAAGTGGAGACCACATCCCACAGTCTAGTGGTATCTGATCATATCACATGTTTAGTTGGTGTTTAAATCATAAATCCCCCTAGATGAATTTGAGATCTAGACACTTCCAAATAAACAAGTATAATATTTTTAGTTCTCCCATAATGTCATTGGGGATTCCCATTGTGGTTAAATTATAATTCTCATATCACATAAATCAACACATTCACATATAAAATAATGTAATAATAAGCCCACAAATAAATCACCATTTTCCATAAATACCCAATTAGATGTTCATTTCATGATACTTTCAGAATTTGTGAATGCCATTTTTGAAAGACAATAAGAAGAAAAAAATTTGAAATCCTATCACATTCCAATGTAAACCCACATTCAAGATCATATCCAAACCCAAACCACTATAATAATATAACTCAAATTTTAAGAAATAATAATGGTGTTCAATAAGTAAGAATGTATTTGAAAAACACATTTATATTGAAAAGCCCAAGTTTAACACATCGTTGCAATTAAATATCTTTGAAAAAACATTTTTCTCCTTCCACATAAGTAATAATGTATCTTTATGAAGAACCAAAATGAAGAATGCATGAAATAAAACATATTTATTTTCAAAAACCATCTTCTATGACATATTCATTCTAAATCATTTTGAATACATGTTTATCACCATAAAATTAATCCATATAACTTATTTAAGAATTCAATAATGTATATCGAAATCAAATATTAATATAGAAGAATGGAACCAAATACCTCATGCATTATAGCATCTATAAATTGGTGTGAAACTACAATAGAGCCACAAAAATTTCATAATAAGGCATTATAGAACCACAATCATCATGATCTCACTCAACAACTAATGATTAATATGACAAACCTGCTTTTATTACAAACATAAACATGATTTATTATATAAAACTTCACTTGATAAAACAAACATGATCGATAGGTTTAGTGTATTTGGGGATTAGGATCATTACATAAAAACATAAAACATTAAATACAACATCTTTATTGAAAACATCCTTTACATGACCACTACATTCCTTCGTACATAGCATTGCATTGGATAACCTGACGACATGAATAAGAAAAGTGTTAGATATAAAGTCCAGTAAGGGAGTACACATGGAATAAAATGAGGAGTACAATACATGTTAGACAATATTCCTATCAATAGAGCATAATAAAAACATGAAAATAAAGGCATGATAAATCATGATAATCATAACATGGAAATGTGGAAACAACACGTAACATAGAATTAGCATGAGCCAAGGCTCATTTCACATGGAGCATGAGTAAATCCTCATTGCACATAAAGCACGAGTAAACCCTCTTTGCAATTTAATTATCACGAGTAAACACTCATTGAACATGATGTATCAGGATACTGTACTTTACCCAATTCATTGGAGTGCTATAAGGGTACACCCTTCTTAAACATTTCATTTCATGCATAAGTGTGCCACATGGATCATAAAACATGGATTCATAAAACATAACCATTTATTCCATGATAAAATAATGTGGAATTCATACATGAATATTTACAATCAATAAGTAAATGTTCATATAGGTGAATACCCATGATGGAGAAATGGGCATGGTATTCACTACATAATGACATTGGATTAGAAAATCGGTGTGATTTCAGCAGTGTAACGGTGTGACATAAGAATTCATAAAAATGGTTGATGAGAGAGAAAGGGGTACCTCATCATATTTACATGTAATGGACAGTAAGGAGGTCATATAGATACATGTCCCAACAATTGTAATGGAATTTAAATTCATGATAAAAATGTATTGCTTGAATGTAAAAGAGGATAGAGAAGTTCCTTTCGGAATTTCGGCATAGTAACGGGTGTACATTGGAGGCATTTAATGAGAGAGAAAGGGTATCCCATAATTCAAAAATAAAGAGGGAAGAATGAGGTAGGTGCTAAACCATACCTCAACATTCATAATTGAAATTAAAATGAAAAAACAACTTAAAGAAAATTGGACAAAAATGAGAAAAGAAGAAAAAACCCTTACTTTGAAGTGTACTTCCAAAGGCTAGAGAGAGGCTTGTGAGCGGCTTATTGGGAACATGGGGAACCTTGGGAGGATTCTAGAGAGAGTAGGGAGGTGGTTGGATGAACCCAAAAATCTTTGAGTGAGGAGGAAGTGGGAGCTTGGGTGGGTTTATATAGGAAAGTGAGGGAATTCTTTATTATTTAGGTTTGGGACCCCTTATATTAAATAAATCCAAACCACAAACCATCCCATGGTTTTTGCCAATGGTTTTTGGAAAAGGGAAGAGGAAATTAATATTTTATAAGTCCAAGGTCCGAACTTCTTAAAATATTTGGGTTGCTTACGTTGAGGTGAGTCACACTCCCATGGAAACTAATTTAAAAAGACAAGGTGTTTAATAAGTCATGAGGGGTCCATTAATGCTTGGAAAAGTAAGCCAAACAAACCCAAAATCACATTATTTTAATGGTAAAACATATATTGGCTGAACATAAAGATTATAGTATTTTATTACATCACTATCGGGGTCATTATGATGTCATAAAACACATTATATATTTAAACGGTATTTAATGTTTACTCAAAATTTTGACTGTCTCAGAAAATTATGAAAAATTCACCGTTGGATAATTTCGATGTCCTGATTCCAAAAAATATCATTTATTTTATCTAAATAATTTTCTAAATATGTTAATTTACACTTTTAAAAGAAAACCCGACATTTATAAAAAATTCACAGATTTTGACAAAAATGGCTTTCAAACCTTAATAAAAATTATAATTGAATTCATACAATTACATGAACATTTATATATAATAAAATTAATCTAATAATAATAGTAATTAATATTTATTAAAATATTATTTAATTCAAAAATCCCTTAATTTAATAAAATATATTTTTTAATTAAATAATAACTAAAAACACCATTTGTACTTTAAAAACTATTTACAATGTATCAATAATGACAAGAAATTATATTCATTATTATATACAAAAATAATGTACATGAACATAGTACTATAGATTAGTTACATAACCCCTTAAAACAGCCACATAATACCTAAGGGTAAGGTGTGCAATGGTGACAAACTCTTGGGGTGGCTCGGATAACATCGCTCGAGTGGTAATTTCTATCAACTTCCACTTCTCCCATAAACGGTCCCATTCAAGCTTGACATGCTGAAGCTCAGCTTGGGCTTGGTCAAGAGAAAATCCCCAGGATGCCACCTCTTTTCCGAGCTCAGATAAATGGGCTTCGTATGGGGAAATTCTACTAAATTAGGCCATCGCTTCATTTGTCTAAGTAAAAATGGATGTGTTAAAGTAATATATTTATACTAATCATGTGATCACTGTTCAACGGCTATAAACGTAACGACCACAATTCATATCATAAAACCAATGAAGTTGACATTTTATAAAAACATTTTATATAAAGAGAGATTTAATAAGATCAATAGGGATTTTCCATTAATGAAACTTTGTTTCGTTACAATATTCCCCCTTAAGAAATTTCACCCTCAAAATTTTCATTTTCCCACACTAAAAAAGATGTGGGTAACTCAACTTCATCACTTCCTCTGATTCCCAAGTTGCTTCTTCAAGTGTGTGGTTTCTCCACAACACCTTGACGAGGGGCATTTTCTTATTTCGTAGAACTTTTTCTCTGCGATCTAAGATCTTCATTGGTTTCTCCTCATAAGAAAGATTGTCCTCCAATTGTACCACCTCAAAAGAGAGTACATGTGAAGGTTCTGGTATGTACATCCTTAAGAGGGATACATGAAATACATCATGTACTTTGGCCATATTAGGCGGAAGTTCTATTCGATAGGCCATAGCCCCGACACGATCAAGAATCTCGAAGGGGCCGATGTACCTTTGACTTAACATACCTTTTCTTCCAAACCTCATGACTTTCTTCCACAGAGATATGCGTAGAAAAACCATGTATCCAACTTTAATCTCAAGGTCTCATCCACAATTATCTGCATAACTCTTCTGTCCACTCTGGGCTGCCTTGATATACTGCTGAATGGTTTTCACCTTCTCTACCATTTCCTCAACCATTTCTAGTCCAAGAAGCTTACGTTCACCGACCACATCCAAACATGCCGGTGTTCTGCACCTTCTCCCATACAGGGAATCATATGGTGCCATTTAGATGCTCGTGTGGAAACTGTTATTATAAGAGAACTCAACGAGAGGAAGATGTTGATCCCATCCTCCATTAACGTCCACTGAACATGCTATCAACATATCCTCAAGTGTTTGGATAGTCCACTCGAATTGGACATTAGTTTTAGGATGATAGGTCGTACTAAAGTTCAGTTCAGTATTCAGAGCATGTTGAAGACTCTTCCAAAACATAGAGGTGAATCTTGGATCTCGATCAGTCACAATAGATAGTGTTACTCCATGAAACCTTACCACTTCCATGATATATATTCGTTCCAGTTGTTCCAATGAGAAATCCTCCTGAATATAAATGAAGTGTGTAGTCTTTGTATGACGATCCACAATAACCCAGATTACATTGTTGCCTTTGGATGTCCTCGGAAGTCTTGTGACAAATCCCATGGTGATGTTTTCCCATTTCCATTCGGGTATGGGAAATGGTTGCATCATCCCCTTAGACTTCTGCCTATCTGCCTTCACTTGCTGACACACTAGGCACTTTGATGTATATTCAGCAATATCCGTCTTCATATTATCCCCCCAAAAGTTTTCTCGGAGATCTCGATACATCTTTGTGCTCCCTGGGTGAATAGGAAAATTTGAACTATGTGCATCATCCAAAAGTTCCTTCTTCAGCTCCGAACTTGATGAAACACATAGTATTTTCCTAAACCGTGCATTTTCTTCTTCATTAACATTAAACTTTGAGGATTTCCAGTTTTTCGATAGGTTCAAATTTTCCTTAAATTCCCACATCATCCTTTTGAGCATCCTTTAACCTTTCCAAAAGAGAAGGTTGAGAAATAATTTGGGAAAGGATTGATGATGTTCCCTTCTCTATGATTCCCATGTCCATCTTCAACAAGTATAAGAAAATTGGATCCTTCTCAATTCTCATCATTGATAGAGTTGCTGGATCCTTTCTACTTAGGGCATCTTCCACCTTGTTTGCTTTCCCAGGGTGGTAATGGATTGAAAATTCATAATCCTTGATGAGATCTATCCATCTTCTTTGGTGCATATTAAGCTCTTTCTGTTTGATTATATATTTAAGACACTTGTGGTCAGTATATATCTCACATTTCTCTGTATATAGATAATGTCGCCAGATTTTCAAAGAAAAGGATCACCGCCGCCAACTCCAGATAATGCTTTGGATATTTTCGCTCATGGATTTTCAACTACCTTGAGGTATAGGATATCACTTTATCATTCTGCATCAGCACACATCCTAAGCCCTTCTTCGAAGAAACACTGAATACCACTAAAGGCTCCCCACTTGTTGGTAAAGTGAGCATGGGCGCAGTGATAAGCCTCCTTTTCAACTCCTTGAATCTTTCTTCGCATTCATCACTCCAAGAAAACTTTACTCCCTTTAGAGTTATCTTTTTAAGAGGGTTGGACAATCATGAGAAATTTCTCACAAATCGTCGATAATATCCAGCTAACCCTAAGAAGCTACAGATATCTGTTACCAATGTTGGCCTCAGCCATCCCTCAATTGCATCTGTTTTGGAGGGATCCACATATATCACATTGCTTGTGATGATATGGCCCAAGAATGAGATGTCCTTCAACCAAAACTCACACATGTTGTACATTGCATAGAGATTATCCTTGCGCAATGTCTCTAATACAGTTCTTAAATGCTCCTCATGATCCTCCTTGGTTTTGGAGTATATTATAATATCATCTATAAAGACTACCAAAAATTTGTCAAGGTAATCTCTAAAGACTCTATTCATCAAGTCCATGAAGATTTCTAGAGCATTGGTGAGTCCGAAAGGCATTACTTTGAATTCATAGTGCCCGTATCTTGTATGAAAAGCAGTCTAGGGGACATCTTCCTTCTTCACCCTTACATGATAATATCCCGACCAAAAATCTACCTTGGAGAAGAATTGTTCTCCACACAGCTGATAAAAGAAGCCATCAATTCTTGGGAGAGGATACTTGTTCTTTATCGTGATTTTGTTATGTTTAAGATAATCGATGCAAAGTCGCATTGACCAATCCTTCTTCTTGACGAAGAGGACTGGTTCACCCCATTGTAAAGCACTTGGGTGTATAAACCCTTTATCCAGATTCTCCTATAGTTGTTTCTTCAGTTCTTCAAGCTCTACAATGTCAATTCTATATGGAGTCTTGGATATTGGTAAATCCCCAGGAATAATTTCAATTGAGAATTCAACATCTTTTCTATGAGGAAGATGATGCAGTTCCTCGGGAAACACTTTAGCAAATTCCCTCACAATAGGCATTTCTTCAAAGATAGTTTCTTTCTTGGACTCATTCATCTGATCCAGATATGTGTTCTCATAGGGCAGCAATATCTATGCTTGAGATAATGCAGATAAAAGAGATTCATCTTCCTCCTTACACTTATAAAGAATCGGGGGTCGATTCTCCATATGGAGTGTGATTTCCCTCTCCCGACAATTTATGATGGCTCTATATAAGGAAAGACAATCCATGCCAAGAATTGCATCAAATTCCACATGAGGAAGTATGACGAGGTTCGACAGGAAATTCAATCCACAGATTATAACAGGGGAGGACTTATATTCATGGGATGTAATGATTTCCCCATTTTCCATACTCACCAACATCTTCACTTCCATGATTTGTGGTGGTGCTGGGATTGTTCTACTAAACTTTTGATATATAAAAGAACGCGTAGAACCTGAATAAAAAAGTACGTTCACTGTTCATTAATGAATAACTAGTGTACCTATCACCACTTCGTTGTCGGGGTTCACTTTTTCATAAGTGATGTTAAATTCTCTTCCTTGCTACCTGGGAGGTTGTTGGTTGTCTCTAAAAACCCTTGGATTAGGGCCCTGATATGCAAAATGGCCCAGTTTTTTGCATTTTTAGCATTGAACAACGCGTTGAGGTTTGAAAAGAGGATTCCTCTCATTTGTCGCAGCCATGGGTCTTTATTGCCGACAGTTAACAACTAGGTTCCCTTCTCTTCCACACCAAAAGCATTTCTTCGTCCCCTTGAGGCAATTCGAGGGTGGTTCTTTCCGCACTTTTGGAAAGTGGGTGCTGGATCTTCTTAGAACCGTTGGATTTATCCATGTGCCCACTAGAATTGAATTCCACCTTAAGCTTCTTATCCCCATGATACCCTTGTGATTCTTCGATCTCCATTTCGACCTTGAGGGCACATCAGAAATTTTCCTCATAGCTGTCGAAGTCACGGATCACTAATGCTTTCTGAAGGCTAGGCTTCAGCCCACCAAAGAAGCGGTCAACCATGCATTCAAGGGTAATGACAAATCCGGAAGCGTATCATGCAAGACTTGTGATGTTTTCCTCGTAAGCTCCAACATATTATTTGTATTTTTTCATGAGGGAATGGAAGTCCCTTTTCATCATAAGCTGAAGGGTGTGCAGAAAATGTTTATCAAAAAACATCTTCCGGAAATCCTTCCATTCCAACGCCTCAATCTCCTCCTTAGGCTTAGTATTTTTTATCAACATCCACCATTGATCAGCTTCACCCTCCATACGATAAGCTTCCAGAAGAACCTTCTCTTGATTAGAACATTGAAGGATGGATAAGATCTTTTCAATGGAGTTGATACATTGTTCAGCGATCGTGGGATCGGATGATCCACTAAAAGTCGGAGGCCTTTGTCTAATGAAGCTCTCGATAGCGACTTGTTATTTCTTAGGGGTTTGGACGTTCCTCTTGACCCATGTTTCTATTCAATGCTTGAGTTAGCTGAGAGAGAAGCGTGACAAAGTTTTCCATTCCCGCTCCCATTGGATTGGGTATCTCATTAGTGAAGTCATCACACTAATCTTCACATCGGTTGTTAGCCCGAGTCCTCCTATTACCGGTCATTGGCTGGAATAAAAGGAATGTTAGGCGTAACACATAAAGGGTAATCCAAAGACAAAAGTTGAGGACTTATATATAAACATTCATTTCCTTAACTCATGAGTCTATAGGATTCAATCTGGGCTTTTAATGATCTACTATCTAACATATATTCTTAGGGGCATTTTTTAATTCCCCTGGGAGTGTCGTAACCATGAGTGCAGCAAGGCCCGTTGTCATGCACCAGTTCCCGTTCGAGTCTAGCTCAAAGCGGTGTTTTCGGGTTTTACCCCTAGGATACATCTGTTCCCGAGCCACCTCTACATGCTCATATCCAGACATGGATATATTTGCTTGATAACCCACTTACTCAATACTTCCCAAAACTTAGGGACGTTTTTATTGTACTTAGTCTTGTATCTAAGGCTTTACTAGGGTTTTCTAATCCAAATTCGAAAAATAACCAAACATATCCTTTGATACCAACTATGACAACCCTTCTTTTATTAAAAAATTAAACATGATTTATTACATAAAAATACACTTGATACAACAAAGAAGATCAAGAGGTTTAGTGTCTTTGGGGCTTATGATCATTACATAAAAACTTAAAACATGAAATACATCATCTTTATTGAAAACATCCTTAACATGACCACTACTTTCCTTCATACTTAGCATTGCATGGGATAACCTGAGGACATGCATAAGAAAAGGGTGAGCTATATGGCCCAGTAAGGGAGTACACATGGAATAACATGAGGCGTACAATACATGTTAGGACATACGAATATCAATAAAGAAAAATGAAAACATGAACATAAATGCATGATAAAGCATGATAATCATAACATATAAATGTGGCAACAACACTTAACATGGAATTATCATGAGCCAAGGCTCATTGCCCATGGAGCATTAGTAAATCCTCATTGCACATAAAGCGCGAGTAAATCCTCGTTGAACTTGAATTATCATGAGTAAACACTCATTGCACGTTATGTATCATGATACTATACTTTACCTAATGCATTGGAGCGCTATAAGGGCGCACCCTTCTTAAACATTTCACTTCATGCATAAGTGTGCCACATGGATCATAAAACATGGATTCATAAAACAAAACCATTTATTCCACGATAAAGGAATGTGGAATTAATACATGAAACATAACAATCAATATGTAAATGTGAAAAAAGTTGAATACCCTTGATGGATAAATGGGCATGGTATTCACTACACAATGACATTGGCTTAGAAAATCGGTGCAGTTTCGGCAGCGTAATGGCGTGAAATAAGAATTCATAAAAATGGTTGATGAGAGAGAAAGGGGTTATTCATCATATTTACATGTAATGGAAATTAAGGAGGTCATATAGATACATTTCCCAACAATTGTAATGGAATTGAGATTCATGATACAAAAGTATTGATTGAATGTAAAAGAGGATAGAGAAGTTCTTTTCGGAATTTCGGCATAGTAACGGGTGTACATGGGAGGCATTTAATGAGAGAGAAAGGGTATCCCATCATTAAAACATAAATAGGGAAGTATGAGGGAGGTGCTAAACCATACCCCAACATTAATAATTTAAATTAAAATGGAAAAACAACATAAATAAAATTGGACAAAAATGAGAAAAGAAGAAAAAACCCTTACTTGGAAGTGTGCTTCCAAAGGCTAGAGAGAGGCTTGTGAGAGGTTTCTTGGGAGCTTGGGGCACCTTTTGAGGGTTCTAGATAGAGTAGGGCTGAGGTTGGACGAACTCAAAAGGCTTTGAGCGAGGAGGAAGTGGGAGCTTGGGTGGGATTATATAAGAAAGGTGAGGGAATTCTTTATTATTTAGGTTTGGGACCCCTTATAATAAATTAATCCAAACCACAAACCATGCCATGGTTTTTGCCCATGGTTTTTGGAAAAGGGAATAAGAAAATAATATTTTATAAGTCCAAGGTCCTAAATTCTTAAAATAGTAGGGTTGCTTATGTGGAGGTGAGTCACACTTCCATGGAAATTAATTTAAAAAGACGAGGTTTTTAATTAGTCTTGAGGGGTCCATTAATGCTTTGAAAAGTAAGAAAAACAAACCCAAAATCAAATTTTTTTAATGTTAAAACATATATTGGCCTAATATAAAGATTATATTATTTTATTACATCACTATTGGGTCATTATGATGTCATAAAACACATTATATATTTAAACGGTATTTAATTTTTACTCAAAAATTTGACTGTCTCAGAAAATTATGAAAAATTCTCCATTGGATAATTTCGACATCCTGATTCCTAAAATAACATTTATTTTATCTAAATATTTTTATAAATATGTTAATTTTCACTTTTAAAATAAAAACTGATATTTATCCAAAATTCACTTGTTTTGACAAAAATGGCTTTCAAACCTTAATAAAAATTATAATTGCATTCATACAATTACATGATAATTTATATATAATAAAATTAATATAATAAAAATAATAATAATAATATTTTGTTAAAATAATATATAATTCAAAAATCCCTTAATTTAATAAAATTTATTTCTTAATTAAATAATAACTAAAAACACCATTTGTACTTTAAAAATTATTTACAAAGTATCAATAATGACAAGAAATTATATTCTTTATTATATAAAAAAATATTGCACATGAACATAGTACTGTCGATTAGTTACATAACCCCTTAAAACAACCGCATAAGACCTAAGGGTAAGGTGTGCGATGGTGAAAGACTCTTGGGGTGGCTCGGATAACATCGCTCGAGTGGTAATTTCAATCAACTTCCACTTCTCCCGTAGACAATCTCGTTCGAGCTTGACATGGTTAAGCTCAGCTTGGGCTTGGTCAAGAGCGAAGACCAAGGACGCCACCTCTTTTCTGAGCTCTGATAAATGGGCTTCGTATGGGGAAATTCTACTGGGTGAGGCCATCGCTTCCTTTGTCTATGTAAAATTGGATGTGATAAGGACCTATATTTACACTAATCATTTGATCACTGTTCAACGGCTATAAAATCAACGATCACAATTATTAACATAAAACCAATGAAGTTGACATTTTATAAAAACATTTTATATAAAGATACATTTAATAAGATCAAGAGGTATTTTCCATTAATGAAACTTTGGGTCATTACAATTAAAGCCTCTTTATATGAAACAACCCCATGTAAAATAGAAACTCCAAAAATAGGGCAACAGAACCATAAGAATAGGGAGACCCCAAGGGAGAAAAAACCTACATGATTATTCCTTGATATATAAACAACAAAACCACTATGAAAATTATTATTTGAGGGAGAAAATGGATGAAGAAGCTAATATTTGGATTGACAATATTGAAGGGGTTGAATTTTTGGTGTTTATGGTTATTCCTAAATGGGTAACAAAGGAACTTTCCTAAATTTTAAAAAATTAGACATGTGAAATGGTTATCTGGAATACTTTGAAACACTATGAAGAAACTGTGAGACCATTTCTACCTAGGAAGAACAAGTCGAACAGTTGTCCTTAATGGTTTGACTAACCATTCACCAACCGTGAAGTTTACCAATATTTGAAATGAGATTTGGCTGCAAGGTTTTCTATGTGTTGGAGAAAGGATATCCCAAATCAGGTTCCAACCATGTACCACCATATGTCAATCCTAAAATAAAACTTTTCACTAGAAACCCTTAGAGAACATATGGTTAAATGTAATTAAAATACAAATCGATGAAGTAACTCAAAATTAAAATAGGTATGTGGAAAAAATCCTATTTTTTCAACAGTATATGATTATTATTTTTAATGAAAATAATTCTAACAAGTAATATTCTGATTCAAAAAATGAAAATGATGGATTTATAGAATTTAATTTTAGTGAAGATAATGACCATGATATTGATAATGCATCAGTTGAAGGTGAGATTTTCTGTTCTCAAATTGATCTTAAAAATGGAAAACACTTAAAGATCATCCAAATTAAAAAGTAATTGGAAATTAATAATCTAGTATTAAAATAAGAAAATCTATTTTAATTTAGTATGAAAACACAACTTTTTTTGTTGTTTATGTTCCTAAAAATATTTAAAATACATGATTCAGTCAAATTGGGTAAATGTTATTCAAGATGAATTAAAATAACATGTATAGAGTAATGTGTGTTATTTAGTTTAATTAACCAATGATAAACCTATAATAAAAACTAAATTTATTTTCATTATAATCTTGATGTTGCTGGAAACATAGTCAAAAAATCAATAATAGTAGCTCTAGGATGTTCCTAAGATGAGTGAATTGACTTAGAATATTCCTTCACTCCTATTTATAGTATGTAAGTAATTATAAATATATTATCCTATGGTTTATTTAATAACATCAAATTATTTTTGATGGATTTAAAACATTCAATTTTAAATGGAATTAATTAAGAGGAAGTCTATTTTATATAGCCACATTGATTTTATATTGAAATTATTCCATACCATGTTTTTAAAAATAATAATTTTTTATATAGTCTTAAGAAAGATCAATTCTATTTATAAAAAATAAAAATATTTTTTTATTACAAAATGATTTTTATAGGTAAAGATGATCTAACCATGTATATACAAATAGTTCCAAATTATATACGTAATGTATAGATTTAGGTCAATGATATAATATTTGGATCTACAAGTGAATTAGTTTTATTTAATTTACTAAACTCTTGAAAAATGTATATAAAATTATCATAATTGGGGAACAAAAATATTTCTGGGATTTAAAAACTAATAAAAAGTTATATTTTATTTTATTAAATAAATATATGTCTTCTAAAGAACGTGTTAAAACAACAGTGAGTACTAATTAAAAATTGGATTTAGATGAGTATAGAAATAATATTGATATTAAACTATATATA
This sequence comes from Viscum album, assembly GCA_963277665.1. Taxonomy (NCBI): domain Eukaryota; kingdom Viridiplantae; phylum Streptophyta; class Magnoliopsida; order Santalales; family Viscaceae; genus Viscum; species Viscum album. Next base: position 1,754,597,417 of record OY728128.1, read on the forward strand.
GGTACAATAAACAGTTTATTTTATCTTATGGAATCTAGACAAGTTAAAACAAAATCATTCAATATCTGTTCTATATTTCTATAGAAATTTAAAAATATCATCTGCAATACATTAATATAGTTATTAGATATATCAAGGGTACTTTTTTACTCATATATTCTATTCTAATTAGAATATTTTTGATTTACAATATTACATTCACTCTTCCATGGAAGGTTGTATACTTTACAAAAAACACTACATATAGGTGTCATGTTATATTAAAAATATCTACTTTCATGGAGTTCTATGAAACCACTATATATATCTTTATAAATAAGGTTTGATGAATATGATTCTACTACTAGTTCCCATTCACAAAGTACAGGTATTAAATAAACATTAAATGATTTTAATATTAGTTATTATAAAATAACAATTTTTGTGATAAGTCATGTTATATTTCAATTTATATAAACCCACATCAATACTCTAGAACATAATAAATAAATGTATGATTTCATATTCTTTGGGATCATGTTAATAAAGGTAATATCTGTATAGAAAATTTATTATTGACAAACAGTTTGATGAAATGTTCAATATACTCTTATATTTTGACAAATTTGTGAAAAGGATGTTTAAATTGGAAATTTTTTATGATTAAAATTATAATTTAATATAGTTACCATCATGATAAAACTACACACATTTTTACATTTTGATTACATATGTACTATAACTAAATGATATTATTTCTAAAATATTTATTCTTGATAATTATATGTAGATTATACATTTTAATATTAATATTGTTTTAAATATTTTATTTTAATTTATTTAATGATAAATTTTAAAATAGAGGGATGATTTTTTAAATTTTAATGAATGATATATTTTTTAATGTAAAGAAGGTTTTATTGGTAGTATTTAAACTTAGGTTTCAGTAATTTAATTATTTTTATTATTTTGAAAAATTAGTATTTATTCATTTTTAATCCAATTGCAATTTCTTGAAATTTGTGATAATTTTAATTTTCAAGTTAATATTTTAAGAAGAATGAATAATTTTATTTCTTTTTAATTCATTAATAATTTTTACATTTTATAATTTACGTCTTATAATTAATTTATTTTTTTAAATGAATTTGTTTAAGAGAATTATGTTTAAAATAAGACAACCATCGGTACCACACAAGGGCCATCCCTACTACCACATAGGGGGCCCATAGGTCAACCCCTATGGGAGATAAACCCAATGAGAGAAGACCTGGTGGGAAGCCATAGATAGGCCAATATAGACAGGGCTCGTGTATAAGTCCTATATGTGCATGCTCATAGGAGAATGTGAGGTTAGGCCGATAAGCCCATTGGGATTGGCATAATATATGTGTGTGATGGTGTAATGGGTTTTGGTACCCCATATTCATATCAATGTTAAAATAAGATGAGTTTATATGACATAATGGAGGCTTGAAGTGGAAAATATCAAATGTGACACTTAGGGGTCACAAACCCTATTCATCTGATTATATTATACGGATACATTTTCTACCTTCAGATAATTTTCTAATCAATTATACGATCAAAATGTTGATAGTATTCTACCTCTATTAATTATTTGTTTTCTCCTGAGTTATACAGTCTTCTAGAACTCTTGTATATATAATCTTCTCATCCTACATTATTGATAAATCCTTGTAGTTCGACATCAATCTTCCTCCACATAGTTAGACATAATCAGTCAATAATTTAACCAATGCATGATGTTTTCATACTCCATGTAAGGTTGTTCCAATGGTGTGAACCTAAATGAAAACTTATTCACTATAGTGTCTTCGACCAGACACTAGTAGATTACAGACATTGGTAAATCGTGGACATCAGTATATCTCAAACCATCAACAGATCTCTCTTCACCAGATGATTTTAGACACCGGTATACCTATTCTATCGATAGATTACAACAAAATTTGGCCATTATATTGGTTAAACATTTTACATGCCTCTCTTTTAAAGGTAATTAAAGCTGTTATTTAAACCCACGCATTCATAAAAACTAGATTAACCAGAAATACTGTCATTTCCATGAATCAATGGTAGATCTCTCAACCAATAAGAACAACTAGTATATCAATCTACCACCAGATAATGGGAAATCATTTGTTTAATAAATAAATGGTATATTAGGGTACAACGGTAGATTACATTCATTGGTAGATTAGTGTAGTTATATATTTTCGTATACCGCCAGACATTTCAATCAACTGTTAGTTAAAATTATATTTTTTATATAAAAATTATATTTCTTATAATTTAATATAAATAATTAGAAACACATGATAACCATTTTATTATATTTTTCAAAAATATTATGATATTTTTTGAAACAAAATTGAGTATATTTTATACACTTTTATATATTTTTTTGAATTTTATTATGGTTCTCTATTTTATAGATCTTTTAATGTATTATCAAATTATAATTTTAGTATCTTTATTTTTATTTATTTATAAATATTAAATATATATTTTTCTTATAATTAATGATTTTGAAGATTGAGACTATTATTTATTAAAGAAATAACAATCCTTATGTTTCTTTTTTATTTGAAATGACTTTATCCAGAAAATGTAATAGTAATATTATTTTATTTTTTTGATACAAAAAGTGGAATACAACTATTCGTTATGTATATCCTTCGAGAATGTGTTTCTTTTAGTGAAGCGGTATTAATTCGTTAGAGATGCTAATAAAGGGATATAACATAAAAATATTTAGATCATTTATAAGACAACTGTGACATAAATCTTACTACTATGATATGATTAAGAAACATATTTGATTTATGTTACTTGGTTGTGATCATAGAAGAAATTCAATGATTGTCCTTCCTTCATTGTAGTGAACAATGACCATCGAGATTCATCATCATCGACATATTTTGATAAATAGTGTATTTCATTTAATTTGTTATTATTAATTTTATATTTTATTTATTCTATTTGTTATTACTCTTCTTTGGTTTATTCTTTTCTAAATCACAATATTGTACTTCACTATATGGTTATTCCACCACCAAAAAGGATTTATGGTTTTTGACTCCAAATAAAATGGAATTCCACATACTATGTTTAACCTCCTATAAAAGACTAGGTTATTCCTTTAGGTAATTGTAAAATTCAAGGTCTATAACATCATATCGCAACATTAAAAGTGATGTTCTTATTGGGTAACAATCATCTTGTGGAGTAGAAGGTTGAGGATTGGACTAGGATCTTTTTATTTTGAACCACTATAAATCCTTTCGTTCTGTATATTTATCTCCGGTAAATTTAATTTCAATAACAGAACACTCAATGTAGATCATTTTTAAAAAAAACACTGATTGGATTCCAATTAATTTTTTAAATGATTATTCACCAAACCTCTATCCATTATTTCCATTTCTAGTGATCCAACATATCTATGTATCAATCTGATTTTATTTGTACAAAATTTTTCAAAGTCATTGGGCTCTTTAATCTTCTGGATTATACAAATTGTACTTTATGTAATAAATAATGATAAAAAGTGTGTTAAATGATTTTTTTCAAAGTTATTCAGGTTCAATATCATACTCAAATATGAATTATTGAAATTTTTTAATAGTAGTAGGGATAGTAGGATTATAATACTCTGATAGGAGTTGGAGGAGGTAGAGGATGACCTCGTGATGTTTCCAATGAATAAGTACATTGACCAATTTGTGGATAGGGAGCTAGTCAACAAAAGTATAAAAGAAGATTTCTGCATTGATAATTTCATTCTTGGGAGATTCCATAACCAAAAGAAAAATATATCATTAGCAGAAAGATTAATTTATCATCTAATCTTGTTTCTATCTTGTTTGATTGATGATATTTTCACTCCATTGTTTCTACCACCTTATTCCATGCATTTGGAACATAAATATAGATAACTCCTCTATCAATTGAATTTAATAAACTAGTTAGAGGCTAGAATTTCTTATTTATTGTGTTTTAGTGGTTTATACTAATTCTGAGGAATCAATATTCATTTAGGGATTTCATAATTCTTTGGATAAAAAAAATATTATTTCATCCTCATAAGGAATTTATTTATTTTATGTGTGAATATATTGATTATTACCATAGGAGAGTTATATTGTTTTATGGGTTGTTACTATATAGATTTCATTTTTGAGAAGTCTTAATGGATATAACTGAGGTGTTGGGATCTACTTAATTCTTCAATGGTAGATTTTTTTTGAATAAAGTGGGTGTCAAGAGGGTGGAAGAGCTTATAATCATTATTTAATTTCTAGATGTCTCTTCCAAGGAGGTTGTAACATGACCCCTTAACATAATGTCGAGTTCTTGATAGAAGTATAGATTTGTGTCTCTTTGGCTTCAATAGATCCTTATAATATGGTAACTTATATGGAATGGGAGTTGAATAATTATATAGATGATTATTTCATAAGGGTTTCATCTGACCTAGTGTTGTCTCCATGGGATGTTATTCTTTATTCCCTAAGAAGGTGGATAGTATTTTTAGGCTCTATATATAATTCCACTATTTAAATCATGTGATAATAAAGAACCTATACACTTTCAAATATAAATAATATTTTGACCTCTGTAAAAGGAGGTTTCGGAATTTTAATGACCTGTATGTGGTCTGGATGTCATTAGATGTTGAAAAATGATGATTATATCCCAAAGGATTCTCATCATTTAAAATGTGGTAATTTATAGTTTTTCCTTATATAATTATATTTAAAAAATCCACCAAATGTTTTCATGCATCTCATAAACCCCTTTATTTGATTAGTTATTAGAACATCCCATAGTCATGTTTAACAATAACACTGTTATATACCCTTGGTATGTGGAGGATAATACTAGGAATTTGATGATCATTATATAAACTCTGAAACAATAAAGACATTATGTAATATTATACATGTGTATGTTATTGAAATGGTTGGTGTATTTACAAAGACATGTGGTTTATTAATAGGGAGTAGTAGTGGATCCTTCAATAGTTGAGGTGGTTTTTTCATGGGTGGAATCTAAGAATATGGAATAAGTTCACAACATTATTTGTCACTTGTAGTCAATTATCATAGGACTATATCTAAATTATCTCGGACTATAAACCTATTATAATCTCTTATAATAAATTACTAACAAATTATTTTGAATAACTAGTGTCACGAAACCATTAAATTTATATATGAAAAGTTGGGAAGTGTTGTGTTATTTTAGTTTCAAGAGAAAGGGATGTTATTTGATGTGTTATTTGAAGATTTATATCTAGGTTTGGATTGTGTCATGATAGAACAATTTTAATTTATCTCATATAAGTCCAAAGAGTTATACCCTCATGATAATAACTATGCATCTCATCATATAAAATTGAAGGTAGGGGTATTTCCCAAAAGGTTGTGGTGACATTACATCATTGGATAACCCATTAATGTCATCATCAACCACAAGTGGTTGAGGTATAGTTTCTCTCACCATGACCAAAATCTATTAAAATAGGTGGGGTTTGAGATTATCCATGAATACCAATTTTTGATCTCATATAACATAAGGAATGGAAACTTCATGATAGATTCACTAAGCAAGATGTCATGACATGATGTTGGTAAAGAGTCTTCAGATACATAGAGGGAGGTAGATGAGTTTCTATCTATGTACATATATATTGGGAAAGTTTATAACATAATTTTATTATTGAAGATTAATGTGTTTTTATCCTTGATGAAATTGGATGAGGATTCCATGTGGGGAGACCCATAGGTGGAACTGATTTTAGATATCATTTTTTAGGGAGATTTGCCTAAAGTGGGGGTAGAGGATAACCAATAAATTGATATTTAATAAGATTATATTTATCTCAATGGGGTTGCAGGATGGATTCCATCATGAGTTTTATATATCACTTTTATTGTTGATCCCATGAGTATAAAAAACGTTCATTAGTTTTAGGATTAATTTATAGTGTTCCATGATGAAACGTGATGTTTCAGAGTTCACATAATTATGTCTATTTTTATAGTAATTGAATGTAGAACACCATGTTTCTAGTTCGTTTTTATATCATTTGGATGTCCCTAAGCATAAGATGGAGTAACTATTGATCAAATTATTCATAGGATTGACCTGAATGCATGGAGGGTAAGATGAAATATTTGTAAAAATTGATTGGTTGATGATTTCAATTCATCTCTTCAAAGTCAGGGATTCCAATATTGTAGATGTTCTGGAATGGAGATGTGTGGATTTTCTCGTAGTGCTACATAGAGTTTCATGAATCATTATTTTAACACAAGATGATAATTTTACCTCTCAAGTCTAGTGTATGGTTCTAACCCTTCTAGAGACACCTCATTCCCATTTTCATGAATTATTTTACCCTTTAATTTAGTATAATTTAGTTGGGTATTTTCATGGGTGTGTTTAGGTGAGTTTGGGGCTTTAGAGGGTTTTTTGGAAGTGCATGGTCAGCACACAGTTTTCCAACATCGTGCGCCCACTCATAGAAAACAATGTACCCTAGAATTGTTGGGTTTATCATAGTTAGAACACCATTTTTCACACCATGTTCCACTTAGGGTAAACTATGCACCCCATACTATAGGGGTGCATGGTTTTGGCGTATAATTTGGAAAACCATGGGGCCTCCCCTAGGAAACCATGCACCCAGAATTTAAACACCTAAATCATTTATAAAAAATTATAGACACACCCCGTAGTTTTTATTCACATTCACATCCTCTTGACCTAAAATTATTTCAATTGATTTTGGATGTTTCTGAGAGGGTTCCAATTATCCTTGAATGTCATTATTTTTGAAATAAATATCCACTTGAAGAGTTAGCTCTTCATTAATATGTGATTTATTACACATTTTTTATCCTCTCTCACCTATCCTTATGAAACATTGTAGAGGGATAATTTTTCCTCTATTGGACATTGATTTAGATCTAGGTTTTATGAATTTATATTAATTGGATTTTGGTCATATGTTTTTATCACAAATATGTTTTGTTATTGTGATTTTGATCACTCTGCACTTAGTAGGGGGTTATGGTTTTGTAGGAATTCACCAATGGTCTATAGGTTGGAGTTCAAATTCTTATTTCATGTATTTTAGATTATGATCATATATTTTAGCTGTTTCGTTTTTTTTCACATTGAGAAATTTTATTTTGACTTTAAATAATTAATTATGTTCCTTATGTTTATGTGACCCTCCGTGGATCCCAATGCACCCACTAAAGATTGGGAGACTAAATATGATTTCAACTTATTCGGTGTGACATTTTCTATTAAATTATTTTTTATGGAATGTGAAAAAAGGGAATAATGGGTTATTGTAATTTAATTAAATACGTATGGAATGTTGATAATGCGAATTTGATGATTCATTGGGATAAACAGAAATGGTAAATTATTTGTGTAATTAAATTTGTCTAAATGTATTATTGCTGAATTTTACATGTTATTCTATTTTATTAAATTAAGTAACCATGAATGTGTTGGGATAAATAAGATATAGCTCTATGATGAGATTAGACAAATGGAATGTTGATCATGTAGAACCTTGATATGAATGTGAAATATGTTATGTTTTTATTCATGGAATATGAGGTGGGAGTCTTGAAATTATTTTCTAAACACCCATGGGGTTCAAGATTTATTCTTCATGCCCTTATTTCTTGCATGTGAACAATGAGTTGTGTGATATGTACTAATGATCCAAATACCCATGGGGTGCCCGACTGATGATCTAGTACCACAGTATATATTTATATTTCAAAATGAGAAATCATTCTTGGTTCAAGGATTGATTCTCATAATACCCATGGGGTGCTAAACTTATACTCTAGTACCCAAGGCATTAATATGAAATTGGAATTATAGGAAAATTGAAAGACTATGAAAGAATTAATTACAACATTCCATGGGGTGTGTGGTTCAGACTATGAAACTAGATAAAGAAGGTATAATGTGAATAATTAAAAAATAATAATATGTGATACTTGTTTTCTTTCAATGTATTATTTATTATTTCATTATAAAACTGTATAAACCGTTATTGAATATATATTACTTTAAATTTCATTTGTGATGGCTTACTGAGTTGTAATCACACCATACTTAGGCTGCATGATATTTTCTTATATAAAGTATAAATGTTTTTATTTTGGTTTATCATTTGGAACTTGACCCTTATTTGGAAATAACATATTTATGGGAAGGTTTATGTAACTTTTCCCAATTAGGGAGTTATACATGTAATGTTAGTTGATTGTTCATTATTGTTTATTAACATTTATCAATTTATTATAGATTTCCATTGTTGGTCTTATTTTATAAGTAGGGTAGAGTCTCCTCATGTCGCAAAATAGACCCTCATTAAAAAATTTTGTCCTTTGTCATACATGGATGTGAACATGTTGTCACGTGGGGAACCGGCGGGGCACCAATATGTGATACTCAGATCAAGATGTTATAAAGTTGTAGAAAATGGGTTTTTATTTTATTATTAGAATTATTATTATTTGGGAATGGTAGATAGGATAATTGAATTATCCGGGCATGGGTCATGAGCTCCTTTATGGGAGTATCTAACCCATGATTTAGGTGTAAACCAAGTACCTTGGGTGGGATTTTTATTCATGATTTTCTTTGTTAGAGTTAGATGTTAATTCATATGAAGTTATGCACTATTTTAGTGGAATAATTATTTTATATTATTTTCCTCATATACTAGTTTGGAATGAGATTTGATTATACCCTCATAATTCTAGGAACTCATGTTTTTATGTGTCAGGCATCATTTTAGGCATGCATGAAAATGCTGGTTTGGGATATGTTGTTGAAATAAAAATTATTTTCTTTGATTAAGTAATTTAAAATGAATTGATATCAAATAATTAACTGATAACAATAAATTATTCTAAATATGATAATTTTAAATTGATAAAATGAGTTTCTAATTGGAAACATGAAATATGAGAGTGTTTTACACTATGTTATCCATGGAAATGTTAAGGAATGTTTGAGAGCATTGAGATTGTATTGGTTTTGACCATGTAGAAATGTTTGAGGGATGAATTGTTATATATATATTTTAATCCATCTAATATAAATCATGTAATGATGAGTTTTGTGTCACAATACATGTGTTTGGCATTGTAGAGGCACACCACCATCGAAAAATTTGATAATATGGTCACAGGAGGATGTGGCTAGAAATGATACTACAACAACAGTATTCGAGACCTCGATACTTTGGGGTGGGGAGCCGAGGGATTATTTTCATGAGAAATTAGCTCACTTTATTAATCTTATAGATAAAGACTCATGGCAGTATGAGTGGCATATGTCTGATGTAAAATGGGATTTTAGTTTCATAACCCTATAAGGTTCATTATTGACACTGGAGATAAGGGATTAGAGTTTTGAATTTAGTCGATAAAAATGGTTATTTACCTTTTAGGGAATTCAAATGAGAATAGGGAAATTTGGGATGCTTATATGTTTCATTGATCATTGAATAACTGGTGGTATATTTAGCTTTGGGATGAGCAGTTTGAGGGAATTATATGTATTGAATTCTTTTAGAAGATCCTTGAAAATTTTATCAAGAGTTACCCAGGTAGGATATATTGGAAGATTTTATGAGGTTGACCCAGTGAAGTATGCCCCTGATGGACTATACTGGTCACTTTACCAACATGTTGCACTTTTTCCATACATTGGTAGGGGATGAAAATATTTTAATGATGTGATTTTAGGATAGAAATAACTATGAAATTAATTCCTAGGAAATTTTCTTTTTTCTAAAGATGTTTGTTGAGTTGGTGAATCGGGTTCTCATTTAGTTTGTAAATTTAAGGAGGCTTCTAGTGGAAGAAAGGTGGTTCTATTGATTGACCATTAAAATTTTAAACCTTGAAATGTCATGTAGTGTGGCTCGGGGGAATGATTAGTTACTGAGGACAATACTGGAGTGCTTTTCAATCAATATAGTAGTTTGGGTCACTATCATAATCAGTGTCCCTGAACAATTGTAGGTTTAAAATTTTGTAGTAGGGCGTGACATAAATAGTTGTTATATAGGAAACCATGACATATGTGTAGTAATGGAGGTTCTAGCCATAATAATATTATAGGAAATAGATCTTCTAATACTTACTTTTCTGGTTGTTTGATTATTATTGGACATGCTAGTCAATGTGGTGAATGTGTTACTTCAGGGTAGGAGAAATAGTACCAACAGGGTAGTGGATCTCAAAAAACACATACTAGATCATAGGGAACAGGGGCAGGATAGTTGCATGCAGTTAAATGTGCACTTCTTGATAATGAGGTTGGGCCATCAATTATATGTGGTACTAACCTTATAGATTATACTCCATCCAGATATTTATTTTATACATGATACTCTAAATATTTTATATATTCCCAACATTTGAATGGTTTGAGAATAATATAGGAGTTTTTCAGTGGGGGTATGATAGTGTACACACTATTTAGAGTGCAATCGACAGAGATATGTTTATGAAAGTGGTGTTCTATTGAGGTGGGTTAGTATCGTTTATCTTGTGATGTTCACATATTTCACGTGTCAGGTTATAAATTTATTTTTGGTATGCATTTGATTGTATCCTAATGATCACATATTGGTTTCTTACATAATATAATGACATTTACATATTTTGAGGGTAACATTTATGTTCATCATGGAGAATATGATATCAAGATAGTCTTTTTAGGGTCAGTTCATCAGCAACTGGGGGAGATTGCTGCAAAGGGTTCTAGTATTTTTTTTGGATGATGGGGATGTAAAGCCTAATTTCATTCATCTCATAGTGTATTGGTACCAGGAATCATTTCTAGAGGACTTCTTAAAGAATCCACCAAAGCGAAAAGTTTAGTTCACTATTGAACTAATTTCTATAGTTGAACTAGTTTATAGTCAACCTTAATTATTATAACCAATAGATCATAATGATATTAAGGATCATCAATAAGATTTAATGGATAATGGATTATTCTATCTAATTATGTCATCATAGGGTTATCCTATTTTGGTTACTAAAATGATTGATGGTATTTTTTAGTTATATATTTTTTACCGGAAGTTGAATTGAATGAAAATGAAAAACCAGTATCCTCAACCACGTATCGAGGATCTCTTGGACACATTAAATGGATTTTTTTTAAATATTTAATTGAGTTTGGGGTAACATCATTTGAGAGTAAGACATTATTATATACCTCAGACTAATTTTATAAGTATGTATGGCCAATACGAGTTTGTCATGATTCCATTTAGGATGTTGAATTCTTCTTCTATGTTAGTGTAATTAACAAATAAATTATTTCACATGTACATGGATGTGATTGAGGTTTATGTGTATTAAATCATAGTGAATCCATGAATAATGATGATCACACCCAACATTGTTTCACCATCCAATGTGCACTAAGAGAACATTGGTTGTACACTATGAAATCTATGGGTCAATTATGGATTGATATTGTATATTTATGGGGATACATAATCTCTGAAAAAGACATATCATTTGACCTATATAATGTAAATGTTGTTTTTTCTTGGATGAATCCAATGATTTTTTCATATCCAATGATTTTTGGGTTTATCAGGCTATTATAGGAGTTTCATCCTTGAATTTTCCATTGGGAAGCACCACATTCCATCTTGACCATGAAGGGTTTCATGTTTTAATGGTCTGGATCATAGGAAATGGTATTAATTCAGTTGAAGAAGTGTTTGACTACTAGACTAGTTTTGACAATGCCCGACCCCAGTGAAGAGTTTACCATTTTTGTTTCATCTAGGATCATATAAGTATTATTATTGATTCAAAATTATTGATTTATGGAGTATTTATATTGAAAATTGAGTACAAATTAAATAAATTACCCACACATGATCTCAATTTATCTATTCTGTTTTATGCCAACTATTGATGGAATTAACTGTTGGGGGATTTTTACTGTGTATAAAAATCACACAATCATATGTATATCATTACATAGTGAGGGGTTGAATATTTGTAAGTGAATATGGGTTGATTATATACACTCATTTTATTTTTAGAAATCATATATACAAGGGAAATTAAATTATGTTTTTGATGCTCTAGGTAGATAGACATAACCTTCTGTACTTCAGGAGTCAAGTTCTGAGTGGGAGATGATGAACTTGCTGTTTGAGATGTATTATGAGGTTTAGGAGGGATTTTAGTAGATTATCTTCATAACCCTATCATTGGATTCCATATTTTTGATCCATATTATGGGGAGATAGTTTGAGGATCTAGAGTGTTTGGCCTTGCGGTAAATCACTAAAGGTGGGGAGTCACTGTAAGATTGTGCTATAGTTGAGGATAAGATCATTTTTTCCTAAACCGTGTTGTTGTTCCAATGTGTATTCTTGATTTTTTTCACTGAAATATGTTCCATGGATAATTCATAGAAAACTGTAACCTATTGAGGAGATATCTAAGCTCAAACAGCCCAAATATCAATTAGGGGCTCTACCTCACTAAGCACTTTTCTATATCACTCGGTCCTCACGAACATGAAAGTAATTGATGAATGGTATCAAGATTATGAAAGCCCCAAAACCATGGAAAAGGAATTCAGCGATCATCTCCATGAGTCTGACGATTGTCATGACCACTGTAAAAGAAGTTGATAGTCAACACCGCGAGTCCGATGAGCGACACGCCTCTTTATAAATATAATTTTTTCTTTGTGGTGTGCCTCTAAGAAATTGTGAGACACCTTTTCATATATCTTTCCAGCTCACTCACCCCACCCCTTCATATGCTCTGTTACTCTGTCATTTCTAATTCTGAGATTGTTTTTCCCAATACTCCTGGTCACTACAAACCTGAGAAAAACATTGATCTCCCAAGGTACGGAAGCATCGTGAAAAACCCTTTTCCTAGTTCTAATTTACCTCTACCTATGGGATGTATTAAATTCAAAAACATTTATTCCCATCCATAATGAGGAGGGCCCTCTTGGGTATTTGAGTCTTTACAATTTAGTAAGCCTTCACTAAGAACACCTTTTAGGTCTAATTCCTCTATGGCAATGCAGGGTCACCAAACTTCAGGAGGCTATTATCATTGTTAATCCCCCATCCATGCAGAGAACCTAATATTTGAATGGAAAATCTCACTAAGGCCCCCTAATTCCTCATAACCTCTTCTATGTGGCCCTCCAGGATTGTATATGGTCATTTAATGATCCCTCATGGAGTGTATCTTGTTGTTTTTCTATATGAAATGATTTTAGGTATAGGTATGGTAATAGAAATTTCTTCTTCATATATCTATGCTAATGTGGACCTCTCAAATAACCAATCTTTAACATCTTTACATTATGGCCTTGCTAGTGCCTTCCCTTTAGCAAGGTTTATAATGCATTAGTCATATAAGCTCGAGGGGTGGGAATTCAGTCCCTTTCATCTAAACTGCAGAACGTTAATCGTTCAAGAACCATCATCCTTATCACAAAACAATAAACTATATCATCACAACATTTAATGTTGATGGGGTGCCATATTTGGTCATTTTCCACACACACTAAATTTATTGGTTTTGTTATCTTCCTCACATGGATTGAGATCCTTATTTCATGGAGTGACATATTCCCACAGGGAAGGGAAACTATTCTGGAGAAATCCATGAGGCTTTCATGGAGGAGGTATTACCCTTGTCCCTACTTTCCTCCTCTAGACACAAAGACCGATGGGGTGATGTGTATATGGGACTCTAAATACCCCATCCCTCTTCCTTTGGGTTTTTTCAACCAAAGTCACTAAAAAAATCCCCGATCACAACCACCCTATGGCGCTAACCATTTGTAAGCCTTTCTTTGTCCCACACTTGTTCATTATTTGTGACGTGACCATCTTTACTACTATCTCCTCTTGTTAACCACAAAAATCACAACTCATGTGGTCGTTGAGGATAGAAGTGACCATGATACCCTACTTCTAATCACCAATTATGGATTAAGCCCCATATTCCTCCTTTATCTAGGATTTTAACCATTCGTAGTCTCTGAACATCAAAAATAAATAGGTTTTATTAACTATTTTCAAAATATGTCATGTAGAAAGACTCCCTGAGGTATAATCCGAAAAATTAGTAAATCTTGGTGCTCCCACCTAGGGATGTACCCTCATGATGTGACATCTTCCATTTTTTTTGGACACATCCCCCATATCAACCTCTCTGTGGTGTTATAATCCATTCACTTCGGTTTCATTCCTTATTTAATACCTAAAATCATGAACTATTTAGACATTGATCCATGCCTTATTAGCTTGGTATGTAGGATTACTCTTTAATGTTCAATCCCATCATTAACTCCCAACCTGGTCTTTCTATCTAGATTCATTGGATTGGGAGGATCATTCCCCCACCTAGAGGATCCATTTCCTTCGGCTCCCCATTCATGCACACCATTCTCATGTGTCCCCTCATTAGGTGTCTCAATTATCCACTCACTACTACGTGGAATTTGATTCCCACCAACCAAGATACATAGGAAACCTCATTGAGGTAAAAACCTAGTATCACCATCTCCATTTTTATTCCATATTATCCATTCCATCAACATTTAGCAAACCCTCCATCATCTATCAAGATTCTATGTCATTCCACCACATTCCAGTGGAATCATGAAATTAATTTTGGGGGCTCACATGTGTAATATCTATCCATCTCCACCATCACCTCACCATTATTATGATGAGGTCACATCATCAACATGGGTCAACATAATGTGTAATCCCCAATCATCCCATTGTTGCTCTATGCAGCACCCTACCAACTAATCAAGTGTATTCCCCACACAATACGCATTCACCCAACCAGTAATTCTCCTCTTGGGATGGGAATCTAGATTTTAATTATTCCCAAATCATCCCTCTCAACTACCAGGGTTTTTATCCCAATCATCTACATAGGGAACATAAGAAGCCTCCATGAGGTTCCATCCGGGCAAATGGTAAACATTGATATCCCCCTCTTTAGGGACCACCATTATTGATCCACCATTCGTGATGTCTTGATCATCATTTAGGGTGTGAAAAAATCCCTTTATAAAACACACTATTCTTTGAATATTCCTCATTGGACATTTCAATCCATCTATCCGATAAACCATCCAGGTACTCCCTTCGAGGGATGTTCCTATCTGATCATCCTTCAAAAGTGTATTGGTCTATCTGATACATCCCCACAAGATTATAAACTCACAACATACCTTGTGATAATCATTGATGATTTGAAAAAACTAAAAGAAATTCTATTGTAAAAAGATACATTGTGATCAATGTTAGAGTCACTGGGTTTCTGCACCCATGAGTTTCCTCTAATGAAGAATAACATAGGTGATCAAATGTTCTACTGTATGGACATGCCATTAATGAAAAATGTGACTAATGTCCTGACTAAGGGTTTCTAACCTAACTGGACCCTTTGGAATTTACGGATAGAAGATTTTTAATTATACAAAATTTATAAAGAGATGGAATTGGGAACATTTATCATGACCAAATACTTAATCTTTGATGGATACCCAGAGTAGGAAATAAATTCTGAGGATGAATCCATGAAAAGAATCCCCAGAATACTATTATCTATTTTTGATCAATGATATTATATCTATGAAGAAGTGTTAAATTTTTCCCACCATTGAAAAGAAGGAATTCGGGGTACAATTCAATGTCAGTGAATGTCAATGATGCTCACAGCGGTGTCCCCCCAGAGAAAGTATCAAAAGCCAAAAATGTTGAACCCGACATGAACTAGTTCTTATTTAACTATATCAATTAGTTGTGCTTGAGTTATATACATATGAGTGAGTAACTAGATCAATCCATCCACCTCTAGGTACCATAAAAATAGTGTTTCTGGTGTGAATCATGCTATAATTTGAGGCAGTTAACCGTTGGGCATTCCAGCCTATGGCATTGTTAGTGTCGATCTATCACTCTCCAACCATGAAAGATTGGACTGCGCTATATAACTTATCATTTTTTTCCTAATATCAATACAGATGCAGGAATCATACGTCCTTACAAGCCCCAAGATACAAGAATCCATTCTCCATCCACCCATATATGTATGAGCAAGAGGAACGATAATGTGGAAATCCCACTCGATTCTACCATTTCCATGATGTCATCCATGATAAGAACATCATGGGGACCCCACCCCATATAACCATCAGAAATTGTACAATGGAGGGTGAAAGATGTTTTTTCCCGATTATATGAATAGGAGGGGGTCATTCCCATGACATATGTTTCTCTCTATGACCTTGAGGCTTTTTTTCCTCACTGTCACTACCTCCCCTATGGTCCACATAGGGATCCACTAATCCCCACACCAACATTAAACCATTTTGGGAGCCTCCCCCTAGAATGTTCCTATGACTCACACCCATATACCAATGAGGTATGGGATATTCGAGTCATCCCATCTACGGAAAGTACCACCCAAGATTCCCCAAGGATTTCTATTACAAGGGAACATAAACGCCACCAATAACCTGAACTATAAGACAAAGAACATACAGTTTACACCCTTTCTCCACCAGTGCTGATCTGGATAACACACGTCCATCTTTAGGGACAATCTCAAGAAGATTTTCATCAAGGGTCATTGTATTATAATCTCCAATGTTCAATGCCATAGTTGGATATCTCCATCATGTACCTTCTACTCCAGATCTTGGATCCTCTTATTCCTGATAAGGATTGGGACCTCAGCCACCCCATGAGCAGGCTAGCTTTACTTTTTCCAATTTCTATCATGATTAGCGGCTATCATGAGTCAACCCACAACAATGAAATATAGTATATATGTCCTCCCCATACAATCACTAACCAGAGTTCATGTCCTCACCTCTATTTCAATTAGAGGGGATCTCCTCCCCATGTTATCACCAGCTTTAGTAGAGGTCCTGCCAGATCTATCATCCATCATGGGGGATGTCCCCCCCCCCCACTTCATCAACTACCATCATAGAGTTCATTTGGATGCCTAGTTTGTTCAGTATGAAGTACCTCTTTATGATAACCCTATCAACATGTTTTGAGGTCCTCCTTGTGCCATAAAAAGTACATATAGAGTTCTTAACAATGTATAAACCATCCCTAGTGTATTATCTCCAAGCACCGTCACTCCCTCCCTTGGAGGTCCTCTTTGTACATCCATCTGTAGACACAAAGTCTTCCCCATGTTTTCATTGACATATTCACAGGTTCCCCTCAAAACTCCTTTGAGAAAATAGATGGTCCCCTACTCACATGATAAATGATATGAATACTATCTTTGTGTCATTCCAAGCTCCATCGGCGGTCCTCCCCTCACTAGAACTCAAAATTGTGGATGTACACCCCACTCCAGCAATAATCTAAGTAGGGTCCCTCTCATATTCATAAATATCAAACATGTAGGTCCTCCATATTCCTATTTTGATCAATACAAAGTCCATACATAGGCTACCACTTCCAACCAGTGTTAATGTCCTTCCCGTGAAATAGGCAGTAGACATAAAGGACCACCCCCTGATCCAACATGCTCAAGCGGAGGTCCTCCCCACTCTAGAACTCATAACCATGGAGTTATTATTCATGTATGCATCATTAGATATTAAATTCTTCCCCATGTTTTATTTGACATATGACATTATACTTTTTTCACCCTAGCTCAAAAAAGAATAGTTCCTCCTCAGCACAATGACAATATATATGATGAATTTCATTATGTCATAACCAAATCTAGTGTAGTCCCTCCCCTCTCTATCACTCCAAACCATTGAGGTACTATCTATGACCAAGACAAAAAATTCCCTGAAGAACCATCCCATGGAAGTAGGGTGAACCGTTACAACCAAAAGAATAATTTAGAAAAGCACCAGATGATTTTCAATCTAGTACATTTCTCAGATACCAAATTGAAATGTGACTTAATGATAGATCATTCACCTAGATCCTTTGTATTATAGATTGGGGAAGGAAATCATCATTTCATTTTTATTATACTGGTATGTAAAATGTACATGATCCCTAAAACCCTCCATATGTACATGTCGGTGGAGGATGATTTATCTCCCTTATAGGGTGTGATGTGTAGTCTTCTCTACCATCCCTAGACTCATTCTATACATTTACACGAGATCATTGGTAGTTATTCTAGGGAATGGTAGATGATGAGAACCTTCTTGACTCATCACCAACAACTGACAAACATTCACATTAAGTGGTGGTTGGAAGCCTTTATTATGGGGACATGATAATTTTGTTGGTAATGCCTCTGAGGGACAACCTAGTTTGCACCAGCATGTCATCTTGCATAACATTCTATCTACTAGCCAGTCCACCACTACAACACTCTTCATTAGTGGTATTAATAGTTCCTCAGACACCCTTAGATTATGAATGGGGAATCCAAGAGCTAGATACTACATTTCAATGAAGATGTTTGTTGGACACTAGTGTCTCAAACATGTTGTCTAAGATGTTCTGGGTGATAATTAATCTCAATTTCAATGTTTTGTAATCTCTATTCCAAAATCATGTCATGTACTTCACCACAAAATCTTGGTAACATATTTTAACCTTTGGAACTATCGGTTGGGTTGTCCTAAAAGATTGATGGTCTTTGATGATATCAGTTGGCAATGTCCTATGGTTGACCTATAACTGCTTCCCATTTCTCAACATCCCACATCACCAGGCTGTCACATGGATATTTAGATGAGATTCATTTATTTTATTCTTATGCTTAGATGAATTATATATGAGGTGTGTCCATATGTGAAGATCAAGTGTTGTAGGAAAAATTTTGCTCCCCATTTCAGTCTGATATTGTGAAAGTGGGACCTATACAGTGATGTTAAGGATATGAATCCAGGATCCTTCATGGTAAATATGGTCATTAATGAGTATAAATGGAATGGGGCTTTTGTGTGGGGTCTAAAGAGAAAGAACCCTCCCAGTGGGAAACACAACACACAGCTGACCCCCCCAGTCATTATCACTCACCAACAAAGGTAGATGATTGGTATTGTAGAGCCCCTTGAGTCTTTCGCCTTAGGTCAATACCCCAACAAAGAAAAAATAACTGACCAAGAAATCTAAGATATCTAAACCATCTGGTATACTATAGAAGATAGAAGTTGATCCTGGTATAATCACCTTCCTCTAGATATTTTCAAAATTGAAAATTCTCATTGATGGGTTTTTTAGAGCACCTTGCAGGATGGAATCTTAACTAGAGTGATGCTTTATATGATCCCATTCATCCTCCACTGGGGAGGAAGGTGATTCCATAGGCCCTCCATACCTAGATGCCTCTTGTTAATCGTGACAATCTATTTCACCCCCATAGGGTAGAGATCAAATCTTATTACTAGATGTTGTGGTATGTATTTACCAATCCCCCCGAGTTGTGTGAGAATAATCCATGGGACCCAGATGAAGTCATTCCACTAGATGTTACTCAGATTATTTCTCTGGTAGTTCCACCAGCTTCACTGATAGCCACAAATCCATCCTATTGGGTTGAAGAACCCCCTGATGCAGTGACCATAAAGAATCATTACCATGACAAGAATCCCAATCTAGAGGATCTGATGGACGCTCTCCCCACCCACCTTGAGACCCTTATGACACTAAATATGGAGATCCCACCTTATGTAATGTTGAATATGGCATGGGTGGATGTTATGTTAGCTCCTCCATATTTCATAAATCTTACCATCTTCCCCTTGAATTTGAAAACCCCCTATAGAATATGGACCACTCTTTTCAAGGTGTGGTCAAATGCCTGGAACTCCACCACATCAATAATCCACCAAACTCTGGTTTCTCATTTACACATTAGAAGGGTCCACATACATCTAGTACAACCTGTTACCCATCTAGTCCATTTTCTATTGCTACGTTCTTCAAAATATGTTTTTTTTTTCAATTCGGCTCCATAACTCACAAGACCAGTATTTCTAACAATGATCATGTGGAATGTTAATATTGAAATTTTAACTCCATCATTACTCATTATTTTATAGATGGATTCCGAGATTTATCTAACAAGGAACAATACCTAGAGGATGTATTTATTCATGATAAATAGGCATGTGAGTTTCCCACAATCATGGTAAGAATACCCCTCAAGGAATAGACTATTCTCATATAATTGATAGAGGCCCAAATTCTACTAGGATTTCAATTAGTAAAGCCTCATCCATAGAATCTTCGAGGGAAACTCCCTGAGGCCCAATATTAGGTGTCGTATTTCCCACCACAGAATCTGTCAGCACCACCACATCAATCACCGCTGCCTAGTTGAGAAAATCAGGCACTAGCCCTCTTTAGGCTCCAACCCCTTATTAGGGCCAGGCTCCCAAGGTACCTTTTCCAAAATGAAGAAGCCATACCTACTATTTTGATTAGGTTCTAGTCCTTGGTTATATAAAATGTTCCATATATTGGAAAATAAAAAATCTTCTAGAATGAAGGAATACATAGGAGGCTGATCTCACATATCACCCTAACTACTTCCCTTATCAACAATTTTCTAGAGACACCATTTAAACATTATATTTGTTTAAGGACTAGATCCAGGATAAGGTCAGTAACATTTTTGTCTAATTGGTCTCTACCATGATACATGTCTCGTGTATCTCTATAATTATTAATTTTGGTGGCACAAGTGAATGGAAGTAGGTCTGCAGTTATGGGTCTGAAAAAAAATTATTGGTCTCCCACATTTGATTTAGTCAAACCCATGGTATCATTCATTATTCTTTTAATTGATCTAATACTCCTGATGTTTTCATGCCTCCTTTTCCATTCTCTTATGTGTCCATATATCATACTTATACTTCTCATGAAATTAGTCACCGACAACGTAAGGGAAAGTCAATCCCCCTACTAGATCTGAACTCAACATGCACACTCAGAGATTTCATGCCCCTAGAAATGGGAATCAACCCTGTAATTTTCGTAGGATTAGAGGATTTATTAGATGATGATCAAGAGTACATATCAATGAACATTATAAAACTAGTGACACATACATGGTTATTGGGGATGAGTAGCATCGATCATGTCATCCTAATATTTTTATTCAAATCCACCATCGATGACTCCATGGATACATGAAGCAGAGGAATGATCTGGCCTTCACTTGCAGCCAATCAATGAAAGATAGCAAAACCCTAAAACAACCACTACATATAGCTCAAGATTTCCAGTCCTTTTATCATGTCTTGTCTGATTCACTACCACTACCATTTGTTCTACTCGAATAGGTAGATCCACCATGACCACATAATGATAAATCTCTCCCAACAATGACTAGAGAATATTCATCTGATGTTCATCAAGCAGTAACTCTTTATGGTTTTCCAAGTGATAAATGGGACATCCCAACACAATCCAAAATCCACCAGATAGAAGAAAAGTACACATCACTCTTATTGACTAATAGAGACCACCTTCTTGCAAAAATTATCATCTAGTTCAGATGAATGATGTGCTTAAGAATCATTAAAATAATCTCGAAAATAAAAAGATCTTCGAGGACCTCTGTATCTTGTAAAAGATGTATGGGGCCCCCGTAGAGTATTATTAAATACACAAATAGTTTATGTAGAAGTTGTGGAAGAAATTGACATATATTATGAGGATATAGAGATAAAAGGATTCTTATACATCATCTCATTCTCAAGAGATTATGAAGCCTCCTCTATATAGGGTAAAAGCCATCTCATATACATCGCAGTCCCACTCAATGGAATATAAGTCCATTATTGTCACATGGACAGATGATCTAGAATCAATCTTATCTTGAACAGAATAATTTTTGAGCCAGGGATGTTTGAAGCAGTTCATAACCCCTTTAACCTGAAGATTGATGGTTATGATAGGACCATGATTAGGTCGTGTGGTAATATTCCCATGATTAGACAATTAAATTCCATAATTTCCAAAATTAAATTCATGTTCATTTTACAGGACACTATATACAAAGCACTAATGGGTAATACATGGCTCTATCTGCATTCACTAGTTTCATCCTCATATAGCCATGCCTCATGTACTCCCCCAATTATTGAGTGGTCCTGATCCAACGTGATGCATCTCCATTTTCCTCATATTAATCTTTCTTTATAGACACTAACTATTAAATGAGTATGGAAAATCAGGTTTATACAAAGGAGGTTAAGCACATAATTATTGTAGCAGACCCATGGGAATACATGTGTTATGCCTTCAAACTCTTTATTCACTATTTTAAGGACTCAATTTTAGATTTCAGACATTGCTTAGTCATTTATTATAGAAGGGAGATATGCATTCCTATATATATGTAATTCTATAAAATTACCTCTCACTCATATAAAGGATAGAACTGATCATTACCAGAGCCTCTTACCCCTTTTAATTATCAAGAAACTAAACCCATGGATATTAAAATACACCAAATGTACCTATTTCTCTAGGATAGGGTAATCCATTATTGATAGGCCGTCCACCACTACATTAAAATCATAACACATGGTCCCCTAGATCGAAGACCTGATGGAATCAGTTTAATATATTTTTTCCCTTGGTTACAACAATGATGTATTCACCTAGTGAAGATCCCACCACCACTCAAGTTGGCACCATCATTCCTCTAGGGTCAGTTAACATAGATTATTTTCCTTATCCAAATGATCCTACTACATCGAATGATGAATATGATTTTGAATATGATCCTCATACATTTTATGTGGTAATCAACACCCATGTTGATGAGTTGGTATAGGTGAATCTTAGAACCGAGGTAGACCTATGGCCAACACTGATAGGTGTATATATGCCTTCAATTTAATAGATGATTCATGTGGATTTCATGAAGAATCGTCATGATGTATTCACATGGTGATAAAAATATATATTAGGACTAGACCCTCAGGTCATCATACATTATCAGAGTTCTATGATAATTCATCAATATTTCATAGAGCCTTTCAAGAAGATTCATCCAACCCATGGTATTACAGTAATGGAAAATGATGATAATGTTGTCAATGAAATCATAGTTATGAAAGTACATTACCCCATATGGTTATCCAATATCATTCCTATCAGGAAGAATAATTTATAGATTAGAGTGTGTATTGACTTCTAGTATCTCAACATCCACATTCTAGTGGATGACGTTCCTCTTCCACTGATGGAGTTGTTCATCGATGAAACCTCAAGATTCCAAGACAACTTCCTCATGGATTTATATTTAGGGTATAATCAAATCTGGATGGCCCCAAAAGATGAGGAGTACACAACATTCAAGATGCATAATGGGACCTTCTACTATCTATTAATTCCCTTCTGTTTGAAAAATATATGGTCCACATATTAGTGTTTCATTCCCCACATATTCAATATTATCCTTGAGATTCTAGTGGAATGATATGCTGATGATTTTGTGGTCGTGTCCCTCCAGTATTAGTACCATCTCAAATGTCCTGAGATGTTTTTCAGGTTGCTTCAATCCCATCATCTGTAAGTGAAACCCTTTTAGAGTGACTTTGAGGTTACCTTTATGATGTTCCCCAGTATCTTTGTCTGATATAAAGGCATAAATATTGATCCATATAAGCTCAAGGTCATCAGTTAGATGCCTCCTCTGAGAACCCTCTTGGGATTCCAAGGATTTCAAGGCCACATCGCCAATATACACTAATTCATCATGAATATGGTTGGAAACTAAAATTACTACTACAAAATCATGAATAATGTATCAATTTATCAAGGGGAGGAAGAGTGTCAGACCACATATGAATAGATCATGCAATATATGATTCAACCTCTGGTTTTGATTCCAACTATCTCTGGAAAGATGTTGGCCCTTTATGTGACCTACCAAGAGTGATCCCTCAATTCTCTTCTTTCCCATATGAATAATGATGAAATATTTAACATTGTGTATTATGTCATAATTGTGATCATCGACTTAAAGATCAGATATTATTCTATCGATAAGAGCTGTCTCGTTCTTGTTTTCGTAGTGCAGATGTTGAGCCATTATCTGTAGCATAATGAGACATAGATGGTGTCCTATGTGGATCCAATAAAGTATATTTTGAACCAACCTACATTAATAGTCTATCTGCATTAGTGGGTAGTAATACTTCTACATATAAAAATTAGGTTCATATCATATATGGAAGTCAAGGGTCAGGTGCTGGAATATTTTCTGGATACCAATCCAATCCATGAAGAGCACTACCATGATCCAAATTTTCTAAATGAGGCCATTCTCCCAAATGATTACGCAATTCGATTTCGGAATATTCATTTGTATGGTGCCTCTTGATTTCAAACTGGTTGAAGGCTCAATGATTATTGACATAACATTGTGGGCTTGGGTAATGTCTTAATCATGCCTACATAGGATGACTTTACCAATTCATTATTTTTTTCAAAATGATACCCTAAATACCAAGAATACTATCAGTCATGCATCAATGGTCTTGAGTTATCTTTCATGATTGATGTTCCCTAACAACAAGTGAAGGTGGACTCTGATCAATCATCAAGAAGATAAATGGTTAATATGTTGTCCCAAAGATAGAGCTCTTACACATACTCAAGCATGGTAAAATTTTGATAGCCCAATTACATTTTCAACCAGAGGAAACTCATGTTCCCTAGTCAAAGAATGGTCAATCTGATGCCTGGTCTACTTTTCCCTCTTCTCACGCAATTCCTAGCTAGGAAAATCTATTCATTCATGTGGTGCATAGAAGGATCATCACCCTAGACATTGTAGATGATGATGAAAACCAAAAGATAATCCATCTTACTATTGGTGGTTCAGAATCTGGTCCTTATGATCCCCACGCCATAGTAGATGAATCCTACAATTTGAAAAGTCTTTTTTTCAAGTACCTCTATAACAGAAATCTACTGATAGATAGAGCATAGTGTGATTGAATCTATTTTTTTGAAATATACTTCACCATACAAAGTAATTTTAATATTTTTATGATCATGGGAAAATTTTGTTTGATGGAATTATCATTCATTTCCTTCTAGGAGATGATATATCCCTAGTTATACAGGATGTTCACAAGGGATCACAGTGCCCATCTGGCAGTTTCATAAATCTCACAAAAAATTAGAAGTATGGGATACATTTACGACACTATGTTCCTTGATTGCATTTATTTCACTATGTGGTTCCATATGATTCATATTCATGAAAAATTTGTGCATCGACTATCAGATCCCCTTCATACTTCCAAGTATAATTGACCAATTACAGTCTTGGTGATTGATGTTTTGGGACTATATCTGACAGTGAAAACTCACCAGTGTGGGTTTCTTTTGATTGATGCAGATTTCTTTTCCAATTATTATGAGTTTATCCATCACAAGGAGTCAAGGATAGTTATTTTATTGGTTTTGTGGTCTTCAACATCTTCCATTAATTCGCAGCCACTCACTCGTTCCTCAATGATAATGACACTAATTTCAGATAAGCTGAGATGTAGGAATTGTATGTAATGCCAAACATTTTGTATAACAACACTTCTTGCTACCAAGCACAAGCACATGAAACGATAAAGGAATTTATCAAAACCCACAATAATATTTTCTTAAAGGTTGTAGGAAAAAACAATAAGAGTTGGTTTGAAAATCTCCCAAATTCCCTATGTGATAATCAAACGATAACTCCAAATTCCACCTAGGTGACCCCATAATCCATAGTGTATAGAATAAATTTATTTTTCCATATTGAAATTACTTTTCAACGCTCTGTACATATACTTATGATCATCAGACATCAATCATAGTAGAAGAATATTTCCTTCCATAACAAGAATCCCTCAACATGAATAGGATCTAGGAATTTCATATTCTAAAGAGAAACCATAATAACTAAGTCATATCCTTCAATAAAAATATTCTTCTCTTCTTTTTCCTTTAAGGTGACATATTGTTGTCTCTAAATCTATCGATGATATATGGGAGGAAACCACCAATGTTAGAACCAAAGTGGGAAGGACCCTACATCATTCTTAAGGATTAACCTAACAGAGCATACTCAATGTTCACAATGGATTGAAAATAATCACTCCTTCCACAGATGCTAAGTTCCTCAAGTAGAAATTTTTTTAAGAACCACTTTTCTCTAATCCCTGGTAATGTTAAACTGTATGGAATGATCTTGCATGATAATAAAACTACACAGTCGAACCTATAGATCAAAGTGGATGACCTAAAACTAAGATCTTATTACATCCGAGCTACATTACATAAACCAACCTAGCTCCATCATCATAATCACATGATCGTAATCTATATGATTCATCATCCTAGTTTAATGAAATTAAACAGTGTAACATAATACATCATTACTACAAGATGATAAAATGAATGGAACTTCAGAACTATGTATGACATGATTCACATCCTTGTGGGATAAGTAGGAATGACTAGACATTTCATATATGCTCCAATAATGAATTCTTATTTTCTTCCCCATGGACTGGAAATAACATCCTAGGATAGTGTGGTGTGGTTTTGAGACCTCCTTCATCCTCAATCACATTTTTTCTGTATGGAATCAAAACACACACCCTTATGTTGATAGCATCATCCTCTAGATTGAGTTTTATGACCATTAACTAGGACCCCTTTCATCAAAGAAACAAAACTTGAAACTATGCACCCCATTCAACATAACAAAAAATTGTCGCATCATTCCAAAAAATGTTACAATATGTTGTATTTATAGTCCATTATACATGAACTTACAATGAATGTTCCCCATCATATTTCATGTCTCTAAACCACCCCATCCCATAGGATGTTGAACTATTGATTCACCTTGATTTCGTGGTGATAAATGGCACAGAACCCAGATGTCATCATCTTAGTGGGCATCAACATTGGAACAAGAAACTCACCATTCAAAATTCAAGAACTATGTATGGCTTGATTCCCATCCTTATGGGAAAAGTAGGAACTCATAGATATATTTTTTGTGGCCAGCTAAAATTTCCAAGATATTGTCATCGAAGGTTTATCCTTGGAGTAAGTGGTGCTTTCTTGAGACCTCCATGGTCCTCATTCATGTCAGGTTATAATAGCCACAACATGTTCCGCCCTCAGGAATATTCATCCTGACTCTTCTTTCTCTAATTTATTACGTTAAACTGCATGTAACTCCAGAACTACATATGGAATGATTCTGATCCTTTTGGTATATGTATCGAATCCTAGACATTTATTCATTGGTATTATCTGTTATTTTGTTTTTTATCATCATGGCCTGATATATCTCTTGGGTGTACATTGTGTGAGGTGGATTTTTGTGGCCCTCATTCACTTTGGATTTATTTTTCCGTATTGGGTGCATCCCATTTGGGGTACTGTTTCCCTCCAAGACCTGTACATATGAAAATAAACTATGTCACAACCTTCATTCTTACCACATTATGTTAAAATTCATGGAATTCAATAACAATGTGTGGTTAGTTTCCAATCCTTATGGGATATGTAGGAATTCCCACACATTTTTTCTATCTGGTCCTGCACAGGTTCAACATCCATTTTTTTAGGAATATGTGGTATGGTGATAGGCCCCCTTAGACAACATTAACATAAATATCACCACTAATCCATTATTTATATGTTCATTATCGAGGCTTCGTCATTTGTTCCTAGCTCCACAACCTGAAACCAGAAGTCCTTGTCTATGAACTATGACTTTAAACTGTGCTTACCCTAGAAACATATGGTGTAAATCTCTATAATAATCATTCACATAAAATTAATTTGACCACACCATCTACATTTATTTGGGATACCCTTTACCCTATAATCGTAGTTCTGTGATGATAAACTACATGACATCATCATCCTTTTCACACGATGTTAAAATGCACAAAATTCATCAAAAACAAGTGGCTTCATTCTTATATCTTATCAGATACCTATGAATGCCCATGAATTCTGTCTTCTAGTCCAGCCCCATTTTGATAAGCCTTCTTTTATCCCCCTACCCTTAATTCAGAATTGATCTATTATTATGCCATATTCAAGATCCCTCTCGATACGTCTTCCCCTTAGAATGGTTTTGGGTATCACTATCTGATTTGCCTCATTAAATTTCTCAGATGTTCTATAGAATGGGATATAGATTGTTATATTCTTCATGAAAATTCTTTCATTCCATTTACATGGTTCCTATGCCCAATATTTTGTGGTCTCTAAAATCTTTAATCTTAAAATGGATCCCCTAATTGCAGGGTTTGTAGATATATGGCTAGCCTGTCTCCATGGACAAACACCCCTAAATACTTTGGATGACATTGTGAGTGAGGTCCTGTGTTTCAAATATGATCCGCGGCCAAGCCTCATTTTTCAATTGAAATTTCAGGTCACATGATATGGATGATGTATTTTTATGTATGGTCAGTAGTTATCCAACAACATTTCACCATGCCTATCATGTCCCAAATATCGGATTTTGTGATTCAGATTCCCTTTGAACATCTATATGTCCATCATAAACTTCAACACCATCAGCATTACCCCTCCGAGCACCATTCCATGTTAAGTGTGTCAATCCTCACTATTGTGTCATCCTTAACTTGGCTCCACCAATCACCTTCTATGTGATTCCATGTGTTGTAAGAGTCCTCTTCTCCCATTATTTTCCACAGTAAGGTTGGATCATGTGGGCAAATGATTCTTATTTGGGTTTGAACCTGCATGGAAGAATTGCACCATCATATGGTCCAAATTATATGACCATAATCTAGGAGTTTACATCCCAACCACATGATTTTAAAATATGTTTCTATGTCCAATCCTTATGACTTCAAATTGTGTGTGCATTTCCCTTAAAAGAATTTTGTGATGTTGTGTGAACCTTCATGGTCCTCATTCATGTCGGGTTACATCATGGATGTGCACTACACAATTTCACATTGGAAGCTTCATCCTTAGTCATTTGTAATATAAATATAAACTAAGATCCCCAAAATCCTTGACCCATGACGATATACTACATTATATCCCTCATTCATATCATATAACGTTTAACTATGCATTATGCATCTGATCAATATGATGGTAAACTACACAGTTTTATGTATCTTCTCCTAATAAGCTATTTCCTTTGAAATAAGCTACCTACCATGACAACTTCATAACCACATGTGGATTGATTCTCATCTTTATGTGATATGTTTCAATGATTGGACATCTTGTCCCTAGGCCTGGACATAAAAATATGAAACATTTTTCTCTCTCTTGGATTAAATATTCTCTTAAATAAAGTGTGTTATGGAGTGGATTTTTTTTATCCTCATTCACACTGGGTTATATTAGTTTCACCACACATCCTATGTTTGAAGAACCCCGCTGTTTTTTATTGTATGATGCTAAGCTACCTATAAATAAGAACTACAAATGGAATTATTCTCATCCTTAATGGAAATCTATGAACGCCCAAAAATTATATCTTTTGTCCCAAGTAGAGTTTCATCACTTTTTCCCATCATGATATGAATTATGAGTGTTCCATGTGATCTGATCCTCCTCAGTCCTCATTCAGTTCAGGTTTCTCATGGAACTTCAATACACATATCATCCCTTTTTAGTCCAAACTATATGATCATAAACAAATATTTTTAGTCCCCTAGTTTTCCTGACAGAAAACCCCATAAAAACATGATTTACACATCTGATTGGATATCTCATATCTCGAATCATTCCATCTTCTATTCCATGTTCACAAATATTTATTGATTGATTCCCATCTATTGGGGATATGTAGAAATTCCTAAATATCTCATCACCTTCCCCCCATCTACAAATTCGACATTTTGGAAACTTTTTCTTAGGATCCCCTCTGAGAATGTGTGGTGTTGTTTGGATCTATTTTGTTCCCATCCACAGTGTGTTATTATCCACTTCATGAAATTAATATTTGGGAATAACATGTCCTAGTATCATGATGAGAAAATTTGTGACATTTTCTTCCATACCACATGACGTTAAGCTACATGTGTGCTTCCCAAGAAAACAACATTGATCTTGGAACCTATGGTCCACATTTTATGACCTCAAACATAGATCTTCTGGATGGAATAACATGTCCATTAAACTCTATACAGCACCCCTCAAGTACAAGATCCATGATAATGGATCTAATCCCACCTACAAATGTTCCACATTGGCATGTTTGAATGTGTGGTTATATGAGGCTTGTAGCATTAGATTCTACAATCATATATCTTCTGGTCCGAGAAACTCGACCTTTAATCTATTTAAAACACACTTCAATAATTTGATCCTTGAAGAAGGATATAATACCTATCGAATATGTTCCACACTGGAATTTTTGAATGTGTGGTGGTACGAGACATGGAGTATTGGATTCGATATGGACATTCCTTGAACATCACTTCCGTGCTTCACATGTAACTTTATTTGAATCTCCATCATCTTTCACATATGAATGGAACCATCAATGGTAGGGTGTCTCGACATATGGATTTCCAACATTCCTGGGCCATCATCTGAAATGGTTTTGAATGAATTTTTGAGAAACGTTCCATGTTCCGAATATGGTCAGATTAAGACCCTCATTTATATGTTCCCATTCTAGGATACCTGATATAGATGTAGTATTTCAACGTATGTTTAGTAATTTTCCACCTTTGTTACTCCACCCTCATTCTGTATGAATTGTATTAATTCCCATTTTCATCCCCCTCGTGTTCTTGGAAATCATTGACACCCCTATTGTTGTCCCTCCATGAAACCGTGCATGTCAAGTTGGAATGTTGGAATGGTTCGGATTTTCCCACCCCTTAATTTATTTCCATGGTTGTGTTCTCCAATATAATGGGGAAGCCTAAAATCACTCCTTGTTTCAATCCCTGATCATGGATCACATGTGATTAGTAGTCTTTGTAGGGTTATACCCACATAGTTAAGCCATGAAACATTATGGTTTGAGTTCTACAATCATAAATTATGATATCATTCATCCAATCAACAATGCATTAAACTATACTCCCTCATCTCTCATGATATATAACCATTGTGACCCTACTGCATGAAATTAATGTTCACGGGTAATTCTAGTCACATGACCATAACCTATGGCATAATTTTCTTGGAGAAATGACAAAAAAATGTTATAGTATTGCAGTGTTCTCACTTAAGAGGGCATCACCCTTGGTGTCAGCCATCCACCTTTCCACCTATGAAGACCTACACATGGTTTGATTCTAATAGAGATAGTCATAATTTTCATCATAGTCCAACCACTCAAGAAATAGAGAGAGAGGGATAGATTAAATTATGTATTGAATGAAATGGAGAAACAATAAATATATAATTCCTCTTCTCACTATGTGTGGTTCAGACCTACATGGTGAAATTAACCTTCATGAACTATGTGTGCCCTGATTACCATCCATATGGGATATGTAGTGATTCCTGGATTATTGACCATGGGTATAGCCGTAATTTCATTCCACCTTTTCACGTTGAACTATTTTCATCATTATCATATTATGTCAAATATCACAGGATTCCTGATCGTACCACGATTCACTGTTGTATTCCACCCTTACACCGCTGTTTAAAACTAGTTTTGTAATGAATATTCCAAATATAATAATAAATTTCACTTTATGTTTGAATCATTTAATTAATTTTAATCAACATTATAATGGGAAATGTTACTTGTTTTTATTATTTCAATGTAGGTGGAGATGATTTGGAGGGCCTTTGATGAAGTGGATGAAAAATTGGCCAAAATTGCATGGATCCATGGATATATTTCCACTGTTTTGCATAGTACACGAATTCTGTACATCCAAATGGGCCGAAATGTTTTGATCCTGTCCAAAATATAATATTCTACATTTCATATTGAGGAACCCAATCCTGATTCGGCTTCTATTGGTCCCATCCTAACTGATCTGTCCAAGCCACTGAATATGGACCAAGACAAATGCGGTGTTCTGTATTTTATCAATATCTTGAGCTGTAACTGTTCAAAGGGTGCCAATATTTTAGTGGAGATAGTCAAGTGATATGGATACAACATTTCTATTTTAGTCAAAGAGATATAAAGCTTTATGAATTCCGAAACGCATGGTACAAGTGGATTGATGAAATCTGTGTGCCTAAAACCACCTTCCAATTTTCCTATAAAATGGCACCTTGGGCTCCCCATTTGCAAGTTCGGCCAAGAGGAAAGGTACTTCCATTTTGGATTCCCCAAGGAGTCTTCTCAACATCTCTAGAAGGTCTGGAGGCTATGAGAAGTTATACTTCAACTTCTTCTTCTTCTTCCTCTCCCATGGGTTTCTAAACCCCTTGTGATCACCCGGGGAGGAATGTGATGTAACCCCGAGCTTCAAAGTTGTATTATTTTGAATGATATTTTTAATTATAGGTTTTTGTGTTGTTTTTCATCATCCTATATTCTTATTTTATTTATTTATGTACTATTATGTCATGCTCAACTCATATGTTCATGTTTGGGGGACCCATTCATGTGATGTTTCACATACCGTTCACCATTTTCTTTTCCCCCTTACAATTGAGGTGTTTGTATGGTTCATATTGGTCAATTGAACTCACATAATCACTATCAATGTCATGCACATTTATGTCATGGTATCACAATGAAATACATACAAACCTATACAGCACATCAAATTCTTCATGTCTTGCCTGGGTGAGTTTCAGTTATGATGTCGAACACAAATCACCCAATCATCGGCAGTTTCTGGTGAATCGTTATGTGTTTTTGACTGAACCCTAGTAGGTATACTAGTATAAAATTAGTAACATTCTGGTTCTAGGTGTTACAAACTAAGGATTAAAAGATCATAACCACATCCCTTGAAGCGATGAAGGATGAGCATCACGAGACTTCCCTAGGTTGATCATGTTTAATCAATCTTGTTCATTTCTACTTTGTTTTATCGCTTTCATTTTCTATTTTCATCATTAATCATAAAACCCCCAAATTTTACAAAACCTCATTCACCATCTACTTTCATAATCAAAAACCTCTTTTTAAATTAATGATCTATGGGTCCATCGAGAGAAGACCTAGGGTTGTTTCTATACTGCAGAAATTCTAGTCAAAATTGAACAACTAATTTGACGCGGTCGACAACAGGATCAAATTTTGGCACCGTTGTCGAGGAGCCAAAATCATTTTTTTTCTTTATTTCCTTTTATTTTTTATTTTACTTCTTAATTAGTACTCATTTAAATACCCCACCCCCATTTTATTGTTTTTATTTTGGGTTTTGTCTTTATTTTTGGTTGTTTTTAGTGTGTTTGTTCTCTCTCTATCTCATCTCCATCTCCCTCTCTATAATTCTGTATTAAAATATTATATACTCTTTTTACCCTTCTTAAGTGATTTCATCCATATTCAAAAAACAAACATCACTTCTTATTTACTTGGCCTGATCTAGTAAAGAATCACTACTTGAATTTGACCCTGATATTTAAAAGTCACTTCACACACAAATCAATGAATCTTGATAAGGTCAATCATGTAACACTAAGGAACCCCATTTGGAACCTCAAGTGGTCTTAAACCAACCAGAAATTGAACTAAATCAAACCCCAGAGATCATGGATGCAAATAACCGAACATTAAAAGAACTGACCACTCTGGATGTGGAGTACCAACCTGCGTACATCCAATATCATGAGGAAGCGGCCAATTTTGAGCTAAGATCAGGCCTCATCCACCTCCTTCCAAAATTCCATGGTCTTCCTGATGAGGACCCTCACAAACATATAAAGGAGTTTCACATAGTGTGCTCCACCATGAAAACCCAAAATGTGTCTGAGGACCTCATTAAGTTTAGGGCCTTCCCTTTCTCCCTTGATGGTGTAGCCAAAGATTGGCTATACTATTTGCCTACCACGATTGGGGGATGGAATGACCTTAAACGACTCTTTCTAGAGAATTTTTTCCCTTCCTCCGGAACTGCATCAATTTGGAATGCAATTTTTGGCATTAGGTAGTTACAATGAGAGACCCTTCTTGAATACCGGGAGAGATTCAAAAGACTTTGTTCAAGCTGCCCCCACCACAAGATTAGTGAAAAACTACTAATCCAATACTTCTATGAGGGACTTATTCCCATGGATCGTGGAATGATTGATGTTGTAGCTGGTGGTTCCCTAGTTGATAAAACTCCTTCCGTCGCTCATGACTTAATAGCCAACATGGCTCAAAATGCACAACAATTTGGTACACAAGCTATTGCACCAACCTGAGGAGTTCATGAGGTAATTCATTCAGCCATAGAACAAAATGTAGATACTAAACATGATTAGATGCATACCATTCTAAGGCAATTATCTCAAGTACAAGGTAAACCACACTCTACTTCTATTCCATTACATTGTGGTATTTGTTTTGATAACACTCATTTTTCTGACCAGTGCCCACAACTTCAAGATTCATCTGAGTCTTGTGCAGCGGTGTTCCCAGGGAGTCCATTCCAACAAGCACCTCCCTTCAAGAAAGAACAATTAAGGCCAAATCCATATCCAGGGTGGCAAGCACAACCCCAATACCAACAAGGAGGAAACTCAAGCTACCCCAAGAAGAATTGGTATCATCAAGTCCAAGGTATGCAACCTTCTTATCCTTCAACTTCTCAAAACAATCATCCTCTTCCTACCAAATCTAAACCAAGCCTCAAGGACATGGTGAAACAAATGGAAACCCAGAACCTCCAGTTCCAACAAACCAGACAATCAGTAATTCTGGACCCGTGAACTCAAGTTGGACAGTTGGCAAACACCATTAGTGAGCTTAAGATACAAGGGTCTAGAAAACTACCATCCTAACCCATTGCCAGTCCGAAGGACAAAGGTAATGTATGTTCAATTAAACTTCATAATGGTAAATAAGCTTCTCCTTCTACTGATTCTATGAAACAGGTATGCCCCCTCTTGAAAACACTCTTTCCCAACCCTCAAAAATTGCATGTAATGAAAAAAAGGGAAATCAAATCATCATTGATGATTCAAATGAATGATCCATTCCCCTTAATTTCCAACAAAGACTCTCTAAATCTATGAAATATTCTGATAATTATATTGATAATGAGATAATCCATACATTTAAAAATGTTCAAGTTAATATTCCTTTACCGGATGTAGTCAAGTAAATTCCCCGTTATGACAAATTTCTTAACGAGCATTGCACCCATAGAAGGAGTCTGAAGGGGAATGAGAGAGTCATCCTGGGAAGGAATGTATCGGCCTTGATTCAAACAGCAATGCCAACCAAATGCAAGGATCCCAACACATTCATGATACCTTGTACCATAGGGGAGACCATCTTTTCTGATGCTATTCTAGATTTAGGTGCCTCTATTAATGTAGTGCCTCACTCTGTGTATACTTCTTTATAGGTTGGAGAGCTTCAAACAACAGGCATTATCGTGCAACTTGCCAATCGAAGCACAACACACCCATCATGAGTGGTCAAGGATGACCTCGTAAGAGTTAAGAATCTCATCTTACCTGCATACTTTTACATTTTTGAGATGGAAGATACCCGAACCCAAGGACATTCCCCTCTCATACATGGGAGGCCATTCCTCAAAATAGCAAAGACGATCATCAATGTTCACAATGTTAAGTTTTCCATGGAGTTCGGTGGAGTAAAGGTATGCTTTAACATCCTCGAGTCTATGAAACACCCCATTGAAGAGAACTCCACTCTTCCTATCTATTCGATGGAAGTGCTCTCAAACTATGCACACATACACAATTCTCTCCTCAACCCAAACTCTGATTCATTTCTGTTTTCTTCACCCTTGGATGATTTGAGTTTTGATTCATGTTTTGAGTGTTGTGTGCGTTCTGAAAAGTGTATATTTTTTTATTTAATTGATGAGTGTGTTCATTCTGAGGTACCCATGACCGTCGATGATTCTGAAAATCTCATTTCTACAGATTCTTTATCTTTAGAGAATAAACATGACAAGATAGAGAGTTTAATGGACCTCACTCCTCCTAAATCCACTCCCTCAATCCAGAAACCCCCGGTGTTGGAATTAAAACAACTTCCATCAAATTTAAAATATACCTATCTTGAGGGTATTGACCAATTTCCCGTCATTATTTCCAATAACCTCTCTCCACAACAGGAATCGAAACTGCTCAAACTTTTGAGAGAATGTAAAAAGGAAATAGGATGGACATTGGCTGGTATTCCCAGGATTAGATCATCTATTTCTAGGCACCATATAATTTTGGATGATGAGGTTAATCCCATAAGGTAGGCTCAATGCCGTTTGAATCCCACTCTCCTTGAAGTGGTAAAATTGGAAGTTAGTAAATTACTTGCTGCATGGATAATTTATCCTATATCTGATAGTAAATGGGTTAGCCCAGTGCAAATTGTGCATAAAAAAATAGGAATAACAGTTGTGTCAAATGAAAAAAATGAATTTGTTCCAATGCGGGTGCAAAACAGTTGGCGAGTCTGTATTGACTACCGTCGACTGAATCAAGCAACGCGGAAGGACCACTTTACATTACCATTAATTGACCAAATGCTTGAACGATTGGCTGGTATGTCCCATTATTGTTTCCTTGATGGCTATTCGGGTTATTTCCAAATCCATATAGCCACTGAGGATGAAGAAAAGACCACATTTACCTGTCTATTGAGAACATTTTTATACAGAAGAATGCAGTTTGACCACTGTTTATGGTTCTTCTTTTGATGATTGTTTGGAAAACCTAGGTTCTGTCCTCCGCCGCTGCATTGAAAAAGATCTTGTATTAAATTATGAAAAATGTCATTTCATGGTTGACCGAGGGATAGTTCATGGGAATATCATTTCAAATAAGGGAATTAAAGTTGATAAATCTAAAATTGAATTAATTTCATCCCTTCCATATCCAAAATGTGTTCGTGAGGTACGGTCATTCTTGGGTCATACTGGTTTTTACCACCGATTCATTAAAGACATTAGTAATATTACACTTACATTATCTCGGTTGTTTCAAAAGGATTCTAAATTTGTTTTTGATACAAATTATGAGTATGCTTTCAATTCACTAAAAATAAGTCTCACATCACCTCCCATAATCCAACCACCAAGGTGGGATATCCCCTTAGAGCTTATGTGTGATGCCTCTAACTTTGCAGTTGGGGCAGTTTTATCAAAAATGGTTGAGAAGGCTCCTCATGTCATTGCATATGCTTCACGGACCCTTGACCCTACCCAGCTAAACTACACAACCACCGAAAAAAACTCATTTCTATAGTGATTTCCTTGGATAAATTTCGTTCATATCTTCTTGGGTCAAAAGTGATTGTGTTCTCTGATCATGCTACCCTTCGTTTCCTCCTAAATAAACCAAAAGCCAAACCCTACCTCATTCAATGGATGCTCCTCCTCTAAGAGTTTGACCTTGAGATTATAGATAAGAGAGGGGTGGAGAATGTGGTAGCTGACCACATTAGTAGGATTTCCCCACCATTGGACCATCATGTTGACTCGCCCATACCCATTGGAGAATTCTTCCCTCATGAGAACCTTTGTGATGTTGTGGACCTTACCCCCTGGTATGCAGACATTGTGAATTTTCTAGCAACATCTAGGGTCCCCACTAATTTTAGCACTTCACAATCCCAGAGACTTAAACATGATTCTCGATGGAACATTTGGGATGACCCATATTTGTGGAGAATATGTAGTGACCAAGTTTCTCGCCGGTGTGTCCATGACCATTAGTTCACCTCTGTTTCGACCTTATGCCACACCATGGCATGTGGGAGCCACATTGGCTCTCAACGTACTGCTCGAAAGGTCACTGACACAGGATTATATTGCCCAAAATTGTATAGAGATGCCCATAGGTTCTGTAAATCATGTCATCGATGTCAATTCATAGGGAATATCTCCAAGAGGAATGAAATTCCCCAACATCCCATGTTATTCTGTGAAATCTTCGATGCATGGGGCATTGATTTCAGGGGCCTTTTCCAAATTAATTTGGATTTGTGTACATATTATTGGCTGTTGACTATGTATCTAAATCGGTGGAAGCAAAGGCCACCAGCACCGATGACTCTTGAGTGGTTGTTGACTTTGTGATGTCCCAAATTTTCAGTAGGTTTGGTTTACTAAGATTCATCATTACTGATCAGGGTTCACATTTTTGCGATCGTAACATGAGAACTTTCTTCGTAATAATGGGGTTGTTCATAAAGTATCCACTGCATACCATCCCCAAACTAACGGACAAGCAGAAATTTCAAATCGGGAAGTTAAGCGAATCTTGGAGAAAACGGAACATCCCAATAGGAAAGATTGGAGTTTACGCTTGGATGATGCACTTTGGGCATACTTTATAGCTTTTAAAACACCAATCGGAATGTCACCATACAGAATTGTGTTTGGAAAGGTTTTTCACCTCCAATTGGAGGTAGAACACCGTGCATATTGGGCTGTTAAACAATGTAATACGAACCTTTCAGATGCAGGTGAGCAAAGAATGCTGCAGATTCAAGAGTAGGAAGGAATTAGACGTGATGCATATGAGAACTCCTGGATCTATAAAGAGAAGACAGAGGGTATTCATGATAGCATGATTCACTAGCGGAAGTTCCATATTGGGGAGAAGGTCCAAATGTACAATTCCAGGATTAAGCTCCACCCAGGTAAGCTCTGTTCTCGATGGCTCGGTCCTTATACTGTTACAAATGTGTACCCTTTTGGTGCAATACAAGTTTTGCATGAGTAGAGTGGATGAAGTCTTACCGTCAATGGGTAGCGACTTAAACACTTCTATGAGGATTTTACGAAGAATTCGATGGAGGAAATCCACCTTCTCGACACATCATACAAATAAAAAACAGCAGTTTTTATCCTTCATTCTCACAATCTCAATTATTTCAGTGAGGAAACTGCAAACACTAGGTGTGGGGGGGCGGTGGAAACATTCATGGGTTTTTTTAGGAATTTTCATTATTTTCTCATTTTGTTTTATCTTTTTCGCCTTCTTTATGGTATTTTCATTTTTCCCCATCAACAATTTCGAAGTTCCATGATTTGGCGACCATAAAGTAGGAAAAGTAAAAATACCATAACGAAGGATAAAAATAATGTGTATGAATTTAACATCAATAAGTTATTTTTTTAGTTAATTGGTTTTATGTCAATGATATAAATGGTCGTATGTATGTGAAACCTTGGAGATGATTGATTCCCATTGTGTGAGTAGTTTTTCGGAAAACCGTGTCACTAATATCTCCACAAATTTTCACTAGGCCACAATGTGTGATTATTTATTACTTAATATAACGTAATTATATCTTGGGTTAATATTTTTCATCTTTAAATGATATTTCCATACGTTTGTTCCTTATCTGATCTATTTCATTACTGTACCAGATTGACCTATGCGTGTGTACCTAATGTCCAATTGTTGTACACCCTCAAAAAAATTGTTATGTCTTGGGCAGTTCAAAAACCACTCATTCTAAACCTTGGATGTTGTTATAACTATTGGAATTAGTGTCGTGATGAGATCAAACAAGGGTTGAGAGATGAGTGTGAGATTTGTTCCAATTGAAACATCAAAAAAAATGAATGAGGGGAGTGATGAAATGTGCAACATTTGGGGATATCTAGGTCAGGAGATTATGGTTTGACTTATGGGAATTCTTAAATGAGTAGGTCTTGAAATATGATTGCAATGGATGTAGGACAAGTTCGGTGACAAAATCATTTAAGCTGAAAAATGTTAAAATAACATATATTTATTGGATAGCAAGCGGAAAGAATAGCATGGAATGGTTTTCACACACACACATGGAGAGTTAGTGTCATGGTTTACTTCTGAAGTCCTTTCTCAATTGTGTGTCATGAATATTTTTGAATTTCTCTATGATATGATTTATGAGACATTTTTTTCTATTTTCACTAGGAAGAACTCCTTGGT
This sequence comes from Viscum album, assembly GCA_963277665.1. Classification (NCBI taxonomy): domain Eukaryota; kingdom Viridiplantae; phylum Streptophyta; class Magnoliopsida; order Santalales; family Viscaceae; genus Viscum; species Viscum album. The sequence continues at coordinate 1,754,637,528 of OY728128.1, forward strand.
GTGGTTCGTGCATTGATCACTTTACATTAAATAAAATTTCCTCAAATGATAAATCTTCAATATGCTGGAAATATATTTATATATATATATATGCATCATTGTATTTGGATATGTGACATTGCCCAGGAGTGAAAATGTAAAGGTGTGGGGGTGTGATCGTACCACGATTCACTGTTTTATTCCACCCGAACACCGCTGTTTTAAACTAGTTTTGTAATGAATATTCCAAATATAATAATAAATTTTACATTACGTTTGAATAATTTATTTAATGTTAATAAACATTATAATTGTCAATGTTACTTGTTTTTATTATTTCAATGAAGCTGGAGATGATTTGGAGGGCCTTTGATGAAGTGGAAGAAAAATGGGCCAAAATTGCATGGATCCATGGACATATGTCCACTGTTTTGCATTGTAAATGAAATCCGTGCAACCAAATGGGCTGAAATTTTGTGGCCCTGTCCAAAATTTAATAGGATAAATTTCATATTAAAGAAACCCAAACCTGATTTGGCTTTTATTGGGACCATCTAAACTGATCTGTCCAAGACACCGAATATGGACCAAGTCAAATGTGGTGTTCTGTATTTTATCAATATCATGAGTTATAGTTGTCCAAAGGGTGCCAAAAATTCGGTGGAGATATTCAATAGATGGGGATACATCTAATATATTTTCTCAAAAGTGAGATAAGACAATCTGAAGTCTGAAACATGTGTTACAAGTGGATTTATGAAATTTGTGTGGCTAAAACCACCTTCCAAATTTCCTATAAAATGACACCTTGGGCTCTCCATTTTCATGTTCGGCCAGGAGGCAATGTGCTTCCATTTTGAAGTCCCCAAGGAGTCTTCTCAACATCTCTAGATGTTTTTGAGGCTATGGGAAGTTCTACTTCAACATCTTCTTCTTCTTTCTCTCCCTTGGGTTTCTAAACCCCTTGTGATCACCCGGGGAGGAATGTGATGTAATAACGAGCTTCAAAGTTGTATTATTTTGAATGATATTTTTAATTCCAGGTCTTTGTGTTGTTTTTCATCATCCTCTATTCTTATTTTATTGAGTTATGTGCTGGTATGTCATGTTCAACTCATATGATCATGTTTGGGGGTACCCATTCTTGTGATGTTTCACACACCGTTCACCATTTTCTTTTTTCCCCTTACAACTGTGGTGTTTGTGTGGTTCATATTGGTCAATTGAACTCACATAATCACTATCCAGGTCATGCACATTTATTTCATGGTATCACAATAAAATAACATAAATACCTGAATAGAAAATCGAATTATTCATGTGTTTCCTTGGTGAGTTTCAGTTATGATGTTGAACACAAATCACCCAATCATCGACGGTGTCCAGTGAATCGTTATGTGTTTTCGACTGAACCCTAGGAGGTATCCTAGTATAAAATCAGTAACGTTTTGGTTCTAGGTGTTACAATCCAGGGATTAAAAGATCATAAGCCCATCCCTTGAAGCGATGAAGGATGAGCATCATGACACTTCCCCAAGTTGATCGCGTTTAATCAATATTGTTCATTTGTACTTTGTTTTATCACTTTCATTTTCTATTTTCATAAATAAACATAAAACCCCCATGTTTTAAAAATCCACATTCACATTCTACTTTCATAATCAAAACCCTATTTTTAAATTAATGATCTAAGGCTACATTGAGAGATGACCTAGTGTTGCTGCTATACTGCAGAAATTCTAGTCAAAATTAAACAACTAATTTGACGTGCACGACAATGCGATCAATTCCAAAATAGCATGTGGCTTGAATCCCATCCTTATATGATAAATAGTTGTGCCTAAACATTTTTCCCTGAACCCATCCATAATTTCATTAACCATTTTAACATTGGATCAAATTATTGTCCAAACCCTATAATCATAAAATAAGAACCTCCTAGGGATATGTTTTGTGCGACGAGATCTTTGTACATCATTCATATCATTTTTTATCCCTCTCCACATCACATATACCTCATTTACTCATATTACTTGGTATATGTGTGGATATAACTCCTCTTTTGTATCATTCACATCATGGTAATCTTCTCTATTCCATGAAAACATCACATGGATATACATCCGAGTCCATATAACATGACATTAAACAATTTTCCAGTTTCTAGATGTTATGACCTTAACCTATGTGCAATCATTCGAATCACATGACGTTAAAAAGCAGGATGTCAAGATCATGTGACATTAAACTGTAACATGCATCATCCTCCCCATCATGACATAAAACTACAAATCATATCATTCCCAAATATGATAGGTCCTATACCATAATGTTGGTAACCTACCTCATTTTTCACATCATTAATTGTCACTCAGCATTCGAGATGATTCTCCCCCTAGAAGATATCATTGGTCTCTTTTTAGACCACTCTTCCTTCACAAATGTTATCCAAGCTATTGTTTTGACATTCAAGAGTGTTGGAATCCTTTTAGACATTCAAACACTCTATTTTAGAACTTATCATTCCTCTAATTCATATCATCATCCTCTTTAGCTTCTAAAGGGACCACTTAATAGTATCTTTCCATGATGTTTCGACTCACCTTCAATCCGGGACAATTTCCAAGAAGGATTTAGATGGAATTTAGAGTTTAGTATCCTATATTGAATATGGTCAGTGGTTCAACCTTGATTGGTTTTCCCCACTTCAGGATAGTGGTACACATACTACATTTCAAATGAGGATAGTGGTTATATCATACCACCATGACATCATCATTTTGTTCCAAATTATGTGAATTGATATCCACACTTTACATTTCACCTTTGTTCGGATTGATTCCAATGCCCCATGAATTATCCTTTTCTTGCACTAGAGAATATTCGGAAATGCATGATTGATTCACTAAGTGTCCTATTCTGTAGTCAAAATATATATCATCTTGAACACTCAATGTGGTTAGTCAGAAATAGTAGACACAAAGTATTCGATGATTGGCTGGCACTATCGTACAATGTGAAAAATTATGTGGTCATCCTAGGTTATTCACACCTGGAATAACCAACGTGAGCCTAGGAATAGTCATTAGTTACCTCAAAAATATGATTGAGGTGCAGAAATCAAACCTAGAATGATATTTTTCCATACTAATTTTTCAAATTAAATAAATAAATCAAGAAAATTTGTTTCAAGAGTATGAAAAAATGGCTCTGATGGATACACCCATTCAATGGAGTTCCTTAACTCCATTTCCCTATGATGTGTGGAAAATTGTATTTTCTATATTTCCCGATGATCTATTTCTTACTCATTTTATAAATGATTATATCAATTCATCTCTAATCAGCACCCTATCATGTTCAGTTCAATGGCCATCCACCTGATATCTCCTTTATTCTAGCTCCTCTTTGGTTTCTACCAACACAATCTTCAATCTCTCAGTGAGGTCTGACAAATTGGTGAAAACTTTGGAATGATCATTCGCCTAATATTCAAGGCATTGGATCTCTTTTTCAACCACTGGAATAATATGAATCTTTTTGTACTTCTTCTAGAAACAATAAATGTTCAAATGCCAACAGATTTGTTGTATCTTCTTGGCATGATATTCTCATATGAGCAGGTGAATATCTCCAATGTCCTCCAATCTACACATAGGTCATTTAGAAAGTGGTGAAGTAATCCAATTCAGTTTATCCACTCAGATTATAATTTATTGTCGATGAAAATCTTGACTATGATCCATGACCACCATCGGGTAGCCCGACTTTCCAAAACTGCATCAGAATCAAACACATCCAGTTATTTTCATACTCTACGAATATTTCTTGGAATTAAGTTATAGGGTATTCCTCTAGAATGATGTTAGATGGGTCAGGATATATATCACAAGGTTGATCTTCATTACTTTATACCCCCCAAAAATGATTTCCCTATTATCCCTTTCAGTAGCGCTACCAATAGCCATGATTGGTTGATTAATATAGGTCATGGGAATTTCAACATGGACACATGGTTCCATATGAACTATAAACCCTCATAGGTTAGGGACCTCGAGTCCTCCGTCCATTTTCACCATAAGAACACCCACCACTCCAAGTACTATTTAGATAAGGGTTGCGTCAGTCAATCTAATTAGACAAACAACAAGTTTTACTCTGTGAAGTAGAAAACATATAATGGTCAAGTGATGGCTACCCATGCTCCCACATTTGGTTTTCCATTATTGGGAGGCTAGGAGGTGAACCCTCATATATTATTTTTTATTCATAAGGTTCCTTAGAGTCCACCCGTACCTCCCCAGCACTGAGAGTGTAACACCCGAGACTTTTATGTTATATAAATCATCAAAGGAATCTTTTTCTACAGAATACTTTCTTGGCTTTCTTTACACGAAATCGTGACCTTCCTCGATAGCTTGTGTCGTACGCAATACCGAGTTTCACTAAACAACGATGTGCTATTAAAATATTAATAAAACTAGCCGTTATGAATAGTAATAAACACTTTTTGAACTTTTATAAATTTTATTTTTCAAAATGGACTTCATTTTTGGATTCAGAATATCAAAATTAGCCTAGGGTGAAATTTTGTTATTTTTCTGAAAACTTTCAATTTTTGATGAATAGTGAAACCACAAAGTGGTAGTTAAAAAACTGAATTTTTCATAAAACTTAATTTTACCGCTTCTGTGAATGGAATTTCAAAAATCCGAGAGACATGGTTAATATCAAGGACTAAAATGTGGTTCAATGAGATGAAAATAATTTTTGGTGAATAGTAACTTTTTACTTTTTTTTTACCGCGGTTAATAGTAAATAGGGTATCTAAGGGTAAATATGATATTACTATTACCCTAACACATGTCATAATTCTATTGGATAAGTGTAATTCTACCAAAAACAACCTTATGAATATAATATGACCATTTAGGTCCACTTGGATTAGATTATGACATTTAATATTATTTTATTTAATGAATAGTTAAAATAGTTAAAATCAACGTTTAATAACTAAAACATTTTTAATATGAGATTATACATAAGATAAATTCGACTATAAATATTAATTAGAAAGCTAAAAATATTTCCTACATAATTGTATTTTATTTGTAATTTTTAGACATTAAATAATTTAATTTATTTATGACACAACGATGATGCAGTAATTACCCTTTTAAGGAAATGTTAACATAATTGATGTTATAAATAACCAAATAAATGTAATTTGAGACTTTTTATGAATTCCAATAATTTTCTAGGTCACTATGATATATTAGTGTTTATTTAATCAACTTGGTTGGAACATATAATTCTGTTATGACTTTCACAAAAATCATATATCAAATAGTGTCAAAATTGACAGAAAATAGTTTTTAAATCAAATATTATATTATTAATTGTTATTTTATTTCTAAAAATCTAAGGTTCGGCCAAATGACTTAGATAAGGATATATATATTATTAATAAACAACTTGGGGTTCGTTTGGAATTTTATAGTAAGTGTATTAACCATATAGTGTAAGAAAACAAAAACACACGGTAAAAGTTAAATTTTTTAACTTAGAGTTAAATCTAATTGATAAGGTTAAAATTATAACCTAAACATGTCTAAATCCTGTTGGTTGATATGATTTCGACCCATCCCCACTTTACCTTCGAAATAATACCATTTGGAACCATAATAAACCGATTTTGACTTTAATATAAAATAATATTTTGAGATATTCTTAAGGCGCCCCTCTCCTCCCTTATAAAAGGGCACCCCCCCCCCTCTTCCTCACACCACATTGAGCCTTCACGCTCAGAAAACCCCTGCTACTTTCTCCTCTGCACTTCCCTAGATACATCCTAGAGGTTCTGGTCTTCTTCAAAGATCCATTTTAGTACCCTAAAAGGAGGTCTCAAAGAAGCACTTCAAAGAATAGATAAAGCCCATTACCGATTCTTTCATCTTTATTTCTTCTTCCACTTCTTCTTCATAGGCTGTTTCATTATGAAGTAATAACGTCAGTATCACTCATATACTGATACATTATTATAAGTATGAAAAAACCCTATTTCACCATCTATCCATCCTACGGAAAAAGAAATCACCGCGCGTGCGTATGTACGGAATACCGTCTCCACGCCGTGGTGTAAACTATTTTCCACCACCACATTACTTGGATGGGTATAATGGTGTATATAAAGACTATATATGACTATTATAAATTGATACTGATTCTGAAATAGTATACATACACTCCAATACAATTCCACGATCATATGAATGATATCATCACTCGTGCGTACGTAAGGAATACCATCTCCACGATGTGATGCGACTCGTTCTACATGATCTTCATTTAATAAAGATTATATAAATGAATTGAATGAATGAATATGATATATATTACACTAATACCATTCTGTAAATTAAATATCTATAACCTAAAGATAAGAATAAGAATTTATTCGACAAAACACGCATAAGAACAAAAAGATATAAACACCCTAATAACAAGTAGCAATGAAATATTACTACTAAGAAGCTAAGAATATGACCATATATGATATCATAAAAATAAGTATGATTCTGGAATAAGTCAATAACATTATTTAAATCATTATACAGGAGGTTCGGACACTTACAAAGCAAAACGGACCTAAGTTAAGGGAAATATCACAATCTCATTTTTATCCGAGATTGTTTATACTTTGGTATTTACTGGGGTGTATTTTATCATCCACATCCATGTTTCCTCGATATGTAATATTATTTCCATCCTCCTACAATTTTTTAAATCCAATTTTACCCTTCGGTGAGTTTTTAGTAAAAGATATGAAAGGAATCTTTTGTCGTTTTTCGTACAAGGTACTTTTTGACTTTTCCGACAAAAGTACGAAGAATATTTTTTTAACTTATACGGCATGAATGGATTTTAAAACATTATTTCCCAGAATCTTCCTTTACAATTTTTCAAGTTTATTTTTAATCAACTTCTTTTAGTTTATGATTTTATGACATCTTAAGAAAGGAAAAGTGTTTTTGAAGAAGAAAGGATATTTTCCTCAAGAATTCATTTCAAGTGTTTTATCAAAATTATTTTCCATCTAAGATAATATAGGTTTATGTTTTTATCCCTATTATTACATTGATTTGATTATGTTGTGATGGAATTATTTTTATGAATTCCTTTATCTTATATGAATTGTTTTATGATGTCATGTTGTTTAAGAATCCCATTTTTATTACATGGGTTATGAAATGATGTATGGTTTATGATTTTGTGGAACACATAAGAATGGTATCATTATGATATGGGTGGGACCTATATCTCCCTCCAATGCATTGGGTAAAGATTTTATATCTCATGAGATAGACATGGCTGGAACGGTAGGTCATACCGGTTCAGTGAAACAGGACTGAAACGAGGGTGACTCGGTTCAGAAAGGGACTTTGTCCACTAAGATAGTCTTGGAAATGTGTCTTGACTAACAAGAAATGATTCTCTATGATTATGTGTGTATGCCACAAAGTTTCATGTTTTATGTTATGATTATTGTGATTACATTTCACTGCCATGATTTATCCCATGTTATGAAATTATGATCTCTTTTGCAGGGTAAGATTTCCAAAAGTTATGTGCTTATGTATACAATGTGATTTATCTTTCTTTTTTTACCCTTACTGAGCATTTGAGCTCACCCTTTTGTATGTTTTCTTTCCCAGGTCAGGAAGAAGGTTATTAAGTAGTATATGGAAAAATTGGACTCTAGATATGATGAAATAAGTGGGAGGCAAAGTTGATGCTTTATGAACCAGTTGTTTATGTTTCCCAGTTTCTAAAGACACTATACCTATACGGTCCTTTCGTGGTTTTATTATATGTTGTAATTAGTATGCTTCAATTTTGAAGTATTAACAATGTATGTAAAGTATGGGTCGTTATAGTTGGTATCAGAGGAAAGGTATAGTCAACCTTTGGAAACTAGGATGTGAAAGCCTTAGTAAGAACCCTAAGGATAAGTCTAAGCATAGAACACAATCTTAGTGTTTTAGAAATGGCCTAGGATAAGACCTTAAGTGTGAAATTTTATTCTTGATTATGTGGTTTTCCTATTATAATTAGTGTTGCTCACACTATTCTTCTTGGATTAAGTCAATGGTTGGAACCCTAAGGAATTGTGTTAATGCAGAATGTGACGGGCAATGCAATGATTGTCCCCCTGAGCAACCAAACGTTATGGGAGCTGGAATGCAAAATCCTGTACCTATGCTCACACAACTTTCTCAAGCTATGAATCATGCAGGACTTCCAAATGAGCAAAGGAAGGAGCAACATTCTGTTGAATCCTTCATGAGGCAGTGTCCACCTTCTTTCAGCGGGTCTACTGATCCATTAGTTGCTGAACAATGGATTAGTACTACTGAAAAGATATTTTCAGTTCTTCAATGTTCTGAACATGATAAAGTTATCCTAGCAGTGTATCATTTGGAAGGAGATGCTGATCAATGGTGGAATCTTATTACGAATACAAGGCAAAGAGATGAAATTGAGTCCATGGAATGGGACGAGTTCAAGAACTTATTTTTCAATAAGTACTTCCCTCGTATTCTCCGAACAAAGATGGAGAAAGAGTTTCTTGAACTGAAGAAAAAGGTTGATGAATCTGTTGGTACCTATGAAGCAAATTTTACAAGACTTGAAAGGTACTCTTCTGGTATTATTATCCAACCTGAGAGTAAGATCGATCGGTTCTTTAGTGGCTTAAAACCAAGTCTTCGAAGGGAGTTAGCCTTAAGGGACTTCAATAGCTATGAGGAAATCGTTCGATGTGCTCTCAAAGTCAAGATGGAGATTGGAGTAACCCATCAGTCATATGGGTTTGATAAGAAGAGGAAAATGGAATTAAAAGGAGAATCTAAAGAGCACACTGAAAAGAAGATGAGCTTTCCCTTATGCTCAAAGTGTGGAACGAAACATGGAGGGAGTTGTCTTAAAGGGACAAGTAAATGTTTCAAATGTGGAAAGGAAGGTCATCGGGCATTTGAATGCCACGATGATGGGAAGAAGATGTCTAATGATGCAAACAAAGGAAGGGATACACAGAATGAACCTACTACACTTCAATGTTTCAAGTGCAAGGAGATGGTCATTATGCCAATAAATGACCTAATCCAAGGGTTGATGATGATGGTCGACGTCAACAAACTCTTAAGGCTAAAGACAAAGGAAAGTCACCTGCAATTTCTATCAGCGATGTGGAGTCTGATAACGATGTGGTGAAAGGTACACTTACCATCCACTCTAAAGTAGCAAATGTTTTATTTGATTCTGGATCCACCCACTCATTTATTTCTGAAGAATGTTCTAAGGGTATCACCGTATTACCTCAAAAATTAGATGTTGATTTAGCTGTGACAACACCTAATGGCACAACAGTCGCATCAAAAGTTTATAATTCTTCTCCGATCGAAGTTTGTGTGAAAGTGCTTCCTGCAAATCTTGTGATCCTTCCTATAGTGGAATTTGATGTGATTCTTGGCATGGATTGACTTTCATTATATGGAGCTCATATCAATTGCCAAAGAAGGAAAGTCACATTTCATATTCCATATCAATCTATGATCGTCTATCAATGCAAGGATGAACAAAACCTTCCAGTGGAAATTTCTTCCATCTTATGGGTCTTGATTCCACTAAATGGAGGTTATTTGTCTAAAATGGTTGGTGAGAAACTCACTATTAAGAATATGCCCATTGTACGGGAGTTTGATGATGTCTTTCCGGAGGAATTACCGGGACTTCCACCAAATCGTGATGTTGAGTTCTCAATAGAACTCGTACCGGGTGCTTTGCCTATTTCAAAGACACCTTATAGAATGGCCCCAATTGAGTTGCAGGAATTGAAGAAGAAACTCCAAGAAAATCTTGATAAGGGATTCATACGCCCTAGTGTGTCACATTAGGGAGCACCTGTTCTATTTGTTAAGAAGAAAGATGGAACAATGAGACTCTGCATTGATTATCGAGAACTTAACAGGATCACTATCAAGAACAAATATCCTCTCCCACGCATTGATGACTTATTTGACCAACTACGCGGAGCTCAATACTTTTCCAAGATTGATCTTCGTTCAGGGTATCATCAATTAAGGGTCAAAAGGGAGGATATACCAAAGACGGCTTTCTGTACAAGGTATGGACACTATGAATTTATAGTGATTCCATTTGGTCTTACTAATGCCCCTGCTATCTTCATGGATCTAATGAATAGAGTCTTTAGAGACTATCTTGATCAATTTGTTGTAGTCTTTATAGAGGATATTCTTGTCTATTCAAAGAGCAAGGAAGAACATGAAGGTCACTTGAGAATTATATTAAAGACCCTGATAAAGGAGAAGCTTTATGCCAAATTTACCAAGTGTGATTTTTGGCTTCAAAAAGATTCATTTTGGGGTCACATAATCTCAAAAGAGGGGATATCTGTGGATCCAGCAAAAACAGTGGTTATCGAAAGATGGTTGAGACCAACAACAGCAACTGAGATCCGAAGTTTTCTTGGTTAGGCTGGATATTATCGATGTTTTTTGAAAGATTTTTCACGATTATCTAATCCACTCACCAAGTTGACTCGGAAAGGAGTTAAGTTTGTTTGGACGGAGGAATGTGAAGAGAATTTCAAGGAGTTGAAAAGAAGGTTATCCAGTGCACCTGTGCTCACACTGCCCTGTAGTGGAGAAAGGTTTGTGATCTACAGTGATGCATCCAAGAAGGGATTGGGGTGTGTTCTTATGAAAAATTATATGGTGATAGCTTATGCCTCACGACAGTTGAAAATCCATGAGAAAAATTACCCAACACATGATTTGGAGTTAGCTGCGGTAATATTTGCATTAAAGATTTGGAGGCATTACCTTTATGGTGAAAGGTGTGATATTTATACTGATCATAAAAGTTTAAAGTATATTTTCACACAAAAGGAGCTGAATATGCGTCAAAGAAGATGGTTGGAGCTGATTAAGGATTATGACTGCTCAGTCCATTAACACCCTGGGAAAGAAAACAAGGTGGCAGATGCATTAAGTCGACAAGACCATGCTAGTTTATCCATGATGAGGATCACAAAAGATCCAATATTTATGGATTTACAAAGGATAGATCTTGGAATTATAATGGAAGGGGAAAAATCTTATCTTTCTCAAATGAATGTTCAACCATCTATACATGTGAAGATTAAAGAGGCACAGAAAGAAGATGTCGAGTTACAAAAGAATGTGAGAAATGTTCCTGAATTCAACCTTGATTGTGATGGGATAATAAAGTTCAGGAATCGTGTTTGTGTTCCTCCCATCCACGAATTAAAGAAGGAGATGCTGGATGAGGCTCATAGTTCTTCATTCTCTATTCATCCTGGAAGCACGAAGATGTATAGGGACCTGAAATAGTACTTCTGGTGGGATGGCATTAAAAGTGATGTTGCTGAATATGTCTCTTGAAGCTTGGTTTGTCAACAAGTTAAAGCTGAGAGATAGAAGTCTAAGGGGATGTTACAACCATTACCCATACCCGAATGGAAATGGGAAAACATCACCATGGACTTTGTCACAGGACTTCCTAAAACATCCAAAGGAAATAATTCTATCTAGGTCATAGTTGATCGTCTTACAAATTCTGAACACTTCATTGCTATTAGAGAGGATTTCTCTCTGGATCCGCTTGTCAGGATATATGTAAAGGAAGTGGTAAGATTTCATGGAGTACCACTTTCTATTATATCTGATCGGGATCCGAGATTTACCTCGAAGTTCTGGCGAAGTCTTCAGTATACTCTGGATACAGAGTTGAGTTTCAGCACTGCTTATCATCCTCAGACAGACGGTCAGTCTGAGAGAACAATTAAAACCCTAGAAGATATGTTGAGAGCTTGCTCTATGGATTTCAAAGGAGGTTGGGATCAACACCTACCATTGGTGGAATTTTCTTATAATAATAGCTTTCACTCCAGTATTCAGATGGCTCCTTATGAAGCTCTCTATGGAAGGAAATGCAGGACTCCAACTTGATGGGATGAAGTTGGGGAAAGAAAGCTACTAGGACCTGATCTCGTTGATGAAATGGCAGAAAAGGTCAGATCTATTCAAAAACACATAAGAGCAGCTCAGAGTCGACAGAAAAGTTATGCCGACAACCGAAGAAAAGACCTAGAGTTTGAAGTCGGTGATAAAGTGTTCTTACGAATATCTCCCTGGAAGAGGGTTATGAGATTTGGAAAGAAGGGGAAGTTGAGCCCTAGATATATCGGTCCTTTCGAAATACTGGATCGTGTTGGGAAGGTAGCTTACAGATTGGAGCTTCCACCGAATCTCTCTCAAGTTCACGACGTGTTCAATGTATCTCTCCTGAGAAAGTACATACCTGATCCTTCACATGTACTCAGCTCAGAAGTTGTACCGCTGGAGCAAGATCTTTCTTATGAAGAACAACTGATAGAGATTCTGGATCGTAGCGAAAAAGTCCTACGAAACAAGACCACTCGATTGGTGAAAGTTTTATGGAGGAACCACCAATTAGAAGAAGCTACATGGGAGCTTGAGGATATGATGAGGGAGAGGTATCCTCATCTGTTTGTTACAAAGTGACGAATTTTGAGGGCAAAATTCATTTTAAGGGGGGTAGAATGTAACACCCGATACTTTTATGTTATATAAATCATCAAAGAAATCTTTTTCTACACAATACTTTCTTGGCTTGATTTACATGAAATCGCGACCTTCCTCGATAGCTTGCGTCGTACGTAATACCGAGTTTCACTAAACAACGATATGCTATTAAAATATTATTAAAACTAGCTGTTATGAATAGTAATAACCACTTTTTGAAATTTTATAAATTTTATTTTTCAAAATGGACTTCATTTTTTGATTCAGAATATCGAAATTAGCCTAGGGTGAAATATTGGTATTTTTCTGAAAACTATCAATTTTTGATGAATAGTGAAACCACATAGTGGTAGTTAAAAAACTGAATTTTTCATAAAACTTAATTTTACCGCTTCTGTGAATAGAATTTCAAAAATCCGAGAGACACGGTTAATATCAAGGACTAAAATGTGGTTCAATGAGATGAAAATAATTTTTGGTGAATAGTAACTTTTTACTTTTTTTTCCGCGGTTAATAGTAAATAGGGTAACTAAGGGTAAATATGATATTACTATTACAATAACACATGTCCTAATTCTATTGGATAAGTTTAATTCGACCAAAAATAACCTTATAAATAAAATATGACCATTTAGGTTTACTTGGATTAGATTATGACATTTAATATTATTTTATTTAATGAATAGTTAAAATAGTTAAAATCAAAGTTTAATAAATAAAAAAAAATTAATATGGGGTTGTACATAAGATAAATTCGACTATAAATATTCATTAGAAAGCTAAAAATATTTCCTACATAATGGTATTTTATTTGTAATTGTTAGACATTATATAATTTAATTTATTTATGACACAACGATGATGCAGTAATTACCCTTTTAGGGAAATGTTAACATAATTGATGTTATAAATACCCAAATAAATGTAATTTGAGACTTTATATGAATTCCACTAATTTTCTAGGTTACTATGATATATTAGTGTTGATTTAATCAACTTGGTTTGAACATATAATTCTGTTATGACTTTCACAAAAATCATATATCAAATAGTGTCAAAATTGACAGAAAATAGTTTTTAAATCAAATATTATATTATTAATTGTTATTTTATTCCTAAAAATATAAGGCTCGGCCAAGTTACTTAGATAAGGATATATATATTAATAATAAACAACTTGGGGTTACTTTGGAATGTTATAGTAAGTGTATTAACCATATAGTGTAAGAAAACAAAAAGACATGGTAAAAGTTAAATTATTTAACTTAGAGTTAAATCTAATTGATAAGGTTAAAATAATAACCTAAACTTGTCTAAATCCCATTGGTTGAGAGGATTGCGACCCATCCACACTTTACCTTCGAAATAATACCCTTTTGATCCATTATAAACCTATTTTGACTTTAATATAAAATAATATTTTGAGATATTCCTAAGGTGCCCCTCTCCTCCCTTATAAAAGGGCACCTCCTCCCCCTCTTCCTCACACCACATTGAGCCTTCAAGCTCGGCCAACCCCTGCCACGTTCTCCTCTCCACTTCCCTATAGAAATCGTCGAGGTTATGGTCTTCTTCAAAGACCCATTTTAGTGCCCTAAAAGGAGGTCTCAAATAAGCACTTCAAAGAAGAGGTAAAGCCCATTACCGATTCTTTCATCTTTATTTCTTCTTCCACTTCTTCTTCTTAGGCTGTTTCATTATGAAGTAATAACTTCATTATCACTCATATAATGATATGTTATTATAAGTATGAAACAAACCTATTTCACCATCTATCCATCCTACGGAAAAAGAAATCACCACGCGTGCGTACGTACGGAATACCGTCTCCACGCCGTGGTGTAATCTATTTTCTACCACCACCTTACTTGGATGGGTATAATGGTGTATATAAAGACTATATATGACTATTATAAAGTGATACTGATTCTGAAATAGTATACATACACTCCAATACAATTCCACAATCATAGGAATGATATCATCACTCGTGCGTATGTATGGAATACCGTCTCCACGATGTGATGCGACTCGTTCTACATGATTTTCATTTCATAATGATTATATAAATGAATTGAATGAATGAATATGATATATATTACACTAATACCATTCTGGAAATTAGGTATCTATAACCTAAAGATAAGAATAATAATTTATTCGACAAAACACGCATAAGAACAAAAAGATATAAACACCCGAATAACAAGTAGCAATGAAATATTACAACTAAGAAGCTAAGAATATGACCATATATGATATCATAAAAATAAGTATGATTCTGGAATAATTCAATAACATTATTTAAATCATTATACAGGAGGTTCGGACACTTACGAAGCAAAACAGACCTAAGGTAAGGGAAATATCACAATCTCATTTTTATCCGAGATTGTTTATACTTTGGTATTTACTAGGGTGTATTTTATCATCCATATCCATGTTTCCTCGATATGTAATATTATTTCCATCCTCCTACAATTGTTTAAATCCAATTTTACCCTTCGGTGTGTTTTTAGTAAAAGATATGAAAGGAATCTTTGGTTGTTTTTCGTACGAGGTATTTTTTGACTTTTCCGACAAAAGTACGAAGAATGTTTTTTTTAACTTCTACGGCATGAATGGATTTTAAAACATTATTTCCAAGAAACTTCATTTACAATTTTTCATGTTTATTTTTAATCAACTTCTTTTATTTTATGATTGTATGACATCTTAGGAAAGGAAAAGTGTTTTTGAAGAAGAAAGGATATTTTCCTCAAGAATTCATTTCAAGTGTTTTATCAAAATTATTTTCCATCTAAGATAATATAGGGTTCTGTTTTTATCCCTATTATTACATTGATTTGATTATTTTGTGATGGAATTTTTTTTATGAATTCCTTTATCTTATATGAATTGTTTTATGATTTCATGTTGTTTAAGAATCCCATTTTTATTACATTGGTTATGAAATGATGTATGGTTTATGATTTTGTGGCACACATAAGAATGGTATCATTATGAGATGGGTGGTACCTATATCTCCCTCCAATGCATTGGGTAAAGATTTTATATCTCATGAGATAGACATGGCTGGAACGGTAGGTTATACCGGTTCAGTGAAACAGGACTGAAACGAGGGTGACTCGGTTCAGAAAGGGACTTTGTCCACTAAGATAGTCTTGGCAATGAATCTTGACTAACATGAAATGATTCTCTATGATTATGTGTGTATGCCACAAAGTTTCATGTTTTAGGTTATGATTATTGTGATTACATTTTACTACCATGATTTATCCCATGTTATGAAATTATGATCTCTTTTGCAGGGTAAGATTTCCAAAAGTTATGTGCTTATGTATACAATGTGATTGATCTTTCTTTTGTTTACCCTTACTGAGCATTTGAGCTCACCCTTTTGTATGTTTTCTTTCCCCAGGTCAGGATGAAGGTTATTAAGTAGGATATGCCAAAAAGGGACTCTAGATATGATGAATAAGTGGGAGGCAAAGTTGATTCTTTATGAACCAGTTGTTTATGTTTCCCAGTTTCTAAAGACATTATACCTATACGGTCCTTTCGTGGTTTTATTATATGTTGTAATAAGTATGCTTCATTTTTGAAGTATTAAAAATGTATGTAAAGTATGGGTCGTTATAGGGAGACTCTATAGATACTATTGATATGGGCACACGTATCAGTGCTTTGTTCTCCATGACCATCGCCATGAACCCATCTCCATGGGGAGGGGTCACATGTGCAAGGTTCTCCTTCATAAAGAAAATATTATTTGAGGAACATATATAATCACTGGGGACATATTAGCACACGTTTATGAGTAATGTATTACTTCAAGAACTTATAAAAACCCCCTAAGATGTTTCATCTGAGGCTTCTTCCTCATCTTCCACTAAAGGGTGCCTTCTGTCAGCATCTTTACCATAGGAACCATCTGATTTCTCAGAAAAGGGAATGTGTACCACCTTCTTAGCAGCTCATTGTTGTGGTGTAGATTTTAGATATAGTATTGGATTCACTCGATCCATCCATAAATTCCGAGTTCCTCTAGGGTCCACTAGAATATCTAGATTATCCACATAAATCTCCGCCTTTTCCTGGGATTCCAAAAATTCAGCATTATAAAGACCAATAACTAGAAGATACACCACCAACAGGTTATGTTAATAAAACTGTTTGCAAGGATTAAAAATTTACATGTTAACATCCTAGGTTTCAAAATCCTATGGGTAGATAGAATCATCATTTATATCCACAAAATGCAACTAATTCACACGATATTGGTTATGTATCCAACACATTCCTCTTTATGGCCCCCCTTCATCTCGATTCTACTCGACATGGACCAGTAGAACTGCAACTGCTGCTCTCCTCCTACTTCTAACTAATGGAGGACATGGAGTTATTGGATATGATACTATATCCATACCACTTAAAAATGTTTTATAATAACTTCCAAGGCGTTCCCTCGTCATTGTTCGGCCTCAAAAGTGATGTAGAGGGGGGACTCTACTGCTGGTTTGGATGGCCCATTGATTCATTATTTATCCGGGGTAAGATTCCTCCCATATCCTTGCTTACTCCTCAACATAAAAATAGGCGTCAGTAGGTGGAGGCAGCTCATTCATCATCTTCCTATATTCTCATGTACACATGTGAAGAATCTACCTTATCACACCTAGGTGATCTTCAGGAAGAACCGATAGGTACACCTTCTAAGTCAGTGTCTATAAACATATGAACTTCCTTGTGATTTGGTATGGGGTCTATGGTTCACATGTTTTCTCAAAATCCACCCATGCTACCAGTACCCCACTTCAAAAGGCTTGGAGATATAACCTCTTATATTTAGTTCTCCTAATTTCATCAGTAAAAACTCTCGTTGATAGAGGAAGGGGATAGAAGTTGAAATTTTCAACCCACCGGATCTTGTTTTGATCCATTGTAAAGTTCATCTTTAATGTGAAACTTCCTATATCATTCGGAATGGTTGGTCTGAAGTCCATCTCATTATAGGAAATGGGATTCAAGTATTTTATCCCCCAATGTGTGATTCCACCTAGCAGAAAAAGAAGTGGAGCAGCCTGCATATGCATCGTGTCTTATTCCCCTCGCTGATATGCTAGAGAAACTTTTATAGTTTTTCCCGTATCGTAAATTTGTGGTTGTTGTGTTTCCACATTACCATTGTTTCCACCAAGATGGTCGTTCTCATCCATTCAACTATATGTGAAACTCTCACTGGAAGAATCCACACTCAAATGAGGGTTGATATGAACCCAACATACATGACTACTGGTTAATGCTCATTTTTTATGTTGTACCACCACATCTACCATTAGTTTCATTCCATGATTCTCCAGTTAGATCATTCTTTTCCCCTCTGATCCACAATTGGGTTGGTATGGGGTCCTGTGGAAATTTCCATGGGCACCTTCTCTCCCTCAACAGGACCCTTAGAGAGAATGTTCATCAAATTACCAAACCACTATGTAATGTGAATGTCCCTTGTCTTTTTCTTATATTTCTGTTTTCTCAACAAGATGTACAACAGAATATTTTCCATACATGAAATCTTTTTTGAATCAACCAATTTATTCTCCTAATTGATAAATTCATCATACATTTTCCCCCAAATGGGAATCCTAATAATATGTTAGATGTCTCATAGGCTAGTTTCGACCTCCCCATGATGCATTTGAAAAGTGTTGGTCATCAATGATAATCTCTCAAAAACTCTATCATGATACACTTTAGTTGGTAAAAATTAAATTCTGAGGCCCATAATGCTTCATACAGGGCTACTCGCCTTAGCTCAACTCCAAATTCTACCTAGGATGTGAATACCCCTAGTCCCAAGCCCATTCTTAGGTGAACTTACTACCATGGAATATGTCAGAATCATCAATCCATCCTCTATTCACCTCCCAAAACATTTCATTGATGATTGTGTTATGTTTTGTTTGTGATAACTCAGGATATAATGGTTTCCCATTTATTTTTTTACATGGTTGCAAATGAAGTCTATAGTGATAGAAAAATGTTTCCTCTATGAGTTGTTGTTAGCAGCCCAAAAGCAGTGGCACTGACCGGGTGTGTCTATAAACATGTTTTTTGGTTCATCCCTAGTTTCTAATAGGTTGATGAATTCATCCCTCATACCAAAGCTTTATAAAGGATGTCTCTTACAAAGAGGATATCCCTTATTCTCTTTTTTCCACTGATCTATCTATGATTTGTGGTCACGGGGGATCCAAACATACTCTCCCATCAGGATATTATTCATCAGATCTTCCCTTTGATCATTGTTTGAAATTTCCTCTTTTGATAAATCTTGAACAACCTTTTTTTTGGTTATTTTTTGAATTCTTGATTCCGTTCAGGAGGATCGTTCATGAAGCACATTCACAGAGTACAGGATCACAGAGTTGTAGTTTACTATTCTCTTGTCATAGAGAATCATAGGATTACAATGGCCTTGTTCACTAAGAATAGTATATGGCGAAATGATCCAAGGTACCTAGTTCACGATGACATGTTCTCGGATCAGATACCATCATGAAAAGAGAGAAAAACTCCATTCACAGAGATATGATATAGAGATTGCACCCCTGACACCCTATTTATATGAAATGGCCAACTGAGGTTCGTGATAGACTTTGCACTCTAGAGCCTAAAAGTGTTCTTTTCTCCCAAAGATAATTGCGCTCCTATATCACGATCTAACTACACAACTGAACTGTCTTAACTAACTTTCCCTTAGAATCCAAACATCCTTTGCTCGTTTTCTTCCATTCTAGGGAGGGAAATTTTTTTTTGCTAAAATATGTTCCCCGTTATAGTTTAACAAATACTTCAACCATTTGAGGATATATCCAAGCTCAAACATCCCAAATATCACAAAATGGGTCTAACTTGCGATGATATTTTTCATATCCACCCATCCTCGTGAACTCGAGAGGCATTTATAGAAGGCACTCAGAGTCAGATAAGCCATGCAACAATATTGACAGTCTTCTCCATGTGTCTGATGGTCCATGAGATGCCCATAATGGAAATAGATGGTTGTCTCCTTGAGTTTTCTGTGCCCCATGACCACTTTAATGGATGTTGACGGTTGGATCCACGAGTTTGATGGGACCCATGACCACCACAATGGAAGTTAATAGTAAGAACCATGAGTCTGAAGATACATGTTCCTATTCCTGGAGATCGCCCTTTCTTTAAAGCATGCCTCCAACAGTTTTTATACCACTTTTCCTTTAAACATCATCCCCCCTCCAATCATAAGACCTATAACTATTGACATCCACCTTCCTATATAACTTTTTGATAGGATCCCAACCACAATGAGCATTAGTGTAAATTGAATTCTCCATGGTATGAGAGCATAGTGAAATCACCTTTTTCCTTGTCATAGTTTACCCATGCCTATGGTATGGATTCCCTATAAAAAGGAATGTTTCCTTAATGATGTAGGAAGGCCCTCGAGGGTACCTAAGGATTTGGGAAGATTAATCATTAATGAATCACTCATTTTACAACATATTCTATTATTCCAAGGTATGGTCACCCTACTTCGTATGGCTCCTACGTTCATGAATCCCTTAACCTCTATGAATCAACTGATCTTCCAAAATTAACTCTTAGTGAGGCCCCCTGATTTGTGTGACCCTATTTTTCCTGACCCTCCATGCTTGAAAATTGGTTATTTCTTGGTCCCACATGAAGTGTTAAATTTTTTGTTTCTCAACATAATTATTCTTCACATTGGTACACTAATAGCTATTTCTTCTTCACATGGATACTATAACGTGGATCTGTGGTCTTACCACTCCTCTAACACTTAGAATCCTGGAATTTCATGTGTATTCCCTTCAGTAAGGGTGAAAACGAATTAGTCATGTAAGCCCAAGGTTTGAGAAATCAGTCCATTATCTATGAACTTATTAAATTAAAGGGACAAGAACCATCATCCTCAGCACATGCCATTAAATTGTTTCCCCCCCCCACGTAATGCACATTGGGTGCCTCACCTAGGGTGATTTTGATTTCTCATATTCAAAAATGAGGTGATACCTCCCTCACATAGAATAATATCCTACTTTCATAGAGTGACATATTCCCATGATGAATGGAAATATCTAAAGTATTCCCATATCCTTTCATATTGGGGTATCACCCGTGGTCCTCCTTGCCGCCTCCAGATGCAAAGACCAGAAAGGTGATTGTCATAGGGGACCATCAATACCCCCAAAAAATCCCTTTAGGATTTGTTTTCTGAGGCTTCTAACTATGAGTAAGCCTGAATCTCCACCCCCCCCCAATGCCGCTAACCACGCATAAGCCCCATTGCATCACTCACTGAAGCTCCTTTCACAATGCAAGCATCATATCTACTACTTCCACTTGTTTGCCACACTGATAATGACTCAAGTGGGCTTAGTGTTTAGTATTCACCTTTATATCCTTCATATAGACCCCTTTCTTGGATAAATTCATAGTTTCCACTTTCACCTAGGACACTGACCATTAATAATCCCCAAACATTCTGACTACGCAGGTTTTGATCCCTGTATTCTAAACATGGTATGTATGAATCCCTCTGAGGTCCAATTCCATCAAATGCTAAAACCTGATGCTTGCAACTAGGGATGTAACCACATGATGTGATATCATCTCTTTTTTGGACACATCCCCAAGATCAACCTTCCTAAGGTATTTTTATCCATTTTCCTGGGACATTAACCTTACATAAGCCTTAGACGCTGGAAATTTGTTTACATTGATCACTGACTTCTAAATAGGGTGCGTAAGAATCCTCTAAAAGGTTCAATTCCATCATCAATTTCAGTAATGGTACATCCCAAAAGATTCTATGTATTGGGAGAAATATTCCCTTACCTAGAGGATTCATTACCTTTGGGTCTCCATTCATGCTTTCTATTCTCACAGGTCTCCTCCGTAGGAGTATTAACACCCCATTCATAACTACATGGAATATGATTCCCAGCTAGATGAGATACATAGTAAACCTCCCCAAGGTTCAATCCTAGCATTATCATATTTACGGTGGTTCCATATTATCCAATCCATCCACATTATCTAAACCTCCATCATCCATCTTCATTCATACATGACCCGCCGCATCTCGGTGGGATCATTCCATTCATTTGAGAAGATCACGTGTGTAATCCATAAACATATCCCCCATCAACTCAACCTTATTACGATATACTAACTTCACCAACTTGGACATCTCAGTGCATAAGTCCTATTAATCCCATTGATTATCCATGTGCAACAATGGTAGCTATCCATACATAAACCCCACCAAATCCACATTCACCGAACTAAAAATTCTTCTGTTGTGACGGGAAGCCAGCCATGTGTAATCCCCAAATAACCCCTTGAACTATGTGGGTTTTGATCCATGTGATAAGGTACATATAAAGTCTCCCTATGGATCAGTCATAGCTACTGGAAATCCTCAGTGTCCCCCTCATTATACCCCTTTCCTGATCCACATTTGGTGATGTCCATATTATCCTTTATGCTGTGAAACCTTACCTTTATGGGACTCACCATCCTTGGGTCATTCCTCTTTGGGAATTATGATCCATCCATCTTGAAAGCTTTAAAGGTTCTCCCCTCTAGTGATGTTTCTATTTAATTCACCTTCATACATTTTTTTATCAATCCCATTCATCTCTGATAAACTTTAAAATCGATTCATACACCTAGTTAAACATGGGATTATAATGAAATATCATAGATTAATTCCTTTTTCATAAGCTACTACCCAATAAATGTGGGAAACCAAAAGTTTCTATGCCCTTGATATTCCCATTGATGAGCAGGAATATAGGTGCTCCAATGTTCGGATGTCCAGATACTCCATCGATGCCTAGCATGACTACCTTCTTGGTTGACGAATGCAGAACTAACTCGACCATTTCAAATGTCCAGACAGATGAAGCATAATTAACCATCATTAATAAATACGTAGAACCATGAATTAGTTTCATGAACAATGTCTTAATCTATGAGGGAGACCCTATTGAGGAAACAATTATGATGAGGAATCCGTGGAAGGAGGGGCTGAAATCCCATCATCCTGTTTTGATCATCGAGAAGAAATCTCTGAAGAAGTGGTGGATTTTACATGCCTTTATAAGGTTGGGATTTGGGGTAAAATGAACCCAACTAATATGTCGGCGATGCTCACAGTGGTGTTCCCTTTAGATAATCGTTCGAAAAAGTGACGATATGATGTGTGTGTTTCATGCATCTATGTGGGCGGTGCATCATGGTTTTATCGATATGTAATGTGACCTACATTGATATTATTGTTCAATGATAATAAAGAACGATATTTTTGGTTTTTCAAAATGATGTAATGTTTTTCCATAGGTGAATTTTTAGCATCATTGACTATGTGGTTTATTGCAACCATTTCCAATTTGGGAATGGAAGTGGAATATCATTACTAGGGACTATTTTGTGGGTCTTCCACAGAATCCATGGAAGAGTGATGAAATATGGGTGATTGTGGACCAATAAATATAATTATCCCATATATTTACCATCTAGGAGATATTCATTATTGATCATTTTGGTGAGATTTATAATTGGGATATCATTCATTTTTATAGGTTTCTATGGAGTATAGTTTTATTCTAGAACTAGAATTTTAATTATTGATACTATAAAGGCTTATAGAAGGTTCTTGGAATTCATGTTTTTTAGAGTAAAAACTTTCATCCATTTATAGAAGGAAAATTAAGGGACACTATTTAGGTTCTACGGCACATTCTAAGGGCATGAATCCATGATTTTGATGGATATGATGAGAATTACCTAATGCTAGTGGAGTTTTCCTATAACAAAACATATCATGAGACAATTCATATTGAACCATATGAGGATCTTTATAGTATTCCATGCATATCAACTATATTCTAGATTGAGATGGGTGAGTCAGAGATGTTTTCTTTGAGTCTCATGTAGAAGATGTCGAAATAGGTTCAGTTGATTTAGAAACAAATGGATTCAGTGTAGAGTAAATAGAATTAGTATTATAATTGAATTTTTTGACCACTTGAGTTTACATTGTATGATCATTTATTTATTTGGGTGCAACCTTGATTGGTTCACCATGGGACATAGATACAAGGATTGTTTTCACCCAGTTTTGTTTTACTTTTTGAGGTTATGCAGAGGATTAGATTAGTGGCATAACAATTAGCTCTTCCACATTGGTAAATTGATATTCATGAAGTTTTCATGTGTCAATGATTCAATAGTATCACCCTAACCCTTATCATTATATTGATTTTGATGATTTAAGGCATTAGTAAGAGACATCCTTGGAAGAGAATTCGATTTTTATTATAGATCATAATCATAATGTTTTGCAGGGGATGAATGTTTTGATATTCTAAGTGTTTTGGAAGTATGGCCATATTTAAGATGAAACGTGGTAGAGGGAATTTGATATCTCGGCCTGGTGTCCCATCATTTAACAGAAATTTATTAGAGGTGTTTGGGGTACATATTGAAGATTATTTGTTATAATATGGGGAGATTGTTAATTGTTTCCTATTATAGAGATTTTTTATACTCGTTTTAATGAACTATTTTACCCCAGTTTTGAGTATACTTGGTTAAAAAAATTCTTTAGTGTGTTGAAGTTTGTTTTGGAGGATTTTTAGGGGATTTTTTGTTGTGTATAGTTGGTGTATGGTTTCCCAAAATAAGGATACCACCCACAAAAAGTCGTGCACCCTTGAATTTTGGGGGTTTTCCCAATTGGGGAATGTGTTTCCAAAGCACGATCCACTTAAGAGAAATCATGAACCCCAGATAATAGTGATTCATGATTATGGTACTTAGTTTGGAAAACTAGGTACCCCACCATGGAAACCATGAATGAAAAAATTAAAACCCCATAAAATTATAAAGAATTCACAACCCCTAGGGTTTTTGTTCTCATTTGTTCCCAATCAACATTAAACCTCTTTGTTTTATTTTGGAGGTTCCATAGAGGGTTCTAAGGGTCCATCAATGTATTCCACTGTGAATTGAATATATGGTGGAAGGATTGCCTTATCTTTGTCAAGTTATTTGTTCCTCCTTGGGTTTACACAATTATTTTGTCTTCTTCCACTTTATGTAGGGATGGTTTTTCCTCCATTGTTAATTTATTCAGACCTAGTTTTTGATGAATATCTTTACATTGTATCTTGGTCCAATCTTGGACCCTATATCTCTTCAACTATGGTGATTTTAATTTTTCTTCAACAAATTGTTTATTATAGTTTGGAGAGAATTCATCAAATATCTCGAGGATGATGGTTTAATTTTTTTTATTCCCACAGTATTGATTATGATTTGTTTTTCCTCTATTTTCGTGCATTTCCACATTGGAAAGATTTATTTAAAATTTAAATAATCAATTATTTAGCTTATATTTATGATACCCTCCCGGGATCCCATAAGACCCCTTGGATATTGAGTTATTTTACTTGAAGGAAACCCATGGGCTATGCCACTATCTATTAAATGAGGATTTATGGAATTTAAAATAAATGTGAATAATGGGTTTTGAAATTGAATTATATCCTTTGTAAATGTTGATAATGGTAATTTAAATATGATATGGTACAACCTTAAATGGTTAATGAGATGTGTACTTAAATGATTCTAAATTGATTAATAGTGAACTATATATATTATTCCTTGTGATTAATTTAAGGTTTTATAGTCGTGTTTTCATAAATAAATGTGTTCAATGTGAATATAATGATTAAGTATAAGAAAAATGATATTGAATAGTGATATGAATGTAATATATATTATAATTTTTATTGATTGATATATGATGTTTGAGATAGGAAAAGATTCTCTAAATATCAATGGGGTGTTGGACTATGTTCCAAGACCCCAACCCATGCATGTAAAAATGAGTTCTGGGAAAGGGATTAAATCTCCAAATAAACATGGGGTTCCAAACTGATTTATTAGTCTCATAATATATATTTATATGTGAGTATGAGAAATGTTATGTGGGTTAGGAACTGATTCTCCAAATATCTATGGGGTGCTAAACTTCTACTCTAGGATCTGTTTCCTAAATATTAATTTGGTAATAAATTAATAATGAAATCCAATGAAATAATGAATTATGAAGTTACCTGTGGTGTATGATTCAATCCCTGGAAAATACCAAAGTAGGTGAAATATTGAAAATTAATGAATAATAATACATGATTCATTTTTTATTTTATTTTATTAATTATTAATTATTTATACAACTACATACAATGTTGTAGACTACATATTCTTTCATACACCATTGGTGGTGGAATGTTAAATTGTACTCACACCCTAATCAAGGTGCATGATCTGTACCTGAATAGACATCATGATTATAGGATCAAATAATGGAACGATCTATATTTTAAATGAATATATTGATATTTTGGACAGAGCACGAATGAGGGAACTAGAATTGATGTTAAGGGCGTCTAGTGAAGTGTTAGTGTTCCTTGATTTTTGGGTTTTAATTTGATACATGAATCTTTTGTAGAATAACATATTTTATTATTGGTTTATTTTTATTTTAATTATTTTTTATTTATACATGCGATGTTAGTTGATTATTGGATATTTTTTATTATCAGTTGGTTATTTCTTATTGATTTATTTTATTGTGCGTCTTTGATAAACATGTTATAATATCCTCACATTACATATTAGACCCCAAATACTGGTTAGTATCATCTGGTTTATGGGGTGGTGTGCATGAGGTCACTTGACGAACTGGATCAGCGCATCGATATATGGCACCAAGTTCAAGAAGTTATTTCTAGAGTTCATTTCTCTATGATTTTAACACACAATTATTCCTATAAATTTAATTATATATTTAAATAAATAGAAAATTTGATCAAAAATTGTATAAAATTGGATGACATTTGGTAGGAATGCATCATGGTTTTTAATAGATCCTGGGTTACACACGTGACCATGTTTGAGCTCACTTATAACAATATCTTCCATTTATCTATCTGTACTGATCCATTTGTTGAATTATACATGACGTCATTTCTATAAACCCTCGTACCTATACTCTTGAATAGAACAATAAAAAACATGTACATTACTAATTTTCTTTTATACCATCTATAAAATTATGAGTATGACTATCCTTAATTATCAAGTCAGTAAAAATTAATGCATCATTCACATACTAAAGATATTTTTTGGTTTATAGCTATATATAATAATGAAAAAGTCAAAAAATATAATTCCCATGTTCGTTTTATAAATTAGGAAACATTCCTATAATATATGAAACTACATTCATCCATAACAAATTTGAAACTTATGCCATAAATTTTTCGAATTTTTATACTTATCAACATGCCTTGTGTACTAAATTACATCATTTAATTGGTAATTGAAACATTATAATGGGTTATCTCAAACATTCATTAATATAAAACATACAGCTAATTTATTCTTGGAATTATCATTGCATAAATATTATGAGATAACTGTGTATGCCGCATGAATCCAAAGTCATATTAAAAATAAAATCATGCTATATCCGTCGAAATAAATAAAAGTATGGATATAAATAATAATAATATCATTCTCATGGAATTAATACTATTAGACAAATAAAACAAACTGTTAAGTCTTTTTTCTATGAAATTTACTTATCATACAGTCCAAAATCCAGTTATCTTGTAGAATTGGGTATAAATACACCAATTTCCCCAACATGTTTAGTCTCATGAGACATGACAATACATTAAGCATCTATATAAGTTTGGGCCCCACCAATCATAAGATTATATCTAATTCATTCACTATACGAGTTATCAAAACCATTCAAACCATTCCTTGAAGAACCACATACATAATAAAACATGGTTATAATTATAATGTAAAATATATAAGTCAATACGTAATCTATATGTGGTAGTAGTGAATAATAAACATGAATTTCAATACATTTCCCAAGGAAAAAAATGAAAAAATTGATTATAACCAATCCTGAGAAAAAGGTGGGTGTTCAAATAATACATAGTGAACTTGTTAACAACAATATATATTGGGATAATAATATAATGAATAATAATGTATTAACACTTATAATTAAAATGGATAACTCAATCATAACCAATCTACAGGAAGAAGGTGGATGGATAAACAATACATAGTAAACTTGCAAATAATTTTCTATATTTGAATACTGACATATGAAAAACAATTTTTTTCATCATCTTAATATAATTAAAAACATCAAATGTAAAAATCATCCAATCTGTATTATGTAAAATTTTATGTGAACAACATATATATAAATGGGTATACGGTTAATTAAATCGCATGATAACATAATAATTTTCTTACAAGAGAAAGAACATGAATGACCAAGAAAGTACATAAACCATGATGTGAGGAAAATAATCAATGGAATTTTTTGGTGAGAATGTATTTCACTAGGAAACTGTGAGTGAGTAGTTAAGAATATAACCAAAAGACATAATGTAACTAAATTATATAAATGTATGTTTATGGAATGATCATAAATCAATGAAAAAATTATGTTTCTAAAAACCACAATATTGGGGTCACAAATCAATGAATAGACACTAGAATAAGATAATATTAATTAGACAATCAATCCAATTAAGTAAGTATAATGATAAAAATACATGAATAGGTAATAAATACACCATGAAATGTAATCATGATTCATAAATTGTATTTGGTCTCACACATTAATAATTAAGGCTAATGAATGTCTTACAACATAAAAAACAATCGAGTCAAAACAACATAAAATGAAAGCATGGTAATTAATCATGAAATATAATGATTAAACGATAAATTTATAATATGATATCCAAAATAAGAATTTCATAAAACACATAAATTAAAATATGTGCATAAATAAAATACATATATCAATAAAAAATTGAAGTTAAATCCCTTACATCCATTAGAAATTTGATAAAAAAATTCATGAGAAAATTATCATGAAATGGGTTATTTAATATCATTAAATGTAATATAATAATGATATAAAATTATAATGGGTTTATAATTAAACAATACAAAAATAAAAATTTTGTATAACATAAATATATCTCAAAGGATGGAAATTGAGACAAAAACCCTTACCACATGTCTTCACATCACTAAATGTAATTTAACCTCCATTATCATAAACATAAATATCTTAATTAATATCTTTAATTATATCTATTTTCATTTATAATATTCATATATAGAATTATCTACATGACATCATTATATTTTTTATATCATGTTGTACATACAATTTTATTAAAATATAATAACCTATATTAATATCCACTATCCATCAAATGGGAAAGAAATTCATCATGTGTGTGTACGATGGACCATCACCTTGTGAACCAATGTTTTTTTTCACATTAGCGTCTATCATGACTTTGTATACTAATGAAACTAATTTATATAAATCATATTATAGATGTATTTATCAAAATTAAAAGGTAATATATCATTTATCCTCTTTCCATTCTTGGCACTAAAATTGACTATGTCGTTTGTGTCTATACGTGACTACCACATACAATAAGCAATGTGATTCTTTTCTTGTCTCCACATTAAATGGATTATATATATAATTATATTAAAATAATTAATGTGATATATATTATATAATTATCACTATATAACGATAAAGTAATACTTTTCTTCTTTATATTATGATCATTGAAAAAAGGAAATGTTACTCATGTGTATGTACTCACTACCATCTCAAGGATTGTAAAATATATAAATTTTGATAAAATCATTAATGGATAGATTAAAAAATTTATATTAGGTGTAAAAATAATAATTATTTAATTATTTTTATTTTCTAAATTATCTAACAATATCCCCTAATTCCATATTCATGCTACTAAAGCCATTTTGGACTAGTGTACTAAATATGAGTAAAACATATGACGTGACCATAAGTGAATAAATAATTATTATAACATGGTAATTAGTTAGATAAATGGAATAATAAACATGAAAAAAAATCAATGTTTAAATTGTTATCCCATGTTTATTCGTCAAGAATATATATAATTTACATGATGAGTTAGACTCAAGGTAAATGATTTTCATCTAACTTTTATTTCAACGAGACGCATACTATATTCCCCAATGGTCTCCTTTGTGTAGTGTATATAAATCCTACGACTTAATTTTATGCCAAATATTATTATTTTTAGGTTGATTTACATATCGATAATTATTTTTCATTCGTGGGTCTTACAATTCAAAAGTTACCCAGAAAGTAAGGTATATATATCCTCATCTCATAATTTTTTTAGATAATTTATGTTAAAGTCTAAACTGGGTGATATTACTATTACATGTAAATGTTTTTTAAAAAAAGTAATTTTTTCCCATTATTCAGTTAAATTTAAATACATTTTTACAATTTTGACTTCTTAAAAATTGTATTAAAATGAATATTTTTTTCATTTTTTAAATGAGGTGCTTGGTGACTTTTCCAACAAAATTTTGAATGGAATGTTTTTCTGAACATATATGGTATGAATGGAACTACCCATCATCACCAATACTCAATTATTTGAATCTTAATTTACATTGTTTCAATTTTATTTTCAATGAACGTATTTTCTATCATAATTGCAATGATTTTTAATAAGTTATATTAAAATGGAAAGGGTATTTTTTACAAGAATTATTCCATATAATCTTTCATAATTATTTATCATATAAGACTAAATCCCTTGATGATAATTAATCTTTAAAGGGTATATAATCTAGTGATACCATATTTATTCTCTCCCTGATAGTTTTATGAATAAAATACATGATGTTTATGAAACCCAATAATTTTCCATGAGTTATAATATGATGAAATGATTATAAAACCTACTTCCGTTCATTTATTCTGATATGAGGAATGTATTAATATTGTGTGGAACACATTTTTATTATTTTTATTATTTTATTGGTTGTACACATATCTATCTCTAATATATTAAGTAATGGTTAATTTTATATAATCTCAAAAGGTACAATGTATGTTTTACCATGCTCGAAAAATATTACACAAGAGGTTATCCAAATACCTAAACATGCTACAAGGTCGGATATCCCATTACTAAAGTATTTACATGGTTGGTTATCCAATGTATAATATTTTATCAATGTACTCACGAGTTTCATTGACATATAAGATTCAATGATTTTTTGTATGCCTCAAATCAATGTCTTATGCTAGATTTATGATATCATGGATCATGTTATTTGATTCATTTAGGATTCATCACTTATTAACTACAATGATTTATTAAATTACATAATATCACGATATTATATATTATTCTGTGATTTATAAAAATTAAGATCATTTTTTTATACTCTTTTGCTCATGTTATTCTTATGGAATCATTAGAATATCTCCTTTTTTCCCTTTATAAGCATCTCAGCTCACCTATTTATAATATATAATTTCCCCAGATTAGGAAAAATTATTATAAATGATTTTTGTTTATAAATTTTTCCTATATAATTTATTTATATAAAATGATGGAGAAATTACATAGAAGTGAAAATTGTGGTTTAGTGATAGTTGTTGTTGATCATTATGAAATAGTTGTTTGTGATCCCAAGTTGATAAGGGTTTGTGAAAATTCAGTAAAAAAATAAACATAAAATTTATTTGGGAATGTAAGAGTTGCAATATCTCCTATTGAAATTATATGTATTAGACTAAAAAATTCGTTCATGTTTATCAGTATCAAATCTAGAAATTTAATTTTAACGTTTTTAAAACCAGTTCTGGGAGTTCAGGTATAATACTGTTATAGTTGGTATCAAATCATGGTTTAGATATATTTAAATATTATAAATCTTTCATTTGGGGTTCTTTTAAGAGTTGTAGATATAATCACGTGATTATAATTTTATGGCGGTTCATGTGGTCAAAATCATAAAAATCTCTTTTTACGTTCTAAATTATGAAATTTTTAGGGGACTAATAATATTTTGAGAGACATTTATTTTTGAGGTATATGTAACATTTAATCATGGAATGTGAAAAATTTATTTGACTAAGGAAAATATTTTCATTTTTGGACACATCAAATGTATGGATATCCTTTATGTTTTATATTATCATAGACTTTGAGGTAGTTATGGGTAATTTCATTTTTAGGGATCCAAATGAATATAATGAGATAATGTAACATCCCAGGTAATTAAAGAATAAATAATTTTCATATTTATTAATATTAGAGAATTAAATATGAATTTTAATTAAAAGGGGTTGCTATGTTCGATAGCGTACCCGATACGCAACGATGAGTTTCTTTGAAACTTACGTAGCACACTAGTAATATAATAATATTATGTTAGTTAACAAGTAGCCGTTGTACTGGCGGGAATGAATAGAAATAACTAAAATATGAATAGATATGTTTTTAGATGTTTTTACATTTACCCAATAAAAGATAAAGGCTTAAAATACGGAAAGAGTTCAATTTTAGGCTTTTATACTCTAATTTTCACTAAAGGTTCACTTATCACCTTTTAATGGTGAACCGTCATTAAATATAGTTTTGATCACTCTTATACATTCTTTTGGACCAAATAAAACTTTTATTAAGAATCGGGATATCAAATTTTACTTTGTGTAATTTTTGGTACCTTTCTGATAAAGTTCATTTTTTTTATGAATAGTGTAAAATGTTGCATTTTAATTCAAAACCTCTTTTTGATCTAATTTATTTATATGATTAGATTATCTTTTGAATTGGTTTTAAAGTGAAATTAGAATATATTTTTACCATTTTATCCAATGGTGGTCATTGGAATCAATTTCGATTTGAAATTAGACTTAAACTGGTGTCAATCTTTTGATACTTATTGTTTTGTAAAAACACGCTATTTGCTCTGGCAGCGGGAATTAATTATTAAATTAATTAATGTGACTTATATGATTTGAATTTTGTAAAATAGACTTCATTTTTGAATTCAGAATGTCAAATATAGCTTAGGGTGAATTTTTGGTAATTTTCTGAAAAACTTCAATTTTTGATGAATAGTGAAACCACTAAGTGGTAATCAAGCAAACTGATTTTTCAGTTAAATGAAAGTTTACCACTAATGTGTATTGAATTTTGAAAATCCGACATACATGGTTGTCATTAAGAAGTAAAATGTGGTTCAATGAGATTATAATAATTTTTTGGTGAATAGTAACTTATTAAGTTTTTAATCGCGATTAGTGGTAATTAGTGTAGTTTATGGTATAAATAATACTTTAATAATATAAAATGACCTAGACACATGTCCCAACCTCATTGGTTGTGTCATGGCCGACCAAGACAATCCATGGCCTAACTTGGGGACCCCATGTATCCACTTTAGTTGGAAAATGACAATAATATATTTTTATTTAATGTTAAAGTGAAAGTGACACAAACATAATATGTTTTGCGAAAACAATTTTTAAGTGGGGTTATACAAGCCCAAATTTTGATTATAAATAGTCATTGGAAAGCTAAAAAGATTTCCTATATCATAGTATTTTTTTTTATAATTTTTAGACATTAAATAAATTAAATTATTTACGACATAATAATGATGCAGTGATGACATCATTATTTAACGATTAAAATAAAATGGAAAGATAATGTAAAATCTAAAACCTACACATGGCCAAAACCAATTGGATGAGTGGATTTCGAATCCTTATCACCTTATCCACGAATTCTATCAATGTGGGACCTTTTAAAACCGAAACACATTTTCAAACAAAGTTATATTTCTTTACTTTCCAAAAGTGCCCCTCCTCTCCTCTTATAAAAGGCCCCCACCTCTACCTCATTTCACACACTCTTCAAGCCTTTGGCTCGGCCAACCCCTGCCCATTTGCTCTCTCCACATCCCTCTCCTCATCCTAGAGGATTACCTTTGGGCAGAATCCTTTCAAAGGAAGCCTTTAGGCTCAAACCAAAAGAAGTTACACTTTTTAAGGTATTTCATTCTCTCATGTTCATTTGTTTTATTTTTCTTCTCCAACCCCCTAAACTCTTTTTATTTACTTCTTTTGTAACAACAACAGTATCTTCAATATACTAGGATGTTGTTATAAGATTTATTTGAGCTACACTCTCACACAACTACATCAAATGGTTAAAGAACATACGGTTTCCGTGGATGGCGAAATTCTGCCTCCCGAAACGATGATTGTTCAATACTCATTTAACACCTTCAAAGGTGGCCATTATGATGTCACTATTTTTATATATGATATGTAATATGTTTATGTTTTACTTATGCTTCTGTATTTTTCATTTGTGTCTTACCTTTATGGCTTCCATTATGGGTATACGCGATATCTTCACTTAAGGAAGTGCGGACTACCGCCCCCTCAAAGTGATGTGATTCGTTAATGCCATATGTGGGACGTGTAAAGGATGGATTTAAAGTTATTATATATGATGTTATACTGGAATTATAATATACCTATATATATCATTATCATTTATTTCCATTAAAGTATGAGATAGAAATGAAAGTAGCGTTCATGCGTACGTACGGACTACCGTCTCCATGAACGGTGCATTTCATTTCTTATCCCCAAATGTAATGTACTATTAAAAGTACATGTATATAATGGATATATAAAATTAATGATATATCTAAATGATGAATATAATTCTGGAATTAAAATATACATAAGTCTCATTTAGTTTTAATTCCGTTAATATGACAAAGAAATGAAAGTAGCGTTCATGCGTACGTACGGCTTACCGTCTCCATGAACGGTGCATTTCATTTCTTACCTCTAAATGATTATGTAATATTTTAAATACATGTATGTACTGGATATATATGAAATATATGATATCTACATCATGAATACCATTCTGGATATAATGAAACATTGACCAAATTAACAACATGTAAGTGTAAGAAGTCTATTTTTGACTTAAGAACCAAATACCGACAAAATGAACATTATTAACTTAAATGATTTCATGATGTTCATAACATGGTATAAAAGAAATAATGAACTTGGAAAAGATTCATAATCAAGTAGAGATTAACTAAAGTTTATTATTCAGGAGTTTAAAGAACGGTCGGGTCAAGTCAGATACGAGGTATGGGAACTTCTTAACCCAATTTCCATTCTTTGGGTTAATCTCCTACTTTCAAATTATGTCATTATGTTATTATGTCGTATCTTGTATTGGTACTTTATTTATGTGTACTTATAGTAAATACACATAATGTATCTATTTTATTTTAAAAATTATCTTTGTATGGGATTTCGTCTCAATCTCCTTTCGTTGAGGCATATTTTGTTTTATACACAACCTTCTTTTGTACGGTGTATAAACCCCTTTGACTTTTACGTTTATTCAAAAGGAATCTTTTTATACGAAGCGTTTACCAAACGACAAAAGGGAATGTTTTTGTCGTACGTATGCGGCGACAACGACTTCTCCGCCGTCGTAACCGTTATTTGAGTTTCGGCTTCTTCTACAAGCCATTCCTTCTTTTTAAAAGAAAAATAAATACCATGTTTTACTTTTCTTTTATTTTGGTATTGAAAATGGTTTTCATAATATTTTTTATATCAATGTGTGGTATTGATATCTTGTGATTGAATGGTGGAAATTTTATGTTTCCTTTATGTATGTTTTATGTGATATGATTATGTTATGGTTCTTGGGCATTATTATGAAGACGGGTGGTTCCGTGATAAACTAAGGGCGGGTGAGCCCGTTATAGCTCTCCAATGCATTGGGTAACGCGAAGGAGTGAAACGTTAAGGTTTCTCCGAAGAGATTTTAGGGAATATACTGTGATGGGTATTCCAAACGTAACCAAGAGGGTTACTCCCTATGTAAGAATGTTATGAATGCCTCAAGTTACCTTTATGTCTTATGGTTTCTATGATTTATTCATGATTTTATGAGGCATGTTAAAGTGCCTATGTTTTATGGGTAAAGTATGATTTCATTCTTATGTATATATGAACTCATGTTTCCTTTCCATGTTTTTTTTATAAACCATACTGAGTTTTTATGCTCATCCCAAGTTTTTGAAATGTTTTTCACAGGTCAAGGGAAAGGTACATGATAAGATGATAGAGTCAAGGATGTGTCAAGAATTAATCCATGTTTTATTTTAAATGTGTGTTCCATTGATGGGAATGAAGAATACTATCTTTATGTAACCACTTTGTTTATATGTGGAATGTAATGCAAGTCTTATGATCTAATTCTCTAAAACTCTAAACCCGAAAAGATCCTCAACGTGTAATCTTGTAATAACTCAAGATTAAGTAAGGTTTAAGGCTGGGGCCTTATAGTTGGTATCAAAGGTCGGTTTAGACAACTTTAGGAGTTAGAAAAGTGTTAAATTATAATATGATTGAAATGATATAGCATTTACGGATTACCATGTTGCTTCGCCTAAGATATTTCCATGTTCAGAATGGTTTTCCGTAGGGGAAACAAAGCAGCTATGTTGGGACGACATCAGGAGGAAGACAACCTTCCAAATCAGCAACCTGAGATGGTTGGAATCGGAACTGAACAGTTTGTTGCAGTGATGGCACAGTTGACTCAGGCTATAAATGGTGGTGGTATCCATGCACGAGATCAGCCAGATCAACCGCATAGGAACATGTCAATGGTGGAACATTTCATGAGGCAACATCCCCCATCATTCAGAGGATCATCTGACCCTGTGCAAGCTGAAGGGTGGATTAAAGCACTGGAGAAGATTTTTGATGTCATGGGGTGTTCAGACAATCAAAAGGTTAGTCTTTCTATTTATCGTCTGGAGGGTGAAGCAGATCAGTGGTGGTCTATGGTTAAAAATATCAGGGATGCCGATGAGATTGATGCTCTTGACTGGGATGAATTCAAAGGTATGTTTCTTGAGAAGTATTTTCCTAAGGCTGTTCGACTTAGGATGGAAAAGCAATTCTTGGAATTGAGGCAAGAGGAAGACTCAGTGGCTGCCTATGAAGAAAGGTTCACTCGATTGGCAAGGTATGCTCCAAATTTTATCCGGGACCTTGATAGTAAAATCAATCGTTTTTACTCAGGATTAAAGCCAAAGTATCGAAGGGCATTGGCTTCTCGTGAGTTTAAAAGTTATGAAAAGCTTGTTCGATGTGCTGAGAAGGTGGAAATGGAGTTTGCCGATGACCAAGTGTCCTATAACAACCAGCAGAAGAAGAGACCGAGGTTGCAGGAGAATGGTAAGAATTCTTCAAAAAGGTCTGATGGTAAGATAACTAAGTTTCCAATTTGTGATAAATGTGGCAAAAGGCATGCTGGGGAATGTCTTTTGAATTCTGGGAAGTGCTACCGATGTGGTAAGATGGGACATAAGGCTCGTGATTGCACTGAAAAGGATCAAGGTGAAGGTAAGAATAAATTTGATTTACAGTTAGTGAAATGTTATAAGTGCAATGAGATGGGTCACTATGCAAACGAGTGTCCGACAAGGAGCTTGAGTGATGGGAAGCAGTTAGACTACAAGCAGAAAGGGGTGGTGAAATCCTTTGCAACTACTTCAGCAGATGTTGGGCCATCGAATGAAGTGGTGTCAGCTCCAGGGAGCTCAGTATTTTTCGAAGATTGACTTGAGGTCGGGGTACCATCAGTTGAAAGTAAAAGAAGCAGATGTTCCGAAGACCGCATTCCGTACGAGATATGGCCATTATGAATTTGTAGTTATGCCTTTGGGGTTAACAAATGCACCTACTGTATTCATGGACCTTATGAATAAAATTTTCCATGAGTTCTTGGATAAGTTTGTGTTTGTGTTTTGAGGTTTGTGAAGAGGTTATGTGTGCCTTGTGATTCACAGTTGAAGAGAGAGTTGTTATGTGAAGCTCATAGTTCTCCGTTTTCAGTTCATCCGGGCAGTACTAAGATGTATAGAGATCTGCGGGAGTATTACTGGTGGGATGGAATGAAAAGAGATATTGCTGATTTTACTGTGAAGTGTTTGACTTGTCAGCGGGTTAAAGCAGAGCGGCAGTTACCGAAAGGGATGCTTCAGCCTTTACCAGTGCCAGAGTGGTAATGGGAGAATATATCCATGGACTTTGTTGTTGGATTACCAAAGACATCTCGAGGTAATAATGCAATTTGGGTTATTGTTGATCGCTTGACTAAATCTGCTCATTTCCTTTCTATACGAGATACTTTCTATCTAGATCAAATTTCCCGTTTGTATCTTAAGGAGATAGTCAGGTTACATGGAGTTCCTCTCTCCATTGTATCAGATCGTGATCCCAGGTTTACCTCTAACTTTTGGAAAGGCCTTCAGAAGTCGTTGGGTACTGAATTAAATTTTAGTACAGCTTTTCATCCTCAATCAGATGGGCAGTCAGAACGAACAATTCAGACATTGGAGGATATGCTACGAGCTTGTTCTATGGATTATCAGGGAAGTTGGGACCAACATCTTTCTTTGGTTGAGTTTTCATATAATAATAGTTTCCATTCGAGTATACAGATGGCACCATTTCAGGCATTATATGGGAAGCGGTGTCGAACTCCAGCTTTCTGGGATGAAGTGGGTGAAAGAAAGTTGATGGGACCAGAATTGGTAGAAGAGATGGCAGAAAAAGTTCAGTTGATTCAGAAACACATGAGAATAGCTCAGAGTAGGCAGAAGAGTTATGCAGATAACCAGAGGAAGGATCTATCTTTCGAGGTACACAATGTTTTTCACGTTTCGATGTTGAGAAAGAATATGCCAGATTCATCTCATGTTTTGAGTCCAGAGGTAGTTCAGCTGGAAGAGAACCTATCTTATGAGGAACAACCGGTCCAGATTCTTGACCACAGGGAGCAAGTGTTACGGAATAAAGTGATTCACCTGGTAAAGGTTTTGTGGAAAAACCACATGATTGAAGAGGCAACGTGGGAATCTGAAAATGCTATGAGGGTTAAATACCCCCACTTATTTTGATAAGTGAATAAAATTGCGAGGACGCAATTCCCAAAAGGGGGGAAGGATGTAACATCCCAGGTAATTAAAGAATAAATAATTTTCATATTTATTAATATTAGAGAATTAAATATGAATTTTAATTAAAAGGGGTTGCTATGTTCGATAGCGTACCCGATACGCAACGATGAGTTTCTTTGAAACTTACGTAGCACACTAGTAATATAATAATATTATGTTAGTTAACAAGTAGCCGTTGTACTGGCGGGAATGAATAGAAATAACTAAAATATGAATAGATATGTTTTTAGATGTTTTTACATTTACCCAATAAAAGATAAAGGCTTAAAATACGGAAAGAGTTCAATTTTAGGCTTTTATACTCTAATTTTCACTAAAGGTTCACTTATCACCTTTTAATGGTGAACCGTCATTAAATATAGTTTTGATCACTCTTATACATTCTTTTGGACCAAATAAAACTTTTATTAAGAATCGGGATATCAAATTTTACTTTGTGTAATTTTTGGTACCTTTCTGATAAAGTTCATTTTTTTTATGAATAGTGTAAAATGTTGCATTTTAATTCAAAACCTCTTTTTGATCTAATTTATTTATATGATTAGATTATCTTTTGAATTGGTTTTAAAGTGAAATTAGAATATATTTTTACCATTTTATCCAATGGTGGTCATTGGAATCAATTTCGATTTGAAATTAGACTTAAACTGGTGTCAATCTTTTGATACTTATTGTTTTGTAAAAACACGCTATTTGCTCTGGCAGCGGGAATTAATTATTAAATTAATTAATGTGACTTATATGATTTGAATTTTGTAAAATAGACTTCATTTTTGAATTCAGAATGTCAAATATAGCTTAGGGTGAATTTTTGGTAATTTTCTGAAAAACTTCAATTTTTGATGAATAGTGAAACCACTAAGTGGTAATCAAGCAAACTGATTTTTCAGTTAAATGAAAGTTTACCACTAATGTGTATTGAATTTTGAAAATCCGACATACATGGTTGTCATTAAGAAGTAAAATGTGGTTCAATGAGATTATAATAATTTTTTGGTGAATAGTAACTTATTAAGTTTTTAATCGCGATTAGTGGTAATTAGTGTAGTTTATGGTATAAATAATACTTTAATAATATAAAATGACCTAGACACATGTCCCAACCTCATTGGTTGTGTCATGGCCGACCAAGACAAGCCATGGCCTAACTTGGGGACCCCATGTATCCACTTTAGTTGGAAAATGACAATAATATATTTTTATTTAATGTTAAAGTGAAAGTGACACAAACATAATATGTTTTGCGAAAACAATTTTTAAGTGGGGTTATACAAGCCCAAATTTTGATTATAAATAGTCATTGGAAAGCTAAAAAGATTTCCTATATCATAGTATTTTTTTTATAATTTTTAGACATTAAATAAATTAAATTATTTACGACATAATAATGATGCAGTGATGACATCATTATTTAACGATTAAAATAAAATGGAAAGATAATGTAAAATCTAAAACCTACACATGGCCAAAACCAATTGGATGAGTGGATTTCGAATCCTTATCACCTTATCCACGAATTCTATCAATGTGGGACCTTTTAAAACCGAAACACATTTTCAAACAAAGTTATATTTCTTTACTTTCCAAAAGTGCCCCTCCTCTCCTCTTATAAAAGGCCCCCACCTCTACCTCATTTCACACACTCTTCAAGCCTTTGGCTCGGCCAACCCCTGCCCATTTGCTCTCTCCACATCCCTCTCCTCATCCTAGAGGATTCCCTTTGGGCAGAATCCTTTCAAAGGAAGCCTTTAGGCTCAAACCAAAAGAAGTTACACTTTTTAAGGTATTTCATTCTCTCATGTTCATTTGTTTTATTTTTCTTCTCCAACCCCCTAAACTCTTTTTATTTACTTCTTTTGTAACAACACCAGTATCTTAAATATACTAGGATGTTGTTATAAGATTTATTTGAGCTACACTCTCACACAACTACATCAAATGGTTAAAGAACATACGGTTTCCGTGGATGGCGAAATTCTGCCTCCCGAAACGATGATTGTTCAATACTCATTTAACACCTTCAAAGGTGGCCATTATGATGTCACTATTTTTATATATGATATGTAATATGTTTATGTTTTACTTATGCTTCTGTATTTTTCATTTGTGTCTTACCTTTATGGCTTCCATTATGGGTATACGCGATATCTTCACTTAAGGAAGTGCGGACTACCGCCCCCTCAAAGTGATGTGATTCGTTAATGCCATATGTGGGACGTGTAAAGGATGGATTTAAAGTTATTATATATGATGTTATACTGGAATTATAATATACCTATATATATCATTATCATTTATTTCCATTAAAGTATGAGATAGAAATGAAAGTAGCGTTCATGCGTACGTACGGACTACCGTCTCCATGAACGGTGCATTTCATTTCTTATCCCCAAATGTAATGTACTATTAAAAGTACATGTATATAATGGATATATAAAATTAATGATATATCTAAATGATGAATATAATTCTGGAATTAAAATATACATAAGTCTCATTTAGTTTTAATTCCGTTAATGTGACAAAGAAATGAAAGTAGCGTTCATGCGTACGTACGGCTTACCGTCTCCATGAACGGTGCATTTCATTTCTTACCTCTAAATGATTATGTAATATTTTAAATACATGTATGTACTGGATATATATGAAATATATGATATCTACATCATGAATACCATTCTGGATATAATGAAACATTGACCAAATTAACAACATGTAAGTGTAAGAAGTCTATTTTTGACTTAAGAACCAAATACCGACAAAATGAACATTATTAACTTAAATGATTTCATGATGTTCATAACATGGTATAAAAGAAATAATGAACTTGGAAAAGATTCATAATCAAGTAGAGATTAACTAAAGTTTATTATTCAGGAGTTTAAAGAACGGTCGGGTCAAGTCAGATACGAGGTATGGGAACTTCTTAACCCAATTTCCATTCTTTGGGTTAATCTCCTACTTTCAAATTATGTCATTATGTTATTATGTCGTATCTTGTATTGGTACTTTATTTATGTGTACTTATAGTAAATACACATAATGTATCTATTTTATTTTAAAAATTATCTTTGTATGGGATTTCGTCTCAATCTCCTTTCGTTGAGGCATATTTTGTTTTATACACAACCTTCTTTTATACGGTGTATAAACCCCTTTGACTTTTACGTTTATTCAAAAGGAATCTTTTTATACGAAGCGTTTACCAAACGACAAAAGGGAATGTTTTTGTCGTACGTATGCGGCGACAACGACTTCTCCGCCGTCGTAACCGTTA
Organism: Viscum album; assembly: GCA_963277665.1. Classification (NCBI taxonomy): domain Eukaryota; kingdom Viridiplantae; phylum Streptophyta; class Magnoliopsida; order Santalales; family Viscaceae; genus Viscum; species Viscum album. The sequence goes on from OY728128.1 coordinate 1,754,679,541, forward strand.
TTTGAGTTTCGGCTTCTTCTACAAGCCATTCCTTCTTTTTAAAAGAAAAATAAATACCATGTTTTACTTTTCTTTTATTTTGGTATTGAAAATGGTTTTCATAATATTTTTTATATCAATGTGTGGTATTGATATCTTGTGATTGAATGGTGGAAATTTTATGTTTCCTTTATGTATGTTTTATGTGATATGATTATGTTATGGTTCTTGGGCATTATTATGAAGACGGGTGGTTCCGTGATAAACTAAGGGCGGGTGAGCCCGTTATAGCTCTCCAATGCATTGGGTAACGCGAAGGAGTGAAACGTTAAGGTTTCTCCGAAGAGATTTTAGGGAATATACTGTGATGGGTATTCCAAACGTAACCAAGAGGGTTACTCCCTATGTAAGAATGTTATGAATGCCTCAAGTTACCTTTATGTCTTATGGTTTCTATGATTTATTCATGATTTTATGAGGCATGTTAAAGTGCCTATGTTTTATGGGTAAAGTATGATTTCATTCTTATGTATATATGAACTCATGTTTCCTTTCCATGTTTTTTTTATAACCCATACTGAGTTTTTATGCTCATCCCAAGTTTTTGAAATGTTTTTCACAGGTCAAGGGAAAGGTACATGATAAGATGATAGAGTCAAGGATGTGTCAAGAATTAATCCATGTTTTATTTTAAATGTGTGTTCCATTGATGGGAATGAAGAATACTATCTTTATGTAACCACTTTGTTTATATGTGGAATGTAATGCAAGTCTTATGATCTAATTCTCTAAAACTCTAAACCCGAAAAGATCCTCAACGTGTAATCTTGTAATAACTCAAGATTAAGTAAGGTTTAAGGCTGGGGCCTTATAGATAATCTCTACAGTTAAAAAACTATTGAATGTTGAATATATTATGATTATTTCTCAGAGTATGTTTGTCACAATAATGTGGATTTTATATGTATTATAATAATATATTTTTAAAAAATGGAAATCCCACTGATTGCGTGACAAATTATAACATTTAAAAAAGTTTCAATGATTGAACCCACAACTGAAGGATGACTAGGGTGAATAACCTACCACTAGCCTAAATAATTTCTTTATTAGTAAGAAATTTTTTAATTTAAATTATTGGACATATTAAAGTTATGTTATTTTTTAGAAAATATATTTTATTGAATATATAAACATGGTATTTCTGGTGATTTTTTAATTATGTGATTAATGTTATTGAAAGGAAAGTTTACTCTTTTGGGAATATTTTTTGACTTAGGTAAATTAAATATTGTTGGATTTATTTTTTGAGGAATACATGTTGAATTAATTTTTCATTTCATAAATGATATTAATGTGTATTTATGGTCAGTAATGTTATTTATTAAAATTATTATCACCTCTTGGAGATTATGTTTTTATGGAAATCATATTTTTGGAATTATAACTTAAGTGTTATTGATGTTACATTGAGATAAATTTTAATAATTTAATAGACTATGTGATCAAATTCTTCTGATATATAGGATTAAATCATATTATAAAATATGTTTATGTAATTTTAAGGATAGTTATTTATTTATTGGTATATGATTAACTTTCAGTATTAGTATTTTGTTTTGGAGATTCAATTATTGTTTCCTTGTTTGGAGGTTTTAATTACTTTGGTAATTATATTACCTTGTTCTAATGGTTTTTGATTTTTGATAGGTCCTAAATATTGTCGAAATTTATTTTTATTCTTTTTTGGATGTATTGATCTATAGAAGTTGATTCTGGTGCTTCATACATGAAAAAATAAATTTCTTTTTGATAATATGATACCTTCCAAGATAAATAATGGTCTTTTATTGTGATAAAATCCATCTAACATGAGTCTAAAAATTGGTGACCTATCATGATTCCATTACAAAATTAAAACATGTCACACGCTTGTAATTAATAAATATAATATTTTTAAAATGGGTTTATCCAGAGGATATAGTTAAATATTAATATTATTTTTAAATTTATATTCTTCAAAAATTTATGTTTTTTATACTCATTGTGATACATTTTTATAATTTTTTTCTTGAATAAATAATTAACATAAATCTGTTCACAACAATGACATCTTGTTTATAAATTAATGAAAAAATTAAATAAATTATATTTAAAACATTAAATGTTTTATAATTTAAGATAATTATTGTGATTAAAGAAAATTATAAGAACATGAACTTTTCGGGATGATATAAATTCTTTGTCTTATATTGATATTATTAAATAAAAATTTATGAAATTTTCTTAAAATTGACATAATAAATAATTTTTATTAAATAATATAAAATTCTAAGAAGTATTGAATTGGACCAAGTGGTAAGGATATGGTTTATAATATCAAAAAAATGGTCTCATTTATGGGCTATTTAAAATTTATTAAAGAAATCATGAACATAAAATATTAAAAGTCTTTATCCTTACGGTATGTTTACATAGGGTTAATGAGGGCTTAAAACCAAAATAAAAGAATACAACAAAAAGAAAAAACTAGTATATTTTTTATTGAACTAGATTATTTTGACACATATTAATACTTGTTAGATTTAATTGAGTTTGGTGTAATTTTTTATTGAATCATAATAAATAATAATTTAATATTTTTAGAAATTCCAAGATTCCACCACCCATATCTTATAAATGGGGATCTCTTCTTCTCATTCCAACATGCATGAAAAATAATTTGGTTCATATACACCCAACCCAATAATATTAAAATATTCTATTACATAATACTATAAGCCTTATTTTGGGATGAATTTAAATCATACAAGTCACAAGGTCTGAAGAAAAGGTGGTTTCCTAAAAAAGAATTATAGCATTCAACTGCATGTTTTAGTTTTTTTTCCACCTCCATCAAGTCTTATTAAACCATAATAAAATATTGCTAACAGTATCAAAAATATAATTATATATTATTATTTAAATTTAATAACCTTTATTCATCTCCAACATCTATAAAATGGGAATGGAATTCATTGTTCAAGTGTACGGTGGACTACAACCTCACGAAACAATATAATTCATCCTCTATCACAATATCCTATAAATTGTTATAATAAAGACATTAATAAATAAATATATATAATATCAATGGAATATTTATAATTATGAAAATATAATATATCATTTAACATCATACCATTCCATTCCCTAAAAATAATAATTTAATTTGTGTGTACGTGTAGACTACCCCCTATATGATGTGATTTGAATTGGTGTTCATCACCTCATCACATGGATGATGTATATAAGTATATTTAAATATTTAATGTGATCTATATGATATTATTATCATTATATAAAGGCAAAATAATACTTATATACTTTATATAATAATATTTGGAAAACAGCAATGTTACTCATGCTTATGTACGGCCAATCAGTTCCACGATTGTAACGTAGTTAGTTTTTCATAATTATATTTAATTGTTTCATATATATTTACAATTGGTGTATATAAATGATAATTAAATAAATATTATTATTTTTTATCTTATGGAATAATGAACTATGTGATTATATTCATCCTACAGAAGTCAATTTGGACTAGTGTACCAAAAATCACTAGAACATCTAATACAAACGTAAATGATAAACTAATTTTTTCAAAAGGTTATAAGTTAAAAAAAGGGAATAATAATATTTCAAAATGAGATTAATAAAATAAATAATTGTCCTATTTTATTATTTTGGAATATAAATAATGTATTTTATGATTTGGAATCATGATACGTTATTTTTGTCTCACTTTTATTTTTGTAGGACACATGCCATATTCACGACTTATATTCTTAGTATAATTTATATAATGAAAATTAATTCATTTTATGATCAATATAATGAAAATTAAATTTATTTCCATTTTATTATATGTTTATTTTTTTAATTTGTCTTATAAATAAAAATGTTGGAAAGGAAATATAGGTTTTATATCACTATCTCAACATTAGTCAGTACTGTTTTTTTTATTTCTATAATATAGAATATATTTATTCCATGTCAATATTTTCAAAAAAATAATTATTATTTTATATTAAAAAATTATTTTTTAAATTCATTTTTTCCAATGTTTTAATTTAAAAAAATTGAATGAATGGTATCTTTTTTCTTAATTAGGTAATATGTGATTTTTCATAAAAAAGTACCCAAGGATGATTTTTTTACTTACACAAAATGAATAGAACTTACTACTATCATGAATCCTCAATTTTATATAGCATAATTTATAAGTTTATAGGATTATTTTCAATTAATGTTTTTTCCATTATAATTGAACATCTTTTTTAAATTTTTAATACTATAATGGAAAGGGTATTTCTAGAACCGTCCCAATTGATCTTTCAAAATATTTTTTTATATAATATGACATCCATAGATGTTACTTATGCTTTACTAGGGATATTATCTAATGATACCATATTTATTCTTTCCTTGGATGGTTTATGAATATGATGACTCCATGTTTATGAAACCCATTCTTATTTCATAAGTTATACTATGTTAAAATGTTAATAAAACCCTTTTCATATCATGAGTTCAAATATGAAGAATGTTTTTAGATCATGTGGAACACATATTTATGATTTTAATTATATTATAGGAGGTACATATATCTCCCTCTAATTAATTGGGTAATGATTAATTTTATATGAACTCAAAGTGTACAAAAATGGATATCCCAAGCCTAATAAAGTGTATGTGGTTGGTTATCCCAAGAACCAAAATGGGTAAATGAGAGGTTATCCAAAGCCTGAAGTTGTCATGTGGGTGGTTATCCCAAGATTAATCATTTTTTAATGTGATTTTGGGTATCCTTTACAGATCTTATTCGATAATTGTGTTTATGCTACAAATATATGTCTTATGAAAATATTAGGATATCATGGTTCATGTTACATGATTCTTTTAGAATTACTCACTTATTAAATACCATGATTCATTACTTGACTTTATATTATGACCATTGATATGTAGTGTATTATTTCAAAATATTTAGATCATTCACTTATACCCTTATTATCATGTTACTATTATGTTATGATTGGTTTCACCCTTTTTCACCAGTACTTAGAAACTAATTTCACCATTTTCTCATGTTTCTTTTCCCCATGTTTTGATGAATGATGATAAATGATTTTTATATAGAAAGGATTCATATATAAGGAATGTTATAGGAGATATTAATGAATTTAGATAAAATATAAATTGATGGATATAGATTGAGATGATATTGATCAATATATACTAGTTGTTTATGTAACCATTTTTAATGAATTTTTCCATATTCAATAACTCTGTAAACCAAAATGTTCATTGGGTATATATGTGATCCAATATTTTCATTTTATTTTGTATGTGTTGGATGAAAAAAAATTATGTCACATTTATCAGTATTAATTCATGAAATGTATAGTTTATGATTCAAGAACTGGAACTAAGAGTGTAGGTTTTGGGGTACTATAACGCCCCGACCCCAGTTACGCAGAATCGGTTCATTGTTATATAACATTGGCATGATACAAGAAATAATCTTCGAAAATATTTAGCTGTTTAGTAGCCTTAGAAGTACTAGATACACACATAAGTTTTACAGGACATCATGAAATAAAAAAAAATTGTTTCTCCCTTTGAACCTATTATAACTCAATGCTTATTCCTATAGGTTAATAGTAATATACTTCTTTGCATCTGATGAAAAATAAAACATATGAAAATTGTGAGCTCAAATAATCAATAAAGATAACAATATAGTGGAAACTATTATAAATAATAATAAACATTTAAGGAAATGTATAACACTAGAACACAAGTCTTTTAAACTTAATCATCCATATAATATTGAATAGATAAATCATATAATACCATTTACTTATTCACATTGATATTCTACTAGTCAAATAATCATGTGTAAATCAGTATCCAATTTCATAATGATGGAATGCATAATTCCAGACATCATTAACACATAGTCAAGGCCTTATTCCAATACTATAAATAAGATTTTGTCAAGGACTTGTTCTGAGACACTAGTTTGTCCCATGAGACCTACCGATGCATCTAGGAGCTATGGAGGGCTCCATCCGTCACGTACTATGTTCAATTAATTCCTCATATGAAAATGTTTAAATATAACAAAACCATTCGTATTAGAACTAGCATACAAAATGTCAATACTTAACCCATAAACCATGAATGGTATAAATATAACACATTCACTGTCAAACATATCAAAAAACCATCAATAAAATATGGAATATTTATATAATAATAAATCAACCTCAATCAAGAATAATATCTTGTAAATGATGTTGAAATAGTTGAAAATTATTAGTAAAAATCCTTGAGAGAAATATCCTTTTTTAAAATATTTAAAAGTATCCCCATTTATCAAGAAGTTGTTTAAATAGATTTTTGAATCAAAGTGTCCCATAAGAATTTTAAATTTTTAAAAGGAATTTAAATTTTAAAACATTAGTTTTAATATTAATAAAACCGTAAAACCATTTTTAAAACATGGAAATTAATGAAAAATTTATAGAAGAATAAATTTTTAAAACATTTAAAATGATATTTTAGTTAGAGGTCCTAACCAAATGAGAGACTCTTAAATACACAAAATTGAGGTAATTTAAACTTTATAATATCATGAGAATAAATGGATTCATGATATACTATGTCAAACTACAGTATATATACCATATAAAAGTGAATTTTCGCATAACAACAAAAAAGTCTCAATGGAATGTAAGATGAGACGATTTCCATTATTAAGACTATGTCCATAGGTTAATGATAAATAAATTAAAAAATTATGTGTGAAAAATATAAATAAACTCAATTTGATTTTATATTCAGTGTAAAACAATCATAGGACATTCACAAATATTCATTTAAAAACAACATCAATGACTTGGATGTTTAACTCAATGTATAGAAATTGAGTTAAAATTTCTCATATCATGTTTATATAGATGAAATGAAATTTATAAATAGAGTTATTATTTGTATAAAAAGTATTTTCACAAAAAGTGGAGTATAAATTTCTACATATGTAAATAAATAGTTATTTCACACATAATCATGGAGTAAAGTAATCAATGAAGTTTGTGTAAAACTGAATGAGTGGAATTTAAAATATGAAATTCCCTTACTGATTCGGTAACATAAGAAACATAAAACCCATGAAATAAAGGTCATTCAATGATGATGTAAATACCCTTAAATTAAATTATATTATGAAAACAATACAGTCATGGTCAGTACATACACCACATGAATGGTAATAGTCGCAAATATAACATGAATCTCCCGGGAATAAAAGTGAGATGAAAACACCTTACCTTGTACTTTTCATTGGTAGTGGGTATTTTTACCTAATATATAATAGTTAAACAATTTTTATTAAATTATACATGAACTATATACATATATATGATATCATATACGATCCTCTAATATTGCTTTGTAAATAATATTTTAGTAGTATCATCGTTTCAGATGTTAACTGATCTGTTTTCCATTATATGCTCAGTTATGTAAGACATGTTTATTATGAATAGGATGTATTTTATTCATATCCAGAATGATATTAACCTCTTAAAAATTATTTTTAATCATAAAATAAAAATTATTCTTGAATGATTACGATGGGGAATTAATCATATCTCATTTATGGAGACGGTAATCCGTACGTATGCATGAGTGACAATATAATTATAATGATGGTGAAATCATAAGTAATTTCATGTTATATCATATATAAAGAATAATTAATAAGTTATATTTATTATTTACATCAGTTATAGTAATTATTATAAACATCCAAATAATTATGTGTTTGAATAAGAAACTATACCACGACGTGGAGATGGTAAGCCGTACGTACGCACGTATGGTGACATTATCAGTCATATGATGGATAGAATAATAAATATGGTTGTACCAATTTTATAATAACATAAAAGTATATAGATGATACTGGTTTCATTATTTTATAATGGAAACGAAAAAGAAAGAGGGAATTGAAGAAGAAAAGAACTTGAAATAGGTGATGAAATATTTACCTATTCGTTGGGTTATTTCTTTTGATTTGATCATAAGTGTTCTTTATGATGGATTTATGACCATTGGAATGCCTATAAGATAAATGGAGGAATGTTGTAAGGATATTTGGGAAGTGGTTGGCCGAGTAAAATGGCTATTGAGGTGTGAAATTAAGATAAGGGTAAGTATCCTATTATAAGAGTGGTGATGGTCACTTTAGGAAAAGATTAAAATACTATTATATATTAAAATAATATTCAGTTTATAATGGATAAAAAATGATTTCTTTCATGTATAAGGTGGGATGGGTAAAAAACCTCTCAACCAATTGGTTTTAGATAGGTTTAGGGCACCATATTAACCTTATAATTTAGATTTTACTCTTAGTTAAACAGTTTGTCATTTACCATGTCTCTTTATATTTTTATATTATATGGTTAATAAGCATACTATAAGAAAACATGAGAACACCAAGTGGTTCATTATTAACATATATAACCTTATCTAATTCCATTGTCTGAACCATATATTTTGAGAAATATTATGTCAATTAGTAATATGGTATTTGTTTTAGAAACTCATTTATGTCAATTTTGACACTATTTAGTATTTGGATTTTTTGAAAATCATAATAGCATGATTACTTCAAAAAAAATTATTTAATTAACCCTAAAATGACATATTAACCGATAAAATTAGTGTAATTCATCCAAACTATCAAATTAATGTTTTTTTGGATATTTATAAAATAAATTATTTAAATCTTTCATTAATAAGGGAATTATTGCATCATCATTATGTCATAAATAAATTTAATAATTTAATTTCTAAAAATCATAAATAAAATACCATTATGTATGAAATATTATTATATTTCTAATTAATATTTATATTCTAATTTATGTTATGAATAACCCTATATTAAAAATGATTTAGTTATTAAAATTTGAATTTAACTCTTTTAACTCATCTATAAATAAAATTATAATAAATGTCCTAATCTTTTCCAAGTTGACCAAAGGGGGCATATTTTATTCCTAAGGTTATTTTTGGTCAAACTATACTTATCCAATTGAATTATTACATGTGTTAGGGTAATTACAATATATTTTTTTACCATTAATTACCGTATTTACTTTTAACCATTGTAAATAAATGTCAAAAGATATTATTCACCAAAAATTATTTTAATCTTATTTAACCACATTTTACTTACTTATGTCAACTGTGACTTGTGTATTTTTGATGTTCAACTCACAGAAGCAGTAAGATTATAAAATGACCCCAATTAATTACATTGAACATACATTGTTATTATATATATATTTTTACCTATAATAATTTAAAATAAAATAATTAATTCTTTACACAAAAAGTCTGTTTTAAACAATAACGTAGTGTTTTTTACTATTCATCCAAAATTGAATGTATTCAGAAAAATACCCAAAAAATCAAGCTAAGCTAATATCGGTATTCTGAATCCAAAAATGAAGCCCATTTTGAAAAATAAATTTTATAAAATTAAAAAAAAACGTTGGTATTACTATTCATAACTGCTATTTCGATTGATCGAGGTGTGTTAAAACTCCAAGTTGCGTACAACGCAAGCAAATAGATTATTCAAGGGGAAACGTATCATGGAAGCATGGGGTGTTACATTCTTCCCCCTTTTGGAAATTTCTTCCTCTCAATTTACAAATTCTTCTTGGGAACATCATTGAAAACCGCACAAAAGAAAAAGACTCAATAAAACTATCACATTAAAAGAAAGAAAGAGAAGTACAAAGGTATCCCAAGATAACCCATACTAGGATAAATGTACAAAAATAATGGTGTGGAAGATAAACTAAGTGTCATGCTCTAATTGAGAGTGATAGAAAAAATGATCAGGAAAAATTTTACAACAAGAAAACCACAAACTTGTGATGGGATAAACGGTCATTAGTTTCCCAGTTGGAGAAGTAAACAGACAATGTTTTTTCTTTTTTGTTCTATTTCATAAGGTAAATAAATTTATTAATGAGATTGAATAATAACATAACGAGATATAATTACTTTTTAAGTAGAGTTTCGTCATTTAATAAATTTCTACCACTAACTCACCTTTTTTTGAAACAATTAGTATTTAAGATGACATGTTCAAACCTAAAACACTAGAATCAACTTCTAGAAAATCATATCATCCACAAAGGATAAACTATATATTTACCTTGTCTTTAGATATTAACCAAAACCAAAATGGTTATTACTAGATTAGATGATCCCCAAAAGTATAATCCTTTTGAGAATGAAATACTAATCTTAAATTGAAAAATTATACCAACAATACCCGAAGATCAATAAATACCATTCAATAACCAATATTCCTTAAAATCATTCAATTTAATCAAAACTAATATTGAGACCCAATACATAGATGAATTTGATTATGTAGTCTTCCACATTAAATTGTATCTACAAATAACATCGACTATTGTTAAATTAAAATACTTAAAAGTAATTAATCTAATCACATATTATCAATCATAGGTTAATCATTTCCATAAATGACTGAAATCACTCTAAATCCACAATAAAAACATAGATAAGAATCCACCATTACTCCTCAAATTAAATCCCATAGAATTTTATTTTCATTAGGCATATAGTGGTCCCAACAGAGCATACATATTCCAATATAATATTTATCACTTAATCACCAAATCATTTTCCTTTACATAGGATATCCATCCGATAAGACATAAGATCCTAAATAAACGTATTATTGATCAATAAAATCATTTAACAAAATATAATTAGTCACACTAACTAGGGACATCACATAGTCTAGTGGTAGGTGATAAGTCCCAGTAGCACTCTGGTTGTAGGTTTCATTCTCTTAGTTTTTTCCAAAACGACGGGTTTTCTTACGGTTTGTGTGTTATCATTTTTTAAAAAACTATATTTTATAACATTCCAAAAATGACATAAATTTCTTAAAATAATCATAACATAATTTCATCACAAATTTTATATCATACCTCGCATTTTGATCCCAAATTTTAATAACATGTAATTTCTTCAAATTCAAGAATCAAATAATCCCAAAATGTTATTTAAAACTATATCAACAATAGAAAAGATAATTCTTCCTAAAATAGGATTTTTATATAAAACCTTGCAGGGTTACACATACAGGATAAACGTATTTTAATGTAATCCCATCAAAAAAATATCACTAATAATTTTAAACATTTCTCCATCCATTTATTTCTACACAGGTTCTTCCATACCAATAGTTTATCCTATATAATAGGGTATTCACTTGGGTAATGACCAGGTCCCCGACATTTATGACGCATTACAGTAAATGGATTCGTGGGATCATTTTTATATTCTTCCATAGTACAATTCATTTTTCATTGGAAATTATTTACTATATGTCCTTCATTCCCACACATTCTTTGTTCCATTGAGACACTTTTCTAGGTGTCTCCTTCCATATTTCCTGCATGATGAAAATTGAGCATTCTTTTCTCCATGGTCTCCACTACTGGTTCTCTTATCATTCAACAACTTTCTCTTCATTGATGGGTCTGGGAGTTGTTTAATATATATTTTTTTGTACATATTTTTTGAAAAATGGTTCTGCATGAACATGATATATTTTACACCTATCAACATTCCATTTTGTTGCTTATTTCCACCACCATTCCCACCTTTTACTTCATGTTCAATTTACTATAACTTCTTTGGAATCCATCCATTAACAAAAATAATAAAGCATAGTGTGGGTCATAAATTCATTTAGATTATATCATAACACATTATTTTCAATATAAAACACCTTAGGATTAACCAAGGATATTTATGCTCATATTATATTAAAATCCATCAAATTGGTTTCTAAAGAAAATGTGAATTATCCTATGCAAATCCCTCATGATTGTTATAAACAAGAGTGCAGCAAGGCCCATCTTCATGTACCAAGATACCCTGTGTCAAGATCAAAACTCCATATTGGTGTTTTCACTTCTACCTACATCTGTGCTGGATCCGCCTATACCTTCTCATATCTAGACATGGATGTATTTCATGGAAAACCCATATAATATTTACATTATGAAATTTTTTGGATGTTCATATATACTAATCCTAAAAGTCTATCTTAGGGTATTGCTTTCTAATATTAGTTTTTCTAAATCATGGTTTAATGTTTTGTACTAAACATCCTTTGATATCAACTATACCACCCTGACCTCTGTTACCGAGAATCAGTGCACTGTTACATAACATTGGCATGATACAAGGAATCATGTCCCGAATGGCCTATCAGTTTACTAGCCTTTTATGTACTAGATACATACATAATTTTTTCATTACATCATGAAATACAAAAAACAACATTGTGTCCCCTTTGAACACTCCAATATCTCATATCATATTCCTTCATGTTAATCGTATTATACTTCTAGGCATCCTCGGAAAAATAAAACAGAAGAATGTGGAAAGACCAAATGCTTAGTAAAGATAACAATTTAGCAGAAACTATCAAAAATAATAATAAACATTTAAAAGCATTGTATAAGACTAGAACACAATCCTTTTAAACATAAACTTTAGCATAATATGGAAAAGATAAATCAAATAACTCCATTTAATTATTCACATGTATATTATACTACTCGAATAATCACATGTAAATATATTTCCAATTTCACAATGATGGGTTGCATAATGTCGGACATCATAACCACATATTCAAACCTCAAGCCAAGAATATAAATAAGATTTTGTCAAGGCCTTGTGCCAAGACACTAGTTTTTCACATGATACCTATAGATGCATTGAAGAGATATAGTGGGCTCAACCCGTCACATACTATGTCCAATGCATTCCTCATATGAAAATATTTAAACATAACAAAAACATTCGTATTAAAACTAGCATACGAAATGTCAATACATTATCCACGAACCATGAATGGTATAAAAATTACACATCCATAGTCAAAAATATCAAAGAAACATTCAATACAATATGAAAGATATATATCATAATAAATATCCCTTGATAAAGAATAATATCCCATAAAGGATGTTGACATAGCAGAAAATGTTTAGTAAAAATCATTGAGAGAAATATTTTTTTTATAAAAACATTTTAACGTCTCACTATTTATCAAGAAGCTATTTAAAATAGATTTTTCATCAATGTGTCCCATAACACTTTCAAACTTTTAAATGGAATTTCAATTTATAAACATTAATTTTCATTTAATAAAACCCTAAAACAATTTTTAAAACATGGACATTAATGAAAAATATTTAGAAGAATAAATTTTTAAAAAATTTTAAATGATATTTTAAATAGTGCTTCTAACCAAATGAGAGATTCTTGAATACAAATAATTGAAGTAATAAAAACATTATAATATGATGATAATAAAAATATTCATGATATAATATTTCAATGTATAGTATATATACCAAATAAAAGTGAATTGGTGCATAACAACAAATAATTGTCAAGGGAATGTAAGTTGAGATGAATTCTCTTATTAAGATTATATCCTTAGGTTAAGGATAAATAAATGAAACAATTATGTGTCAAAAATATAAATACACTAAATATGATTGTATATTAAGTGTAAATCAATCATAATACAATCACATATATTCATGTAAAAACACGACCAATGACTTGGATGTTTAACTCAATGAATAAAAAATGACTTAAAATTACTCTTATCAAGTTCATATTGATGACTTCAAATTTTTCAGTGGATTGATTATGTGTATGAAAAGTGAATCCACACAAAGAGGAGTGTAAATTACTACATAAGTAAATAAATCATTATTTCACATATAATCTTGGAGTAGAGTAATAAAAAAAGTTTCTGTAAAACCGAATGAGTGGAAATTGAAAAATGAAAATTCCTTAACGGTTTGGTAACATACAAAACTTACACCCAATAAAATAAAATAATGATCAACCAATGATTATGAAAATACCCATTAATTAATTTATATTACACAAACAATACAACCATTGGAAATCAATACACCACACAAAATTTAATAGTGGCATATATAGCATGAATTTCACAAGAATAAAAGTGAGATGAAAACCCCTTACCCTGTACATTTCCTAAGTAGAGGGTATTTTAACCTCCTATATAATAGTTAAATCATTTTTCTTAAATTATAAAATAACTATATACATATATATGATATCATATAAGATCCTCTAATATTTCTTTGTTGATAATATTTTAGTAGTATCATCATTTCAGATATTAACTTATCCATTTTATTTTATATGATCAGTTATGTAAGAAATGTTTATTATGGATAGGATGTATTTTATTCATATCCATAATTATATTAATCTCTTAAAAATAATTTTTAATCACAAAATTAAAATTATTTTTGAATGATTACGATGGGGTATTAATCTCATCTCGTTTGTGGGGATGGTAATCTGTACATATGCATGAGTGATAATATCATGATATTGATGGTGAAATCATAAGTAATTGGATGGTATATCATATATAAATAATAATTAACATTTTATATTTATTATTTACATTATTTATACTCATTATTATACCCATCCAAATAATTAAGTGTTTGAATAACAAACTACACCATGATATGGAGACGGTAAGGCGTACGTACGCACATATGGTGATATTGTCATTCATATGATGGATAGAATAATAAATATGGTTGTACCAATTTTTTAATAACAACATAGTATATAGATGATATGTGTATCATTATTTTAGAAAGCAAACTACAAATAAAGAGTAAGTGGAAAAATAAATGAACTTGAAAGAAGTGAGGAAATATTTACCTATTCTTCAGGTTCTTCTTTTAGATTTGATCAAAAAGGATCCTTATGTTGGCTTTATGACCATATTATTGCCTCTTGGATGAAGGTAGTAAAGTTGAGAGGATATTTGGGAAGGGGTTGTCCAACCCAAATAGATTTTGAGGGGTTAAATTAAGAGAAGGTGAAGTACCCTTTTATAATAGAGGTGAAGGTCACTAGAGAAAAAGCTTAAAATATTATTTTATAATAAAATAATTTCTGGTTTATAATGGCTTAAAAATGATTTATTTCTAGGATAATGTGGTTATTGGTATAAAAAGTCTCAACCAATAGGTTTTAGACAAGTTTATGTCACCTTATTAATCGTATCATTTATATTTAACTCATAGTTATATAGTTTGACATTTACCATGTCTCTTTGTATTTTTATATTATATGGTTAATAAAATTAATATAACAAGCCAAGAGAACCCCTAGTGGTTAATTATTAATATATATAACCTTATCTAACTCCATTGGCTGAATTCTATATTTTTAGAAATATTATATCAATTAATAATATAGTTTTTTTTGAAACTCATTTATGTTAATATTGACACTATTTAGTATTTTGTTTTAGTGAAAATCATAACGGCATGATTACATCGAAAAAAATGATTTAATAAACTCTATTTTTTCATATTAACCAATAAAATTATTTTAATTCATCAAAAGTCTCAAATTACATTTTCTTGGATATTTATAATAACAATTATTTTAATCTTCCATTAATAACATAATTACTGCATCAACATTGTTTCATTAATAAATTTAATTATTTAATGTGATAAAATAATAAATAAAATACCATTATTTATGAAATATTTTTAAATTTATAATTAATATTTATATACTAATTTATCATGTCTGCATCCCTATATTAAAAATGTTTTAGTTATTAAATTTTGAATTTAACTCTTTTAACCCTTCTTAAAAATAGTAATAATAAATGTACCAATCTTATACAAGTGGGCCAATGGGTAATATTTTACTCCTAAAGTTGTTTTTTTTTGTCAAATTATACTTATCTAATAGAATTAGGAAATGTGATAGGGTAATTATAATATAATATTTATGCTTAATTACCCTATTTACTTTTAACCGTTGTAAATAAAAGTTAAAAGTTACTATTCACCAAAAACTCTTTTCATCTTATTGAACCACATTTTATTTAATGACGTCAACCGTGACTCACGGATTTTTGAAATTAAAATCACAGAAGTGGTAAAATTATTTTTATGAAAATTATTAAATTCTCTTAGAAGGTGCATAAAAGACAATAAAAAATTCAATAAAATTTTATATTTCAAAACATATTATAAAATAACTCAAATGAATTACATTGAATATATATAGGTATTATGTATCTCTTTTGACCTAAAATAAATTAAAATAAATTAAAATTATTTATTTATTTCTATAAATAATAAGCCTTTTTTAAATAATAACGTTGTGATTTTCACAATTCATCAACACTTGTATGTTTTCAAAAAAAATACCAAAAATTCAGCATAAGATAATTTTGGTATTAGGAATCCAAATATGTAGTCCATTTTAAAAAATATTATTAAATTTCAAAAAGTGGGAATTTCTATTCATAACGGCTAGTTCGATTGATCATGGTGCGTTAAAACTCCAAGTTGCGTAGAACACAATATACTGCATTATTCAAAGGGAAACGTATCGTGGAAGATTTGGGTGTTACATTATTCCCCCATTTTGAAAATTGTATCCTTGAATTTATAAAATTGGGCTTGGGAACTTCGTTGAAAGTCCCACCTCAGAAAAAGAATAAATAAAACTATCAGTTTAAAAGAATGAAAGAGAATTACAATGGTCAGCTGAGATAACCCATACTAGGATTCCATGTAGGAAAACATGGATATGAAAGATAAAAAAAGTGTCAAGTTATAGTAGTGAGTGATAGAAAACATGATCAGGAAAAATTAATCAATAAGAAAACCAAAAACTTGTGATGGGATAAACGGGCATTAGTTTCCCAGTTGGAAAAGTAAATAGACAACGTTTTTTTTATGTTCCATTTCATAGTGTTGACAAATTTATTTATGAGATTAACTAAGAACATAAAGAGATATACATACATTATAAGTAGAGTTTTATCCTTTAATAAATTTCTACCACTAACTCACCTTTTTTTCATGCAATGAGTTTTCAAGATGACTTGGTCACACCTGAAGTGCTAGAATCAAATTCTAGAGAAACACATGATGCATAAAGGATAAACTATATATTTCCCTTATCTTTAGATATTAACCAAAACTCAAATGGTCAGTACAAGATCAGATATTCCCCAAAAAGGTAAATCCTTTTGAGAATGAAATACTAATCTTAATTTCTAAAATAAAACCAACAATACCCTAAGGTCAATAAATACAATTCAATAAACACTTTTCCTTAAAATACATCAATATAATCCAAACTAATATTAAAAACCAAAACATAGAATAATTTGATTACGTAGTCTTCCACATTGAATTGTATCTCCAAATAAGATCGACTACTCTAAAACTCACATACTTAAAAATTAATTTATCTAATCACATATTATCTATGATAGGTTAATCACTTCCATTAATTAACCAAATCTCTATAAATACTCAATATAAAACATAGATAATAATCTATCATTACTTCTCAAATGAAATCCAATTGTATTCTTTTTTCCATAGGCATATAGTGTTCCCAACAAAGCGAAGGTCTTCCAAAATATCGTTTATCACATAATCCCCTAATCATTTTTATATACTAAGGATATCCATTCGATAAGACATAATATCCAAAATAAACATAATATTGATTAATAAAATCATTTAAGAAAAAATAATTAGTCAAAATAACTAGGGACGTCATGTATTCCAGTGGCAGGAAGTAAATTATAATCGCACTCCAGTTATGGGATTGATTCTCGTAGCGTTGTCTGACACGATGGGTTGTTATACGGTCTGTGTGTTGTACTTTTTCAAAAACTATATTTCATAACATTTGAAAAATGAGATAAATTTTTCAAAATAACCCCAACATAATTTCATCACAAATGTTATCTCATACCTCGCATTTTCATCCCAAAAATTAATAACTCTTAATTGCCTCAAATTAAAGTATCCAATAAACCCAAAAAATTTTTATAACTATATCAAAAATAGAAAAGATAATTCTTCCTAAAATAGAATTTTTATATAAAACACTACAGGGTTACACATATAAGAGAAAAGACTTCCAATGTAATCCCATCAACAAAGAGAAGCTGTACTTTTAAACATTTTTCCATCCATTTATTTCCACATAGGATCATCCTTGACCAAGAGATTATTTTATATAATATATAATTCACTATGGTAATGCCTAGGTCCCCTACATTTATAGAAAATGATTGTAAATGGATTCTGGGGATCATTTTTGTTTTTTCCAGGGTACTCTTCATTATTCCTTGGAAATTCTTTACTTTATGTCCTTTATTCCCACACATACAGAATTTGTTTGTTCAATTGAGACATTTAATTAGTTTTCTCCTTCCATATTTCCTACACGATGGAAATTGAGCATTATTTTCTCCATGTTCTTCACTATTGGAGCTCTTATCATTCACCACCTTTCTCATTTTTGTTGAGTCTAGTAGTTGGTTAATTTATATATTGTTGATCATATTTTTTGAAAACTGATTCAGCATGAACATGATATCTTTTACATCTATCAACATTCCATTTCGTTGCTCATTTCTACCACCGTTCCCAACTTGTACATTTTTTTCAATGTTACTATGACTTCCTTGGAATACAGCCATTGACTAGTAGATGAAAACATAGTGTGAGTCATAAAATCATTTAGAGAATATCATAAAACCTATTTTTCAATCTAAAACAACTTAGGATTAACCATGGTTATTTATTCTCATCTTATATTAAAATCCATTAAATCAGTTTGTAAATAAAATTTGAATTATTCTAACCATATCCCCTGGGAGTGTCTTAACCAAGAGGGTAGAAATGCATGTTGTCATGTACCTCAATACCCTGGGTCAAGCCCGAAACTCCTTATTTGAGTTTTCACTTGTAGGTACATCTATGCCAGAGTAACCTCTACCTGCTCGTATCCATACAATGATTAATTTCTTTGAAAACCCACATAATATATACATTACCAAAAAATTTGGTTGTTAATCTATAATAGTCGTCAAATTTTATCTTATGTAAGTGTTTTCTAAGCATAGTTTTTCTAAATCTAGCTTCCATGTTTTCTAATAAACTTTCATTCATACCAACTGTAACGCCTCGACTCCAGTTACCTGGAATTAGTGCATTGTTACATAACTTTGGCATGATATAATCAATCATGTCCCAGAAGACCGATTATTTTAGTAGACATGGAAGTACTACATATATACATAAGTTTTACATTACATCATGAAATAAAAAAACATTGTGTCCACATTGAACACTCTTATATATCATAGCATATTCCTACTGGTTAATCATAATATAATTTTCTGAATCAAAGGAAATATAAAACATAATAAAGTGGTGAGATCAATTTCTCAGTATAGATAACAATATAGTGGAAACTGTCATATATAAGAATAAACATTTAAGGCAATGTATATGACGAGAACATTAGACTTTTAAACGTAAACATCAGCATAATATGGAAAAGATAAATCAAATAACGCCCTTTACTTATTCACAGGGTTATTATACTATTAGAAGAATCGTGTGTAAATCTATATCCAATTTCATAATGATGGAATGCATAATACCAGACATCATAAACACATAGTCAAGGCCTTGTGCGAAAACTATAAATAAAATTTTGTCAAGGCCCTATGTCAAGACACTAGTTTGTCTCATGGGACCTACCGATGCATTGAGGACATATAGTGGGCTCTACCTGTCACTTACTAATTCCAATGCATTCCGCATATGAAAATATTTAATCATAACAAATACATTCGTATTAAAAATATCATAGGAATTATTAATACTTTGTCCATAATCCATTAATGGTATAAAATTAACACATCCACTGTAAAACATATAAAAAAACCTTAAATACAATATGATATATTTATATCATAATAAATCAACCTCAATCAAGAATAATATCCCCTAAAGGATGTTGATATAGTTGAAAATGATAATTAAAAATAATTAAGAGAAATATCATTTTTATGAAAACTTTTAAAAGTCTCACTACTTATCAAGAAGCTGTTTAAAATAGATATTTTAATAAAAGTGTCCCATGCCACATTAATAATTTTAAAAGTAATTTCATTTTTAAAAAATTAATGCCCATATATATAAAAACGTAAAACTATTTTCAACACATGGTCATTAATGAAAAATATTTAGAAGAATAAATTTTTAAAATAGTTAAAATGATATGTTAGTTAGAGATACTAACCAAATGAGAGATCCTTGAATACAAATAATTGAGGTAATCAAAACATTATTAAATAACGATAATATATGGATTCATGATATAATATGTCAATGTATAGTATATATACCAAATAAATGTGAATTGGTACATAACAACAATGAAGTCTCAATGGATTGTAAGTTGAGATGAATTCAGTTTTAAAGAACGTATCCTTAGGTTAAGGATAAATCGCTGACATAATTATGAATGACTAGTATAAATACACTAAATATGATTGTATATTTAGTGTAAATCAATCACAGTACATTCACACGTATTCATGTAAAAACAATACCAATGACATGGATGTTTAACTCAATGAATATAAATTGAGTAAAAATTACTCTTATAAAGTTCATATCGATGACATGAAAATTATCAATGGAGTGATTATAGGTATCAAAAGTATATCCAAAAAAATGGGGAGTGGAAATTTCTACACAATTAAATAAATTATTACATGACACATAATATTTGTGAAAAGTAATCAATGAAGTTTGTGTAAAACCGAATGAGTGGAAATTGAAATATGAAATTCCCTTAACGATTTGGTAACATATCAAACATACCCCCCATGTAATAAGGATCATCCAATGATGATGTAAATACCCATTAATTAATGTATATTATCCAAAAAATACAATCATGGGAAGTACATACACCACACAAAAGGTAATAGTGGCATATATAGCATGAATCTCACGGGAATAAAAGTGAGATAAAAATCCCTTACCTTTTACTTTTCCTTGCTCGATGGTATGTTAACCTCCTATATAATAGTTAAATAATTGTTATTAAATTATACAAAAACTATATACATAAATATTATATCATATATAATCCCCTAATATTTTTTTATTTATAATATTTTAGTAGTATCCTCGTTTCCGGTGCTAACTGATTCGTTGTCCTTTATATACCTGGTTACGTAAGACATTTTGTTATTTATAGGATTTATTTTATTCATATCCAGAATGATATTAAGTTCTTAAACATTCTTTTTAATAATAATATGAAAATTATTCTTTAATGAATATGATGGGGAACTAATCTCATCGTGTTCGTGGAGACAGTAATCTGTACGTACGAAGGAGCGAAAATATCATTATATTGATGGTGATATCATAAGTAAATGGATGTTAAATCATATATAAAGAATAATTAACATGTAATATTTATTTTTTTCATTACTTATACTCATTATTATTCCCATCCAAATAATATAGTGTTCGAATAACAAACTACACCACAACGTGGAGACGGTAATCCATACACATGCACGTGTGGTGACATTGTCATTCATATGATAAATAGAATAATAAATACTGTTGTAAAAATTTTATAATAACATCACTGTATATATATGATACTAGTGTTATAATTTTATAATGGAAACAACAAAGAATGAGTAATCGGAAGTAGAAAATATCTTGAAAAAGGTGATAAAATATTTACCTGTTCTGCTGGTTCCTCCTTTTGATTTGATGAAAATGGCTGCTTATGTTGGATTCTTTGCCACAATAACGCATCTAGGATGAAGGTAGAAAATTTTAGATCATATTTGGTAAGGGGTTTGCAGAGAAAAATGGATTTGGAAGTGTGAAATTAAGAGAAGGTGAAGTATCGTTTTATAAGAGAGGTGAGGGTCAATTTAGGAAAAACTTCAATTATTATTTTATAATAAAATCATTTCTGGTTTTTTATGGCTCCAAAATTTTTTATTTCTAGGATAAGGTGGTTATGGGTCGAAAAAATATCCACCAATAGGTTTTAGTTAGGTTTAGGTCACCATATTAACCTTATCATTTAGATTTAACTCTTAGTTAGATTGGTTGACATTTACCATGTCTCTTTGTATTTTTATATTATATGGTTAATAAACATATTATAACAAGCCAATAGAACCTGAAGTGGTTAATTATTAATATATATAACCTTATCTATTTCTTTTGGCCAAACCTCAGAACTTTAGAAATATTATATCAACTAATAATATATTATTTTTTTCGAAACACATTTATGTCAATTTTGACCCTATTTAGTATTTGGTTTTTGTGAAAATCATAACTGCGTGATTACTTCAGAAAAAAAACTTTTTAATATACCCTATAATGTCACATTAACCTATAAAATAAGTTTATTTCATAAAAAGTATAAAATTACATTAATTTGGATATTTAAAATATAAATTATTTTAATTATTCATTAATAAGGTAATTTCTGCATCATCCTTGTGTCATAAATAAATTTAATTATATATTGTCTAAAAATTATAAATAAAATACAATTATGCATAAAATATTTTCATATTTATAATGAATATTTATATTCTAAATTATCTTATGTATTACCCTATATTAAAAATGTTTTAGTTATTATAATTTGAATTTAAATCTTTTAACTCTCCTTAAAAAAAGCTAGTAATTTTCCTAATCTTATCCAAGTAGACCAAGGGGGTCATAATTTATTAAAAAGGTTTTTTTGGTCTTATTATACTTTTCTAATCGAAGTAGGACATGTCTTAGGGTAATTATAATATCATATTTACCCTTAATTACCATATTTACTTTTAACTTTGCTAAATAAAAGTTAATCGTTACTAATCATCAAAAATTATTTTCATCTTATTAGACCACATTTTACTTAGTGGTGTAATCTATGACTCACATATTTTTTAAATTCAACTCATAGAAGTGGTAAAATTAGTTTATGAAAATTTGTAAATCCACCTATAAGGTGCGTAAAAGACGATAAAAATTTCAATAAAAGTTTATATATCTATTCTTATTATAAAATGGTTCCAATGAATTACATTGAAGATATATAGGTATTATGTATCTATTTTTTCCTAAAATAATTTAAAATAAAATAACTAATTGTTTAAATAAAAATTATGTTTTAAACAAAAACGTAGTGTTTTCCGTATTCATAAAAAATTGAATGTTTTAAAAAATATCCAATAATTAAGCCTAAGAAAATTTTGGTATTTTGAATCCACATATGAAGTCTATTTTGAAAAATAAAATTTTATAAAATTTTAAAAAGTGGTTAGTACTATTCATAATAGTTGGTTCGATTGATCGTAGTGTGTTAAAATTCCATGTTGTGTACAATGAAATCTACTACATTATTCAAAGGAAATCATATCGTTGAATCATGGGGTGTTTCATTCTTCCCCCTTTTGTTAATTCTGTCCTTAAAATATTAAAATTTGGATTGGGACCTTCATTGAAAGTCCACATCAGAAAAAGAGTCAATAAAACTATCACTTTAAAAGAAATAAAGTTATGTACAAAGGTCAACCGAGATAACTCAAACAAGGATTACATGTAGGAAAATATGGATATGGAAGAAAAAATAAGTGATAAGTCCTGATGTAGATTGATATAAAAAATGATCAGAAGAATGATAATAACAAGATAACCATAAACTTGTGATGGGATAAACAGTCATTAGATTCCCATTTGAAATAGTAAATAGACAATGTTTTTTGTTATAAGTTCCATTTAATAATGTTGAGAAATTTATTTATGATATTGAATATGAATATAATGAGATAACCTTACTTATTAAGTATATTTTCAACATTTAAGCAATTTCTACCACTAACTCACCTTTTTTTCAAATGATATGTATTCAAGATGACTTAGTCACACCTGAAGCGCTAGAATCAACTTCTAGAGGATCGCATGATCCCCGAAGGATAAACTATATATTTCCCTTTCCTTTAGATATTAACCAAAACCAAAATGATTTTTACGAGATCAGATGATCCCCAAAAAGTATAATTTTTTTGAGAAATAAATTCTAATATTAATTTCTAAAATTAAAACAACAGTAACCAATGTTCATTAAATACCATTAAATTAAAATTTTACTTAAAATACTTCAATATAATCCAAATGAATATTGAAACCCAAAATGTAGAATAATTTGATCACGTAGTCTTCCACATTAAATTGTATCTCCAAATAACATCATGTACTCTTAAAGTCGCATACTTAAAATTAATTATTATAATCACATATTCTCTATGATAGGTTAATAATTTTCATAAATAAACCTAATCGCTATTAACCCACAAAAAAAATTGATAAGAATCAACCATTACTCCTCTAATGAAATCCCATAGTATTCTATTATACTTAGTCATATTGTGTTCCCAACAGAGCGAATGTATTCTAAAATAACATTTATCACTTAATCACCAAATCATATTCCTATACTAAGGATATCCATTTATTAAGACATAATAACCAAAATAAACTTATTATTGATCAACAAAATAATTTAACAAAAAAAAGAATTATTCACACTAACTAGGGACTTCACGTAGTCCAGTGGTAGGAGATAAATCCGAATCGCACTTTGATTGTGGGTTCAATTCTCACACCTTTGTTGGACACGACAGGTTGTCATACGGTCTGCATGTTGTCATTTTTCAAAAACTATATTTTATAAAATTCTGCAAATGAGATAAATTTATCAAAATTAATGTAACATCATTTCATCACCAATGTTATCTCATACATCTCATTTTCATCCCAAAATTTAATAACTTGTAATTGCCTCAAATTCATGTATCATATAAACCAAAAATGATATTTCTAACTATATCAATAATAGAAAAAATAATTATTCCTAAAATAGACTTTTTATATAACACACTGTAGGGTTACACATATAATAAAAAATTCTTCAAATGTAATTCCATCAACAAAGAGCACTAACAATTTTAAAAATTTCTCCATCCATTTATTTGCACATAGGTTCTTCCTTGACCAATATTTTATCCTATATTGTAATAACCCGAGATTTTATAAGATATATTCTATTTAACTTATTTCATATCTTATGTTTTCCAATAATCCAAGATTATCTTGCGCTATACGCAACACTGTATCAGCTTGCAGTATACGCAACACTATTCTTTGATTGTGTTACACACAATTTCATGTTCGATTGAAAATAGTCATTCTACGCAACATTGAGTATATATATATATATTAAATTTATAAATGAAAAAATGGTTGTATTTGGTTATAATGAAACAACAAAAGAATCTTTCACTATACGCAACCCTGACTTGGCTTTCATTACACGCAATCGCGACCTTCTTCGATAGCGTGTGTTGTACGAAATACCGGGTTTTACTAAACAACGATATGTTATTATAATATTATTATGAACTAGCCGTTAAGAATATTATTAACTATATTTTGAATTTTATAACATTATTATTCATCTTACACATTTTATAGAACATGGTATAAGAACAAAATAAATTTTTTAGGTAAAATAAGTATTTTTCAAAAAATTCAGTTTTGCCGCCTTTTGATGGCACACCCACTTTAAATCTATTTTTGACATGTTTATAAGTTCAATTTTACAAAATAAAATTATTCTTTGGAATCAGGATATAAAATTTTACCTTGGATAAATTTTTCATATTATTCTGATAACATGAATATTTTAATGAATAGTAAATACACGCTATATTTTAATTAAAAACAACTTTTTTCATCATAATAAATTATGTGGTTAAATTATAATATTGAATGTTTTTAAAGTAAAAATAGAATATATTTTTACCATTTAATATAATGTATGTCATTATAATTTATTTTACCTTGAATTCGTAGGTTAAATCAATTCAATCTTTTGCAATGTTTTAAAGAAAAAACCGTTTTCTTTCAACAACGGGATTAATTTTAATTTAATTTCTACAACTTTTGTGTATTGAATTTGGAAAAATTGATTCCATATTTGGAAGCAGTGGGTCCAAATTATGTTAATAGGCTACTTTTTATTTTTGGGAATTATGAATAGTAACTACGATAAATTTTATTTTCCATAGTTAAAGGTAAATCGGGTAATTAAGGGTAAATATAATATTATAAAATTACCCTAACACATGAAAAAATTCTATTGGATGGCTAAAAGTCGGCACATATCTCTTAAGGGTCGGATTAGAATTATTTAAGGGACTTTTTCCATGAAAATAACTTAATTATTATTAAAACCATAGAAAGTGACAACATGTCACTCTCTTAAATCTTATAAGTATATTAAGTTTAATTTAGTGATAACCTTCATGAAACTTCGAACATGAATAGTCTCCAAGAATCTAATGAAATTATAAACATCATATGAATTTATATATAATTTTTAGGGATTAAATATTTATCATTAATTGTGACACAATAGTGATGCATAAATTGTTTATCTAGTGAAAAATCTAGAATATAGTTTTTATTAAACTAATAGTGACCATAAAGGGAACAAAACCCTGAACAAAACTTATTTTACATGTATATTGAAACCATAATCATCCACTGGTCTAATTGTGATGATTTGGAGCCTTATAAAAGCGATTATGATAGTTATATTTTTTTATTTTAATGGATTCCAAAGTTGTCACCTTCATAATTTAATAAATATAACAATTTAAATATTGTGATTTTAAGATGATAAATCCGTGTAAAAGTTTTATTGTGAAATCTAATAGATTTATATTCATCATAGGATTTTAGTTTTAATTTTTATTCAACAAATAAGTATATTAAATAATTATACGAAAATGATGTAGTAATTACATTATTAAGAGATAAACCGAATAAATGGTTTTAAAAATAATAAAATAAATATTATATGAACTATTTAATGTGATCCACTAATTTTATAGATATATATGACCTTTTATGAATCTATTAAAGCTTTTATTTCAAACATATCGTCTGTATATATTTTATTTAAATTCAAACAAATGAATAGTGTCAAAATTGTGACTATTGTTATTTTATAAAAATAACATATTATAAAATTGTTTAAAAATCACAAAAATATTGAAAAATTATAAATTTAAATTTTTATGGTATAAAATGTCATAAGTATCAAATTATGGAATATTCACAACAAATAATCAATTATTTGTTATAATTTAAAATTTATAATGTTATTACCACAAATAAAATTAAATTGATTAAATAAGGATAAATCAAGTTGATAATGTTGAAAATAAATTCCTAACATGTCTAAATATTATTGGTTGATGAGATTACAACACTATCTCATCTAATATTTAAATATGAGTCATTTTTGGAGGTTTTTAAGTGGGGTTAGATTTATTATAAAAAAATATTTTTTAGATTTCCAAAGGTGCCCCTCTCCTCCCTTATAAAAGGGAACCTCCTCCCTCTCTTACTCACACCAATTTGAGCCTTTAATCTCGGCCAAACCCTGCCTATTTCCCTTATAAACTTCCCTAGAAACATCCTATAGGTCCTTTTCTTCTTCAAAGACCAATTTTAGTACCCTAAGATGAGGATTCAAAGAGGCGTGTCAAAGAAGAGGTAATATCTGTTACCGATTCTTTCAATTTTCATTCGCCTTAAACTTATTCTTATTTAGTTTTTTCATTATGAAGTAATAAAATCAGTATCCCTCATATACTGATATGTTATTATAAATATTAAACAAACCTATTTCACCTTCTATCCATCCTACGGAAAACAAAATCACAGCGCGTGCTTACGTACATAATACCGTCTCCACGCCGAGGTGTAATCTGTTTTTCCACCAACACCTTACATGGATGGGTATAATGGTGTAAATAATTACTATATATGGTTATTATAACATCATACTGATTCTGATATATTATACCATCCACTCCAATTCTATAATTATGTGAACGATATCATCACTCGTGCGTACGTACGGACTACCGTCTCCACGATGCGATGAGATTCATTCTCCATGATTAACCATACATGAATGATCATAAAGTTTATATAATGAATAATAATGAAATATATGAAATAATAATGCTACTGGATTTATGTATATATATGTATGTATGTCATCTATTTAGTTTCATTCAATTCAATAAGGAAACGAAAACAGCATTCATGCGTTCGTACGGCCTACCGTCTCAATGAACGGTGTATTTCATTCCTATTATCGATCTATAATATATATGTATATGATGAATATATATTATATATAAATCAAGTTTTACATTCTGGAATTATTTAAATAAGGATATAAGTAATAATATCAAGAAAGGAAAATTCGATACACATACGATAAATGAAATGAGTTTAACCAAAACGCTACTTTAACATGGAATTTACAAAATAATGGGTAATATAAAATCATAAGTGAAACATAAATGATATCATAACAATGAATATGATTATGTAATAAGTCAATGACATTATTTAAATCATTATACAGGAGGTTCGGAACCATACGAAGCATATCGGACTTAAGGTAAGGGATAATTTATGAATCTCATTTTTATCTGCGATTGTTTATTCGTAAGTATTTACGGGGGTTATCTTTATCATCCAAGCCCATGTTTTATAAAAATGTTTTCATGTATTTTTAAAGTCCCTTTTTCTCATTTTTTACTTTTACTACATGTTATGTAAGGAATGTTTTTTTTACCATACGAGGTAATTTTTGACTTTTCCGACAAAAGTTCGAGAAGAATGTTATTTTTAACTTATACGGCGTGAACGGATTTTTACGATTTCATAACGCCTCATTTTCATGAAGCTTAATCTACAAGATTTTATGAATATTTTCAAAAAAATACTTTTATTTTAAAAGTTCATGTCATTTTGTGAAAAGAAAATGATTTTGAAGAATAAAGGATATTTTCCTCAAGAATTCATTTCAAATGTTCTATCGAAACCATTTTCCATATAAGATGACATTATTTCATATGTGTATGTTTCAACTTTAATGTCTCTATGATTTACATGGTTTCACATTTCTTTTTATGAATTGATATCTATATCTTTTATATGGATTATGTGATAATGGAATGATGATTATGAAACCCATTTTTTTCTTTGGGGTATGATGAATGATTTATGTTTATGTTGTGGCACAAGTAAGAATGATTTCGTTATGAGATTTGTGGGACCTATATCTCCATCCAATTAATTGGATAAAGATTTATATCTCATGAGATAGACATGGATGGAATGGAAATTTAAACCGTATCAGTAATACAGGACTAGAACAAGGACTGAACCCGATTCAGAAAGGGACTTTGTCCACTAAGATGGTCTTGGCAGCAATTCCTTGGCTACTATGGAAATCATACCATGTGCTTAATGGTTGCCACAATTACATGTTTTATTCCCATGCTATTTTATCATTATTGATGTTCCCTTATGATATATGCCTTACGTACTTCCAAGATTCATGTCTTTGCTCAATATTTTGATGTTTAGATTTTATGTTCATGTTTTTGCATTCAAATGTTTATGGATTGTTTTGTGTTCTCTATGTTTACCCTTACTGGGAATTTGAGCTCACCCCTTTTATGTTTTCTTTTCCCCAGGATATAGAGAAAGGTTTTAGGTAAGAAAAAAAGGGAATATCTTTATTGGGAGATGTTGAAGATCTTTCACCATGATTAGAAGATTACATTCCATGTTTCGAAAGACACTAAACTGTTACGATCCTTGTGTGTTTTTTGTTATGTATTAAGTATTCTGCAAAAGTAATGTATTGTCCATGTACGTAAATCTTCCGGCCTCTATAGTTGGTATTAGAGGAATGGCTTAGTCAACCATTGGAAACTAGAATGTGAAAAAGTTAGTGAGATCCCTAGAGATATTTCTAATGTGTGTTTAGGGATATTTTTAAGGATATGTATACGTATAGGATATAGTCCTAGAACTACGGTAATGATCATAGAATTTAACCTAAGATGTTAGATATTGAGGGTACTCCCCCTTTACTATGTTGTTTTCCCTAGCATGATTTTTCCCTCTCACACTATTCTTTTTGGGTTTTAGAAAATGGATCAAAACAGGAAGATTCATGATAATGGAGGATATGACAGACAATGGAATGATATTCTTCATGAGAAACCAAATGAAAAGGGTTTTGGATGTCCAAACATCGTTATTATGCCTAATCAGAAATCTCATAATATGATCAATAATCTCAACTTTGGTAAGTTTCCTGAATCAGATAATAATAGAAAGATGGAGTTTCATGATGATCATAGAGGAAAGAAAGTTCAATTTCCCTCATGTAAATCATGTGGGAAGAGGCATCAGGGAGATTGTTTCAAAGGAACTGGAAGATTCTTTGGGTGTGGAAAATAAAGACACAAAGCCAGTAAGTTCAAAGGAAAAGGTTTAGTTAATACCATGGACAAAGATAATGGTATTCCTATGACATCAACAAGGATTATATGTTTTTAATGTGGAATGTATGGGAATTATGCAAACCAATGCCCTAAGGGAAAATCTCATGAAGAGAATCAGCATGGTCATACGGGTATTATTTATGTGGATGATGATGAAGAGAGTAAAAATGAAATATGAGATGAAATAAATGATGAAGCTCAGCTAGTGGTTTAAGAAGATAGTGGAATTATTGTATGTTTATAAATAATAATGTATGGTAATATGGAATAAAGAATCATTTAAGGATTGTTACACTATTGTTTTTCCTAAAGTATATGAAAGTATATGTTGAATGGTAGCGGGAGCCATGGAAGGTTATTCAGATATTTTTGGAAAGTAGATGATATGTGCATAATGAAGGGATAAGAAGATACTGAGATGTTTGATTGTATTCATGAGCTCATGACTGATATAAGGACTAAGTGATATTATGGTTTGATTATATAGATTTTTTGGGATTTTGGTATGTGGAAAGAGTTACCTTTTGACAGTATTCATGTTTTCACTAAGGTTCTATGGTAATTTATGTTTCAAGAGAATATATGACAAATGTATTCATGTGTTTAGAATGCAACCAGTAAGATATATCTTATGATATATTTGGGATAAATGCTTGTATTCACATTCTTGTTAGATAACCTTTCTAGTAATTTTTTTCTTTATACTATGATGTTTGACTGAAGTATTTTAGATAACCTAAGGATTGGAATGTTTTATGTTGGACATAAGTTAGTATTGTTTAAGGATAGAACTTTTTTTGATATTATTGATGGGATGTTATAGTAATGTAGTTTTAGAAAAAGGACAACCTGCAGAACGGGCGACAGACCATCGCATCGGACAAGGCTATGGGAATCGAACCCACAACTGAAGTGCGACTAGCCTTTATCGCCTACCACTATCCTACAGGAAGTCCCTATTACGTAGAAACTAGTTTTATTATATTAAGTAGTATGATATATGAAGTATAAGTCCATTTTAGGAACCATATATGATTACTCTCACTATAGATCGACTTATGTATATTTAATAACTTTTTCTAACCTTTTGTTTGAGACAGATGGAATGACCCATCATTCTATCACATGATCTGCTAACACATCACGAATAAGAAATTCAACTTTATTTCTTTAAGGGATGAAGTGGAAATTGTTCAAGGCACGAACAACAGTGAGATTGTACCAAAATAAAGTAAGTATTTATTCTAATTCAAATTCGTCTACTTTAGGGAAATGATCTTGAAAACCAAAAATGTTGTCCTAGTGCCCTTATATCTGATGACTCAGATGGTACCCTAGATCATCACAAATCTATGGCGTTGTGATTGTTGGCTTTTTCATATCCATCTTCTCTACCACTCTCTATCAGAACATGATGGTTATATTTCTCTTCTATATCCATATTTTCACCTATGTTCTCCTATGTGGAAACCTAGTGATTAGTTTATTTGGGTAACCATTACATTTCATAATTTAGTTTTTAAAGATAAGTGTTGGTATTCATTTTTACGATGTGGGTTTCAATTAAAGAAACTTTCAAGTAGAAAATCATTTATAACCCCGACGAATTTCGAGGGAGAAATTCATTTTAAGGGGGTAGAATGTAATAACCCAAGATTTTATAAGATATATTCTTTCTAATTTCTTTCATATCTTCTGTTGTACGATACTCCAAGATTATCTTGCGTTATACGCAACACCGTATTAGCTTACAGTATACGCAACACTATTCTTAGATTGTGTTACACACAATTTCAAGTTCGTTTGATAATAGTCATTCTACGCAACATTTGGTAAATATATATATATATTCAATGTATAAATGAAAAAATTGTTGGATTCTGTTATAAAGAAACAACAATGGGGTCTTTCACTATACGCAACCCTGACTTGGCTTGCATTACACGCAATCGCGACCTTCTTCGATAGCGTGTGTTGTACGCAATACCAGGTTTTACTAAACAATGATATGTTTTTATAATATTATTTTGAACTATCCATTATGAATAGTATTAACTATATTTTGAATTTTATAAAATTATTATTCATCTTACTCATTTTCTAGAACATGGTATAAGAACAAAATAAATTTTTCGGGTAAAATAAATATTTTTCAAAAAATGCAGTTTTGCCGCCTTTTGATGGCGCACCCACTTTAAATATAGTTTTTGAAATGTTTATAAGTTCAATTTTACAAAATAAAATTATTCTTTGGAATCAGGATATAAAATTTTACCTTGGATAAATTTTTCATATCATTCTGATAACTTTCATATTTTAATGAATAGTAAAAACACGCTATATTTTAATTAAAAACAACTTTTTTCATCGTAATAACTTATGTCGCTAAATTATAATATTGAATGGTTTTAAAGTATAAATAGAATATATTTTTACCATTTAATATAATGTATGTCATTATCATTGAATTTACCTTGAATTCGTAGTTTAAATCAATTCAATCTTTTGCAATGTTTTAAAGAAAAACTCGTTTTCTTTCAATAACGTGATTAAATTTAATTTAATTTCTGAAACTTTTCTGTATTGAATGTGAAAAAAGGGATTCCATATTTGGAATCAGTGGGTCCAAATTATGTTAATAAGCTACTTTTTATTTTTGAGAATTATGAATAGTAACTATGGTAAATTTTATTTACCGTAGTTAAAGGTAAATCGTGTAATTAAGGGTAAATATAATATTATAAAATTACCCTAACAAATGCCAAAGTTCTATTGGATGTCTAAAAGTCGACCCATATCACTTAAGGGTCGGATTAGAATCATTTAATGGACTTTTTTCCATGAAAATAACTTAATTATTATTAAAACTGAAGAAAGTGACAACATGTCACTCTCTTAAATCTTATAAGTATATTTATTTTAATTTAGTGATAAACTTCATGAAACTTCGAACATGAATAGTCTCCAGAAATCTAATGAAATTATCTACATCATATGAATTTATTATTAATTTTTAGGGATTAAATAGTTATCATTAATTGTGACACAATAGTGATGTAGAAATTGTTTATCTAGTGAAAAATCAAGAATATAGTTTTTATTAAACTATTAGTGACCATAAAAGGCACAAAACCCTGACCAAAACTTATTTTTCATGTAAATTTAAACCATAATCATGCAATCGTCGAATATTTGACCATTTGGAGCCTTATAAAAGCGATTATGACACTTATATTATTTTATTTTAAATGATGCGAAGTTGTCACCTTCATAATATAATAAATATAACAATTTAAATATTGTGATTTAAAGATGATAAATTCGAGTAAAATTATTATTGTGAAATTTAATAGATTTACCTTCATCATATGATTTTAATTTTAATTTTTATGCAACAAATAAGTATATTAAATAATTATACAAAAATGATGTAGTAATTATTTTATTAAGAGATAAACCAAATAAATGGTTTTAAAAATAATAAAATAAATATTATATGTACTATTGAATGTGCTCCACTAATTTTCTAGATACATATGACCTTATATAAATCTATTTAAGCTTTTATTTTGAACATTTACTCTGTATATAGTTTATTTAAATTCAAACAAATGAATAGCGTCAAAATTGATACTATTGTTATTTTATAAAAATAACATATTATAAAATTGTTTAAAAATCACAAAAATATTTAAAAATTATAAATTTAAATTTATATGGTATAAAATGTTATAAAGTTTCCAATTATGGAAAATTCACAACAAATAAGTAATTATTTGTTATAATTGAAAATATAGAATTTTATTACCACAAATAAAATTAAATTGATTAAATAAGGATAAATCAAGTTGATAATGTTGAAAATAAATTCCTAACAAGTCTAAATTTTATCGGATGATGAGATTACAACCCTATCTCATCTAATATTATAATATGAGTCA
Organism: Viscum album; assembly: GCA_963277665.1. Taxonomy (NCBI): domain Eukaryota; kingdom Viridiplantae; phylum Streptophyta; class Magnoliopsida; order Santalales; family Viscaceae; genus Viscum; species Viscum album. Next base: position 1,754,714,014 of record OY728128.1, read on the forward strand.
TTTTTGAAGGTTTTTAAGTGGGGTTAGATTTATTATAAATTAATATTTTTATGATTTCCAATGGTGCCCGTCTCCTCCCTTATAAAAGGGCACCTCCTCCCTCTCTTCCTCACACAAATTTGAGCCTTTATGATCTACCAAACCCTGCCCATTTCCCTTCTAAACTTCCCTAGAAAAATCCTAGAGGTCGTGGTCTTCATCAAAGTCCAATTTTAGTACCCTAAGAGGAGTATTCAAAGAGGCGTGTCAAAGAAGAGGTAATATCTGTTACCGATTCTTTCAATTTTCTTTCTTCTTCAACATCTTCTTATTTTGTTGTTTCATTATGAAGTAATAACATCAGTGTCCCTAATATACAGATATGTTATTGTAAATATGAAACTACCATATTTCACCTTCTATCCATCCTACGGAAAACAAAATCACTACGCGTGCGTACGTACAGAATACCGTCTCCATGCCCTTGTGTAATCTATTTTTCCACCAACACCTTACATGGATGGGTATAATGGTGTAAAAATTAACTATATATGGTTATTATAACATCATAATGATTCTGATATATTATTCCATCCACTCTAATTCTATAATTATGGGAATGATATCATCGCTCGTGCGTACGTACGGACTACCGTATCCACGATGCGATGAGATTCATTCTCCATGATTAACCATACATGAATGACCATAAAGTTTATATAATGAATAATAATGAAATATATGAAATAATAATTCTACTGGATTTATGTATATATATATGTATTTCATCTATTTACTTTCATTCAATTCAATAAGGAAACGAAAATAGCATTCATGCGTACGTACGGCCTACCGTCTCCATGAACGGTGTATTTCATTTCTTTTATCGATCTATAATATATATGTATATGATGAATATATATTATATATAAACCAAGTATTACATTCTGGAATTATTTAAATCAGGATATAATTAATAATATCAAGAAACGACAAGTCGAAACACATACGATAAATGAAATGATTTTACACAAAACGCTACTTTAACATGGAATTTACAAAAAAAACGGCTAATATAAAGTCATAAGTGAAACATATATGATATCATAACAATGAATATGATTATGTAATAATTCAATGACATTATTTAAATCATTATACAGGAGGTTCGAAACCATACGAAGCATATCAGACCTAAGGTAAGGGTTAATTTGTCAATCTCATTTTTATCCGAGATTGTTTATTCATAAGTATTTACTGGGGTTATCTTTATCATCCAAGCCCATGTTTTCTAAAAAAAAAATCATGTTTTTTTAAAGTACTTTTTACCCATTTTTGACTTTTACTACATGGTATGTAAGGAATCTTTTTTTACCATCTGAGGTACTTTTTGACTTTTTCGACAACAGTTTGAGAAGAATGTTATTTTTAACTTATATGGTGTGAATGGATTTTTATGGTTTCATAACTCCTCATTTTCATGAAGCTTAATATACAATATTTTATTACTATTTTCAAAAAAATACATTTATTTTAAAATTGCAAGGAATTTTGTGAAAAGAAAATGATTTTGAAGAAGAAAGGATATTTTCCTCAAGAATTCATTTCAAATGTTCTATCAAAACCATTTTCCATCTAAGATGACATTATTTCATATGTGTATGTTTCATGTTTAATGTCTCTATGATATACATGGTTTCATTTTTCTTACTATGAAATGATGTCTGTTTATTTTATATGGATTATGTGATGATGGAATGATGTTTATGAAACCCATTTTATTCTTTGGGTTATGATGAATGATTTATGTTTATGTTGTGGAACCAGTAATAATGATTTCATTATGAGATGGGTGGGACCTATATATCCCTCCAAGGCATTGGGTAATGATTTATATCTCATGAGATAGACATGGATGTAATGGAAATTTAAATTGGTTCAGTAATATAGGAATGGAATGAAGAGTGAACTCGATTCAGAAAGGGACTTTGTCCACTAAGATGGTCTTGGCAGCAATGCCTTGGCTACTATGGAAATCATATCATGTGCTTAATGGTTGCCACAATTACATGTTTTATTCACTTGCTATTTTATCATGATTTATGTTCCCTTATGACATATTCCCTATGTACTTCCAAGATTAATGTCTTTGCTCAAGATTTTGATGTTTACATTTTTTGTTCAAGTTTTTGCATTCAAATGTTTATGGATTGTTTTATGTTCTCTAGGTTTACCCTTACTGGTCATTTGAGCTCAACCCTTTTATGTTTTGTTTTCCCCAGGATATAAAGAAAGGTTTTATGTAAGAAAAAAAGGGATGATCTTTATTGGTTTATGTTGAAGATCTTTCACCACGACTGGAAGATTACGTTCCAAGTTTCCAAAGACACTAAACTATTACGATCCTTGTTTGTTTTTTTTGTTATGTATTAAGTATTCCACAAAAGTAATGTATTTTCCGTGTATGTAAATATTCGGGCCTCTACATATATAATAGGTAATTCACATTGGTAATGCCTAGGACCCCTACAGTTACGTCAAATGACTGTAAATGGATTCTTGGGGTCATTTTTATTATCTTACATAGTTATATTCATTTCTACTCTGCAATGTTTTACTTTATTTCATTCTTTCTCACACATAAAGCATTTCATTATTCCATTGAGTCACTTTACTAGGTGTCTCCTTACACATTTCCTGCATGATGGAAATTGAGCTTTCTTTTCTCCATGTTCTCTACTGCTGGAGCTCTTATCATTCACCACCTTTCTCTTTGTTGTTGAGTCTGGGAGTTGTTTAATATCTCTGTTGTTGATACAATTTTTAGAAAACTGATTCATCATGAACATGATAACTTTTAAATCTATCAACATTCCATTTTTTCTCATTTACACCATTATTCCCACCTTTTACATCATGTTCAATGTTACTATGACTTCCTTGGAATCCATCCATTAACTAACACAAGAAAGCATAGTGTGAGTCATAAAATCAATTAGAGAATATTATAACATCTTAGTTTCAATATAAAACACCATAAGATTGACCAAGGTTATTTATTCTCATCTTATATTAAAATCATTCAAATTGGTTTGTAAATAAAATGTGAATTATCCTAATCATATCCCCTTGGAGTGTCATAACGAACAGTACAAAAAGGCTCGTTGTCATGTACCAGGATACCTCGGGTCAAGCCCGGATCTCCTTTTCGGGGTTTTCACTCTTAATTGCATCTGTGCCAGAGCCACCTCTACCATATCATATCAATACATGGATGTATTTCATGAGAAACCAACATAATATTTACAATACCAAATTTTTTTGATATTCATCTATACTATTCATCATCGTCTATCTTAGGGTAGTGTTTTATAATCATAGTTTATCTAAATATATATTCCATGTTTTGAACTAAAATTCCTCTAATACCAACTGTAACACCCCAAACCCAGTTACACAGAATTGGTTCATTGGTACATAACATTGGCATGATACAAGGAATCATGTCCCGAAAGACTGATCAGTTTAGTATATTTGGAAGTACTAGATACAAATATAAGTTTTACATTACATTATGAAATAAAAAAACAACATTGTGTCCCCATTGAACACCCTTATATCTCATAGCTTATTCCTTTGGGTTAATAGTAATAAAATTCTTTTCATCCTGGGAAAAATAAAACATAATAAAGGGGTGAGCTCAAATGCTCTGTAAAGTTAAAAATATAGTGGAAATTATCATAAATAATAACAAACATTTAAGGCAATGTATAAGACTAGAACACAATCCTTTTAAACATAAACCTCAATATATTATGGAAAATATAATTAAAATAATTCCATTTACTTATTCACATTTATATTACACTTGTCTTATAGTCACACGTAAATCTATAGCCATTTTTATAATGATGGAATGCATAATGCCGGACATCATAACCACATAGTCAAGGAAACATTCCAATACTATAAATAAAATTTTCAAGGCCCTGTGCCAAGATACTATTTTGTCTCATGAGACCTACTGATGCATCGAGGAGGTAGAGCTGGCTCCATCATTCACTTACTAATTCCAATGAATTCCTCATATGAAATTTTTTTAACACAACAAAAACATTCGTATTAAAACTAGCATATGAAATATAAATACTTTATCCATAAACCATAAATTGTATAAAAATAACACATACACAATCAAACATATGAAAAAAAATTCAATAAAATATGGAAGATTTATATCATAATAAATTAACCCCGATAAATAATAATATCTTATAATGGATGTTGACTTAGTTGAAAATGATCAGTAAAAATCTTTGAGTGAAATACACTTTTTTATGTAAACATTTAGAAGCCTCACTATTTGTAAAGAAGATGTTTAAAATAGTTTTTTGAATCAAAGTTTCTGATACCACATTGAAACATTTAAAATAAATTTAAATTTTAAAAAATTAATGTCCATATAAATAAAACCTAAAAACATTTTTAAAACATGGACATTAATGAATAATATTTAGAATAATAAATTTTTAAAACATTTAAAATGATATTTTAGTTAGAGTTCCAAACCAAATGAGAGATGCTTGAATGAAAATAATTGAGGTAATAATAAAATTATAATATCATGAGAATAAATATATTAATAATATAATAAGTCAACGTACAATATATATACCAAATAAAAGTGAATTGGTGCTTAACAACAAAGAATTCTCAATGGAATGTAAGTTGAGATAAATTCCATTCTAAAAACTGTATACATAGGTTATGGATAAATCAATGACATAATAATGAGTGAAAAATATAAATAAACTCAATATTATTGTATATTCAGTGTAAATAAATCATAGGTCATTCACACATATTCATGAAAAAAACACCAATGACGTGGATGTTAAACTCGATGGATAGAAATTGAGTTAAAATTATTATTATCAAGTTTATATTGATGAATTGAAATTTATCAATGGAGTGATTATGTGTTTCAAAATTATATCCAAAGAAAGAAGAGTAGAAATTACTACATAATTAAATAAATTGTTTTTTCACACATAATATTGGAGTAAAGTAATCAATGATGTTTTCATAAAACCGAATGAGTGTAAATTGAAATATGAAATTCCCTTACTGATTTGGTAAAATACAAAACCTAAGCCCCATGAAATAAGGATCATCCAATGAAGATGTAAATAGACATAAATTAAATTATATTACATATACAATACAATCATGGGTAGTACATACACCACACAAAAGGTAATAGTTGCAAATATAGCAAGCATCCCATGGGAATAAATGTGAGATGAAAACCCCTTACCTTGCACTTTTCCTTGATCGAGGGTACATTTACCTCCAATATAATAGTTAAATAATTGTTATTACATTATACAAGAAATATATACATAAATATCATATCATATATAATACTCTAATATTTCATTGTTATTCTTGAATGATTTCTATGGGAAATTAATCTCATCGCATACGTGGAGACAGTATTCCGTACGCACGCACGAATGATAATATCAATATATTGATGGTGAAATAATAAGTCATTGGATGTTATATCATATATAAAGAATAATCAACATGTTATATTTATTATTTAAATCAGTTATACTCATTATTATACCCATCCAAATAATGAAGTGTTTGAATAACAAACTACACCACGACGTGGAGACGGAAAGTCTTATGTAACATGTATGGTGACATTGTCATTTATTTGAGGGATTAATTAATAGATATGGTTGTAGTAATTTTATAATAACATTACAGTATATATATTATACTGTAGTTATTATTTTATAATGGAAACAACAAAGAAAGATGAAGTTGAAGAAAAAAGAACATGAAAGTGGTGATGAAGTATTTACTTCTTCATTGGGTTCTTCCTTTTGATTTGATCAAAATGGCTCCTTATGTTGCATTTATGGCCAAAGGAAGGCCTCTAAGATTAAGGGAGGAATTTTGGGAGGATATTTTGGAAGGTTTTGGCAGAGCGAAGTGGCTTTAGTGGTGTGAAATTAAGTTAAGGGTGTGTTCCTTTTTATAAGATAGCTGAGGGTCACTTTATGAAAAGATTAAAATATTATTTTTAAATAAAATCATTTTTGGTTTATAATGGCTCCAAAATGATCTATTTCTAGGATAAAGTTGGTATGGGTCAAAAACCTCTCAACAAATAGGTTTTAGATAGGTTTTGGTCACCATATTATTCTTATAATTTAGATTTAACTTTTAGTTAAATAGTTTGACATTTACCTTGTATCTTTTTATTTTTATATTTTATGGTTAAAAAAAACATAATATAACAAACCACTAGAACCACAAGTGGTTCATTATTAATATATATAACCTTATATAATTTCTTTGTCCAATCCTTATATATTTAGGAATATTATATCAATTAATAATATAGTATTTGTTTTAGAAAATCAATTATGACAATTTTGATACTATTTAGTATTTTGTTTTTGTGCAAATCATAAAAACATGATTACATGAAAAAAAAATTTAACCAACCCAAAAATATCATATTAACCTATAAAATTAGTGTAATTCTACAAATGACTAAAATTGAATTTATTTGGATATTTATAATATCAATTATTTTAATCCTTTAATAATAAGGTAATTAATGCATCATCATTGTATCATAAATAAATTAAATTATTTAATGTATAAAAATCATAAATAAAATACAATTATGTATGAAATATTTTTATCTTTCCAATAAATATTTACAATATACTTTATCTTATTATAACCCTATATTAAAACTATTTTTGTTATTCAAATTCAAATTTAACACTTTTAACTCTTCTTTAAATAAAATAATAATAAATGTCATAATCTTATCCAAGTGGACCAAAGGGGGTCATATGTTATTCCTAAGGTTTTTTTGTAGAATAATACTTATACAATAGAATTAGTAAATGAGTTAGTGTAATTATAATAGAATTTTTACCTTCAATTACCCTATTTACTTTTAACCATGGTAAATAAAAGTCAAAAGATAATATTCACCAAAAATTTATTTCTTCTAATTGAACCACATTTTACATACTGATGTCAACTGTGACTCACAGATTTAGGAAATTAAACTCACATAATTAGTAAAATTGTGTTTTATGAAAATTTGAAAATGGTCCTAGAAGGTGGGTAAAAAACGGTAAACAGTTCAATATAATTTTATATATCTAAACATATTTTAAAAAGACCCCAGTGAATTAAAATGAACCTGTATAGTTATTATATATATATTTAGAGCTAAAATAAATTAAAATAGAATATTTAATTATTTAAATAAAATGTTTGTTTGAAACAATAACGTAGTGTTTTTCCTTATCCATCAAAAATTGAATGTTTTCAAAAAAATACCAAAAATTCAGCCTAAGATAATTTTGGAATTTCGAATCCAAAAATTATGTCCTTTTTGAAAAATAAAATTTATTAAATTTTAAAAAGAGGGTATTACTATTCCTAAAGGCTAGTTCGATTGATCAGGGTGTGTTAAAACTCTATATTGCGTACAATGAAAGCTACTACATTATTCAAAGGGAAACGAACCATGAAATCATGGGGTGTTACAGGTTTTATAATTTTAATATTATCTAAGGATGATTTTTTCATAATTTTCTGATATGCTCTGTTTTTCAATGAATAGAGAAAAATAATATTTATTATTCAAAACTGTATTTTATATTAAATAAATTATATTGGAAAATTATATTTTGTATTAATTTTAATATATAAATTTCTAGTGGATTTAAATTTATATAATTTTATTTTTATAAAATAATTTTATACATTGATTTATTGTGAAAACTAAAAATACATAAAAGGGACTTTTACTGAAAAATTGTTTTTTTCTCAATTTACCAATTTAATTTCAAATTACATTATGCAACTTTTTCATTTTTAGTATTAAAAAATTGATTCCATATTTGGAATCACTGGGTCTAAATGTAGATAATGTGTCTCTTTTATTATTGGAAATTATGAATAATTACATTAGTTATTTCTATGACTAATGTAAGTGTTTATCGAGTAATTAAGTGTTAATATATTACGATAAGCACTATAAGATGAATCTAACCCTTGAAATAATTTTGTTGGATGTGTATATAGAATTCATAAATATCTAATATTTAATTATATGTTATTTTTCCTTTCAGATTTTTTTATATCCTTTATAATATTTCATGAAATGAAAAGTAAAAACTATCATTTTTGCTTTTAAAAAATATAATATCTTCAACACTAGAATAAACTTAGGGCATGTTAAGTCATAAATATTATTTTTAATTATAAATTATTTATCCTCATCATATTATTTTTTTAGTTTCTTATAATAACTAATTAGCTTTAACACATACAAAACACTCACATAGTATTTATTAATTTAATGGAAAAATAATATATATTTTTTATAATATTAAAAATGCATAATTTCATATAGTTATAATTAAACTATAATAATATATATATAATAATGAAATTTTAGGGATTTATTAAAATATTATATTAGAATATATTTTTTCACAATTTTTTTAAATACAAATTAAAATAATACTTCCAAAATTGAAATTATTGTTATTTTTTGTAAATAATATTTTATGAAAATAATAAATTACTAACTGATATAAAATTACTAAGAAACATATATTTGGCCACTAATAGGGATAAGGTTTAAAATATCAACCATTTTCAACTTTTGTTCCATTTTTTTAGTTATTTTAACTATCATGACTCTCAAAGAGTAAAAACCCTTGTTGGTGTGGTAAGTGTGAAAATGGTTCAAGAACTGTTAAAAAAATATAAGGGTAAATATGTGATCCTAACTTGTACATGTTTTATTTTATTTGTTTATTATATCTTATTATCAATATATATTCAAATATTATCAATTTATATGCATTTTGGAAAAAAATTAATTTATATTTATTTAATATTTAAAAATTTCATAAAATGCCCCTCCCCTATCTAATAAAAGGGAATATATTCTTCCCATTTCATCGCACCTGAAAAACTATTTTGTTAAACAAATACATACCCAAATTATATCATAAAATTTATCTACACATTTTAGATATATTATTTTTTTTAATAATACCATCCTTTTAGGGACTAAGGTGTAAACTAATGGAGGTCATCTGAAGAAGTGGTAATGTTATTGATCGAGAGTTTTCATTTTATTTATTCTTAATCCTCGCAAAAAATTATACCAACAATATGATATAACATCTGAATTATCTAGTGTAAAATTAGTTTTGGTAATGTTAATTTCATAATGTATATCTATCTAATCCCTCCATATAATTGGAACGGGATTCCCCAGTCGTGTGTACGATGGACTATCGCCTCACAAACCTATTTAATTCATTTCAAATCACCACTTATACCATTTGGATATAATGATAGATTTAATTTATATAAGTCATATTCATTATTTATTTAAAATTATATAAGGATAATATAACACTTATTTTATAACATTTACATTCAATGAAAAATGAAAATGATGTTCGTTAATACGAGTGGACTACCACATCTACAAACTATTGTGATTTTTTTTCATCACCCCATCGAATGGATTATATATATATATATTTATTTAAGTAAATAATATGATATTTAATGTATAATTAATATTATTTAATGACATAATAATACATAAATACTTTCTATAATGATCCTTTAAAATGGAAACGTTAAAAATGAGTGTGTATGACCTACCCACTAAATGATTGTAATATAGTTTATTTTTCATAACCATCATTAATTATTGGGTTTAAATGTTTAAATTATGTATAAAAATTATTATTATTTTATGATTATTATTTTTTATATGATTTAATAATTATCTATTTTATAATAGAAAAACTACGAAATTCATTTTTGATTTATGAACTAAATATCGTCAAAACAACAAACGTGAACAAAATAAATTTTGTAAAATATCTATAACAGGGTAATAAGTAAAATAAAAGGACTAATAAAATTGATAATGTTTTTCATTAAATTTAATAAATATCATAATTTTATTATTCATTATGTTAAAAAATGTACGTGAGATCTCTTGATCAAGGTAATGGATTTTATCTCAATTTACCTTCATTAAAGCATATTTAATTATTCTTTACCAAATTTATTTTATATGGTAGATATAATTACTTTTTACATGTTATGTTATAAATCCTAAATATTTAATTATATTTTATGTTTTAGTCTGAAATATTTTATCCATGTAGATTCTATTTGATTGTAACAAAGTGGTTATGGGTTTCTTTACTGAATTTCATTTCGTTGGGTTATAACTCTTGTTCATTAAAATTGTTATTAAAAGATTATATATTAATTGATCAATAAATTGTATTATTCTCTACAAACACATTTTTTTGGAGGATTTAAATTTATTACACATTATATACCCATTTCTTAATTCCCAATTCAATGACATGAACTTATTATGTTTTATGCATTTCATATTCTCTTTCAATGAGATATATATTGATGTTATGAACCAAAATTATTTTACAATGTGTATATATTTCCCCATTTAAATATAAAATCAATAATATCATTATTTTTATTATATTTATTGTTTAATTTTATTTTATTATTTCATGTTTCCTACGATTAATCATTTTTCAATGTGATAATGGAACTATATTATAATTTATTTTAATTTTAGGATTGTTTAAATTTATGGTTCCATTTAGGGAAATCATATTATATTATTTTCTTAATCGAAATATATTTTATTCTCCTTGGGTTTTGAATGTTTTTTATATGTTTTATTTCTATTTCATAAAATATTTACTAAATAAACCTTATTAAAGTCCTTCAGAAGTAATACTGATCTTGTATATTCTTTTTAATCGGGAATATTATTCTTCCATATCAGTTTTTTTAATGTTTTCAAAAAATGATCCTTTGAAAGCATAAAAGATTTATAATATTTATTTATCATGTGTTTTACCTTTATTTAAAATGATTTAATATGTATTTCTTAATTTTTTTCCAAATGGGTCACAGTAGACTCTTTTTACAAAATATTTGAAGGGAATGTGAATCTCTAATAATTATGATATGAATGGACAATCCAACTATCATGATCATTATTTTCCATGAAGCTTCAGTTGAAATATTACATGTTTATTTTCAAAGAAACGTATTTTCACAATATTATTTAAATTTTTTATTTTTGAAATTTTATTTTCATCAAGAATGATTTTAATGATATTTTAATTGAATTCCCATTCATTAATATAAAAAACACTTGATGTTACTTATGCTCCACTAGATATCTTTTTATATTGATTCCATTTTTCATTCATTAATTGGATTGAATATGATTATTTCAATGATCTTTTTTTGAAACCCATCTCTTTTCCAGATTTTATTCTAATTATAAATGGAATACTTGATGTTTTTAAGAGTTTCATTATGAAATAAAATGTCTTTTTACTTTTATTATGTAATGGTTATTGGTAATTATTTATTATGATGGATGGTTTTTTCGTAAACCGTGGTTGGGTATGCCAATTATATTTCACCAATGAATTATATGAAATGATGAATTTAACTGAATATGTTTTACTAAATTGACTCTGAGAATATACTATAATTGTTTTCCCAAATATATCAGTGATGGTTATTTAAATTGTAACTATGATATTTGCTCCATGTATAACCATTATGGTTATTCCATATGAAATAGCAATATGAAATTGATTTCCCATGTTACCTATATTTTTTATCTATAAATTCTATGTATTTTTATACAATTATTATGATATATCAAAGTAATATAATGAATATATGTTTAAATAAACTCATTTTATACTTCTTATGTGTGAAAATTTTATAGGGCTTTAATCATTCCTTTGATCAATATTGATATAGCATGGCTCATTATTATTGATTTCAATGAATTTTAAATTCCTCAAGTATTTATTTTATATTTCATGATTCATGATCTAGGTATTTATGGGTATGGTATCCATACATATTGTTCTTTCAATATGATTATATCATCAAAACATTATTCTTATCTTACCAGTAATAATATCTTTGAATTGTTTATTTTATGTGTAATTGTACTATGCATTTTGAGCTCACCCTTATTATGTTTTCTATTCCCTATATTACGGAGAACAATGTTAAATTATTTGAGTCTATAATGGATTCGTATATGTATAATATTGTGGGATATGTTAATGACCAAATATAAAATTTCACAATCTGGGTATGTTGGTATTTGATGATGATATTTATGAACCAATTGTTTATGAATGAATGTTTTTAAGAGGTTTTATTATTTTCTAAATCTCTAAACCTAAAATGTTCCATGGGTATTTAAGTGATACAATATTCCTTTTTTATGTTTTAATTTTTAGAAAGAAAATATTGGGTCACACATATCCGTATCAAACATAGAAATGTAATGATTATATTTTTAGCATTGAATATGGGTGTGAGGGTTTGAGGCCTTTACAGCATAATCATTACAAATATGTTTAAATATTAATTGATGATTGTATTTATAAATGTTGTTCGTGATTATGAATTCATTTTTGAACTACCATATCATTTCATTCTTGAATGTGATGGAATAATTGTTTTCAAATTAAAAAATTAATTGTATGGATTAAAACATAATCTACATGCCTGGTATTCTAACCAAGATCAATATTTGAGGAAAATGGGTTTTATTAAAGGCATTGTTTTAATTAACTCATACTTAAAGAAAAAATTTTCATACACATTTGGGATGGTAGTTCATGTGGACGATATAAGTTTTTATAGTAAATTAGTTTATTGAGTCTGAAATTTTCTAATTAAATGAAAGGAATGTTTGAGATGAAAATCATGAGGGAATTAAACTATTTTTTTTGGTTTTCAAATTGAGTTGAACTCAGATCATATATTCAATTCACATGAAAAATACACCATATTTTGTTTTGAAAGGTTTTGAATTAAACAGTCAAAATAGGTGTATATACCCATATATGTTTTCAATAAGTTGGGAAAAGATAAATAAAATAACGATGTTGACAAGAAGAATTTGAGAACCATTATTAAGTGTTTTTTGTATCTCAAATAATACAAACCATAAATTTCTTATGGAGTTAATCTATGTGAATGATATCAATGTTAAAAGAGGGATTCACCAAAGCTTGAACATAAATGATACCCATGATATGTGAATAGAACAGTGAATTATGGGTTTATATAAAAGTCTAGTGGGGATCTAAATTTTCATAGATATAGTGATATAGATTGGGTAAGTGACTCTATATATCATAGATTTTCATTAGGTGGTGTGTTTTCATAATTGATATTTTTATATCCTATAAAAAAATAAGAAATGTTCAGTGGAATATACTATATATAAGTTAGATTATGTGGCGGCTACACATGTAGTTATAAAAAATTTGTGGATTCAGGTTCATCTAAAATATTTAATTGCTGATATTAAGATATCATTGAAGATTAATTGGAATAATCCTAGTTCTATTGATCTATAAAATAATCTTTTTAACACCCTTATTCTAAACACGTTGAAATTAGATATTATATTATCAAGGATAAGATGGATTCTTGTGAAGTCAAAAAAATATACATATATATATTCACAAATGAAAATATTGTGAACATAATTATAATAGTTATTCAATATGAAAGGTTCTTGGAGTTAGGATTTAAATTTCTTGTTCAGTCCTTATTGTACAGAGAAGCATTTTTTTATTAAGATAACCCATGGTCCTTTGTATTATGTTTCCCAAGAGGGAATGAAGTATATGAAAAATAGAAGTTATAGGTTATAGGGAGAGTTTATTTTATAAATATAATTATTCTAAATATGCATGTTCAATGATGATAAATCCTAGAAGGATTTCATAAAGAAATCAATCAGGATGAAACTAGTGATGTGTATATGTTGAGTCTAAAGTCTCTTTTTGCATATTCTATTCCTTTTGTTTTGGAAATAATAAACTCTTTATTATAATACATAATTACCACCACTTTTATGTCCATCTTATTTTAAAAATATTTTATAAAAATTAATATATTATTATTAAGATTTTTTATATTTCATACTATAAAAAACATAATCATAATAATTATAACAATAAATCATTCCTGGACTATTATAACAAGAACTGGATAGGATTTATATCATACTCACTAGATACTATTTATATCATACAAACTGTCTAGACTTTATTACAGGTAATAATTTTATAATGATATAGATTGTACTAACTCTCTTATTGAAAAATATTAGATTCATTTAAATTTATCATATCCAAAAAGATTGATCATTTTCATAAGATAACATTTAAATTTAAATTATTTAATAAATTTTGTTATGTGAAAATTAAAACGATGTCGTGATTTCAATTTTATATAAGCACCAGGTTTTAAGGTACCTTCAATAATTTCTGAAAAAATATGACCATTACAGTTAAAGACGATTTTTGGAATGCATGCCTATAAATACCCTGTAATTTAATTGAGCTCAATATATGAATTTGAGATAATATGCAAGAGAAATTCTTCTTTTACTATTCGTGAAAGCTCTGATGTTTACATGTTGTGGACTACGTTTTCCATATACATGTGACTCTAAATTGTTTTTTTTCATTCTGCGACACTGATCATTAATATTACGATTGAGGGAATACATGGATTTGAATACAGAGGTGTTGATAATCATCATGATTGAGGTATTTTGAGGCTAGTAAGATAGAGGATCTAATCACCTTCTTGATTGGGGACCATATAGATATGCAGATAGATTAAATTTGATCATCATATCGAAGGATTAACCTGGTGTGGGTTGGAAATTATATCTTGAAATTATAAACAAGGATCCTTTATGATGGGTTATTGGAAACACAACTCTTTGTGTTAAAATAATTGTATCAATTTTCATGTATTTCATTCCTGCTATATTTTTAATAGAAAGCAATTTAATTCATTTTTCTATTTATATTCATTTTATGATAATTATTTTAATTATGATGAATTTATATTACATTTTCTTAAATAATTATTACAATTTATATTATTAATATCATTCAAATTACTTAGTACAATTAAAGAGGCTTTATAATAGAGTCATTATTTTTTACTCTAATCATTGTAACCACGTTGATTATGATACATACCACACTTACTGTGAACACGATTAATTTATAAATATGACATTTCAAGTCCATATCAAAATCAAATAGATTATGATATTCAATGGATAATATGGTCCATTCTAAAAATTGTTATAATACTGAATAGATTTTTTAAATTAAAATTGTTTAAATTATTTTAAACTAAATATTTAAAAATAATTTATTTAAATATACAATTCACCATCCACCCTCTTTAGTTTTTCATCTATATATACATTTTTATACAATATAAAGTAGTAACCCAGTTGGTCGGATTTCATGGGTTGACTTTTTGATCATCCCGTAATTATATTATATCAGAAAAGGTGCATACCATAACCCACTAGAGTTATAATAGTGCTCCTTAAATAATTCTCCTCAAAGGTGGGGAAGGTAGTAAATCATTAGATTTTAAGTAGTGTTCTTTATTTAATTCTCCTTGGATGTTATCATGGTAGAAACCAAGTTGATTTAAATTAGTGGTATTCAATATTTTCCTATAGTTATGATTAAATCATTCTATTACTTTAAAAATAATATGTCATGGGGTTTCCAATTTTTTTAATGAAAATTAAATTAGGATATTAAATAACCTCCTTGATTTGTGGCATTGTTTGTGAAATATTGAATATCCCATGGTTCTCGGTGAGTTTCGATTATTTTATTTGTTGAAGATATTTCCTATGGAAATAATAATTCTCACAATGCATGATATTGTTTATAGGTATTTTTAAATCATAAGTTAAATATTAATGATTCTATAATGTGTTTTAGTGAGGGGATGAAGGTAATTTTATGTTTTTTATTTTAATTTTGATTGAATATGGGTTTAACATGGATAATTTTGCAAAGGAAAGATTCGTGTTTTCATTTTTATTAAATAACTGATTTGTTGAATGGAAACTCATATAAGTGATTCGTGATGACCTTTTTATTATGTATCTAAATCATTTAGCTTATTTAGAAATATTTCCAAATGATCCATATAACCAATTTATTGACAGATATTATTTTTGAGTATGTGTATCCATTTTCAGTCCGATAACAATATTTAGAGATCGATGATGTTGATTTTAGACATAGATGAATGATGAATCACATAGGAAAATATGCGAAGTAACTAATTAAAATTTATAATAATATATAATATTTCTCTAGATTGATGATTTATTGTCATTGATATATACATAAATTTATTAATAGGCCTTTATAAGTAATGTTTTATAGGTTATTTTAATTATGATATTTTATGGATGACTGTAAAATAATACATAAAAATATGATTTAGTTTCTAAATACATGATGGATATGTGGTTATTGAAAATATTTATGAATTTTATGGGAGTATAATGATTATATTTTTTTACGTTAATAAAATTATTAGGGTAATATTATTATTTATGATAGATAGTTGATTGTGATGGAAAAAAGAATAAGGGTATTTTAAATTAGATATTTGTTCTTTAGTGATTGAAATCTGGTAAAACTAATGTTTTGGAAGGTTTAATTTCATCCAAATATTATTTTATGTAGTTATATTAATACTTCATTGTGGTACACACATTCTTCCATATCCTTGAGGCACGTGGAATAAGATATTTATTCATTGGTTCTGAAAAAACCAAGTTTTTCTGGGGACCTTATTCGTTTTCTAATCACCTTTTATACAGTAGTGTGAAGATTTGATATTAGGTGTGACTCAAAACATGTGTTGTGGGATACAACCTGAATTTCAATATGACTATTTTACATTGGGAAATATTTAAAATAATCAGTGGTTTGGGATAATTACAATCCTTGATAAAGAATATTCTTCTCATTGGACCAAATCCTTACAAATTGGTGATATCCTTACTTTTTAATATTATTCATGATCTTAAGAGGTACTGATTTTTTATTTTTAGTAGATTTTACTATAACAAATCACATAGGTTAATCTTTTCCAGGAAACTAAAAAAACAACCCTCCACTAATTCACACCCCTATTCTCAGTGGAGGAAACTAATCTTATCATGAAATTCAATCCATTCAAAACATGTTTGAATTCAACACCCATTTAGAATTAAAATATTTCAAAATTTATATAAAAATTAAGTTTCAAAAGGTTTTTCATTATAAATACTTTTTATGGATCACGAACATAGGTTTTAAGATCATAAATTTTTAATTCATGTTTGCAATTGAACTAAAGCTATTTATTATTTAGAATAATCCTGTTACTCATGATATGAATGGTAAACTAAATTTAATTTTAAAAATGATATTACAATAATAAAATTCAATTATAATATTATTCACAAAACATTTTCAAATGATTTGTTAGTTTTTCAGATACATTTCTACCACATTATTTTTTGTTAGTTAATAACTTATCATTTTATTGAATTTTATGATTTTATTAATAACTAATTTTAAATTTGATTTATGTGATAGAAAATATTCATTATTGATTTTATAATTTAAATAAAATTATATATAACTTTAAAAAAATTAGAAACACTGATTAACATTTACTGTAGTCTGGCAGGGATCATACTAATGAAATTAGAACACTAATGAGTGAAAATTGCATGATAATATAGGATAAATCTTGTAAATAGGTTGAAATCATCCATTATACTAATATGGTTCAATTTATATCATAAATTACAATAACCTAGTAATGAATTATTTTGTGTGTATTCTTTTTTTTTTATTTTCATTTTAATAAAATAGAATCTTAATAAAATATCCTAAAATATTTTTTCAATATTCAAAATGATCTAAAAAATAGAATTATTTTATCTAAGGGAACCTTATTTTAAACTATTTTTTTATTAATTTTATAGGATTAAAATGTTATGGGAAATTTAATATTACAATTCTCCACCTATAGTAAAATTCCTTGTCTCTTTGATTAAGGAAAATAAAAACATGGTTTCACATTCTACATATGAAATGGAATACCTAGCTATTTGGAGTTATTGAAAAAAAAATTATGGATGACACATAACCTCCTAGGATTTATGTTAATATACAATCATGTTCTTATTATGTGTGAAAACACTAGTGAATTAATTATCTATAAAAATGTTTTCCACTATTCTCTCACAAAGCACATTGATCATATGCACCACTTTCTTCGAGTTCACTTTCAAAATAGTGGTATTATCCTTGAATGTGTTTTAACCAAACATTAATAAGTGCATATATTCACTAAAACAATTCATTTTGGAAAATTTTACTTTATTAACTATGATTTTGATTTTATTATAATATTATAATTATATCTTTACCTTGGAAAAATTGAGAATTTTTCTTTGTAAAAAAATATTTCTTTTTTAGAATAAAATATCATTAAATTTATCATAATTTTTTTAAATTAATGTGACTCTTATACTCTATGGAAAATATTTCCAATATAAATAAAAAAATGGTTTTGGTTCAAGAATAGATTCACATTGATTTTATTACAAAACAAACTAGATGGTGGGATTCTAAAAATGATCTTCACTATTGTCAAGAGTAGTGGGTCTTTAAAGCACACTAATTTTGATACAATTCTAGAATATTTTAGGGTTTACTAATATAATCCATGTCAACCCATAATAATATAATAAATTATCCTAATCATATTATTTTATTTTTTAATGTCTCTTCATTCTAATAATGCTTTATTTGCTGGGAAGGGGTTGGTGGTAATATTATTAATACTAAAATGATCTTTGAAGATACATCCTTACTTTATCAAAATTTGTTTTTAAAACTTTTATTTATCACCTTAGATTATTTAAAAACATCTATTTTAACTATTTATTTATCTGTTAAATATATTTTAGATACATAAAAATTCTTATTTTCTTTTATATAGATCTTTAATGAAAACAACTCTTTCTATTTTTTAAAATTTTATAAATTTTATTAAAAATGTTATTTATTCAATTTAGAAATAATATTAATGATGATAAACTTATTTTTAAATATATATATTTATTAACACTAATTCCATCTATGAATTATTTTTTATAATCCAAAAGGAGTTGAAGTATTCTTATTAGGAGAAATATATTGTATATATAGAAATATATTAAAGGATGTTATTTTTGTTAATATGGAATAATATTTTTTCTTCTTGTAAAAATATTAATATAAATATAACAGTTTTGTAATTGTTATATTATCATATTATTATTCTATTTATGGATCATTAAAAAGGGTTAAATTTTTGTGATTCTTGCCATATTATGTTTTAATGATCACAAAACACTCCATAAACAATTTATTAAATTTGAGAATATTTAAATGGTGGGATTTTAATTATTAACGAATAACTTATATTTTTTGTTTTAATTCTATAAAATAAATGAGGAATACATGTTTAAGTATTTCTAGACTTGTTGAACTCATGGAGTGATGTTATTAAAAGAAAAATAATTCCATTTAAGGAATTGGAGGAACTTTTGTAACTCACTGTAGTTGGTAGAACCCACGAATCATTTTAGTGCCCCCGACCATCCAGTTCCCTTGATATTAGATCCCTCATCTTAATAGATGCTACTAGTTATCCAGTGGATCCATTTTAATGATTTTATTGTGTATTAAATGATGAACAATGAGTCTAATTTGAGTTCATTAATGTTCTAGCTTGATCCAACACATCCTTATAACTCATGATAGCCATAAATAGGACTCTTAGGGATGATTCGAGGCATAACTTATCATCCTATTTAAATCACTAATAGGATATGGTCTTATAATTTCTCATGGTCTCTAAAGTATTCTAAATTCAAAATTTATCCCATTTTACAATCAACTTTATGATATTATTATAAAGTTATTTTTAATCATGAATATTTTTTGTTCCCCTCTATTTACTCTCCTTATCCATTTGATACAATTTATGTCATTATTAAATGATGTTGCATCTATCAATATTCTCACTCTTCCATAATTCTTCAATTTTTATTCATAAAAACATTCAAAGTGAAGTATTTCGGTATCTTCCCAAACCTATAAAAGGAAATGGATTACTTTACCTTAAGGTATCTAACTATGAATGCTAGAAATATAGGGACCTCTATATTTCTATTTCATGTTATAAACTAAAAATAAATGGATTAATGTTATCATGGATACATTTAAATTTAATATATTAATATAATAAACCTCCAAGATTTTGGGGTAGGAGACATTTTGGATCATCAAAAAATTATATAAACTCTTATATAAAATCATGTTCTTTATTTAATGATTTAACAATTTATATTTTTTATTTATTTTGTTTATAAAATTTCGTACATAAAATAACTCAATAATTAAATATAAAATTCACATGTTCCTAAATGCTTACAATTTTATTAACATATATAAATATTTTATTTTACTTTCTCCTTTGTTTATTTTGTATCAAGTTTCTGTGTTATATCAATAAAATGTATTATTTATAAATAATATTTCAAAAATTAGTTTCAAGTATTTAATATTATATTTATTTCTTTATTTTTAGAAGGTTAATTAACCAAATAATGCCATTTTATCCAACTCCCACCAATATCTGAAATCCGAAGCATAATATAAATAAAAAATGTTTTGGTATGGTGAAGTTCCTTCAAAAGATCACTTCATATTTCAATATCTCCATAAAGTGCATAAAAATGTAAATTTGTAAACAATGATTACATGTTGTTATTCTATGAATTAGTATATGAAACTGATGTATCATCCATCATTAATCTAGATTTCATGTTTCATTTTCCACTAATTATTTTTCATTAAATTTAATACTTTTTTATATATTTTCTGTTTGTAAATAAATTGAGTTATTAGTAGATTAAAATATTTTCTTTGATAACATGGGAGTAGTATTGATTGAATGAAAATGGTTAAATAATAGTTTTATTAAATAAATGACACTATGATTCTCCCCCAGTTCTGTTGGTAATACGTCATAATGCAATGGATCTCATGGTATAAAAGTATTGCATAAATATGGTAGTAGATTTGGAGGTAATTTAGTGACCTTGGGTGAGCATGTTTTAGACAATAATAGGGGATAAAAAGTTTATATAATAAATATACGTTGAATCCTTGATGTGTGATACTATGATAAATTTATCTTTTCATATACTTTTTAATTATGAATATAATAATAAAAAAATTATTTAATTTATGCATCAATTATATATTCTGTGTATAAATACAAAATATAATAATTATTATTTATCATTATCACGTTGTAGAAATGGTTCACTGACATATTATTTATTTAGGAAAAATTTATTACAATTATTATTGGAAAAATGATTTTATGTAATTTTATATATTATTCATTATTTAGGTTAATTGAAAAGAAAATATTTTTGACTTATCCAACTATTTTTTTCATTAAATTTTCTGGAATTATTAAATTTTTTATATATTTACTAATTTTTAATATTTTATATTTTACATAAGAATAATTTATCACCGTGTAATTAATATATTATCTCGGTTTCCACATTCAATTAATGGTATTAAAAATAATACAACCACAGAGGTGGTATATCATTGAGAAACCTATATCTACCTAATTTTGAAAGTTAGTATTCCAAAAAGTTTTATGTATTTATTAAGTGAATAATGTTATCAACAACTCAACAAGGATTGTGTTATATTATTTGTAGAAATAATATTTTGGGATGTTTTAGAACATTATATAAAATATAGTAAATAATCTGAAATAATATTTTCTCTAACACCCCTTTAATTTGAGATATCATAATTATTCAAATTTTATTTGGGAAAAATAATTAAGAAATATTTATAATATTAAGAAAACATTTTTCTAATTCATAAACTGAATATAATTTTAGGTGACCAATAATTGTGAATAAATAAATGTGGGGGCATATAATTTTTTTTTTTATGATATAAATTCCCCTATGTGTTTATAAATAATTGGAAATTATGAGAAAGTATTTTCATAAGTGATATATAATATAAGTATCATGGTTTTATATATAAATTATTTTATTTTTTTATATTGTGATGAAATTGAAATTACAGTTATTATTTTATATAATTAATCCCAATGTCTTATAGACTATAATTATTACAACTGTTCAAGGATAATAGAGAAATAAAAAAATAACACACGTGGGCCCATAGCGGCTCAAATTTGAGACCTCCCCGCACCACCACAGGGATTCACTCACTAGAAATAAAAGAGCCTGAAAATTTTAGAGAAGCTAGTCAATTTCATAAAATTTGTAAATTTGAATATTTAAATAATGTATAATTATAATATTTTATGATAAAATATTACATGAATCAACATTGGAATAAATTGACATTAATATTAATAAACTTGTACAAACACTAATTAAAAAGTTATTATACCGTTTAAAAAGATCAATATCTATACAATCATTGTAATATTTTTTGAAAAATTTAAAAATAATTAAAAAATCATTTAATAAAACCTATTAATTGAATTTTGATACTTAAAATTAGCCATATATTAGATAATTTTAGTTAAAAATCATAAATATGGAAGTGATAAAACTTCATATATAGCACCAATAAAAGAGAAAATATAAAGAAGGATAATCATTACATGACAATTTGATAAGGAAAAAACAAATAAATTCAAATTTAAAGGTGTTTTATTGTCAAAAAATCATACAAATTAAACATGAATATTGAAAAAAGTATGAAAAACCAAAATAACAAAATAAAAATCGATTATCAAACTATTTATCTTGAACATAATATTAACAAAAATAAATCATAATAAATATCTATCCATAATAAAGTCATTGGGGATTTACCTTTTAGAGAATTCACTCTGTAATATTTTATATGATTACGGTACAAATCCTAATAGCCCCCCTTGTGGATGATTTATAGTCTATTTATGGATTATAACACATCCTGTGTTGCGGGAAAGGTGGCAGACCTAGGTAAACATTTTTGAGATATGGAACATAAGCATGGGAATGTAGTCAATCATGAAATGGAATTCATGGCGTCAAATTTTAGACCATAAATATATTAAAAAATAGGATACTTATTTAGTGGGTCAATCCTTGGAGGGCTTTGATATGTCCTTACGAGCTGTGGGGTGAGTCTATGTATTGTTTCATTTCATATAAACATTAAGACAATAAAAAAATAAAAATCCATAAAAATTATTATAAAATGTTTTATTATTAGGGAGACTATACACCAAATTTCAATATTACTGAAAAATATAAATATAAATGAATGAATTTAATATAAATCAATGAACAAAATAGAATAACAAATAAAAATAAAACAACTTAAAACCTAAATTTATTTCAAAAATCATAACAATAAAATAAAACTCCATTTCCCAATGAATAAAATATTAATTTTAATAACATAATAAATATAAATAACATGTGAACATTACATATAAAGTAAAAAATGAAAATAGAAAAAAAAAATCATAACAATATATCATTTAAAAAATAATCAATGACAATACTCATGTAATGCTAATATATTCCTCTCAATTAATGACTTAAATAAGTATAAAAAATGAATCACAGAAATATCATAATAATCATATACTAGTATAAATAACAAAAACATACACTTATAATATATACAAAACATAATTAGTTTCAGAATAAATATTTTTCATAATCGATAGATAATTTATCACAAATTATAGGGATGAAAAAATAGTAAAAGATTCTGAAAATATGAATCAAATTAAAAATTATAATTAATTAATATGATTTGGGAGTTAATACAGTAGCCCCAATCAAAATAAGTATTTATATTACATCATTTCCAGAATATAAACATTACAACATTGTAATCATGTCACAATCCCGTGAATAGACGGTTTAATCTCATTATAGAATAGATAAATAAGTAACATGTACTACAAACCTTATGAAAATCATCTTCAATGGAACCATAATAGATTCTATTCAGTAATTATCATAATATATAATCATATTTATAACTTGTGGAATTGAATCATATGAAAATGGGTGAGGACAAATAAGTTAGAAAGGAGAAACATATCAAGATTTCATCAAAGGTGTATATTGTAAGCATATCATAAAACAAGATAAAGAAAAATTTATTATTAAAAAAACATGAAATAATAATACATTTCCATAAACCATGGTTTAAGGATAAGAAATATCAACTAGACTAACATAAACTATAGAAATATAGTGTAGAATCAATATATAATAAACCTAATACTTTGGGAATTATTATATGCATATAGAATGAAAATATTAGTTACACTAAAAATACATCATAACAAAGAACATTGTAACAATAATAATCATATGGAATAATTTTATGTTATCATATCCATGATGAACCAAAATATATGTTGTGAGTTTAATCCATGAAGGTTCACCCTTTAATATGTGATCATATCCTAGAAATAACATACTATATTATCTCAAGAGATATAAAAAAATTATCCAATATATTATAGGGAAATATAAGGCCCCACACATCCTCATACATATATAAGTGTTCTGTGAGATATAAATCATTAAAAATATCATAAAACCCCATAAAAAGATAATGGGTTTAATTCATCACATTATAATGAAGTCTTGGATATAAAAATTGGTTTCCCAACATAACAAGATCATATCACAAAAATTGACCACATAAATGTAAATAAATGATACCCGAAATTCAATATCCTAAAAATATTCTATTATAATAAAATTTATATAGAAATTCATGAGAATAATTTCTAAAGAAATAAATCATTTTGATATGAAAATGAAAATGACAGTGAAACCATAATAGTTTTTTGAAAAAACAATTACCATTGTTGTAATAAAAGTAGTAATGGATCATAATAAAAAGTAATTTTCAAAAAGGTTGATTGAACACATTAAAATAAATTTATGTTTAAAAAGAAATTGAAAATATTGGTTATTAAAAAGATATAAATATTATCAAAATTATATATGGGGTTGAAGACATAATTTTTAATTTTGAAAGGATAGATAACATGTTTAATATATTTCAATAATTTCCTTGAGACTCCACATCATGAAAAGAGTAAAACCATATTTTTTAGAAGATTATAAGAAAAATTTGAATACTTTTTGGGATAAAAGTTAGTTGGGTTTATAAATAAAAATGATGAAATTATGGATAATGAGAAATTTGGACAAGGAGTGGAAACTAGCATTAATTTTTATGTGAATTACTCATAAAATTGATATAATTTTTAGAAATAAATTCATCAAGATAAAGAGATTAATTAAAAATTCAACTTTCTATAAAGAGATTGGGAATTATAGTATTATGATATCTTAGAATAAAACCATCTCGTAATTCCACAGTAAAAATTGTATCATAATGACTCAAGAAAATATGTTTAGTAAATAAGAAATTATTAGTTTAAATCTTTATTTTCGATAATCATCATCAATATATGGATGATACAATATAAAATATTTCCTTATATTCATCTATTATTAACATTATTTATACCCCACTAAAATATCAAAATTTCCTTACTGTTCAGGTTGAATCTTCTCCACTAGGGACCTCTGCATCGTCGGAAAGACCCCTAACCCATTTATCAAGGCTCCAAGTGTGGTGTTTTCATTATCCCAGATTGTTGGTCTTAGTCCCACGTGCTTGGATCTATTGGATAATCCTTCAATTATGAAATTTATCCACAAAGACCCTATCTATCATCCTAATATCTTCTCTCCTTTTTTGTATGCCTTATTGGGCTCATATTGTGCTAGATCAAAGGATGGAACTCCTGTATCGACATTCCCAGTGGAGGCATTCGAGGAGGATTAAATTATTATCATATGGACATTGTTGTCTCAATTTGTAATATACAATACCTTCTTTGTGTTTTTTAGAAGATCTTTCGTACTATGTATTTAGGGCAGTCATCCAACATTTCAAAGATGAATAGAAATTACTTTTATATTTCTCTCTTTCTTTATGTTAATACTTCATCGGGGACTGGTCTAGAAGTCCCTGTTCAGTTAACTAGTAGTGATTCCAAATTTACATTTGGCCCATGGTGGCGCATCGTGGTTGAGGGTATCCTTTGGCACCTTTTTGGAATAACCTCCCCGGGATACCCCTTCTATTCCAAAACGTTTTAATCTTCGAGGGTGAGTTCTTATGTGTGTATGATTGCATGCTGAGGATTTCAAAATCTTCTACGACACAAATCTGTGTTGCAATAGACCCCCTCTCTATGAGATAGATTATTCTTTAGATAGAAGATTTCGTGGAGTGGAGTCACATTATTTTCAACCCATCGACTCCCCGGTACATTACCTCATGTTTACTTCACTTCCACTTAGTGATGACGTGCGGGAAGATATTTGATAATCTGCGATCATGGAATTATAATATCCCCTTATGCAGGGTAATGTCACCTTCAAGACCTTTTCTAGCACCTATAATATCTAATCAGAAATATGGATCGATAATTGTAGTAGGCGATGGCCACTCAGTTTTCACCCTGACTGAATATCCAATTTTTCCCATTTCATCAATCCAAGATTACATTACATGTAATTCCATATTTTTGATTCCATCAAAGGAGACCATGGTTCCATATATTTTATCATTCATGCCAGCCTCCATAGTACCACATGTTTGTTTCTCAAAGGGAAAGATATCATTCGCTCTGTATCTCCCTCTCATTCCCCTTATTACTGGAGTCTTAGATCATCTAGTCGTATCTCATTATCAACCTCAAATATATAAATTGTATTATTTCATTAATAGGAAGACTTAGATAACTTCTCTTATTCCCATTATATTTGTTATACCCTAATCTGTTGGAAAAGGATGAGCCAATGAATGAGGTTTGGTCCTCCCATGTTTCTGCATCCCACACAAAGGGTTTAAAGGCATGACCTATCATATAGTAACACCTTTATATTAAGAAATTTAAGTAAAGTAATCTAGTTAAAATGAATCTATAATTTTTAGGGTTCTCACAAGGTTCATGCCCATGTTGGATTCATTTCCCTCCCTCGTAGTGGTCCCTCCAATCCTTTTATCACTTAATACCAATTCCCAAAACCCATATTAAAACGATTCTGATTATAGTTGGGAATTATTTTTTGTGTTGGTTCTTGATTGAAAATAGAAATCCTTGTTTATTAAATGATACATTCTAAAAAATCATTTATCACTATTATTAATCTCAAACATGTTTTTGTTAAGATTTATAGGTTTTATCATAGGCTTGGTATGCCTGGTCACATGCATGATTGTCCGATTAATGACCGCATTAGGATTTTTTGGGATTCCTCATCCTAGGTGGAGAATCTTGTTGTCTCTAGACAACATTCTTATATAAGGATTTGTGTAGTGATTTTTCCATCATCTTATCTTTTGAGTTTTAAAAATGTGATTTAGTGGCCAAGGAATCCCTATGGATGGAGATAGGTACGTTTAACTTAGCGTAATATTCTTACTTCATTAAGGTGTACATAAATGAAATTATGGATTCAAAAGGGAATAATGGGGGATTTCCAGTCTATGGAAGATTATAAATGTCATTTTTTCCATTACATCATGTAATGGGCTCATGGATTTGGGATTTTTTGGGGCCAATAAATTTGATTTAATAATCTGTATGGGAGCCAAAGAATATGGTGTAGGCTTGATCGATGTGTAGCTAATATTTAGGTGGTTACCACATTTATAGATGTGAGGATTTGTAACTTGGTTAGATCCTTATTATTCCATTCTCCCATTCTCATTGATATTGAATCCACAAGGATCAAGAACAATAATTTTTTATTATTAAAATAGTTGATATCAGATCCTACCATTCAAGAATTTTTTAATAAGTCCTGGATTAAAACCATGCAAGACTATTTAGGGGTACGGTTTTGTAGAAAACATAGACGCCTAAATCCAAAGATCATTACCTGAATTGAAAATAAAAAACCATCAAATTTAGAAATTGAATATTTTAAAATTGGTACCAAGAAGGATGATAATTATTAATATGATGAGTAAGATAAGGGAATATTTAGTGATCTTTTTCCCATGAAAATTAGTCTTCTGGAACTTATTTTTCGAGTTAAGAAGGTGGCTCCTGAAAGATATCAATATTTGTGGCCCAAGGATTTAGATCATAGAACCGTATTTTTCTATGAATATATCATGGAATATAAGATACCATCTTATTATAACATTCTAATATTGGATGGTACATTCAATAATGATCCAAAAACTATTAGAGGAATGGTTGGATCTCATTTCAAAAATCATCATGGTGGTATTAATTCTTATATTGAAGATTGTTATCTGATAGGGATTTTTTTCTCATTGACTACATATCAAGGATGGTTCCGAAGTTAGTAATTTATTCCATTGAAAACATACCAGAATTAGATTAAATTAGGGCAGTTTCAAGTCTCTAAATCCTGAGAGTTCTCCTGTACTTGACAGCATTCCCTAATCATTCTCAACCCCACCGCCGTATAAAAATGGTTGAACTGATGTCCTAGTTGTTTTTTCCATACAAACACACGAGTACACTCGTTTCCATAGTTATTGTATGGTCCTAGTGTCCAACGACTATATCGTCTGGATGATACACTTGGTTCCCATATACCAGTTTAGTATCGTTCAAATGATTGGATGGTTGAAGTGTGAATATGTTCAGTTTAGAGCTGGGGCTATCTTCTTTGGACATGGTTGACATGTTACTAGCACCGGGAAGAGTTCATATATTCAATAGCCAATACAGTACGGAAGCCTAAAATATTATTAAAATATATTTGGTTGGAAACATCACAAACTTTTTAGGGTAGGTGGCCTACTAAGGGTGGGTTGTACACCAACTATGATCTTTATTCCAAAGGTAAAAGACCCATCCTCTATAACTAATTTTAGTCACATTAGTATGTGAAACCTCAATTACAATGTGATTTCATGTATTATCAATAGATGGATTGCTCACAATTTTTACAAATTGGTGTCGGAGGGGGAAAATGGGTTTATTCAAAGCAGGTCTATTCAGGGTGAAGATGGGCAAAAACATGAAATTGTTAGATATTTTAACTTAAATATGATAGGTTTTAATATTTTTAATTAAATCAGTCATGGAAAAATCATATGATATAATGGAATGGAGTTTAATTATCAACGTGATGTCATATATGGTAATTTACATGTTTTTAATTGATCTTATTGTTAGATGATATATCTTGACATGGTTTTTGGTCACTCCCCTAGATAGGAATTGTGGGGTTCTAAAATGTTTTCATGGTCTAAGGAAGTGATATTATTTTTCACCAAGCATCATCATCATTTCCTAGGATTTTCTCAATAGATACATCACATATAGTATGGAGGATGTTTCCATTCTACTATGTCGTTGAAACCATGATATCAATGGTATATCACACATAATTTTTTATAATTGTATTCTTATTTTTGTTGATGGATGTTTCTAGTCTATCCATCATATCAAGAATTTACATGATAAGTATAGAAAGTTGAGTGTATAATTAATCACCAAACAGAAGATAAATGTTTTCATTTCATGGTAATTCCTTGAAATAATAAGTAAAAGGATTGAAGGAACTCTTTTTATCTCCATGAATAATTTTTCATTGGTATATTTGGGTATTCCTATTGCACTAGGTATACATTACTTTCACCACTTTAAAGGGGTCTTGGATAGAATACCATGTTGGATAAACAACTAGAATAAAAAATTTCTTTCATTTGGAGAAGGAATCACTTTCGATAAATATATACATTATTCAATTACAATTAATATAATGTCATTCCATTGTGTACCAAAGATAGTGAATAGAACAATGGAGAAAACATTTTTGATTCTTTTGTGGGATTCTAATGATGATGGTCATTTCCATTGGGCTTTGTAGGAACGGCTTCCTTGAGAATGAGAGGTCGGGTGTATTAATGTGAGAGATGTGGAGAAGACCATGCATTTTATGTAATACAACATTTTTTTTGGATATCCTTTAATGTTGAACAATATAGGTTATATTCTTTATTAATATTTATAAGTTGTATTTATAGGTATCCAATGATAGAGCTAACAAACAATAGAAAATAATTCAAGGGCATGTTAGGGATCTCCAGCAGCATGCGCGTTGGATTTTTCACATGGTGAGATTATTTTTTGGAATAATTATCAGGAAGTATTGACGATGGTGTTCTAAAGTATCCCCACCCCATATATTACCTTCATGGGGGATAGAATGTACCCCTTTATCATTCAAAATATTCTTAATATATAGTATCGTGGTTTGTATAGTAATATCAGGATTGAGGAAAAGGATGATAGAGTGGTGTTCATATTCTCTTCACTGAGTATATTCAATTCCAATGGTCTCATCCTTTTTCAATACAACTTAGATAATATGAATGAATAAGGTTCATTAGGTGCTGCGACATTCCTGCTATGTTTTTCTCCCTTTTTTATAGTATTAGGAATAATGTCATCCCCCTGGATATGGACATTCAGCAAAAATTAATTCCAATTTCTTCTAAATACCCCTTCTACTCAGTTCCAAGAAATGAGTCAACATATCATCTTTCCATTCATGGGGAATAGGATATTTCTACCTAGGTAATTCATGGATATTTTTTTGGTTTTGGAAGGAAGAATGGGTTTATCGAGTATTTCCTTTGTTGATGGTTCAACAGCTAAAAGATTATAAAAATATGAGTATAAATATTGATCAATTCTATTTGTTGAGTCGTTTTGGTCCATTTGAAAGGAATTAAATAAATATCATCATGATTTCATGAGGATATTGAAACTCAACTAAATGTAAAGGTCATTCGATAAGGTAACTGAGATCATCCTACTATAGAGGTACTCGAATAAAAAACTTAATTTAAAACTTCATGCTCTCTCATATATACTGTCTCTTTTTCTTCCCAAGTGTCATGAGAAGGAAGGTGGATGAAACAGAACCCTCCATGGTCCAATATGTAATTGAACATAGATGTTTCATACTCAATCATATCTTCTTAGGGTGGTGGTTTGATCCATGATGGGGGGGAACAATGATTCTTTCTTTCTCATCCTATTATGGGCACGATGAGTCACTTATAGAGTATTCTATGTAAATTATCAGTGGAATGAAACTTTGTATGGGAAATATATTTTTATTTATGTAGTAGTTACATATTCACATTCCATTTAAAAATCCCTTTATAGGGAATATCCTATCTCATTGAGCATTAATTATATCACACTGCACATTAATCTTCTCTGGAGGGACCATTTATAGGTGAGTCACACATGTCATGAATGTAATAAGGTTTTATACATTCTATCATAAATGACTAAGTAGAATGGAAATATAATTTTATGTAATATTATGGGATCACTTCCCCAAAAAATTTAATGTATTTTTAGAGTTGATACACTCGGCCTACACATTTTTCTCTCTCCCTCGTGAACTTTTTCTGTTTTTTTCTGTTGTGTTTTTTTGGTTTTTCGCAATAAATAGATAAAATCATACTCTCAATATAATAATGATCATGAATATAATTTAAAAAAATATCTCTAATTCAAAAATTTCAGAACCATATTCATATCTAAAACCCTTTATAAAATTAATTTAAAATTATTTTTTATATGTATATTAGTCATTTTTTACTGATTTTTAATCTGAAGTGTGATAAATCATGATCATTATGAGGAAGCTCAATAATATTGGTGTTATTATTAATTCATATCCAAAATTTAATAGTTATTACATCATTCAAGAAAATATAATTCATGATTTGTAAATAGTTTTAATTTTATAATTTCACTAAATTTGTGTTTTTGTTACTATCTATAAAGTTGAAATCAGAGATGGATATTCATTGGTGATTTTTATCAAACAAATGTTTGTATATTAAATAAAGAGTTTAATATTAATGTTATAATTAAAAAAATATAATTCAATATTTATTTATTCATATTATATATTATTAGAAATTATGTTCTTATAGATATCAATGATTTAAATTAAAAACATTGTTCAAGTAGGTTGTCAGAAAAACCCAAACATGAACATACTCTAATTAATGGATGAGTATAGTTAGAAAGTGTATACTTTTGAATTGATATCATTATTACAGAATATTATGTATATTATTTATTTTTTATTAATTTTTTGTATCATAGTAAATGATATTTTAATAAATAATTAATAATCTAGATGTAAAATAAAACATATTACTTCATGGTGGTGGTGGTCCGCACAAACACACAAGTGGTGTTTTCATTATTCATAATGAAAAATTGGAAAAGTAGTCAGAAATTTTTAACTTATTATAACAACAATTATAAGAATAACATTATTAAATTGCATCATTATTATAAAACATAGATTGAAAAATTAAGTTAGAAAATAAAATAACATATGTAAAAATTAGAACACATGTTGGGAACTTTAGTTTTTCCTTCATGGACTCCTTCAAAAAAAGGGGATTATAAAAGAATCTTAGGGAAAAATGATAAATGAAGTTAAAATTCTATAAATATAAGATAAAAATTGTTTACTTTCAATAGGAAACCAAAATATATAGTCTTACAAAGGGGTGCTAATATACCCATTTTTATAAGTGGGGTGAATGTCATTTTTGTTATTATATCATCTTTATATAAAGTGATCAAATGTTTCAAAATATAGTAAGATTATAAAATGGAAAAAAATTGAGTTTTTATAAATAAAACGTCAAAAAATAAATTAGAAAAATATTTTTGACATGTTAGGCCTTTTACCCCTTTTGATAACTCGTATTATCCTTTAGGATTTTACAATGATTACGAGTTTTTGTTAAAGTAATTTATTTTTTTTAGAAAAAATTAAAACGGTACCTATTACACAAAATGGAACACTTAATCTCAAATTTGAAATCCATTTTATTATATTCACTTTCTAATATTTATAAAAATTAATGTTAAATTAAAAAATGTACTATTTATTAAAATTGTTTTAGAAAATAGGTTAACTGATGTTCTAAAATAACATACATAGTATTGTAAACTAAAACATATAATTTTTAATTTTTAAAATCTCAATTATAAAATATTTCATTTTTAGGTAAGGTTTTCATAAATTTCCATTTCATATATATATATATATATAATTTCATAAAAGTCATAGAATTTATAAAAATGGTAATTTTCATGATTTACGTAAAAGTCAACCATTTTAGAAAAATAAAAAACAATCAACCGTAATAAAATATTTTTATTCAAAATAACAAATGATGTAAATTATTTCAAATTAATATTAGAAAATTTTAGAATTTAACATTTAAATAGAAATATGAGGAAATTGCTTTTCATAGGAAAATAAATTTTTAAAATTTTATTTATTATTATTCTAATGTCCAATTAATTACTAATTAGATTATTGTTTAAATTTTATTTATATAAAAAATATATCTTATATATAATATAAAGTTTAGAAAATTATATTTTATTAAAATATTTATTTTACAAATTAACATTAATTTTTCCATATTACATGATAATGAATAATTATTTGTCGTATATTATAATACTTGTTCCTAAAGATTATAAATACATTTAATTAAAACCAATATTTACTAAATAGTAATTTAAAATACAGAACAAGTAACTTATTTAAAAATAATATTACTTTTATATAAAATAACATTCACCAAATAGAATTATAGATAATAATATTTATTATAAAATTATAATTTTACTTATCCATTCATATTGATATGATTATTTAAAATTTAAAAATACATAAAATATTAATAATATTTTTAATAATAATACCTCATGAATATATATATATATACACAAATATATTATTTCATTATCTAATATTCATGAATTATTTTAAATTTACTACTAAAAATATATGACATAGTATACCTATTGTATATATGTATATGCAAGGACTATATTTCCAGTGTCCATATTTACAGTGGCCAAATTTAATTCTTGAAAATATCCTTACAAAATTCATTCAATAAATTCACACTTCTTGAACCACATTTCTCATATATATAGTTTTCATTTTCGATTTCACAATTTTCTTTGACCATTCATTATTTTATTCCCCATTATAAGATATATTTGGCTATTAGTTATCATAAAGGGTGAAGATGATCTAGTATATATCCTAGTGCTGAAGATTTTATTTTTTTCATATTTATTAACACATTTTAATTTCTACACTTCTAATGAATATAATAATAAATTTAGTGTAATAATACATGATGTTTAATAATTAGTATAATGTGTTGTTATTGTCATGTTTCACTATGAATAAATAAAAAAATTTAGTTTAATTTATATCATGAATTTATTATATTCTACTCTATTTCAATCCCATTTAAAATAATAGAAAAATATTGTTTATAATAAAAACATGTTGTTTATGTAAAAAAAATATGCTTCCTAAACCCCCAAGTCCTTAAATTCCCCCCCCCCAAATAAATTGCATCCTCATAATTTTATTTATCACATAGTAATACTTAATGTCTTCTAAAAGGTAAACATGTATCATTATAGTTGTTCTAAAGATATATATAACTTTTTAGTCTATGGATATCTAGGTAACACATTTTTCCCACACTAATTGGAATATATTAAGATTGAAAACCATTTACCCCAAATATAAATCTATATCTACATCTTAAGAGACCATATAGATGTTCCATACATGGTTTCATTTTCATGATATTTTTTCCATTCAAATAATAAACCAAAATGATTTTGATAATATAAAATAAAACCATATTAATTGATCATATGAATATGAACACTCAAACCTAAGACATGTTGTCCAAAGATATCATCATCCAATCCTATAATATATACCTTTAAACTATTAAATATCTTGATAAACATATAAATAGTTTGGTTTAACATAGTATGTCGAATTTCATATCCCAATTTGGTTTTATAAAATATTAAATCCCCTAATAATTTTTCATAAAGACAGACTGTGTCACATTAGTGGTGTTATTTTGTGGTATTTTCACTTTTATTCATGGTCTCATAATTATTCTATGGATTTATCATGAGTTTTTTGAGAGGAATAATGTTTTTGGGTGATATAAATAAGTATTCACATGGTTAGAACACTATTAGTAGAAACTATGTGCCAAAAAAGTGAAAACTATGCACCTAGTTAGTGTCAGTGTCCAAGCCGTATGGCCTAGCGCAAAGACATGCTGCCATCTCATGCTAACCGTGTGAGATGGGGGAAGTAGAAATGCCATCTCCACATTTCTAGGTGCATAATTAGTAGTCATCCCAAGGAAATCATTCATCACCCTTTTTCTCTTGGATATAGGTACAAAAATGTGGGCGCACGGGTAGGAATACCATGTTGGAAAATTGCACGGCCTTCCAGAACATTAAAAAATTTTATAATCCAACTTTTCTCATCCTCTATTATCGGACGCTAACCACTAATTATCACCCCATTTGACCCCCATTACCTTATCTACACCACCCTATCCTCATACACTCCCTTAGGCTCAAATTATTGTTTGATTTATATTAATATCTTGAACAAACATTTATATAATTTAATACACTCTTCCTCTATTCTGTTATATTGGGTTCTTCTCCCTTCCTCGTTGAGATATATTTTCTCTATAGAGGTTTTTGAACTATTTTGGATTTAATATTATTTCCATGGGTTTAATCATGTTGGTTTTGGCATTTTGTTTACCTTATAGGATCTTCCCTTGGTGTGACTTGTGATTTCCTCCCAGATTTGTGAATATTTCCACAAAGAAGTAGGTGCTTCCTTTTCTTGATGTTGTTTGATGATTGGAATATACTTGGATGTTTCTAAGATAATTTCTAGAATTTATTTTGAGATTGTTAAATTTTTTAATATTTTCTTTTTGTGTGTGTATGTCTTGGATGAGGATAAACCCCCTTGTAAATGGAGCGTGTGATTATGTGGTGGATTGGATTGTAATGGAAAAGGTTTACATGGTTTAAAAATGGGGAAATAAATTGTGAATATTGGGTATCTATGTTGTAAAACTAGGAAAAATACAATATGAATTAGCCTCCTTATATACATGGTTTCATATACAACACTAAGTAAACATATATGATTGGGTTTGGTTGGCTCGAGTATGATATAGACCATTGCATCCAGGATTCATCACTAAGAGTATGAGGATCCTCGGTTACCACTAAACCTACATCTACATAGATATTTCCCATGGTTCTTCTACTATTTTTTGTTTTCTTCATCACTTGTTTCATTATATTGAAAATAATTTCTTCCAAATAAATTTTATCTTTTATTTTTTGAAAAACATATATAATTATATAATGATAGTCATGCATGGAATCAAGTAAAATACCCCTATGAGTGTCTATCCTATTCCAGTTCATAATATATTGAATTTATAAGGAATATAATTAGGAGTTTCTAGCTAAGTGTGAGGTCTTAATCCCACTCATTGTTCCCTGAGTGAGGATCAATTCAATACTCAAAAACCTATCACTAGGTGATTAGTTCTAGGTGATTTCGTGACACAACTACATTCAATTTCTATTATCTGAACTAGGATGTAATTTATCATAAACCATAAAACATATAATTTAAAAATAAATCCAAGATATAATCATATACATAGAATTATTCTTTATACTTATCTATATGGTATTCAATTATGTTATCATATACTAATCCCAAAAAAACTAAATCAATCCATAAAAATAACTAAACATTTCGTTGATACCAAATTTGAGAATATCAAGCTAACCATATCATTATTTTTTATCATTTCATAAAATACATTACAATTATAAAAAAACTCACAATATAATGAATGGATGGTTTACAGACTCTAAATGGATTTTAAAAGGATCGAAATGATTCTCAATATTTTAAAATACCTTTATTAAAAACCCACAACCTAGAAATAGTAGAAATTATTTTTTAGAAGAGGATAATAGAAACATAAAGGCCACCTAAGATTACACATAATTTAATTTCCTTATAAAAAATAGAACATTGTATGGAATGGGAAATATTGTCAAGGAGTGGAGACCATCTTTCAAAAAGAATGGTAATTATTCTCAATAATGATATAATTTTGAAAATAAAATTAACCATAGTAAATATTTCAATATATAATTTTATTTTATTTATAGAGATAAATAATTATACACTCATCATATAATATAAGAAAATAATTTTTATAATAATTTTAAAAAAGGAATCGTAGTGACTCAGGATAATATGTTGAGTTAAGAACTCCATATCTGAATTCCTTAATTAAACAAAAGAACTGACATCATGTATATAAATAATTTTCTATATTGACAATCTATTTAAGAACCTTATCCACATATATAAAAATTTATAGACTTCATTTCTAATTATTATTTATGTGCACAAAAATTATTTATTACATGTTTTCAATATCAGGTGTGAGTAATCATGATCCTTTTGAACTGGTTTCATAATAGTGGTGGTGTTCCATATTGTTATCCCATAGTCCATAAATGATAAATATTCAATGGTATGAAAAATTGTGATTTTAAATTATTTGTTATTTGAAAATTTATTCTATGTAATTTTGGTAGTTATTTTATAAATATGGAACCATTGATGAATATGCTTTATTGATTTTTAACAAATGCGAATTGGTATCTTAATTAACGAGTTTAATATTATTTTTTCCGTTGAAGAATAAAATATTAATAATTTAATTATTTATATCATATATATTTTATAATTATTCCCTCATATTCATATGGGAAAGTATTTTATATCATTTTTCAAGTACGGGGATAGTTCATCTAAAACATTTTTATACCATAATTAATGGGTAAGTATGGTTAAGATAGTGGATTATGTTGGAATAATATCATTATTACAAAAAAATTATGAAATTATTTATACATATATGGTGGTTAATAAAATTTTAATATTGTGTAATAAATAATAAATAATGAAAATGAAATATGAGATATGTTACACTGTGTAGGCGGTAGTCTACAAAAAAGCATGAATGGAATATTAATTTTTATTAATGGAAAATGGTAAACATGGATAAATATTTTTAATATAGAATATTAAAATATAAAATAAAATATATACAATTGTCATTATATACGAATTATAAAATTATGAATGGGAAAGTAAGAGAAACAATGAAATTATGTAAAGATTAGTACACACAAAAGAAAAATTGAGTTTTCCCCTAAAGTGATCCTTGGAAATTGATGGATTATGTAAAATTTTAGTGAATATAATCTATAAGAATGGGAAACTGAATACATGGGAAGTAAAAAATGAAAATGTTTCAAACGTAACCAAAAATTTATAGTGGTTATTAAGGGGTTGTGAGAGGCCCCTTTTTGTTAGTGGTGGGAATGGAATTTTTTGTAATTATTTTATCTTAATATTAATAAATCAAATGTTCCACATCTCAATATGAGTCTAAAATGGTTGATAATGAGGTGGGGATAATTTTTGTCTGATCCACACCTTAACCACTAAATTAAAAACATATTTTACATGTTCATCATTTTTTGAATTTTTTATCCAATTTTTTTGTTTTATCTTATACCGTAGTAACTTGTTTTTTCCTTAGTAATTCATTTCTTGTAACTGAATATAAAATTGTATTCATAACATAATATCTACATTTTAATTTTACATTTGAAATATGTATTATTATATTCATGTTCTATAAGTGAAAAAATAAATTTAAAAATAATAAATATATAATATATTTTAAACAATTTTAGTGAATATTGAAACATATATAATATAATATCAAACATAATAAAAAGGTTTAGGAGTTGGGTAAACCTGTTCCTGGAAAAGTTTATTAAAAATAGGGAATGTAATATAAAAATTGGTATTATAGAAAAGATTATCCAAATCACCACAGTCATATGAATAAAAAAGTTGTGAATAAAAGATTTTTATATCGAAGGACAATCTTGATATTACCTCCAAAATTTCTCCAGTTGAAAACACATCCATAACGAGGTTGAATTCTCTATAAGCATGTGTGACCTCCGAATTGAGTTTCTAAATAAGACGAAAGAAATTGATCTTGGATGGTAGTAGTCTTCATTGAGAACTTTTGGATATCGTCTAAAAAATATATACATCCATGGTTGAGTTAGATTCTTACATGTGGTATCTTTAGCCATGGTGATAAACATGTCTGATAGCCATAATCACGGACCGCAATTCAATATCAAAAGAATAATAATTCCTAAGGAAATAATAGTATAATTACTTAAAATACCTGATGGGTGTGGAAGGAACCACCACTACTGAAGAATCTAGGTGCACCTTAATCTTCCCAATACACATTCACATTTAACCATAATGAGTTCCAAAGAATCCATCAAATTGACATCAGCACCAATAATGTCGTGAACCGAATCTTGTTTCCACTAATACCAGTACCAAATCCAACCCATGGAATTTCTTTTAAATATATCCTTATCCCCATGGGATGGTACAAGTTCCTAGGTATCAATAAATTAGTTTTTGGAACTATTTACCAGATTATGAAAGAAAAAAACAATAAAAGAAATCTACATTAGGAATCTGAAATTTTCATTCCATACAATCCTTAACAAAAACTAGTTCTGAATAAATCATATTAAATAATGTAAAATAGGTCCAAACATAAATAAAAGCAGCAGAAAAATATCAAGACATACTCCAAAAAACAAGGGTTCATCACACCTGTGTCATCACCCCAACACCGCGCCATAGGAGGGGACTAACAACCCGAACCGCCTCTACCCGAGGCATTGCCTTTAATTGTGTCATACATAATAAATTATACCTACCCAAGGGATTTAAGTAGATTATGATCATAATCCCCAAAGTATTCAACCCAAATATTCAAAATAGTATTCAATACAAAGTGAAAATCATGATGTTTTAATATGTAAGGGGAATTGGTGATAAATTCCAAGAAATGAAACTTTCAATTGTACACAGTTTTCAAAATAAAACATTCAGAATATTACCCCATTTTAATAAAAATGCTATCTACTCTATTTTACAGAAAAACACACACCAACACTAGCATAAATACCACAAATCCAATGAGCAGCATAACCGAGAACACCCCTAGGAACTAGATTGTTTCGGGCCTTATGTACTTTGTACCTCGGTGTAAAATATCCATGTGGAAATCCTCTCCCTTGCACGATCCAATGGTAGGGAACATAACCATAACCTATTTGTCCCCAAAAATCATCTTCATTTTTTTGTTAGAATTTCCATTATCCAAGATGCTATGTAAAATAGGGACAAGACCCATCAGGGTCACTAGCGTCCTAGTACATATCCCCCCACCTAGGTACCCTATTTCCCCCCATTGTTCTCAAACAATTTCAGCATGATACATACATCCATTTTCATTTAAAAACACAACTACAGGTCACATATGGTTAATAAAGAAGCTATACACACATAATTCCACTTAAAACACACACCAAAACATTTTTACTTAAAAAACCAACTTCAAAAAAGCTAACAATGTTTTGCACACAAAAATCCCATTAAAACCCCACTATGAACCCCATGTTCAATCTCGAATTCAACAATTAAATATTTTTAGCACAAAAAATATTTCAATAAATGCATTGCATGATTTATAAAACATCCCCAATAGGGATAACATAAAATATCCATGTAAACCAGCCAATTTAACACCAAATTGGTACCCAAAAATCATTTACTTAACAAAATTCACCAAAACCAGAGTTTTCAGAAAAAACCAAAGGATATGAACATTAAAAAAATTATTTTCTTCCCTAATACATTACATTGAAATCATCTATGTAGATATAGGGCAGCCCCAAATGAACGAATAATAGATTTCTATGAAAACCAACCAATTTCACATACAAATAGAACTTAAACTTCATTTTATTTACAAATACCACTAAAACTTATTATTTCACCAATAATCAAATGAGATTAAAATGAAAATATTATAAACATAGCAATCTATGTCACAAGTATTTTACACACATGGAATCACCTACCAAATGGTTAAAACATTAAATCCTTTGTGCGATAATTCAATGGAACCACCGTTGTACCTCAAGGAGGGTAGATATAGCCTAAAACCAAAATAATAGACCAAGAAAGCCCAAAGTTAAACCCTAAGATCAAAACCCTACTCTCTATTTTGTTGGGACATCAAGTAAATTGGATGAAAATTCATGGAAAGAGGATGAACTAAGAGGGAGAGACACATACTTGAGATTGTGTGAAGTTCCTCCACAAAACCCCCCTTCAAAATGAAGTTCCAAGGAGGGTTTGAGGTTCTTTGGAGGCTTCAATGGATTAAAAGGTCAAATTAGGGAATAAAGGGGAATGTTTGGATAAATTCATAGAGGGAACTAAAGTGTCACAACCCCTTCCCACCAAAGATACCCCTCGTGATCTGTAAATGGTGAAAGGGAGATAATAACCCCCGAGTCCCGCCTCCAATAGGCCCCGGGGTGGCAACTGGCACCAAGGGTATAAGTTTTTACAAATATGGGACGCATTACAATTTTTATTTATTTAAGATCAGGAAATAGGATGAGTCAAACACCAAAAGAAAAGGAACAAGTAAATAAACCCAAACCATTCCCACATTCATGTTTAAACAGTTCTGAAACAAGGTACAAGTATAAGAAATCTCAAAAGTACAATACCAAAAGAAACAAGAGTACAAAAAACTGCAACAACTCCAACTGTCCCAACTAGTAGGGTCCTGCATGGCCCTGGTAGTCCTCCTACAAACCTGAATGTAAACATAGGGTGAGCATACAAGTATACTCAGTAGGGAAACCTAAAGATCTCATGCACAAGTGGGGAGACATCCTAATGTCTCATGAGAACAATAGAAGAAACCAAAACCTATCAAGGAATTTTATCCACCCAACCTCACCAGCCACGCTCAACAAAACACAAATCTAGAGGTAGTAGTATATAAGAACAAGAGTATTGACTACCCCCCACCATTTCCCACTAGTTAGCTGATCTTCTTAACGGCGAACGTACTGATGCTACCACACTCTTCCTGCCCGTACACACCTGGGTCTCACGATCACATATCCCACCTGCACACACCTAGGCCTCACAACCACATATCCCACCCGCACACACCTAGGCCTCACAAACACATATCCCTCCCGCACACACCTGGGCCTCACAACCACATATCCCGCCCGTACACACCTGGTCCTTTCACGAAGATTCTTGGGAAAAAGTAAACATGCCCAGAGAGATGTGGGCTAATACCACCCCAATCGAAACGTACCTGAAGAGTATTCGGTGTAAGGTCACCTCAATCCATCACAACCTATGTAAAAAAGAGCACGAAAGATCTAGTAACTAATAGAAAAACACCATCTCCCACGAAATGGGAGTGTTGGGAACTAAGTGCTCAACATGTGTGGGGTGCGACAAAACACAAAGATACAGATATATATATGTATACCAAACACAGAGCCCAACCTATGGCTTCTAAACAGAGAAACTGAGCACGTGCCTCGACACTGATATGTCGAAGCATGCATACAACAAACAACCCCAACCCCATTTAGGTTTTCATGTTTCAACAGAATTATTTTATTATTTCCTTAACTACTGGGAAAATATCTATAACCAACCATATCAATCGTTCGTAAAACATATCCTTGCCATCCACAAATCATGTTAGGAAAACACATGCAACACAAACAAGTACCTTGTTATTAACCAACCAACCCCATTGATTATTATTCGCATTCCATTACCATGCCCCACCATTCATTAACTCTTATATTTTAATTTATTATTCACAACCCATAGTTCGTCCACATTCAAACCCATCCCTACAGCCCCGCTTCCAACCACCATAACCACAAACAAATTGAAACTCGTACATCATCATCCCTTGATACCATTTATCGCAGCCACACTGCCCATCACCAACATAGAATTGACACCAAACCACAACCAAGCCAACCGCAGCCCCGCTGCTCACCCGATCCACAACAACCTACAACCCCCCCCCCCTCACATAAATAACCCCTAACCAACGCCCACATGTTTATTATTTTAGTTTTGTTCAACCGGGGTGATCACACAAGGGTTCTAGTTATTAATTTAATAAGCCAACATTGCGTGATATACCAATTCCAACATTCAACAAAGTTTTCATCCATAAAAGGTCTATAAAGACATGGAAGAATTTAATTGCACAAGAAAAGTCCCCCATTGATCGTGATTTTTAGTAGGCATAAGCCTATTCAATTCACAACATACCAATAGGATAAATAAAGATAAACCTAATAACTCCTCCATCTCCATTCTTTAATCCAATGATTATCTTTATTAAACAGGTTCAAACGTGTTAAACAAGAGGGCACCCACCCCGCATGATGCACATTTTATAGAGATGATGGTAAGATCCCTACCTCAACAGGATCTGA
Source organism: Viscum album (assembly GCA_963277665.1). Taxonomy (NCBI): domain Eukaryota; kingdom Viridiplantae; phylum Streptophyta; class Magnoliopsida; order Santalales; family Viscaceae; genus Viscum; species Viscum album. The sequence goes on from OY728128.1 coordinate 1,754,757,613, forward strand.
TCTCAACGCTCCCCTACATCAACATTAGGAGACGTCTTTCGGCATCCGTTGCTTCTGGGAAAACCCATCAAAACCTCCTCAGGTGGAATCCATGAAGGAAAGGCTATAGGGAAGACAAAATATCCAAGCTCAGAAGTTCTTCCTCGTCGTTATGATCTCGTGTCCACTGACAGATCGTAAATCGGAGCTCGGACGATGAAGTTATGGAAGAAGGGATATTTGGAGTCTCTCTCAAGAGAGCTCTTCTCGAGGGAATGGTGAGGAGAGGAGTGATTTGAAAATGAGGAGAGTACCCCTCCTTTTATAGGTGAGAAAAAAAAATTACACAGCGTGTACTTCTTAGTACACATCGTGTACACGGCCATTTCACAAGGTCACCACGCTTTTTCCAACACGGCCTTCAACGCGGCACACGGTTGTTGACTGGTCAACACACTGTTTGAGGGTAATGCATACATGGGGAGGGACTACATGGCATGTAGTATGGGCTACACGGTGTGTACTCATTTATTTCACACGGCAAGGACACGTCTTCAACACGGCACACGACCGTTGACTGGTCAACACATGGTTTGAGGGTAACACTTACGTGGGGAGGGACTACACGGCATGTAGTATGGGATAAACGGTGTGTAATCATTTATTTCACAAGGAAAGGACACTACTTCAACATGGGTTATACCCGGAGAGGAAGTACACCACATGTACTCACACTACATGGCTTGTAGTTACAAAATTCTGAAAAGTGTGGGAAAATTCCATTTTACCATACAGAACGCTTCATGACCTTATTTTCGACAAAGGAAATGGTCGGAGAGGTTCGGGCCATTAAATCAGATACCTCTTTAAACATTCTTGTCCCCGAGAATTCAAAATCCAACCCGGAGGGACACAAAAAGATTCCTCTTTGGGCTCTCAATATAACAGGAACCCATACAACAACCCTAATCATATGTGTTATGAATTCCTTCTCCTATGTTGAGATTCACGGGTTTAATCGAATCCTCATTAATGCGTCTCGATTAAGAATTGGGACTTCCCACTTCCATACATTAGGATTTTTCAACTTTCACTACCCCCAACACCGTACAACCAACACACTTCCCAAACACATGGTTTGGGGAAATTCCTCCACCTATGTCGAGATATTATCTTCTTTAGGCGGCACTGACTCGCCCGCATGGGTTCAATCGCATCCACATTAATTCGTCTCGATTAAGGCTCATGTTTTTCCCTTTCCCCACACATCCGGACATGCTACACACTTCCAGAGAACCAGGAAACAAAAATTCTCACAACCGACAATCCATGTATTCCATATATCAAAGATACAGAGTATAACATCAAAAAAGCTCAGATGAACATAGAGAAACACAAGTCAAAACAACTCCAGGTACTGAGAGTGTATCTAAGCCTCCCACTCCCAAGTGATCTCCTTGAGGCCGCCAAGCCTCCAAAATACACGAACCAAGGTGATGGTTCATCCACAGAGCACCTTCTCTTTACGATCCTCGATTCTAACTGGTCGTTCCTCAAAGTTCTCATCGTCTCCCATATCTAAATTTCCCCAATCGATAATGTGAGAGTCGTCGTGTATGTACTGACGAACCTGGGAGATGTGGAAGACGAAATGAACCTTCTCCAACTGAGGTGGCAGGGCGAGCTGATATGTCACCTCGCCGACTCGCCTCAGCACCTCGAAAGGTCCAATGAAACTAGGGGAGAGCTTACACCCTTTCAGAAACCTCTACTACCCCCATCGAGGGGAAACGATCAAGAACACATGATCTCCCACCTCGAACTCCAAGGGTCTCCTCTAACAATCAGCATAAGAATTCTTTCGGTCCTGAGCCGCTTTCATCCTCTCACGCACAAGCTAGACATTCTGTGTGGTGCTCTTTACTACCTCTGGCCCAAGAGCACCATTCTCACCAACCTCTACCCAGAAAATTGGTGAACGACATGGTCTTCCATACAAAGCCTCAGACGGTGCCATGAAAATAGTAGAGTAGAAGCTATTTTTGTAGGCAAAATCTATTAAAGGCAAGTGTCTCACCCATGACCCTCCAAAATCCAGAACTCAAGCTCGTAGCATTTCCTCCAACGTCTAGATAGTCGGCTCTGTCTGCCCATCGTTCTGGGGGTGGAAAGTAGTGCTAAGGCGTAGCTGGGTGCCAAAAGCATGTTGTAACCCTCTCCAGACTCGTGAGGTAAACTGAGTATCCCGATCTAAGATGATAGTCTTCAGAACTCCATGAAAATGCACTATCTCATCTATGTACCTTTGTGCTAAGGTACTCACCGGGCCTGACTCCTTAATTGCTATGAAGTGAGCTGATTTCTTCCGTCGATCCACCACTACCCAGATAGCATCATAACCACCCTGAGCTCTGGGTAGTCCTGTGACAAAGTCCATTGATATGACATCCCATTTCCACTCAGGGACATCAAAAGGATGCAACAAACTACTGGGAACATGATTTTCAACCTTTACTTGCTGACACACTAGGAACTTAGACACAAGCTCTGCCACTTCCCGTTTCACCCTGGGCCACCATAAATTTTCCCTTAGGCCTCATTACATTTTTGAAACTCTTGGATGTACTACCATGGCTGAGCTATGAAACTCATGGAGAACTCCCTCATGCATCGCCTCTGGAACAAACATCCTTCTATGAAAAAGCATCTGATGTCAGATATCCTCTGACAATCCTTCTAGAGCATTTTCCTGATCGATACGATCCTGCATTACTTCTGTCTTGGAGTCTCACCACTGAGACTCTTCCCCCGACTACAACAAGGAGGACTGCACAGTCATCTGAAACAAATAGCCTCTAACACCCTCTACCCTTGCATCCAAGTTCAAGGCAGCCAACTCTCCCATCGCTCTCCAAGCATCAGTGGATTCCCGAACCACTTCCTTATGTGACTTCCTACACAGGTCATCAGCCACAATGTTGCCCTTACCTTCAGTGTAAGAGATCTCTAAGTCATAGTATTGGATAACCTCAACTCATCTATGCTGTCGTAAGTTCAGGTCACGCTGGGAAAAGATATAACGTAAGATCTTGTGATCTGAGAAGACCACAAAGCACTCCCCAAAGAGGTAATTTTTCCCTAATTTTAGTGTGAACACTACTACTACAAGCTCTAGGTCATGGATGGCATAGTTACACTTATGAGGGTGCAACTTCCTAGAACCATAACAGATCACACCCTTCTTCTACATCAGTACGCACCACAAACCAAGTCCAGAAGCATCACAAAACACCTCTTACAACAACCCTTCCTCTGGAAACCTGAGTACGGAAGCACTGACCAACTTCTTCTTCAGGTAGTCACAAGCTTTCTGGTATTACTCGCTCCATATGAAGAACTGGTTCTTCCTAGTCAAAGCCGTCAATGGAGCAGCAACTCAAGATAAGTCTGAAGCGATCCTTCGATAATAACCTTCCAACCCTCAGAAACTACAAACTTCTACCACGCTCTTGGGTTCTTCCCATGAAAAAACATCATCCGCCTTTGATGGGTCCACTAACACTCCATTCTGAGACACTACATGCCCATGGAAGTGTACTTCTTATGTCATGAACTTACACTTCGATAATATCCCATAAAGTAGGTGGTGTCGAAGGACTTCCAAGACTTCCCTGAGATGTTCAATGTGATCCTCCTCTGATATTGAGTATCTCAGGATGTCTTCGATTAACACAAGGAAGAACCGGTCCAGAAACTCTCATAAGGCAAGGTTCATAAGTCCCATGAACACAACTGGTGCATTTGTAACTCTGAACGACATCACTACAAACTCGATGTGCCCATACTTGCACCTGAAAGCTTCTTCGAGATGTCACTGTCCTTTACCCTCATCCGATGATATCCAAATAGTAGATCATTCTTAGAAAACCAACCTTATCATCTCAGCTGGACAAAAAGATCATCTATCCTTGGAAGGGGGTAACAGTTCTTGACTATTACCTGATTCAACCTTCGGTAGTCTATGCATATCCTGAGACCACCATCTACCTTATTTACAAGCAAAAATGGAGAACCCCATGGAAACACGATGGGTCAAACAAAACCTTCTCCATCAGATCATCAATCTGAATCTGCAACTCCCACAACTCTGAAGGTTCCATCTGATAAGGGGCCATCAAAATCGGACAGGCATCAGGCTGTAAGTCTATCCCGAACTCAACGTCACGTTGGGGGGGGGGGTGAGTCACAACCTCCTTATGAAAAAAAATCGAGGAACTCCCCAACATCCTCTAGGATATCCATCATATGTGTATCAGCAGAAACCACTGATAACCTACCTAACAAGGAAAGGATAAGCTTCACATACCAGCTTTCCACCAGATAGCTCCTCTCGCCAACAAAAGATACATGTTGCCCATCCATGTCAGAAAACACGACCCTTATTCGGAAGTAGTCGATAACGGCAATAATATAAAACAACTAGTCGATGCCTAGGATTACATCATATGGCTGCATCTGTAGCAAAATAGGGTCCCCACTAGATCGATGTGGTCTCAACGTCATCCTACATCCACGACAAACACAATATACTCTAGTCTGGCTTCCAACTGGTGTACTCAGCACCAAGGGTATGGAAAGTCTCTCTACGTCTAGACCCAATGAATGGGCTAGACCAGGTGAAACAAAGGAGTGTGAAGCTCCTGAATTGAACAAATAATAAATGAGAGTGTTGAACAAACAAATTGTACCTCGCACCACCTCTGGTACTACCGGAGCTGTCAACTATGCTACATGAAACTGTCCATGCCCAGCTCCTCTACCTCTCTGATGTCGACCACCTCCCCGACCATGTCCTAGACAAGGTCCCTGAGGAGCACCCTGAGGTAGGCCTCCTGCTGCAAAGTATTCCCTAGGAGGAGCAGGGTCCTGCTGCTGGAGGAAGGGCCTCGCCGGAAACTGGTGCTACTGAGGCGGGCGATGAACCTGCCCACCTCCACCATACTGAGCTCGGGTTGGGAACCGACTCTGAATGTGACCGAAACCTCCACAAGAGAAACACTTCTGCCCTGGGCTCGTGAAAAATGGATGAGGACCCGAAGGTCTGAACTTGAACTGCTGAGGCCTGCTCCCTACTGGCCTGAATCTGGAAGGTCCTGTCGCAGGAGACCGGCTGCTGACCACCTTCCCCTTCGACGAACACGGGTGGATCACCTCTCGTGGTGAACCTACCTACGAGTGCATCCTCTATACAACCTCGGCCTTCTTTTGCACTACCATGTACATCAGAAGAGTGAAGGGGGTGACAACATACTGGAGCGAAGGATGAAGCGCCTCCTCCAAACGTCTCGCCCGAGACTCCTCATCTGGAAATAGATCTGGAGCAAAGCATAGGAGTTCCTTGAACTTTATCCCCCAACTCTAGTACTAACAAAATCCTCGGGTGAAGAGAGAGTAACTCCTGCCACTTCTCCACCTTGATCATGGAAGAAAGGAATTTCTCTCGGAATTCCTTCTCAAAGTCAGCCCACGAAACCTCTGTCTTTTTCCTCTCTCTGAGGTAGATCATCCACCACTGCCATGTCACACCTCTCAGCTGACTGACTTCTAGGGGAACCCAGTACTCCCTCAGAGCAAGGATCAAAGTAAAAGTGATCCCTAGATCCTCAAGCCACCCTGGCGTCTCCATATATAAGGTACTACCCTCGTACTTATTGAGGGTTTATCGCTGGAATGAACAGAGAGACTTCTGCCACTGGCTATATTCCTCTTTTTGGTCAATCCTTAACTGATCGACCACCTGAATCTGCTAGGCCTCAATAGTCTGAGCCACCCATGGATGACGTCCAGGTGCCATAGCTATACGGTAAACAGAGATCTCCTAAACCCAAGTAGTAAAGAAATTTCTCAAGGTTTCATTTTATCATTTTATTCAATTTCTTTCTCAGAACACCCATATCAAGTAAAACACAATCATGATGATGCATGTACCTTCCATAGGGTCTCTACCCTGCATTTAATGTAGTCTCACTTGGTCGTTCGGTAGGCTCAGAGTCCTTGAATCAGATCACGAGGGCCCTAAAATTTCGTGTCCTAATCGGTCTTCCCTGGCCAATGTCACACACCAACATCAGCCAACACTATTTCCCTACCATCCCATGCAATCCTCACGGTGCCTAACTCCAGACTCCATCTATCTCTCAACCATCACCTCTGATACCATTCTGTCATGACCCCCTCCCACAAAAGATGCCCCTCCTGAGATGGCAATGGTGAATGGTAGATAACGACCCCCGAGTCCCGCCTCCAGTAGGCCCTGGGGTGGCGACTTGCACCAAGGGTATGAGTTTTAACAAATATGGGAGGCATTACCATTTTTATTTATTTATGATTGGGAAATAGGATGAGTCCAACACCAAACAAAAAGGAACAAGTAAATAAACACAAACCATTCCCACTTTCATGTTTAAACAGTTATGAAACAAGGTACAAGTACAAGAAAGCTCAAAAGTACAATACCAAAAGAAACAAGAGTATAGTAAACTTAAACAACTCCAACTATCCAAACTAGTAGGTTCCCACATGGCCCTAGTAGTCCTCCTGGAAACCTGAAAGTAAACGTAGGGTGAGAATACAAGTATACTTAGTAGGGAAACCTAAAGCTCCCATGCACAAGTGGGGAGACATCCTAATGTCCCGTGAGAACAACAGAAGAAACCAAAGCCTATCAAGAAATTCTATCCACCCAACCTCACCAGCCATGCTCACCAAAACACAAAACAACAGGTAGTAGTATGTAAGAACAAGAGTATTGGGTACCATGAACCATTTCCCAGTAGTTAACTGCTCTTCCTAATGGTGAATGTCCTGAAGCTACCACACTCTTCCCGCCCGTACACACCTAGGCCTCACAACCACATATCCCTCCCGCACATACCTGCGCCTCACAACCACATATCCTGCCTGCACACACCTAGGCCTCACAACCACATATCCCGCCCGCACACACCTGGGACTCATCACGAAGATTTTTGGGAAAAAGAAACCCTACCCGATGAGACTAGGGCTAATACCACCCCAATCGAAACCTACCTAAAGAGACTTAGGTGTAAGGTGGCCTCAATCCATCAAATCCTATGGAAGAAGGAGAAGGAATGAGCTAGTAACTAAGGGAAAACACCCTCTCCCATGAAATTGGAGTGTTTAGCACTAAGTTCTCAACATGGGTGGGGTGCGACAGAACAGAAAGATACAGATATATATATGTATAAAAAACACACAGCCCAACCTATGGCTTCTAAATAGAGAAACTGAGCACGTTCCTCAACACTGCTATGTCGAAGCATGCATACAACAAACAACTCCAACCCCATTTCGTTTTTCAAGTTTCAAAAGATTTAGTTTATTAGTTCCTTAACTACTGGGAAGATATACACAACCAACCATATCAATCATTCGTAAAACATATCCCTTCCATCCACAAATCATGTTAGGAAAACACATGCAACACAAAAAATTCCCTTATTATTAACCAACAAACTCAATTTATTATTATTCATGTTCCATTACCATGCCCCACCATTCATTAAATCTTTAATTTTTATTTATTATTCACAACCCATAGTTTGTTCAAATTAAAACCCATCCTTGCAGCCCCACTGCCAACCACCATAGCCATAAACACACTGAAACCCGTATATCATCATCCATTTGATACCATTTATCGTAGCCTCAGTTCCCACCACCAACATATCATTCACACCAACCCACAACCAAGCCAACTGTAGCCCTGCTACTCACCTGATCCACAACAACCCACAAAACACCCCCCTTTACATAAATAAACCCTAACCAACACCCACATGTTTATTATTTCAGTTTTGTTCAACATGGGTGATCGCACAAGTGTTTCAGTTATTCATTTAATCAGTCAACTTTACGTGATTAACCAATTCCCACATTACACAAATTTCCCATGGATAAACAGTCTAGAAAGATAGGGAATCATTTAATTGGGAAAGTAAAGTCCCGCATCAACTGTGATTTTCAGTAGGCATAAGCCTATTAAATTCACAACATAACAATATGATAAATAAAGATAAAAATAAAAACTCTTCCATCCCCATTCTTTAAGACAGTGATTATCTTTATTAAACAGGTTAAAAAGTGTTAAACAGGAGGGAACCCACCCCGAATGATGCACAATTTAGAGGGACGAAGGTAAGAACCCCACCTCAACAGGTTCTGATCACAACCCTCCCCCATATCCACAGTAGGAGACTTCTGTCGGCATCTATAGCTTCTAGAAAAACCCATCAAAACCTCCTTGGGTGGAAGCTGGGAAGGAAAGGCCAAAGGGAAGACAACATATCCAAGCTCAAAAGTTACGCCTCGTCATTACGATCTTGTGGCCACTAAGGTATCATAAATCGGAGCTTGGACGAAAAGTTAAGGAAGATGAGAGCTTTGGAGTCTCTCTTAGGAGAGCTATGCTTGAGGTAATGGGGAGGAGAGGAGTGATTTGAAAAGGAGGAGAGGCCCCCTCCTTTTATTGGCGAGAAAAAAAAAGTTCACGTCATGTACTTCCTAGTACACGGCGTGTACTCGGCCATTTCACACGGTCACCATGCGACTTCCAACACGGCCTTCAACGTGGCACACAGTCGTTGAATGGTCGTCAAATGGTTTTAGGGTAACGCGTACGCGAGTAGGGACTACAAGGTATGTATTATGGGCTACACAGCGTGTACTCATTATTTCACACAGTAAGGACACAGCTTCAACACGGAACACAACCGTTGACTGGTCGACACAGGGTTTGAGGGTAATGCGTACGCGGGGAGGGACTACATGGTGTGTAGTATGGGACACACGGCATGTACTAATTTATTTCACACAGAAAGGACACGGATTCAACACGAGGTATACCCAGCGAGGTAGTACACGGCGTGTACTCACACTATAGGGCGTGTAGTTACAAAATTTTGAAAAGTGTGGGAAAAGTCCAATTTACCCTCCAGAACACTTCATGACCTTTTTTTCGACAAAGGAAAGGGTCGGAGAGGTCCGTCCCATTACATAAATTCATTTAACACACTTTTTAATGACCTAGACATGGGTGCATGGTTTTTTTACCCGGTTTGAAAAAACGTGCACCTAAACTGTTCCCCCTATTTTGTCCCCTAAAAACATCTCTAAGAGCGAAAAATATTTTTGGGTGAATATGGGGGACTTTGGGGAGATTTTTGGATAAAAAATATTAGAAATATATTTCCCTTTATTAAAGAATAGGGTTCTGACATTTCTCCCCACTATAAACAATTTTCGTCTTGGAAAATCGACTAGATGCTTGATTAGAAAAAAGAATGGGTAATCATCCCCAAACCATGACATCTTCTCCCATGTATCTCTTGTATCAATACCTTGATTAAAAAACTATATCATTAGAATATACTTCCCTCAAAGAACCTTCTCATGGGAGCCCACTATTTTCACTGGCTGCTCCAAAACTGACAAGTCAGGCGCTATCTCCAGTTCTTCCCAACTCAACACATGGGACAGATCTGGATTGTATTTATCCATATAGGATACATGGAAGATTTCATGGGTGGACTTCAACTAATATTGTAATTCCATGGTTTAATACACCTTTCCAATATACTCAATGATCTCATAAGTTCCTACATATCATAGTGTCATCTTCCCTTGCTTCCCCAATCGAAAATGGCCCAGACGAGGGGACACATTCAAGAATACCATGTCACCCACAAAAAACTCTATGTCTTGATGCCTATAGTCAGCATAAGATTTATGACAACTCTCATATATCAAAAAGCACTTCATGATCAATTTTACCTTCTCATAAGTCTCATGAACAAGGCACAACCCCAATAGTGAAGCCTAACCTACCTCATCCCAACATAAGGGGATCGACAAGGCCGACCATAGTGCACTTCAAAAGGATCCATTTGATTCTAGTATGTATAACTATTATTATAAGTAAATTCAACTGATCCCAAATGGTTATCCCTTGATCCTTCAAAGTGTAGAACACATTCAAAGAGCATATCCTCCAATATCTATTTTGCATGCTCTTTCTTACCCTCCTTTTTAGGATGGTATGATGTGCTCATCTTAATCTGAGACCCCATTTCCTTCTAAAGTCCTTCACAAAACCAATAGGTGAAATTGGGGTCCATATTTGAGACATCTTCTGATGGAACACCATGGAGCCTTACCACATCCTGAAGATACAAATTCCCCAACTCATCTTCTTTAGCATTATCTCTAATCGTATGGAAGTGGTTTGATTTTGTAAAATGATAAATCACCACCCAAATGGAATTCTTACCCAGAGGTGTAAATGTTATGACAACTATGATATCCATGGAAACCTCACCCCACATCTAATTAGAAATGGGTAATGGCTTGAACAAACTAGAGGGCATTTCATTCTCTACATTCACCTGCTCGCATGTGTGGCTTCACGACACAATTTCTACTATGTAATGTCGAAACCGGGCCACCATAACTGCCTACAGACATCCTAATACATCTTGGTGGCACCCGAATGGATGGTCCACTATGACTAGTGGCTTTCCTACTCACCATCTTCTGTAGACATAATGAAACTACTAAATGGCCCATGAGGCTTAAGATTCCCTCGAGAAACGAAGACCAATCATATGACATCTACCCGTTATAAAGAAACTACTTTGACCATTGAAAATGCTTATAATTAGGATATTCTCTCTAAATTAACTCCAATAGAGAATAATTCAACTGAAATTTCTCCAAGAATGTTCCCTCTTTTTCCAATTTGGTCCCCACATGAATTAGATAAAAGAGTTCCATCAGATTCAACTAATCACTAGACTTCCTTAAGTATTGCATTGGTACAATTCTGCTCAAGGTGTCCACCAATATATTCTCTTTTCATTGGATATAAACAACATCGAAGTATAACCCTTTCAAGTAATATATTTAATGACGTTTCCTCATATTGAGTTCCTTCTACTAGAAGATATAAGCTAATGTTTTTTGATTAGGGTAGACCAAAAAATTCTCCCCAAAGAGGTAGTGACACCCTGTATTTAGAGAATTCTTCACTGTTGCCAACTCTGAGTCATGGGTTGGGTAATTGTTTTCATCTGGTCAGATTTGGAGAGGTCCGTATGCCACCACATGATCATCCTATATAAGAACTCATCCAATACCAATATATAAAGTGTCACAATACACAACTTTACCCTTTCTAGCCTCTGGAAAAATTACAATGGGGGTGGTTTTCAACCACCCTTATAGATACTCGAAGGATGCCTAGAATTATGGGGCCCAAACAAATTTCCCCCATTCCTGGTGAGTGTGGTCATCGGTGAATAAAGTCGAGAGAAATCCTGAATGAATCACTTATAATGACCAGTAAAGCCAAGGAAACCATTGATCTTGAACACATTCTTCAGTTTCTCAAATTGAATGACTACACTAATCTTCTCAAGGTCTACTGAAACCCCTTCTCTGTGATCACATGCCCTAGAAATTTGACCTTCATGATCTAGAAAGTTCACATTGACAACATTTCATGAAAGCAGGGATGTCGCATACTTCCCAGAACGATCCTCAAGTGATGTCTTATTCCACCTCAATGCTACAGTATACTATAATGTCATCCAATAATACCACAAATAAATAATCTAAATACTAGTGGAACACCCTATTCATTAGTTTTATAAACACCGCTGGATCATTGGTCAATTTGAAGGGTGTGACCAGATACTCAATGGGGTTGTTTCTGCTTCTGAAGGTTGTATTCAAGATATCAACCTCTTTCACCCTGAGTTGATGGTATCCTGAACGTAAGTCTATTTTTGAGAACTTATTTTCCCCCTTAAAATGATCAAAAAAATAATATATTCATATAAAATGGTATTTTTTCTTAATTGTTACCTTATTCATCTTCCAGTAGTCAATGCACAACTAGAGGGATCTGTCAGCCTTTTTTGTGATCAAGACAGGAGCGGCCCCCGGAGAGATGATTGGGCGAATAAATACTTTGGATTATAAGTCATCATGATGTATATATAATTCCCTTAGATTGGTGGGGCCATATGATATGGGGATCTGATATTAGCTATATTCATAACTCCAGATCAATCAAGAACTCCACATCGCACTACGGCAGAAAACCTAGAAAATCATCCAGGAATACCAATGAAAACACATTAACTACATGTTGTATTGCATAATAATAGGTAGTACCATCGTCCTCTACCATAGGAGATGATAATTTGAAAATGCGAATTCCCAACTCTAGGAGTGGAGGTCATGAGAGACCCGACCGAGGATCCCATTCTCCAAAAAAACTTGACGACTCCTATCAAGTGTTGTGAAACTCACTCACTACCAATAGAAATCCATGAGTTCGTAGAAGTTTACTAACCAATATATGACAAGTATAAAGTAAAAAAGATCCATATCTATGACCAATTGTTCCCACTTCATCTCATCCCCGGACAAGGAATGTGCACACGATGGGCACCTGAAACCCCGCTTCTTCTTCTTTACCAATGGCATCCACAAATCAATCGCAAAAGATAACAAATCAGTTGGAAATTTCATTGTGACAAAAAAAAAGCATAAATTAATGAAACAGAGGCACCGGTATCAAAAATATAATCACTTATAGAAGATGTGATCAAAACTGTACCTTGAACTGTCGACGGTCTAACATCTGATCCAACAGGTCCATGATCACCCACATAGAGATATTTGTCCTCTGCCAGTGGACGACCACTAATTTGTGGATGTTCCCTAAACTAGATTTTCCTAGATGGTGAGCCATCCCTACCACCATGGTCACCAAATCGATACCCCCCCCATTGTCCTCGACGACTCTCACTGTGATGGAACTTTTCTTGAATCCACTAACCATGCCCCACTCTGAAGAGGGCATGCCACCCCACAAAAGTGATTCATGTAAACCATAACTCCACATTGGTACCAAGACTATTTAGGAAGTGGGAATGCTGGTCGAATGTGCCCCAGCCACCCAAACCAGTGGCATGCGACTAAACTAGTATTAGAAGCCATAGATGAAAACTGCCTGGAAGAGTGGCATGAACTACCACCTCTATTCTTCATGTATTCCTCCCACTTCATTTTCATCTCTGAATAGATACCAATGCCCACTACTGATACTGACCAAGAGAAACCACCCCTTATTTTACAGTTAGTCTCCACCATACATGGCCAGTTAACAACCTCAGCATTGGACCTCGGCATGAAGAAGAACTCCTGGGAGTATATCTCTAGTCGTAGGCCTTTATCAAACCTTAAGCCCTTCACTTGTTCATTTCAGATGATTCCCAGGGAAACCTGAACCATCTCTATGAAATAGTTGGAATTATCCATCATTTAAAGATTCCCCTAAACAATTTCCATGAACTCTCGGGACCTAGAGTATTCCAAGACCTCAAGGAAATACTATTCTTTAAAGAACGCCTTAAAATCTCCCTAACACATCTGATCATTATTCACAGTCTAATGTACTAACTCCCACAGCTTGCAGCTGAGACCCTCTAAAAAAATGGTGGCACATTTTACAATGATCTCTTCATGTGTATCCATGAACACAAACATGTGCTCGATCTTCTTCGATCCATTCCTCTGCTTCATGGTGTTTTATGTTGCCTCGAAAAGTATGAGCATTGTTTTTCAGAAACTCCTAAGAATTATTTTTTCTAGGACCCATAACATCTTCCCTATTAGTAATTATAACAAGATCCAGTCCCTATTATAAATACTGGACAACTTAGACCACAGCCTCGACTAGTCTCTGATCAATCGGAGTTGCAGAACTGTCTTCGTCTTCCTCTAGTGGGCACATAGGAGCTTTCTGGGGTGGCATGTTGCTACAAAATGACAAAGTCACAAAAAGTATTCAATAAAAAATTATTAATATTTTAATCAAATATAAATAATCTGAACACATTACAGTAATAAAAGAAACGGCTATCCACCCATCCCAATGTCCACGTGTGGTCTACAGCCCATACGTCTAACGTGAATGTGAATTCAATCAGAAAATTCCAATATCCCCTGGTGACTCAAGTTCCACTATGAGAGTTGTAGTCTATCCATCCTACTCATGAACAAAACCCTGAGCCCTGACATTCCAAGCTCCTATATATCCCGACTAATCACAAAATTGTAATATAACCCAAAAACATTGGCCTCCTCTGAAACAACTTTGTCACGAAAAGAATCTGGTCTCCACTAATAATGGAACTAAATCTAGCCCATGAAAAGGCCCGAAGGGCGTTCCGGATCCCCATTGGTTGGAACAAGTTCTGGGGCCTCAATAAATTAGGATTAGGAACGATTTCCCCAATTATTAAATCAGAAAACTTTAAAACCAATATATAATTTGAACATGAAATTGTCTTTCCATGCAAGAATTAACAGAAACTAGATCTGAATACATAGTATAAAATAAAGTACAAGGTGTCCAAAAAAATAAAATAATAATCAAGACATCCACCAAGACTCCATATTCCATGGGGTCATCACCCTTGAGTCTTCTTCACAACACTGAACCATAGGATGGTACTAACAACTCGAATCACCTCTAATAGAGGCTTTTCCATTACATTTTTCAAACATAATCAAGTATACATACACTCAAGTGGTGTAATTATGGTGTGATCCTAAGATTAATATGATACCACTCAATAATTATAATGAGTATGAAATAAAAGTTTAAAATCATGCAGTTTTAATATGTAAGGGAAAATGGTGATAAATTTCATGAAATGCTACTTTTAACTGTAAAAAGATTTCAAAAATAAAACATCCATAATGCTAATACATTTAAATAAGAAATTTTATTTACTATAATTTAAAGCAAAAAACAAGCTAATATAATTTTAAATATCACAAATCCAATGAGTACAAAAATTGGGAACACCCTTAGGCACTAGATTGTCTTGGGACCTATGTACCTCGTACCTTGGTGTAAAATATCCATTTCAAAATCCTCTCCAATGCATGATCCACTAGTGATAACATAAACATAACCTAGTGGTACCCAAACAAAATACACATAGTTTTTTTTATATTTTTCATAATCTAAAATGCTATGTGAAATAGGGAGATGACCCTTTGGGATCACAAACATACTAGTACATATCTTCCCACTTAGGTATCTGGGTTTCCCCCTTTTTTCTCAAACAATTTCGGCATGCTACATACAACCCTTTTCATATAAAAACACCTCTACTGGTCACATACAAAAAATATTGTCTATATACTCACTGTATACCACTTAAAACATACAACAAAACATTTTCTTTTTCAATAAAAAACATCAAAAAATCTATCAATGTTTTGTACACAAAACCCCCTTTAAAACCTAATATTTGACACCATGTGCGTAATAACATTCACCAACACAGAATTCCCACCTCCCAAAATATTTCAATAAACCAATTGCATGAGTTATAAAACAACCAAAAAATTCACAACATAGAAAGCCTTGTAAAACACCCAATTTAACACCAAATTGATACCCAAAAATCATTTACTTAACAAATGTCATGAAAACCATATTTCACAGCAACAACCAAATGAGATGAACATTAAAAACATGATATTTATCCATAATACATTTCAATGAGATAAAATATGTAGTTATAGGGAATCCCAAAATGAACCAATAAAATATTTCTATAAACCCCCTATCTCAAATAAAAATGTCACTTAAATTTCATTTACTATAAAAATTCCACTAAAACAAATTTTGACACCAATAATCAAATGAGACAGACATTCAACTTTTATAAACATAGAATTATAAGTCACAAGGATTTCATACACGTGGAATCACATACCAAAATGGTTAAAACATTGAATCTTTGTTGCAAAAATTCAATCGCAACACCACCGCATCGCAAGGATGGTAGATCGAGCCAAAAACCAACAGAATAGACCATGAAAACCAAAATTTAAACCCTAGGATCGAAAAACTACCATATGGTCATGTGGGACATAAATTAAATTTGAAGAAACATCATGGAAATGGGAGGAACTAAAAGGGAGAGAAACATACTTCATATTTTTTGACGTTCTTCCACCATATCCCCCTAAAAATGAACTTCCAAAGAGAATTTGAAATTATTGGGATGCATGAATGGACAAAAGTGTCGAATAGAAGATGAAATTTCTGAGTTAGGATAAATCCTAGGATGTAAAATAAGTCATTTAACACACTTGTTACTGAAATGGACATGTTTTCATAGTTTGCGTGCCTAGTTTGGAACATTGTGCACCTAAACTATGCCCCCTCTTTTCTCTCATCAAAACATCTCCAATAACCACTATATGTATTTGGGGCATAAGGGGACTTAATGGGGTTTTTATGATTAAAAATATCAGAAATACATGTTCCTTTAATGAACAAATTGGTTGTGACAAGTATCTTCTTGACCCTTCCAATGACTCCACATGTTTTCTATATGAACATATTAGAAAATCATTTTTCATGTAACCCATTGATCTTGGGAGGCATTAAAAACCTCTATATATATGTTAATTAATCACACATGCAGTTGAGGGGTTTTATTTTCAAATTTAGGGCCATTTAATGCTTTCAATATATAGTAAATGACAAAATATACTATTTTAATAAACATTCTATGAATTTTGTCACTGTGACTAGCTAATAGGATAGATATAATCAGGTTTTAATTGATTTCTAGCCCCAAACTGATTCCAAAAAAGTACCATTAAATGTTCGGATATTTAGCATGAGAATATACAAGTAGCAAAAATCTTGACTAATGGTTTCGTCAATATTCATAAAAAAGATAAATAGAAAAAGAAATCTACACTCCTAATGTAGGTATAATACTGTATATTAGTAGCTGAATCCCCCAAATCCACTATAGTAGACATGTGAAAGATGTTAGAATAAAAGGTAACATAAATTTATTAATACATTGGGGTTACAAGGTAGATTAATCAAGATTTTACCAGAAGTATTCTCTAGTGGTTATCAAGATAAATGATATTTATGTCCATAAAGTGGTATCCCTATCAATATAATGGTTCCACTGGACCTCTATGATGACCTAATAAGGGCATAGATCCTCTAAAACATCACTAGTATTCAATTATGAAATTGTAGATTGATTCATTGATAGAGTTAAAATCAAACCCTCATTCATTGTCCTGGAAATCCGCGGTGTGTTTTATGAATTAAGTGTTAATTTTTTTCATACACCCACTGTGAGAAATTCATTAATTAATTATATGAATGTTTGATGGAAGGCCAAACTGATTAAGGTAAATTCATTGAGTATACATTCTATATTCTTATAGTGAATCATTTTCAAAGGAAATAAAATGAGATATCATAGGAAGTAAGTAGATTCCTGGTGAATTTTCCAAGGAGTTATTCATTGATTATTCTCATATCATTGATTCACAATCCTTAAATTTAAATGGGATTTAAAAATTATTTATATACCATAGTAATAGTCATCATTTCATTGATGTAAAAAGTTCAAAAAAATATCTTGATCAAATATTAAGTATCTTTGATAATAGTTTTAGGATATCTTTAAAGATACAAGGCATATTTAAATATGGAAGATATCACTAAGTTAACAAGACAAATTATCCCCATATTAGAACTAGATATCAAACATAGGTTTGAATACTAGAATAAATATTTTAAAATTTACCTTATCTCTTATAAAATACATATTATTTCTATAAAAGTGTTTTAAAAATTTCAATGTCCTAATAATATTCTAATAATTTCATAAAACTTATGATATTTTTAAAAACTCTATTTTTCATTATTCACCAAAAAGAAATTTTTTATTTAATAGTCCCCAAAAACCAAATATAATAATTTTTTTATAAACCTAAAAATGGTGGTAATTTTTCGCAACTAAAATTATAATATTTTATAATTTAACTTTTAAATTGAAATATATTTAAAATTGTTTTGATGGGAAAATAAATTTTTAAAATTTTAACTCTTATTACTCTAATTTTCTATGAGTTGATAATAATAATTCTGTTAATTTTAAAAAAAAATTGTACAATAAAATGATTTTGTCCTTATTACATTCCTAATAATAACAATTTAAATGATGTTAGCATATTTTATTTAATAATTATTAATAAATTTCATTAAAATAATTCTTTAGTGAGGAGTAATTAAAAATAAACAACATAAAAAACTGTTCCTTGAAAATTATTATACATTTATATTAAATAATCTTATCCAAATACCATTAATGTGAATTATTTATATTCTAAAAAAATCTAAAAATACACTTACATTAATATATATTTGAATTTTAGAAGTAAATTATTTCATAATAATATTATTATAAAGTATTCATAAATCCCAAATATAAATATATATTTCAATTTTATTTATTTTATTGTATTATTTATTATTCATGAGTTAGATTAAGTTGACTACTAATAATAAACCACATCAGTATAACTGTCAGATACATGTATGTCAACCAACTATATTTCCAAGAACAATCATTCAAGTTACCGTGTTCAAAATGATCAAATTATATATATATATATATATATCTGTTCCAAATTCATTCATTCCATTAACACTTTTTAAGTCTAATTCTTCATTTCCATAGTCCTTATTTTATACCTCTCAGTATTATTTCTCATTCTTGATGTTATTCCCATGTATAGGTTTTTATAGGCATTTTGTAGTCCTCGAGGGTTAATATGACATTGAAGATCCACTATTGTTTATGATTTTATTCACTTATAGTAAAATTATTCATTTAATTTATGACCATTTATAGGATGTAGTTATCAATAGTGATTAAGAATATATAGTGTGTAATACATAGTTTTAAGGTATTTAGATCTAATGTTTTACTATAAATGAAAAATGTTTCTTTAGATAAATTCCTATCATATTTGACTTGTTTCCTAACATATTTATGTTCTATAGAAAAAATAGAAATAATAATTTAGAATTATAAGACTATAGTTTTTTAAAAAAAATATGCTTCATGAAAACTTGAGGTGTTATAAAGAACCCCCCTACTTATTCTATCAACAATAATAGGTCAATAAAAGAATAGTAATCATGGTTTCTTCTTCCCATTAAATAATAAATAAGTTTACTCAAATAATTAACCATTCAATCATTATAGGGAATGAATAAAAATAAGACAATTTTATTTCACAACAGCAGATTTTTACATTAATGAATTATTACTTAAATATTTTTTGGATTTAAATAATACAGCTTTGAATGGAAATAAATTTAAAAATATAATTACATTAAAAATTAATATGTACTCAAAAATATAATATATTTAAAATAATTAGTATTAAAAAGTAATAAATTATGATAATAATCAAAATATATTTTAATTATAAAGAGGGAAGGGTAAATTTTCCATTAATTTATCATATTTTAAAACCAAAAATATGGTATGTTGAAACAAAAATAATTAAATGGTAATAAATATAAAATTATAATTATAATATTTACAAAAAATAATCACATGCTAATTATAAATCAAATAACTAAAACTGGATATAATTTCATAAAGAAAAATTACATTACCAAATTAAAAACTTGATAGAACATAAAAGTTTCAAATAGAATATTATTATATAATAAATTTTTCATTCATCTAGTATAAAATGATTTAATTAGCTTTATCAGAATGTGTTTTTGTTTCATTTATAATTTTAAAAGAATATTTTCCATCAAGGTATTTATCAAGGGCAATATATAATAATAGGTCTGGATATGCATATTAAGGTGATGAAGATGAAGGTTTTCTTATACTATATCAGTTTCTTTCTTTCCTTATGTAATGAAGAAGGCAATTAAATTATATATTCCAATTAATATTCTATTGAAAATGTTTAATAATGTTCTTGAGGATAAGGATGTAGATTTGAGTGAGTATTATTAGGGAAAGAATATTTTATGGAAGGCTTCTCTTCCCATTAAGAGTATCCTAAATATTGGAATGAAAAAAATCCATTCTAAGGATGATATTTTTGATTCAAAAGATTATGATAACTTATTTGGTAATCGAATTGATAGACCAATGTTTATAGAAGGAGAATGAAATTAATGGGTCGTGGATTTTTATAGTCGTTATATTATTTGGTTATTCAAATTTTTAGTTGCATGTCAATGTGATTTTTACTTTTTCATTATTTTGATGGCCAAATCACTTGAACATAATATATAATTGAATTTTCTGATCATATATCCTTTTGGACCTATAATTGGTGGGTTTAGAGAGTTGAAAAAATGTCTTCTATGAATTTCTAATTTTTTCATTTTTCTCTGAGTAGTGTCTTCTACTTTTTACTTGATAAGGACTAAATTTTAAAAATATTGAACAAAATTTATATATATATGAAAAATACATTATAAATTTATAAAATAATAAATATATCTGACTTATTATATATCAAAATATAGTTTCCCTTTGGTTCAAGTAAATATATTATCATGTGTGCTTAAAATTAAGGATGGATCAACCATGAGGGGTACTCAAATATATTTTACAACCATTGGGTGTGTGTTTGTTAGATTGTTTTATTTCTAAACCCGAGTATCCTTTGGGAAAAATATTGGTGGTACCTTCAATGCAATAATAATTTTGGGATAAAAATATAATTAAAATTGAGAAAAATAAAAAAACTGTAACATAGAAAACCCTTGATTTAAAATGTTGAAAACCATGGGAAAATAGAATGGTCAAAGTGGGGGAAAATATATAAAAACACTATCACATTATTATAGGGATGTAATGCTAAAAAAATATTATCTCTTTAATATATATATAAAAACCTCAAAAATACCACTAATATTATAAATTGTGATCATGAGACATCGAATACTGATGCTACTAATTTATGAAGAGGGGTGAGACACCTTTTATTTGAAATCCTAACTCCCTTTTCCCCTCCCTCCTAGAAAAAATTATATATTAAAAGATAAACTGTATCTCAACCCCTTTGACCAAATTAAAGGGGGTGTAATATTTATTCAAAATTCCACTGAAATATCTCTCACTGGGAGAATTTATTGTGAACCAATCATATCTCCACAAAACATTTCTATCTGCTTAACCATACTGCTCACATATCTATAACACCTCTTCAGGATATGTACTATATCAATATATCTGACCGAATGATCTTCATTGATAAATTTTCCATTTTTTTGTTTAGAATTAATTTTTTGTATATTCACACTTCCTTCATCCACGACACTGGGAAAAAATGTTGTTTTACCCTAATGGGATTCATCCTATAATAAAAATGTCGATTTCTTACATTGTTAAAGGTGATTTAACTATTTCAAAATATTATAATTCAATTCATAATATTATTACGTTTCATTAAAAACCATCTCATCCAAATTTACTATTTTAAAACCATTGTAGATTCCATGTAGTCTTCCATAGAAAATCCAAAACAACCTATAACATTGAAATCCATCGTGCAGCACCCACTACAGGATTAACACATGACCATTTATAGAACACCTCTGGTCAAATCTACCTAATAATTTTGATTCAACGTAGACTACAGTAGTAAAATAAGATCATTGATAAACAAATTTATCATCTAATTTCTATAAAATGTATGTGAGGATCATCTTCACTATGTTTTCAAGATCTCGTCATGGATTCTCCTTATACCAACCTACTTCTCCCGCGACATGTGTAATATATGGTCTAGTTAAAAACATAGGTAACATCATAACAGCCACTACTAAACTATATGTTACTTGAGAACTTATCATCATCTATACATTGCATCTATGACTAATTATTGAGGATATATTTGAATTTAATGTAAATAAGATGACATATAGGATTATATTACTTCATTTTGAAGTATTTTAATACATTCCATGAGTAATTATTTAACGATAGCTAAATCATTCCATTTTTTTGTCTCAAAAAATATAAATCCCAATAATATTGTTTATCAATCCAAAGACCATCATATCAAACTATCTAGAAAAGTGTTCCTTTTTCTCCTAGATCTGATCATTGTTGGGGTCAGTAATAAATATGACATTCAAATACAATTTAAGAATGATAAAATCATTACTATCTGAACACCTAAAATATTTACAAAGATTTGTATGATTTCTATTGTACAGACGTCTCATGATATAGGAATTAAATCTCTTGTACAAACATATTAGTTCCTGCTTGAGATCGTAAAAAATATTTTTTCATCCTACTCACCATGTTCTCTATACCTTCATCTATAAATTGTTGATGACAGAGCTTATATAGTTTTTCATCAAGATTGTCACGACCCAACCCTACCCGGGCTCGAGCCGTAACAACCCCAAGCCCGCCTCCATAGGCCAGGAGATGGCGACCAGCGCCGAAGGCACAATAACTTGGCAAGGCCTTTGCCTAAGTACCAGTACACACACACGCAGCACACTCAATGCAAAAGTGCAGAGTAAAAGGGAAACTACTATATTTATATAAACCATTTATTTGCATCGACCTCTAAACAGTACAATGTACAAGATGAAGGTAAACTGAAAAAAAGGGGCAAAACACGCACCCAACTAAAATGTGCCAAAACCCGGCAATAGGTAAAACAACAGTAAACAGCTGGGAGGGTCCCACACCTAGAACCTGACAATGACCACCACTGTGGTCCAAGTTTCTGGCTCCTAAGCTCCTCTGACATCACATCCAACCTGTCTATCATCTACAAGGGCACACCAAGTGCGGGCAAAGCCCAAGCAGGGGTGAGTATAAAAATACACAGTAGGATATCCCGAAGGCTCGAGGGAGCAACAAAGGAGGTACTGACGGGTGAGCAGTAGATCGAACAGGGAATGTAGAAAGGTACAACTGAATGTGAAGTAAAGAGTACAGCTAAACCCAACAAGTGGTAGGAAGTACACTCGCCCAAACGCAAGGATCTGAAAACGGTGAGAAGATGGACTTCTCGTCGAGTCTTCGCTACCTATAGCAGGAGAGTATGCTCGTCCAACCACAAGAAGATATACATGGAAAGCACGTGGCATACCCTACGTGTCTTCGCCTCTCCTAGAAGGATAGTAACCAAACCCAAGAAGTGGGTACCGAAACAAGGTATATGCAAATCCATATTCTCTATCAAGAAGCCCGAACAAGATAGTAAGGGGATCTCCATCCCGTAGATCATCCCAATAAATGTTAGCCTCCAATAGTCCCAGAAGTAAACAAAATCGATGCACAGCATCGAGCATGTTTACCCTGAATTGCAAGTCAAGGGGCTCAAATAACCGAACTTTGACACTATCCACTTTGGGTGGCACTAACTCACCCGCACGGTTTTAGGTCGCGTCGCAATGACGAGTCTCGGTGGGGAAATCTCCCCTCGTACTTGAGGGTTCTGGTGGAACATCAAACCACACCTCATCACTGCCCTACAGTCGAGAGGTCTCCTCAAAGTCAAAGTCGTACCATCACTAACCCGAACAAACAAGGGTCCCGCTCTGGTAGTCAAGGAGTAAAGCCACAGACTAGCATAGTGGAAAGTGATGTGTCTGAAATGTCAACGGGTGACCCACTGCACAGCCCTGCTGGAGGGTAAACCGTAACCGGATATCGAGTGACCCACTGCCCAGCCCTACTGAATGGTAAACCTGGAATAAGTCGACAGGCAACCCACTGCCCAGGCTTGCTGGAGGGTAGCCCTAGAATAAGTTGACAGGAGACCCACTGCCCATCCTTGCTGGAGGGTAGACCTGGAAGAAGTCAATGGGTGACCCACTTCCCATCCCCGCTAGAGGGTAAACCCGGAACAAGTCGACAGTCGACCCATTGCCCAGCCCTGCTGGAGGGTAGACCTTAATCAAGACGACGAGTGACCCACTGCCCAGTCTCTGCTAGAGGGTACACCCTAAGAAGTTGTCGAGTGACCCACTGCCTAGTCACTACTAGGGGTAAGCCCTAGAAGTCGGTGAGCAACCCACTGCCCAGCCCTGCTGGAGGGTAAACCCGAAACTGCTCTGGCTATCCCTACCGGATGGTACAACACTGGCCAACCGAGCATTGAGTGGGTACCGCACAACCACTCAACTACAGAACAACTCACTAAATAGAGGTACAGTGCATATTCCATCAATGGGTGTCACTAGCACTGCTACCGGCTAATCCATCGAGAACGAAACCATGGAGAGACCACTCAACCCAGCTGGTCAAACAAACGAGCACAGAGCCAGGGGAAAAACTCCACCCTGCTGGTCAAACAAACGAGCATAGTGGGAGCCTTTACGTCACGAGAGGTCAAAGTACGTAAAGCAGAACACGGCACACACATGGGGCCCACATGATGTGTGGCCCCACGTCAACCCCAACCAAGCGCGCAAACATTCTCAGGTACAAACCACACGTACCTCCAAGCACTCTAGTATACTCCCAGAGTATACCATGTCTCCACCCCTAAGGCTATCATGCACACAACACCCCAACGTAAACACGAAGGGTGTAAACATAACTTTGCCAACATTCCACCTCATCAGCTAAGGCATAGCCATCCACATCTCTTCAATCATTTACATCACTCTCACAATAGTGCATGCGGTCACTCACCAAGGGTCCGCTACAATCATGGTAGAAGAACCGCCACCGGGGCACCTTCACATTTCCACATTTAATAAGATCTTGTAATAGGATTTGCACATCCAAATAGATCATTCCTTTGTAATCATCATGGAAAAACATGTGAGATCGACTACTTAGTCGCCTCAAACAGTTATCTGACAAAAAAGTCACCAACACCGCATCACGCCCGAACGGCGTCCCGTGATCCCAAGCCTTGGTCCCGAAAACAGTCAGGCGCATCACCCCATTGCGATCCCCTTGGGAAAACACATCAAATGAACTACTCACTTGAGTATAATGGATATCCAGAGAAAAAGATGCATTCCGGTGCACCGCACACGAGTGGTGCTACGTGGGACCCACATCCCGGTCCTGAAACACAACGAACATATCATTCTGTTTCGATCCTCTCGAAAAAGTACACAAGTTGGACTATTCACTTGTCCAAAACGGTCACCCGATGATAGAG
Source organism: Viscum album (assembly GCA_963277665.1). Classification (NCBI taxonomy): domain Eukaryota; kingdom Viridiplantae; phylum Streptophyta; class Magnoliopsida; order Santalales; family Viscaceae; genus Viscum; species Viscum album. The sequence goes on from OY728128.1 coordinate 1,754,782,720, forward strand.
ATGGAAAATCTCCGTCAACGCATAAATGGCCCTCATGGGGACCGCACTATCGTGAAGAATAAGAGCTGGTCGATTGCACCATTGCAATCCCCTCAGAAAAACATCTAGAATCGAATGCTCACATGCCCCGAACGAACACCCGATGAGAATGTCGCTAAACGCTACTCGCAGCTCAAAAGATGGGTCGTGGGGCCCACACCTCAACTCCGGCTTCAACGCCCGAAACCACACTGTAAAACTCCGGCCCGACAAAATAGTTGTAACGCCACTGACAGTGCTCAAAACGGACTCCGAGTGTGTCTGCGCCGCCCAAAACAAGAATTCCCGGGAAGCTTGCTAAGCTGTTTTACGCACGTGTCATGCCCTCGAGCCTCTCATCTCGAAATTTAGAACTCCCAAAACCACCTCATAATTTCGGCCTCGATGTCAAGTCCGCACCGCCAAAGACGGTGCGCAAAACAGACTCCCATAGCTCAAAATACGGGCGTCCAAAATTCTAAGGGGGATTACCCCTGGGCCGGACCGGCCCGGTCCGGCCGGTCTGCCCCGCTCCGGCCGGCCCGCTGAACCGCGGCCCAACCGCTGGGCCCAGTCCTGCTGAACCCGTGGACCGCCGCACCATGGAATGCCGCCTCCCGTGAGGCCCGTGCGCCTGCACGACCTCCTACATTGACCGGCCGACACGGCCGGTCCTCTTTCCATTATAAGACCTGCGTCATGCGGGTCCCGGTCTCCCCGTGGGGTCGCGCACCTACGACCCCGGATGCCCCCCTCGCCGGAGCCTTCGGTTGGCGCCCTCTGCCGGTCCGCCTACGCCGCCCCGCACGAGCTAGGTGCCGCCCGGCCGACCGAATGGTCTGCCTCTTCTGCCGCCACCGAACCCTCCGCCTGCCGGAGCCACCGCCACCAGAGCTTGCTGGAAACCAGCCTCATGGCCGGAAAACTTCAGAGGACCACCGGAAACGATCCGGTGGACGAAACTTCGATCTGGATAGCATTCTAGAAATCTCTGAACATAATCTACGCCACTATGGGCTTGGATCGAAGATCGGGCATCAATTCAAAAATGAAAAATTAGGATGAACATGGTGCGAGAAAATAAAACGAAACAACAACGACTCCTACCTCGTGGGACTATGCCCGTCACTTCGTCTTCAACCTGCCAGGGTGGTCGTGCCATGTCGGAGCTGCCACTCTAGAGTGGAGGAGGAGATGGAGGGCTATCGCCTGCTGCTGACCAGGCGAAGAAGAAGAAGAAGAGAGAGGGGGTGGGTTAAGTGTTTAAATAGAACACACTTAACCACCCACCTGTCGGCCCAAACCCGAACTCCCGAAGGGTTCGGGATTAAACCTTCCCTACTCTAAAAACCACACTCTGAATGCAACGGAGGTCTCGGAATTTTAACCCTAGGCCCCGTTCAAAAGTTACCAAATTTAACGTTTGAAGCCGCTAAATTATGAAAACGCCACTGGCGGCATTTTTCAGAGACAGGTTGCGCCCATGAATGTTACACCCCTCCTAGGGTAAACGGTGCGTTCTGAACTCAACGGTGCCTTTGGTTTTCCCATCCAAGCCACTGTTTAAGAGATTCTTTAGTTTCACCATTAAACGTATTAATTAATTAATTAATTTATCTGTTTAATGTTCCGAAAGCGAGTGAGGGGTCCAAACGTTCTGCGCCAACATGTTTCATATTGTTACTAGGGTAAACAGCCCATTCCGGACCCATCCGTACACTCAGATCTCCGATCCGGATCACCGTTTAGGAGTTATCCAATTTATTTGGTGTGCTCAGTGTGAACGTATGGAATATTTAATTTTGGCCACACCGGGGTTTTGGAATCGCATGCCGTCTGAGGTCGCTGCTCTGGAATAATATCAAGAATATTCCAAAGTCCCTTGTATCCAAAAATAGGGTTCTTATATCATTCCATCCTTCAAGATTTTCTCCCCAAAAAGAAAAACCAGGGAAAACTCAGGGTACTAAGCCCACACCTGGCTCTCCCGTACCCAGAAGAACTCTCGCATAGCTCTACGCCACCGTACACATACCAATGGATTTGATCTGTTCACGCGAGGTCTTCCCTCAATGATGTTGTGCATAGGAGCACACACAACTCTTCTTGGGTGAGTCACATGGGAGACATCATGCACCCAAACCAGCCTTTGGGGTTAGGGCAAGGCACTAGGGAACCTCTCCATCCCTCTGCATGGTCTCAAACGGTCGGAAAGACCTCGGGGGTAGCTCACTTCCCCAACCAAACCTCTCTGTCGCAGGCCGCAACTGGAATCACCGCCCACAGCTGGAACAAGGTCTGGTGATTCCCTCCTTCAGAATATCCATATGGTGAAACACCCCAGGATATCTGGTCACACAAAGTTCCACAGTCGATGTCCCACAACCAAGGCTCTCGTACACTCCTGAAAGGGGAAGGAGTCGACACCATCGACTAGAGAAAGAGGTCCCATGCCTTTTACCTTAATAACACAAGGCCCCACTGACGCCCCGTGTCACCATGGTAACAACTCAATCAAGGATCAGGGAGAAAAGCATTCCACTCACAGAGCCTAAAAATTCTACTGTGAAAAGTAGAAGAGCTGTAGAGTGTACCTCTTATCACCTCATGCTCTGCTGGAATTAGAAATCCAAATCTCGCGGTTGTCCGCAGTCCCAATTGTCAACTCCTGGAGCCTGTCGTGGACCGCCTAGTGGTGATGGGAAGACCTCGTAAGATCATCATCCACTTCCAGCTCCTCCCGCTCCCCTGCTAGCACCACCTCTCTGGGCACTACTCTGATCATGGCGATTCCTCCTTCGTGGTGGTGCACCTGCTGCCTGATCGAAGCTCTCTGTATGCCTAGTTGGGCAGTCCCGTGCCAGGTGACCTCGCCCATCGCACGCACATCACAGAATTTCTTTGGGTTGCACTGGTGCCCTCTGGTGCCACTATGTTGTACGCCACGCCCCTGATCCCGGTTGTCAGAAAGCCGCCTCTGTCGAGGTTCTTCTTGCTGAAGCCCAGTAGCTGCGGTAGACGTCTCGGCTCCAACGTGCCTACTGCCACCACCAACTCTAAAATGTGACAAGAATCCCTCTATCCCCAGCACCTACTCTAGCACCCCTTCATATGTGGAAATGACCAAGGGTACTATGAAAGCACGAATCTCTCAGTGGATACCCTGCTACCGCACTCGAATTTTGTCATCGTGGACCAAGTCCAGGTAAAAGTGTGCACAGTCTGTGAAACTAGCTGCGTACTCGGCCACCGTCATCCCTCCCTGCTAAACTGTAGGAGCTCCTGAATCCGAATGGAGCGTAATCAGGAGGAAAAAACTCCTCACGAAACAACAATAGAAAGTCACCCCATGAAAGCGACGAATCGTCAAGAAACTGAGTCACCAGACTCCACCAATTCCAAGTTGCTCCGCGAAAAAGGTTGGCTACCAACGCCACTCTCTGATCTGTTAGCATATGCACAAGCCTGAAAACGCAAACCACTACCTCGAGCCAAACCTCTACTGCCTGAGGGTCTGGTTCACCACTAAACTTTAGTGGTCTCTGCCGCTGGAACTCACGGAGCGCGCTCAACCTGCGCTCAAGATTAACCTGCTCTGCTGAAACTGTCTGCTGCTCACCAGTTGGGGTTGCTTCTACCGGACCACCTAGAGAAAGGGGCTCGCATGATGGGTCCTGGACTTTGGCCTCATAGCTCACAGGGTCGTCGTCATGCACCAAAGCTAGTATCCTGGTTGGCTGTCTTTGCGGAGACATCCTGAATATTATCAAGGAGTGTCGTGGTCAGATGAGCATATATGTATATACCAATAACAACGATGGGGAGTTGACTCAAGAAGGAAAGTCAAAGACTCAATCCTTTGTGATGCACAAACCAATTTTTCCCTACAACAAGTACCTCATCATTCCGAGTCGACAAGTGGGTTATCAGGGTCCTGGTAAATGGATATGTCGGTCGTCGCACCATTACTCAACTCCCTAGTCTGAGAGACACTCTCGAGACATGTTGACATTGTTTCCCTAAATCTCAACAAATTCCTTTTTAGGGACGTCCGTAAAATGCCCCAAGGGACGAAACACCTTTGATACCACTTTGTCATGACCCGAACCTACCCGGGATTGAGCAGCAACTAAGCCAAGCCCGCCTCCATAGGCCAGGGGCTGGCGACCAGCGTCGAAGGCACAATGACTCGGGGAGGCCTTTTCCTAAGTACTTGTACACACACACACAACACACTCAATGAAAAAGTGTAGAGTAAATTATTGGAAAAGAAGAGTAAAAGGGAACCTGCTATATATATAAACCAGAGAAGTGCATCGACCTCTAAATAGTACAAAGTACAAGCTGAAGGTAAACTAAAAAGAAAGGGGGGAAAACACACGCCCAACCAAAAAGTGCCACAACCCGGAAATAGGTAAAACAACAGTAAACAGCTGGGAGGGTCCCACACCTAGAACCCGACAACAACCACTGCACACGGTCCAAGATCTCGGCTCCTAAGCTCCTCTGACGTCACGTCCAACCTCTCAGTCATCTGCAAGGGCACACTAAGTGCGGTAAAAGCACAAGAAGGGGTGAGTATAAGAATACTCAGTAGGTTACCCCAAAGGCTCGAGGAAGTAACAAAGGAGGTACCGACGGGTGAGAAGTAGATCGAACTGGGAAAGTAGAAAGGTACAACTGAAAGTGAAGTAAAGAGTACAACTCAACCCAACAAGTGGTAGGAAGTAGACTCACCCAAAAGCAAGGAGTTGGAAACGGTGAGAAGATGATCGTGTCGTCGAGTCATCGCTACCTATAGCAGGAGTGTAGACGCATCCAACCACGAGAAGCTAGACACGGAAAGCACGTGGCATACCCCAGGCGTCTTTGCCTCTCCTGAAAGGAGAGTAACCAAACCCAAGAATTGGGTACCGGGACAAGGTATATACAAATCCATATGCCCTATCAAGAATCCCAAACTAGACCGTAAGGGGATCTCTATCCTGTAGCTCAGCCCAAGAAATATGAGTCGCCGACAGTCCCAGAAGTAAACACCATCGATGCCCAGCATCCCGCATGTCTGCCCCGAACTGCATGTCAAGGGGCTCAAATCACCGCACCTTGACACTATCCTCTTTGGGCGGCAATGACTCGCCCGCACGGTATTAGGTCACGTCGCAAGGACATGTCTCAGTGGGGAAAGCACCCCTCATACCTGAGGGTTCTGGGGGAACGTCAAACCACACCTCATCATTGCCCCATAGTCAAGAGGTCTCCTCAAAGTCAAAGTCGTTCCATCACTGACCCGAACAAACAAGGGTCCTGCTCTAGTAGTCACGGAGTAAAGCCACAGACTAGCCTAGTGGAAGGGGTTGTTTCTGAAATGTCAACGAGTGACCCATTGTCCAGCCCTACTGGAGGGTAAACCCTTACCAGATATCAGGTGACCCACTACCCAGCCCTGTTGGAGGGTAAACCCTAACCAGATATCGGATGACCCACTGCCCAGCCCTGCTGGAGGGTAAACTCTAATACATAATAAGGAGACCCACTACCAAGCCCTATGGAAGGGTAAACCTAGAAAAAGTCGATAAGAGACTCACTTCCTAGCCTTGCTGGAGGGTAGACCTGGAATAAGTTGACAGGCGACCCACAGCCCAGCCTTGCTAGAGGGTAGACCTGGAAGAAGTTGATAGGTGACCCACTGCCCTGCCTCGCTGGAGGGTAAACCCAGAACAAGTAGATAGGCGACCCATTGCCCAGCCCTGCTGGAGGGTAGACCTGAATCAAGATGATGAGTGACCCACTGCCCATTCTCTGCTTGAGGGTAGACCTTACGAAGTCATTGGGTGACCCACTGCCAAGTCACTACTGGATGGTAAAGCCTAAAAGTCAGTGAGCAACCCACTACCCAAACCTGCTGGAGGGTAAACCCGGAACTGCTCTGTCCATCCCTGTTGGATGGTAAAACACTAGCCAACCGAGCACTGAGTGGGTACCACGCAACCACTCAACTCTAGAACAACTCACCCAATAGAGGTTCAGTGCATGTTCCACCATAGGTGTCACTAGCACCGCTACCGGCCGATCCATCGAGAATGAAACCAGGGGAGACCACTCCACCCTGATGGTCAAACAAACGAGCACAGAGCAAGGGGAAAAACTCCACCCTGCTGGTCAAACAAAAGAGTATAGAGGGACCCTCTACGTAGTGAGAGGTCAAAGTACACAAAGAAGAACACGACACAGACATGGGGCCCACGTGACATGTGGCCCCGCGTCAACCCCAACCAAGCGCACAAACATTCTCAGGTACAAACCACACATACCTCCAAGTGCTCTCATATTCTCCCAGAGTATACCACATCTCCATCCCTAAGGCTATCGTGCACACGGCACCCCAATGTCAATGCGAAGGGCATAAACATAACTTTTCCAACTTGCCACCTCATCGGATGAGGCACATCCATTCACATCTCTTCAATAATTTACATCAATCTCATGGGAGTGCACGTGATCACTTGCCAAGGGTCCACTACAAACACGGTAGAAGAACTGCCACATGGGCACCATCTTATTTCCACATTTAATAAGATCACGAAAGAGGCTCCGTACAACCAAAAGGATCATACCGTTGTAATCCTCGTGGAAAAACATGCGATATCGACTACTTACTTGCCTCAAACAAATATCCGACGGAAAAGTCACCAACACCGCCTCACGCCCAAATGGCGTCCTGTGATCCCGACCCTCTGCCCCAAAAATAGACGGGCGCATCGCACCATTGTGATCCCCTCGTGAAAACACGTCAAAAGAACTACTCACTTGAGTTGAATGGATATCCGGAGAAAAACATTCATTCCAGCGCACCACACACAAGCGGTGCTACGTGGGACCCGCATCTCGGTACTGAAACACGACGAACAGATCATTCTGTTGTGATCCTCTCGAAAAAGTACACATGTTGGACTATTCACTTGTCCAAAACGGTCGACCGGTGATAGAGATAGAAAAATCACCATCAACTTCTAAACGACCCTCGTGGGGCCCGCAATATCGTGTGGTATTAGAGTGGGTGGATTGAACCATTGAAATCCTCTCAGAAAAACATCTAGAATCGACTGCTTGCATTCCCCGAATGGACGCCCGATGAGAAAGTCGTTAAACGATGCCCGCAACTCATAAGACGGGTTGTGGGGCCCACACCTCAACTCTGGCTTCAACGTCCGAAACCACACTGGAAAACTCTAGCTCGACACCAAGGTATTAATGACACTGATGGCGCTCAAAACAGACTCCGGGTGAGTCCGCACTGCCCAAAACAAGAATTCCCGGGAAGCCCGCCAAGTTTTTTTATGCATGTGTCAAGCCCCCAAGCCTCTCGTCTCAGAAGTTAAAACTCCCAAAACCACCTCATAAAGTCCGCCTCAACGTCAGCTCTGCGTCGCCTCAGACGGCACGCAAAACGGACGCTTGTAGCTCAAAATACGTGCGTCCAAAATTCTAAGGGGGATTACCCCTGGGCCGGACCGGCCCGCTCCGGCCGGTCCGCCCTGCTCCGGCCGGCCCGCTGAACTGCAGCCCAGCCGCTGGGCCCGGTCCAGCCCGACCCGCATGCCACCACACCACGGCTCTCCTCCTCCCGTGTGGCCCGTGTTCCTGCACGACCCCTTCCACCGACCGGCCAACATGGCCGGTCCGATTTCCACACGGAGACCCGCGTCACATGGGTCCCGGTATCCCCGCAGGGTTGCGTGCCTGTGACCCCAGATACCCCCTCACCGGAGCCCTCTACCGGCCCGCCTATGGCGCCCCACTCCAGCGAGGTGCTGCCCAGCCGACCGAATGGTCGGCCTCCTCTGCCGCCACTGAACCCGCCACCTGCCAGAGCCACCGCCTGGAGCCACTCTGCTGCCGGAGCTTGCCGGAAACCGGTCTCGTGGCCGGAAAACATCATAGGACCACCGAAAATGATTCGGTGGTCGAAAATTTGATCCGGATAGCATTATAGAAAGCTCATAAAAGGATCTACACAACTATGGTCTTGGATCAAAGATCGGGAATCAATTCGACAATGCAAAATTAGGACGAACATGGTGCGGGAAAATAAAACGAAACAAAAACGACTCCTACCTCGTGGGACTAAGCCCGTCGCTTCGCCGTCAACCCGCCAGGGTGGCTGCGCCTCGATGGAGCTGCCTCTCCGGAGTGGAGGAAGAGAGGGAGGGTTGCCGCCTGCTGCTACCCAGGCGAAGAAGATGAAGAAGAGGGTGGGGGAGGGTTATGTGTTTAAATAGAAAACACTTAACCACCCGCCCGTCGGCCCGAACTCGAACTACCGACGGGGTTAGGATTAAAGATTCCCTAGGCTAAAACCCACATTCTGAACGCAACGGCGGTCTCTGAATTTTAATCTGAGGCACCATTTAAAATTAATCAAATTTAACTTCTGGAGCCGCTAAATTACGAAAACACCCCTAGCGGCATTTTTCACAGACGGGCCGCGCCCGCAAAAGTTACACACCTCGAAGGGTAAACAGAACGTTCCAAACTCAATGGTGCCTTCAGTTTTATCATCCTAGCAACCTTTTAAGAGATAATTGAGTTTCACCATTAAACGAATTAATTAATTAATTAATTTATCCGTTTAACGTTCCGAAAGCGAGCGAGAGGTCCAAATGTCTTGCACTGACATGTTTTATGTCGTTCCTTGGGTAAACACACCATTTCAGACCCATATGTACACTCAGATATTTGATCTGGATCATCGTTTAGGAGTTATCCCATTTATTTGGCGTTCCCAGTGTGAACGCATGGAAAATTTAATTCCAGCCACTTCGGGGTTTGGAATCGCATGCCGTCTGAGGTCGCTGCTCTGGAATAATATAAAAAATATTCCAAAGTACTTGGTATACAAAAATAGGGTTCTTACAAAGATAAACATAGATAAACGTTGTTTTTAAATATAGGTTCTTTATATGTAAAATATGTAGTACACACATCACCAAAGCTACTTGAAAAGTTAATAGTATAAGAACAAGTGAAAATATTTCATTAAAATATATATGTTTATTTTGACGATATCCTTTGATCACCAGTATCACATGATTTCATTCCTAATGGTTCTTTCCACTTTACCCTAGACCTTCCATACCTAATAAATAATCCCTTATATATTTATATATTTAAACAATTTGGTTATGTGAGAATTATCTCATCCAATATTATATGTTTTCTAACCATTTTCATGGAAACTAATCTGGGATTAGCTTTCCATGCATCTGAAGGATACAGGGTGCAGGAGAATAGTGTTGAACAATGCTAAAAAAATTCATCAATGTCTTCATATTTTCCCATATAACTAGATATATATATCATCTGATAATCCATAAATAATGGATCTCCATTTTAATTTATTATTAATTCAAAATAATTAATTATTAACGCATCTGTAAATTATTTCTTGATAGTAAAATTCTATTAATCTTTATTTATAAACCGTAATTATGATAGAGGAATCAATGGTAGATTATCCCTATTGGTGATCCAAAAATGATCCACGACACTCTTAATGACTTCATTGGGTTATCCAGAAGCTATTGTGAATTTCCCTATGCCTCGAATCATTAATTGTTGATCGTGACTTAAAATCCCAATGGGGATATTAGATTCTAATGATTTTCTCATATTCGAAGAATGGAGAAGGTGTATCGTCCATTCCCACAGGACAAAGATAATTCTAGAAATATCGATGTCCTGAGAGAATTCTCCAAAGTCCCAAATGTTGTGTGTAACAAATATTTCATTAAAAAATGTTACACTAATAAATTTGTAGATTTGCGTTTAGAATAAAATTTATTCAATGGCTATTTACTATTATCTTAATTCCTAGTGTACCCAATGTCTAAATAAAAATAACATTATTAATATTTATAGAACGTATTCATAACATAGTGAGTAATTAATTATTATTTCTCTTATATAAATAAATAAATATTTATTCAAATAATGTTTTTATTCTGACAAAACCATAATTATGGCTTCTCATCCTACTCATTATTTACTAACATATCTATAACAAAAATTATTTAAATAATGAAATTACATTTCATTATAAAAAAATAAACATATACTTACTACCAACCAATAAACCTATTTAAATGTTATTCATCTTAACTAAGAATAATATTCTAATCTACTTTTTAAACTCGTATATAATTTAAATGATGTTCATAAATTCATTTAGTGTGGAACTCTCTAGGACCCCTTCCTAGTGGCATTAGGATGGACCAAAGAAAATACAAGGTTATCATCTGACAACCCATGAAGTGACCCTTGGAAAAAAAATGTTTCATTTTATAATGAAATTTAACCTCTTATGAATTCTTACCATGTACTATAATCCCATTGTCTTGATATCTGTCATCAAAATAGGTTGTTGAGCTTGTGTCATCAAACTATATGCTCTACTCTCATTATTTTACATTTACAAACTAAACACATTGATAAAATTCCATTACCATGATCATAATTTGGTTATTCTATTACACTAAAGGAAATGGGATAATCACTACTAATTGAAGTGAAAAATATCTTCTCATGTTATCCATTGATTTAATGTCACTCATGATGCACCCAACTTATCCAAATTCATTATTAACGATAATAATCATTGTTTATAGAATATATCTTATCATTCAAGTCATTACAAACATTAATAACAATCTTAATCTCAAATCATCATTTTAAAAGTCCATAAATAAGAAAATTCAACGGCACATGAAACTTGTGTAATTTCTATGGGTGAGTCAATTATTATTAACACCGTTTATAGAAATTACCATGGGTGAAAAAATGGCAATGTGTCTAAATGTCTTATAAACCTACCACCCAAGACTTCTTATAACATAAATACCTCATCATATAATATTATTCATCCATTAAACATAGGTTTAGGGAATATTTTCATATAATCAAATTTACCTCATAATAGTGGGAAATTGCTATGTAATTTTGAAATTATAAGTGTACTTAAGAAATTATCATATACCCTACAATTAAAATTAAAAAATAGGATGTGGTAAGTAATTATATTATATTATATTTTAATAACATGAATATTTAATATAGTAAAAAGTAAAACAGATGTTATTTTTAGGTCACCACCAACTCTAATAAACTCTCTTTCACTAAAGCTAATAGTAAAAAACTTTAATCCCACTAGCTCACATACAGTATATATTCTAATTCTAATATAAGGATTTGGTCAGTGGTACTATAATATTATCCTATATATCTTTTCTAATCACTTTTACTTCACCTCATTGTGAAAACCCATACAGAAATGAAACTTCAACAGTATGTACTCATAATTTGGTGAGACCTTAGCTCAATTTTTACATACAATATTACATTATTATCATAGTACATTGTGATATGGTCTATAATTTTAGTAACCAGCCCACTATACTAGATGATGTTATGAATATGAACTGCTTCTTTAGTTTCATCAAAATATTCAATTTACTCTGACACCATTGTTGAATTGGCCATAACATTCTATTTTAAGGTCTTCCAACACACAAATCCTCTTTATAGAGTAAAAACATATCAATATTATTATATCATGTCAAAATGATCAGTTCAGAAACTATTGTCAATGTATCCCATTATTAATATTTCCTTTTCACCTCTTTATACAACAAACACGAACTTATTATGCCTCAAATAATTAACGATCATCTTAATTTTATCGTAATTTATATCACATAGATCTTCTTGATATCATCTTATCATTCTTATATAATATGAAACATTTATCCCTATAAATAAAATTAAATACCTAATATATCATATCAAGGATTCATACGGTATACTACCCATCCTCTCTTTCACTCCCTCTCATATTGTGCCCAGGGGAACATTTCCTTGAATATTTGAACACCACGTGGTAGATGAACTAATAACCTCTTGGATTGTTCCATATTGAATATCATAAATATATTTTTAAATTATATACCCTACCATGGTCCATGAAAACTCTTGTATCTATCCCAAACAGTACTGATCTGAAGGATATATGTGACTTTTCCTATGTCTTTCATGTTGAAAAGCATGTTAAACCATTCCTTCACTAAATTTAAGATTGGTAAAAAAAATTGAAAAATTAATATAAACATGAAATAAACTATTATGAAAATGTCCCCTCTATCAATAAACCATATATACACACACTGGTCACATTCTTTCATTACAAAAAAAACTCTCGTATGAATTCCTCAAACTGAATATTCCATGACATGGATCATTTTGTTAATCCATACATCTATTTATAAAAATTTCATATAATTTTGGAATTACATGGAGAAACACACACTTCTTTTTGTGTAATATAGAAATCATTATAATGGTTACCCTTAAGAAAGGATGGTTTTATCACCAACTGTGAAACATTATAGTAATGTATTATTTCTATAGAAAGTATAATTCAGATGTATTTGAATATGGAAAATGGGGAAAATGTTTCCTCAATGTCAATTTCTAGATGTTTTTTAAACCAATAACACACTTTCCAATCTTTATAAATAATAACATTAAATTCAATGTCAATATTTATCTTAAATTCCCATTTAAAAACAAAAAGATTTATATCAACTGGAAGATCAACTAGAACCTAGGTATGGTTTTAATACATGTAATCTATCTAAACATTTATAACTTATTTCTACTTAGTATAATATTATCTCTCTACTAGTTATTTATAGGATATATGATCATTATTTACCAATTATAATGAGTTTCCATCCTCAGTGTCCATAAAACCATAATAAACTATTCCCCCAACCACTTGGGTTCCCATATGCAGTACTTATGCCTCAAAAACAAGTTATTCTATATGTATTGTTGAAATAAATTACACTAACAAGTCGTCTATATCTCAAACCTTGACATAAATAAATTATATAATTATACAAACATATTTATTAAGGATGTGCTCCATTTTTTTTAATAATATGTCCTTTTTGAAATTAAAACTTTTTTCTAAGGTTCTATTTAGGTAACTTCCATTTGTTTCAACAAATATACATATTAAAGAATAATTTATGCCCTTGGCAGTGACTTTTTTCCGAAATTGTCCCCAAATAATTCATCACACCCCCATTTATATAATTTTAAAAAGCATAATTATTTCTATAAAGTAAGTCATATTGAGTGCCATATTTCACCTAAGTTGGAATCTAGTTTGGTTTTTACACTGTATTCTGTAATTTATATCCCCAAAAATACTATTGATGATTTTCATGGATCATTATCTACCTAAAAATTTCTAATAAGGTTAATGTAATAGCTTAATATAAATCATTCCACTATGGTATATAGGGTGGAGAAAGTTGGTATACAATTCCACACTCCCATAAAAGATCAATAATCTCATGTCTAAATATTCACTACCTCGATAAAATCGATATATTTTATATTCTTTAAAATATATTCTAAAAAAAAATTATTTTATTACCTGAATTTATGAAGGGATTTTTACTTTTAATTCATTAAATTTAAAAATCCATATATACTCATGTAATTGGTAAAATAAATAAAGAATGAGAGTCAACTGTTACATTATTCTAGAAGTTCTCTACACAAGTCAATTTGGTGAAATTATTGATGCTCTTTATCTATTTCACTTGTACCAAAGAAATTTCACATGATAATATTTCCTTGAAAATAAGAGAGACACATTTCATGATTTTTTATGTTAAAATAGTCTAAATACCCTTCTGAATAGAGTATTGTCATGTGATTCTATTTTACATGATATATATAGTGATGCAATAACTAGGTGTTATAAGAGTCATGTGAATATAAATTTGTATCAATAGTGAACACTTTGTTCCTATAATATATTATATAATTGACTTTATTTAGTAATTAAAAAAAATTAAAAAAAATTATATTAATTAAAATAATATTCATTATTTCAAAACATGAAAACCAAACCATTCATATCATGTCAATAAAGTGTTGTGATGTTCTTCATAACACTGCAAAATAATAAAAATTATTTCAAATAAACATAATTCATGTTGGAAACATGATGCATTTGTCTCCAAAAAACATACTATCGAGTCAAGCCCCATTATCACCTTAAGTATCAACCCCCATCCAAAAACCAACATACTAATATAGGATTCCTATATTGAGATACAAATGTCATCACCAAAATTACTATATAATACCCAAATAATATAGAAAGATATGTTTCACTCGATAATGAACGTACCTAAAGAATCTATTTGTTTCATAAATTTATAGTTTTTCTTGTGGAATATATTATCATATTGAATTAAAAATAAGGTTTTCTCCTTTTCATGACATTGGATCTTCCTCTTCGTGGATGGTTGCTGCTCAAAATCCTTTTACGTGGAGTGATTATTTATGACCTTTTCAATATGCTTCTATTTATACACTATAAAGAGTTATAATTTGTTACTTATCATGTACTTATCTAATTAGGGAATGAAAATGATGAGTTTTTATGTGACATATAAATATTTATCATATTATTATTAATAGTGAATGTAAAGACCCAAAATTTTGAATAAATCTTGTTTCCTAATTTTGTGTGTTATTTTATTTTTTATACTCAACAAAACTATTTCATTTGATGACATGAGTATAATTAAAATGAGACCATTGGGTTTTGACTATTATATGACCATTGGTCAATATGACCGCTGTAAACTAAACATTTCGATTATTGTCTCTAAATACATGTAATATTGGTTAATTAATATAGAAAGAAGATTCGATGGCCTCACCCAGTAGTCTTGGACCAATTGAAGCCCATCTAACAGAACTTGGGAAGAAGGTAGCACCATTCGGCTTTGATCTGGACCAAACCCAGGCCGAACATCATCAAGTGAAGTTAGAACGGAATCTCCTTCGCAAGAAGTTTAAACTGATAAAAATTACTACTCGTGCGATGTTGTCGAGCCTCCATCAGATTCTCTCACCTTAGCACACCTTACACTTAGGTCCTATGCTGGTGTGATAAGGGGATATATAAGGAGACCGTAACTGTCTTGTGTAATCCTTTGTTTTAAATAGAAATTGTGATTTCTTCTTATGATTATGTTTATGAATTTTCAAATGACCGGATAAATATAGTATGCATATTTTTGGTGAATTTTAGAAAAAGGATAATTTGAAAATATTTTATGTAAACCTTACATAATTAAAAATGTGTAATGATTTTCAAAAAATGGTCTTCTACAATTATGTTCAGTACGAATTATAGAGTCTAATAAGATCAACTTTATTTTTGATGAATAGTAAATTATGAATAGTGATTTTATGCTTAGGATTAGTAATGTGACCAAATGGATTAGTAATCTCACTTAAAGAACGTATTAATATAATCTAGTCACCTTGATTAAGTAATGAGATTCAATAAAATGGTTAAATAACAGTTTCATAAATTATTAGTCAAATATTAGTTTTTAGAGTGAATAGTGGTTTTTAATTAAAAATTAAATTAAAAATATTTTGAAAAATATTTTTTATAAAATGGATTTTATTTTTGAACTCAGAGCATCGATATTATGTTAAGGTAATTTTTGGGGATTTTTCTGAAAAAAATGAATTTTCGGTGAATAGTGTATTTATTTAAAAATTAAATTAAAAATATTTAGAAAATTATTTTTATAAAATGGAGTTCATTTTTGATATCAGAGCATCTATATTTGGTTAAGGTGAAATTTTGGGATTTTTCTGAGAAAGTTGAATTTTCGATGAATAGTGAAAATACAGTTTTTAAGTTACGGGTGTTTAATGACATCATTAAATGATGTATTAAGTATGTAATCAATATGTTCTACTTATGAATAGTAAGATAAGGTATGAGGTGTCCCAAGTGGACAATACCATGGGCAAATACCATGGGAAAGCCCATGGTTTTGCCAAAACCACCAATCAGGTGTCCCTTGGCCATTAATGCCTTGTCCCCTCACATTCCCTATAAATACCAAGCCATCCTCTCATCCATTCGACTCCCAACTCTCCCCCAACGAATCTCTGGTCTAATTACCTCCCAAAGATTCCTCCCAAGGATCCCCCAATCCCTCAAGGTCCCAAAAATTGAGTTTTAAGGGTTACGTTTTAAGGTAAGGGATCCAACCTCTCTCTTTCTTTTCAAGTAATCTCTTTTATGTCATTTCTTTTATGCTCCATGTTCTTATGTTGTAGGATGTTCTTTTATATTCATATTACTTCCCTTTTCATGTTCATATGATGAGATATCCCCTCTTACTCTCATCATTTCGTTTTTTGAATGCTTATGTGGCGTCGTTAGGCTGCCGAATTTTTTAGGGATTCTTTCACCTTTCTCATTTTTCAAAGTTCTAATTTCATTTAAAGTCTTTCAAGTACCTTTTTATTATATTGGGGTATGATCTCTAAATCTATCATACTTATCTTTTATTTTAATATGATTAGAGACCCTATTTTATGTCTTCAATTCATTTTTGTTGATGTTTAAGTGGCGTTGTTAGGCTGCCAAATATTTAAGGGATTCTTTCACCTTTGTCATTTTTCAAAGTTCTATTTTAATGTAAACACTTTAAAGTTCCTTTTTATTGTGTTGGGGTATGATCTCTATATCTATCATACTGAAATTTTATGTTCATATGATGAGAGACCCTATTGGATCTCGTCATATCATTTTTGTTTATGTTTAAGTGACGTCGTTAGGCTGCCAAATTTTCATAAGAGAAATCTTATTTTTATCTTCCTTTAATGTTCTTCATTTTATATGGTATGTCTTTAAAATTTCATTAACATGTTGTTAAATCCTTTATATTCTGTCCCTATACTGTTTTATGGGTCATTTATGAATGTTTTACCCGTGTCCCCTCTCTTTTCAATGTTTTGTAAAACCCCAAAACATAGCCTTTATGCTGCAGAATTTCTGTCTCAAAATTTATCTCTCTTTTTCTAAAGTTATTTTATTTTATTAAGTGAATACTCAATGATCTCTCTTCTATAGGTGTATTCACATATATACCAAGTTGTTCTATTTTAAATTCTGGTATTTACATACATGAGACCCGCTTTCCCTTTCCGTGGGTTTAAAGTAACATAAAGATCATGTCTTTAAAACAGTTTTTAAAACGTTATGATTATGAAATGAAACCCATTTCTTTTATTCTATATGGGTTTTTTATGAAATTATTGATGATGATATATGTGAATCACATGATAATAAATAAATTTCAATTGTGCGCCCAGATAGCGCTCCAATGCATTGGGTAAAGACTTAATCTCTAGAGATGACTATTTTTAACGACACCTTAGTGAATAACCTTGGTAATATTTAATGACACCTTGAGGATGGACCTTGGTGAAACAGAAATGATTGTCAATATTAAATTTCACAGCCACATCTTTAAGTTATGAAAAATGTTATTTTTATTATGATATGCCTCACTATTTCTTTCTCATTATTTAACGTTCTTTTTCATGACATTTTTTATGTATCCCAAATTCACATGTTAAATGTTTCCCCTTGTTTCCTTTACTGGGCCTTCTGCTCACCCTTTCTTTTGATGTATGTCCCCAGGTTCTGAGATGTAGTAATTAACCTAGTATTAACATGAGGATAATTATTTCAAGAGTTTAAGAAGAATGTTTTATGTTTTCATGTTTTAAGTTCCTTGTTTCCAAGACACTAAACCATAAAGATCCTCGATTTTGTAAAATGTAATGAAAGTTTATGTGATAAAAAGGCAGGATGATATAGTTGGTATCAAAGGATGGTTTAGTTATATGTAGAAATTAGGATATGAAAATTTTAGGAAGAACCCTATAGAAATGTTTAAATATAGGAAATCTTCCTGGTATTTTGGTGAGTATTGAGTAAGGGGTTGCCAAGAAAATACATCCCTGTCTGGATACGAGCAGGTAGAGGTGGCTCTGGCACTGATGTACATAGGGGTAAAACATGAAAACACCGCTTTGAGCTAGACTCGAATGGGAACTGGTACACGACAACGGGCCATGCTGCACTCTTGGTTATGACACTCCTGGGGGATATGCTTTGGAAAATTAATAAGCTTAGTATGAACCATTATTAAAGGAACAAAGATATAATAAAATAAAGATTCACATAAGAATATATGATCATGGATAACATAGTTTCAAACCAAGGGGATCACAAGTTAGGGTATACTTTTCTTCTACAAGTTATCCTTATATTCTTTAAGTTCCTTTTCAGTATTATTGTCTATGTTTTTAAGCCCCTAATTATACTTTCTCTTCTTAGTTAATGGTGGGAAATGGGATAACATGTCCCAACATCAAATATGATAGTAAATGCAACGATTTCCATATTAATATGACAGAGATGATTAGGAGATTAAAAGATGATTATTATTTTGGAAGATGTGCACTATTTTAGGGACCCTATATGATCGAGGTAAATAGATTACTACGGTATTTTCATTTAGGAGTAAGGTTGACTTATATTTTGAAGAATCGATGAATTTAAGGTGGACTTATAGTAATTTAGGATACTTATGGAAATGATTAACCAATCATGGGTAAAATATGTTTAGGTTAGCTAGTTTTTTTATACGATGTTAAGAGTGGTTGATGTTGTTTGGAGATGAACAATGAAGTTTATTTTAAAAGACTATGTTATCAAATCCTTCTTGTATTTGGGTTTCAATCTTAGTTTGGTTTATTTTGAAGAATTTTATGGACCGTTATTTATAGAATGGTCTGTGATGAACTTTGGGTAGTACCGTGGAACTTTGAAGATTTAAAAGTAGTTTCCATTCCTATGGGATTCTTTCTTTTTGAAGAGTTGTTTTACCTTACCCTTTCTGTTTTTGGGATAATGTTTAAAGATAGAATAAATAGATAGTTAATATTTTGTGGATTATGTGATTATCTAGAAGATGATTCTTGTGCTTTTGATGAGAAAAAGTGTTTTTGAATTCTCATCATTTGGAGAAAAGATTAGTTTTGGTAGAGAATTATTAAAGGATGAAACTCTACTTAAAAGAAGGTATATTTCCTTATGTTTTTGTTCTATGTAGTAAATGAATTCCTCAAAATAATGAAAAGGAATGTCAAACAAAAACATTGTTAGTTTATGTTTCCTACTAGGTAATCAAAGACCATTTTCACACATCATAAGTTTGGGATTTTCTCGTTGTTAACTTTCTCCTAATCATGTTTTCTATCACTCTCCCTCAGAACTTGACCATTTGTTTTCTCCTCCATGTCCATGTTTTCCTACATGGAATCCTAGTGTGGGTTAACTCGGGTGACCTTTTTTCTTCCCTTTCATTATTTTAAAGTAATAGTTTTACTGACTCATTTTCCAGTGTGGGACTTTCAATGAAATTTCAAAACCCAAATTTAAAAATTGCGAGGATTCAATTTCTTAATGGGGGAAGATTGTAACGACCCGAAATTTTGAATAAATCTTGTTTCCTATTTTTGTGTGTTATTTTATTTTTTATACTCAACAAAAATGTTTCATTTGATAACATGAGTATAATTAAAATGAGACCGTTGGGTTTTGACTGTTATATGACCTTTGGTCAATATGGTCGTTGTATACTAAACGTTTCGATTACTATCTCTAAATACAATTAATCTTGGTTAATTAATATAGATAGAATATTCGATGGCCTCACCCAGTAGTCTTGGACTGATCGAAGCCCATCTAACATAACATGGGAAGGAGGTAGCACCACTCTGCTTTTCTCTAGACCAAACCCAAGATGAACTTCATCGTGTGAAGTAAGAACGGAATCGCCTTCACGAGAAGTCCAAACTGAGAGAAATTACTACTCGTGCGATGTTGGCCGAGCCTCCCTTGGATTCTCTAACCTTAGAACACCTTACACTTAGGTCTTATGCTGGTGTGATAAGGGGAGATGTAAGGAGACCGTAAAAGACTTTTGTAATTCTTTGTTTTAAATAAACATTGGGATTTCTTCTTATGATGAAGTTTAGGAATTTTCAAATGACCGGATAAATATAGTATGCATATTTTTGGTGAATTTTAGAAAAAGGATATTTTAAAAAAACTTTATGTAAACCTTAAATAATTAAAAAATGTGTAATGATTTTCAAAAAATGGTCTTCTACAATTATGTTCAGTACGAATTTTAGAGTCTAATAAGATCAAATTGATTTTTGATGAATAGTAAATTATGAATAGTTATTTTATGCTTAGGATTAGTAATGTGACCGAATGGATTAGTAATCTCACTTAAACAATGTATTAATATAATCTAGGAACCTTGATTAAGTAATGAGATTCAATAAAATAGTTAAATAATGATTTCATAAATTATTAGTCAAGAATTAGTTTTTTCGAGTTAATGTTTTTTAATTAAAAATTAAATTAAAAATACTTAGAAAACTATTTTTATAAAATGGATTTCATTTTTGAACTCAAAGCATCGATATTATGTTAAGGTAATTTTTTGGGATTTTTCAGAAAAAAATTAATTTTCAGTGAATAGTGTATTTATTTTAAAATTAAATTAAAAATATTTAGAAAATTGTTTTTATAAAATGGAGTTCATTTTTGAAATCATAGCATCTATATTTGGTTAAGGTGAAATTTTGGGATTTTTCTTAGAAAGTTGAATTTTCGATGAATAGTGAAAATATAGTTTTTAAGTTACGGGTGTTTAATGACATCATTAAATGATGTATTAAGTATGTAATCAATATGGTCAACTTATGAATAGTAAGATAAGGTATTAGGTGTCCCAAAAGGCTAATACCATGGGCAAATACCATGGGCATGCCCATGGTTTTCCCAAAACCGCCAATGAGGTGTCCATTGGCCATTAATGCCTTGTCCCCTCACTTTCCCTATAAATACCAAGACATTCTCTCATCCTTTCGACTCTCAACTCTCTGCCAACAAAGATATGGTCTCATTACCTCCCAAGGAGTCATACCAAGGTTCCCAAAACCCCTCAAGGTCCCAAACATTGTGTTTTAAGAGTAACGTTTTAAGGCAAGGGATCCAACCTCTCTCTTTCTTTTTATGTAATCTATTTTATGTCATTTATTTTATGCTCCATGTTCTTATATTGGAGGATGTTCTTTTATATTCATCTTACATCCCTTTTCATTTTCATATGATGATATATCCCCTATTACTCTCATCATTTCATTTTATGAATTCTTATGTGGCGCTGTTAGGCTGTCGAATTTTTAAGGGATTCTTTCACCTTTCTCATTTTTCAAAGTTCAACTTTCATGTCAAGTATTTCAAGTACCTTTTTATTATATTGGGGTATTATCTCTAAATATATCATACTTATATTTTATGTTCATATGATTAGAGACCCCGTTTGATCTGTCAATTCATTTTTGTTGAAGTTTAAGTGGCGTCGTTATGCTCCTGAATTTTTAAGGGATTCTTTCACCTTTCTCATTTTTCAAAGGTCTACTTTCATCTCAAGTCTTTCATGTTCCTTTTTATTATGTTGGGGTATGATATCTATATCTACCATACTGATCTTTTATGTTCAAATGATTAGATACCCTGTTTTATCTCGTCAAATCATTTTTGTTGAAGTTTAAGTAACGCCGTTAGGCTGCCAAATTTTCATAAGAGAAATCTTATTTTTGTCTTCCTTTCATGTTCTTCATTTCATATGTTATGTCTTTCAAATTTCATTACCATGTTCTTAAATCCATTATATTCTGTACCTAAACTGTTTTATGGGTCATTTATGAATGTTTGACCCATTTTCCCTCTCTTTTCAATGTTTTCTAAAACCCCAAAACATAGCCTTTATGCGACAGAATTTCCGTCTCAAAATGTCTCTCTCTTTTTCTAAAGTTCTTTTATTTTATTAAGTGAATACTCAAAGATCTATCTTCTATAGGGGTATTCACATATATCTCAAGTTGTTCTATTTTAAATTCTGGGATTTACATACATGATGCCCTCTTTCCCTTTCCGTGGGTTTAAAGTGACATAAAGATCATGTCTTTAAAACAGTTTTTAAAGCATTATGATTATGAAATGAAACCCATTTCATTTATGCTATATGGGTTGTTTATGAAATTATTTATGATGATATATGTGTCTCACATGATAATAAATACATGTCAAGGGTGCACCCAAATAGCTCTCTAATGCATTGGGTAAAGACTTAATCTCTAGAGATGACTATTTTTAACGACGCCTTGGTGAATAACCTTGATAATTTTTAATGTCACCTTGGGGATGGACCTTGGTGAAACAGAAATGATTGTCAATATTAAATTTTATAGCCACATATTCATGTTATGAAAAATGTTATTTTTATTATGATATGCCTCACTATTTCTTTCTCATTCCTTAATGTTCTTTTTCATGACATTGTTGATGTATCCCAAGTTCACATGTTAAATGTTTCCCCTTGTTTCCCTTACTGAGCCTTCTGCTCACCCTTTCTTTTGATGTATGTCCCCAGGTTATGAGATGTAGTAGTGAACCAAGGATGAACATGAGGAGAATCCTTTAATGAGTTTAAGAGAAATGTTTTATGTTTTCATGTTTTAAGTTCCTGGTTTCCAAGATAGTATTCCTTAAAGATCCTCGGTTTTGTAAAATGTAATGAATGTTTATGTGATAAAAAGGAGGGATACTATAGTGAAACTAATTAAACACTATGTTAATGAGGTAAAAATGATATCTATGTGAAACTAATCTGTTATCATAAACTATAGGATTTATATTCACTCCCTATAGTAAATAATATTGACCACATAAGGAATATTTAAAATAACATCTCCAATATTTCAGGTAAATAGTTTCATGGATTCATCAAATATCGCTTTCTCACTTTTTCATAGAAAATGTAATGGATAATATAAAATATGATAAAGGAATATGTTCATTCATGAATATTATAAATCTCACTACACATAGATGATGTAATTAAACAGAACACTTCTAGAAAATCATCCATTTGATTTTTATAGAGATGTAATTCCTCACTACTGTCTTTTCTAGGTGGACGAGGATGTGTGGATGCAATATTATTCCACATCCAATCTTGTCCTAGTAAAATATGAAATATCTTGTTCAATTCATTGAAGTTGGTATTATATTGAAGGTTTTTCTTATCAAGGAATAATAATAATAATAATGTTGATGATGAGTTGTTTTTCTTTTTTATAACAAATAGGGAATGAATTAGTACATTCCTTGATTAGAATAGATTGTAATTTAATAGATTTTAATTATTATTCTCCAACTAACGTATCAATTAATTAGATCATGCTCCATAAAAATAAAATTTTATATCACATAGATAATCAATTATAAATATTTCTCTTCTCATATAACCAATGGGGGTTGGTCAAGAAAGATGAAGGTATTTAGGTTGGTAGGTCATTACCAACTACTGAATCACAACTACTTGATTCATTCAGTTGACTCCTGAATACTGAAATCATGGAAATGGATTTCTTTAACACTTTCTAACATATATATAAAAATCCTAGAGAGTTCTAGTCTACCTAAAATAAATGTTGTTATGTTAACCAAAAACATTATTTAGAAGTCCTTGTTGGCAAAAAGAACCCCAAAAAATGTTCGTCGAGTACTTTGATACTATTTTTTCTATTATAAATAATTCAATGGAAAATTATACTAACTAAATATTTTAAGATAGGGATTTTTTAATTTATCTTACCCATAAAATTATGCCAATTTTTTCAATCATCAAGCTTATTAATATTAAAAATATTTCACTTATGTTATTAGCCTTGTCCAAATAATATATTTAAACATAATTTAATTTATTTAATTATATCTGGAATAACTATTAATTTATTTCATTAATTTTTTCTTCAAAAGTAAAATAATAATAATTATTAATGAATCTGATATATATAATTAAATACAAAATTATTATCAGGAAATATATCTAATATTTGTTTTTTCTAGTGAATGATGTACCATTTTTTTCCCAAAAGGAAAATCGACCTTGATGAGGGTCTTAACATAGTATAATTCATTACTCATTTCCTCTTATTTATCTCCATGATTGGTTTCACCTTGATTCCAATCTTGAAATATCTCCACTCACCTGGGAGATCTTTTCTTAGGTATGGATTTACTCATATACGGGTAAAGGGAAAATGATGATGGGTTACAAAGGTACATTAATTAAATCATGGACATGAAAGTCCATAAATAATAGAGTGGAGGGGGTGGCATGCAGTCCATCATTTTCATTTAGTTCTAATAATATATAAACTCATGAAATAAGATGAATTTTATTATACCAATATATATCGATATAGTATCATGATCATCCACAATAAGAAATTCATACACATTTGAATATTATTTTGTAATTACATAAATGCATTATTATTTATTAAGATAAAATTTCCATAAATATTTCAATTAATTATCTTATTATTAAATAAATTATTTTATGTTAATAATACATAGAAACTATCACGGAATCCCATCTAATTTTAATAACTTCGTTATGTGTACTTTGAGGTAAAATAAAATAATGATCTTATTTTAACATGAAATTTGTTTTTAATTTTGTAT
Source organism: Viscum album (assembly GCA_963277665.1). Lineage (NCBI taxonomy): Eukaryota > Viridiplantae > Streptophyta > Magnoliopsida > Santalales > Viscaceae > Viscum > Viscum album. The sequence goes on from OY728128.1 coordinate 1,754,807,321, forward strand.
TATTTAAATCATTTCCACAAAAATTTACACTTGATTCATACCATGGTTAATTTTAATTTTCATGTAAATTAAAAAAATTATGCTACATGTTTTGAACACATGGAATATTTTTGAAAATTCACTGTGCTAGAATTAATTACACCACATGTTAGTTAATCACCCTATATATGAATTAATTACACCATTTGATAATTAATTCATTAAAAACATGTGAATTAAATACACCACATGTTAATTAATTTTTATATCACATGGGTTTTAATTTCACCAATTGTGTGTTACACAACTTGTGAATTAATTAAAAGACCAATGAATTATTTTTCTAAAATACACCATGTATGTATTATTTACCATGTTATAGGGCTATCAATCCTATACGTCATGTGATAAATACATGATTTAAGTTTGACTATCTAGACTCTATGATTTACATTAAAAAAATACATATCCAATACATTGTGTAAGAAATCTACATATCATTTAATAGGAAATTTTGCACGGCATTTTGGCCAGTCAACATGCATTGTGTAATAATTATACCATGTGAAGACTTTTTATGGTTATTCTCCTACCATACATCTTATCCAAATTCGTTTGACTTGATTACATTATCTATTATCAATGTCAACCAACCAAAATAGAGTCATATCATTATATATTTCATTGACTCATTCTTCATTGACCGTTAACAATCTATTTGTTACGTGATGGAAATAATTAATATAAATATATTCAGATTATGAAGGAATAAATAAAAAATGAAACTAAAAATCATATTCATATAGACAACAAAAGCATAAATAATTATAAATTAACCATACATCCCATGTGACAACATGTGAATATACATGGTAATAGGAGAAGTGTGTTAGGTGATGGCTGAAAATCATCGTATTCGTCAAATTTCTCTTCAAAATTATATAGTGATGAAATTTCAGAATACTAGATGAAAATATCTCACATAAAATTTGTAATTATTTTTGATAGATCAATAATTTTTTAATTTTTTAATTTTTTTCTTCATTTTCAAATACGGGTGAACCTTCTTTTTGAAAAGTAATTCTGATGGAGGAATAATTGGTATATTCCCCCTATTGGTGATACACATGTGGACCAAGAAAATATGAACTTTTTTATAGGATTATATGGATACTAGTACAGATGTACATCCATATTGTGTCATTATTTGTTGATATCACCTTATAATCCCCAAAAGGCTTGTTGGATTCTCCTGGTTCTCCCATAATCATAAAGGGAGGAGGAGGATCAACTATTCTCACAAGATTCGGAGCATTCTTGAGAATATCTCTAGTCATGTATAATTCTTTAAAGCGTAAAATTTTGTTCGTAATAGATTTTTCATTAGAGAATTCTATAGTTAGTTATTTATAAAGCTAGCGTTAGAATATTATTTTCACAAAGACCCATTAACATTCTGTCAATCCCCATCGCGTCCTATGTCCAAATATTATTATTATTATTATTATTATTTTATTATTTATTTGAAATTCAAATGACATGTGTACTAATTAAATATTATGTTCCCCAAATAAATAAATTAATATATATTTCAATAAAATTATCTTTCTATCCAAACCATAACTCTCTCTTTACTTCATTCTCAATATTTAAGAGACAATGTATGATGTATATTAAATTAAAAAACAAATTTTGTTTCTTTATACACTTATAAATTAATACATGCAATCAATTAATAAAACTAATTAAATATTATTCAATGGACATGAGAATAATATTATAACTTGTAGAAATCATATATTTTTTAATCTAGGATCTTGGATATAATTACTATTTGGTACTCTGAGGCCTCTTCTATATGGTATTAGGATAAATTTTTTAAAGTCCAAGATTATTATATAGCAACATCCCAATAAAAAAATAAATAAATGAGTTAATATCGCAATGATATTCGACACCCTATGAAATTTTACAATGTAATATAATACCTTTTCTAGATATTTATTTTCAAATATGTCACATAGCTAGTGTCATCAATATGTATGAGCAAATTTATTTCATTGACACTTCAAAACTGAACATGCTGATAAATCACAATGAACATTGAATTAATCTAGCTATTTTATTCTATTAAAGGTATTGATATACTAAATTCAAATAGAAGGATAAAATCGTCTCATACCTTATTAAATATTTCAATTCCACTCATAATGCACAAAGCATAACAAACTTCACTATGTATAGTCATCATCATGATTTTTCAATATAATTTAGCATAAGAGTCATGACTCGCGTTTATAAAAAATTTAGAGTCAAAGGATCATTTAATAGGCCATTTGATATGAATGTATAATTAATCATAAAACATGTGGAATTCCTATAATTAGTTTAATTATCATAACCTCCATTCATAAAGATTAGTAAGGAAAAATAGTATGAGACGGTTCCTTAATGTATTATGAGGCTCCTACACATGATAACTTTAATTTTATATGTTCCATCAGAAAATATCATCTGACCACGAAAAAATAAATTTACAGAAAACTGTCTTAGCATCTAAAAGAACTCATCATAGAAGGGAACTGCTATATGCTATCCAGATAACAAGTATCCTTGGGAAATTTTCACATCCATTATCAAACAGAACAAAAATTGGTTTTCATAAGGATGTTTATTATAAAACATTCGAATTCCATAAATATATAATGTTGTTAAAACAAAAAGGGCAGTTGGTTTTAGGGAATCTTCAACACTAACACCAAAAATACTCCTATCAAAATAAGGACCACACATTTAGGCCTCCCTTCCAGTGATAATCTATGTAATCCAATAATCATTCACCATAAATCCATGTTACCAAGACATTTTACCTAATAGATACTATCCCTTTCAGTATTATTTAGTAAAATGGGTTTAAAAAAGAAAATCTAGTTATGGTTACATAATTTCAAAAATGGATTTTATATTTTGTGAATAATGACTCGAACTTCCTATGGCACTCGACATTAAACATGAACACAGTTCACTTTTCATGCTCAATCATCACAAGGGAGGAGAGAATGCGGTTCAATCCTCCTACTAGGACATGTATATAAATATTCCTCTACCTAATTTTTTCCACTCTATCTATTGTATTTTTTTCACATCTCTAGAGGGTTGATTTTACTCTCTCATCATATTGATCACGGTCTACATAAAGGTAAAATATGTTTTTTAATGTTTTCTATTTATTTTATTATGTAAATTTTTATGATTTTTTAATTTAATTTATAAGATTATATGAAGTTATGATTGTTTAATTTAAGATATATGTTTATTTTATGATTTAGATTATGTCGAATGATTAATAAAATTATAAACGTATGGTTGAAAGCACTACTAATGATATAGGATTTATCAAAACATAAAAAAATAATTTTCATCAATAAAAAATTGATGACATTATAAGTACTTTTAAAATCATGACACTCTTTTCATTATTTTAAATAAACTGATAAAACCTCCCCTTGTGATTGCTAAAAAAGCATAGACATTGAACAAACATTGTGGAAAAATATTTTATGACTAAAAAGACATATTTTATAAAATCTATTTCAATAACTCATAAATGGTTTTTATATGATAATTATTTATAGTACTGATAAATATTAATTTTATTAGAAATAATAATATTATTGTTAAAATATACAAATTTCACTAATTTGATGCTCCATTTGGAGCACATTGAAACACATTCACAATAAAATTAAAAATTTATTTCATATAACAAAATCAATATTATAAAAATTTTAATACACTACAATTGATTTTGTTTGTAAAATCTTTTAGAAACATCATATTTTCTAACAATTTCAAAAATAAAATGGGTTAAACTTTCTTTGGGACCCTTTTAAAATTGCTTATTTATGCTACGAGTTTATGAACACACCACAACAACTCAAAATATGAAGAATTATATAACTATAATAAAAAATTATTATTTTATTGAACCTATAATGAAATATATTATACATTAATATAATGAAAATAATTAATAAAATTTCACTTTTAAACTAAAATCACGCACCTCAAGTCGTATTGGAAAAATGTGTGTCTGACCCACATTCTGTTGAATCCTATATGTTGTAAATAATTTTTGGAATTTTTTTTCTACAAGTATCTTGTACTTCATTAATTTTTTCTTAGTTTCTCATTTTTTATACATGTTTGGAAAAAAAATGTTAGATTTTAATTGAAAATTCAAATTTTGAGACATAATAGGAACATTATATCTCATATTGACGTGAGAATAATACATATATATCAAAAATATATTATGTATCAATTTCTAAAAGGTTGAATCCTATTTAAACATGTTTTCTCATTTTTTAGTTCATCAAGTGTGTTTTCTATTTAAATTATTATTTTAAATAAATATATGAATTTTAGTCATAATGGTCACACAATGGGTTATATTTATGTTTATCCAATTATAATACATTAAAAATTGAGTTATGATTCATTTTACTAAATAATAAAAACAATTTAATCTTGTTTTCTTGGTTTTTATTTAGTTTTTCATGTTTTAAACTAAAATGTAACTTTTAAATTGAGAACATGTATTTTGAGTCAGACCTAGAAAACTATGTTCCATACTGATATGAGGATGATTATTATATGTTTGAAAATACTAATGTATCATTTTACAAAAGTTTCAATACAATTTGAGTTTATTTTCATGTTTCTCAATGAGTGAAACACATGTTGAACTAAAATGTCACTTCAAAACTGAATGAACACACCATGAATCATATCAGAAAAAAATTGTGTCAGATAAAAAGACTCATGATTCATGCATATCAAAAGTGAAATATGGATCTTTTTCTTAGGGAATCAATAAAATACAATATTTTTTTCTTATTTTTCAGTATTTGAAGTGTTATTTTCTACAAAAATGTAGATTTTTAATAAATATTGAAACATTCATTATCCAAATCACACTATATGTAAGATTGATGTACGAATAATTCCTATACATATAAAATGAATTATGGATATGTTTACTAAATTATAAATGTAATAAATCATGTTTGTTTAGATTTTATTTAGTGAGACACATTATAAACTAATATTTTTACTTTAAACTAAAATCATACCCATTGATTATTGTCAGGCTCACCATCAGTCGAATATATATGTAGATGATTCATATATTTTCAAAATGAATTATGAATTATTTTTAAAATTTATGAAGATAAAAGAAGTTCATTTTCTAGCTTTTGAGTATGTCAAGTGTGGTTTGTAAAAAATGTTGATTTATAAAAAAATACAAACATTCAGTCATACTGTGCACACCATATGTTAAATTGATATTTTAAATATTTATTTTCATAAAAAATATATTTTGGGTAATTTTTAGAAATTAATAAGAACATAGGAATATTGTTTCTCATTTTTACAGAGATATGTGTATTTTAAACTATAATGATGCTTTCAAATTGAAAACATGAACTTTTAGTAATATTGGAAACATTATGTGGTAGATTGAAATGACAAAAATTCCTACACATCGAAAATAATATAGGGATCTTTATTATTATTTATCATGATAATACAATGGTGTTTTTTGTTTTGAATATGTGATATGTGTTTCAAAAAATGTGTTCCTTTTAAAATAAAAACATGCAATTTGAGTCAAACTAGTAACACAGTGAGTTGGATTTATGTGTAGAAAATTAATACTTATTGAAAATGACTTAAAAATAATTTAAGTAATTTATAAATAAAATCAGATTCCATTTTCTTAGTTTTGTGTATGTGAATAGTGTTTTGTACTAAAATGTTAATTTTTAATAAATAACCGAATTTCAATAAAATTTCCAACACCATGAGTTAGATTAATATGAGGACAATTCCTATACTTAAAAAATACGTCTGGATCATTTTTCTAAATTATAAAGATAATGTGAGTTTTTTTCAGTGTTTTTAGTGAGTGATGTGCATTTTGACCTAAAATGTTACATTTAAATTAAAAAGATTCACTCTGAGTCATACCCCCAAATCATGTGTCATATTTATGCGAGACTGATAATTACATAAAAAATGAATTAAGTATCATGATACCGAAGTATCAATAATATCCAACGGTGTTTTCTCAATTTTCAGTAAGTGATTCTCATTATCATCTAAAGTGTAACTTTTCAAATGAACTCACACACTTTGAATAATATCAGGCACATTGTGCGTTGGTTTAACTCAAAAATAATTACTATATATCTGTAATGATTTATGGAAAAATTTACTAAGGTATCATGATAATCTAGGATTATTTTATTAGTTTTGATTATGTGATGTGTGGTCTGTACTAAATTGTTGATTTTAAATAAAAAACACATATACATTCATTTTTTACACACCGTGTGTTAGATTGTTGTGAAATTGATTCCTATATGTAAAAAATTGAGATGTGGATAATTTTCCTAAATTATCAATATAATAAATGTGTGTTTTCATAGTTTTCATTCAATGACAATCATTGTGAACCAAAATGCCACTTCTTAATAGAAAACATATGTTTTGACTCATTTCATGCACATTGTGTGGTAAATTTACATGTGGATGATTCCAACATGTCAAAAATGACACATTAATCTTTTCATATATTATCAATAAATCTGAGTGGTTTTTCTCAATTTTGAGTATGTGAATTGGGTTATTTACTAAAATTCTTATTTTAATTCAAGACATGTACATCTATTTATACAAACCACATTATAGGTTATATTGATTTGTGAGTGATTAATTTACAAAAAAATGTCATATAGATCACTTTACTAAATTATCAAGACAATATGAGTAATTTTTTAAAATTTTTACTGAGTTAATCATATTATGAACTAAAATTATACTTTTAAAATAAAAACCCCAATTTTTTGTCATACCGATTACATTATGTCTTTAATGGATGTCTAGTATATTCATAAACATAAAAATTTTCTTATGGATCATTATCTTTAATTACCTAGATATTTTGAGTTTTTTTCTCTATTTTTAGTGATTACCATGTTTTTATAAATAAAATGTCACTTTTAATATGAACCCAAACACTATTAGATATACAAGGAACATTATGTGTTTGGTTGATGTGATCCTAATTTCTACACATCAAAAATGACGTATAAAAGATTATAATAATGGTTAATGAAAATCCAAGAACATTTTCTTTTTTTTGAGTATGTCATGTGTGATTGGAACTAAAATGTTTATCTTAAATAAAAACATGATATTTTATTCATACCTACCCAAAATTTTGTTATATTGTTGTGTAAATTACTTCAATACATCACAAATTACTTGTGTTTTATTTTTCTAAAATATCAATACAACCAACGTGTATTTTATTGGCTTTATATGAGTGAATTTTATATTGAATTGATGATCATGAAAAAGATCATGGTCATTAGTACCCAATTAAGCCTTTCCACTTCTTTCATGTACTGTATTTCTTGAACATCTACAATACATGACTCCTGAAACTCCAAAAATGGGACACCCTCATTAATTGACTGAAAATCACTCATACAAAATCACATCCTCCCAAGGAATGGTGTATCATAATGAAAAAATTCAAATGAGACATCCTCCCACATCTAATATTTGATATTAAAAAAATCATTAATCCTCTAGTTAAGCATTTCTCTATATTCATCTTTTTATATACTGAAATCACTACGGGAAAAATGAGCAATTGCGACGGGTTATTTGCGACGGGATTAAATCCCGTCGCAAATAGTCATGTTAAAAAAGTATTTGCGACGGGGGTACATACCCGTCGCAAATAAGGAGGCTTTTGCGACGGGATTGCTTTCCCCGTCGCAAATAGTTTTCCCGCGATGCGCGCCAAATCGCGGGAAACGTATTTGCGACGGGGAAATATTCCCGTCGCAAATAACAGGCGGCGGTAAATGGTATTTGCGACGGGAATATTCCCCCGTCGCAAATACTATGTCGGCAGAGGGTTATTTGCGACGGGTCCCGTCGCAAATAACTAATTACCGGTTGACCGTAATAAATGTTGGCGAAGGTATTTGCGACGGGTCCCGTCGCAAATAATACTATTTGCGACGGGAATCCCGTCGCAAATGGACCCGTCGCAACTAATCTAACCTATAAATACCCCCATCCGTTTTTTTCATTTCATTCTCATTCCTTATCTTCTCTCTCTCTCAGAATCATATTTCTAGAGTTTAGTTTTTCTCCAGTTTAAGTTTTTTCTCCGGAGCTGATATTAAAGTTTTGAAGAACGATCAGAACAGATCAATTTTCAAGGTATTTATCTTCATTTTAATTTTTTATTTATTTTTAATTTTTTATTAGTTTTTATTATTATTAATTAGTTGTAATTTAATTATGTTTACATTGTTTTATTACTTAATAAATTTAAATTATTAGTATTGTTTATATGGTAATTAGGAATAATTAGTAATAATTTTTAATAATTAAGAATAAATATTAATAACTAGTAATAAATACCAATAATTAGGAATAAGAACATTATTACATTATTAGTTTATTTTATTATTAATATTAAAATAATATAATTTTTTATATATATACAGTTCTTTTTTCATCTGTGTGTTTGCTGTCTTCACATGTATTATTTGTATGTGGAGATAGAAAACGCACAGATGAAAAAAGAACTGTATATAAATTAGAAAATTATATTATTTTAATATTAATAATAAAATATATTAATAATGTTATTATTTGTAATTATTGGTAATTATTTCTAATTATTGATAATTATTCATTTTATTACTAATAATTATCAATAATTAAGAATAATTAGTAATAATTACCAATAATTAACAATAATTAGTATTAATTACCTATAATTAGTATTAATTACCTATAATTAGTATTAATTACCATTAATTAGTATTAATTACCAATAATTAGTATTAATTACCAATAATTCGTAATAATTAGGAATAATTAACAATAATTACTAATAATTAGGAATAATTAACAATAATTACGAATAATTAACAATAATTAGTAATAATTAGGAATAATTAGGAATAATTAGTAATAATTAAGAATAATTAGGAATAATTAGTATTAATTAGGAATAATTAGTAATAATTACCAATAATTAGGAATAATTAGGAATAATTAGTATTAATTACAAATAATTAGTATTAATTAGGAATAATTAGTATTAATTACAAATAATTAGTATTAATTACAAATAATTAGTCTTAATTACCAATAATTAGTATTAATTACCAATAATTAGTATTAATTACCAATAATTCGTAATAATTAGTATTAATTACCAATAATTCGTAATAATTAGGAATAATTAACAATAATTAGTAATAATTAGGAATAATTAACAATAATTAGGAATAATTAGTAATAATTAGGAATAATTAGGAATAATTAGTAATAATTAGGAATAATTAGTAATAATTAGGAATAATTAGGAATAATTAGTATTAATTAGGAATAATTAGTATTAATTACCAATAATTAGTATTAATTACCAATAATTAGTAATAATTACCAATAATTAGTTTTAATTACAAATAATTCGTATTAATTACAAATAATTAGTATTAATTAGGAATAATTAGTATTAATTACCAATAATTAGTATTAATTACCAATAATTAGTATTAATTACCAATAATTAGTATTAATTACCAATAATTAGTATTAATTACCAATAATTAGTATTAATTACCAATAATTAGTAATAATTAGGAATAATTAACAATAATTAGTAATAATTAGGAATAATTACGAATAATTAGTATTAATTAGGAATAATTAGTAATAATTACCAATAATTAGTATTAATTACCAATAATTAGTATTAATTACCAATAATTAGTATTAATTACCAATAATTAGTAATAATTAGGAATAATTAACAATAATTAGTAATAATTAGGAATACTTAACAATAATTAGTAATAATTAGGACTAATTAACAATAATTAGGAATAATTAGTATTAATTAGGAATAATTAGTATTAATTACGAATAATTAGTAATAATTACCAATAATTAGTAATAATTACCAATAATTAGTAATAATTACCAATAATTAGTATTAATTAGGAATAATTAACAATAATTAGTAATAATTAGGAATAATTAACAATAATTAGTAATAATTAGGAATAATTAACAATAATTAGTAATAATTAGGAATAATTAACAATAATTAGTAATAATTAGTATTAATTAGGAATAATTAGTAATAATTACCAATAATTAGTATTAATTAGGAATAATTAGTAATAATTACCAATAATTAGTATTAATTACCAATAATTAGTATTAAATACCAATAATTAGTATTAATTACCAATAATTAGTAATAATTAGGAATAATTAATAATAATTAGTAATAATTAGGAATAATTAACAATAATTAGTAATAATTAGGACTAATTAACAATAATTAGGAATAATTAGTATTAATTAGGAATAATTAGTATTAATTAGGAATAATTAGTATTAATTACGAATAATTAGTAATAATTACCAATAATTAGTAATAATTACCAATAATTAGTAATAATTACCAATAATTAGTAATAATTACCAATAATTAGTAATAATTACCAATAATTAGTATTAATTACCAATAATTAGCATTAATTACCAATAATTAGCATTAATTACCAATAATTAGCAATAATTACCAATAATTAGCAATAATTACCAATAATTAGCAATAATTACCAATAATTAGTATTAATTACTAATAATTAGTAATAATTACGAATAATTAGAAATAATTACGAATAATTAGAAATAATTACCAATAATTAGCAATAATTAGCAATAATTAGCAATAATTAGAAATAATTAGCAATAATTAGAAATAATTAGCAATAATTAGAAATAATTAGCAATAATTAGTAATAATTAGCAATAATTAGGAATAATTAGTAATAATTAGGAATAATTAGGAATAAGTAGGATTAATTAGGAATAAGTAGGATTAATTAGGAATAATTAGGATTAATTAGGAATAATTAGTAATAATTGCCAATAATGACCAATAATTGCCAATAATTACCAATAATTGCAAATAATTAGGAATAATTGCAAATAATTAGGAATAATTAGGAATAATCAGGAATACTCAGGAATACTCACGAATACTCACGAATACTCACGAATACTCACGAATAATCACGAATACTCACGAATAATCACGAATACTCACGAATACTCACAAATAATCAGGAATACTCACAAATAATCAGGAATACTCAGGAATACTCAGGAATACTCAGGAATACTCATGACCTGACAATTGACGACCCTTTAAGATTTGAACATGTTAATAATAGAACAAAGTTTGTTCTGAATATTGATAATTTTAATATTTTTTAATTTTTTTTATTATTTTAATAATATTAATATTGTTTTTTCGTAAATATTGATAATATTTTTTTTATTACTAATAATTAGTAAACGAAATCTGCTTGGATAATGAAGGGAAAATTTATAACCATCTCCACAACGATGATTATCAAATTTCCTTTCATTATTCAAGCAGTTTTCCTTTTGCTAAGTATTGCTAAGTATTGCTAAATTAGTAATAAATAGTAATAATTAGCAATAAATTGTAATAATTAGTAATAAATTGTAATAATTAGTAATCCTTGCTTGAGTGTTTTTTCTAACAAATTATTCAAAACCAGTAATGCTTTTATATTTTATAGAAAAATATGGAACAGCGAGGTCGTCAACAGTCATTATTAGATGACCGCATATGGATAAATCAACGCAGAAATCCAAATGGTTCTGGTTTAAATCCAGTATATATAGAGGGTGTGGAGATTTTTTTATCATTTGCGGCATCAAATTCAGAATTTGTTTCAGAAGGAAAGATAAAATGCCCTTGCAGAAAATGTGCATTGAGAACGTTTGACACGTTTGACAAAGTGGGGGAACATCTCTTGCGTTTTGGTTTTCAAGCTGATTATGTTTTTTGGTATCAACACGGTGAACGCAGTTCCAGAGCAGCTGATACCAACTTGATTCCGGATCCATCCCAGTTTCAAGATTTAGTACATGATGTTGCAGGTTCATCTGTTCAACATACAGAAACTCCGGCTGATATAGCTTCAAATCCTGAGTTGGGACCGTCTGAATTTTATGAGTTGTTGAAGTCTGCTGAGGATGCATTATATCCTGGCTGCAAGATGAGCAAATTAGAAGCAGTTGCAAAATTTATGGCTATCAAATCAGATAACGGAATGTCAAACACATGTTTTGACCAGATATTTTCTTTGCTGAAAACACTGTTACCCGAAGGAAATGTTTTACCTGCAAATTACTATGAAAGTAAGAGGTTGGTTCGAAATTTGGGGCTTACTTGTCAGAAGATTCATGCATGTTCAAATGACTGCATTTTATATTCAGGGGAAAATGAGTCGTTGGATAGTTGTCCCACATGTGGGCAACAGAGATATAAAGAAGGACAACACGGGAAGTCTGGTTTGATTCCTGTAAAACAGTTGAGATATTTTCCGCTTACATCCAGACTTCAGCGTTTATTCATGTCTAAGAATACAGCGACAATGATGTCATGGCATAAAGAGAATATTTCAACCGATAAAAGCTTGAATCATCCAGCCGATGGTGATTCATGGAAACATTTTGATAGAGTGCATCCATCATTTGCTTTAGAAGCTAGAAATGTTCGACTGGGCCTTTCCACTGATGGTTTCTGTCCGTTTGGATCTTATGGTAGTCAATATTCATGTTGGCCTGTTTTTTTAACTCCGTATAATTTACCTCCATGGATGTTGATGAAGGAGCCATATATCTTTTTGACTTTACTAATTCCAGGACATCCGAAGAAAAATATTGATGTTTATTTGAAGCCATTGATTGATGAATTAAATTTATTGTGGAGTACTGGTGTCAGTACATATGATGTTGCAACGAAACAGAATTTCATACTGAGAGCAGCATTGATGTGGACAATAAGTGACTTCCCGGCTTATGGGATGTTATCTGGCTGGAGTACACATGGTCAGAAATCATGTCCTTACTGTATGGGAGAGAACAAAGCATTTATGCTCATTCATGGAAAGAAACCTTGTTATTTTGACTGTCATCGCAGATTTCTTCCAGCTGATCATCCTTTTCGCAGAAACAGATCTCATTTCAGAAAAGGAACAGTTGAAAGGGATGGACCTCCAAAAATGCTATCAGGTTCGGAGTTAAAATCGGTTGTATTTTCATTACCTCCCATCACTTTTGGTCCCACAATAAACCAACAGAAAATTTCTGGTTTTGGGAAAGAACACAATTGGATTAAACGTAGCATATTTTGGGATTTGCCATATTGGTCTGATTTGTTGGTCCGACACATGTTAGATGTCATGCATATTGAGAAGAACTGTTTTGATAATTTGTTTCATACAGTTTTGGATACGCCAGGAAAGAGCAAAGACAATGTAAATGCACGTTTAGATCTTGCCCAAATTTGCAGACGTCCAGAATTGGAACTATTTGAGAATGTCAGAACAGAAAGGTTACTGAAACCAAAAGCAGCTTATACACTGTCTAAAGAAAACCGTTTATTATTTTGTCAGTGGATTGCAGATTTGAGACTTCCAGATGGCTGTGCTTCCAATTTGGGTAGATGTGTAAAGAATGGTCATATTACTGGATTGAAAAGTCATGATTGTCATGTTATAATGGAGAGACTTCTACCAATTGGATTAAGAGGTCTGTTGAATTCTGTGATTTGGGATTCCATAACAGACATGTCTCATTTTTTTCGGGAAATTTGTGTGGCTACGGCAGATTATGATGCTCTAGGCAAACTTGAAAAAGATGTTGTTGTAATTATATGTAAACTGGAAAAAATATTCCCGCCGTCTTTCTTCGACTCAATGGAACATTTGATGTTACATTTGCCATATGAAGCCAAATGTGGAGGTCCGGTACAGTTTCGATGGATGTACCCATTTGAAAGATGCATGCAAAAATTGAAAAGAAAAGTACGCAACAAAGCATCTGTTGAAGGATCTATTGCAGAAGCTTATTTGCAAGAGGAAATATCTTTTTTCTGCTCCCATTATTTTGAATCTGAGTATCCTTCAAAACACAACCGAATGGGACGGAATGAGAGGAATATTGATGAAATCGACAATCAATTATCTGTTTTCAACCAGTCAGAGCTTGGTTTTGGTGGAGTTTCTGAACGCTGGCTTTCAGATGATGAACATCATAGAGCTCATACGTATGTTCTGCTCAACTGTGAAGAGATGACATCAGTTGTACTGTAAGTGTTTATATCACTTATTCTATCATTTATGTTACAGTAAATAACTTTGGTTTTTATAGGTTGTATGATAATCATATCAAGAAACAAATTCCACAAATTACAGCAGCTGCTCTCGAAGAACGGCGACTGAAAAATTTCTCTCAGTGGTTTCAAAAACTGGTAACATAAATTCTTTATCATTTAGCAACTCATTCAATGTATAGTTTACTATATTGATAATTATTTCACAAATCTTCAGGTGTCTCGACATGCTGATAAAATTGACAAACGGCTCTGTGTATTGAGTAACCCACCTTCCAAACTTGTTAAAACTTATAATGCATATGTGGTGAATGGATTTCGATTCCACACGCATGCATATGGGGAATCGAAAAAAACAATGAACAGTGGAGTTAGCTTGAGAGGATCTCATCATCGAGAAAATGAAGTTGACTTTTATGGCATGCTTGATGAAATCATTGAACTCTGTTATCTTGGACAACATTACATAACCATGTTCAAATGTCGGTGGTTGGATACAGAGAGAGGCGTGCGTGTTCATCCGACTCATGGAATCATCGATATTAAATGTAAAAGTGTTCTCGCAGTAAATGAACCATTCTTATTGGCTCAACAGGCATATCAAGTTTATTATGCAAAGTACTGTGCAACATCAAGAGACTTGACTGATTGGTGGAGTGTAATAAAAATCAAAATTCGAGACAATCAGTTTAGTCAAAGTGAATGTGCTTTCACTGATGTGCAAAGAATTGAAGTTTTTCAAGAAAGTACTCAAAATCAATCTTTTTTACAAAGAGATATGAGTATCGATGACGACACCCCACATTTAAGAGTCGGTGATGACGATGATGTTAATGATGTCACACATGAATTTGAAATGGTAAGAGATGAAGCAACTGCAACTCGAATGGATATCGATGATGTTGAGGAGGAATATGAAGATGACATTGACATATATGAAGATGATGATGAAGATGAACACTTATAGAATTCCATGGTATTTATATACAATCATAATATGTATATATATGTATATATAATAGTAATTATCAATTATTTGCTAATATTAACATTTTCTGTTTCAGATGGACGAGGCCACATTTCGTGAGTTGACGGAGGCTGACCTGCCTTTCGATGCGGATGAGTTGTTGGCAGATGACCCTCAGCCTGCAGGCGCTTCAGGGAGTACGCGGAGGGGGCGCGGTCTTGCACGATTGATGATTCCTGACCCCGTCCCCGAGCGACGTCCACGTCTTGGGTTTGATCCGCGCACCCGGAGGTGTGATAACCTGTGTAATAACCTGTGAATTTGACTAAGATTTCATTAATCTATTCACATAATAAATGTTTATTATTTTTTCAGTTTTTCGCATATAGCAGTCGGACAGGGCAGCGCTATTTTGCGCAACTATTTCTCTCAGCCGTGGACCACATGGGAGCAGATTCCCATTGATGTGCAGCAGGCCATGTTCGGCCATTGGTTGGTACGTACGTAAATAAATAATTTTTATTTTGAAAATTATTTCATTTCTAACTTGATATTTTGATTTATTTGTAGGGTTTATGGTATCCGATCGAGGATACCATGCGTGACGCCATCCACGAGGCATGGGAGGTGGCCATGCGTGATCGCCTTCGTCAGTTTTTGCACAATTTAAGAAAAGCTGCGATGAAGAAATCAGGAGTGTCAGATTTTGAGGAGTCATGTAGAGCACACCGACCAGAGTACATTTCATCCCATGTATGGGATGGATTATGTGCGCACTGGTTGAGTGGTGCCTTTCAGAGGAGATCATCGGTGGGGAGGCAGAATCGGGGGAGGCAGGAGGTGACTCATCGAGCTGGGAGTCGTTCTTTCAGTACTCATAGACAGCATCTGGTACGTACATTATTTATAAATATTTTATATAACTATAAATATTAACAGTTTATTTTTTATTCTTATAGGCTGTCGAGCACCCCGATATTACAGAGTACGACGTATATCGGAGGATGTATAGTGATCCTGCTACTGGGGAGCTCAGAGGTGATCGTCAGCATCACATCGTGGTCAGTATTATTTGTTTTCAAGTTTAAAAATTAACTGCATATAATATATTCACAATTTTAATTTTAAATTGCAACTGTAGGAGTCATATGAGGCCGCAGCGGCACAGGCCCGGCCTGAGAGTCAGGCCGAGTCATCAGATCAGACCACTGCCCGTCAGTTTGATGAGGCGGCATGGATGCAGGCCACCCAGTATGCCTTCGAGAAGGGCCGGGTAGTTGGTATCGGCTCTCGACTGACTCCCGGAGATTATTATGGCAGTGCTGCGATGTCGGCGTCCAGCTCGAGGGGAGCTCGTGCATCTTCTTCTACACAGTATGAGGAGCAGTTGCGATCTCAGACTGCACAGATAGAGAGTCTCCGACAGGAGCAGGAGCAGATACGTCAGCAGCATGAGGAGGAGCGTCGACGCCAGCAGCAGCTGTACGAGGAGCAGACGAGTCGGTGGCAGCAGCAGCATCAGGAGCAGATGGAGTACATGCGCCGACTCACTCATGCTTTAGGGATGGAGTTTCCTCCACCACCATCTGCAGATCCCCCACCTCCCCCCCCTCCTACAGATTAGAGTTTGTATTTCTGTTATAAAATTTGTGAAATCAAAATATTTTTTTTTTCTATTCGTAGTTTCTGTCTCATTATAAAATATTAATAATATTATATTTTTAAATAACAATATTAATATGAATAATAATAATATTTATATTTTATAATATTAAATTTTATATATATATTAAAATTATATATATATATTAAAATTTTATAATATTATAATTTAATTATTTTTTTGTAATACTTGAATTATTTTAATATTTGAATGTAAAATAATTCTATTATTTTTATATTAATTAAAATAACTTATTAATATTTTTTTTATTTATGAATTATAATTATAATATTATTATATTAATTAAATTATTTATTAGTATTCTATTATTTTTATTTTTGAATTATAATTCTACTATTATTATATTAATTAAAATAATTTATTATTTTCATTTGTAAATTATAATTCTATTATTATATTAATTAAAATAATTTATTAATAATTTTTTTTTATTTTTTTTATAGTATTTGCGACGGGATACTATGCCCGTCGCAAATACTAGTATTATTAATATTTTTTTATTTTTTTTTAAAAAGAGTATTTGCGACGGGACCCGTCGCAAATACTATTCATAGTAATTGCGACGGGTCCCGGTCCCCGTCGCAAATACTAGTATTATTATTTTTTTTATTTTTTAAAAAAAAACGTTATTGCGACGGGCCCGTCGCAAAAACAATTTGCGACGGGAACCGTCGCAAAAGGTATTTGCGACGGGCCCGTCGCAATAACTGTTTAAAAAGTTTTTTACAAAAAACGGAATACTATTTGCGACGGGGAGAATGCCCGTCGCAAAAAAGGGCTTTAGCGACGGTCCCGTCGCAAATAAGTTTAGTTGCGACGGCGTTTTCCGCAACGGGCTATTTGCGACGGGACCCCGTCGCAAATAGCCATTTGCGACGGGATCCCGTCGCAAATAGCCCGTCGCAAATACCTGGTTTTCCAGTAGTGAATCAATGACACAAATTCTACCAATCAACAGTTTATCTCACTCCCTTGAAGATTTTGACTCTAGATATGATATTTATTTGAAATACCCATATATACTACTAAGGGTATGGTTTTATACACATAGAGAATTTCATCATGCATGGCTAGTAGACTAAACATCATCCCCTAAAACAAAAACTGAACATTGAAATCTTATAACCACCCCTAATGAGAATCACTCTGGATGACTCATTCTTGTATCACCTCCAATACGAACTCTCCCCACTGATAATGTATCATCCCAGGAAAATAAAGAATAATAAATTTTCATATATTTGTGATTTAATTATTAATTTTACTTTAATGTTGTTACTATGTTCAATAGCGTACTCGATATGCCACAACGAGTTTCTTTGAAATCTTACGTTGCACACTAGTAATATAAGAATATTATTTTAAATGGTAGTTGACACGTATCCATTGTATTGGTGGGAATGAATATAAATAACTAAAATATTATTAAATATGTTTGTTAAATGTTTTTACATTTAACCAATGAATGATAAAGGCTTAAAATAAGAAAAGAATTCAATTTTAGGCATAGATACACAAATATTCACTAAAAGGTTGATTAATCACCTTTTGATGGTGAACCCTCCTTAAAAATAGTTTTGGTCACTCTTATACATTCTATTGGACCAAATAAAATCTTTCTTGAGAATCGGGATATCAAAATTTACTTTATGTATGTTTTGTTATTTTTCTGATAAAGTTCATTTTTAATGAATAAGTGAAAAATGTTGTATTTTAATTCAAAATATCATTTTAATCTAACTTATTTATATGATTAGATTATCTTTTTAATTGGTTTTAAAGTTAAAATTATAATATATTTTACTATTTAATCCGATGGTGGTCTTTGGATTTAATTTCACTTTGAAATTGGACTTAAACTAGTGTCAATCTTTTGATATATATTATTTCTTAAAAACACGCCATTTGTTTTGACAATGGGAATTATTTATGAAATTAATAAATAAAAAATAGATTTATTTAATTTCGTAATATAGACATCATTTTTTAATATGGAATATCAAATATAACTTAGGGTGAATTTTTTGTATTTTTATAAAAAACATCAATTTTTTATGAATAGTGAAACCAATAAGTGGTAGTTAAAAAAACTGATTTTTCATTTAAATTAAAATTTTCTACTTTTGTAAATTGAATTTAAAAAATCTTACATACATGGTTGTCATTATTATGTAAACTTTGGTTCAATGGGATGAAAATAAATTTTTTGTGAATAGTAACTTTTGTGTTTTCTTAATCATGATTAGAGGTAATTATTGTAATTTAAGGTAAAAATAATGTTTTAATAATATTAAATTACCATGACACATGTCCTAACCTTATTGGAAGAGTCATGGCTGACCACTAAAATCCATGGGTCAACTTGGGGACCCCATGGAGCCACTTGGGTAAGAAAATGACATTAATAACTTTTTATTTAAAGTTAAAATAAAAATGTCACAAACATGTATTGTTTTACTAAAACAATTTTTATTTGGGATTATATAAGTTATATTTTTTAATTTTAATATTAATTAGAAAGATAAAAATACTTCCTACACCATGGTATTTTTTTTATAATTTTTAGACATGAAATAAATATATTTATTTATGATTCAATGATGATGCAGCGATTACCTCATTAATGAACGATTTAAATAAAATTAAACGATAAGGAATCATCTAAGACATAAACTCGTCTAAAACCTATTTGATGGGTGGATTTAGTACCCTTATCACCTCATCCTCGAAATATATCCTTTTTTGAACTTTAAAATCTGAAAATCATTTCATAATAAAGTAACATTTCATGACCTTCCAAGACGGCCCATCATCCCTCTTATAAAAGGCCCCCACCTCTACTCCCTTACCCACACATATGAAGCCATTGGTTCATCCAATCCCAGCTCCTATTATCTCTCCACATACCTCTTTTAATCCTAGAGGCCTTACCTTAGGCATAAACATCTTCAAAAAACCCTTTTGGTTCAAACCAATGGGAGTTACCAGATTTAAAGGTAATGTCATCTCTTATGTTCTTTTGTTCTATATTGCTTCTCCAACCCCCAAAACTCTTTTCATTATTCTATTTTGTAACAAAAAAAGTATATTCAATATACTAGTATGTTGTTATGAGAAGTATTTGAACTACACTTACACACACCTCTATCTAATGGTTAAAGAACATATTGTTTCTGTGGATGGCGAATTACTACCTCACGAAACGATGACTGTTCAATCTTATCTTAACACATTTAATGGTGGACATTTAGATGTATCTGTATTTATATATGATATATATTATGTTTCTGTTTTCCGTATGCCTCAGTATATTTCATTTATGGCATATCTTTATTGTTTCTATAATAGATAAACACGATAATTTCATTTTAGGAAGTGCGGACTACCGCCCCCTCAAAGTGATTTGAATCATTAATGTCATATGTGGGACATATAAAGGATGGAGTTAATAATATTATATATGACATTATACTAGAATTATAATGTACCTTTTTATCATTGTTATATCATTCAATTAAATACGAAATTGAAATAAAAATAGCATTCATGCGTACGTACGACTTACTGTCTCCATGAACGGTGCATTTCATATCTTACCTTTAAATGTTATCTAAAATTATAAATAAATGTATATTCTAGATATATATGATATATATGATATCCAAATCATGAATATCATTCTCGATATAATGAAATATTGGCCACATGAACAACATGTAATTGTAAGAAGTCCATTTTTGACTTAATTACTAATTATCGACAAAACGAACATTATTAAAATAAATGATTACATAATGTTTATAACATGGAAATAAGTGATATAAAAGGAATATTAATCTTGAAAAAGGTTCTTAAGAAAGTAGAAATTAACATTAGTTTGTTATTCAAGTGATTAAAGAGCGATCGAGTCAAGTCAGACACGAGGTAAGGGACTTCGTCTCAATCTCCTTTCATTGAAGCATATTTTGTTCAAATACAAGACTTTCTTTTATAAAATGTATAAAAAACCTTTGAAATTTCATTTCATTCAAAGGGAATCTTTTTCTATGAAGCGTTTTACTAAATGACAAAAAAGAATGTTTCTTTTAACGTACTCGGTCACAACGACCTTTTCCGCCACCGCGAGTGTTATTTAATCTTTGGATTCCTCAACAAGCCATAATATTTTTAAAAGTAAATTAATACCATATACTCTTTTATGTATTTTAGTATTGAAAATGGTTTTGATAATGGATTTTTTATGTCAATATATTTAATTGATATATTGTGATTGAAATGTGGAAATGTTTTCTTTCCTTTATAATTGTTTTTTGTGTTATGATATTATAATGGTACTTGGAAATTTGATGGGTGGTTATGTCATAAACCAAATGAAGGGTGGTTCAATGAATACCAGGATGGGTGGTTACGTTATAACCTCCAATTCATTGGGTATGTAAATCATCCATATGGCTATTCCAATTAGTGATATATGTGGAAGTCGACTGTATGGTTATTCCATTTAAGAATGTTAAAGTCCCAAGTTACCTTTATATGTTATGTGTTATTCATATGGGTTTTATGGTAATATTTTTATTACAAAAATGGTAAGTAATGATATTTTATTCGGTAAAGAGTATTTACTACTTCATAAAGGTGAAAAGTATTACTATGTTAAAGTATTAATGGTTTACTTGTTGTTTTGAAAAACTAATAGTTTTCCTTTTTTTTGTATCCCTTACTGAGCTTTTTATGCTCGTCCCATGTTTTTGAAATGTTATTCACAGGACATAATTTAGAATAGGGTCAAAGATGGGATCAAGGAAAAGTCATGTTGTCTTAAACAAGGAACTATACATGACTCTTTTTTTCAAGAGTTCATGTTTTTTAAAAAATTGAAACTGTGTAGAAGTGACTACATTGTAATCTTTTGAGATGTAATAGTTATGTCCTAATTCCCTAAGACTCTAAAACTGAAAAGATCCTCAATATGAATTATTCATTTAATAAAATATTAGGTATGGTTTAAGGTCGGGTCCTTATAGTTGGTATCAAAGGTCGGTTTAGACAACTATAAGAGTTATAAATTTTTTAAATTCATGTACGTAAATTTATTTATGGTATGATTGAAATGATATAGCATTTATAGATTACCATGTTGCTTAACCTAAGATATTTCTTTGTTCAGAATGGTTTTCCACGGAGGAAATAAGGAAGCTATGTTGGGACGACATCAGGTGGAAGACACCCTTCCAAATCAGCAACCTGAGATGACCAGAATCAGAACTAAACACTTTGTTTCATTGATGGCACTGTTGACTCAGGCTATAAATGGTGGTGGTTTACATGAATGAGATTAGCCAGATCAAACGTAGAGGAACATGTCGGTGGTGGAACATTTCATGAGGCAACATCCCCTATAATTCAGAGGATCATATGACCCTGTGCTAGCAGTAGGGTGGATTAAAGAACTGGAGATTATTTTTGATGTCATGGTGTGTTCATAACATCAAAAGGGTTGTCTTGCTGTTTACGGTTTTGAAGGTGAAGCTAATCAGTGGTGGTCAATGGTGAAACATATTCGGGATAGCGAGGAGATTGTTGTTCTTCACGGGGATGAATTCAATGGTATGTTTCTTGAGAAATATTTTCCTAAGGTGGTTCGTCTTAGGATGGAAAACAATTCCTAGAATTGAGGCAGCAGGATGACTCTATGGCTGCTTAGGAAGAAAAGTTCACTCGACTGGCTAGGTATGCTCCAAATTTCATACGAGATCTTGATAGTAATATCAACTTTTTTTACTCAGGGTTAAAGCCCGAGTATTGAAGGTATTTAGCTTCTCGGGAGTTAAAATGTTATGGAAAATATGTTCGATGTGAGAAGAAGGTTGAAATGGAGTTTTCTGATGATCATTTGTTCTTTGACAAAGAATAGAATAAGAGGTCCAGTTGGTAGGCAAAGGCAAAGAATTCATCAAAGAAGCCAAGAGGAAAGAAAACCAAATATCCATCCTGTGATAAGTGTGGTAAAATGCATCCTGGAGAATTTTTATCCAAGTCTGGAATGTGATTTCGGTGTGGAAATTCTGGTCATATTGCTCGTAACTATAAGGAAGATGATCAAGCAGTCAATGAAAAGCCATCGATAAGATGTTTTAAGTGTAATGAAATGGGTCATTATGCAAATGAGTGTCTAACGATGAACTCAACTAAGGGAAAGCAGCCAGACTACAAGCATAAAGGTGTGGTGAAATTCTATGAAACTACTTCAGCAGATGTTGGGCCATCGAATTAAGTTGTATCAGGTACACTTTTTTTCAGATTATTCCATTGTGTTGTTTGATTTAGTATATTCACATTCTTTCATTTCTGAGAAGTTTTCTAGTAAATTGAGAATTCCATCTCAAGATATGAATCTGGATCTTATGGTAAAAACACCCAGAGGAAATGTTGATAGAAAAAGAAATTATAAGAATCTTCCTATCCTTGTGTGTGAAAGAATCTACCTGCAAACCTTATTGTTTTTCTTCTTGTAGAGTTTGATTTTATTTTACGAATGGAATGAATTTCAGTTTATCATGCTATGATTGACTACAGAGCTAATGTGGTTTCTATTCAGAAAGATTTTCAATTTCTGTATAGGAATGAACAATTTCATTTGATAACATATTTGGATGTTGAGAAACTAGTAAAATATTTAAATGAATTTTACCCTGCACATATTGTTATAAATAAAGGAACTATTTAGATTAATGATGTTCCTGTGCTAAATGAGTATCTTGAGGTTTTTCCTGGTTAGATTCCTGGTATTATTCATGATTGATAATTTCAATTTACTATTGAATAATTCTTGATTATAAGAAAATTTCAAAAAACCTTTATCGAATGGCTCATGTTGAGCATTTAGTGTTAAAGAATCAATTGCAGTAGTTATTAGATAAATGCTTCATTCAACCTAAAACATCACCATGGGGTGATACTGTCTTGTTTGTTAAAAAGAAAGATGGTTCAATTAGAATCTGCATTTATTATAGAGCATTGAATAATATCAATATTAAGAACATGTATCATTTGCCTCATATCAATGATTTGTTTGATCATCTCCAGGGAGCTCAGTATTTTTAAAATATTGACTTGAGTTCAGGGTACCATCAGTTGAATGTAAAAAAATTAGATGTTCTAAAGACTGCCTTTCGTACTAGATATTGCAATTATGAATTTTTAGTTATGCCTTTTGGGTTAACCAATGCACCTGTTGTATTCATGGATCTAATGAATAGAATTTTCCATGAGTTCTGGGATAAGTTATTGGTTGTGTTCATTGATGATATTTTGTTTTTTTATAAATGTAAAGAGGATCATGAAACTCATTTAAGGGTTATCTTGAAAATCTTAAAAGAAAAAGAAATTTTATGGAGAATTCAGCATGTGTGAGTTTGGGTTACAAAAAAATTAATTCCTTGGTCACATTGTTTCAAAAAATGGCATAACTGTTGATCGTGCTAAAAAATGTTTTGAAGAATGGACAAGACCCGAAAATATAACTGAGATCCGTAGTTTTCTTGGTTTTTCAGGTTATAACTAGAGGTTTTTTGATACTTTTTCAAGGTTATCTAGTCCAATGACTAAGTTAACTTGAAAAGGTGTTATGTTCATTTGGATAAAAGAATGTGATGATTGTTTTCAGGAATTGAGAAGAAGATTGGTGAATTATTTAGTTTTGGCACTTCCTTCCAGAAATGGTGAGTTTGTTATCAATAGTGATGCTTTGTTGAAGGGACTTGGTTGTGTACTTATGCAGAATGATCAAGTAATTTCTTATGCTTTACGTCAGTTCAAAACCCATGAGTTAAATTAACCTTCACATGATATGGAATCAGATGCTGTTGTTTTTTCTCTAAATTTTTATAGGCAACAGTTGAATGGAGTAAAGTGTGAAATATATATTGATAAAAAAACAATAAAATATATATTCACACAGAAATAATTGAACATGAGAAAGAGGAGACGGCTGGAATTGATCAAGGATTGCGTTTGTACAATTCATTAACATCCAGGAAAAGAAAATAATGTGGCTGATGCGTTGAGTCAAAAAATTAATGCATCATTAACAATGCTACGTTTGGAACAAGATCCTTTGGTTTTTTATTTGATGAACTTTGGCATAGAATTTGTTGGTGCAAGAAGTTCTTCTGTTTTGTTTCAGGTGTCAATGAGATCATTTCTATTAGACAGAATTAAGCAAGTACAGAGGAAAGACAGTAGCTTGCAGAAAAAGGTGGAGCTGGTTCATAATGGTATGTTTCCTAAATATAACATTGATAATGATTGGGTTTCGAGGTTTGAGGAGATATTATGTGTGCCTTGTGATTCAAAGTAGAATAATGAGTTGTTATTTGAGGCTCATAGTACACCGTTTTATGTTCATCCTGGATGTACTAAAATGTACAGATATCTGCAGGAGTATTATAGGTGGGATGGAATGAAAAGAGATATTACTGATTTTAATGTGAAGTTTTTGAATTTTCAGTAGGTTAAAGCAGAGAAACAGTTACCAAAAGGGATGCTTCAGTCATTACCAGTGCCAAAAAAGAAATGGGAAAATATATCCATGGACTCTGTTGTGGGATTACCAAAGACATCTCGAGGTAATAATGCAATCTGGGTCATTGTTGATTGATTGACTAAATCTTCATATTTCCTTCCTATTCAAGATATTTTCTCCCTAGATCAACTTTCTTGATTGTATATTAAAGACATTGTCTGGTTACATGGAGATACCCTCTCCATTGTATCTGATCCTGATCCCAGGTTTACTTATAACTTTGGGAAAGGCCTTCAGAAGTCATTGGGTACTGAATTAAATTTTGGTATATCTTTTCATCCAGAATCAGATTGGTAGTCAGAACAAACAATTCAGACCTTGGAAGATATGTTAAATTCTTACATGATGGATTACCAGGGATGTTGGGACCAATATAATTCTTTGGTTGAATTTTTATATAATAATACCTTTCATTCTACTATAAATATGGCTCCGTTTGAGGGATTATATGGTAAACGGTGTTGAACTCCCACTTTTTGGGATAAAGTAGGGGAAAGGAACCTGATGGGACCAGAATTGGTAGAAGAGATGGTAGAAAAAGATCAGTTAATTCAGAAACACATGACAACAGCTCAGAGCAGGCAGAAAAGTTATGCAGATAACTGGAGGAAGGATCTATCTTTTGATGTAGATGATCATTTTTTTCTCAAATTTCTCCATGAAAAAGTGTGATGCGTTTTCTAATGAAGGGAAAATTGATTCCGAGGTTCATTGGACCTTTTGAAATTCTATAGATCGTTTGATCAGTTGCATACAGAGTGGATTTCCCTCCAAGTTTGTCGAAGGTACACAATGTTTTTCATGTTTCGATGTTGAGAAATTATATGCCAGATCTATCTCATGTTTTAAGCCCAGAGGTAGTTCAGTTGGAAGAGAATATCTCTTATGAAGGACAACCAGTCCAGCTTATTGACCGAAGAGAGAAAGTGTTACGAAATAAGGTAATTTATCATGTGAAGGTTTTATGGAAAAACCATATGGTTGAAGAGGCAACGTGGGAATCTAAAAATTCTATGAGGGATAAATAACCCCACTTATTTTGATAAGAGAATAAAATTGTGAGGACACAATTACCAAATGGGGGGAAGGATGTAACATCCGAGGTAAATAAAGAATAATTCATTTTCATATATTTGTGAATTAAATAATAATTTTACTTTAAAGGGGTTTCTATGTTCGATAGCATACCTGATACACAACAATGAGTTTCTTTGAAATCTTACAGTGCACAATAGTAATATAATAATATTATTTTAAATGCTAGTTAACACATAGCCATTGTATTGACCGGAATGAATAGAAAAAACTAAAATATGATTATATATGTTTGTTAAAGGTTTTTACATTTATCTAATAAATGATAAAGGCTTAAAATAAGAAAAGAATTCAATTTTAGACATAGATACTCTAATATTCACTAAAAGGTCGATTTATCACCTTTTGATGGTGAACCCTCCTTAAAAATAGTTTTGGTCACTCTTCTAAATTATATTGGACCAAGTAAAAGCCCTTTTCTGAATCGGGAGATCAAAATTTACTTTGTGTATGTTTTGATATTTTTTTGATAAAGTTCATTTTTAATGAATAAGTGAAAAATGTTTTATTTTAATTCAAAACCTCATTTTAATCTAATTTATTTATATGATTAGATTAACTATTGAATTGTTTTTAAAGTTAAATTAGAATATATTTTTTCCATTTAATCCAATGGTGGTAATTGGAATTAATTTCACTTTGAAATTGAACTTAAACTAGTGTCAATATTTTGATATATATTGTTTCTTAAAAACATGCTATTTTTTGACAATGGGAAATAATTATGAAATTAATTAATTCAAATTATATTTTTTTAATTTGGTAAAAGAGACATAATTTTTGAATTTGGAATATCAAATATATCTTAGGGTTAATTTTTAGTATTTTTCTGAAAAAACATCAATATTTGATGAATAGTGAAACCGCTAAGAGGTAGTTAAAAACACTAATTTTTTTGTTGTAATAAAATTTTACCTCTTCTATAAATTGAATTTAAAAAATCCGACATACATGGTTGTCATTATTAAGTAAAATTTGGTTCAATGGGATGAAAATAATTTTTGGTGAATAGTAACTTTTGAGTTTTATTAATCGTCATTAGAGGTAATTAGTTTAATTTAAGGTAAAAATAATGTTTTAATAATATGAAATTACCTTGAAACAAGTCCTACCCTTATTGGATGAGTCATGGCCGAGCAATACAATCAATTGGTCATCTTGGGGACCCCATGGATCCACTTGGGTAAGAAAATGACATTAACAACTTTTTATTTAATGGTAAAATAAATGTCACAAACATGTATTGTTTTACTAAAAAAATTATACATGGGGTCATATAAGTTATATTTTTGACTATAAATATAAAATTATTTCCTACATAATTTTATTTTTTTATTAATTTTTAGACAATAAATAAATATACTTATTTATGACACCACGATGATGTAGCGATTACCTCATTAATGAAGGATTTAAATAAAATGAAAAGATAAGGTAAAATATAAGACTTACAGTTGTCTAAAACCTATTATATGGGTGGATTTCAAAAACTTATCACCATATCCTTGAAGTATATCATTTTGTGACCATTAAAATCCGAAAATCATTTCATAATAAAGTAACATTTCATGACCTTCCAAGGGTGCCCCTCCTCCCTCTTATAATAGGCCCCCACCTCTACTCCCTTACCCATAACTCTCAATCCCTTGGCTCGTCCAACCCCTAATCCTATTAACTCTGAAAATCCCTCTCTTCATCTTAGAATCCTTACGTTAGGCAGAAATCTCTTCAAGAAACCCCTTTGGTTCAATGCAAGGGGAGTTACCAGATTTAGTGGCAATGTGTTCTCTTATGTTCTTTTGTTTTATTTTTCTTCTCCAAACCCCTAAACTCTTTTTATTCCTTTATTTTGTAACAAAAACAGTATATTAAATATACTAGGATGTTTTTATGAGAATTATTTGAGCTACACTTACACACACCTCCTTCTAATGGTTAAAGAACATACTGTTTCTGTGGATGGTGAATTACTACCTCATGAAACGATGATTGTTCAATATTCTCTTAAATCCTTTCATGGTGGCCATTAAGATGTAAATGTATTTATATATGATATATATTATATTTATGTTTTCCCTATTCCTCTGTATTTTTCATTTATGGCATACCTGTATGGTTTCCATAATGGATAAATGCGATAATTTCATTTTTGGAAGTGCGGACTACCGCCCCCTCAAAATTATTTGAATCATTAATGCCATATGTGGGATGTATAAAGGACGCAATTAATAATATTATATATGATGCCACACTGATTTATAATGTACCTTTATATCATTGTTATTTAATTCCATTAAATACAAAATAGAAATGAAAGTAGCAATCATGCATACGTACGGCATACCGTCTCCATGAATGGTGCATTTCATTTCATACCTCTAAATGTTATGTACTATTATAAATACATGTATATGGTGGCTATATATGATATATATGATATCCATATCATGAATATCATTCTGGATATAATGAAACTATGACCACATGAACAACATGTAATTGTAAGAAGTCCATTTTTGACTTAAGTACCAAATATCGACAAAATGAACATTATTAACTTAAATGATTACATAATGTTTATATAATGGAAATAAGTGATATAAAAGGAATAATAAAATTGAAAAATATTCCTAAGCAAGTACAAATTAACTTTAGTTTATTATTAGGGATATTAAAGAGTGATCGAGTCAAGTCGGACACGAGGTAAGGGACTTCATCTCAATCTCCTTCCATTGAGGCTTATTTTGTTATGATAAAAGACTTTCATTTATATGCTATATAAAACACCTTTGAAAATTCATTTAATTCAAAGGGAATCTTTTTTTACAAAGAATTTTACTAAATTACAAAAAGGAATGTTTCTTTTAACATACGTAGTGACGATGACCTTTTCTGTTGCCGTGAGTATTTTTTGATCTTTGGTTTCCTCAACAAGCCAAAATGTTTTTAAAAGTAAATAAATACCATATACTCTTTTATGTATTTTGGTATTGAAAATGGTTTTGATAATGGTTTTTTTATGTCAATATAATTATTTGATATATTTTCATTGAAATGTGGAAATTTTTTCTTTCTTTTGTAATTGTTTTATGTGTTATGATTTTATAACGGTACTTGGACATTTAATGGGTGGTGACGTGATAAACCAAATGATGGTTGGTGCCGTGAATACCAGGATTGGTGGTTAGTTATAACCTCCAATGCATTGGGTATGGAAGTTGGCTGTATGGCTATTCAATTTTGTGATATGTGTGGAATTCGACCGTATGGTTATTCCAATTAAGTATGTTTATGTCCAAAGTTACCTTTTTATGTTATGTGTTCTTTATATTGGTTTTATGGTAATATTTTATTTACCAAAATGGTATGTAATGATCTTTTATTCAGTAAAGAGTATTTACTACATCATAAAGGTGAAAAGTATTAATTATGTTAAAGTATTCATGGTTTACTTGTTGTTTTGAAAAACTAACAGTTTTCCGTCTTTGTGTATCCCTTATTGAGATTTTTATGCTCATCCCAAGTTTTTTAAATGTTTTTCACAGGACATAATGGGGAATAGGGTCAAGGATGGGATCAATGAAAATTCATGTCATCTTAAACATGGAACTAGACAAGACTCTTTTTTTCAAGAGTTCATGTTTTTTAAAAAAAGGAAACTGTGTAGAAGTTTCTACTTTTTAATCATTTGAGAGGTAATAGTTATTTCCTAATTCTCTAAAACTCTAAACCTGAAAAGATCATCAATGTGAAATATTCATTTAATTAAATATTATTTAAGGTTTAAGGTCACATCCTTATAGATACTCCCCCACTATACATATCAATTATGATTCCACTATGATCTAATAGAGACATCCCATTCCACTAAAAATCTACATTAAGACGCATCATGACAAGATCTTCTAACTCCTTCCAAAAATAATCAAACTCTAAAATGACAACTCTTTGAAACTTTCTGCTAAGTGAGTCAACATTATTATTCCTCTTTACAATGGTTATACTAGTTCTATAAGTCTTAATAATGATGAAATTTCGTCTACATCAATTGATATAGATTCATATTCTATTCTGTGAAAATATTTGTAATGTTGTTGTGGTCTATGATGATCAAAATGTGATCAATTTTGAACTAATGTCACAATAGCCTTAGGGAAACACTACTTAATCCAATTATAGTTCATTGGAGGCATTGTTATTAACATGGGTAAATAACTACATTGACCAATATTATATCACAATATGATTTTGAAACAAGAGGCATCCTAATCCTATAAAAAAGTGTGATAAAATGCCTCAAAGGTCACTTTATCCTCATGAAAATTAAGCATTGAATAAATAATCAACTTCTTTTTAAAATAGTTGAATATTTTCTGATAATGATATATGGAGACAAATGTATGATCCCTATTTTTCAAATCAATTGATCTGGCTAAAAACCATGAAAAGTCAAACAAACCCTCAAATAATAATCCCCAGGGATAAATAAGCTACAAACAACTTCCACATTTTTGGGTGGGACCCATGAAATAATTAAATTAATATTCAATTAATCCACCCCCACACCCATATGATACACCAAATATCTATCAAATTTCACCTCTAATATACAAACCATTCACTTGGATAGCTTCTTATAGATCTAATGTTGATGAAGAAACATGTCGGACATCTCTATAGTGCTCTATATTTTCTTCTTCTTATTTCTATTATTTGAGGGTTTCATTGATGAAAGCGACTAAAAAATGGTCATGTAATTCAGATAATGTAGAGTTTATGGGCCCTATGAACACAAAATACATGTTCCTGACACTGAATGACATGAATATAAACTCAAAGTGTCTATACAATCCTTATAAATTATTATTTAGGTTATAATCTCCCTTTGACCACATTTACTGATATCCAAAGTAAAAATCAATCTTTGATAACCAAATAAATTCCTTAAACTATATTGACATTTAATATATCTATAGAAGTGGTTAATGGTTCTTGATGATCACCTTATTTATCCTTTAATATTAAACACACATCCTCATACTATTGTCTTCCTTTTTAAGAAAAATAATAGATCACCCAAGGTTATGCACCAAGCTAGTTAAATCCCTTTTAAAATAGTAAATTTATCTATACTCTCATCCCCTATATCTCCATGTTATCCATATGACAATTATACATCATGATTAGATATAATCCAAAAAAATATATAAAAAAATTGACATAACGATGAGGGGGTAGAATCATCGCCTCATCCATGAAGAGATATAGAAACTCATAAATTTCTCTTGGGACCTCCATTAACTGAGTTTCAATGTAAAAATCCTCCAACTAAGACAATATGGGATTATCATGGCTTCATCCCATTCGATAACCCCACTAACCAATGAACACCACTCACCAGCCTTCAACATCAGACACTTTGGATCTCCTCTATATTAAAATGATAACTACACCAATTTAAAATAACAAATCTATGTCAAGGATGAAATATTATAGCATTATATACAATAGTAATAAGTCTTCCATCAATTGATGCTACCCCATCATCAATTTACACCCCCATAAGACATCAAATGTCTTATCTTGACATCCAACTAGTGTAAATAACTGCAGGGGTTGTGTAAGTCTCTCCTCCTCTAATATTAGTGCATGGACTAAAGAATTAACAATAAAAAAACTATAATCACTAGAATTAAACAAGGAAAACCAAATTACATGATAAACTAATCATTCCACCGAAAAATTTTAGATCATATGGAATTGGACCCTCCATATAATGCATATGTCCCTACTCGGATCATCTCCTTTACTGATAATTTATATAATAACCCATTAAGGAAAAGGTTTTATAAACATAATATTTAAAGACAGGCTATTTTCCTCAAATATTGTTTCATGTGATATTTAAAAATCATTCTACATCTAATATGACTAACTTTGTTATAGTTTATTATTTACTATAGATGTGAGCTAATAATACCTTTCATATATTTTCCTTCAACAGTTTATGTTTAGATGGAATGATTATTTTGACACATCATCCTCTTCCATGGGTTATATTATTTTTAAACGCAGTTATTTTATTGAGTTATTCTTTGATTAAATTTTAATGAGACCTATCTCATTTCTTCAATAAATTATACGATCAAATGTTTATGAATCCCATTTCATTTCATGGGTTATTATAAGATGTTTATAAAACACATCCCTTTTTATGGTTCATGATATTATGAATGTTTTATTATATTTTGTCACATGTGTCTATGATTTTATTTTAGGATAGGCGGGACCCTTATCTCCTTACAATGTATTTTTTAAGGATTTATATCTCTTGAGATAATGATGGTAATCAAGTTGATTGTATAGATCCAATAAGGAATATGGGGAAATATAATCTATTATGGGAATATAAGAAACACAATCCACTATGGGTTGATGGGGAGATGTGATCTCATATAGGAAGATGGGGAAACATGGTCCCCTATGGAATGATTTGGAAACTCAGCCACATACATGGTATGGACTATGAATGGGGATAATGGTGTGTCCCACCTAGTTGGTGTATACCCTTATTTTAATGTTATGCCTATATATTTCCTCTATTTACCCTTACTGAGAACTCGAGATCAACCCATTCTTAGGTTTCATTTTCCTAGGCTGTGAATAAAGGTTTCAAGTGGGAGTACTAAATGGAATTATATATAAAGAATATATTTACTATATTTCACTAAATTATAGTAGTTTGTGTTACGTTTCCAAAAAATTAAACTATTACGGTCTTCAGGAATGTATTTTTTGTTATGTGAGGAAAATATATCTAAAATGATATAATATCCGTATATGTTATGCCTGTGTCACTATAGTTGATAAAAAATGAATGTTTTATTCAACATTTTGAAACATGGATGAGAAAACATTTGTGAGATACCTAAGGATATTTATAAGGTTGTGTCTACAGATTTCTCTTTAGATAAGTCTAATGATGAGTTAAATTATATTAAAATTTCAATGAATTTGGGTAAAGTATAGATCTACTCATTCTCAAGAAATAAATTCATGCATTTTTAGTAAAAGTTGATGTTTCCCTAGAATAGATTCACATAGGGTTAATGAACACAGATTCACCGTATTGATCTAGATTTGATAGAGAACTTGTGGAGAATAAAATTATTTACTTCACAGTTAGTTTGACACTCTTGGGGGATATGCTTTAGGAATTGAAAAACTCGTTATGAACCATCATAAATAATTAAAATAGAAGATGACTATTGTTGGGGTGGGAGTGATGGAACGAGGGGGGGTGAATTGCCTTTTTTAAAAAAGTTTAACAATTTAAAACAAAGTTAAAGCTGCAGCGGAAATAAAAGAGGCAAGACACAAAACTTGATAACGGAGTTCAGCTTAAACCAAATCCTATGTCTCCGCTCCCAACTCAACCGTTGAGAGATTTACTACCGCTTGCTTTTTAATGGTTTTATCAAGAAACCCACTAGACTTTAAGGTAGTCTAGAACCTATTACAGCTGGCTTTTAATGGTTGAGCAAGAACCCACTAGCCTTATTACAGGTGAAGGCTAGCTCACCTATGACTCAAGCCTTTTAAAGGGAAGTCTTGACTAACCTTTTCACACCTTGAAGGTGGTGTGAAAACCCAAACAAAAGGAAGATGAGAGAAAGAGGGGTTTGTAGGCACAAACCCAAATTGATGCTCAAAAAGATAAAACAAGAAAAACCGTAATGTGGATAAGTCTTGGGCGCCAATGGATTTATTGGAGTTGATGAAGAGCGCTCCCAAGCTTCTATGGTGATGCTCCTTGGATTTGGAAATGGGTTGGAGCAATTGAGGTTCCTTGAAGGAATCCGCCGGAGGTTTTCCAAATGATGAAAAATGTGTCCGTTGGCTTCCATTGGCGTGGTTATTATTCCACACTGTTTCGTGGCTTCCTAGTCCTTTATTTATAGAGGGGGAACCCTCATATGGCCGTTCGGGGTCTTCGTAGCCGTTGGAAAAGTCTTCGGAGCCGTTGGGAGCAGGCTGGTCAAAGCCCAACGACTAGTTTGACTGGCTCCACCGGCGGACCGGTGCTTGGCCACCGGTGGGCCGGTGCTTTGGAAAAAGGAGAGGCCTTCTGCCCAGGCACCACCAGCTGGCCGGTGAGGAGGCCACCGGTTGGCCGGTGGTGAGACAGTAGGTTTCCTTTCTGTCTGGGTTCCACCGGCTGGCCGGTGATGGGACACCGGTTGGCCGGTGGTCTGGAAAGAGGGGATGCCTTCTGTCAAGATTCCACCGGCTGGCCGGTGGTCATCCACCGGTTGGCCAGTGGACTGAAATCAGTCCACTTTTGCCTTCTGTCTTTCTTGGCCCAATTCCTTGGAAACCTGAAATCATGCCTATCATCCAAAAACTCTTCAAACAATATTAGATAAATAAGAGAGTGATTGTGATCATGAAAATTAAACCACGAGGGGTACGATAGGTACAACAATCTCCCCCTATTTTTATGATCACAATCACCAAAACAAGCAATGTAAGTGACTGAAATGAAAGGCATGATTTAAAGGATAAAGCAAAGCATGAGAGAAAGATTTTTCCCCCAATCAACCAAGAATTTCTCCCCCTTTGTGATTATCAAAATAGAACGGGGCATAATACTTGATTGAGGGAAAGGTTGAAAAACAAGATAGAGTTTTTAAACCAATTGAAATTTTTGAGATTTGAATTGAAAGTTTTGAATTGAAAGTTTTGAATTGAAGGTTTTGAATTGAAAGTTTTGAATATAAAGCAAAAAGGCTTAAACGATCCTAACTCCCCCTAAATAAAAACAACAAATCACCGGGGAGAGGATTTTAGAACCGAGACAAATTTTTGTCCGGTGAGACTCGCTAAAAGAGATTTTTCAATCCAAACTTGTCTAGTGGCGGGTCTTCTCCTATGAAATTCATCATTAAAGGAAATGGTTTTGGGCCTTCCATACCGGGCATTTTTGCAATCGCACTCATAAATTAAGTGCCCGGGTTTTTTACAATAGTTGCAAAATTTATATTGGGAGCTCCCCCTTACAAAAATAGTAGGATCATGGGAAGAGGAAGCTTTCTTGGAATAGCCAAGCCCTTGGGTGGTTCTAGATACGCATTGGGGACCAAGGATATTCGAAAGGTTATGTTCACCTTCGGTGAACTTAGCTAGGGATTTCCTTAAATCCTTGATTATTAATTCCATAAAATCAACATCGGGAAGGTTTTGGATCTTGAGGGAAAACTCCTCCTTCTCTTTGAGAAGTTGATCCTTTTCGGAAGAAAGAATTTTGAATTTCTTTTTTAAAGCAATAAATTTGGAAGAATGTTCGTGAAAACCTTCCTCCAATTGATCTCTCGCATGTTGGAGATCCTCATAAGATAAATGATTGAAAGAATTTGAAGAACTAGAGGATGAGGAGTCGGAAGAGGATACCTCATGAAATGCCATTAGGCATTTTTTACCGTTGTCACTTGAGGAGGAGGAGGATGTGGAGCTATCACTCCATGTGGCCTTGAATTCCTTTTTCTTTTCCTTTTTCTTGGCCTTTTTCTTGTGGAGTGGGAAATCGAGCTTATAATGGCCTTTCTTGCCACACCCGTAACATGTTACCTCGGGCTCGGATTTTTTGTTGGGTTAAGCCTTGCGGGATTTCTTCTTCTTGTGCTTCTTCATGAATTTGTGCATTTTACGAGCAAGATTCTCCATTTCTGAATCGCCGCTTGAAGAGGAAGACGATGAGGAGGAGGAGCTTTCTTCTTTTTGAACTTTGTAGGTGATGTTCTTTGGAACTTTGATCGGTTTGCCTTCCTTTTCAGCTTGCCTCCTCATGGTGATCTCGTAGGTCATGAGGGATCCGATGAGCTCTTCGACCGGCATGTTCTTGATGTCTTTTGCTTCTTGGATTGTCGTGACTTTTGGTGCCCATGTGCTTGGTAAGATCCAAAGGATCTT
Organism: Viscum album; assembly: GCA_963277665.1. NCBI lineage: Eukaryota > Viridiplantae > Streptophyta > Magnoliopsida > Santalales > Viscaceae > Viscum > Viscum album. Next base: position 1,754,843,931 of record OY728128.1, read on the forward strand.
CTTGACCATCGTTTCTGCAGACACATCATCACCAAGGGACTTTCTCCCATTGCAAACATCAGTAAAACGTGTAAACATTTCAGTTATATTTTCAGATGGATGCATGGTAAAAGACTCAAAATATTGATGGTACATATCCAATCGAGTATCCTTAACTTTGTTGGTCCCCTCATGGGTAACCTCCGATAGTTTCTAGATTTCATGAGATGAAGTGCATGTGGAAACTCGATTGAATTCATTATGATCAAGGCCGCAATGAAGAGCGTTCATGGCTTTGCCATCATGCTCGAAATTTTTAATATCGGCTTGAGTCCATTTGGATTCATCAGGAGAAGAGAGAGAGTAACCATGCATGACAATTCTATAAATAGGATAACCTATACTTCTAAGAAAAGTAGTCATGCGGGTTTTCCAATAGGTATAGTCAGTTCCATCAATGAATGGAGCACGACCCAATGAATACCCTTCGGGGGCGAAAGAAGATGAAGCCATCACAATGGATCTTCAATTTGAAACCGGTTAAGGTATTACACAAACACTCCTGTGATACCAAATGTTGTGGAGGAGAGTGATGGCAAGAGGGGGGGTGAATTGCCTTTTTTAAAAAAGTTTAACAATTTAAAACAAAGTTAAAGCTGTAGCGGAAATAAAAGAGGCAAGACACAAAACTTGATAATGGAGTTCGGCTTAAACCAAAGCCTACGTCTCCGCTCCCAACTTAACCGTTGAGAGATTTACTACCGCTTTCTTTTTAATGGTTTTAGCAAGAAACCCACTAGACTTTAAGGTAGTCTAGAACCTATTACAGCTTGCTTTTAATGGTTGAGCAAGAACCCACTAGCCTTCTTACAGGTGAAGGCTAGCTCACCTATGACTCAAGCCTTTTAAAGGGAAGGCTTGACTAACCTCTTCACACCTTGAAGGTGGTGTGAAAACCCAAACAAAAGGAAGATGAGAGAAAGAGGGGTTTGTAGGAACAAACCCAAATTGATGCTCAAAAAGATAAAACAAGAAAAACCGTAATGTGGAGAAGTCTTGGGCGCCAATGGATTGATTGGAGTTGATGGAGAGCGCTCCCAAGCTTCTATGGTGATGCTCCTTGGATGTGGAAATGGGTTGGAGCAATTGAGGTTCCTTGAAGGAATCCGCCGGAGGTTTGCCAAATGATGAAAAATGTGTCTGTTGGCTTCTATTGTCTTGGTTATTGTTCCACACTGTTTCGGGGCTTCCTAGTCCTTTATTTATAGAGGGGGAACCCTCATATGGCCGTTCGGGGTCTTTGGAGCCGTTGGAAAAGTCTTCGGAGCCGTTGGGAGCTGGCTGGTCAAAGCCCAACGGCTAGTTTGACTGGCTCCACCGGCTGACCGGTGCTTGGCCACCGGTTGGCCGGTGCTTTGGAAAAAGGAGAGGTCTTCTGCCCAGGCACCACCGGCTGGCCGGTGAGGAGGCCACCGGTTGGCCGGTGGTGAGACAGTAGGTGTCCCTTCTGTCTGGGTTCCACCGGCTGGCCGGTGATGGGACACCGGTTGGCCGGTGGTCTGGACAGAGGGGATGCCTTCTGTCAAGATTCCACCGGCTGGCCGGTGGTCATCCACCAGTTGGCCGGTGGACTGAAATCAGTCCACTTTTGCCTTCTGGCTTTCTTGGCCTAATTCCTTGGCAACCTGAAATCATGCCTATCATCCAAAAACACTTAAAACATGATTAGATAAATAAGAGAGTGATTGTGATCATCAAAATTAAACCACGAGGGGTACGAGAGGTACAACAACTATAAATAATGTGGGATAAAACAATGTTGTTATATATTAATGAAGTCGGTGTAATTATTTATACACACTTTTCATAATTGGACATGATAAACTGGTTTTATACTGTGATAATTGTTTCTCTCCCTATACATTCCTGTTTTAGTAGAAACTAGAAGGAATTAGATTAACATTGAATGATTCAGATGTATAAATTATGGACATGATGAAAACAAATTTCATAAGAGTAAATACAATGATGATAATCAAGAAATTACACTAATAATGGTTGTACTCTTGAAGAAAAATAGACCACATTTGACATGTGAAAGGTATGAGATGTTCTTCCTATATAATTTACATTAAAAATAAGATGAATTATCGAATATATGTTGAGGTTTCTTATAACATGTTTTTTATTTCATATTCACGGAATGGGGTATTAAGGGATGATATGATAAGACTATGTGATGTTTTAAAAATAAATTTGGATGATTGAAGAGTATATGTATAGGAATTCAAGAATTGTGTTATATGAATCAGGAACTATATGATTTAAATTAATGATTTGAAAAAATATATTTAATGGAACTAATGAACTAGAAAAGGTATTTAATGGAATGCATATATTTTCATTAAGGCTAGGTAACACTTAATGTGTCTGTAATGTTGATAATGTTTTGTTTTACATTGATAATGAGATGAATGATATGGATAAAGTAAAGTAGATAGTACTGATTACCATGTACTTAATTATTGATTTGATGAATAAGTTGTATATTTCATCATGGATAATATTTAAAACTTTTTAAATTTATGGAATTTATCTAGTAATCATTGAAATAATTAAGCATTTATATTTTTTAAAATGATTTATAGTAATTTGGGTTATTAACATGTTTCCAGATAATATATTATGATCATATTCACATGTTTTGAAGGTGAAAAAAATAGCTACATTGTGATATATGGGTGATCAATTTTATACTGGTTTCTGGACCATATTTCTAAGGATTTTTATTTTCAAATTTTGAAATGGTTATAAGGATAAACATTTATGGAAATTTTAAGATAAGCATCTGAGGATTTTTGTTAGATTAATGTAGTATCTCACCAAATGATGACTTATGCATATTTGATAACCTTTTCCAACCACCGATGTTGATGGTAACTGAGAACACTTGAGATGACTTTTTATGGACTTCATAGTCTCTTAGTTAATCCAAAATGAAAAAATCTCCTTCCTCTTTTGAAAAATTGGTGAAGTAGAAATTAGTTATTACATGGACAAAGTGTGTTATTTTACTTATGAGAGGTAATGAAATCAAATATGTACATATTAATGTGGAAAAATATTATTCAACCTTAATAAAATGGTCTTGGAATAAAATTTAGTACTATTATAATCATTATTGATGATATCAATAAACTCTTTAAATCGTTATAACATTGCGGTTTTGTGATTTTTTACTTTCTCTGGATCACCCAATTGCTTATGATCAGTGAAATTTATCGATCTCTATGATTATTTATGCTTTTATTCTATGTCTATGTTTCTACATACCATATATGTTCTCTAATGTGGAAACCTTGTTTTGTGTTTTGGTAATCATTATGTTTCCAACATTTCAATTTTAATGGATTTTTAGGATTCATTTATATGTGGGATTCTATGAATGTAAAATTCAATTATTAAACTTTTTCTAAGAAAGGTGGATTTTGATGCAAAAAAAAATTTTATTGATTATTTAATGTAACACCCGGATTGTTTTTTAAAATCTTTTCTTCGAATAAATTTAATTTGATTGATATTTTCCATTTTATACAAAATTGAATATAGTTTTTTTAAACGAATGCACTAATGGTGGCTTTAATTATATGAAACAAAACATCAATTTTGTAATAAATGCAAAAATTATTGTATATTTTTTTACATTAAGCACAATGTTTATCTCATATTTCAAAAAATACCGAGTCCCTTCAATAGATTTTGTTACACACTAGGCTGGGTTTTACAGAACAGCAATATACTATAAACTTTTCTACTAAAATAATATTATAGTTATAACCTAGCCATTGGAGTGGAAGTTATGAATAATATTAAATAAATTTGGAAATTATGATCAATATATATATATATATTGAATCCTTTGAATGTCATGTATTTGTAAAAGAAATTAAGAACTATCTGAGTATGAACAAATCCATTTTCTATGAAAATTATTTTCCAATTTATAATCACAATTTTATCTCAATATATTATATATATAACAATTTTCATTAATTTAATTGATATAATTTATCAATTATATAATAAATTAATATATCTTTACTCATCCAATAGATTTGATAGGTATAAGATAATATGAAATTTAATTTTATAAATAAAATGTATTTTCTAAAAATAATATACTGCCTTTTAATAGAGAAACAATTTTAAGTTCTTATTTGTATATTTTTATAATTTTTATTTCCAAAAATAAAGATATTTATGGTAATATGAAAATAAAAATTATATTAAGGTGAGTTTTTGTCATTTTCCAGTGAGGTTTAATTTTTTGATGAGTTGTGAATAATACTAAATTTTAATTCAAAATAGCGTCTTCATATAATTTATTTATAAGGATAAATTGTTGTTACTATTGATTTTAATATTCAATTTGATAGATTAAATATAAATTAATCCAATTTAGTTCATTGTAATCAATTTTACTTTTAAATTTGATATTAAAACTTACCAAACATTAGAACATTTTTTACTTTAAAACTGTGTTTGGTCATCTCATCCTTAAGATTAAATTTTAATTAATTTCAAAATATTATGTGATTGAAATTTTAAAAATGGATCAAATATTTAAAATCAGAATAATATATAATTTAAATTATAATAAACTTAGTTATTGAAAAAAAAATCTTATTTATTGTAATTACAATTAATGACAATGATTGAGAGGAGAAATAGTTTTACAAGGGACTTAATGTACTATTTAAGGTCAAAAAAACAATAAACATGTCCAAAATAAATTTTATGACTATATTTTGACCCTATCCTCCCTAGGATCTAATTTGTTTCATTATTGGAGCAACCTTATATTGGAAAAACAAGAGAGGAATTCCAACTTAAAATTTTTACAATGATGCCACTCCTCTTCCATTGTAAAAAGTCTCTCACTCCTCCAATTTATTCACACCTCTCAAGCCCTTGGTATCACAAAATAATACCCAAATAATCACCCAACATCCCTAACATCAACATATAATCATAAACATGGTTATAAAAACAACCAATGGATTTTTTTGTATAATCCTAAAAACATTCACGAAAAAGAGGTAACATTCATCAACTATTATCTTTTGTTTCATTTAGTTATCCAACCATTCAATTAATTTTATATCATGATTATATAATAACTCAATATTACTAAATATAATGATATGTTGTTATGTTAACAGTTTTACCTAAACTTACACACACACATCCATCTAATGGGTAACAAACATATCATTCGTGTACGGAGAACTACTACCTTCTGAAATGATGATTGTTCATTTTTTATTTACCAAGTCACATGGATTGTAATTTTAATAAAAATAATTATTTTTTATGATATATATTATATTTTTTATTTTTTTTATAATTTAATTATTATATAAATCATACCTTCAAAATAGCTATTTTTTTAATTTGATAACTTTGTCTGTAGATGTGTGGACTACCACCTTCTCAAAGCAATGTGATTCATTCACACTCTACATGAAATTAATTAATAATGTGTTTTGTGATATTATATGGCATATATTTAATAATTATTATACTATAATTATATTATATATATACTTATATATATCTCATTTTCTTTTCTTTCACTACGATAAGAAAATGAAAACAGTGTGCATGCGAACGTACATCCCACCATCTCCATGAATAGTGTATTACTTTTAATATATAAATTTTTATAGATTAATATAAATATTAATCTAAAGAATATATATTCTTTATAAATCATGTTTTAAATTCATTAAATACTTAAATTATGATGTTATTAATATGATCACGAATAAAAAGTCAAAATAAGTATGATAACAAAAGCTGTTATTACAGAAAACATTACATTAACATGGAATTTTTAATAAAAGGTTAATTTGAACTCATAAGTGAATCATATATGGTATCAGAATATGGTTATGTGTCATATTTATAATAAATATACATTTATTATAAAATATTTTTGAACATTTATAAATAATTTCAAGACTTAATATAAGTGAATTTAATCTCACATTTTATTTTAATAAGATATATACCATATACACCTCTTGATTGTTTTGTGTGGTGAATATAATACCATATGAAATTATATATCTTAAATGGATTTTTTTATTGAAATTAAAATTTTATTTTATTATTACTTTGGGATAATGAATCTAAATTTACTCAAGTAATATGGGTTTTCTCATCCCAATTTTGATATACATGAGATACATGGCTTGTTCAACACTCGTTTATTTTGTGTAATGTATAAACCGACCATGAATATATTATATGATTATTATAATGTATTTTATGGATATTTAAATATCCATTTTATTATACTTATTTCACAAGGTTTATATTTAAAATGTTACCAAATTGTTAAGGTAATTTTCTTCTCAATTTTCTTTCTTTCAAATACATAGTGTGTTTTAGACCAATATTATTCTACTGGATGTACATACTAACCATTGAAATGTTATATCATGAATATTATTATTTTAATTGTATTTTAAGATTCATTTAATCTTATTTTTGCCTGCGGAGTATGATACAAAGTTATTAAGAGCAGTAACATTTTATTTCTACACTCTCATAATTTATCAGTATTGATTATGATTATGCTTCTATTAATGAAATCATATGACACAAATCATATCAAAAAAATAAATTTTCACCTCATATTATAATTAATGTTGCATCCAAAAAATGGTACAATTTTTACACGATTTTATACTTAAGATAACTTATATAATTGTTTGATGAAAATATGACTTTACTTCTCCTTTTAGTTGGAAATATGTGTTCATTAAAAACCCGGTTTTATAAAAATCTTTCAAAAAATGTGTTACTATTAATCAATAATTTTTAATGTATATTTTTTCCATTTTTTTACCTTTTAAAAAAATGATTAATTTTTTTGTCTTGTCCTTTTTTTATTTAGGAATATTTCTAAACATCTACAGTGGAAAAGGAATGTTCTACATGTACGGTTTATCCACCATCATGGTCGTCATTCCTTTAAACCATCCTTTTCAAGTTTATAAGGTTTTTTATATAAAATATTATTTTGAAAATATTCTTGAAATTTATTTTATTTAATGTCATTTTCAAATAAACATCTTTTTAAATATTTTTTTATAATGTATTTTAAATGATTTTTAAATCCGCATACATATGTTTTCAAAATGATATTTTCAATGAAAATAATTTCAATGATTTTAATATTTCTTTATAAATTTTTAAACCCCCATTCATACAGAAGGGTTATAAAAATTATTCCAGTCCTTATTTTTTAGGTTTTCAATCTATTCTGAAAGAAAAATGTTTTCATAAATTTTTTTACAATTTCATTATGGGGTTTCAAGTTGTTTTTGATAAAAATTATTTCAAAATATTTTCAAGAATCATTTATTATATTCCAAGTCAATTTTAATAGAATAATTTTTCTGAAAATGGGTTATTATATAAATAATATTTTTTATATATTAAAATATATTTTTGACAAGAAATGGTTGAAAATAAATTGTAAATACTTATTTTATTAAATGGATTTTGAAGAGGTTTTATATTAAGGATTTTTAAAGAAATGTAATTTTGAAAAATAAATTCTTCATGTCATCTTTAAAAATCCTTATCCATATAAGATGACAAGGTTTGTTATATATTTTTTTCTCGGGATATGACCCAATAATAACATTCAAAAAATTTCATGAATGGTTTATGTTTAGATCAAATGATTATTGTTACACAAATTCATCTTTTATGAATTAGATTCTTTTGAAACTTTACTCATTTCATTGGTAAGGCTTTGATGAAATAATTATGGGGACTATATAATTTCCATAGTTAATGATATGATATTATTTTTATAAAATACATTTCATTCCATTGGTTTTGATATGATTTTTATAAAACCCATCTCTTTGTATGGGTCGTGATATGATGCATGTTTTATTATCATGAAGCACCTGTATGTACAATTTTGTTTTGTGAATTGTGGGACATATTTCCCCCTCTAATGAATTGGGTAAGTATTAATATCTCATGAGATAATGATGGTAATAAAATTTATTTCTTAATCCACTATGGAGGATGGGGAAACTCGGTCCACTCTGGGATGATGGAGAAACTTGATCCACGATCGAAATATAGGGAAACACAATTAACTATAGAGCTATGGGGAAACTAGATCTATCACCAGGAAAGGACTATAACTAGTGATGGTGGTGTGTCTGTCCACGTATGTTTCATCCCTATGAAGTTCCATGTTATGTTTTGTAAATGGATCAAGACTTATAGTGAATGATGTTACATGTTTATGAATCTGTAACAAATTATATTCCTTATTCCTTTTATATTCTCACATGTTTAATGTTTTGGATTATATTATAAATTCAGGCATTATGAACTTCCAATATTTAATCCATATCCCATGATTATGATGTTTTTACACAGCTTATGATATTACAATTTTAAGCTCTTGTTCCCATACACTAATGTTTATATTATTCTTATTTATTTCCCTTATTTACCCTTATTTATATTTTGAACTCACCTCTATCTTTTGTTTCTTTTCCCCATGTTATGATAAATGGTTTAAAGTACTAATACTAAAGGGGAATATATTTAAAGATTATGTTGAAGATCCTTCACCAAACTAGTTGAATATGTTCAATGATTCCAATGACACTAATCTATTATGTTCCTTGGGAATTTATTTTTGAAATGTGTTGAATATTAATCTAAAATGATGTAATATACATTTATTTTAAGACTTGGTGACCACACTCTCCATAATTGAGTTTTGACCCCATAGAAATACAATCATGATTGGATGTCTAATAAACAGTAAATTATTTTTGAAAATTTGGAACAGAGGAAATTAGAAAGAAATATAAAACACCACCATGGTTTGGGCTTTCTAGATGCATGTCTCTTTGGACTACCTTTAATTTTCATTGGTCTGAAGACCCTTTTGTGAAATGACCATATTAATTCATTCTCAATGTGCCCATTATAGAGCTTTATTTACCTAGTGAATACATCATGTCGAAGTCAAATTTATTTAGATACTCCATCCATATGTGTTTCCATAAATTCAAATACATTTAGGTGTAAATTTGTTTCAATATATTATGATTCGTAAACAATGTGAATTTCTCACCAAATAGATAATGGCATCAAGTCATCAATGCCTGGACCATATCATTAAAAAACAAGAAATTATAATTGTCTTGATCTATAAACAAAAAAAAGATCTCCATATATGATAACACATCCCAACCCAAATATTGATGTATCACAAATAATTTATAAATCCATGTCTATAATCTATACATGTGAGGATAAGAGTTGATCTAAGACTATCCCGATGTTCTTTAAAGGATTTATGGTATCAACCATTCCATTGGAAAGTAATGTCTTTTTGTTGGATTGGAATGTATATGAAGATATCCAAATACTAAAGGGGGTGAATAATATGTTTTAAAAAATTAGTATTTAACCATAATATAAAGAATTACATTAACATGGTTAAAAAATTATTATTCACAAAACATCTTAAGTATTTAAATTGTAATTAGATGTGGCTCGTGGTTCCAATAATGAAGATTTTATAATCATGTAGTCTTTGATATGTGAGTCCATATGCCATAATAACAAATTTATTCTATCTTAGAAACATATTTAATCATAATAAAAAATTATTGGTAACATAATCAGAGTTTAATTGTATTCATATAAGAGAAAAAATTAATAAGAGTATAGACAATAATATCGTAATAACAATTGTTGTGATATATCGGTGTAACATCCTATTAAGTGAGTAATACATATTAAACTACTTGTATCATAAATAAAGTAATTATGAAGCATAAAATATAAAATATAATTATGAAAATAAAAGTATCATTATCTATTATATGCAGCGTATGTAATTGGATTTAAATAAAACAAGTAATACTTATCAATACAATTTATATAGGCAAAAAAAGTCAGGTATCCAATTACATAGGGTAAAGGTCCCTTTTTTAATACTGATGATAATGTATGTATTTCCCTTACTGTGGAAGGACCTTAATATGATGATTGATATGTACCACTATCCTCATAATCCCTTGATACGATGATCGTCTACTATCACACTATACCCATGTTTTCTTGATATGATGATCAGTTGTTTCTTTCTATCTCTAAAATCTCTTGATCAATATGGTGATCAACATCTTTATATTACTAACCATATAATCCCATGAACATATTCACACAATCATAATTTACAATGAAATTTATAATCAATTTCATAAGGAGGGAAACTCACAATATTTCCTTAAGAAGTAAGTAATACAACAGAATAAGAAAAATTTCTCACGCTTTGTTTACATTATAAATTTTGATATTGAAATGTAATCAGTCAATCCAAACACTTAAAATGACCTAGTATTAATAGGTGACATTTAAAAAGGTTAGGTTGATTCACTAATAGTCATATTTTCTCCGAGTTTATCTTGGTGACTTCGATACCAAGAATTCAAATAATATATCATAAAATAATGTCCAACATAGTTTTGTAATATTCAATATTAGTTTAAAAGAGAATATTCTAGTATGATAAAATATTTTTACATATTCAGTATTTAAGCTTAATATATTATTATGGATTTATTTATAAATATCATTACGATAATCATTCTGGATATGGATATTATTTTTTATCAATTCTGATATCAATCTATTTAAAAGACAGTAAGTATGAAAGAGAAGATAAAATTTTTCATAATAGTATTGATATAAAAAGAATATAATTGTTTTAGTTTTCATATTTATTATGATAATCATAACAGATAAATTTTGTTTATGTATTAAAAATAATTAGAGCTATTTTAATAGAATATTAAAAGTATATGTTTTCTAGAAAATCATTCTAATTTTTATTGGTCATATAAAGTTAGAAATCAAGTATTTATGAAAGATTCTATGATTTCCAAAAACAAAAGGAATGGAAAATTCATAACGAAACTATTGACTCAAAAAAACCCCTTTTAAGAAATCACAAACCATAGGATATAAATAAAAATGTAATTTGAAAAATTTGAGTTCATTGTCATTTTTGTTCATTTTATTCATAATTGTAAAATAAACACTTGTCTCTCCTTGAGTTATAAAAATATTCTAAAAGAAATAATTTATATGAATAACTCCTTCTTTGGATAGAAACTCCTCATAAGTATAAGATTATCTTATTTAATGGTATTTCTATTCCTTACTAAAATCATCTCCTCTTTCTATAAAATTATTCAACTATGTGATTTTAAAAAAGGAATGGAGATGATTCTTGTGATACCAGAAATGGGTTATAGAAACAAATATGTGAAATAAAAATATTTAGAAATCTAATTATTCAAAAAAATCATGAAAGAGAATTAAACAAATCATAATTGGAAAAACATTCAAAAAATTGTATTTAGATAAAATAATAGTCAATTAATTTCATAAGAGGGAAAGTTTTTCAAAATTAAATTAGAAAAAGATATCAAAGTGAAAATTTTAATCATCAATTAGAATAAAATATTTCAAATATTTAATACTTTTTTTGAACCCATTCATGTCTTATTATATATTTTCAATGAACACTTTCAAAGAAAGATTTTTATCTTCCAGAAATAATAACATTTCATCTTGAGTCTGGAGATTTTCATCTTCGGTGAATATGATATTAAAGAGAATTTTAACAATGGAATAGTGTTATTTTATAAAATAAAATTATAATACCATTTGAATTGGAGTCATAATTATTATTATTTTTTATTTTTAGTTTTATAAAATAGATGATTATGATAGTTTGAATCCAAAATTGAACGCAAAAAAAAATTGTTAAGAATACAAGAATATGGAAAATTTTGAAATATTATTTAAATAAAGCTCAATTCTATAAAATATTACATAATTACTAAGTCTAAAAAATGGGTTTTGAAAAACATCAATTCAAAATTTATTAGAAATTTGATTTCAAAATTTTTTATTAAAATTCATTAGTTCAGAAAACCAATTACAATAAAAAAAAAATTTGGAAACTATTATATTTAAAATAAAAAAACTTTTTAATTATCATTAGTCATTTGTACACCTATGAAAAGGAGTAACATAATTTAAGGAGATGTTATAATGAGGATGTGGATAAAAATGATTATATTATATTGATCATTCCTAGATTTTGTTTAATGTATTCAAATATGTCAGAATGTAATGGTTTTGTAAAAATATGAGCATGTTGTTCTCACATTTTTCTGAAATGTAAAATGATTTATACTTTGAATGTTTGATCCCTAAGAAATACATATTTAATATCTATGTGTTTATAATGAGAGTTATATTATTGGTTTTTACTTAATGAAATGAAACTAGTGTTATTAAAAAGTATTTCAGTTTTAGAAAAACACATTCCATAATTAGTGAGTGTGTGCTGCATCCACAACACATGAGTACAACAACTTCCAACTGCCACATATTTGAATTTAGTAGTGGAAATTGATACTGACTCTTTTTTATTACAAGATCAATAAACTAACAAATCTCCCCTAAATGAAATCTTCTAGAAGTACATTTCCTATACATTCTATAACCACCAAAGTCATCATTCGAAATAATTTTTAAATCATAATAATTTCTAGATGAATATAAAGGTACTAATGTAACACCCCAAGGTTTTTATAAAATTAATGAAATGGATGAAACTTTTTTTAATTATATTTTTATAACTAGCCTTTCAACATAATTTTTCTACTTCTATGTTTTGAATTTTGAAAAATTATCATCTACAACTGTGTTTTGTATGTTATTTGGTGTCTAATGGATCCAACTAGTTTTTTGGTGAATCGTAATTTACCATTATAAAAAGTAATATTATTAGTAATATGACACTAATGAATAGTAAATTTTAATTTTTTTTATTATCATAACGCTTTAGGATAATAAAATCATGGATAATTTTTTAATATGATATAAAAGTAGTTATATAATTAAAATTGATAATTTTGGAATTAAGTATGATTTTATTTAAAAAATAAATTATAAATATTTATAAATTTATATTAAAAATATTGAGTTCAATTTTTAATTCTACACATCAAAAAATGGTTAGGGTGAATATTTCAGACTTTTCTGAAATAGTTGAATTTTCAGGGAATAGTAAAAATACAATTTTGAGTTTTCTATAAATTTAATGACCTCATGAATCATGTAATAATGATGTAATAATTCTGGTCTACCTAGGTGAATTAATAAAAGATTTTATGTCTCCAAAGTGAATAATACAATGGTTAAATACCATTGGAAATACCATGGTTTTTCAAATACCACTAATTAGTTGTCCCTTGGAAATTATTATAACATTCACTCATTTATGCAATAAATACCATCACATTCCTTCGTTGTATTAATTCCAAATTTATCCTCAACAGTGCTCTGTCCTTCTTACCTCCCTATTAGTCCTTCCAAAGTGTGCACAATCCCCCATGGTTCTAACCTTCATGGCTTAGGAATTACTCTATAAGGTAAGAGAATTATCAACTTCTTTCTTTTTGAATTCATGTTTGTTGGACTCCTCATGTGTTAATCATGTTTTAATGATCACAAATCACTTTACTATTAATTAATCTCGATCTTCATTGCACATCATTCTAATGCTCTTCAATCTCAATAATAGCTACGCATCATGTTTTTATAATAACAAAGCTTATGGATGTTAATTACTCACATTATTATTTACAAGTCTTATGCATGATCACAATTCTCACATATATTATCACACCTTTATATTTAGGATTCACATTCTCTTACTTTCTAATGATTAACCTTAATCCATATTCTGCATATCACTGTCTTAGTCTAAATATAGATATTTGTCTAAGTATGGAGACACTGTGAAGGACTCACCGTGAACCAGACAACGTGAAGGACTCACCATAACCCAGACACCGTGACAAGACACCGTGACCAGACACCGTGAAGGACTCACCGTGAAGGACACACTATGAAGCTCACACCGTGAACCACATACCATAAAGAAGACATTTTTTCCATAATCATTGTGACACAGTTTCTTAAGTTTTTTTCAATAATATTTAAATAATGCTAACAGTCATATTTGTTGTTTTTAATGCAATTAATGTTATTTAATGATAGTTGTTGGCATGTCAAGAAACTGTATCTCGTACCTATGAAAAGGGAATCATTACTACTTTTAGAACTTGTGGAATATAATAAAGACTGAGATGCAGTACACGTATAGGAAGTAAGAAGAAAGAAGAAACAAGAAAAAACGAAACAAGATATACAAAATGAAGAACATACATACATCTGAGTGCACTGTTCTGAACGAGAAGAACAATCCTGAAAAAGAAGGAGATTGCAAGTCCTTCAGAGAACTCTCATGATTGACATCCAATACTGCTAAAGAACACATGATGAATCAAGGTATCTTTCTCACTCCTGAAGAAGACAAGATGAACTACGACACTTTGTTTTTCAACAGAAAAACCAGAGGACTCAGAAGCATTCCTGATGAATCCAACGAGTCCAGAGCTACATTGATAATCACTAGAGCCTTCTAAACTCTCATCTATCTTCTCAATGTGATTTATTTATTAACTTTCTAGTAGTGTGGTGTACTCTTTATATCATTACACACACTGTCTCCTGCACTAAACTGGAGGATATCAAAATCCACACTCAAAATCTCTTAACTTCTGTTTACCCACGTCAACTGTGGAAGAGGTCCTTGTGTGACCTGGTCTTTGTTTTGTCTCCCACGAATAAAAGTGGTAGAGGTCCCTGCGTGGCCTGGATAGTTTTGTAAAACTGTTGTTAACCCTGATCCAGGGTTTGGATCAAATTTATATATATTTAAGAGGACTAAGTCTCAGCTTGAGACTGAACCTCTTGTTATATATGATGTGCATCCTTTATTTAAGTTTAAAATATACTACATATATCTTATTTATTCTGCTGCTATTACTTTGAAATACAAAACTATTTTAAAGCTAATTTTATAGTTAAATTAGAAAGTGTTTACATTTATTGTAAATAAATAGGTTAGCTTCAAAAGTTAGTTTGATCTTGTGGTTAAATTAACTGAGACTTAATCAATCTTTGAGAAGCTAAGTGAACATTTTCAATCTGTATAAATTCACTACAGTTTAACTTATTTTATAAATCAGGAGATTTTAACTAGACAATATTTTAACAGAAATTTTAATTGGAACTCAATTCACCCCCCTCTTGAGTTTCCACTCCGACCAACATTTGGTATCAGAGGTTTAGTTTTTGTTCAATGATTTTTGAAATACTCTGTTTTTCAACTGTGATTTTAGTTGCATCTTTAAAGATCTTAAATTTCTATTAGTTCTAAATATTTATCTCATTAATTATCTTTCTAAAATCTAGATATGTATAACAGACTAGAGGGTGCTACTACTAACATGCCACCATTCTTCAATGGTACAAACTATGCTCAGTGGAAACTTAAAATTAACATTCATTTAGAAAGAATAGGTTTTGATATTTGGAATTCCATAGAATCAGAATATAAACTTCCCACCACTGCTAGATCCACTTGGGATGAACCAACAAAGACTGCTTACAATAATAATTGTAAAGCCATGAATGCCCTGTATTGTGCTTTAGGAGATGAAGAGTTTAACCGAATTTATGCTTCTAAAACTACTTTTCAAATTTGGGATACTTTTTTGGTTTCTCATGAAGGAACAACCAATGATAAAGAAATGAGATTAAATACTTATACTATTAAATGTGATAATGTTAAAATGAAGACTAATGAACCCATTTCTGATATATATCTCAAGTTTAATGAGATAGTCAATATAATTAATTCACTTGGAAAGGTTGTTCCGACAAAGGAACAAATTATGAGGATTCTGAGAGTTTTACCAGACCGATGGAGAGGCACATCTGTTTCAATCAGAGAGTCATGTGACATCTCTGCTCTACCTGTCAAAGAACTCATTGTTAAGCTTATGATGTATGAGGAAGAACTCAAGGTGAATAAAGAGGAAGATGATGAACCTAAGATAAAATCAGTGGCTTTCAAGACTACTGCTTCAAAGATCAAGGACAAAGATAAAGCTCAACTACCTACTTGACAGTTCAACCAGTGAAAATTCAAACTCTGATAGTGATGTTGAAATGGCTCAGATATCCAGAAGGTTTAATAAATTTTACAGGAAGAAGAAATTCTTTAGAAAATCAAATTACAAAGGAAAGTATGAAAATAAGGGACATTAGAAGAAGGATTGAAAAAATCCAGATAAAATTGATGAAGTTGTCTGTTATGAGTGCAAAAGAAAAGGATATATTAAAGCAGACTGCCCAAAGATCAAATTCAAGAAGAAATATGATTAAAGGACAGTAAGTACAAAAAGGCTATAAAGGCTACTTGGAGCGCTTCTTGAGGATAGCTCCAATAAATCTGAAGCTTCTGAGACTAAAACCAGAAATAAGGCAAACATGTGTTTTATGACAAACACATCTGAGGTAATCTTAGATACTCCTGCTTTAAATAATTATTTTTCTGAAGATAGTGCAGAATCTGATTTTGATTCTGAAAACATGACTAGTGAGAAATTGTTTGAATATTGTAATATGCAAGAAGAGACATGCAATGAACTTAAGGATAAATACAAATCATTAATGAAACAACATGCTCTCACTACTACTTTTAAAACTAAACTTACTATTGAAAAAGAGAAAAATTCTCAACTGTTAAAGGAGAACACCGAACTGAATATGTCTAATGAGCAACTCAGAAAGGATTTAGAGAAATTAACAAATGGAAAGGATACACTAACTCAAATGATAGGAAAGCAATTTACACCGAAATACACGACTAGAATAGGCTACAAACCTGGACAGAGACAGTTTACTAAGAATAAATTTATTCCTAAATCTGGACAAAATACTGCTAGTTCTAGTTCTGGACATTTATATGCTTCAACAAGTTATATTCATAGTTACAGATCAAATAAGGTTTATCATTCAAAATCTGTTGATTCTACAAATTTTATGAGACCCATAAGACATATTTGGTTACCGAAAGCTTTGATTTCTAACCTATCTGAACCCAAGAAGATCTGGGTACCAAAATCATTTCCTATATAAATCTGTTTTGTAGGAAACCTACTTAAAGAGCTCATGTAGGATGACTTGGTACTTAGACAATGAATGTTCAATACATATGTCAGGAGACTTCTCATGCTTCAAAAACTTAGTCAGAATTAATGGAGGCTTTGTCACCTTTGGTGATAATTCTAAAGGGAAAATCATCGGCTTAGGCCAGATTGGTAACACTGACTCAGTATTAATTTGTAAAGCTTTATTCGTTGATGAACTTAAATATAATCTGTTAAGTATTTCTCAGTTATGTGATGATGGTTTTAATGTTAAATTTGAAAATGATTCATGTAATGTTTTTAATTCTAAAAAGGCTTTACTACTTTCTGCCCTCTGAAAGGAAAATGTTTATGTTGTTGCTTTAAATTCTTTATCCATGAAAAATATTACTTGTTTAAATGATTTTCATAAAGAGTCTTGGCTTTGGCATAGAATATTAGGACACTACAATATACACTCACTTAGAAAACGTACTAGGATGAACTTAGTGAGAGACCTACCCAAACTTGAGTTTCCAAATGACAATGTTTTTAATCCCTGTCGAAAGGGAAAGCAATACAAAATCTCTATCAAACCAAAGAAATATGTTTCAACTTCTCAACCTCTCGAGTTGGTTCACATGGAATTGTTTGGACCATTTAGAGTTTCTAGATTAAATGGGAAGCACTATGTCTATGTCATAGTAGATGACATTTCTAGATATACTTGGGTATACTTCTTAGCTCACAAAAGTGAAGCTTGTTCTTACTTTGCTAAATACTCCAAATTTGTAGAGAACCTTAGTGGACTTAAGATTAAAAGTCTAAGAAGTGATCATGGCCGTGAGTTTGAGAATCATGAATTTGAATCCTATTGCTCACACAATGGCTATAGTCATAACTTTTTTGCCCCTAGGACACCTCAGCAAAATGGTGTAGTAGAAAGGAGGAATAGAACCCTGCAAGAAATTGCCAGAACCATGCTTAATTAATATGCCCTCCCTATTTATTTTTGGGCTGAAGCTGTAAATACAGCTTGTTATATTATCAATATAGTCTTGATCAGACCTGTTCTTAAGAGGACCCCTTAGGGGTTGTGGAACCATAGGATACTGAAGGTTAACTACTTCAGAGTCTTTTGATGAAAAGTCTTTATTCTTAATACTTATAATAATCTTGAAAAGTTTTCATCCAAAAGTGACGAAGGAATTTTCCTAGGTTATTCTATTTCTAGTAAAGCCTATAGAGTTTTCAATAAAAGAACCAAGTGTGTGGAAGAATCTGTTCACATCAAGTTTGATGAAACTGGTCCACATGAGCCTAAAACCTCTCTTGAAAATCATGAGGAAGATTTATCTGTTCTAGACCTTGATGACAAATCAAATGAACCTTCTATACAGACAACCAGTTCTGGAAATTTTCCAGAACCTGCTTCTGTTGATTCCCAACCTGTTGGTGAACCAAAAGTTTCTATTTCTACCTTTACTATATCAAATAGAATTCTAATGAATCATCCTTTAGATGCTGTTGTAGGAAATCATGATAGAGAGACACAGACTAGAGCTTCTCTTAGAAATCATGTTGAACATCAAGCCTTCTTATCACAGCTTGAACCTAAAGAACATTGATGATGCTATTAATAATGAATTTTGGGTAATTTCTATGCAAGAAGAACTCAATCAGTTTGAATGAAATAAAGTTGGAATATTGTTGAAAGACTTAAGGACACTTTCACAATAGGCACAAAATGGGTGTTTAGAAATAAAGTAGACGAATCCGGAAACCTAGTTAGAAATAAAGCTAGACTAGTGGCACAAGGCTATAGTCAAGAAGTAGGTATTGACTTTGAGGATACTTTTGCTCCAGTATCAAGATTAGAAGCTATTAGGATTTTACATGCTTATGTTGCACATCTAAATTTCAAACTATATCAAATGGATGTCAAGAGTGCATTCTTAAATGGATATATTGCTGAGGAAGTTTTTGTTAAACAGCCACTAGGATTTTCAAACCCTCATTTTCCAAATCCTATTTTCAAACTATCAAAAGCTTTATATGGTTTAAAGCAAGCTCCAAGATCTTGGTATGATAGATTAAGTACTTTTCTAATTTCTAAAGGTTTTACAAAAGGAATAGCTGATTCTACTCTGTTTATAAAATGAATTTCTAAAGATTTTTTAGTTGTACAAATTTATGTAGATGATATTATTTTTGGATCTTCAGAAACTACATTATGTATTTCTTTTTCTAAAATGATGCAAAATGAATTTGAAGTGAGTTTAATGGGTGAACTTAAATTCTTTCTTGGTTTTCAAATCTTTCAAAATGATGATGGAATTATTTTAACTCAAAGTAAATATACTAGAGATATTTTAAAACGTTTTGGATTGGAGTGCACAAAAAGTAGTGACACCCCCATGAGTACCACCTGTAAGATGGATCTTAATGAAAATGGTAAATCTGTTGATCAAAACACTTATAGAGGAATGATAGGAAGTCTACTCTACTTGACTGCTAGTCGTACTGATATTATGTTTATTGTGTGTATGTGTGCTCGTTTTCAAGCAAACCCTAAAGAGTCACATTTAAATGTTGTAAAGAGAATTTTCAAATACCTCAAGCATTCTCCCATTTTAAGATTGTTCTATCCCAAAGGAAAATCATTTGAATTAGTTAGTTATTCTGATTCTGACTTTGTTGGATGTAATCTAGATAGAAAAATCACCTCTGGAACATGTCACCTTTTAGGCAAGTCACTAGTATCATGGTGTAGTAAGAAACAAAATTTTGTTGCATTATCAACTGCAGAAGCTGAATACATAGCTGCTGGAAGTTTTTGGGCACAAATTTTGTGGATGAAACACACATTACTAGACTATGGATATCAATTCAGACATGTCTCAATAAATTGTGACAACACAAGTGCTATTAATATTCTAAGAATCTTGTTTCTCATTCTAGGAAAAAACATATTGATGTAAGACATCACTTTTTGAGGGATCATTATCAAAAAGGTGATATCACTTTGTAATTCATTGGTATTGAATATCAACTTGTTGATATATTCACTAAACCATTAAATTCTGAAAGATTAGACTGCATCATACATGATCTTCATATGATTAATCATAAATGAATATCTTACTGATTTTAATGTTTAATACTTTACTGTACTTTACTTTACGGTTTTATACTTACTGTTTCTAAGTTACTGTTTTATACTCATGTTCTGATAACTCATTGTCTCACCGTGACTATATAAAATGCTCACTGTCTCACCGTGATGACTACAAATTGTCTCACCATGATGAATTGTTTTCTGTCTCACCGTAATGCCTACTCATGGTCTCACCGTGAGAATTATGTTTATTTTTATTTTAACCTGTATCGCGGTAATATTTATTTCACCGCTATTTGATTTCCTGCGTTTTTGTTTTTATGATGTTTGACATTCCCAAATGATAAAACATAAGGGTTTCATTCGATTCCTTACCCGAACTCTCACCTAAACCTTCTCTTACCACTCGCCTGAACCTTTAGTGAATGCCAAGGAGGAAGCGTCCATCTTCACCCTCGTCTGAGAAGCGCCGCTCTAAGAAACAGAAGAGGATACCGAGGATAGCTCCCGAAGGACCTCTAAACCCAAACCTGGTAAGCCATTCAGTTGTACCTGAAAAAGAGGTTTTCCCTGAATGATTGTTGTCTAGAAGATCTTTAGTTTTGAATGTTTTAGGAGAATAAGGATGGCTTGAATGGTTCACTGGAGAGAATATACCGATTTACCCAAGGCTTGTATCTCAATTCTATCAGTATGTGAAGTTTTCTTTTGAGTTCGGAGAAAGCTTTATGGTGACCAGCTGGATCGATGGTCAGAAGTGCTCTTTATCTTCAAGGTTGTGGGCTGCATGCCTAAGAATTCCACATGAAGGAATTTTTGAAGATTACCAGAGAGTCCCTCCTCCAAAAATGGACATCTTTAACCTGGAGACTGCTTTGTAAAGTCTAACAGGAAATGGCACCAAGTGAAGGGCCATAGCTGCTAAACTAGATAGGGATACAAGACTTCTATTCAAGTTTGTTTAGAATTTGGTTATTCCAAGAAAATGGGATTTTTCTATGATGAAGTATCAGGATGTGTTCATGATTCACCTGTTGAAGAATGGGCATAAGATCAATTTGTGTAAGTATGTTATCAACCATATATGTGAGCAGATCAAAGTAACTTCCAAATCCACCTCCATGTTTTACTGAAGGATGATTTCAGCTATGTTAGTTGCAAAAGGGATGGTTGGACTGAATGAAGAAAAGTTAGAGGACCTTGATTTCTGCCTATCCATTCCTATCATCAAAAGGATGAAGATAAGCTGGAATCTCTGGAAGAATCAATGGGTTTAGGATAGTGATCAACTGTATAAAATGTATAATTTGTTGACTATCCAAGATAGCCTAAGAACCTAGCTGATCCTGTTTTGGAACCATATGAAGTGGCTGAGTATTCAGAAGAAGAAGAACAAGAAGAATTAACAGCTAAAGTACCACCTAGAGAAGATCATGTAATACCTCCAATGGAAACAGTTCCAGTTGAAGAGGAAAGGGATGTTGTCCCTGCTGTTATCCCTGTTGAAATACCTCAAGGAGAGGATGTTGTTGTTGAAAAGGAAAGGACTAAGAATCCTTCAGTTGTTCTTATTGAGGAAGAATCTCATCCCAATGCTGCAAGGAAATTGGTTTTTCTTATTTCAGAATAGCAAGAAACCTTAGAGGTAGATCATGTTGAAGAGACTCCTTCTATTGAGAAAGAAGAAAGTCTAGAAGCTTATCCAGTGGAACAATCAGTTCCTGATATTATTCCATCTACTGAAGAAAGAATGGAAATTTCCTTTTAGCTGGAAAGTAAAGTGTTTGCTGAAGAGATTAGGGATGATCCTGTGGATCTTATCCATGTTCCTGAATCTCAAGAATATGGAAGGGAAGCATAAGTTGAGGGGGAGGAACCTCAAAATCTTGAAATTGTGGAAGCTGGATCGGCTGAAGCTTCTAAACCTTATATCACTTTTTCTGTGCACGCTCAGTATGAGTTCCCAACCTTTTAGGATGTGAATGAGTCATAGATAGTGACTGCAACTGGAATGGATCTTTCTTCTCTGTTTCAAATGAAATCCTTAGCTCATTCAGAACCAGAACTAGAGCCCCAACCTCAATCTGAATCAGAATCTGAGTCTGAAGATGACTCTGAACATCAACCAGAATCTGATCCTTTACATTTACCTGCATCCTTACCTGAGCTTCACTCCTTTGTGACCAAAGATGATCTAAACATTTTTGGAGAGACTTTGTTAGCTAGAGTTGAGAAAATTGTCTCCACTCAACCTCTCCCAATGACTCAGTTATGTCAAGAAGATGCATCAATTCTTTTGGAAAATATTATCTTGAATATTCAGCCAAGGATGATCTGATAAATTCAAGAAGTCATAGTAGATAATAAGCTGATGAGTGCTGATGTTTTAAATCTGAAAAGTATGGTAGCAAGTCTGCAGAATGAGTTATCTTTGAGATCAGAGCCTGCTCCTGTTTCTGCCCCTACACCTATTGTTGTTTCTCCTGAGTCTTCTAATTCCCTCCTTGCTAGGGAGATTGTGTCTCAAGTTCATCCAAACCTACTATATTTTGATGAAAAGAATGAAAAAAGGCACACCAAGATGCTGGAATGCATGAGAGAGCTTGTGGAAAATATGAATAAGCTTATAGATGAATACACTGGATGTCTGCAAAAAGTTCTGAAACAACTCAATGTTCTAACCAAAGCTGTCAAGGCTTCACCAGTTTCTGGTCAGACCTCCACACCTTCTTTGGATGATTCTATGGTGAGATCCATAATAAAGGAATAATTTTAGAATGACTTCAGTGGCTTGGATCTATCTTCTTTGTTAGAAGTGATTAAGAACAGTGATAGAGCATTGGACTTGGTTAGAATTCATTCTAATATAGCCAATGATGCTCAACAAGAGATCTCCTAGAAAACAGATTTGTATCTTTCTCGGAATTTCTCTAAAAGTGATATGACAGATAACTTAAGATATCTTGTGGAAAATTTGAGAATCCCTCCGGTGAATAAAGCTTTTAAATCTCATTTTCAGAAACTTTCAGAGTTCTCCAGATTGTTGGACAGATTTCTGGAGAATAAGGATGATTTTGAAATGGCTATGCAGTATGGTGGTGAAATAATTACTGATTTCATCAATATTTTGAAGCCATATCTTCATGTGCAGAGTACTGTTATAGTTGCTCCAGCTGCTGCACCCCTTAGACCAGGACTACCTGCCTTAGCCTCAACTGCCATGATAGTTTGTCGAGCTCTTTCTCAGATCCGTCCAGTCATTCTGAAACAACAACAACCTAGATCTTCTACTGCTCTTAATTTGTCTCCATATGTTTTTAAAGGTCTACCCTTACCCTCGTTGTCTACCACATCTATGCCTTCTTCTACTTCAGCACCAGCTCCTACTGCTGATAAAGTAAAAGACAAGATGGATCCCTGAAGAGTTCGAGGACTGTTTTTTTATGGGATTTCTTTTGTTGTTTCATGTTTTATTGAATTATGAACCCTTTGTTTAATACCAAATGCAGTGTTTAATTTCATTATCTCTACTTTTTGATAATCCCAAAAGGGGGGGAACAACTACAAGTTCCAGTTGTATAATAGTATAAATGGTGGAGAAAACTACAAGTGTCAGTTCTATAATAATATAAATGGGGGAGAAAAACTACAAGTATCAGTTCTATAATGTTTTTTCTATGCTAGTTACTATAATTTTACATGACATTTATATTCTACCAATATATGATTTTTGATCATCATAGAGGGGGATATTGTTCGACTCCTCATGTGTTAATCATGCTTTAATGATCACAAATCTCTTTACTGTTAATTAATCTCGATCTTCATTGCACATCTTTCTAATGCTCTTCAATCTCAATAATAGCTACACATCATGTTCTTATAATAACAAAGATTATGGATGTTAATTACTCTATTTATTATTTACAAGTCTTATGCATGATCACAATTATCACATATATTATCACACCTTTATATTTATGATTCACATTCCCTTACTTTCTAATGATTAACCTTAATCCATATTCTGTATATCACTGTCTTAGTCCAAATATAGATATTTTTCTATGTATGGAGACACCGTGAAGGACTCTCCATGAACCAGACACCATGACTAGACAGCATGAAGGACTCACCATGACCTAGACACCGTGACCAGACACCGTGACCAGACACCATGAAGGACTCACCGTGAATGACTCACCGTGAAGGACTCATCGTGAAGGACACACCGTGAAGCTCACAACGTGAACCACATACCGTGAAGAAGAAACTGTTTCCATAATCATTGTGACACTATTTCTTAAGTTTTTTTAAGTATTATTGAAATAATGCTAACGGTCATATTTTTTGTTTTTAATGCAATTAATGATATTTAATGATAGTTGTTGTCATGTCTGGAAACCGTATATTGTACCTATGAAAATGGAATCATTAATACTGTCAGAACTCGTGGAATATAAGAAATACTAAGATTCAGTACACGTGTAAGAATTAATAAGCAAGAAGCAAAAAAGAAACAATGAAACAAGATATACAACATGAAGAACATACGTAGGTCAGAGTGCACTTTGCTGAACAAGAAGAACAATCCTGAACAAGAAGGAGATTGCAAGTCCTTCAGAGAACTCTCATGAGTGAAATCCAATACTGCTGAAGAACACACGACGAATCAAAATATCTTTCTCACTCCTGAAGAAGACAATCGGAACTATGACAGTCTGTTTTTCAACAGAAAAACCAGAGAAGGACTCAGAAGCATTCCTGCTGAATCCAATGAGTCCAGAGCTACATTGATAATCACTAGAGCTTTCTAAATTCTTATCTATCTTCTCGACGTGATTTATTTATTAACATTTGAGCAGTGTGGTGTACCCTATATATCTTTACACACACTGTCTTCTGTACTGAACTGGAGGATATCAAAATCCTCACTCAAATTCTCTTAACTCTAGTTTACCCACGTCAATTGTGGAAGAGGTCCTTGTGTGACCCTGTCATTGTTTTATCTCCCACGAAGAATAATGGTAGAGGTCCCTTCGTGGCCTGGATAGTTTTGTAAAACTGTTGTTAACCCCGATCCAGGGTGTGGATCAAATTTATATATATTTAAGAGGACTAAGTCTCGGCTTGAGACTGAACCACTTTTTATATCTGATGTGCATATTTTATTTAAGTTTAAATTATACTACATATATCTTATTTATTCTGCTACTATTTCTTTGAAATACAAAACTATTTTGAAGCTACATTTATAGTTAAATTAGCATGTGTTTACACTTATTGTAAATCAATAGGTTAGCTTCAAAATTTAGTTTGATCTTGTTGTTAAATTAACTGAGACTTAATCAATCTTTGAGAAGCTAAGTGAACATTTAAAATCTGTATAAACTCACTACAGTTTAACATATTTTATAAATCGAGGGATTTTAACAAGACAATATTTTATCATAAATTTTAATTGGAACTCAATTCACCCCCCTCTTGAGTGTCCACTCCGACCAACAATGTTCTATTTTATACAGTAAAAATTTCATGTTTACATATCATGTTATTATTTACATTGTATAGATTATATATATTTTACTAAGATTAATTTCTGGATGGGTGACCCATGTCCCCTAGCATTAAATGTTTTCTAAAACCAAGTTTCATAACTATTAGGCTGCCAAATTTTCTTAAGGGATTTCTCAAATGTTCTTTTATTTTGAGCTCCTTTCTCTTCTTATTCTATCCCCATATCCCATTTTACAATAGGTTGAGAGATCTAGTATCTTATATATTCTTTATTTAATCATTATTAATTCATATTCACAATTATACTTCATCCCCTATCCCACTCAGTCCATAAATTAATAAATCGTCCATGATGTGTCGATTTACCAACATCGTAGACAATGTGTTTTCAATTTCATTTAATTTTTTCAAGACTGTTCATGAAAAAATTTATATAATTGAACCAAATTAAAATTTGTGTATTATATCTTCTATAAGGTCCCGGAATCATTTTATACACATGTTATTCGTTTATAAAAAAATGAGTTCATTGTTATTGAAAAATAACCAAAATGACCTAGACAAATATCAATAATGTTTTCACTTATGAATCATCCTCATTTCAGAATTAAAAATTAAAAATGGTATAATATTTTTTATTGGAAATGTTTAAATACCATTTCATTTGAATTTTATTGTTTCACTTCCAATTGTCCAGAATATCCATCATGAACTGATAATGGAAAGCATGTAAAGAAGGCACCAGACACAATATAAATAACAATGTATTACAAATAACTGTTTCAAATGATGTTATAAAATGATCATATAAGGTTTTATAAAAATTAATATGATTCATTAAGATATTAATAACACAATTTTAACCGTCATACAGGAGGTTTAAACACTTTTTTAGTAATAATAACCCAAAGTAACATAATTATTAACCCAATTTCGATTCATTGGGATAGCCTTATTCTTTATTCATTATGTGGTATTAAGATTATTGGTGTGATGATTTTTTATAAATTATGTTTCACTATGTTTATTTACAGTGTATACTCATATATATTTCATCCTATTAATTCTCAGTGCAATTATATTCTAAGGGACTTTCTTTTTAAAAACCTTTTAAAAGACTCTTTAATAAATTTCAAAACGATTTTGTTTTTTATATGTATATAGAATAAGCAGTTTCTTATGATTTTAACAATACATTATTTCCATGATATGTTACTTAGAAATTATTTATGTTGTTTTCAGCCCATTATAACTCAAGATATGTTCAGTTGGGCCCATTATAAATCAACATATGACGAGTGAGTCACTTTAAAACTAGCCAAAGAATTGGTTACTTCAGAGATGAAAGCTGACCCAAAGGTTATTCCACATGTAAGGATGACTGTAATAGTGATATGGTAAATATGTGCCAATGAAATTACATGATGTTTCTATACATATGAGTTATTGTAAATATGGGTTTTATTGGTTTTTATGTTATCACATGACTAACGTTTTCTTTATTTATATCCCTTACTGATTTTTATACTTTTCCAAAGATTTTAAAAATAATTTTAGAGGATATAAGAATGGGTAAGAGAAATCTGGGAGTTTTGATCTTTTATATGGAGGGCTGATAAATAACTCGTGTTCTATGTTTTAATGTTTTATATATTGAAAAAAGTTGATAATATTTTATTAGTATTCTCTTGTATGAATGTGGTATGTCATTTATATAAGATATCCCAATTCATTAAAACATTAAAACCTAAAATATCCTCAATGTGTACTAATGTATGGTCTTATGTAAGATTCCAGGATAATTAATGTTTTATTTCGGGGTCCTTATAGCTTGTATCAAATGACGGTTTGGTTAACTTTAGGGGTTGGGATTATAGTTAAAGTATACCATAACTAATTTTTACTATATTGTAATTTAATATGATATAGTATTTCCATGTTTCTTAATCTATGTTATGTTTTTACATTAAGGTTTTTCATAGAAGAAACAGGGATGCTAAAGTAGAAATGCACCAAGAGGCTGATGTCTATCTGAATTTGCATCCCGAAAAGGTGGGAATCAGATCTGAGTAGTTTGTGACATTTACGAATGAATTTATCCAAGAAATAAATTTGTTCAGTATCCCTGATAGATAAAAACATGATATACCATGAAGAAACCTTTCTTTTGTGGAGAATTTTATATGGCAACATCATCCAGCATTCAGTGGATCCGTAGATCCATTGATAGATGAAAGATGGATCAATGCTCTATAAAATATATTTTCTATCATGGGATGTTCAAAATGTCAAAATTTATTACTATCCATTTATCATTTGGAAGGTGAAGCCGATCAATGGTGGTCTCTTGTTATGAATACGAGAGAAAGAGATGATCTTGACAGTCTGGAATGGGATAATTTTAAGAGTCTTCTTTTAGAAAAATATTTTTCAACAATTGTTCGAAATAGAATGGAGAAACAGTTATTAGAATTGAATCAAAAAGATAATTAATATGTGGAAACATTTGAATCCAATTCTACAAGACTAACCATGTATAAACCAGATTTTACTCTGGATTTTGAAAGTAAAATTAAAAGATTTTACCCTTGTTTGAAACCTTTTTTTTAAGATCTCTGGCTTCATAAGAGTTTAAAATCCTTGAGAATATTATTAGTTGTTTTGAGAAATTTGATATAGAGTTTTCTGAAACATATTTTCTTCATTATTATATGAATTAGATTAGGTCATGTTGGAAAAAAATGGTGAATAACTCGTCAAAAATTCTGGAGGAAAGAAAATGAATTTCTTGTCTTGTGAAAAGTGTGGTAAAATCCATCCTAGGAAATATATATTAAATTATGTAAAATTAAACCTATGTGAAATGTTTGGAAACATGTCTCATGAGTGCATGGAAAATGATCCAAAATTTAATGAGATGATTATGGTGAGATGAATTAACTGTAATAATCGCTTCATTTTTCTAATGTTGGTCTAAAGATAGTTACTCGAGCAGGGAATCAACAAATTTTGGAAGCAGAAGGGTATGGTTAAAATCTTTTTCAACCACTTCATGACATGTTGAGAAATAAAATTATGTGGTAACAGATACATTTCATTTTTTATATATTTCTCAAACATTCCTCCATTTTTGATAAATTTTCATAAAAATTTGGAATTCAAACTCATGAAATGAAACTAGATCTCAATGTAAAAACACATTGAAGAAATATTGTGAAAAAAATAAATTATAAGAATATTCATATCCTTATTTTTGAAAGGATTTTACCTGGAAACCTTTTGTTTTTTAAT
Source organism: Viscum album (assembly GCA_963277665.1). Taxonomy (NCBI): domain Eukaryota; kingdom Viridiplantae; phylum Streptophyta; class Magnoliopsida; order Santalales; family Viscaceae; genus Viscum; species Viscum album. The sequence continues at coordinate 1,754,873,022 of OY728128.1, forward strand.
CTAGTATAGTTCGATGTTATTCTGGGTATATATTAGCTTTCTTTTAATCATGCAAATATAGACTGTAAAGAAAAAGTAGTTTTTTTTTATAAAATAATTTGATTTTGTGTACAAGAATGAACCCATAACATTAATAACATATTAGAAAGCTATGAAACTAATAGATGATGGAAATGAATTTTCTCTTGCTCATATTTTTGAAGATAAAGGAACTATCTAGATTAATGATGTACTTGTGGTAAAAGGATACCTATATGTTTTTCCAAAAAAATTGGAAGGTTTTATTCTTAATAGAGAGGCTGTGTTTACTATTTACATAGTTCCTGATGCTAAGAAAATTTTTAAACCCTCTTATTGAATAGACCAAATGGAACTTCTTGAATTAAAAAATAAGTTGCACTAATTATTAGATAAATGCTTCATCCGACCTATCACTTCACCATGGGGCACTCAGGTCTAGTTTTTTATGGGAAAATATTGTTTAACGACACGTTTCATCGATTACAAAGCCTTGAATAACATTACATTAAAAGAAGTATCATTTTCCTCATATGAATTATTAGTTTGATTAGATCTTGGGAGCGTATTATTTTTCGAAGTTTGACCTACGTTCGGGGTACCATCAGTTGAAAGAAAAGGGTGATGAAATCCCGACGACTAAATATTGTACTAGATATAGTCATTATGAATTTGAATTTATGATTTCTGGGTTAACTAATGAACCTTCTATATTCATGTATCATATGAATGTAATATTTCAAGAGTTCTTTGATGCATTTCTAGTCATGTTTATTGATGACATTATGGTATATTATTGAAGTAAAGATGTGCGTGAAAACAACAAGGGGTTGTTTGTCAAACCATAAAGGAAAATAAAATGTATGGAAAACTCCGAAAATGTGATATATGGTTTTAATGGATTTTTTTCTTCGTAAAATTGTTAATAAGGATGGAATAACATTTGATCCTTCCAAAAAAGTGGTTGATGAATGTCCATGACCTAAAATGTTATAGATATTTGTAGTTTTCTTAGATTAGAATGTTGTTATCAATGATTTGTTAAATATTGTGCACAATTATCTATCCCTCTTACTATGTAAACAAGAAAAGGGGTTAAATTTGTTTGGACAAAAAAAATGTGATGATTGTATTAAAGAAATAAAGATGATATCGGTGAATGATCCATTTTGTGATTACCTTTCCAAAATGTTGAGTTTTTCATCTATAGTGATGCTTCATTGAAGGAAATTGGTTGTGTTATGGTGCAGAATAATGAAGAAATTGCGTATTCATCAAGAAAAATATAACCACATGAGTTAAATTATCCCAGTCATAATTTAGAATTAGAAATAATAGTTTTTTTTGAAAATGGTGAGGCATTGTTTATACGGAGCCAAATGTCAAATATATACAAACCATAAAAGTCTGAAGTGCATATTTATGTAGAAGGAATAAATCATGAAGGATAGTATATGAATTTAACTGATAAAGAATTATGTTGCACGATCAATTAGCATCCATGAAAAGAAACAAAGTTGGGTGTACCTTGAGTTTAACACATAATAAATTATTAATCATTTTACATTTGGAACATGATCCCTTGATTAATGATTTGATGATTTTTTTCTTAGAATATGTCGTTATAGGGAATACAACTCTTTTGGTTCATTTTTTAGTGAATTCATCATTATTAGATAAAATTAAGCAGTCACAAAATGAAGACTATGTGCTAAATAAAAATGTAGAATTGGTTATAGTGGGAAAGTTTCCAGAATTTAACCTTCATAAATATTGTGTTTTTTGATTTGGAAAAAGGTTGTTTGTTCCTTCTCATTCCTAGTTAAAAAATATTTTTTGTATAAATCTAATATTTCTCTATTTTCTTTTCTTTCTGAAAGTACTACAATGTATAGAGTCCTTCGAGAGTATTACTGGTGGAATGGAATGAAGTGAGATATTGCAGAATTTACTGTGAAATGTTTGAATAGTCAACTGGTTAATGCAGAGTGGTAGTTTCATAAGGGGATGCTTAAGATTTTTCTAGTGCCAAAGTAGAAATGGGAGAATATATCCATGGACTTTTTGGTGGGACTACCTAACACATCTCGATGTAATAATTACATTTGGGTTATTGTTGATTGTATGTAAAAATCAACACACTTTCATTCTATTAGTGATTCAATGTAATTGGATCAGCTTTATCGACTATACCACAAATAGATTGTGAGGCTACATGGAGTTCCTATTTCAATTGTATCTGATTGGGATCCCAGGATCACTTCTATCTTTTGGAAGGGGCCTCAGAATTCATTGGGCCTCGAATTAAAATTCAGTAAATCTTTTCATCCTCAATCATACGGGGAAATCAGAATGAAAGATTCAGACTTTGGAGGATATTCATAGAGTTTCTTCAATGGATTACTAGGTAAGTTGAGATCTCCATCTTTTTTTAGTTGAGTTGTCTTATAACAACTATTTTTTTTCCAGTATACATATGGAACCTTTTGAGGCATTTTATGGGAAGAGGTGTCGAACTCCATCATTTGGGATGAAGTTGGGGAAAAGTAAGAAGATGTGATCAGAATTAGTAGAGTAAGTGGCTAAGAATGTGAAGATGATCCAGCAACACATGATGATTGCTCAAAGAAGGCACATAGGTTGTGCAGATAACATAAGGAAAGACTTATCATTCAAAGTAGGTGACCATGTTCTCCTTTAAATCCCTCCTTAGAGGAGTTTGATGTGTTTTGTTAAGAAATGAAAGATAAGTCCTCAATTCATCAATACTTTTTAAATCCTAGAGAAATATGGACCACATGCATACTAAGTAGCTTTTCTTCTAAGTTTATCTGATATACATAATATTATTCATGTATCTATGTTGAGAATGTATGTCCCAAATTCATCTCATGTCTTGGGCTCAAAAGCATTTCAACTAGAAGAGAACAATTCGTATAAAGATAAAATATTTCATATTTTTGATCGAAGGGAACATGAATTGCAGAATAAGGTAACCCACCAGGTAATTATTTTTTGGAGAAACCACATGGTTGAAGAAGAAACCTAGGAATCTGAAAATTCTAGGAGATAAAGGTATATTCACTTGATTTATGAGTAAATAAAATTGTGACGACACATTTTCTAGAAGGTGGGAACAATGTAACCCACCAAGGTTTTAAAAAAAATTAAATTCCTGAAATTTTTCTTATGTATATATTTACAACTATCCTTTAAACATAACTTTTCTTCTTATATGTTCTTTATTTTCAAAAAAAATCATCTACAACTATGTTCAGTGCGTTATTTAGAGTCTGATGGAAGGAACTTATTTTTTTGGTCAATATTAAAATACCTTTATGAATAGTAATATTAATAGTAATATGACCATGATGAATAGTAAATTGTATTATTGTTTTATTTTCATAAGTCTTTATGATAATGATTACTTGGTTAATTTTTCAATGTCATTAAAAAACAGTTATTGAAATAAAATTGTAAATTTTTGGATTAAGTATGATTTAATTTATAAATATAAATAAATAATTTTTGAAATTTATTTTTAGAAAATGGAGTTCATTTTTTGATTCTACACATCAAAAAATGGTTAGGGTGAGTTATTTGGACTTTTCTAAAACAGTTGATTTTTCGGTGAATAGTAAAAATGTAGTTTTGAGTTTTCGATAAGTTTAATGACATCATTATTGATGTAATAATTCTGGTTGACTTATGTACAGTAATATAAAATATGAGGTGTCCCATGTGGCTAATAACATGGGAAAATACCATGGTCATGCCCACGGATTTGCAAATACCACTAATGAGGAGTCCCTGGAAAATTATTAAAATATTCTCTTACTTTTGCTATAAATACCAACCAATTCCCCCATTCCATTAATTAAAAATTACTCCTCAATGAAGATATGGCCTTATTACCTCCCTATTAGTCCTATAAAGGTTTACTCAATCCCATAATGTCCCATCCTTCATGTCTTATGATTTACTCTATAATGTAAGAGAATTCTAAACTCCTTTCATTTCCATTCAAATTCATATTTATGTGGTAAAACATTCAATTTTCCATACCATGTTCTTATTTCTATTATATACATTCTCTATAATGAACTATGAATAATTTATGTATGGTTGACCCCTTTAAAAATCTTTTAATATCTTCTAAAACCATGTTTCATAGTCGTTGGGCTGCAAAATTTTCCTAAGAGATTTCTCAACAATTCATTTATTTTGAGTTTCTTTATCTTCTTATTATTTCCTTATATCCCCTAATCCATGATTCGTGAATGATCTAGTATATTACATATTATTTATTTCCTCATTTTTATGGAATATTAAAAATTATAATTCTTCTCATCTCCCATTTATTCTAGAAATTAATCCACCATCTATGATGTGTCGATTTACCGACATCGTGGACGATGTGATTTCAATTTCATTTACATTCCACAAGACTATTCATGAAACCACTAATATGGTTGAACCAGATTAATTTTTTTTATTATATATAATATAAGTTTCTAGAATCCTTTTTTACACAGGTTGTTAATTTATAAAACAAATGAGTTCATTATGATTGAAGAATCGCAAAAATGACCTAAACAAATATCAATAATATTTTAACATATGAATCTTCCCTATTTTAGAATTAAAAATGATAAATGAAATAATTCATGGTTTTTTAAATATTTAAATACCATTCCATTACAATTCTAGAGTTTCACTTCCAATCTACAAGAATATCCATTACGAACCGATCGTGGAAACCATGTAAAGAACGCACCCCACACAATGTAAATAACAAATATTACTAATAAATGTGTCAAATTAGGTTGTAAAATGATCATAAAAGTTCTTATAAACATTAATATTATTTATTAAGATATTAATTACACTTTTTTAACAATTATACATGAGGTTTAAACACTTTTGAAGTAATAATAAACCAAGGTAATGGAAATCATAACCAAATTTTCATTCTTTGGGTTAACCTTCTTCTTTATTAATTTTGTTGTATTAAGATTATTGGAGTGCTAGTTTTTTGTTTATGTTATGTTTCAATATGTTTTTTACAGTGTATACAAAAATCCTTTCCATTCTATTAATTCTCACTTGAATTATATTTTACAGGACTTTCTATTTAAAATTCTTTTCAATCACTCATTAATAAATTTCAAAAGGATTGTATTTTAATATGTGTATGGAATAAGTAGTTTATTTTGATTTTAAATATACATTATTACCAAGATAAGTTCCTTGGAAATTTTTTACTTTGGGTTGATCCCATTATAGATGAAGATATGTTTGGTTGAGCCCATTATAGCTCAAGATATGATGGGTGAGCCCCTTTATAGATCTCCAATACATTAGGTACTCCAAATATGAAATTTAACCAAAATGTTATTCCATGTGTAATTGTGAATGTAAGAGTGATATAGTAAATATGTACCAAGTAAAATACAAGATTTTTCTATGCATATGAGTTTTTATGATTATGGGTTTTATTGGTTTTTATGTTATCAATTGACTAATGATTTATTTCTATCTATCCATTACTAAGTTTAATAATCATCCCATGTTTTTAAAAAAATCATAGGATATAATGATTTTTAAGAGAATGTGAGGAGTCCGGATGTTTGATATGGATTGTTTCAAAAGAAATCATGTTTTATGTTTTAATGTTTTATATTTTGAAAAAATGGATACTGTTTAAGTAGTATTCTCTTGTATGAATTTGGTATGTCATATATGTAAGATATCCTAACTCATGAAAAATATAAACCCAAAATAACATCAATGTGTATAAATCAATGGTCATGTGTAAAATGCAAGATTAAGAAAGGTTTTAAGTAGTGGTCCTTATAGATGGTATCAAATGATGGTTTAGACAACATTAGGGGTTGGGATAATATTTAAATAATTCCATAACTGGTATTTACCCAATGGTAATTTGAAGAGTTATTGAATTTAAGAATTTTTATATTTCTTATTGTAAGTTGTGTTTTTATAGAGGGGTTTTTCACAGAAGAAATAAGGATGATGAAGTAGGATGGAACCTAAAGGCTTATGTCTGTTCTAATCTGTAGCCTGAAATGGTGCGAATCAGAACCGATCATTTTTTGACAAAAATAGATCAGTTAAATCAATAAATAAATGGGGGTGGTATCTATTCTAGAAAGTAACATGATCTACCAAAATGAAACTAGTCTTTTGTGGAGCATTTTATGAGGCAACATCCTCTAGCATTTAGTGGAGCCGCAGATCTAGTGACACCTGAATGATGGATCAATTATCTAGAAAAGAAATTTGATTTCATGGGATGTTTGGAACATCAAAATTTAATACTATACATTTATCATTTGTAATGTGAATCTGATAAATGGTGTTCTCTGGTTAATTATATGAGAGAATGATATGATCTTGATGGTCAGGAATGGAATGATTTTAAGAGTCCGTTTCTTGGAAAATATTTCCCCAAAACTGATAGACGTATAATGGAGAAACATTTCTTGGAACTGAAGTTGAAGGATGAGGATTATGTGGAAACATATGAAGCCAATTAAACAATACTGACTAGTTATATACCAGATTTTACTCAGTTTTTTTAATGTAAAATTAATATATTTTACACTTGGTTGAAACTATTTTTACAGAGAGATTTGGCTTCAAGAAATATTAAAAGATATGATAAGCTTGTTCGTTGTGTTGAAAATTTTTAGCTGGAGTTTTGTCACATATATGTGCATTGTGAAGACATGAATAAGAAGTGGTAATATTTGAAACTGATGGGGAAGAAGTCATCAAAGATTTATAATGGTAATTAAATTAATATCCCTTCTTTTGAAAAGTATTGTATAAGGAATCCTGGTGATTGTATTCTAAATTCTGGGAAATACTACTTAGTTGCAATGATTCATGACAGCCCTGATCTTATATTACACAATTAAGCATAATTTATTACATAAAATTCACTTGATACAATATAGAATATTGAGAGTTCTAGTTTCTTTGGGTAATAAGATCATTACATAACAACTTAAACAGGAAATACAACATCTTTATGGAAAACATCCTTTACATGACCACTACATTCCCTCGTACTTAGCATTACATGGGATAACCTGAGGACATGCCTAAGAAAAGGATGAGCTATAAATAATAGTAAGGGAATAAAAATGGAATAAAAATGTGGAATACAATACATGTTAGAAAATAGGCATATCAATATAACATAAGAAAAGAATAAACATAAAGGCGTGATAATGCATGACAATCATAACATGAAAATGTGGCAACAACACTTAACATGGAATTAGCATGAGCCAAGGATCATTACACATGGAGCATGAGTAAATCCTCATTTCACATGAATCATGAGTAAAAACTAATTTAACTTGAATAATCATGAGTAAACACCCATTTAAAATGACGTATCATGATACCATACATTACCCAATGCATTGGAGCGCTATAAGGGTGCACCCTTCTTAAACATTTCGTTTCATGCATAAGTGTGCAACAGGGATCATATAACATGGATTCATAAAACATAATCATTTATTCCACGTTAAAGTAATTTGGAATTCATAAATGAAACTATATAATCAATAAGTAAATGTGCATAAAGTTGAATACCCATGATAGATAAATGGGCCTGGTATTCACTACACAATGACATTGGCCTGGAAAATCGGTGCAATTTCGGCAGCGTAATGGCATGACGTAAGAATTAATAAAAATCTTTGATGAGAGATAAAGGGTTGTCTCATCATATTTAAATTAAATGGATGTAAAGGTAGTCATATAGATATGTTTCCCAAAAATTGTAATGGAATTTAGGGTCATGATACAAAAGAATTGCTTGAATGTAAAAGATGAGAGAGAAATTCCTTTTGGAATTTCAGCATAGTAACGAGTGTACATGGAAGGAAATTAATGAGAGATAAATGGGTCTAACATCATTCAAACATAAAAAAAAGAATTATGGGGGTATTGTGAAACCATACCCCAACATTTATAATTGAAATTAAAAGGGCGTAACAATTTAAACAATATTGGACAAAAATGAGAAAGGAAGAAAAACCCTTACTTGGAAGGGTTCTTCTAAAATCTTGAGAGAGACTTGAGAGAGGATTCTTGGGAGCATGGGGCACCTTGGAAGGATTCTAGAGAGAGGTGGGATGACTTTGGATGACCTAAAATGTCTTTAAATGAGGAGTAAGTAGGAGCTTGGGAGGGTTTATTTAGGAAAGGTGAGGGAATTTTTTATTATTTAGGTTTCAGACACCTCACATTAAACTAATCCAAAAAACAAACCAGACTATGGTTTTTTACAATGTTATTTGTTAAAGGGAAGTGGGAAACATTATTTTATAACTCCAAACTCTGATCTTCTTAAAATAATTGGGTTTCTTATGTGGGGGTGAGTCACACTCCCAAGGAAAACAATTTAAAAAGAAAAGATGATTAATAAGTCTTGATGGGTACATTAATGATTTGTAAAAAAATCAAAACAAAACCAAAACCACATTATATTAATTTTATAACATATATTGGCCAAAATTACATCTTATAGTATTTATTACATCACTATTGGGACATTATGATGTCATAAAACACATTATATATTTAAACGGTACTTAATTTTTACCCAGAACTTTTGACTGTCTCATAAATTTATGAAAAATTTGAAGGACCCCGGGACACCCTGAGAGGGGAGGGGTGAATCAGGGTGACCACATTTTCTTTTAATGTGATGGACTTGTTCCCATGTTGGTAGGAACTTTTTGAACCTATATGAAGATTATGATCAGAATGAAAACATTCACAAGCACAGAGAAGACACAGCCATTTTTACTTGGTTCACCACTAAGGGCTACGTCCAAGGAGCATACGCCGACAGGTTGTCGGTCGTACCAAAATCCACTATACTTCACTAGCTGTAGATTACAAAAGTTCGGGTACAGTCGCTCTGTCCCAGGCTCACTGCCTTTACAAAGGTTCAGGGATAGCTAACTACTTCCCTCGGGTCACTCCCGTTGACTCCCCCTGGCTCACTGCCATTGGTGAAGTCCCACTCAGTTTATAGACGTGAGGGTCTCTTCAATAGATTTGCATTGAAGTCTTTGCCTCTGCTCAGCATGGGACTCTGCTTGCATCGAAGTCCGAAATAGATGCACTAGAACGCACAGAACCACTGAACCGGATAACCAGAACGTGCAGACAAACCTTACTAACAATTGCGCGCAACACCAACCCTTTGCGCGCAAAACCTTCCTATTGCGCGCAAAATTTACTTTTCGTAAGGAAAAATATTTCGCGCAAAAATCTCCTTTTCACGCAACCCCGAATATATCGCGCAAGCCCCTTTACGCTATCCTTTTTCACGCATCAGACCTCGGATCTTCTCTAAGTCTTCCACACCCACGAATGAAGGGGGTCACCTCATATTTATAGGCGACTGAGACCCCTGCGTGCAAAAACCCCTTCGGCGTGGAAAACCTCTCATCTGGCGCGTAATATTTCGCACAGGTATCATTTTCCGCGCACCTCTCCAGATATTTCGCACAATCCATGTCTTTGCCATTTTTCGACGGTGTGATTCCGAAACACTATTTGCGAGAAAAACCTTGATCCCCTATTTCGCGCATCCCGCTGTTTTTCGCGCCTAACATAAGTATTTCGCGCAAGCCTCTTATATTTCACGCACCACTTCCTTTTTGTGCGAACCTCCTTTTGCAGACAATCCATGTCTTCATTTTCCGATTTTGAGGCCCAAAAATTTGGCAAACACTGGGAAACAGCGCCACCTTCAATACTGTTGTCTGCTTGAACTCTATGATCACTTTGCTGGAACACATTCGGAACTTCTACTGAGGATTGACAACAAACACAAACCAAACTACAATTCCTGCATAGAACAACCATGGGTCCAACAAAATTAACCGTTGGATAATTTCAACATCATGATTCCATAAATAATATATAATTTATCTAAATAATTTCCTAAATATGTTAATTTTATGTTTTAAAATAAAAAATGACATTTATAAAAAATTCACGGGATTTGACAAAATTGGCTTTCGATCATTAATAAAAATTACAATTTAAATTATACGACCATTTATATTTAATAAAAATTAATTTAATAAAAATAACAATATTTCTTTAAAATAATATTTAATTCAAAAATACATTAATTCATCCAAATAAATTTCTTAGTTGAAAATTAATTAAAAATACTATTTGTGCTTTAAAAACTATTTACAAAGTAACAATAATTAAATGAAAGTATATTAATTATTATATATATATATATAATGTACATAATCATAGTGATAAGGTCTCGTTATATAACTCCTTATAACACCCATATAAGATCGAAGAGTAAGGTGTGCGATGGTGACAGACTCTTGGGGTGGCTCAGATAACATTCCTCTAGTTGTAATCTCTATCAACTTCCATTTCTCCTGTTGGCGGTACTGCTCTATCTTTACATATTCAAGATCATCTTGGGGTTTTTCAAGAGCGAAGCTCAATGACGCCACCTCCTTTCTGTGCCCAAACAAATGGGATTCATATGGAGCACGTCTACGGGATGATACCTTTAATTCCCTTGTCTGGGTTAATTGGATTTGTTAAAGGCCTATATTTATATTAATCGTGTGATCACTGTTCAATGGATATATTAGTAATGGTCACAATTATTAATGTGATACCAAAAAATTGGACATATTATATAAAAATTTTACATAAAGAGACATTTAATTAGATCAATTGGGATTTTCGTTAATGAATGTTTGGTTCATTATAATCTTCCCCCCTTAAAAAATTTCTCCTTCAAAATTTTCTTTTCCCACACTAAAATTGATGTGGGTAACTCTACTCCATCATTTCCTTTTATTCCCATATCGCTTCTTCAAACTTTTGCTTTCTCCACAACACCGTGATGTGGGGAATTATCTTATTTCGTAGAACTTTTTCACTCTGATCTATGACCTTCACTGGTTGCTCCTCATAAGAAAGATCATCCTTTAATTGTACCACCTCTGAATTGAGTACATTTGAAGGGTCTGGTATGTACTTCCTTAAGGGGTATACATGAAATACATCATGTACTTTGGAAATGGCATGTTGAAGTGCTAGTCAATAGGCCACAACCCAGACACGATCCTGAATCTCTAAGGTGATGATGTACCTTGGGCTTAACTTCCCTTTCATTCCAAACTTCGTGACCTTCATCGATGAAGAAATGTGTAAAAATACCATTTCTCCAACTCTAGACTCAAGGTCGCGTCGATTTGTATCTGCATAACTTTTATGTCAACTCTGGGCTGTCTTGATATGCTGCTAAATGGTTTTCACCTTCTCCACCATTTTTTCGACCATTTCTAGTCCAAGAAGCTTTTGCTCACCGACATCATCCCAACACACTGGTGTTCTACACCTTTTCCCATAAAGGGCTTCATATGGTGACATTTGAATGCTCAAGTGGAAACTGTTATTATAAGAGAACTCAACCAGAGTAATATGTTGATCCCATCCCCCTTTAAAGTCCATTGATCATGCTATCAACTTGTCTTCAAGTGTTTAAATAGTCCGCTTGGATTAGAAAACAGTTTGAGGACGATAGGTCATACTAAAGTTCAGTATTTAGAGCATGTTGAAGACTCTTCAAAAACCTAGAGGTGATTCTTGGATCTTGATCGGATACAATAGACAGTGGTACTCCATGCAGCATTACTACTTTCCTAATATATATCTATTCCAGTTGATCCAATGAGAAATCCTCTCAAATAGCAATGAAGTGTGCAGTATTTTTTAGATGATCCACAACAACCCAGATTGTATTGTCACATTTGGATGTCTTTGGATGTCTGGTGACAAAGTCTATAGTGATGTTCTCCCATTTTCATTCTGTTATGGGAAATGGTTACATCATCCCTATAGGCTTCTTCCTCTCTCCTTCACTTGCTGACACACCAGGCACATTGATGTATATTCAGCAATCCTTTTCTTCATATAATCCCACCAATAATGATATCAGAGATATCGATTCATCTTTGTGTTTCATGGGTGAATAGGGAAATTTGATCTATGTGCATCATCCCAAAGTACCTTCTTCATCTCCAGACATTATAGAACACATAATATTTTCTAAAATCTTACAATTCATTCTTCATTAACATTAAATTCTGAGGATTTCCCTTTTCTGATAGCTTCCACCTTTTTCCTGAATTCACATATAATCTTTTTGAGTATATTTTAACCTTACAAAAGTTATGTCTGAGCAATCATTTGTGAAAGGATTGTTGATGTAACCTTATTTATGAATCCCATGTCCATCTAAATCAAATCTAAGAAGATTGGATCCTTTTCAATTCCCATAAATGATAGAATCATTGGGTTTTTTCAACTTAGGGAATCTGCCACCTTGTTCACATTCCCAGGGTGGTAATGGATTGAGAAGTCATAGTCTTTAATCAACTCTAACCATCTTCATTGGAAAATGATGAAATTTTTCTGTGTGTATATATACTTGAGGATTTTATAGTCCACATATATTTCACACTTATCCTCAAAAAGATAATTCCTTCAAATTTTCAAAGAGAAGATCACTAGAGCCAAATCAAGGTCAGGTGTTGGATAGTTCTATTCATGATATTTCAATTGCCTTGAAGCATAGGCAATGACTTTTTCATTTTGCATCTACACACATCCCAGTCCCTTCTTTGAAGCATCACTGAATACCACAAAAATTTCTCCACACATGGGTAAAGTGAGCACAGGTGTAGTGATAAGCATCCTTTTCAACTCCTTGAAGCTTTACTCGCATTAGTCACTCTAGGAAAACATTACTCCCTACTGAGTTAGCTTGGTAAGAGGTTTGGACAATCATGAAAATTTCTCAAAAATCGTCGATAATTTATAGATAACCCCAAGAAGCTACGAATATCCATTACTAATGTTGGCCTCGGCCATCCATCAACTACATTTGTTTTGGAGGGATCCATAGATATCCCATTTCATGTGATGATATGGCCCAATAATGAGACCTATTTCAATCAAAACACGCAATTTATGTACTTTCCATAGGGCTTCTCTTTCCATACGGTCTCTTGTAAAGTTCTCAGATGCTCCTGATGATCCTCCTTGGTTTTGGAGTATATCATAATATCATCTATAAAGACTACCACAAATTTGTCAAGGTATTCTCTAAAGACTCTACTCATCATGTCTATGAAGATTTCTGGAGCATTAGTGAGTACGAAAGGAATTACTATGAATTCATAGTGCTCGTATCTTGTATGAAAAATAGTTTGGGGATATATTCCTTTTTCACCCTTACATGATAATATCCCAACCGAAAATCCACCTTGGAGATGTATCATGCCCCACGTAGCTAATTGAAGAAGTCATCTATTAGTGGGAGAGGATATTTTTTCATTATCGTGATTTTTTATGCTCTTTATAATCAATGCAAAGGAACATGGCCCGTATTTCTTCTTGACAAAGAGGACTGGTGCACCCCATGTCGAAGCACATAGGCATATAAACCCTTTATTCAGATTCTCCAGCAGTTGTTTCTTCAGCTCATCAGCTCCACAATAGACATTCTATATGGAGTCATGGATATTGGAAACACCCCAGGTATAAGTTCAATTGAGAGTTGAACATCTCTTCTAGGAGGAAGAACAATAAATTCATCAAGAAACACTTTAGCGGTTTCCATCATAATAGGAATGTCTTCTAGGATGGTTTCCTCCTTAGACTAAATCATCTGAGCCAGATACGCGTGCTCGTAAGACAATAATATCCACACTTGAGATGATGGAGCTAAAAAAGATTTATATTCCTCCTTCCACTTGTAATTAATCGGGGGTGATTCTCCAAATGGAGAGGGATTTCCCTCTCATGGAAATTTATGTAGGCTCTATATAAGCAAAGCCAATCCATGTCGAGAATTGCATCAAATTCCACTAGAGGGAGTATTAAGAGGTTCTCTGGGAAGTTCAATCCACATATTATGATAGAGGATGTGTTATATTCATGGGATGCAATGATTTCCCCATTTTTCTTAATCACAGACATCTTCACTTCCATGACTTGTGGTGGTGCTGGGATTGTTCTACTAAACAATCGAGATATAAAAGAATGCGTAGAACCGGAATCAAAAAGCATGTTTTGTATTATTGAATGAATAACTGGCATACCTATCACCACTTCATTTTCGGGGTTCACGAAAAGATCGCTATCGTGGGCGCCCTCAAATGATTAGTTTAATTTGGGGTACTTAGGTGCAGTAGAGTGGCTGACCAAGGTCGTCTCTCAAAGGAGGCAGTGAATTTAACAACATATTAGAGGTATTCTAAAAAAATAAAATAAAATAGAATAGAATAAAAACACTACTTTAAAGGATTTGGGTTTTTTCTAGTTTATTAATCTAGAAGAAGTTTTCTGGAAGAAGATTGTATAATTTTTTTTGTTTTTAGTTTTGAAATTAATTTCGATTAAAATGACACAACAAGACGATGTTTTTTTAGAAATTTATTTAAAAGGCGTAATCGATCTAACTATACCTATTAAATTTATTATTAATCATTATCATTTAAATTAACATTCACTTAATTATGATCCCTTAATTTGTTAAATCCCGAACCCTACGAGAATTAACTTTACCACGACGATGATGTGAATTTAACCCTAGGCTAACTTCGGAACATGCAATCGCAGCACCCTGCTTTGATTGATATTTTAAGATTATCTTATGGTTAGTGGTAAATTAAGGCTCATATCCATTATATAAATGAGTATTAATTGTGTTTAGGGATTATATTTGAACTCTACAAATTTATCCCGTGTGGTGTTGTATTACCGATTAAGATCGCGCTCTCACAATTTACACAAAATCACGACCTCGTGTGTCTTTGTGTTAATTGTTCAATTGCTTGATTAGTTTCATGTAATTTAAACACAAAATTCATGGATCATATTATGTGAATTACAGTATCTCATTGATTCAAAATAAATTAATGAAAAAGGATAGATGTCGATCGATTACTAAAAAGAACTTCTCTTCCATGGGTGGCGTAATCATCATAGAAGCGTTTTGCATGTGCAAAGGTTTAAAAAGGGTATAACCCAATAATGCTTCTACTCAAGAATTCCATCCCAATTAGGAAGATTAAGAGAAGAAGAAATTTAAACAAAACAGAATAAAAGAGAAGAAATAAAATAAGAACAAAGAAGTTTATTACATAAACAAAATCATTACAACATGAAGGAGAAGAAGAAGGCTTCATCGAAGGGATCCTTGCTTCAAGAGCTACCCTTATTTAAATGGTTGTATAATTAGAGTGGATACACTTATCCTCTGCCCTCAACTTCCCAATTCACGTACCAACCCCTCCAAATGAGAAAAACACCAATTTATATAGGGTAGGGGAGGAGAGGTTACATGTGGTTTCAAGTGTGAATGTGGAAATTCGGCCAAATATTTTAATGCATAT
This sequence comes from Viscum album, assembly GCA_963277665.1. Classification (NCBI taxonomy): domain Eukaryota; kingdom Viridiplantae; phylum Streptophyta; class Magnoliopsida; order Santalales; family Viscaceae; genus Viscum; species Viscum album. The sequence goes on from OY728128.1 coordinate 1,754,888,543, forward strand.
GTCACCGCCCATTTCACCACCAAAACGCGTGAATTGGCCTATCTCCCAGAAGGAGAAAATGTGTGGATATGGGTCCTTTATCTCCTATCTAAATTTGGGCTCAAGAGAAGCCCATATGTAGAAGTTATGGCTGAAATACAGAAGCTTATCCATTCTGGCGAGTCCAGCCCAACTTTGAATTTATGTCCCAATTACTCCATTAAAATGCATTCTTTTGATCTCGTATCCTGAATAAAAGTTGTATATAATTAAGTTAGTAACACTGTTACAAAATTTCAAATTCAAATAATAAATAAAAAACTATTTATATTCGAAATACTACAGTGCTCTATTAAGGGTAAAACTGGAATTTTAACCAAATTTTCAAATTAATGATCAAATCCCAAATATTTTATAAATAAATATATTTAACACAATGTGAGGAAATTATATCATTTATTATCCATAAAATATTCAATAAATTAGTGTTTTATCAACTCCCCCACACTTACCCTTTTTCACACCTGGGCAAAACCTCATATCAAGTAAACATCAATATCAAATCAAAACCAATTTTAAGACACATATCCTTAAGATCAATCAATTTCACACCAAGAATCAAAAGATATCATGCCTCATAAAAACCCTTATTTAATGTTTTCCATTTATATCATTCAATATATATTCACTTCATTTATCCTCTCATGCACAAAACACTTACCTCGCTTGACTTTTCTCTCATCACTCAAATATCTATTTTTTTCCAATGTCTTTCTCATCCAAACTCATACAAGGGTCACCATAGGCTTGATAGATTCCTACATCGCTACCCGATGTGAGTCAAGGACATATGTTTATCATGAGGACTTTTCAGGGTTGTTCTGTGGCTTTCGGTTGGTAGGATTAAGATGTGAAAAACTCTGAGGCTGAATGAGGAGGGCTTGACTCTTTTGAAGAAAAATTGCATTAATCTAATTTTCACTTAAATGTGGTCTTCTCTTCAATCCCCATAGTATCAATTTAGCTCCATCATCATGAAAAGTCATGAAAGGTTTACACCACTCATCATTTCAGCATAAAAAATGTCAATCTTCTCAAACATGATTTTCTTGAAAGCTCCAGATGGGCACAGCTTTCCACCTCAATTAGAAGCTCCAGAAAAGGCACAGCTTCACTTGTCATGAAAGCTCCAGAAAAGGCACAGCTTTCAATATAATGACTTTCTTTAGCAGCAAACACATCTATTCAGAATTTAATTTTCCACCCAAAGTATCACAGAATGTGGTGGAAAAACCCAAAACAACTTCTCCCACACTTAAGCTCAACTAGATTATGCAATTTCACTTCAAAGGTTGGTTGGATAGGGAAAATTGGCTTGTAATGTGGCTAACCTAACAGGCTTTGCATGGATTATAAGGGATAAAAGGATTAAATATTCAAGGTAGTCCATTATAAAAAAGGATTCTTTGAAATAGGGGCTTTAATACCAAACAAATGCCTCAATCATTTAAACATAAGTACCTCAAACCCTCAAGATTTGACAGGAATAGATCAAATTCTGGTAAAATAAAGTATGTTTTGGTTCTCTCAAGAAGTGAGGTGAATGTAAAGAATGTGAAAATAATGGTTTAGAAGCCCCATAGGAAAGTGATTTCGAATATAAAGACAGTGATATTGGCATGGGATTCAAAATTCAGCGTACTTTTCATGAAATTACTAAATATTTGAACTTGAAACAAAGTCATTTAAGCATTCATTTAAGCTTAGTTTCAAGGGGTAAATTGTTTCACATATTGATATGGATTTAAAAAGGGTGATGAGAATCATTTTAGATCAAAATGTTTCAAAAAAACACAGAAAATTGTAAAATAAACACAAAAATTTTGAATAACTCACAATTTTTTTTTTGAAAAACACGCAATTTTTTTTTGGTTTTTTTTAAACCGGAAAACAATTTAAATTACTAAACTAAAAGGTTCCCTCCCCCACACTTAAAATATTGCATTGTCTTCAATGTGAACCCTTGAGATGATATATGCACATGAAATGAAGAATTTTTAAATAGGACAAATAATATAAAAGTGAAAGGGTTAGGAACAGCCTGATGTGATCAAGTGATAATGGGGTCATGCAGTGTGATAAAATCCACTGCATCAGTAGGATGTCCCTAAATGTATCTCTTCAAATGTTTCCCCTTGACTGTAAATCTCCTTCTAGTGTCCTCTTGTATGATCTCCGCTGCACCATAAGGAAAAACATTAGACACAATATAAGGACCTAACCATCTAGAATGCAACTTACCAGGCATCAACTTCAGTCGTGAAATATAGAGAAGGACTTTCTCTCCAACATGAAACTCCCTTTGTTGGGTCATTTTGTCATGAGATTCTTTTGATCTTTCCTTGTAGAGCCTTGTGTTCTCATATGATGATAGTCGAATCTCCTCAAGCTCGTTAATTTTCAACTTCCTTTGAATTCCATCTTGGGCCAAATCCATGTTGCATTTCTTTATAGCCCAATATGCCCGATGCTCGACTTCCACAGGGAGATGACACGCTTTCCCAAAAACAATCCGAAATGGGGACATACCAATGGGGGACTTGTATGCTGTCCTACAAGCCCACAATGCATCATCCAAGTGCTTGCTCCAATCCTTCCTATTTGGCTGCACGGTTTTCTCCAAGATCAACTCACGATTTGAAACCTCAGCCTGGCCATTTGTTTGGGGGTGCTATGGTGTTGATGTTTTGTGTATCACCCCATACTTTAGAAAGAGGGAAGAAAAATTCTTATTGCAAAAGTGTGTCCCTTGGTCACTGATGATGGACTTTGGTACTCCAAACCTGCAAAAAATCTGTGCTTTGACAAAGTCCACAACAACATGAGAATCGTCAGTCCTAGTGGCCTTGGCCTCCACCCATTTACTCACATAATCAACAGCAACCAAAATATACAAAAATCCAAACGAACTAGGAAAATGACCCCTAAAGTCGACGCCCCATACATCAAAAATCTCACTAAATAATATGGGTTATTGGGGCATCTCATGTCTCATAGAAATGTTCCCAGTGTGTTGGCAACGAGAGCATGACTTACAAAACAAATGGGCATCATGGAACAAGCTAGGCCAATATAATCCAGAGTCCAAAACCTTCCTAGCTGTCCGTTGGGGTCCAAAGTGTCCACCACAAGCAAGTGTATGAGAGAAATGGAAAACAGACTCAAACTCATGATCGGGAACACACCTCCTAATGACTTGGTCACTACACATGCGCCAGAGGTAAGGATCATCCCAAACATAATACCTAGACTCACTTTTTAATTCTTGGACTTGATGATTCTTCAAATTTACTGGGATTTTAGAGGCAACAATGTAATTAACTAAATCATCATACCAAGGATGATTACCTGAGATGGTATAGAGATGCTCATCGGGGAAAGTGTCCCGAAGTGGTACCTGGTCCAAGGTGTCACCCTCCAGTGTGTGAGAAAGCCTACTCTTGTGGTCTGCCAGAAAATTCTCTGACCCCTTCTTGTCCTTTATCTCAAGGTCAAACTCTTGAAGAAGGAGAATCCAACGGATAAGTCGTGGCTTTGCATCTAGCTTATTTAGGAGGTACCTCAAAGCTTCATGGTCAGAAAAAACAACTACTTTAGATCCCAATAAATATGAACGAAATTTAACTAAAGCAAATATGACAGCAAGAAACTCCTTTTTTGTGGTAGTGTAGTTTGATTGGGCTGAATCCAGTGTCCTCAATGCATAGGTGATCACATGTGAACGTCCTTCCACCCTCTGAGATAAGACAGCTCCAACCGTGAAGTTGGAGGCGTCACACAGAAGCTCAAAAGAAATCTCCCACCGTGGGGGATGTATGATAGGTGGAGTGGTCAGACGTTTTTTTAGCTCATCAAATGAATTCCTGCAAGAAACATCAAACACAAAATCAGAATCCTTTTGATGTAATCTTGACATAGGAAAAGCAATCTTACTAAAATCATTGATGAAGCGCCGATAAAATCCTGCATGCCCTAGGAAAGATCTAACATCATGAACACATGAAGGATATGGTAAGGATGAAATAATGTCTATCTTAGATCTATCAACCTCTATTCCATGTTTTGACACCACATGCCCTAAGACAATCCCATGCTCTACCATAAAATGGCACTTTTCAAAGTTCAGGACCAGATTCTTCTCAATACAACGATTCAACACCTTTCCCAAAATACTTAGACATTCATCAAATGACGACCCATACACTGTAAAATCATCCATAAATACCTCCATGCAGGTCTCAATAAAATCAGAAAAAATACTCACCATGCATCTCTGGAAGGTACCTGGGGCGTTGCAAAGTCCAAATGGCATCCTTCAGTAGGAAAAGGTACCGAATGGGTAGGTGAATGTCGTCTTCTCCTGGTCCTCCGGAGCTATAGGAACCTGAAAATATCCAGAAAATCCATCCAAGAAACAATATTGGTTCTTCCCAGCTAGTCTCTCAAACATCTGATCAATAAATCGGAGGGGGGAAATGGTCCTTGCGAGTGGACAGATTTAGTTTCCTATAATCAATACACACACGCCAACTATTTTGCACCCTCATTGGAACTAACTCATCTTTCTCATTTTTAACAACAGTAACACCACTTTTATTAGGCACAACCTGAATATGACTTACCAACTGAGAATCTGAAATGGGAAATATTATACCTGCCTCGAGCAATTTCTCAACTTCCTTTTTAACAACTTCCAGGAGGGTGGGATTGAGTCTCCTTTGTGGTTGTCTCACCCGTTTAGCCCCATCCTCCAAGAGAATCCTATGCATGAAAATGGAGGGGCTAATACCTAATATGTCAGCCAAGGTCCACCCAATCGCCCTGATGTTCTCCCTCAAAATATTCAAAAGCTTTTCTTCATGTTCAAAAGGGAGATTGTTAGCAATGATAACAGGTAATATCTCACCATTCAACAAGTATGAGTACTTCAGATTTAGTGGCAATGGCTTGAGTTCTAATGAAGGAGGGTGTAGTATGGATGGAGACATTGAAGGAACTGAAATATGTGCACAAAGAGCATCAGTATCATAATAGAAATCATCAAAATCATAGAATAAAGCATCAAATCCATCAGCATACTCAACAGCCATTTCATAATCAGAGTGAACATGATCAAAATCAGAATATGAATCCACATCAAAATCAAATACAAGATAGGATTGTGTATCAGAAACATGTGTGGAAGTGCTCTTAGACATCAAACTCGAACCAATACTCATAATCACCCTAAGCATAGGACAATCAAATTCTATGGAGTTTTTATTTGGTGGTTCAAAATGGGAGATAACAAAAGCAGAATGGTCCTCTGAGGGGTACTTCATGGAATCCATAATATTAAATATCACAACTTCATCTCCAAACTCCATGGAAAGTGTACCCTCATTGACATTTATGATAGTTTTTGCAGTCTTGAGGAAGGTCCTACCTAAGATAATGGGGTCATGAGAACTTACCTGATCATCCTCCATGTTAAGCACATAGAAGTCTGCTGGAAAGATCATGTCTCTTAACCGAACAAGTACATCCTCAAGAACTCCTGCTGGATATGTCGTAGCTCTATTCGCAAATTTCACCACTACTCTTGTCGGCTTCAACTCACTAACCTGCAAGGAAGAGAATACAGAGTGATGCATCACATTTATGGAAGCTCCCAAATCACAAAGAGCATCAGAGAAGTGAAACTCCCCTATGGTACATGGGATGGTGAATGTCCCGGGATCCTTGCACTATGTTGGCATTGCTAGAGTTGGTGTAATGAGTGCTGATACATTCCTTCCAAGGTTGATCCTCTCATTCCCCTTGAGCCCTCTTTGATTGGTGCAGAGTTCTTTTAAGAATTTGGCATACCTTGGGATTTGCTTAATGGCTTCAAGTAGAGGAATGTTGATCTCCACACGCTTGAATGTGTCCAAAAACTCCTTTTTCATTGCTTCTTCAGCCATCTTCTTGGTTTGAACAACCCTGTTTGGAAAAGGAAGGGGTTTAGGAGGTACATCATCAATCTTTTTCATACATTTATCTTTCTCCTTGGATTGCTCATCAGTTGGTATGGAATGCGGCTTCTCTAGAGTAGAGGTGAATCTCGGTGGAATGGTAGGTCCAGATGTATCATTCATTTTCTTCCCACTTCTCAATGTGATGGAACTAACATTCCCCTTTGGATTTGGAGTGGGTTGGGAAGGTAGATTTCCAGAATTCTTACTCACAAGTTCATGGAGGGCGGTGGCGATCTGACTCATTTGAGTCTTCAACTCTCTCAGCTCCGAACCATGACTCTTTAGCTCATTCTATTGATTAAGAACAATTTGTTTCAAAATATCATCAGTGTTAGAATCTACCTTTTGTGTAGGACTCCCTTGTTGCTGACTTGCTGATGCTTGGGCTTCAAATCACCTTTGGGGTTGTTGGAAACCCTGCTGGTAAGGCGGAGGCTGCTGGAAGTTTGGTTGAAAAGGGGGCCTTTGTTGTTGTCCAGAGCCATAACTCATGTCCGGTTGATCTTTCCACCCTTGGTTGTATGTTGGAGCAAATGAATCAAACTTCTTTTGGGGATATGGTTTTGTTGCTGTTGAAATGGTCTCCCAGGGAACACTGCTGCACAATCTTCTGTCTCTTGTAGTTGTGGGCAACAGTCAGTTGGGTGGCTTGTCTCAGTGAAAATTCCACATGTCCTTGAAGGAGGTGGTAGAGATGTCTTTTGTTCCAAAGAAATTTTCCACACCATAGTTGTCAATTCATCTAACTTGGTATCAATCAAATGACTCTCAAGAGAAGAAGGACTTACCTGATGTACTCCCCTGATATGTGGTGTACCTCGATCACCAAATTGAATGGAATTTTGGGCCATCTTGTCGATCAATGCACGTGCAGTTGCTGGTGTCTTGTCCACCAATGCTCCTCAAGCTGCAGCATCCACCATTCTCCTCTCCATGGGTGTGAGTCCTTTGTAGAAGTATTGGATGAGGAGTTGCTCACTGATTTGGTGATGCGGACAGCTTGCGCACAACTTCTTGAATCTCTCCCAATACTCATACATTGACTCCCCTTGTTCTTGCTTGATCCCTGAGATCTCCTTACGAATGGAATTGGTCCTTGATGCTGGAAAAAATCTCAGCAAGAAAAGACGTTTCAAATCGTTCCAACAAGTTACATCTTCGGGTTGTAAATAATACATCCAGTCTTTTGCAGCTCTATCAAGTGAGAATGGGAATGATCTTTATTTTATTTGATCTTCAGAAACATTTCTTGGTTTAAGGGTTGAGAAAACCACATTAAATTCTTTTAAATTTTTATTGGGATCCTCACCAGAGAGGCCATGAAACTTTGGAAGTAAGTGAATTAACTCAGATTTCAGTTCAAAGTCCGATTCGAGATTTGGGTATGCAATACAATTTGGTTGATAGTTAATATCAGGTGCAGCCAATTATCGAATGGTTCTATTAAGTTCATTTCCATTGTTTTCAGCCATTGGTTCCTCTTTAATGTTTGAATTTGAATAGCTTCCAATTTCAATGTTTCTAGAAGAGAGGAATTCACCAACTGGTTGAATATTGAAACTTCCCGTAGACTGAGAATTTCTGATTCGAGCCCTAAGGCTACGTTCAATCTCAGGGTCAAGATCTAAGAGATCTTTAGGATTAGTTCGTGTCATAGATTAAATAAAAATGAAAAGAATGAATGTGGACCATAGTAAAATAAAAATGAGAAGTTTGATTTGATGGTCCAAAAAGAAGTAGAATAAAATAAAAGAAGAAGAAGAAAAATCAGATTTGGTAAAGAAGGAAGAAAGAATAGAGGAAGAGAATAAAATGTAAAACAAAATAAATACCTCTAATTGGTTGAAATAATTACTTGCCTCCCCAGCAACGGTGCCAATTTGAAAGAGCGCTTTCGTGGGCGCCCTCAAATGATTAGTTTAATTTGGGGTACTTAGGTGCAGCAGAGTGGCTGACCAAGGTCGTCTCTCAAAGGAGGCAGTGAATTTAACAACTTATTAGAGGTATTCTAGAAAAATAAAATAAAATAAAATAGAATAAAAACACTAATTTAAAGGATTGGGGATTGTTGTTGTTTATTAATCTAGAAGAAGTTTGCTGGAAGAAGATTGTATATTTTTTTTTGTTTTAAGTTTTGAAATGAATTTCGATTAAAATGACACAACAAGAAGATGTTTTTTTAGAAATCTATTTAAAAAGCGTAATCGATCTAACTCTGCCTCTTAAATTTATTATTAATCATTATAATTTAAATTAACATTCACTTAATTATGATCCCTTAATTTGTTAAATCCCAAACCCTACGAGAATTAACTTTACCACGATGATGATGTGAATTTAACCCTAGGCTAACTTCGGAACATGCAATCGCAACACCCTGCTTTGATTGATGTTATAAGACTAGCTTAGGGTCAATGGTAAATTAAGGATCATATACATTCTGGAAATGAGGATGAATTTTCTTTAGGGATTATATTTGAACTCTACAAATTTATCCTGTGTGGTCTTGTATTACCGATTAAGAACGTGCTCTCACAATTTACACAAAATCCCAACCTCGTGTGTTTTTGTGTTAATTGTTCAATTGATTTCTTAGTTTCTTGTAATTTAAAAACACAATTCATCGATCATATTATGTGAATTACTGTAGCTCATTTATTCTAAATAAATGAATGAAAAAGGATAGAGGTCGATCGATTACTAAAAAAACTACTCTTCCATGGGTGGCGTAATCATCGTAGAAGCGTTTTGCATGTGCAAAGGTTTAAAATGGGTATAACCCAATAACGCTTCTACTCAAGAATTTCAGACCAATTAGGAAGATTAATAGAAGAAGAAATTTAAACAAAACAGAAGAAAAGAGAAAAAATAAAAGAAGAACAAAGAAGTTTATTACATAAACAAAATCATTACAACATGAAGGAGAAGAAGAAGGCTTCGTCGAAGGGATCCTTGCTTCAAGAGATACCCTTATTGAAATGGTTGGAGAATTGGATTGGACCCACTTCTCCTCTGCCCTCAACTTACCAAGGAACGTCCCAACCCCTCCAAATGATAAAAACTCCAATTTATAGAGCGTAGGGTAGGAGAGGTTACAAGTGGTTTCAAGTGTGAATGTGGAAATTCGACCAAATATTTTAATGCACATTTTACCGCCCACTTTACCACCAAAACACGTGACTTGTCCGGCCTTCCAGAGGGATAAAATTTGAGGATATGAGTCCTCTATCTCCTATCCAAATTTGGGCTCAATACAAGCCCATATGTAGGAGTTATGGCCGAAATACAGAAGCTTAACCATTCTGGCGAGTCCAGCCCAGCTTTGACTTTATGGCCCAATTACTCCATTAAAATTCATTCGTTTGATCTAGTTTCCTGAATAAAAGTTGTAGATAATTAATCTAGGAACACTGTTACAAAATTTCAAATTCAAATAATAAATATAAAAATATTTATATTGAAATACAACAGTGCACTATTAAGGGTAAAACTGGAATTTTCACCAAATTATCAAATGAATGATCAAATCCCAAATATTTTATAAATAAACATATTTAACACAATGTGAGGAAATTATATCATTTATTATCAATAAAATATTCAATAAAATAGTGTTTTATCAACTCCCCCACACTTTCCCTTTTGCACACCTGGGAAAAACCTCATATCAAGTAAACATCAATATCAAATCAAAACCAATTTTAAAACACATATCCTTAAGATCAATCAATTTCACACCAAGAATAAAAAGATATCATGCCTCATAAAAAACCTAATTTCAATTTCTCCATTTATATCATTCAATATATTTCCACTTCATTTATCCACCCATGCACAAAACACTTACCTCGCTTGAATTTTCTCTCATCACTCAAATATCAATTTTTTTGCAATGTCTTTCTCATCCAAACTCATACAAGGGTCACCATAGGCTTGATAGATTCCTACATCACTACCCGATGTGAGTCATGGACATATGTTTATCATGAGGACTTTTCAGGGTTGTTCTGTGGCTTTCGGTTGGTAGGATTAAGATGTGAAAAACTCTGAGGCTGAATGAAGAGGGCTTGACTCTTTTGATGCAAAAATGCATTAATCTAATTTTCACTTTAATATGGTCTTCTCTTCAATCCCCATAGTATCAATTCAGCTCCATAATCATGAAAAGTCATGAAAGGTTTACACCATTCGTCATTTCAGCATAAAAAATTTCAATCTTCTGAAACATGATTTTCTTGAAATCTTCAGATGGGCATAGCTTTCCACCTCAATTAGAAGCTCCAGAAAAGGCACAGCTTTCAATATAATGAATTTCATTAGCAGCAAACACATCTCTTCAGAATTTAATTTTCCACCCAATTTATCACAGAATGTGGTGGCGAAACCCAAGGCAACTTCCCCCACACTTATGCTCAACTAGATTATGCAATTTCACTTCAAGAGTTGGTTGGATAGGAAATATTGGCTTGTAATGTGGCTAACCTAACAGGCTTTTCATGGCTTCTAAGGGCTAAAAGGATTAAATATTCACGGTAGGCCATTGTAAAAAAGGATTCTTTGAAATAGGGGCTTTAATACCAAACAAATGCCTCAATCATTTAAACATAAGTACCTCAAACCCTCAAGTTTTGGCAGGAATAGATCAAATTCTGGTTCAATCAAGTATGGTTTGGTTCTCTCAAAAAGTGAGGTGAATGTAATGAATATGAAAATAATGGTTTAGAAGCCTCACAAGAAAGTGATTTCAAATATAAAGATAGTGAGATTGGCATGGGATTCAAAATTCAGCGTACTTTTCATGAAATTACTAAATATTTGAACTTGAAACAAAGTCATTTCAGCATTCATTTAAGCTTAGTTTCAAGGGGTAAATTGTTTTACTTATTGATATGGATTTAAAAATGGTGATGAGAATCATTTTAGCTCAAAATGTTTCAAAAAAACACATAAAATTGAAAAATAAACACACAAAATTTGAAAAACATAGAATTTTTTTATTGAAAAACATGCAATTTTTTTTGGGTTTTTTTTAAACAGGAAAACAATTGAAATTACTAAACTAAAAGGTTCACTCCCCCACACTTAAAATATTGCATTTTCCTCAATGTGAACCCGTGAGATGATATATGCACATGAAATGCAGAATTTTTAAATAGGACAAATAATGTAAAAGTGAAAGGGTTAGGAACACCTTGATGTGATCAAGTGATAATGGGGTCATGCAGTGTGATAAAATCCACTGCATCAATAGGATGTCCCTCAATGTATCTCTTCAAACGTTGCCCATTGACTGTAAAGCTCCTTCCAGTGTCCTCTTGTATGATCTCCACTGCACCATAAGGAAAAAAATTAGACACAATATAAGGACCTAACCATCTGGAATGCAACTTACCAGGCATCAACTTCAGTCGTGAACTATAGAGAAGGAATTTCTCTCCAATATGAAACTCCCTTTCTTGGATCATTTTGTCATGAGCTGCTTTTGATCTTTTTTTGTAGAGCCTTGAGTTCTCATATGATGACAGTCGAATCTCCTCAAGCTCTTGAATTTGCAACTTCCTTTGAATTCCAGCTTGGGCTAAATCCATGTTGCATTTCTTTATAGCCCAATATGCCCGATGCTCGACTTCCATGGGGATATGACACGCTTTCCCAAAAACAATCCAAAATGGGGACATACCAATGGGGGTCTTGTATATTGTCATATAAGCCCACAATGCATCATCCAAGCGCTTTCTCCAATCCTTCCTATTTGGTTGCATGGTTTTCTCCAAGATTTGTTTCAACTCACGATTTGAAACCTCAGCCTGGCCATTTGTTTGGGGGTGGTATGGTGTTGATGTTTTGTGTGTCACCCCATACTTTCGAAGGAGGGAAGAAAAATTCCTATTGAAAAAGTGTGTCCCTTGGTCACTGATGATGGCCTTTGGTACTCCAAACCTGCAAAAAATCTGTGCTTTGACAAAGTCCACAACAACATGAGAACTGTCAGTCCTGGTGGCCTTGGCCTCCACCCATTTACTCACATAATCAACAACAACCAAAATAAACAAAAATCCAAATGAACTAGGAAAAGGACCCATAAAGTTGATTCCCCATACATCAAAAATCTCACAAAATAGTATGGGTTGTTGGGTCATCTCATGTCTCCTAGAAATGTTCCCAGTGTGTTGGCAACAAGTGCATGACTTACAAAACAAATGGGCATCATGGAACAAGCTAGACCAATATAATCCAGAGTCCAAAACCTTCCTAGCTGTCTGTTGGGGTCCAAAGCTTCAACCACAAGCAAGTGTATGATAGAAATGAAAAACAGACTCAAACTCATGATCGGGAACACACCTCCTAATGACTTGGTCACTACACATGCGCCAGAGGTAAGGATCATCCCACACATAATACCTAGACTCACTTTTTAATTTTTGGAGTTGATGATTCTTCAAATTTACTGGGATTTCAGAGGCAGCAATGTAATTAACTAAATCAGCATACCAAGGATGCTTACCTGAGATGGTATAGAGATGCTCATCGGGGAAAGTGTCCCGAAGTGGTACCTGGTCCAAGGTGTCACCCTCTAGTGTGTGAGTAAGCCTACTCATGTGGTCTGCCAACAAATTCTCTGACCCCTTCTTGTCCTTTATCTCAAGGTCAAACTCTTGAAGAAGGAGCATCCAACGGATAAGTCATGGCTTTGCATCTGGCTTCTTTAGGAGGTACCTCAAAGCTTCATGGTCATAAAAAACAACTACTTTAGAGCCCAATAAATATGAACAGAATTTATCTAAAGCAAATATGATAGCAAGAAACTCTTTTTCTGTGGTAGTGTAGTTTGATTGGGCTGAATCCAGTGTCCTCGATGCATAGGCAATCACATGTGAACGTCCTTCCACCTTATGAGATAAGACAACTCCAACCGCGAAGTTGGAGGCGTCACACATAAGCTCAAAAGGAATCTCCCACCGTGGGGGCTGTATGATAGGTGGAGTGGTTAGAAATTGTTTTAGCTCATCAAATGAATTCCAGCAAGAAACATCAAACACAAAATCAGAATCCTTTTGAAGTAATCTTGACATAGGAAGAGCAATCTTACTAAAATCTTTGATGAAGCGACGATAAAATCCTGCATGCCCTAGGAAAGATCTAACATAACGCACACATGAAGGATATGGTAAGGATGAAATAATGTCTATATTAGATCTATCAACCTCTATCCCATGTTTTGACACCACATTCCCTAAGACAATGCCATGCTCTACCATAAAATGACACTTTTCAAAGTTTAGGACCAGATTCTTCTCAATACAACGATTCAACACCTTTCCAAAACTACTTAGACATTCATCAAATGAAAACCCATACACTGTAAAATCATCCATAAATACCTCCATGCAGGTCTCAATAAAATCAGAAAAAATACTCACCATGCATCTTTGGAAGGTACCTGGGGCATTGCAAAGTCCAAATGGCATCCTTCGGTAGGAAAAGGTACCGAATGGGCAAGTGAATTTCGTCTTCTCCTGGTCCTCCGGAGCTATAGGAACCTGAAAATATCCAGAAAATCCATCCAAGAAACAATAGTGTGTCTTCAAAGCTAGTCTCTCAATCATCTGATCAATAAATGGGAGGGGGAAATGGTCCTTGTGAGTGGACTGATTTAGTTTCCTATAATCAATACACACACGCCAACTATTTTGCACCCTCATTGGAACTAACTCATCTTTCTCATTTTTAACAACAGTAACACCACTTTTATTAGGCACAACCTGAATAGGACTTACCCACTGAGAATCTTAAATGGGAAATATTATACCTGCCTCGAGCAATTTCTCAACTTCCTTTTTAACAACTTCCAGGAGGGTGGGATTGAGTCTCCTTTGTGGTTGTCTCACCGGTTTAGCCCCATCCTCCAAGAGAATCCTATGCATGAAAATGGAGGGGCTAATACCTGATATGTCATCCAAGGTCCACCCAATCGCCCTGATGTTCTCCCTAAAAATATTCAAATTCTTTTCTTCATGTTAAAAAGGGATATTGTTAGCAATGATAACAGGTAATCTCTCACCATTCAACAAGTATGAGTATTTCAGATTTGGTGGAAATGGCTTGAGTTCTAATGGAGGAGGGTGTAGTATGGATGGAGACATTGAAGGAACTGAAATATGTGCACAAAGAGCATCAGTATCAGAATATAAATCATCAAAATCATAGAATAAAGCATCAAATCCATCAGCATACTCAACAGTCATTTCATAATCAGAGTGAACATGATAAAAATCAGAATATGAATCCACATCAAAATCAAATCCAAGATAAGATTGTGTATCCGCAACATGTGCGAAGTGCTCTTAGACATCAAACTCGAACCAATACTCATAATATCCCTATGCATAGGACAATCAAATTCTATGGAGCTTTAATTTGGTGGTTCAAAATGGGAGATAACAAAAGCAGAATGGTCCTCTGAGGGATACTTCATGGAATCCATAATATTAAATATCACAACTTCATCTCCAAACTCCATGGAAAGTGTACCCTCATTGACATTTATGATCGTTTTTGCAGTATTGAGGAAGGGCCTACCTAAGATAATGGGGGCATGAGAACTTACCTGATCATCCTCCATGTTAAGCACATAGAAGTCTGCAGGAAAGATCATGTCTCTTACTCGAACAAGTACATCCTCAAGAACTTCCGCAGGATATGCCGTAGCTCTATTCGCCAATTTCACCACTACTCTTGTCGGCTTCAACTCACCAACCAACAAGGAAGAGAATACAGAGTGAGGCATCACATTTATGGAAGCTCCAAAATCACAAAGAGCATTAGAGAAGTGCAACTCCCCTATGGTACATGGGATGGTGAATGACCCAGGATCCTTGCACTTTGTTGGCATTGCTAGAGTTGGTGTAATGAGTGCTGATACATTCCTTCCAAGGTTGATCCTCTCATTCCCCTTGAGCCCTCTTCGATTGGTGCAGAGTTCTTTTAAGAATTTGGAATACCTTGGGATTTGCTTAATGGATTCAAGTAGAGGAATGTTGATCTCCACACGCTTGAATGTGTCCAAAACCTCCTTTTGCATTGCTTCTTCAGGAATCTTCTTTGTTTTAACAACCCTGTTTGGAAAAAGAAGGGGTTTAGGAGGTACATCATCAATCTTTTTCTTACCTTTATCTTTCTCCTTGGATTGCTCATCAGTTGGTATGGAATGCGGCTTCTCTAGAGTAGAGGTGAATCCCGGTGGAATGGTAGGTCCATATGTATCATTCATTTTCTGCCCACTTTTCAATGTGATGGCACTAACATTCCCCTTTGGATTTGGAGTGGGTTGGGAAGGTAGAATTCCAGAATTTCTTACTCACAAGTTCATGGAGGGCAGTGGCGATCTGACTCATTTGAGTCTTCAACTCTCTCAGCTCCAAAACATGACTCTTCAGCTCATTCTGTTGATTAAGAACAATTTGTTTCAAAATATCATCAGTGTTAGAATATACCTTTGGTGGAGGATTCCCTTGTTGCTGACCTGCTGATGCTTGGGCTTCCAATCTCCATTGGGGTTGTTGGAAACCCTGCTGGTAAGGCGGAGGCTACTGGAAGTTTGGTTGAAAAGGGGGACTTTGTTGTTGTCCAGAGCCATACCTCATGTCTGGTTGATCTTTACACCCTTGGTTGTATGTTGGAGCAAATGAATAAAACTTCTTTTGGGGATATGGTTGTTGTTGCTACTGAAATGGTCTCCCAGGGAACACTGCTGCACAATCTTCTGTCTCTTGTATTTGAGGGAAACAGTCAGTTGGGTGGCTTGTCTTAGTGCAAATGCCACATAGCCTTGAAGGAGGGGGTAGAGATATCATATGTGCCAAATAAATTTTCCTCACCATAGTTTTCAATTCTTCTAACATGGTATCAATCAAATGAATCTCAAGAGAAGAAGGACTTACCTGATGTACTCCCATGATATGTGGTGTACCTCGATCACCAAATTGTTGGGAATTTTGGCCCATCTTGTTGATCAATGCACGTGCGGATGCTGGTGTCTTGTCCAACAATTCTCCTCCAGCTGCAGTATCCACCATGCTCCTCTCCATGGGTGTGAGTCCTTCGTAGAAGTATTGGATGAGGAGTTTCTCACTGATTTGGTGATGCGGACAGCTTGCGCACAACATCTTGAATCTCTCCCAATACTCATACATTGACTCCCCTTGTATTTGCTTGATCCCCGAGATCTCCTTACGAATGGAAGTGGTCCTCGATACTGGAAAAAATATCTGCAAGAAAAGACGTTTCAAATCGTTCCAACAAGTTACATCTTCGGGTTGTAAATAATATATCCAGTCTTTTGCAGCTCCATCAAATGAGAATGGGAATGCTCTTAATTTGATTTGATCTTCAGAAACATTTCTTGGTTTAAGGGTTGAGCAAACCGCATTAAATTCTTTCAAATTTTTATTGGGATCCTCACCAGAGATGCCATGAAGCTTTGTAAGTATGTGAATTAACCCAGATTTTAGTTCAAAGTACGATTTGAGATTTGGGTATGCAATACAATTTGGTTGATAGTTAATATCCGGTGCAGCCAATTCTCGAATGGTTCTATTAAGTTCATTTCCATTGTTTTCAGACATTGGTTCCTCTTTTATGTTTTAATTTGAATAGCTTCCAATTTCAATTTTTCCAGAAGAGAGGAATTCACCAACTGGTTGAATATTGAAACTTCCCATAGACTGAGAATTTCTGATTTGAGCCCTAAGGCTACGTTCAATCTCAGGGTCAAGATATAAGAGATCTTTGGGATTAGTTTGTTTCATAGATTAAATAAAAATGAAAAGAAAGAAAGTGGACCATAGTAAAATAAAAATGAGAAGTTTGAGTTGATGGTCCAAAAACAAGTAGAAGAAAATAAAAGAAGGAGAAGAAAAATCAGATTGGGTAAAGAAGGAAGAAAGAAGAGAGGAAGAGAATAAAATGTAAAACAAAATAAATACCTCTAATTGGTTGAAATAATTACTTGATTCCCCGGAAACGGTGCCAATTTGGAAGAGCGCTATCGTGGGCGCCCTCAAATGATTAGTGTAATTTGGGGTACTTAGGTGCAGCAGAGTGGCTGACCAAGGTCGTCTCTCAAAGGAGGTAGTGAATTTAACAACTTATTAGAGGTATTCTAAAAAATAAAATAAAATAGAATAGAATAAATACACTACTTTAAAGGATTGGTGTTTGTTGTAGTTTATTAATCTAGACGAAGTTTGTTGGAAGAAGATTGTATAATTTTTTTTTGTTTTTAGTTTTGAAATTAATTTCGATTAAAATGACACAACAAGAAGATGTTTTTTTAAAAAATCTATTTAAAAGGCGTAATCGATCTAACTCTACCTCTTCACTTTATTATTAATCATTATCATTAAAATTAACATTAACTTAATTATGATCCCTTAATTTGTTAAATCCCGAACCCTACGAGAATTAACTTTACCACGAAGATGATGTGAATTTAACCCTAGGCTAACTTCGGAACATGCTATCGCAGCACCCCGCTTTGATTGATGTTCTAAGATTAGATTATGGTCATTGGTAAATTAAGGATCATATCCATTCTGGAAATGAGGATGAATTGTTTTTAGGTATTATATTTGAACTCTACAAATTTATCCCGTCTGGTCTTGTATTACCGATTAAGATCGCGCTCTCACAATTTACACAAAATCCCGACCTCGTGTGTTTTTGTGTTAATTGTTCAATTGATTTCTTAGTTTATTTTAATTTAAAAACACAATTCATGGATCATATTATGTGAATTACAGTAGCTCATTGATTCAAAATAATTTAATTAAAAAGGATAGAGGTCGATCGATTACTAAAAAGAACTACTCTTCCATGGGTGGCGTAATCATCGTAGAAGCGTTTTGCATGTGCAAAGGTTTAAAATGGGGATAACCCAATAACGCTTCTACTCAATAATTCCAGCCCAATTAGGAAGATTAAGAGAAGAATAAATTTAAACAAAAAGGAAGAAAAGGGAAAAATAAAAGAATAACAAAGAAGTTTATTACATAAACAAAACCATTACAACATGAATGAGAAGAAGAAGGCTTCGTCGAAGGGATCCTTGCTTCAAGAGCTACCCTTATTGGAATGTCTGGAGAATTGGAGTGGATCCACTTCTCCTCTGCCCTAAACTTCCCAATGCACGTCCCAACCCCTCCAAATGAGAAAAACTCCAATTTATAGAGGGGAGGGGAGGAGAGGTTACAAGTGGTTTCAAGTGTGAATGTGGAAATTCGGCCAAATATTTTAATGCAAATTGCACCGCCCATTTGACCACCACAACGCGTGAATTGGCCAGCCTTAAAGAGGGATCAAATGTGCGTATATGGGTCCTCTATCTCCTCTCCAATGTTGGGCTCAATAAAAGCCCATATGTAGGAGTTATGGCTGAAATATAGAAGCTTATCCATTCTGGAGAGTCCAGCCCATCTTTGACTTTATGGCCCAATTACTCAAATAAATTGCATTCTTTTGATCTAGTGTCCTGAATAAAACTTGTAGATAATTAAGTTATGAACACTGCTACAAAACTTAAAATTCAAATAATAAATGTAAAAATATTTATATTCGAAATACTACAGTGCACTATTAAGGGTAAAACTGGATTTTTCACCAAATTTTCAAATAAATGATCAAATCCCAAATATTTTATAAATAAACATATTTAACACAATGTGAGGAAATTATATCATTTATTATCAATAAAATATTCAATAAAATAGTGTTTTATCATTCACTTCAGCAGTAGTGATGGAAAAAGCCCGCCCTTTCTGCCTTGGAGGTTGTTGGTTGCCTCCGAAAACCCTTGGCTTTGGGCACTGATTTGAAAGATTCTTTAGTTCTTTGCAGTTTTAGAAATGATCAACGCGTTGAGGTTCGAACGGAGCATTTCTATACATTATTGCAGCTGCGTGTTTTTCTTTTTTCCAGTTAACATTCAGGTTCCCTTCTTTTCCACACCTAAATCATTTCCTTGTCCCCTTCAGGCAATTTCTAGGGTGCTACTTTCCGCACCTTTGGGAAGTGGGGTGGTGGATCTTCTTTGGGCCATTGTATTTATACATTGGACCACTAGCATTGATTTACACCTTATTCTTATTATCCCCTTGATACCACTAATATTATATGATATATATTTTGACCTTCAGGGTATAACAAAAAATTTCCTCATAGCTGTCAAAGTCACGGATCGCTAGCTCTTTCTGTAGGCTCGGTTTCATCCCACAAAAGAAGCAGTCACCCTTGCATTCAAGGGTAAAGACAAAGCCGGGAGCTTATCGGTCAAGCCTTGTGAAGTTTTCCTCATATGCTCCAACAGATTCTTTGTCTTTTTTGCTTTAGGGAAAGGAAGTCCCTTTCCATCTTATGCCTGAGGGTGTGCAGAAAATATTTAGAAAAAAATGTTTTCTAGAAATACTTCCATTCCAACACCTCGAACTCCTCCCCAGGCTTTGTATTTTTGATCAATGTCCACCATTGATCATCTTCACCCTCCATAAGATAATAATCCATGATAACCTTCTCATTTTCAGATCATTTAAGGATGGAGAAGATCATTTCAATGGATTTGATCCATTTTTCATCAATTGATGGATCAAATGATCCATTAAAAGTAGGAGGCCTTTGTCTCATGAAGATCTCGATAGTTCCTTCTTCATTCTTAGAATTGGTTGAAAGATCTTCTTTACCCTTGTTTCTTGTCAAATCTTGAGTTAGCTGAAAGAGAAGTGTGACAAAGTTCATGATTCCTGCTCCCATTATATTGGGCATCTCATTAGTACAGTCATCACATTGATCTTCACATCAGTTTTTTATCCTGAGTCCTCTTATTAAAGGCCATTGGCTAGAATAAACGGAATGTTAGCAGTAACACATAAAGGTTATTCCAAGGACAAAACAAACGACTTAAAAATTAATTTTATTTCCTTAACATATGAATATATTGTCTTTAGTCTGTGTTATCCATTATTTACTTTCTAACATATATTCTTAGGGAATTTTTTTGTCCATTAATAATGGTTCCTAATAATCTTGTTAATTTACCAAATAATATCCCCTGGATGTTTCATAACCAAGAGTGAAACAAGTCCCATTGTCATGCACCCAATCCCATTCGAGTATAGCTCAAAGTGGTGTTTTCAGGTTTTACCCCAATGATACATCTGTGTTGGAGCCACCTCTACCAGCTCCTGTCCAGACAGGGATGTATTTTCTTGATAAAACACTTACTCAATACTCACCAAAACATATGGATGTTCTTTCTATACTTAGCCTTCTCTCTAAGACATTACTATGTTTTTATAATACTAATACCAAAAATAACTAAACATATCATCTCATACCAACTATGACAACCCTGCTCATTTATTACATAATTAAACATAATTTATTACATAAAGTTTACTTGATACAATATAGAATATTGAGAGGTATAGTGTCTTTGGGGATTATAATAATTACATAAAAACATAAAACATGAAATACAATATATTTACTGAAAACTTCCTTTACCTGACCACAACATTCCCTCATACATAGCATTTCTTGGGATAACATGAGGACATGCATAAGAAAAGAGTGAGCTATAAATCCCAGTAAGGGAATAATAATGGAATAAATGCGAAATACAATACATGTTATAAAATAGGAATATCAATGGAGCAAAAGAGAAGAATAAACCTAACAGCATGATAAATCATGATAATCATAACATGTAAATGTGTCAGCAACACTAAACAAGGAACACATGGAGCTTGAGTAAATCCTTATTGCACATGAATCATGAATAAAACATCATTTCACATGAATTATCATGAGTAAACACCCATTTTATAGGATGTATCATGACATTATAATTTACCCAATACATTTGAGTGTTATAAGGGTGCACCCTTCTTAATAAATTCATTTCATGTATAAGTATGCCACTTGGATCAAATAACAAGGATTCATAAAACATAATAATTTATTCCATGATACAATAATGTTGAATTAATAAATTAAACTCTATAATAAATAAGTAAATTTTCATTGAATGGAATACCCTTGATAGTGAAACTGGAATGGTATTCACAACACAATGACATCGGCTCGGAAAATCATTGCAATTTCGGTAGTGTAACGGCGTGATGTAAGATTTCATAAAAATGGTTGATGAGAGATAAAGGGTTGTCTCATCATATATAAATGAGATGGATAGTAAGGGATTAATATAGATACATGTCCCATTAATTTTAATATAATTAAGATTCATGATACAAAATAATTTTTTGAATGTAAAAAAAGGAGAGAGAAATCCCTTTCATAATGTTGGCAAAGTAACAGGTGTCCATGGGTGGCATTTAATGAGAGAGAAAGGGGTCTCCCATAATTCAAAAATAAAGAGGAATGTATGGGGGAGGTGAGAAATAAGACCCCAACATCTATATTTGAAATTAAAAGGGGATAACAATTTAATGAATATTGGACCAAAATGAGAAAGGAAGAAAAACTCATACTTGGAAGTGTGCATCCAATGGCTTGATAGAGGCTTGAGAGAGGATTTTTGGGATCTTCGGGAACCTTGGGAGGATTATAGAGAAAATAGAGTAGTTTTTCGATGATCTATAATGGTTTTTGAGAGAGGAGGAAGTGGGATCTTGGATGGGTTTATATAGGAATGGTGAGGGAATTCATTATTATTTAGTTTTGTGACACCTTGCATTAAACTGATCCAAACTACAAACCAGTCCATCGTTTTTGCCCATGGTTTTTGGAAAAGGGATTTGGAAAAAAATATTTTATAAGGAAAAAGTCCGAACTTCTTAAAATAATGGGGTAGCTTATTTGGAGGTGAGTCACACTCCAAAGGAAAACAATTTAAAAAAGACAAGATGTTTAATAAGTCTTGAAGGGTCCATTAATTCTTTGTAAAATATGTCAAACAAACCCAAAACAAAATTATTTTAATTTAAATACATATATTGTTCAAACATAAGGCTTATAGTATTTTATTAAATCACCATTGTGTCATTATGATGTCATAAAATACATTATATATTTAAACGGTATTTAAATTTAACCCAAACATTTGACCGTCTCAAAAAATTATGAAAAATACACTATTGGATAATTTCAATGTCCTGATTCCAAAAATAATATTTATTTTATCTAAGTAATTTCCTAAATATTTTAATTTTCACTTTTAAAATAAAAACTGACATTTATCGAAAATTCATGGGTTTTGAAAAAAATGGCTTTCGAACCTTAATAAAAACTAAAATTAAAATTATATGGTCATTTATATTTAATAGAAATTAATTTAATAACAATAATAATATTTTATTAAAATATTATCTAATTCAATAATCCATTAAGTCATCAAAATATATTTCTTAGTTGAAAAGTAAAAAAATACTATTTGTGCATTAAAAACTATTTTCAAGGGAATAATAATAAAATAAATGTATATTCATTATTTTATTCAAAAATAATGTACATAATCATAGTGTTATGGTCTTATTACATAACCCCTTATAACACCCTCATAAGACGGAAGATTAAGGTGTGTGATGGTGACAGACTCTTGGGGTTGGTCGGATAACATTTCTCGGGTGTTAATCTCTATCAACTTCCATTTCTGTCATAGGAGGTCCTACTCAAGCTTAATATATTCAAGCTCTACATGGTCTTGGTCAAGAACGAATCCCAATGACGCCACCTTCTTTCTAAGCTCTGACAAATGGGCTTCGTATGGGGCTCCTCTACTAGATGAGTTCATCACTTCCTTTATCTATGTAAAGTGGATTTGTTAAGGCCATATATTTATACTTATCATGTGATCACTATTCAAAGTCTATATTAGCAACTGTCATAATTCTTAACATAAAACCAAAGAAGTTGACATTTTATATAACCATTTAACATAAAGACATATTTAATTAGATCAAGTGGGATTTCCATTAATTAGTGTTTGGGTAATTAGATTATTGGACACATGTCTCAGGATTTCCTCTATAATGATCCAAATATTAATGAGAAGTTGATTGTGATATGATTTAACTATAAGGAATTGGGGAATTTTGATAAATTTTATCTGAAGAAAGTTTCTCAAGTAGGGAATCAGTAAGATTGGAAGCAGAATGGTTTGGTAAAATCCTTTACAACCACAAGAGAAGACGTTGAGCTATCAAATGAGGTGTTATCAGGTACTTTTATGGTTTTTACAGATTTCAAAAATGTGTTATTTGATTCAGGGTCTAAACTATTTTTTATTTCTGAGAAATTTTTTGAAAAATTTGGAATTCAACCTCATGAAATGAAACTAGATATCATGGTAGAAAAAACTAGGGGAAATATTGTGGAAGAGTGAAATTAATATAATTACCTTATCCTTGTTTATGGAATGATTTTACCTAAAACCCTTGTTTTTTTCATCTAGTATAGTTTGATGTTATTATAGTTGTGGACTCACTTTTTTTATCATGCTAAGATAGATTGAGATAAAAAATGTTTTTTTCCAAAATTAATTTCAGTTTGTGTACAAAAATGAACACATACCATTAATAACATATGAGGAATCTATGAAACTGATAAAGGATAGAAATTAATGTAATATTGATCATATTTTTGAAGATAAAGGAACAATCTAGATTAATGATGTACCAGTGGTAAATGAATACCTGAATGTTTTTACCAATGATTTTCCTACTATTATTCCTAAACCAGATGGTGAGATTACTATTTACTTAGTTCTTCATGCTATTCCAATTTCTATACCCCCTTATCATATAGAACAAATAGAGCTTTTGGAATTAAAATAGGTGTTGTGGGAATTATTAGATAAAGACTTCATCTGACCTAGCACTTCACCATGGGGCACACCTGTCTCATTTGTTCCGAAAAAAATTAGTTCAATGAGACTTTTCACCAATTATAGAGCCTTTAATAACATTACTATTAAAAACAGGTATTCTTTTGACTCATATCAATGATTTTATTGATCAGCTCTAGGGAGCGTAGAATTTTTCAAAGTTTGACTTGAGTATGGGGTACTATTAATTGAACATAAATGATGAAGACATCCTGAAGACTGCATTCTGTACTAAATATCATCAATGTGAATTTTTTGTTATGCCTTTTGGGTTAACTATTTTATTTTTTTTATTCAAGGATCTTATGAATAGAATATTTCATGAGGTCTTGGATAAGATTTTGGTTGTGTTAAATGATGAAATTCTGGTATATTACAGAAGTAAAGAGAAGCATAAAAACTTATAAGGGTTGTTTTTAAAACCTTCAAAGAAAAGAAAATGTATAGAAAATTCAGAAAGATTGATTTCTAGTTGCAAAATTTTACTTTTCGTGGGATCATTGTAAATATGGATGGAATAATAGTTGATCCTACCAAATCAAAAGTGGTTGATAAATTCCCAAGACGTAAAACTATTATAGATATTCATATTTTTCATATATTATCATGTTATTACAAACGGTTTTCTTAGAAAATTTCACGGTTATCTAGCCCATTAACTATGTTAACAAGAAAATGGTTTAAATTTGCTACGACATAAGGATGTGATGATTATTTTCATGAAATAATCAAGAGATTATTGAATGCTCCAGTTTTGGTCTTACCTTATCAAAATGGTGTGTTTTTCTTCTATAGTAATGATTCATTGAAGGTACTTGGTTGTGTTCTTATGCATAATGATCATCTAATTGGTTATGCTCCAAGAAAACTAAAACATCATTAGTTTAATTATCCCACACATGATTTGAAATTGGTATTTGTTTTTTTTTCTTTGAAAATTTCAAGGGACCATTTATATGGAGCAAAATGTAAAATATATACTGACAATAAATGTATGAAATTATATATTCACTTAGAAATAATTAAACATTAGGCATATAAGATGTATTTAAATGATAAAATATTATGATTACATGACCCATTATCATATAGGAAAATCTAGCAAAGTGGTGGATTCAATGAGTCAAAAACATCATGAATCATTAACCATTTAACATTTGGAACACGATCCCTTGATTAATGAATTGATGAATTTAGGATTAGAAGTTGTCAAGGAAGGGAATGCATCTTTTTTGTTTCAGGATTCAATGAAATCATCATTATCAGACATAATTAAGAAATCACATAAGGAAGACCATGAGCTGTAGAGAAAAGAGCATTTGGTTAAAATCAGAAAGTTTCTAGAATTTTACCTTGATAAATATTTTATTTTAATATTTGAAAAAAACGTTGTTTGTGCCATGTGATTCCTATTTAAAGATATATTTGTGGTGTGAAACTCATATTTCTTCATTTTCAGTTCATCCTGGAAGTACTAAGATGTTCAAAGACCATTAGGAGTATTACTGGTTGGGTGGAATGAAAAGCGATATTCTAGAATTTACTATGAAATGTTTGACATGTCAATAGGTTAATGCAGAGCGGCAGTTACGAGAGGATATGCCTCAACCTTTTCCAGTGACAAAGTGAAATGGGAGAATATATTCATGGATATTATGTTGGGACTACCTAAGACTGCTCAAGGTAACAATTTTTTCTGGGTTATTGTTGATCGGCAGACAAAATATACAGATTTCCTTTCTATTCAAGATATAGTGTCATTCGATTAGCTTTCTCGATTGTACCTCGATAATATTGATAGGTTAAATGGAGTTTCATTATCCAAATTATATCATCAACACCATAGGTAAATTTCTACCTTTTGATGGGATTTAGATGTCATTGGTCATAGAATTAAATTTCTGTACATCTTTTCATCCTACATCAGATGGGTAGTCCGAACGAATGATTATGAATTTGAAGGATATGCTTTGATCTTGTTCAATAGACTACCAGGGATGTTTGGTTCTGTATATTTCTTCAGCTGAGTTTTCTTATAATATCAACTTTCATTCCATTATACAAATGGAACCTTTTTAGGAATTTTATGGGAAGCAAAGTCGAACTTTATCATTATTGGATGATGTTGGGAAAAGGAAGTTGATGAGAACAGAATTAGTAGACGAAGTAGCTGAGAAACTGTAGTTGATTAAACATCAAATGATGAAATCTCAGAGCATGAATAATAGTTATGAAGATAACAGAAGGAAATACTTCTCTTTAGAAGAAGGTTACCATGTTTTCCTCAAAATATCTCTATAGAAGTGTGATGTTTTTTGTAAGAAAGGAATTCTTAGTCTGTGATTCATCAGTCCTATTAGAATCCAAGAGAAATTTGGTCTAGTTGAGTACCACGTATCTTTTCCTTCGATTTTATCTCATCTACATGATTTTTTCCATGATTCATTGTTGTTGAAGTATATTCCATATTACTCTCATGTCTTAATCCCAGAATAAGTTCAGCTGGAAAATTACCAATCTTATGAAGAGAAACAAGTTAAAATTCTTCATGGATAGGAATCAGTATTGGAAGAATAAATGAATCCACCAGTTAACGTTTTTTTAATAAATAACATTGTTGATGAACCAACATGGGAATCTAAAAATGATATGATGGAAAGGTAGCCTCACTTGTTTTATGAGTAAATAAAATTATTAGGATGAAATTTGTAGAAGGTGTGGATAATATAACACTGCAATGTTTTAAAAAAATAAATTAAATGAATGAATATTCTTTTAAGTAGATAATTATAACTATCCCTTAAGCATTATATTGATGCCTCTATGTTTTGAATTTCAAAAAACGGTCATCTACAACTATGTTCAGTATGTTTTTTGAAGTCTGATGGAACCAACTTTTTTTTGGTGAATAACAATATACCATTATGAATTGTAACAGGAATTGTAATATGAACCTAATGAATAGTAGATTGTATTATTATTTTATTTTCTTAAGGCTTGAAGATAATGACATCATGGTTAATTTTTCAATGTGAAATAAAAGCATTTATATAATTAAAATTATTCATTTTTTAATTAAGTATTATACATTTTAAAAATTAAATTGATAATATTTAGAAAATTAATTTCCAAAAATTTAGTTCATTTTTAAATACTGCACGTTAAAAAATGGATAGGGTGAATTTTTGGGACTATTCTGAAACAGTTGAATTTTTAGTGAATAGTAAAAATACAGTTTTGAGTTTTTGGTAAGATTAATGACATCATTAATGATGTAATAATGATTTAATAATTCTTGTCTAGTTGTGTAAAATAAAATAATAAATGAGGTGTCTCATGTGGCTAATACCATTGGAAAATACTATGGGCAAGCCCATGGTTTTGCAAATACAACAAATGATGTGTCCCTTGTAAATTATTAAAATATTTCATCACTTTTTAAATAAATTCCAACCCATTCCTCCATTACATTAATTGTAAATTTCTCCTCAACAAATATTTGGACTTCATACCTCCATATTATTCCCCCAATGTTTCTTCAAGATCCCAATGTTCCAACCTTCATCTCTTTGGATTTACTCTATATGGTAAGAGAATTCTTGACTTCTTTCTTTTTCCATTCTTGTTCTCTTTTATGTGGTATGACTTTAATGTATCCATAAGATATTATTATTTACATTTTAAACATTCACAATAATGTACTATGATTCATTTCTGGATGGGTGACCCATTTCCTTCCTCTTTTAATGTATTCAAAAACTATTTGGCATAGCCGTTAAGCTGCTGAATTTTCATAAGGGGTTTTCCAATAATAATTTAATTTAGAGTTCCTTACTCTTATTATTATTTCCACATATACCCTTATCCAAGATTCATGAATGATACAGAATGATAAACATTCTGGATTTAATCATTTCTATGCAATATTCACCATTATTTTTTTTCTCCTCTCTCACTCATTCAAGAAATTAAAACATCGTATCTGATGTGTCGATTTACCGACATCGTGTATGATGTGATTTCAATTTCATTTAATTTCATAAAAAATGGTAGTTAAATCATTTATATGGTTTAAATAGATTATAATTTATGTATTATATCTTAAATAAGGTTTTGTAATCATTTTATTCACATGTTATAAATTAAAGAAACCAATGAGTTCATTATGATCGAAGAATCGTCAAAATGACCTAAACAAATATCAATAATATTTTAACTTATAGATCATCCTAATTTCAGAATTAAAAATGATAAATGATATAATTTATGATTTCTAAAATATTTAAATACAATTCCATTCCAATTATGGAGTTTCAATTTCAATCGATAAGAATATCAGTCCTGAACCGATCATGGAAACCATGTATAGAACGCACCAGACACAATGTAAATAACAAAATATTACTAATAAATGTGTCAACTGATGTTGTAAAATGATCATATAAGGAGTTATAAACATCAATATGTTTCATTAATATATTAATCACGCTCTTTTATCCATTATATAGTAGTTTTAATCACTTCTGAAGTTAGAATAACCCAAGTTAATCGAATTCTTAACCCAATTTATGTTCAATGGGTTAACCTTATTCGTTATTAATTATATGGTATTATGATTATTGGTTTGATTATTTTTTTAATATATTATGTTTCAATATGTTTATTTACAGTTTATACACATATCTATTACATTCTATTAATTCTCACTCCAATTATATTTTATGGGACCTTCTTTTTAAAATCCTTTTAAAACTCTCCATAATAAATTTTTGAAGGATATTAATTTTTATATGTATATTGAATAATCTGTTAATTTTTATTCTAAAGATACATTATAACCATGATATGTTCCTTGGACATTATTTATATTGAATTTATCCCATTATAGATCAATAGACGTTAGGTTGATCCCATTATATCTCACGATATGATGGGTAAGCCACTTTATAGCTCTCCAATGCATAGGGTAATCTAGAGATGGAAGTTGACCAAAAGGTTATTCCCTGAGTAAGGGTGAATGTAATTGTGATATATTAAATACGTAACAAGGAAACTACATGATGTTTCTATGGATATGAGTTTTTATGATTATGGGTTTTATTGGTTTTTATGTTATCACCTGACTGATGCTTTATTTATTTATATTCCTTACTGAGTTTTATACTCATCCAATGTTTTTAAAATGTTTTTCATAGGATATAAGTATTGGTAAGTGAAATAATGGAGTCTTGATGTTTGATATGGAGTGTTTTTAAAGGAATCCTGTTTTTGGTTTTAATGTTTTAAATTTTGAGAAAAATGGAAATTGTTATAGTAGTATCCTCTTCAATGAATGTGGTATGTCACGTATGTAAGATATCCTAATTATTTAAAACTTTAAACCCGAAAAGATCCACAATGATTAATAATGTATGGTATTGTGTAAAATTCATGATCAAGTAACGTTTTAAGGGGGGTTCCTTATACAAAAACCCATAGTTCCCTTTAGATAAAGAAAAATTAATTTTATAGATTTTATATGGGATTCCATTGTCCTTACATGATATCTTACACATAAGAAAAATGAAAACAATAACTCTATCCAACTAGCTGCTAAATATGTTGAACATTCTATTGTACCTCTAAAAATTGTTTGATCAACTAGTTTTCTAGATTCTTCAAGATCATCTGTATTTATGGTACAAATGAGAGTACTAATATATTTAGTACTATCTTAATCAAACATTTTAATAATATTTTTCATATAATTATATTGAGATATATTAATACATTCTAGTTTTTTAAAAATTTGAAAAACCATGAAATTTTTTTAGCTCCCCATCATACTCATTTCAAGCATATATTTCATAATATATCCAAAGTAATCTGTTAAATATTATTTAGTGAAATAAATATAATTTCAACAACATATATTTGAAAAATCATTATGCTCTCATTAACTATCATTATTAAATGAGTAATATTATTAGATCCCGTAAAATAATTATTCTATAAAAAAATATTGTAAATATATCATTCTAGTCTAGATGGGCTTTTTTAAGTCCATATAAATATTTGTTAAGTTTAAAAAAACATTATGGATGTTTTTTATCATCAAAATCTAAGGTTTTTCTATAAAAACATCACCATATAAATATCCATTGAAGAAAGATCACATTACATACATTTGAAAATGTTTGAAATTGAATTATCTTTCAAAGGCTAATATAATATTAATAGATTAAAATATTGATACCAATGCATGGGATTTTTCATAGTCACTTCCTTATTATTTATTGTAACCTTTTTCAATTTGAATTTCTTTATTTATAATAATTATTCAATTTTCATTAGATTTGTTTCTAAAAATAGATTTTACTCCAATTAATAAAGTTTTTTTGGTTGTTCAACCAGGTTAAAACATTTGTTTCATTAAAAAGCATTTAGTTCATCTTGTATAGACATAATCCAATATTCATCACCAAAATCCTCATCAAGATTGATATGTTTAAATTGGGAACGAATATCAATACGTTCTATTCCATTCCATAAAAAATGTCTAGTATTAACTGGTTGATTTAAATCACTAATGGTACTATCACTAGCATGATTCATCAGAAAAAAATGAATTGGGTTTCCTAAATCCTGATCTTCAACAAAAGGAAAAAATTCATCTGGGTTAACTACACCGAAAACAATTTCTTGAGTATTTTTTTTAATTAGATGTATTTTCAAACAAAGGATGAAATCAATTTTTTAAAACATATTTGAGGATGTTGGTTGTCCTTGATTAAAAAAGAATTGGTTTGATAAAATTTAACATGTATTTATTCCATGATAGTACAATAATTTTTATTAAAAGCTCTATATGATTTATAAGTAGTGGAGTAACAAAAAAATATTCCTTCATCAGATTTGAGTAAAAGTTTATGTAAATTATCTTTTCTATTGAAGATAAATAATTTACATCCAAATTCTCCAAAAGTAAGAAACTTTTTCTTTTTAGTCTATCTATAACAAATAAGTTGTTTTATTATGAAAATTTCAAATTAAAACATGATTTATAGTGTATTTGGAAGTACATACTTCATCATCCAAAAACTATTTATCAATTAAGTATTCACCCAACATGATGCTTGTTATTTCATGAAGAATACAGTTTCTTTTGTCAACGGCACCATTTTCCTGAGGATTTTATGAGATGAAAATTTATGTTCCACGCCCTTATTGGAACAAAAATATCCTAAATCTAAATTTTAAAATACTCCACAATGAAAAATATGAATATTTATCAGGGGGTTTCCCATTTATATTTTTGGCTACAAAAGTTATTTATTTCCAAAATATATAATATTTATTTTCTAGAAAATAGATCCATGTGTATATAGTGTTATCAGAAACTAAAACAAATACATAGTATTATCCTCTAATACTCCCAGATTGTGTAAGGACAAATAAATACATCCACACTAACTATAATTCATTAGTAGTTAAGAATACACTAATAGATTAAAATCTCGACTTAAGTTTCTTTTCGTTTTGACAAGGGTCACAGACATTTGAAGAATTAAACCTATGACTTGTTATATCCTTAACGAGTATCTTATTAGTAATATTAAATTTTTTTTTCTATGTTTTGTGTGTCTTAAGATTCCAATACATAACCAAGAATGATCCTCCATTTCACTAAGTCAATTTATGTCTTGGATCTTAAGATCTTATATGTTTTGTGTCTATACATTCTCATGTTGATGTCCAGAGAGAATGAATTCATAATTTGAATTATGTACTAAACATTTATCAATACTAAAATTCACAAGTTAACCATCATCACAGAATTTACTTATGATTATAAGGGTGTTCTTAAGGCCTTTAACAAAGAATAAAAATTTAAATTAAATCTTTTCCAATAAGAATAATAACATATGTACTTCTAGTCCATCCAAGATCATTATCTCTGAAATTATATTTTCCACTATTAAACCTGATAATATATTCAATGATGTCATTATATCTATTCATATTTCTATAAAACCCACTATTCATGTATGATGTATTCTTATTGTTGGTACATCCTTTGTTCTATTGATAAGAGAACAATTAGACTTTCAAAACCCAAACCCTCTTGGATCCGAATATGTATGTAAAAACTATTTTAAATCCGAAAATGTTATGAAAATGGGAATTTAGGGAAACAAAAGGATTGAAAATAATTTAAGGATCAATTTTTGTTCCAAAAACCACCCATATGCAATTTTCCACAAAAGGGTTCATTTTTTCATAATAATGTAATTGTTTCTGAAATATGAGATTTTAAGAGTATATCCAATTTTTGAAATAGTACCATGTGGATGGATTTGTATATTTATTTTATCAAAAAAATCATTATCAGTATTAATTTTTTATACAATTTTCATCCAGGAATATTTTTTTTGCTTTAGGTTTATAAACAAATTATTTTCTACATTTCTATTAAATTTAGAATTGAGTTTCTACAAACTAGTTTTCAAACTAATATTTTTAGAAATTACTTTTTCTAAATAATTATAAATAGTATATTTTTCATAATAGTATTTATCAATATATTTTGATAATAATTATATTTAATTAGTTAAAATATTAATTTTAGAATAATTTTTTGAATGTTTTTCATTACCCTTATCGATTTTTTTACAACAATTATAATGTTCATTTTATAACAGTCTTGAAAAAAGAGAAAATTCTCCATATAAGGTATATAATTATCATCATAGGATATGGAGTATTCTTCATAAAAATATATGGAATGCTTCCCAATAGGGTAATTTTCATTTAAAGTAATATTAGTTAAGGAATCTGATATATTTACCTTTTCCATAAAACATTGATTTTCAATAGGTATTCTAGAAAGAAGACCAATATTCCTCTAATATATACATTCATTATCAGAGGTTTTTTCTAAATAATTACCTCCTCTAGCACTCCATGCATCCTTATATTTATGAACTTTATTTATCCTTTTCTTATAACATATTTTCTGATTCCTATCAGAATGTATATCCTTCCTGTATTTTATTTTCAACTTGAGATAGTCAGGTCGAATATGGACATCTCTTTTCTAAATCATAATGACTAACATCATAACATGAGATTAAATTATTATCATTCTTTTTTTTAAAATGTATTTAAAATAATTTTAACCAACAATTATATTCATTATGTGAGAAATATTTTCTTGTTTGGATTCATAATGCTCAGAATTACTAGAATCATTTTTCATAATAACAATTTTTTCTTTGTTGACATAAAAACATTATCATGTGTCTGGGATTTTATTATATTTGAAGTAGTGGTGAATGAAACTAAAACATTAATTTTATTTACCTTTTCTTTGTATCTTTTTATCCTACCCTTATACTATAAAATTGTTCGAAATAAATTATCTTGAGTGAAATTTTTTATCTTAATTTATTCATCATTGGTATTTCTATTATGTTATTAATTATTGAGAAATATATAGATTATATTTACAATAAGTATTTAATCTTATAACCCATTCTCTTCGATATATTTTAGAATATTTACTATTAACTTACTCTTTTATTGTACCTATGTAACAAGGTCACCAAAAGGAGATTCAAATTATTGATATTTAGCTCTAATAATTACTCTACTAGTTTCAACAACCTTTGATCTTCCAAAATGAGTAATCTCAATCTTTTATCAGATACTACTTGTATCTTCAAAAGAAGATATGTGACTTTAAATACAAATATTCATAAAAAATTATAAATTGTTTCTAACTCAATAGTTCAATTGATGATCTTTCTTTCCATGATTTTGAAAATAAATAACTTATATTTCAAGGATCTTGTAATATCCTATTTACATGAAAAAATTTCCAACTCTAATATTTATGATGATTTTTTTCATTACATATCTCCAATAATAATAATTTGATCCCATAAAAATATGCATTATATTTGGATTGGGGTTATCAATTGAACTGTAATTTAATCCTTCCAAAATTAAATAAAAAAAATCAATTCCACAAAACATGTTAGTGGAGAAAGTATTTATAACAAAATTTAACTAACAGTTAATATAACAAGGAGAAGACAAAATATTTATTATGTGTTTATGTCTTGGAAACCTGCTATGATACTAATTTTTGGTTCATAATGTATATGAAGATTGGTATATACAATAAGGGTGTGAATTGTATGTTTAAAAACATGTCTTCAAACATTAAAATAAATTATCTTTAATAAGGCTAAACCATTTGTATTCACAAAACCTCTTATATATTTAAATTGTGATAAAATATGGTCCTTGAGTCCGTTAATAATCTTATAGGATTCAAGTATATTATGATACTTGAGTCTATATGTTGTAATCTAAAATTGATTCTATTTTAACTATGTATAAAATCGTAATCAGAATGTAATGGTAAAATAATCAAAATTTATTTCTATTTATAGAAGAATAAGAATCAATCATAGTATACAAAGTAATATCGTAATAATGATGGTTATGTTATATCAGAGTAATATCATATTCAATGAGAAATACACAGTATACTAGTTTTATTATATTCAAGTCAATTACGATAAACAAAATACAAAATAGAAATATGAATATAAAATTATCACTTTCTATTATATTCAGTAGAAATAAAAATACAGTAATAAAACACGTAATTCAAATGAATATAATTTTTTTAACCCAAAGGTTAGGTTCTCTAATAACCTAGGATAATAGTCCCTTATTTTATACATACATGAAATGATTTTTTCCCTCAGTATGGAAGGACCTCGATACAATGACCAATCATCCCCGCTATCCCCATAATCCCTAGATATGATGATCAGCTTATTTCATACTCTACTTATGTTCCTTAAATTCAATGATCATTTTTTTCTTGTTATCCCCACAGTCCCTTGATGAACTCGATGATAAAAATATTTGTCTTCCAAACATCAGAAGCCCCCGATTATATTTACACAATCATAAAACACCAAGAAATTGAAAATAAATTTCATAAGGATACAACTTACAAAAGGATTTCTTAATATGGAATTTCTATAAATTTGTAAAAGATACTAAGAACAGGATTTTCAAGAATTATACATCATACACTTTTAGAGATAAATGGAATTATTTTCTCAAAACTCCATAAATGACCAGATATTTATGGGTGTCACATCCAATGGTTATCTTGATCCTATAACACTCATATTTTCTCTATTTTTGTCACGAGGACTTTGAAATTTTTCAACTAAACAGAAATATCGTAATATAATGTCCAACATAATTTTCTATTAAACCATCATAGTGCCAATGAAAATGCTCTAGTATGATGAAATAATTTACTATATTCAGGATTTAAATATAAAACAATCCAATGGATTTAATTATACATATAAATTTTATAATCATTCTAGATATGAATATGATGTTTTATCAATTCTGATATCAGTATAGTTAAAATATTATCATTAAAAAATTTAGTGGGGAAAATTTTATAATAGTATTGATGAGAGATAAAATCTTATAACTCTTCATGATCTATAAAAATTACTTTTTCATAAATTAAATGTACTAGGAAAATTATCTAATATATCCCAAAATCACACTTTGATAATATGCCATAAAATTATTTCTCTTGAATGATACCCAACACTATAAAAAAGTATTTCTCATGATAATTTTTTTATAAAATACACTAGTATATCATCAATAAACACCAGTACAAATGAATCTTGTTACCACTATAGGATTCTATTAAAAATTTCAATAAATATTCTTGGTTCATTCATAGGACCGAATGGTATAATCACATACTCATAAAGTCTATATCTATTTATGAAATGTGTCATTGGAATATCCTCCTTCAAAAATCACCATTATTGATAACCTTAACATAATTCAATTTTAGAGAACCTCTCGTCTCCCCCCAATTGATCAAACTAATCACCAATTCATGTTAGAGGATATTTATTCTTTATCATAATATGGTTAATATTTTAATAATTCACATGAATTCTATGAAATACATTAATATTTTCCAAAAAAATAGTATTGGTGTTGCCAATATAGGCATTCTTGTCCGAATGAACCCTTTACTTTCCAACACTTCTACCTAAGATTTCAACTCCTTAAATTCTTTGGGTGTCATCTAATATGATAAATTTGAAATTAGAGTTGTCTATAAAGGATATCAACCATAAAATTTACTTATCTTTTAGGTGGAAACCCTAGGAATCTTTCAAAAAACATTAATAAATTGGTCCAAGATGGTTGGAAAATATATATTCCCAATCTCATCCACATATTCCAAGGATTGAACTACTAACTGATAAGATATGGTTCTAAAAACCAGTGCCAATATTCATATACTACATGAATTTGAATGTCAGTATCCTTTAAATAGAGCCTTAATTCCATCTATAGATGTGAAACTAACTTTTCAATAATACCAACCAATGTGGTAAATTAATGATTTTAAATAATAAAAACCCAACATCAAGTCATAGAAATACATCTCACGTATAGAGAAATATGAAATAAGCTCAACCCATTTATAGTTAATGAAAAATATTTACAAATAGAGGCTCTACAATAACTTTTTCCAAAAGGATATTGAAGTTTCAAAATTGAAATAATCTACTCAACATGAAATCTCATATGATCAGAAACATGATAAGAAATATATAATTGGTATGTGACCTAATTAAAAAATATATTTAAGGGTATAATTCAAAAGAATCATATCTATCACCACAGAATGATCTGATTGATCATCTATGATCACATTATTATAAATTTATTATTTCTTACTTTCTGAAATATTCTCTTTATTACCCTATTGATATTTCACCGGTTGGGGACTCATGGTGTTCCTTGACTAACCTCGGAATTCTATATTCTAATGAAAAGATTTCTCTTGTGGTACTCATCTGGTCAAAGCATGTGATTCCTGAGAAACATGATATTTTTCTCTAACACCTGATCGTGGAACACTGCATCAATAGTGATGAATATGTCCAACTATATTTAATTATTAAAGTCGATATGTCGTTTTATACAATCTTATATTATTTGATCAAGTGAACCACACTAAATACATATCAACTATCTTTTGGGTTGAGGTTGAAGATTTACTAATCACTTGGTCTGATTCAAAGATTCCCTACTACTCTAGAAGTAGGTATCCCTATTTCAGTTTTTTTATATCATTAAATTTTCTACTTATTCTTGTGGGAATAAACATTATCCCTATTACTGTATTTCTATAGATATCCTTTTATTCCACCATTTTTCTGCTGACCATCTCTATATAATCTATTACATAATGAAAAACATCCTTTGATCATATATCTAGTTGAAATCATAACTCGTCTATGGGTTTCTTTAAGGACACAGTTGTAGCAATGTTAATGGAAAATCACAACAAATTCATAAATTTTTCCTCATTATCTATCACCATGGCAACCTCTTTAATTAATAAAAGGGATTCTATTTTTCTATAATTTAGAAATGTGTGAGGATGTATTGTTTTGATAATTAAATATTATTAACCCTCCCATATAATGCCTTCATCAAACTTAGCATGAATTTATATTTCCCAAAAATCTTATGTAAAATCATATAGAATATAATTTTCCAACATTACGTTAATTTTAATTGGTATCCCATTAAAATAAAATACCAGATTCATTTGATTCAACAAGACATCTACCTTTTATAAATCATATTCTCCCAAAAAAAATGGTTGAATTATTCTTTTTAACTGAATAAAATGGTCCAGTTATTGAGTTCCATGATTTTGTGTTACCTTTATTCATAGGTTGAAAATATTATATATTGATTTGGACTAGATATTGTTCTGATATTTCTCATATG
Source organism: Viscum album (assembly GCA_963277665.1). Taxonomy (NCBI): domain Eukaryota; kingdom Viridiplantae; phylum Streptophyta; class Magnoliopsida; order Santalales; family Viscaceae; genus Viscum; species Viscum album. Next base: position 1,754,926,337 of record OY728128.1, read on the forward strand.
TAGCCACATTTTCAGTAACCATGTCTAGTTTATTTTATGATTCCTACAAAGTAACATTTACTATTATTATAATGGAACTCCATTTAATCTCACCCTTTAGTAATTGAAGTATTATAAATTCAAATTTTCTACATCAATACATATCACAAAATAACATTCTATATTTCAACCATCATCATCAATTTAAAAAAAATTAAAATACTACAACCATGATTTTCCAAATATCCTTTTTCACTATTCTACAAAAAATCACATTTTTCCTTTTAGGTAAACATTGAACTCAAAATGAACAAAGAAGAAATAATGGAAAATCATATTATCAATGAATGTCATTCAAATCTTGTTGAAAAAACCCATGATGATTAGGTGAAACCACAACTATATGTTTCTTAAAATAGTCATATACCCAAACACCCTGGTGACTCGAGGATTAGAAAAATAGGTTAGCTATAACATTATATTCCTTACATTATAATTTAGAAAAATGATATAATCATAATATAATCTTAAGAAGTAGATATATACCATTTAGAAGCCTATGAACTAATTAAACGAATATCTTTTTTTCTAAAAAAATATATATAGACCGAATAGAGATGATATCATTTGTATCATCAAACCCCTCCCTATTGTCTTAAGTTGTTGCAAAAATACTATTAGGAGTTGGGTTACCTCCGCAAGGCACCAAAAGGGGGAAATAAATTCCAGGAGCTACAAGATCATTTGAGGGATGTTTTTTATTTTTAAATTTAATAAATCCAAACAATATGAACAATAAACAACCCAACCAATATATGATTCATGAGTAAAAAATATAACTCAAAAAATAACCATACCATTAAACCATATCAGTGTATAAGAAAACCCAAAATACATACATGAATATAATGAAAATGATACAAAACTCAGAACTCCCAAGTGATGTCAATCAGAAACACCCAACCTACTCCATGCTCCAACTCAACACGCCAACCACATGGTATCAAGAGGCATCACTATATAACTAAGATATATTTACATTACCTATGTCTTAATATATGATATTTGAAAGAAAACAGTAGTGTCTAAGATAGGGTGAGTCTAAATTATTAATATTTCTAAAATGACTTCCCAACTCATGCCATGAGGGAAAAAATATTAATACGATTTATATAATATATTTTTAAGAAATAAAACCATTTTATTTAAATTCCATAATAAATTTTCCATGTAAAATAATTAGAAAAACATTTCAAAACATTTGTCGATTTATTTGGAATAATTGTTCTATGTCCACACACAATACCATCCACACACAAACATGCTTAGTTTTACCCTTGATGGTGGAACTTCACATCCATACTATATCCCACATTGACATTGTAACTTCAGGACTATAATTGATCCCAAAAAACACACACCAAATTGATTATACCAAAATCATGATAACCCATTTAATAAAAACCAATTTCAATTCCAATCCATTTAACATTAATTTATTTCCATTTATAAAGATTTTGAAAAATCACATTACATGCAACAAAACCAAATGATAATTTTAAAACATCATTTTATGATTATAACAAATGTATTTTTTGAATACTAGACAATTTTCACAATTTCTAATCCCTGGAAAAGGATTTTATTTTTCAACAAGAATTGCAGAAGGATCTCAGAACCATTATTGTAAAATTATTTAGTTAAAAATAATCATTTATGTTATAATTCAAGTGGATAAAAGAGGGAATACATCTACATTACAATGGTTGGAAAAATTAATAACGATATAATGAAACGATATATTTTGTCTTAGATGTCCATTCCATAATATAATCTAAAGTAAAAACATTTATATTCCCATAAAATAATATGAATCTATTTACTACGAATTGGAATTAATATTTAGTGAGAGAGAAGAATCCTGGATCTAATAATAATAATGGAGAATGATGAATTATAGATGAATCCAGGACTCAAATTAACTTTGATTAACATAATAATTTCTTTTGGATTGAAATGATTTTTATTTCATGCCTTGGGATCAAAAGGAATTCCGGTTATGTATAGAATATTGGATTAACATGTCTTAATGTTGTTAATTTAGAATAGATTCACATTTTATGGGGTGTCAACTGTACCTGCCCCCCATATAGTTAGATCATAAGATTTTGAAAAATATGCTCCAAACGTGTGGTGTTACTCTCTTAAGGCCACACCTCAAGAAGGTTTCATCTCATATTTAGAAAAACCATATTACAGCAATTATTTTACCACTTTTTCAAGAAGATTTGTCTCCCCCAGTAAAATGCATGGTTTTCTCATACCTTTTTCAAAATATGTGCCTACCCGGTGGCCACTGCCTTCCCTTGAATGTTTTTATATATACTGTGTGTTGTGTCTACTAAATCTACACAAATATTGCAGCACCAAAAAGCCTCCAAAGCAAGAAACCCCTACATGGATCCTCTTAAAACATTACATGATCATTATATTGAATCAAAACACATGAATAAAGGTTCATTTACCTAAGCCCAAAGATGCAAACATGTTGCACTATGAACCTGGCTAATTTCCAATATAACCCATTTCTCATCTAAGGCTCAAATCATACTAATTGTTATTTTAGGATCCACTACATAGAGAACCACCTATATATTTGAAACTACCCCTACATAATTTTCTATAAATTATTTCATAAAATCAGGTAATGTATTCTTTCCTTTACTCATTCTTCTATGTAGGATCAATCCATCGATGATCAACTAGATCAGGCTTCTAAACCAATCCTTCATAAACTACATGAAGATAGAGACCATGATCTATATTTGTGAATAAGAAATAAGAGGATCCATTATCTCAGTAGAATATATTTTATTAAGGTTCATTTATTTATGTTAATTTTAAATTCCTTTGTTTCCCCATTTAATAAAAAACAGACAAGATTCGTGTACCTCTAATAGGCCTCTACCCTAAAATAATTACTTCACTTATCATTTTGAGAAATATTAAGGTCCTTATGTCGAATCATAAGGGTCCCTAGAATCATATGTCATAGTCGATCTCCCTTGCTTATCAGACAAGTTAAGCTCAATTAACATTGTTTCCCTACCAACCATTGAAATCCTCAAAACATACTTGCCCCAAGATCTATCATATATATTACATAACATCGTATCTAATACCAATATTTCATGACACCCCTCCCTCCACTAGTACCTCTCTTGGTCTATTAGTGAAGTTAATAAGTGGACCACGAGTCCTGTATCTTGTAGGCATCAAGTCGGAAACTAGAACCTAGGGAATATATATCACACACATGGATGGAATTACCATTAAAAATATATAAATAGGATTGGGAGATAGTATAAACAACCATTAGAATGATCTATCACATATTATAAAAGATACCAAACTATCCCAAAATTTATTTCATATAATTAAAATAAGATTCTCCAAAAAATAGAGATGAAAGAAATCATAATGTATTAGTTGCCCAAAAAATCCATCCTCCAAGAGAGTATTGTCGAAATAGATCTATAAAACCCTCCTCTAAACATGAAGAAAATTGTATATATACGTAGGGTGATAATAATATGTATACTGAATAAGATCACACCCATGTTATCTCTTATAAATGTGACAATATCAATAATAACCACTGGTGAATGAACATCAGAACTAATATAAACCTAATGAATTTAACTAACCATATAACCATTCCAATGTTTACTAAAAAAACTAAACATCTAAGGTAGTATAATAATATCAATAGAACAAAGAGAAAGTCATCCCACATCAACTTCCCCCTTTAGATACTTTTTTTATGCCATACGTTCTGGTATAGCATTCCGTGTTGGAACCATTCAATATCCAAATATCATTCCATGTCCATATAACCATCCATACCATTATTTAATATAATATAACCTCATAATGTTGGTATAATTTTAGGATGAACATGAAATACTTAAAAATTTTCCCTCCTCCTACGATGCTCGACCGCTAATACATATCATATCCTCTCATTTCCATGCATCACTGCTTACTGTTTCATATTTAGTTGGTACTGACGACTAGTAGTGTACAATTTCCACACACCACATCCAAAATAAGACTAGGGATGAGGTTGAAATAAATAACTTTTACCTCTCCAATAAAGATGTTGGGTAAAACACCCCTAATGCATTTTGTTTCCCATGATTAGTGCTCAACATATGCATGGTGGGTATAGATGTAACTTGAAAAATAGTATATAGATAACAAGTAATTCCATGATGAAGGCTTCAAATAAAGTTATACTAGAATATCACACAAAAATACCACATCACCTCATGACATATACCACCAATATCTTTTAGTACTAAATGAAACTCACTATGGAAGATGACCAAAACAAGTCCCATGATTCCCCTTTCATTTGTAAGTTCAACCAATTTACAAATTAATTATATTAACATCAAATTTATATTTTGTTATTATATTTAATCTCATATTTAATGATAACCCATTTTATACATCATCCATTTTTATCCCAATTCAATTATCAATGTTCAACGCAATAAGAAATTATATCTCAATTAATTTCAACCAAAACCAATTTAATTCTTTCCGATTTAAAACTACTGAAACCCAACTACGTAAACATAGTTCACACAGGAGACAATCTACACCATCGGTATAATATTCTTCATAATGTTCACATAACCACAAAATATAATATTATAATATGACTAACACGCATAATAGCATATTTTACCTTCCATATTTTCTTTTATTTTGGTTTCAAGGGGTGATTTGACAAAATTTCTACATCTCTTACATTAGTTCCTACAAAAAATTATAGATTCCTATATAATAAATCGATATTCCATATATATATGTTCTTATACACTTATTAATTGAAATTTTAATCAAAAAACACAACAAGGGTTCACATTTCATTGTTTCTACATGAAACATGTCTCAATAATAATTCATATTTTTTATAATAAAAAAATATTAGGCATAATTTCATAACAAAAATCACAAAATAATGTTAACAAATGTTGATTCAAACCTTCACCTTCAATTTAATTTAAAATTATTCCTTATATTATTTTTTGATCCCATATAATACAAACAAATAAAAACTAAAATATTCTATAATCATATAAACTCAATGAACAAAGAGAAAATGAGGATTTCATATGTAAAACAATTCTTTCTGATTATCAATTAATGTAACTGTTGAATTAGAGACATCTAAATGATATAAATCATACCATGAAGGTATTATAAACCTTTAATATAATTATCTACATAAATACCTATCCTTAACACCATCCATACAAATGATTTATACAACCAAAATCTCTATTTGGATGAGAGTGGGAAGGAAATTTGAGGGGAAAAAGGGTAACTCACCTTATATTTTAAAAGGACCAATATATGGTGTCCAAGTATCAAATACAATAAAATGGGGTGAAGGTCCTTTAAAAACATCCCCTAGTTCACAAAAGTGTTATGATATAAGTCTAGAGAAGGGTGAGTTTTGAAGGGTCTCAAGACTTTATACTCAAAAAATTAATTAAAATACTATGATAAGACACTCATGATCAGGGTGTAGTGACTGGGTAATCACTCCAAACTATAATTTATGTCTTAGTTATACATCACAATCACCCTTGACCCAACTTTCCTATCGAATCAATGGAAAAAATAGTATTAAAATCCTACAAGACTGATATAGGACTACAATGTATCCCATGAAGCATGCCATAACTACCATTAAAACTATAGAGTCACTAACACACATATTTCAATCCCTCGACACTGAAATTAAAATGATTACACCAAAAGTGTTCTATCTTAAAACACAATATGATGAAATAACATGAAATAGTGAAACTCCCCTTTGATCAAAAGAACCACCAGAACCAACTTATCAAGGTCAACATGTTGTAGCTTTCCTCTATGATATATCCTTACAAAAATTAGAACAGACATTAAAACAAATAAACCCTAGATCCCTATTCAATAAGAGCACAACCACACTGTAAAAGCCTCCACTACACCAAAACCCTTAGCATCATGCAATAAGATCACCCAACTAGATATGATTTCATATCCAACTCCACTAGATCCTACTCGAAACTACTAATGACACCACTATAACAAAAAAATCTGTGTGTAATAAAACAAGATGGTCCATATCATTATAGTAGCATTAAATTAATAGTTTATTCTACCTGAATTTAAACCTCTTTGAAGATTTCTAGGTTTAATTGTAACACCCTAACCACAGAAAACTAGAGTCGGTGCATTATTATGTATCATTGGAATGATCACAAAAGATCATGTCTCAAAAGAGTGATTAGTCTAGAAGCCATGGAAGTAATAGATCCATTTATAAGGTTTACATTATATCATAAAATAGAAATTAAAACAATATTGTTTAGATAGACAACATTGAGATCCCATAGTCTATCCTTGCAGGTCAGTCATAATATAATTCTTTGCATCCTAGGAAAAATAAAACATAGAAAGGGGTGAGCTCAGATGCTCAGTGAGGATAACAATATAGTGGAAATTTCATAAATAAGCATAAACATTTAAGTCAATGTGTATAACTAAAAATAAATACATTTAAACATAAACTTCATCATAATAGGGAAAATATAAATCAAAATAATTCTATTTACTTACTTTCTTGGATATTATAATAGTCAAATAATCACATGCAACATCAATAGACAATTTCATATTGATGGAATGCAAAATGCCAGACACCATAACCACATAGTCAGGGCCTTGTGCCATGAATACAAATAATATTTTGTCAAGGCCTTCTGCTAAGACACTAGTTTGTCTCATGAGACCTACCGATGCATTGAGGAGCTATAAAGGGCTACACCCATCAGTTACTAAGTCCAATTCATTCCTCATATGAAAAGTTTCAAACATAACATAAAATTTGTATTAAAACAAGCATACAAAATGTCAATACTTTATCCACAAACCATTAATGGTATAAAAATAGCACATCCACAATAAAAGATAACACATTCAATACAATATAGAATATTGTATTGTAATAGATAAACCTCAATCAAGAATAATGAAACATATTGATATAGATGAAAATAATAATAAAAACTATTTGAGAGAAATATCCCCCTTTTTTGAAATCTTTTAAAAGTCATACTATTTTTGAAGAAGCTATTTAAAATTAGTTTTTTAAATCAAAGTGTCTCATACCACTTTGAAAATTTTAAAAATAATTTAAATTTTAAAACATTAATGTCCATATAAATAAATCCTTAAAACAATTTTTAAAACATGGAAATTAGTGAGAATGATTTAGAAGATTAAAATTGTAAAACGTTTAAAATGATATTTTAGTTAGAGTTCCTAACCAAATGAGATATGCTTGAATACAAATAAATGAGGTAATAATTTTTTTTAATGTCTTGAGAATAAATGATTTCATGATATACTATGTCAAAGGACAATATATACACCATATAAATGTGATTTGGTGAATAACAACAAAGAAGTCTCAAAGGAATGTAAATTGAGATGAAATACCTTATAAAGACAATATCCATATGTTAAGGATAAATAAATGACGTAATTATGTGTGAAAAATATAAATAAACTCAATATAATTAGATATTCAGTGTTAATCAATCAGAGGACATTCACACATATTCTTGTAAAAACAACACCAATGACTTGGACGTTTAACTCAATGAATGGAAATTGAGTAAAGATCAAGTTTATGACAATGACTTCAGAAATTATCAATGGAGTGAATATGTGTATAAAATGTATATCCAAACAAAGGAGAGTGGAAATTAATACATAAATAATAAATAGGGATTCCACGCACAGTCTTGCAGTAAAATTATCAATAGAGTATGTGTGAATCCCACTGAGTTGAAATTGAAATTTGAAATTCTCTTACCGATTTGGTAACTTATGAAGCATATAACCCATGAAATAAGGATCACACAATTAATATATAAGGATCCATAAATTAAATTATTTTACCCCATGAATACAATTGTGTAAAATACATATTCCACAAAAAAAGGAAATAGTGGACAATATAGCACGAATCTCATTGGAATAAAAAGTGAGATGAAAAACCCTTACTTCGTTGTAATCATTCGAGTCGTATGACCAAAAGTTAATAACCAACAAATGAATTAGATAATACCATAAATATAAAGAGAATAATGATAATATATATCAAATTTCAGTACACAATACTCCATATCCAATAAATAAGTGGCGAACAATGGAAATCTCACAGAATTAAAAGTGAGATAAGAAACCCCTTACGTTGTACATTTCCTTGGTAGATGGTAGGTTAACCTATATTATAATGGAGGAATAGTTGTTATTAAGTTTTACACGAATCATATACATTAATATGATATCATATATGATCTTTTAATATTTCTTTGTTAATAATATTTTAGTATTATCGTCGTTTTAGGTGTTAACTGATTTATTTTCCATTATATGATTTGTTTCATTAAGTAGTGTGTGTATTGAGTAGGAATAGATTATTCATATTAAGAATTATTTTAAGTATTTACACTTTTTTTAATCATAAAATGAAAATTAGTCTTTAATGGATTACGATGGGGAATGAATCCCATCGCGTTCGTGGAGACGGTAATTTGTACGTACGCACGAGCGACAATATCATTCTTTTGATATTAAAATAATATATAATATAATGGTATATCATATATAAAAAATCATTATCATGTTATATTTATTATTTACATCCATTACACATCATTATTATACTCATCGAAATAATAATGTATTGAATAACAATTACACCAGAACGTGGAGACGGTAAGTCGTGTGTACGCACATATGGTGATATGTCATTCAAAGGATGGATAGAATAATGAATATGGTTGTAACATAATTAAAATAACATCACAGTTTATAGAATATACTGGATTTATTATTTTATAATTGAAAAAACAAAGAAAAAGGAAGTGGAATAAGAAAGGAACTTGAAAGAGCTGATGAAATATTTACCCCTTTTTCGGGTTCTTCCATTTGATTTGATCAAAATGGCTCTATAGGATGGCTTTCTGACTAAAGGATGGCCTTGAGTATGAAGGGAGAATAGTTGACAGGGTATTTGGGAAGAGGTTGTCCGAGAAAAAAGGGTTTGATGGTGTGAATTTGAGAGAAGGGGGAGTGCCTTTTTATAAGAGGGGTGAGGGGCACCTTAGGAAAAACTAGAAATATTATTTTATAATAAAATAATTTTTAGTTTCAAATGGATAAAAAATTCGATTATTTATAGGCTATGGTGGTTATGGGTATAAAACCACTCAATCGATTGGTCTTAGGCTGGTTTGGGTCACTATATTAACCTTATCTTTTAGATTTATCTCTTAGTTAAATAGTTTGACATTAACCATGTCTCTTTGTATTTTTATATTATATGGTTAATAAACATACTATATATATCTAAAAGAACCAAAAGTGGTTCATTAATGATACACATATCATTATATAATTATTTTGGTAGAACCTTAGATTTTTAGGAATATAATATCAATTAATAATATAATATTTTTTTAAAAACTCTTTTATGTCGAATTTGACACTATTTGGTATTTTGTTTTTGCTCAATTAATAAAAGCAGTATTACTTCGAAAAAAGTTCATATAACCAACCCTAATATGTCATATTAATTTATAAAAAAAATTAATTCATAAAAAGTCGCAAATTATTATTATTTTGATATTAATAAAATCATTTATTTTAGTATTTCATTATTTATGTAATTATTACATCATCACTGTGTCATAAATAAATTAAATTATTTAAAGTGTAAAAAATATAAATAAAATACCATTATGTAGGAAATATTTTTAGATTTCTAATGATTATTTATAAATGAATTTATATTATGTGTTACCCTATTTTAAATTTTTTTAGGTATTAAACATTTTTTTAAACTCTTTTAACTCTTCTTTGAATTAAATAATAATAAATTTCCTAATCTAATCCATGTGGACCCAAGAGGTACATATTTTATTCATAAGGTAGTTTTAGGTCGAATTATACTTATCAAATAAAATTAGAACATGTGTTAGTGTAATAATAATATCATTTTTACCTTTAATTTCCCTATTTACTTTAAACCGTCGTAAATAAAAGTCAAAATTTACTATTCACCAAAAATTATTTTTATCTTATTAAAACACATTTTACTCCTTGATATTAACTGTGTGTCTCATATTTTCAAAATTAAACCCAGAGAAGTGGTAAAATTAACAATTTTTGAAATTTGAAAATGCATCTAGGAGGTGGGTAAAAGACGGTGAAAAGTTCAATAAAATTTTATATATCTAATATTATTACAAAATGACGCCAGTGAATTAAATTGAACATATATAGGTATTATGTATCTATTTTGACCAAAAATAAATTTAAATAAAATACTAAATTATTTAAATACAAATTCGGTTTTAAACTATAACTCAGTGTTTTTCACTATTCATCAAAAATTGAAAGTCTTCAGAAAAATACCAAAAATTCAGCCTAAGAAAATTTCAATGTTCTGAATCCAAAAATTTAGTCCATTTTGAAAGATAAAATTTATAATATTTCAAAAATTGGGTATTACTATTCATAACAACTAGTTTTATTGGTTCCGGTGTGTTAGAATCTTGAATTTGTGTACAATGTAAGATATTACATTATTCAAAGGGAAAAGTATCATGGAATCTTGGGTTGTTACATTAATCTCCCATTTTGGAAATTTCGTCCCCACAATTTTTAAAATTGGGCTAGGGAACATAATTGAAATTCTCACATCAGAAAAACAGTCAATAAAACTACCAGATTAAAAGAATGAAATAGAGGTACAAAGGTCACCCGAGATAACCCATACTAGGATTCCATGTAGGAAAACATGGATATGGAAGATAACTTAGTGTCATGTTCTATTGGATAGGGATAGAAGTCATGATCAAGAAAAGGTTAACAACAAGAAAACTATAATAATGTGATGGGACAAATGGTCATTAGTTTCCCAGTAGGAAATGTAAACGGACAACATTTTTTTTCTTTTAAGTTACATTTCATAAATATAAAAAATTTATTTATGAGATTCTCTAAGAATATAATGAGATATACTTACTTTTTTAGTAGAGCTTCATTATTTAATCAATTTCTACCACTAACACGTTTTTTTCGAATGATGAGTATTCAAAATGACTTTGTCACACCAGAAGAGCTAGAATCAACTTCTATAGAATCACATAATCCAAAAAGGATAAACTATATATTTACCTTGTCTTTTGAGATTAATCAAAACCAAAACGGTTAGTAAACAATCAGATGATCCCCCAAAACGATATTCCTTTAGAGAAAGAAACATTAATCATAATTTCAAAAATTAAACCAACAATACCCCATAGTTAAATAAATACCATTCAATAAACAATTGTCCTTAAAATCATTAAATATAATAAAAACTAATATTGAAACCCAAAACATATAAGAATTTGTTTATGTAGTCTTCAACGATAAATTTTATCTCCAAATGACATAGACTACTCTTAAAGTCACATACTTAAATTTAATTAACATATTCACATAATCTCTATTATAGGTTAATCATTTCAATAAATAACCCTAATCACTATAAGTACACAATACAAACATAGATAATAATATACCATTACTCCTCAAATTAAATCACATAGTATTCTATTTTCTTTAGGCACATAGTGTTCCCAATAGAGTGAACGTCTGACAAAATAACATTTATCACTTAATCACAAAATCATTTTCCTTTAATAAGGGTATTCATTTGATAAGGCATAAGATCCCAAATCAACTTATTATTGATAAATAAAATCATTTAACTAAAAAAAATTAATCACACTAACTATGGATTTCACATAGTCTAGTGGTAGGCGATAAATCTCAATCGTACTCTGGTTGTAGGTTCGATTCCCATAGCTTTTTCCGACACGACGAGTTGTCAAACGGTCTTCGTGTTGTTATTTTTCAAAAACTATATTTTATAATGTTACCAAAATGAGATAAATTCCTCAAAATAACCATAACATAATTTAACCACAAATGTTATCTCGTACCTTGCATTTTCATCCCAAAATATAAAAACTTGTAATTACCTCAAACCCAATGAACATTTAAAACCAAATGGTTATCTATAACTATATCCACAAGAGAAAATATAATTCTTCCACAAATATCTTTTTCACGTGACATATTGCAGGGTAAAAAATACAAGAGAAAATTATTCCAAATTAATCCCATAAACAAGGAGCACTAATACTTTTAAACATTTCTCCAACCATTTATTTCCACATAGCTTCTTCTTTGAACAAAAAATATCCTATAAAATTGGGCATTCACTCGGGTAATGTCTAGGTCCCCTACATTAAAATAAATGATAGTAAATGGATTCTTGGGACCATTATTATTTTCTACCACAGTACTATTCATTTTTCCTCAGCAATTATTTACTTCATGTCCTTATTCCTCACACGTAAAGAATTTCTTTGTTCCATTGAGACACTTTCCTAGGTGTCTTATTCCACATTTTCTGCATGATGGATATTGAGGATTATTTTCTCCGTGGTCTCTATTGTTGGGGATCTTGTTATTTATCACCTTTCTCTTCATTGTTGAGTCTAAGAGTTAGTTAATATATATGTTTTTGATCATATTTTTGGAAAACTAATTTCTCAAGAACAAGATATATTTTAAACCTATCAACATTTCATTTTGTTTCTCATTTCCACCACCGTTCCCACCTTGTAAATCATTCTCAAAGTTACTATGAATTCCTTGGAATCCATCCATTGACTAAAACCATAAAGCATTGTGTGAGTAACAGTAGACATAAAATCATTTAGAGAATATCATTACTCCATATTTTCAATTGAAAACACCTTAGGATTAACCAAGGTCATTTATTTTCATCTTATATTAAAATCTATCAAATCGGTTTGTAAAGAATATGTAAATTTTCCTAAGAATATCCCCCGAGAGTGTTGTAACCAAGAGTGCAGCAAGACCCGTTGTAGTTCACTAGTTCTCGTTCGAGTCTAGCTCAAAGCGGTGTTTTCAGGTTTTCCCCTTAGGTACATCTGTTCTTGAGCCGCCTCTACTTGCTCGTATCAATAAATTGATGTATTTCTTGGAAAACACACAAAATATATATAATACAAAAATTTTAGGAAGTTCATCTATACTAATCCTCAAAGTCTATCTTAGGGCTATGTGATCTAATCAGAGTTTATCTAAATCTTGTTTCCAAGGATTGTACTAAACTTCCTCTGATACCGACTATAACGCCCTGACCCGAGAATCCCGGAGTCTGGGCATTATTACCTATCATTGGCACGATCACAAAAGATAAAGTCTTGAAAAATCGATTATTTTAGTATCCTTGGATGTATTAGATACATTCAGAAGGATTGCATTACATCATAAAATGGAAAAATAGAACCACATTGTTTCCATAGAAAACACTCAGATCCCACAGTCTATCCCTATAGGTCAGTCCTAATATACTTCTTTGCATCCTGGGAAAAAGAAAACATAGAAATGGGTGAGCTCAGATGCTCAGTAAGGATAACAATATATCAGAAACTTTTATAAATTTGCATAAACATTTAAGGCAATGTATAGAAGTAAAACAAAAGCCTTTTCAATATTAACCTCATCATAATATGGAAAATATAAATCATAATAATTCCATTTACTTACTTGTATGGATATTATACTAGTAGAATAATCACATTAAATATCCATAGCCACTTTCATAATGATGGAATACATAATGATAGACTTCATAACCATATAGTTAAGCCCTTGTGACAAGACTACAAATAATATTTTTTCACGGCCTTATACCAAGACACTAGTTTGCCTCAGGAGAACTAACGATGCATTGAGGATTTAAAGAAGGAACCACTCGTCCCTTAATAATTCCATCACATTCATCATATGAAATGTTTGAAACAAAACATAAAAATACGTTTTAATACTATCACATGAAATATCAATACATTATCCAGAAACCATGAATGGTATAAAAATAGCCCATCCATATTCAAACATAACTCTTTTAATACAATATGGAATATTTTATTGTAACATATTAACCTCAATTGACAATAAATAAGGATAATGACATAGATGAAAATAATCATCAAAACTATTTGAGAGAAATATCCCCCTTTTCGTGAATCATTTAAAAGTCACACTATTTTTCAAGAAGTCATTTAAAAATGGATTTCTGAATCAAAGTGTCCCATACCACATTGAAACATGAAAAAGGAATTTTAATTTTAAAACATTAATGTCCATATAAATAAATCTGAATAATAATTATTAAAACATGAACATTAATGATAATGATTTAGAAGAATAAATTTTGAAAACATTTAAAATGATATTTTAGTTTAAACTCATAACCAAATGAGAGACTGTTGAATACAAATAATTGAGTTAATAAAAACATTATAATATCTTGAGATTAAAGGATTTCAAGATATACAATGTCAAAGGACACAATATACACCATATAAAAGTGAATTGTTTCATAACAATAATGAAGTCTCAAAGGAATGTAAATTGATATGAAATACCTTATAAAGACAATATCCTTAGATTAAGGATAAATTATTTATATAATAATGTGTGAAAAATATAAATACAACCAATATGATTAGATGTTCATTTTAAATCAATCAGTGGACATTCACACATATTCTTTTAAAAACAACACTGATGACTTGGATGTTTAACTCAATGAATGGACATTGAGTTAAGATCAAGTTTATATCAATGACTTTAGAAATTATCAATGGAGTGATTATGTGTATCAAAAATATATCCACACAATGGGCAGTGGAAATTACAACATAAATTATAAATACTGATTCCACACATAATCTTTTAATAAAATAATCAATGAAGTATGCGTAAACCCATTAAGTAGAAATTGAAATTTGAAATTACCATACTGATTTGGTAACTTATGAAACATACAACCCATGAAAGAAGGATCATAATATGAAGAGGTAAATACACTTAAATAAAATTATATTACACCCATAATACAATAAGGTACAATACATATGCCATGCAAAAGGAAATAGAGGCCAATATAGCATGAATCTCATGAGAATAAAAAGTGAGATGAAAAACCCTTACTTCTTTGTAATAAATCGAGTTGTATGACCAAAAGTTAATAACCACAGAATGAATCACATAATACAATAAATATAAAGAGAATCATGATAATATGTATCAAATGGTGGTACACAATACACCATATCAAATAAATAAGTGGCGAACACTGTAAATCTCACAGAATTAAAAGTGAGATAAGAAACCCCTTACATTGTACATTTCCTTGGTTGATGGTAGGTTAACCTTCTGTATAAAGGTGAAATAATTGATATTAAATTATAAAAGAATCATATTTAGGAAAATTATATCCTATATTATCTTTTAATATTGCTTTGTTAATAATATTTTAGTATTATCATCATTTCGGGTGTTAACTGAATCGTTTTCCTTTATATGATTTGTTTCGTAAGTTGTTTTTAATGGGTAGGATGTATATCATTCATATTAGGAATTTTATTAGGTCTTTAAATATTATTATTAATATTCTAATGAAAATTATTCTTTAATGGATTACGATGGGGAATGAATCTCATCACGTTTATGGGGACGGTAATCTGTATGTACGCACGAGTGACAATATCAATCTATTGATATTGAAATTATATATACTTGGATTTCATTTCATATATATGGAATAATTATAACGTTATATTTATTATTTACATGCATTATGCATCATTATTATACCCATCCAAATAATAATGTTTGAATAACAATTACACCACGATGTGGAGACGGTAAGCCGTACATACGCACGTATGGTGACATGTCATACAAAGGATGGATTGAATAATGAATATGGTTGTACCATAGTTATAATAACATCACTATTTATAAAATATACTAGATTTATTATTTTAGAATGAAAACAACAAAGAAATAGTATGTGGAAAATGAAGTAACTTGAAAGAGGTGACGAAATATTTACCTCTTCTTCAGGTTCTTCCTTTTGATTTGATCAAAAGGGATCCATAGGGTGGATTTCTAACTAACAGAAGGCCTCTAGGATAACGGGAGGATATTTGAGAGGTTATTTGGGCAGAGGTTGTCTGATAAAAAAGGCTTTGAAGGTGTGAATTTGAGGAAAGGAGGAGTGCCCTTTTATAAGAGGGGTGAGGAGCACATTAGGAAAAGCTAGAAATATTATTTTATAATAAAATCATTTTCAGATCATAATGGCACCAAAGTGGATTATTTAAATGATATTGTGGGGATGGGTAGAAAAAAACTCAACCAATAGGTTTTAGATAGGTTTGGTTTACTATATTAAACTTGTCTTTTAGATTTAACTCATAGTTAAATATTTTGACATTTACCATGTCTCTTTGTATTTTTAAATTATATGGTTAATAAACATACTTTATACTTCTAAAAGAATCCCAATTGGTTTATTAATGATAAAAATATCATTATATATTTCATTTGGACTATCCATAGATTTTTACGAATATAATATCAATTAATTATATAATAT
Organism: Viscum album; assembly: GCA_963277665.1. Classification (NCBI taxonomy): domain Eukaryota; kingdom Viridiplantae; phylum Streptophyta; class Magnoliopsida; order Santalales; family Viscaceae; genus Viscum; species Viscum album. The sequence goes on from OY728128.1 coordinate 1,754,942,994, forward strand.
TTGTTTTAAAAACACTTTTATGTCAATTTTTACACTATTTTGTATTTTGTTTTTTCTAAATTCATAACAGCATTATTACTTCTAACAAAATTAATATAACCAACCCTAATATGTCATATTAACCTATATAATTAGTGTAATTCATAATAAGTATCAAATTATATTTATTTGGATATTTATAATATCAATTATTTTAATATTTCATTATTTAGTCAATTACTACATCATCATTGTGTCATAAATAAATTAAATTATCTAAAGTATAAAAAAATATATAAAATACCATTATTAATGAAATATTTTTATCATTATAATTAATATTTATAGTCGAATTTATCTTATGTGTAACCCTATAATAAAAATGTTTTAGTTATTAAACATTTATTTTAACTCTTTTAATTCTTCTTTGAATTAAATAGTAATAAATGACCTAATCTAATCCAAGTGGACAAAAAAGTTCAAATTTTATTCGTATGTTTTTTGGATGAATTATATTTATCCAATAGAATTAGTACATGTGTTAGAGTAATAATAATATCATTTTTACCTTTAACTACCCTATTTACTATTAACAATGGTAAATAAAAGTTAGAAGTTACTATTCACCAAAAATTATTTTTATCTTATTGAACCACATTTTACCCCTTGATATTAACCATGTCTCTCTGATTTTCGAAATTCAACTCACAGAAGCAGTAAAATTAAGATTTATTTATATTTTCAAATGCTCCTAAGAGGTGGGTAATAGACGGTGAAAAGTTAAATAAACTTTTATATATCTAATATTATTACAAAATGAATTACATTGAACATATATTTGTATTATGTATCTATTTTTATCTAAAATAAATTTAAATAAAATAATTAATTATTTAAATAAAAATTTGGGTTTAAACTATAACTTATTGTTTTTTACTATTCATAAAAATAGACAGTCTCAGAAAAATACCAAAAATCCACCCTAAGATAATTTCGATATTCCAAATCAAAAAATTAAGTCCATTTTGAATGATAAAATTTATAAAATTTCAGAAAGTGGGTATTAATATTCATAACAGCTAGTTTGATTGGTCACGATGTGTTAGAATCTTGTAGTTGCATACAATGAAAGCTATTACATTATTCAAAGGGAAATGTCCCTTGGAAGCTTGGGGTGTTACATGAATGTCCATAAAAGAAACATATATTTTCCTAGATTAATGACCTTATATTCCACACATAGATCTTAATGAATGATCATAAATGCTTCAATTTTTTTCTTTGACACATGACATCAAAAGGTATTCACTACTTAAAATTTAGGGAATATTCCTAGTGGTACAGTCATTGGAAAAAAAATCATGTGATTGTTGGTTAGTCTATAGTCATTCCATGTAAAACCATATCTTTAGGTTTCCCTAATGGAAGGGCATGTAAATCAATTATATCCATGAGAATTTTGTCCTATGGATATTGTCCCACTGATCTGAGCCCTTATAGTCATGTAGAGACATTCTCATGGCTATGGGTTACCTATATTTATGAGAACATTTTCATAAATCTTTAGGACTCACACTAGAATATAACATTAATTAATTAAATAATTAGTAACATATTTGTCAATTTTTACAAACAAATGTACATAAGAATTTTGTTATTGGAGAGGTAGAATAAATTATTCCATGGAATTGATATTTGGGTTCAAAACTAATCGAGCATTATTTTTTCCCTAAAATCTAGTAATTTGTGTGTCTTATGTCTATAGTCTAGATATATAACCATTAGCCTCTTTTCGTAGCTATAGAGTGCAAATGAATATGTCATTCCACATAAAATATCATAGTCATGGTATTTATCCTTGGGAAATTGATATGTTTATAGCTATGAGGGTTACAACCATTAAAATATCCTCCATGTTTAGAAAGGTTTTATACATGGTCATGTCATGTTATTGTAGACTGATTTCCAACTATTGACAATCTACCACGTTAAATGGCACCAGTCTATGTGGTTTCGGATTATCTTCATATGAATACAAATAAATCCCCTTTCAAAGGCTTGACCTCAACTACACATAAGCTCATGCATCCTTTCATAGGAGTTAAATGCCTCCCTATATTGAAAATCTAAAGGTCCTATCTATAAGGATTTAAATTAAAAAGTGACCAAATACCTGATTAAATGAGAGATATAATATTTCACATGTGTTTTTTCCTCATAAAAACAAGTTTTAAATAAATAAAATTCACCAAAGGGTAATGTGTAATATTATTTGGATTGATTAAATGAACAAGTATAAAATATATAATTGAGTCATAGACTAGGAAATAATATTCCTTGTGGGATGAGACACACTCCCATCATCTTATCTAATAAAATGTGTAATCATCACCCCAAAAAGTGTTCTAGAGGTCCTTAACCTTTGGAAAATAGTATTGACCTGTGAGACCCTAAACAGTGAAAATAGTCCCATAAAAATAGAGATTATTTGAAATAATGTCATACCAAAATCATGATCGTTGATCATAAAAGAATGTTGGGATCAATATCTCCCTTTATTAAAGTTATAATTTAAAAATATATTCCACTCAATAATTAAAATGGAACCTTAGGAATCCATTTATTGTAATAAGTATAGAATGATAAAATGCGGAGATGATGTTGCTGAGAGTAACCTATTAAGACATTAATTGGTCAAGTAAATGACAAAGAAGGAATAAGCCTTTCAGAACAAGTTAGAGTGGAACAAATTTTATGGAATAGCAATATTGATATTCATTGATGATACCTTGTGTTTTAGTGTTGGGATTATGTTTTCCTTCATAAATATCTAGGGATGATAGATATGAGTTTAGGGAAGAAGGGGATGACAATTTCCAAATACATTAGACCCTATATTATTATAGATATCCCTATTGTTGTGGCCTATCAAATTTCCCATCTAATAAAACTATATCAAGTACATATGTGATCCATATATCCATCATCTAAATTACATACCAAATCTGTTGAAATAATTTAATATAGTGGTTGTACAATTGAAATACGATCTTTCTCATGAGGAAAATCCATTTAAAATATTAGATAAAGGATTCAATGTTCAAAACAACAGGACAAATCACTTGTTAAACTCGTTTTAGTGAAATATAAGTATAAATAAGAAACATTAAAATCTTAATATGGAATGAAAACAATATAATACAATTTATTTTAATCCATGAGTTTTGATTTTAAATTTTTTCAATGAAATTAGTAATGTGGGGAAGAATGTACTGACCTATACATTTTTATTTGAAAATATTCCATTACAAATATATGTGGGTCATATTTTTGTATAAGATATAAAACAGGTCATATTAAATGAATAAAAAAATAATGTTTTATTTCATCAATATATACCATTTTATATAAATAATATTTACACAACATTAAATTAGAAAAAAAATTGTGTGACAATGAAAATAAATAATTGGTATGAATAGAATTTAAAATTATACTTGTTCATGGTATCCTAGAAATATCACACAAATAAAAAACATTATGTAGTGGAATCAAATAATTATAAATATTATTGGATTATTATAATTATAGTAAATAGAAATTTGGGAATAAATTGATTGAATGAAGGATGATAAAAAGAGATGTATTTATATGATGTGTAAATATTATATGATTGTTGAAAATATGGACATTAACATAGTAACATTTTCATTATAATAGTACCTTGGATATTTTAATTTTAAAATGGGAATTATAGTAAAAAGGATGTTAATATATAAGTACTTTTTACCCAGGATAAATTAATATAAAATAAATATCAACATACTATAAATAATTAGCCAATGAATGGAACAAAATTTAAAACTATGTATACTTGTTTGTAAAACACGTTTTACATTATCTAATAAATTGATAATTTTTATAACATAATTAAATATTTAAATAATATCATTTTGATGTATGTTTTTGAAAAATGGATTTCATTTTTGGATTAATCATGTAAAAATTAGATAAGCAGGATGTTTTAAAAATTTTGATAAATAGTAAAATTTGAGGTGAAATGTGAAAGATTGTAAAATTTGATATTTAATATTATAAGTTAAATAATTGATAAATTTAATCATATGTAATGTAAGTATCCAATATATTCTCTTAACATGGATAAATAATTTAAAATAGTTACATGAATCAACAGTATTTATATTCATATACGACAAAGATAAATTAATCCATATTTTATTCAAAAAACCCACCCCTTCCATATAAAAACACTCATCTTTTACTCATTTTTCATCACTTTCAAGACAAAATCTTCTCTAAATATGAACCAAAGTACCTCCCCCCTACTCTCATTAATTATTTTGATTCCAAATCCTAAAAAAATACAAGTCTTAAAATCATTAAGTTGTAGTCCTAAAGAGTTCCCCAAGGTGAAATGATAGTGTTGTCCTTTAAGCCCTTTCAATATCATAACTTTTTTTATTTATTCATAATTTAATTTATAAATTTATTAAACTATTTTCAAATAATAAAATTTGGAATATAATGATATTATTAGTGATAAAACAATCTATACCCCTACCCTGGAGGATCAATTTCACTATTATACCCATTGTCCCAAAGGCTGACTCCTTTACCAACCCCTGAGCTTTGCTGATTACTCCCCAAAGAAGTGAATTATAACATATTAAAAGGAAAATTTACATTATCTTATGGGTGAGTTCCAAATCACATACATTCCATTAAAAATTACTTTCATCAATGTACCTAGAGTCCCAAACACCTACAAATGCACATTCCATTGATATTTTCCCACTCTTCTCTGAATAATATCACTACTCCAAATTTTCAGCAACATCTGCATTTGATGGAGTAATCCATTTATCTTTTGATTAAGTGACCAAAAATCACTATCCCTACACCTAAAGACCTTATTCAATTTAAGAATCATGTTGAAACATATATATATATTTATTTTGTAACCTCATGTATTTATCCACATCAAGCCCCTTAAAAGAACTATGACAGAAGAAAACATTCAATTAACAATTTTCCTATGTATTTTCAATATATTAGAACGATATATTAAAATAAGGAAACTCATCAATGTTAATCTGAATAAAAACTTAATCTTCCATTGTATTAAAACTAAAATGAAATCCAAAATGTATTAAAGTTATACCTCTATGAGAGTTCATACATAATAGCCAATATGTGATGCCTTTATGGTTCTATTCCTCATGATCATATTTAATTTTTTTATGAAATATAAAATATATTTATAGGATTCGATAATATCAAAATATAAATAGAAATGAAAAAACTAGGCTTGTACCTATATATTATTGAGGTAAAGTGGTAAAAATAAACATCATATTCTTAAAGGAAAATCATACATGGATATAATGTTTTTGATACAAGACACAATTATTTTTTATTTTGATATACATATGGGAGGGGGATATAAATTTTTTCACAAAAAATTGGTATGATCTTCTTATTAGGGAATCCTTGATAACACTACTATGAGATAAACAAGATATTTTGTACTAAATTATTTTCAATCTATATGTAAAATATACATTTCAATAATCAAATTCTCAAAAAACATAAATTGGTCCATAATATAATTGCATTCATGACTCCATTAGGCATATCCCTTCATTGTGAATTACTATTGGAATAACTTCATTCATCATTGATAAGTGTATTTTATTGACATATTTTAAAAAAACCCTCAGGAGTGGAAGAACAATTATTGTCTTCTATTATGATATTGTTCTTCATTGGAGAGGAGGATTGACCACCACCCACTAAAATATCAACATCAAAATCATAATGAAAATCCATTCTGGACCCCCAGAAACCATAATGTTCATTGCTCCAAATTTAACGATCTCCCACCCTCCCTCCTTTAAAATAAACTTTCATAATAATAATATATATTAGGAAGAGGGTATTACAGACCACAAACAACACACACTCCCATGAATCCAATTGTGTTAAGACAGATTCCTCCATATAAGTAATGAAAATAATTCATTAAACCTAATTTATTACATATTAATAGCCCAAATTCCCATTTTATTGATATCCCAGAGGTCCATTTGAATGTGGACTAAAGTTTCTTGAAGGATATGACTCAAAGGTCTAGAAAACAAGAGATTAATGATGCCTTATCACCATTATTTAAACTATATCAACCCCTACTAGTTCAATCATATCGTGTTGTGATGTGGCACGTCAGACCTCTATGACAGATCTAAAAAATTATGTATTAAGGGGTCTGTATGATAGGTTTCAATTTACCCAAATCTCTTTTGGGTATCCCACATTGTGACACAAAAATGGAATAACATTATGCAACCTATTAATCATGTTGCATTATCTAACTAGTCACATGAGTATTAATGTAACCATTCAATATGCAACACATCCCACTGCTCACAATCGTAGCACTATGATTCCCTCTATGGTATATTAATAGAGTACCACTTTCTCATACATAATAAAAAAAAGTTATTATAGGATCATATGACATGTTTCAGAACACCCATATCTCTTTATAGTATCCCACACGATGATGATTGTGTGTTTCCAGGCCACTCTACCTAACAATTCATTCCATGCCATTTTCCTAGTCACATTCTGCCACATAGATACCCACTATTATGTATCAGTTTTATATCATCGATTACTTGTAGATATAATCCCTTTTATAGTATAGAGGCCCTATGTTCAGAAGTGAAGGTTTCAGGCATAGCATAAGTCCCTATTGGGAAGTTGAAAACCAAAATTTTTGTTATATTCACTGAAAAAACATATATTATCATGATAAAGAATGTTTTAAATAATGAAATTAATTATTTATTAATTGAAATGAAAACGAGAACATGGAAGGATGGATAATGAAATAAAAATTATAATTTATTTACTAGTATACAAAAACATACTACTTTGAATTTATATCTGCATGGAGGAATTGGTATACCACTTCTTATCATTCTGTCATTATGTGAGATGATTCTTGTGTAGAATATCTCATGTGGTGATCAACACATGCACCATGAAACATTTAAATTTTCTATATAAATAATTGGGTTCAGTAATTATTTATTTCTTCAATTTAAATATTCATTTATGATTTCAACAGTAATTACTTCGATGGAATAACTCTTATTGACCAATCTGGTCATGAATGGTTTATGGAGGAGGATCCATCTCAATTCATGAGAGAATTATAGGAAATTCAATCTCTAGGTCCGGATATAATTCTCTATATAAATTCATTATCTAAAATAATTATTATGTTTGATAATAATATAATGCGATTAAGTAGGACTAGGGATGAAGGAAAATAATTTTACATGATCCCTTATCGTTCTCTTAATCCCTCGTGAACCTCATGTCTATATAAAATCATCATTATTATTTAAATCAAATACACTAGACTCATAGATAAAAAATATATTCTTACCTTAAATAAATAAATTAATATATATTCAAATAATATAAAATATATTATTTTTCATTAAACCATAAAACTTAATCTACTAATCTTCTTCAACATTTATAGTTCCTTTAATCCATGCAATTTATTCATAAAAATAAATATGACTTCATTATTCCCTGATAAATAAATAAATTTTATATTCATAAAACCAGTGAATGAATATTTAATAAATATTTATATAAAAAAATAAGTAAATATTTTTTTACCTTGTGACTAATAGAAAATATATTAATATTATATACTATTGTAATTAAAAATTAATTGAGAACAAAATTTTTAAAAAATATTCAACTCAAATGATTTTCTCTCAAATAACCGGTGACTAAATATATATTGGCAATAAAAATTGAATAACTATTAAACTACATAGGAAAATAATATTTTTCAACAAGATAAATTTAAATTAAATTTATCTAAGGTTCTCAATACACTTACTGTGTGAACATCTAGGCATCTTTCTCAATGACATTAGGTTGTTACACCTAATATACTATGTTATCATTAGGAAACATTACAAGGTACCCTTAGATAAGGAATATAAATTTATAAGTTAAAATATCCACATAAAAATGTACAGTATGTAATATAATTTCTTTATTGTTATGTCCCTAATTAAAGAGGTTGCATACTATTATCATCAACATATATTCTCAATGTCTCTTTATTTGAAATTCTATAAATGAACATGTTGAAAGAACACCATTTTTATGTACATAATTTGGGAAAAACATTCCATCATAGAGTTTAAGATATAACTTTCGACTAAACAATAGAAGTGAAAAATTCATTCCTTCATTATTCATTAATACATATAACTCATGATGCACCCAACATACCTTTTTTCTAGGAACCAAAGTCATGGTAAATATATTTAGTACATCAATATATGTGACTCATAATATGAATTAATAATGATATTAAATCATAAGGATCATTACACACATTCATAGATGGTAACATCAAATGATATGTATAAATGTGGATTTCCTACTACAGGTTGTGTTCTCAGAATCTCTTTTATAGAGATTAGTAGGGGCATGTTGTGTGATAAGTAATCTAAACATACCATGAGTCTCCAAACCTGATAAAGGATAGAATTTTTGTCCCTATAATGATATAATCCAACCATATAATATATATTTTATAATGAAATCATGTCACTTCTAAGTTCTCATTGTAGCTGGGAACTGTAATGACCTTTTAGTGTGAAAAATACTCTTTGGACATTATCACATAAAATGTCACAGAGATGAAATATAATAATGTGATGTGAAATTTATTTTTATTTAAAGAAATTTATATTTTTTATCACTAACTACATTAATGTTTGTTATAGGGAACCAGCTCTAATAGACTCCCACCTACACTAGATCCAACTACTACCAAATCACAATTTTCAATCTCTCACATAAAATTAATTCTTATACTGAGATTATTATTTAGTCGAGGGGTTTTAAAAATATCATTTATAGAAAAAACTCATAGATCCTCATCCATTTGAAAGAAATATCCTTCAAGGGTTGATAGACTCAAAGTATACTCTTCATTTTTTGATGTGACCATGGTTCCTTTACGAGAGCCACCACCCAAGTATTATCACAATATAGCATGATAGAGTCTTTAATAATAAGAAGTACATCATGATCTTTGAATAAATATGTGTACCCACACTGTTTCATTATCTATATTATACGTTTTATAATTCTCATTTTTGGTTATAGATATGGTAACCATTAGCTATTTTGAACTCTTCAATCTCACAGATCCTCCATTGAGACTGAAGAAATATCTTAAATCTCAATTCATATCATTATCACCTATTTGGAAAAAATCATCAGTATAATTCTTAATGGATAGTTCCTCATATCATCTATATTCCAGGAACATATCATAATATTGCATCAGATACTTAAGGATAGACTTAAAATTAGACCAATGTTGTTTTCCTGGATTATATGGATATCTCCCTACCATGATAAATGAGTTGGTAATATCAATACTATTATACAACAATAAATATATGATCGATGCCCTTATAGGATCACATGGGATATAAATCATCATATACCTTTCCTATTGTGCCTGAGGACACATTTTCAAAGAGATATGTATGACATGGGACACTAGAATAAATACACTAATTGATTATTCCATACTGAATTTTTTCAGTATCTGATCTATTTATGTACCTTAACATAGTCCAAAAAAACCTATTGAATCTGTCATGAATGATCCTGATCTTGATAATATAGTTCGTTTCATCTATTTCCTTTAAAAAGAATAACTTTTTTAACCAGTACTTAAAGGACTATAATATTGGTATGTCATTTCAAATAAGTAATCTGTCATCAACATATACTACTAATAAAATTACTACACTCTCACTAACCCACATATAAACCTCATGACATGAATTCATTTTTTATGAAATCAAATTCCCCATTGCCTTCATCAAACCAAATTTTTCATGACCTAGATTCTTGCTTCAATCGATGAATGGATATGATTAACATTCATATGTTATTAACAACGCTTGGAGACATAAATGCTTCAGTTTTTTTATATAGAAATATTCTAAAGGTTCTAATTAATGAATGGTATCTTTACATACATCTACCAAATTTCGTTGTCATGGAATGATACTATGTCTAGTACAATTTTATGGATTTAAACAATGATACTAGAGAAAATGTTTCTTATTAGTCAATTATATGAAACTATTTGAACCATGTATCCACTAGTTTCTATTATAAGTACCCACTCTACCCTCAGTGTCCAGCTTTAACTTGATTACCCATTTAAATCTGAGGATATTTACAGTAAATAAAAGATTCACTAGAACCCATAGTTGGTTCTAATATATAGAATACATCATATAATTCAAGGATTCATAACATCAGGAATTTTTTGAACTGTATACTACCATTTTATAAATAAAGGATCATTATTTTCAACCAATAATGAGTCACCATCCTTAGTGACTAGAGAACTATACCTCTCTTATTCTATAACCTCTATAGTGAACCAATGTACTATTTGTGCTTTATGAAAAATGTATTCCAAATGGTCATGTGGATTATTTTCTTGCACTGACTTTTGTATATCTTGATCATCAACATCATTGAAGTCAATATTTATACAAACATATTTTAAAGATGTTTACTCTATCTAAAATAGGACATATCTTGCGATTTATACCTTCTTGTATTAAGTTTTATATAAATAATATCACATTGTTTCCTTTATCTACCCTACAAAGATACACTTATTACCTCATGGTTCTAGTTTGTAGCCAAATCTATCCTCGAGAAAAACCTCACATACCTTTATATGTAATTTTGATAATTCATATTACTTTCTATACATTAATCCATATGGTATTCTATTTCATTTCTTAATTAAAACATCATTTAGTGTGTATTTTGTATCATGTAATGAATATCTTCAAAATGAAAAGAAATAATATGTATGGGTCATCATGGACCATACCATGTCAAGTTACATAGAGTTTTTCCTTTCAATAACACCATTAAACTATGGTGCATAAGTAGTAGTGAGTTAAAATAGAGTCATATAATCCCAATTAATGTCGATAAACTCTAGGATATGATAATCTCCACCAAAATCAGATCGAATATTCCATATCTTCTTTTCAAGTTGTCACTCTTGTATGCTCTGCAATTTTTTGAATTTATTAAAGGAATTAGACTTGTTCCTCCAAAATTTGGCATAATGATATCTATATAAGTCATCAGTGAATGTTATGAAATAAGTATACCCGCCAATAGTTTCTATTTTAAAAGGTCCACACTTTTTTGTGTGTATCGATTCTAAAAGCCTTGTGGCCCTTTCAACTTATCCAACAAAAGGTGTTTTAGTGATTTTTTTCATTATAAAATACTGATACATCTATCAAGTGGGTTTAGTTTGATATAATCAAAATATTCATTTTGATAATGATTCCCATTTATATGACTAAGTAGGTGATTCCACATCTTGTTGTGATACTAGTCATGAGAACTGTATTTTTTTTAAATTTCTAATTCCCTTTTTCTATACTATAATATACAAAAAATATTATTTAAATACACCATGCCATAACATATGTTGAATTTATAAAAATAATAACTTCTATTTATAAATTTTAACATAAATCCACTTATATCTATGTACAATAGAGAAATTAGATTCTCGACAACCTTGACTATATAATAAAATCATTTTAAAACGTATATCATCCATGTTGACAGAAAAATATAGTAGTGATATAGAGATAATGAAACATGTTTTTCTCCATTGGATTCTCAAAGATCCACCTATCCTATTGAAATTATCCTAAATATGCTTGGTTACTGATTATAGATTATGATATGAAAACCATAAAACATATCTAATAATCTACTAATAGAAATTTCAAGATTTCAGTCAATAAATAATGCACCTGAATTATACCCTTTATTTTTTAACTAGGATTTATTCTTTATCCAGTGACCTAGAATTCAATATACAAAACATAATTTTCCAATTTCATTCACATGTGATTGGATCTTCATTTATAGGGATGGTTGGTTCTTAGGATCCTTATACTTGGAGTGAGACTTGGATAGCATTTTCATGTTATTGATTTTATTTTCCATAAGGACCATAGGATTTTCTTGCTGCATGTTATAATTAACCAAGATAATTAATGTAAGGTTTTCCTATGGAGACATCAAACTATTGTATATTATATAATTAACAAAATGAAATTAGATAACAACATCATTTGTTAGTAATGAATGAGAACATTTTGAAAATCATCAAAGATCATGAGATCCAATATGACCAAGAAATTAATTTAGTTAATAATGTTTAATTCGTGAGGATTTGGTGTAATTTAATCAAAAATATTTCATAAAAATAGTGAATAAAAAATCCCACATCTCTCTTATATGAATTTATCTTAATAATGATCAATAATATGGGACATGATACTATATGAATCCATATTTGGATGTTGTTTTAAAATTTCTATGGACATAGATGATAACATGAAATAGTGGAATTATATGGAAACACCCAAATAATTCATATAGAGAAGAAATTCATCATCAATGGAATAAATATCTTGTGCTTTAGAAATAAGTGTGTTTAGTGTGTATAATTTATTCTTGTGGTATTGTATAAAACCCAAGCTCCTACAAAATTTCTAGAAATTTGATCTAGTGGGGAGGTTATCCTTCACATATATAGATAATAGTGATAATGTTAAAGTTCTATGTTTTTTCCATTTCTAAAATAAATAAGTTTAGAGTTTTATTTCTTTATATATAATATAAATTGTAATAATATATTTAATTTATTTATTAATCACCCGCTATTTTATTGAAACCTAATAGTCATCCCCCATTGGTTTTTTAATATCATGTATCTAGGATATTATAAAGAAAAGTATCTATATATCTATTCTCATAACCCAAGATAAGAATTGATCAATTAATCAAGGGTATTTATGTAGGTAGCTCTTTTTATACTTTATGAAATTGTAGATCTGTAAGATGTTAAGTGGGATCCCCCATCTTGAAATCCTCGACATGGATTTCCTGACTTATTGCCTCAAAAATTTACATGAGTTCTAGAAAAGAATACACATTTTAATGTTAATTTTATTAGTTCAACCAAAAACCATCTCTATAACACCTCATTAAAAGACAGTGTCCTAGCAAGGGTCATATCAACCAATACGTTGAAAAGGCTCTATTCTAAATCATGTAATGAAAGGATATAGTGTCTTAATATATTAATTTTTCATATTTTATATTTTATGTGTAAATAGATCATTATATATTATTGGATTCTTGTCAATATTATTTTTATGTTATTTACGAGATTAACCAAGTCAAGAAAAAATTTACACATAATCTAAGTTATTTTATTTCCATATTTCATTCTAGTTAATTAATTTATTTAGTGACTATGATAAAGAATACATAAATAATTAACCCTGCAAGTAATTGAAATAGACTAATATAGTTGGATGATTATGATAATTTTTAGCGAATATTTTTTCTTGTCGATGAAAAAATAAACTTCTGCCTTAGGATAATAACACCTTGAACAATGAATTGGTTCCTATATACGCATCCCACCAGTCCACCTATGTATCTCCTGGATTGGTATTTCCTCATCTTTAAACACAAATGCCCTCCTGTCACCTAAGAGTTACATCCTTTACAAATTACCCCATTCTCAAATAGTTTGGTGGAAGAAACATATTTTATAATAATGCTCACATAAACGAATCTATGAGCACACATTCCTATATAAAATAAGGCTAGAGGATGACCCCTAAGCAATCATTATAATTTAATAAAATTATTAAAGTCTCATGCGACAATAATATTAAGTTAAAAAACATTATTCACATACATTTGTCATTGTAATATCTAGATCATCCACAATCATGAAATGAATACATAATTACAAAATATCTTGTAATGAATTTAATTAATTAGATATTATTAAGATAAACATGATACAATTACTTTAATTAATTAATGAATTAATTTTTTATCTCAATTACTATCTTAAGAGACATAGAGATACCCATTATCTAATGAATCATGGAAAATAAATGACTCTTCCAATATTTACAAATATTTACATAGAATTAATTGAGCACTAAAATACCATAAAACCTTTTATTATAGTCAACAAACTAGTTTCTTACCATGTGATTTAGATTTTAATATTTTAATTAATTATTCTTCATGTAATTTTATTATGTCAATTTATGGGTGACTACACAATAAATAATAATGTGCTACACATAGTGTATATCACTTACAACAAATCATGGATATATTTTTTCGTAATTAGAGTGTATCTTAGTGAGGGTTTGTGGAATGTGATCATGATCCATAAATCATGTATTCCCCATGTTTTCTATCCTTAAAACCAAAATACTGAATCATCATGTTATTAGAATTTATATCATAATGATTCAGTTGATGTGACCATGAAAAAAATACTTTTTACCTCACCCATGTTATAATTCAAGTTTGTAGATATGTATTTTAACACATGGTTTCCATTAATTTTCAGTGAGGCTATGTAGACTGGAAGATGTGTACACTACCTTCATGGTGTGTGCCCTAAACATCGTGTATTAGGATGGATGGATAAACACATGGTGTATTAAATTCAATTAATACATAACCAAATCTCAAAAAATGTTCAGTTAATCATGTATCTTAAGACACATTCTAGTGTGATGAACTTCAGTACACAACATATATATTTTAGTTACATATCATGTAAACATATGTGCATGCCCGAATCATTCGCACCTATCTGGTGGAATATTCAACCATTCTTCCCTTGTTCGTACCCAATTTAATATCAAATGAAACTTTAATGTGTCATATGAATATGTTGATGATAATTAGTTGATCTTTTAATTAAAAATTTAATAAACTAGAAATTAAATATGAAAAAAAATGTGTCAACTAAATCAACAGATAATAACTAATTTTACATTATTATAAGAACAATATGAAATAAATTGATTGTTCTGAGTATAGTGAAAGACCCTATTAGGTAGTAAAAAACCCATATTTTTTCAGAATTAGTGAATAATATGTTATGTACGTGATG
This sequence comes from Viscum album, assembly GCA_963277665.1. Taxonomy (NCBI): domain Eukaryota; kingdom Viridiplantae; phylum Streptophyta; class Magnoliopsida; order Santalales; family Viscaceae; genus Viscum; species Viscum album. The sequence continues at coordinate 1,754,958,121 of OY728128.1, forward strand.
AAAAGTGTCATAACCAATGAAATTAATTCAACTATTAATTGGTATGAATTCCAAAATAAAGAAGGATGAATCATCACATAAAAATTATAATTAAATAATTTCTATGAAAAAATTCTTTATGTTAAAAATCATTCTTCATTGATTGATCAGTAAACCACTGTTTATCATTCTGTCATTTGGATCTGGGATTTAAGTGTGAAGCCCCACTAGAAATGATCCACTAATACACAAAAAAACTCTGAATATCCTCATAGTAATCCTTAGGTACTAGAACCAAATATTATGTCACTTCATCATCCATTTATTTTCATAACAAGAATAAATTTGTGGAGGTATTCATATTTATCTATATAATATTGGGAGGTTGGAGGAGTGAAAGCTTTCTCCTTTGTTTAGAATTTTATAGGAGAAAATCTCTCTTGGGATTGGCCGAATTCTCTATAAAAAATCATTGTGAAGATTAATGATTTGAGTTGGTAATAATATTATCATATTCTAATGGGACTAGGATTATAGAATAATAATTTCACAGGTGCCCCTATCATTCTATTAATCCTTAGTGAACTTGACATATATATATTTATATTTATATATATATTTGGTACTTAGGGGTACAATCACATTCAAACATTCACTCAGCACACACACAGGTGAGAATGGTTGGTCGTAGACTCTACCTTTAAGTAATAACACACTCAGCTATCACTATTTATTCATACACTAAACGTACAAAGTCCCACAATTGGATGGACCAAATGAGCATTCATTTTGATCGTCCAAAGGCCCTACTTGCATCAGTATGTCCATGGGTCTGCACCCATTTCCTACATCATATCTGTATAACTTCCTGTATGTATTATGGCTACATCACCACCACCTTTTTTAGTGCATTTAGTGGTGCCTAAATATCAAATACCCTAAGTGACTATCCAATATTCCAACCCTAGTATTTTTTTTATTCATGATTATAGGGTTTACAACTCAAGCACCATCCTAAATGCAAGGATATCGGGTAATGTCATTAAGTATTGTTACACACAATGCATGTCTTGGGTTAAACCCAAACCCATGATCCATCCTTCCCAAACTAAATTTGAGTGTGGGAGGGCTCAAACTTGATCCAGTTCCATTTCCAGGTAGTTACTTCTTTACACGGTACAACTTGAGCGACACCCAATAGGATGAACCTGATGTATAAATAACAATATTATTATTATTATTTACATGAAATGCACTAGATTCATGGGTAAATAAAGATTATTATCTGCAATAAATAAATAATTATTTTTTCAAAAAATAATTCAAATATCACTTCTCATAGATCCATCAAAAAATTTCTTCTAATACTCATCAATATTTATCGTGCCTTGAATTTTTTTTAATTATTTTAATAACAAATATTGTTCCATTATTAACTGATAAATGGATAAATATTATATTCACAAAATAATTGGATAATAAATTAATAAATTTTTATATAACTAAGAAAATAAATATTTTTAACCTTTTGAATACACTAGATGAAATAAATGTTATATATTTATCTAATTAAGAATTAATTTATGAATAAATATTTATTTAATATTTTATTCTCATAATATTATGTCAAATAAATTGATGCTGAATATATGAAATCAATAAAACATGAGTGACTACTAAACCATGAAAAAAAATATTATTTATTCAAAATTTTACTTGAAAAAATAATTTAAATGTGGTTTTAAACCTCTTGGATCTTTTCTCATTGACCTTAGGCTTTTACACAATTAAAACCCAAAATATATACATGAGTGGTATGAAAATTTATTTTGAAAGGATGAGTGTGGATAAAAAAATTTCATGTCATATCACTATTCTAATTTCAGGATGTTTCCAATAGGTATTATTCTTTTAATAAAGAACATCCAATGAATTCAACATCTACGATAAGAGATTTCGTTACAAACATGCCTTCTAATGGTGGCAGTCACTAGGGTTTCTTAAAAGTGGTGCATAAGAACTCCAATTAGTTATGAATATGGGAGGCCATCCTCCTTACATCTAATTGAGGGAAATTATTTTGAACTATATGACTCTCTTCTATATTTAATTCTTGATTGTTACTTCATCCTAGATTCCAATATGGGATTGGTTCCCCCATGCTAACTATTATCTATTTTCATGTTTTGATGTTAATTTATATATATATATATATATATATATATATATCAGATATCCCATTTATGTGAAAATATGTATTTATTGGAGTTTATCCATAGATGAAACCATATTTATATCTTATAGGTTCTCTATATTTATCTTCCCATTACATAACAATGTTGGTCTATAAGTTAGTATTGTTAAAATACACACACCTATGTTCTATAGAGTTTATAATAATCAAATAGGGATGTAGATGTTAGTCGTGTTGAGATCGAGCCTATGTAAAGGAATTTTCTTTTATCATTATGAAATAATATATAACACATATAGTTGTGATCCACTTAGTACATCATGTTGTACCTTTTAGGGTAGAGTGAAATGGACCGACCAATGTAGTGTAATGGGATATAATAAGGATGACTAGATGAAAGATTCCTAGTAATGGTTAATGTGTAACTATGCATGACCGAAACAATCATGTTGACCTTGAAGGGAATGTGGCCCAAATAGGATGGGTTGTTCTCACCGAGAATGTTACCCTATGTGGTTAGGCCCCACCAGAAATATTTCATAATAATGATGAAATGATAAGAACCAAAAGGAATATAGAACTATAAGTGGGTGAATGATACTTCTAGGAATATAGTCCAATCAATGGTCAGTTCATATGTGTTATGACACTAATGAATGGGACATATGGACTCACGGTAACATATACAAGAAAGTGAAGGACATGGAAAATATCATATGGAACATTCCCCAATAGGGATAGATATGTGAGATTTATTATGATAGGATTCAACATCGGGGGAGAGGATCCTATGTATCTCATCAAAACAAGAATAAAAACCCACATTGTTTGAGTGATGAAGTATATTGTTGTTTGATAAGATCATACAATTTAGTTTAATGTCATATGTTAAGGACATTGATATTTATTTTAAGGACATGAAACATGGACATTGGCCACATAGTTTAATGTTATTTTTTGGGTATTTGTGTGACCTGAATGATGTGATGATAGAAGGTTGAGATGGGTTGATACTTATAAATATTACCTAATGTAATAGATGGGTACTAAACCTTGTGTGAGGAAAAATTTAGAAAAATTATTAATTATTATAATGGAATGATCACCTCATTTCTCTAATCCAGAATTATTCATGCCTGGTGTGGGAAACAAGATATTATGGAAGATTAAGAACATTGTATGAGAGTTCATAATTATGTTTAAATGGCGATACTATTATATAGGATACCCATAGAACACGTGTAATCTTCTCATGGTTGTCACATGATTCATAATTCCAGCATCATAGAGGGATCATGGGTTCTTCAAATAGGGTAAGGCTATAGTTTAACATCTTACATTGAGGTAGTTGTCATGCGACTAAGATGTGGTGGTTAGTAGTTTAAAGTCATGAAGCATAGACATCATTTTAGTGTTTATGTGTTAAGCAACCTAGTCCAACTTAGTATTTTATGGAAGGAGGTTATATGGTGGATTGCATAAATAATTCAAATGTTAAGGCTTATAAATCCACTCCATAGGTGATAATTGAAGGTATAATGTATGAATGATTATTGTTTCGGGTATCATACACGATGCATGATCCAAACTAGGTGACTGGAAGGATAAATATATAGCCCCTTCCAATTTTGGTTGACACTCTCCTTGAGTAGACGCAAGTTTCCTATGGGCACCATGGTTGACTGAACTCAACCATAGGTCTGGAAAGTATCACTACATGTTCCCAAGGATGTCTCAACAATTTCCTTAAGAGTAGTAATACCATTATCAATATAATATATGATTTTAAGACCCATGTGTACCCTATATATTAGGTAGGATGCACTAGAAAATCATTTTATCCAATAAAGTTATGATTTTAAGGAGGCAATACTATTGTACATAACTGGATCTTGAAATGTGATTATGATCCATACATCATGTATTTACCATGTTTTTTGTCCTTAAAACCGAAATGTTGACTCATCATGTAATTAAAATTCATATATTAATGATTTAATTTATGTGAATGCGAAAAACACTCCTTCTACCTCACTCATGTTATAGTTCATGTTGGGAGATATGTATTTTACCACATGGTTTCCATTAATTTTCATTGAAACTATGTTGAATTCTAGATGTGTATACTAGAAACATGTTGTCTAATCTAAAAAAATAGTATATCATGATGGATGGATAAAGGCATGGTGTATTAAATTCATTTAATTCATAACCAATTGTCAAAAATCCGTATGTTTATCTTGTATTTCACGACACGTTTTAGTGTGAAGATCTTTAGTACATTACAAGTACATTTTATCTACATGTCATGTAACCATGTATACAGGCCTGAATCATTGGCACCTCTCTGATGGAATATCCAATCATAATTCCCATGTTCTTAACTTATTTAATATCAAATGAAACCTTAATGAATTATATTAAAATTTCAATGAAAATTATTTGATATTTTTATTAAGGAATGAATATAATATAAATTAAATATAGAAACCTAGTGTGTTAAGTAGATCATCCATTAATAACTAATTCTACATTATTATATGGCCACTATGAATTCAATTTGATGGTTCTGAGTATATTGAAAGCCAATATTAAATAGAAAACAACCCATATGTTTTTCAAAATTAGTGAATAATATGTGATTTACGTGATGAAAAATAACTTAACCAAGGAAATTAATTTTAATTTTAATTGATATTAATGTTATACCATAGAAGGATGAATCAAAATATAAAACTTATAATTAAATTATTTCTAAGAAAAAATCCTTATGTTAAATATCATTCTTCATTGATGGATCAATAGGCCACTTCTTATCATTCTATCATTGGGGGAGTTGATTTAAGTGTGAATACCCTCAATAAATGGTCCACTTATACACAACAAACCTCCTAAATTACTCATATAAATCATTGGTTACTAGAAAAAAATATCATATCGCTTGCATCATCCATTTATGGTCAAAACGAGACTAACCTTGTGGAGGGATTCATCTTGATCTCTATAACCATGGGAAGTTAGTGGAGGAATACCATTCTCTATTCTTGATGTTTTTTCTAGGAGAAAATATCTCTTGGTATTGGGAGAATTGTCTCTAATCATTCATTGTGAAAATTGATGATTTGGGTTTCTAATAATATTAGAATGTTCAAATAGGACTAGGTTTAGAGAATAGTAATTTCACATGTTCCCCTATCATTATATTAATACATGGGGAAAATGATATATATATAAGGTGCTTAGGGGTAAAATCACATACAAACATACACTCACCACACACACAGGCTGGAATGGTAGGTCATAGACCCTACCCCCAATTAATAACCCACTCAACTAACCCTATTTATTCATATACTCAAAATACATATTCCTAAAATTGGAAGAACCAAATAGCATTAATTTTGATGGTCCAAAGGACCTACTTGCATCAACATGTCTATGGGTTTGAACCCATTTCCTACATCATGTCTTTATCACCACCTATATGTGTCATTCTTATATCACCACCACCTATGTTAGTGCTTGAATTAGTGCCTAATCATAAAAACCCTAAGGGGCTTTCCAATATTCAAACCCTAGTATTTTTGTTGTGTGGTTATTGGGTTTACCACTCAAGCACCACCCCAAATGCAAGGATATCGGGTAATGTCATTATGACTGGGTACACACAATGCATGTCCTAGGTCCAACCCAACACCATGAACCATCCTTTCCCAACTAAATTCGAGTGTGGGAGGGCTCAAAGCTAATCTAGTTCCACTTCCAGGGAGTTTCATCCTTTCACAGTACCACTTGAGTGACACTTGATAGGATGAACCCAATGTATAAGTAAGAATATTATTATTATTATTATTTACTTGAAATGCACTAGACTCATGAGAAAATAAATATTATTATCTCCAATAAATAAATTAAAATTTGTTAGAATAGTAATTAGAATATTACTTCACATAGATCCATCAAAAAATTTCTCTTAATCCTCATCAATATTTATTGGGCCATGAAAATTTTCTAATTATTTAAATAAATAATATTGTTACATTATTCATGGACAAATAGATAAGTATTATATTCACACACAAAAAAATTGATAATAAGTTATTATATTTTCGTATAACTACATAAATAAATATATGTAATCTTATGAATAATTTAGAAGAAATAAATATTATATATTTATGTAATTAAGAATAAATTTATAAATAAATATTTATTTAATATTCTATTCCCATAATACTATCTCGAATAACTGGTGGTTGAATATTTGATATCAACAAAACATGTATAAATACTAAAACATGTAAAAATTATTATTTATTCAACATTTTACATTTAAAAAAATTAACGGTGGTTTTGAATACACTATATGAGTGAACCTCTGGGCTCCTTTCTCATTGAACCTAGGTTGTTAGACTATTTAAACCCAAACTACATACATGAGTGGAAAGATTCTTTTTTTTTTGAAAGGATGAGTGTGGATAAACAATTTTCATGATAGATCACTTTTCAAATTTCAGGAGGTTCACAATAGGTTTTATTCTTTTAATATATAATGTCCAATAAATTCCATATCTATGATAAGAGATTTCATAACAAGCCATCCTTCCAATGGTAGGTAGTCACTAGAACTTCTTAGAAGTGATGAATATAAACTCAAATTAGTTAAGAATATGGGAGCTTGATCTCATTACATCACATTGAGGGAAATTATTTCTAACTCTATCACTCTCTTATAGATTTAATTCCTATTTGGGACATCATCCTAAATCCCAATGTGGGACTGGTTCCCCCATGCTAACAATTATCTATTTTCATTTATTAATGTAAATGTATATATAAATAATAGATATCCCATTGATGTGAAAATATATATTTATCAGAGGACATCCATATATGAAACCATATGTATGTCTCATAGGTTCTCCATATTTATATAACTATTACATAATGATATCGGGCTATAGGTCACTATGGTTAAAATACACACAACTAGGTTCTCATTAGTTTATCATCATCAGGGAGGGATGTATATGTTTGCGGTGTTCGGATCGAGCCTATGGAAACTAATTTTGAAGTATCATTATGAAATAATATATAACCCATATAGTAGTGTTCCACTTAGAAGACCATGTTGTACATTTTAATGTAGTGTGAAATGGACCGATCCATGTAATGTAATGTGGTGCAGTAAGGATGACTAGATGATAGATTTATAGTAATGGTTAATGTAGAACTACACATGAGTGAACAAATCATGTTGACCTTGAAGGGAATATGGCCCAAATTGGATGGGTTGGTCTCACCAAGAATGTGACCATATGAGGTTGGGACCCACCAAAAATATCCCTTAATAAGGATGAAATGATAAGACCCAAAAAGAATATAGAAATACAAGTGGGTGAATTATATTCTTGGAAATATAGTTCAATAAAAGGTTGGTCCATATGGAATATCACATTAATGAATTGGACTAATGGACTCATGGTAACATATACAAGAAAGTGAAGGACATGGACAATCTCAACTAGAGTATACCCCAATAAGCATAGAAATGTAAGATTTATTATGTTAGGTTTGAAAATCCAGGGGGACATTATGTATATCATCAAAACAAGAATCAAAAACCCACATAGTTCGGGTGATAAAGTATATGGTTGTTTGATAATATCATACAATGTAGCTTAATGTCATGGGGTAAGGTAATTGACATTCAGTTTTAGGTCATGAAACATGTACATTGGCCACATAGTTTAATGTTATTTTTTTGGGATTTCTGTGACCTGAAAGATGTGAAGACAGAAGGTTAAGAAGGGTTGATACATATAAATATTCCCATAGATAATGGTTGGACATTAAACCATGTGAGGAAAAATTTATAGATATTATTAATTATTATAATGGTATGATTGCCTCATATCGTTAATCTAGAATGATTCATTACTGGTGTGGGAAACAAGAGATGGTGAAAGACTAAGAAGATTGTATAAGAGTTAAAAATTAAGTTTAAATGGAGATAATATTAAGTTTTATACCCATAGAACATGTGAAGTCTTCTCTTTGTTTTCACATAATTCATAATGCAATCATCATATAGGGATCATGGGTTAATCACATAGGGTAAGGATAAAGTTTTACAACTTACATTGAGGAAGTTGTCATGAGACTAAGCCATGGTGGTATGTAGTTTATGGTCCTGGATCTCATAAATCATTTTAGTGTTTATGTGTAAAGATACATAGTCTAAAATAGGATTTTGTAGTAGGGGGTTATAAGATTTATTCCATAAATAATTCAAATGTTGTGGCTTACACATCCACTTCAAAGGTGATATTTGAAGGTATAATGTATGAATGATTCTTGTTTCAGGTATCATACATGAGGAATTCTCCGAACTAGGTGAATGGAAGGATAAATATATGGCCTATTTTAATTTTGGTTGACCCTCTCCTTGAGTAGAACAAGGTTTTCTATGGGAACCATGGTTGACTAAGATCAATCCTTGGTCATCCAAGTATTACAACATGATTTGAAGGATGTTCAATGATGTATTTAATATTGGTACTACAATTATCAATGGAATGAAGGATTTCACGACCCATGGGTACCCTATATATTAGGGAGGACACACCAGAGAGTCATTTTATCCAAAGAATGTATAATTTTAAGGGGGAATACTGGTGTACATTTCCGGATCCAATACATTTAGTGGATTTAAATGAGGCCTTGCTAAATGGATGTTGAAATGGGAAACATTTGAGAAGGAACACTCTACTATCAAATCCTATATTTATAAGATATCATGGAGTAAGAGTATAAGGGGGATGTTTTCCATATAAAATGGCCTTGAATAAGATTTCACCTAATTAATAATTAGGTGACTTATTTGGCTTCATAAATGTGATACTAAGGTGAGTGATAGGGATTCATCCAGGTTACACTAGGGAGAGTGAAATTTATTTTGCCAAGTTTATACTAAAGATAGTGATAGGGATTCACCAATGTGATACTTGGGTGAGTTACATGGACCCTCCCATGTGATACTAGGGAGAAGTGATGCACTAAGAAAAATGAATTGGGTGAAGCTTCAACCTAGTTGAATGGGGTCTCCATGGATTCTGTATCATCCTGGTTCTGAAAGCCACCCAGAGGCGCCCCATACCCGGTTGGTCACATGGCCTCAAGCGCATTTCCACAAACACCTACGGTTGCCGACTAGCAGCAAGGGCCTTAGGTGTGATAGTGGTAAAACTATTCCCCTTTTAGAAGAGTACACAGTGTAAGTAAAAAAATATAAAAAATAAAAGCAAGTAATAATGTCATACAAAAATGAATAGCAGATGACTGGAAATAATAAATTGGAGAACACACACATATATACGATGCATGTTACATATATCTAGGAAAGATTCCAAACAAATAAAAATGCTGGAATAAACACAGTACTAAACTAATGTACAAAATAAAACTGATAAACAAATCCTTGGCAACTCAAGCATAATCTTGGACTCGTTCTCTCTTGCTCCATAACATGTCAGGTACCTTAGGTAAAAGGGGGATTTCCATTATATATATCTACAACAATATTATCTGTATGGGACCAAAAGCATGACCCAGCAGGGTGTGAGATGAATCCCAGTAGGCAACCACCACAAGATTTTTTCCTAACATCCAGTGAATATATGGCATGTAAAGTGAAAAAAGTAGTAAACAATGAATTACTCAATAGTAATAATCCATAGATTCAAATAACAAACAATAGTTAATCAAAGTATATAACCACAAATAGGTAACCATCTAAGATATACTCACAACCTATCCCCTATGGTCCTACATAGAAATTAAGTACAAGAAACCCTCTGGGAAGCACACATAGTGTAACCCCTTCGGTTCAGCTTAATTATAGACTCTCTCATGAAGCACTCACCATCAATTCCACCTATAGTCTCATATCGGTACTAAAGGTGATCTAAAGAAGAAATAAACATCAAATTCCCTTAAGGCCTATGTCGAGGAACTATAAACACTCTGAGGAAGACTCAACGTCAATTCCCCATATGGTCTCGCATCGTAAAAATATAAAAGACACTTTGGGAAATCCCTTACGTAAATTTCCCCTATGGTCTTACTACAGTAGGTTATCATGGCTCTGGGTAAATAAAATGAGCACAACAATGCGTAATGGCCAAAGTAAACCCTAATAACTACTTTGCAACAAATTCTATAGCATATCAGCATATCATAATATATAATCACACCATCCTAAGATACTAGGTATGGGAAACAAACTGTAGCCTAACAGGAAAGGATATACCTAAACAGTCATAAACAAACATGAAATAGAAAAAACATCCAATGCATAGAAATTAACCCTATTCACATTCAATTAACCTCAATTCAAGCATAAAAGGACAGCATGCAATCACAATGGTAAAATGGTTAACATGCAATACCCCGTTTATGGGTATTGGGCAACTTTGCACATATAACTCAAAGACATTCAACAGAAATGCACAAACCACCTACCTCGGTGTTGGGAGATGGATATATGTCAACCTCAAGCCTTGAATCACCCAAGAACACAGTATATCTAAAAAATCCTAAAATTTTCAACTGAGTATAACTTTTAAAAGAAGAGAGAATGAGGCTCTAGAAGAAACAATATCTTACCGAGGTAATACAAACAAAATTGATGACAATGGTATAAGAGAATAGTTTCTCGATCGGGGGCATGGTGATGATTTACGGCCGTATGGATGCTCTCGATCGAGTTCGGCAGAGAAGAAGCCCTTTCTTCCAATTAGAAGTGACCCCAGTCTATTTAATGAAAAAAACAAAATACACAGCGTGTACTTTTCAAGTACATGGCGTGTACTTTCCATTTTCGAACTCCGCTTTAGGCAGCCTCTAGGTCCTCCCCATATGGTCGTGTGTATAGCCGATACATGGCCAGTATATGGCTACTTATGGTAACTGAGTACACATCATGCACTCATAATGTACATGGTGTGTACTTGAAACATTTCCAGGAAAACCACTTTTTATCAATAATGAGTAGAAAAGGAAATCATACCTGAAAATAAGATCTATGTTCTTACAAACACTCCCCCATTAAATAAATTCATCCCCAAATTTCCCTAGCAAGGTGGTTTTGAAGAAGAACCCTGAATAGATCTAGACACTATGCTCGTACATCGTCCTCCCTCTCCCATGTCTTGTCCTATACTCGTCTGTGCTTTCATATCACTCATACCAAAGGAACAGACCAGCCACAGAGAACCTTTGTACTGCAATAAACAATTCGGATAGAATGCTTCTCAAAAGTTGTGTGCACTTTCAACTCAAACTCCTCTAGTTGGAAAACATGATACGGTTCTTAGAAGTAATGTCGAAGCACAAAAAGGATGAAAAATTCATGCAATACCCGGTACCTCTGAGGTAACTGCAACCAATAGGCAATTGCCCCAACTCTCTCTATCACCTAAAATAGAACGATGTACCTCATCAAAAGCTTATCATGTCTCCTAATTCTCTTGTTCCCCAACCTCAGTGTGACACGTAGGAAATCCTGATCTCCAACCTCAAACTCCAGAGGACATCTCCGCTGATTAGCGTAAGACTTCTGAGGAGACTATGCAGTAGTCGTCCACTTCTAAATCAACTGTATCTGCTCTGTGGTCTCATGAACAAGACAAGGTCCCGGCATAGCTGCCTCTCCTGCCTCCATCCAACATAGGGTCGACCATCACTGACTCCCATAAAAAGCCTCATAAGGTGTCATCTGAATAGTGGCTAGAAAACAATTGTTGTATGAAAACTCTACAATAGGTATGTCCTTCTCACCAGAACCTTCAAAATCTAGAATGCATTCTCGAAGAATGTCCTCATCCACCTGAATCGTACACTTAGACTGGCCATCAACCTTGGAGTGGTAAGTTGTACTCAAGAGAACCAGTGTACTCAAAGCCTTCGGAAGCCCCTATCAGACCCGAGATGTAAAACGTGCATCCCTGTCTAAAACGATGAAGCATGGAACACCATGAAGACGTATAGTATCTCGAATGTACAACCATCACAACTCATCAACACTGAAGGTCTCCTTGGTTAATAAAAAGTGAGAAAAATTTGAGACCATTTCAATGAAAACCCAAACTGCATCATTCCCTCAAGGGGACCTCGGAAAACCAATCACCAAATCCATCACGATATCATTCCACTTCCACTTGGGAATTGATAACTCCTTCAAAATCCCTACTGGTTATTGATGCTTCGCCATCACATGCTGACAGGTGGAACACCTCATGATGAACCCAGAAACGTCTCTTTTCATTCCTGGCCACCAATACTAATGGAGTTTATCACAATACTTCATTGTGACGCTAGGATGAACTGCCCAAACTGAGGAATGAATGTCCCACATCATCTCCTCACGTATGCCTTCTATCACCCATACGTGCCCTAAGAAATTCAAGATCTCATCCTTGCCTATGGTCCTCTAAAGAATAGGTTCTTGTCTTGACATGGTTTCCCACAATACTAGGCCTTTAGAATCTGATAGTTTCCTCATTCACACTCAATCAAGAAGAGTAGCAGTAACAAGTACAAAAGAAAGGAAATATTTCCCCTGTCTATCATGAACCTCTAAAGGCATCATAGAGAATACAGCCATAGGCTTCCACTCACTGTTAGCCTTATGAACTTCATGTATCTGATTCCTTCTACTCAATGAATCAGACAGTATGTTGCCTTTCCCAGGTGTATAGGCAAGCTCAACGTCCAAAGACATACGGTACTCAACCAACCTTCGATGTCTCAAATTCTGATCATGCTGAGTGAATATGTACTTGAGACTCTTGTGGTCGGTAAAAATCAAAAAAATTTCTGCCAGAAGATAATGCCTCCAACAACATAAGTAATGAAAAAATGTCGCCAACTCGATACTGTGTGTCGGGTACTTCCTCTCATGTAGCCGCAACTGTTGGGACCCGTATGCAACGACTCCTTCCCCCTGCATAAGCACTGCTCCTAACCCGATACCTAAAGCATAATAGTGAAAAGTATAGTTCTTTCCCATCTCTAGAAATTCTAGTGATGGTGCTGAATTTAACCTACATTTCTGCTCCTAAAATAATGACTCATAATAATATGACCACCAGAACTTTTCTCCCTTTTTGTCAGACCCGTCTGTGGTGCTCCTAAGTCTAAAAAGTCTTGTATGAAGCATATATAGTAACCATACAGCCCTATAAAGATTCTAACCTCATATAAATTCTTCAGATACTCCCAAGAAAATATTGGTCTCGCTTTAATTGGGTCTAATGATACTACTATCTCTGAAATAAAATGATCGAAGAAGTGAATCTTATCCATCCAAAAGTGGCATTTTGAGAACTTTGCCTATAACTGATGCTCTCTCAATGTATTCAGAACTATCTCATGATGTGTATCATGGACGTTTTACTTGTAAGAGTACACCAATATATTTTCCATAAAGACAACTATGATAAAATCCATGTATGGATGGAACACTCGGTTCATCAGTGCCATGAAGACTGCAAGTTTATACATGAGATACAACAGCCCAACCACATACTCATATAGACCATACCTACTCTTAAATTCTATAATAGGTATATATGATGGTATAACACACAACTGATGGTAATCGGATCTCAAGTCAATCTTCAAGAACACTTGGGCATCTCGAAGCTGATAAAAGAGATTATCAATCCTCAGCAAGGGATATAGGTTTTTTACCATCAACTGGATCAAATTCAGATTATCCACACTATTTCTGAGGGTAACATCTGCCTTCTTCACAAAAAGGACATGTGAATCCCAAGGGGAAGAATTGGGTCAGATGAAACCATTTTCTTGTAACTCCACCAACTATTTCTTGATCTCCTGTAACTTTGGGGTAGCCATCCTATAAGGAGGAATGGACACTGGTGCCGCTCCTGGAACAAGCTCAAACAAAAAGTCTACCTCACTCTTCTAAGGTAAACCTGAAAATTACTCTTGAAAGAAATATCTAAAATGATCTTCCACAGGAGGAAAGTCCATTGTTGAAGTCACCTGGTCATCCAGATAGGGACTAGAAATCTGGGATGTAACTCTTCCAAACCCATGATGCTCTAGACCTGCTCTGCTCGCCCGGACATCCCATTCACCATTATGAATAAATGATCCACCCTACAGTGATATGAAACACACCCTACGTCAATAAAAATAGACAAAATAGTAAAAGGGAACTAACCAGTCCATTCCAAGAATGAAATCATAGCATGTCATCTCTAGGACGTAGAGGTCCCATAGAAAGTGACACCCACCAACCTCTAGAAAGAACTCCCTGCACTGACATACAAAAGATGTTTGCGCCCCCAACAGAGTGTATAACTTCAAGATATCGGCAAAAGAAAATATGCAGAGACCAAGGATCTCCACAATAGCAACAGACATAAAGATATGGGAAGTCCATGTATCAAAAATAAGAGAAGCTAAAATTAGAAGTGCATGAAGAGAATTGGAGAAAATAGGCATTCATGTTCTTTAAAACACTGATACATGAAATGTATAATTAACTACACGGCGTGTTACCTTAAGCCTTCCACATGGGCGTGCACTCCTGCCACAACTAGTTGTGTAACACCCAAGCAAAAGGCTTGTTTTCCAATCACATGACGTGTACTTGAACTCTCATCTCCTTCTGGATTCCCCATACAAGGCTAACCCACATGGTTTTCCTAAAACAAGACTACACGGAATGATTACGTGAGACACGATGTGTACTTAATGAGGATCGTCAACCCATGTTGTTAGAGACCTGGAAAGATACAAGGATAACACTACATAGCACATTCCATATGGACACATCATGTACTTGGAAGATTTTTCTGACCTATGTTGTTTGATACACAGTGGAGTACATCGTTTACACTACACAACGTGTTCTAGAAGGATACGGCGTGTATCATATGAGACTCGACCGACCCGTGTTGTTAGTGTCACAATAGGATTCCATGGTAACCTTACATGGAGTGTTAAAAATGGACAAGGCGTGAATAACATAAGATTTATCTATCCAGGTTGTTAGTCACACGAGCGGACATAGGGTCAACACCAAAGGCGTGTACAACAGGTACATGTTGTATTCCCACAAGAAATTACCTATCTCGTGTCTCTTCCCACATGACCTATGACATGGTTAGTGACTACATGGCGTGTACATACATTACATGACATGTACATGAGAAAAACAGTTTCTTCCCGAACAGAAGAACATATGGCATGTCGTCAAAACTTCATGACATTTATTATGGGTTTTTTCAGACAGTAAGCCTTAGAGACAACTCTAGAACACAGAATATCACTAAAACTAACATCAAAATTTCCAAATTCTTATCTGTGAAGTCCCATACTGCCCGCAAATTAAATCTTGGTATCTTATACATGTTATAACAAGGAAAACAAGGCAATGGCCTACCAAATTCTGGTCTATGAGGGCCAATAACACCTCAAAAACCAAACTTCTGCATTCATTCAAACAAAACCTTACACACACAAAACCATATCAAATTACAGGTATTTTATCAAGGTATATATCACAATATCATGCATATTCTACACAACATCTATCATAACAACATGAAATTGTTAATGCACTATAAATGGCAAGGCAAGAATGAATGGCATGTGATTTCTAGTAAGTGCATATATGATGCATGAGATGGAATACCATCATATCAATGGGTTGCGATAGAAATATAACCTCAATATCATCAAAATTAATAGAATAGAACAAGTGAATCACCCATTGGTGAATTCAAATCAACTGTAAAATTGAAAAACCAAAAAAATTGCAATAAACGAGGTAGATTGGATTTTCCCTATACAAGGGTTAGCTACTACCAGGCACAACTTATTACCAAGTAACTATTTTGTCTTATCCCTACCTACAAGATCCAAATAGGAAGTCAAGAAGAAAATAATCCTTTGATACCACTTTCTAACGTCCCAGATCTGGAAGCAACCTAGAGGCACCCTGTACCCGGTTGGTTACATGGCCTCAAGCGCATTTCCCCAAATGCCATAGGGTGCCAACTAGCAACGAGGGACTTGGGTGTGATAGTGGGGAAACTATTCCCTCATTGGCAGAGTACACAATAGATTTAACCAATATACAAAAGTGGATGCAGTAAAAATGTCATACAAAAATGAACAACGGAAGACTATAAATAATAAACTGGAGAACACACACACATATATATAATGCATGGTACATATGTATAGGAATGCATCCAAACTAATCACAATGCTAGAATAAAAACTTTACTAAACCAAAGTACAAAAGAAAACAGAAAGACAACTCCACAGCATTGCAAGCCTAAGCTTGGTCCTGTTCTCTCCAGCTCAATAGCATGTCTAGTACCTGAAGTAGAAGGGTGATTACCCCTATCTATACCTGCAAAAATATAATCTTTTTGGTCCCAGAAGCATGACCCAAAAAGAGTGTGAGATGAATCCCATTAGGCATCCACCACAAGATCTGTGCCTAACAGTCAGTGAATATAAGGTAGGTAAAAGTGAAGAAAGATTTAAATAAGGAAGTACTCAACAATAATAATCCACAGTTTCAAATATCAAAAAATAGCTAATCAAAGCCGATAACCACAAATAGGTAACCCTCTAGGAAGTACTCACATCCTATCCCATCTGGTCCTACCTAGAAACTAAGTTCAATCAACCCTCTGGGAAGCACCCATTGTCTGACCCCTCTAATTCAGCTTAATTATAGACTCTCTAAGGATGCACTAATCGTCAATTCCCCCTGTAGTCTCATATTGGTACTAAAAGTACTCTGGGGAAGCACTCAACATCAAATTCCTCCTACGGCCCATGTCGAGGAACTACAGAAACTTTGAGGAAGCACTCAACATCAATTCCCCATGTGGTCTCTCATCGTAATAATATAGAAGCCACTTTGGGAAATCCCTTCCGTCAGTTTCCCCTATGGTCTTACAACACCTGGTTCTCACGGCCCTAGGTAAATCCAATGAGAATAGCAATGCGTAATGGCCAATGTAAACCTTATGAACTACTTTTCTAATCAGTTTATAGAATATCTGCATATTAGAATAGATAATCACACCATCCTAAGATACTAGACATGGGAATCAAACTACAGCCTAACATGCAAGGCTAGACCAAAACAGTCATAAACAAACATGCATGGGAAACAACATCAAAATCATAGAAATTAACTCTATTCAGATTCCATTAACCATTATTCAATCATACAAGAATAGCAGGCAATCACAAGGGTAAAACGGTAATCACGCAATACTCCATTAATGGGTATTGGGAGATTTTGTACAAATAACTCAATGAATTTATACAGAAAGAAACAAACCACATTTCTCGGTGTTGATAGATCACTATGAATGAACCTCAATCCTTGAATCGACCAAGAACATCATAGATCTACCAAAACTCATAAAATACTCAATTAAGGATAACATGTAAAATAATAGAAAATGAGTAATGAAGATATAGAAGATGGAAGAGATTACTGAGGTGATCCCAAAGCAATCGACGATGGTCGAATCATAGAAACGATGCCCTATTGGGGGATCAGTAAAGATTCGTGGCAGTACAGATACTCTTGGTCGAGTCTGGCAGAGAAGAAGTCCATTCTGCCAATTAGTCATGACCTCAGTCCTTTTAATTAAAAAATACACATCATGTAATTTGTAATTAAATGGCATGTACTTCCCCTTTCCATAATCTTCTTTAGGTGGCCTCCATGTCACCCCATATGGTCGTGTGCATGGCCTCTACACAGCTAGAACACGGCTACCCATGGTAAACGAGTACACTGTGTGTACTCATAATGTACACGGCATGTACTCATAAAGTACAATGTGTGTACTTCAAAAATTTATAAGAAAACCACTTTTTCTCAAAAAAAGACTATAAAAAATAAAACATACCTGAAAAGAATATTCTTGTTCTTACTAATTCAATTGGTTTATTTCCACACAAGTTTATGGATTATTATGGGTAATTAACCCTAGTATTCTCAAATAATGGAGGGTGTGGTTCCCCACATTGGTTATGTGTTTTTCATATATTTTGGGGAACATAAATACACTCAATTTGGGTTAATTATATTAATTATTGGTCTTGAATAATCTACGCTATATGTTTGAAGACATGGGAAAGAGATAGGGGTGTAAAGGTCATTGGACCATATATTTCTCTTCCAAAATATGAGAATGGGGAGCCGAAATGTCCTATGTACTATATGATTTGTTACCTTGGGTGAAGGATTAATGTCAAAATAGTGATTTGTGAAGGTAAAACATACACTGAGTAACTGGACTAGGGAGTGAAATGCAGAAGGTAAAATTGAGTTAACATCATATGTATTTAGGAAAATTACATCTCTTTTCCCTAGGATGTTTTCTTTATGTGTCTTAGCTACTCTTTATTTAACATCCTCTTACATTTCATGAATGGGGGTCTCCAATAAATCTCACCCCCTTGGGATTGGATCTGATTATAAAAAGAAAGATTTAAAACTGAGTGCAAATTGACATTGAAACAAGTAGGGCTTAATCTTATTCGAATAAAGAGGATTTAATACTATGTTCATAGTGACATTGAAACCAGGAGGATTTAATCTGGTTGGATCATGGAGATTTTATTTATCTTATAATATTCCTATAAATAGTATTTGGGGTTCACCACACTATTCAACCATTTTCTTAATGAAATATAATTATTGAGATATAGACACCCTAGTACTTCATGTTATCTCAAGGTATGAAATCACCAATAAGGTTCACCCAAAATTTATCAATCTAATGTTACGTGAAGAGTTTTGGTTGATATATTTCACAAGGTCCCACCTTAATTAATAGAATAAAGAGAGGAAATAATATAATCACTTCTAAAATGGTTCTAATTGGGTAAAAAAATTGTAGAATTACTTTATTGAAAAAATTTATAATTAAAAAAAAGTTTCCTATAGTTTATTTCTATTATCCTCTTCAATTACGTAACTTTTCCATATATTTATATTTTATATCTAACGAATCTTCATGTATTTATTTGAATCCCCCAATGGATTATAATGAATTTATTTTTTAAATTTGAGTCTATGAATCGTATCAAATAAGTTCTATAGATTTTTAGACAATGTTTTTATATCAAATGTGATGGTTTTCGATCATGCCATGTAAATCAATTAAAGAAGAATCATATAAAGTATCATTTATGTGAGTTTCTTCCACTATATAGTCATGAGATCCTAATGGACATGATTATACAAATATTAATTTAATAGAAACCACTCTACTAGTATAGTAAGTACTATAAAGAGACAAAATCCAATCTTTCATTTAAGGAACCTTACATCAAGAGGGGATAAATGTGCCCAGTGTTCCGACTGTACCATAGTATGATTACATTAAATGATCAGCCACATATTTCAAAGATGAATACAAATTGATTGTAATTTGTTATTTAAATTTATACTATCATTCCATCAAATTTTTGGAATTAATATTGTAACTTTTATAAAAGAGTATTAATCAAAATTCAATCGATATGGACATAATAGGTTCCCAAAGAATATGCTGAATTTAAATGTGGGATTAATGAAACCACCTTTTAAAAATATTTATATCTCCCTAAGACATATCTATATGAATAATCTCACTTAGTCCTAGTGTATTTGATCCAAAGGATCCATCAGACCACTACTTTCCATGTAATACATGGTGAAGTAGGCATCAATTTATGGGATGATTAAAAAATCTCAGGGGGAACCCATACTTGGGGATTTGTATGATGAATTTATCCACTCAAAACAATGTGGTAGGATTCAAAATGGATGAATGACATATCTGATTAATTATTAAGTCTTTTTTAAAAGTTTAAGGGTAAAAACACTCACCAATGGGATTATTTACACTCTAAATAATGGATAAATTTGTTCTACAATCCATTCGAGGAAATGACCAAGTTGTGAGCCCTTGAATTGATGACCCACAATGGAAAAGATGAGAATCCTGAGAAATTATTTCCTTGTACTGGAATAATTATAGTATTATGTATGGGGTTATAATGTTAATCATGACATCCCTATGAGGACATGACTGTTTGAATTTATAGTAATGTGGTTTACCATCAATCTACTTCTAGTTTTTGATACTAATAATGGCGTGAGGTTTGGATCACCAGTTATGGTGGCTATGTTAGTGTTAGGGGAGAATATGGGGTTGGAAGAACCCATTTTAGAATATATAAACCATTAAATGATTGGTGATTATGTATGAAAGGACCATTTTGTATTCCAAGGTTATTATTGTTGATGTATTGATGAGTAGCGGGGAATTTTAATGCATTTACTATACCAGTGATATTGGTATTCTTGAATTAAAATTCCACCCTTTCATTCAATATGTATATAGAATCATGACTTTATATTTAAAGTATAGATTACTCATAAATAATCTGATTTTATCTACAAGGTGTAACATATTCCTATATGGGGATCCCCCATCGGTACAGTTGTAGATAATGGCCTTAGAGAATATGATTCCATGTCATATATGATGGCTTGGTGGGAATGTGTGTTCGTGGAATAGATAAATAGTGAGGTAATATATGAGGCTTACTTGCGTTGTATGTTTCAAAGAAAAGTTATGTGCTGGAAAGAACCGCGCATATCATCTATAAACGATGTTCAATAAGAAATACAACCAATGGTAGCATGGTGATTCTAGTAAATAATATCCCATGAAGTCTCCTAGGATGTGATCTTTTTTTTGATTGGATATATCATGATAACCCCAAGATATTATAGTTCCTAGATTTATCCATAACCTCAAGGGTTGTTAAAAAAACATTCATCAAATAATCATAATTGAGAATCTAAGATTTTTAAAGTGGAGTAGAATGGCACATCTAGAGATCAAAAACAAAGAAGGCCCAGAGTCAATGAAATTACCCCATCAAAAGGATGCATACTGGGTCTAGGTAAAAGATATGAATAACCCTGATGTTGATATTAGAATGCCTAGATCTTATTATTTGGAATATACCCATATTCTTATTATTTAGGATGAAACTGTGGAAACAATTCCATGAAAAGCATTAAATTTGAAGGATCTGTAGTGTAATAGAAAAATTGGGAGTAATAATGATGAATGATTCCTGAAATTAGAATAAAATATAAAAAATAATAATGAAAGAACAAATAGAATATTAACCTAGGACACATACAATAATGTCGTTTGAGAATAATCTATACATATATGGATATGCAGAACACATTACAATAATTAATGAGTAGAATTATAGAGTGAAATCTTAGAGTATTCCACACAAACAAAACATAGCTTGCATTATCTCATATATATGTCTATGACACTATGGAACCAACCATATAGTATTTCTATTTAACTACAATAATAGATGGATTGTTTTCAACATAGCTATAGTGACCTACCAGTGCCTTATGACACATGATTCTATAGTTCCATGTCAAAGTTCACACACCTAAATTGTACAATCACGTTATTCTATAGAATGTTTTCTCTATTAAATTTTATATTAGTGTTTCTAGTCTATCATTATTTAGTGATTTAGTATTTCTAAAGTGTCTTCTTCCCCATGAATCCACTAATAACCTTACAGTAGACTTCAAACCATTGGATTTTGGCCCTGGGGAATACTATTGACCACTAGTAGTTAACCCAACATAATTTAAGGATCAAGCTACACCATTCCAACATAGATTCTACTTAACAACTAGTTGATGAGTCCTTGGACTATGAACAGTGTGAAGGACCCCAATTTTTGTGGATCAAGCCCTATAAAATTAGAAATATATGGTAGATTCTCTAGGTAGCAACGTTTATTTCTCTTCTCATGGACTTATGAGAATTCCAAAACATAAATTGAAATACCAATCATGCAGTGGTTGGAATTCTAATCATAAATATAGAGATACTTATTTATTCCACTGAATTCCTTATCCCTTACACGAAATGGGTCAAGGAAATGATGGAGTGAGGAACCAATAAATGGGTGGTAGATAAATCTATTGGATAATGTGATAAATATTTTGATCTCGATATGAAAATCTCATATAAATACTTATTATTGAGTTAATTTAAATGAGAAAATATTTCTCACAAAAACAACAACTCAATTTGAATAGGGTGGAAATAGAGTAACTACTAATTAAATTGCCATTGTATTTTACAGATGGAAGTCCTATCGGGGTGGATAAATCATTTCCACAAGAGGAATTAGAGTTATCCATAGGATATAGACTTGTAAAGGAAGATATATAGGTAGTCTATACTAACACGCATCCTTCAATAGTGTTATTTGAGAAGGAATAGACTGGACTTTCACCATATGAATCCAAACATCAGTGAAGAGAAAATTTGTTGGGTAAATGTTTCGTCCATTTTTGTCAAATAATATAGCCCGTAATTGATTTATTAATCATATAAAAATGTGTCTTTTAGTTTTATAATATACCTGTATATCTCTTACCATAATGGATCTTGAGGCAATCCTACAGATATTGAGGATGATTTTCTTGGTGGAGTTAGGTCCCTACTAATGAGAACATATCTTTAGTAAAAATATATTGTCAAAGAAAACCCCACCTTCCCCAATCAATAAAATAAGATAAAATAATCATGTATGACAACTGTAAAATATTCATATGTCATATAATGATTGTTACCTTCTAATTTTTATAAAAGGTTCCATTAAATTTCTGGAATCTTTATACCATTTCGAGGATCTCTCAATAGACATGCATGTTACCAACAATCTATATATCCTAAAAGGATCTAACCCTGATTTGTGATTTCTTAATGAAATCCATGATTTTATATCTAATATAAAATCCCAACTGGAAACCAATTCCCAATATATTAGAGTAATTTTTATTATAGGGTATGTTTCAAGATCAATGGATGGTTAAACAATGATAGGGGATGAGGGTGCCCTTGTTTGGATAGGCCACATAGAAGTTGTAATCTTCAACTCCTAAGAGGTACACCTTATTCATTGTCTAATCATACCTTATAAAATCTTAATCATAAAGGATTATTTAGAATAAATAAATGATCTTACTAGAAACCATCATTTTTTTCTAGAATAATTGGTAAATATTATACTTAATTTTGATTAAATTTCAATTAATGTTACATCCCCGATAGTCTAAGGGTTTGAACAGATTACTTTCTATCCATAAAAAACCATGATATTTCAATCCTTCTAGGTTCCATGGTTACCAAATATTTTTAAGGGGCTCCCATTGTGTCTAATGATTGAGTAATTTAAGAATCAATGAACATGGACCCTTATTCAACTATATAAAATACTTTTCTCACTGAATATGATATGATATGTCCTTGTACACTGTTTGATTCCCTGGTGAAAGTGGAATTCAAGCATGAAGATAAAAAAATACTTGTACCATTAAAATAGTTTTGGAGTTTCAATAAACAGTTTGAAAGATGCAAGTATCTTAATTATTTACTAATTAGTCTTCCTACACATTATTTTCTAATGATGATTCTTTAGTTTTGAAGCTTTATTTGAGGATAATGTCACCAAGTAAATCCATTTTTATGAACTAAGACTTTTAATAATTCTATAATGGAGTAATCCACACCCAAAAATACTAAAAATGAGGATTATCATATTTCATTTGACGTTTTCCAAAAAAAAATTAATCAATAGAGCATGTGTCCTCAAGGGATCCAAACATTACAGGTCAATGAGTTGTAAATATGGATAAAAAACATATCCATCAGTTGATCAGTTAATGGGTAAGTATATTTATATATCTCTTGGTTTTCTCACCTTTTCTTTTTCTTTATCATCTTGATCGTTAAAATTTCACTTCATTATATTAATAATATTGGCATTTGATTCTATGGTCAGTCCTATAACTGAAATCCACATTCTGACATAAATTTCAAAACAAGCTAGGGCTAAGACCTCTTAAGAACCTAAATTATTTTTTGTGGTGATACAATTTGTTTCCATTATTTAACAAAGTCTAGGGTATTTGTAGTCTCTTAATATAATCAATAATTTGGACTTGGGGTCCCATAATTCTATTTATGTATCTCACCAATTATTTTATAAATATATTTAGTGGTTGGTTTTTGAGAGACCCCTAGACAAGATTCTATCAAAACACTACTATACCCATGGATTATTTAACACAATAAGATAAAATTTATCATCATCACATCCATTATGTCTTGATGGAGTCCATTCAATGAATAGAAAAAGAGAATGTATTTCAAAATATTTTTTATCATGGTTATATTACTATGAAGATTGATTATTCTACATGTTTTAGTGTCTCAATAATAGATTAATTAGGGTATGGGTCAAGAAGAACATCAATGTATATTTGAGAAGAAATCACTCTGGTGATCCATCTCTAATGATATTTTAATTCTACTAAGTATGAGTTTGTAGATCTCTACTATTCCCTCTATTGAATTCAATCATAGTGGAGATATATTTTTATTTCAATGATAGAACATCATCATATTGTTTAAGAGGTTGAGTATATCGAGTATGGTTGGCTTTCAAATAATGCATGAGCATCGATCTGGTGACTCCATAATAATGATGATATTTTTTTTATTTGTCATTATAATGAAGATATACTATAACTTATGAAGTTTCATCATCTTCTATGTTAATTATAAAAAACAATTATTTCATAATCACTCGTCCATTGTTAATTTTCAAAATTATTACTTTACATTGCTTTTAATTTTTCAAGAACATGTGAAACCTCATGAAATGAATTCAAATTATATATTTCTCACCCAAATATTTAATTTATAATTAATAAAGTCAATTGTTATTCTTGAAACATTATTTAAGATGATTTCCTCTTATTCATGTCTCGTGGAAGTGTATAAGAATATAATCCATCACCATAACACTAGAGTTTTTCCATTTGGTTGAGTGATATCATCTTGGAAATGGCTATAGTATTAGTATAGGTATATGTTCCATCACCATAATACTATATTTGGTTCATCTAAATGAGTAATATCCTCTTTGGCATGGCTCATAGACGAGTGTATCCTAAAGTACAATAATCATAACACTTGAGTTGATGGATGAGTTATATTAATAAATGTGATAAGGATAATGATAGATGAGTGTGTAAAATGATTCATATATTCATGATTTATCAGATTCTATGAAATCATGATCTTTTGATACTTTACGAAGAAATATAAATAGATAGGTGACGTATGGAAAATACATTAAATATTTTCCTAAGCAAGGGGGTCTAAAGAACATATCATTAACATTATATTGGACCATATAATAATTCCTACAAGTTTTGTATCTTTGAATTTTCCACCATTCCTCTTTCTTGTTCATTATATTAGGAAGAATTAATGGTAATGAATTAACCTTAACTTATGTATCATTTTACGAGTTTCCAAATTAAGATGGTTTACCCACTTTTTCATTTAAAAAAATTAATTATTTCTAGAACACATGGGTTGAGTGTATTGAAAATGAAAAAATAAATTTTTATATTTCCATTTTTATATTTTTAAAACAATTAATTATATTTCCCTTTCATTAATTAATTTAATGTTATAAAATCTTTTCAAATATAGCTAATGTTTAAAGGTGAACAGTTTTATCCAAAAATTTCTATAGTTAAAGGCTGTATAGATTTAACAAAATAAAATTTTAGTTTATCTATGTAGAAGATTATGTAAAAAAACCCAATGTTTTAATGGTTTCAATTCCTTCATATATATAGTTGAGTTCATATATTTTAGGGTTTTGTGATCAAAATTGGAACTTCTGGTCTTTTAGACTAGTCGGATTTGACTAATTTTTTATGTGGCTTAAGGTTATATAGATTTTTACTAAAAGAGAGAGGTAAAAAATTAAATTAAATTGCTGGGTTATACCTAACATGAAGTTAATATGTTCTAAATTATAGTTTTTGTAAATTAAATAGACAAGTACATGTAGTTCAAGGTCATCAGACACAATCAGAGTGATTTTCCTTGTCTTTATTGATGAGATTACATTCACTAAGAGTGATCTAGAGGTTGATGGTGTGATCTAATAAATTAAAAACATGAATTTGAGTGACCATATCCATTAGTGCATTTTAATTTCATTCTTAAAGATTGATCAAGAGTTTTTTTTGTGAAATATCTGAATGTAGAAATGGACATGAGATTATTGATGTAAGTAAAATGGTGTATTCTATTTATGGTTGTGAATCATGACCAATGGTGTCATGTGGTTAATGGTTATGAAATGTGTAATAGTTAAACATTCTTTTCATACAACATTAGATATCTAACATTTAACTAATTATAATTTACATGTTTGTAACATCATTGGTATTAAATCTAATTTAATAGTCAGATTATGAAATATGTAAATTGCAACTCAAGGAGCATGAATATGGAGTGAATAAATGGGACAATTATTTTGTGAATAATCATACACTATATTCAAAATAAGTAATCTAAAAAAATTCTTAAGGAGTATGATATTTAAAGAACCTTCCCCTCAGGAAATAAATGCATCTTGTTGATAGAAAATTTTGGGGGAATATATATATATCCATATCATAATCATATTATCCCTAGTCAAATAAAAGATTCATTTGGAGTTAAATAAAATCAATACGGATAGCCAGGATAATTTTCTATGATTTAATAACCTATGTCATGAATTTGGATTATGGGGAAATTAAATTTTAAATAATGGTTTTAACACACTAAAGATCATGCCACTAAATATGAAACACATATTCATGGAGAAAATATGTAGTTTGATTTACTCTCAAGGGAGAGTGAACATTTTTTAGGGTCATAGCTCTTGTCCTAATGAAGTTGGAATTATGGCCCAAATAGAGCTCAAATCCTTTGAACATTCTATCATATATTGGAGATTAAATGGAGATATCATAAATTATATATCAAGATTATATGATATGTAGAAGTGGTATGGTATAGTAATGTAATGAATGACCATTAACCATGCTTGAATTATGGATACTATTGTGATTTTATAGGGGCATATGGCGAATATGGGACATTCTTTTCCAAATGTATATTTCTTTAGTATTAGTCTATATTGGGGGCTTGCATAAATATCTATATCGGTGTCCTATCCAAATATATCCAATGAAAGATTATGAAAATCCAACTTTCATAAAACATATAGTGTGGTTTATGAAAAAGAAACATTAAAAAATCATGGTGCAGGCATATTAGAGATATATTCATGACATGGTTGTTATGATTTTATGAAAAGGGTTTTAAGAAAATAAGTAATTATGGTCATGTACTAAAAATATTATCCATAATCTATCATTATATTGTAAGATTTTATCCATTCATATCCTTTATAATGTAAGAGTTTATCAATTAATCCTCATTTAGGTGGACAATCTGAGAAATATAAATTCATTCAGGGTGGGAAACGTTTCATGTATTTTAACAACATGTAGTAAGAAATTGACCCCATTATCTAGTAATGGGGATATTTTATCATAGAATAGGGCAATAGATATATCAACAATATTTGTATGGGGACATTTTAGTGTTTGGTCCCTTCTATGTTAATTTTCTCAAAATAATATTTACTGGAAAATTCTATGTCTAGGTGAGGATGTAATTTTTATTTATTGAGTTGTTGGGTATACCATGAAAATATGATCCGGGACCTATTATGTGTCCTATCAAAATCAAAATCTAGAAACACATAGTGTATTATATAATCCTCTAATTGACTTATCTAGATCACCAATAAAGGGAACAATTCCAAAAAATGATTTCCAGGAATAATATTTTTGGGGGAGTTTCTACATATATTTGTTTCATTTTTAGGATAGAGGCACTATAACTAAATAAAAAATATTTTTATGTGGTACTATATATGTATATTAGAATCACGTGTGTGGAAAAAATTACAATAACACAAGGAAAAAAACATAACATAAAAGTGGTAATAATGAATTATATTTTAAAAAAAATATTATTGATTGTACTATTATATGATCACCTAGTTTATTACATATCTTGAAAGAAATGGGAATAAATACATATATATTTAAAATATAAAAATTTTACCTCAAATATCATACTCATATTCTAGGAATTGGGATTATTTTAAATTTTCATATGGTCCTAGGAAGAGGATCCAAAAATCTTTATATATCCCAAAGGAATTGGGAATCAAGACTCATGTAGTTATACTAATATATAACATATATACATCATGATATTTCATAGGGGTGAGGAAATTTTTTTTCCTATGTAAAAGTAGGTTGTGTGTCCAGAATCATTACAATGATCTAACTCTAATGTATGGGAAGTATATAGTATCAATTTGGATTCTCCAAATGGATTATGTTCATTTCGGATAGACTGTAATACTTATTATTTATGGGAATGATGTGTTTCGTTCATGTTACTAAGAAAAAATAGGATCATTAAGCACCTGTATATCATAATATATTCAAGAAATAATATAATAAATTGAAAATTACATGAACCACACCAAGGTTCTAGTAAGGGAAACTAACCACATTATTTAATATTCAGTGGAGGTGAGATTTTCATGTAGTTTAAAATTACATGAATATGAAAAAATGGGCTTATTTATCCCTAGTTCCAATTGGAAAGTGGGAAAAACCATGCATCAGTGTTCTCACATTAGTCTGGATCTAATGTAATCGAAGTAGTTACTTTTCTCTGGTGAAACTGAATGGAAGGAGGAAATGAATCATGAGATTTAGGATATTTTATTTCTTGTAGAATAGACCTAGGGGTGCATGAATTTTAAGGATAAGATGCCTAGAATAAAATTTCATGTTGTTTAATGTTGTATTACTAAGAGATTATTATTCATCTTTAAATCATTCGACCATGACATTGTCATTCGGTTTTATGTCATACTACTAGGACAATAGTGATATAAAGTTTAAAGTATTGTTGTAAGGAATATGAAGAGGTTTTTAAAAAAACATACAATAATGAAATTTACTATATATGTAAGGACTCGGAAATTTCAAAGAAATTTTTTTTCCTAATTCTTTTGAATTTTATGAGTACGTATTTTCTGACGTCACCTGAATCTGAGGCCCGGTGTGCCCGAAATCAATTTTTGAAGTTTTGTTCAGGTACGTTTAGTAAACATACGAGCAGGTTTTTCTATCGTTTCAACCTTTGCTCGGAATTGAAATCTGAGGACACTGATGAACTCGTAGCACCGTTATTCACTTAAGGGGACCTTTACTGTAGTTGCATTTTCTCGGGAGGAGAATTTATTTTTTGGGATAAAAAAAAGTTAAATAAAATTGTTGTGCATAATTCTACTTATCATGCGTGGTTATTTCCTACAAGGAGAAGTTAGAGGAGGGGCCCACACCCCACATAACCTCCCCTGAGAGAATTTAGCATGGTGGGGCCCACACGAACTCGAACCCCTTCACCTCCCCTCAACTCCCCATTAATTCCCTACTGTTTAATTTGAAAACACCTCATATTTATTATGGTGGAGCCTCTCCACCTCCCACCCATTGAATGTGCCAAAATACCTAATTAATATCTGCATTTATTATGTGGCACCTCTTGAATCAATTTGAATAGAATGGAAATTATATTAAATGGGGCGCCATTTATTTCTTTTGCATTGGAAAATTACTTTTGGGGAGGCTCTATAGAATTAGAAGGGAGGTGATCCTTCTTCGATGAAGAACACCATTCCTCAACAAAGAACATCCCCGATGAAGAATGCAAATGAATTCTTCCAATGACGCTTCTTCCTCAGACGCAGCTCGACGTTAAGGAGTCTACATCATCTTCGGCAGCAACCTTTCCACCCACGTTGATAGGATGACACCTTTCTACATGATTCCATCATCCACGACACCCGACTACCATGATGTTAGTATTTCGTAGCTCGATGGCATGTGATGTCAACTACGAGGTAGGGGTTTTGTATAATTCTATGTGAATAATTTTATCTTGTTCATTTTGAATATGTTGGAATGTCTACGGCCAACTGCTATAGCCTAACACAGAGGGTATGGGGTAAACAAAAATGGTCCGAAGACCCTCTGATGTTTCCAAGTTTTGTTTGTGATGGAGGCATGTTGGAAGAGGTGGTGACGAGCGAAGGTCATAGCTGTGCGCCGACCGCGTGCGGAAGAACCGCAGCCTGCAAAAGTGGGCTGCTCGGCCGAATAAGAACTGGAAACCTGTAGCCAGTCGGGCTGGTGTGACCCTGGCACCCCATGGAACCGTGCTACGGAGAACCGCAGCCCGCGCTCCGCTGGCCGCTTCGGCGGGCGAACTTGCCGGCTCCTCGTCCGGCTGGGTTGGAGAAGGCCGCGGCACCCGCAGGTGCTGCATGGGAGGAGAGTGGCCCGCATAGGTCGCTCACACCGGGAAGACCGGCCAGCTTCGTCTGGCCGGACTGGAGGGCGGTGCCACTCGGCACCGCCAGTTCGGGAAGACAGCCCCCCCCCCCAGCCCCTGCTCTGTGTCGCTCTTCCAACTAGCCGAGCCACGGCCAACAGCTAGTCGGGCCACGCCCATACGGGCTGCACTGTGCCGGCCGGGCCTCCTTCCACGGGTCAGACCGTTCCCCACTGGGAAGGGCCATGCATTAATAGGCCGGTCCAACCCCTTAGCTGGGTCAGACGTGCTGAGCCAGGACGATCCAACCTGCCAGCACCGTGGGCATGATGTACCGGGCCCATTTCGCTTAAATGAGAATAACTTCGCGACCGTGCGTCCGATCGACGCGCTGTTTGTGGCACTGTGACCCTTAAAAGGAGGATGTACTTTTTTATACTCTAAGTGAGTTTTGGAAAACTCTAGAAAATAGCCTGGTTTGGAATGAGTGTATTTCCAACCGGGCCCCTAGAATGGAAAAGCCAATAACTATTAGATCGGGCGTCTGATTGACGCGTTGTCTGTCACGTTGGGTTTCTTTTGAGAAGACGGAGCTTTGGGATACATCAACTCTGGACATTGTGACAATTGATGTATCGACCCCTTGTCTTGAGGAGCGGACCCTCCTAGAATCGAGCATGTTGTGTGTGGGAACCCTAGAGTTGGCTGTGACTGCAACGTCTACCGTATTGGAATCCTATGTGGGTTCGACGATGATGAATACCATACTAGAATCCTCTGTGGGTTCAACGGTGATGACTATTGTTCGTGTATCCTGTGCCGGTTCGGTATTTTGGACTCTGTGCTTCTATCTTATGTGGGTCTGGTGGAGTAGCTGGTCTTGTATCTTATGTGGGTCCGACAGCTTAGTTGGTCATGTATCCTGTGTGGGTATGATAGCTTATATGAATCAGGGACTACATCTAATCATCTCTATCACTATAAGAAAGATGAATACCTGTGTGATCTGAATCTAGACATTCAATCATTATCATCGATGTGATTGACTTTCTTTCCTATGTGGACTGGGTTATGCTTGGGCTTGAGAGTTGGAGCCAAACTGTGATTGATAACTTCGGAATAAGTATGTTCATATACCTAAGTAGAGTTGGTTGATACTTTTGTAATTGTATCTTTCTTCTATGGTTTATCCTTATTGGATTCTGGAAGACCTCCAGGGTGTCTCGGGGTCCCAACTGAGTATCGTATACTCACCCCTGCACAGCCTTTACCCGCACTATGTTGTGTTGGATGCAGACGACGGAAAACATATATCGAGGTGGAGATTTGACGAGCTGGATTGAACCCGGAGGTGGACCACATGGTGAGATGTACATGGAGCATATGGATGGACCCGAGGTTCCCAGGAGACCATCTATACCAAGCCTTTAAGTGGGATACCCAAAGGATGACTTAGTGGTTGCTGTTTTACTTTACTACAGTTGCAATAGTTTTTCAGTTGTACTGTACTTTATAGTTGGATTTGTATACTGGCCGATTTACTTTTCTGAACTTACTTTTGTACTCAGTTTACTTAGTTTTCACTTTACTTGTGTACTCTGTTATATTTGTTTACTTTATAAAGGCAATGGCTTCCCAGCTTAGGGATTTACACCTTTGGTGCTAGTCGCTAGCCCCTGGCCTATGGAAGGTGGGCTTCGGGTGGTCACGGCACCGGCCTTGAGGACGGGTCATGATTAATCATTATCAAAGGAGTCGGTTCTATAGCAGAACTCAGGTCTTTGATCATTAATTTCTGTGAAGCAATATTTTTAAGAGTATTGAGTGTGGTTTTTAGTCCAGGGAGTCTAGTGTTGGTGTGGCGGCCGACGTATCCATACACTAGGACATTGACCTCGGATTTCCGACTCAGTGCATGAAAACACTAATTGTGTGTGTGTTTCCATTGAAAAGTTTTCTCTATGATTACTTTGTGTCAGATCACTAGGTATACTATTTGACCGTGGCACACCTGTTTCTTTTCAGGATAGCCCCACGAAAGCAGCCAGCTAGGGTTCCGAGTCAAGTACGAGATGGAAGCCCACCGAGCGATGGGGCCTCGGTGTAGGGCCCCATCATAGCGGAGGCACCCGTGGTACCACTACCCACTAGGACACCAATACCACCAACTCTAGCAGCAGAGAGTGCACGTCGCCTGAGTGCGTTGCACGAGTTCAGCAATAGAGGCCGCCTAGGTTCCACGGAGAGACGGATCCATAGGCATCTGAGGACACGCTGGAGGCTGTCGTCAGTGTTTTCAGAGTGGTAGGGACACCATCCAACCTTATGGTGATCCTTGCCGCAAGTATACTACACGCAACAGCTGGTAAATGATGGATCTTGATGCTATAGGTGCATGACGAGGCATCTTTACTATGGATGGACATCGAGAGTCTTTTCCGCTCGGAGTTTGTTCCAACTACCTTCCATGCGGTGCGGATTCAGTAGTTACTACGTCAGTGGTAGGGTAGTATGACAGTATCTCAGTACTCAATGAGGTTCCCTGACCTCTCATGCTACTCCACAGATATGGTACAAGACTCATTCATCAGGGCCCGGACCTTCGAGCGGGGACTCAGGAATGATATCAGGGCTTCGATGATTCCCCTCAACATCCCGATGCAGGAAGGGGTGCTGGATAGAGCCCTTCTAGTGGAGAGATTTCTCATTGAACAGTCACCAGCAGTGAGACCCACCACAGGGTGAAACGTAGTAGAGTCTTCTGTAGCCAGCAATAGACATATGTCACAGGGGTCTAAGCGGACCAATCCATTAGGTGGGGACCTCAGGATACAGGTTCAGTTGTGATGGGCACACGAAACAGATCCAGCCTTACAAGGAGAAGGTAGTGCTATGCATGTGGTGGGAAGGGCCACGTGGCTCATGATTGCCCGATCCACTATTCAGACGAGCAGCAGATAGTAGAGGTTCCTCCTAGGCAGAGACAGAGGTTTTATCATGGTGGTCCATTGGGATCAGGCAGACGAGGCAGAAGAGCAGGCCGAGTAGCAAGTGGTGGAAAACATTTCGAGGATCTACCACCACTACCACCAAGAGGTCCACCCCGACCACATGAAGCTGGCGGACAGAGGCAGGCTCAGCTCCAGGTTGTCCAGGCCTACGACCGTGGCACACCTGAGATGATTCGATGCACTATCTATGTCTACTCCACCCTTACTGCAGTATTTATATGCATATTTGAGAGTCATTCTTTTATTGACGTTTCCCTTTTTTGGAGCTCAGATATTCTGACAGATCTGTTGGCTCGATCCTTATGGTTAGAGACTTTTACGGGTGCAGACTCGATGATTACGCACTGGTGCCGGTAGTGTGAGCTTACTCTTGGAGGTGATAGCTTCGGCTGGGATATTCTTGTAACAGCATCGAGGCCTTACAACATCATCTTGGGTATGGACTGGTTATCTACTGTCCATGCTTTGATTGACTGTATTAGGCGCAATGTGTGGTGTTTCCGCACGAATGGGACCAGGTTCACCTTCACCGGCGAGAAGAGAGCCTTTGCAGTGCATGATGGACTTACATAGAGGAGAGGGTAGCCAATCACATATCTATTGGTTAGTCTCGTCCTTGGAGAAGTGTATGTGCGGAGTCCGATTTTTCATGTTGTGGTGGATCAGTATGCAGATTTTTTTCCTGACGACATTCCAGGACTACCTCCTCGCATAGAGGTAGACTTATATATAGACATGTAGCTTTGGACAACACCTATATCTACCCCAGCATATTTGATGGCTCTCACTGAGCTTCGTGAGCTGCAGGTATAGCTGGAGGACTTGCAGGGAAAGGGATTTATCTGACCAAGTGTTTCACCCTGGGCTTCTCTGATTTTGTTCGCCAAGAAGGCGGATGGGAGCTTGCGACTGTGTTTCGACTACCATCGCCAGAATCAGGTGACTGTAAAGTACAAGTACTCACTCCCGATGATTGACAACCTCTTTGATTTTCTCAAGGGAGAATGATGGTTCTTGAAGATAGTCCTCAGGTTAGGCTATCACCAGCTCATAATTTGAGATGAAGATGTGTAGAAGACAGCCTTCAGGTTTTGGTATGGCCACTATGAGTTCTTGGTTATTCCCTTCGGTGTAACCAACAGTCTGGTAGTGTTCATGTGTCATTTGATCAGGATCTTACATCATTACCTCGATCGATTTGTCATAGTCTTCATCGAAGACATACTGGTTTACTCGACTACTGAGGAGGACCACACCTACCATTTGTGGGTAGTACTGGACACACTCCGGGAGAACAAGATTTATAGTAAGCTCTCGAAGTGCCAGTTCTAGATTCTAGAGGTTCACTTCTTGGGACACATCATCTCATAGGAGGGGGTAGTAGTGGATCCAGCGAAGATCAAGGAAGCACTCACTTGGGAGCCACCCAGGAGTGTGATAGAGGATCAGAGTTTCCTGGGCCTGGACGGATACTATCAGAGATTTGTGCCAAACTTTTCCAGAGTTGCAGCACCAGTTTCAGCTTTGATGGAGAAAGGGAAACCCTTTGTGTGGTTAGATAGATGCCAACAGAGATTTTATGAGATGAGGTGGAGAGTGACCAGTGCGCCCATCTTAAGGATACCAGAGGAGGGCGTAGGGTACATATTTTATTGCGATGCATCAGGGACCAGACTCGGGAGTGTCTTGATGCAGGACTGAGCAGTGATCGCGTACGGTTTACAGCAGTTGTGGAAGCACAAGAAGAACTACACTACCCATGACCTATAGTTAGTAGTAATGGTCTTCTCCTTGAAGATGTGGCAACACTATTTGATGGGAAAGTTATTTATAGTCTACTCTAACCACCAGAGTCTTGGGTACATCTTCTCACATAAGGACCTAAACCTGAGATAGTAGAGATTGTTTGAGTTCCTCCCAGACTATTACATCGATATATTCTATACTCCTGGGAAGGGGAACATTGTAGAAGATTCTCTCAGCAGGAGGTCAGGTATTTAGATTCTATGAGAGGCGACGGAGCAACAGGCCACGTTGTAGATATCCTTTGTGGAAAGAGATGGAGAAGCCTTTCTTCAGTCTCTCACAGTCACTCCTCCACTTCATCAGCGAGTCAGAGATGCACAGCGTGGGGATGTTTACTATGAAACATGATGTGCTCAGATATCCTCAGGGTAGGCACATGATGGATTTTATAAAGGAGTGGAGAAAATCATCCCCGTCAGGGGACATACCATGGTACCAATTCCACTACAGGAGGATGTGTTGTGGGAGTTCCACACTTCCCCACTAGTGGTACATCCAGGTGTGGTGAAGATGTATCAGGACCTCAAACAAAAACATTGGTGTCCAGGTATGAAGAAGGTTGTAGCAGAGTTAATTTCACGATACCTCACTTTTTAGTAAGTGGAGGCGGAGCACCATGTACCAGTAGGATTGGTACATCCCATATAGGTCCCAGAGTGGAATTGGGATGGGATATCTATGTATTTCATGACGGGGCTTCTACGTATATCTAGAGGAGATGACTCTATCTGGGTGATCGTAGAGCGACTCACCAAGTTGGCCCACTTCCAACCGATCAGAGTGCAGGGCTCAGTACAGAGCTTGGGACGCCTCTACATTCAGGAGATCGTACGGCTTCATGGTGTACCATCGACTATCATCTAAAATCGAGACGGTTGTTTCACTTCTCGACTATATAAGGGGTTTCAAGAGGCATTTGGCACACAACATTTCATGTGCACCACCTTCCATCCTCAGACAGAATCTCAGACTGAGAGGACCATTCAAACACTTGAGGGCATGCTCTGTGCATGTGTTCTTGACTTTAGTCGAAGCTGGGAGGATCACTTACCCTTGGGGGAGTTTGCGTACAACAATAGCTACCACTCCACCATAGGGATGGCCCCATACGAGGAACTGTATGGCCGACCTTGAAGATCACCTCTATGTTGGACAGACCTTACAGAGTTAGCACTAGTAAGGTCGTAGATGGTGCAGGCTATGACGGAAAAGGTTCATATCAACTAGAAGCGGATGAAGACTACACAGAGCATACAGAAGTCCTATACTGATAGGAGATGGAGACCACTGGAGTTCGAGGATGGTGACCACGTTTTCCTATGGGTCTCACCTGGACAAGGTCAATAGAGATTTGGCCAGGGCGGAAAGTTATCTACATGATTCATTGGACCTTTCCTGGTCCTCAGCAGAGTAGGCGAGGTGGCTTACCACCAGGCCCTTCCACCTCAGTTGCATTGGGTGCACGACGTCTTCCATGTATCTTAGCTGAGGAGATACGTGCATGACCCAACCCACATCATCAATCATGGAGATCTGGACATCGATGATGGGGTGAAATTCATAGAGGTCCTGGTGGAGGTTGAAGATCGACAGGTGCGAGTCCTACGTGGATGGTCGATTCCTCTGGTGCGCGTTCGCTGGCAGCACGGGAACCTCCAGGAGATAACTTGGGAACAGGAGGCTCAGATTCATGCTCAGTACCCCCATTTGTTCCCCTAGTTTGTGTTTTAGCTTTACGGGGACGTAAATCCCTGAGTTTGGGGAAATTTAAATACCTAGAAATTTTTTTTTCTTAATTATTTAAAATTTTATGAGTTCACAGTTTTTGACGGCACCGAAATCTGAAGCCCGGCATGCCCAGAATCAATTTTAGATGTTTTTTTAGGTACATTCAGTAAACGTATGAGTGTGTTTTTCTATCTTTTTGAACTGGTGCACGGAATTGAAATCTGAGGACACCGATGAACTCGCAGCACCGATATTCACTTAACGGGACATTTACTGCAGTTG
The DNA here is from genome assembly GCA_963277665.1 of Viscum album. Taxonomy (NCBI): domain Eukaryota; kingdom Viridiplantae; phylum Streptophyta; class Magnoliopsida; order Santalales; family Viscaceae; genus Viscum; species Viscum album. The sequence goes on from OY728128.1 coordinate 1,754,995,602, forward strand.
CATTTTCTCAGGAGGAGAATTTTATTTTTGGGGATTTTAAAAAAATTATATAAAATTCTTGTGCACAATTTTATTTTTCTTGGGTGGTTATTTACTACAACGAGAAGTTAGAGGTGGGGCCCACACCCCACATTACCTCCCTTGAGAGGATTTAGTGTAATTGGGCCCACATGAACCTGACCCCTTTCACCCCTCCTCAACTCCCCATTAATTCCCTACTGTTTAATTTGACAACTCCTTATATTTATTATGGTGGAGCCTCTCTACCTTCCACCCATTGAATGTGTCAACCTACCTAATTAATATCTGCATTAATTATTTGGAACCTCTTGAATCAATTTCAATTGCATGGAAATTCTATTAAATGGGGTTCCTTTTATTTCTTTTTTCATTGGAAAGTTACTTTTGGGGAGGCTCTGGAGAATTATAAGATATGTGATCCTTATTCGATGAAGAACACCGTTCTTCATCGAAGAACATCCCCGATGAAGAATGCGATGTACTTCTTCCAATGACTCTTCTTCCTTGGATTCACCTTGACGTCAAGGAGTCTACGTCGTCTTCGGCCGCGACTCTTCATCCCACGTTGATGGGACGACACCATTCTCTATAGCGCCATCTTCTGCGACGACTGAATACCACAATGCTCATCTTTCGCAGCTCATCAACATGTGATGTCAAATACGAGATAGGGGTTTTTTATAATTCTATGTGAATAATTTTATCTCGTTCATGTTGAATCTGTTGGAATGTCTACGGCCAACTGCTACCTCCTAACACGGAGGGCGCATGCTGAATGAATACGGACCGATGACCCTCTGATGTTTCCTGGTTTTGATCGCGATGGAGGTATGTTGGAAGAGGCTGTGATGAGTGAAGGCAGCGGCCGCACGCTGGCCACGTGCGGATGAACTGCAGCCCGCAACCGCAGGCCTCTTGGACGAAGAAGAACCGGCTGCCCGTAGCGGGCCAGGTTGGTGGAAATGCAGTGCCCCATGGTGTCTCGCTACGGAGAACCACGGAGCGCGCTCCGTGGGCCACTTCAGCGGGCAAACCGACTAGCTCATCAGCCAGCCGGGTTGGAGAAGGTAGCAGCACCTGCAGGTGCTGCATGGAAGGAGAGAGGCCCGCATGGTCCCCTCACGCTGGGAAGATTGGAAGGCCTTGGCCGACCGGACAGGAGGGTGGTGTCGCTCGGCCCTGTCGGTTCTACAAGACCCCCCCCCCCCGCTTCGCGTCGCTCGTCCAGCTGGCCGAGCCGTGGCCAAGAGATTGCCGGGCCGCGCTAGCCGGGTCGCGCCAAGCCGCAGGCTGGGCCACCTACCACGGTTCGGACTATGCCCCACCGGTCCCGACTGCGCATTAACGGGTCGGGCTGACCCCTTAGCCGAGTCAGACCCACTGAGCCAGGATGGTCCAACGCGCCAACCCGCCGGGCTTGACGAACCAGGCCCGTTTTGCATAAATGCGAAAAACATCGCAACCCTGAGTCCGATCGACATGCCCTATGTGGAACTGGGACCCTTATGATGAGTCGGTCATTTTGTGATTCTCTAAGTGAGTTTTGGACAACTTTGGAAAACAACCAGGTTTGGAATGAGTGTATTTCCAAACTGGCCCCTAGATCATAAAAGTCAATAACTCTCAGACCGGGCGTCTGATTGATGCATCATCTTTCTTGTTGGGTTTCTTTTGATGAGACAGAACTTTAGGATACATAAACTCTGGACTTCATGATATTTGATGTTTCGACCCCTTGGCTCGAGGAGCGGACCCTCCTAGAATCGAGCGTGTTGTGTGCGGAAACCCTAGAACTGGTTGCGACTGCGACATCTACCGTACTGGAATCTTCCGTGGGTTCGACAGAAATGAATATAGTTCTTGTATCCTATGTGGGTCTGGGAGTTTGACATCTATACTTCTATCCTGTGTGGGTCTAGCGGAGTAGCTGGTCTTGTATCCTGTGTAGGTCTGACAGCTTAGCTAGTCATGTTTCCTGTGTGGTTCCGACAGCTTAGATGAATCAGTGGCAACATCTGATCATCTCTATCGCTATACAAAATATGAATACATGTGTGACCTGAGTATTGACATTCAATCATTACCATCTATGTGATTGACTTTCTTTCCTGTGTGGACTGGGCTGTTCTTAGGCTCAAGAGTTGGAGTCGAACTATGATAGATAACTTAGATATATGTATGGGAATATACCTAAGTAGAGTTGGTTAATACTTTGTGATTGTATTTTTCTTCTGTGGTTTATTCTTCGTGGATTCTGGGAGACCTTCGGGCATCTCGGGGTCCCTACTGAATATCGTATACTCACCCCTGCACGGGCCTTTCCCACACTAATTTATGTTGGATGCAGATGACGGACATCACTGATCGAGGTGTATATTTGAGGAGCTGGATGGTACCCGGAGGTGGACCACTTGGTGAGACGTAAACGGAGCAGACGGAAGGACGCGAGGTGCCGAGGAGGCCATCTGTACCCACCCTTCAGGTGGGATACCCAGAGGATGACATAGTGGTTGCTGTTTTACTTTACTGCATTTGTACTACTTTTTCAGTGGTATTGTACTTTACAGTTGGGTTTGAATATTAGCCCATTTACTTTTCCACAATTACTTTTGTACTCATTTTAATTAGTGTTCACTTTGGTTGTGTACTCTATTATGTTTGTTTACTTTATAAAGGCAATTCCATTCCCAGCTTAAGTATTTACGCCTTTAGAACTAGTCTCCAGCCACTGGCCTATGGATGGTGGGTTTGGGGTAGTCACGACATGAGCCCTGAGGATGGGTCATGACAATATAGTATAACATCATGTGGAAAGGATGACTCTAAACAAATGTGAATATTATGCACAATATTTCATGGTGAATTATACATTAGTGGTTTGAATGATATGTTTCCATAAATTATGATTATAGAATAAGTTCTATTACAGAATAATTGTGTATGACATATGGTCCTTCCAACATTTTTTCATGCATTGAAGACTGCTTCCCAATTATCATAATGGTTTTAAGAACAAATACCATCTCTCCTTATAGGATAGAATGAAGTAAAAAAAATATAGGCTCATGAAACTTATATTCCATTAATTTTGAGTTTTTTTAGGGTGCATAATATTTTCTTATTATGTGATTCCAACTTATATTGTAATTTTCTAGATTACTAATCCATAAAATGATGGTCATAGGTAGTGATATGAAGTAAGAGTAGTTATATTTCCATAGAAAAAAATACTATTGACCCATATACAAGAGAATATGGGATCATGTGGGTATGTCACGACCCGTCCTCGGGGCCAATGTCGTGACTACCCCTAGCCCCCCTCCCATAGGCCAGGGGCAGGCGACCAGCACCAAAGGCATAAATCCTGATAAAAGGGAAGGAATTGACTTTATATAAGAAAAAAAACACCACATAGTACACAAGATAAAGTAAAAACTAAGTAAACTGAGTTCAAAAGTAAGTGCTGGAATGTAAACGGGCTAGAATATAAACCCAACTGAAATTAAATTACAACTGAAAAAAAAAAAGAATAGGAACAGTAAAGTAAAACAGCAGCACCGAGTCATCCTTCAGAACTCCCACCTGAAGGGTGGGTACAGATAGTCTCCACAGCTCCTCGGTTTAGCTGTCCGCTCCGTGTACGTCACGCCAACTGGTCCACCTCCGGATACCGTCCAGCTCCACAATCTTCCATCATGATCTGTGTTGGTCATCGTCTGCATCCAACACAACGTAGTGTGGGCATAGCCCGTGGGGGGTGAGTAGACGATACTCAGTAGGGACCCTGAGACCATTGAAGGTCTCCCAGAATCCACGAAGGATAAACCACAAAATAAAGATACAATCACGAAGTATCAAAAAAACTACTTAGGTATATGCCCATATATATAACTAAGTCATCTGTTACCATTCGGCTCCAGCTTCTGAGCCCAAGCACAACCCAGTACACACTGGAAAGAACAACCCAATCCACATAGGAAAAGAAAGTCAACCACATCAATGATAATGATTGATAATCAAGACTCTGTTCACAAAAGTATACACTTCTTAAGGCGATTGAGATGATCAGATGTAACCACTAATTCATCTAAGCTGTCGGACCCACATAGGATACAAGACCAGCTAAGTTGTCAGACCCACAGAGGATACAAGACCAGGTACTCTACCGGACCTACACAGGATACAAGTATAGAGTTAAATACTGCCAGACCCACATAGGATACAAGATTATAAGTCATCGCTGTCGAACACATGGAGGATTCCAGTACGGTCTTCGTCGCTGCCGAACCCACGAAGGATTCAAGTACAGTCGTCATCGTCGCAGTCACAGTTAGCTCTAGGGTTCCCGCACACAACATGCTCGATTCCAGGAGGGTTTGCTCCTCAAGCCAAGGGGTCGATACATAAACATTCACGAAGTCCAGAGTTTATATTTCCTAATGTTCTGTGTCGTCAAAAGAAACCCAACGTGACAGATGGCGCGTCAATCGGATACCCGGTCTGAGAGTTATTGGCTTTTCCATCCTAGGGGCCCGATTGGATTTTAATCTAAAACCAACCCAACCATACTCCAGATGTGACCAAACCACAATCATAGTAAGACAAAATAACATTCTCACTAAGTGTAATTCATCAAAGTTGACGACACGTTAATCGGGCGTCCGGAGCTCAAGTTACGATCATTTCTATTCCGAGGGCCCGGTTGGTTTTCTGTTTGAACCAACTTGGCCATTACCCAAGTTCTCCGAAACCTTGAGTGGAATATACCGAAATGACCATATTGATCCAAGGATCCCAACGCAACTGATGGTGTGTCGATCGGAGGTCTGTATCCCAAGATGTGGGTGAAAGACTGAAAGGGGTCCGAAATCGGGGGTCAGGGCCCGGCCCGACCCAGCCCAACCCCACCTGGGCTGACCCGGGTCCGGGTCCGACCTTGGGGGCATGGCCCAGCAGGGTGCGGCCCGGCGTGGTCTGAGAAACACACCCCGGTCCCGCTGGGGGGTGTCTTGGCTCGGCCAGCGGGCCGAGCAGGGGGGACGCGGTCCCCCCTCCTTCGCGCTCCGTGGACACGGGCGCTGCGTCCTCCTCTGAATCCCACACGGCCGTGGGATCCGGCCACCTGCCCCCACGGCTTCAGCCGCAGTGGCTCCTACTGGCAGTGCGCTAGGGAACCGACGCCTCCGAGTGGCTGGTCGGTGCAGGCCGCCACCTTCGGCCTCCGGCGTGGCGTGCCGGCAAGGCCTTCCTCGGACCACCAGATGCACTCCGGTGGTCTGTTTTTCCACCCATCTGCGTATGCGGCTCCCCCGGGACCCGTTCTTCACTGTTACAACTTCCAAATGTTGTTTCGGTCTAGTTACATCATCACCAATGCTCCGCGCATCAAGAACAGAAAATGGTAGGTTCAGACTTGTTTGTTGGTCCACACCCACCGTGTTAGTGGTTTCAAACAACTCCCAACAATTATTTGACATGTCAAGGGTATAATCCGCATAAATAGAAATAAACCAAAACCCCTACCTCAACCAGGAACACGATCATCTGCGTCGCGGTACACGGCGTCGTGGAGAAGGGCATCGTGTCGTCACGGTACATGACTTCGCAGAGTAGAGGATCGTAGGCGTCGCGGTACACAGTGTCGCGGAGGAGAGGATCATAGGTGTCGCGGTACACAGCTTCATAGAGAAGAGGATTTGGCGGTGCATTGTCGATCTCTGAGGAACCATCGTTCTTCATCGTTCATCGTCAGAGGCCAGCGTTCTTTGTCACAAAATGAAGCTCTCTCCTTGATCACCCAAAATAATAGGTCCCCCCTTATTATTTTATTAAACGGAAAGAAACTCCCCTGCAATTATTTCACCACACTAATTAAAATGTGTCGACATTTAATTCATGAATGGAGAGAGAAGGATCCCTTTTAATTAAATGTGTTAGCTATTAAATTAAAAAGGGTGAAAGGAACGCTCCTCATTAATCAATACGAGGAGTTACCCAAAAATTAATCAAGGGATATTAATGGAGGAAACGTCAAGGAAACAGTAGGGAAAATAAATGAGGTCAGAGGAAATTAAATGGTGGAGTGCATGTGGTTCCCACCTCTCTATCCTCCTCACTTGGGTAATTAAGTGGTTGTAGGCCCCACCCTTAACTAGCCATGGGAGGGAGTAACCCCCCTATGTAATAAAAATTGTTCTGCTAATTTTTATTTATTTCATAACAAACCCCCCAAAAATTAACTTCTCCTCTTTTGCGAATGCAACAACAGTAAGTTCCCCCTTAATCAATTACTGGTGCTGTGATTTCATAGGTGCCATTGGATATTAATTCCGAGCACCAATTTAAAAGTTAGAAAAACCTGCTCGTTCGTTCACAGAACGTACCCGAGCTATACTTCGAAAATTGATTCCGGGCACACCGGGCCTCAGAATCAAGCGCCGTCAAAATCTGTATACTCGTAAAATCAAAAATAATTTAAAAAAAATTCCTTGAAATTTACGGGTCATTAAATTACTCCCAAATCAGGGATTTACGTCCCCGTAAAGCTACATCATAAACTGCGGAAACAAATGGGGGTACTGAGCACGCATATGAGCCCCCACTCCAATGTTCCCTCCTGAAGGTTCCCATTCAGCCCCCTGATGTGCACTAGAGGAATCAAACATCCATTTAGGACCCGCTCCTATATATCCTCAATCTCCACCGGGACTTCCGCAAAAGTCACCCCTTCATCTATGTCCATCCCCACTTGATCGATGATATGCGTCGGGTCGTGCACGTATCTCCTCAACCGCGATACGTGGAAGACGTCATGCACTCGGTGCAATTGAGGTGGAAGAGCTAGGTGATAATCCACCACGCCTATCCTACTGAGAACCTGGAATGGTCTGATGAATCGCAGAGATAACTTACCACCCCGACCAAATCTCCATAATCCGCGTCGAGGTGAGACGTGTAAGAAAACGTGGTTGCCATCCTTGAACTCTAGTGGTCTCCGCCTCCTGTCAGCATAGGACTTCTGTCGGATCTGAGCAGTCATCATCTGCTCCAAGATGATTTGTACCATCTCTATCGTGGCCTGGACCATCTCTGGTACTACAAGTGCTGACTCCCCAGGGTCTGTCCACCATAGAGGTGATCTGCATGGTCAGTCGTACATTGTCTCATATGGTGCCATCCCGATGGTGGAGTAGTAGATATTGTTGTACGGAAACTCCACCAATGGTAGGTGATCCTCCCAACTATGAACAAATTCAAGGACACTTATACGGAGCATATCATTGAGTGTCTGAATGGTCCTCTCTGTCGGGCCATCTTTCTGTGGGTGAAAGGCAGTACTCAGGAATAGCTGCATCCCAAAGGCCTCCTGCAACCCCTTCCAAAGCTGGGAAGTAAAGCGAGCTTCTCAATCGGAGATGATAGATGATGGCACACCATGAAGCCATAAGATCTCTTGAATGTAGAGTCATCCCAATATTTCCACTGAGTCGTTCTCTCTGATAGGTAAGAAGTGGGACAACTTGGTGAGTAAGTCTACAATCACCCAAATGGAGTCGTGTCCTCGGGAAGTATGTGGAAGCCCCGTCATGAAATCCATGGATATCCCATACCACTTCCACTCCGGGACCTCTAAGGGTTGTACCAAGACTTCAGGTACCTGGTTCCCTACCTTCACTTGCTGACAAGTGAGGCATCGTGAAACAAACTCTGCCACAGCCTTCTTCATAGCCAGCCACCAGTATTGTCGTCTGAGGTCTTGGTACATCTTTGCTACCCCAATATGTACCGCTAGGGGAGGGAGTGTGGAACTCCCTCATCACCTCCTCTTGTAGTGAAACTGGTACCATGGTACATCCCCTGAAGAGGATGACGTGCTCCCCACCTTCAGAAAATCCATCGGGTTCTAGCCTTGAGGATATCTGAGCACGTCGCGCCTCACAGTCAACGTCTCCATTATGTGCCTCTCTGACTTTCTGAAGTAGTAGAGGACTGACTGTGAGGGTCTAAAGATAGGCTGCACCATCACTATCCATGAAGGATATCTGCAAAGCGGCTAACTGCTCTATTGCCTCTCCAAGTAACTGGATGCCCGACCTCTTGCTGAGAGCATCAGCTACTACTTTCCCCTTCCCAGGAGTATAGACTATCACAAAGTCGTAATCCTGTAGAAACTCGAGCCATCGCCACTGTCTTAGGTTCAGGCCCTTCTGCGATATGATATACATGAGACTCTGGTGGTCATAGTAGACTATAAAGCGCTTTCCCATCAGATAGTTCCGCCACATCTTCAAGGAAAAGACCACTACTGCTAACTTCAGGTCATGGGTAGCGTAGTTCTGCTCGTGCTGCCTCAACTACCATGAACCGTAAGCGAGCACTGCTCGCTCCTACATCAGGACACACCAGAGTCTGGTCCCTAATGCGTCGCAGTAAATTATGTACCCTACAACCTCCCCTGGTAGCCTCAAGATGGGCGCACTGGTCAATCTCCTCCTCAGCTCTTGGAATCTCTGCTGAAATCTGTCTGACCACATGAAGGGTTTCCAAATCATCATCAATGATGAAAATGGTGCTACAAATCTAGAGAAATCTGGAAAAAATCTCCGATAGTACCAACCCAGACCTAGGAAACTCTGCACCTCTGTCACGCTCCTGGGTGGCCCCCAAGCAAGAACTGCATCAACCATCGCAGGATCCACTGCAACTCGTTCCTCAAGGATGACGTGCCCAAGAAGTGGACCTCTCAATTCCAGAACTGACACTTCGAGAGCTTACCATAAAGCTGGTGCTCTCAAAGTGTATCCAGTTCAACCCGTAAGTGGTAGGCGTACTCCTCCTCAGTCGTCGAGTAAATCAGTATGTCGTCAATGAAGACTACAACAAACAGATCATGGTAGGGCTGGAAGATCCTGTTCATGAGACTCATGAACACTGCTAGAGCATTGGTTACAGCGAAGTGCATGACCGAGAAATTATAGTGTATGTACCGACACCTAAAGGTCATCTTCGGTACATCCTCATCCCGAAATCTGAGCTGATGATAGCCTGACCTAAGGTCTGTCATCGAGAACCAACGTGCTCCCTTGAGCTGATGAAAGAGGTCGCCAATCCTCGGAAGAGGATACTTGTTCTTCACGGTCACCTGGTTCAGGTGATTGTAATTGACACACATTTGCAAGCTCCCATCCGCCTTCATGGTGAAAAGGACCAGAGAAGCCCATGGTGAAACACTGTGTTGGATGAAACCTTTATCTTGTAAGTCCTCCAGCTGTACCCGTATCTCACGAAGCTCGGTGGGAGCCATCCGATATGCTGGAGTGGATATCAGTGATATACCGGGGTACATGTCTATATAGAAATCTACCTCCCTGCAAGGAGGTAGTCCTGGAACATCGTTAGGGAAAACGTCTGCATTCTGATCCACCACTACAGGAAAACTCGGACGCTGCACGTCAACTACTCTGAGGATGAGAGTATCCAACTGATGTGTGATCGGCTTCCCTCTCCTCTGCGTGAGTCGATCCTATGCTTCGAGGGTTCCCTTCTCGCCGGTGAAGGTGAACCTGCTCCCATCCGTGCAGACACACCGCACCTTATGCCTAATAAAGTCAATCTGAGCATTGACTGTAGATAACCATTCCATACCCAAGATGACGTCGTAAGGCCTCGACACCACTACAAAAAGATCCTAGGCAAAGCTCTCACCTCCTAGAGTAATCTCACACTGCCGTCACCAGTGCGTAATTGTCGAGTCTTCTCTTGTAGGAGTCTCTAGCCGTAAGGATCGAGCCAATGGCTCCGTCGGAATCTCCGAGCTCCGAAAAAGGGAAGCGGTAATTAAAGAATGACTCACACCTGTGTTTATAAGAACTGCGGAAAGGTTGGAGTAGACACAGATAGTACCTCAAATCATCTCAGGTCTGCCGTGATCATAAGCCTCTACTGCCTGGAGATGAGCCTGCCTCTGCCCGCCCACTCCCTGTGGTCAGGTTGGACCTCCTGGTGGTGGTGGTGGTAGAGCCTCGAAGCGTCGCCCACCACTCGATGCTCGGCCAGCTCCTCTGCCTCATCCGCCTGCTCCCTGCAGACCGCATTGGTCGAACCGCTTCCTCTGCCTAGGAGGTCCCTCTACTGTCTACAGCTCGTCTGCATGGCGGGTCGAGAATTCATGAGCTAGGTGACCATGCCCGCCACATGTATATCACTGTCTGAACCTCAGAAAGTTGGCTCTGTTCCATGTTCCCCACACAACCGAACCTGTGTCCTGAGATCACCCACCTGACGACATGGTCCGCTTGGACCCCTGCGTCATCTGTCGACTGCCTGTGGTGGAAGACTCTACTCTGTGTCATCCTGCGATGGGTCTCACTGCTGATGGATGCTCGGAGAGAAATCTCTCCACTATCAGGGCTCGCTCTAGAACCCTCGCCTGAGTTGGGATGCTGAGTGGAATCGTCGATGCTCTGATATCATGCCTCATCCCCTGCTCAAAGGTCTGGGCCTGGAAGAATGGGTCATTTACCATGTCCATGGAGTAGTGTGAGAGGTTGGTAAATCTCGCTGAGTACTGGGATACTGACATGCTGCCCTGCCGCAGCTGTAGTAACTCCTGGATGGGCACTGCACGGAGGGTGACCGGAATGAAATCTGAGCGGAAGAGGCTCTCGAAGTCCATCCAAAGAAGAGATTCCTCATCGTGCACCTGGAGAATTAGGCTCCACCATCTACCTGCTGCTGCGTGAAGGAGACTTGCGGCAAGGATCACCATGAGGTCTACTGGCGCCCCAACCAACCTGAAGACTCTGACAACAGCCTTGAGCCAATCCTCAGCTGCCTGAGGATCTGTCTCTCCATGGATCCTGGGCGGCCTCTGCCTTAGAAACTCATGCAACGTGCTGAGGCGGCGTGCAGTCTTTGCCGCTGGGGCTGATAGCATCAGTGGCTCGGCAGGTAAATGTACCGCCAGGGCCTCCGCTGTAAAGGGGCACTTCACTGAGGCCTCGTCGCTCAGTGGGTTGTCGTCTCGCAAAAATCTCGGAACCCTAGCTGGCTGCCATCATGGGGCCATCTTGAAAAGAAACAGGTGTTCCACGGTTAATAAAGTATACATGATGAGATGACATAAATTAATCACAAAAAAAACTTTTGAAACACACATGTAATCAATGTTTTCGTGTACTGAGTCGGAAATCAGAAGACAAGGTCCTTCTGTATAGATACGTCGGTCGTCGTACCAACACTGGACTCACTGGACTGATAACCACACTCATTAATCTAAACATTATTTCCTCACAGAGATAAAAATATCAGTGACCTAGTTCTGCGGTATAACCGACTCCTCTGATACCAATTTTTCAAGACGCGTCCTACGGGCCCATGTCGTGACTACCCCAAGCCCAACTCCCATAGGCCAGGGGCTAGCGACTAGCACCAAGGCATAAATCCCGATAAAAGGGAAGGCATTGACTTTATATAAGAAAAGAAACACCACAGAGTACACACGCTAAAGTAAACACTATGTAAACTGAGTGAAAAAGTAAGTGCTGGAAAGTCAATGGGCTAGAATACAAACCCAACTGAAAGTAAAGTACAACTGAAAAGAAAGAACAACAGTAGTAAATTAAAATAGCTGCACCGAGTCGTCCTCCGGAACACCCACCTGAAGGGTGGGTATAGATAGTCTCCACAACTCCTTGGTCTGGTCGTTCACTCCGTGTACGTCCCTCCAAGTGGTCCACCTCTAGGTACTGTCCAGCTCTACAAGCTTCCACCTCGATCAGTGTTATCCGTCATCTGCATCCAACACAACGTAGTGCAGGCATAGCCTGTGCAGGGGTGAGTATACGATACTCAGTAGGGACCTCGAGACCCCCAAAGGTCTCTCAGAATCCATGAAGGAAAAACCACAATGGAAAGATACAATCATGAAGTATCAACAACACTACTTTGGTATATACCCATACAAATTCATATGTCATCTGTTACCGTTCGACTCCTACTTCCGAGCCCAAGCACAACCCAGTTCACATAGGAAAGCACAACCCAATCCACACAAGGAAAGTCAACCACATCAATGATAATGATTGAGAATCAAGACTCAGCTCACACAAGTATAAATTTCGTATGTCGATGGAGATGATCAGATGGAGCCACTGATTTATCTAAGCTATCGAACCCACATAGGATACAAGACCAGCTAAGTTGTCAGACCCACACAGGATACAAGACCAACTCATTTTCCGGACCCACATAGGATACAAGTACAGAGTTAAATACTACTGGACCCATATAGGATACAAGAACAGTAGACATCGCCGTCGAACCAACGAAGGATTCCAGTATGGTCTTCGTCGCTGCCGAACCCACGGAGGATCCAAGTACAGTCGTCATCGTCACAGCCGCAACCATCTCTATGGTTCCCGCACACAGCATTCTCGATTCCAGGAGGGTTCACTTCTCAAGCCAAGGGTTCAATACATCAAATGTCACGAAGTCCAGAGTTGATATATCCCGAAGTTCTGTCTCGTCAAAAGAAACCCAACGTGACAGACAACGCGTCAATCGGATGCTCGGTCTGAGAGTTATTGGATTTTTTGTCCCAGGGGCCCAGTTGGTTTTTAATCTAAAACCAACCCGACGGTACTCCAGCTATGCCCAAACCTCATGTGAAGTAATCCAAAAAAACCTTCTCACTATGAAGAATTCAACAAAGTCAATGGCACGTCAATCGGACAACTGGAGCTCAAGTTACGAGCGCTTCTGCTCCTAGGGCCCGGCTGGTTTTTTGTTTGAACCAACCTGGCCATACCCCCAAGATCTCTTAAACCTTGATTGTGATATACTGAAATGACCGCCTCAATTCATGGATCCCAACACAGCTGACGGTGCGTCGATTGGAGGTCCATAGCCCAAGATGTGTGCGAAAGACCGAAAGTGGTCTGAAATGGGGGGTCTGGGCCCGACCCGACCCGGCCCAACCCCCCTGGGTCGACCTGGACCGGGTTCGGGTCCGGCCCGGCCCGGCCGGGCGTGGCCCGGCCCGGTTTGCGTGACCCTCCCTTGTCCCGCCGGGGGGTGCGCTGGCACGGCCATCGAGCTGAGCAGGGGGGACGCGGTCCCCCCTCCTTCGCGCTCTGCGGACGCGGCGGGCACCACGTCCTCATCTGGATCCTGCGTGGCCGCATGATCCGGCCGCCTGCTACCTCCGTGGCTCCTTCCAGCGGCGCGCCGGGGCACCGCCGCCGCACCGGCAGGGTGTGCCGGCGATGCCTTCCGCGGACCACCGAACGCGCTCCGGTTGTCCATTTTGCCAGTCGTCGGCGCCTGTGGCACTCTCGGGACACGTTCTTCATTGAAACGGATTCCAAATTCCGTTGCGGTCCCGTTCTATCATCACCAATTCTTTGCGCATCAGGAACAAAAAACGGTGGGTTCGGACTTGTTCGTTGGTCCACACCCACCGCGTCAGTGGTTTGAAATAACTCCCAACAATTATTTGAAATGTCGAGGGTATAATCCACATAAAGAGAAATAAACCAAAGCCCGTACCTCAACCAGGAAGACAATTTTCGGCGACGTGGTAAACAGCATCGCGGAGAATAGGATCATGGCATCGCGGTACAAGGAGTCGTGGAGGAGAGGATCATAGGCGTCGCGGTACACGACGTCGCGGAGGAGAGAATCGTAGGCGTCGCGGTACACGGCGTCGCGGAAAAGAGGATTTGGCGGCGTGTCATAGATCTCCATGGAACTAGTGTTCTTCATCGTTCTTCATTGGATGCCAGCGTTCTTCATCGCACAATGAAGCTCTCTCCTTGATCACCCATAAATAATAGCTCCCCCCTATTATTTTATTAAACGCAAATAAACTCCATTAAAATTATTTCACCACACTAATTAAAATGTGTCGACATTTAATTCAGGAAGGGAGAGAGAAGGTTCCCTTTTAATTAAATGTGTGGGTTGTTAAATTAAAAAGGGTAAAAGGAAAGATCCTCATTAATCAATACGAGGTGTTACCCAAAAATTAATCAAGGGATATTAATGGAGGAAACATCAAGGAAACAGTAGGGGAAATAAATGAGGTCAGAGGAAATTAAATGGTGGGGCTCTTGTGGGACCCACCCCTCTATCCTCATCACTTGGGTAATTAAGTGGCTGTAGGGCCCACCCTTAACTACCCATGGGAGGGAGTAACCCCCTTATTAAGAAAAACTATTCTGCCAATTTTTATTTATTTCTTAACAAACCACCAAAAATTAACTTCTCTTCTTTTGCGAACGCAACTATGGTAAGTGCCCACTTAAGCAATTACCAGTGCTGCGATATCATTTGTGCCCTCATATTTTAATTTCGAGCAACGGTTCAAAAGTTATAAAAACTCACTCGTTCATTCACAGAAAGTACCCGAGCTAAACTTCTAAAATTGATTCCGGGCACATCGGGCCTCAGAATCAAGCGCCGTCAGAAACTGCGTACTCGTAAAATCACAAAGAATTTAAAAACAATTCCTTCAAATTTACGAGTCTTTACAGGGTAGTAGTAAAAATAATGGTTTTATAGGACCATATATAATAAAACATTTTATTAAAACATGATTTATTATATTCATCCACCATTTCCTATTTTATGTTATATATGATCTTTTAGAAAGCCTCTATATATATGGTTTCTACTAAAAGGTAGCAAGATGAGTGGATAGATTTAATTTTATATCTCTCATGAAACATTGTCAACATAGAATATCTAAAATTGGTTTATTTTTCAATTATTATTTTATGAGGGATTCTAAATTAATAAATGGTGTTTTTATACAAAAATATGAAGATAAACATTGTGAATTTTTTTTAAGGAATATAGTCTTATCTCACATAGAGAATAATGTAGTGGTTGTAAGGATATATTTATACTTCCAAGATATTATTGGGGGATATGACCCCATGGAATCTATTCCTTATTTAGAAATTCACCGTGAATATTCAGTGGTATAATTTTTTTTGACGGTTTATGTATATAGTTGGGATGTATCTGGAATGTACGACATTTCATGGTGAACTCCATGAAATCATTTGTCATCAAAGACAAAAAAAATTATTGATAGTCCTAATCTAATGAGAGGGATTGGTTCCTAACAAATGAATATCATAGGCACAAACGTGGAATTATTTTATAATGGTGAGAGTGTTCCCCCCTTTAATGAATATAATGATGACTCCATAGAAGTCCTATTTATAGGGGGTTTTATGAAAATATTGGCCATCAAAAAGATTGGGGTTGAGTTTCAGACATAAAATATGTTCTTTATTTTTTTAGTCTAATTGAATAATTCCACTTTGGATGTAGTAAAATATGGGGGACATCTATATACTTGTGGAATCAGTTGGTAATGTTATCAGGTTGCATGAAAGATAAGTGGAAATCTAAACATTTTCTTTTATGTCACAGCCAATGAATGGGGATAATATTAAACAATGTTCAATACTGATGATTGTTTTTTCTTGATCGTAATCAATAAGGGTTGTTCCAAAATAGCCAATACATATAAATGGGTATTATTTGAACAAAAGATGTGAGAAAGTGTTGGATTCAAGTGAAATTTTGTCCTAAACCCTCATACATAATCAATAAGTGGAATAAATTCCATATTCTTAATGTAATATTCAACATTTATTTTTATCATTATATATTTTAAATTTACTTTAACAATCATCAAATCCACCAATACCTGAAGTTCTAATTCCAATTCCAAAATGATATTTTGGTACCCTTCCTCTTTTATGATCAAACATCTGATAACATGAATGAATAGGGGATAACATTCTTATATTGGGAAATAAGGATTATTTCTAGACCAACCATGTTGAGTTTTGATTTCACTGTTATTTATCTAATTGGTATTTTTGAGGCACCATTATAGTACATCTCCCATGTATATGGAGTATTCTTAATAGATAACTACTTTTTATTCGGATACATAGTATCAAATGGAATACTTTCCATGAAAGGATATACTATAAGAATACCATGTAGTTTTTATCCTTTTACATCATCTTGCAATATGAACTGAATATTGAACTGATTAATAATAACCACACACAATTCCAAACATCCAGTTGTCATTTGATGATTGATTATATACATGATTGGGTCTATATGGGAGTCCAAAATTTATATCATTACGTTATATGTAGAATCTTTAATTATATACCACAAATATTAATTTTAAAAAATCATTCTCAATACAATAATATCTAGTGTCAGTCTCCAAAATGATTCTGCTAATATATCATAGAATATGCCTTTTTCCTACATCATTGATCTATACAAGATTGTTATCAAATGATATCTTCAAGACTGGGACATCGAGAAGGAGAAACATTACATAAATAGGTGTAATCAATATTGGTGGGTTTAAAATATATTATTTAAGGTTTTCCAAATAGTATCATCAAATTATTTCCCACCATATTGTGACATTGTTCTTTATAAACTTAGTTATGGGAAAATACTTTATTTTATGGTTTTATACGAGGTGTTATATATTAAAAAGATTACATTTAGTCCCTATAAAATCTGTGAGGTTTTAAGGATATAGAAAGTTAAGGATAACTTTATTCTTCTAGTTGTAAAATTAAATTTTTTGATGGAAAACAACAGAGCTATGTAACATTCCTCATGTAACAATCTAATCAAATTTATGTGGTTCATTTTAAGGTTGAACTATTTTAACATGTGGAAAAATATCTCATGTTTAGAAGGACGGTCATAATTTTATATTTATTTTTCCACCAAATAATATATTAAACATTTCAATAGCTTTCCTATGAAGGAATTGAAAATACAATGAATATAAGATTTATTTACAGTGCCAATATTTCTCAAGATTAAGGGAATCACATGATAGGAGAACATTCATTGGGGTTCCCAGAAAGTAGTGGAATCTTTATCCTCAGGATACATTCATATTTGGTTATATCCAAAATATCCATCCATAGAAGAGAGGAACTAATAGAAGATAGTTTTATTTACAAGAAGATCAATAATTGGCTCTTGGATATCATTCTTTAAGAAATAGAAAATGAGATCACTAAAATCAATTCAAAAAAATGATCACTGTATTATTTTCTTGACTTGGATAATACTAGAAAACCATTTGTGGGTACTGGACCTCCCATATTATCTTATCCTTGATTATCTTACCTACCTCATCATCAACCTTGCATTCATGATTTTTATGCATTTTCACTGACACCAATTTATAACCATGATAATATTTGTGTATAATAAGATGATGGATGGAAACCTCTAGATAAATTTGATATATTTTTATATAATTTCATGAAAATTCATTGTAATGTCATTAAAAGAAGAAATTATATATATCTAGATCATTGGGAGAGAAGGAAACACTGATTAATGTGAGTCATGGATCTTCTATTCTACTCAAATTTATATTGTTGAGTTTATAAATGGTGGTAGGATTTCCTTCCTCAAATGTGGGTGGGGAGTTTATAAGATCATCTACTTCTTCCCCCTCTATCTCAGTCGTAATAGATGTGGGTGATGTAGAAGAATTTTAAATGTTATAATATAGTGTGGGGTTTTGTCTATATTTAATGAATATCTAATAACTGTCCAAATATTATATGGGGGAAATATGTGAGAGTCATCATTAATGAAATTATCAGTAATCCCTACTTCCTTTATGTTGTTATTAATGAAAAAAGAGGTATTATCTTCATTTTATTATGGATATGAGATTGGATTATATTATCTTTCATCACTGATAAGGATTTATTTTCATATTCCAATGTTACAAATATATAGGAATTATTATCAGGTATATTCGTAATATGCTATCATTTTTATACGTTCTCATCTAAGGGGATAAAGTAATAATATCTTGAGACTTTGGTGATGTGATGAAATTTTACAAACTCATTGGTGATTTGGAGTGATCTATTGATCTATGATTTTATGTGAGAACCATGTTGGACATTGAGGATGAAGGAGAAATTTTTCATTGATGAAAATATTTTATCATTGGAATTTCCTCCCACTTATCAATAGATATATTCAAATAATGTAACTAATATCATGAACATGTGGGTATATATTCATGAATCCAAATATACCAACTATATTTGATTGATGGGTAGCACATAATCATAACTGATCTCATTGAATGGTTTGACTGGGACCATCTCCAAAACATCTAGAGTAATGAATTGATCAGAATTATTATTCATGGGTTGTTTTCCTTTTGTGGGTAGAATACAACATTGATGTACTGATAAATTCATTATAAAAAAGGTTCCTTATCAAAATAAAATTTCTCCATTAATCTATAAATAGTATATTTGATAAATTTATGATGCGATGAGGGGATTTCTTTATGGTGATAAAACTAATTTCTTCAAAACAATACATTTAATGAAATTTATTTTCAAATGCCCATTAATTATGATTCATATGTGAGATCCCATAATTGAGATCTATGTTTGAGATATACAAGAGTGTTATATTCACTCCTTTCATCCTCCCGAATTTTCAAAGCAGGGGGGAGGAAAATAATAATTGATGTGACCCAATCATTATAATTTATGGAAAACCATGAGACAGATTTTAGATCTATTATCAATGAAAACGCGATGGATGTCGACTTCATCTAGTCTTCAAGATACCTACAGAGGCCCAATGTGTCCTTATATAACAATTTACATAACTTTGTTATATGAAATATGTGAATGAATGGAATACAATGGGATTTGTCTCTACATGATACACATTAGTGGTGGTAAACATATCTTCTAGATCATGATGGATTAAACGTGCCTCTATAAAATATTTTCAAATATATTTTGATAAATAAAGGGAAACCAGGATTGTGATATTAGATATAATGAAATCCAATTTCATTAACACATCATGTTTCTAAGTCAAAAGACCACACATCCCAATATTAGGTTACTCGAATGTTTTTTGTTTATTAGAGTCAACTGTGATAGAAGTTGTTCTACCTGATAAGAATTTGTTGATATTTTCCTCACTTTTGAGTATTAATCCACTATTCACATTATTTATCTTTTATCAGATGAATATTTGACTTCCAATAAGTCCAAAAATTTAATTTTATCTAATTGATCTAGGAAAATCTCAAATTTAGACTAGTCATCATAGTGATCCCATTAAAGTGAATGACATTGAGTTTCAGTAGCATATATTGTTTCATAATTGATTTTTCCTAAATGTACAGCTTCATTTCAGACCCATATTTCTCGACCCCATCATCCTCAGAAAAAAACCCCTTCGACTTCAGAGAGTTTTGTGGGAAATCTGATTTATAAGATTATTATTCTTCCTCAATGAATAGCTTTTATCTATTGAGACACATTGATAGAGATGTAAATAGACTATTTAATTGACAATGTTTAAATTTATTATGGAATTTTTCATTTATCCATTTTCTGACGTAGTGCACATCCTCCTAGTAATAAATACATAAAATATGATAGGGTTTATATTATATTGTGAATCGGTATGAGATGACTCTCTTGTACATAATTCATGTCATGCTGGATAAGTATATTTTTGAAGGACAACTATTTGCATATTATAGTGTCGATGATTCTTGTTTCACCAATATAAAAAAAGGGGACAAATCTAGATAGTTTATCTATTCACTATGTATGGTGTGGCCTTGACGGACCACCTTTTTTGTCATCTCATCAAAAAACATTCATGATCCCTTAATCCAGACATCTTGAGATTCTTCTTATTCTTATAATTTGATGGTGGAGACATAATCTATTTATTTCTCCAGATTATCCAACATTACATTCCAACAATCTACCATATTAAAGATAATTTCCCAAAAGAAAATTTATTTTGGTATGAAATTTCCCCATACTCAAGGGTATGGATGGAAATATGGGTAGTCATTAAGTTTTACTTGATCAATATTCATGGTTTATAATAGCCTCAATAAATAGTTCTCCATATCTATAATAAATTTACCCGGAGTTAATTTTCTTATAAAGAATAAACTTTTTTATTATGATCCCAATATTATGAGAATAAATACACATTTTTTCCATTTCAAGAGTGGACACAACTATTGTGATTTTCGTTTAGGAGGAGTTTCCATGTGATATTACATGGTCTAGGGCTTTGAAGATGGTGTCATAGATGTATTAAGAAAAATACTTTTCATATCCAAATTTACAATAATTTTTTCTTGAGTGATCAAAATTTTTCAAGACATGGATTTACTACATCAATTGTAATCAACTATCCTTTTTTTATCTTTGGAAATCACACAGAGCCTACAAGCGTATTTCACTGGAATGAGTGTTTTCAGAAACATGTCAATGAGATTTTCTATATTGATTCTCATGAACACTAATTAAGGGATTATTAGGTTTAAGGAATAGTTCATGACCTTCAACCTTGAATAGTATTTGAGACCCTATAATTTTTATATTATAGTTTAATATATTAATTTAAATTTGATTCCTCAAATTAAATCTGAATTGGTAAATGAATTTATAGTGGAGGTATTCTCATACCATGATTGATCTTTCTAGAAAACTAGAATACCAAAAATAACAGTGTTCATCCAGATGTTGTATTAGGAATCTGAGTATAACTTCCTCTTTCTTTTATTGGGTTCTCGTCATGGGACAACATCAAGATACAAACTAAATCATTGTCTATTTTGAGACACTAGACCCATTTAAGTTTAAGAAATTTGTATTTCCAAATTTGGGTTTTTGAAGAGTCACATCCACCCATTTGGGGTAAAAATTTAATTATTGATTAAATATTGAATGATCCATTACATTTCATTAATTTTATCTCCTAGTAAATCAATAGTGACAATAATCTCTGATGGAATAGTTGGTTGGGTGGATATTCATGTTGGGGAAGTGATGGGAAGATCCAAAAATGGAGTCCCTGCTCGTGTTCAATGTTAATAACTAGTGTGATTTGGACTAGGGTAACTTTCAAAGAGCTTATCTAGTTTCAACCCTAATAGAGGTAATTCTCTATATTTTTCCCTTGTATCTAGATAGATTAGTTTTCTAGTTCTATTTTGTTTTCAAATTACTTAGTTCCTCTTCATCACACTGAGTGAATCATTCTTCAATCATAGGGAGTTCCACATCATTCAAATATTAGTGTGATGTAGTCACACTCTTGATGTAACATCCCAAGTAAGTAATGAATAATATATATTTTTATCTATGTCTATTAATAAATTAGATAGTGTTTTAGAGGTGTAAAATGAGAATAAACCCAATCTTAAGCATGGAATATACTAATATTTTTAAAATATTGTTTACTGCCTTTTGATGGTAAACCATCTTTTAAATCTATATTTTGACAATTTTATAAGCTCTATTTGTCAAAATAAACTTATTCTTTATGATTGGGACATCAAAATTTACATTGTGTGAATTTTTGGTATTTTTCCGATAAAGTTCATTTTTTTAATCAATAGTGAAAAATGTTGTATTTTAATTAAAAACCTCTTTTTAAACTAATTTATTTATATGATTAGATTATACTTTTAATTGGTTTTAAAGTTCAATTAGAATATATTTTTACCATTTAATCCAATAGTGGTCGTTGGAATTAATTTCACTTTGAAATTAGACTAAAACTAGTGTCAATCTTTTGATACTTATTGTTTCATAAAAACACGTTATTTGCTCTGACAGAGGGACTTAATTTTTAGATTAATTAATGAAACAGATATGTTTTGAATTTTCTAAAATAGACATCATTTTTTAATTCAGAATATCAAATATATATTAGGGTGATGTTTTGGTTTTTTTCTTGAAAACTTCAATTTTTGATGAATAGTGAAACCACTAAGTGGTACTTATAAAAACTGATTTTTCGTTTAAATGAAATTTTACCACCTCTGTGGTTTGAATTTCAAAAATCCTACATACATGGTTGTAATTAATAATTAAAATTCGGTTCAATGTAATTAAAATAATTGTTTGGTGAATAGTAACATTTAAGTTTTTAATCGCGATTAGAGGTAATTAGTGTAATTTAGGGTAAGAATAATGTTTTAATAACATGAGATGAGCTTGACACATGCCCTAACCTTATTAGATGTGTCATGGCCGACCAAGACAATCCATGGGTAAACTTGTGGACCCCATGGAGCAACTTTGTTATGAAAATGACATTAATATCTTTTCATTTAATGTTAAAATAAAAATGACACAAACATGAGTTATTTTACTAAAACAATTTTTACATGGGGTTATACAAGTCATATTTTTTACTATAAATAGTCATTGTAAAAATAAGAAGATTTCCTACATCATAGTATTTTTTTTATAATTTTTACACATTAAATAAATTAAATTATTTATCACACCATGATGATGTAGTGATTACCTTATTAATTAACGATTTAAATTAAATGAAACTATAATGTAAAATCTATGACCTACACATGTCCAAAACCTATTGTATGGGTGTATTTCGAACCCTTATCACCTTATCCTCGAATTATATCAATGTGGGACCTTTTAAATCCGAAACCCATTTTAAAATAAAGTAACATTTCTTTACTTTCCAAGAGTGCCCCTCCTCTCCTCTTATAAAAGGCCCCCACCTCTACTTCTTTAACCACACTTACAAAGCCTTTGTCTTGGCCAAACCCTGCCAATTTTGTCTCTCAACATACCTATATAACTCCTAGTAGCCTCACATTGGGCAGAAGTCTTCCCAAGGAAGCCTTTAAGATAAAATCAAAATGAGTTACTCGATTTAATCGTAGTGTCTTCTCTTGTGTTCTTATGTTTTATTTTGCTTCTCCGACCCCCTAATCTCTTTTTATTCATTTATTTTGTAAAAACACCAGTATCTTACATATACTAGGATGTTTTTATAATAAGGATTCGAGCTACACATACACACACCTACATCTAATGGTTAAAGAACATACTGTTTCTGTGGATGGCGAATTTCTGCCTCACGAAACGATGATTGTTCAACACTCATATATCACCTTCAAAGGTGGCCATTATAATGTCACTATATTTATTTATTATATATAATATGTTTATGTTTTACTTAATCTTATTTATTTTTCATTTATGGCATATCTTTATGGTTACCATTATGAGTAAACGCGATATCTTCATTTTAGGAAGTGCGGACTACCGCCCCCTCAAAGTGATTTGATTCGTTAATACCATATGTGGTATGTATTAAGGATATATTTATTGATATTATATATGATACCATACTGGAATTAAAAAACTATTATGTATCATTATGTTTTAATTCCATAAAATACGAAATAGAAATGAAGGTAGCGTTCATGCGTACGTACGGCTTACCGTCTCCATGAACGGTGCATTTCATTTCTTTCCTCTAAACGTTGTGTAATATTATAAATGCATGTATATACTGGATATATATGATATATACATCATGAGTATAACTCTGGATATAATGGATACATGAACAACTTGAAATTATAAAGAGCATATTTTGACTCAAGTACCAATGATCGTTAAAACGACCGTTATTAACTAAAATAATTACATAGTGTTCATGACATGGTAATAAGTGATATAAAAGGAATAATGAACTTGAAAAAGGTTCTTCAGAAAGTAGAAATTAACTCATGTTTATTATTTAGGAGATTAAAGAACGATCAAGTCAAGTCGGATACGAGGTATGGGACTTCGTCTCAATCTCCTTTCATTGAGGCATATTTTGTTTTATACACAACCTTCTTTTATACAGTGTAGAAACCCATTTTTACTTTTACATTTATTCAAAAGGAATCTTTTTTATACGAAGCGTTTACTAAATGATAAAAGGAAATGTTTTTTTTGTCGTACGTATGCGGTGACAACGACTTCTCCACCGCCGTGACCATTATTTGAGTTTCAGCTTCCTCTACAAGCCATACTTTTTTTTAAAGAAAAACAACTTCCATGTTGTACATTTCTTTTATTTTGGTATTGAAAATGGTTTTCATAATGCTTTTATATCAATGTGTTATATTGATATCTTATGATTGAAAGGTGGAAATGTTATGTTTCCTTTATGCATGTTTTATGTGATACGATTATGTTGTGGTTCTTGGGAATTATTATGAAGATGGGTGGTTTTGTGATAAACTAAGGGAGTGTGAGCCCAATATATCTCTCCAATGCATTGGGTAACACGAAGGAGTGAAACGTTAAGGTTTCTCCGAAGAGATTTAGGGAATATACTGTGATGGGTATTCCAAACGTAACTAAGAGGGTTCCTCCCTACGAAGAATGTTATGAATGCCTCAAGTTACCTTTATGTCTTATGATTTCTATGATTTATTCATGATTTGATGAGGTATGTTAAAGAGCCTATGTTTTATGGGTAAATTATGATTTCATTCTTATGTATATATGAACTCATGTTTGCTTTACATATTTTTATAACCCTTACTGAGATTTTTATGCTCATCCCATGTTTTTGAAATTTTTTTTACAGGTCAAGGGAAAGGTACATAATATGATGATAGTGTCAAGAAAGTGTCAAGAAAGAATCCATGTTTTATTTTAAATATGTTTCTGTTGATGGGAAAAATGAATACTATCTTTTATGTAACCACTTTTCTTAAATGTGGAATGTAATACATGTTTTATGATCTAATTCTCTAAAACTCTAAACCTGAAAAGATCCTCAATGTGAATTATTCATTTAATTCAATATTAAGTAAGGTTTAAGGTCGGGGCCTTATACTTGAACTTTTATTTTTATAAATCCTACCACATAGGTGGAAGTAGATAATTCGATGAGAATTACAAATGTTTAGTATTCCTTGGATTTTGGATAAGAACACATTCTTCAATTATTTAAGTATGTACCATAATCTAAATAGAAGAATCCTCGTCATATTCTTCCACACAATATTCATGCTCAAAATAAATTATAAGTCCATTGTTAATGAGGTTTATTGTTACACAATGCATTAATTATATCATGTCATCATTAGAAAGATGTGACACATCTATGAGTGGTCATCCCCTTGATAGTACACTTTGGTTTGGATCCCCAATGCGACTTTGCCCTCACTTTCCATGACTCTCATATGTATACATTGTATGGGGTAATCTAAATATAGTCCCTAGAAACTCTTGTTGTAAGAATTAAAAAGGAGAAAAAATATCATCGAATAAGAGAAACTATAAAATATTTTCTTGTAACATTTTTCATAATCTTGAAAATAATGACTTCCATGGAAAAAGTGGTGGTAAATATTCCCCTATCCTAATAAGCTGGGTTTGATCTTGTTTTATCAATGAAATATTTTGGACCAAATAGAGATTTTGTAACTGTGGGAGTGGTAGTGGTGTTCATAATTTATCCTTCCCAATATCTTGGGGTATTTATGGATTACTATAATAGAACACACCGCTTCTACCCTATTGATATTATGAGAATAAACATGTATGAGTGACATGTAGTGAATTATATGAGTGGGAACTATTTTCAATTAAGTTATATGTTGTATAAAAATTCTTGGACTTTCTGAAATGATATTCCTATTCCAAATATTTATTTTCCTGATGAATAGGTATTTTAAAATCTCACTCTCATTGGGGTCGGAATTTCTGAGATTTAGATAGAATAGAACTATGTTGATTAAAAAAACTATCATGCTTATATATTGACATTAAAGTAATGACATTGCATAAATTCATTATTTATTTCCTCTTCTAGTTTTCAGTGATAGTGAAATTAAATACTCCATGATCATATCCTCCTATTATATTTATATAGGATAAATATTCATCAATTAACTTGTTTAGAATTCTCAATGAAATAAATCATGATTATTGGAGATTCGTAAATTGATTTCCCAATTTTGGTTGTTGTTCCAATGAAAATTTGACTAAATAAATATAGAAGTGAAATTATTTTATTTCCTTAATTTCATATTCATAATGAATATAAGTTATAAATTTTACCTTTAGATGATTAACTGTCATCCTAAATTTTAGATGATGATTGTGTATACAGTTCTCTATCAATGTTTTAGGAATATTATTATAAGAGGTGGCTATAGGATAGAATATGATAGGTATGTTTTCTTGGGGTTGTTGTTTCAATATTAAAAAGGTGTTTTCTTTAAATTATGTGATAAATACTTATACTTTTTGTAACCAATGTTATCATTTCCAAGATACCTTATTGTGGAGGGAGAATTTGATTGGAATCATTTCATTATGGTGGAAGCTATGTTATACAAGGGCAGTTTAGAGAATGAACATTGCCTCATGGTTTCTTCTAATAGAGATGTGATATAACCCATGAAAGATAGGGCATCAGGTGTAGCTAGACAAATTATTTCGAGTGCCTCATGATATGGGGGATTTATCAAAGTTGCTTCATTAGGGGAAGGACCTTCTTGTTGAAATGAAATATTTGTGTAGGGAGAAACCATTACTACATATTCCATTTATTATTACACTACCATAATGGATTGATGTTATATTAAAGATTACATTCCCTATAATATATACCCTATGGAGGAAATTTATGGCAGACAGTGGAAAGGGGAGTTCTTTTTTCCTTTTTATATTCTGAAAATGATGAGGATTTTCATAGTGACCTTCATTATAAATGTTTCAATTGTTTATATTCATACTACCACTGGTAGGACCTTTAGGGTATGTTCTCTATGGAGGACCTCTATAGATACTCGTGGTAATATTCTTTGGGGGAACTTAATAACTACAATTGCTTCTTCAATATCATAATGAGGCAAAATGATATTATACTACCATTGGAAAATGTTCACAGGCCGAAAGAATTAAAGTATTAATCAGAGTGGGGATATAGGGATACTTCTAATATTCAGGCCTCCATTTTTCGAGATTTATTTTCCATACTCTATATTGGGTAGTCAATGCCATTTTTTGGACACAATAACCATCACATTTCAGATTATTCTACAGTGTATCCCATGATACCTTAGATTATCATGATGGAATTATACAAATTAGTATGAATATATTCCCACCACTTGAATATTTTTAGGATATGTTAGGGATATTTCATGCACAAAAGGGGAGAAAGAATATATGTCATCTCTTGAATAGTCTATAGAATGTTTCAAAATTCCATTAAAATTTTTCAATGGATATGTTTTTTCCCGATAGGATTATTTGAAATAGTCCACTAATCTCCATTTTGGAATGGGAATATGTGAAAAATCCTATTATTAATTCATTATTTGGAGTTTCTCATGATCATACTAAAAGTGGGCATGCATGTGTACCCACTCCAAGGTATATATTGATATATATTGAGGATATTCCCTAGATATATGTGTGAGAGTTATTTTCTATCCCCTAATGGTTTCTGTGTAATACAGAAAATAATTTGTTAATTTTATTGTCATGATATATTGGAATATCTATATAATGTGAGAAGTCTATAGCCCTACCAATATATTTAGAGAAACATGTTTTGATGAGCATATATATTAAGTATGGGAATATACTCCCATTCTATACTGATATTAAGAATATGGTTTTTCTTTTATCCTCTAATTTCTATAGTGAGGTTTTAATAGAATTCCTTTTTAGGGGTATGAGTATATGTCTTCACCTTGGTTTCTGTAAGTATATGTCGAAAAAATTCCATATTGTTGTCATAGTATGCTATTTGTTTTGATGAGTTTAGTCAAGTGTGTTTAATTTTTTGTTATTCAATTCTATAGTAGGATGGAAGAACTATTTTTTAAATGGTAATATGATCATGATCCTAGTTTTTTATATCTTTCCACCCCCTAAGGTCTTTCCTTGGGTTTTAGAACTAAGTAACATAAGTTGGATATAATGTGGTGGAATCCTCTAGAGGATGGTAATGGATTAATGTTTTATCGAGATGACATTGATGAATGGTAGTAAAATCCATCCTATGTGACTCCTATATTTTGGTTATTCCCCAATCAACCTCCTCTCACAACTACCTAACAAAAGGGTGGTGATTGTAATTGTTTTCCATGTAATATCTCCTGACTGTTTTTGAAATAGTGAGAGGTGTTGTTTACTACTTTTCAACCAATCATCTTTTTATGGGTAGTTAGTGTGTTTCCATTTCATTGAGGACTTCATGTGAAACTTCAATCATTATAATGGTACCATTTAGGTGGAATACCTTAATTAGTATATTCCCCACTAAGTGATGAAGAATATAGGTGAAAAAATAGTACACCAATTCAATGTGTCCCCAAATTATGAAATTAATGATGCATATGTATATTTTTTAAAGGATGGCCTTTTTAATAAAAGGCGTTTTGGTGATGGAATGAAAAAAAACATATATAAATAAGATATCTTATTAATTATGTGTCATATGTAATAAAATATGCATGACTAATTGAGTGTGGGAAACCCATATTTCTTGGTCTTTAATAGAATCATGTCAGGAATGCCATTTTTTCACCCTAAAATGAGATCAGTGTGTGGAATTCTAATTTATAGTGAGATATGGGTATGGTCACACAATCATAACTGATAATCACAATTCTTATTTTTTACGGTTTACAATATGGTTTATCCATGAAACCAAAAACAACCATGACTCCCTAATCTATGGAATGATATGTTTGTGCATACCTTCATTCTAAATTCTTGCAGTCAATGGAATTTCATTTCAATGACACCAATCAAATAACTATTGATAAGAGTATGGGAGGTTGGGATAATTTCACACTATTTTGGTGAAGTATATCCTAATATGAGTCTCCTTTATCGATTGAAATTGTGTTCATGAATCCTTAAGAAATCTCAATGCTTGACTTGTTTCCTCCAGGATCTCAATCTATTATTACCATTTTTCAATGTTAATGTTTGTACATATTATTGGTATCTCATTGATGAAAACATATTTATATATCAGTGTTTCTCCTTCAAGGAAATTATTTATATTTATCAAGTTTATCCATTCTTATATTTTTGTTACATAATGATATAGTATGATAGGACAATATTGTTTAAATACACATTTATGGGACCTATAGAGCCTATTTTAATCCAAGAAAGATTTATAGGTTTTTGGTGTCTACATCAGGCCCCTGAAAAGGTCATCCTACGTTTTCTTGTGAATGGATATAGAACCCACATAGGTTTCTATAAATTAATGGGGAATTTTATGTGTGTTATGAACATGTGAAAGGGATCGATTCTTGTAGTTTAACATGATTTCACAATAAATTATATAATAATAATTTCATGTAATGGATAGTGTGGTACATACATATGATCAACCCTTTATGGTTGGAGTTGAATGCAATGTGTCCCAATGAAGATGTGTTGGTATCATAAGATATCGCCCTATTAGGATGGGCCCCAATAAGAATATGGTCAAATAAAGATGATTAGATAAGAAACACAGTGAAAATATCCATTCTAATAGAGGAATAATACTATTAAGAATATAGAAAAATGAAAATATATTCCATATGGAATATGTTCCTAATGAATAGAACATCTGGACTCATAGTAATATATCCATGTTAGTGGAGGATGTTAACAATATCAGGATGATCTTGGACTACTGGGGCTTTAAATATAAGGCTAATGACTATTTCATTGAACCTCGTGGAGTCATCCTATGTATCCTATCAACACAAAAATAAAATCCAATATAGATTGGGTTACATGGTTTAGGTCGTATGACAAGACAGTACCATTTATTTTTAGGTTAATAGGTACAAAAATGTGATTTATTTCAATGTCATTAAACTATGATGTATACTGCTTGGTTTAAAATCATCAAGTGGGGATTTTTGTGTCGTGAAATATTCAATAATATAATATTGATCTGGGCTTATGGATATGAACATACCCTAATATAATGGTAGAGGCTTATACCTTGTAGTAGGCCTAAATAACCAATATTCATAATTATTCTAATGGAATGATAAAATAAAATCACTAATCACATGGTATTCATTTTTGGTGGGGAAATTAAAGATAATAGAATATTCGTTTTTTTTTAAAAAATATTTCATGTTGCTGTTTTGGGATTAAAATGTATGAAGTTGTTGGCCAAGGAAGTTTTTCAAAGGAGGCGTGATGTTTTCTGTTTTTTGGGAGAATTTGTCTATGTAGATGGGTTGGCATCTAGTCCCAAAGGATCAGGTAGATCATATATATACAAAATGATTATATGGTGAATGTATGTCCTAATGTATTATGTAGATAGATTAAGGCTTAAAGAATCATGTGAATTGCAATAGTACGAAAGGATAATGTTGAGAATTTTTTTTCATAAATGATCATGTAAAGTGTGTATGACCTAAAGGACAATGTTTAGTATGAATGTGTTAGAGGATCATGCAGATTATGTAGGAGTAAAAAAATCACATTAAAGTGAGAAAGCAGTTACTAATGGAGATGTATTTTTGTCGCTCAAATCATGTGATCGCATCTCACAGTCACATGAGTGAATCAGATGCTCAAATTAAAGAAATACAATGATAATTATCTTGTGTTCTCTCAAAATATCCAGATATTTTTAACTCTTAATGATTCACATGAAGGATTTTTATGAAGAACATGATGGAATATTGGCTAAAAATTATGGAGTTGTCTTGATGTTTCTCAAAATCATGAGACTGTAAAGGTATCATTGGATCTCATGATAAACACTTAAAATGTTCTTAATGGTGATAATCCTGACCAAAGTGGTAGGTCTATAAACCTGTGACATTCCATAAAGTTTGTTCATATAAATAAATGGTGACTATACTAATATCATAAGTTTTATGATTAGGAGATGAACCAAATTAATGGTCAATATTTATGGAATTAAGGTAGTGGATTAATACCTATAAATAAAACTTAAAATGTCCATAAAAGGTTAAGAAATTTTTATAAGTTGTTTTATATAAATAAAAGTATTAATGAAGGAATTCCTGTAAAGAAAAGTGTATTACATGATTTTGTAAGTTGCATAAGAATAAATGTATAAGATTGTATACATAAATTGAAGGACGTAATTTGATTGAGAATAAGTGAAAGTGAGTTAAGTGTTGGGTATTTTCTTTTATAAGAATACACGTATGATTCATGCATACCGCATAATATGAATAGGTTCTTATGATGGATTCATGCGATCAGCATAATATTAAGAGGGTATTGAGAAGAGAATATTATGAAGTGGTCATATACAATTATTAGAATCTATATTTGGAAAAGTATCCCAAAATCATGTTTTCAAATTTTTTATGAAACATGGGAATAATAACAAAAACATGTGTAAATTATCTCTTTAATGATCATCCAAATATTCAACTATAGAATAAATTCATTAAACTTAGAGGAGATAGAGTAAGGATCTTTCAATATGTGAAGGGTTGTAAACCAGGGGGATCAAGGCATCTCCTCCAAACCATGTAATAGCTGTGTTAGTTTGGGGATTTGTTATATCTTCACATTTCCATTGTATAATCCTTGGACATATCATAATTAGGGTAAACCATGTACATTTTTTTTTCATGTGCATGTTTTAATTTCCATATATTCTTTAACATATGAAGGAGATAGTAGGAAGTTCTATTTAGTGATGATACAATATCAAAAGGGGAAATTATTTTAATTTTTCCTACAATGATTCACCCCCCCCCCCTCCACTAGGGTATTTGATATGGTTGATCTAAAAATTGGTATCATAGGTTATTAATGTCATATTTTCTCTCAAATAGGAAATAATGGAAGTTTTTAATCATAAAGTATGTCCAATATTCAATGGAAATTCTTCTAATTTATTGAATAATCAGATATAGTATCACATTGATCATTAGTTATGGATGATTTTATAGATTCAATTCATCTTATTTCCAACATTATGGATAGTGGATCATTGTTAGAGCAAACCAGAAGAGAATTGGATGTCAATTTCTGAGTAATAAATTCATTAGGGTGATATTTATCCAACACCATATATATAAAGGTGATGTAATGCAACTCATATCTTTCCATGTGGTAAAATATTATAAATATATACGAATGTTATTCAAAATCCCAATAATTTAACTTTCATGTTTCTATGGAACAAATATTAGTACCTTCGAATTCACCCCTAATAAGTATTTAGATTTATTCTTTGATCTAGTGAATGTTTTTGTCGATGAAATCTACGGTCGTAGAGAATTTTCCAATTATTTAAATATCATCAAGTATATCTTTATAATTATTCCACCTCAGTTCAATTATGAAGTATTTTTACTACAGGATAAATATTTAAAGGGGATGAAATTGGATGGAATACATAGTACTCTTTTCATATATGAGATGATATATAATGGTAATGAAGATATAGAAAATGGGAATTCTAGTGAGATGGAATTCGTGGCCACGAAGAAAGAAACTATAAAAGATAAAATGGAAGAAGATTTATTGGATGAGGTTATATCATTTCTTTCGTCAAACATACAAAGTGGAGATATAATGTCTTAAAGGGAAACATTCACTTTCATTCTTTTTTTGAGGAATGTTTTAAAATCATACAGTAATGTATCACAAGAAGTTTTCATATGATAATATTGATGATGATAAAATTCGTAGGATGATGTATTCATCTAATGTAAACAGTAGTAAAAAAATAAGTCAATTCTTTTCAAAAATTTGAATACACTTTTACAAAAAAAATGAATGTTCAATATAATATAAGGAAAACGAGATAATGTATTATAAGGTTTGTGGAGAGATGTTATAGTGGTGATTTTTGGTAACTCTCATACAAGGGAAGAATGTGGTAATAGTGAAGGAGATATTTAAAGAAGAATTGACTTCTAGTTTTAATTAGAAACTGATTCTAAAGAGATAAACATTTGGGGATACGAAACAAAGAAATCCAAAAACATTATTCCATGGTACACAACTCTATATATAGTAGAAATAAGAAGATAAGATTTAGACAAAGGATGAAATTGAGAATCTTGGACTTGAAAAACTAAAGAAATCAGAGGTTTTCATTGATTACAAGTTCATTGTTTAAGAAAATAATATTGTTATTGGAAGTTTTTCTAACATAATAAAATATCAAGTCAATCATATTGAATAACATGAGAATAAATTTATTTTACTCTGAAAAAAGTAAAATTATAAGTTTAAATTTTTTACTCCATGTATGATATAAGTAAATCATACCACGTATGTGATATAAAATGGAAATCTAGAGTAAAATGGTCCATAAAATTCATAAAATGGGTTCTATGAGAACATAACAGCATATCATAATAATGTAATTCATATGGTAATTGATCTCAAATGGTGACTAGTAATGATTGGCATAAGACTAGATGAACCCACTCATAGGTTGAGGATTGATTTTGGTGTGAATCAAAATTTAGTGATTTTGAGAACCAAAGTGATGACCAATGTTGTAGGAATGTCACACTTGAATACTCCTCATATAAAGTGTTATTATTGTGGAAATATGATACATTATAAAATAATATATTCCATATTCAATCTGTATGAAGAAGATCCCGAGAAATATAGGCATCCAAAAAGGTAAAATATTATAGGAATATTTTTTATGATCACTATTAGTGGTGTGGATAATTAATACACATGGCCCTATATTGGTCATAAAAAATGTAGTGAAATGTACTTAAGTAAGCCCAATATGGTTGCACATAGCAGCTCAATGGATTATTAAATGAGATTAGAATAAAAAATAAATTTAACACTTTGTAATATAGAGTTCAGTAAATAAAATCTGAGAATGATTGTGAATATTAGTCAACACCAAGTATGAATTCAAAAGTGTAGATCAAAATAAAAAGAGATGAGAAGCCAATGGATGATGATATTTTCTCAAATAATCTGTTCAAAATAAAATATGTATCACTGATTTTTTATTATCGTACCATGTGATATTAAATAAATTATCGGTGATATGTATTAGTTATGAAAAGGATGTGTTTTTTAATTTTGAAATTATGAAGGCTTGATGATTATTGCATGAAAAAAAGATATGTTTGTGGGAAAATATATGAGATGTATTGATTTAATGGTTATTGAGGTTCTCATTCACAAAATTTAAAGTGTTAGTAAACTACATTACATGGGGAACTCTATATTATTTACTGAGATGTTTTGTATCATGTAAGGAAAATGTGGGGTAGATTATTTTTAGGGAAATCACATGATGTGGAATATCTACATTGTGAGAGAAGAATATGATTTGTGATTTGTCTCTAAAAAATAATATCTTGTGAAATGTGATGTTTATTGAGATCTACATAGTTTTTCATTTGATAATAATCATACATTTGGATCTTTCTAAGAAAGGAACATAAATTGAAAATTTTATCATGATAAAATTAAAAGGTCAACTAGAGTTCCTGAACTGGTGTATGTTGATGTTTGTAGACCAGCCAAATCATGTGTTATTGATGGTAAGTGATATTATTTTCTTTTTAGAAATTATTTTAAAAAATGACATGGGTTTCAATTATCACCCAAAAGTATGATGTGTTCCTTTTCAAAACACATTTTCATAGAGAAGTTGAAAAAATTATTGGTCAAAAAATATGAATGATCTAAGAGATAGTCATATAGTGTTTTTAAATAGAAAATTAATGGATTATCTTGTGAAATATGGGATAAGGAACAAAATTTTAGAAGTAAAAAACTCCTCAACAAAATAGAGTGGTTGTGAGAAGAAATAGGA
Source organism: Viscum album (assembly GCA_963277665.1). Lineage (NCBI taxonomy): Eukaryota > Viridiplantae > Streptophyta > Magnoliopsida > Santalales > Viscaceae > Viscum > Viscum album. Next base: position 1,755,030,345 of record OY728128.1, read on the forward strand.
TTATCAATAAAATATATATAATGATTATTTTTGAGAAATAACTTCAAAATATGTTTTGGATAGAAGTAGTGTTAACATCAAACTTCATTTCTAAAAGAACCTTATTATGTCTGAAGGAATAGAAGACTCCATATGAGTTATTCTGTGGAAGGAAGACAAAATTAAATTACTTTCAAATTATTGGATGTATTTTTTGTATTATATATAAGGATAAATATTGGATGTATTAATCCCATGGATATGAAGGGATATTTATTGGATACATCGGAAAAAAAGAATCATATAAATACTTCAATATGATGATGGAAAAAAGTTATAGGAAAAAATGGTGTTGTAGGAGTGTAAAATTAGAATAATATATATAATACGTGATAAATATTCTTATTATAGTAATTAAGATATTATAATATAATGGTAATGAAATTACAAATTTATGACTGGGAAAAAGATTCATATTATGAGAATGCTGAATTATGACTTTATCTCGACAGAAATCAAAAGGCGAGACAAAAATGATATGAAGAACATAATATATGATCATATAGAACTAATACAGAACAAATGTATGTTGACATTTCATCAAGTATATATTTTATCATAGGTAGATCCGTCTTGATTTGTAGAAGATATAATAGACGATAATTGGGTTAAGGAAATGAATGTCAAGCAATAAAAAATTGAAAAGAATCATACATGGGATTTTTTTTTGAGGATGATAGATAATAATTTTATCGAGAGGAAATTAGTAATATATAAATAACTTAATGAATAAGGAATAATTATTCAAAAAATTCATGATTAGTGTTCAATGAATATATCAATATATAGGGTATTAATGGTAATGATACATTTTATCCTATTTCAAGGCTAGAGATGATTAAATTATTTATGGTCATAAAAATGAAAAATAAATTCAATGTTTTCTAGATTGAAGCTATGTTATATGTTATGAGTATGTATTTTGAATAATAATATGTGTATATTGAATATCCATATGTTTTTCTCATTCATGAATATATAACAATGTTTTTTGGTAAATAATTCCTTACATGGGTTGAAGCAGGAACCAAGAGATTTGTATTCATAACATGATTTTTTTAAGAATATTGGTATCCATAATGGTGTATTTTAATAAAATATATATTTTAATAGTGATATTAATTAGAGAATGATAATTTTGGAATATTTCTATGACATAATCATTTGTGGATCGAATGAATTATAGTGAAAATAGTTTGAAATTTTCATGAAATTTGTGTTTGAAATATAAATGGGTTTTTATCATTTTTCATTTCTCTATAAGTAAATCAAGGAATACATGAAACATTTTTTTATCAATAAAAATATTTTAATAAGGTATTGAGAGGATTTGTAATGGAAAATTCGAATTTGATAACCTCTAGATAAACATGGATGAAATTGTAAAATGATAATAAAATAAAAATAATCAGAATCACAAAATAGAGATATATCATTGGCATCCTGAACTACATTATTGAGAAACGACTACATATTTTTTCCAAATTCCCAGTGGAAAAGTGTCATATTAATCATAATGTAATCAGAATACTTTTTGTGTGAAAAATACTTTTTATATCAAAGGTACAATGGATTTTGGTTTACTATATATTGAAAAAATTCACAAAGAGTTATTAAGTTTAACAACTGTAGATGGGTATGGTTCTGTAGATGTTCAAAGGTCTATTTCCTGTGGTCCCTTATATCATATAGTACTATTTATTTCATGGATAAGCAAGAAATAAGATTATATTACTTTGAGAGCCACATAACTGAATATTTTTTACCTACTCAATATTTTATAAGGAGTTTTAGATGAATTATCCACTTGATCAAGAAAGGGGAGAATATGATAGAGAGATAATTGAAATAGATAGAGTTGTAAATATTTTTATTCTGAAGATGTCCTATAAATGAAGACGAATCATGAAATGGAGTGGCCTTAGGATTTGCATTTGTAGCAATTAGGATGTACAGGTTAAGAAGTTATGTCAGTGACCCAACATGTTTTATATTATTTTGATCAGAAGGTTTCCAATGGTTGGATATAGAATGAAGTGATTCACTTATAAAAATTTAATGATAATATAATTTCTCCTTTAAATATTGACTCATGTTGTCTTACATTAGGTACTAAAAAATATTTGATCACTATATATGGTTGTATAGGTAAAATGGCTTTGTATGTACATGAATTATCAAAAAGTTCATTCATGAGGATTTTATGTTTTACAATGAAAATAGTTTCAGATGTAAATTACTTGGAAAAAGTCGGTCCTTTATGTTTTGAATTGTTTTTTTTGGAAAAACACAATGTGGATATTGTTGGAAAATTTAACTCATGAGGATTTTTTGGGTTGATTGTGTTTTTAAGTAGGGTAGAAGTGGTCTACAATGAATGTTTGTCAATGGATGAATGAATTTTTCATTTTATTGTGATAATTTAGATAATAAATGTAGTTTAATAGTTAGTCCCAAAGTATCATGCATAGTTTGTTTATCCTTTAGGATCATGTGGATGAAGTAAATTATAAAGGATCATGCAATGTTTGTATGTTCCAAAGGATCACATGGAGTATGTAAGTCCAAAAGGATCACATAAAAAATATTTGTCATAAAATATCATGTAGAGTGTGTAAGTATTAATGGATCATATAGAGTGTGAAGGATTCATATGAATCTCATAAAAGTGTGGAAGCTAGAAATGATAGAGATGTCTTGCGGTTACTTGATATCATATGATCACATATCATGTCTACTATATCGTGATTTTAAACAGGTAATTTTTTGAGTTAAATTTTAACTTTTCAGTTTCATGGTTTGAATGACCTAATATTTAAAAATTGAAACCTATTTAAAAAATTTCGACATATCTAAGACCTTTTCATAGTTGGTGTTTATGTTTCGGTGGCTTTTCCAACGGTTCTAGAAAACCTCAGAGAAAGAACGGATGGTCAGGATACTGAAAATAGTTATTGTGAGTTTTACATGATTTGTAATTCATTTACACATTGTGTAATGAGTTCATGGGGTATTGATAGAAGATTCATGACATGAAAGTCTCATGGGATTTCCCTTATGAATACAAGAAATGTATCAGTTACACGTCGTGAAACTGGTACACATCATGTGATTTTTGGAAAGATATTTTTAAAAATGGAATAGGGTATCGGGCCATTATATCCCCTTCATGATATATAGAGGGAGTATAGGATATTAAAACACATTATTTCCCCATTAATGGGTTCTATATATTTCCATCGTATGATTTCTGTTTCACTTGTCATTGGTCACATTTGATCCCTTGTGGCAAGCTCTCGACTCTTCATTCTTCACTAATTCAGTTATCTCTCCATATGGTATTCTAAATATGTGTGCTCACTATAGAAAGTCAATATTGATATTGATGGTCCATCAGGTTACCGTCTTGATACTATTGGTCATGGTCTAAGGTTAACTATTTTATTTGTAGACAATGGTACACAATTTAAGGAGGACAGAAATAATCATGCCTCAAGAAGATGATCTATTGAGCTTATGGTGACTAATTATATATTGGAGGATGTATATTAGAATTCATCATGAGGCCAGGTTGTTGAACTGAGATTTACTTTATGAGAAAGTGTTCGGAAGGACCTAAGACTTATTGATTGGAATTCCATTGGGATTCCAGTAACATTATTGGTTACACGCATGGGGTCATTTGGCATGAGGTGTCAGTGATATTTTATGGGAGGTTTATGATAGATCTATAGGTACGATTTTCATCATGAATCATCTAAGCATTAATCCATGGGTCCATTCCCTCACAAATTTTTACGTACATGTATTTTATTCCATATATATTTTGGGTCATGTGTATAGAGATATTTCTTTGTTTGAATAAGTATTAAAATGATAATATTTGGATGTTAATCACAAGTGGGGTGTGTTAATTATTAAATGTTTGTGTGTGTGTTTCCCTTTTATTTTGATTTCCCATACACTTTAAAATTATGTATATAGGATAGACACACATTATAGGTGACCTACTGAGTTGGTACTGACACCCTACAGGGGTCCCTCGGGATGGGTTTATACTTTATATATGTCAGACCAATTAAGGAATTATGTTCAAGAGCATGAAATTAGAGATTGGGGATGTACTTCTTAGCATGGGATGGATAGTAGTGGACTAGGAAGTTTTTCTACATCAGGATGGACAACTTTCTCTATTTTTGTATATATATACATATATGGTATAACATGAGTGACCCTGTTTATCAGCCTTCTGTGACATGAAGTGATGTGTTTAATCATCTACAAATGGTATTATGGTTTGGGATTAATTTTTTATTATTATTATTCCTCCAATGAGATTTTTTCATTCTCAAACACTTGTGTTATATTATCCACACTATAAACTAACAATACCCTTACTTCTAGTTCCCAACCTTTGTTATCTGGGAATCCATTACTAAATCTCAGTGTCCTACTAGACCAAAGCACAAGTAAAGATTCAAACCATTTTAAGATTCTATAAATGGTATCAAGGTAGTTTCCTTTAGTTTTTTGGTCTTAATATTTGTCTTATCATAGACCAGAGACTAGGATGTTGTCAGAACATGGTAAAGAGCTCATGTTTGGGTTCCTATGGCCTGATGAATATAAGACAGACCATGTTTCCGAGGGTGGAAAATTTTTGTATTAAAATGTGATTTTAAAACTAATTTCATTTCTACCTCGAGTGGTGTACTTGGGTGTGATAGTTATATATTTTGTAGAATTTTATCCTTGGTCTGTTTGGTAAGGTATTTTTGTCTATGTATCATGGTATAAATATAAAGTGACATGATATATGTATATTCTATTAAATAATTATGATGAACTAAGAATTAAATAAATGGGGTTGGGTTTCTAAGGTGTCAAAAAAGTATCTAAACAGTGCTTCCCTTCTTTACCTTTTTGGTGGAATTCCAGTCATCCATCCTAGGTATGTGTTTCCTAATGATACATATAGGTGATATTTGGGACAAAATATGTTATGAGTTGGTATGGAAGGATTAATGGGGTGGGGTGAGCCATTGAAAATGACAACATAAATCTAAACAATGTTTTGTTGTATATCATTTTTGGGTTATTCTACTTAGCTACCTCGGATTTTTGACTCTTGATATAAATGATACATGATGGAATTCTATATTATGGATGGCTAAGGAAGTCATGATGTTGGATGATATATTATTAATGACTATGTTATGTGTAGGAATAGGCTATGGGGCCATATTATATGTGATACCAGCCCCTGTTATGGTTAGGTAAGGGCTTTTGAGGCTGGATGTCATGTGTTATGGGTATCGTAGGGGAAGGTTAGGGTGTTAATATATACTACATATTATAGCTTTCCCTGTATGTGATATATGTGTGTGCGATATATATATATATATATATATATATATATATATCTGTGTGTGTGTGTATGTGTAAGGGTTGTCTTACCCTGGTATTTGGTATGCATTATGATGAAACCTAGATGGCTTCTGGTGGAGCGTCAAGAGGTATGAGATACGGTACAACTTGAGAATTAATAGAATGATTCCCCTGATGGACAAGTTGATCATTATCAATATGTATAGGATTCATTGCATTTATGCATCATATGGAAAATTTTGTTCCATGGGATGATTATATGTTCAAGGAGAGGTTATTTTATGTCATAAATGTCATCAATAGCAGAGCATACAGAGTTGAACTATCCATGGAATGCTTGACTCATGAGTTACAATCTCTGCACCACCATTGTTTCTTGGTGAGGGTGGAGTACGAGAAATGTAAAACTAGATAGAGATAGTTCATACTATATTTGGATAGTTGGAGACACCCCCATGTCGAATGGTGGAGATGGCTTCATATATGCTCAGAGGACTACCAAAGACTTACTAGGGTGTACCATTTTAGGGATAAATTAATAAGGGACTAAATTATATGTATTATGAGGCCAGTTTGTTCGATCACTTCCATAATACAATAATGTTTGATTAATTCCATGATTTCAAGAGACTCCAACATGTAGATACATTTGTTATGGATTATATGGCCAATTTCAAACACATATCCCATTTTTCACATGATATGGTGGGTGATGACATCTCCGGGGTAAGGCCATTTGAGTATGGTTTTTAGCATGAAATCAGGATTTCAGTTAACATGTTTATGTTGAACTAATTCTCATATGTGTTGAATAAAACACTAATATCTAAGGGAAACCTCATAGATAGATCATATCCAATCCTAGTTGTGGGGTCTGGGGAGCTTAGCAGTGATGCATCGGGTATTATTAAATGGGTATGAAAGGTGTCTCAGTCAGGTAGTCAGGAAAGTGATTCATGTAGTCCACCTAGGAGTGGGTCATTAGTAGTATGCTCCCAAGGTGGGAATCTAGGGCATGTCTATACTCAGTGTGAGAGAGATCCAAATAAGTGTCGAGCATGTGGTCGCATAGGGTGTATTGATAGGTTCTGTAGGTATCCATATCATATCGCTGGGAACTAGGTATTGACTTAGACTAAGTGATCTAAGGTAGGATCGGGATTGGTAATATGAGATGATGTTTTGGATTTAGCTTCACGTAGAGGTCATGGTAAAGATAGAGAGACCCATTAGTGGATTCAGTTGATGGTAGTTGTTGCATCTCCATAGTGAGGTCATACCTTTGTTAGTGGGGATTTTGTCCAGGTGCATGTTGTTGATATGGAGATATCAGAGTGGGCTGGTGCTTCAAATATAGTTACAGATATGTAATTATTGTTGTTATAGACCCCTTGTTTCTCCATGGCTATTTTGGGTGTTCAAGGTTCACATGTGTTGTTTTTTCAGTAACGATACACTTGTTTGTATGTGGGAATCAATTCAATGTGTTTTATGTATGAGGTGAATATGAATCAGGAATGCGATGGGAATGTGTGTCTGTGTCCATATATATTATGCAGGATTATTTTATAACATCATATGTGATGAGGGATCATGAGCATCTGATGATATGTGAGAAATGATTTGTTTTAGGTATGTCATGAGAATAAATTGAGGTCTTGAAGAGGTGAGGGAAAGATAGTAAGTCATGGATGACTTGTATACCCTAGGATGGTTGGTAAGCCCTAATAATATTTTCTTTGGTTGGGATGTGACCAGGTAGGTAATTTCTAAAGTAGGAAGTACCACAAGAGGAATTAACCTAGGACTGTGTAACAAGGGTATACCAAATTAATGTAAAATAGATGGGTATGTTTGGTAATATTTTTTTGTAATGCCTGATATCACGATAACAAAATACTATAATGTTGGGAGACTGTTACATTACGTGTTTTTGAATGGGTTGTTTTGTCATAGAAAATTTTATGTTTTTTTATTCCTGGTCAGACCAACTTATATTTTAAGCATCAAATCAAAATTATGAGTATTTTATAGCTCCATGTCCTTTTTTAGATGGGGTTTTTATTTTTTTGGATGTATCATTACCTTAGATGAAAACTAAAGGAAGAACATATGGGCAAGATTCTAAAAATAGATTTTGTGAATTTTACCCAGTGAGTAGGTAATTTAAAATGTGGGTAATTGTTTCACGGGGTGCATCGAAAAAATTAACAACATGAAAATCTCAGTGGATTATCCTGATGAATACATGACCTATATTAGTTACACATCATGAAATTGTTACATGATTTTCAATATTTACATGCCTTGTAATTTGATGATACTTCTTATTAAAAAGGGAATAGAGGGCTCAAGCCCTTATTTCCTATTCACACATAGTAGAGGTATCCCAGTGGTCTCACAACGCCTAATTTTTCCCTTATAGGGCTCATGATATATCCATCATCAAGTGTTCATTTCAATTTTCATTAGTCACATCGGATCCATCATGATAATCTCTCAACTCCCCTTACTTCTCTTCTCCTGTTGTCTTGTTGTATGGTATGTTAAATACATGAAAGATCATTTAGCCTATTTTCAAGGTGTTCTTATAGAACAATAATTTCTTGAGTTTTATCATCTGTTAGAGGACAATATTACATGATTGATCTTTAATGAGTATAAGATAGTTAGTGCCTATATTTTTCATAATTTTATGGGTTTTTTAGGGTTTGTGATTTAATGTGAACCTTTGGTTGATCAGGTGAGACCCTACTTTAATTAATGTTTGTCATTTAATTTATTTAATTGATATTATTGGATTCCATGAAGCATTAAAAATACTAATTATAAATTCTAATATGGGTAAGTCTATTTTGAGAAACTTGGTAGGATAGGCAGGTTGTGTAATTTAATTAATTAAATTTTTCTATGATATCTATAATTCGATGGGAACATGGAAGGCATGTCTTGCGACTTTGAGGTGAGCATGATCACCAAGAATAAGGTGACATTTTTTGTCAAGTTGGGTTTGACCAAAGATACATGAGGTGATGATGATCACTAGGTTTAAGTGACATGGTTCATCTAGATTAATGAAAAAATGAATCTAGGATATGTTAATGTCTTGTGAAACATAATATGTTGTTTTCCATCAAAACATGGTGATGTTATCGTAGAGACATTGGGTTTTGGATGATGTTAAATAGGTATTTTTCAGGCTTGTCTCCCACCATGGATGGATGATGTGTTATTGGAGTTGTGTGAACACTGATGGAATTCAGTTGGGGTGGTTTTGACCACTCATTATGGATGGAGGCCTCCATATATTTTTTGGCATTAGGGATGGTGTTGATAATCAGTTGTAGAGGATTTTCTCTCAATCAAAAGCAATGGTTAATGGTAATGAAACATTGGGTGATGGTGTTGAGACCATCGGTTAAGGGACGATTCTCTCCATTTTAATTGAATCAATTTGGTTACGATGATTGGGTGGTGTATATCATTATGACTTGGGATGTTGAATTGTTGTCCTGATAGTTGCTTATTTTATATTAGAGGTTGGATATGGTCGTCCCTTGGCACATAGGGAAATTGAGCCAATAGTGAATCATTTAGTAGAGGGCCACATGACCTAGGACATATTGATTGGAATTTATTTGGGATAATGGTTTCATGATTAGTGACACACAAGGTGTCAGGTGGCATGAGGTTATGGTGATATATTTATAGGAAGATCCCAAGGGCTCTCTATGTATGAATTTATACAGGGGAACCCAGGTATTATGATTTGGGTCCTTTCAACTAAAAATACATATATGCAGAAATGTATTCCATATATATTTTGGGGGCACGTGTTCTGAGATATTTTGGCATTGGTCGATGTAGTTAAACACTCACTTGTGGATATTGAGCACAAGTGGAGTGAGTTAATTATTATATGTGGATGTTTGTTTCTTTTTTATTTATATTTTTGAAGCATCGAAAAATTAATGATGTTGGATAGGCACACGTTGGTGTTGGCCTATTGTGTTCATACTCACATTGTATATGGTCCCCTTAGGATATGTGTAGACATACGTCTTTAAGATCATGTATGGGATCAAGCTCGCGAGCAGAACCATAGTGATCAAGGATGTACCGATTTTCATGGGATGGATGGTAAGGATCCATGTGGATCCTCTACATCAGGATGGGCGTTATTTTGGGTTTTTTATATGGAATGATATGGTTGTCCATGGGATTCCTTTTCTATCAATCTTTTATTACCTTTTTTACTTGATGTATCTTCTATAAATGGTGTCATTGTTTGGGATTATTATTACTATTCTTTTTTATTGTTCTTCAGTTGAGTTTTTTTTTTGTTGTGTTCTTCCATCCTCTATGTAATATGCATATGAATAATTAATAATACCATCACCAGTGGTTATAGTATCCCACTATCACATAACAAATCCCTCACTTCTAGTCGGTAGCCTTTTCCATATATGTGTTTTCACCTAAGGCCTGATGACCAACTCTCTCAGAGAACGTGTAATGTGGAAAACCAAGTAAGGATGCTACATAATGATTAAATGAGTTAATTCCAAGATCCATTTATATTGTATAAGTTATAAGTATCTCCAGATTTCTTAGAATCCCATGATCACTTCTGTACTAATGGTTCCAGTGATGATGTTTTATGAAGCATGTGAATGATGATTGGATGGAAATGACAGAGTAATCTTAAAATTTATTGAAATCATGGGACTACAAGAGTGTCAATGGATTTTTTCATATACTCATGTGAGGTGACTTCATATATTAAAATTGAAAAAGGAGGATTTTCTTATAGCATACTACATTCCATGGAGTTCTATCTCATAAGGTAGAAGTTATTATGTGAAGATATTATGGATGATACTTAGTTAGTGAAACATATGCCCAATAATATTTTATAGAGTTAAGGTGGTAGATAAAATCAAATAAACCCCACTTAACCTTCCATTATGAGAGTCAATAATTTTATTATAGAATTTGGCCTATATCAAAATATGAAGGATCTATTTCATGTAATTTGATGGGAGTAACATGATTTCAGAATTCAGGTAAGAAGAAATTCATATAAACGTTCATGTAAAGAAAAAGCGGTCTTGAGATTGTTCATAAGTGTAATAAAGCTATTTTTAGGTTTTTTTTTCATTGGTAGACTCATCAGTGTCACATGATCCATATAAAATAAACATGGTCTTGCGTAGGATTATTTTGATCCACATAAGATGAAGAGGTTATTAAAAAGAGGGTCTGGCATAGGGGTGTTTCCAAGAAGCCTTGGTTAGTGGTTAAACACTCCAATAAGAAAATCTCGGGAAAATTTGTTTGTAATCACATTGATGAATCATGATTATAAATACACACATAGATGTAAGTCAACATAGAACTAATCATAAAAATATTCTACTGGGTGAGCTATGCGTTCAATTTAGAAAAGATAGAGGGAGATGTGAAAATTAAAATTCTAAAAGTTTGTAAATGAGGAGGGATCAGAGTCATATATTAACCATGTAACATAATTCATCTTTAGTGGATTGGGTACATCATAACATTTCTTCTGTATACTCCATGGATTTAGCCCAGTGAGGGTGAACTAAGTAAAAATTATTGTGTTAACAACATTTTTTAATTTCCATTTATTATATTATATGTTAATTATAGAGAACAATGTTTTTTTTCATAATGAAACGGGATCCAATGAGGTAGTTTTTTTATGTTTTCACACCCTAATTTACCCCCTCGTGATATTTAACCTTTTCTAGATAATAATTAGGAACAATATATTAGATTGAATAATTTATATTTAATAGGGATTATACCTAGGGAGGAGGACCAGTGATTGTGGGGAATCATATCATGCTTCTCTCATGAGGCATAATACGCACATCATGTATGTTACTCCAGCTTCATCACACAATGTATGGTTTCATATTCACATCATACACCAAGAATATTATCGTGTAGTTTATTTTCATGCAACTAAGATGTGTTATTATGTAGTTTAATGTCATTAATCCCTATAATTATTTCAGTGCATATGTGTTAATTTTCCCAGTCCCAATTATGATTTGACGAGAGAAGGATATAGGGTGGTATCCCTCAACAATTTTATAGTTAGGGCTTACACACTATCTACGTAGATTTTATCAGAAGGCACAAGGTGAAAAATTTTCCTATTATATGAATTTTATAGGAGGCCTACTCTTAACTATGGGTTTACAAGGGGAGCTATATGGATTATTACCATTGTGGTTTACTATCTCCATAGGTGTACTTAGTCATCCTATAGGGTAATTTCCATATATGTATTTAATATCATTACCCACATTATTATGGGAATACATGATTAAAATACCCTTGGGGACCCTTTTTTATTGGGGATACACAAGTTAAACCTTTTATCAAGGGAATTTATGATTGAAAATTTGGAATGTTGGTATGCAAACTAGTATCCCAAACATATGGTGTATTTAAAGGTAGAATTGATCATTTAATGTCAAAAATAGGAATCTTTGATGAATTAACACTCATCTATTTAAGCCAATATTTTCATGATGTAGTGTAACAATATAATAAGGGTATGGTTGGCCACAGTAATATGGAACAAAGAATACGCATACAAAGTAATACTAGAGTGCATGATTGGGATTTACCAATGTAGTAAAAGGTAAATTGATATGGATTCACCCAAGAGATACTAAAGATAGTGACTGAAATTCACCCATGTGGAACTAGGGTAAAATTATCCTCTAGATGACAAGACTTGGGTGAAGCTTTACCCTAATTTTAGGGTGTCTCTACAGATTCCTTTAGAAAAGAGGTATATAGTTGTATGGTGGGGTAAGGGTCCTCCAACCTAGTGTTATCATAATATGGAGGGAATTGTTTCCAAAAAATGTTCATGGTGTTTTATATCTTTTGGGGAAGTCAAATTACTTTTTTTTAATTCCCTCTATTTTATGGATTGAATAAGAATCCTAAGGGGGGTTTTAAGGTATCATGTTTTTTCAAACAATATTTTTGATTATAAGAATGATTTTTTTTGTTTTAGAAGCTCATGAGCGGTAAAATAGCCATTTTCAACTTGAAGATGATCTCAAATAATTTTTATGACCAAACCTTTGGTCCCAAATAGTGTTCCTACCCTAGAACATGATCATGGTAGAATTTCGATCCATTCAAATTTTTGATGAATAATTAATAATTAATAATTGTTATATTTAATATTAAATTTTATGTGCAAGTTCGTTCAGTCGTAAATTTTTGAACAGAGCATTGGATTGAGTTTCTATCTTCATCATTGATTTCATAATGAGTAGTTTATTAGAGGTGAGGACTAAACTTGAGTCGGGCCCCAGGTTCGTCCCAAGCCCCTTTTTCATTCATTCATTTTCATTTTTTTTAATTTTTTCTTTTCGTACTAATTTCTATTTTTCATTCCTTCATTCTCATGAATTCCAATCTTACAGAATCCCCCATTGAGTTTCCTAGAGAGGAGTGGAAAGGTTTAAATATATGGAGAGTGGTGGATAGGGAGGAGTTGTTGCGAAGCTCTTGATGCATTGGATCGGCATTCGGTGACCATGGGCCATCAAATCAAGAAAAACATCAACGATTTCTACCCAATGGTTGTCCAATATACATTTTCATTTCAGATCCCCTTTAAATATTTTGTTTTAGGTTTTTAAAGCCTTTTTATTCTTGTTTTTGGCCTCTTGAAGGTGAATCTGATGATTAGGGGGTGAAAACTGGGGTTACAGGCGATTGGAGGGTTTCCCATTTGGGGAAACAAGGTGACATGGTGTGCAATCCAAGGTGACATGTTATGTGTGGTTCCCATTTGGGGAAGAAATTTTTCTTGTTTTATAATCCATTTACAGGATTTTAAACTCCATTTACTTGTACCTAAATGTGTGGCTGAGTACCCAGGCATGTCTACCCGTGTTGGTGTACATGACTATTTAGAGTACATAGCCAAAACCTCTGTGCGTTACACACCATGTAGACGTATATGTCTTGTCTAGGAAAATTACCAAGCTAGTCGAGGGACATGGTCATGAACACTGTGTTGGGTATACACTGTGTACCCCCATTACACGTCATGTCCTTATGGTGTATACTCTTCCAGACTGGCAGAGTTACCCGCCATGGTGGGGCAGCAGGAGTACATGTTGTGTACCCATGGGGACATGTCATGTACCATCCCCTTGAATCCCTTTGAGGACTTTTCATGTCTTTATTCCATGATGTCATTTTTGGACCCACGAGTAGTCCATTCTGAGTAGGATTCCACATAGATCATGACGGTGGAACATGTGGTGCATTTTAAGGACTATTAATGGGTGTTTTGGGGAATTCAATCTAAAAGGAGAGGTTATTCCTCTAGTTAGCGAATTAAATCATCTCCTGATGGAGTTAATTGGTGTGAATGATAGGTTGGGTGCTCAGAAAAACCTTGTTGAAATCTTTATCTAAGATAAACTATGATCTATCTATCCTGACCTATGCTTTTGAGTACTTTTCCCCTGTGAGATGTTCCCTTCCGGGCTATGAGTTTATGAGACCTGATGCTTCTATGGATCCCCTGAGGGATGCCTTTTCTTACATACCAATATAGGGCGTCCCTTTTTGGATCCATTACCTTTGTGTTTACCTGGATGATCCCAAGTAGGATTCTTCTTTGTGTTTGACTTGAGGGACCCAGTAGGTTCGCATTGTTTGATCGGCCATGATCTATTATGTCATGTTCGGATAGAGATGGTGTTCAGGTGTCAACTAGAACCCATGCCAAACTGGTAAGCCCATGTGGTTGTTGCTGGAGTGTTGGGTTGGTTATTCAGACCACCCCACCCATTTTTTTTATTTGACTTGTTTTTGCTGATATAGTAGTGTTTACCAGTCGTGCTTCCATGTTGGTTGTTTTTTATCATAATGAGAGGTGTATTTATATTGTTGGGATGCTTGGATGTTATTCCTTAGATCTGTATTTCATATCGGGATGCCTAAATGTGCTTACCTTGGATCCGGCTTTTGAGCCATGTTATTATTGATATTTACTAGTATACAAAAAGATATTACCTGGGGCGTGGTTGTCTAGCCTATATGTGGGTATATATACATTTTTATATATAATTTTTTGGGATTTCCATAGGTTTTTTCAAGTATCTATCTATTTATCCTTACGTGTTGACTTGTAAATATTGAGGGATAATTAGATTCTCATTGTAGGAATTCTTTGGGAAGACTCGTAATATGGATGATATATGATGATGATGATTACACTCTCCTTGTTTTTGGTCATGGAGACCCAAGACTCATGGTATATTATGCACTCCCGAGTGGTGGGGATTGTGAAGATCTTGTCAGCCTATTATCAGAATGTTTGTGATCTTGTGGATTAGTTATCAAACTCATGGGGTGGAACATGACATCTCACTGGTGATTTCCCTCTTTACACGGGCATTGCATCCTGATACTCATGGTAGAATATGCACTCATTATTGGTGGGGATGGTTATGATCTCATCGGCATATGATTGGAATTATTATGTTATTTATGATCCGTTACGAGATTCAAGTGGTGTAACATGGAATCTCACCGATGATTTATATCTTTATAGATCACCAAAGGGTTATCCCCTTAGGGTACATCCGAGTTCCAAATGTAGTAATTGCCTACAGACCAAGACCTAGGGCTCAGACATTGGAATGGATTTATAAGACTTTGCAGCATGAAAACTGACTCAATAACCTTTTACTCGATGTTCAAATGTATTCCATGGAATCCTTCTTTATATGATTTACCATCGGTATACATTCTCTTTATTTATAGTATTGGCCATCGGTGTATGATATACTTCTTTACATGATTGAAAATCAGTATATGGTACCCTTGTTTATGTTATTGGAGGTGATTATGGGTGAACCGAGTTATAGGATGATTATCCCCCTATAGTGAAGTTAATTTCTTAGAGATAAAATTTTGGTGTTGTCTGAACCACGTACAAGATGACAGGATTACATACCCATAGATCGAGTTAATGATAAACGGCTTTAGTGGCATGATGTCCAGACCAATTCCATTTCACAGGATGTCCATTAGATCGGTATTATGGTCCCATGTATCGAATTATTCTAGTTTTCATAGGTTATTTTAATCTCTTATGCATGAATGTCATATCTATGTTTTTTTTATATGTATGTGACTATACATGCATATTCTTATAGATATGGAAATCCCTAGTGGAACTTGCATAGTTTGAAGGGATTATAGACCCTAGATTTGATTGTGGATTCACATTTTTTTACCTTCTTTTAGTTGTGCCTCCACTGGGAAGGTTAGTTTACTTTGGCATGTACTTAGAGCATCACATTTATAGGTTTTTTATTGGGGTGGCCTAATGATATTCTTTCTCACCCCTACTCATGAACCACAGTGTATGTGTAGACCTTATTTCTTCTTTTCAAGTTGAGCATGAGTTTCATGGGGGATAGGGATGAGGGTTAGGGTTTCTTGTTTGAGTGAAGTTTCTCGTATGGTTTTTATGATCATATCGATGCAATTGGACAGTGTTTAAGGACCGATTAAATGGTCTGGCTTGAATTGAGTAGTAGAGTCATGTACTGTGACCTTCATTTTCATTTTTTACTTGTACCTATATTATCATACTAGTGGGTTATTGGTGTGGTATTCTATTTCACAACTATTTAGGCTTTTACAGACTTTCATTTATTATTACAACTTGTTCAATTTCTGTTTTTTACTACTTCCTCACTCTGTATAATTTCTGATATTCCATATACATTGTTGTTTTCCACTATTTTCTTACTTTTATATGAGCTCATAGTCTCCCCTCTATCACCTCCTAGGCCTTATCTTCTTGTTATCATCTATTGGGATATAGGGAGGCATGCTTGAGGCCTAGTGAACCAATAGCTCAGAGCATCAGTTTAGTGGCATCTAGGTCAAGATGTTAAAACATGGTATCACAAGAGGTTATATTTTTCTAGTATTCCCTATTTTGTATATGGTAGATAGGAGTTTAGAAATGTGTTGGAACCTATGATGGATATCAGTTTGGTTTGTCGAAAACATTTGTTTCGGTAGGAATTCCTTGTTACCATAGTTTTGGATTGCTATTCTGATTTCTGATGTTATATTTTTATATGATTTCAGCTTCAGAAATTCACATGTTGTTGGTATGTTATGATTTATTTGGGATCTCTGGATCATGGACATTGGAAAGAGTCTAGTGATGGATTTAGAATCTTGGATATAAAATGAAAGAGGTGCCTCATGCATCATACTAGGAACATTGAATTCAAATCATTTGGCCATGCTAGTGTGTTGTTTTACTGAAAAAATATTCCTATTCAGCTGGGATTTCATACACATAATTTTTCTCTGATGGCAGGTTATGTGGATCTATATTGAGGCCTTTTCTGGTTTGAGGCTGATGACTCAGTCCTCATGCCTAGGAGGTACAATGATCAAGTATGTTGATATGGCATGTGATTCCCATTTGATTTGACTATTTGTGGTGTTGTTACTTAGGTTGTGGTTATCTAGTCAATTCACTATGTACGATACAGATAGATACTGGGACATTTCATATGAACTAGACCTCTAAGGGGTATTTTAGTGTACGAATTTCCAAAGAGTGTCAGTTCATTTTCTTTTCAACTTTCGTTGTGACTTCTCGGAAGGAGTTCCTTTTGAGGATGCTCGATGAGGATCTGGTCACTTTCTGTTTGTGTTATCGTCATTGATGTTTCTAGGTCATTATGATCATTACCTACTTTGGAGAGGCTAGATATTTTGTTTTTGGTGTTTGAACCTTTTGACCCAGTTGGGAGGATTTTTCTGTAGAGCAATGTGGGATACCTAGAGACCCTTCATTTAGACATGGACCCATATAGGATAACGTCTATTTCATTTGAGGTCAACTTGTGTGAGAGTTTTTCCCATGTTTTAAAATTTCTTTTTAGGTATCAATCTTGGTTTTATGCTCATTTTGAGATCAATTCATGGAAAGTGCTTGAGTTTTTTGTTATAGGAATGTTGATGCCTTCATATTTTTATGATGCACCATTGGTGCTTGTGTTTTTCTAAACTCGATTCGACAAGTTGGATTGTTCGGGTTCCGATCTTGGTCATCTAGTGTTTTCACTATTTCTAATGTATTTAAATCATCGTTATATTCTTGTGACTAGAATGAAATCCTATTACGGGCATTTGATGAATAAATCATGGCACTGTCAAGGTTCTCAATTTTGAATAGGAGTTCAAAGGGAGATTTTTTCTTATGAAACTGCTGTTTGATGGAGCCTGGTCATCTTATCCTTGTAGTAGATGACTGGGTGGAGTATCAGTTGAGTGATAATGATACATGTAGGTTTTTCATGGTATCATCTGAATCTAAATTAGTGAGTTTCCGGTTCAAATTCGTGGACTGATATTTTTCAGATCTTTCGAGGGCTTTCAACATAGAAGTTATGAGGCAATCTCCCTTTGCGGTAAAGGTGACATTGTGAAGTGTTGTGTTCCATGAGATCGATGACATGTGGCTGAATCCTAGACATGTTTGAAAGGATTTGAGCATGGCTTGGAGGGAGTTTTACATGCCTTTGGAGTAATCTTATTATACTCTTATTTGAGATGATGATGCACTATCTTGATTCATCATGAGTGTTCTGAGAGAGTTTCAGCCCTATGATGAGCTACTTTTTATTTCTAAATTTTCTTCCCTATTGAGGAAGTGAACATGTCTAGGTTTCACTTGAGTAATGGTGTAAGGTAATCCATATGTTGGGGAATTTCCAATTGGGTTTTGGAGGGTGGTGACCCTCATTTTCAGTTTCTCTTTATTGTTTCTGTTGGCTTTTGAGCTTAGATTTTTTTTTGAGTTGTTGATAATGGTATTCCTATGGGGGGGAGTACCAGACTAGTCATCGTTAATATTTATTCCATGTAAAAGACTATTCTTGGTGCTATGATGTTTTTCATTGGATAGACCAAATATGATGATTTTTTAGATAACCAGGTTGAGAGCATAGCTACTACTTATATCACCAAGCTTCTCGGGGATGAGAAGGTTTATGGTGGAGAGTCTGTAAGGTCCCATGTTTTTACGGACTATAGTTTTGAGAAGAAATTTGAATTTTCTTCTTTCAGATTCATGTGATAGGTAAATTGATATTTTACCCTAGAATGTTGTCTCATATAATTATTATAATAGCTATGTTTATCCCAAAATAGGTTTTTTACCCTAGGAAAGGTGTTTGGTGCAATTTCGAGCCATTAGATTTTTTATGGAATAATTAATAATTAATATTTATTAAATAAAATAATAAACTATAATTATAGGTTACATTGGTAAAAAAAATTAATGGAGCTTTGGATTGAGATTTCAATTCCGTATTTTTTTCCAAAATGGGGTGTTTATCCCTGGTAAGGCATAAACTTGATTCGGGCACCAGCGTCGGGCCTGGCCCCTTTTTGTTTCATTTTTTCATTTTCTTATTTTAATTATTTTATTTCTCTTCCTTCTTTCTTCTCTCTTACTTCTCTCGCACACCCCTCCTGATGTCTACCACTATACATGACCAAGATAGGATATGAAGGGTAGAAATATATTGATAGATGAGGAGAGGGAGGAGGCGTCCCGACGATCTCGATGATCTGGATCAGCATATGGTGACCGTGGACCATCAAATCAAGTAAGACACATGTGTTTTCCACCCAAATAAAGGTATGGTTATGTTTTCTCTATAGATTCCCATTAAATATGTTTTTTTTGAGTTTTTATTTCCAGTATAAGCTTTATTGTGGCCTCTTGTGGAAAAATCTATTGATTTAGGGGTGAAAACATGGGTTACAATTGATTTGAGGGTTTCCTATTTGGGGAAACCTAGTTACACGACGTATGGCCCAGGGTGACATGTCGTGTGTTATTCATGTTCATGTTAGATGATTGTTTCAGAGTACACTCCATGTACAGCGGTCTACATTCCATATACATGTACTTGGTTGGGTGTCCGAGTATCCAGGCATTTCTACCCACGTATGGTACATGGATGTGTGGAGTACATGGCCAAAACTCGTATGGGTGACACTCCGTGAATATATACACATCCTGGCCATGTAAACGGTGAAGCTGATTGAGGGGAACATGCATGTACCCAAGGATCGGTACATGCCTTGTACCCTCATTACACTCCATATCCCTAGGGTTTTCACCCAGCCATTCCGGTGGAGGTACACGCCTAGGTGGGGCTACTGGAGTACATCCCATATACCTATTGGGACACCCTGTATTTTGTCCCATTCTAACCCTTTGAGGGTTTTTCATGTCTTCTTACCCTAATGTCATTTTTGGTAATGAGAGTAGTCCATTCTGAGTAGTTTTCCACTTAGATTGTGATGGTGGAACTCATCGAGTGTTCAGAGGATTCTTAATTGGTTTTTTGGGATTATATCTAAATGGATAAGTTCTTCCTCTGGTTATTTTATACAGTCATCTCCCGAGATATTAACTTAGAGTTAATGATAGGTTCGGTGTTCAGAACATAATATTTGAGATATTTATATAAGATTATCTTGGAGCTATCTCCCAAGACCTATGATTTTGAGGATGTACCCATTTTGAGAGTTTTTCTTCTGGTCTTTGAGGCTGTGATACCTATTTCCTCTATGGATCGGATTAGGTGTGCCTTTTCATACATTCAAATCAATGTAATCACTTTTAGGATCCCTTACCTTTGTGTTTACCTGGAGAATACCATGTTGGATTACTATTAGTGTTTTAATTGAGGGACCCAGTGGGTTCCTGTTGTTTGACTAACCCTGAGATGTTATGTTAGGTTTGTGTAGATATGATGTTCAGGTGTTACCTTGAACCCCTTCCAAACTGGTAATCCCATGAGGATGTAGATGGAGTGTTGGGTTGGGTGTTCGCGCAACCCTTACCCATTTGTTTATATCTAACATGGTTTTACTGATGTAATATTGTTTAGAGAAGGTTCTTCATGGTTTGTGGCTATTGATCCTGGCACGATGTGTATTTATTTTGTTGGGATTCTCAGATATTCATTGTGGGATATTTATTACTTTTTGGGATGCCTAGATGTGGTTACCTGGGATCCGGCTTTTGAGCAATGTTATTTCTAATATTCACTGGTATACCCAAATGTATTACCTAGCACTTGGAAATTGTTCTTGGATGTGTGTGTGTGTGTGTGTCTATATATATTGTGATATATATTTTTTTGTATGTCTAGAGGGGTTTCTTGGAATCTGGTTGTTGAGCCTCACATATTGACTTATACTCCTTGAGTGATACTTGGATTCTCGTAGTAGGAATTCCTTGGACGTACTCATAGGCTAAATGATATATGATGAGGATGATTACACTCTACTCGATTCCACGCATGGAGACCCAAAACTCATGGTATATTATGAACTCCCAAGAGGTGGGGAATGTTACAATATCCTTGGATTATGATCAGAATGATTACACTCTTCTAGATTAGTTACGAGACTCGAAGGGTGTATCATAATGCCTCACCAGTGATTTCACTCTTTATACTAGCTTGGATTCCCAAGACTCATGGTAGATTATGCACTCCTGATTGGTGGGGATGATTACGATATCCTCTTCCTATGATCTGAATGATTACGCACTTCTGGATCAGTTACAAGACTTGAGTGGTGTATCATGGCATCTCAATGATGAGTTATATATTTATAGATCTCCAATGGGTAAGGCCCTTAGGGTTCATATGAGTTCTGAATTTCATGACCGCCTACAGACTGAGACCTAGTGATCCAACATTGGACTCAATTTATAGGCCTAGGAAGCCTGATGACTCACTTTGTGAAATTTAAAAGGATGCCCAGATTTACTCCCATGAATCCTTATTTACCCGATTGACCATCGGTTTATGGTATCCTTATTTATAGGATTGATCATCGGTATACGGTATCCTTCATTACAGGATTCTTTATTTATATATGATGTCCATGTTTTAGTGATTGAAAGCGAGTATGGGTGAACCCAGTTGTAGGATGAGTATCCCCCTTTGTTGACATATTTTTCTCACAGATATAATTCTATCATCAGCTGAAGAAAGTACTTGTTGATGGGATTACAAACCTAGAGATCAACTTAATGACATGCAAATTGAGTGGAATGATGTCTATATCAATTCCCTTGCATAGGATGTATAGGTGATCGAGATTACTGACCCAAGGATCGAATTTTGTTGGTTTTAATATGTTATTTTATTATCTTATGCATGAATTTCATTTCAATGTATATATGAATAGGTATGGGACTGTTCATTCATACACCTATAGGTAAATATATCCATGGTGTCACTTTCCCAGTTGACAGAGATTACGGACCCTGGGGTTGACTGTGGTTTCATGTTTGGTTTACCTCTTTTTATTGGTTCTTATTCTATTTTTGGTAGTTTACTTTAGAATACACATAAATAAACACATTTATTGGTTGTTTTTTTGGGTGGCTTAATAAGATTATTTCTCACCCCTTTATGTTCATTGTGGTGTATGTGTAGACCATAGGTCTGATTTTCTAGTTAATCATGAGATTCAGGGTGGATAGTGCTGAGTCTAAGGGTTTCATGTTTGAGTGAAGTTTTTCATGTCATTATTTTGATTGGGCTGGTGGAGTTTATCTCTGTCTGGAGACCAAGAGAATGGTATGGAATGGAGTTAGTAGTAGATCCTTGTACTTTTAATTTTAGTTTCTTTTGTACTTAAACTTTTATGATAATCCCATTTGTTGAATAGTGTTGTATTGAATTACAATTCTATTTCAGAGTTTATACCGTTTCATTTATTTTTACATCTTGCTCTATTTCATTTTTTTCAGCTTCTACACTCTATTTACTTTCCACTATCTATGATACATAGTTTTTTTCACTATTTTCTAACGCTGATATGTGGGCATAGTCTCCCCACTATCACATCCTAGGCCCTCGTTACTAGTTGACAAAGTCTGGAATACGGGGAGGTGTGCTTGAGGCATAGTGACCCATCAACTCAAACAACTAGTTTAGTTGAATAAAGTTTGGGATGTTACAGGATTGAAGACTTGGGATAGTTACTTGGGTGAGCGAAGATTTCATCCATATATTTATCATGAAAAATGTATAAATAAGGAGGCCAAGGAACCTATTTATCGTTATATTCTATGAACTTGGTGAATTTGGTATGTTGCGCTAGTGATTATTTCATGTGGAAACTATGTGTAGTTCCGGATCATGAAAGTTGTGTGTGTAGGGTTAAAATTAAAGAACATTATGGGATTTTTGAAATATTACAACACCTTTCCCTGGGACTTCTCTATCATTTTTTGAGTTAATTATTCTTCAAGAAATTATTTTATTTCATGAAATGGGATCACAAATTTGAACCTTAAATCCAAGGATAGAATTTAGAAGCATTCCGTAGTGTAGATAAAGAATGAAGGTAAATTCCCCAACAAAAATAACCACATATAAATGGGAACTATATAATATAATCACTTTATAGTGATATTTATATTCAAACATGTTCTGAACTAGTTTCATCTACCCATGTGTTTGATTTATCCTTCATTAGAATTTAATAAATTAAAATATCAAAAATTTTCCATTAACACTGAGTTAATAAGACACTTCCATTTTTATAGAAGGGCATGAGATATCTACTACCATTATAGAAATTAAATGAAAAATAATTTTTAATGTAATTCATTAATACATAAAACTCATGGTGCACCCAATACACCCTACTTCTCATCAACATAAGTCATCACAGATTTGGTCAGTACATTAAAGCCTGAGACTCACAATATGAATTAATAATAATAAAATACTCTAAGGATCATTTCACAAATCCATACGTAGGAACATCTAATTTTATATATACATATATTGATTTTCTATGAAGTCTCATGTTCTCATAGCCACCATTCCTAAAATTACCATGTGTGTACACCATGAGAAGGTATCTCAATGTTCTATGTGTGTCCACTCATATATACTGTATAATTTTTGTCACTCAAATGATATAATCCATCCATAGACTATTTATTTAAGAATATTATCATCGCACATCAAGGATCTCATCATAGAGGGATATCTTTTATGACCTTTCTATGTGAAAAATACCATTAGGAAATTGTCCAAAAAAATATCACGAAAAATATAAATCCAGATATCTTAAGAACATTGTAAATATTCAAAAACCATTAATACATGAAATCATAAAGTACATAGAAGTTGGTTCTAAGGAACTAACTCTATCAAAAAGGCCAAAATATATGGTTTGAAATCCCCATTCTGATGAATAATATTGCTACTATAGTAACACACTATGGTCCTTGATATAGTACCCACATAGATTCATTGCAATTTTACTATTATAATACCAGAATAATTTAACTCCACATACATTTAAACTCAAGTTTCAAACAGAATTATGGGTTGACATTACCACTAAAGTAATACCACCAACATAATTTTCATAATAATATTCATAAAAATAATCATCCTCATTAACATCATCATCATAATCACAAGAATAATAATTTTTAGTATATTTATGGTGTGCATGGTGAACTTCAAAGAACGTGTTCGTATATCTAGGTAGGCTCAAACTAAGGACCTCATCACACCACCAGTGGGGTGTAACCACTATATTGTACCCCAAGATTCATAATTATATTAATAAATTTTCCATTTTATTTTATTGGGGGAATTAAAAACTATTCTCAACCCACACACCTAAGAACCGCAGTTGTCCAAGCATTATCCATCCCCACATGTATTGGAAAACACACAGATAGAAAATTAAAATAAGATGGCCTAATGTCAATATGGATTGAAATCCAATTAGATTGTAAATATGGTCATTTCAATTTCCCAAAGTCCCCTTTTAAATATTACTCCTATAGTACCACATGATACTCATCTGTTGGGCCCATTGTTTCATTTACAATCAATGGTGGGTCAATATCTGATTGGTGAGGTTGTGGATAAAGTAGTTATGCTTGTTTAATTCCTATGCATTCATTTAATCAAATTCGATTTCATTCATAGAAAATTCACTTTGTCAAATCGGAATATTTTTTGATCTAATCATTAAATTCTGAAAGTTATTTTACATGGAGTTGTTCACATTAGATACTATAGTAAATTGCATGAATATTTTGTGATTTCATGAATACTGATAAAGGCATTAAAAAATAGAATTTTTTATTTATGATTTCTTGAACGATATATATGGAATAATTAGAATATCATAATAGATGATGAGTGGATTGAAAAATTATTGGAATTATATTTCATAACTCAGAGATATTTTTAAAAGTAATGACTTGGGCCATACAAAAAAAATAGTCCAACCCATATGAAAGCCGAAGCTAGGATCAACCACAACCATATGTGTGACACCGAAGGGTCAACCACAACCAACGAAAGCATCCCAAGCTTGAAAAAAGTAGAATGGGTGGGAGCCAAAGTGTGACCGTGTAGCTCCCCATTTATAAGGTGCAAGAGCTTTGGCGCCACTATGATGGGTGGAACAATAGCAGAGGGAATTTCATTTCTGACCATTTATAGAGTACTTTGGTTGATATAACATGCTAGAGATATATGGTTTATTTGATCTGGGATGAATGCATGTATGAATTGTTCCTCCATCATTTAAATGATGGACATAACCAGTGTCATCCAATTCGATGATCTGAGATGTCTAATAACAATGATATGTCATCTCTTATCTTGGACACTCATGGATCTCTAGTACACAAAAACAACTCCCAATATATCTCCATCATTGGTGATCAAAATGAGGGATGATAAGCATTCTATAATGATCATCCTAGAATATTAAAGATGATTGAATGATCATGAAACATCATTTACATGAAGAAAATCTATACTTCTGAGGATGATATAAAAATAAAGAAGTCTTTTCTCTATCTATTTATTTCAAGATTAAAAAGGAACATACATTTATCTTTTTATCATATGATAACTTAATAGTGAGGAGACTTGTGAAAGATAATAGCCATTATTCTCATTGTATGTTTGATATTTCCCAAATGACTCAGGATATTTAATATATTTGAGACATGGATTAAAACTCAGATAATTTAATGAGTCTTTAACCTTGATTAAAATTTGGTTCTATGGTTGTGTGAGGCATTATCCTCATTTCTTATATAAAAAGGGGACTTTTTATAGATAGGGGGTGTTATTTTAAGATAGGATTCAATTTTCCATAGAAAATAGATCATCGTGAAGTTATTTTTTCATGAAAAATTAATCCCACCATGCTGTATTTTTATACGAAGAAGTAGGAAGAATATGTTGTCCTTTTAGAAGGTTTTAACATGCTATGAGAGTCCCTATTAAGAAATATTTCCTTGAACCATATTGAGATTGTGCATAAGTGTCCCTGTAGTTTTCTTGAACGTATTGAGCAGATGCGAGATAGTCATATCTACACTGTGGTTCACAAAAAATAACAAAAACATGTGCATGTCAAGTGTTAAGGGGTTTGAGAAGGATGTACATTAATTTACATGAAGAAGAAACCAATTAGATTCTTCATTACATACACAGATAATATGAATCAATATGGTTGATGGACAACTTGTGCTATGGTACTTTTTAATTGGATAGTGGTTGAGAAAATGCATGAAACACAAATATTGAACCTAAACTAAAGAAAACAAATTGTGTGTAAACCGTGTGTGTAGCCAAATAAAGTGATGTATTAAATAACTCATGCATAAAATAATTCATGAACATTCACGTGTGATAAAATTCTGAGATAAAGAATTAAAAAATTTAAGGTATTACATAAAATATAAAGAGAAACATTTAATATATGTGTTATACTTGATATTATCAAATAGTTTCAAATGCCATGAAATCCACGCATGATGAATAATTTAATTTATTACATTTAAAACCATAAAAATATCAAGATGATTAATTTAAAGTAAAAAATAGTTCATAAATATAAAACACTGATTCACCCCTACCCTCTTAGTGGTTAATCTGTCATGGGGATCCACAAGTGGTATCATATTTTAGGTTCCCTCTAAAGATCCTAAAATAATTCTTGAAATATGTAGAATTTAAATTATATCAACATTCGAGGTTAAAATTATTTTATGGGATAAAATCTCATAGTTATAAGAATATTATTTTACCATATCTTTTATCCCTCGTCATATATGTGACATATGCTGCAACATTGGGTTTTCAACAAATTATTAATAATTTTTCCGTGAAATATGATAATAAGAGAAATATAAAAGTAGATTGAAAGGCTCAAAGAAACATCTTGATGTCTCTAATAAAAAAGTTCTGCAAAGGGGTCAAGGGTATCTAGACTCCTAAGGAGATTTTGGATAAAAACATAAGTAGAAATGAATGGAATTAACATTCAATGAAACCCAAAAACAAGTTTGGATGATTAAGTATTAGAAAATTAAATTGAATGATGAATAAATTTTTTATGAATATTTTACTAGTTTAAATGATATATTTAGGAACATTCAGGGATTAGGTGAGAAGATGGATGACTCAATCATTGTAAAACAATTATTAGGAATTTCCCAGATCATTTTGATTCAAAATTTTCAGCCCTAGAAGTAAGAGATGACTTCTCTCTTGATGAAATAAACAACATTTTCATGGCTTATGAGTTCAGTACAATTCTATTATTCAAGAAGAACAATAAAATATAGATGGAAGTTGAAGGCATGAGAAAGGTATAGGTCATAGAATATGAGGTAAATGTTTCATAAGATTTAGTTAGTGAGGAGGATAATGATGACTTCAATCATATCATTTTTCGTATCTCAAAAGGGTTTGGGAAGGAAAAATGGAAGGTAATCAATAAGAAACAACCTAATTTTTTCAACTATGCTATAACTTGTAATTTTATAAATTATTTTCCAAATAATAAGGTCGAAGATTAGAAAACAGAATCAGAAATAGATGATGAAAGATACTATAAACAACAATTGGATAAGAAGAAGAAGAAACACTATAGTAGAAATAAGATAAATCTTATGATAAATCCAGAGAAAATTTAATAATAAATTATTTATTTTGATAATGAAGTAAATATCTTTTCTCAAATAATAGACAACAATTTATTCATAAATCAATAGTGATGGTGAAGAGAAACTAGAAGAACATGAGTGGAAGATGAAATAAGAATTTAAATTTTCCATGGAACATTTCAAATATCTAAAGAAAAAAATAAATAATCAAGACAATGAAGACAAAATATTAACTAATTAAAAGAATTTAAAGAAACAATTCTTGTTGGTGATGAAAATAAAGAGTTAATCAATAAAGAAGTATCATTTTTCAATGGGATCAAGATGAAAAAATTAAAAATTACTGAAAAAGATAAAATGATATGCGACCGTGAAGGAAGGTTTACTTCTAGAAAAAAGGATTTATTTGATACCCAAAAAATATTTGTCATATTCCAAAAGCATTTGAATGTATTAATATATTATTTTAATAAACCTATTGAGATCAAGGGAGAATCATCTCAACATAGATAAAATAAAGGTAATCATACAGTTAATCTTCTTCACATAAGTGTTACTTCTAATAGTAAAGAAGTGAAATATAATATAATAATATGAGGTACACTGATAATGAGAGGAAATATACCATATTTATGGTATAGAAATGTTTTCCAATAATTATATAACTCTCGAATCAAATATAACTATAGAAAAATTTAATCCATATAAAACCAATTTAGGAGAATAAGGTTTCAAGGATTTTATAGGAGTTATTGTAAGAATGGTCAAAAAATCTACTATTTATGGTTTAAAATTTATTTAATAGGAACGAGGAATGAATCAACATGGAGTTTCAATAAGCATTTGATGAAAAAATCTCAAATAAAAAACATTAGAATAGGTCTACACTATATTTATTTAAAAAAAAATTCATATTCTAGGAAACTAATTTGGTATATACAATTCAGAAGGTCACAAATAAATATTATTATTAAAATGGTTATAAGGATAGGTCCCCTATGTTGTAAAATGGTATATGTTCAAGAATAAAAACAATGAAAGTTCATGTAATGATTTTGAGAATACTAATAATGTTAAGAAAAAATACCCAATTGTCTGGCCACATCAGTTAAAACTGGATAAACAATTTGAGTAAGATGAGAATCATGTTAAATATAATGTAATATAAGTAATACAAGAATAATAAGAAATATAAGATGATGGGAAGTCATCCATAACTATAAACCTGAAGATCTAGAAAATTAAGGATGAAAATCTTATTCAACTCAAAGAAGAAGGAAAGAAAAAATATACTCAAAATAGTAAGTCTAGAAATTAATAATATAGTTAAAATGAATATTACCATTTCTAGATTTGAAGAAAATAATGTAACATATTGATTGGAATCTCTCAGCAATAATATTACTTCTGAGAATCCACGATTTCCCTCGGCATTCCCTTTATTTTATCGGTTTTGAACTAAAAATGTTAGGAATTAAAGGGGGTGTTTGAGGAAATCACTTATGGACTGCATGAAGATATTGTAATTCATTGAATATACTACATTCCATGGGACGTAAGACAAATCTAGATCAACTTAGGGATATAAACCATGATATTAAAATGAAAAAATTGATTGAAATTGAAAATTAAGGATCATGGAATCCCAATCACATTTTCATCCCATATTCTTTATTTTATTATTTTTTCAATTAAGTTGGATTTCTTGGTTGATAAAGAAATGTAATAATGGGGTGGTTATCATTATACATGAAACTTCTAATGATTTAGTTTATTTATGTCTATGATTTATCATTTCATTGATAAATCCAATTATTTACAATACCATGAATGAGAATTGAGGCATTCTGGGCATGATTTTACATGATTTGATGTTTATGAAAAGAAATGATATCCTTCGTCATATCTCCCTTTTTTATATAAGTTTATACAAATTAGACTTGGAATTGATTAAATATAGCATTCTTGTTAAGAGAACCTTGTGATATCATCCCTTAACGATATGTATTCAATACATAATCTTCAAATGGTGGATGAAATGTTTTTTCAAAAAAACCGCACTTTTTCATTGGAATTGATTTCCAATAAGGGGAAGAATATTTTGAGAACACATATTGACTCCTACTCTCCTATAAAGTGTGATAAAAATTAATTGAAAAGAAAATACAAAAGGGGGAGATTGATGTGCCTAGTGTTTAATTAGTTCAGATAATAATAGCTTTATATAATGAGTTGTATGACTCATATATATATATATAGTATGGCATAAAAGACCAATAATTCTGAAGTAGTAATGAATGACCATTCTTGTCTCATGAAACACGGACTATGGTAATGTTACCATTTTGATATTTTTAATATTTTGTTTTTTAAATAATTATTTTAATGAATTTGATTAATGTGAATTGTGTGGAAACAGTTCATGAAAGCTGCACATTATTTATAATACTTTTGTGGAAATAACTCACTAAAATAAAATAATTTATTAACTTTTTTACGTGTTTTTCTTTTTTATTATAAAAGAATATTATTTATTAACAACAATAATCTAGGTATATTATATATTCCACTATGGAACATGTCATAAGAAAGAAATGCCACCCAATATAGGAACCTGAGCCCTTAAAAACTCCAAAAACCAACAAAACTCACCCATGAGGAAGGTATGACTGAAAATAAATATATATTAAAATTTGAGGTACAATGAAAATGTAACAAAGACACACACACCCATCACTACCATCTAAGTGGATTTAAAAATCAATAGAAACAAGACATTACTATTAGTAAAACAATTGCTGATCTAAGTGTTTTTTGAAAGGGAGACTCTTTTATGTGTTCTAAAAAAATTATGAATAAATGAAACCTTTTATCATTGTAATAAAATGTTAGATTATAGAATTCATTTATCATCACTCATGAAAAGTGTGGATACAAATATCCTTTTATTAGTTCTTTTTTAGAGCGGATAAAAGACCACTTTTATCAGCCGTAAATAAAGATATTATATAAGTGAAAAAAATTAAAAAATATATATACCTATAATTTTTTAGAGGGAGACTACCCCCACCCCCTTTATTAAAATTCGATTAATGTTTTCTAATCCCTCCCTTTACCCTTTTATCAGCACTAGAGAACCTACTTCTTAACCTCGTGTGCTTATACGTTAACTTGATTTAAAACATGAGACCACCCCTTCATGGATTTTCTCCTTTACATATCATCTATATTGTTTTTTTTCATAATTTTTTGATATATATATATATATATATATATTTATATATATTTTTTATTACTTTTTTATCCATATATTTATTTATATACTTAGTTTTAAATACATTTATAAAATCTCTTTTTTGTGTGTCTATGTTTATAAATACAGACATACATATATATATGTGAGTGTGTGTGTGTCTGTGTGTGTGTGTGTCTAAAATTATAATTATACATATTTTTATTTATTGACATATATTATATATTATTATTTATATAAATGTATTAGAATATATTGAAAAATATTTTTTAGTTTTTTAATACACACAGAAAAATATATTTATATATACAACAGGGTTATATATACATTATATAGGTATACAAAAATTCATACATTTTTATTTTAACTAAAATGGATATTATTCTTTATTTATATGTATTTTATATATTAAAAATTTTAATATATTTGTAAATATGTTTACATATCTATTAATTAAATTAAATTTTTATGATAAAATATAAACAAATATTTATATATATACATATGTGTAAATATTTAAATATAAATGATAAAATTGGAATTTCATAACATCCATATGAATATTTTCCTTCAGAATAAATTGATTATCCTCCAAAAATAGATAAAATTATATCTTAAACGAAGATAACCTTCCATGAAATGATAAAAACTTGGGATACCCTAGCAAAAACATAGTATTGGAGGACATTTAGGACTTTTACCCAAATAAAATTTATTACATGGGAATTAACTTATAACCATGATGTATTTCCTTTCACAGGCTTCAATTTGATATGTGGTAGATCTTAAACAGGCTTCTGGATCAGAAGTTGTCACTATTTGAATTCTGGGTATTGTTTTTAGCTTATTTTTAATAGTTTCTAATTTTATTGAATTTTTTATCTTAAAATTTTTATTATATGTATATTAAACATTAATAATTACAATATTTTAAATTAATATTATTTTTAAATTATTTTATAAAACATTTTATAAAAAATATTTTAAATATTAAGTGGGATTGGTTATTTTTTATTATATAAATCATGTTTTATAAAATATATTATATTTACATCAATATAAATATATTCACATATTAATATATTATTTTTAATGATATATATTATTTCATGAAATATACATTTTTTTAGCACAAAAAATAATCATTTTAGTGTTGATTAAATACATAATTTTATGAGTATCAAGAAAATCGTAGATAAATGAACTCTTTATCATGGTTAACAAATCACTGATAAAGGGGGTAATTTTATCATTTACAGAAAACACGGATAAAGGGTTGTTATTATCAATATTTTTTTATTACTCATAAAAGTACCCCATTTGTCACTTCTTTTTAGCTTTCATAAAGGGTTGCACTGGGTAAAACCAATTATTTGGTAGTGTAAGAGTATAACCCAGAACCCATTTCTCCAAAAGGACTAGACTAAGTTTATTACCATATTTTATTTAATATAATATATGTATGAACTCATCCAATAGGTCACCTCAATAGGATATCACATAGGCCCATATTTTTTTTTCCAGAAGGCCCCCTTTAGGAACTATATAAGGTCGATTGTGTTTGTCGCCCCATATATATCCAGTTTCAACCTACACCATCCCTATCCTGGACCTAACCATGTTCCCACACTTACTCCATCATTTTTTGGGTCATTATGACCATGAACATACCACCCACTATCGATGTCTATAAGCCCACCTCATTGATATCAATTCCCTACTACTTTAATTCTAGTCATGATTGTTACCCTCAATAGACCCCCCAACATGACATCATAGTCTGTCACAAACATTCTCCATGAAAAGTCAATCTGACACCCCAACAATTCCTATGTCTCCCAATAGAATCACTTCCCCCACTATTTTGTTGCCACATGAAGTCTACTGACCCAACCACCAAATATTCTTTCACCACCTCTACATTCAAGTGGTGGTACACATATATCTACACCAACTCATTGACCACTAATGTGTTATAATAATTCTTCCTTCGTTACCCGATTTAAAGGGCTAATTGGTCCCCTAAATAGAGGTCATTGGGATTCAAAACCTTATCTTGTGCAGTATAATGGGGATTTTTTAGCATACTACCGGGACATAGTTGTGTAGTGTTAATAATAATAATAATAATATTTATAATAATAATAATAACATTAATAATAATATTTTTATTACATCTAACACAGTAGAAGACAACATGTGAAATATAATCATAGTAAACTTACAGACCCTAAGAATTTACCCTTCTACCAGCCCCTCACCCCCTCAATCCCTCACCACCACACCACCAATAGTGTGGAAATAATTATATTCATAATAATAATAATAATTAATAGTGATGATGATGATGTAATTAAAAATTTAATTGACGTAAATTGGAAATTTAAATAATATTAATTACTATGGCAATTATTAATAACTAATATAAAAATTAATAATTATTATTAACATAATTAATAATAAATAATATTAAAAATAATATTAAGTAATATTTATTAATATTTAAATTAATAATTATTTCTATTGGTATTAATAAATATTAATATTGGAATTAATTAAAAGTAATATTAGAATTAGTAATAATTAATAATAGGTAACCCCTCGGTAGTCGAATATACCACCACCTTAAATTTATTTAGGTTGTTTATATATGTTGACCATACATAAAAGTGGGACCTTCTGGTGTACGAGGTACTTTATGGCTTAATTCCCTTATTGTTTCTAATTTAATTTTTTCTATGAATGAATCTCACTCATTTATTTCAACTAAGTGCATTAATGGGTGTTGCATGTGAAAATTATCTAATATATCACACACATCTATGAAGCTTAAAGATAAAAGAATATATTTAGATTCATGTGTATATCATGTAACATCATGACATGAAACATGAATTGATCTTGAGACAGATCATACGGTAGTAACTTCATGAAGAATATGATTATTCAATTCATTATCAACCCAGAAGATAAAATAATTTTTCTAATGCATTGAGAATGGAATACTCGGTTGTGCTAGAAATGATGACGATCAAAGGAGACCCTTGGGTCAAATACATAATAATGCTAGACACTGTAATTCTAACGGAAGGCACATTATCATCCCTATCCCAAATTATTTCTCAACCATAAATACTATATAATATCGAGAAATATAATAGATAATTTCATTTGATACAAAAGAATATAGATCCCATGAGGAATGAGAAGTTTTATGAGTTCAATATTGAAGAAGTTTTACTGAAATTTAAATCAATTCTATGTGTTCCATCTTTCCTAGAACTAAAGATGGAATTGATAGACGAATCTCATAGGTCTACATTCTCTATTCATCATGGAGCACTAAAATGTATAGAGACTATTGTGTTTAGTTTTCGAGGTCTGAAATGGGTTTTTCTTGCCAGGAGTCCATTCTCACTTTACCCAAAAACTCCCAAATGGTTCGCCCATCTGCAGATGGGTAAATGCCTACTTTCCAAATATTGGTGGTTATCTGGGGTTTCAGGCCCAAAGAATCTTGGGTACTCGCATTGACCGAGAGGATGGGAGGTTAGGTTCCTCACACCCTTTGGGGGGGGGGATTTTTCCCCTCCAAGACTATATTATAAATTTATGATTTGTTTTTGAATCACTTCATAATCACATTACGGGACCGGTTACCCAAATAAATGACTCTTTGGTCAATTATCTCATTTAAAAAAGAAAGGGAGTCTCATTGACGAGATTAGGGGAGTGAAGTCTTATTACTAAACACATCTTTATGTATTCAAGTTTCTTCATCCATTTTCCTATCATTGAATAACTACATTTTGTTTTAATGAAATATGACCAAATGATTCTGAATGCGCTACAACCCAAGGAGGTGGTTAATATTATGACGAGGTTCTTGAGCCATTATGATGGGTTCTACATATCCTAGTTATTATTGGAATAAAAACCTATATATTTTTTTAATCCAGTTTAGATTATTTCCATGAGGAGAGGATATATGTGCGGGAACTGAGACACCAAATGTTTGATCTCGGTCTTAGAGTGATGTCACATATATCCTGGTTATGGTAGAAATCATAGTCATCGTAGTTAAATCAAGAACTTTGTACGGGTCCAATGATATATTATGTTATATTATTGGTGCTCATAGCATGCCATTCATCATGGATTATATACTAGGATGCCCTGGTTAGTGTAAATTCATGACTGCTAATGAGGTTTCCATTGCATCTCCCTAATCCCATGCGAGTTTTACTTAGTTTATGAAATTTTGTGGAATATATGATTAGACTCTTAGGATGTATATATTGGATTTATGTACTGGGAAAGAATTTGGGGTGTTTGGTATTGATCTCAGGCCTTCAGAAGGTATCATATGTATACTAAATATGGTAGGAATCAAAGTCATCATAGTTCCGTTATCCCTTATCCTTCATATATAATAAGGTGTATGGTCACGCTCTAGGACATTATAATCGTCTTTGGGGTTTCATATATAATAGTGTCTTACTCCAAGATCGATTCCCTATAGTTTGGGTATATTCTATATAATTTTTGTAGTTAGGGATTACACACAGAGGAGGCCC
The DNA here is from genome assembly GCA_963277665.1 of Viscum album. Lineage (NCBI taxonomy): Eukaryota > Viridiplantae > Streptophyta > Magnoliopsida > Santalales > Viscaceae > Viscum > Viscum album. The sequence goes on from OY728128.1 coordinate 1,755,065,707, forward strand.
TTGTAACCATCGGGTCTATAGTGCAGATTAATTGATTACTGTGACTCCTTAAGCCCATGCGGGCATTCTTATTTTGAAAAACAAGGGTTAGAAATTGATCATTTCCATTTCTTTGGGTTAGGGGCTTAGATATTGGGAACACCCTGGATGGTCAATATGGAAGTCCAATCTTGAAGAGGCAGTCTACGTATCCTTAATATGTAAAGATTCAGAGTCATTGTAGTTCCCATGATCAAGGATTACACTAAGGGGTAGCCATATTTTAGGGGATTCCACGCCGGGGATGGATGAGTCTATCCAATTTTAGGATTCCCTAATGACCAATCCTCTCTTGTCTAGAGGGTATTGAATAACCTAGTTGACTAGTCTGGGGGACATCGCATGATCCTGATGGTTTCCTCCGAAAGATATGACATATCCTTGCTGATATTTATGGAATGTGTCACATGTCTTGGCTGATATTTTCTATGTACGCTACAAGAACACATCGATATTACCTTATGATATTGTGATAGTTGTTTAACATTTCCATAATACATATAATATCTTGGATGATATTCTCGGAGGATGTAACTACATCCTATTGATATGTCATGATGCTCATGAAAGACTTGGTTGAAAATTCCATAGGATGTCTTATTTATTTTCTAATATCCCTAGAGGGAATTGAGATTCATAGCTACTCTATCTAGAGGATGTCGCGAGATCCCATTGTTATTTCCAGGTTCATTTCAAAGACTTGACTGACATGAGTAGGCACTAGTACGTAAGTCAGGAAACACATCTAAAGGATGTCATGAGTCATGGGAGACAAGTCCATGGGGACTTTCACGAGACAAGTGATACCTCCAAAGGGGTCATATGAGTTTTCTTTATCATGTCCATAGGGCTTTATATGACCTTGGTAGACTGCTGAAGGAGGGTCATAAGATCGGTTCTCCATGTCCCAGTGCTATCATGTGTATTTGGGAGGATCAGTGAAGTGTACATGGGTTAGAAAACATGATTTGATTTAGGAATTCCACCTTTAGTCTTTATTTTGGCATTTTCCTTGTAGATGACATAAGTTTATTTGCTGTTATTTTATCTTGAGTCTTGTGTGATTTAGTGGGTGTGCGAGATTTTCTCTACATAGTTGACCAGAGACCCTTCATGTTATCTATAAATCATCACTTGAAGTGTCTCATACATAGTGAATGACTACTTTGACTACACACTGGTATATTGCATGCTAGAATATTGGATGTATGTGTGATCACTTGCTCCAAGAAATCCTCTCTTGCATCGGCAAGAGACTCCAAGATTTCATCTTTTCATAGTCACGGTGAGATCTGAGGTCAAAAATCCAACACCTCTTTGAGGTTAGGGTGGGGAATTTGTAGGCATCTCCACCCAGATTGTTAATCAATTTGAGCAGTGTTTCTGGTTTGAATATAAGCTAGAGTCGGTAAAGGATTTTGGCACCACACAGCATCGTGAGTATTTTTTCGGGTTTTTTGGAGTGTTTCATCTAATTTTCAATGATCAAGTGTCTCTTCTATCAACACATCATCTATCGTATTATTTATAATTGATGAATACATTTTTTCTCACGCGGGTTTTTCAAATGGATTTTCATTTCTCCCTATGAACATGCATGAGGTCCTTCAAGAGAGATCTATTACATGCATGAAATACTTCTTAGGGACAGGGTGGAAGTTCCTAGCGTGTCACATGTCTTTCAGTGGCTGCGAGAGCTCTCATCTCCTCCCTTTTTATCCAGTTTTTTTATAAAGTCCATGGATTATGAGAGTTTTAATTAGTAATGTCAAGGGTATTTTCTCTATTTTTTGATGATGACTCACACGACCAATATGGTTTATATGACCATTTTCGAGAATGTTGTGGAAAAGTCAATTTTTTCCTCCAAGAGTTGTTGTAGAAGCATAGAGTTTCCTGTACATACCTGAGGACTTCAATGTTGTGATGTTGAAAAGACAAATGGATTTCACGAGATAAGGTTGACATGCCGTAGAGGTCATGTGGTTTCTCATGGGTCTCTAGGGGCTTGAATCATGACTTTCAATGACTGTGGGTACCTATCACCTACTCCCCTTTCTCTCTATTCATTTACACTAAAAAAGATCAAGGTTCTTGAGACCTTTATTTGGTATTATCAAGGAATTTAATTAATCTAAATAATGATATGTCAGATTATCATTATGACCACATGGGTTATCTACCTTTGGATATTACCCCTCCTTATTCACTGAATAATTTAGAATGGTTTTGTAGGTAGTTTCTAATGACAAACGATGTGTCCTGGTGCTACTCATTCAGTTTTCTTGAGGGACTTTGCAGGAGAAATATGGATATTTTAAGGGGTGGCCTCTATGGGATTCACTGTAGGATATGTGTTTGGCATGGACTCTCTACATGACCTTGAAATGGTCATGCAATCATTATCCCCTTGGAGGGTCTTTTGATCCCAAAATATCATATCCTTTTCTCATGTGGGGAAGTTAATAAACATATTCAATTATTTCTTTTGTTGTTATTTTTTATGCTTCTTTGGAGAGCATCAACAAATACTCCCCCCCCCAAGATCCAAATCCATGAGGAAAAGATATAATTTATAAGGAAAAAAATTCCTACCTACGTCCTTGGAGGGGTCAGGAACTAGCTATCTTAGGTGAAATATGATCTATAGTTCGACCATTTATATTTCTCAAAATGACTTATATATGGGTGATTAAGGAAAATTAAATCTGCCTATCAACCTGTCTCAAGAGTGCTCTCATTTCTTCCTCTTTCATGTACCATTGTAGCATGATCATACCATGAACACTAGTCACAAGCCTCATTTTCAGGTTTTTAGTGCATGTTCATCTCTTCTGCTATTTTCCACATGTCAATTGGTCACTCAGATTCTTGTCTAATCCAACCACAAATCATACTTTGGTAACTTCTCAAACTTATTCTATGAGTTTTTTGGTTTTCTTGAGGACTTATTGAGAGACATTATCATAATAATCTGATCATTTTCGACTCATGTGACCAAGCTCAGGCTAGGTGGTCATGTGTCTCCAAGGGGGTCATGAAGTTTTTATGCTATCCTGTGACGGTTATGCAACACACTAGTCCTCTGGAGGTAAGATGGTCCATGAACGTCTTATGTAGAACATGAACCCCTTTTTGATTCATTCAATTATATTGACTCCACTAGTCTTCATCATGATTATTTAATATTTATTTTATTGATCTGACATGTCCCACTTACTTATTTTCATATGGCTTCAAGTTCCCATTAAGTTCCATGGGTTGACGCCAATTAAAGGTCCCTGATTTCCTTAAATCATAATATTGATACCATTACCATGTGAATATTGGTAATGATATTATAATCGGATTCCTCTCACCCAGGATTCTGGACTACCCATTTTCTCTCGAATCCCTCTATATGATTTTTCCTTATTAGAGGACACTTCTATACATTCCACAAACTCTAATCTACCATCTCGTAGGGTGTGTGGTGCCCCTAACTATTTCCAAATGACAATTACGGAGTATGGTCAGCTAGTTGTTTTGGGACCAACACATTCCATCATCCATAGGGAGAAGTGGGTATCATCTTATGGGATATTCACAAATTGCTTGGTATCCCTCCTCAGGGGGAGATGTGTAGTGAAATCCTTCTGGCTTCAGATGTTTGAGAAGATCCCCTACAGACCCGAATTTTGGAGAGGGAGATAATTATTATCATGAAGGAGAAAATGAAGAAATATTTTATGGAGTGCTCGATTATTTATTTCACATACTGGATCAGTATTTTTTAATGTGAAAATAGGGTTAGACCAATAGTTATTCTTATTCATAGGTTCATTTCTCAATAATTCCTCAAAAATGCTGGACTATATCGTGCTATTTTGGAATCTGAGGACTATACCTCATGGGGATACCTAGTGAACCCAGAGGTCTATCCCAACCTTAGGTTGGAAATATTTCTGGCTATGTTACTAAATGAGTGGATTTTCTATTCTGTGGATGCATTCTTAGAAAATATTGTTAGCACATTGGTGATGGAGGCATATCTTGTGGAATGGTGGAACGTTAACCAAGTAGTACCGGCCCTTGCACACCTCAACCAGATGTTCGGCTATATCCAACAATGTAACACTCGTTGCAAGATCTGCAACCCTCTCCAATTAATGTTTGGATGGATATGTGATTGATTTCATTTCTATGAGAACTAAAATGCTTATAAGATTCCATAATCCACATCTTGTCATAGATTGATAAAAATATATAGGCTATGGACAATATCTCCAATCCTACTAAGGTCAAATTCATATTGTATTACTCTGATAGTTTTTAATTTTTCTAATTTCTATGCACTAGGGGGTATGATTATTGATTATGGTAATGGATCTCTTAATGAACTATCATATAAGACCTCCCTTCGGGATGGGGTTCTTACAACCCGGGTAGATGAGCTAACCATCTGTGATCCATATACATCGTATCGATTCCCTCTATAGTTTGGTTGCTGGAATGGAGTTTCTATTATTTCATTGGTTATCATCTATGGTGAACAATATACTTGGTTCATTTTTCAATTATGGAATATACTATCATGTGAGGATATCAGAGCTGAGAACATACTTCATCCCACTGATTCTTCTTCTTCCCTTACCTAGGATTTTTCATTGCCAAGGAATAATATCCTATCCCAATGGTGTGTTAGGCCAGCTGGTCATTCACCTGTAAATGACTTTTGCATCACTGAATCCTTCATTTGGGTCATTAATGCAATTGATTAATGACCTAGATGAGGAATCAAGGAAGTTACCTCACACCAATGATATTTATTTGGACAGTGGATCAGATTCTGTTGAGGAGATCAGTCCTCTGTTACAAACTGTAGATAGTATTCCTACTTAGAAATATCTTTTGTGGCTTCATATACTACCTTTTCATTGGTTTTTCTAAATAGATCTATATCCATCCAACATACTAGGACATAGGTAGGAAGATCTGGTAATAGATTCATGCCTTGATCACTCAAACACCCTTGGATATATTTCATGACCAAGGGGAATGCCTTCAAAAAAATATTTTATGAGTTTGTGGAAGATGGTTTTGATCATTTGCCTCTGTACAAAAATTATTAAAGAATTTTTTTTGATTTGGAAACATCTACTAGAAAGTGAATGGGATCTGCATGACTTTTTGGGTTAATCTCACCTTTATAGGTAGATAGAGACATCTGAGGCATTAGATAAGGTTCATCATCAAATACCTAAATTGTAAGAGAATATGGATGTTTCGACCATAAAATCAATGAGGAATTATGAAATAATTTCTAGTTTGAAGCCTGATCTCTTGAAATCCTCATCCTCGTTGGATACTACTCAAAAAAGGGTTAAATAGTTGACTAATATATTCAGGAAACTTTATCCTGGAGTGGAAGTGAAAGAAGCAGGGAGAGCAGCACTCCAGCATTCAATTGACATTTCACAACAGAGTCTTATAGACATTTTCAGTATGAAAAATTGAATTTTATCATATATTATCAATTTTAGTGCATCATATTTTGGTTGAAGCATCAAAGAGACTACAAAATGTGTAGATCCTCCCCTACACAATACAAATGGACCCTCCAAAATTTTCATTTTTTATTTCTAAATTTTATTTTCTATGATATTAATGACATTTCATCGCCCTTATAATATGATAATTGACAATGATACACATAATTTATATAAAATAAATAGAGTCTGAACATATGGATCTGGAGATTTGTTTCAGGAAGGAATAATGAATTCCCACTAACATAGCATCCCATACTGATAAATCTATTTTAGTTATCATGTGGAATGTGTGCCCTGAGAGGGGAATTCTCTACCATTTCACAATTTCTTATAGGATTGATGAGAATAGATTGATTTTAATGGCCATAAAGCAGTTTTCATGATTTTTCGGGATTTATTGCTTTCATGATTTAGTTTAGTGTCGTTTATCATAGAACTAATGTTTCTTTTAGTTTAAGTTATTTTAGCTCAAATCCAATGTTTCTTTTAGTTTAAGGATGTTTAGCTCAGATCTGATGTTTCTTTAAGTTTAAGGTCTTCTAGATCATACATGATTTTTCTTTAAGTTTCAGGACTTTTATGTCGGACCTGATGTTACTTTTTTTATGTTCATTGACACTAGTATTGATGTTTCATTTAGTTTAAGGTATTTTAGAGCATATTTTAGGTTTATTATAATTTGAGGTCTTTTAGCCCGGACCTGATGTTTCTTTTATTTTACGATCATTTAGCACAAACCTTTTATATGATCATGACATATGGTGCAGACATGCCAAGAATTACTTAAATAAATTAATGTTTTTGTGTTCTATAATGGTGTTTATAAGGCTCAAGAGGATCAAAAACATCTTTTTTAGAGTGAAACATTTGGTTGATGTTCACAGGTGCATATGTAGGAGCCATATGCATGAATTCATAGTCTAGAAAAGGTTCCTTGAGGTTTGGTATCTTTTATAGGGGCTATAAAATATTTATGGAATAAATATGTATGTGGATAAAATATTATGGAAGCTATGTCCACCTGGTTAGTTAGTGAGTGGGTAATGTAAATCACAACCTTAAAGATTTATTCCTTGAATATGAGATGGTGCAGTCATTGTGGTTATTTCTCGAGACATTATGAAATTTCAAGTTCTGTAATAGTGTTGCTAAGGATCAAAAGGATTTAACCTCCTTTATTGAAAGGAGAACTTGCCTTTAGTTGGTAGGAAATGACCCTTATGCATCGGTATAAATCCAATAAAGGGATGATCCCCACCCCTCTCTAAAATCTCTAAAAAGGTTTTTAAAAACTCAATCATCTAGATGATGAATTTTGGTCTTTCAGGAAGGCTACCTTGGAAGGGTTTTAGAAGCCTTGGGAAATTAGATCTTAAACCATATTTCTCAACCCCTATATCATTTGGTTTCGTATCATGAGGTGTGGGCCATCAACATTTAGGTAATGAAGTGTCACTATACATTCTTGAGAAACGATACAAAACATAGTGATGTAACATTGAGGAAATCAGATCCCCTTGGATAGTTTGGTGTGGGGATTTTATATAATGACCCAGTTAACCTGAGTCAAGAGAATGATATGGGATAGTCAAGAGGTAGTAGTTTAGACACAATGAGTTTCTGGGTGCTACCATGATGATTTCGGTGATCGTGATGATTTGAATGTCCTTTTTTGGAGTTTTGGATTTTTTTGATTGAAATAGGCACATTAAAAAATCCATTGATATGTATTCATAGTCAAGAAAAGGGACCATAAAACAATATATCCTTTTCAAGGGACATTGATGTTTATATTGTTTCGAGATACCCCAACTCATGAAGTTTGATCTGTGGAATGAGTAAAAGACAAGGAGGGTTCGAGTACCCAATAATTAGTTCAGCCACCAAACAAACATATTTTCTTGTAAAAGAGATGTGAAAACCGATTACTCTACATTTTTTCTGGACTAGGGGTCCAACAAACATGAATTGGATTTTACTAGAGCTACAAGTTAGATCCTATGAGTTCTATTCCTTATATTGTTAATTTTTTCCTAAACACTTGAGATGACGAGTTTAACGGGTGAAGACTTGATATTTTCTATAGAGGACCTTTGTGGGTTTTCTATATAACAATTTTTTTGTCTCTTTAATTGGTAGTTTAGTGTCTTGTGATTTGGACTACTATAGGATATCGTTTAAATGTCATGATTATTTAGCCAAAGTGTGAATTGATTATGGTCCTGATACTTATGGAATTAGCATGGGATATGTTATATAAGATCATTATTAGTATTCCCATATTCAAAAGTACTCTAACATCCAAATGAGAGAAAATAATGAGTGTTGTAAGTCACAGATCAAGGTTCTCAGTTAATGAGTGACGATATGGGACAATAATTTTGATGAAAACTAAAACAAAATGGGGTGATAAGTTCTTTTGTGGTGAAGCCAAGCACATGATAATCTTAAAGCAATTTATAATAGGCCCATATCTCTCTTTTATATGGGTCTGAGACATTCTATGTTGGTATCATGGTCAAACAAAGAGATGACTTTTCATTTTCAAACGAAATTAATGGTAGGTAATAACCCTAGATTCTTGATAAATGAATTGTTGTGTATGGATTGAGGTTCTTAAAAAGATGATGGAAGCACCATGTTCTCTGGTTGGCTGAATTAAGTCTGTTGTGGCACTTTGATAATGAAGGATGATGAGTGATGGTATTCCCTGTTTAATTTCATGTAGTGGGGACATACTTACCTCCATTTAGTTTAACGTTGCTGGTTAAGGATATAGTCCCTTCATGTTTAGAATCATGTGGTAAGGACATACATTCAATTAGTTTAAAATCATGCAGTAAGCATGTACTTCAATATAGTTTAATGTCATGTGGTAAGGACATAATTCCTTGTAGTTTAACATCATGTGGTAAGGATGTGCTTCCATGAAGTTTAATCTCTGGTGGTAAAGACTTTTTAACTAATGTGAAAGTTCAGAAATGTTATAGATAGTCCCAAAGATAGAGAATATGGCATCATTACATATCTCATAAGGATGAGAATCACACCACACATAGATCTAAATGAAGTCTCATATGTAGTTCTGGCCCATACGCAAGGAGGGGGAATATTTTATTTATTTCATGTGATTGGGTTAGGTGTTGGATGTTCGAGAGTAAGTATGTATCATGTGAGAGGATGAATCATGTCACATGTAGTTCTTGAACAAAAAATAATCTATGTAGAGATGAACCTTATGTATAGGTGGTCATTATTTTCATTGATCATTGCCGCTGGGCTCAGTATTAAAGATCTAAGAATTAATACATAGTATTATGATGAAAGGAATCAAGATTAATGTAATTCTTTCTATTTCATGTTGTTTATCACCATGTGGTAAGGATGAGGATGAACAGATGTAAATAAATCGAAATTTTTTAGTGGGTCCCAAATATAGAATTCTATTCATCACTACATGTCTCCTGAGGATTAGAACAAAACCATATGTATTTCATTGAAATCCCTTTTAGATTAATGCCATTCGGTGGGGATAGAGGTGAACTAATTTAGATTGATGGGATTATTATGGTTAGTCCCATGGGTGGAAGTTTGGGTGTCACTGCATATCTCATGAGAATGAGAATAAAACCACATGTAGTTATGAATAACCATATTATCTAAATTTGTCTTTCAAGGACATTGACCGTGCAGTTTAACATCATGCAGCGATGATTCATGGTGTTCTTTTTAAGGTCTTACATTCAAGACCCTAACAGACATATTGTATACCATTAAGTCATTATTGCGTGGATAATACCCTACCGTAATTCCTAATCCCATGTGAGATATGATTGATGTGATAACCAAATAATATAAAGGGGTTCCATATAATGAAGAGACAGTTGATGGTACAATAATGTAATTTTGAATTATGTAGTGTCATTACCAATATATAGGATCTAGGAGTCCCTACATATAACTTGTGAGTAAGAATAAATCCATAAATAGTTCTATAAAAACTGTAATGTTTAACATCATACAAAAAATACATAGGTGAGTCAATTTGAATTGAGATGGACGTCACAAATGTGTTCAGTTTCATGTCATGCAGCAATAACACAAGTCGTACAGGTTAACATATTGCAGTAATGATGAAATAAGTCAGGCATTTTAATGTATTTTATTAGGAAAAATTTCACAGTGTTAAGAGTCATGTGCTCAGGATGAGTTCCATACAGTTTAACATCATCTGGTCAAGATGAGTTACATACATTTTTACATCATGTGGTTCTGATGAATGATGGGACATATATTGTTGTCGATGTCCTCATAATGATAGCTATGTGAAGCATTTATTGAATAATATTTCATTGGTGGGAGCTGTGACATTCTCCCGATCTATTGTGTACAATGTGTAAGCCCCATTATGGTAGACCTTATGTTTGATGTATGGTCCCTCCCATTTGGCATTCAAATTTAGGGTATTATATCATGGAATCATTGGGGTTTTGAGGACCAACACCAATTCCTTGTGGAGGAATGAGGCGAGGAGAACCCTATTATTGAAGGATCAGGAAATATGATTCTAGCGGACCACAAGTTTTTTCAGTGTGTGGAAGCAGATCTCATTAAGTCGTTCCAATTCATCTAGTCACTTTTTCAATTTATCATCATGTGAAAATTTCCCACATATCACTACTCAGACCTGGAGAAGATGGACTTCCATGGGTAACACTACCTTGGTCCGGTACACCAGTGAGTATGGTGGTTATTGTGTAGAAGTAAGTGTGGGAGTACTGATGGCCCATAAAGAATGGGTGATTTTCTTAGGAACAACTTTTTATCCATGTTCATCATATTCTAGTGTATATTTGTAATCTTATTAAAGGCCCATATCTATCCATTTGATTCTGCATGATAGCAAGATGAGTGATTGGACTCGATATTGTACTCTTTGTATAACTTCTTCAGTTCTGCAGAATAGAAGTTTGTTCCATTGTCCATCAATATTTTTTGAGGGACCCTAGACCTAGTGATGATATGGTACATTACAAAGATGATGATATTCTTTATCCCGAATTCCTTGAGGGGTATCTCTTAATCCCACCTGTAAAATAAGTCAGTATAAGTAAGGATGTACATGAACTACTTAGTTGTGGAAATGGGATATGGCCCCACAATATATGTACCTAAAAAATAAAATGGTTCGGAATATTTAGATGTATGTATCAATTTAAGAGGATGATTCACTGAGTTTTCCTAGATTTGTAATGCATGAAATTTCTAGGTGAATTCCATACAGTCATATATCATGGCTTACTATTATTATCATAACCTTCTAACCTAGTGGGAGAACCTAGTCCCAAATTGATATTCCCCATAATATCCCACATAAAATTCATCGATTACTGAATAAATAAATACTTATCATATGAATCTGAGGAGGATCTCTTCATATCCATGATTATAGAAGTTTTTCTTCCCATTTGGTCCATCTCGTAGGGTAAAATGTGTTGTATAATGCTGAATCCATTTCAATCTGGATTTATCTATTTAGAGAGTCCCTTTTTATAGATATTCAATTATGGGCACCATCTATCTAGGGGAGATTATTGGTGCATCAAGCTCTAGGCAGTGTTTAATAGATTGATATATTCCATATAAATTACAATGATTATTGAGACCATTCTCAGATGTGTAATATTGAAGATTTATTCTTCCAAATTAGGGTCAACCAAGACAGTACACAAATTGGCCAGTGCATCGATGCGATCATTCTGTGATCGAGGAACATGTTTCAATGTGGGTTCAAAAGGGAATTCTTCCATTATCCCCCTAAAATTTCATGTGATAGGGTCCAATTCCTCTTTTTTGATGGTGTATTTACCATTAGACTACATTATAACTAACAATGAATCCCCTTTGATGTTTAGGTAAACCGTTTGAAACTGTAGGGAAAATTCCTAGACAATGATGAGTTCTTGGTATTCTTCCTTATTTTTTGTGCAGCCTTCGAATACTGATAAATTGTACAGAAACCCCTATTTTTATTAGGGATAAGTAAAATCCTTAGGTCAACATGACTCAAATTCAGTTTTTCCATCCTTGATCTGAAAGCACTTCATGAGGTGTCATCAAAATAAATCTCCCATGTAAGGGGGGTGTCATGGGTATAGAAGACTTTTTCATATGGAATCTTGGTGTATTCTGTCATTTTTTCTAATGTAGGATATGCTTCAAGGAAATCTATCTGGTATTTTCCTTTCACTAACTTCTATGACAGAAACTAAATGTCATATTTCTAAAGAATAACCTCCAATTTGGCCAATCACCTAGTCAACATCAGATGTCCAAGGATGTAATTGACAGTATCAATACGAGAGACCAAGTGGAATTCATGGTCCTACAGGTAATGCGTCATCTTTTTCACTATAATGATGAGTGTGAGATAGTTCTTCTCACCATTAGAGCATCAGGTCTTAGTACCGAGCTTTGTTCATCTAAGGTAATATAGATTATTGTCACTCCCTTCATCATTTTTTTTTCGATGAGGTAACCTAATGATATTTCCATGGAGGCCACATATAAGATGAGTGTGATCCCTTCCACAAGAGGCATCATGATAGATGGTCACTACAGGTAATACTTGAGAATATATTTAGAAATAATCATCCCATTGGTATGTGATTCCATTCTTCATTAGCCTGGTAAAGGGGAGATATTTTCTGGCCCTGTAGGAAATGAATCGTTGAATGTAAGCATGGTTCCTTTAGATCCCCCTCAATTCATGGGGATTTCTAGGATATTTCATTGTTGAGTTAAAACAAGTCTTCCTCAGGTCGACCTCAATTTCATGGTCGAGTACCAAAATTCCTAGGAATTTCCATGATGTTACCCCAAAAGTTAATTTCTTTGGATTCCTCTTCATAATGTGTTGTCGCAGTTTGTTAATGAAAATTAGCAGTTCCTGAAGTGATCACATATTCATCGAGAATTAACCCCCAAGTAGTTAACGTAACATTCAGTTATCTTTCCTAGGAATGTCTTAAAGATATGATTCATGGCACATTGATATGTGTAAAAAAGATTCTTCTACCCAATGGAATGACCTCATATAAATATATCTCCTAAGGCACTCTAAATATAGTGGATTCTTCATTTTCAAGGTCCATCATTATCTGATTGTACCCTAAGTACCCATACATGAATTAAATGGATTAGAAACTAGCAGTTTCATCGATCAAGAGTAATATGATCGACAATAAGAAATCATTATTTCAAAAATGCCAATTATGGACCCTAAAATCAATGCAGACCCTAATCTTCCTGTTCTTTTTGTCGTCAAGGAAATGTTTGAAAGCCATCTGGGGTATTTTACTTCTCATGTGTAGTTTCCTTCAATAATATTTCTGACATATGCTTCTATATTACTGTAATGAGAAGGGTGTGTCCTCTTGGCTACCTTCTTGAAGCCTTAATGCCCATATGATAACTCAAGTTGGTGCATATCTACATCAAGGTTTAGTCTACCCATATCTGCGTGGTTTCATGTGATCACATATTGATGTTTCTTTAGAAATGTGATTAACATCTCCTTATCCTCTAGGGGAATGGAGGTACTAATCAGTGTAGGTTTTGGGTCTTCCTCTGTTCCTATATCTTTCTACCTGAGTTCATTGATGGTGGTGGAGATAACATCCTTGAATGATGGAGGTGTGTTTCTAAGGTTATCTTCATCTTCCTCCATTTCAAAATCATTGGATAATTTACAAATTAATATAGAAAACTGGGGGTATATCATTATTAGTGTGAGAGTGGCCATGAAAAGATCCCTTTTCATCCCCGATTGACTGAATCATTAGAGATAGATGCAAGGGAACATAGTATTTGATGCGGTCACTAGGGAAAGGATGTTCTTGGACATATAGGATTATATCTAAGACCTCAACCATGTTTATGGGGTTTACATAGTATCTGTTGATAATACCTCATGAATTACTAGGGGTGGTCCCCATGCTATTGGGTGTAGAAACCTGTACATCATCTTCCACTATTAGTCATTTGAATCAATTTTTAGATAAATATTTTTCAGCATAAGTGTCCCCTCATGTCATGAAGGGATAATTATCACAATTTACTATGCTTACTTGATGGGTTTATTTGCAATGATTCTTAGTGGAATATCAATTTTATATTGGGACATGGACAAAATATTGGGGCTGGCCACACCCATGTTGTCCTATGTACCCCCAGTTCATGCGCATGCAGCCTCACATCCTTGGTTTTGTACAACAAACTCAATATATTAGGAAAAATCATCATTGGGGAAGGGTTTTGAAAAGTGTATCATATTTAAAGAACCAAATATGAATTCTCTGTCTGATGAGTGTTTCATTTTGTGTGGTGGTTCCCGTATTTCACCTTCTTATGGGAAGAATTCAATGAGTGTTAATTATTTCTTTGGAAGAGAATATAACTCTTCATCATCTATTTCTTCCTAATTCTAGTGGTCACACAAACCTATGAGAGAAAAATTAGGTGTCTCTTTCTTATGTGGTGAAGATATAGTAGTTTTTTAGAACTGTTCACATAGATTGTAAGGGGCGTGATAAATTATACTTTTGGTTATCTAGTTGTTGAATTTTTTCACATATTTAGTTGATAAATTTTAACAATCACCATCTTCTTCTGGTTGGATCAAATTTATGAAATCCACCTACTATGTGTAGTTATCTAACACCAATTTTCTAGAATATATCATGCATTTAATTTTTTTTTAAACACCAACATGAATTGGTCACCCAGTTGATGCCGATAATTATTAAAATCAAAGAGATCAGTACAAGGACATGGTGTAAATAACTAACCCCATTAGGGAGTGAAGGGAAAAAAAGAAAAACCTGAACAAAAAGAAGAAGAACAACCAGCTCAAGGTCTTCAGAAAGTATGGAATTGAGGTTGAAGTCCAAATTCAGTAGGCAACCAAGAAAACGTTGTAGTGCACCTCAACAACGGTAAGGAAGAAGGGACCACCGGCTCATCCTCGACCAAGAATGGACAGCATGGGTTCCACAAGGTAGCTTCAAGTATAACATCTCTTCATTGCAATAAGTATAAATAACTTTAATCAAAACCTCAAAACAAGTAAGACCAAACATAACAAGGCTACATGGTACTCCCAAAAGAAAAGCAATGCAGTGCACAAAACCCCTCAAAGGAAAATGATAGCCACATATCATTAGCCCAAAAATAATAAGCAGCTTAAAGAATAACTTATGACATAAAGAGAGGAATTCACACACAAGGTATAGCCCTGAAGTCAATATCATGATTTTTTTTTGTACTCATCCAACATCCTAATAAACATGTGAATTTGGATTTCAAGGTATTTCTCAATAGTAATGAAACCATCTTGATATTTCTGGAATGTGATTTCATATTATTCATCCATCCATTCATCATCTGCTTCTCCCACTGCCACCTCATTACAATAAGAATCCCTATATACTGGATAGGTAGTCCTTTCATCATATTCTTCAACTGAACTAGAGATTGCAATAGGTTGATCAACCACTGTTGGGATTGAATTCTCTATCTTAGTGACGTCAAGAGATCATGTAACTATTGTTCTTTCATGGTTAGAATAGACTTTACACTTCTTCATTTTCTTAGGATGTGGTGTAATGAAACCATCAGCGTACACCATTGGGTTTTTACCTTTATTAGTGCTTGAGTTGAGAAAGTTTTCTTCAATTTGTCCAGGATTTTCATTATCTACAAGCAAGTATTCTCTAGCATCAGCGAGTTCCCCTTGCTCTTTGTCTTCAGTTTCATATATTTCAATTTGATTCCCTTGATCTTTCACCAGGGTGGGAGGAACGTTGCAATCATCAATGGCATTTGGAAGAGAATCTAGAAATCCTGACATATATATAGGATGGATCGCTTGTTGAGAGGATTGAGAATTAGGTATCAATGGCTCCTTATTGACATCATAATTCTGCTCTGCATTATCCAAAGGGCCAAAATTATCTACCTGACAAGAATTTCTCACATCCTTTTTAGGATACAACATGCCTTTTGCAATCCAAGAAATATTCATAGGCTCAGTACATGCATTTATGGAGTCGTAGTCTTTTTGGTCATGCCCGAGCCTAAGACAAGCATGGAATTAATCAGGTAACCTTTCATAAACAACATCCTGGAAGAAACTAGACTCGCCATTATGAATCCAAATTTGGGTAGGATGACTCTTAGAGCCATATATTTATACACATATTCGATCTAATGAAGGTTTGAAAAGATGTGTTGTCGCTGAATCCATCCTTCAAAGAGTACCAATAAGCTGAGAAATCAGAAACCGGGATTCATGTTTGAAAAGGTGAAGTGGCAGACAAGGGAAGACGATCTGATCGGGACAATGGGAGGTTCAGAGTATGGATTTAAGTCTAGGGTACATTTCAGAACACGCATAGAACAACCTATAAAAGACCATGATCTCCATGTCCAAAGTCTATAAAAATCACCTTCGATGGAAAACAAAAGTATAACATTTGATGCATTCAATAGTCCGATATGGAAACCCAAAAATCCAATGGATTCAAGAGCAGTTATTAAGAATTTCAGAGGTGGTCTGCGGTACGGGAATCTTCCAACAAGCACAAATCCAAAGGCGGAAGAAAGAAGGTTTACCTCTTCTGCAGAGAAGGAAATCGTCGGTAGGCCATGTTGACGAAAGTGTAGGGGTTAGTAAGAAGACGAGGCACCGTGACATCATGCACTCCAGGATTTGAAGATCCTCCATCAACAACATCTATGAAGGTTCTCAGTGCTGGAGTAGGGAAACCCGATGGAGTAAGGTTTCGTAGTGGAGCCGCCATCCTCTATCTTGCATTTAATGACATCATTGACAATTAAGTAGTTCTGGATGTTCTGTTATAGCCTTCTGGGGAATAGGCAGTAATCGGTATGGTTGATGAGATTGACCACATCGGGCTTCTTTGGTTGTGGGAGCATGAAAATGTTGTTTTCCACAGATGCTAAGAAATAACCAGGGACTTGTTCATTCCGAAATGAGTACACCTTATTAATTTGTTCTTTAGATTATGTACAATTTTTATTTCTCTATGTTTTTGACTGAGGAAAATTTGGTGGTTGTCACCGCTCAATAGGAGGTGTTGGGAGGTTCATGGCTAGCCTTGGTATTCAGGCGGGCGCAGATTTAGGCTTCAGAATGATAGATGTATCTTATGCTCTAGCTGGCCTTTTTCCCTATGATGTGGGAATGAGTTGAGATCTAGATCGGGTCTACTAGATGGATTCTTTTAGATATAGGTCATTTTAAAAAAACCCAGCATATAAATGTATATTTCATTAGAATTAGAGAATTATGTAACTGATCCTTTATATTTTTATCATAGACTTCCAATAACATTTCATGCGAGAGTGGGATGCATGAGGGAGTAGGTTAAAACCTTCTACCATGATGTGAAGTCAGGCATCCTTTTATTTTAACATTGATTGTAGTTTTTCAGGTCGATAAATATTTGTCTTCTTTAGTGTATAACTAAATTGATAGAAGAATTAATGATAATGTTCTTCCCATCTATACATTGATCCTTCTAGTAGACTACTATACTAAACAAAGGCTAGCCAAGTCCGAGTCTTTACAAAACACCTCGGATTTGTTGCCTCCTGTTGATCTTGACGGCCCATCATCTGTCCACATTAGGATATGAAGTATGAGATATGTTGTTCAGGGTCTCCCACACCATTAAATGTAGAGAAGGTAGGATTTATAAAATTGGGTTGGGGAAAAGTTACATCCACCTAATCGGGATATGGATTCCTTTCAGACTGTACAGGTGTGTGTCACCCTTTCATGGATTCCATTCAAGTATCAAGAGACTCGATGACATTAAGGATCTCTAGGGTCACATTGGAATTAGTCTTCTCTCATCTGTTGGTAGTCGGTGAGGGTTGATGTGGTTTTCCTACATTCATATCCTTCTAATTTTGGATTAATACAATGATTGAATGGTTATCCTAGTGAGGGAAAGGTTGGTTCTCCGATGGAGGGAAGTCATGATCATTTTTGACTTCCTCATTTATGTGGAATGATTTTCTATATCTGTATTCATCATAATCCTAAGATACAACTCTTGTTAGTGGATCATCCATGGGGGGAAGTGTATTTGTCTTTTTCTAAAGATGACACCCAATGGGATTATTTTCTTCTGATTAGCTCCTCAATGAGTAGTCAGAGCATTTATATTTTTCTACCATATTGTGACAACCGTTCCTCTAGGAAAGAAATTCCATTTATTATGGGAGGTTAACAGGATCTGGATATACCCTTCCCATTGGTAATATTTTGTCATGGAGGTGGAAAATCTATATTTGGAGGTGCCATGTTTTTTATCTATCTTTGGATCTTGGTGTGTGCAGCCTCATTTTGTGCATCAAAGTCTCCCTCCTCCCAGGGCATGTTTACCATGTCATTCCCTTCTTTATTTTCTTCTTGATCAATATCTTCCATATTGGCAGTGAGAACATTTATAGAATCATACTAGAAAATAGTGGTTGTTCAATTACTCTTGACGCAATAGGTTGATTTTGTGATGTCTTCTTTATGGTCATTATTTGAAACCTAGGCCATGTTTGTCAATTTTTTCTTCTGGCCTTAGTGGGGTCTGATTTTATTAATTGTACTTCCTCCCATTTTGGTCTTTGAATATTGACTATGATAGATTTTCGAGTCTTGGTTGTCAAACATGCCCCAACCAGTAGGGGGTTGTCTTGTGATGGGTGGAGTTTGTGGAATTTTTATTTTTGACTAATTCAACCCAACCTAGATAAGACCAATTACCTCTATAGTGGTTTCAATTAGAAAAACTCACCCAAGCCTATGGGGTGGGGGTCATTTAGGGACACAATTGGCATTTAATATCCATGGTTTTAAGGACCTAATGGATCCATTCAAGGACATGATGATTCTGTGGACAGAAATGAAGATATAATCTCCCCCAGACTAGTGGGGTGGGGGTGATCTAGAATCACAGTTGATGTATCCAAGCTCCTCTCTGGGGTTTATGAACCTAGAAATAGAAATTCCCCTAGCCCAGTTGGCCAGGGTTCACCCATGGTTGTCAAGGTTATGTCATGAATCCTCTCAAGAATTTATGATCTGAGGAGTGGAGATGGTCATAGATATTCTCAAAGCATAGGAGGATGAGTCCTCTCCTAGAAAACGTCCTGGGAAGCTAATACTCTAGTCTACCTGATGGTGTGTAGTTGTTCTCATGTTGGAGTTGGGTGTGAGGGAATCATAGGGTGGGAACCATTTCATACAAGATGTTTTCTGGGTGATCACATCTCAGGTATATATTTTTATAATGTTCACCTATTTTCTTGAGGGGCCCTATTTGAAATCATGTTGTATTTTTGGTATGGTTTTCTAATTTTTGATCTTGGTCTATAGAAATAACATCCAAGTATAGATGATTGTAGATTATATTGATTGTATGAATTTGAATCTCATATCTAGAATAAGGTAGATGTGGAACCTTTAGTCGCTAATGAGTATCACATATGTTCTGGCATAGATAATCCATTCACTCCTTTTCTACCTCATCTAAGATCTCATAGATAGAAGTAGAAAGGGGACACAACTTGATGGGGAGGTTGTTTCTAGCTAACTCTCTCTATATTTTAATTCTGTACTCCTCCTTATCAAACTTAAACAACTCCATCTGATCATATAATAGAATATGGCTCTGATGGTCTCATGAAGAAGGGAGTGGGGCACTACTAGAAGTTTATGGGGAACCATATACAGTCAATCCTGATGATTTGATCACCTCTTTATATAAAGATGTTGTAGTTTTGAACACCTATCTATATGAATGTTTCTAGACAAATAAATGATTTCCTGGTATATAAAAGATATCATCAGGGGTGGTTGACGATAATGGATGTCAATAAAAAATTCCATATGATCCATCTCCACAATACTAATAGGTGGACTCTCGTGGTAATGAACTTCTTCTAATTTTTATTTTATTGAAAATTCAATGGACTCTTGTGGTGTTTATAATGTGTCTCTAACAACCTCAAGGACACTATCATTGAGAAAATTAAGAGTATGGACCATGTTCTGCATTGTGGTTAGGATATTTTGACAAGATTTTTGGGTTGTGTAGGGGTATGATCCTAATGCATGATGGTTTTAATA
The DNA here is from genome assembly GCA_963277665.1 of Viscum album. NCBI lineage: Eukaryota > Viridiplantae > Streptophyta > Magnoliopsida > Santalales > Viscaceae > Viscum > Viscum album. The sequence continues at coordinate 1,755,085,492 of OY728128.1, forward strand.
ACTTCTATTTAACTTCCTAGTTATGGCGGGAGAATGAGAATGCTTCTATGAAGTCTTCAGAATATGTCGATAAGTTGTTTATTATTGACAAGAATGTGAGCCTATCCAAAGACATATTCCATTATCACTTGGTGAGCCTCGGTTAGGATGAGAATATGATCCCAATCCTGAGACATTGAAATATTCCACTAGTATTTCTTGGTAGGAATATCATCCTTCCTCGAGTCATGTTCCACCCTCACTTGGGTGTCCCCAATTAGATCAGCAATATGATCCTGGTCTATATATTAATTTCCCATCAAAATATGTTGGAAAAACATTTTAATGGGAGACATAATATGATAACCCCCTATATGTCTACAAAATTATGTTCGGGAATTCGATCGTTGTAACAATTATGAATATATGGTTGGATTTCTTAATTTTATGAATATACTAGGAAGATTCACTAACAGGAATGTGAGAATTCCCCAAGTCTTGTTCCATTATCACTTGGTTATTCCCTAGAAAAAATGGGGGTATGAGACTATTCCTAGGCCTTTGGAGTATGTCATTGAACATATTTGATTAGAATATGAGCCTAACCTGAGGCATGTTCCCCTCTCACATAGTGAGACCCATCTATAATGGGGATATGAGCATGATCCTGGACCTTTGGAATATGATACTGGAGTTCTTCGACATGAATGTTTCCCTATTCTGAGGTATGTTCCACTCTCACATGCTAAGACTATGTTGGAATATGAATATGATACCAGTTTTATGCCACACCCTTCATTGGAATATGTCGATAATCCTCTCAGGTTGGATAAAGAGTGTGTGCTTGCTCTGGTACAAACACATGTTCATGATGATCAGAGCATTGAGATGTCCTGGTTGTTGGGATTGGAGTACGTGTTTATCCCTTCATCGGCAATAGTGTCGGATTATTCCATCAGAGTTCTTCACCTATTGATAAAATATATTAAAATTTTATCAAAGTGCGTGCAGGGATATGAGCCTACACATTTTTTATCTCCATAATAAACTGGAATATGTCTTCAATTAAAATGGGGATATGTGCCCACTACTATCTTCCTTGTTCCACCGAACGAGTAGGAATAGGAGCCATCTTGTTGGTTCCTACAAGTGTGTCTTATAATTCATCATCAGTGTGATAGGGAATACGATCCCTACCCTAAATATCCTACTTCTCCCTCATCTAATGAGTCCTCCTTATATCTAGTTTACAGGCATTACAGGGGGGATGTGTGGAAGATGTTACCCTGAATCAGTGACATATGGGTACCATGTAGATTGTATTTGTGATGGCAGTTTATAGGTTCCCTCCTTGGTGGCACATAAAATAAAAGGGAGCTGTATTTTTTTCATTTTCCACCTTCATTAGATATGGAAGGAGGTGGTTTTCACATTCTGGTGATAAGATCCCAAACCTTTTGGTCATAGTAATGAGATCTATTGGCTTAGCACATTTTTTGGGCGATGGAGACACATGAATCATCATTCTTTAAGAACTTCACGAGTAACTTACATGGTTGGGATTTAACCCGGTCGAGGGTATTCCCAAGCCATCATATTTTCAACCTATCATTGGAGTTGATGTGCAGGTGAAATTATCATGTGACCCACATAGGGTGAAGTTACTAATTATTTACCAGATAGAATGATGGATAATGAGGAAACTATCTCAAATCAGGATATTCTCAATATCTGCAGTCATGTAGACAACAAGGAACAAGGATATCCATTAGTGAAATATCATTTTCATAATGTGGTCAATTAGAACTCCATAGTTAGCTAAATTTTCCTTATATTCCTTGATTAGGGCATTCTCCTCATTTATACTTGTCAAAACAAGGACTGAATTATGAGAAATATAGTTATAGTGGATCATTTGTAATATTGTTTTGGTCTTACATATTTGCTATCATACGGTTTGAAAAAAATATTTCATGTCATATTATAACACAATGGTTCACTTATTATAGAGATTCAGGCCAGGTTTTCCGTTTTTGTTTGCATATATAGGAAAATGAAATGGCATGATGGATAATAAACTATCATTTTCTAATTATAGAGATTCATTTTTGGTTCACCACTTTTGTTTCAATGGGTTTTTTATGCATGAATTAGGTTTTTCTTGTTCGTATACCACTATCACTTTTCTCAGAAACTCCCAATAGTTCCCTCATCAGCAGCTAGTTATGATCCTACATTATCAATGATTGGTGGTCATATAGGTTTTAAGGCCCAATATATTTTGAGGACTAACATTGGTTGATAGGATGGGAGTTCGGGATCATCATACCCATTTTGAGGGTAATTATAGACAACTCTAAGATTCATATTGATTTAAGATATCTTTGTAAATCTTTTCCTAATCCCGATACAGGACCCAATTACCTTAAAAACGACTCTTTGTATAATTATTATATTAACAAAAAGAAATTTAGTCTCATTGATAAACTAAGGGGAGTGATATCTCATTAGTGAATCCATATAAATGTATCTATGGTTTTCCATCCATTTTTCAAATAGTGAATAGATTCTTTATGTGTTGAAGCTAAATGACCAAATGTTTCAGAATGCACTACCATGCGAGGATGAGGTAAAAATTCCTAGGAAGGGATTGATCCATTATGAGTTATCCTACATATCCTAGTTATTAAAGGATTAAAAACCCACATAGTTTGTTAATCCCATGCAGTTTACCATTATTGAAAGAGGACATATCTATGGTACTAAGACACCAATTGTTTGAGCAATGTTCTCTGGGAGTCATCCTATGTGTCCTAGTTATTGATGAAATCAGATTCATCATAGTTAAATAATTCCATTGGGACTATCCCCAAGGTATATTCCCTTATATGATGGGTGTTCATACCATGCCACTCATCAGAGCTTATATACTGGGATCTCCAAGGTTATCTGAAATTCATGATGCCTAATGGGTTTTAATTGCATCTCCCTAAGCCCATGTGAGCTGTACTCGATGTGAGAAACAAGGGGGAATAGATGATTAGTATCATGGTGTGTATATGTGGGATTTATTTAGTGGGATAGACCTTGGGGTGTTTGGTATAGGGCTTCAGCCTTTTGAAGACATCCTACATATCCTGAGTATAGAAGGAATAAAATTCATCATAGTTCAGTTATCCGATAACTTGCTGATATGATAAGGTGAATGATCATGTTTAGGGACATTATGAATTTATTTTAGGATTCTCGAATGATATGGTCTTACACTAATATGGATTCTCTATTGATTGGGGAAATTCTATATGACGTCTGTAGTTGGGGCTTACACACTAAAGCTTCCCTTGTAACCGTGGGGTGTATAGTGTAGATAACATGATACATGTGACTCCCTACACACACGTGAGCCATGATCATTATGAGAAACATGGGATATCAAGTGATTAGTTCCATTTTTTTTTGTAATGGGCATTGATACCATGATCTCCCTGGATGGTCAATACGGAACTCAATCCAATAAGAGGTGTCCTGCGTATCCTAAAAATGTTAGTAATCAGAGTCATTTTAGTTATCTTGACTGTGGATTATACTATAAGGCTTCCCTTTTATTCTGGGATTACAAACTAGGGATGGATGAGGCTATCAAAATCAAGAATTCCATGATGAACTGGTATCTATTTTCTTGAGGGTGTTTCATAAATCAGTTGACCTGTATGGGGAACATCACAAGATCCATATGGTTTCCTCCAAATGTTATTGCATCCCCATGTTGAGATGTACAGAAGGTGTGGCATGTCATTGATGATATACCAATAGGATTTCACAGGATCCCATTGATATTCCATGATTCTCTTGTGATACATGACTGACATGTCCATAGGATGTCACATGTCTTGGTCGACATGCCTGAAGGATGTCAAGAGAGACCACTAATTTGACATGATGCTCTTGTAAGACATGGGTGACATGTCCAGAGGATGTCGCAAGTCTTGGCCAATGTCTGTGGGGGCATACCATGTCTTGGGTAGTACGTCCAGAGGATCCCACAAGAGCCCATTTTTATGCCTAGGTGATTTCTTGAGACTTGACTACCATGAGAAGGCCCCATTATTTGAGCTAGGAGATGCATCAAAATGATGTCACAAGGATTGGGCTACAAGTCCATGGGGACTTTTGCGAGACTACAATGATATGTCCAAAGGGGTCATGTGACCATTACTTGACATGTCTGAAGGAATTTTTATGACCCAAGTAGCATGCTAAATGAGTGTCACGAGATCGGGGTTGTGTGTCCTGATATTATCACGCGACTTTGAGAGTCTCACTTGTAGTACCCATGGGTCAGAAGACATGTTTGGATTTATGTATTCCACCTTAAGCCATTATTCCAAAATTTTCCTTTTGGATTCCTTGGATTTATTCAATTCTACTTTTTCTTCAGTCTCATGTGATCGAGTGGGGTGTGTGGGATGTTCTTCACACAGCCCACTGGAGAACCTTCACATGATCTATGAATGATCATGTGAAGTGTCTCATGCCTGGTGCAAGACTACTCTTGCTACCTACCAAAATATTACATTATAGATGATTGGCTGGTCACATGATCAGTTTCTAGGAGAAATATAATCTACTGTTGGTGTCAGACTCCAATATTTCTTCCAAGCATAGTCTTAGTGAGCACTAAGATCCAAAATCCAACCCCTCTTTAAGGTTTTTGTGGGGAATTTATAGTCTTCTCCACCCTGATTGTTCTTTGATTTTCATGGTGTATTTGGTGCGAATCCAAGATAGATTTACGGAAGGGGGTTGGCACCATGAGGCTTCATGAGTATTTTTCATGGGTTGTTCTGAGCGTGTCACCTGATTTTAATCAAATGCATGTATCCAATGTTAATTCCTTTTTATTAGATTATTTTTGATTCATGAAGAGTTGTTTTATCTTGCAGTTATTTAAAATTATTTTTTATTTTTCCCTATGGACATTTCTGAGAGCCTCTATATGATCTCGATTCCTTTCCTAGAAGACATCATGGTGAAAGGGTGTCATTTCTAGTCATGTAGCATGTCCTTCAGTGACCATAAGATCTCTCGCATCCTCCCTTTTTAACCCTTTTGTTTTATTTTACAAAGGCCAAGTATTATGTACGTTTTCATAGGTAATGTCAATCATATTTACTCAATTTTTTTATGATTTCTTGCATGACAATAATGGAACATATGATGATGTATGATCATGTTGTGGAAAAATATATATGGTTTCCCTTAAATAATCAAAGGGGAAGCATAAAGATTCCTAGACATACCTGGGGAATTCCATGTGGTGAGGCTGACATGCCAAATGGATTTTGAGAGATGATTCATACATGTCGTTGAGGTTTTATGGAGTTATTCAGGTCTTTAGGGGAGTGTCTTGTGTCATTCATTAACCTCTAGTACCACTAGAATCCTCCCCTTTATCTAGTTTGTTTTATTCTATAGTGGTTTACGGATTTGCGAGTTTCCTTAGATATCATCTAGGAATTTTATTCTTTGAAATGTTGATATAGAGCATGATATTTACAGAAACTAGGGTTATCTCCCATTGGATATTATCCCTAATTATTCATAGAATTATTTCATAATGGTTTCCAAGCACCTTCCAATGACCAACCATGTGGCATGGGGGTTCTCATTCAGTTTTTTGGAGAGCCTTCTCATTAGATGGAATGTTCATTTAAGGGGGATGGCTCTATAGGTTTTTTCAGGATGCTTTTTACACGTAGGGTCTTCATGTGACCTTGAAATGGACACACCACCACGAGTCCTTTAGAGACTCCTGCATTCCTCAAGTATCTAAAACTTTTCTTTTATGGGGAAGGTAATACTATTATTCAGGTAATTAATCCTTTTTTATTTTTTTGTTCTTATTTGGTGGGCTTCATTAGGGACATTCATTATCATTATTTTTGGGATAAAATTAAAAGGGATATTTTGAAATACACAAAAATGTTCCTGGTGTGTCATTAAGGGAAGTCAGAGAGACAACATCTATATAGGGTATTATAATCATTGTACATACAAACATTAAAGTGGAACAATATCACTATAGACATTTTCACAGATCTCTTGAGAACAACCAAATGAAAAATGTGATATGGTTTATATTGATCATCTCACAAAGACTACCCATTTCATTTCTATTCATAAAGATTTCTCTCTTGAACAACAATCAATGATTTACGTAAAGAAAGTGGTAAGTTTGTATGGGGTACCACTCCCTATCATTTGTGATCATGATCTAAGGTTTACACCAAAAATATTTACAAGTATTCAAATTGATCTGAATACTGAATTGAATTTCATTACGGCCAATCACTGACAAACTAATGTCTAATTTGAATGATGTAATGCCCCGACCCCAGATACCCAAAGTATGTTCATTTTTACATAACATTGGCATGATAAAAGGAAATCATGTACCAAACGACCGATCAGTTTAGTAGCCTTGGAAAAAATACTAGATACATTCATAATTTTTACATTACATTAAGAAATGAATAACTACAACAACATTGTTTCCATAGACCACACTCATATCCCCTTAAACTATCCCTGTAGGTCAGTCATAAAATACTTCTTTGCATCCTGGGAAAAATAGAACATAGAAAGGGGTGAGCTTAGATGCTCAGTAAGGATGAGAATATAGCAGAAACATTCATAAATAAGAATAAAAATTTAAGGCAATGTATAAGACTAAAACATATTCCTTTAAAACATGAACTTCATCGTAATATGGAAAAGATAAAATCAAATAATGAAATTTACTTATTCACATGGATTTTTTACTAGTCGAATAATCACATAAAATATCAATATCCACTTTCATAATGATGGAATGCATAATTACAAACATCATATCCTCGTAGTCCAGGAATTGTGACAAAACTACAAATAATATTTTGTCAAAGAATTGTGCCAAAACACTAGTTTGTCTCATGATACCAACTGATGCATTGAGGAGCTATAGAAGGCTCCACCCGTCACTTACTAAGTCCAATTCATTTCTCATATGAAATGTTTTAAACATAACATAAACATTTATATTAAAAGTAGCATATGAAATGTCAATACTTTATCTATAAACCGTGAATGGTGTAAAAATAACACATCCACAATCAAACATACCACAAAACCTCTAATAAAATATTGAAGTTTTGTATCATAATAAATCAACTTCAAATAAGCTTAAAATCCATCAAAGGTTATTGACATAGATGAAATCAAAACCTATTTTATAGAAATATCTCTTTATATTTTGAAATCATTTAAGAGTCACATAATTATAAAGAAAACGTATTTTTTTTAAATATTCTTATAAGCTTTTAAGGAAAGATTCGACGATGTTATAATGGCGGAAAGTAGTCGCACTCGCCGAATAAGTTAAAAACATTCATACCTTAATTTTGTCGAAAGGGTCATAAAGTACCTTTCTTGGAAAATTACAGATAGATTCCTTTCAAAAACATATAACGTCAATTAAGGGTATAAATGAATTTACACCATTGCATAGTAAATATTAATAATGTTTAGAATGTATTTTTATAAAACATGGAGGTGGATGATAAAGAGGTCCTAGTAGATAATTACATATAAACAACCTCAGATAATGAAGAGATTGTAAAATTAAACATTATTGTGTACTTTTCCTTGGTCAAGGGTATATTAAAATCTTGTATAGTAGAAAAATAATTGTTATTAAATTATAAAAGAACCATATAAATTAATATAATATCATATATGATCTTCTAATATTTCTTTGTTAATTATATTTTAGTATTATCATTGTTTCTGTTGATAACTAATTTGTTTTCCTTTATATTATTTGTTATGTGAGTCATATAAGTTCTGGATGGGATGTATCTTATTCATATCAAGAATGATATCAAGTCTTTAAACATTATTTTTAATCATCAAATTAAAATTAGTCTTGAATGGATACGATGGGGAATGAATCTCATCACGTTCATGGAGACGGTAAGCCGTACGTACGCACGAGCGACAATATTATTCTTTTGATATTAAAACTGAATATAATTGGATGGAACATCATATATACAGAATAATTATCATGATATATTTATTATTTTCATCATTTATACTCATTATTATGCCCATCCAAATGATGAAGTGTTGGAATAACAATCTATACCTCGACGTGGAGACGGTAAGTCGTACACATGCACGTATGATGACATGTCATTCATAGGATGGATAAAAATTGAATATGGTTTTACCTTACATTATAGTATATAGAAGATACTGGATTTATTATTTTAGAATGAAAACAAAAAATAATGAGGAAGTGGAAGAAGAAAAGAACATGAAAGTGGAGATGAAATATTTACCTCTTCTTTGGGTTCTTCCTTTTTATTTGATCAAAAGGGCTCTCTAAGTTGTCTTTATGAATAAATGAAGGCCTCTAGGATGAAGGGACGATAGTTTAGAGGATATTAGGGAAGGGGTTGGTGGAGCTAAATGGATTTGATGGTGTTAATTTGAGAGAAGGGGAAGTGCCTTTTATAAGATGGGTGAGAGGCACCTTAGAAAAAAATTTAAATATTATTTTATAATAAAATCATTTTCAGTTTCTAAGGGATAAAAAATTATATATTTCGTATCTAAGGTGGATATGAGTCAAAAACCACTCAAACAATAGGTTTAGACAGTTTTGGGTCATGATATTAACCTTATCTTCTAGATTTAACTCTTAGTTAATTTGTTTGACATTTACCATGTCTCTTTGTATTTTTATATTATATGGTTAATAAACATACTATAAACATTCAAGAGAACCTCAAGTAGTTCATTAATGACATTTATAATTTTATTCAAGACCTTTTTCTGAACCATAGATTTTTAAGAATAGAATATCAATTAATAATATAATATTTGTTTTAAAAACACTTTTGTGTCAATTTTGACATTATTTGCTATTTTGTTTTTGTTAATTTCCTAACAGTAATATTAATTCGAAAAAAAATCATTTAATAAACCCAAACATGTCATATCTACCTATAAAATTAGTTTAATTCATAAAAATTCTCAAATTACATTTATTTGGATATTTATAATATCAATTATTTTAATATTTCATTAATTTGGAAATACTGCATCATCATTGTGTCATAAATAAAATAAATTATTTAATGTATAAAAATTATAATTAAAATAAAATTATTTAGGAAATAATTTATCATTATACTGAATATTTATAGTCGAATTAATCTAATGTGTAACCCTATATTAAAAATGGTTTAGTTATTAATCTTTGAATTTAGCACTTTTAACTCTTCTTTGAATTAAATAATAATAAATGTCCTAATCTAATCCAAGTGGACCTAAAGGATCATATTTTATTCCTAATGTTTTTTTGTCTAATTACACTTATCCAATAGAATTAGTACATGTTTTAGGGTAATAATAATATCATTTTTACCTTTAATTACCCTATTTACTTTTAACCGTTGTAAATAAGATTCAGAAGTTACTATTCATAAAAAATTATTCTCATCTCATTAAACCAAATTTTAGAAACTAATATCAACTTTGTCTCTTGGATTTTCAAAATTAAACTCACAGAAGCGGCAAAATTTTGTTTTATGAAAATTTTCAAAACCTCCTAGGAGGTGGGTAAAAGACGGAAAAAAGATCAAATTTTTTTATATATCTAAAATTATATTAAACTGACTCCAATAAATAAAATTGAACTTATATAGGTATTGTGTATCTATTTTGACCTAAAATAAATTTAAATAAAATAAATAACTATTTAAATAAATAGTCAGTTTTAAACAATAACTCATTGTTTTTCACTATTCATCAAAAATTGAATGTTTTCAAAAAAAATACCAAACAAATATACAAAGATAATTTCGATATTCTGAACCCAAAAATGAAGTCCATTTTGAAAGATAAAATTGATCAAATTTCAAAAAGTGGGTATTACTATTCATAATGGCTAGTTTGATTGGTCACAATGTGTTAGAATCTTGATGTTGCATACAACGTAATCTATTGCATTATTCAAAGGGAAATGTACCATGGATGCTTGGGGTGTAACATTCTCCCCTATTAAAAATTATTTCACCCTCTAAATTTCTAGAATATTTAGTCATAAAAATATTCGGGTGGTTCTTCATTATAACTTCCTCGGGTTCCCACTTTTCCCCTTCCATCTTGTGGTTTCTCCATAGAACTTTTACCAGATGAGTCATCCAGTTTCTCAACACTTGTTCTCTTGTATCTAGAACCTTTAATGGATCTTCTCAATAAGACATATCGGGTTCCAATTTTAATTCTTCATAGGTAAGTACATGTGTTGAGTCAGACATGTATTTTATTTACAGTGATACGAGGAACACATCTTGAACATTGGAGATACTTGGTGGCATTGTCAAACGGTAAACTACAGCCCCAATTCATTCTAGAATTTTGAAAGGTCCTATGTATATGTGACTCAATTTACCCTTCTTACCAAATCATATAATTCCATTACATGGAGATACCTTTAAGAAAACAAGATTTCCTACCCGAAATTCCAAATCCTTCCTTCGGTTATCAGCATAGATCTTCTACCTACTTTGAGCTTCTTTGATGTGGGTTTGGATTACCTTCACCTTTTCCATCATTTCCTCAACAAGTTCTGGGCCTTTGAGTTTTATTTCATAAACATCATCCCAACAAGTTGGTGTACAACATCACTTTCTGTATAACGCTTTATATAGTGCCATCTGAATACTTGAATGGAATTTATTGTTATAGGAAAATTATACTAGAGGTAAATATTGATCCCCACATACCTTGAAAGTCATGTGATAAAGATATAAACATTTCATCAAAGGTTTGAATAGTCTGTTCTGAATGTCAATCAGTTTGAGGGTGGTAGGTAGTGGTCAAACAATGTTTAGTATCCAGGGATTTATGAAGACTTTTCCAGAATCTTGATGTATAATGGGGATTATGATCAAAAACAATTGATAGGGGTACTCCATGAATTCTTAAAACTTCATTAATAAAGAGCCTTGCTAAACATTCAAGTGGTAAATCTTCTCTTGTGGAAATAATATGTGCTGACATAGTAAGACGATCAACAATGTACCATATTTCATCATTCCTTCTCGGAGTCTTTGGTAGTCCCATTACAATGTCCATCGTAATATTATCCTATTTCCACTCAGGTATGGTAAGAGGTTGCATGACTCCTCAAGTCTTTTTCCTTCCAGCTTTCACTTATTGACAAACCAAACATCTTGACACAAAATCAGAAATCTCTCTCTTCATATTGTCCCACCAAAAATGATCATTCAAATCTCTATACATTTTGGTGCTCCCATGGTTTATAGAAAAATTAGATCTATGAGCATCATCCAACAATTCTCTTTTTAGATCAGGTATATCAGAAATACAAAGTCTCTTCCCAAATTTCACAATTCCATCTTTATATACGAAGTCAGTCAATCTCCAATTATTCGCAGCATAAATCTTCTTTTGAAACTCCTCATCATTAGCCTGAGAACATTTTATCCTTTCTAGTAAAGATTGTTTGGAAACCATTTGTAAAATAATTGATGTTTCACCTTCCATGGTTATTCCCATATCTATCCTTACTAGATCCATATACATCAGACCTTTTTCAACTATCATCTTGTTCAAAACACCATGATCCTTTCTACTCAAAGCATCTGCCACCTTATTTTCCTTCCCCAGGTGGTAGTGTATAGTGAAATCATAATCCATGAGTAGTTTAAGCCATCGCCTTTAACTCATGATGAGTTCTTTTTGTGAGAAATATACTTCATACTCTTGTGATCAGTATAAATATCACATTTTTCACCATATAGATGGTGCCTCCATATATTAAATGAAATGATTACAGCTACTAACTCAAGATCATGAGAAGGATAGTTATTTTCATGGATTTTTAGCTACCATGATGCATAGTCAATAACACTATCATTCTTCATAAGAACACAATCGTGTCCTTTTTTTGAAGCATCACAATAAATAACAAACCCGTCATTCCCAAATGGTAGAGTCAATATAAGAGAATTGAATAATATTATCTTAAATTCTTCAAAACATTCTTCACACCCTTTTTACAAACAAATTTAACCCCTTTACCTGTGATATTGGTTAATGGGTTTTCCAATCGGGCCAAATTCCGAACGAAACGTCGATAATAACCAGCTAATCCAATAAAACTGCATACCTCAGTTATACTCATCGGTGCTGGACATTCATGGATTTCCATGTTCTTTGAAGGATCAACATATATTTCATCCTTAGAGATGATATGTCCAAGAAAATAAATCTCTTGAAACCAGAATTCACACTTGCTAAACTTCCCATATAATTCATTTCTTCTATGAGTCATCATGATAACGCGAATGTGATTTTCATGATCTTCATAGAATTTGGAGTATATCAATAAATCATCAATAAATTCCACTAAAAATTCATCATGATATTCCTTGAAAACCCTATTTGTTAGATCCATGAAAATAGAGGGTGCATTAGTCAGCCCAAAAAGAATTACTATAAACTCATAATGCCTGTACCTGGTTTGAAATGATTTCTTCAGAATGTCTTCCTTCCTCACACACAACTGATGGTATCCAGATCGAAGGTCAATATTTTAAAAATACTGATCTCCATGAAGTTGGTCAAATAAATCTTCAATGCGAGGTAGGGGATACTTGTTCTTTATTTTTATAGCATTGATTTCCTTATAGTCAATGCACAACCTCATAGATCCATCTATCTTAACAAAAATGACAGGGGCTCCCCATGGAGAAACACTAGGGTGAATAAATCTCATATTACTCAATTACTCTAGTTGTGTCTTTAGTTCCACTAATTCCATAGTTTCCATTCTATAAGGGGTCTTCGATATGGGCCTTGAACGAGGAATTAAATCAATGGAAAACTCAATTTCTCATTATGGAGGATGTCCAGGTAAATCCTTTGGAAATACATCAACAAACTTTTGCAAAATAGGTACATCCCCTGTTTGAACATTCTTTTCCTCACCCATAGTAATTTCATTATCTTCCTCCCTAATAATTGAATTTAGTTGAGCTAATAGAGGTTGATCTAGATAAGAAATAGGCGGTGGCGTTTCTTCTCTAAAGATAAGATGTTTTTTATCATCTTCATCAAAAATCATAACCTCCTTCTTCTTATGATAAATTTTTTCTTCATGGTCCGAAAGCCAATCCATACCGATAATTATATCAAAATCAATCTTGGGTATAATGATGAGATGAGTAGATAAATAACATTTTAGTACCTTAATGGGAACTAATTCCAAAATCATTGTTGCAATGATACTTCCGTTATGAGTTTTGACTACCAAATCCCTTGTTAAATAAAATTGAAAATATCTATTTTTTTAAAGCTTCGAAGATATGAAAAAATGCGATGATCCAGAATCAAATAATACATTGGCTAAACTTGAGGAAACCATTAAATTACCTTCCACCTTATCTTTCGGAGCTTTAACCACAGCAGTAGTGATCACATAATCTTGGTCGTGATCCCTTGGACTTTTTTTAGGTAAGTTTCCTTGGAGCTTAGGACATTCATTTGAATAATTCCTATTTTCTCTACAATTGAAGCATTTAGCATGGACAACCTCTTTTTCCCCTTGCAATAAGAGCTTGGTTGCCTTTTTCACCACACTTGTAACAAACTCCCATTTCCTTCAGACAAGTAACAGGGTGTTTCTTCCCACATTTACTGTAGGATGGATATTCAAATTTTCCCTTCATACCCTTATTTCTATTTCTATAGTGTTTATCAGATCTCTTTTTCTCTTACTTTTCTTTAAAGGTGTATGACTTAGATAATCTTTTTTCTCTCTTGATATCACGTGAGACAATATCTTCATACAACGAGGAGGATTTTGAGACTAATTATCAATGGAGAAATAGTTTTAACCCATCAATGAAATGATAGATATTACTTCTTGGGTTATGTATATAATCTACAGCATGCCTCACTAACCTTGTAATGTTAGCTTCAAACTTTGCGACATTCTCATCCTCCTTTGTCCTCAGACTCAGAAATTGTTTTTCTATATCCGCTCGATGGTCAAGAAGAAATTATTTTTCTAAGAAACCCTCTTTACACTTCCTTTTTTATATATTTGATACCTCAGAATCTTCTTTTTTTGTTTTGAATCAATGACCACCATTGTTCAGCATCTCCATTGAGGCGGTAAACTTCCATGAAAACTTTTTTTCTTTTGCTACTTCCCATGGAGTGGAATATTATCTCTAAGAAATTTATCAATTGATCAAATACTAATGGATTTGTACTCCCAATGAATGTTTGTGGTTATTTCCTCATGAAGAAATATAACATTGATCCCCCACGTTGTGGATCAGGGTGCTCCATACAGTTAAGGTTATTATTCATAACCTGACTGAGTTGTCCTAGTATGATGATAAGCTGATCCGCACCAGTTGCATCACCAGCTCCACTATAATTATCATGAGTATGAGGTAAATCTCCACATGGGTTACGTTCATTGATATGGTTTTCATTCCTTACACTAGGTTCAATTTCTAAACAATTGAATAAACTAGATTAGTTTTTGAATGGAAATACATAATTCCAAACATGTAAAACACTTAACATACACAGGACAGTTCATGGATATAATCCATAATCATAATAATGTTTTCTATGAGGAAGTATATAATCATAAACCCTTCATAATGACTTGTATTGAAAATGAGAATTATCCAAAGCATATCCCCCGGGAGTGTCATAACCAAGAGTGCAGCAAGACCCGTTTTCATGCACCAGTTCCCATTTGAGTCTAGCTCAAAGCAATGTTTTCGGGTTTTACCCCTAGGTACATCTATGTCATATCCACCTCTACTTTCTCATATCTAGATAGGTATGTATTTCTTGGAAAACTCACAAAATCTCAACAATACCAAAATTCTAGGAATTTATACTATACTAATCCCCGAAGTCTATCTTAGGGTAATGTGCTCTAATTAGAGTTTATCTAAATCTAGATTACAAGGTTTGTACTAAACTTCCTCTAATACTATCTGTAATTCCTCAACCCCAGTTACCTAGAGTCGGTGCACTATTACATAACATTGGCATGATACAAAAAAATCATTCCCTGAAATACCAATCAGTTTAGTAGCCTTGGAAATACTAGACACATTCAGAAAATTTACATTACATTATAAAATGAAAAAACATCAACAACATTGTTTCCATAGACCACACTCATATCCCCTCAGACTATCCATGTAATTCAGTCATAAAATACTTCTTCGCATCCTTGTAAAAATAAAACATAGAAAGGGGTGGGCTCAGATTCTTAGTAAGGATAACAATATACAAGAGACTTTCATAATTAAGAATAAGCATTTAAGGAAATGTATAAGACTAAAATAGAATCCATTTAAACATGAACTTCAGAATAATATGGAAAAGATAAAATAAAATAATTCCATTTACTTATTCACATGGATATTATACTAGTTGAATAATCACATGTAATATCAATAGCCACTTTCAAAATGATGGAATGTATAATGCCCGATTTCATAAGCACATAGTCAAGGAGTTGTGCCAAGAATAAAAATAAGATTTTTTCAAGGACTTCTGCCAAGGCACTAGTTTGTATCATGAGACCTTCTGATTCATCGAGGAGCTATAGCGGGCTCCACCATGAATGTTGTAAAAATAACAGTTCCACAGTCAAACATATCACAAAACCTTCAATACAATATGGATTTTTTGTATCATAATAAATCAATGTCAAAAAATCTTATAATCCATCAAAGGATGTTGACATAGATGAAATCAAAACATTATTTAGAGAAATATCTGTTTCTACTTTGAAATAATTTAAGAGTCACATAATTATAAAGAAATAATTTATTTTGAAAATATTTTTATAAGCTTTTAAGATATTATTCTACAATGTTATAATTGTTGAAAATGTTATCACCCACCGTATAAGTTAAATAAATCATTCATACATTAATTTTGTCGAAAGGGTCATAATGTACATTGTTTGGAAAACGATGGAAAGATTCCATTAAAACATATTAGGTAAAATATGGGTTTAAATTACATTACCCCATTGTATAGTAAATAGTAAAAATGTTTTGATATAAATTTTTAAGAAACATGGATGTGGATGATAAAGAGGTCCCCGTAGATAATTACATATAGACAACCACAGATAATGAAGAGATTGTGAAATTAACCCTTCCCGTGTACTTTTCCATGGTCGATGGTACATTAACCTCCTATATAATAGTCAAATCATTATTATTAAATTATATACAAACCATATACATTAATTTTATAGCCTATATAATCTTCTAATATTTCATTGTTAATAATATTTTAATATTATTGTTGTTTCGAGTGTTAACTGATTTGAATTCATTTATATTATTTGTTATGTGAGTCATATTTGTTATGGATGGGATGTATCTTATTCATATATAGAATTATAACAAGTCAATAAAAATTATTTTTATTCATCAAATGGAAATCAGTCGTGAATGGATACAATGGGGAATGAATCTCATCGCATTCGTGGAGATGGTAAGTCGTCCGTACACACGAGCGACAATATCATTTTATTGATATTAAAATCATATATAATTGTATGGAATATCAAATATAAAGAATCATTTTCATGTTAAATTTATTATTTTCAACATTTATACAAATTATTATACCCATCCAAATGATAAAGTGTTTGAATAAAAAACTAAACCATGACATGGAGACGGTAAGATGTACGTACACATGTATAGTGACATCTCATTCATAGGATGGATAAAATAATGAATATGATTATACCATTTTTATAATAAAATAACATTATATAGAAGATACTGGAGTTATTATTTTTGAATGGAAACAAAAAATAATGAGGAAGTGGATGAAGAAAATAACTTGAAAGAGGTTATGAAATATTTACCTCTTCTTCTGGATCATCTTCTTGATTTGATCAAAAGGGATCCTTTGGATGGTATTTTGACTAAATGAAGGCCTCTGGGATGAATTAAGGATAGTTGAGAGGGTATTTGGTCATGGGTGGGCCAAGCCAAATGTCTTTGAAGGTGTGAATTTGAGAGAATGGGATGTGCTGTTTTATAAGAGAGGTGAGGGGCACCTTATGAAAAGATTCCAATATTGTATTATAATAAAATCATTTTTTGTTTTTAATGGATCTAAAATGATTTATTCAAAGTATAAGGTGGGTATGGGTTGACAAACACTCAACCAATTGGTTTTATATAGGTTTGGGTCACTATATTAAACTTATCTTCTAGATTTAACTCTTAGTTAATTAGTTTGACATTTAACACGTCTCTTTGTATTTTTATATTATATGATTAATAAACATACTATAAACTTAATAGACAACCTAAAGTGGTTCATTAATGACATATAAAATATTATTTAAGTCATTTTGTCGAACCCTATATTTTTATGAATATAGTATCAATTAATAATATAATATTTGTTTTAAAAATTCTTTTATGTCAATTTTGACTATATATTCTATTTTTTTGGTAAATTCCTAAATACATTTTTACGTCAAAAAAATTAATTAAATCAACCATAAAATATCATATTATCCTAGAAAATTAGTTTAATTCATAAAAAGTCTCAAATTACATTTATTTGGATATTTATAATATCAATTATTTTAAAATTTTATTAATAAGGTAATTAGTTCATCATCATTGTGTCATAAATAAATTAAATTATTTAATGTCTAAATTTTTTAAATAAAATACCATTATGTAGAAAATCTATTTATCTATTAATTAATATTTATAGATGAATTTATCTTTTGTTTAACCCTATATTAAAAATGGTTTAGTTATTAAACATTGAATTTAACACTTTTAACTCTTCATTGAATTAAATAATAATAAACGTCATAATCTAATCCAGGTGGACCAAAAGGATCATATTTTATTACTAAGGTTGTTTTTGGTCGAATTACACTTATCCATTAGAATTAGTACATGTGTAAGGGTAATAATAATTTCATTTTTACATTTAATTACATTGTTTACTTTTAACCGTGGTAAATAAAAGACAAAAGTTACTATTAACCAAAATTTATTTTCAGCTCATTGAACCAAATTTTACTTACTGATATAAATTTGGTTTCTTGGATTTTCAAAATTCAACTCAAAGACGTGGTAAAATTGTGTTTTATGTAAATTTTCAAATGCTCCTATGAGGTGGGTAAAAGACGGTAAAAAGTTCAATATAATTTTTATATATCTAAAATTATTATAAACTGACTCCAATGAATTTAATTGAACATACATGGTATTATGTATCTATTTTGAGTTAAAATAAATTTAAATAAAATAAATAATTATTTAAATAAAAAGTTGTTTTTAAACAACAACCCAGTGTTTTTCACTATTCCTCAGAAATTGTATGTTTTCAAAAAAATACCAAAAATTCACCTTATGCTAATTTTGATATTCCAAACCCAAAAATGATGTCCATGTTGAAAGATAAAATTGATAATATTTCAAAAAGTGGGTATTACTATTCATGACAGCTAGTTTGATTGGTCGTGATTTGTTAGAATCTCGAAGTTATGTACAACGCAAGCTATTGCATTATTCCAATGAAAAGTACCGTGCAATATTGGGGTGTTACAAAAGAACTATTCAAACACTTGAGGAAATACTAAGAATAATATCAATAGAATTTAAAGGTGGATGGGATAAACACATTCTATTAAATGATTTATCATTCCAAAATTCACCCCATTAGAGTATTCAAATGCAGTATTAGGAAGCTATATATGGGAAGTTATGTAGAACTCAGATATGTTGGGATGATGCTGGAGAGGGAAAGATTCTTTGTCCTGATCTTGTACTAGAGATGACAGAAAAGTTTTGTGCTATCCAAAAACACATATAGTCTACTACGAGTCGGTGAAAGAGATATGATGAAAACCATCAAGGGGACATGGATTATGATGTTGGGGAAAAATTATTCCTTTAAATTTCATCATGTAAGATATTCATGTAGTTTTGGTAGAAAGGGAGTCTTATCCACAGGTACATTTCCCCTATGAAAGCCTTGATCACAAAAGAGTAGTGTCATATCAGCTTTCACTTCCTCCAAATCTATCTCAAGTTCCGGATTTATTACATGTATCCCTCTTGAGGAAGTAAAAACCATACCCTCCATATATTCGATTTCCTAAGGTGGTACAACTGGAACATGGCCTCTCTTATGAGGAGGATGTGATTGATATCTTGGACTGTAGAGACAAGGTTATACACAACAAGACTACCCACCTCGTAAATATTTTGTAGACGAACCATAAATATGAAGAATAGAATTGAAAACTAGAGGTAAATATGAGGAATATGTAACCCCGCCTCTTCTCAACCAAGAGAAAAAGTTGAAATTTCAGGGACAAAATTTCTCAAAAGGGGAATGATGTACCGACCCTGACGTTTTGAATTATAATTGTTTCCTAAAAATTTGTGTTATATTATATTATTTACAATAAACCATATTTTTTTAATGACGTGAATATAAAGGGAAATTTTACCATTTGGATTCATCTATTTTATGATTGTTGGTCAATATTACTATTGTGAACTACACTCTAGATGGTAATTTTAACGTTATCATCAGTGTTTATAGGTAAAATATTTGACACATGAAAATTGATACAAAAATAAGAGTCGATTGCCTCAAAAAGTGGAGCCATGTTGTATGAATCCTATTTATAAGAACATAAGAGGTATGTAGAATCATAGGAATTGTATTGGGACAAATCCCATGATGAGCTTCAACAAATGAGTCTTGAACCAAATTGCATACGTGAGAAGTTCATGTTAGTGGAAATTACCACATGGGACATGTCTGTTTTTTTTGTTTTCTTGCCTATGATTGAATAAAAATTAAAATGATGATGACGATCATCCCCATGAATCAATCACCATCATACACATTACCCATAGGTTGTATGAGAGTGTTATATGGGATTACATATCCCATCCATGGTTACATAAAATAGTGATGGAAGTTGATACATTGATTTTTTGGAAAAATAATGTACTTTTAAAAAAATAAATAATTATTATAATAAACTAAGTTATTATGAATAATTCTGATTTTAATAAAATAACACGATTAAAACACTCTTATTTTAAAATATATAATGAAAAAAATTAATTTTTTTCAAGTGTGAGAAATTTTACTATGCATATTCAATCTACTATTATTTTTAATAAATATAAATTTTTTAATTCAAAAGTTAAAATTAACATATTAAGATAATTATTATGATAAAATAAATATCATTTTTGAAATAATCATTATGAAATTAGGTTATGATAAATTTAATATTATTTTCTAAAATACTTTGTTTTTTCATGAATAGTAAAATAATATTGCAGGTGTTTTTCAGTATGTTTAATGATATCATAATTATTTCATATTTATTTAATAACTAATTAACCAAAATTCATGAATTAAAATAAGTTATTTTATTAATATCATGTATTTTAATATATTTTAATCAATTTCTAGATATATTATTTACCATCCAAATTCTAAAATGGAAACTCTAGCATTAAGATGTTATTTTGTAAAAACATTAATTTTCCATGTAAAAATAAGTAATATAAAATGATGGTCGACTCTTGTGGATTTAAATAACATAAAATTTGTCCCAAGTGACAAATAACATTTGAAAATACCTTGTTAAAACCAATGATTTTTTATTTGACACTATATATGTGTTAAAGGCCTTTATTTAGAAATTAATAAACAAATCCCCCAATTTCTCTATAAATAACCACCCCTTTCTCCATTTCATTTCACTAACAATTAATCCTACATAAATATATGATATATTATTTTCCAAGGAGTTATAAAAAGGTTTCCCCAGTCCCCCCAAGTCCAAATAAATAATTTTTTGGAGTTACTCTACATGGTAAGGGAAATATGCTTCTTTTCTCTTTGTTTCAAGAACCATTTTTTGTATATGTATTCTGAATGTTATAGTAACCATATCTTATTTATTTTTTATTCATCACCATGGTTCCAAATTATGTTTCATCAATGATATAACCCTATTGTTGGAACCAAAATTTGGAAAGAGAAAGAGAGAATGCAAATCCTTTGAGGCTGCCTCGCGATACTTGTTCGCAGAGCCCCATAGCACCGTGGTCGACACGAAGCTACCCCGTTTGTGAAACCGTTGTGAGGAAATAAGGCAGGGGGATCCGCGATCAGATTGGAAATTTTCAATTCTATTGCGGAACAAGGAGGTAGGAAGCTCCATGAACAGATTTGAGGTTTGTGAAGTCGTCGTAGAGCAAGGGGGCTGGAGGCTCCACGATCAGATTCGACGTTTGTGAAGCTGCCATTGAGCAAGGATGTGGGTGGCTCCACAGTTATGAAAAAATTCCTCATGTATTCACACCAATGGAGCTCTGCTTCATGATTCATGTTACCTATAAATATCGGGCTCCCCTAGATCCCAATGGATGGATCCTCCGACCATTCTCCTTTTTAGCTCTCAAATCGTGAAGAAATTTCTTCTCTGCAAACCATGACCTCTTCAAGGTACACTAGCATCGCGAAGTTCTTTCCCTTTGCATAAATTTAACCCCTATTCAAAGAGGGATTCCCTTCGCATAACCAACAGGCCTCCGCGAAGGAAGGGAATCCCAAAAGGGAATTGGTTCTTTGTGGAGCACTTATGTTTAATGAAGTACCCTCCTTGAAAAATTAAACCACATCCCAAGGCAAGGTCACTATACATCACAAAGCACACTGCTTCGTAGTGCTACGCTTCACAGGGTACCCTTGCTTCACTAATCCCTACTCTGTGAAATCCTCTACACTTCGTGAAGCACCATCAATATGCATCTATGCACTATGCCTATGATAGGACCCTTCACTTTGTGAAGAATACCCCTTCGTGAATTCCCTACATTATATGGAGAATCAGATATTAAAGAGAATTCCTCCCGTGAACCCCTTTTCTCTACAACCCCTTTTCTCGTGCGACCCTCCATTTTTGCACAAATTGATATCAAAGCCCCTTGGGCAGTGCTTCATATTGCATTGCTTCACATCTTTCTTCTTCACATTGGTGCACTAATGGTAATTTCTTCTTCACATAGTCACACTAATGTGGTACCCTCAGTGGATCACTCCACAAAACCCCCTCACCATGAAATTGTTGATTAATTCCCTTCCATAAGGGTAGGTGGGTATATGTTATGTATGTCCTATGGGCACGGAATGAACCCACCTCATCTGAGCTGAAGGACGTTAAACTGCCAAGCACCATCGTCCTCAACACATGACGTTAAACTGTGGCCTCACTGTGTGCATTCTACATGAGAAGCCCCATCATGGACATTCTCTACACCTATTGGTCTCCACGAGAGTGTGATCTTCCTCACATGGAATTATATCCACATTACCAGAGTGGTTCCTGTCTACGAGGAAGGGCAACCATCATGGTGTAAGACGCTATATTTCTTTCAAGAGGTAGTAACCTTACTCATCCTTTCTTCATTCATACAAAGGACCATAGGTGGGATGGGCACCATAACCCTCCCTGCTTCTGTGCCAAACCCCTTTGGACAGTGTCGCCACCTGGGCCTCCATCCTGGATTAAGTCCAAATTTCCATCTCACTGGTATATGAACCATGCATAATCCCCTTTTTCTTATTTGGGATGGGAACCACGCATAATCCCCTATTTCCTTGTTGGGATGCTAACCACGTGTAAGATCCAATACACTTTTCATGAACATACCTTTTATGATGTGACAGTCAGGTATTTCCAACCTCTTGTTTCTCATACTGATCATGAATCAAGTGTGCTTACTGTAAGAATTGACCTTGGAATCCTTCCTGGGCTGTTATAGCGTGTAATCCTTGAACATTCCGAAATACGAGGACTTTGATCATTTCCATGGAAAATTTTGTAGAAATCATCGTTGAGGGTCAAGCCCAACAACAATTCATCCCGACCCCCTTTAGGTTAGTTCACCAACACCCATTCCGAACTATGTGGAATTCCATCCTTTCCAAGTCATGGTATGTATGAAGCCTCCCTGAGGTTCAATAAAAACCCCAACTGGTCCCGACTCCTTCACGCCAGTTCACCCAACACCCATTGGTCCTGACCACTCTACATCGGTCAACCCCCATCCTGCATGATGTTAAACTGTACGACCATTTTTTCTCAAAAGATGTTACAATGTACCCACTCAAACTACGTGGTATTTGATCCTTGTGTCCTAGGAAAGGTACGTAAGAAGCCTCCCTGAGGTCCAACCCCGACCAGTGGTAGGACATCGTGTTCCCCAATCAACAGTAATCCATTGTACAATAATCGATGGTAAGCCATTGTGATCCACAATCGATGGTAAGGCAATGTGAACCCCAATCGATGGTATGTTTTTGTTCCCAAATCAACAGTAATCCATTTTAAACCCCATCTAGTGGTAATCCATTGTTTTCCTTTTTTTTGGGACCCATATCTTTGTTCCGCACTCATGGATTCATAAAAAATTAGGTTTCTAACCACACGTAATCCCTAGTATATCATTTGGGTTTATGTTTTATGTGCACACCCTGATTCTATACCCCCTTCCTAAACTAGGTGGACTTTGATTCCCTTCTACGGGGATATGTATGAAGCCTCCCTCAAGCTCAATCACAACATCACTGTCACCCACACGCTGGCTCCATATAATTCCACATCAACTCTCAGAAATCCATATCCACCCTGATTATTACCTGGGCAGGCACAATCTAGTGAGATCATACAATTCACCTCTTCACTACTTTCAGTGGAAACTGGGTAACTAACCATGTGATATTCCTAGAATCATTGTTCCCTCTAGGTGTTGCGCCCATCTGATCCACTCATGTTAGTGTTATGATCAGTCTGATCCATGTCCGCTAGATGTTAAGATCGCGGCATACCCATTGTTAAACATGGAAAGTTGAGGAAATAATTAGAAACATGCCTATGGTATATAATTCCCCACATTTGATGTGGGATGCCTCGGGATTCCATTCCCTCGAGAGGCCCTATCATAAGGAGAAGAAACTCAAATGCTCCAGTGTTCAAGAATCCAGACATCCCAGTGATTTCCAATGTGACTAATCACCCAAGAAAAGGTTTCTTCCCTGACCAGACCCCTTGTAATGTCCATACTGAAGCAGTGTAATTAACTGGCTTCCATGAAGATATGGAATCGGGAAGAGTTTCATGAACAACATCTTAATCTATAAGGATGACCCAGACTAGGATAAAAGTTCTAAGGTAAAATCCACTAAAGGAGGAACTGATATCCCATCATCTCATTTCGATCAAGGACAAAACGTCCCTTAATAGGTGATGGATACCGCCTCTCCTGTCTTTGGATAGCGGGAATGAGGGGCAACAGTCAGCACATCCTTGTCCACCGAAATAGACTAATGTGTGTGCCCTGATGAAACCATCAGAAACAGAATTTGTGAACCCAACATGAAGTTCCTAACCTCAATGGGGATATTAGTAGCATTAGAGACATCAATGGACTAGTGGGTCACCGGATCCATGTATTCAGGGCTAGGTCCCACCAAGAAAATAGTAGGCCATGTGGGAAACTCACCAAAATTTTGGGTTCTTAAAATGTTGGACATTCCGAATCTATGACATTGTTAGTGTGTATCCTTCTTACCAGTCATGGAAGACGGAAGGATGATGGGGCACTTGACGTTGATTTCCTTTTTGAAGCACTAATGGTTTAATCTCCCTTCCATCCAGGACCCAAGCTTCTGTAATAGAAAACCAATCACCACCCAACCACCGACACAGGTGTAGAGGCAATGGAAATGTGGCAGTAACACGTGGATCCATCACTACTGTGATAGTCTCCATGTCCACAACAGATGGGCGCCCATGCCCCATCCCCCTATCTGAGTTCGTTCACTAAAAGGTGATATATGACCTTGTCTTCCGATACGAGGTAGAGGGGATCATCCCAACCAGGAACATAGCCCACCAATATTTTGAGGAATCTACGCCACATCAACATCGCATCTCCTAAGGTCCGCATAGAGAGCCACTACTCCCCACTTCTATGTACAACCGATTCAGGAGCCTTTCCCTAGAATGCTTTGATGACTCCTTCCCATACACTAATGAGATGGGGGATTTCTAGGCCAGCCCAAATGGGATCATGTCCCAGGGGCTCCCAAGGAGGGCCCCACCAGGCTATGCTAGCACTGCCACCCAACCCCATGAGCTGAGGAATATGTATGCTATGCACCTACACCGCCAGCCCCAGTCCGGTTGACCCGACGCCAGCGTCAGGCACAGTCCGAGGAGGATGCCTGCCAAGGGGCATCAATTTCATAGACTATTGTGGATCATTCCACAAATGAAGTATACCATCAGTTACCTATAAATTTCGAGTAGGGGCATGCAGATGTCCGGCCTGAATCGAGGCCATATGTGCCCCACGGGTAGGCTTGGTTGAATCTCCTAGTTTCCGGCTTAGGGAGCACCTGTCGCGGACTGACCTGTGGAAACGACACCTAGTACACAGGACCACCATGTACCACCATAATTGAGAATACAGGTCCCCCCTACTTCCAAGCTCGGCATGTAGGTTCACCTAGTGCCACTTTCATTATGAATGAGGGTCCTCCCCATGGTAGTGTCACTCGATATGGAAACCTCTTCCATGCTCATGACATTGGGTAAGGAGTCATTCCTCTTGCCACAGGCCACCGATGTGGAGATGTTACACATCTGATCAGTCTCCATCATGGGGACCTCCCCCATTTCCTTACAGTGGAAGGTGGAGGTCTTAATCTCCCTGGAAATCATAGGAGTGATGGTCATCCTCACTTCATTGGAACCCATCATGGAGGTCTTACCTTTTTTAGGTGTGACCATTAATATAACCCTCCTCGTGCTGATGCTTCTTAGAGAAACAACCATGGAGGTCCTAAAATGCCCCTAACAGCTCCAACAGAGATCTTACCCAATCCAGTACTTTCCACGAAGATTCCCTCTGAACAGCATCTAGTGGACACGAAGGTGCACCCCATGTTCCCTTTGACATTTTCCCACGTGCTCTATGCACCCCAGCTCAATCCGGTGGATTCCCTCTCTGCCCCAGCACTAGTAAGGCCAATGTTCCGCCTCGTGATAGAAAAATACCTTGTCCCAAAGATCCATCCCAGGGTAGGAGGGCGGTTATTTCCCCCAAAAAAAATTCAAGGATGATTCAGACTGAGAATAAACACGTATGTTTCTCATATTTTGAGATTGAATAAGACTCAGTAATAGAAATTTCACCTCGATCCTCTATGTTAAGGGCCGAGGTTGGAACAAGGTGCATCAGACACATACTTCCGGAATTTGAGGTCCACTAGATCCCAGCCTCCCTACACAGATAAATCCAAGAGGATGAATATTTGGCATCTACCTAGGGTTCGGCTAGAAAATCGCCACTATCATCACCAGGATCATTCTCGATCTTGACCGAAGATCACGAAGAGTTATTTTGGGGACCTTCGGTGAACGAGAAAAATCATGGCCCACTGTCGGAAGACATTTTACTTGAGCCAGAAACTACAGTCACCATCATGTCTTATCGTGATGCGGTGGCCATGTCAATGCACTCTTCATGGGATAGCCTGAGATACGGTGGTTTTTCAGCCCGCTCGCCGCATTCTCCACCAGCCATCCTACCATCTCAGCAGTCTGCTTCAGTACTGCTACTAGTTACCCAGCTGCCTATGGTTGATGAGTTTGGCAATGAAGGTCCAAACCCGAAGTCTAGACAGAGTAGAATGTGGTACATTCTTATGGCAGACAATTTTATGGAGATGCTTTGGCCAATCGTAGCACTGAACATCAGTGCACTGGAATAGCTCGCACACGAGGAAGTTGGATTCATTATCTAGACCCTCTGGGTAACAAAAATCCATCTTCATCGCCGAGGAGTGGATTACCCCAAAATACAAGAACATTTTGAAGACATTGATCTACAATGTTTTCTGGTTGATTTTTCCACACTCCTCGTGGCCCAGTGCCCTGAGTCACCAGACCACCATAGGACCCTCCAACAAATATGTGTTCAGAGATTTAAAGTGCTCCACAAGATTATAAAAATGGTTTCCCCCCACGTGCAGATTCATTACTGGGGGAAGTCTTCCACCCTCCACTTTAGTTCTATCCATTGTCGGCCTAACATGCCATGCAATATCGAGGGTATTCCTCCAGGTAGGGTTGTGGTTAACATGGCCAACGTAACAGAGGAAGAGAATGAGCTAGAGATTCTTGGGGATGACCTACCCCCAAGGGAGTCTCACACCTATGGGATATATTTTTAAGGATCACTTTACAGTAAAAGAGTTTACTGGGTCTTCTTGTACCTACAGAATCATTAAACCTCAGATGGAATCCCAATAAGGGGAAGAAGAACCTCTGATATGCCAAACCCTCTGAGCCATCTGGCTTAGTAAAAAAGACAGAGGATGATCTTGAGAAATCCATGTTGCATCAACAGCTCACGGTGCATAAGAATATGGTCGATGACCTCCTTGCTCAATGTACAACAATGCAATGGTCAAACTATGGTGATCCTTAACCGAGGCAGCAGGGGCAAGCACAACCTCCCCCTGTCAAATTGCCTCCAGTTGAATCTGACCATCTTACCCACACAGACAGGGTTGTGGCTAGAAATTACAGCAAGAGGGTGTGGTTTGTGTCCCCAAATCCTCTGGAGTAGCGAGACAATATTCAGGATCCATCTCATATTACCCCAAATCCTCAACATGTGTTCCCACCAGCTGGTCTATGAGTTGGTGGGACTTCTTATCACATTATTGAACCAACCAATGCATTGGTGGTCAGGGATCCCTATCAAGACAAGAAATGTAACGACCCAATGTTTTTAATGGAAAATTCCCTTCTTATATTTATGTCATAAAATAACATGAAAACACAAAATAATGAACTACTATGTGATAAGTGACCTTTAAACCTATGTTTGTCACTCTTGTGTTTATAATTTTGAAAATCTGGCATATACGGTTGTGTTCAAGATGATTTTTGGAGTCTAATGAAACAAAAATAATTTTTGGTGAATAGTAATGTACCCTTAGGAATAGTAACATACCATTATGAATAGTAATATGACCCTTATGAATAGTAAATCATCCAACATAAGAGTAACATTACCTATGAATAATAAAATAAAATTTTGACATCTTAGAAGTGACAATTTGACCATAGTAAATGTTTTGGTATGTTCTAAGTCATAAATAATTAATTATAATTAATTAATTAATTTAAAAGAATATTTATTTCCATATAATGTGTTCATAAATTATTAAATCAATGTCTTATAGTTTTTAGATAATCTTATAAGACCCTATGTAATTTTTGGAAGCACTATAAAATTAGTTTTAATCTTAAAAACTGTTTTTTTAAGTAAATTATGATTTTAATTAAATATTAAATTAATAATATTTAGAAAATTATTTTTGAAAAATTGACTTCATTTTTGGATTCAACACGTCAAAAAATGGTAGGGGTAAATTTTTTGGTTTTTTCTGAAATATATCACTTTTTGGGTGAATAGTAAAAATTACAGTTTTTCGCATAATCGGTGAATACTAAATTGCATCATTAATGATGTAATGATGAAATAAACATTATAGAACTTTAGTATCGGCAAAATTATATTAAATTTCATATATGGTTCCTTATAATACAATAAATCCAATTCTCAAACCTAAAAAGAACTTTCCAAAGCCTAAAGTCAAAAGGTGATTTCTTAAAGTGTCATTTTCTCTTTCTTTCACTTTCCTTTTAATAAATTAATGAATTAAAATTATAAATAATATTTAAATCCTAAAAATAATTATATTATATTCATATATTATTTGTGATTTCAAAATACTACTATTACAAGTCTAAATCTGGATATTTTATTTTATTTTATATTTTATACTAAAAACACCTCCCGCTTCATATATAAATAAGCCCTCCCCCTCCTCTTTCCAAACCACACCTCTCAAGCTTCAATAATTGTCTATTCTCTGCCCAATAATCTCCCATAGCACCTCCCCCACATCCAAGAGCTTCTGGTATCATCAAAATACCAAGCTTAGGCCCTTAAGGAGGTTCTCAAGTGAAGGATTCAAGAGGTAATTTCCCTCCCTCTTGTCCTTTATTTTCATTTCAAGTTCAAGTTCATTTCTTGATCTCTTCCCACCTTTCTTCATCCAAATTGTGTTGTAACTCAAGTAATATAAATATACTGTAATTTTATGATTCTAATGGGATATTATATCACCCCACACCATTTCCATCTTCCTTTTAATTTATTAAAGAGAACGTTGTTCATGAGGTGTTAATTTATCACCTTCAAAAACGACATGCTCTCTTCTTCCATTTCTACCTTCAGATCTGGTCATGAAACCATATTTATGGTTGAAACATAATATTATTTATGTATTATGTTCTATTTAAATTTTTGTAAATAACATATGGACATATTACTAAGTGATAAGTCAAAACAAGTTCGTTGTGATCCAAAAACTGCCCAAATTGACCCAAATAATCATCATTTAATTATTATCTAATGATTCACCCACATGGATATAATATAATTCTCTATAAAAACATTAAAGATCCTAAAATATCATTAATAACATGTAATATCAGTTCTGGAAGTTTACCCATGTTCTACCAAAACTTCAATTTGAGAATACAAGTGAACCACTAAAGAAAACCATACAAACGAACTTCCCCGAACAATGTTTTTAAACTCTGTAAGTCATCCAAAAGAAGATAATATGACATAATGAAACCAGAATGAACCCTATTAATTTACACATGGTTTTGGATTTCTAATTAATGAATATAATGTCATTATACAGGACAATAAAGAGAAGGAATCATTCGGTTACAAGGTAAGGGGAAATTCTCGAACACAACTTTCATCCTTCGGGTTCTACCTCTTTCACTCCATTTTTGATATGGTTACTCCTAAAATATCATTTTTTCATAATTTCCTATACTTTTCTGGGATATACATTTCTGTCACTGGTTTTTATGTGCAAAAAAATGTTTTCCAAATTAAATCGTCTTTTAAGAACACCCCTTTTACTTCTCGCTCAAAGTGAACGGTTCTTGTAACATGTATGTTATTCGCTCTTTCTTTTGTGAATCCAAAGCTTATGAATTTTTTATTATGAGATGAAACCCATTCCTTTTCATGGGTTCATTATGTTAATTTATGTTATATTTTCATTGTGTCAAGAATGATAATTGATAATGTTATGATGTGACGGGTGTGCCCGGAATTATATAGTGCAATATGAATATTTAAATGTGACGGGTGCGCCCAGAATTATACAGTGCTCCAATGCATTGGGTAAAGTGATGAATCTCATGAATAAATGTGAAATGATGTGTGAACAAGATTCTATCTTGGTTCACATATATGTTTGGTAGTTAACCACTAAGACATGATGTTTCATTTTTATGCATTGCCACATTTCAAGTCTTTTATTTATGCTCCTCTCATGTTCATGATCTTTTGTCTATGTTATGATTATGCTCACCCCATGCTATTTTGTTCTTATCTATCCTCTTACTGGGCTTCTAGCTCACCCCTTTTGATGTATATCCTCGGGTGTCTACATGTACTAAAGAGAGAACAAGTGCCACTAAGAATCTAGTGAAGAAGAGATTAAATAAATGTTTATGGTTGATGTTGTATTTGTTATGTATGGTCCTAGTTTTTCCAAGACACTAAACCATTGCATCCTCTATTTGTAATACTATTATGTTTTTTATCTTTGAAATTATTTAATAGTAATGTACGAAAAGGCCGGGATTCTATAGTTGGTATCAGAGGAAAGCTTTAGTTAATTTGGGAATTATGATTAGTGAACCCTAGAGAAAACCTCTAGGATGATACTAAGTAATAATATGAACACAAGAATATTTACTTAGGGATCCCATATGTTATGTTTTTGGTATAACTGTTTAAATACATAATTTATTCATGACATGTCTTTTTATGTTTTGTTCTACCCTTTTCTATTTTAGAAAATGGTGGGAACTAGGAGAAATCAGGCCAACAACTCATGTGAGGGCCAATACAAAGATTGCCCGAACGACATCCCCAATGATTTTGGAGGTGGAGTTCAAAACATCATGGATATGCTTACCAAATTAACTCAGGTTATGAAAAATAACCATAATAATTGGGAACATCCTCCTTCACCAAAGAGGGAGAAACTGGCTATTGAATGTTTTATGCAGCAACGACCACCGACTTTTTGCGGATATTCTGAACCACTAGTTGTGGAACAGTGGGTCAACTCCATGGAGAATATATTTTCTGTGCTTCACTGTTCTGAGACAAAGAAGGTGACTCTAGACATTTATCGTCTAGATGGAGAAGCCGATCAATTGGTGGGCATTGATTAAGAACACCAAGCCAAGGGAAGAAATTGAAGAGATGGAATGAGAATACATTAAGATAATTTTTCTTAATAA
This sequence comes from Viscum album, assembly GCA_963277665.1. NCBI lineage: Eukaryota > Viridiplantae > Streptophyta > Magnoliopsida > Santalales > Viscaceae > Viscum > Viscum album. The sequence continues at coordinate 1,755,117,113 of OY728128.1, forward strand.
GTACTTCCCACGAACACTTCACACGAAGATGGAGAGAGAATTCATACAGCTCAAGAAAAAAGAAGGATAATCTGTCACAACCTAGGAAGCGGAATTCACAAGGCTTTCAAGGTACGCTTCGGGTTTTGTTATCAACAATGATCGCAAAATTGATAGATTCTTTAGTGGATTAAAACCACACCTTCGAAAGGACCTTGAAATTTGAGACTTTGGGAGTTATGAAGAACTTGTTCGGTGTGCTCTCAAAGTAGAGATGGAGTTTGGAGAATGGTCCCATGGCTATGAGGATAAGAAAAGAAAGATGGATTTTCAAGCTAGTTGATCTAATGACAAAGGTGGGAAGAAAAATCAACAACCCACATGCCAAAAATGTGGGATGTTGCACAATGGGAATTGCCTCAAAGGGATGGGGAAATACATTAAGTGTGGAAAAGAAGGAAACCATGCTCAAGAGTGTCGAATAAACACTAAAAATAAGGAGAATGTAGTCGATGGAAGGAGAGAACCACCCAAGGTTCAATGCTACAACTGTAGGGAGCTAGGGCACTATGCAAACCAGTGCACTAAACCTCGAGCTCTCAAGGGTAATCAGCGTCAGCAACCACCAAATCCGAAGGAAAAACTGAAGGATTATGCCATAACTACTGCGGAGGTGGAGCATGATAATGAATTCGTACAAGGTACACTTCCTATTCACTCCAGAATGGAAAAAGACTTATTTGATTCTGGTTCTACGCATTCCTTTATATATTGCAAGTTTGCTAGAACTGTAGAATCGAAGCCCCAAAACCTTGAAGTAGAGATATATGTAAAAACACCAAGTGGTTCATGTAGAGACCCGAAGCTTATCGTACATGGACATTACATTACTTTTGCGGAATACTTTGTACATAACAAAAACACACACACAAGGATCGTAATAGTTTAGTGTCTTTGGAAACTCAGAACGTAATCTTCTAATCGTGGTGAAAGATCTTCAATATCTCCCATAAAGATCTTCCATTTTTTTTACCTAAAACCTTTATTTATATCCTGGGGAAAAGAAAACATAAAAGGTTGAGCTCAAATGCTCAGTAAGGGTAAGAAAAAGAAAAATAAACCACATCATATTCATAAGAACATAACTTTTGGAAATCTTAACCTGTAAAAGAGAGCATAATTTCATATCATGGGATAAATCATAGAAGTGAAATGAAATCCCAATAAGCATAACATAAAACATGAAACTTTTTGGCTTACACACATAATCATAGAGAATCATTTATTGTTAGTCAAGACTCATTACCAAGACTATCTTAGTGGACAAAGTCCCTTTCTGAACCGAGTCACCCTCGTTTCAGTCCTGTTTCACTGAACCGGTATAACCTACCATTCCAGCCATGTCTATCTCATGAGATATAAAATACTTACCCAATGCATTGGAGGGAGATATACGTCCCACCCATCTCATAATGATACCATTCTTATGTGTTCCACAAAATCATAAATCATACATCATTTCATAACCCATGTAGTAGAAATGGGAATCTTAAACATCGTGACATCATAAAACAACTCATATAAGATAAAGAAATTCATAAAAATAATTCCATCACAACATAATCAAATAAATGTAATAATAGAGATAGAAATAGAAACCCTTTATTTTCTTATATGGAAAATAATTTTGATAAAACACTTGAACTCCATCCTTAAGGAAAATATCCTTTCTACTTCAAAAACATTTTTCCTTTCTTAACATGTCATACAATTTTAAACTAAAAGAAGTTGATTAAAAATAAACTTGAAAACTTGTAAAGGAAGCTTCTTGGAAATAATGTTTTAAAAATCCATTCATGTCGTATAAGTTAAAAAAAACATTTTTCTCGTACTTTTGTCGGAAAAGTCAAAAAAGTAACTCGTACGAAAAACGACAAAAGATTCCTTTCATATCTTTTACTAAAAACTCACTGAAGGGTAAAATAGGATTTAAACAATTGTATGTGGATGGAAATAATATTACATATTGAGGTAACATGGATGTGGATGATAAAATACACCCCAGTAAATACTAAAGTATAAACAATCTCGGATAAAAATGAGATTGTGATATTTCCCTTACCTAAGGTCTGATTTGCTTCGTAAGTGTCCGAAACTCCTGTATAATGATTTAAATAATGTCATTTTCTTATTACAGAATCATATTCATTGTTATGATATCATATATGGTTCACTTCTGACTTTATATTACCCGTTCTTATTTAAATTCCATGTTAAAGAGTGTTTTTGGTAAAATTGTTTCATTTGTCGTCCGTGTTTTGACTTGTAATTATTCATATGGTTACTTAGATCATGATTAATTAATTCCAGAATATAAAACATGATTTATATATATATATATTCAGAATATACATATATATAATAAATCAGTAAATGGAAAGAAATACACCATTCATGGAGACGGTAGGCCGTACGTACGCATGAATGCTGTTTTCGTTTCGTTATTGAGTTGATCGGAATTAAGTAGATGACATTCATATATATACACATAAATCCAGTATCATTATTATGTCATATATTTCATGATTACTTATTATATATACTTTATAATCATTCATGAATGGTTAAAGTGGAGAATGAATCTCATCGCGTCGTGGAGACGGTAGTCTGTACGTACGCACGAGCGATGATATCGTTCTCATGATCGTGAACTTGTGTTGAAGTGTATGTATACTATTTCAGTATCAATATCACTTTATAATAATCATATATAGTTACTCATTACACCATTATACCCATCCAAGTAAGGTGGTGGTGGAAAATAGATTTCACCACGGCGTGGAGACGGTATTCCGTACGTACGCACGCGCGGTGATTTCGTTTTCCGTAGGATGGATAGATGGTGAAATAGGGTTGTTTCATAATTAAAATGACATATCAGTATATTAGTGATACTGATGTTATTACTTCATAATTAAACAACCTAATAAGAAGAAGTGGAAGAAGAAATAAAGGTGAAAGAATCGGTAACCGAAATTACCTCTTCTTTGAAGCACCTCTTTGAGAACTTCTCTTAGGGCACTAAAATTGGTCTTTGAGGAAGACCAGAACCTCTAGAATGTTGATAGGGAAGTGGAGAAGAGAATTTTTTAGGGTTTGGCCGATCTTGAAGGCTCAATGTTGTGTGAGGAAGAGAGGGAGGAGGTGCCCTTTTATAAGGGAGGAGAGGGGCACCTTTGGAATAACTAAATATATTATTTTATTATAAAGTCATGTTCGGTTTTAAATAGATAAAAATTGATTTATTTCGAGGCTAAGGTGAGGATGGGTCGAAATCATCTCATCCAATAGGATTTAGACAAGTTTAGGATATTATTTTAACCTTATCAATTAGATTTAACTCTAAGTTAAATAATTTAACTTTTACCGTGTCTTTTTGTTTTCTTACACTATATGGTTAATAAACTTACTATATCAAGCCAAAAGAACCCCATGTTGTTTATTATTAATATAGAAAATCTTATCTAAGTCATTTTGCCGAACCTTAGATTTTTAGGAATAAAATAACAATTAATAATATAATATTTGTTTTAAAAACTATTTTATGTCAATTTTGACACTATTTGGTACATGATTTTTATGAAATTCATAACAGAATGATAAGTTCTAACCAAGTTACATAAATCAACAATAAAATGTCATATTAACCTATAAAATTAGTTTAAGTCATAAAAAGTCTCAAATTACATTTATTTGGGCATTTATAACATCAATTATGTCAATATTTCATTAATAAGACAATTACTGCATCATCATTGTGTCATAATAAATGATAATTATTTAATCCCTAAAAATTCTAAATAAATTCCTATGATTTATATAATTGTATTATATTTCTGGAGACTATTCATGTTTGAAGTTTCATGATTTTTATCACTAGATTAAAATTATTATACTTATAAGATTTAAGAAAGTGACAAGTTGTCACATTCTTTGGTTTTAATAATAATTAAATTATTTTCATTGACAAAATTTACTTAAATGAATCTAATCCGACCCTTAGGTGATATGGGTCGATATTTAGTCATACAATAGGACTTTTACATTTTTAGGATAATTTTAAAATATTATATTTACCCTTAATTACCCGATTTACCTTTAACTGTGGTAAATAAAATTTACCGTAGTTACTATTCATAATTCCCAAAAATAAAAATTATCCTATTAACATAATTTGGACCCACTGATTCCAAATATGGAATTCATTTTTTAAAATTCAATACATAGAAGTTGCAGAAATTAAATTAAAATTAATCTCGTTGTCGAATAAAAACGGGTTTTTGTTTAAAACATTGCAAAAGGCTGAATTGATTTAACCTACGAATTCAAGGTAAAATAAATGATAATGACATACATTATATTAAATGGTAAAAATATATTATATTTATACTTTAAAACCATTCAATATTATAATTTAACTACATAAGATATTATGATGAAAAAAGTTGTTTTTAATTAAAATATAGCGTGTTTTTACTATTCATTAAAATGTGAAAGTTACCAGAATAATATGAAAATTTTATCCAAAGTAAATTTTTATTTCTTGATTCCAAAGAATAATTTTATTTTATCAAATTCAACTTATAAACATTTCAAAAAATATATTTAATGTGGGTGCGCCATCAAAAGGCGGCAAAACTGCATTTTTTTGAAAAATACTTATTTTACCCAAAAAAATTATTTTCTTCTTATACCATGTTCTAGAAATGTGTAAGATGAATAATAATTTTATAAAATTAAAAATTTAGTTAATACTATTCATAACTGCTAGTTCATGACAATATTATAATAATATAACATTGTTTATTAAAACCCGGTATTGCGTACAACACACACTATCGAGGAAGGTCGTGATTGTGTGTAATGCAAGCCAAGTCAGGATTGCGTGTTGTGAAAGAATCCTTCGTTGTTTCGTATAACAGAATCCAACCATATTTCATTTATACATTGAATATATATATATATATATACTCAATGTTGCGTAGAATAACTATTATAAAAATTGTGTGTAACACGATCCAATAATAGTGTTGCGTATACGGCAAGCGAATACGGTGTTGCGTATAGCGCAAGGTAATATTGGTGTAGAATACAACACAAGAAATTAATGAAATTAAAATAATATTTTTCATAAAATCTCGGGGTGTTACATTCTACCCCCCTTAAAATGAATTTCGCCCTCGAAATTCATCGGGGTTATAAATGGTTTACGACTCGAAAGTTTGTTTAATAGAAACCCACATCGTAAAAAGGAATACCAAAACCAATATTTAAAAACAAAAGTATGAAACGTAACGGTTACCCAAATAAACTAATCATTGGGATTCCACATAGGTGAAAATATTGATATGGAAGAAAAATCTAACCATCATGTTCTGATGGAGAGTGGTAGAGAACATGGCTATGGAAAATCCAACAATCACAAATCCATAAATTTGTGATGATCTAAGGTACCATCTGATTAATCAGATATAAGAGCACTAGGAAAACATTTTTGGTTTTCAAGATCGTTTCCCTAAAGTTGATGAATTTGAATTAGAATAAATACATACTTTATTTTGGTACAATCTCACTGTTGTTCGTGCCTTGAACAATTTCTACTTCATCTCTTAAATAAATGAAGTTGAATTTGTTATTCGTGAAGTGTTAGCAGATCATGTGATAGAATGACGAGTCATTCCATCTGTCTCAAACAAAAGGTTAGAAAAAGTTATTAAATATACATAAGTCATTCTATAGTGAGATTAATCAAATATGGTTCCTAAAATGGACTTATACTTCATATATCATACTGCTTAATATAATAAAACAAGTTTCTACTAAACAGGGACTTCATGTAGGCCAGTGGTAGGCGATAAAGGCCAGTCACACTTCGGTTGTGGGTTCGATTCCCACAGCCTTGTCCGACGCGATGGGCTGTCGCCCGTCCTGCAGGTTTTCCTTTTTCTAAAGTTATATTACTATAACATCCCATTAATAATATCGAAAAACGTTTTATCCTAACTTATGTCCAACATAATCCATTCTAATCTTTAGGCTTATCTAAAATACTTCGTTCCAAGCTCAGAGTATAATGAAAATGATTACTTGAAATGTCACAGAACAATCACGTGAATGCCATCATTTATCCCCCATATATCATAAGATATATCTTGTTGGTCAAATTACAAACATGTGAATACCTTAATCATGTATTCTCTTGAAGAATGAATACCCATTGAACCTTAGTGAAAACATAAATGCTGTCAGAAGTTAACTCTTTTAACATACCAAAATCCAAAAATTCTATATACTCAATCCATTACATAACCTTCTCCTTATATCAGTCATGAGATCATGAATACTATCAAACATTTAGTTTTCTCCTTATCCCTTCATTATGCGCATATCATCTACATTCCAAAAATATCTGAATAACCTTTCATGGATACTGGTAACATTAATCATACACTTTCAAACCTCAAGGAAATACAACAGTGTAACAATCCTTAGATTTCTCTTTATTCCATAGTACCAGGAGATTTACTTATACAACATTACACATGATAAACATGTCATCATTCCACTACATTCTTAAACCATTGACCGGGCTTCAACAATTCTTTCATCTCACATATCATTTGTAGTCTATTCATCATCATCAACATAAATACTACCCATATGACCATACTGATTCTCTTCATGATAAATTCCCTTAGGGAATTGGTTTGCATAATGCCCGTACATTCCACATTTAAAACATTTAACCATTGTTGATGTCGTAGCAATACCATTATCCTCATCCCTGGTGTTAACTGAACCTTTTCCTTTGCACTTACTGGATTTGTGTCCTTCTTTTCCACACCCAAATCATCTTCCAGTTCCTTTGAAACATTCTCCTTGATGCCTCTTCCCACATGATTTACATAGGGGAAATTAAACTTTCTTTCCTCAATTATCATCATGAAAATCCATCTTTCTATTATTAGCCGAGTTAGGAAACTTACCAAATTTTACTTTATTGATCATATTATGAGATTTATGATTCGGTATAATAATGATGTTTGGACCTCCAAATCCCATTTCATTTGGTTTCTCATTAAGAATATCATTCCATTGTCCATCATATCCTCCATTATCGTGAATCATCTTGTTTCCATCCATTTTCTAAAACCCAAAAAGAATAGTGTGAGAGGCAAAAATCATGCTAGGAAAAAACAACATAATAAAGGGGGAGTACATTCAATATCTAACATCTTAGGTTTAATTCTATGATTGCTAGCGTAAATATAGTACTATAACCTATACGTATACTTAACCTTAGGGACATCCCTAGACATACCTTAGAAATATCTCTAGGGATCTCACTAACGCTTTCGCATCCTAGTTTCCAAAGGTTGACTAAACCTTTCCTCTGATACCAACTGTAGATACCCGAATCTTATCGTACATGGGCATTACATTACTTTTGCAGAATACATTGTACATACAAAAACACACACACAAGGATCGTAATAGTTTAGTGTCTTTGGAAACTCGGAACGTAATCTTCTAATCGTGGTGAAAGATCTTCAATATCTCCACAAAGATCTTCCCTTTTTTTACCTAAAACCTTTCTTTATATCCTGGGGAAAAGAAAACATAAAAGGTTGAGCTCAAATGCTCAGTAAGGGTAAGAAAAAGAAAAATCAACCACATCATATTCATAAGAACATAACTTTTGAAAATCTTAACCTGCAAAAGAGAGCATAATTTCATATCATGGGATAAATCATAGTAGTGAAATAAAATCCCAATAAGCATAACTTAAAACATGAAACTTTGTGGAATACAAACATAATCATAGAGAATAATTTCTTGTTAGTCAAGACTCATTTCCAATACAATCTTAGTGGAAAAAGTCCCTTTCTGAACCGAGTCACCCTCGTTTCAGTCCTGTTTCACTGAACCGGTATAACCTACCCTTCCAGCCATGTCTATCTCATGAGATATAAAATCCTTACCCAATGCATTGGAGGGAGATATAGGTCCCACCCATCTCATAATGATACCATTCTTATGTGTGCCACAAAATCATAAATCATACATCATTTCATAACCCATATAGTAAAAATGGGAATCTTAAACATCGTGACATCATAAAACAACTCATATAAGATAAAGGAATTCATAAAAATAATTCCATCACAACATAATCAAATCAATGTAATAATAGGGATAGAAACAGAACCCTTTATTTTCTTAGATGGAAAATAATTTTGATAAAACACTTGAACTCCATCCTTGAGGAAAATATCCTTTCTACTTCAAAAACATTTTTCCTTTCTTAACATGTCATACAATTTTAAACTAAAAGAAGTTGATTAAAAATAAACTTGAAAACTTGTAAAGTAAGATTCTTGGAAATAATTTTTTAATAATCCATTCATGTCGTATAAGTTAAAAAAACATTTTTCTCGTACTTTTGTCGGAAAAGTCAAAAAAGTAAGTCGTACGAAAAATGACAAAAGATTCCTTTCATATATTTTACTAAAAACTCACTGATGGGTAAAATAGGATTTAAACAATTGTAGGTGGATGGAAATAATATTACATATTGAGGTAAAATGGATGAGGATGATAAAATACACCCCAGTAAATACTAAAGTATAAACAATCTCAGATAAAAATGAGATTGTGATATTTCCCTTACCTTAGGTCCGATTTGCTTCGTAAGTGTCCGAAACTCCTGTATAATGATTTAAATAATGACATTTACTTATTAAAGAATCATATTCATTGTTATTATATCATATATGGTTCACTTATGACTTTATATTACCCGTTCTTTTGTAAATTCCATGTTAAAGAGCGTTTTTGGTAAAATTGTTTCATTTGTCGTCCGTGTTTTGACTTGTAATTATTCATATGGTTACATAGATCATGATTAATTAATTCCAGAATATAAAACATGATTTATATATATATATTCAGAATATACATATATATAATAAATCAGTAAATGGAAATAAATACACCGTTCATGGAGACGGTAGGCCGTACGTACGCATGAACGCTGTTTTCGTTTCCTTATTGAGTTGAGCGGAATTAAGTAGATGACATTCAAATATATACACATAAATCCAGTATCATTATTATGTCATATATTTCATGATTACTTATTATATATACTTTATAATCATTCATGAATGGTTAAAGTGGAGAATGAATCTCATCGCGTCGTGGAGACGGTAGTCCGTACGTACGCACGAGCGATGATATCGTTCTCATGATTGTGAACTTGTGTTTAAGTGTATGTATTCTATTTCAGTATCAATATCACTTTATAATAATCATTTATAGTTACTCATTACACCATTATACCCATCCAAGTAAGGTGGTGGTGGAAAATAGATTTCACCACGGCGTGGAGACGGTATTCCGTACGTACGCACGCACGGTGATTTCGTTTTCCATAGGATGGATAGATGTTGAAATAGGATTGTTTCATAATTATAATAACATATCAGTATATTAGTGATACTTATTTTATTACTTCATAATGAAACAACCTAAGAAGAAGAAGTGGAAGAAGAAATAAAAGTGAAAGAATCGGTAACGAAAATTACCTCTTCTTTGAAGCACCTCTTTGAGAACTCCTCTTAGGGCACTAAAATTGGTCTTTGAGGAATACCAGAACCTCTAGGATGTTGATAGGGAAGTGGAGAAGAGAATTTGGCAGGGTTTTGCCGATCTTGAAGGCTCAAAGTTGTGTGAGGAAGAGAGGGAGGAGGTGCCCTTTTATAAGGGAGGAGAGGGGCACCTTTGGAATAACTAAATATATTATTTTATTATAAAGTCAAGTTCGGTTTTAAATAGATCAAAATTGATTTATTTCGAGGCTAAGGTTGGAATGGGTCGAAATCATCTCATCCAATAGTATTTATACAAGTTTAGGTTATTATTTTAAACTTATCAATTAGATTTAACTCTAAGTTAAATAATTTAACTTTTACCGTGTCTTTTTGTTTTCTTACACTATATGGTTAATAAACTTACTATATCAAGCAAAAAGAACCCCAAGTTGTTTATTATTTATATATATAATCTTATCTAAGTCGTTTGGCCGAACCTTAGATTTTTAGGAATAAAATAACAATTAATAATATAATATTTGTTTTAAAAACTATTTTATGTCAATTTTGACACTATTTGGTACATGATTGTTATGAAATTCATAACAGAATGATAAGTTCGAAACAAGTTACTTAAATCAACAATAACATGTCATATTAACCTATAAAATTAGTGTAAGTCATAAAAAGTCTCAAATTACATTTATATGGGCATTTATAACATCAATTATGTCAATATTTCATTAATAAGACAATTACTGCATCATCTTTGTGTCATAATAAATGATAATTATTTAATCCCTAAAAATTATAAATAAATTCCTATGATGTATATAATTTTATTATATTTCTGTAAACTATTCATGTTTGATGTTTCATGATTTTTATCACTAGATTAAAATTATTATACTTATAAGATTTAAGAAAGTGACAAGTTGTCACATTCTTTGGTTTTAATAATAATCAAATTATTTTCATTGAACAAATTTAATTAAATGAATCTAATCCGACTCTTAGGTGATATGGATAGATTTTTAGTCATCCAATAGGATTTTGACATTTGTTAGGGTAATTTAAAAATATTATATTTACCCTTAATTACCCGATTTACCTTTAACTATGGTAAATAAAATTTACCGTAGTTACTATTCATAATTCCCAAAAATAAAAAGTATCCTATTAATATAATTTGGACCCACTGATTCCAAATATGGAATCCATTTTTTAAAATTCAATACAGAGAAGTTGCAGAAATTAAATTAAAATTAATCCTGTTGTCGAATAAAAACGGGTTTTTATTTAAAATATTGCAAAAGATTGAATTGATTTAACCTACGAATTCAAGGTAAAATAAATGATAATGACATAAATTATATTATATGGTAAAAATATATTCTATTTATACTTTAAAACCATTCAATATTATAATTTAACTACATAAGATATTACAATGAAAAAAGTTGTTTTTAATTAAAATATATCGTGTTTTTACTATTCATTAAAATGTGAAAGTTACCAGAATAATATGAAAAATTTATCCAAAGTAAATTTTTATTTCTTGATTCCAAAGAAGAATTTTATTTTGTCAAATTGAACTTATAAACATGTCAAAAACTAGATTTAATGTGGGTGCGCCATCAAAAGGCGGCAAAACTGCATTTTTTGAAAATTACTTATTTTACCTGAAAAATTTATTTTGTTCTTATACCATGTTCTAGAAATGTGTAAGATGAATAATAATGTTATAAAATTCAAGATTTAGTTAATACTATTCATAACGGCTAGTTCATGACAATATTATAATAATATAACATTGTTTATTAAAACCCGGTATTGCCTACAACACACACTATCGAGGAAGGTCGCGATTGCGTGTAATGCAAGCCAAGTCAGGGTTGCGTGTTGTGAAAGAATCCTTCGTTGTTTCGTATAACAGAATCCAACCATATTTCATTTATACATTGAATATATATATATATACTCAATGTTGCGTAGAATAACTATTATCAAAATTGTGTGTAACACGATCCAAGAATAGTGTTGCGTATACTGCAAGCTAATACGGTGTTGCGTATAGAGCAAGGTAATCTTGGTGTAGAATACAACACAAGACATTAATGAAATTAAAATAATATTTTTCAAAAAATCTCGGGGTGTTACAGTGCAATCATTGCAACCCAATTGTTTGACTCTTCTCCTGTTGGCATATGTGGAAATATTCTTCTGGCAAATGTCGTAATACATCCCTTGGTGGAATTTGCCGCTATAATGGGAATAGACTAGATCTCATTATATAGAGCACATATCAACTATCATGAAAAGGGAATATCTTTTCATATTTCAAACCATCCCATGCTTCTATACAAATCCAAGGAAGATCATGAATCTCCTTTGAAAAATCCTCCAATGGTGTGGGTGTTGATTCCCTATGAAGAAGCATACCTTGACCAAATGGTTGATTCGAAGGAATGTTCCAACCTTGAGGAAATGCCCATCGTGAGGGAATACGATGATGTATTTCCCGAAGAGTTACCCGGAATTCCCCTAGATTGTGAGGTAGAGTTCTCAATTGAACTCATACCTGGAGCTACTCCTATCTCAAAGTGCCCCTATAGGATGGCTCCTATCGAACTGGAGGAGTTAAAGAAGAAGCTATTGGAGCATCTGGACAAAGGGTTCATACGCCCTAGTGCATCACCTTGGGGTGCACCAGTGCTCTTTGTGAAGAAGGAGGATGGAACAATGCGGATGTGTATCGATTATCAAGAACTCAACTAGATCACCATAAAGAAAAAGTATCTTCTTCCAAGGATTTATTACTTGTTCGATCAGTTAAGAGGAGCTCAATACTTCTCAAAGGTGGATCTTCATTTTGGATATCATCAAGTAATGGTGAAGAAGGAAGATATTCAGAAGACTTCCTTCCATATAAGGTATGGGCACTATGAGTTTTTGGTCATACCCTTTGGACTTATTAACGCCCCTGAAATCTTTGAGGATTTGATGAATAGAGTCTTTAGACATTACCTTGACGTATTTGTGCTAGTGTTTATCGATGATATTCTCATCTACTCCAAGATAAAGGAGGAACATGAAGAACATATAAGACTTGTGTTGGTGACATTAAGAAAGGAGAAGTTGTACGCCAAGTTTAGAAAGTGTGACTTTTGGATGAATCAAGTCATGTTCTTGGGACATGTGATCACAAGTGAGGGAATTTCTCTGGATCCTTCAAAGACAAAGGTGATTGAGGAATGGCTCAGGCCCTCTAGTGTCATAGAATCTGTAGTTTTATTAGATTAGCTGGGTACTACCAACGTTTTGTGAGAAACTTCTCACGATTGTTAAGCCCGCTAACTAAGATAACAATGAAAGGGGTAAAGTATGTCTGGACATAAGAATGTGAGGGATGCTTCAAGGATCTAAAGAGAAGGCTGATCACTGCACATGTACTCACACTACTGAAAAGTTGAGAAAGTTTTGTGATATATAGTGATGCTTCAAAGAAAGGCTTGGGTTGTGTACTCATGAAAAATGATAATGTGATAGCCTACGCCTCATGACAGTTGAAGATCCATGAGAAGAACTGCCCGACCCATGATCTAGAGCTGGAAACCGTGATTTTTGCCTTGAAAATCGGGTGGCACTACCTTTATGGTGAGAAGTGTGACATATACACCGACCACAAGAGCCTAAAGTATATATTCACACAAAAGGAGCTCAACATGCATCAAAGGAGATGGTTAGATCTAATCAAGGATTACAATTGCTGTATTCACTATCATCCTGGAAAGGCAAATAAGGTAGCAGATGCTCTAAGTAGAAAAGAACCTGCTACTCTATCCATGTTGCGGATTGATAAAGACCCTATCTTCATGGATGTGCAAAGGATGGATTTGAGAATCGTAAGGGCAGGGGATACATCTTACCTTGCCCAAATGATTGTGCAACCATCCATCTAGGAGAAGATTAATGAAGCACAAAGGGATGATGTGGAGATACAAAAGAGGTTGAATGCAGTAAAGGAAGGGAAGCTGCAGGAGTTCTATATCGATGATTATGGTGTGATTTGGTTTGGAATGCGGGTTTGTGTGACTTCATCACCCAGGATAAAGAAGGAGCTATTGGATAATTCACATAGCTCAAATTTATCTATCCATCCGGGGAGTACCAAGATGTACCGTGATCTCAAGAACACTTCTGGTGGGATAACATGAAGAAGGAGATTGCAGAATATATATCAAGGTTCTTGGTATGTCAACATGTTAAAGCTGAGCGACAAAAGACCAAAGGTATGATGCAGCCATTTCCTATACCCATGTGGAAATGGGAAAATATTACTATGGACTTTGTCATAGGCCTCCCGAAGACTTCAAAGGGAAATAATGTGATATGGGTTGTGGTTGACCGACCCACCAAGACTGCCCATTATATCGCTATTCGGGAAGACATGTCGCTTGAACAACATGCAAGGATATATGTGAAGGAAGTAGTGAGACTACACGGTGTTCCAATCTCAATTGTCTCTGAACATGATCCAAGGTTCACATCTATGTTCTGGAGGAGCCTTCAACATGTTTTAAGTACTGAATTAAATTTCACCACAGCCTATCACCCCCAAACCGATGGCCAGCCTGAAAGGACTATTCAGACGCTTGAAGATATGATAGGATCCTGCCCTCTTGAATTCAATGGTGTTTGGGATCAGAATATCCCATTGGTTGAGTTCCCATACAACAATAGCTTCCACTCGAGTATTCAGATGGCTCCGTATGAAGCTCTTTATGGGAAGTGATGTAAAACTCCAACCTGTTGGGATGAAGTTGGAGAAAGAAAGCTACTTGGGCTCGATCTTGTTCAAGAGATGACCGATAATGTTCAAGTCTTCCAGAAACACATCAAAGCTTCTCAAAGTCGGAAAAAGTTCTATGCTGACAACCGTTGAAGGGACTTGGAGTTTGACATTGGAGATAAAGTCTTCCTTCGAATATCTCCATGGAAGAGAGTCATGCGATTTGGGAAGAAAGGGAAGCTAATCCCTTGGTATATTGGCCCATTTGAGATCCTTGAACACATAGGAACCGTGGCCTATAGTCTAGAACTTCCACCAAATATGGCTCATGTTCATGATGTGTTTCATGTATCACTACTGAGGAAGTACATACCAGACCCCTCACATGTACTAAACTCTGAGGTGGTGCAGCTAGAAGAAGATCTCTCCTATGAGGAGCAGCCAGTAAAGATTCTGGATCGGAGAGATAAGGTTCTACGCAACAAGACAACCCATCTTGTCAAAGTGTTGTGGAGGAACCATAAGATTGAGGAAGAAACTTGGGAACTAGAAGAGTCAATGAAGGCAAAGTATCCTCACCTGTTTGTGTAAAGTGAAATTTCGGGGGTGAAATTTCTTAAGGGGGGAAGAATGTAATGACCCAATGTTTTCAATGGAAAATTCCCTTCTTATATTTATGTCATAAAATAACATGAAAACAAAAAATAATGAACTACTATGTGATAAGTGACCTTTAAACATAAGTTTGTCACTCCTATGTTTAGAATTTTGAAAATCCGGCATGCACAGTTGTGTTGAAGATGATTTTTGGAGTCTAATGAAACAAAAGTAATTTTCGGTGAATAGTAATGTACCCTTAGGAATAGTAACATACCCTTATGAATAGTAATATGACCCTCATGAATAGTAAATCATCCAACATAAGAGTAACATTACCTATGAATAAAAAAAATTAGATATCTAAGAAAGTGACAATTTGACCTTAGTAAATGTTTTGATATGTTCTAAGTCATAAATAATTAATTATAATTAATTAATTAATTTCAAATAATATTTATTTCTATTTAACTTATTCATAAATTATTGAATCAATGTCTTATAGTTTTTAGATAATTTTATAAGACCCTACGTAATTTTTGGAAGCACTATAAAATTAGTTTTAATCTTAAAAATTGTTTTTTAAGTAAATTATGATTTTAATTAAATATTAAATTCATAATATTTAGAAAATTATTTTTGAAAAATGTTATTCATTTTTGGATTCTACATGTCGAAAAATGGTAGGAGTAAATTTTTGGGTTTTTTCTGAAATACATCAATTTTCGGGTGAATAATAAAAAATACAGTTTTTCGCATAATCAGTGTATACTAAATAGCATCATTAATGATGTAATGGTGACATAAACATTCTAGAACTTTAGTTTCGTAAATATTATATAAAATTTCATAAATGGTTCCTTATAATATAATAAATCCAATTCTCAAACCTAAAAATAACTTTTCAAAGCCTAAAGTCAGTAGGTGATTTCTTAAAGTGTCTTTTTCTCTTTATTTCACTTTCCTTTTAATAAATTAATGAATTCGAATTATAAAGAAGAGTTAAGGCCTAAAAATAATTATATTATATTAATATATGACTTATGATGTCAAAAAACTACTATTACAAGTATAACTCTTGATATATTATTTTATTTAATATTTTATACTAAAAACACCTCCCTCCTCAAGTATAAATAATCCCTCCCCCTCCTCTTGCCAAACCACACCTCTCAAGCTTCAAGAATTGTCTAATCTCTACCAAATAATCTCTCATAGCCCCTCCCCCATGTCCAAGAGCTTCTGTTCTGATCAAAAGACCAAGCTTAGGCCCTTAAGGAGGTTCTCAAGTGAAGGATTCCATAGGTCATTTCCCTCCCTCTTGTCCTTTATTTTCCTTTCAAGTTCAAGTTCATTTCTTGATCTATCCCCACCTATCTTCATCCAAATTGTGTTGTAACTCTATTACTATACATATACTATAATTTTATAATTATATTGGGATATTATATCACCCCACACCCTTTCCCTCTTCCTTTTATTTTATTAAAGAGAATGTCGTTCATGAGGTGTTAATTTATCACCTTCAAAAACGACATGCTCTCTTCTTCCATTTCTTCCTTCATATCTGGTCATGAAACCATTTTTATGGTTGAAACAGAATATGTTTTATTTATTATGTTATATTTAATGTTCTGTAAATAACCTATGGATATATTACTAAGTGATAAGTTAAAACAAGTTCTTTGTGATCCAAAAACCGCCCAAATTGACCCAAATAATCATCATTTAATTTTTATCTAATGATTCACCAACAGGGATCTAATATAATTCACTTTAAAATCATTCAATATCATGAAATATCATTAATAACATGTAATATCAGTTCTGGATGTTTACCCATGTTCTACCAAAACATCAATTTAAAAATACAAGTGAACCACTCAAGAAAACCATAAAAACGAGCATCCCCGAACAATGTTTTTAAACTCTATAAGTCATCCAAAAGATGATAATATGACATAATGAAACCAGAATGAACCCTATTAATGTACACATGGTTCTTTATTTCCAATTAATTAATATAATTTCATTATACATGACATTAAAGGGAAGGAATCATTCGGGTACAAGGTAAGGGGAAATTTTCGAACCCAACTTTAATCCTTCGGGTTCTACCTCTTTCACTACTTTTTTTATATGGTTTCTCCTCAAAGAACATTTGTTCATCATTTCCTTTACTTTTTTGGCATATAAATTTTTTTCACTGGTTTTTATGTCCAATAAAATTTATTCGAAAAGAACTCTTATTTTAAGAACACCCCTTTTACTTCTCGCTCAAAGTGAACGGTTCTTGTAACATGAATGTTGTTCCCTCTTTCTTTTGGGAACCAAAAGATTATGAATATGTTATTATGAGATGAAACCCCTTCCTTTTCATGGGTTCGTTATGTTAATTTATGTTATATGTTCATTGTAGGATTCATGATAAATGACAATGTTATGATGTGACGGGTGCGCCCAGAATTATATAGCGCAATATGAATGTTTTAATGTGACGGGTGCACCCATAATTCTACAGTGCTCCAATTCATTGGGTAAAGTGATGAATCTCATGAGTAAATGTGAAGTTATGTGTGAAGAATATTCTATCTTGGTTCACAAATATGTGTGGTAGTTAACCACTAAGATGTGATGTTTCATTTCTATTCAATGCCACATTTCAAGTCTTTTATTTATGCTCCTCTCATGTTCATGAACTTTTGTCTATGTTATGATTATTCTCACCCAATGCTATGTTGTTCTTATCTATCCTCTTATTGGGCTTCTAGATCACCCCTTTTGATGTATATCCTCAGGTGGCTACATGTACTAAGGAGAGAACAAGTGCCACTAAGGAGCTAATGAAGAAGAAATTAAATAAATGTTTATGGTTGATGTTGTATTTGTTATGTATGGTCCTAGTTTTCCCAAGACACTAAACCTTTGGATCCTCTATGTGTAATACAATTATGTTGTTTATCTTTGAAATGATGTAACAGTAATTTAAGAAAAGGTTTGGTTTCTATAATAAACCCCTCCTAGATGATCCCATGGCAGTGCTCATTTCCCACCTCGAGGCATTTGAAAAGTGACAGGATGAAATCACGCCTGATGGTAAGTCATATCTAGCATGGGTAGATGATATGTCAGTACCCCCAGGATTCAAAAATCCCACCTTACTCCCTTTTAATGGGACGGGTGACCCATTGTAGAATCTAGACCACTTTCATTCAAATGTTTGGACCTATGTTGGGAACTCTGACATAGTAGGAAGCTACCAGACTCAAATTATTCATATTGACATTAGATGGGCCTGTGTTTTTTTTGGTACAGCCAGCTACCCATTAGATCAGTATATGAATGGGAAGATCTTCATAGGAAATTTCTTTACCATTTCAGTTCCTCCACTTAGATGAAGAGTATTTCAGACCTCTTCAAGTGAAAACAAAGGCCTGATGAGTGCGCCGCAGACTTTGTCTCCTAGTGGAATAGGCTCACCTACTCTCTTGAAAGTCCACTAACTCCCGAGAAACTACTGACGATGTATATGGGGAATGTCAAGATAGAACTGGTCCCCTCTCTGATCCCCCATTATTACCCTGGGATATTCTAAGACTTCTCTTATATGGGTTAGCACCTAGAGGAAGCATTACAGCAGGCCAAGAAGGCACATCTGTTGCCCCCTACAATTCTCGTGAGAAGGACAGCCAAGGATGATCCCGCCGCAGTGGAACAAATATAGGCATCCATGAAACTATAGTTATTACCATTGGAGAATCCTCTACATCCTCGTAGAATCACTCCACCTCAGCCACAGTCTCTAGCCCAGTAGTGTTGACCTTAGAACCAGTGGCTTCACCCGTGAAATGTGCCGCCACTACTCAGGCAAGATAAACATGCTCCACCTCTTTGAAAAGCTCTTATAGACCCTATTTAGGGTTAGGCTCCTAGGTAACCCTTCAATAATAGGAGAAACATGACCTACTCATTCAATGAGGCTCAGGTCCCTGGTTATTTCTGAAATTTATTGTAAAAGATACTTTTATGTTTTCTTGAATACAAGAGGCCAGAAGATACGGATCTAACTAATTGTCCCAACATCTTCCCCTATCACCGAATCTTGGGGAATAATTATAAACAGTGTTATGGGTTTAATGATTGGATTCGAGACCAGGTCGAAAAAAATGTAGTCAGTTTGGGCCCATCTCTATCACAAGTTGCATGTGTATTCGTGAAGCTTGATAGAAACAGTGACAGCGAAGGCGAGTGGAATCAAGTTTCTAACAGCGGATCCCAGAAGTACATTGAAGGGATGGCTCGTAAAATATTCTCTCATGCCCATGGTATTATCCATGCATACCTAAATCAATTAGAGCCTTCATAAGTCATATCTACTACTTCTGTGTTGTCGTATCAGTTGTCCCCTTATCAGAAGAGCAAGAATCGATGACACAAGGGAAAACTAAGTCCATTGTCAATGTCATCATCATCCCGTACTCTTGGTGACATCATGCACCTAGAAATGGGGATTACTCCCAGAATTAGCCCAGTAATGTATGATTCTTTATGTGATAGTCAAGGGTATGCCTCGGTTAACACAGTAGATCTGGAAAACCTCTATATGAATTCTAATGGTGAGGAGTGCTTGGTGGATCCTCAAAATGTTCCCATCCATCATCAGCGTCGAGAGAGCCGCAAAAGTATGGGGAGTGGGAGTTCCTCAATCAGTATTTCCATGCAGGTTGTGCATGCTACCGAAACCAGGCAGTATGACTAGTGCAGAGATCAAAATGTGCAGCCCTCCCATTGGGTATTATCAGATAATCCTTCACTACTATTTGTGTTTTTTGATAAGGTAGAGCCACCTCAACCACATCATCATCATCCATGCTCCACTACAGACCATTCTCAGTCATCTGGCCCTCATATGGTAGTCACTCTATAGTCTTTGACTAGGGTGTAGCGGGATATTCCCCACACCAATCAGTCATTGGTCCAGTCGACAAGGTCCACCAAACCTCTTGTCATAGAGAGACCTCATGTAAGTAGAAGCTCGCACCTGGACATGAGATCAAGGACAAGAAGATTGAGGACAGCTGATACGACGACATAGAAGATCAAGGACAAGCAGATTAAGGACAACTCACACTTTTCAAGCCTGATATATTTATTTCAACTATCATAAGATCAAGAAAAAGCAGATTGAGGATAATGATGTTGAGCAAGAAACGGATGCAAACGACCCATGGATACATCTGGATGATGCCTACATCTTTCCAATCCATCGATTTGAGGCTAGAACCTCAGAGATGGTACAATGCTTCATTATTTCTAGAAAAAGGGGGTAGAACATTACCAAGTCTAAGATACGCCATAAGATCACCTCATACACCTACACTAATCAGGCTCAGGTAATCCTGGAACCCCCTTCATCCATAAGGTATCAGGATGTCCACCCCATGGTGATGACAATATATCAAACTTTCTTGTTTCGATGGGATGGGTCAAAACGACTCAAGGCAAAGTGCCACTATTGCTTCGATGTCATCAAGAGTGGTCCCTTGGGCCGAATACCATATGGGATTCGATCGAAAACTTTCATCACCATGGATTCGGCAGCACCAGATTCCCCTGATGCAATGTCCACCACCTCTCAGGTGGGTACCAATCTCTCATCGGGATCTGTTGACTCAGAAGAAACTCCTCCTGTCGAGGTTCGCTCCTCAATAGTGAAGAAGTGGATTTAGAGGATTCTTTCCCTGTCATTAAAGAGGGTGTCTTTACAATGGTCAATGAATTGGAACATGTGATCCTCGATTGCGAGGTGGATCTAAACTCCACATTGATCAGTGCTGATATGCCTCTCGAGGAGCAAAAATGCTACATGGACTTCCTGAAATAGCATCCTGATGTATTTTCCTTGAGTTATGATAATATTATAGGACTAGACACTAAGGTAGTCGTCCACTAGCCTGGCCTCCGAGAAAAGCATTGTGGGTTTAAGAAGCCTCCCTAAAAGATGCATCCTTCCCACGGTGCCATAGTCGAGGCTAAAATTGATAAGCTTATAAAATCACATTTCATTAAGGAGGTCAATACCACATATTGATAGCCAACATTTTTCTAGTTAGGAAGAAGAAAGAACAAATTAGATTCTTCCTGGACCTTAGGGATCCCAACCTCCAGTGTCGGATGGACGATTTTCCCCTCCATGTGACGGAATTCTTAATTGAAACTACAGTTGGGTTCCATGCCCTCTGCTTCATGGATGGGTACATCGGGTATAACAATATCTGAATGGCTCCCAAGGATGAGGATTCTACAACCTTTAGGTAACCAAAATTTACTTTATGTTACCAAGTCATGCCCTTCGGTCTAAATAATGCAAGTGCCACCTATCAGCCGGCTATGCATCATATATTTATGCTGATCCTCAGGACACTAGTTGAATGCTACTTGGATGATCTGGTGGTCAAATCTCTCCATCTTCAGGACCATCTCAAAGACCATGAGAAATTGTTCAGCTTCCTCCGTTCCCACCACATGGAGATGAATCCATTGAATTGTTCCTTCGAGGTTACCTCCAGAATGTTTCCTGGCTTTTTTATTAGACACTAGGGCATCGAGATCTACCCAGAGAAGTTGAAGGGAATTATCCAGATGTCTCCCCCAAGAAATATTCGGGAGCTTCGAGGATTCCAAGGCCACATGGATGACATAAACTGATTCATTTTGAATTTTTCTGGAAAGTGTAAGCCCTTTACTCAACTCATAAAGAAAGGAACCGTCTATGGGTGGGATGAAGAATTTCAGACCGCTTTTGAGGAAATCGGTAGTATCTACTCAAGACTCTGGTCTTAATGCCACCTATCTCCAGAAATCCACTGGTCCTTCATGTGACCGCGCTGGTACGATCTCTCACTGCCCTCCATTCCCATAAGAAAAATGAGGGAACAGAGAATAGTCTCGACTATCTCAGCCGCATGCTTATTGATACAGAGACTAGATACTCCCCTATCTAGAAGAGCTTCTTTGTGCTGGTATTAAGAGTAAAAAAATTGTGACATTACATGCAACACCATGATGTAAAACTGGTGTGTCAAGTGGATCCACTAAAGTACATCCTGAAACACCCCATGCTAAAAGGTTGTCTAGCTCAGTGGGAAGTAATCCTTTAGTAGTTCAACATCAGGTTTTCCCATCAGAAGTATATCAAGGGGAAAGCATTGGAAGAATTCCTCACCGCTCATCTAGCTCATGCGAACTAGTACCTGGACCATAATATTCTTGATGGGGAAATCCTCTCGGTAGACCAAGCCATTCTGTGCTGGAAAATGTACATTTATGGTGCTTCATGGAGCCCTACAAAAAGAAGGCTCAATGAACCTAGGATTAACATAGTAGTCCTACATATCGTCTTCATTACCCCAACACAAGCCATTTTTCCGTACTCATTCCTATTGTAAGAAGGGTGCACCCACAATGAGGCAGAGTATCAGGCTCTCATCACTAGACTTGAGCTGGACCTCAAGATTGATGTTCCTCACTTGCATGTGAAAGGGTACTATGAACTAGTCATTAAGAAGATAAATGGTTACTATGTCTTCTAGAAGCCAGAGTTCCTACCAATGTGGGAATGCACGCTCCAGATGATGGCCCAGTTCCCATCTCGGTCAGAAGTTACTCATGTACCTCATTTCCAGAACATTCGAGATGATGTCTTGGCCAACCTAGCTACATCACATGCAGATCCTACACAGGATAAATTGATTATACACATGGAAAATGGATATTCATTGCTCCCGTCACTCCAGATGGTGATAACAGCCCGCAAGAAATCCACCGTACCATTGACGCCTCCACATCAGGACCTCCACATTCCCTCGATGCAGTGATCTAGGTTACTACCAACTAGAGAACCTCATTTGTAGAATACCTCCAAAATGGTAATATCCTAGACGATCTAGATGAGCGTGAGCGAATCTGATGCCACGCATTACAGTTTACCCTCCATAGTGGTCCCGGTCTCGATCAGATCCTCTACAAGCTCATGTTTGATGGGATTCTCCTCTATCTCATTCAAGGATCTGAGATTTATCAATTCATGGAAAAGGATAATGCCGGTTATTGGGGGTCTCATTAGACTGGGATGATACTATCACACCAGATCTGGAGGATGGGATATTTTTGGCCCTCCATGATCTGTGACTGCATTGAGTTTTCCTAGAGGTTCCATGCATGCTAAATTCATGCCAGCTTTGTGCATCAGATGCTAGAGCCTCTCCATACTACCAAGAACTATTTTCCCTTTGCAGTATGGGGACTCAATGTTGTAACACCCAAAGCTTCCAAGATATGTTTCCTTTTGAATAATGCAATAGCTTGCGATATATGCAACTTTGAGATTTTAACACACCACAACCAATCAAACTAACCATTATGAATAGTAATATCCACTTTTTGAATCTTCATAAATTTTATTTTTCGAAATAGGCTTAATTTTTGAATTCAGAATATCAAAATTAGCTTAGGGTTATTTTTTTATTTTTCTGAAAACATTCTATTTTTGATGAATAGTGATAAATAATACATTGTTATCTAAAACAGAATTTTTATTTAAATAATTATTTATTTTATTTAAATTTATTTTATGTCAAATAGATACATAATACTTATATAAGTTCAATGTAATTCATTGGAGTCATTTTATAATAAGTTTTGAAATATAAAAATTTTATTGAACTTTTAACCGTCTTTTACACAACTCCTTGGAGAATTTTCAAATTTTCAAAAAACATAATTATACCGCTTCTGTGAATAAAATTTCAAAAACTCAAGAGAAATGGCTGATATGAGTATGTAAAATTTTGTTCAATAAGATGAAAATAATTTTTGGTTAATAGTAACTTTTAACTTTTATTTAGCACCGTTAAAAGTAAATAGGGTAATTATAAATAAAAATGATATTATGATTACACTAAAACAAGTTGTAATTCAGTTGGATAAGTTTATTTCGACCCAAAACAACCTTAGGAATAAAATAAGATCCTTTCTTTTTTACTTGGATTAGATTTGGACATGTATTATTATTTTATTTAAAGAAGAGTTAAAAGTTTTAAATTCAATATTTAATAACTAAACCATTTTTAATATATAGTTATATATAAGATAAATTAGACTATAAATATTAATTATAAATCTAAAATAATTTCATAAATAAATGTAGTTTATTTATAAATTTTAGATATTAAATAATTAAATTTATTTTTGACACATTGATGATACAGTAATTACCTTATTAATGAAAGATTAAAATAATTGATATTATAAATGTCCAAATAAATCTAATTTGAGACTTTTTATTAATTAAACAAATTTTATAGGTTAATATGACATGATAGGGTTTATTAAGTGAATTTTTTTTGAAGTAATTGTGATTTTATGACTTAAAAAATAAAATACCAAATACTGTCATAATTGACATAAAAGATTTTTTAAAACAAATATTAAATTATTAATTGATATAATATTCCTAAAAATTTATGGTCAGGTCAAAGGTTATAGATAAGGTTATATATATTAATAATGAACAACTTGGGGTTCTCTTGGATTATTATAGTAACTTTATTAATCATATAATATAAAAATACAATGAGACATGGTAAATGTCAAACTATTTAACTAAGAGTTAAATATAAAATATAAGGTTAATATGATGAACTAAACCTATCAAGAACCTATTGGTAGAGAGTTTTTAGACCCATACCCACCTTATACGCGAAATAAATTATTTTGAACCAATTATAAATTGAAAATTATTTTATTATAAAATAATATTTCAAGCATTTCCTAATGTGACCCTCACATCTCTTATAAAAGGGAACTTCCCCTTCTCTCAAATTCAGACCTCCAAAGCCATTTGTATTAGCCAAACCCTTCACAGATATCCTTAAAATTATCCTCCCTTCATATTAGAGGCCTTAATTTGGTTATAAAACCAACCTAAGAAGCACTTTTGATCAAATCAATAGGAAGAACCCGATGAAGAAGTAAATATTTCACCACCTCTTTCAAGTTCTTTTCTTCTTCCACATACTCTTTATTTTTTATTTCCATTATAAAATAATAACTACAGTTTCATATCCATACTATGATGTTATTATAAAAATGGTACAACCATATTCATTATTCTATCTATAATATGAAAGGCAAAGTCACCATACATGCGTACGTACAACTTACTGTCTCCACGTCGTGGTGTAGTTCTTATTCAATTAATTATTATTTAGATGGGTAAAATAATGATGTATAATAGATGTAAATAATAAATATAATATTCTAATGATTATTTATATATTATATACCATCTATTTACATATGATCTTAAAATCAAAAGAATTATATTGTTGCTCGTGCGTACGTACGGATTACCTTCTCCATGTACGCAATGAGATTCATTTCCCCATCATAACCATTAAAGAATAATTTTCATTTTATGATTACAAATAATGTTTATGAACTTAATATAATTCTGTATCTGAATCAAATTAATCCTATCAATAAAAAACACGGCTTATGTAACAAAACATATAAAAGAAAATGAATCAGTTAACACCCGAAACGACGATAACACTAAAATATTATTAACAAAAAAATATTAAAAAATCAAATAGATATATTATTTATGTATATGGTTCTTGTATAATTTAATAGTAATTATTTATCTATTATACATGAGGTTAACATACCCTCTACTAAGTAAAAGTACAAGGTAAGGGTTAATTCTACAATCTCTTCATTATCCGAGGTTGTTTATACGTAATTATCTATTGGGACCTCTTTATCATCCAAATACATGTTTCTTAAAAATTTATTTCAAAACATTTTTACTATTTACTAGACTATATGTTAAATTAATTTATACCCTTTTTTACTTTTTATAAAATTATTTTAAAGGAACCTTTTCATCAATTTCTAAACAAGTTTCTTTATGACATTTCCGACAAATGAAGGAAAGAATTATTTTTTAACTTATACAGTGGGTGTTGTTATTCTCCACCATTATAACACCTTTGAGGCTTCCCTTACAATATAAAAAGAATATTTTCAAAAATAAATGTTTTCTTTTATAATTACAGGAATTTTAAATGATTTCAAAATAGAAAGGTATATATCTCTGAAATAGTTTAGATTTCATCTATGTCAACATAGTTTAATAGCTTTTATACTTGTTTGAAGATAATTTATTATGATAAAAATCATCAATATTGTATTGAAGGTTTTGTGACATGTTTGATTGTGGATGTGTTATTTTTTTACCATTCATTGTTTATGGATAAATTATTTACTTTTTATTTTATATTTTTAATATGAATGTTTATGTTATGTTTAAACCTTTTCATGTGAGGAATTCATTGAACTTAGTAAGTGATAGGTGGATCCCACTATAACTCCTCAGTGCATAGGTGGGTCTCATGAGACAAACTACTATCTTGTAACAAGACCTTGACAAAATTGTATCTGTAGTCTTGACACAAGGCATTGACTATGTGGTTATGATGTCTTGCATTATACATTCCATCATTATGAAATTGGATATTGATATTGAATGAGATTATTCTTCTAGTATAATATCTATGTGAGTATGTAAATGGAATTATTTTGATTAATATTTTCCATATTTTGATGAATTTTATGTTTAAAAGTTTTTTGTTTTAGTCTTATACATTTCCTTAAATGTTTATCCTTATTTATGAATGTTTTTTCTATATTGTTATCCTTACTGAGCATCTAAGCTCACCCATTTCTATGTTTTATTTTTCCTAGGATGCAAAGAAGTATATTATGACTGACGTGCAGGTATAGTCCAAGGGATATGAGTGTGGACTATGGAGAAAATGATGTTTTAGTTTTTCATGTAATGTAAAACATATAAATGTATCAAGTACAACCAAGGCTACTAAACTAATCAGTCATTCGATACTAGATCTCTTTTGATCATTCCAGTGATCTGTAATAATAAACGGACTCTAGGTAACTAGGTTCAGGGTGTTACAATTTTTATTAAAAGAGGTTTAGAACAAACCTTGGAATCTATATTTAGAGAAAATATGATTACAGAACATTTCCCTAAGATAGACTTTGAGGATTAGTATATATGAACTTCCTAGCCCTGAAAGCCCAAGGCCAAGTGGAATGAATACAAGGCCTGAAATCCCATTTTATTTCCCAAAGGACCCCTCGGTGAACAATACTACTACAGTACTCACGCTGGTACAGTACCTACTACAGTAACTCCACCACTATAGTACCTACAATAGTCCCTCTGCCGCTATAGTGTTGCCGCTACTACAGTTCCACCGCTGCTACAGTCCTGCTACAGTGTCCTTCTACAGTGCTTTCAGGGCTATGTAATGGGTCACCCTCTACCCAGTCTAAAGTGGTCTTTTCTTTTAAATAATAAATTGAGGCTTGAGCCCTAACCTTTTACAAAAAAATATAATAACTTCCTAGAATTTTGGTTGTATAGAGAATTTGTGAGTTTTCTAGGAAATACATCCATATCTGGATAAGAGAAGGTAGAGGCGGATCTGGAATAGATGTACGTATGGGTCAATCGTAAAAACTTCTCTTTGATATAGACTTCAACGGGAATTGGTGCATGACAATGGGCCTTGCCTCACTCTTGGTTACGACACTCCCAGGGGATATGCTTATGATAATTCACATTTTATTTGCAAACCATTATGAAGGGATAATGTGTATATATCTACTAAAAGAAAACATGTTTATGATTTTTTATTATATCTATAAACTATTCAATTCATGTTAACTATTTTAAATGTTTGGAATTATGTATTTCGATTCATAAAAAATCTAGTGTATGCCATTGTTTAGAAATGGTACCTAGAGGAAGGAATGGAAACTACTTCAATGCATGTAATAAATGTAGGGATTTCCCTCTTACTCAAGATAATTACAATGGAGATGGTGATGTAACTGGTGTGGATGAGCTTATCACCATACTAGGACAACTCACTCGGGTTATGAATAATAACCTTACCCGTATGGAGCAACCTAATCCACAACGCAGAGGATAAATGTTAGACCACTTGATGAGTTAACAACCACCAATATTAAATGGAACTACAAATCCATTTGTAGCTTAGAAATAGTTATATTCCTTAGAGAAAATATTTCATGCTTTGGGGAGTATTGATAGGGAAAAAGTTTTCATGGCAGTTTATTGCCCCATAAGAGATGCAGATTAATGGTGGTTATTGATTCAAAACAAAAAGGAAGCTGATGAAGTATCAAATATGGAATGCATGGTGTTTAAAGATATTTTCATAGAAAAATAATTTCCTTGTTACCATTGACATGATATAGAATGGAAATTTTTGAGTCTAAGGAAAAAGGAGGATTAGAATGTCGCAAAATTTGAGGTTGTCTTTACAAGAATATCAAGTCATGATGTAGATTATATATATAACCCAAGTAGTAAGATTGGTCAATTATTTGATGGGTTAAAACTATTTATTCGTCGATCATTAGTCTCACAATCCTTCAAGTCGTATGAAGATATAGTATCATGTGCTATCAAGATAGAAAAAGAATTATCTAACTCTTACGAATTTAAAGAAAGAAGGAGAAGAAGAGATCTTCTGAATACTCTGGAAATGGAAATAAATGGAAAGAGGGAAAAGTAGAATATCCATCCTACAGTAAATATTGGTAGAAACACCCTGGTACTTACCCGAAGGGAATGGTAGTCTATTACAAGTGTGGTTAAAAAGGCCAACAAGCTCATGATTGCAAAGGAAAGAAATAGGTTGTCAATGTTGAATAATATAATTGTAGAGAAAGATAGCATTATGAAAAAAATTTCCTGAGCGTGAAGAAAACTTACCTCAGAAAAGTCTAAGAAAGAAAGGAAAAGCTTTTGCGATCACTACTGCTAAGGTTGAAACTTTGAAAGATGTGGTGGTACGTAATTTAATTGTTTCCTCAAGTTTATCCATTACTTTATTTGATTTTGGATCATTTCATTGTTTCATATCTTCCCAGTTTGCTTTGAAAATTAGATATTTTCCATTTTATTTAACAAAATAGTTGTCAATAAAAACTACCAAGGGAATTATCATGGCAAAAAAAATTTGGGAATCAGTTCCCATTAGGGAATATAAATTTTTTTTATCTGTTGATCTCATCATCATACCCATGATTGAATTTGATATAATCCACGGTATGCATTGTCTTTCAGACCATGATGTGAAATTTTTTGTAAGAAGAAGGAGGTTACAATTTTAGTTGATGATAATGAGAACCTTATCTTTAGAGCAGAAACATCACCACATGATTCTAATCTAGACCCACCCCCAGTAGCTCAACTAAATTCAATTATTGGGGAGGAAGATAATGAAATATCTATGGGCGAGGAAAAGAATGTTCAAATAGAGTATGTAACTATTATGCAAGAATATGTTGATGTGTTTCTAGAGGATTTACATGGACATCTTTCAGAATGAGAAATTGAGATTTTAATTGATTTAATTCCTAGTTCACGTCCCATATCAAATACCACTTATAGAATGGAAACTGTGGAATTAGTAGAACTAAATAAAAAACTAGAAGAATTGAGTAATAAGGTATTAATTATCCCTAATGTTTCTTCATGTGGAGCCCCTGTTCTTTTTGTTAAGAATAAATATGGATCTATGAGGTTGTTCATTGACTTCAGGGAGATCAATGCTATAACAATAAAGAACAAGTATCCACTACCTCACATTGATGA
This sequence comes from Viscum album, assembly GCA_963277665.1. Taxonomy (NCBI): domain Eukaryota; kingdom Viridiplantae; phylum Streptophyta; class Magnoliopsida; order Santalales; family Viscaceae; genus Viscum; species Viscum album. The sequence continues at coordinate 1,755,146,910 of OY728128.1, forward strand.
TTTATTCAACCAACTTTATGGAGCTCAATATTTATCAAAGATTTACCTTAGATCTGGATATCATCAGTTGTGTGTGAAGAAGGGAGAAATTCCGAAAACAACATATTGAACTAGGTACGTGCATTATGAGTTTATAGTAATAGCTTTTAGGCTGAGTTATGCACCCTCTATTTTAATGGATCTAATGAACAGAGTTTTTAATAATATCTTGATTACTTTGTAGTATTAATTATTGATGATATATTGGTATACTCCAAAAGCTATGAAGATCATGAAAATTACTTGTGCATTATCCTAAGGACTCTTAGAATAATTGACTTATATGGGAAGTTTAGCATGTGTGAATTGGGGATTCAAGATATTTCTTTTACTGGCCATATTGTCTCTAAGGATGGAATATCTGTTGATCCTTGAAAGACCAAGTAAATCCAAGAATGACCCACACCTACAAGTATAACCTAGGTACTCAGTTTTATTGGTTTAACAGGTTACTATCAGTGTTTTTTCCCAACTTTTCCCAGATTGGCTAACCCATTAACTAAGATCAAACGTAAATGGGTTAATTTTTTTTTGAAAAAAGCATGTGAAGAATGTTCTGAAGAACTAAATAACATATTATTCAATGATCCTATCTTGAAATTACCATCAGGGAATGATGGTTTTTTTATTTATAGCGATGCTTTAAATAAATGACATGGTTTTTTTCTTATGTAGAATGATAGAGTTATTGCATATGCATCATGACTAATAAAAAATCACGAAAAAAACTATCCCACTCATGATATAGATTTATCAGTTGTAATATTTCCTCTGAAGATATAGAAACACTATCTATATGGTGAAAAATTTGAGATTTATACCGATCACAAGATTTTGAATTATATTTTCCCACAAAAATAACTCAACATGAGGAAAATGTGATGGATTGAACAACTCAAGGATTATGACTGCAATGTATACTACCACCCAGGGAAGGGAAATAAGTTGGAAGATTCTTTGAGCAGAAAGGATCATAGAGTTTTGAACAAAATGAGAGTTGAAAAGGATCCTATATAGATGGATCTAGTAAATATGGATATGGGAATAACCATGGAAGATGAAACATCAATGCATTTTGAAATGGTTTCCAAACCATCATTACTATGGAGGATAAAAAGATCTCAGAATGATGATGAGTAATATCAAAAGAAAATTAATTATATGAATGATGGGAGATTGATCTAATTTTTATATGAAGATGGAATTTTGAAATTTTGGAAAAGACTTTGTGTTCCTGATATACCTGATCTGAAAGTGGAATTATTGGATGATGCCCATAGCTCTAATTTCTTTATACACCCTAGTAGCACTATGATGTATAGATATTTGAAAGAAAATTTTTGGTGGGTCAACGTGAAGAGAAATATTTCTGATTTTGTTTCAAGATATACAGTCCGTCAACATGTTAAAGATATAATACAAAATCCTAGAGGAGTCATGAAACCTCCTCACATACCTGAGTGTAAATGGGATGATATTATAATGGAATTTTTCATGGGACAACCAAGGACTCCTAGACGTAATGATGCAATTTGGGTCACTGTTGATCATCTTACCAAGTCAGCACATTTTCTTACTATAAGAGAAGATTTACCACTTGAATGTTGAGAAATAATATATATTAATGAAGTTGTAAGACATCATGGAGTACCCCTATCAATTTTTTCTAACCATGATCCTCATTTTACATAAAAATTCTAGAAAATTCATCAAAAATCCCTGGATAATGAACCTCATTTGAGCACTGCGGACCACCCTCAAACTAATGGACAATCAGAGCGGACTATTCAAACCATATAAGACATGTTGAGATCTTGATCACATGACATTCAAGGTATGGGGGATAAATATTTACCTCTGGTAGAATCTTCTTATAAAAATAGCTTCCATTCAAGTATTGAGATGGCACCATATGAAGCATTATATGGAAAGAGATGTCATACAATAACATGTTGGGATGATGTTGGTGAAAGAAAACTAATAAGCCCGAAACTTGTTGAGGAAATGATGAAAAATGTGAAGGTCATACAAACCCAAATCAAATAATCTCAAAGTAGGAAAAAGATCTATGCCAATAACCGAAGGGAGGATATCGAATTTTAGGTAATAGATCATGTTTTCCTGGAGGTATCTCCATGGAAGGGAGTTATGCTAATAATTAAGAAGGGAAAATTAAGTCCTAGGAACATCGGACCTTTTGAAATTCTAGAATGAATTGGGGTTGTAGATTAATGTTTGTAAATGCAGCCAAGTCACTCCAAAGTTCATGATGTGTTCCACGTATCACTGTTGAGAAAATACAGGCACGACCCAACGCATGTACTCACCTATGAGGAAATCGAACTGGAACCTGATCTATCTTCTTGTGAAGAGTTTTTCAAGATTCTTGATACCAGATAAAAAGTGTTGAGAAACCAGATGACTCATCTGGTAAAAGTTTTATGGCGAAACAATAAGATGGAAGAGGCGACGTGGGATCCTGGGGAACTTATGATGAAGAAAAAATCGAGTCTTTTTTTCCGTAATGTTTTCAAAATTTCTAGGATGAAATTAATTGAATGAGGGTATAATGTTACACCCCATTCTTCAATGGTATGTTTCCCTTTGAATAATGAAATAGCCTGTGATTTATGCAACATTGAGATTCTAACACACCACAACAAATCAAACTAGCCACGGTTACAAGTAAATAGGGTTGTTAAAGGTAAAAATGATATTATTATTATCCTAACACATTTCCTAATTCTATTGGATAATTTTATTTGGACCAAATAAACCATATGAATTAAATATGATCCTTTAGGTCCACTTGTATTATATTAATACATTTATTATTATTTTATTTAAAGAAGAGTTAAAAGTGTTAAATTCAATGTTTAATAAATAATCCATTGTAACAATGTGTTATAAATAAGATAAATTATACTATAAATAATCATTATAAATCTAAAATGATTTCCTACATAATGGTATTTTATTTATAATTTTTATACATTAAATAATTAAATTTATTTATGACCCAATGATGATACACTAATTACCTTACTAATGAATGATTAAAATATTTAATATTATAAATATCCAAATAAATATAATTTGATACTTTTAATTAATTACACTAATTTTATAGGTTAATATGACATGTTAGGGGTTATTAAATCAATTTTTTTAAGTAATCATGTTGTTATGACTTTAATAAAAACGAAATACAAAATAGTTTAAACATTGACATAAAAAAGTATTTTTAAAAAAATATTATATTATTAATTGATATAATATTCCTAAAAAACTATGTTTTGGCCAAGTGCATAATAAAAGGTTATATAGATTAATAAAGAACCAGGTGGGGTTCTCTTGTCTTGATATATTATGTTTATTAACAATATAATATAAAAATATAAAGAGACATGTTAAATGTCAGACTATTTAACTAAGAGTTAAATCTAAAAGATATGGTTAATAAGATGACCTAAACGAGTCTAAAACCTATTGGTTGAGAGTTTTTAGACCCATACCCACATTATCCTCGAAATAAATCGTTTTGGAGTCATTATAAACAGAAAATTATTTTTTTATAAAATAATATTTGAAGCTTTTTCTAAAGTGACCCTCCACACTTTTATAAAAGGGAACTTCCCCTTATCTCAAATTCACCCCTCCAAATCCATTTAGATCAGCCAAACCCTGACCAAATATCCTCTCAACTATCCCCCCTTTATCTTAGAGTCCTTAATTTGGTCTGAAATCCATCCTAATGAGGCCTTTTGATCAAATCAAAAGGTGGATCCCTCAAAGAGGTAAATATTTCATCACCACTTTCAAGTTATTTTCTTCTTCCACATACTCTTTCTTTGTTATTTCCATTATAAAATAATTAATCCAGTATATTATATATAATATTATGTTATTATAAAAATGGTACACCCATATTCATTATTCTATCTATTATATGACTGAAAAAGTCACCATACGTGTGTATGTACGGCTTACTGTCTCCACGTCGTGGTGTAGTTTTTATTTAATAAATTATTATTTAGATGGCTATAATAATTATTTTTAATTTATTAAAATAATAAGTATAATATGTTAATTATTCTTTATATATGATATAACATCCATTTACATATGATTTTAATATCAAATGAATGATATTGTCACTCGTGCGTACGTACGGATTACCGTCTCCACGAACACGATGAGATTCATTTCCCCATCGTAACCATTCAAGAATAATTTTCATGTTATGATTAAAAATAATATTTATGAACTTAATATAATTCTAGATATGAATCAAATACATTATATCCATAACAAACATATCTTATGTATGAAACATATAAAACAAAATGAATCAGTTATCACCTGAAACGACAATAATACTAAAATATTATTAACAAAGCAATATTAAAAGATCATATATGATATCATATTTATGTATATGGTTCTTTTATAATTTAATAACAATGATTTAACTATTATACAAGAGGTTTATGTACCCTTGAATAAGGAAAAGTACAAGGTAAGTGTTAATTCTATATTCTCTACATTATCTGAGGCTGTTTATACGTAATTATCAACTAGGACCTCTTTATCATCAAAACCAATGTTTCTTAAAAAATTATTTCAAAACATTTTTACTAGTTACTAGATTATAGGTTAATGTAATTTATACCCTTTTTTAATTTTTATAAAATGGTTTGAAAGGAATCTTTTCATCATTTTCCAAACAAAGTACTTTATGACCTTTTTTACAAATTAAGGTAAGAATATTTTTTTAACTTATATAGTATGTGCAGTTATTATCCACTGTTATAACACCTTTGAAGCTTCCCTTACAATTTTATAAAAATATTTTCAAAAATAAATGTTTTCTTTTATAATCACAATAATTTTAAATGATTTCAAAACATAACTATATATTTCTGTCAAATAGTTTTGATTTTCTCTATGTCAACATCCATTAATGGATTTTATACTTGTTTGAAGTTGATTTATTATGATACAAATATTCTATATTGTTTTGATGTTTTGGGATATGTTTGACTGTGGATGTTTTATTTTTATATCATTCATGGTTTATGGATAAATTATGGAAATTTCATATGCTAGTTCTTATACGAATGTTTTTGTTATGTGTAAACCTTTTCATATGAGGAATGCAGCGGACTTAGTAAGTGACGAGTGGAGCCCACTATATCTCCTTGATGCATCGGTAGGTCTCATAAGACAATATATTATCTTTTCAAAATTCCTTGAAAAATATTATTTGTAGTCTTGGCACAATGCCTTGACTATGTGGTTACGAAGTTTGGAATTATGCATTTCATCATTATGAAATTGGCTATTGATATTGCATGTGATTATTTGACTATTAGAATATCAATTTTTGTATGTTAATGGAATTATTTTGATTTATATTTTCCATATTATGATGAAGAATAATTTTAAAAGGATTGTGTTTTAGTCTTAAACATTGACTTAAATATTTATGCTTATTTATGAAAGTTTCTTTTATATTGTTATACTTCCTGAGTATCTAATATCAACCCTTTATATGTATTATTTTTCCTAGGATGTGAAGAAGTATATTATGAATAACCTGTAGGGACAGTCTAAGGGATATGAGTGTTTTTTATGGAGACTATGATATTGTATTTTTTAATGTAATATAAAACTTATGAATGTGTCTAATACTTCCAAGGATACTAAAATAATATGTATTTTGAGACATGTTCTCTGGTGATCATGCCAATGTTATGTAATAATGCACTTAATCTAGATAATTGGGGTAAGGGTGTTACTGTTGTCATGGGACCAAATCCACTAGTGACAACTCACCAATGTAGGTTATCCTGACCGCTACAGATTTCTTTTCCATGTGGGAAGAAGCGGTTCCGCTCAAGGAGGTCAAGGCCCATTCTTTTGTTGCCATTGTGAGATCCAATATCATTTACCAGTTTTCAGTCCCTCATACCATCCTAAAAAATAATGAAACCAAATTCCGGGCAGCGGAGTTGAAAAAATTGTATGCCAAGTGCAATATCCTTTCTAACCATACCTCCTGCTACCACACGCAAGCAAATGGGAATATCGATGCGTTCAAAAAAACCCTCCCTAACATTCTGCAGAAAATGGTTGGTTAAAACTAGAAGAGTTTTCTAGACACGCTCCTCAAGGATCATTGGGATTGTTGTACGATGACTCATAATTCTATACAGGTGACCCCACAATCCCCGGTGCATGGAAGAAAGGTCTTCCTTCCCATTGAGATTCAGTTGCCTTCATTACGCACAGTTGTATATGATCAGTAAGCACCAAATAATGTCACTGAAATCCATCTAGATGAATTGGAATCACTTGACGAGAACATTCATCATGCCCTACACAATCTGAAAAGGCATCAGAATAAGATTGCTAGAGCTTTAAACAAGAAAGATCACCTCCGCTCTTTCTTTCCAGGTGACTTGGTGTTGGCCTTGAGAATGCCAATGATACATGGACAAAACCACCCATGTCGGAGCCCAGGTGGTAAGAGCCTTACATTATTCACAAGTATTATCCCATTGGTGCATACTCCCTAGTTACCATGGGTGGTGAGTGTATAACTCCTCCCACCAATTCCACGTTCATCTAGCAATACTTTTCCTGAGAAAATGCAGTCATATGTGACTGTAGACTGTCGGGTCCTACATGACCTTACACTATTGTGTCCTCCATGACATCAAATTTTATGTCATCCCACATTATGATAAATGGTACCTGGTCCCACACAACCTTAAACTATTCCATCCATTCCATGATATGTTAAAATGTGCAGTTCGTCCCAACTGAAGGACATAAAACTTTTCAACACCTATCCTGCATGAAGTTAAAATATGAGTGCAGAAGTACGATTAGAGTCCTACATGACCATAAACTATTGGGTCCCACATGACCTTAGACTATTATGTCCCGCATGACATTAAACTGTATCTCATCCTGCAATACGTTAAATTGTGAGAACTATGTATGGCTTTATTCCCACCCTCATGGGATATGTAGGAATGATCGGATGCTTCATCTGGAGTCCATCCCCTAGATTCCTCTTTTACTATCCCCTAGGGTATAGTTCTCTTGGAGGATCTAGAATGGTGTCATGTAGGCTTCTTTGGCCCCATCATGTCAGGATTACGATGTTCAAACCAGGTTCTCCCATCCTCGTTCTTCTATTCCCCCATGTCCTCACCACACGATGCTAAACTGCAAGGCCTTCAAGAACTACGTATGTATTGATTCCCATCCTTATAGGATACATAAGTATTCCCGGAAATTTTGTCTATTGTCTTAGTCCCATCTTTAAAATCTCCCCTCGGGTCAGAAAACATGGTGTAGTTTCGGATTTTTCCCTCCCATACGTCAGATTCCTCATGACCGCACCATATATCCCCTTCCCCAGAGATATACACCTCTTTCACCATCCTACATGACGTTAAATTGCACAGGAAAATTTCTACTACATGCCCTCCATTATTTGGGTTTCCATCACCTTTCAAATCTAAAAGTTCCCTCGAACGGTACAGATACTTAGCCTATGGTCTCCCCAATAGTATCAGGCCAACGCCCTAGAGGAACTCAAACAACAAGTTGATATATGTCCCGCATTGTGAATTTGGTCAGTGGTTGATGCTCATTAGTTGTTCCCATTACAGGTCACACGATATAGATGTTGTGTTTTGAACATGGTCAACAACTATCCTTTTTCATTGTCACCACCCCCATACATCCCAAATTGTGGGTGTAGTGGTCCATTGTGCCCCATTGACTTTTAATGAATCAGTCTGCCTCGGGCAGGAGTGTGAGTCCAGCTGTCGTACCCCTATTTTCTGGGGAGAGCCTAGTACTACTCCTTGTTTCCCACACCAAACGTTGCTCACGTGGGCTTAGAAGATGTGGTAAAGTAGTACTTGTATGAGGGGTCATATTGCTACAGTTTCCCGGGACTCCCATCCACATGTCCCTTGACCCTTTCGCCCCCCTATCCCACGATATCATCTAGGATATTGTGTTGTGGTATGGACTCACATCCTCATTCACATCAGGCTATTTTTCAATGCCACATGTATCCCCTTGAGACATCCCTTCTTTATTTATCATCCTTTCCGTGAGCACATGCTCCGTTATTTGGGTTTCTATCATCTATTATATCCAAAAGGACCCCCGACCAATGTAGATATTCTTCCAAAGGTCTCTCCTACCATTTCGGGCCAACAAACTCGAGAATTATGAGAGAAAAATTGATACATGTACCATGTTGCAAATGTGGTCAACGGTCGATGCTCAATTGTTTTCCCCCAAACTCTGGTCACATAAATATGGAAACTGTGTTGCAATCATAGTCAATAAATATCATTTATTGTTGTTTTCATTTCATGGTTCTTCATAAGAACAATGATTCACCCTCTCCAATCATTTGTCCCAGGAATATGACATTAAACTACGCATCCACTATCCATGCCCGGTGACTTTAAACTAAGAGCACCATCATCCTCACCACAAGATGTTAAACTACGAACTGGTTGGGACTTCCTGTTTTAGGTCCCTCAATATCTTTGGCCCCTTGACCCAATTGTTCATTCGGGATTGTATGATGTGGAATGAGATTATTCCCTTATTCACCATAGGCTACTCTTCATCCCATACACATCCCTCATTGGGGTACCTTCCTCAATTTGTGTCCTTGCTTCATGAAATTAAACTGCACAACATCCTTCATCAGAACTACATGTGTCTTGATTCTAATCGTTATGGTATACGTAGGACCAGCTGAACGTCTAGTCTACAAGTCCAGTCCCATCACTTAGAAACCTCCTTATCATTCAGGCCTCTTGACCTGAGCTCTTTTAGGGGAGGGGTATGCGATGTGGTATGGGATTATGTCCCCATTCCCGTTGGGTTTGTAACAACCACGCCACATACCTCTCTCTCCTGAGAATAATTCACTCCCCCACCCTAAACTCATTTTCCATGTCAGTTTCTCTTAAGTTGAGTCCCTCGACCCTCTTTAGAGATTCACCAATGTGACCAAGAGTACTCTAGTTCAGAACCTGGAGTGTCGGATTCATCCTATACAGGCTTTCACCCATTTTTTAGGATTCATGTTCCTCTTCATTTGGGATTTGATTATCTTTTAAATTCAAAGGGACCCCCAAATGGAATGGATGCTCAGCCCAAGGGCTCAACTACCATTATGGGCCAACATCCTCAAGGGTTTCAAACAAAAAATTTATACAAGTCGCACATTGTAAATATGGTCAGCAGTTGACGCTCATTTGTTGTTCCCATTCCATGTCACACGATATAGATACACTATTTCAAACATGGTCAACAGTTATCTTCCATCATCATTCCAACCTCATAAAAACTTGAATGTCTGTTACATGATTCACATCATTCTCCACCCTATCATGTCCAAGTGGAATTTCAACACTCTTAGTACAATTCCTTTGTGCGCATTTTCACTTTAGGAGGACGAAGCCATGGTAAGGAATCATTTGGGGATCCGAACTGACTTCCACTTTACGAGTATCCCATATGTTTAAAATACTTCTTCCTCCCTTGTTTCCCACACTATTTTTGACTCATGTGGGCTTAGGGATCGGATTGATGTCTTCACTCGCATGGAAGAGTTTTTCTAGTTCATGGTCTAAGCTCTAATACCTTAAACTAAGATCTCCTTATATGTCTCCTCCTTATAAATACATATGGCCTGATTCCCATCCTCATGGGTTATTTAGTAATGCCCATAAATCCCATCATTGGTTCCTGCACAGATTCCACAAATTATCTCTTCTGTTTAGCCTTTTAGGCCATGAAACTTTTAGGATTGTGTGTTATGGCGTATATGCGATTATGTCTTCATTCACATCGGGTTTTCAATAGTCATACCATGTACTCCTCATCTAGAAGCTTGTACATCTTACCTCCTATCCTGCATAAAATTACAATGTATGTCGTCCTGCATGATGTTAACCTGTATATGGTCCTACAAGACCATAAACTGTTACTTCATGCATGACATTAAACATCCACTCTAAAAAATATGTATGGATTGATTCACATCTTCATGGGATACGTAGGAACACTTGGACGTTTTTTCCACATGTCTAGCCCCATATTTTATGACCTTTGATGGCCCCTTCATCCTGAGGTTTCTTCCTCAGAATCGCATGTTTTTTGATATGGGCTTATGTCCCCATTCCTATTGGGTATGCTTTATCACTTCATGTGCATTACCCCTATGGTACCAAAATAAATTAAACTATTTTTTCTTTAGTGAATTATGTTAAAATGTGTGGTTGGCCCTATTAAATGACCCTAAACTGTGATAACGTCATCCTGGACACACAAGAAAAAACGGTACTGCATTGTCATGTCTTAACTCGAGGGGACATCATGTTGGGTATTGATCGTCCACCATACCATTTTTCATTTCCTACTCGTGGCTTGATTCCTGTAGCGATAACAAGATTCATGGTCCTAGGTTCATCAGTTCATAAAGAAACATACATCTATCTGAAAGGGAAAAAAAGATCTATCGAATTCCACTTATTTTGTTGCATGGACCATACTCCCACGACCTTCTCTTTACAGGAACAAGTACCTTACCATGCCACTTCCAGAAATACATATGTCTTGATTTCCATTCTCATGGGGTACGTAGGAACGACCACACCCATTTCATCGGGCCCATCATAACATTGATTTTTAGTCACTCAACCTAATACCTCCTCAAGAAACACATCGTGATATGGACTTTGGGTCCTCATTCACGTTAGATTTTATAATTACCTAACCATGTGTCTTCCCGGTTCCTTAAAATTAATGGCCTGAGATCTATGTCCATAAACTAAGAAAGCTTTTCATCCTTTCCAAAAGATGTTAAACTGCACTACATCTTCTAGAACTACATTTGGCCATATTCCCTTCCTCATGGGATATGTAGGAATGCCAAGGCATCTTGCCTTTATGCCCAGCCCGAGGAATTTTAAAATCCTTCTACCCCATTTACTTTGCCCCCTTGGCCCAAACTCTTTCTTTGAGGAACATTTGATGTGAAGAGTGCCTCTTTGGGGTCTCATTCACGTCGGTATATGTACCACAATGTACGTCCCCATTCTGTGTAACAATGTAACTGCAACTCTACCTGGAACAAGTTCAAGATGCACCAAATAACTATGGGATGATCCAGATCACTCGCCATAGTGGATTTCCCCAACCAACATTGGTCTCTAACCAAGATGTTCTCAGAAACTATTTTTAACTTGATTCTAACTCTTATTGGATATGTAGCGACTCCTAGGTTTTTCACCTTGGGCCCAGCCATATGGTCATTAACCCTTATGGCCCCTTAGCCCCGATTATGGCCCATGCAGCATGACCATAAAACTATGTGCGCCGTCCACACTTTACGATGATAAAGTATGTGTCTGTCATCCTCATTGGTATAAAAAAAATCTACAGAGCATTCTAGGTCCTTACTAGAGAGGTCATGTTCGGATGTAAGTTTGATCCCTGATCAGACCGATTCACCCACCTAATGTGTATCCACCACTGTGGCGTAATTTCTAGTGTGTTGGACTCAATTTGAATAACCAATCACTCCACCACCATGCATTTCATGCCCCTCTGTTTGGATCCTCAACCTCTTTCATGTCTAAAATTACTCCCTAACAGTATGGATTCACGACCTATGGGTCACGTACTATCTTGGGTTACCATTATAGAAGACTAGAGGGTATCATTTTGAGTCAGGCCCCATGTTTCAAACATGGGCAACAGTTGGACTTCATTTGTTATTTCTGTCTGAGGATCATTCGATAGGGGTACTATTTTTCAATCATGGTCAATAGTTATCCTTCATTATCACACCACCTCCACAGTGTTCCTAATATTGGTTATTGTAACTCGCACCCCCATCCCCCTTTGTTCGGATTGATTCTATCGACCCTGGATTTACCCCGCTCGTGCACCAGAGCGCATTTGGATGATGGCACATTGACTGTTCTAAGACCTTCGTAATTTAGTCAGGAATCTCCCTTTCTTCCTAGAAATCTAGATTGTTTGTTCAAACTCCATATTCCCCATTCTTGGTATGCACTCTTATATTGAAATTGAATAACAATGTGGTAATCCCTTATTTATCACATCAAGCCCGACCCATGTGATCTTAGGAATCAATCCCTAGATGTTCCACAAATATAATCAGAATGAAATAGACAAAAAATGAATAACATAACTCACACATGAATCCATCATAAATAATAAAATCATGAATGCACATTCAAAATTTACATGTAGCACAACAACTGAGGATCGACCCCTACCATGGATGGGCTGACCCCGTCAAAAACGTTGTGTGGCTCCTCCACCATTTGGCTTGTGGTGTCTAGGATTCATTGTCGCATGTTCATTTCCTTCTCCTCTATGGCAGTAATGGGGTGCAGTTCATCAGCCATGATCTGGTACTAATCCTCATTGTTTCAGACGGAGTTCATCTACTCTGAGGCTTGCTTCATGTTCTCTTCAGTCTCTTCCAGTTTGGACTTCAGACGCAATATGTTATTTGATTTCATGGTGAGGAAATAGGAATTCTCTTCTCCCCGGACCAATAGCCATTGAATATCATTTTCAGCCTCTTGGAGACTCTTGATTTTCGCTGCTTTTCTCCGAAACCATCCCACACCAAGACCACAGTCATATTCCCACATTTTTTCCTCCATGATATCCCAAACAAGCATATGAGGATGATGGGCATCCACTCTCCCAGTGGAATGTTCACGCAATAGTTACTGAATACTTCCCATCTGGTCTATCCATTTTTCTTGAGGGGTTTCAACGATAAAGTGCTTAATCCACTTCCATGACCGGAAAAGGGAGATTTTTCTATCCTAATAATTTGAGGCCATCTCATCCCGATACGCTAGGTCAACATTTTCATATGCAGGAAATGCCCCCAAGAACTTGTCAGCAGGGTCTACATATGGTGTCTTATCTGGTATGGCAGGGCCTATGTTGTTTGATCGATCTTCATCATTAGATCCCACCTCAATGATCTTAGGCTCTATTCTACTAACAGTCCCACTAGAGATAGGGAGTATCGTAGCTTGGTCGGTTTGGATATCCACCTCCACGACCGCCAGCATTCCCCTAAGAAAGGCTCCTCCAGAAGTACCAACCAACCTTTCCAAGGAGTCCCAAGAAATTTGAGGAACCGTACATACAAGAAAAGTGCTTGGACCTCTCTTAACCTGATCAATGGGTGAGAATCATGAATTTCATAAAAGAAACTTACAGAGATAAAATTGATGGTCTCTCTCTTGGTTGGTTTCCATTGGGACCCCGAGGCATGGTCCTACGTGTATTGTGTGTAGGTTTGAAAAATTTGGAAGAAATACCACAGGTGTCTCAGCCCCTCTGGATACGGTAATCTCCATAGCCACGGGCGTAAATCCCGAAGGCCCCGCAATTTCATCTACTGTAGGGAGGGAATGGGTTCTATATATGAGGCCCTCTTGCACAGTTCTAATATTAGTGAGGAGTCCAAAGTAACCTGGAAGAGGACCCCGGAGATGGGACTTAAGGTTTTACCTAGAGAGCCTCTGCAAACTTTTCTATTTATGGGTCTGAATATCCAAATTCACCCTCCTCTCGAGGACTCCCTCTACCAGCCTCCTCCCCCTAGGAAGATTCTTATGATTCTTCTGAAAGAGGGATGTTATCCCTCAATTACGTAGTCAATAACTACATAGGGGCCATTAGATCCAACAATACTTTTACTTGATCCTTCATTGAATGTCGGACACCCTGGGAGTGCATATAGTTCTCCAAATCAGCCAAGTATTTCTCTACCTCCGCATGAGATACTCCAATGTCTCCCCTGACAGGTCTGATCCCCTAAAAATCCACCCCGATATGGTTTAATTTTTTCCACATCTCAGATGGGTTTCGAAATTTCTGGTTGACATCACAGATGTCCCAAGATTTCGGGAAGATAGCATTCTTCGGCATGTCTATGTGGCACAACTGCTTCCCCAGAGCCCAAGTGGATATCCTGCGGAACCCCTAGGTGTTCTCCCCTCCGTATGACTCTTCTCCTCTAGGACCACTAGTTCGTCTGCTCCCACCTCCCTTTCGACCGATGTGGGCCTCTCCTCAACTATAGCCCTACCATCACGAGAGGTCCTTGACACTTTCTGACCCTAGCCTCAGGGTTGGGGAGGAACCTCATCGCTGGCCTGAACAGTTGGCTGCTTCAGCATCTCCCTATGGAATGTGGCACCACATCTCTTGGTGTACTCCTTCTCCAGCCTAAAGATAGAAGTTGGCAGAGGTAGCTCATTCCACATCTTATCATCTTCCTATGACAATATGATTCACATCTACCTCATCACTGTTTCCCTCGGAATCCGGGGATGACCGCCTGGATGGGAGATTCAAACGTTCCGATCGGTTTCTAACGGGTTTGTTCGTAGAACCGGAAACATCCAATGATTCCACATCCATTTGGACCTACTTTCCAAAGGTGGGCTCTCATTAGCTTGTGGACTGATGAGGCTTATGAATTTGCATTGGTCGAGAGGATGGGAGGTCAGACTCATCACACATTTTTTAGGGGAATTATTGTCTATTTCAGGACTCTCTTTATAGATTTAAGTTATGTTCGTGAATCCTTATTAAATAACCAATTATAAAATGATTTGTCCTTCAATTTTGACAATAAATGATTAAATATGTAAGAAATTTATAGAATCTTTTATACGTATTTGAGGTTCTTCATCAATAGAGAATCATCTATATCTATTTAGAGATTCTTGGTCAATGATATCCTTCAAAACATTTATAAAAAGTCTCTTGGTCATTATGATGACCAGGCTGGTTTTAAAGCCACCCAGTGGGGAACTTGAAGTTTATTTTCATTCAGAAGGACATGAATTATTTCAAAGTTTGGATCGAACCCATAGATGGGCTACCTATGTATCCTTTGTTTTGGAAAAGGAATCAGAACCCACGTAGTTCGAATAAGGGAGTATAATGCTTATGATTGATGGCTCAAAAAAGGATGTCATAATTACATTTACTCTCTAAGCTCACGTGAGTCATGCTCGGTGTGAGAAACAAGAGGTATTGGTAATAAAATAGACAATTGGGCCATGAAAATTGTAATCATAAGAAATGGTTTGGGGCTTATGTATATATGACTGCCCAGATAAGTGAAGGTTAGGATTTACTAGGGAGAAAATCCAGGAACAGGGTCCATAAAGGTATATGTGCTTCATGGAGATTTGAATACTCTAACTTGGGACTTATTCATGAAAAGGAGACCCAAATTAGGAGAGGATTGATAACTGGGTTTTACTCCTGAGAAGGAATCCCAGATCAAACGTAAATTAGGACTGGTTAAAGAGAATTTAAGGGACTTGGGGCTTATTCCTGAAAAAGAAGCCCAAATTGGAGGATCTGGGGCTTACTCCTAAGAAGTTTGCCCAAAAATAAAGGTACTTGGGGCTTACTCCTAAAGAGGATGCCCATAATTATGACTGAGAATTATTCCTGAAAAGAAGGCCCAGGTTAGGGGACTTGGGGATTACTCTTGAAAAGGAAGCCCAAGATTATGACTGGGACTTATTCCTGAAAAGGAGACCCAGGTTTAAGGTATTAAGGTTTGGGTCTTACTCCTGAGGAGGATGCCCAAAAATGAAGGGACTTGGGGCTTACTCCTAAAGAGGATGCCCATAATTATGACTGGGACTTATTCCTGAAAAGGAGGCCCCGGTTAAGGATTCTCTCATCTTAAAGGATGAGGTTGAATGAATGAACTCTCCATATTTTGTGGCATAAAGATATTTAAATCACTAGTTTTTGAGAGATATTCCACAGAATTCCTTTCAGATAAGGAATTCAAATCAAGAAATCATGCCATAAATGGATTTGATGAGTGTCTTGATGACTGAATCTTGAAAAGGAAAGGTGTAGTGGCTTAAGAGGGGTGAAATGGGAACGAAAGGCACCCAAAAAGGAAGGGGAGTGCAAGTCTTGGAAGGTGCACAGGTACTACGGCGGTGCGCAAGTATTGGTCGCGCAGGTATGCATGCATGACACATGGTGTACTTGCGCGATGGTCAACTAGAATTGAAATACTTGAGCGCCTCTTTATTAAACCCTTTAGAATCCTCTTGAGGTTCTTACAAAAAAGGGACGTGCAAGTTCTATCGAAGGAGTAAGGCGGCGTGCAAGTGTGACCACTTCCCTTAAGGGCTGACCACTCAGGCGCGCAAGTGTTGATGAGTTTCAACACTTAGGCCTTACTCCCTCTCTTTAGATCTTCCGTTCTAGGTAACAAATTACCTTAGAAGTGTTCTGGAAGCTTTGAAAAGAGACTTGGGCGTCGGGAGCTTCAATCTGAGTTTCTGAAAAAAAGATCTTCTTAAATGGGGGGCCCACAAGGTCTATTTATAGGGAGGAGAAGACCCTGGGCGGTTACCAGGCTGTTATTAATTTGGTCGTGCAAGTCACTTGCGCGCCAAGGTGCGTCGCGCAAGTCCGCTTGCGCGACCATGAGGAACCTTGCGCGGCTTATGGGAAAAGTTTTCCTTGTTCATCCCTTTGTCGATTTTTGATGTTTTCTTCAAAGGCTGAATCACTTTGTGCTCATATATTCCCCTTTTACGATCTTTAGATTCTGTGACGAAAGGAGCGTCAACAAAAGTCCCCCCTCAGAGTTGGATCCGGAGAGAAATAGAGGATTTGACTTTGAGGAAATAGAATACATCCAAAGGAAAAGGGGGCGCGCAAGTCTTGATGGCGCAGAGGCGGCGCACAAGTGCGCATCGTGCAGGGATACAGCCCTTGATCGTGAAGGGTATGGCGCGCAGGGTCCCGACCGCGTCTATAAATAGAGGGCCTCACTTCCGTACAAGCATCCGGGTTTCCGGACTTCATACCTTTGAGCTCTCGCTGCGCAGATCACCTTAGCCGCGCAGGTTTCTCTATTTTCCACTGTTTTCCTTGATGTCGCGCTACTGTAAAGGTATTTGTACTTGCGCGGTTTATACTTGTGCGTCAAAAACTAGCGCGGCACATGAATACTTGCGCGCCATGTTTAGACTTGGGCGCCTTAATGACTTAGCCATTTTTTTGAATTCTTTCACAGATTTTATGAAAAATAAACCCATTTAAGAGTTTAATTTATTCAACTTTTGGGCAGAGTCAATGGCTCATAAGGGAATTAAAACGTCTGATGAACTAGCTAGCAAGCGGATTGATGACATGATGAACATCATTGGCCATGATTACTATGATATCTGCAACAGCACTCTCCCAGATTTGGCTAAGCACTTGAAGAAATATTATCTTAATTTCCCACAGAGCATCTACCTGCTTCTATATGGTCATGGTCACCTGCAAGGAGTCAATGTTCCAGATGCAAAGAACTATCCACCTGAAATGCAGCTGCGCTACTATTCCTTCGTTTCAGTTATGTTGTGCATTAAGAGCAACAAAAATGGTGTGAACTTTCAAATTATTCCTCCATGTCATTTCCTTGCAAATATGAAAATGGAAAACCCATGGGCTGAAATGTTTTCCACTACCGGTTGGTGGAGAGACGACAAACTTGGTATTAGAGCAATAATTGAAAAGATTAATCTCTCCAAAGGGCTCTTTACTTCCAATGCTCCATTCTCAAATCCATGTATCCATCTTCCAAGTCTTATGGACAGAAACAGAGTCACTGTTTGATCAGCAGAAAATTTTCTCAAACCGCACTCAAGAACATCCTTTTACAATTGTTCCCAGAAGAGCCGGTATCACTGAATCTCTTATTGTATCCAGTTGAATGAATGAATTACAGGTGGTTGCTGATGAAGCTTGGGATGCCGTAAATCAAATGAAGTGTTATGTTGAAAGACTCTTGTAATTCTTGAAAAAGTGAAGAGACTCCAGTCTGTGGATGTCCTTCTAACTCTTGTGTATCAATGAAAAACACTTTCATCTTCAATAATTTGTACCTGCATTCTTTCACTACCTTCTTCAAATTTACTTAAACCAATGGGCCCAGTAAGCATATTTTTATTTTTACTAGGATTATTACAAATAACCCTACAAATTTTGAACCTTTTAATTGCTCAATATTACCTAAATCATACAACAATGTATATTTAGTGAGATGGAACTTGACTTTTATTCAGAGTTCCTTTGTCTTTTGTGGGCAGTTTAAAGTCATGCATGCCGGACATAAAGGGGCTAATGTTTAAGGTTGAAATAGCTTTGACCAAATGATTCAATTCCTTGACAATTTATCTGAAAACAGATTATCATACTCAAGTATGAGGGAAAATATGTAAGCTATGACTTAAGAATATTTGAATCTGAGGAACGATATGAAAAATTTCTAAAAGGCATTAGAAGAAGTAGTTTCCAAGAATGAAGTTACCATTATTTAACAAACCTGTTAGGGGGTTTAATTATGCAGGGCCACCTAAGGGCATTAGCTGCATGGTCAAATAAATAGCATCTTTCGGCTGACAAGCCTGTTATGTAGACTATTTATGCAAGGCCACCTATGGGCACGTGCTACATAGTCGGTAAAAGAACTCTCAGAAATTTACTTTCCTAGTGCTAAAAGCCAGTGAATGTTTATGGAGATTCAAATTATCTAAAGTATAGAGTTTGTTGTATGGAAAGAGGTACTTGAATATGGAAAAGATATTTCCAAACAAGATTATCGAAGAACTGGATGAATATCACTCCTACGAAGGTATGACCCAAACGTAGGGAAGAAGAATAAACCATAGACTTGAATACTTTCATATCATGAAAAAGGATATGGGACAAATATGTTAAGGATGGCTATTTTTTTGCGGATCCCTACATAATGTCGTTTAAGATAAATAAGGACAAAAGAGGAATTCTTCCCAAGAATGATGTTACCATCATTTAACAAACCCGTTAGGGGGTTGAATTATGCAGGGCCACCTAAGGGCATTGGCTGCATAGTTAAATAAAATAGTATGTTTTGGCTAACAAGTCTGTTATGTGGACTGTTTATGCAAGGCCACCTATGGGCACGTACTGCATAGTCAGGCAAAAATAAGTCTCAGAAGTTTGAAATTTTTGTGACTAAAAGTCATGAAAAGGGTTATGAAGATCTGAAAATATTTAAGGTTAGGATTATAACACATAAAGATGGGTATTGTCCAATGTATATAAAGATACATAGGTCAATGATAACTATAATCATGTTGTGGCTGGGTCTTGAATTGAAATTTTGGACTTCACTACGTATCTCATAAGAATTAGAATCAATCCATACGTAGTTCTTGAAATGCAGTTTAATGTCATACAGGACGAAAGTATGAGAGATCTTAGTTTAGGGTCATAGAGTTCGGACCATAATAATGAATACACAGTGTGTTTTTTCATGAGGACTTTTCATCCAAGGGACTGAAAGTGAAATTTGGGGTTAGGACCAAAAGACTTGGGGCTGGATTCGAGGGATACTTGAACGTTCCTACGTATCCCATAAGGATGGGAATCAATCCCACGTAGTTCTAGAACTACCCTTTGTACAAATTTGGTTCGTACATGTGAAGGGTGAAAGGGGACTTTAGTTCAATGATGGTTTAACCTGAGATAAAAAGTTTAGGCATTACCATGTATGCACGTAGTCTTTTGAAATGAAACCTGATTGAAAAATCAATGTCAATAATAGTTCTCTATCAAATGAGGAAATTAAAGAGTATTGTAGTTTATTGTCGTACCGGAAAAAAGTGTTTCATAGTTTAACGTCATATAACAAGGACGAAAGTGAATCAATGTAAAGATATTGATTCTAGGGGCGGTTTCACGAATCAACATCATATGGTGGTGAACCGATGTGAAGAGATTGTTTTTGGGCTTGAACCTTGCGAGGTTGCCTATGTACCCAGCCTGGAAGGCAAGGATCAAAGTCCTTGTAGTTCAATTAAAGAATGAATTAATGATCAAGTTGTTCTTGGGGATAACGATCTAATAATAAAAAAAATGTTGTTGGAACTTATACATGGTTAGCGGCCCAAAGAGAGTGTTACGGTTGAGGTTTTCTCTAAGCTCACGTGAATCATACTCGGTGTGAGAAACAAGAGGTAACAACAACCTTAACGATGCATAGTTTAATTTCATGTAGGACATATAAAGGGGACTATGCAGTTTAAAGTCTTGCAGTTAGGACTATTGGTGTTGCGCAGTTTAGTGTCTTGTAGCAGGGGCAAAATACAGTTTAATGTCTTGTAGGACGTATTATGAACTTTTTGTATAGTTTAGCGTCATGTAGTTAGGACGATGGGAACAATAGAGTTTTATATCTTGCTGGACGTAAGATACTTTTATGCAGTTTAGTGTCATGTAGTCAGGACGTCACAGTTTAATGTCTTGCTGGATGTAAGGGACTTGAAAATAGTTTTGGGTCATATGCATGGACCGTTGATGATTCAGTTTAAGGTCATACAGGACCTAGTTGCAGTCTAAGGTCATACTAGACCATTTAGGGAACTTTTTCACAGTTTAACGTTGTGTGGGACGAAGTTTCAGTTTAAGGTCATACTGGACCACTGCTGTATAGTTTAACGTCATATAGCAAGGAAGAACTGGTGCTGCACAGTTTAGTGTCATGATGCGGGGACATTATATGAATACTTTGTACTTTATATAAAATATTTGTTCAAAAATATGGCATTAGTTGGAGTATTAATGAGTTCTCCATCCATCGATATTAATGAATAAGCTCCATTGTAGTAGACCCTATGTATTGAATAAGCTCCTTACCATTTTGGCTCAAGCTTGGGAGGTTTCTTTCCTGGTATCATTGGAGTTCTGAGAACTAATACCAATTCTCCCTGAATGAATGAACGAAGATGAACTTTTTTGTTAAAATCTCGTGCTATTCGATTCTGATAGATTT
Organism: Viscum album; assembly: GCA_963277665.1. Lineage (NCBI taxonomy): Eukaryota > Viridiplantae > Streptophyta > Magnoliopsida > Santalales > Viscaceae > Viscum > Viscum album. The sequence goes on from OY728128.1 coordinate 1,755,167,923, forward strand.
CCAAATGGTGCAAAGTGCATAATCTTTTCTCATCTAACCGTTCCAATTCATTCAATCGCTTTTGGGATTGCTCATCTGTAGATAACTGATCACAAATGGCTACTCTGAGTGAGGGAAATTGAACTTCAATTGGCAAGACTGCTTCTGTTCCATATACCAACGAATATGGAGTTGACCGCGTTGCATTGCGGGTGGTAGTCCGATAAGCCCATAAAGCATGAAAGAGTTTATCAGGCCATGACCTCTTATCTTTATCCACCATCTTTTGCAGTATATTTGAAAGAGTCTTATTAAAGGCTTCTATTTGGCCATTGGCTGCCGCATGATACCGAGATGAATGGTTGGATTTAATGTTGTATTCTTGATACAATTTCTTCACCTCAGATGAACATAAGTTGGTGTCGTTGTCCGTCAATATGGTATGAGGGACACCAAATCTAGTAATTATGTTAGACTTGATGAAGCTAACAATGCATTTAGAACTGACTTCTTTGAGAGGTACTACCTCTGCCCATTTGTATAAGAAATCAGTAGAAGTAAGAATGTACTTAAACTGCTTGGCCATAGCTGAAGGGTAAGGTCCTACCACATCCATTCCCCATGTGGAAAATGGCCATGAGTATTTAGCTTTATGAAGAAACTCTGGAGGTTGATGAATGAAGTTGGCATGTACTTGACATGAATGAAACTTTTTTGTGAAATCAACACAATATTGTATCATTGAAGGCCAAAAGTATCCAAGCCTTTAAATTTGATCAGACAATCTATGTCCAGACGGGTGGGCACCACAGACTCCTCCATGCACTTCTTTCATGACAACCATTGTTTCTTCACCATCAATGCATCTGAAGAGAACTCCATCAAAACCACATTTGTAGAGAATTTTCTCTAGGTGGTTTGGGCCATCATAAAGAGTAAAATTAACCACACGTCGCCGGATTTGTTCTTTCTTGGCTCTATCAGGTGGAAGTGTTCCATTTTGAAGGTATTCCCTGATAGGTGACATCCATCCTATAGAATGACCATACGGTTCAGGAATGGGACTAATTTCATTAATTTCCTCTGTTCTGGCTTGAACATAAGGTGAAATTGCACGACGGTGGGCAATACTGATGGTTGTCTCGTCCCGATTTGGATCTGCTAGAGCTGTGGCTATATTAGCCAGTGCATCAGCTTGAGCATTTTGTGATCTTGGGACATAAGAAAATGTCGGTTCTGAAGGGAATTCCGCCATTAACATTCTGACGTAATAATACAAAGGGATTAACTCTTCTTTTCTGATGGCATAATCCCCATTGACTTGTTTGATTACCAAGTCTGAATCACCTTTCACCTTTAAGTGATTCACTTGTGCTTGAAGCGCTAACTCCAAGCCTGTGATAAGAGCTTGGTATTCGGCTTGATTATTGGTACCAACTTCCCACAATAAAAAGGAATAAGGTAACAATGCCTTATCTGGAGAAATGAGTACAATTCCTAAACCAACTTTGTTGAATTTAGGATTTTCCATTTTCTTCCCTGTTGGACTTCTGGAAGCACCATCAAAATACATTTCCCATGTTTGAGGACACTCTTGAATAGAAAAAACTTCCTCATCAGGGAGTTTAATATATGAAGACGTGTCTTCCACTGAAGGATGTTCAGCCAGGAAATCAGCCAGAGCTTGGCCCTTTATTGCCTTTTGAGATACATACTGAATGTCGAACTGCTGCAAAATAACTTCCCACCTTGCTAGACGTCCTGTAAGCATTGGACGACTAAGGATGAATTTGAGCGGATTATTGCGAGATACCAATTGGACCTCGTGATTTTGCAGGTAGTGTCTCAGTTTCTGAACTGCAAAGATTAATGCCAGGCAGCACTTCTCAATACTTGAATACCGGGTTTCTGCTTCAAGCATAGTTCTACTGAAATAGTATATGCTATTTTCATTCCCAGCACCATTCTTTTGAGCAAGAAAGGCACCCAATGATCGCTCTAGAGCTATCACATATAGGATAAGTGGTCTACCTTCAACAGGTGGCATGAGTACTGGTGGACTCAAGAGGTATTTCTTGAGAACATCAAACGCTTCTTGACATTCTTCAGTCCACTGGTAAGTGACTCCTTTTTTCAATAATTTGGTAAAGGGTAAAATTTTTTCTTCCAAATTGGCGATGAAATGTCGAATATAGGCTAAGTGTCCTTGAAGTCCTCTTAATTATTTCAAATTCTGAGGAGGTGACAAACCAAGGATTCACTTGGTCTTCTCAGGATCGACTTCAATACCACGATGGCGTACAACAAAGCCGAGGAATTTTAATGAGGTTACCCCAAAAGCACATTTTAAGGGGTTCATCTTCAAATTATGTTGTCGAAGCTTGTGGAATATGACTTCCAAATCAACCAAGTGATTATAACGTTGTTTGGATTTAACCAAAAAATCTTCTACATAGCATTCAACAAACTTCCCTAAGAAAGGTTTGAAGATACGATGCATGGCGCGTTGATATGTTGCACCTGCATTCTTTAAACCAAAGGGTATCACCTGGTAACAAAACACACCTTGAGGGGATCTGGAGGCTGTAGATTCCACATCTTCTGGGGCCATTCGGATCTTATTATATCCGGAATATCCATCCATGAAGGAAAGTACTTCATAGCCAGCCGTCGCATCAATTAAGAGTTCTGTAATCGGAACTGGGAAATCATCTTTAGGACAATACCGATTAAGATCTCTAAAATCGATGCAAACCATAATTTGTCCGTTCTTCTTCTTTACAGGGACAATATTAGCCAACCACTTGGGATACTAAACTTCTCTGAAGAAGTTAGCTTTGATCAGCTTATCCACTTCAGCTTCAATTTTGGAAGCATAAGTTGGGTGTGTTCTTCTCGCGGCTTGCTTAAACCCTCGATGTTCTTTTGGTAAACCCAAATGATGTGTAGCAATATCAGGATCAAGCCCAGACATTTCAGTATAGTTCCAAGAAAAAATATCTTTATTTTGCTTTAGAAAAAAAGTATACATTTCTTGCTCTTCAAGGGTCATGGCCGCACTAATTAAAGTGGGGCGTGGATCTTTCTCTGTACCCAGATTTATTTCTCCGAGTTCATCCACAGTGGTAGAGATAACCTCTTCAAATGCTGGAGGAGCATCTCTAAGATCTTCCTCTTCCTCTTCATCATGTGTTATTTCTTCCGTTTCTACTTGCATAGTATATGACAAAACGAAATTTTTAGGATCAGAAGAGATGTCAAAATTTGCACATTTTGAAGAAGAAGCTTCCATTTCCGACCCTATTGATGATAAATGGCCTTCTTTGGGAAATAAAGAGGATATCATGGATTGAGAATTGACATCATTATTCACCTCCGATGTTGCTATAGCTTCTTCAAGCCTGATTGGCGAAGTATAGACCTATTGGATTTCAGCAGATGAAATGAAGACGTCACCACTTATGCTTTCATCATTGATTGGTAGGTTACCGATTTCTCCCATGTTGTCTGGCTCAATTGCCGTAATTGACATTATGGATCTTTCCATAAGAGTATTTTGATTTGGGCCTATTTTGTCAATTTGACTGATAGGTAACACATAATCTGTACTCACATGTGTAAATGGATTTATTGGAATTTTCTCCAAACCATATGGAGCATTAACTTTGGTAATTTCCTTCATTGTAGATTTCTCTCTTCCCTTCATGTGATAAAATTCCGCCTCAATGTACTGAGATTCACATGTCTTGAACGGGGCCTTATCACCATACAATGTTCCAACATGACCATTGAAATAGTATTTGAGACATTGATGGTATGATGAAGGGATAGCTGCATGCTGATGTAGCCAGGGTCTTCCAAGCAAGACGTTGAAAGCTGAGTCTTGATCAACAATCATGAAATCCGAATTGGATACAAGATCTCCAAACTGAGTTCTGAGTGTAACTTAACTTAGTGGTTCTTGTTCATTTTTATCATATCCTTGTAATATCAAGGTAGAAGAAGATAAATTAGATTCCGTGAGGCCCAATCGACGAAGTGTACGAATTGGCATGAGGTTGACTCCTGAACCATTGTCAATGAAAACTCTTCGGATATCTACACCATTGACTTTTCCAGATAAGTACATAGGTTTTATGATCTCATGCACAACATCATCTTCATCTTTATCAGTAAAAGATATCACTGCATGACATTCTGCAGGATTATTCTCTATGTGATAGACTTCAGCTGCAGCAATTTCAGCTTCAAACTCTTGAGGACTTGACAAAGCTTCTATGAGTGCTTTCTGATGATCTTTTGACAGATTCAAAGCATCCAAAATTGATAACTTGTCTGTACTTGGGCCAAGTGTTTCAATATATCATACTTTTGATCTAAAGGTCTGCGTTTCCCAACAGGAATATGCGGTTTAGCAGGTACCTTGTAAGCAGATGCTTTGGAAGCTGATGCATCTTGTATTGGGATAGAAGTTGGCAACATCCTTGGTTTTGGAAGATTAGACCAATTAGATCCATTTACTTGCTGAGATAAAGAAGATGGAACCTTCAACCAGTCTTCTAAAATAACTGTGCCAAGACTGAGTTGGCTATTAGCAGAAAAACCTGCTTGTTCTTTTTGAGCTCGTTGAAGGGCTTTACCACGAGTTTCTGCTGCATACACAGTGCTAGCAGGGGTAGAATTGGAGTAGTGGATTCCGAAAGATCCACGTCTTCCCCTGTATTCTGAACCTCAGGAACTTCCTCGGATTCCCTTATTTGATACAGGGAATTCAGGCTCATCAAAATTGAAATTATGACTGGAATACAGATCTGTTAATTGAATCATATTAACAAAACCGGAGATTAACTCTTCATCTAATAAAGTCTCTGCCTGACTATCCTGTTTAGGTTGTGCCGTTTGATGGGGTGGTGCCTGGGGATTTGAAGTAGATGGCATAAATTCTTCCAGAGTCAAAGAAAATTTAGGATTTGACACATACTCATCTTCTTCTGATTCTTTTTTCTTCTTTGAATCAACCCGTTTCTATGAGGACTTTCCCTCTGATGAAGAGGGTTTTACCACAATATTCATGGCAGAGGACACAATTGGTTTCTTTAATTGTGTTCGCAAAATGGCATGAGTCTAGTTGATTGTCTTTCTGACCATCCAATCATCATACTTCTGTGCATTTTTGCTTTTGACTTCTTTCCATTCACCTTCCTCCTCTAGAAATGTAGCAGTAACACATGCTACCTGAGTCGAAGAACCTTTCAACTTGACCTGTCCCAATTCGACCATCTTTTGCAGGAGGTCTTTAAAGACAAAAAAACTCCTGGATAGGATGCCCCAACATTTGATGAAAGGGACAATAATTGGGACGGTCTTCATCTCCTTCCTTGTTTGGCCTCTTGGGCACTGGTAATTGAACCAAATTATTTTCCAGAGCTGAAATGAAGTAACCAGGAACGTGCTCATTTCGGAAAGAGTATGTTTTAATCTTTAAATCCTCAAATTGTTTTCGTCGTTGATCTCTTTGATCAATTGGATAAAACGGCCTTTGTTTTTGGCATTCATGTGGTGAAGCCATTCGAGAAGATGAAGTTTTTGAAGTAGAAATAGTAACAGGCGCTTGTTTAAGCATAACTATGGCAGTTTCTGCTTTACCCATTCTCCTTCCTGAAGCTGATGGAATTACACGAGATTTAACCTTAGCATGTATAAGGGAATCTTAAATCTATTGAGCGATTGAAGTAAGGTCTCGAAACCCTCCTGTGTATTTCACATGGATCAATGGCGTGCATAATTCATCACACAAATTTGCACACAGATTGGCAAAAGCTCTTCCCGAGGGAGTGCTAAACTCAAGGAATATGTTAATCCCTTCCAGCGAGCAATGAAATCAGAGACTCTTTCATTCTCCCTTTGCTTGCAGTTTGTAAGAACGAAAACTGTCATTTTTGGCAAAGTTGAGATGAACTGAAGAAGGAATTTTTGATGAAGATCCTCCCATCCGATGATTGACAGGGATTGCAAGCTTGTATACTAGACAAAAGCTGGTCCTTGCAAGGTTCGCACGAAGCATCTGAGTTTCACTGCTTCTTGCTGCTCTGGAGTTCCCATCATAGGATCACAACAAGACACGTAATGCGTCAAATGTTGTTTAGGGTCGCCTGATCCATTGAAAGTAGGGAAAACAGGGTTTCCAAAACTAGATAGAGGAGAAATTGAATCTACCCATTCAGGGTAAACTTTCTTTTCTGGTTGAACTTGCGCTTGTTTCCCTTCCATAGTTTCTAACCGAGCTGTTAATGACTCAATAGTAGTTATTAACTTTTGAGAAACATCAGGTTGAATTTGGTCTTGGGTAGGTGCAATGAATGGAGCTTGGACAGACGTGGTGATTGGTGCTGCAACTGATGGTAGCACTGCCAACCGTTGTTGCGTTTGACCCGTAGGATTAGACCTCTGAGGGTGTACTGATAAAGGAGTATATTCCTGATCCATCTCAGTATATATAACAAATTCCTTCGGTTTTCGGACTTCAGCATTCTTAAGAAAAAGACTACTCTGAAGTAGTTCTGCATTCAACCTTCTTAATTCTTTCATTTCTTCCTCTTGTTGTGTAAACCTTTGCTCAAACGAGAGAGATTGACCTTCTACAGAGGAAGGATATGTAACATGATTCTTTCCCCTCCCCTTGTGGGATGCTTTTTGGAGAGAAGGAAGTGGATTACCTAGGTTCTGAGTAATCCTTTGACTTCGTGTACGCACACCTTCTTCATTTGTATCGGTGCGTATATTTTATTGAGCAAGACGATCTTCATCTGAGTCCCCTGAGTGAGTCTCCTCTGGTGGATTAGAAACAAAGGAATTGATGAAATTGATTGATGTATAATTCATCGCATCCGTTCTATCAACATTTCTGTGATATTGTCTTCTTTCATGTCTTTGATGAGACATTGCCTTTTGTTGATTTAATCATTTAGGAACTTCTTGACGAGCTATATCTTGGAGCGTATATCCTGATAATTTGGCTCTTCGTTCCTCTTGGGGCTTCTTCCCCAATCGAGAAAAGACCGATATTCTCTGAGAAGGGGATTGATGATTTGAAAGAGTCCCCAGTCTCGAGAACTGGGGATGTTCCTGCTGCTTTCGCTCAACTCCTCGAATCCCATTTGTTGACTCTGAGGGTTGGGTTAAAGGAGTCCCCAGTCTGACAAGCTGGGGTGGCTCTTGACATGCTATGTCTGAGACCTTTTTAAAAGCTCTCTTGATCATGCGAATCTTAGTTCGGAAATTAGCTGGATGCATTATCCTGTATCCACTTTTATCACCTGGTTTAACAGACCGTTGGATGATTTCTGAAACATCTGTCATTTGATGATGTCTTTGCTCCATACGAGAGGCTTGTGCAATATTCTCGCCTGCTTGATGTAGGATCAATTCAACAACTTGTTCTCTATATGCTTGATTTTGATAGGAACTAGTTGAAGCTTGTTCTTGAGAAAGATTTTGATTATGAACAAAGCCCATTGACTGTGGCCGGCCATGGGCAATAACATTGCATGAGACCATTTTCGGCGGGCTTTGCTGACTGGAAAGCACTATGAAACGTAGTGCTCCGTGAACACCCCATCCTCTGATATGAACACCAGATGGAGCATTGGCAATTAACTGACGCAATTTTCTTAGTGCGCCAAGGCATGAATGTTGAAGGGTTCTCTGCTGCTTTTCAGCCTTCGGATACCGAGAGACTGATAGAGATTCCAAATCAATCTGATGTTGTAGCCCTTCTATTATCTTAAGATTATTTTCATATTCATCATAAGATAATACATTCTTCTTCAATTGACAATCTTTTTTCCATGTGTTGAGACGAATATCATGGACTCCATCCTCTGTCAACATCTTTGGAATATCATACTGGGAGTCAGCCAATAGCCAAAACATGAATGGTACCTCACTTTTTGCCAGTTTTTTCCTCATGTTCAGTATTTCCTCTTCATCATTAAATAAAGATTCTTCTACCTGTTTTGACCAGAGTTGGTGTTTCCTTTTTGCTTCATCAGATTCAACAAGATTGGTAGAGAGATCATTGATCAAACTAGAAGATGCATGACTTAGGGGTGGTTTCGGAGAATGACCTACACCCTGGGCTATCTTTTGATTGAGAAAGTATTTCACTTGCTAGCGATAAAGCATCAGACATGACTAGTTTCGAATTTTCAAGTGCCTCAAGATAAGAGGGCTTTCTCGGCACTACATTGTCCACTGGAGTATTTTCCGGGCAATGTGAATCACTACTATGGAGAGGACTTTCGTAGAGAAATTCATCATCATGGGGAGGACCACCATAATGGGTTACATAAAAAGATGAGATCTCTTTCTCCTTGGTCTTCTGACCACACAGAGGGTTCCTGTGGCTCTCATCTGAAGAAAAAACTTCAAGATTGACCGAATTTTCATGAAGCAAGCCTTCATGAAGAAGTGTCTGTTGAAGACATTCGGAATTAATGTTCTCGTTATTAGGAACTAAGGGAGTAGAATCTTGAATTCCAACAGATAAATGTCTGAGGGCTTCAAGAACTCCAGCATCGAGCAAGGCCTTGTTACAGATTGGCCTTTGATCTCCTGACTGTGTTGGGCGGATCTTTTTCTTAGATGCCTTCCTACGCGCTTTGGAAACCACTTGTTGACGAAAGTGGTTACTCTGATCAGGTTTATGTGCCTGGTCGGGAAAGATGGTCAGGTTAGGCAGGCGATCTCCACTCAAATCAGGTGTATGTGCCTGACTTGGTTGTCCGTATGATATGGGGGAGTATGCCCCATAACCCTCTTGGACTGGAACAGATGTGTGTGTCTGTTCCGGAGTGAATCGTTGATGTGTCACTCCACTGTTAGGGAAAGATTTATGTGTCTTTCCCTGAGATGATGCTGAAGCTGTTATGATATCCTGGAAAGCATCCAGAATATGAGCAGGAATTTTCTTCTGCTCTTTCACCATTGACAAAATATGTTTGCTGACTTCAGCTGCCGGAATGGGGATATACGTCCATTCTGGGCTTGGAGTAGGTGTATGTGTCTGCTCATGTCCACCTTTTCTTGTCAGTGAATCCTGACAGTACTCAAGTGTGGAGGCAGAGAGTTGAGTCTGCCTCCTGTTTGTCGTCGGAGCTTTCCTACTGACTTCTCTGTGCACTACCAAACGATACTATTGGTAGGATTGATTAGTACTAGTAGGTGTATTAGCCTGCTGATTACACTTCTCCAAACGTGGTTGATGAGATCCATCATATGTAGTCAGGCGAGCCTTCTGACTAACTAATGATGTATAAGCAGGTGTATGTTCCTGCCTATAGTACTCCTCCGGAATTGCCTGGAGGGATTGGGTTGATGCTGCCAGACGAGTCTGCTGGACAGCGGAATTAAAATGGACAGGTGTGTGTGCCTGTTCGTTTTTCGCCACCAAGTTAGGTTGGTGGACTTCTCCGGAGATGGAAGGGATGAAAACCTGCCCATTGTTAACCGGATTCCATCTCTGGGGGTTCGTCTTTCCTGCTCGGGTTCGAGGAACCTGAGCTGAATGCCTAGAGTCGGTACCCTCATCATGTTGAGGGCGCACTTCCACACGAGTCTGGCGGCGATTGTTGATGGGATCCCTCGGGAAGGACTCTTGTATTTTTGAATTAAGGCCCTGAGGGAACTGCTCATTCACTTCCTCAGAGTAAGGGAGTGAATGGAAATTGCGTTCCAGGGATAACGACCCGAAACGGTTGGAGACGGTAGTCAGCACCGCCTGCCTCTTGATCACTGGTCGTCGTTGTCCGGACGACCTGTGTGATTTGTTCACTTGGAGGGCCTGTCGGGCAGCCTCCAGAGTTGGGATGGTACCATGTTGAAGGTACTCCTTAACCAGCGCATTTGATACCCAGCGTTGAAGAGGCTGAGTAGGTGATGTCATCCTCAGAGCGGATGACGATCCAGTAGGAATAGCAGCAGTGGTATTTGCAGTAGCAGTATTCACAGATGTGAATTTGAGAGTAGCCATTATGGAAATACATAAGATCTTGGAAAAGAGTTCTTGTTTGATATAACTGACGTAATCAAGATAAAATTCAGCCACTTCATCCTTTGGATGAGCACACATGTCAATGATTGTTTTTGTTAGCCCTCTTATTGATTTTTAAATAGGGGCTTAACAAAAATAGGTAAAACATCATTTTAACTTTGGTTAAGGATTCACGTCGGGTTCACCATTTTTTGTTTCCCTCGGAATCCGTGGATGACCTCCTGGATGGGAGATTCAAAGGTTCTGATCGGTTTCTAACGGGTTTGTTCGTAGAACCAGAAACATCCAATGATTCCACATCCATTTGGACCTACTTTCCAAAGGTAGGCGCTCATTAGCTTGTGGACTGATGAGGCTTAGGAATATGCATTGGTCGAGAGGATGGGAGGTCGGAATCATCACACCTTTTTTAGGGGAATTATTGTCTATTCTGGGAATCTCTTTATAGATTTAAGTTATGTTCGTGAATCCTTATTAAATTACCAAGTATAAAATGATCTTTCCTTCAATTTTGACAATCAATGATTAAATATGTAAGAAATTTAGAGAATATTTTATATGTATTTGAGGTTCTTCATCAATAGAGAATCATCAATATCTATTTAGAGATTCTTGGTCAATGATATCCTTCAAAACATTTATAAAAAGTCTCTTGGTCATTACGATGACCAGGCTGGTTTTAAAGCCACTCAGTGGGTCACTTGAAGTTTATTGTCATTCAGAAGGACATGAATTATTTCAGATTTGGGATCGAACCCATAGATGGGCTTCCTACGTATCATTTGTTTTGGAAAAGGAATCAGAACCCACGTAGTTCGAATAAGGGAGTATAATGTTTATTATTGATGGCTCAAAGAATGATGTCATAATTACTTTTACTCTCTAAGCACACGTGAGTCATTCTCGGTGTGAGAAACAAGAGGTATTGGTAATAAAATAGACAATTGGGCCATGAAAAATATAATCATAAGAAATGGTTTGGGGATTATGTATATATGACTGCCCAGATAAATGAAGTTTAGGATTTACCTTCGGGAGAAAATCCAGGAACATGGTCCATAAAGGTATATGTGCTTCATGGAGATTTGAATACTCTAACTTGGGACTTATTCCTGAAAAGGAGACCCAAATTGGGAGAGGATTGATAACTGGGTTTTACTCCTGAGAAGGAATCCCAGATCAAACATAAATTAGGACTGGTTAAAGAGAATTTAAGGGACTTGGGGCTTATTCCTGAAAAGGAAGCCCAAATTAGAGGATCTGGGGCTTACTCCTAAGAATGATGCCCAAAAATTAACGGACTTGGGGCTTACTCCTAAAGAAGATACCCATAATTATGACTGAGACTTATTCCTGAAAAGGAGGCCCAGGTTAGGGGACTTGGGGCTTACTCTTGAAAAGGAATCCCAAGATTATGACTGGGACTTATTCCTGAAAAGGAGACCCAGGTTTAAGGTATTAAGGTTTGGGGCTTACTCCTGAGGAGGATGCCCAAAAATTAAGGGACTTGGGGCTTACTCATAAAGAGGATGCCCATAATTAAGACTGGGACTTATTCCTGAAAAGGAGGCCCCGGTTAAGGATTCTCTCATCTTAAAGGATGAGGTTGAATGAATGAACTCTCCATATTTTGTGACATAAAGATATTTAAATCACTAGGTTTTGAGAGATATTCCACAGAATTCCTTTCAGATAAGGAAGTCAAATCATGAAATCATACCATAAATGGATTTGAAGAGTGTCTTGAAGACTGAATCTTGAAAAGGAAAGGTGTAGTGGCTTAAGAGGGGTGAAATGGGAAAGAAAGGCACCCAAAAAGGAAGGGGCGTGCAAGTCTTGGAAGGCGCGCAGGTACTGCGGCAGCGCGCAAGTATTGGTCGCGCAGGTATGCCTGTACGACACATGGTGTACTTGCGCGATGGTCAACTAGCATTGAAATACTTGAGATACTCTTTATTAAACCCTTTAGAATCCTCTTGAGGTTCTTTCAAAAAAAGGGACGCGCATGTTCTATCGAAGGAGTAAGGCGGCGCGCAAGTGTGACCACTTCCCTTAAGGGCTGACCACTCAGGAGCGCAAGTGTTGATGAGTTTCAACACATAGGCCTTACTCCCTCTCTTTAGATCTTCCGTTCTATGTAAGAAATTACCTTAGAAGTGTTTCGGAATCTTTTAAAAGAGACTTGGGCGTCGGGAGATTCAATCCGAGTTTCTGAAAAAAAGATCTTCTTAAATGGGGGGCCCACAGGGTCTATTTATAGGCAGGAGAAGACCCTGGGCGGTTACCGGGAGGTTATCAGTTAGGTCGCGCAAGTCAGTTGCGCGACAAGGTGCGTCGCGCAAGTCCACTTGCGCGACCATGAGGAACCTTGCGCGGCTTATGGGCAAAGCTTTCCATGTTCATCCCTTTGTCGATTTTTGATGTTTTCTTCAAAGGTTGAATCACTTTGTGCTCATATATTCCCCTTTTCTGATCTTTAGATTTTGTGACGAAAGGAGCGTCAACAATCACACACAGGTGATCCTCATGGAGCACCCCCAAATAGACCCATGGGGTTAGTCGCTGCATGCACCAAAATTTCCTTTCAAATCGGTGCGGGGTGAATGGATGACATAGTGACTCATGGTCAACCCGTACCACCAGAACACCACCCCGAATGGCCAGGAGGTTAAACCAATGATTTTTTATTCCTCATCTATCATCTGTGAATAAACCTGTTAGTAATGGGAACAGGTGTAAATTGAACTCTTCTACCTTCCAGACCTAGTTATGCAATGCTTGCAGGTTCAGCTCGGACAAAAAGCTCCCCACAACATTCAAAATTGACAAGCATAAATTCAATCCTAGAGTGGAAATGGGGTTTGGATATTCATATATTCCCCTGACATGTACCATTATCCACCCATACAGGAGGTGGAATGGACAACATATCCTATGTGGATTCTCCCCCTCACTGATGTGCCACAACATCTTGTACAACTTGGAGAGCATCAGGAGCTTGAGTATGACCCATCACCCAGTCAATAATATAGACTCCATGAAAAAAGTTCTCGGTCGCACGCCCATGTTCATGTCTCTCATAAACAGGACCAACAGTAGATGAGTGCAATAATGAATTCTTCCAACCTAACTACCAGTTGCTGCTCGGTACTAATGTTGAATCCCCATGTATTCCACATTATTTCCTCTAAAAGCTACCAGTATGAGTGTTTCTTTCCTTTTTGAGCCCCCTTCTGTAATGATTCAGGCCTCACAGGGAACTTCCTATTTTTAGGGAAGTTTAGGAACTGCTTGAACCACCATTTGAAATGGAATCCCTCGCTGAATGCTTGTCCTCTCTCGACACCAAATCCCACAATGCCATCACTAGCGGAGGATTCTTCTCTAGATCCTCCCACGCCCACACAACATGGTGTATTTCATCATAAATTTCCCATAGTATTGGGACCCTTGAAATCTGGTGTAGATCCCATAGGGTAATGTAGACCTCTCCATGGTACAAATGGAAGGTATTGGTCCTTCACGACCACCTACTCAGCGAATCCAGACTCAGCTGATTTGGGTGATAGATATAGAATTGGGAGGCCCAATCCACCTCATACATGCCCACTCGCCTTAGAACTGCCCCGAATTCTTTGCAAAGGTCTCATACCAAGTAGGCCCAGGGCCAGTCATCTGTGATGTTTCCACCCTAGCGTAGATCCCACTCGTCAGACCACCCCTTATCTAGGTTCCCTAGGGATTCCTTGAAGATAATATGGTACAACAGGGGATAAGTCTCTAGTTTTATTTCCTCCCCATCAACGTTATTCACATGATTGTATAGATAGTAAACATTGATAGGCGTGAAGTCCTCTTGTACATGGTCGTTAGCCACCCTAAACCATTGCTGATGGCACGGTGTGCTCTTGAACCAGTAAGCTGGCTCTTCCTTGCTCACTTCAGGAATGAAGATGTCATCCCTTAGACCAAAGCCGTATAGAGGCAGCCTCCTGCACAGTGGATAGTATATTTTAATCTCTGAAAGTTTCTCTACCAAAGAGTTATGGACAAAATGGCTTCGTATGGACTCCCCTATACCCAATCTATCCAACATTTACTCCCTCTGGGTATAATTTTTATGGACCCCCTGGAAGCCTCCTGGCGATGCATTTAGTTTTTGTAAATTTGGACCTTTTTGGATCTAGTTCCCAAATCACTATCCCAAATCCCATTCATGAAGCCCATTCATAGAGCTCATTCCCAGCAAATAAATCCCGGAGCCCCACCCCAACCTTCAGACGCAACCCGCAGAGTGCACCGCCGTGGAGCCAAGGACTTATTGTGTGCCACAAAGTAGAAAGCCTGATTCAAAGATAAATATCATGGAGTGTGTAGAGATTCGTGAATAGAGAGCATTAATGCCAAGATGTGGATGTATGAATGGAAAAAAGTGAGTTCATCCTCCCCTTTTTATAGACAACGACCCCCTGTGCTTCTCGACATGTCCGACTGCACTGATATTCACGGCGCTCTCAGTCTGCGTGTCGCCTCTCCGCCATGAATGCCTCCTTCATGAGCCTCCTTCACGATCATTCTTTTCAATTGACCAAAGAGTTTTGTCGATTGAAAATCAGACTTTGACCCTTGTTTTTCCTCATCTCCTTGTCTTTGGGGGGGGGGATTTGTTGGCACCACAACTTTGAAAGAGGAAGAGAAAACACAAAGCATTTGAGCCTACCTCACGAAGCTTGTTCACAGAGCCCCGTAGCACCATGGCCGGAGAAAAGATACCCTAATTTTGTATCAATGTGCAACAAATGGGTGGGAGGATCTTTGATTAGATTTGAAATTTTCAAATCCACTGCAGAGCAAGGAGGCAGGAGGCTCTGCAATCGAATTTGACGTTTGCGAATTCTCCGCGGAGCAAGGAGGTGGGCGGCTCCGCGGTTATGACCAAATGCCACGTGTATTCACGCAAAGATATCTCTTCGTTGTGGAGCCTCTTTCCTATAAATATCGGGCTCCCCTTGAACCCAACGAATGGATCCTCCGACCTTCCACCTTTTTAGCTCTCAGATTGCAAGAAAATTTCTACTCTTGGAACCAGGAACTCTTCACAATACTTTATCATCTTGAAGTTCATTCCCTTTGTTTAAATTGAACCCCTCTTCAAAGAGGGATTCCCTTTGAGTATCCCATGGGATTTGTGAATGAAGGGGATCCCCCAGGGGGTTGGTTCTTTGTAGAGAACTTATGCTTCATGAAGTACCCTCCATGAACATGTTACCCACATGCCTAGGTAGGGTCATTGTGCTTCACGAAGCACACCACTTCATAGTGCTACGCTTCACAGGGCACCCTTGATTCATAAATCCCTACTCCATGAAATCCTTTTCACTTGGTGAAGCACCATCCATATTCACCTATTCCTTATGCCAAGGCTAGGCCACTTCACTTCTCGAAGCATACCCATTTGAAAATCCCCTCCACTATATAGAGAATCATAGATTTACAAATCTTCTTCCTGTGAACCCCTTTGCTCTGCAACCCCTTTTCTTGTGCGAACCTCCATGTTTTCATGAGGTGATTTAAAAAGTCCCTTGGGTGGTTCTTCATGTTTTGTTGATTCACCTTATTCTTCTTCATGTAGGCATGCCAACGACTACTGCGTCTTCACATAGCCACACTAACGTGGGCCCCTAAGTGGATCACTCAACAAAACCCCCTCACCACGGCATTGCTAATGCCTTACCTACCTTAAGGGAAGGTGGGTATCAGTTATGTATGTCTTAGGGGTGCAGAGTGAACCCACCTTGTCCGTGATGCAGGACATTAAACTGCCAAGTTCCATCGTCCTCAGCACATGTCATTAAATTATGGCCTCACCCTGTGCCTTCTACATGGGGAGAAAATTATTAGAAATTCCTTATGCCCACTCATCTCCATGAGAGTGAATTATTCCACACATGGAATGAGATCCTCTTTGCCGGAGTAGCGCCTGTCTGTGGGTAAGCTCAACCGTCTTGGTGTAATCCCCTAGCTGTCTTGCAGGAGGTAGTACCCTTACTCCTCCATTCTTTTTTCGTACCAAGGACCATAGGTGGGGATGGGCCCTATATCCCTCCTCTCTTACTTACCAAATCCCTTTAGGATTTACCACCACTCAGGCCTCCATCCTAGAGTAATTTCCAATCTCTATCTCCCTAGGCTGCGAACCATGTGTAAGCCCATGTTTCCCCTTTAGGCTGCAAACCATGTGTAATCCCATGTTTCCTTGTTGGGACGCTAACCACATCTATGCCCCAATCCACTTCCCATGGGCGCACCATTCATGACTTAATTATCAGGTCCTTGCTGACTCTAGTTTCTCACACCGAGCATTACTCACATGGGATTAGAGTAAACATCGACCATGGAGTCCTTTTAGGGTTGCCATAGCGTGTATTCCACGAAACATCTAAACTATGGGTACTTTGATCATTTCCAAGGAAAGGTACATAAGAAGCCTCCTAGATTGTCAAGTCGAACACCTATTGGTCCCGACCCCCCTTCACATCGGTTCACCAACACCCATTCTGAATTACATTGACTTTGATCCTTGTCAAGGCAAGGTATGTTGGAGGCCTTCATGAGGTTCAAGCCCATTACCTATCGGTCCCAACTCTTTCACGTCGGTTCAACCAACACCCATTGGTCCCAACCACTCTATATTGGTCCACCCCCATCCTAAATGAAGTTAAACAGTATGCCCCTTTTTGTCCCACAAGACATTAAACTATACTGATTTAAACTATGTGGGCTTTGATCCTTGTCTCCTAGTCATGGTACGTCAGAAGACTCCCTGATGTACAACCCTGACCAACAGTATGCCATTGTTTTCCCCAATCAATGGTAAGCCATTGTACCACAATCGATGGTAAGTCGTTGTGATCCCCAGTCGATATTAAGCCATTATGATCCTCAATAACCAGTAAGTCTTTGTATCCCAATCAACAATAATCCATTTTCAACCCCATCTAGCAGTAATACATTGTTTTCCCTTTAATTGGGACCCATATATTAGGTCCACCCTCATGGCGTCTGACCAAATCATCCTGATAACCATGCGTAAGCCCTGGTATATCAT
The DNA here is from genome assembly GCA_963277665.1 of Viscum album. Taxonomy (NCBI): domain Eukaryota; kingdom Viridiplantae; phylum Streptophyta; class Magnoliopsida; order Santalales; family Viscaceae; genus Viscum; species Viscum album. The sequence continues at coordinate 1,755,185,061 of OY728128.1, forward strand.
CAGGTCATTGTCTTATGCGCCTACCATGATTTTATACCCCCATCATGAACTACGGGGACTTGGATTCCCTTCCACTAGGATACGTAGGAAGCCTCCATGAGGCTCAATCCCAACATCACTATTTCCCTCACGTCTTCTCAATCTCATTCCCTATCCACTCCCACAAATCCATATCCATCCTGATTCATACTCAGGATGCCACATTCTGGTGAGATCATGCCATTCACCTCTTCACTACTCCCAATGGAACCTAGGTAACTAACTACGCATTACTCCCAGTATCAGTGTTCCCTCTAGGGGTTTCACCCATCTAATCCACTCCTGCCAATGTTCTGATCAGTCTAATCCATTTTGATAGATGTTAAACTCATGACATACCCATTGTTAAACATTAAAAGTTGAGGAAAACCACAGAGACATGAATATGTAATATAATTCCCCGAATCTGACATGGGATGCCTTCGGATTCCTCTCCCTCAAGAGGCCCTATCATATGGGGAGGAAATCCATAAGGGCTAGTGTTCTAGTGTCCAGAAACGATAGTGATGTCCAACATGACTACTCCCCCGACCGAAGGTTTCTGCCCTAACCGAACCCCTTGGAATGTCTCGACAGAAGAAGTGTAATTAACATTCATCCCAGAAGAGATAGAAATGGGAAGATTTTTACGAACAACGTATTAATCTATAAGGGAGAACCATACTAGGTAACGAGTTATGAGGAGGAATACCTGGAAGGAGGAACAAATATCCCATCATTCTGTTTCAGTCAAGGAGAAAACGTCCCTGAATAGGTGACAAATGTTGCACGCCTTGGGAATGTGGGGATGCGGTGAAACAGTCAGCGCGTCCTTATCCTCTGAAACATACAAATGTGTGCACCCCGATGAAAGCATCGGAAACAGATTTCCCATATCTTTTTTTCATTTTTTAAAACCATGTTTTATACCCGTATTGTTGAAGATTTTTCTTCTCAAAATTTATCTCCAATCCTCAAAATATTCTCTTTTATCTTCATATATGAATACCCAAACGTCATTATTTTTAAGGGTATTCACCAATACATAAAAATTATTTATTTTAATCTTGAATAGACATACTTTAAACATTTATTCCATTTCCATGTATTATAAATAATATAAAGATGTTTTCTTGATTAACTTTTTAAAATTCCATGATTTTTAAATAAAACCCATTTATTCTATTCTCTATTTGTTATTTATAAAATGTTTTATAATTATATATTTGTATCAAATTAATTAATACATATGAAGGGTGAACCCTGATAGTTCTCTAATGCATTGTGTAAAAAATTTAATAACTATAAATTACAAGATTTATGATACCTTGGGGAATAACCTTGGTAATGTTTATGACACCTCGGTGTCAAAAATTGGTGATATGCTTATGAATGTATTATTTAAATGTTTTATCCACATTTACATGTTATTATTCATGTTTCTTTAATATGATATTCCCCTATTCCATTTATCATTTCTTTATGACATTCCTCAAGTTATTATTCATATTTTATGAGAACACATGTATATTATTTCCCTTGATTTCTATTACGGGGCCTTATGCTCACCCTTTCCACTGATGAATGTCCCCAGGTTATGATATTTAATAAAATTACTTAGGATGAACCAATGAAAAAATCATTCAAGTGGTTTAGAAGAATGTTATATGTTTGCAGGTAATAATTTCTTTGTTTCCAAGAAACTAATCTTTAAAAGATCTTCTACTTTATATATAGTACTGAAAATTTTGTGTATTAAAAATGGCCAGATTACATATTCATATCCTAAAACTTCATCCACTTTCATAAAATGGGTTATGAAATCATCAGTCGCATATATGGTGGACTACCGCCTCGCGAACCGATGCCATTAATTCTTCTATTACCACATCTAAAAGATTTTTGTAAAGATATATTCATTGTTTACATATGCTATATATGATATTATTATGATTCTATATTCCATATATCACACAAACCTTCATTTATTCAATTTTTTGAAATATGATAACATCTCTTGTCTATACGGCAGACTATGACCTCACGAAGCAATGTGTTTCATTCATAATTTACATGGAATATATTAAGGATGTGTTTAATAAAAATATGTTATATATATGACATACATATTATTATATAATTATAAAATATATATTTTACTTTCCTTAATTTCAATTATGAAATGGAAAGAATATGTGTGCATATGTACGACCTACTATCTCCATGAATAAACTATTTCATTTTCAATCACTAAATATTATATAATACTACAAGTAAATATATACTAAATATATATTATATATATATATAATATTTATATTTCTTTATATTAAAAAATCATGTTCAATATATGGGGACAAAAAATATAACAAATCAAAACATATATGAAAAACAAATCAATTGTTACCCAAAACGTAACATTAACATGGAATTTTTAATGGAAGAGTAATATAAGGTCATTAGAAAAAAAATAGTATGATATATATGATTATTATTAGATAATATATATATATATATATATATAATATTTATTATACAGGAGGTTAGAACATGTATGAATAATGTGAAGACTTAAGGAAATAGATTTTTATATCAATTTTTTCTTCTCTGAGACACATAACATGGTCAACACATATTTATTTTACATGGTGTGTATAATTCCTTGGAATAAATTATATTATTCTTATAAATAAAATTATTGGGATTTAAATATCCATTTAGTATCTCTCTTTTCTGGTATTTATGGTTGAAACGTTACCAAACCGGTAAGGGGTTTTTGTCTCAATTTTCCTTTTTGAGGCATATATTATATTATGTGTCTATATTGTTTTATGGGGTGTGAATATAGCCTCGTTGACATGTAATATCATGACATTATTTGTCCTCATTATATTTCAATGTTTCATTTTATTTTATCTTTTCATGAGGCTTATGATTCAGGGTCACCAAAGTGGCAAGGGTTTTTAGTTACATTCTCATCATTTATCAAAATTATTTGTAATTATGTTTCTGATAATAAAATATTATGATCCATCTCTAATAAAACTCAGAAACTTTATTCTACTATGGTTATTCATGATATTTTAAAGTATTAATACCATTTTTAAACTCTTTAGTTCTTATGATAATTGAGAATTTTTTTTAAAATCTAGATATTATTTCTATCTTCGTTAAAAAATTCATTTTCACCCAGAACAATTTTTTGAAAAAATAATTGATAAAATATTTTATTATTATCCTATGATTTTAAAATTAATTTTTACCCAATTATAACTATTTAATTTTTTTTGAAAGGAATAATTATTTATTTTTTCCAAAACACGCCTAGTTTGGATTTTACACAAAATATGAAAAGAATATATTTTTTAACAAGAATGACATGAATAGTATTTTCATTATCATGGAAACACAATGATTTAAATATTACATTAAAAATGTTAAATTTATTTAAAAAAATCAATTTCCATATATTTGGTAATTTTTTAGATTTTAAATACCTGATTTTAAAGTGAAAAGGATTTTTAAACTATATTATGTTTTAAAATGTTTTCTCAATCTTAAAAGGATATTTTCCTCAATTAATGTTTTAAATCATTTATAAAGATTAAATTACAAGATTTTAATTTTATATTCAAATAAATTTATTTTAAAAATCTTTTATTTTTTTAAAATAATTTTCAATGAAAGTTTATTTTCATCGCTAAATTTATGAAATGATATTTCAAAATCATTTTCTATATAAGATGAAATATATTGATTTTACCTTAACATTACTGGTGATATTAACCATTTATACCATTATTATTCTTTCCTTGAATGGTTTATATGAAAATATGTTTACGTATACAGTTTCTCTACCATAAGTGATTCGATAAAAAAATACTCATGAAAAATAATTTTTTTCACAGTATATTCTATGAGGAAATGATTTTGAAACCTATCTCTTTTCCATATGTTGTGATATGATGTAATTTATATGATACCCATCCCCTTTCATGGGTAGTGATATGATAAAATGTTTATGATAATTGTTTCATTTCATGGGTCACGATATAATGAATATTTATAATATTTTTTAACACATAAATATAGTTCTCAGTATGTGATGGGTGGGACATATACCTCCATCCAATTAATTGGGTAAAGATTTTTATCTCATGATACATATGGTACTGGAAAAAGGATTGAACAAGGTTTATTAATGCAGGGCTAGAACAGGGAGTGAACGTAGTTTAGTAAGGTACATTGTCCACTATGATGGTCTTGGGAGTGAACATTGGAAACTATGATAGTTTAGGGATTGAACCAATTCCAATATGATATTCTTGTAAATGATCTTTTTCTACTAAAGAAATAAATGTCTATGATTATGTGTCTTCCAAAATATATGTATAATTCTTAATATATGCTATCATTGATAATGTTAATTGATTCACTTTTGATTTATGTCTAATGAACTTCAAAAATTTATTCCATGAATCATGTTTATGATCATTGATATACACAGTATAGCTTCCAAATGTAAGGGTCATATTCTTATACCCTTATTTTCATGTTATGCTTATGTATCTCTATTGTTTAACCTTAATGATATTATAATATCATAATTTCCTATGTTTAATTTCACTAATTTATGATGAAATGTATTATATAGGATATGTCAAAGAAGAAAACATAGTGGAAGATGACGAATCTCACTTGGACCAGTGATTATGATTCCATGTTTCTAAAAGCACTATACAACTACAGTACACAAGAATGTGTTTATGTAATGTAATGAATATTCATATGAAAGTTCGTAATATCCATGTATGAGAATAATGGATCTCTAATTTTAGTATCATCATAAAGGTTTAGTTAACCTTTTTAAAATATTATGATAATACATTAGTGAGATCCCTAGGTATATTTCAAGGGATATGTCTAGAAGTGTCTCTAAGGATAATATTTAAAATGTGCCAAAGTATTGAAAAATTTAGAGGAATTTTTGTAAGGATAGTGGTAGTGGTTATCAAGAATTTACATCAATGTCAAGACACTATAAGTGGTTGTGGATCTAGAAAAGATTTACCTAGGGGTAAGAACCCAAAAAACACAATATTGGGCTAGACTCAATTGAGAACCGATACACAAAAATGGGACTTATTGCAAATTTTTGACACTCTCATGGGATATGATTTGGAAATTAAAAATATCTTTACAAACCATTATGATGGATTTAAATATAAGATAAATATTAATGACCTAGGATAAACCTAAGGTGTTGTAGATTAAAAATAATGTGCCTTGATTTTGGCCACCTAAATTAATTTTCAAACAATGAAGTTTTTCATTATGGTTAGTGTTTCTCACACATTGATTTGTGCACTAATTTCATAGATGGAGCCATAGATAACTAGATTAACATTTAATGTGACATACAATTTTCTAAAGAGTATTTAAATGGGATGATGACTAGAGTAATGGTTGTTTTAATTATGCCTAATCAATTTTCATAGAACATGATTAATAATGTGTAACTTAAACAACTCTTAGACTCACCAAACAAGATAAAAAATAGTAAATAGAGAGTTTTGGTGATGGTAACCATGAAGATTGAAAATTCAGTTTCTTATATGTCGAGAATGTCAAAAGATGAACCCAGGTGAATATTTCAACAGAACAAAAATATGTTTTTACTGTTGAAAATAAGGGCACAAAGAATGTAACTGTGAAGGGAAAATTGGAAGTTTAGATAAGGAAATAGAAGGGAACATTTGTATCCTTAACATGTCATCAACATTTGAATTCATTAAATGTGTAATGTATGGTCCTTATTCAAGTCTATGTTTTAAGGTTAATGATCAAGAAACAAATTAGCAAGGTTATAGGATTAATTGTTATATTTTTTATAATAAAGAGACTGAAAATTATATATTAAATGAAAGAGGTATTAAGGAGTGACGATGCGGATCATAGTTAATAGTTTGAGAAAGAAGTCGTTTGAATAAATTATTTAGGTATTGGAATTAAAATATTATTTTATATGAATCATGAAATATATAATTAATTTTTAGTAAAAGTATTTCATTATGGACTTGAAATAATATCCTTAATAAAGCTGATTGATTGGAAGATTGATTCAATGGAATGGTGATATTTTGATATTTGGAAGGTAACCATTTATATATTTATGATGTTATGAAAATGGTGCTTATTTTGGATAAATAAATTACTAATGTGGATAAAGTAAATTGGATAGTATTGATTACCTTATAACTGATAATGTTTTTGTTGAAAAAATGGTTTATTTTATCATATATATAGTTTACAATATTATTAGATCAATTAAATATATTCAATAATTTATGTTTTTATTCATGAAATGAGAAATCATGCATGTTTTTAGTAAGGTTTTATGGTAATTCAGGTTATAAGAATGTTTCAAGAGAATATATGATGGAGATATTCACATGGTTGGAATGTGAAAATTAAAAACTATTTTATCTTGTTGGGGGGGAATGATAACATCATATTAGAAATTTAGTGAACTTCCTTCTAGATTTTTGGATTATAATCTTTTGTAAGGGTTATAAGGTTAACTATCTATGAAATGGTTTATGTTTAACTTTGTATGTGGTTTTAATGAAAGATTTTTTACTTTACCATATCATGATTTATACATAACTTGTTCTAACCTTTTTGTTTTTATTATAATTAGAGATATAAGGAATGAATTATGATTCTTTTATGGATCTTATTTAATGATTTAGACCGGAAAAATTAAGCACTAGAAGTAAGATATGAAGTAGAAATTGATCAAGGAACAACCTTTATATGAACTTATTCCTTTTAAATAGAATTTAATTAAGTATTCATATTTTAATTTGTTCTCAATCTAGATGGTAAAGAAATTCCTCATCTTTAGGAAAATGATCATGAAAAAAAATTATCATAATAACTAAATTATCAATGAATCAAAAGTTCCCATAAACCATCTTAGATCTATGGTTTTGTGGCCATTATCAATATTTGGATATTCCACTTTCATGTGTTCAATGATCTCTATCAATTTCTATAATTATATATGGTTTAATTCCATGTCAAAATCATCACTTCCAACGTATGTTCTCCTATATGGAAAACTAGTGATGACTTACTTTAGGTAACATTTATATGTCCAAATTTCCTTTTTTAAGGAATATTTTATAATCCATTTATATGATGTGGGTTTCAATGAAACTAAAATGTAAATACTTTGATGACAAAGCTGAATTTCATGGGATAAATTAATTTTAAGGGGGGTAGAATATATCATACTGAAATTTTATAAAATATATTTTTTTCAAATTAATTTTATCCTTTTTATATTTATCTTTATATGCAACACTGTTTTTTTCATTAGTTATAATAAACACTATGTTTAGCATGCATAAGACGCAACATCGAGCTTATCTTTAATTACACACCACACATATTTTAAATGAAACATGACATATAATTAAAATTTTGTTATTTAATATGATAGTTCTAACCTACTCATTATTGTGGTAGATATAAAACAATTATCAAAATTGTAAAAATATGGTTTACACATGTATATTAAATGAATTCTTTAGTTACTAATTGATTATAAATGAAAATAAAATCCTTTTCAAAAGAAAATGAAATCTTTATTTGGAAAAATATTTTTTGATCGAAAGTGTATTTTATGTCAATAAATTAATAGAATAACATTTTTTAATGAATTAAGTGATATATATATTATATTCAATAAAATTTTAAACATTTCTCCTATATGTTTTCTGGACAAGAAATAATAATAAATCCAATTTTACTCTTAAAAAATATATTTTTCTAAAAAACAGTTTGTTTCATTTTTTCACACATATAATAAAATTAATTTCATTGAATTATTGAAAATTAATTAGATAAAATAATTGTTTTTTGAAAAATCATAATGTAAAAATTATCTTATGGTGGATTGGTTGTATTTTTCTAAAAAGTTTCATTTTTTGATGAATTGTGAAAAATACTGAATTTTAATTGGAAATTCAATTTTATGTTAAATTATGTATATTATTAAATTATAATATAAATAGGTTTTAATATAAAATTAGTTAAATTTTATATCAATTAATATAATTTAGTTCATTTTCATCAATTTTATATTGAATTTTGATATAAAAATATTTCAATCTTTTGAACATTTTATCTTTATAAACCCACTTTATCATCATGTATATGGGATTAATATTAATATAAAATATTATAATAAAGGGAATTTAGTTTTTAAAAAATAATTCCATAATTGGATTCACCTGAATTTATAATTGATAATGAGTTCAACTAAATAGTTTTCTAAAATGAATAATGAATGTAGTAAAATTTAATTACCACATTTCAGGTTAAAGTTGATTTACAAGGGGTTAAACTAGAAAGGTAAGGGTAAAAATTACATATACACTATTTCATATCCATATTTATACCATTACAAATTTATGTTTCTATAATAATCCATGTTTGCTTAGTTACACATGAAAAATGTCATAGAACACATTTCTTTTCATAAATACCCAGTGTGTCACCCCACCACTTTTAAAGGGATACCCCTATCCTCTCTTTTTAAAGCCATAAATCCATTTGGTATTGGACAAAAACTTTAAATATCACTTCAAAAATTACATCTTATAATCCTATAGTCCTTATTTTGGGAAGAAATCCATCTTAGGAAGGCTTTTAGTGAAAACCTATGGAGGATGCCCTAAGAAGATGTAACGTTCCTCAACAAATAGTTGTGATTAATTTCTTCCTCCAAACCATTAAATTATTCTTATAACAAGATTATATAATAAAATAAATATATTAAATATACTGGTATTTTGTTATTTTAAATTCATGACCTAAAACCAAATCCACTTCCATCAAATGTGTTATGAAACCATCATTCTTGTGTATGGTGTACTACTATCACACGAACCGATACCATTCATTTTTTCATTACCACATCTCAAGGATGGTTATAATGATTTATTTATGGTTTTTATATTATATGTATGATATTATTATTATTATAAAATTCTTATATCACACATAACTTTATTCGTTCCATTTTGAGTGAATATAATAAAGTCATTCATGTGTATAATAGATTATAGCCTCGCGAAGAAAAATGATTAGTTCACGCAATACATGGAATATATTAAGGATGTGTTTAATAAAAATATGTCATATGTGTTACATAAACATGATTATGAATGATAATATATATCATTTAATTTCCTTTCTTTCCTATCTGATAGGATAATTAAAATCATTTTCATGAATGCATATGGCCAAACATCTCCATGAATGTTGTATTTCATTTTATCTATATAGATTTTAGGGATTACTATAAATAAAAATATAATGAATATATATGATATTTATATCATGGTTATCATTATGGATATTATTTAATTATTATCTTTGTATTAGGACCCAAAATATAACAAATCAAAACATATATGAAAAAAAAGTTATTACTCGAAACATACCTTTAACATGGAAGTGATAATAAAAGAGTAATAGAAGGTCATTGGAAAATAATAAATTTTATTATATATATTATTATGGTTCAGTATTATATTTATAATAACATCATGTTTAATATATAAGATTTTCTAACTTTAATTTTGGAATTCAGTACTTAATGTATGGGATTTTCATCTCACTTTACCCTTCTGTGAGACACATTCTAGGTTCACCCCCAATTTTATTTATGTGGGGTGCATTATTACCATGAATTTATTTTATTATTATTCTAATTAGATGTATTTATATTTTAATATCCATTTTAGGATCTCTCTCATTGTTTTTTCAATAAAACTTTAACAATGTAATAAGGGATTTTTGTCTCAATTTTCTTTATTTGAGACATATGTTATGTTATGCACCTATATTATATTAAAAGATGTGTATACATCCTCTTTGAAATGTAATATCATGAATTTATTTATCCTCATAATATTTTAATGTTTCATTTGATTTTATCCTTCCATGAGTCTTATTATAAAAGTATGAAAACGTTGTAATGTTTTTATGTTACAATCTTTTAGTTTATTGGGATTATTGGTGATTATGTTTCTGGTGATAAAATATTATGATCCATCTCTCAAGAAACTCGTGAATATTATTATCCTGTGGTTATTTATGGTATTTTCAAGTAATAGTACCTTTTTTACACTATTTTATACTTAAAAAAATTCAGAAAATTTATTTAATGAAACCCTTCCTTATTTCTCAATATGTTTGGAAATAAATTTTCTTCCAAAACAATGTTTTCTAAAAATTAACTAATTTTTTTATTATCCTTTGAATTTTAAGACATTTTTACACTTGATTTAATTTTTTCATTATTTTTTGAAATTAATCTTCACATCATTTTCCAAAACAATGATCATTTTACTTTTACTAAAAAGGTGAAATGATTCCTTGTTTTTGACATTCATAACATGAATAGTATTTCATGACTTCATGGATGCTAATTAATTTCAGGACTCCTTTATATTTTTTTAAAGTTATCATAAAATAAAAACTTTCCTTAAAATTTTGTGAATTTTTAAATTTTTAATAAATGATTTCAAAGTGAAAAGGATTTTTAAAGTGGATTATTTTTTAAAAAGATTTTTCAATGACAAATGGATATTTTCATCAAGAAATGTTTTAAATTATTCTTAAACATTTCTTTATAATTTTTCATGGTTATTATAAAAAATATGGTTTTTCAAAATGGTTTCATGTTTAAAAAATTAATTTCATAGAAAATTTGTTTCCCTCAAGAAATAGTTTAAATGGTAATTGAAAATCATTTTCCATATAAGATGAAATCTTTTGATTTTACATATGCTTTACTATGGATATTAACCAAGGATTTCATTCTTATTATTTATATAAATTATATATTACAAAAAATATGTTTATTAAACCCATTTAATCTTTTACTATTTATACCATGATATTGTTCTTATGAAACCATCTTCTTTTCCTGTTTTATTCTCTAATAAAATGATTATGAAACAAATATCTTTTAAACATGTTATGATATAATGTAATTTTTATTATTCCCATATCATTCCATGGGTTATGATATGATTAAATGTTTAAGAAACCTATATAATTTAATGGGTTATTATTTGATTAATGTTTGAGGTATTGTGGAATACATAAATATGGTTTTCATTATGTGATTGGGGGGACCTATATATCCATTAAATGAATTGGGTATGATTTATATCCCATTATATTGATATGATCGGAATGGGGTGTGAAACTAGTTCAATAGAGTGGAGCTATAATAGGTATAAAACTAAATTCAATATGGGAACTTTTCCCCAATTATTGTCTTGAGAGAGAACCATGACTACTATGATGGTTTGGGGAGTGGACCCATTCCAATATACTGGCCTTGGAAATGAGCCTTGACCAATATGGAAATGATTTTATTTACTCATGCGTATTCCAAAAAATCTATGTATTATGGAAATATTAGGATATCATGGATCATGTTCTTTGATTCCCATATGATTCATTTCTTATGAATTGAAAATATTTATTCCCTGACTTGTTTTTATGATCTTTCATATGATGGTTGTGGTTTTTAAATTTTATTCTTAGGTTCTCATACCCTCTTGTTCATGTTATGCTTATTTATCTCCGTTGTTTAACCATACTAATATTCTCAACTCAATAATTCAGATGTTTCATTTATCCAAGATATGAAAAAATATATTATATATAATATTACAAAGAAGTGTGCTAGTCATGAAGAACACATTGGGATACACCAAAGCTCAATTGGACCAGTGTTTATGTTTCCATATTTCCAAAGGTTCTAAACTATTATTACCCTAAGGAATGTGTTTGTGTAATGTAGTGAATATTCATCTAAAAATATATAATATCCATGTATGAGATTCCTGAATCTTTATTGGTGATTAGTTGGGATATATTAATATGTTATTGTATATTCATTTGTTATAAAATGGTTGAATTTATTTGATTCCACATTCTCTGATTCTGTTATGAATCTTGTTAGAATATTTTTTTTACTATGATATGAGGGTATAGTCACCCCCTCAAAACACATTAGACCCTTATTTATTGTTAATAACCTCATGTGTTTGGGGAGTTGTGCCTAAAGTCACATATTAACCTCATGTCATTATTGTGGAGTGATCTCGGTTATGATGTTAAGAAGCTGTATCAAAGCAGCATTTATTTTGTCTTACTATTTGTTATATGTTAGAAAGATAATATAAATTTTAGATAATGTGATTGGCCTCATATTGGTTGTTCATGAACACTTTTCCAAAGGGAAGTCAAATTTACCAAGGTTATGTGATTATTGTTTTTACTCTTCACTATTACAGCTGAGATATTCATTATGTTTTCTGTGTTTTAGATCATTATTTTTGGTTTTATATCATTGATTTTAGAGTCAAGTGGTATGTGAATAGGATATATTATTATCACAAATCATACATGTGACATTTTCATTTTTCATTGTGATTTATTTCATTCATGATGAGGGTTTATTTATTTAAATTGAAACAAAATTAATATGTTTTTTCTCATATAACATTGATGGTTGAACTCAAATTTGATGAACCATGGCATTTCATCTAATTATAGGACATGTGAATCCATAATGGGTTGTTATATGATGATGTTTTTACATTCCTTCTATATATGATTTGTATAGTGACCCTTGGTGGGTTGGTTCAGACATAGAATGCCTTGATACTTGTTCTAGAGAAGGAAATGAGTCCAGTTACTTAATGTATCAATAACAACCTATATGGGATTTTCCCATATAGTATCGTGGTGTCATTCTACTTAACCTAACCAAACACATGAGATATTTTCATGTACTAATCATCATCGGATGATGTAATTATATGTATGTGGATGTGAACTAGTCCATGAGGGGGTATCCTAGTATGAATATTCTAGTGAGGATATGTTCCCTATAGTATGTGGTTGGATCGATCACGTGATTCCCAATATGTATAGTGATATCCCTAGATTGGGTATGGTGTCTTGTTAGATATATTGAAGATTATTTCATATAATCGATGTATTCCAAGTTGATTTAGTTTGGGTTTGGCCAAGTTTTACCTAAGGATGTGGATACCCAAACCTTTATATTGTGAGTTGCATTGGGTTTTGGACGCTAAGATCAGTTGGATGATTGGCACTATTGATTTTGGTTGAAATTTTGAGTGGTGTAGTGTAAGAGTGTATTAATGCTTCATAATTTTGGAATGATTCCCAATTTTATGGTGATCATCTATTTTACCTTGGTATAAGTAAGATGACACTGTATCTTTTGAAGGAAAACATTAAGGTTTCTTCAGTTAGATTGGATTAATATGCAAGGAAAGTGTGTTTAGTTTTTTTATAACATTTTCCTAGGATTGAAAATATGTGACTGATGTTTGTATGATTTATATTGTGTGATAGAGTGATATAAGATCATAAACACCAGGGGTTTGGATGAGACTAAAATGAATAGTGTACAAGAACATATGTGTTGGATACTCTGTTGAGGTTGTTGACACCCTTGATTTAATGATCACAAAATCATGTTTATTATAGTTTCTAATGAGTTTTATGTTTTTTATTATCATTTTACCATATGAGAAATATTGGTGAAATTTTCAAATAATGAGTCTCCTCCATAAAATGACTCACTATTGAGGTTTATTCATTATAAGGAAACATTTTACCATCACACTGGCCTGTGATGACTCACCATTGGGTTCCAAAATTTGAAAAGTGTTAGAAACGCTCACTATCACCTTAAGTCACTGCTAGAACATAATTTTTATAAAGTATAGATTATCTCACTTCCATGTATTTCTCACCACCATAGTGAATTCACCGCTGAAAATCAATTTAGGAAAAGTACTAAATTGATCTATCGCCATGTTGAGTCACTGCCAACTTGACATACCACTAGGAAAAGTCACCACTAGAATGTAACTCACTACCAGATCAAGACACCTCTAGAATGTGTATCACAACTGTATCAAGACACCTCTGAACTATGTATCATCACCAGATAATTTCACCATTAGATTGTGTCGCCATTCTAATGACTTACAACTAATGTTTTATATTCACATTATATTAAGAATCTCTAGAATCTATTTTATGTAATTTAATGCTCAGACATGTCTTAATGATTGTTCCTTTATTTCTTTATAAATTTTCATTAAAATTCCTATCAATCGTTCAATGTAAGGATTAAAGTATATGAATGATTATATTTTCTTATTGTTTTTAAAAAGATTAAGAAGACTCCCTAAAGTTGATATGTGATGTGATAAACCAAACTATACACATTCTTGTGAGGAGATATTAGTTTCTATGAACTATTAATATCATGTTGAATTATAACCATTGATAAACTCTATATTATGAAAAGAACATTGAACATCTTGAAATATTCGAAAACATTCACAAGAAGGAGTTTACAACAATATGTTCTACATCTGATTAAATAAAGATTACTCGAGCAGTATTTGAAACTACATTAAAGGATTCACGAGCTAAATTTATTATCAGTTAGAGAAAAATTGTTATTTCTAACACATTTACTTTCTTTATTTCTATTTTAAATACATTATGATCAGTGTGTGTATACTGTGTATTTATGGACACAGATTTTCTTCTACATTAAACAAGAAGATACTTACATATCTCTTCAAGCACTCTATTACATATTTTTCTGTTATTACTTTGGATGATGTTATTATGTGGCATGTTATCTTTTATAATCCCACAGTTTTTGTGGAAGAGGTACTATGTGGTCTGGAAAATTTTCATATTGTTTTAAAAACAATCCAAGTTATAGATCAAAATGTTTATTTTTATACAAACTTCTTAACAATGGGTGATTACCATGTGAATAAAACTAAGTCTTAGCTTGAGACTGAACAAATTGTATTCATTTCCACTCAGTTTTTTTCCATTATTATCTATTCTTTAAAATGGAATATACTTTAAACATTAAATAAAATCATTAATTCTACTATTATACATAATTATTTTTTATATAATATTTTGATTAACACGATATTTTTCAAAGGATAATGTAATATTATATATTGTTTTAACCAAAACATAATCAGTATTTGATAATTATTTTAAAATGTAAAGACTTATATCAATCATCTATTTTGGTTCACTATCCCATATTTAAATTAATTGGTGGATTTTACTTATATAATTTTAAAATAAAATTTTATTTTGTACTTAATTAACCCCCTCATGAAATACTTTAACCATAATTTGGAATCAAAGGTTTTTCTTTGGTATCAAATTTTTCCAAAAACAATTCAACTATTATTTAAGTTGTTCTTTAAAGATATATAGTTTTTGTTAGTTCTAAAATTAATTATTAAAATGGATAATATAGGGGAAGGTTATGTTATTAATAGGATTCCTTGTTTTCAATGGTAATAAATATTCTCACTGAAAGAACAAAATTAAAATACATTTTGGAGGTATGGGTTTAGAGATTTTGTCCTCTATTGGGTATAAGTACGAATTACATAAGAGTTCTAGGAGTACTTGGGATGATTCTACGAAGCTATCCTATAATAATAAATGAAAATACATGAATTCCAGTGTGACAGGTAGATTTTACTGTTGAACTTGTATTAGGATAAGCACCAGTGACCATTCCTCCTTGTAAGATGGAACCTAATAAGATTTTCGAACTCATGAAGAAATTGGAGGATTTTGAGGATAAAGGATTTATACACACAAGAACTTCTCTTTAGGTTTCATTAATATTTTTCATCAAGAAGGAGGATGGTTCCCTCATGATCTGTGTTTATTACTATCGATTGAGTTATCTCACAATAATGAATCGGTATCCCTTACCTAGAATAGATGACATCTTTGATCAGATCTGGGGACAAAATGTGTTTTAAAATATTGATTTGTGGGTATCCTATCACGAGGTGTATTTTATGTCCTTATATATACCTCTCAAATATTTCAATAGAATTTATGGTATCTAAAAGTATGTAGTTATTTGTTCTAACTCATGAATTCTCCTGAAGTCTTTATAGACCTTATGAATTGAGTTTTCCACCCGTATTTGGATTCATTTGAGGTTTTCTATAATAATAATATCTTAGTGTATTCACATTCTAGACATAACCATGAAACCCATATTGAGTTCTTGGTGAATAAACTAAGATAGTATCATCTCTATGCTAAGATTACTAAATGAAAAATCTAGATTGAAAAATTCCACTTCCTGGGTCATATCATCGCGGAGTCAGGAGTTTCAGTAGACCTAAAAAAAGTGATAGCTATAGTTTTTATGGAGTATCCCAAGAACTTCATTGAAATTTAGAGTTTCCTGGGGAATTTTCTATATTAAATATGCTTCATCTTGGATTTCTCATACCTTGAAGTGCCAATTATGGGATTGAAAAAGAAGGGTGTAAAATTTGTGTGTTCATAAACATGTGAAGTGGCCTTTCAGGAGTTGAAGGGAATACTAACATTTGAATTGATACTGATTATTCCATATCTAGATAAAAGCTACATTATATAATGTGACACATCAGCTATCCAGCTTGGAGCTATTATAATTTACGACAAGTGATTCCTCGTGTACAGTTGTATTAGGTTGAGGCCTCACAAGCAGAACTGCTCGACGCACGACCTTGAGCTCACTACTGTAGTTTATGCCTTACACTATTAAGAACACTATCAAATTGGAGATCATTATTTGGTATTAACTTATCCAAAATAATAAAATAAAACTTTACAAAATGGGATCTTAATACCAGAATATGAAGGTGGGTGGAGTACCTATAGTCATTCCATTTAAAGAATTCCTACATGCCTGGAAAGTGGAAATTATATAGTCAATGATATGAACCAAAAGAATCATAAACATTTATTTTGAGAATCTAGTGGTGAATGAAAGATTATGGATTTATTCTCAGAGATACATTTTTTGGTTCAAGAGGACCATGGTTGAAATATCCTCTCTTCCTTATCAGTGACGTCTACTTTTTTGGAACAGGTAATCATAATACAACTATATGATATTGAAGGTCTTGTCCAATGAAAATTATTTCAGATTATGATACATCTTCAAGTTAAACCATGGATAGGGATGTCACATTACTATTACATGTGCCTTTATGGGTCTTAATGCACCTTAGAGAGGAGATTTTGTGGTAATTCCACACCTCATCATGGGTGGTTCACCCCAATGTCACCAAAATTTATCTAGATCTATGATGCCAGTATTGGTGTCATGGTATAAAACATGTGAATATAGGATTAAACATTCAGTGTTCTCCCAATTAATATGTGATGTTAGAACATTAGTGAATAATAGGGATTCTATATTTGTTTTCCATTCCTGAGTGGAAATGGGATGATGTTTTGATGGACTTTGGGACTGTTCTACCTAGATAACCTCTAGGTAATGATATAGTTTGTGTATTCATTGATAATTTAATGAAGTTATTTCAATACCTACCTATATGAGAGACCTTAACGATAGATAATCTTGGATCTCTATATATTAGGTAGCTATACGTTATCATGGAGATTCTCATTCTATCATTTTTTGACTGAGACACTCATTTCACATCACAATTATGGTTAGGGTTGCAAAAGGTATTGGGTATATAGTTAATTCTTGATCACGACCTATTACCCATATTTCAATGGTTATATTTATCGCATGATTTAAGTGTTAGAAGAAATGGTCTATTCATGTGTCCTTGACATTCGGGGTTCCTAGGGGAAACTCATTCATCTTGTTGATTGCACTTAAAATATCATCTTTTAGGCTAACATCAAGATGGATCCCTATGAATCCTTATATGGTAAGACTTTCTACTCTCCCCTATGACAGCTAGAGGTAGTGGAGGTAGCTATTCTTTGAATACATCTTGTAAAAAAGACTACATATATGTCAAGTTGATGTGCATGGGGTGTCAACCGAGTGGTACCTGCTGGTTTTACCCCTCGCTCTCTATAGGAACTGGCGCAGGCTCGAGTCCTACTAGACTCAGACACTGTGCGTATTATGCATAGAGGGATTAAAATTCATTGCTTTCCTAAGGAGTGTGGAGAACACCTGGTCTTGTTCGGGGCCCCTCGCTGGGAGTCGGTGTTAGAAACCCACATTTTTCACATGAGCCTCAGCCCGGTTGGTGAGGACTCCTTAAGTGCATCCTGGAAACCCGAGATCAAATCCAGGAGGAGGCATATTTCTGGTGGTACTGTAGCAGTACTATAGTAGGTTTTGTAGCAGTATTGTAGTAGGTATATTGAGAGAACTGTAGGAGTACTGTAGTTGGTACTATAGCTGGAACTTTAGCAGGTAATATCTGGCACTGTAGCGGTAGGGACTATTCACCCATTTGGGCCTTCAGGCCACTAATATAGTCCCCGAGTCCTTTAAGTCCTTCGGTCCACCCAGGAATTCCAGTTAGTAAGGCCTTTAGGACACCTCAAGGCCTTCAGCCCACCTTATGTGTAGATAAAAACAAGACAACCACCAAGGAACAAGATCCAGATGGAGGATGAGGAAGAATCTTTCTCCAAAGCAGAAGCTAAATGGATTTCACACCTGAGAGGGTATGGAACCTACCGTCAGTACAAGCATGTGCATGAATGGGAAATCCTAGATGAACAGCCATGAAATGGTGGAGAGATGATTTCATGATGAAGATACTGGGGAGGAGTAGTTCGAAATAGTGATTCTGGGTTGTATGTAATGTTTGTAGCCTATAGAAAATGAATTCCTCTAATGCCTATGGGCCATGTAATACTTATGCCTATGGGCATTTTAAGGGTTCCACCTCACCCCTTTAATGGTGGATTATCAAAATCAAAAAAAAAATTGAAGGCCTTCGGGCCATTGGATAAGGTTAGGTTGATCATAAAGCATATGTTTACAGCTTATTACAAACATCATTCATATGAAAAAAGATGTCTAGGGCCTCTTGATTTTGTTGTTGGTGACTGGGTTTCCATGAGAGTCTCACCTAGGTTGGTTTTATAGACATATTCAAAAGTAGGTTAAGCACTAACTAATGTTAATTGGACCCTTTGAGGTTGTGAAATAGATCGTTCCAATTGATTACTAGTTAGAACTTCCTCATAGATACCAGTCAATGATTGATGTAATTCATGTATCTCATCATCATTGATAATATCCATACCCGAAACATGTCTTTCATCCCGATGAGGATGAATTTGATTTTGATTATTTTTTCATGGTGTATCTAGTGTGTATAGTATATTAGAGAAAGAATCCACTTTGATTTTGGAATAATTATTTGGTACAGTTTCTATGGTTGCACAACTGGGTACATGAGGAGAACTAGGACCTGGAAGCTGATATATGATCCTGGTGGCTGGAATTCTTTGCTGACGATATCTCTTTACCACCATAATTTCAACTCAGGGATGAGTTGCTTTATGGATGGTAGGTTTTAATGAAATACCTTTCCATGAACGTATGGATCATTAGTTTTTCATTTTGTAATCCTTAAACATCCCTAATGTTGATATCTAATCAATCCAAGGAGTTCTTGGGTCCGTTTGGTGCTCATTCTGAGCCCATAGCTCTGAAATGGGAAGAAGGAACTAGGTCACATGATTTATCTGCAACCATGTAACCTATGGTGCATGGTCATGTTGTCAATTATAGATTTGGGATAGAGTCAGTTTTCATGTTTTATGCATTGTTAGTCAAATCGTGTCCCTAACCATGTGATGTGTCCCAATGTAGCAGTGAAATGATCTCATTTTCTGCACGTTTTGGTAAAACCATGGGCTTATTATTTTTTGGTTGAAATGGGAAAAACTCCCCCATTTGATCGTAAAAAATAAATATTTCCTTCATATTTCTCATTTCAGTAGACTATCCACTATTATCCTCTGATGATCCAACTTCCTCCTTAATATAGCCTTGGAGAAAACGTCTTGATCCGGTGTTTAAACCTAGATCTGTTGGATGCATTATATCTATCTCGGTAATCTCCCCTAGTCATGTAATTCCTTTCTCCGTTTAACTTTTCATCAATTTCACTATTTAGGTGACTGCTCATTTTACATATTTTCGAGGCACTGGACCATTTATCAGATGTCATCCAACCTGCATCAATTCTAAGGTTGATATCATGTGAGGAATTGTCTATGGCCATGAGGTAGGTGTTCATGTAATTTCCCATTGAATTTTGTTGACTCGTAGATATGTTGTTGTTCCTCATGCTATATTTTATGGTGTGTATCCATTTAATTGATTTCTAAATATCAAATTGAACATTGTACCCTTTTATACACTTATTAATTCTCTATTGGTAGCTTAGAGGCTGTAAACACATTATATGGTCACCCCTTGGGTCTGCCAACTAAACTTAGACATTATGGAGAATGTATAAAATTGTATAGGACAACTAATTTGACATCATCTTAGATTTTAAATGTAATTTACTTTGAGGTATGAGTGTTAAATGGAACCCAAATCACAAATTAGGTGTTTGTCTCTGTTAATGTTTTAATTTCGCGAGTATAAAATTTCCTTTGTTCCCCATGACACCGCCTAAGTACCCCTATGAGCCTTATTAATAAATTTATATGTCTTAATAAATTAAATTAAAATTTAATGTAATATGTTGAAGGTAAGATTTTTTCATGACAGCTTACCCAACCATAAATAAATTTATTGATTTAAACATAATGGTTAATTCATTATGGGTTTCCCTTTTTAAAATGAATTAAATTGATTAAATGAATGAATCAATGAGTATGGCGAAACCATGCCTTTGTTGATGTTTAATTAAAATAATAATTTTTAATGGAAAATCCATAGTGTATTTGAGCTTGAATTTTTAAATACAAGAGAGGTTATGACTCATGTCTTATTTGATAAAAATAGTTATTCTTCGCTTATATATATAAGTTCTTGATAAAATAGATATATTAGATGTAATGAACCATTAGAACTATAATTATAATACACCTTTTAAGAGGATATGATATGATGGTAAGAGGTGTTGGGAATGACATATAATTACACTCCCTTACATCAGGTGTGGAGAAGGGAATATCGCACCAGTGATACTATATGGGTGTTGGGATTTACGCACCATGTTTCGTGTTTAGGGTGATGACATGCTGGCTCACTCACCATCCTGAGTGTCATTTCATGATGTCTCACACTCTTCTTTGGATGTAGGGAAATTACCCTATTACATGATCTTATAGGCTCGTTAGACTAATCATGGATGTCTATGTTATGCCTGGTTCAGCAAACACTATTATTCCAGGTATATGGCCACTTACATCTTCACATTCATGGTTCAAATAGGTGGATACAGTATATATATATATAATTATACTATATATATATATGGTTATTGTTTAGACTTCGATTCTAGAGATGAACTAATGTATGTGTACCTACCACATGTCCTATAGGAACCTGAGTAGACTGGTTATTTATTTCATCTTTTTTTACTATTCCTCTTATACCTGCACATTATATTGTTATGATCACTACTTGGATTACATGTAGACATCATTAGTGGTGGCCTATGGTGATTTGTATCTCACACCCTACTTTGGATACCCATTCTACCTAAGAATATTACCTATCTACATGTATGTATAAATGAAGATCCATTCTATAGGTTGTTGATAATCTTTTTCGTATAGATAGATCTTAGGAGAAGACAATCGGACCTTACCTTGAGACACTAGTGGATCTGTTTTTCTTCTTTTTGTAGATGGTGTAGCATGCTTATGTCTTCCTGACCCCTTTTCCCCTATTATTATTTGAATTCCATGCATCCATGTATCAGACACTTGTAAGTGGATTTTGAGATATTTTTGCATTTTTTTGGTTTATTTACACTTCTTTATTTTTCTATTATATTAGTTATATTTCTTATTCACTTATATTTTTATTCTCTATGTTTATATTAATCTTTTTTTGTTGAATGTTATACATTGTATCTATTATACCACTCTAATATGGGGGTATAGTATCCCCATTGTAACACCTTTACACCGTCATATCTAGTCTAAAGCCTATGGCATATGGGGAGTCACTCTTGAGGCCATACGACCCATCGGCTCAGAGAATAGATTCAATGGATCCCGAGTTGGGATGTTTCAAATAGACCCTCTTTTTCTAGTGCTATTAGAACCCTTATGTATAATCTTATAGATGTTGTAGTCATAGACATATATATATATCTACACAGACTAGAGATTCTCTAACAAATCAGGATGAACATCATGAATTCTTGTCACAGCTTGAACAAAAAAACATAAATAATGCAATCAATGATGAATTATCGGTAATGTTTATTCATGAAGAGCTAAATCAATTTGAAACAAAGAAAGTATGAAAATTTTTGGATAGACCAAAGGACGCCTAGCCTATAGGTACAAAATGGTTGTTTAGAAATATGGTTGATGAACCAGGGATAATAGTAAAGAACAAGGATAGACTAGTTACACAAGGGTATAGTCAATAAGAATGAATATACTTTGAAGGGACCTTCACACCAGTATCCAAAATTGAATCCATTAGAATACTGCCTTCCTATGAAGCTCATTTATATTTTACATTTTTTCAAATGGATGTCAAAAAGTTCATCCATAAATGGGAATATATTTTAGGATGTTTTTGTTGAGAAAACCATTGGTTTTCAAAGTCCCCATTTTCCAAATCGTGTTTTAAAATTAAAAAAAATGTGTATGGTTGGAAAATATATCCTAGAACTTTTTATAATAAGATCATCTCCTTTATTATTTCAAAGGGTTTCTCAAAAGGTATAGCTAATATCACCCTTTTTATAAAAATAATTTCAAAATATTTTTTACTTGTACAAATTTATTTTGATGACATTATTGATGGAAATTTGATAAATTATTTTTGAACTGTGTTTTCAAAAAAAATGGAAACTAAATTTGAAATGAGTTTAATGGGTGAGCTAATGTTCTTCATGGAATTTAATAATTTTAAAAATAAAGAATGACTTATTTTGAATCAGATTAATTGTACTAGGGATATTATAAAACATTTTAACATCGATATCATTAAGAGTAGTTATAATCCTATGAGTACTACCTACAAATTAGAAATTGATGAAGCTGGGAAACCATTGGATCAAACCAACTACAAAGGTGTTATTGAATGTATTCTTTACCTAAATCCTAGATGAAATTATATTATGTCTAGTGAGTGTATGTTTTCTCATTTTTAGGAAATTCTAAAAGAGTATGACATAGTTGTTTTAAAAATAATTTTCATATACCTCAAATATAATACACATTTAGGATTGTTATACCCAAGAGGACAAAAATTTTACATATTTAGATATTAAGATACTCATTTTGTTGGTTCTATGTTAGATTGATTAACCAAATATGGAAAAACTCACATTTTAGTAATATCTATGGTTTCTTAGTTTAATAACAATCAAAATTATGTGGCACTATCTACTTTTGAAGCTGGATACATGGCTATGGGTAGCTTCTATGCACAAATTTCATGGTTGAGACACACTACTAGACTATCGATATCAATTCAAACATTTCCCTATAAATTTTTATAATACAAGTCCTATAAATATTAATAAGAATCTCTTATCACATTATGAAAAAAATATAGATATCAGAAATCACTTTTTGAGAGATCATTTTCAAAAAGGTAATATCTCTCTTGCATATATTGGTAAAGAACATCAACTTGTTGATATCTTTAATAAGACTTTGAATTATATGAGAAAAAATTATATAAAACCTGAATTAGTTTTGTTCAATTTTATTTGAGATTAATATTCTAAGACTCACCGTTGTGAACGTATGACCTTTGTGAAATTCTCAATGTTTATACTTATCACAATTGATGCTTCTCACTCTTGAAACTTATCACTATTGTGAATGTCTCACCATTTGGTGTCTCATATTTAACATCAAACCATTTTATTTTTAACATGAATATTGTTAACTCACTATTCTTAGTTTTATTTATTATTTAATAAAAATTTTACCTGATTCAAATTTGTTTCTGGTTTTTGAATTTCAATTTTTATCCCATTCTTGAATTTTTCAAATTTTTAAATCACTAAACAATATAAATTATAAGCTATATAATTTTAATGTTCACCTCTCTTGCCCTCAACCTATTTTGATCCTTTACCACCCAACTATCGACCTTCTTCATCTCATCCTAAACCAATAGTGCTGATCTCGATGACCAGAATGAAGTGACCTTCAGTGTATTCTTTAGATGAGTCATGTCCTAATAAAAAAAAGATGGGTGAGTCAATATATTCAATAGATAAATTAAAACCTATAAATCAAGAGATTATGAATAGGGTTGTAGTACCCAAGAAAGAAGTTCAAGAAGAGTGGAAGATTTCCAGAAAACCATTAGTGCTTCATGTTATAAAGAATGAAGGATGGGTTGATTGGTTGTCTTCAAACCAAGGACATTATATCCTAGTTTGTTATATCATTCTTACCAGTTTATGGATTATACTGTAGAGTATAATGAATAATTTCTGAAAACATGAATAGATGGTTGTGAGGTTGTCTTTTACTCATTAAAGTGGGCATAAGTTTTAAATATTCCACATGAGGGAATTGAAAATGAAAACTAAGAAATGATTAGTGATGATTGTATTGATTTATTTTATGATGAAGATTTAGTTGAGTTAATTATATATGGAAAAGTGTGAAGGATAATCACAACATATTTTGATGGTGAGTGTAGGATTCTTTTTACATTCAGTCAACACATGCTCTTCCCAAGTAATAGACACTTTTCCACATTGAAAGAACAAGATATATATCTCATAAACCGTAAAAAAATAATCGTGAAGATAAATTTGGGAAGATATTTAATGCTTCATATTGTAGGTATGAGTATGCCTAAAAATAGATCATATTCTTTGATATATCTCCATATTATTTGAGTAATGTAGGAATACAAAGGTTCGGTTCAGAAATATGAAGAATTTATGTTGTAGTTTGGTTGTTTTTTCATCACAATAAAAAACATTTAGAAGGAAGAAAATATGTTGGAATCCATGGAAAAAGAAATTCGTGATTGATTAGGAGAAATTATATGTTTATTTCAGTTTTTTAGAAAATACATCAAGACATAAGGACCTTGTTGATCAGATTTTTGAATCATATGAATTAGATGAATATTATAATTTTTATTAAAATGAATAGGTTGATGGTGGTATAAAATAAGAGGAGGTATCTCTAGTGGATGAAGTCATTGACCCTAATTTTTCATGATAATCACCTCTTATAACCTATGGAGAACCTATTCCACATAGGTCTCCCTCTAAAAGAGAGAAAAATTTAATGGATGGAAGTGATGTGGATGAAATAGACACCTTTGGAGAATAAAATTTTGATAGTTATTCAAAGTCTTCTAAATAAGATTAAAATGGAGAAAAATTGATGAAAATGAGGAATAATGAGGAGAAAATGGAGAAGTTGATAATTCTAATAATGATGAATGTAATAGGGATGATGAAAATGGAGATGAAGAGTATGATTTCCATGATAGTAGTTCTGATAGTTATAAAGGACCAAGTGGATGAGTTATTTTTGAATAGGTTGAGATACCTCAAGTACTTGTTTCTTCCCTACACACATCTTGTTCTATATTTAAGAAAATTCTAATTCTTGTGGGAAAACAAGTAATAGAGTAAAAATAAACATCAGTTTTGTGGGATAAGTCTCGATGTTTTGAAAGTAATCATGTTTTTGAAAAAATGTAGGTACCTGATTATTTAATTTGTTAGTTACTAAGTAGTTGGAAGTCTACCATTCTATATATGAGAAATATGTTGATGTATAGTTGAGTGGTGTTTCTAATACTTTTGATCCTTCAGTTGGTGAGAACATAGACGATTCACCTTCTTCTATTGAGCAAATATCTTCTATGCATATTATTTTCTTGTCACTTTTTTACCTAATGTGAATATTCCTAATGATTAAAAATTATTTCTTGTTAATACTTATTCTAAATTTTCATTCAAATGGTTGGAACTAGTTGCTTAGGAGTTTAAAAATTCTAGGCTATTCCTTTCTTGTTATAGAATACTCTATCTCTGATGAATATAAAATTCCACCAAAGTATGGTGGATCTATATTTTTATTTTTAATGGATCCATAAGAATAGACTAGTATTCATGCTACACCTTTATATAATTCTACTACACCTATAGTTGTAGTGGATGTTGTCACTAAGGGAGACATAAATTATTTCTGTTGAAAACATTTATCATATTTTTTTGTGAACATGAGAAACCAACCTTCTATGGTCACTATGTTAAGTGAATGAGATGAAATATATTTGTTTGAAATATTGATATAGTATATTCAACCAGATATTATGTACCATGCTTATGATGTGGATATTAAATATAAAAGACATTCTAGTTTGATGGAGTATGTATATTCTATGTTCGAAGGAATACAATTAGGCTTTTCTATTTATATATCTTCCTTATATTATAAATTATATAATTTTACTTCATTTACCTCTATCAATACTTCTCCACCTCCCAAGAATAATATATATTTGATCATATCTATTGTGCAAGAATAACTCAATGTTATTTTCAGTGTTCCTTTACGTGCTACAAATTCCATACCTAGGGAAAAATTAAGAAAGGTTTAGAAAAATAATGATCAGGGCCCCATAATGATTAGAGAATACATGAAATAAATGAGAGAAGATGGATAAATCATTACCAAAGATAGAATTTATTATCTATCAAGGATTTAATCTAAGTATGAGCTAAATTCTATTTTCAATTATCTAGTAGAGAATCTTATAATTACTTCATTAATTCAAGCCATTAATGATCCAATCAACCTGTTGAAGTTTATGAATCTAGTGCTTCAGTGCTTTCAAGAATATAAATAAGATTTATTTAATGAAATAGAAATAATTGGTTCTTTCCTAAATGATTTTATCAATCTATTGAAACCAATTATGCATATTCATGGATCTACTATTATGGAAAAAGGGAGATAAATATTAAATTGCATTTCTTTATAATCCTTTAATACATCTAACAGTACTCTTTGTTTATATTATTTTACAATTTAAATTTCTCTGATACGATATTTTTTTTCTATTAATGATTAATATGTTTTTACCATATAAAATATTCTACTTTTGTTTTGGTTTATACTATTAACACTATATCGCTTTTACATCAACAAAAAATATTTTATAAAATTCCATGATTTGTGATCACCAAAAAGGGGGAGATTGATGGAACCTCTGTTGAGGTTGTTTAAACCCTTTTCTAAATTATCACCAGATCATGATTATTATGATACCTGATGAGTTTTATGGTTTCTAATATAAATTTACCCTATGAGATAGATTAGTGATGTTTTCTTATGTTTGAGTCACTGTTAGCCAATGACTCTCTATTGAGGTTGAGTCACCACCATAAAATATCCCACCGTTAGAATCTCCATGGATGACTCACCACTAGGATTCAAAATCTGATAAGTATTGGAAACACTTTCCATCTCCTTGATTTACCTCTAGAATTTAATTCTGATAATGTATGGAATGTATCACCATTAGAGATAACTCGCCGTAAGTGTATAGTAACCTCCTATAATGAATTTTTCCAACGTTCTAAATTAATCTATAATCGATTTGAGTCAAGGTTTTCCTTACATACCACTGGGAAAAGTCTCCACTAGACATTGAGTCCCCTCCAAAATTTGTTTCACTACAAATCAAGACACCACCAGAGTGTGTCTCACCTCGAGATCACGACACTACCAGATTGTGTAACTGTTATAAAGACTCACCAATACTATTTTATATTAATATGGAATTAAATATATCTAAGGGATATTTTATGGAATGTAATTCCTAATCTTATTTCAATAATTATTCTATAATTTCATGATATATATTCATTAAAGTTCATGTCTAACATGTATTATGATGAGTATAGATTCTAGGAGACTCCCATTGGTTATTTCAATTAAAAATATCAAGAAAACTTCCTCATGTGGATATGTGATGTTCTAAACAAAAATATACATGTACATGTGAAGAGAGATTATTTTTCATGTTGAGTGACTTACATAAGTAATTATTATGATTTATCAAATGAAGAAAAATAAAATCACATTGAACTTCTGGAAAAATTCCTACAGTTTCACAAGAAATAGTTTATGACACTCTGTTCTACAACATATTTTTGAAATATGACTCGATACACATTTTAAAACTAAATTCAAGTAGTCACAATTTTCATGTCTTATTAGACAAAGCGACATTAATATTTCTGACACCTTCACTTTACCTATTCATTTATTTTAATTACAATATGATAAGTGTGTATATACTTTATATTTCAACACACACACTATATCCTTATTTAAACTAGAAGAGACTTAGATATATTCTCAGTCAATCTATTAACTCTTTCCCCACAATTACTATAGAGGAGATTCCTATGTGGAAAGTAATCTTTTTTACTCTCATGATAACTATGTAAGAGGTCCTCTGTGGTTTGGAATGTTGAAATTCTATTATATACCCAATCTAGGTTGTGGATCAAAATGACTATTTTTTTATAAAAATTTTGGAAGTATGTGATTAACAAGTGGATAATACTATGTATCTTCGTGAGACTAAACCTCTTGTATTTTTTTTTGTCATTTTTTTTGGTTTATTCACTTTACATTAAATTAAAATCTGCTTTAAACTATAAAAAAAATCATTAATTTGATATTTAACCTTAATTAGTGTATATATAACATTTTTATTGATCTAATTTATTTCATTGGTTAATGTAATATTACATATATTATTAAGTGAGATTTAAAAAATATTTGATAATTATTTTAAAAGGTAAATTCTTCGATCAATCATTTGTTTTTCATTACTAGAATATATTTAATTTCACTGGGGGATGTTACATAAATAATTTTAATAGAAATTTTTATTGACTACTCAATTCACCCCTCTTGAGATACTCACTCTGAAAAAAACTATGCTTGGTTTTTTGTTGTTCCACTCTTCAT
The DNA here is from genome assembly GCA_963277665.1 of Viscum album. Classification (NCBI taxonomy): domain Eukaryota; kingdom Viridiplantae; phylum Streptophyta; class Magnoliopsida; order Santalales; family Viscaceae; genus Viscum; species Viscum album. The sequence goes on from OY728128.1 coordinate 1,755,214,203, forward strand.
GGGATAAGGGTAGTGAGTTTTGGTATGTATTTTTAGGGAAAAAATTATTTTTGAGGGAATGTGTGCATCGGTTATACACAGTTCTTGTTTGGTTGTGGGTAATTGAGTGGTAAATTTTTTATCTAAGGAAGAAGGTTTTGATGAGATTATTGTGGGAAATGTTGCCTAATATTTTTTATTAGAATAATATTTATCCCTATGTGGTGGGAGGAGACATTAAAAATGGGTTATATTATCATGGTATAGTCAATCCACTCATGTTCCTTGATAAGAGTTTTTATGATCGGTGAGTGTGGCTCAAGTGGAGAGTTATGTGTGTATTTGTGGGACTTATATATTTTTTTGCTAGATGAGTGGTGTATGTGATAAAATATATAGAGGGTTTCACCATTAGATGTTAGAGGGTCTCATCCTCATTGCATGGATTTTAGAGATCATTGGGGATGGTGTTCCTGATGATCTGTGGATGGGTATCAATCTGTAACACCCCAGGTAAATAAAGAATATGACATTTTCACATTTATCCATATTTGTGAATAAAATATTAATATTACTTTAAAGGGGACTCTATGCGCGATGGCGTACCCAATACGCAACAACGAGTTTCTTGGGAATCTTACGTTGCACTCTTATAATAAAATAATATTATTTTAAATGGTAGTTAACGCATAGCCGTTGTAATGGCGGGAATGAACAGAACTAACTACAAAATGATTATATATGTTTGTCAAATATTTTTACTTTTTATAATAAATTTTATAGGATTAAAAATCCGAATGAATCCAATTTTAAGCGTAAACATTCTAATATTCTTTAAAAGGTCGATTAACCACCTTTTGATGACGAACCTCCTTTAAATCAACTTTTTGAAAATTTTATGTGTTATATTTGACAAAATTCTTCTTTAGAATCAGGACATCAAAATTTACTTTGTGTAAATTTTTGGTATTTTTCCGATAATGTTCATTTTTTTAATGAATAGTGAAAAAAGTTGTATTTTAATTCAAAACCTCTTTTTAATATAATTTATTTATATTATTAGATTATTTTTTTAATTGTATTCAAAGTGAAAATAGAATATATTTTTACCATTTAATCCAATAGTGGTTGTTGAAATTAATTTCATCTTGAAATTGGACTTAAACTAGTGTCAATCTTTTGATACATATTGTTTCATAAAAACAAGCTATTTGCTATGACAGTGGGAATTAATTATTAAATTAATTAATGTAACTTATATGTTTTTAATTTTGTAAAATAGACATCATTTTTGAATTCGGAATATCAAATATAGCCTAGAGTGAATTTTTGGTATTTTTCTGAAAAACTTCAATTCTTGATGAATAGTGAAACCACTAAGTGGTACTAATAAAAACTGCTTTTCCGTTAAATTAAATTTTATCACTTCTGTGTTTTGAATTTAAAAAATCCTACATAAATGGTTTTCATTAAGAAGTAAAATGTGGTTCAATGGGATTAAAATAATTTTTTGGTGAATAGTAACTTTTAAGTCTTTAATCGCGATTAGAGGTAATTAGTGTAGTTTAAGGTAAAAATAATGTTTTAATAATATGAAATGAACTTTACACATGTCCTACCCTTATTGTATGTGTAATTTCCGACCAAGACAATCCATGGGTCAACTTGGGGACCCCATGGAGCCACTTTGGAAGGAAAATGACATTAATATCTTTTTATTTAAAGTTAAAATAAAAATGTCACAAACATGAGTTGTTTTACTAAAACAATTTTTAAATGGGGTTATACAAGTAAAATTTTTGACTATAAATATTCACTAGAAATCTAAAAAAAATTCTACATCATGATATTTTTTTATAATTTTTGGATCTTAAATAAATTAAATTAGTTTTGACATCATGATGATGCAGCGATTACCTCATTATTTAACGATTTAAATAAAATGCAAAGATAATGTAACATCTAAGACCTAAACTTAGAAAAAACCTATTGGATGGGTATATTTCGAACCCTTATCACCTTATCCATGAATTATATCAATTTGGGGCCTTTTAAATCCGAAACTCATTTTAAAATAAAGTAACATTTCTTTACATTCCAAGAGTGCCCCTCCTCTCTTCTTATAAAAGTCCCCCACCTCTACCACCTTACACACACCTCTCAAGCCTTTGTCTCGGCCATACCCTTCTCATTTCATCTATCCAGATCTCTCTCTTCATCATTGAAGCCTCACTTTGGGCAGAATCCTTCCCAAGGAAGCCTTTGAGCTCAAATCAAATGAAGTTACCCGATTTAAAGGTAATGTCTTCCCTTGTGTTCTTTTGTTTTATTTTTCTTCTCCAACCCCCTAAACTCTTTTTATTATTTTCTTTTGTAACAAAACCAGTATCTTCAATATACTAGGATGTTTTTATGTGAATGATTAGAGATAAACTTACACACACCTTCGTCTAATGGTTAAAGAACATATTGTTTCTGTGGATGACGAATTACTGCCTCACGAAACGATGATTGTTCAATATTCTTTTAACTCTTTCAAATGTGGCCATTAAGATGTCACTATATTTATATATGATATATAATATGTTTATTTTTTTCCTTAAGATTCTGTATTTTAAATTTATGTCATACCTTTATGGTTTCCATTATGGGTAAACACGATATCTTCATTTTAGGAAGTGCGGACTACCGCCCCCTCAAAGTGATTTGATTCGTTAATGCCATATGTGGGACGTATAAAGGATGGAATTAATTATATTACATATGTTATCCTACAGGAATTTTAATATACCTTTATATAATTATTATTTCATTCCATTTAATACAAAAAAAAGAAATGAAAGTAGCGTTCATGCGTACGTACAGCTTACCGTCTCCATAAACGGTACATTTCATTTCTTATCTCCAAATGATATGTACTATTATAAGTACATATGTATAATAGATATATATTTAATATATTACTTCTAAATTATGGATATAATTCTGTAATTATAATATATATATCCCTAATTTTGTTTTAATTCCATTAATATGACAAAAAATGAAATTAGCGTTCATGCGTACGTACGGCCTACCGTCTCCATGAACGGTGCTTTTAATTTTTTATCTCCAAATTCTATGGAATAGTATAAAATGAATATATACTGGATATATATGATATTTAGAACATAAATACTATTATGGAGATGATGTACCTATAACTACATGGAAAATTCTTTTCCAACAAGTTCAATTTTTACTCATGTACTGAACATCGACAAAAACGTCTAATATGAACTCACTTTATTAACCAATTATTATAACATTATAATATGTGATATGAACTGAACAATAAAATTTAAAGATGGTCCTTAAGCAATTATAAATTGACCAAATTTTATTATTCATGAAATTAAAGAACGATCGAGTCGTGTCGGACACGAGGTAAGGGAATCCTACCTCTCTCTTTCTTTGCAAGTACTCTCTTTTATGTCATTTCTTTTATGATCCATGATATTATGTTATAGGATGTTCTTTTATATTACTATTTCTGTACTTTTTATGTTCATGTGATGAGAGACCCTATTTGATCTCATAAATCCATTTTTGGAATTTTTACGTGGCGCCGTTAGGCTGCCGAATTTTCATAAGGGGATTTTCATCTCACTTTTTGTTCCCATGAGATCCACGCTACATTGTCCACTATTTCCTTTTTGTGTGGTGTATGTACTTCCCATTATTCTACACATTTTGTAGTATAATTTCATTTATGGGTATTTAAATCTTCATTGTATGACCCTTCTTTCATGGGGTGTACATTTTGAAAGTAGCCCAAATCGGTAAGGGAACCTTTCACACTCCTTTTTTAAAAAGACTAGTTTTATTATGTCTTTTAATTTACATCTTTTTATATTGGGATATGTTCTTCTATATCCTTATTGATATAAAATTTATGTCCAAGTGATGAGATATTATTTTCTCTCTCATCAACTAATTTTATGAATTTTAAAGTGACACTGTTAGGCTGTCGAAGTTTACCAATGGAACTTCTTAACCCAATTTCGATTTCCTTGGGTTCAACATGTAGTTATTGAATATGTTATCCTTTGAATATGTGTGCATGACCTTTTATTGTTTTAAACTTAATATCCACCTATATTGGGTGTATTTATGTTTGTCACACATAATTATGAGATTGATTCATCCTTAATTTAAGGATACCTTCTTTATAAGGGATTTTATCTCATTTTACATTTCTATTGAGACTTCATTGTTACTATGACCCAATTCACTCTTATATGGTGTATATACTGTAATTTGGAATATTATATCATTAATCCCTTTATTCTCATGATATTATAAAGTTATGATTAAATTTTATTCCTCAATTATTGTATTCAAGTGTCTCTCATTTTGATAAAAACCCTTTAACTAAAATATCATTTTAAATGTTTTAATGATTTATTCTTATAAATATTTCTCATTAATATCCATGTTTTCAAAATTGTTTCAAGGATTTAGTTATGAGGATATTAATGGTGTAAAATGTTAATATATCATCCCGCCTTTTTATCACATAAACATTCATTACATTTAAAAAAACCGAGGATCTTTAAGGTTTAGTGTCTTGGAAACAAGGAACATAATACGTGAAAACAACATAGTAAATTCTTCTTAAACACTTGAAAGGCTTCTCCTTAAGTTCATCCTATGTTTATTACTGCATCTCATAACCTGTGGACATACATCAAAAGAAAGGGTGAGTAGAAGGCCCAGTAAGGGAAACAAGAGAAAGGCATTTTGAGATGAAAATTTTGCAGCATAACGGCTACGTTATAGGGTTTTAGAAAACGTTACAAAGATAGGGGACTTGGGTCACCCACTAATAAATGATCTATAAAAACAGTATAGGGACAGAATATAAAGGATATTAATCATGGTAATGAAATTTGAAGGACATACCATTTGATATGAAAGACATGGAAGTAAGACAAAAATAAGATTTCTCTTACCAAAAATTCGGTAGCCTAACAGCGTCACTTAAACTTCAATAAAAATGATTTGACAAGATAAAATAGGGTCTCTCATCATATGATCATAAGATATCAGTATGATAAATATAGAGATAATAACCCAACATAATAAAAAGGAACTTGAAAGACTTGACATGAAAATAGAACTTGAAAAAATGAGAAGGGTGAAAGAATCCCTTAAAAATTCGGCAGCCTAACAGTGTCACTTAAATGTTCATAAAACAAAATGATGAGAGTAAGAGGGGATCTATCATAATATAAACATGAAAAGGGCAGTAATAGGAGTATAAAAGAACATCCTCTCACATATGAACATGGATCACAAAGGGAATGAAATAAAGGATATTACATGAAAAGAAAGAGAAAGGCCGGATCCCTTACCTTAGAACGTAACTCTTAAAACTCAAAGGTTGGGACCTTGAGGGCTTGGGGTCACTTTGGGAGGACTCCAAGTGAGGTAATGAGACCAGAACTTCGTTGGGGGAGAGTGGGGAGTCGAAAGGATGAGAGGATTTTTGGTATTTATAGGGAAAGTGAGGAGACAAGGCATTAATGGCCAAGGGACACCTCAAAAGTGGTTTTCTCAAAAGCATGGGCCCTCCCATGGTACTTCCCATGGAGGTAGACCACATGGGGACCCCCACAAAATAATTCAACCTCATTAGTCGACCATCCCTTAAAATATCTCATGAAATCATCATGACACAGTTATGTTGTCATTAAACATACCGGAACCCTAAAACTGTATTTTTACTATTCACTGAAAATTCAACTTTCTCAAAAAAATCCCAAAATTTCACATTAACCAAATATCAATGCTCTGATTTCAAAAATGAACTCCATTTTATAAAAATAATTTTCTAAATATTTTTAATTTTATTTTTAAATAAATACACTATTCACCGAAAATTCACTTTTTTTCAAAAAAATCCCCAAAAATTACCTTAACATAATATCGATGTTCTAAGTTCAAAAATGAAATCCATTTTATAAAAATAATTTTCTAAATATTTTTAATTTAATTTTTAATTAAAAAACACTATTCACGCAAAAAACTAATACTTGAATAATAATTAATGAAACCATTATTTAACCATTTTATTGAATCACATTACTTAATCAAGGTGCCTAGATTATATTAATACTTTCTTTAAGTGAGATTACAAATCCATTTGGACACATTACTAATCCTAATCATAAAATCACTATTCATAATTTACCATTCATCAAAAATCAAGTTGATCTTATTAGACTTTAAATTTCTTACTGAACATAATTGTAGAAGACCATTTTTTGAAAATCATTACACATTTTTAATTATTTAAGGTTTACATAAACATTTTTTTAAAACATCCTTTCTCTAAAATTCACCAAAAATATGCATACTATATTTATCCGGACATTTGAAAAGTCATAAACATCATCATAGGAAAAAATCCCAATTTTTATTTAAAACAAAGGATTACACAAGGCAGATAGGGTCTCCTTACATAGCCCCTTATCACACCAGCATTGGACCTAAGTGTATGGTGTGCTACGATGAGAGAATCCGAGGGAGGCTCGGCCAACATCGCACAAGTAGTAATTTCTATCAGTTCGAACTTCTCGCGAAGGCGATTCCGTTCTAGCTTCACACGATAAAGTTTGGCATGGTTTTAGTCCAAAGCAAAGCCCAGTGGTGCTACCTCCTTCCCAAGCTCTGTTAGATGGGCTTCGATCGGTCCAAGACTACTGGGTGAGGCCATCAAATCTTCTTTCTATAATAATTAACCAAGATTAATTCCATCTAGAGACAATAATCAAAATTTTTAGTTTCCAGCGATCATATTGACCAATGGTCATATAACAGTCAAAACCCAACGGTCTCATTTTAATTATTCTCGTGTTATTAAATGAAACATTTTTGTTGAGTATAAAAATAAAATAACACATAAAATTAGGAAATAAGATTTATTCAAAATTTCTGGTCGTTACAATCTTCCCCCTTAAGAAATTGCGTCCTCCCAATTTTTAAAATGGGTTTTGAAATTTCATTGAATGTCCCACATCAGAAATGGAGTCAGTAAAACTATTACTTTAATAGAAATAAAGGGAAGTACAAAGGTCACCCGAGTTAACCCACACTAGGATTCCATGTAGGAAAACATGGACATGGATGAGAAAACAAAGGGTCAAGTTCTGAGGGAGAGTGATAGAAAACATGATTAGGAGAAATTTAACCATAAGAAAATCCAAAACTTATGATGTGTGTAAATGGTCTTTGATTACCTAGTAGAAAACGTAAACCAACAATGTTTTCGTTTTACGTTGCATTTCATAATTTTGAGGAATTCATTTACTACATAGAACAAAAATATAAGGAAATATACCTACCTTCATGTAGAGTTTCATCCTTTAATATGTTTCTACAAATACTAATATTTTCTCCAAACGATGAGCATTCAAAACTACATGGTCTCATCAAAACACAAGAATCATCTTCTAGAGAATCACATAATCCACAAAAGATTGACTATATATTTCTTCTGTCTTTAAACATTATCCCAAAAATAGAAAGGTTAAGGTAAAACAACTCTTCAAAAATAAATAATCCCATAGGAATGGAAACAACTTTTAAACCTTAAAGGTTCCATGGTACTACTCAAAGTTCATCATAGACCATTCCATAAATAACGGTCCTTAAAATTCCTCAAAATAAACCAAACTAAGATTGAAACCCAAATACAAGAAGGATTTGATAACATAGTCTTCCAAAATAAATTTCATTGTTCATCTCCAAACAACACCAACCACTCCTAACATCTTATAACAAATGTATCTAACCTATACATATTTTACCCAAGATAGGATAATCATTCCCATAAGTAACCTAAATTACTATAAGTCCACCATAAATTCATCGATTCTTCAAAATATAAGTCAACCTTACTCCTCAATGAAAATACTGTAGTAATCTATTTACCTCTATCATATAGGGTCCCCAAAATAGTGAATGTCTTCAAAAATAATAATCATCTTTTAATCCCCTAATCATCTCTGTCATATTAATACGGCAATCATCGCATTTCCTATCACATTGGTTTTTGGGACATGTTCTTCCATTTCCCACCATTAACTAAGAAGAGAAAGTATAATTAGGGGCTTAAATACTTAGCCAATAATCATGAAAAGGAACTTAAAGCATATAAGTATAACTTGTAGAAGAGTAGTATACCCTAACTTTTGATCCCCTAGGTTCCCATCTAGGTTATCTATGATCATATATTATTATGAGAATCTTTATTTTATTTTATCTTTATTCCTTTAACAATGGTTCATACTAAGCTTATGAATTTACCAAAGCATATCCCCCGGGAGTGTCGTAACCAAGAGTGCAGTAAGGCCCGTTGTCGTGTACCAGTTCCTGTTTGAGTCTAGCTCAAAGCAATGTTTTCAGGTTTTACTCCTATGTACATCTGTGCCAGATCCGCCACTACCTGCTCGTATCCAGACAGAGATGTATTTTCTTGGCAACCCATTACTCAATACTCACCAAAATACCAGGAAGATTTCCTATATATAAAATTTTCTATAGGCTTCTTCCTAATGTTTTCATATCCTAATTTACACAAATAACTAAACAATCCTTTGATACCAACTATATAATCCCACCTTTTTATCACATAAACTTTCATTACATTTAAAAAAACCGAGGATCTTTAAGGTTTAGTGTCTTGGAAACAAAGAACATAATATATGAAAACAACATAAAACATTATTCTTAAACACTTGAAAGGCTTCTCCTTAAGTTCATCCTAGGTTAGTTACTGCATCTCATAACCTAGGGACATACATCAAAAGAAAGGGTGAGTATAAGGCCGAGTAAGGGAAACAAGGGAAAGGCATTTTGTGACGAAAATTCTGCAGCATAACGGCTACGTTACAGGGTTTTAGAAAACGTTGAAAAGATAGGGGACATGGGTCACCCACTCATAAATGATCTATAAAAATAGTATAGGGACAGAATATAAAGTATATGAATCATGGTAATGAAATTTTAAGGACATACCATTTCAAATGAAAAACATTGAACTGAGACAAAAATAAGATTTCTCTTACCAAAAATTCGGTAGCCTAACGACGTCACTTAAACTTCAATAAAAATGATTTGACAAGATCAAATAGGGTCTCTCATCATATGATCATAATAGATCATTATGATAGATATAGAGATCATACCCCAACATAATAAAAAGTAACTTGAAAGACATGACATGAAAATAGAACTTGAAAAAATGAGAAGGGTGAAAGAATCCCTTAAAAATTTGGCAGCCGAACGGCGTCACTTAAACTTTTATAAAAGGAAATGATGAGAGTAAGAGGGGATATATCATATTATAAACATGAAAAGGTAAGTAAGGGGAGTATAAAATAACATCCTCTCACATAAGAACATGGAGCATAAAGGGAATGACATAAAGGAGATTACATGAAATGAAAGAGAAAGGTCGGATTCCTTACCATAAAACGTAACTCTTAAAAATCAAAGGTTGGGACATTGAGGGCTTGGGGTCACATTTGGAGGACTCCTTGGGAGGTAATGAGACCATAACTTCGTTGGGGGAGAGTGGGGAGTCGAAAGGATGAGAGTATTGCTTGGTATTTATAGGGAAAGTGAGGGGACAAGACATTAATGGCCAAGGGACACCTAAAAAGTGGTTTTCTCAAAAGCATGGGCCCTCCCATGGTACTTCCCATAAATTTAGGCCACATGGGGACCCCCACACAATAATTCATCCTCTTTAGTCGACCATCCCTTAAAATATCTCATGAAAGCATTATGACACAGTTATGTTGTCATTAAACATACCGAAACCCTAAAACTGTATTTTTACTATTCACTGAAAATTCAACTCTCAGAAAAATCCCAAAATTTCACATTAACCAAATATCAATGCTCTGATTTCAAAAATGAACTCCATTTTACAAAAATAATTTTCTAAATATTTTTTATTTTATTTTTAAATAAATACAATATTCACTGAAAATTAATTTTTTTTCAGAAAAATCCCCCAAAAATTACCTTAACATAATATCGATGTTCTGAGTTCCAAAATGAAATCCATTTTATAAATATATTTTTCTAAATATTTTTAATTTAATTTTTAATTAAAAAACACTATTCACCCAAAAAAACTAATACTTGAATAATAATTTATGAAACCATTATTTAACCATTTTATTGAATCACATTACTTAATCAAGTTGCCTAGATTATATTAATACCTTCTTTAAGTGAGATTACTAATCCATTTGGACACATTACTAATCCTAATCATAAAATCACTATTCATAATTTACTATTCATCAAAAATAAAGTTGATCTTATTAGACTCTAAATTTCTTACTAAACATAATTGTAGAAGATCATTTTTTGAAAATCATTACACATTTTTAATAATTTAAGGTTTACATAAATCGTTTTTATAAAATATCCTTTCTTTAAAATTAACCAAAATTATGCATACTATATTTATCCGGACATTTGGAAAGTCATAAACATCATCATAGGAAGAAATCCCAATTTTTATTTAAAACAAAGGATTACACAAGGCAGTTACGGTCTCCTTACATAGCCCCTTATCACACCAGTATAGGACCTAAGTGTAAAGTGTGCTACGGTGAGAGAATCCGAGGAAGGCTTGGCCAACATCGCACGAGTAGTAATTTCTATTAGTTTAAACTTCTCGCGAAGGAGATTCTGTTCTAGATTCACATGATGAAGTTTGTCTTGGGTTTGGTCCAGAGAAAAGCCCAGTGGTGCTACCTCCTTCCAAAGCCCTGTTAGATGGGCTTCGATCGGTCCAAGACTACTGGGTGAGGCCATCGAATCATCTTTCTATAATAATTAACCAAGATTAATTCTATCTAGAGACAATAATCAAAATGTTTAGTTTCCAACGGTCATATTGACCAATGGTCATATAATAGTCAAAACCCAACGGTCTCATTTTAATTATACTCATGTTATTAAATGAAACATTTTTGTTGAGTATAAAAATAAAATAACACATAAAATTAGGAAACAAGATTTATTCAAAATTTAGGGTTGTTACAATCTTCCCCCCTTAAGAAATTGTGTCCTCCCAATTTTTAAAATTGGGTTTTAAAATTTCATTGAATGTCCCACATCAGAAATGGAGTCAGTAAAACTATTACTTTAAAAGAAAGAAAGGGAAGTACAAAGGTCACCCGAGTTAACCCACACTAGGATTCCATGTAGGAAAACATCGACATGGAGGAGAAAACAAAGGGTCAAGTTCTGAGGGAGAGTTATAGAAAACATGATTAGGAGAAAGGTAAAAATAATAAAATCCCAAACACATGATGTGTGTAAATGGTCTTTGATTACCTAGTAGGAAACGTAAACCAAAAACATTTTCGTTTTACGTTCCTTTTCATAATTTTGAGGAATTCATTTACTACATAGAACAAAAATATAAATAAATATACCTACCTTCATGTAGAGTTTAATCCTTTAATAAGTTTCTACCAAAACTAATATTTTCTCCAAACGATGAGCATTCAAAACTACTTGGTCTCATGAAAACACAAGAATCATCTTCTAGAGAATCACATGATCCACAAAAGATTGACTATCTATTTCTTCTATCTTTAAACGTTATCCCAAAAACAGAAAGGTCAAGGTAAAACAACTATTCAAAAAGAAATAATCCCATAGGAATGGAAACTAATTTTAAACCTTCAAAGTTTCATGGTACTACTCAAAGTTCATCATAGACCATTCCATAAATAATGGTCCTTAAAATTCCTCAAAATAATCCAAACTATGATTGAAACCCAAATACAAGAAGGATTTGATAACATATTATACCAAAATAAACTTCATTGTTCATCTCTAAACAACATCAACCACTCCTAAAATCTTATAACAAATGTAGCTAACCTAAACATATTTTACCCAAGATAGGTTAATCATTCCCATAAGTAACCTAAATTACTATAAGTCCACCTTAAATTCATCGATTCTTCAAAATATAAGTCAACCTTACTCCTCAATGAAAATACCGTAATAATATATTTACCTCAATCATATAGGGTCCCCAAAATAGTGAACGTCTTCAAAAATAATAATCATCTTTTAATCCCCTAATCATCTCTGTCATATTAATACGGCAATCATCGCATTTCCTATCACATTGGTTTTTGGGACATGTTCTTCCATTTCCCACCATTAACTAAGAAGAGAAAGTATAATTAGGGGCTTAAATACTTAGCCAATAATCATGAAAAGGAACTTAAAGCATATAAGTATAACTTTTAGAAGAATAGTATACCCTAAATTGTGATCCCCTAGGTTCCCATCTAGGTTATCCATGATTATATATTCTTATGTGAATCGTTATTTTATTTTATCTTTGTTCCTTTAACAATAGTTCATACTAAGCTTATGAATTTACCAAAGCATATCCCTCGGGAGTGTCATAACCAAGATTGCAGCAAATCCCATTGTCATGTACCAGTTCCCGTTTGAGTCTAGCACAAAGCAGTTTTTTCTGGTTTTACCCCTATGTACATCTGTGCCAAAGTCGCCTCAACCTGCTCGTATCCAGACAGGGATGCATTTGCTTGGCAACCCATTACTCAATACTCACCAAAATACCAGGAAGATTTCCTATATATAAACTTTTCTATAGGCTTCTTACTAAAGTTTTCATATCCTAATTTCCACAAATAACTAAATAATACTTTGATACCAACTATATAATCCCTCCTTTTTATCACATAAACTTTCATTACATTTAAAAAACCAAGGATCTTTAAGGTTTAGTGTCTTGGAAACAAGGAACATAATACATGAAAACAACATAAAACATTCTTCTTAAACACTTGAAATGATTATCCTTAAGTTCATCCAAGGTTCATTAATGCATCTCATAACCTGGGGACATACATCAAAAGAAAGGATTAGTAGAAGGCACAGTAAGGGAAACAAGAGAAAGGCATTTTGAGACGAAAATTCTGCAGCATAACGACTACGTTACAGGGTTTTAGAAAATGTTGAAAAGATAGGGGACATGGGTCACCCACTCATAAATGATATATATAAACAGTATAGGGACTGAATATAAAGGATATGAATCATTTTAATGAAATTTTAAGGACATACCATTTGAAATGAAAAACATGGAAGTAAGACAAAAATAATATTTCTCTTACCAAAAATTCGGTAGCCTAACAGTGTCACTTAAACTTTAATAAAAATGATTTGACAAGATCAAATAGGGTATCTCATCATATGATCATAAGAGATCAGTATGATAGATATATAGATCATACCCCACCATAATAAAAAGGAACTTGAAAGACTTGACATGAAAATAGAACTTGAAACAATGAGAAGGGTGAAAGAATCCCTTAAAAATTCCACAGCCTAACGGCGTCACTTAAACATTCATAAAACAAAATGATGAGAGTAATAGGGGATCTCTCATCATATAAACCTGAAAAGGGCAGTAAGAGGATTATAAAATAACATCCTCTCACATAAGAACATGGAGCATAAAGGGAAAGAAATAAAGGAGATTACACGAAAAGAAAGAGAAAGGTCGGATCCCTTACCTTAAAACGTAACGCTTAAAACTCAAAGGTTGGGACCTTGAGGGCTTGGGGTCACCTTGGGAGGACTCCTTGGGAGGTAATTAGAACATAACCTCATTTGGGGAGAGTGGGGAGTCTAATGATGAGAGTATTGCTTGGTATTTATAGGGAAAGTGAGGGGACAAGGCATTAATGGCCAAGGGACACCTCAAAAGTGGTTTTCTCAAAAGCATGGCCCTCCCATGGTACTTCCCATGGATTTAGGCCACATGGGGACCCACACACAATAATTCTTCCTCTTTAGTCGACCATCCCTTAAAATATCTCATGACATCATCATGACACAATTATGTTGTCATTAAACATACCGAATCCCTAAAACTGTATTTTTACTATTCACTGAAAATTCAACTTTCTCAGACAAATCCCAAAATTTCACATTAACCAAATATCAATGCTCTGATTTCAAAAATGAACTCCATTTTATAAAAATAAATTTCTAAATATTTTTAATTTTATTTTTAAATAAATACACTATTCAACGAAAATTCATTTTTTTCAGAAAAATCCCCAAAAATTACCCTAACATAATATCGATGTTCTGAGTTAAAAAATGAAATCCATTTTATAAAAATATTTTTCTAAATATTTTTAATTTAATTTTTAATTTAAAAACACTATTCACCCAAAAAAACTAATACTTGAATAATAATTTATGAAACCATTATTTAACCATTTTATTGAATCACATTACTTAATCAAGGTGCCTAGATTATATTAATACTTTCTTTAAGTGAGATTAATTATCCATTTGGACACATTACTTGTCCTAATCATAAAATCACTATTCATAATTTACTACTCATCAAAAATAAAGTTGATCTTATTAGACTCTAAATTTCTTACTAAACATAATTGTAGAAGACCATTTTTTGAAAATATTTACACATTTTTAATTATTTAAGGTTTACATAAACATTTTTTTTAAAATATCCTTTCTCTAAAATTCACCAAAAATATGCATACTATATTTATCCGGACATTTGAAAAGTCATAAACATCATCATAGGAAGAAATCCCAATTTTTATTTAAAACAAAGGATTACACAAGGCAGTTACAGTCTCCATACATAGCCCCTTATCACACCAGCATAGGACCTAAGTGTAAGGTGTGCTACGGTGAGAGAATCTGAGGGAGGCTCGACCAACATCGCATGAGTAGTAATTTCTATCAGTTTTAACTTCTCGCGAAGGCGATTCCGTTCTAGCTTCACACAATGAAGATTCTCTTGGGTTTGGTCCAGAGAAAATCCCAGTGGTGCTACCTCCTTCCAAAGATCTGTTAGATGGGATTCGATCGGTCCAAGACTACTGGGTGAGGCCATTGAATCTTCATTATGTAATAATTAACCAAGATTAATTCTATCTAGAGACAATAATCAAAATGTTTAGTTTCCAGCGGTCATATTGACCAATGGTCATATAATAGTCAAAACCCAACGGTATCATTTTAATTATACTCATGTTATTAAATGAAACATTTTTGTTGAGTATAAAAATAAAATAACACATAAAATTATGAAACAAGATTTATTCAAAATTTCGGGTCGTTACAGTTAAAATCATCAAAGTGGTATGGGACTTCATATCAATCTCCTTTCATTGAGGCATATTTTTTTTATACACAAACTTCTTTTACACGGTTTATAAACCCCTTTTACTTTTATGTTTATCCAAAAGAAATGTTTTCTATATGAAGCGTTTTACTAAACAACAAAAGGGAATGTTTTTTTAAGTATGCGGCGACAATGACTTCTCTGTCGCCGTGACCATTATTTGAGTTTTGGCTTCCTCTATAAGACATAACTTTTTTTATATACCATGTTTTACTTTTCTTTTATTTTGGTATTGAAAATGGTTTTCATAATATTATTATATCAATGTGTTGTATTGATATCTTGTGATTGAAAAGTGGAAATGTTATGTTTCTTTTATGCATGTTTTATATGATACGATTATGTTATGGTTCTTGGGAATTATTATGAAGATGGGTGGTTCCATGATAAACTAAGGGCAGGTGATCCTGATATATCTCTCCAATGCATTGGGTAACGTGAAGGGGTTAAACTTTAAGGTTTCTCTGAAGATATTTAGGGAATATACTATGATGGGTATTCCAAACGTAACCAAGAGGTTTACTCCCTATGTAAGAATGTTATGAATGCCTCAATTTACCTTTATGTATTATGATTTCTATGATTTATTCATGATTTTATGAGGTATGTTAAAGTGGTTGTGCTTTATGGGTAAAGTATGATTTCATTCTTATGTATATATATACTCATGTTTACTTTCCATACGTTTTATAACCCTTACTAAGCTTTTTATGCTCATCCCAAGTTTTTGAAATTTTTTCACAGGTCAAGGGAAAGGTATATGATGTGATGATAGTGTCAAGGAAGTGTCAAGAAGGAATCCATGTCTTATTTTAAACAAGTTTCCGTTGATGGGAAAAAATGAATACTGCCTTTTAGGTAACCACTTTTTTTAAATGTGGAATGTAATGAAAGTTTCATGATCTAATTCTCTAAAACTCTAAACCTGAAAATATCCTCAATGTGTTATCTTGTAATAACTCAAGATTATGTAAGGATTAAGGCTAGGGCCTTATAGTTGGTATCAAAGGTCGGTTTAGATAAATTTAGAGGTTAGGGTATTCTTTAAGCATAAGTGACATTACCATAATGGTTAGGATTTCAGAAAGAGTCATAGTTTTTAGAAAAAGTGAATGAGTAAGTATATCTTCCTCATTAGTACATGATGGTTTTGTTGATATACTCACACTGACATTTCTGTTTTTAGTGAATGGATGGATCTAGCAGGAACCAAAGTGACAATAGGTTTGAAGGAAACTGTGGTGGTTCTCTGATTAAGAGACTGGATGAAATGAGGATTTCAATGAGGAAACATGTGGTTGTTCTAAACCAACTATCAAGGAGTCATGATCAACCACTTTAACCTTGGTATGTTATGTAATGAATCATGTACGAGATGAACAATCGATGTGAAGTTCAGGTAATAATTATAATGGTAACCATTAGGGTTTATATAATCCTTACTTTTGAGGTAATAATGGGTTATTATATGTTATGATGGAAAATGCAAGGCATGAGATAAACCTGAGGATAAAATATGTTATGATTATTTTTGAATATTTTATCTCGTTTTGGGGAATGTTTTTAGAATTATGTAATTTTGGAAAAAGGACAACATGTAGACCATGTGACAACCCGTCGAGTCAGACAAAGCTGCGGGAATCGAACCCACAACCAAAGTGCGACTGGTATTTATCGCCTACAACTGGACTATGTGAAGTCCCTGGTTAGTTTGACTAATTCTTTTTAGTTAGATTATTTTAGGAATCAAGATTAAGTTTATTTTTGGTTATCTATGTAAATGATTAACCTATCATGGAGGATATGTGATTAGGTTAATTACTTTTCAATATGAGAATTTAAGAGCTACTGATGTTATTTGGAGATAAAAGTTAATTTGTACCTTGGAAGACTATGTGATTAAATCCTTCAAATATTTGGGTTTCAATTTTAGTTTGGTTTACTTTTAAGAATTTTATGGACAATTGTTTATCGAATGGTCTTCATTGAACTTTGGGGTTTTTTTGGACAAATTTTGGAGATTAAGAATAGATTTTCTTTTTATAAAGGATTTTATTTTTGTGGATTATCTAATATCATACTAACAATTTTGGTTTTGTATTTTTTCTAAAGACATGGTAAATATATAGTTCTCTTTTGTGGATTAGGTGATTCTCAAGAAGTTGATTATATTACTCTTAATGCGAACAAGTCCTCCTAAAAACTCGTCTTTTGTAGAAAATATGAGTTTGATTAAGGAATCTATTAAAAGATGAAAGTCTATGTGACAAGTAAGTATGGTTCATTATGATTTAGATAAGCTCAAAAATAAATTCCTCAATGAAGAGTAACTTAAAACAAAAATGTTTTCTGTTAACTTTTCCTTCCGGGGAATCGAATACCGTTTAACCCATCACAAGTTTGTGATTTTCTTATGGATAACTTTCTCCTAGACATGTTTACTATCACTCTCCCTCAAAACATGAACCTTTGTTTTTTCCTCTGTATCCATGTTTTTCTACATGGAATCTTAGTATGGGTTAACTCAGGTGACCTTTGTACTTCACTTTCTTTATTTTAAAGTGATTTTTTTACTGACTCTTGTTCCGATTTGGGATTTTCAATGATGTTTCCAAGCCCAATTTTAAAATTGCGAGGACGCAATTCCAAAAAGGGGGGAAGGATGTAACACCCTAGGTAAATAAAGAATATGACATTTTCACATTTATCCATATTTGTGAATAAAATATTAATATTACTTTAAATGGGACTCTATGCGCGATGGCGTACCCAATACGCAACAATGAGTTTCTTGGGATTCTTACGTTGCACTCTAATAATAAAATAATATTATTTTAAATGGTAGTTAACGCCTAGCTGTTGTAATGGCGGGAATGAAAAGAACTAACTAAAAATTGATTATATATGTTTTTCATATATTTTTACTTTTTACAATAAATGTTAGAGGATTAAAATGCGAATGAATCCAATTATAAGCGTAAACATTCTAATATTCTTTAAAAGATCGATAAACTGCCTTTTGATGACGAACCTAATTTAAATCCACATTTTGACAATTTTATGTGTTATATTTGACAAAATAAAATTTTTATTTAGAATCGGGACATCAAAATTTACTTTGTGTAAATTTTTGGTATTTTTCCGATAATGTTCATTTTTTAATGAATAGTGAAAATGTGGTATTTTAATTCAAAACCTATTTTTAATCTAATTTATTTGTATGATTATATTATCTTATGAATTGGTTTAAAAGTGAAATTAGAATATATTTTTACCATTTAATCCAATAGTGTTCATTGGAATTAATTTCATCTTGAAATTGGACTTAAACTAATGTCAATCTTTTGATAATTATTGTTTCATAAAAACCCGCTATTTTCTCTGACAGCGGGAATTAATTATTAAATTAATTAATGTAACTTATATGTTTATAATTTTGTAAAATAGACATCATTTTTGAATTTTGAATATCAAATATATCCTAGGGTGAATTTTTGGTATTTTTCTGAAAAACTTCAATTTTTGATGAATAGTGAAACCACTAAGTGGTACTTATAAAAACTGATTTTCCATTTAAATGAAAAGTTTACCACTATTGTGTTTTGAATTTCAAAAATCCAACATACATGGTTGTCATTAAGATGTAAAATGAGGTTCAATGGGATTAAAATAATTATTTGGTGAATAGTAACTTTTAAGTTTTTAATCGCGATTAGAGGTAATTAGTGTAGTTTAAGGTAAAAATAATGTTTTAATAATATGAAATGAACTTTACACATGTCCTACCCTTATTGGATGTGTCATGGACGACCAATAAAATCCATGGGTGAACTTGGGGACCCCATGGATCCACTTTGGTTGGAAAATGACATTAATATCTTTTTATTTAAAGTTAAAATAAAAATGTCACAAACATGAGTTGTTTTACTAAAACAATTTTTAAATGGAGTTATACAAGTCATATTTTTGACTATAAATATTCATTAGAAAGAGAAAACTACTTCCTACATCATGATTTTTTTCATTATTTTTAGACAGTAAATAAATTAAATTAGTTATGACACCATGATGATGCAGCGATTACCTCATTATTTAACGATTTAAATAAAATGAAAAGATAATGTAAAATCTAAGACCTACACTTGTCAAAAACCTATTGTATGGGTATATTTCTAACCCTTATCACCTTATCCTCGAATTATATCAATGTGGGACCTTTTAAATCTGAAACGCATTTTAAAATAAAGTAACATTTCTTTACTTTCCAAGAGTGCCCCTCCTCTCCTCTTATAAAAGGCCCCAACCTCTACCACCTTACACACACCTCTCAAGCCTTTGTCTCAGCCAAACCATGCCCATTTCGTCTCTACACATCCCTCTATTCATAATTGAATCATCACTTTGGGCATAATCCTTTCCAAGGAATCCTTTGAGCTCAAATAAAAGGAAGTTTCCCGATTTAATGGTAATGTCTTCCCTTGTGTTCTTTTGTTTTATTTTGCTTCTCCAACCCCGTAAACTCTTTTTATTCTTTTATTTTGTAAAAACACCAGTATCTTCAATATACTAGGAAGTTTTAATGTGAATCATTCGAGCTACACTTACACACACCTTCTTCTAATGGTTAAAGAACATACTATTTCTATGGATGGCGAATTACTGCCTCATGAAACGATGATTGTTCAATATTATTTTAACACCTTAAAAGGCGGACATTAAGATGTAACTATATTTATATATGATATATAATATGTTTACGTTTTCCTTAAGATTCTGTATTTTTCATTTATGGCATACCTTTATGGTTTCCATTATGGGTAAACGCGATATCATCATTTTAGGAAGTGCGGACTACCACCCACTCAAAGTGATTTGATTCGTTAATGACATATGTGGGACGTATAAAGGATGTAATTAATGGTATTACATATGTTATCCAACTGGAATTTTAATATACCTTTATATAATTATTATTTCATTCCATTGAATACAAAAAAAAAGAAATGAAAGTAGCGTTCATGCGTATGTACGACTTACCGTCTCCAGGAACGGTACATTTCATTTCTTATCTCCAAATGTAATGCAGTATTATAAGTACATATATATATAATAGATATATATGTTATATATTACATATAAATGATGGATATCATTCTGGAATTATAATATATATATCCCTCATTTTGTTTTAATTCCATTAATACGACAAAAAATGAAAGTAGCGTTCATGCGTACGTACGACCTACCGTCTCCATGAACGGTGCTTTTAATTTTTTATCTCCAAATGCTATGGAATAGTATAAAATGAATATATACTGGATATATATGATATTTAAAACATAAATACTATTCTTGATATGACTTACCTATAACTACATGGAAAATTATTTTACAACAAGTTTAATTTTAACTCATGTACTGAACATCGACAAAAACGTCTAATATGACCTCACTTTATTAACCAATTATTATAACATTATAATATGTGATATGAACTGAACAATAATAATTAAATGTGTTCCTTAATAAATTATAAATTGACCAAATTTTATTATTCAGGAGATTAAAGAACGATCGAGTCATGTCGGACACGAGGTAAGGGAATCCTACCTCTCTCTTTCTTTGCAAGAACTATCTTTTATGTCATTTATTTTTTGATCCATGTTCTTATGTTAGAGGATGTTCTTTTATATTCCTATTTCCGTAGTTTTTATTTTCATGTGATGAGAGTCCCTATTTTATCTCATAAATCCATTTTTGGATGTTTTATGTGGCGCCGTTAGGCTGCCGAATTTTTATAAGGGGATTTTCATCTCACTTTGTGTTCCTGTGAGATCCATGCTACATAGGCCACTATTTACTTTTTGTGTGGTGTATGTACTGCCCATAATTATACACTTTGTTTAGTATAATTTCATTTATGTGTATTTACATCTTCATTGTATGACCCTTCTTTCATGGGACGTACGTTTTGAAAGTAGCCCAAATCGGTAAGGGAACCTTTCACACTCCTCTTTTAAAAAGAATTATTTTGTTATGTCTTTTAATTTACATATTTTTATGTTGGGATATGTTCTTATATATCCTTATTGATGTAAATTTTATGTCCAAGTGATGAGATACCATTTTCTCTCTAATCAACTAATTTTATGTATTTTAAAGTGACGCCGTTAGGCTGTCGAATTTTACCAAGGGAACTTCTTAACCCAATTTTGATTTCCTTAGGTTCAACATGTAGTTATTGAATATGTTATCCTTTGAATATGTATGAATGACCATTGATTGATTTACACTTAATATCCACTTATATTTGGTGCATTTATGTTTGTCACACATAATTATGAGATTGATTCATCCTTAATTTAAGGATACCTTCTTTATAAGGGATTTTATCTCATTTTACATTTCTATTGAGACTTCATTGTTGATATGAACCAATTCACTCTTATATGGTGTATATACTGTCCTTTGTAGTATTATATCATGAATCCCATTATTCTCATGATAATATATAGTTCTGATTAAATTTTATTCCTCAATTATTGTATTCAAGTGTCTCTCATTTTGATAAAAAACCCTTTAACTAAAATATCGTTTTAAATGTTTTAATGATTTATTCTTATAAATATTTCTCATTAATATCCATGTTTTCAAAATGGTTTCAAGGATTTATTTATTTGGATATTAATGGTTTAAAATTTTAAAAGCTTCAATGTGGTATGGGACTTCGTCTCAATCTCCATTCATTGAGGCATATTTTGTTTTACACACAACCTTCTTGTACACGGTGTATAAACCCCTTTGACTTTTACATCAATCTAAAAGAAATCTTTTTTATACGAAGCGTTTTACTAAACGACAAAAGGGAATGTTTTTGTAAGTATTTGGTGACAACGACTTCTCCACCTCCATGACCATTATTTGAGTTTCATCTTCCTCTACAAGCCATACCTTTTTTTTAAATACCATGTTTTACTTTTCTTTTATTTTGGTATTGAAAATGGTTTTCATAATGTTTTTATATCAATGTGTTGTATTGATATCTTTTGATTTAAAAGTGGAAATGTTATGTTTCCTTTATGCATGTTTTATGTGATACGATTATGTTATGGTTCTTGGGCATTATTCTGAAGACGGGTGGTTCCGTGATAAACTAAGGGCGGGTGAGCCTGATATAGCTCTCCAATGCATTGGGTAACATGAAGTGGTTAAACGTTAAGGTTTCTCCGAAGAGATTTAGGAAATATACTGTGATGGGTATTCCAAACGTAACCAAGAGGGTTACTCCCTACGTAAGTATGTTATGAATGCCTCAAGTTACCTTTATGTCTTATGATTTCTATGATTTATTCCTAATTTTATGAGGTATGTTAAAGTGCTTATGCTTTATGGGTAAAGTATGATTTCATTCTTATGTATATATGTACTCATGTTTCCTTTACATACTTTTTATAACCCTTACTGAGCTTTTTATGCTCATCCCAAGTTTTTGAAATGTTTTTCACAGGTCAAGGGAAAGGTACATGATGTGATTATAGTTCCAAGGAAGTGTCAAGAAGGAATCCATGTTTTATTTTAAACAAGTTTCCATGGATTGGAAAAAATGAATATTGTCTTTTATGTAACCACTTTGTTTAAATGTGGAATGTAATGCATGATTCATGATCTAATTCTCTAAAACTCTAAACCTGAAAGGATCCACATTGTGTAATCTTTTAATAACTCATGATTAAGTAAGGTTTAAGGGTGGGGACTTATACAATCGATTATGAATTCATTAGGGTGACGATAAGGATTCTTCAAGATCAAGGAGTATCATATTAGTTACTAATGGATGAGCCTTGTGTTAGTTGGGACATAGATGTCATGAGACAAGTTATTGGTTTTTTTATATGGAATTGATATATTTATGTGTACATTTCTCCAATTTTAACTAGTTCCTTGGTAAATACAAAATTGATATTCATTTTCGGTGATTTGTGTTTTTTACTATATAGAGTTACGTAGTGAAATAAAGATGGATATCTAAGAGTGAGTTGAATTGAAGATATGTTAGTTCTTATTAATATATTATAATATATATTTTAGTTGGTCGAATATCCAACATTGGAATTACACTGAGTGACAGGTTAAAGCATTATTGTGAATGTTTAGATGATTTTATGATGCATCCATGTAGATAAATCATTATGATCTGGACTTGTGAGGGGAAATGACACTTGAAATCATACTTTATAAGTAAATCCTTATAGTTGTGAGTTCCATAATACTTAATATGAATCAGTTATTGATGCATGGTTTATTTGGATAGACAGGTCTGTTCAAGTGTCGTATCTGTGTTTGGTGGTGGTGATAAGTGGGTAGCTCAGATTTTGGTTAATAGTACACAATTGTAATTATAGTTTCATAATAATTTATCATTAAATATTTGGGGGTATAGTGTGGTTAGTATGTCATGAAATAAATATTAAGTTTGGTGAATATTGATTTCTAAGGGCCACTAAGACTTCATATTGATGAGAAGAAATATGATGGGGATATTATAACAACATGTATCATTACAAGAAATTAAAGTCAAGTTAAATTTTAATTTTTTCCATGTGTGGGAGTAATTTTGAGAATTGGGACACAAATTAGAATTCATAAGGTTGAAACATATCAATGATATTTCTTTGTAAATGGTTAGTTTCCTAGAAGGTGTTTGGGGTGTTTAGGTGACATCATAGAAGGGTTTGGGTGACCACTTTTTTCTGAATTTTTCTGATAGAATCCCTTCATTACATGGTTGGTGATTACCACACACAAACAAGGGGTTTTTTGGGGGTTAATAGGACAAAATGGAGTTTAATCATTCCATAAAAGGTCCCTAATGTTTATTTATTAAAAGGGGGAACAACCTTTAATAGAGGGATGAGGACCCTTAAATTTTTTTTATTTTTCATGGATGAGTTCATTCACTTAGTGACCACAAGGTCCTACCATCAATCCTTTCTATGAGGGAGGAATCGTAGAGAGAGGAATGAATTCCATCTTCATAGAGGGAAGGTAATGCTTAAGAGGCTGCATCCTCACCTAGGAATGGAATTTCATATAATGACCTAGAGGAGGCATGCTATGATAGAGATGACCAGTGGTTGATAGATATAGTCAGGGTGATGGGACCTCTAAACGAAATTCATAATGCCACCACTAATAATGGGTCATTCTATGACCAAGAATGGTTCATTTAATGACCCACACAAACAAGGAGGCATCACAACATGACAATTATGGTAACTTCATAACTCAATAGTTGGTCAATTTTTTTAAATAGTGTTAGAGTTTTCTAAATTAGAAACCCCTCATGATTTCTTCATTTGGATGTACACATAGGGGGAGGCATAGAACCTCTTCTTCCATTATTCTACCTATTTTTATCCTATTTATTTAATTATTTTGGGATACTCTCAATGCACATATTTGACGTGAAATCCCCACCCTTATCTTCTTATTCTTCCCCCTTGTTTCTGATGATTTATTTTCACTTCATTATGTATTTGAGAGTCAATTCCCCCAAATCACGATGGAATTATCCTTCTTGATGGGGATTTTTTATGTGGTGTTTAATGGATTTGCCATTATGACAATCATATGTCATTTATTTCCATTTATTAGTATGTATATAACATCCCTCGTCTATTTTGGGTTTTTTTAAAATTGGGATTTGATTGTCCATTAATTTGGGGAATTATTTTGGTATTTTGGGGGGCATAGTTTTAGGTGTGTGTTCTGATTTTGGAAATTCTCATTTCTCATTGTTTCAGAACTATATTACCACTTAAAATATATTATTCAATCAATTTTTATTGAATTGAATTCTATAATTGATTATAAGGTGAAAAAGTTAATTACTTTTCATGTCATGGATTGATATTAAATATCACTAGTTGGTACTAGATTTTAAGAGGCATGTACATTCTGGTTCAAGGATGACTACAACATCATGAGGATTGAAAATTTGAGTAATTGAATGTTTCCCATAAAAATATCACTAAATTTTATAAAGTTAGTTATGTTCATAGGATATGAGGTCCTCCTACTCATGTGATATTGACCATAAATTAAAACTAAAATGTTTCCATGAAATCCCATGAGTATAAATGAATTGTCTTGGGACATTATAGACCCTTGGACACTAGTTAAATATCCTAGTTTCATATGGTTGAGGGATTGACTATAAAATTGTGATATATGAAACATGGACACTAGACAAGGTATAAATGAAAGGAAATGGCTGAATAGTGGACCTAGACATAGAGTGGATGCGAGCAATAAGGTTTGGGTTAGGTTATCTAGTGATTATTAATATAAATAGAGTCTCTAAACAACTATATTTACAAGGGTTGAAGATTTTGGTTGACATAATGAGAGACTTAGTGTGGTCCCTCATGATTGAGATGATATTCACATACCGTAGGGTAGTTACTTGAGTCTAGTGAAGTATGTATAAATGTATTGGACATAGAATGCATAATTGGGATGATTTTACATCTCACATATAATGGGAAAAACTATATTTAGGGTGGATTTATGTCATTATGATTTCCATGGGTGATAAATATCCTCCTATAAAACATATAGAATGATAAGATGTTTTTCTCTTAATTATGGTATCATTAGATAATGGATGTGTGAGATTGACCTCATTAAGGGTCATCGTGATGGTTTGGAGGATTTAAGATCAGGATACCAAGGGATATAGTGCTTGTAATCTTGATAATTTCACTATATAGTGGGACCAAAGTGTGATGTGGTATTTTCATGAGGTTTTGGACCTCTTAGGATTTGGTTACAAAGATTATCTAGGCTATGATAACACTATGGTATGTTAGTGGTGGAATACATCCAGTGTGTGTCGACTGATATGGGTTTGAAAGACCCTACTGGATCTACATGTAGGAGTTATAAGAATGTTGATTGGTTCAAAATGATGCAGTCATTCAACCTAGACTGTTCTGAGAATATTATCCCATGATAATTTCTAGATAAGGATACATTTTCGAGATTTTCCAGGCCTACTATATTTTACTCACTCTTTTATTGGGAGGTCCTAACACTTTTTTGCCTGAGCTATAATAACTTTAGTTTCTAAAAAGATCATACGTTTCTGCAAGTCCCATGTATTTCAAGGGGGTCTTTCATGCCTTCTTTCGATTAAATTTTTAATTTTTTTCACATAATCTAAAACTACTCATAGTTCAAAAACTTATTATAATTTTCACAGTTCTATTCACATAGCCAGACAACTCATTCTCAATATTGAATAGTTTCTTATCACTATTATAGTTTTGTTTGAAAAATGATATAACTTGTTCTCATGGTCATAGTTTTTCACATGTTCACACTATTCCTTAACACAGTCATAGTTTTCTTCTCATGATCACACCATTCATTCACATGGTCATGGTTCTATTTGTACGTTTGATTGTTTCCATTGAAAATTCGATAGTTTTTTCTCAAAATAAATGGTTTCTTCATATAGTCAAACATTTTTTCTTAAAAAAATTTAATTTCCTTCACATAGTTGATAATTTATTCTCAAAATAATATTATTTTTTAACTATTTTTGATCCATTCATGGTCGATCCAACATTTTCAAAAATTCATAGTTTTTCAAAATTTCTATATTTTCTACAATGACTTGGAAAATTCTTTCAATATAAAAAAAATACATAAGGAATAAATAAACGCTTCTAAAAATATATTTATTAGGTATTATATCAATAAATTATGTTATGAAAACCTTGTGTTGCTAAAAATGGTTGTTCCATGTGTTTGACATGAAACCAAATTAAATGGAATTTTAGAAAGAAAGTTGACCAAATTAATCTTCATGAGGCTCCATTAGAATTTTAATACATGTGATATTCTCTACTAAATATTGTATTGTTTTATTTTCATACAGATAAACTAAATCCTTATTTTTGAACCATGATTATTTGTCTACATCCACCTATAGCCTCCATGTTATTGATTTCATAGATGTTTGAGAGCTTGGGTTCCTCCTTATTTTTTAGAGTAGTGTGTCATGTTTTTCATAGGGGTTATTACACCCTATTATTCCTACATTATCTAAAATTGTTTTATTATTGATCAAGACAATATATTCGTGATATCTAGGCATTAAAATTACGTTCTTTCCCTATTTTTTCGGTGAACTGTGTTTTGTAACTTCTTTTATTGGATGGGGATCAACGTTCTCTATTTATCTTAATTAAATGTTTGATATTAAATTTTTTTTATTTTATTGGATTGTATGAGTGGAATAAATGTAGATAGTAAATTAGGTATAATGAAATATATGGTGAAAGTTAAATATCACCAATTCATTACTTGATTTTTTTAATAATTATTTTTCAATGATAACGTGAAATATATTATTGTTCATGAAATATGTTTGATACTATGAATATATCATTTTTTATGAAATATAATTATATAAAAAACCTCACATGAAAAACATAACACCCTTAAATATGGAAATTATTCCTTCTTCATGTTAACAAAGAATTATTGTGTTGCCTCTTTTCTTATGATGTTGACTGGATGTGATGGATTGTGTAATGGATAGAATTATTGGAATGGTTGCTTTCTAGGTAAGAATTGTGGGTTTGTGGTTATGATTTTTGATTTGGAATATTGGGTTTGTTATGGGAATGGTTTATGATTTTTTGTGATTTCATGATAGTTTCCAACTAGTTATAGAATAATTGACATAGTATCTTTCGGTAAGTGAATGTCGGTTAAGTGAAATTATTTAGGATAGGAAAAAAATTAATAAGATATAGTAAATTTAATGGGAATCAATGATAATGAATGTTTTATTTGGATAGATAATTTCTTCCCATTAAATATGAAAAGATGGTACACGCCTATGTAAACGGTTTTTAACTGATGTGGTTAAGAGGAAAATATGAAATCGATGTATGTTTGTGTGAATGGTATGTGGGATTGAATAGGTGGTTTGTATTATGGAAATGGTGTTGAAATGAGATTATGGTGATGTGGAAGTTGATTTAATTAGGAGGTTTTAGTTATGTAAACCCATAGGTTGTCCTTGGGTGTAACTATTACATATTGTATTTTCCTTTTTATTTATATATGCTTTCCACTTGAGTCGGGTATTTACATAAACACCAAAAATATTTGGGTTCTGATTGTTTTCCCTAAATATAAAAGTTAGTGAGGATAAATTACTAGCTACCCCCTCTTCCCTGATCTCTCTTCCATGTGTGGTTTTTATGTAGGAGCTACGATGTCATGTTAATAGAATTCACTTGTAGAGAAGATTTATGAGATGAGGAGTTATCCCACATTAGGGTTTTATCATGTTAGGAGGATATAATGTAGTTAATATCATTTAATTTTCATGATAACCAACTATTCTGCCTTGTGGTAGTGGGTATGGGATGATGAGGATGTGATGGTTATGGAACATGATAATATATGGGGCTTTCCCATTGTGATATGTCTTTGGTGATTTCATGTTTCTATATATAGAACGGATGAGAGTGATATGATGTAGGATGTTAGGTCATAAGAATAAAAAATTAGTGGGTAAGAGGTATGGGGTAACCTTTTTTGACTGGATTCTTTTTTATATTATTATACAAGAGTCAATATTTGGTGATAAATCCTTAGTGAGTCTCAGAACAAGTTGACTGCTAAGTAATTTTTTATTATGTTGTTTCCACACTGGGTAATTATTATTCTCTTATCATATTTTCAGGATATCCCTAGGGTATGACACTAATGAATATATATTTTATTTTCACCGAAAAAAATATATAAAACTTTTTATTTTAATAGAAGGGAACTAGAGATTGAGTTGGAAATTTCTACCTTAGATCTTACAGTCATTGAGTTGTTGTCGTAAGATTGTATTTTGGTACTTTGCTTATATAATTTCATTGGAATTTTTATGGAATTACATGAATTATGGGGTATTTATATTCATTATGTAGTATATTTTCATAGTGGTTAATATCATATCTACTGATCATCATTTCTCTATTAGGGGTAATGCCTCTTATATTTGTGACTTTCTTTATAATATTTTTCTTATTACACAATTTGGGGCCTACTGGAGGTGGGACTCAGTTATTCATTATAACTTTTCCCTCATAGTTGGACCAAGAGTGGTAGCATTGGAGGGAGGGTTTATTATAAAGTGGTATCAAAGCTATTGTTGACAGATAATATGTATCTTGAGGTTAGGAACTATGAGTATTACAAGGATTTTGTAGAGAAACATTGTTAGGGGACCCAACATGTGACATAAGTAAGAGTGGCTAGCTGGTAAATAGGATTTTGGTTCCACATCTGATTAAATCAAATACCATAATATTAAAAATTACTTTAGGTGAAGTTATGCTATCAATAGGTTAAGGATATAAGAAAGGGGAGATAAATCATACTTTTTGTGATTGTGATTTAATGGTGCGAATTCATTGATTTTAAATAAAGTTAATGAACATAGTATTATATACTAGTAGGCCTAGAAAATTCAAATTTACCTTTCATTTATAGTTCTTAGTCATCATATGCCTATGGTTTAGGTTAGTTTGGTTTTGTAGGAGGACTTGATTAACCACCAAAGGGGAAACCCAGATAAAGAGGATGAGAATTGGTATATGAAACTGCATTCCTTTCAGTAGAATTATTTTTGAAAGTATGAGTATAAAATCAATGATATGCAGACTGAGCACTGGTTGTAGGAGCTCTGGAGTTCCTTTGGTTTGATCAAAGAAACCATAGGGTACTGGTTTCTTCTTGTAGTTAGTCAGATGAGCGGTTCAGTGTGTCAATAGTGGATTTCAAATCATAGGGTGCTAAAAGAGTAATACATTTCACGTGAATATTTCAAGAAGAATTTTTATTTGGAATTCATTTCATCAATGATGAAGGTATAAAATATACGGGAGATTATTTATCTTCATTGTACAATCAATACTATGTAAGAGCATGATATCAAGGTTAAGGAAATTTTGGTTTCACTATCGATCTTTTTCATGGGGAAGAAC
Organism: Viscum album; assembly: GCA_963277665.1. Lineage (NCBI taxonomy): Eukaryota > Viridiplantae > Streptophyta > Magnoliopsida > Santalales > Viscaceae > Viscum > Viscum album. The sequence continues at coordinate 1,755,244,536 of OY728128.1, forward strand.
CTGATGTGAGACTATTTTTAGGAAATAGTTCATCCATCAATCTAGTATGCGGTTACTCTATTTACATTTCCAATGTATTTAAGAGAACATAAGTGTTAGAACAAAGGTTTTTTTGATAATAATGGAATATGGTTTGTGTTTTTTTTCAATATTAACATGGATGACCAGTTGGTTTTCATGGAATTTGGTCATACGTTTGGGGCTGAAAGCACTATTGAAGGTGGCATATTTTCCTAGTGTTTGGGAAAATTTTGGGCCTCAAAATTTATTATATATTCGTAGGAGTGTATGTAATTAAGAAAAAAAAGGAATCCAAAAAAGAGAGAGAACCAGATGGACCAGGACATGGACCACGTACCATGTTAGGGAATGATTCACAGATAGTGTACGGAACTACATGAACGGTATGCAGAGTAGTTCATGAAACTGAAATAGGTTCATAGAGAAGGTATGCTGATGGAGGAATACAGTATGTGGAATGATGGTGGTTCATAAGATTTATGTGGTTCATAGGAGATTACTGGTATGTGGTGGAGGCTATACAAAAAATCAATGATTTGGTAAATCTATGATTAGAGGATTTTTCAGATCCATTACTACCTATATAAGGAGTCGTAATCCCCTTAGTCAAGCTGCGGGATTGGAGATTAAAAATTTTGAAATAAAATCTGGTGAAGTCCAAAGTAGTTCATGGAGGTAAAGGTGGTACATAGAAAGAACCATATGCCTAAGGAAAACAGTTCTCGGTAGAGAGTATAGTTCGTGGAGGTAGCTCTCTCAGTACGCGGTGGAGCAAGGTAGTGTGCAGAAAAGGGTAGTACGTAGAGAAGCTAATCAGTATGCGGAGTCAGGCAGTACGTGTAGTAGGTCAATTCGTAGAGGAGTTAGATGGTATACAGAAACAATAGTGATACATGGAGGTGGTGATCTGTGAACCATACATGCTACTCAGTCTGCAAAGGAGGTAAAGTGGTACATGGAACACCCAAGAAAGCCTAGAGATTCACCAAATCAATTTATGAAATTGATTTCCACAACCTATTAGTTTGAGGGAAATTAAATTACATATATGAGTGAAAATGGTACTTCAACTGAGCATCAATTTACATTTGAGGATTCATGATTTAATACTAAACCATTGAAGTGACATTCATGTGGATAAACTGGGTGATGATTCTTATTACATAATGAGCTAGGGGGAGTGAGAAAAAGTGATCTGAGGGACACAATGTGTTATCCCCAAAACCTTGTAGTGGAATTACACTTAGAATAGATTGACTATGATAAACTCTTGTAATCCACAACATGTCAATATTTGTGGTTTTGGGTATGACTGACACACTGTTGGTGTATACTCCTTGGACATATCCCTTAGTGGTGAACTAGGTAAAACAAATATGTCATTGCTTTGCATGTGCTTTGTTTTTTCTGCACTTCCTTCTCAGACTGGTTCAACAGGTTCCTACCAACATGGTGGAAATATTTATCCATTTAAAATAAAATATTGACACCTGGATTCAACCCACCTAGCTCAGGGTGTTACGGGGTCCTTCAATTAGAATGTGAAGTTGACAGATCGTAAGAAAACACAAGGAGGATTTTCCGGAGTGGGGAGGAAATAAGGATTCTTAAGGAGAAAAACTTCTTGTTTATAATGTTATATGTTAGGCCCTTTGATGTTTTTAATGGTGGGGAGAAAAACTAAAGGGTTTACATTTTTTTTCTACAGCTAGTAGCTTGAAAATTTTTCTTAGGGACTCCAGATCAGTGTACTTTCTTTTTTGGGATCTAGGATCATCACCAATATCAGTTACAAACGGTCCTCTGATCTCAACATGATAGTGGTTATTTAATGATTTGAACATTAATAAATGGAATTCCCTTATTAAATCAATAATTTATTTATTTATTTAATGTATATATAGAAAACATATGCACTAATTTGGTTATATTTGACCATTATATGTTATGTCATATTGGAATTAAAAGATCATTAATCATCATAACTATTAATAATATAGTCTTTCAATTGTTATAATGTGATTAGTATATATTATGGTTTATGATTAAGTCCTATTGAAAAATATGAAACAAGCGATGGTCTCAACTTATAAGATATTACCTTATGAATCCCATTTATCAGAACATCCATGGGTGGAAGCATCCCATAAATTTTCACTTGACTAAGACCAAGGTGTATTTCAGCAACTAAAGAATAAGAAAAAAAATTATGGGACAATTTTAGGCTCATAGATATCATGACCCAAACAATTTCCACTGAATCACACCATGATAATCTTATCATCAAGCACCTTACCCTTAAGGAATTATCTTGTGTAATAAGGGGTGACATATCATGAACCTAAATGTATAAATATATATTTTCTTTCCAATAAAATTACTATTATTTTTATTCCTTAATTATTTTAAATGATTAATCATTGTGTTTAATAAAAATTATAGTTTAATATGAAAAAAATGTAATTATATTTTTGAGGAATATGAAATTTTGATTTAGAAATTTCTTTTTATGAATAAATGAATTAAATGATAGTTCAATAAAATATTATTAATTAGTATTATTTAATAAATTTAATTGATAATACAAGTTTATGAATTAAAAATATAATTTTTATAAGTGTTGGAAAACTGTTATTGTAAAGAAACCAATATTTTTAAATAGATGGGTATTTTCATTTAAAATTATAATTTCACATATTTATAGAATAATTATGATAATGTAAATTATATTTTTTGATTCATCATGTCAACATTATTAAGTGGTTAATAATTTATAATTTTATGAGACAATAATATTTTCCGATAAAAATTAAATATGGTATAAATATGCGTTGTTTATTATGGTATCATAATGATGAAAAAGTTATGTAATATGTGCCAAAAAAGTATCCATTAAGAAATATGTATTTCAAATTTAAAATAATTTATTTCTATTTTATTTGATTTAATTTATAAACCCTTTATGAATACCCCAAAACCCACATTATATTTGATGGTTTTAAAATTAATTCATTGTAAACATGACTCGCATACACATCACTTTGTGTATTATTTTAATATTTTTAGTTCATATCCATATAAAATAATTAAATCCACTCCTACATGGGAAAACCTATGGGATAAAACCATTGAATTTTTTGTGGTTTGAAATAATTTATTATTTTGACTCTAAAACCTTTGTTTGGAAAATAAAAAAGAACTCCCATCTCTCTTCCTATATAAACAAACCAAATATCCCATTAATTGTCACTATAAACCATTGTATAATGACTATAATATAAATATTCTTCTCTAGAGCCCACAAAAGGTTCCCTCAATATCCAAATAATCTCCTCCCATGCTTTTTTAAAAAACATCTCAAGGTAAGAGATCCTCTCCATCTCCCCTTTATTAAAGCACCTTCCTTATGCAATTCATTTTTTATTTCAATTACTATTGATGGGATATGATTTCAAACATATCACGTACTTAATTTATTATTTTTATGTGATTATAGACATATTTATATCCCTATATTACCTTCCATTATGTATTACGTACCCCCCTTATACTGTCGAAATTATCCAACGAGTTTTCCTTCTCAAACTTTTATTCAATTTCCATTATTGTCTTATGCCTTTTCATTCCCAGGTGTTTATGTTTTATTATGTTCTTATATGTAAATATTGTATAAAATATTATTTAAAACTGATTATATACCCCATTACCTCTCTTTAATCCCTCACATGATTCATTATGTTCCCCTGTTCTACTACTGAAATTATCTGGTAAAGTTTATTCATGATAGACCTTTAAACTGTTAATACCATCTCCATTTATATACAATGGTAATCCAATATACATAAATTTTCTTATTTTATTGAGAAATTAAATTTATTTATTCCAAAATACATAATCATGGGATTAAATGTTATGAAATATGATCCTATGATGAATGATCTATAAGGAACACTTAATTATGTAAATGATATGAAAGCGAGAGGTGCACCCAGAATTATATAACTCTTCAATGAATTGGGTAATTTTTTAGTATCAAGAGATTTTGTGTTTGATATTAGGGATTATAACTAATCATTTATTGGAATATTTAACATATAATCATGCATTGGAAGTTATACATGACCAATGTTTATGTTGTCATGTTTAATGTTGTTTCCAAATTCACATGTTCCCATTATGTTATCATATTATATCATGATTTGATATTAATCTTTATGATTTTTAGATATTTTATGTACCATTTTAATTCCCATTGACTAACATGTAATACTTTCTTCATGATATTCTTTGTTTATTCCTTTATTAGGATCTATGTCTTCCAACATTTTTATGTATGTCTCTAGGTTATAGAGTGGAGTTTTAAAAAGACAATGAAATCTTATAAGTATGTTAAGGAAGATTTGAATAATGTTTTTATATCCATCTATCATGTGAATGTGCTATGTACCCAATTTATCAATTACATTTGATCTATGATCATATTTTTTGTACTACGTGTGATTTGATATAAAAAATCACGAAATAATGTTTTCTAAATATAAGGGTCGTCATAGTTAGTATTAAAGGACATTACAGTTATTTTATGAATTAAGATTACAAAACTATATAGAATTCCTTAGAGAATATAAAAAATATAAAAATATCACCCTAAATTTTTTTAAAAGTTTATTTTAGGTGTTTTATATGAATATAAATCTCAGTCATGATAATATAGGTGGATGTGGATTTGGCATAGATATACATAGTGGTAACAACCCCAAAATACAAGTTCTAATGTAGACTCAATTGGGAACTGTTGAATGACAATGGGACAAACATCACACCTATTTTGATGATCCTAGGGAATGTTCTTTAGTGAATTCACAAGATTATTATGAACTATTATTAAGGGAATTAAAATGTCCCTAACATTTAATACTTTTAAATTTATCATGTATAAGTTAAAATGAAGCCTAAAAATTCATAGGTTACGGAATATAAATTATTTATCAGTTATCACTTTAATGTTTAGGGTTTACCATTGATGATTTTAGTTGTTTTAACATTATCATTTATAATTCTATTTTTGGTTAAGTATTAGAACCATAATCAAATAGATAATCTTCGGTTAATCATCTATAGTTCTACACATTCTTTCATATCCCGCAAGTTTAGTAAAACTTTTCAAACATCACCACAAAGCATGGAAGTAAAACTATAAGGGAAAATGGGAAATGGGTAAATTATTGATTCCCATGTATATAACTCCCCTTATCAAAAATTGTGGTTTGAACATTCCAAATAACCGTCTCAACCCTACTTTAATATAATTTTAAGCTGTATGGTTTTTATTTCCTAATACAAATCCAATATAAATTTTTGAGAAATAGAAATCACACTCTATATCATGAGTAAATCTCTAATTATATACAAGTTAAAGGGTCATAATGAATCTTATTTTTAAGAAAAACATCATTCATGGATATTAATTCCTTATGATAAATCATTTATTTCCCAAATGATTAAGATTGAAGAAAATATCATCCTTGAAGACATTACCATTGTGGGGGAATATGCTGGTGTGTTTAGGGAATAATTTCATAGTCTTACTCCTAGAAGATAAGATGAATTTTAATGTAATATTTTACTTGGGCCATTGAAAATATCTAGAAATACACATAGAATGACTATTTTTAAAGTACAGGAACCAAGAAACAACTAACAGATATTACGAATTAAGGGATTATATACCCTAGTATGTCATCATGGGGTTCACTAGTCCTATTTATCATGAATGATGGGTCAATGTACCTATAGATTAATTATTTTTATCTTAACAAGATCATCATAAGAAACATGTATCATCTACCACAGAATGAATACTTGTTTAATCATCAACATGGAGCCCAATATTTCTCCAATAATGTTTTTTGTCTGAATACTGTCACGTGAAATTGAAGAACGATTATATCCTCAATATTTCATATAAGGTATAGGAACTACGAGTTCATAGTGATGCCATTTTTACTCCCAAATTAGTTTTAAATCTTTATGGACTTTAAGAATAGTGTCTTTAGATATTTTCTTGAATAATTTGTGGTAGTATTTATAGACAATATTCTTATCTACTTTAAAATTAAGGAAGAACATTTGGTGATTTTGAATACTATAATGATAACATTGTAGAATTAAATGATGTATGAACTGTATAATAAATGAAAGGTCTAGTTATACCAAGTGACATAATTTAGGAATTTTATCACCATTAAAAGGATACATATGTGTGTGTCTGGATACTTCAGAAAATGTTGATGATTAAAGGTTGTCCTAGACCAACCTACATGATAAATATTCATCATTTCAATGTATTATTTGGGTATTATTGTCTATTTCAAGGGACCATTCCATGATTGACAAGACAGCTAGCCAAGATATCTTTTAAATGAGTAAAGTTTGTCTTTAATGATGAATGTGAGGAATGTTTTAATGTTCTAATTAAGAAGCTGATGAGGCCTAATCTTATCTAAGAGATGACATAAAAGTTCCAAACCATTCATGGATATATGAAATCTACAAAGTTTCAAAAGAAAACAAATGTAGATTTTCATTGATGAGATGTGTAGATTTATGTTAGTTATAAATTATTCCATCTTATAACACCAAGTAATAAAGTCATCACTTTTAAAATGAATGTAATTATTAGTCCTAGATTCATTGGCCCCATTTGATATCTATAATCACATATGAGATCTGGAATATCAACTTTCAATCAGACCTGACCTATCTCAAGTATGACATGTGTCCCACATATCCCCATCGATAAGGTACATACCGAACCCTTGACAATTAATAAATATTAACAAGGTTCAAATGTAAATTATTTTCTATATGAGGAGTAACTAGTGAAGATCTTATATCATAGAGTCAAATTTCCACAAAACAAGAAAACTCACCAAGTCAAAGTGTTGTGGTAGAACCAAAGGTTTGAGAAGGTGACATAGGAACCAGAAGAGACAATGAAACAGAATAACCCTCATCTATTTTAGTTTATGAAATGAAAATTTCAATTTCAATGTTTCTAATGGGGAATAATTTAACAACACAAACTTTTATAAATGAAATTATATTTTTAATAGAATGAGTGCCTTATTTATAGAATATAAATAATGAAAACACATGAAATACTTTGGTCATATTATACCATTAAAAAATATATTCTATCTGATTAAAAATAATGTTATGTATCATAACCATTAGTAATATATTCATATAATAGTGATCATATAATTATTATATATTATTTTTTCTGATAAAGTCCTATTGACATGGTCAAAAGAAGTGATCGCCTCGACCAGTAGAAGTGTACCCTATAAATCGCATTTATCAAAGATTATAAGGGTGATAACATATATTTTATTTTCCAATGACCATGACCAAGAATAAATTCAAAAATGAAAGCACAAAAAAACTATTTATGGAATAATATGAAACTTATCGAGATCAAGGTCATAACCATGATCGTCGAACAACCCTGTGAGAATCTCACAGTCGTGCACCATACCTTTAGGGCATTTTTCGATGTAATAAGGGGTTATGTATCTTGAACCTAATATAATTAATATTTATATTTTCATTACAATAAATTAATTATTATATTTCTTCCTTATTTTTTGTAAATTATTAAATAATGAGTTTGAGAAAAATTGTATTTTTATTGGAAAAAAACTAAAATTTAATTATTTAGTAACATACTATTTAATTAGAGGAATTCCTTTTTTATTAATAATTTAGTGAAATTATATTTTACTAAAACATTATTATAAAATATTTTTATTAAATATAAAAGATAATATAATTTTATTAAGTAAAAAATGTAATTTTTATATGGTTCAGAACACTTTTATTGTAAAAACCTTATTTTTTCAATAAACGTGTATTTTAATTTAAAAATGTAACTTATAATAATTATAGAATAATTTTTATAAAATAAATATTATTTTTGGGAATCAAATTTTTAAAAATTAATCAATAGTGAATTTCTTATAATTTTATGATATGGTCATATTTTCTGGTTAAATTAAATACGGTATAAATAAATAGTGTGTATTATGACACCACGATGACCAAAAATTGAGGTAATATGTTCCTTAAAAATTATAAAAGTCCAAATTTATATTTAAACATTTAAATAATTTTTTATTACACACTTTTATTAATTTTATAACCCCTTTTTGAATCTTATAAAACCAATAATAAATTTTAATGTTTTTAAGTCAATCATTTGTAATCATGGATGACTTCCACATAAACTAGTGGATTTCATAATGTAACAAGTTATCGGAATTATAAAATAATTACATACACTTTTTTTGGTAAAAAATAAAGGGCCAAAATCATAGGATGGTTTGTGGTTTGTAATACTTTATTGTATTGAGACAAAAACCTATGTTTGGAAAGTAAGAAAACTCCCCTATATCTAACCATATAATAACACCCAATATCCCATTACACTTCTCTAAAAATCATTGGATTGTGATTATACTCTTCCAATTACTATATAGTGTCCTCCCATGATGGCTCCATGGTCTCAAGAATATCCTCTAAATCTTTTGGAAACACACTCCCGTGGTAAGGGATCCTATCCTTCTCCTCTTAATTCAGGATCATTCTGTATATAATGCCATTTTATTTCAATTCCTATTGATGAGATATGATTTTTCACATCCCTACTACTAAAATTTTGATTTCCAATTAATTATATATATAATAACATGGCCTTATTACATTACATAATCCTAAATTTTTGTTAAAAACTCATTTCCATTCACATTGAGGTTCTTTTCAAGTTTATAGATTTAGAAAATTGGGACATAATACATACATTAAATTTCATATTTATACATAGAGGATACCAAAAAATATTATGCATTTCATCCAAAATATAAAATGTTTCAAATAAAACTTCTTTTCATTGAAAAATATTCATGAATTTAACTTGACTTCCGTCTTTGACTTACACATCCTTATAACATGTGGAAATAATTTAAAACATAGGATGAGCACAAAAATCTCAATAATTGATACAAAATTATAGAAATAAAACATTAGTATATGAATACATGTAAATATATTTCTTTTGAATTTTATAAAACAGGATTCTAAAAGGATTTTAAAAGAAAAGCCCCTAAAAAATATCCTATAATTGAAGTGATATTTAATAGAGGGGACTGAATATGTAAATACAAAATAAATACACACTATTCAACATAAAATAAACAAAATTTATCACAAAAACAAATTTAATACTACATAATTAATGATATAGAAGGTTTACCTCATGAATGGAAATTGGGTTAAGAATTCCCTTACCTCGGGTTCATATTAAATCCAAATGTGTTTAAACCAACCTTATAAAGGATAAAATATTGCTATTAATATATTACATAAACATGTTCATTTTTATAACACCTTATATGACCATTTCATAACATCATTTCACCCATTAATTATTAGTATTTTGTTCCTTCCATTATTTCGGGTACGTTCTTTAGAAGATTTCCATGTCCAATTTGTATTTGATTGTCTTATTTTATAAAAAAGAAATTATATTAGTGAAATTAAATGGTATTAATATGTTTACATAATATTAAATTATTCCATAAATCATTTTTGTTATATCGTGTGAGTATTAATCATTATAAAAATATTTAATGATGTACATTTATATCATTTTGGTGGTTCTTTGATAATCACGAACTAGTTTCATTATATAACATAATTTTATGTATATTTGTTAACTCCAAAACATTATATATGATATATCATACACTTTAAAATATTTTTCATCAATTAAAATGGTTTTATAATCAGTTTTCAAGGAATTAATGGAAATTAAAGACATATCATCCATGATGCTGGAAAATAAACACAACATGGATGATGTTTTTATTTTTAGAATTAGTGAAATATAACATGAAGAATGATGATGAATTTTTCCATAAACATGATAAAAATTAAGAATATATATAATACCGGAGTTTTCATGCCTATTGGATTGTGTTTGGAGAAGAGAGTATATGAAAAGAAAAGAATTGAAAAGAAAACACAAGAAAATGAAAGAGGATATTTACCTCTTGATCTCTTCCCGTTGAGATCCTTTTTAAGGAACATGGTTTTGGCCATTTTTTTGACACCATCAATTCTTATACATGGGGGTCTTAGAAGGGGTATTTTTTTATAACTTAGTCAAGGATCAACTCTTGACTGGTTTGAGAGGAAGAGGGGTGAGGGTGGTATTTATAGTGGATGAGAGGATGAATTTTACATTAGTTTAATTATTAGTTTAATATGTTTACTCATGAATATGAATAGTTTTGATATATGTGACCACCAATAGTAATAAGTTCTTGTGTTTTCAAAACAATGGACATTTATATCATCCATGACTCAATCATGATGAAAAAATTTATTTATTTAGTAATTTTCATAAATTATCGAATTTAACTATTCACCAAAAATTCAAGTATTTCAGAAAAATCCAAAAACTTCACCCATATAATTTTTCAATATGTAGAATTAAAAAATGAATTCATTTTTTTGAATTTAATTTTCTTAATATGATTAATATAATTTCTTAAAAAATCATAATGTACTCCAAAAATAACAATTTTAAAACTATTACTCATATTAATCAACTTGAAAAATTAATCCAGATTTCATTATCTTAGAACCTTAAAAATACAAAAAATTATTATTATTTTCTATCCATTATGGTAATATTAATATTCATATTATCTATATATATACTAAAGCAGGCTTTTTCTTTGACATGTGTCACTCCCACATCATCTCCCTCCACTATCTCGTAGCCCTCTCCCATTATTGCTTTGTCTTACCCTCTCTCCCAGTCATGAAATTACTCTCCGTTTTCTACAGTTTCAAAACATTCACTCGAGGTCTCTTTATCGCTGACATAGTTTTTCCACAAAATATAAAAACCAGCTTCGTCACCTCTGATTCCTTCATTTTATTTGGAAACCAATTTCTACTTGCACTACTTCCACTACCCGGTTGTCTCTAAATTTCGAATCTGACGACCTATGCTATGATTAAGGCTTCAGCTTCGCACACCACTTCTTGCTTCGACAAACACCTCTATCGGCTACCATGTGATATTTGACTCCAACATTATCGCTTCGGGAATTAGGAAAATATTTGTCCTTCTTCTTCAAATGTTTCAACCATAATTCTTGGGTTTTAGGTGATGGACGACTCCTTCCTACAATAATTCTCAGAACTCCAAATAATTCAACACTACGGGCACCTTCTCTTTTGCTTTTGTTCACCGCACTTTAGCTCCCGGTCTTCTTCCACATTTCTGCTCGCCATTCATTATTCCTCTGCATAAGGTCAGTTCGTCTTCCAAAATTCTGTAGTTTTTTATATCTTCTATTGAATTTTTTATACATCCATTTTCTTGTGAATTTTTATTATGTCATAATAGTAAAACTATTCTTCTAATTCATCAATAACAACAACTATTTCAGTCCGTGAGAATATTTATTCACATATTATTTTTTTCAGGTTTTAAAATTTTTGTTCAAGCATATCAAAACGTGTTGAACTTAAGTTATTCCAAAAAAATTTTATTGATTGGACTATATATACAAAAATATTTTTGTCTTTCTCCTGTATATTGTATAAATTTTTTAGAACTAATTTTTATAATTGTGTTTCATTACATGTATAATGTAATTTATGTTTTATGTTCTAAATAATCTATGTTATCTACTCATCAGGTTAGCATTTCCATCATTTTTTCCAAATAAATGATTACTTCATGTATTCTATCATCTTATTTCATTGATTATCATTAGTTTTTGTGATTTAAAGTGACCTGAGACATCATTTTATTAGTGTATTCATGTTACCATGACAGTATTTCACTGTCTATTATTTTCATTACAGTATTGTAGTAGAGAATATTGACTTTTATAATTTCATTTTCAATTTTTGTATGATTATAACACACTGCATTTGTTCTTCCCAATTTGAAATTGTTAAACATCAAATTTTTGATTCATTTATTACATGTGTCGTTATTGTTTTCTACTTATTCATTAAGTTCAATTCGTATTATACAAATATCTATTGACTGAGTTTGATGCCAGTGATGTGGTCCAATGAAATTTTACAGTGTATGGGGACAATACATAAAAAACAATCAATTCCAATTAAGAACATCCCTCTATATTCATAATATTTTCTTTTGATTTAAGAGTTTGATGGGTTGTTTGCTTCTTATGGAAGATGTTTTGAATCCTCAAGTAGATGATATTACATATTGATTACCAAAGAAAGTAACTGACATGATAAATAAATTTCCTATTATTTTTCAACACTTGACCAATATTATTAAACTATGTGCATCGTCTTGAGATCTACTCATATCAAGGTTATGAAGGTACCATCCTTTCTTATAAATGTCCCAAATTCTTTTGTGACAGGAAAAAAAGTGGGATATATGAAATGATATAGTTATATAAGATATAAAATAAATTTATAATTTCCATTTTAATAAATTTATTAATATTCTTCTTTTAGTTTATTTACATTCATCGTATTCTCATTATGAACTAGTGTTTTTTCTATTATCAATGAGAAATGATGTTGATCATGTAAGTGGAATAGATGGGAAATATAAATTCAACTTCCTTCAATATTACCATCCATCATAGGTAGAGTATGACTTAAATTTACTATTCCTAAAGGAATGTGACTGAGGGATTCAATTTCACCATCCAATAGACTATTATCTTTGATAAAAATACCATTATTCTCCAAAATCAAGATTTTTTCATTTAATGAATCTTTTTCCATATTAATAAAATAAAATCAACATTAAAATCCTCATAAATGATAAGGCTGGGTATTATTTAGTTGACATGGTAGTTGTTTATTTTATATTCACATTAATTTCTTATGATTATGAAATTGTTGAACTATTGCTATTAATGAAAAGGGTTTTGAATATAAAGGGAGATGATTTTGTAGCTAGATTAATAGATAAATTTTAATGTGTAAATGCATAATATAATTTTTTATTCATTTGTTGAATGATGTAGAATTATTGGATATTTTTACTTTTTTGGGTTTTTGATGGGTTAATTCTATTGATTTTAGGAAATTATTTTGCATCGTAGAACAAGTTTTTGGATGGGAAAGTGATGGTTTAGTTTAAGTTAATACTTGTAAACCCTACACTACTTCATATGTAAGCATATCCAATTTTCCAAACTGGTTTTCATTTTGATATTTTCATCTCTAAATGAGTTGTATGTAATAATCTTCATGTTTGGGAAAATGGGATGGATCTCTACTTTCCTATTTGAATTCATGACTATGACTCTTATCTTTTAATGTATTCTATTCAATTTTGGTTGAAGATAACATCATGTAACACTTTATTTAGCCAACTGAAGACATTATAGTATTTTTTTCTATTAGCATCACCATCAATTCTCATTAAGGATTTTAATAGATTGATGACCCATTTTTTAAACAAAACTGTGATGTCTCTAGAACTGTAGGTTTCCTTATTTTCTTTATTATGTGAAATTCGAATATCTTTATCTGAAAACTCTTTTTTTTCTCCTCTGTTGCACCTCTATACTCTATATACGTATATATGTACATATGAATGTGTGAATTCATGCATGTATTAATTCCAACCATCCATGCAAATATATTTTAATTTTTATTGCATGTGGAGAAGTATGGAAAAGAATTTAAGGACTCAAAATTGGTTGACTTGACAAACAATAACAATGAAGAAATATCAATTTTTAGCAGCATCCAATGTATTTATCTACACTTTGACTGATGAATATTCCTCCAATTATAAATCACACATAGTTTTTGGTTTTCCAGAGTTTTTGTCTTTTATATCAGGAAACTCTTACTATAACTTTGTCCCATCTACTGATAGCATTCTAGATGCTTCAGTTTCGGTTGATTCTAATGTGAACTCATCAATTATATCTGAAAAAATAACCTTAAATGTCTTAAATGAAAATATAACATATGTTGGAATTAATTCATGGTTTATTCTTAAACGTGTTACTTATACTACTATAGAAGTTAAAGGAATTCACCTGTTTGATTGGTTAACTAGATAGAATGTTCTTATGCATGAAGTTGTAGAGATTCATAATGGCATCAATAATTATTTCCATGGTAACCAAATTCATGGGTCTATCCTAAGTGAGACTACTCCATGAGTTATTGAATCAAGATTCAAGATTAGATTCTCATGTAAATTTCAGTTCTCAACTATCTTCACATATTTTTCCCAGAGGTAATTAGATGTAATGGCATGAATTTTCTTTCCACAATTATATGTTTTTAAAATAAAAATCATTATGTGTAAATAAAATGATAAGTGGACAAATAATTCTATATATTTGGTTTTCTACTTTTTCTACTTTTCCTCTCTATTTCCTTTTCTGATTTAATAGAAAACAAACTCAAATTTATAAGTGGTTCTATGCTATAAAATATGTAGAAACAATATTAATTTACCTTATTGAATGATATTCTTGAATTTTGACATGACATTAGTAGTAATGTGAATATATTCCTGTCATTACTATTAAATTAAAAGAATTTTAACCATTTCATTGCATTCCAAACACTGCAAGGTTACTTTACATACAATCACTTTCCCTCTGATTATTTCCCAATACTGCAATATCTTTACTTGAAATGTGCCTAACAGCCATTAAATGTTTATTAGGGTTAGCGAATTTGACTAGTAGTAAAAGTGTAATTTTTTTGATTCATTTGACCTTTCAAAAAAAAATTGTACTTATATTTTTACTATGCTTTGTGTAGTTTTGGTGGTTATCTTTATTTTCAAGTAGTTTTGATAACATAGTTTCTACCCCAGTTTTATGTGATATTATGTTCCTTATCATAGGAAATTAATTTCTTCCTCATTTAGTTTCTTCTCTTTCTTATCCTTATTCCCCTTTGGAGAGGGGTGATTTTTACTCCTTTTGAAATTGGTTTATATCTTGGATTTGGTGAATATATTTTTTTGGATCTTGGTCCTACATATTGATCATATATCGCTTCCACCACAATGATTTTGATTATTTAGTATGAAATTGAGCATTATGGTTTGGAAATAATTCATTAAGGATTTTGAGGTTAGTGGTCTAATTGATAATTACCATATTCTTGATTATGATTATGTGTTGTAGATATTTTTTTAATTTTCAAATTTTGAAACTAGATTTAAAATTGAAATAATTTATTTTTTACCTTGTGTTTATGAGTACCTCCATAGATCCCATTAGACCCATTAGATATTGTGAGATCGGACATGAAAGAAACCCAAGGGTTGTGGAATTATCTCTAAAATAATGATTTATTGTATGTGAAAATGGGGAATAACGGGTTATTAGAATGGAATTAAATCCTTTGACCATGTGGATAATGGTAATTTAAATATTAAATAGGATACCATTAAAGGATTAATGAGTTGTATAATTCAATGTTTCTAAATGAATTAATAATGAATTTTTTATATTATTCCATGTGATTAAATTAAGGATCCATGGTATTGATTTGATAAATAAATTTGTTCAATGGGATTTTAATTATAATAGAAGGTTAATGATTTTTAACATTAATAGGAATGTGATAGATGTGATATTTTTTATTGATTAATAAATGAGGTGATAGTGAGGGCCTGATGTTCCAAATATCAATGGGGTTCCTGACTAATTCTCAAGGCCCCAGATGCATGAATGTGAACAATGATTTGTGGGATAATGATAAATGCTCCAAACACCCATGGGGTTAAAAAATTAATCTTTAAATCCATAATATATATTTACATGTGAATATGAGAAATGATGTGTAGGTTAGGGATTGATTATCCAAATACCCATGGGGAGATAAACTTATACTCTAGGCTCTAATGCATGAATATGAACTTGTAATTAAATTAATAATAAAATACCATGAAAGAATGAATTCTGATATTCTCGGTAGTGTATAGTTCAAACACTAGTATATACCTAAGTAGGTATAATATGAATAACTAAAGAATAATAATACATGAAACATTTTTAATTTAATTGGATAATTTATTATTTATTTACATAACTACATAGACTATTATAGACTACATATTTCAAAAGACATTGTTGGTGGTGGCCTATTGAGTTTTACTCACATCTTATTTAGGTTTCTTAATTAGTACATGGATAGACTTCATTCGTGTAGTACAGAATAATGGAAATAACCTAAAGTGATATGGTTAACTTGGGATTTAGGATACAACATGGATGAGGGGACTGGACATGATGCCAGAACAAAATCGGGAGGTGTTAGTGTGTATTTATTTTGGGTTTGTATTTGATGATTGAAACTTATATGGAATAACATATTTACTTCTTAGTTTATGGCCATTTTCCTTATTTTGGAATTATACATGTTATGTCGGTTGATTATTGTTTATTTATTATTGTTTAATATTAGTTGCATATTAATTATTGATTTATTCTATTGATCTTCTTTGATAATAATGGAATAGTCTCCTAACATTAAATATTAGACCCTCACTCCTAGTCGGAATCCTCTGGTGTATCGGGAAGCATGTATAAGGTCACATGATGAACTGGATCAGGGCCCTGACATGTGGAACTTGGGTCGGAGAATTACATCTCGAGAGTACTACACTACGTTTTTTAGACTCAATTATGCTATGGAATTTAATTCCATCCCAAGATTGAAAAAAAAGGATCTGAATATGTAAAAAATGGAGGATATGTTTCGGGCATGCATCTCAAATTTTAGCAGATCCTGGGTGATGCACTTGACTATCCTTGTGTTCGCATATAAAAATATCTACCACACAACCCTTAGTATGGAACAATTTGGTGAATTATATCGGTGACCATGAATAGGACGCCCAAGAACTACAGTCACCAATCTGGTGCTCATAAACATATACATTACATACATTATTTTATAACAACTATAAAATCCTAGATATTACTATCTTTAAAAAAAAAATAAAAAAATATTATTTCCTCATTTACATGCAAAGGATATTTTTAGGTTTAGTTCTTTAGATAATTAAGAAAAAACAAAAAATAAGAACGCCCATGCTCTTTGTTTAGAATTTATAACATTACCATAATATACGAAACTACTTAATCTATAATGAGTTTTCATATTCTCTAATAAAGTATTTCAAATGTGAAATACATAAATATATAAATAATCAACATGTGGAAAATGATATAAAATATGACCACGTGTCTGTGGGGAAACTGGTGAGTGGGGCCCAATTGTTACATTTGGTATTTGAGATGGTACCATCCTTAATTGCAGTGCACTGCTTGGGGTGAGATGTAGGGACCAAAATGAGGACGTTGTGCTCTAGGGGGGTTGATTGTAACACCCCCGAATGATAAAGTGTTAAATGACTAAATGATGTGACTCATGTTAACAGGGTGCACCTTCTTTTTCAAGAGAGTGCTTGATTAGAACTCCACATTTAAGCATGCTTGGCCTGGAGTAGTGATTAGGATGGGTGTCCTTCTGGAAAGTTTCTTAGGGTGTGTGTGAGTGAGGACAAAGCACACTGGAAAGGACATGTGTTGGCCTGTGGGGAATTTCATTAGTTAGATGACCCGTTCGGGCACGTGGGTGAACCCCGTGGTGGGCCCCACGTGTCTACGTGGTAACTAATGGTACTTGGTAGGCCAGAACCCCGGAATTTCATTAGACAGATGACTCGTTCGGGCACGGGGGTGAACCCTAGGGTGGGCCCCATGTGTCTACGGGGTAACTGGTGGTACCTGGTAGGCTAGAACCTGACGACCATGTTTAGGCGGGGTGTCTGTGTGTGAGTGAGGACAAAGCACATTAGAAAGGACATGTGTTGGCATGTGGGTAATTTCACTAGTTATATGACCTGTTCGGGCATGTGGGTGAACCCTGGGGTGGGCCCCACGTGTCTACGAGGCAATTGGTGGTACCTGGTAGGCTAGACCCCAATGACCATGTTAAGGAGGGGTGTCTGTGCTATCACCGGCACCTGGTTTACTGAATAAATCTTGACACTCTTTATAATGTCAAATACATAAATCTATACATAATCAACATGTGGTAGATGTCAATAATCAACAAGAATGTCTACACATTTCCAAATGTAAATAAAAGGGATAACATGATCATAACCAACCCTGGAAAAGATGGTGGGTGGTAAAATAATAAATAGCCATCTTCTTAATAATAATACATATTTGGATAATAATATATGGAATAATAATACATTTACCCTTATAATTAAAAGTGATAAATTAATCATAACTCATCTAGAAAAAGAAGTTGGATGGATAAACAATACATTGTAATCATGCCAATGATTTACTATATTGGAATAATAACATATGAAATACTAATAATTTTCCTTATATTAATAGAATTAAAAATATTATATATTAGAATGATATATTAAATACTATTTTAAACGTGATTTTAACACCAAATACAAAAATGGGTATAGCGTTATGTCAATACCATGATAACATGGTCATATTCCATCCAAAAAACAAGGTGGATGACCGTAAAAGTACATAACCCGAGAAGTGGGGAAAATTTATCAAAGTAATTATGTCGTGGGAATGTAATTCCCTAAAAAACAATGAAATAATGCAATATAATACAATAAAAAATTATAATATACCCAACTTATTTGAAAATAAGTATAAATAACGATCATAACTCAATGAAAAAAAATTAAGTTGCCAAAATTCTTCAATACTCCAGAAACAAATGAATCAGTAGCCACTAGAATAAGATAACATGATTCAGATAGTAAAACCATTAAATTAAATATAATGATAAAAATTAATCCATTGGTAATAAATACACCATAAAAAGGAATTGTGGTTCATAAAATTTATTAGGTCCTAAAGATCAAGAATTTAGACAAAGGAAACTATTACAGCTTTAGAAACATTCAAATAAAATCACCTTGAAATAGATGCCTTGCAATTGAAATTCAAATATAATTCATAAAAGAAAAATTCAAAATATTATACCTAAAATATATATTGTATACAAAAAATAAATTAAAATATGTGCATAAATACAAAACTTATCTCAATGAATGGAATTTTAGGGTAAAGCTCATACGACCATTACAAATTGGAACCAAAATTCCAAGAGAAAATTATCAAGAAATGCGACATTGAAAATCATGAAATCTAATATAATAATGATATAAACATTATAATTGGGAGTTAAGTACAGAATAAAAAATTAAACATGATGTATAACATAAATATATCTCAATGGAAGGAAATTGAGGCTAAAACTCTTACCACTTTTTCGGACTTCCATGAATGTAATTTATCATCCTTTAACATAGATATATATATTAATAAAAAAATTAAAATCATTAATCATATCCATTTTAGTAGATCATATTCTAAATAGTCATTCTATATATGAATTCATTCTATTTTTAATGTCAGGTGTTTATAATTTTGATTCATTGTACTAGTTTCATAATAGCGGAGTATATATTCATTATTATTCTAAATATATTCATTAATAGGTCATTAAATACACTTTTTGGATTATCTATAATAATTAAATATGTTTTAAATTCTTTTTATGAGTTTTTTAGTCTTTGTCCTTGAATATGTAATTAATAAATTGCATGTTTTGGTGTTTTCTTATGAAGATAGTGTGTTTTTAAAATTATTGAATTAAATATTGGTAAGACATATTCATAAATAAACAAACAATTTTGTACAGATTTATTTCATATTTTTCTAGTAAATAAGATCTTATATTCATCTGTTATATAAATTTTTATGATTATTTAAGTATGTGGTTAAACTGACCCAAACATGAACCCATCCTAATCAAAGGATGATTATGAGATGGTTCAGTTCTAATATCATTATAACCTAAGAATAAAATTATTAATTAGTGTCTTTTAGTATCATAAATCATAATAATAACGAATTATAAGGATAAATAATTCATATTAAAAAAATATGTAATTTGAATAAAGGATTATCCTTATATTATGGTTATTTTAAATTATTAGATTAACGATTAACATTTATTGACCGTGTCATTAATTGGTTCAATAAATTATCATACTAAAATCATAAGAAAATCATAAAAATCATATTTATCATTTAATACCATCATTGTGATGCTGTGAAGGAAAATAATTATGTTAGGTTATGGAGGTGGTAGTCTTCCCAACACACAGACAACAATTTTTTTTTTCTTAATGTACAGGGTAAATGAATAAATATTTATAATAAAATTAATATAGTTGGATTAAAGTACAACAATATAATTATATTTTTGTTTCTAGAATGAATTTTTATGAAGATAATTAAGATTAAAACTAAGTAGTTGATAATACTAATATCGATGAATTTAATTTTCCTTTGAAGACTCTATGAATTTTACAAGATTAGGGTAACTATGACTAAAAATAGGATTATGATAATGGTAGATGGTTCTAGGGAGAGTTAAATGGTTGTTTTTCAAGGTGTAATTTGAAATTTATGTTTATCTTTGAAGGGTGTTACTAGTGTTTTATTGTAAGTGATTGTAGCGGAATTTTGGAAACACCTTCACATTATTCAAAAATAGAATATCATTTTTTTTATTCCCAAGGATTAAAAATGTAAAACATGTAGAAGAAACATGTATTCATAGATCCAAATCTCAACAATTAAATTCATGTAATATTTTGATTTTTTTTACTTTTGCACTTCGTTAAACTCATTTAACACCTATTACTTTTACTGCAAAAAATAATTTGTAATATTACATAATTAATATTAAAATTTAAAATTAAAATTTACTTAAATAATTAATTGGAATATTTTTTTTTTTTTTTGAAATCCATTTTATCAAATAAAATATATATAGGTCTGAAAAGTTGCTTTTAATATGATAACACATAAACATGTAAAATAATTGTTTTTGAAAAAAGTTAATTATAATTTTAAATATATATATATATTCTTGATTATATAGTAATATTTTCTACTTTTAAATCCATAATTTGATTTATTATGACTTGAATAAAATTTATGATACTTCTAAGGCAAGACAAAACTGAATATCACATTGAAAATAATTTATTTAATTCGAAAAATAAGAAAAAAAATAATATTAATTTTCATTTTATGTTAGTTATAAAAATTTATGGAATATGTTTTTTATGTTCAAATAATTTTTTAAAGTTAATAGTTTTATTCTTTATTTCTATATTTAACTACTATAATTATTTTTACATCTTCATGTTTATAATTAAACAATTATAAAATCATGGAAATTATAGTTTTTTTAAATCCAACTTTTTTCATCGAAAAATAAACATTTTCCAAAAATGATAAAAAATAGTACCAAGTCGTTTTTTATGTGGGGAATTTCAAAATGAAGTTCTTTTTTATTTATTTTAGATTCCTAAATTTAAAAAATTACTTACTAAAAAATCATATGAGATAATTGAGTTTCATTTTAATTGGAAAATGACATTTTTCAAATATTATGTATTATAGTTCATATTTGATTTCATTTTCCAACTAAATTGGGGTTAAAAAATTATTAATATAATAAATTATTTGTCATTATTAATCTATTTCTTAAAATTAAAATTTATATTTCATAAAAAAAATTCGAAAAAATAGTATTCTATACTATAAATGATTGTATTAGTCATTTTAAATAAATAATTGAATTTAAGTAATATTAAATATATCATTTATTTCCTATATATAGATTACTATTAAAGAGTTTGCTTGAATTTATTCCAACTAATTCAATACTAGGTTCATAATAGTTATACTTAAATATTTATATTTTATCTAAACACATCATGGTTTTATTTATGTTCATTGTTATGTGTGGAATAATATATCCAAAAAATTGGATTGTTTATTGATAATGATATATTATAATTATGGGTTTTTAAATCCACCCCCACTAAATAAATTTCATCCTTGTAATTTGATCCATATGGTTAGAGTAATTTTTGTAGGGAACCCATAATTATCCATACATTGTTAGATGTTCATGGGTTTATTTAGGATTTGGAATGAGTTTTATCTCTTAGAAAAATTGTTGTATGCACTTTATAAATATTGAAATCCATTTCAAAATATCTCATATAATGATATTCAGATCAAGATCCCTAATTATTAAGTTCCCACAGATTCTGAAAATTATTTATATACTAATCAAATAGCTAGGGGATTTAAAAACTCAATATGAATTTGATGGTGAAAACAAAAATGACACTGGACAATATAAAATCTCTTTTGAAAACTAACTATTTGATACATTAGTAGTTGTTTTATTTGTGTTTCCTTGTACACATGGTTGTTGGTAAATATATCTCTTATTATCCCTTGGATTGAAATATTGATCCCCATATTTCCTAACTCTTTTACAATTGAATCAAAAAAAATTGTAGCCTTTATATTTACCTTACACATCCAAGTTTTATGGCCTTCATATCTATACTTATAAAATTTTATGCCATGTTTCTTGCTTTATTTTTTATTTAAATATAATTGAACTTTCCTTCCTTTATCATCTAGGTAATATGAATTTCTACGAGATTTCATTCTTCTTTACATTGGTGTGTTTGATATTTCAACTTTTTTCACATTTTCTATCTGGATTCTTGATAGCTGATTAGGGATAATTACTAGATTTTTCACTTTATAACAGTATCATGTTATCCTATTGTTATTATAACTGGACTTTTATTAAACACTACTCATCCTATATCACTCTTAGATTAACCTTCATCATTATTGGTTTAACCTAAGTAACATTGATTTTGGTTGTCTTGTACTCATTAACCAAATCCTTTAAGTAATGATCCCAAATTACGATGAACATTCTTAAAATATTCTAAACCTAATAATCATTGAAAGCAATGCTCTTAAAATCCAACTTATCCTTACTCAAACAACATTATTCATTCTAGAAATCATATACCCATGTATATTTATACCCTTGTCATATAATATTAATAGCATTCCTTTGACAAAACCTATTTGAATCTCCAAGACATTAATCAACATTTAGATTATATATTCCATAAAAAATAACTCTATATTTAACCATCAAATAATATTAACCACTAGTTCATAAGGTCACATACAAGTCACATTATATCGAAATCCAAAAAATGAGATGAAATTATCCAGAAATATCATGAATCAACTATCGATCCGAATCTTAGAAATTATTATACATCTTATTTCTTCAAAATTAAACCACCCATTAATATCTAAACATCATGTTTATTTTAAAAATAAGATTTAGTGATACCTGAATTATGTGTTCTCCAATAGTTATCCCCAAAAACATAATCTTATAATAAAATCGGGCTTCAAGGTTTTCAGTATCATTTAATATCTATTTACATATATTTAGTGTAAAAATGTTAAATAATACACAATAAATATTTCAAATAATCCCCATAACAAATAGAATGTACCATTATATTATGGTTAAATATCACTCTCAAATGGAAATAGATAATAGTATCTGGAATTAATTTCTTTTATGATGAAAACCTTATATCCATTAATAATGTTATGATTCTAACATTTTCCATCATAAAAATCATATAATAATATTCTCCATAATTTATGTATGACCCCTTATTCAGTTATATGGAATAGTGGTTTCTAGGTACATACCTTTCTTAGATTCATTAATATGATCCCATTTTAACCAAATACTAAAAACAAAATGGTTATGATATTATCTAAAACATTTTTATGAAAGCATCAATCTAAATAGTTCTTCCCTTATAAAATGTTTTTTAGCATATGATACTTTAATATCATCCTATGAATATCATTGTTCATTCCATAGTTATCCATGGTAATTTTTATATTATTTTCTCTGACCCAATTTTTTAACATCATTATTAAATCCTTAATATTGTTCTAAAAAGAGAATATAATTAAACAAAGTATAACCCCAGATATTGTGTCATAGAGTGTGTAGTCTTAGGCCCACTCATCATGCATTAGAGTTATGATTGAGTCAATTATCTACTTACTCTTTTAAGGGTGATTTCCTATAGATGAATCTATTTTATATCCTAATACACCTACATGTATCCATACAATGATGTATTTCTAGTAAAACTTCATACTCAATAATAAATTTAAACATCAAGAGGTAATCCAATACTTAGATTTATTCTAATGATTTCCAATAAAGTTATCTTATCCTAAACACCCAATAAAATGATCATTTTACCTTAACATTAAAACATATACTTATTCCAAAGGGTTATCTATAACTTTTAATTTATTATCAAACATAACTTATCAAACATTCTAATATCTATAGTTATCTTAACTGTTCCTTTGATACCAACTATGATTCCTCATACCTGAACTTTTGGATATGATGCTCATAAATGAATAATTTTCATACATTATTTGAAACCACTTGTAAAAACATGGATATAAGTATTCTTAATTACAATATCAATAACGATTAATTCATAAATTACACCCCTGTGATCTTTTCAGGTCTAGGTATTTAGAGAATTAGGAAAAAATAAACGAATAAAACTGATGTTCTTTGTATCAAATAGAAAAAGTTATCATTATATATGAAACAAATTAATGCATAATGATTCTTCACCATCTCCCAAAATCCATTCATATGTTTTATCCTTCTAAATATTTCATGGGTTTTACATTTCTTCATAACTCAGGGGATGAAAAAACAATAAGGGGTGAGATAAAACACCTAGTAAGGGAAACGTTTAACTGATTAAATATTATTAAAAACATAGCATAAATATTATGATAGGAATACGTAAACTTGATGAAGACTTAATAAACACAAAATTGATAGGCTGGTATATCAATGATAATAAATATAATCAATGATATCTGTTTTGGATCGGTTTGAAATGCCCAATAGTTCATTATCTGACGATACGTGGACCTACTTTCCAAAGGTAGGTGTTCGTTGGGTGATTTGGACAGCGACACTAATGAACTCCCATTGGTAGAGAGTATAGGAATTCGGGCTCACCGCACCCTTTTAGGGGGAATTATTTACTGTTTCGAGACTCTCTTATAGATTTAATACATATTCATATGTTCGCGAATATTTTGTTTATACCCAAGCATAGTATCCACGGATTAATCCTTGTTAGAAATGGTCAGCTGAATGCAGGGATTCAGAATCATTTAGGTCTGAGGTTTATCATCCCTCATTGGATTAATGACTCTGAGGATTTTGGACTCATTGATACGACACTGATTTGAAGCCCCATAATTGGGTGCTTTGGAGTTTATTGTCATCCAGGGGGGACAGATAACGACTAGAGCGTTTGGATCGAACCCATGTTACGGGCTTCCTACGTATCCTCATTAGAAGAATCAGAATCCACGTAGTTCGGTAGTGCAGTTTAACGTCATGTAGGACAAAGGATCAGGGAATACACTCTAGGGTCACCCAATGAGTTGGTGAACCGACGTAATGGAGGTCAGAATGACCGGTTGTTGGGCTTGAACCTCATAGAGGCTTCCTACGTACCCTGCCTAGGAGACAGGGATCAAAGTCCATGTAGTTCGGGTGTACATTTTAACGTCATGCAAGACGAAGGATGAACTGACATAAAGGGGGTCGGAATGGCTGAGTGGTGAGCTTGAACCTCGTGGAGGCTTCCTACGTACCATGCCTTGACATGGATCAAAGTCCTCATAGTTCACATGAGCTGGGGTCCAGGTTCGGTGCTTACACTAAGCCCACATGATTTATGCTCGGTGTGAGAAACAAAAGGCAGAAGAGACCAGACGATCACGTTGTGAAAGGTGCAGCCATGGGAAGCGGAGTGGGTCTTACACATGGTGCGGCCCGATAAGTTGGGGCTTACTCTGCAATGGTGGCCCGATGTTGAGAAAGGGCAGTGAGAGAGGGAAAAGGTACCCCTGTGTTCATCTCCCCTCTTGGTCCTTGGAACTGGGGATGTATGGAGGTGCACGGGTGCTACCTCCCGCAAGAAAGGCTAGGGGCTTACACCAAGGAGGAATCCCATTATGTCTTCCTCATTTATGGCCATGAGGGAATCCCAAATCACTGGTTGGTTGAGGCCTTCACCTGTGCACTAGGGCACAAGTGGGATAATGCAAAGGGGCATTTGAATCTGTCTGAACAAAGGGAGATGAAAAGTGTCAATCACGTGCCCGACATTCGAAAGACAATGAGGTTGGAATGGAGATGGAGGATAACTGTTGATCATGTTCAAAACACAGCATCCATACCGCGTTAGACAGAAATGGACACAAACAAATGAGGGTCGACTGCTGACCGTGGTCGAAACACAGGACCTGACTCAAAGTGTTGTCAAAAGTCTTACGGGGAGTTGGCCCAGGACAGTAGGTAGGCTGATGCAACATGGGACTTGGCCGTTAGGGGGTCCCTTCAGATGTGGAAGTGGATGAGGATCCGAATGAAGGACACACAAATCATGAGGTGGAGTGATGGAATGTTTGAATGGATTCCAAAGCTCTTGAAATTACGCCACTGTAATCATGGAATTAGGCATCTCATGCTTGGAGTATAAGGAATCTCTTTTTTGAAGGAAGAGGCATCCTATGTTTGGAACATAGGGTGTACTACGGTTTATAGTCATGTAGAGAGGACTATTTCCATATAGTTTAATGTCATATGGATAGGAAGAGGGCCATATAGTTTAATGTCATGTGGTCAGGACGACTAGGTGGGAGAAACCGAGCAATGGTTGGTGTGGGACTTATGCAAGGGAAGCCCTTTCTGGATAAACCTTGAAAAAGGAGGTAGGTAATGGGGTTATATGAGAGTCATGAGGATTATCTCGACTCATGGAATTTGTAGGAAGGAAGTTCGGGTGGTGTAAGGGTGAAATGTAAAATACTATTGACTCGGCCCGAAAAGTTCATTGTGAGACTGTCCATTTTTCATGGGGGACAGTGATGGTAGCGAAGGGACCGACTCAAAGGGCTGGGACCGTAGCTCGGCGGTAACCCCAAGTGGGGGTGCGGGGGCATAGGCTCCACAGTATGGACCAATGAGCTCATCGGGTTTTCTGCATGGGGCGGGCTGCATAGGAACTATCCGTGGAGAACTGGCCACGAGGGATTGGCTGCGGCGGAGCTGGCCATGTAGGGTGTCCGCGAAGGAGTGAGCTACGTAGGAGCTGGCCGCATAGGAGACGGCCGCAGAGGGTATCCGTGGAGAAGTTGGCCACGTAGGAGCAGCCGTAGAGAGGCTGTCCGCGAAGGGTGTCCACGGATGAGATGGCCACGAAAGAGGTGGGCCACGTAGAAGCTGGCCACCTAGGATGTCTGGAAAGGAAATTGCAGCTAAGGGTTGGTCGTGGTGGAGCTGACCGGATGTGGTTCATGGCACTTTTTCGGAATCCCATAAAGTAATCCCCACCTGCGGATGACTTGGTCAACCAGGGATCTTTGGAACCGAGATTGATGGGATTTCCCTACGGTTGTGCACCACTCTACCTCTATTCTGAAAACGATGAGGTTCGTAGCCACATACGGCTTCCACCTCCGTTTCGCAAGCGATGTGGTTCACGGCCGCATACGTCTTCCGCCTCCGCTTCATGAATGATGTCGCGTGCGACATGGGCTGGTTGGCCTGTTTCGCGGTTGGGGCAGTTCGTGACAGTGGACCGGCCTGGTTCCCATCCTGCTTCATGCCCGTGGAGGATTTCCCACCTCCCTTTCACGAACAATGCTGGTCCGCGGAGGGGGATTCTTGCTTAACCAGCTACAACTTGTCACTGGGAGCCGGTAGGTAGACCGGTTCGGTCCTTTCCCACGTCTTGGGGTAATTGGATTTCCCCCTTGCGGAATTTTCAGGACCCTGCAATATCAATAATACGGATGGTATAATAATAGCAGGAATAGTGTTGGAAATCAAAAACATATTTTCAATGAATTTTCAAATACATTTACACTTAATAAATACTGTAGTCCAGTCATATTTCTGAATTGAGTAGTAATAAACCAAATACCCAAACCTTTTTTGTCTCATGAGACCCATTGATGCATCAAGGGCCATTATAATTCTAGTCCCCACCTATCACCTAATTAAGTGTAATACATTCACCATAAGAGTCATCAATAAATTTCATAAAATTTCTTTTGGAATAAATTATTGAATAAAAAAACTTATCTATATTATTGGCAATTTGAAAATCAATACATAATCAATAGTTGTCAATAATCGTAAAATCTTTCAATAATTTTCTCTATGTCAATAAAAGGGGTAACATAATAATAACCATTCCTGATAATGAAGTTGTATGGTCAAACGATACATAGTAAAATTTATAATAATAATAATTTATATTAGAGTGACAATATATGAAACCACAATTCCTTTCCATATTCCAATAAAAGTGAAACCATAATCATAGAACATTTAGAGGGAAAATGTTGATAGACAAAAGAAAAGTCAACTTTGAAATAATCATCCATATTGTAATGAAATATACGAAGACCAAAAAACTTTCCTATACCAATAGAATAAAATAAATTCCAGGTGAACAACATCCAATCTGTAGTATGTAAAATTATCTGTTCACACCATATATAGAAATGAGCATACAAATGAATTGAGACCAAGGAAACTTTTACAGCTATAGAAACTTTTGAATCAAGCACATTTCAAGGATATGGATTCCAATTAAAATTAAAATATGATTATTGAAATATAAATTTATGATATTAAATTTTAAATAGGTATTATACACACCATATAAATGAAAATGCGTGTAATAAAGGGAAACTGGGATGAAAAACCTTACAACCATTAGATCCTTAGAATAGGAATCCCTTGAAGAATTTTACATTAAATGGGAAATTTAATGTAATTAAATAAAATGAATCATGATATAAATATTATAAACAGTTAGTAAGTACACCATGAAAAAGTACACATGGTGAATAACATAAATATGTCTCAATGAAATGAAATTGAGATTGAAAACCTTACCTCTTATATTGACTTCCATGAATGTACATGAAATTTTAATATCATAAATGTAGATATCTTGATCACTTAATTAATAAGCATAATAATGTCCTTTTTCATTCAAATTTTTCAAAAATAGTAATTATTTATATGAATTATTCTGATTTTTTCCATCAAGTTCTTATAGTTTTGATATATTGTAATAGTTTCCCATTATCAGTTATTGTTTTAATTATTTTTATACATTGTATAATTAATAAGTCAATAATGTTAATATTATTGTATATTTATAAAAAATTGTGATGTTTCAAATTCCTGTCATTATCATTTTCGTTCTTATCCTTGAATATGAAATCAATAATAAGCATGTTTTGGTTATTTTTGATGAATGGAGGTTGTTTTCTTAATTGATAAATTAGTTTTTTATATGAAAATTTTAGACTAAAAAATGAAAACATTATTTTCATATTTATACCATATTACACAGGTATGTATGTTCAAATAGTCATCTATGAAATGAATTTATAATATTGTTTAGGTAGGTGGTTAAAACAAACCAAACATAAAACTTCCACGATTAATGGATGATTATGAGATGGTTTACTTGTAATATTATTATACCCAAAGAATAATGATCTAATTTAGTGATTATTATTGTGGTATATTAGAATTATATTGAATTATGCAAAGAATAAATGGATATGTAAATATGACATCATTCGATTAATATGGTTATCCTCTAAGTTGGAATATTTAAAATTATTACATCAATATTGATCATTTTTTGAATATTTCATCATTAGGATCTCTAATTTGTCATACTAGAACCTTAATTATATCATAAGAACCATATTTAACCTTTAATACCATCATTATATTCTTCCTTTTATTGTAGTGAAGTAAATGTAATGTGTTACGTCGTGGGGAAGTAGTTCGCACAACGCACAGACAATAGTTTTTTTATTCTTTATTGATAGAGTATAAGAATAAATAATGATAATAAAATTAATATAGTAACATTATAGAATATAAATTATAATAATATCACCATGTTAGTGTTTTATAATAAATTTTAAAGAATGTAATTTAGAAGAAAATTATGTAATTGATAATAATCACATGAGGGTTTTTAATTTTTCCATGTAAGTCTCCATTAATATGAAGGTCTTATGATAACAAAGAGTGACTAGGTTGATATGATTGTGGGATATGGTTATAGAAATAAAACAATTGGTAGTTTTTAAAGGAAGAATTAAAATTTGATGTGTATCTTTGAAGGGTGAAAGTGGTGTGTTTTTATAAGTGAAAGTAATGGCCCTTTTATTGAAATCCAATTATGTTTCCAAACATTTATTGGTCAAGCCAAAACTGAACCACTCAATTCTTCGAAGGTTTTATTGATTTTTAGGGCATTCAAAATGGGTTAAACATAATATAATCCTTTTACTTTTATCGTGATAATTATTTGTTAGTGATAGATAATTAATTTTAATGTTAAAAATAAAATTTACCTTATTAACTAACTTGTATCGTCATATTTAAATTTTAAATTCATTTCTTCAAAAAACAATTATATAGTCATAAAAGTTTTATTCTTATTAAAAATATAATTTTGTAAAATAGTTTTTTAAAATATTTATATTAATCATTAAAATTTATATACATGATTAAATTAAAATATTTATTGATTTTAAAAATGTAAATTGATTTATATTGAATTAAATAAAAGGTATGAGGCCTCGAAGGAAATACAAAACCGAAATTCACCTGGAAAATTGTTGATTTAAAGAGAATACATGAAATTTTTTTATATTAAAGAAAAATTTTACTTTAGTTCTAAAAAAATATTTCATAGGTTTTCTATTTACACTAAATATTTTAAAATGAAAAAATTTATTCCGTAATTTCATATTTTAAAACATTAATGGTATTTAAATATTCATGGTTAAGATTACATAGTGATAAAATCCTCGAAATTATAATTTTTATAAATCCCACATTATTGATTAAATATCATACTTTTTAGAAAATGATAAGAGATTACATACTAAGAAACTTTTCATTTGATGAATTCAACAATTAACTTCAATTTTAGTAATACAAAATTAAAAAAATTTGGAATTTAGTATTTGAAAAAAATATAAAAATATAATTGAAAACAAATTTTAATTATTAAATGAAAATTTCAAATATTAACAATTATTATTCTTATTTCACATCATTTTCAAACTAAATTATTATTAACGAATTATTAATATCATACATTATTTATCATTAATATGATTTACATTGAAATATAAACGTGTATCTTTTAAAAGATACTTTTTTAGAAAAATAATTTATTAAACTACAAATTATCTTATTATTAATTTTATGTAAACTAATATAATTTAATTCATATTAAAATTATCCATTATTAAATATATATATATATATATATATATCAAAAAAATTACTCCAATTCACTCATTATAACTCAATGACTAGTTTATTAATGTTCATACATTAATATTTTTGTTTTCTCTAAATATACAATCATTTTTTAATTTTGTTGATATGTGTAGAGAAATGTATCAAAAAGTTGAATTATTTAAAGATAATATTTTATTATAATTTTGGAGTGTTATAGTGTCATACTCGGTTTCCCTTGATCAAATTTGGTGATCCATCTATTCCCACTCTGTATTTAGTAAAAAGTATGGACAATATGGTCTGGATGGTTTTGGAGTAGATAAAGGTGGAGAAATAATATCATAAATCTTATGCAGATTAGAGGATGAGGCGCTGGAGTTCTTCGTTGGAGATCACATGTTCCAGAATGCTTCCCCTCATCATGGTCAGAAGTGGTTTGATCAGGGAAATAATTTATCACCCCAACTTTCGAGAACATTCAAGGTATTATAGTGAATTTATGATTAGTATTATTACATGTAACTTCCCCAATAGAGGAACAATATTCATTAAATCTTCCACATGTCCCAATTTCATCGTTATTTTCATGATTCCCATTATGTCCTTGATTGGGGGATAGTTGGACATTGAGGATGATAGGAATTCTATAGAGTGGTCAGTTGACATATAATATCATTAAGATAATATTCTCTATTGTATATTTTCCCCTTTTTTGTTTATTGTGGAGGAACAATAGAGTAGTGGTGATTACTTTGGATCATGAGTCAAAAATGTGTTCCCATTTCCCTAATTTTTACTAATGCTTTTCTTGTTTCCCTTTTCTTGAAATGATGTGTTTTAATATTATTTTTATATGAGATTAACTCTCTCTCTCTCTCTCTCTTAGTTGATTATATCACATGTATATAAATTTAATCCTCCCTTCTGTGGCTATAATCTTTTTATAATGAGATCCTTGTCAGGAATCTCATGTGTGATCTCCCATACTTCTTTTCCATTTTCATTTTGGTTTTGTTTAGAAATCCGATTGTAATAATTGTTTCTTATGGATTTTATAAAATATAAATGGTTCCTTTAACCTTTCCCTTGAATTTTTAAAATACATACAAGATTAAAGTTTTTTTGTGGTATTCTTCCCTTTAAAAGTTTAATGTTGTTTTTCACGTCCGTACAACTCCTTCTCATAGTTGAGAAATTTCATCTCATAGTCATAGTTTTGTTCAAACTATTAGAAAACATGTTCTCTTGATAGCAGTTTTTTCTACTATTACTAATGTTTTATATTTTAGTGATCATGAAGACATTATACTATTATCAAATCAATAATAAAACTATGGTGGTCTCTAATAGTGGTGCCTGATAGAATCCCCTTAGACTAAATCAACACCTTCAAATGGGAACGAACCCAAACTAGAAAAGCATGTGACTGATGCACTTCGAGCAGCCATGGATGCAAGGAAATCATTAAATTCATTACACTTTCCTTAAGTATTAAGGATTTCCATTACATTTTTTATAAGACTCTTGATGTTTTATATATATTAGTTAGCATTCTGAGGAGTATTATATTTCCCAATTAGTTAGTTGTGAAGGGTTTTAGAGTCGGTTTCCACTACTTCCAAGAAAAAAATTTTATAAATAGAAATATAAAGAACCATCATGATCGCCTTGTATTCTACCTAAAAATAAAAATGATATAGAAAAGAAGCAATAAAGGTGAGAACTAAGGATCCCAAGGCATCACAAATAACACCACCACCCTGTTTCATACCCACACTGTAAGGGCCATTTGTGTTGAGTTTATTATCATACATGTGGGGATTCCAAATTATCCACCAAACCTAGAGGGGTTAGTAGAAATGAGGGATCACCTAGTATGTGATATAGTAATGAAAAAAAGGGCCTCCGTCCAATTGGGAATAAATTGGGACACATCGAGAGACAAGAACACAGTTATAGAAACCAAGGCCAATATGGAGATAGTAACTCCCTCATACAAAGCTTTGATTCTGGACACTAATATTCTCTAATAGGAAACTATAAGGATACAAGATATTACCAAACTTTCTAGATTATTGTTCTCAACACCTTAAAATAACCTTGTTAAAAAACAGTAATCTAAGGACACCAAATTATAGATCCCGGTAAGTTATCTGGATGACAAAAACACTTTGTGATCCTAGTAACCTTCTATGAATAGGTGCCTTTAAGTTTATTCATATTTGTTATCCAAGTAAACACATTTATATGGGATAGGTATTCCAAAGTGTTTCACTTGATCATCAGTTGGTAACGCATCATTCTATATGTTCCAAACTAAAAAAAGTTTAGTTTATCAAGGATTTCTTTACACGAAAGAGAGTCAACCCAGATATCCAAAATGATTTTCGGACAATGAATTAAATAGTACTCCCTTCATAAAAAGGATTCTAAATAAATTACTATAAAAACATTTATCTGGGTCATAGTATGTTTTAATGAGATCGAACAGGGTATATGGGTTCTCCTCTAGGACAACTTGAGTGAAGTCCAAGTGATTATTATCCTAATTAAATGACATGTTCATAGTTGGTAATCCCATAAAACCTAGATTAACACCTAATTAGTTGTTATTTCATAATATGAGGTCACCCATACCAATGATCAAGTGAGAATATTAATGATGATTTAGGTTATGGGTTGAACCATAGTCCACGATCAAGAAGAGTTCTTGTTGGGTATTTTAGGCTACTTCTGTATTTTTTAACCATGATTTGTCCCCACAATGTTTTCCCTACAATAACCACCTAGGAAATCTTTTCATGAAACCCATGTATCTTTCTATAAACACTCATGATGTTGATACATACCTTATTGATCATCCTTTCCATCTGAGACCATGATGTCGAGTAATTTTTTTCTTTCTAATTGAGAGTCACAAATTATGAAATCCATGATATTTTTGACACTAGATATTACCCTTTTCAAAACCATGAGGGAAGATAGTATATGCATTTTTATTGAAGGGAGTACAATGTTTAACAATCTGATTCAGCCACCAAATGATAAAAATCGGTGTTTCTAATTATTGATATGGCCAACTATACATTTGACTACCTTTTTAAAGGGGTGGATGCACGTTTTTCCTATTAATATTGGTGTGTTTATGTAATCCATTAGAAAGTGACCCCTGGGGATTCCCAAACACCTTTCCATGTTCTCCATAAATACTTCTAAGAACTGTTAGGGGTGATAAGTGATGATGTTATCATGATTAAATACTTAACCACTCAATTTTTAGTATTTCTATATGATATTATTGATACCACGATTGGAGATTCTATAGCTATTGAGAAAAATGATGATTTTTCTACAAACCTGATATGTGAAACACTACATAAATGTTGTCTATTCCTAAAAGGGATAATGTTTCCTTTATAACGTTTTTTTATAATATACCTCTTCATAGTGTTTTTTTATGAGAATAAACAAGATAAGAGAGATTTTCTCTTCTTATAAAACACCATGTACCTGTTTAAATAAACCAAATATCCTCCTCATTAAGGATAAAGAAATCCAGGATGAGCTGAAACACCTATAAAAAATGTATGAGGACCAGGGAGAGAAACCATCAGTGATAAAACCTTAAAAGTGAAATTTCAATTGAGCCTATTGTAGGGTTTATCTATGTCCATCTTGATAATTTCATTGGATCTTATTGTCTTGAGTTTGATGTCCCTATCCATCTCTAATGCCAATCTGAGGGAACTTTGAATCGACCTCTCTTTTATGAACCCATTATTTCAATCTACAACCCTTTCAGGTAAGAAAGAATCAAGTATTCTTTTTATGATTCTAGATAAGACCTTATATGGGAAGTTAACCATGTTAATGGTTTGATAGTGCTTCAGTGAGGTTAGTTCTTTGGTTTTTGGAATCAACACAAGTTTAGTGGTGTAAGCCATGTGTGGGACGTAACCACCATATAAGTGATCCTTCAGCACCTGAACAACATTGCTCCTTACCATATCCCATAAGGGAAAAAATAAATATCCATGGAAAACATTCTGAGTAGGTGAACAATCTAGGTTAATATCCTTCACAACTACGAAGATCTCATGATCGTCCGAAACTGAATCAAGGAAATTATTTTCACTCAATAAAACCATGTAAGGTATGGAAATGAAAATCTTAGCACTCCTACATGAGTAGAAACCTTTCATGAGATGATTTAGGATCGCTAATAGGTATTTAAATTGAATTTCATCCATGTTCCCCCCACTTTGTGATCAGCATTAAATGTATCATCTTCAAGGTGATTATTTACATTAAACAACATTCTTCTTTCTTTGATACAGGCTTTAAAAACATCTTGTTCTTGACACCTTCCCTAAGCCGCCTGATTTTGGATTATTCACGTATCAATTTTTCTTGATCTAATTGCATGTCATGCAATGAGTTCTTCTTGACATCCATGTCATTATATATTTTATCATACAAACTTTTCCCAAACATGGATTTCATCCAATCAATATTCAGCCTAATCATGTTTAAATCATCGAATAGGAATTGTTGATTATTTTTCTAGGAGAGAAGATTTCCTTTATGTCATCTTATTTTTTTATACAGACTAGTCTATCAACAACATTGGTCCATAATCATCCATGAATACTAAACCACCTAATTATATCTACAAGCAGAGGCCCAAATATGAGAGAAGAATAGGTCTC
Source organism: Viscum album (assembly GCA_963277665.1). Taxonomy (NCBI): domain Eukaryota; kingdom Viridiplantae; phylum Streptophyta; class Magnoliopsida; order Santalales; family Viscaceae; genus Viscum; species Viscum album. Next base: position 1,755,280,745 of record OY728128.1, read on the forward strand.
CTCTATCGACTATAGAGGATAAAGAAACAACTATAGTCGAGTTCATAGATAGTAATCAAGGGAGTTGGGTTACCATAGAATTGGGATTGGAAACAATGGAATGTAGGTTTATAAAACATTAGTCAAGGTGGAACCTTTTTCTATTACTCCCTTTTTGGTTTTTGCACTAGGTGAAGCGTTCACTGTGATAACACATGTCTCCTAGGATAGAAAAAACCATAAAAGAAATTAAGTCATGACTAGCCTTATGGGAAATCCCACCACAACCATTACTTTAAGTTATATCCAAAAAAATTGAAATCACCTCCTACGATGCACTGAAGGTATCCCAGATCAAGGTTCCCCAAATCCTTTCATAAAGCCTCTCTTCCCTGCATATCACAATTCTCGTCGAAAAATGAAATGAACAGACAGAGTATTCCCATACTCACCTTTGTATTTTTTTATTGATCAAAGGCTAGACTAGATCGATAGTGATATTTGGTTCTCTTAATATCCATATTTGGTGGTTATGAGGAGAAGTGACTATGAAATCGTGATCATTGATTCTTTGGGTAAAATCCCCTATTTTGGAGGAATATTTCTTTGGTTTAATAAGATCTTATAAGGAAGTGTTGTAGTTGAATAACTCAATGGATATGAATATTTTTTTACAAAGAAACTTAGGCCAAAAGAGTTTGATATAAGGAGTGAAACCATGAGATCATAATGTGATTAGATTTGGCACATATTGGTGAGGGTGTTACAGTAGATATATCCTTGGAATATAAATAAGCCATTTTTAGGATATGGATTGCAAGCTACTAGGAGAATAAGAATATTTTCCATTAGATCCCAAATAATGTGATTTGAGTTATGCTTGGTAAGTGAATATAGAGTGTATAAATAATTTGAGAGTGTAATTGGAGACAAAACCATTGGATTACAACTATCCTATTGGGGAGAGGAGTTCAAGGGATGAGGTGGTCGTATAGTAACACAATATATGAAGGCCCAAATCATGAGATGTTTCATAAACTGAAGATATTGGTAGGAAGAAGACTACCAAGGCCAAGGAATATGGGGAAAAGATAAGGAGGGAATTGGAAGAAGGGAATATAAGGGGGATGGGTGCAATATAAGGACTGGGAAACAGGGGGACTAGAGAAAGGATTAACCCCAGACAGATGAGAAGGCAATGTAAGAGTGCGAGTTAGAGAAGGGTAGGTGGTTGTGGATGAAAAGCCAGACCTCAAATCCATTGAGTAGGAAGATATCTTAGAGGGGTAACCCTAGTGGGAGTTTAGGGATACATACCTAAATTTTCTACACACAACTATTGAATGACCTTGGAGCTATAAAATTTCGCAAAAATAGGTTGTAAAAGAGGGTAGATTTTTTATAACCAGGAAAAGAAAATAAACCTATGGATGATTTGGTCTGGTATAGATGAAGGAAGCTCTACGTCTACATATGTTCTTACCATGAAGACATCAGGAAATGGATCATTCTGATTGTCAACACACAAGAAAGATCCCATATCAACTCTTATCACCCAGAGAAAGGAGAGATTGTGAAAATAAAGGAGAAACTTGAGAGATTGATCCCCACTACCACCTACAATGATTCATACTTAGAGTGGATGCCAAGGGACCACTAGAAGATTTTAAAAACCATTTTTAAAGAGATATGGGGTAGAAAGACTCGGATTTTATGATTTTTTTATTGAATAGAAAATTATACATAGAGATTTGTGATTGAGATAAAAGACCTGAGTTGGTGCTGCAAAACCTAAAGAGTCATTAATTATTATAGATTAGCGGGATAGGCTAAAGTTCATATCCAAATCATTCCACGAGGGTCCACTAATGCTGGGATGGGGCTAATGAGAAGGACGCTTCTAAGAAAACAATCTCTAAGGAACTTCAATTGGATCTTGGGAGATACCAACCAACGAGATCATCGGTTAATGTTGAGAGGGAGATAAAGTCAGAGGAGGAGGTCAGAGTAGGACTTCTTTAAAAGAGGGGTGAGTAGGAGTGGTGAACTATGGCTTCATAGATGACGTCTAAACCGATGATGGATAGAGGGGGTGCACTAGATGCTGAGGTTTCCTCTGTCAAAATGGGAGGAACTGGGAGGTCCCAATGGTTGGGAGATTTTGAAAACCATTAGGTGCATGGAGTGTGTTCTAAAGATCCATTTTTTACCTTAATTTTCATGATCTTGAAGGATGTATCCAATTAATCATAGTTTTAATCTCAGTGTTAGACAATCTATTCTAAAAATTGTAGTTTTATTTTCATGGTTATACAAATTTTTCTAATAGTCATCATTTAATTCTCACGGTCACACCATTATTTCACCCCATCATAGTCATGTTCACACAGAATATTTGATCCTCCTAAATATTGATATCTCATTTTCATGGTCAATGGATTGTTCACAAGGTCACTCATTTTTTTATACTTGATACTTTCTTCCACAAAATTTATATATTGAATATATCATGAATTGTTTTTTAATGGTTTACCCCTTAATGATATATCCAATAGTTTTTAAAATATCTAGTTTTTCAAAATTCTTAAATTTTATAGAATGACATGAAAAATATTTTCAATGTTAAATTAGAAATTCAACGCATGAATAATTTTTTTAAAAATTCATTTTTAGGGACTAAATAAATAAATTTAATTCCCTAACCTCATTTTTTAAAAAATAATTGTTCCATATGTTCTGAAAAAAAAACTAAATCAAATGAAATTAAGGAGAACAGTAGACCACATTAAAACTTGGGAATTCATATTGGCATGTTAAAGTACGTGATCTTTACAATTGGAAACTATTTTAATTTTTATCAACTCCATATGAGTTAAAATATTACATTTTAATTTTGAAGACTTGTATGCATTAACTCGATGCCACCATATTCTTGATTTCAAGATCATATTTTTGGTTTACTCCTTATTTTTTATAGGAGTGTGTCACATTTTAGGTAGGATATTGTTTCTATCTCATATTTTACATTTATTTGAATTTATTCTATAATTTATCAAAAAAATAAATTTATGATATCCAAGAATAAACATCATCTTATTTCCCATGTTTTTAGTGCAATTTGTTTTGGAAAATCTTTTCTAGGTAATGGTTTCGATATCTCTATCTATCTTTGTAAATATGTGATATTATCATGATTTTTATTACTTTTGGGTGGATGGTAAGGGTTGTCCTGATTAACATAATTAAACTTCAATAATGAAATTGTTGGGGAAAGGGAGATATCTCCTATGATTTTCTATATTTTTAGGATATTTTTTCCTTGATCTAGTTTCTTGTATTATTGGTTATGAATTTTGTTTTCTATTGTGAATATGTTTTTGTTTTTTTGAAATATAATTATGGAAATCAAATCACATAAAAATGGTAACTCCTTATAATATAGAAATTGAAATGGATACTTGTAAATAATGAATTTTTGGGTTGGACATTTTCATGTAAAGTTGAATTGTTGTAATGGTTTGCTTAATGGATGGAACTATGGTTGTTTATTATTTCTGAGTTAAAATTGTGGGGGTGTGGTAATTATGTGTGATGTATAATGATTAGGTTTGTGTGGGAATTGTTGGAGGAATAATGTATTTTCTAGATAGTTTCCACATATTTATGGAATGATTGAAATTATAGATTTTGGTAAATGAACGTGGGATGGGTTAAATGGTTTGGGCTATTAAAAAAGAGTAACAGATAGTAAATTGAATGGGAATATATAATAATCAATGTATTCCTTGGATATATATTAACTTATCATTAAATGTGGAATGTTGATAACTGAATATATAAATTATTAGTAATTGATATTGTAAAATGATATCATTAGAATTGATGTGTGTTTTTTCGATTTGTAAGTGGGACGGGATGGGAGGTCGGTATTGTGGTAGTAATACTGATTTGAGATAGTGGTGATGTGGAGGTTGCGGTAATTTTATGTTTTTAGTTGTGTAAACCCAAAGGTTGGTCTTGTGTGTAACTATCATCTATTGTTTTTACTTTCTAACTTCAATACTCACACCAACCAAGTTGTTCGATTACACTGATTCTTAACATTTTTTAGTTTTAGGTGTTTTCCCTAAACATATGGGTTGGATATGAAGGATTATTAGCCACCCCATATTTCCTACTATATTATATGTGAGGTTTTTACACACGATATATGAAGGATTGCGGATATATTTCACCTATGTTGATTATTGAATAGAGGATGAGGTGGATCATTATGGTGGTCATTCATCATAGGAGGATGGAATGAGGTTGATTCCCTTTACGTTCATGATACCCTACTCTTTTGGTTTATGAAAATCTTTATAGGATGATGATTATCTGATAATTATGGCATGTGTTTAGATATGGGGCTTACCCATTGTGATATTTCTTGTGGTGATATGAGTTCATTGAATACATAAGGGATTTGAGTAAAGAGATATACAATATTAGGGCATGAGAGAGGAAAAAATGAGGGGAACTGGGGAGGGGTACCCTATTTTTATATGATTCTTATTATATTCTTATACATGGATGTATTATTTTGTGACTGATCATGGGTGAAGATGGTAACTAGTTAGATGATAGGTTCTTGTTGATTTTATTGTTTTTCCACTAGGGAATTAATATTCTATTCTCACATTTTCTTAATGTCCTTGGGTATAATCCAAATGAGTATAAATGTTATCCTCACCCTATGAATATATAATCTTTTTTTGGTTATCGTGGGGGAACTAGAGACTGATATTGGAGTTTCCATCTTAGAGCTTGGATTTTTTAAGTTACTGCCATAACATTATATTTTAGTTCTTTAATTATTGAATTTTATTGGTATTCCTATAACATTACTTTCATTTGAGGTTTTCTATTTCTCTGTGTTATGAAGTTTTTTAGTTGTTTATGTCCTATCCCAAGGTCGTACTTTTTTTTAGTGAGGGTAATTCCTCCCATATATGTGACTTTTGTTATACCATTATTACATGTCACTAACCTAGGGACCACTAGATGCAAAAATTGGGGGTCATTATCTATCTTCCTTCATTTTCTTTCTAGGAGGGTAACCATTGGGGGTAGGGGGTCGTGACATGAGAAAAAATCATGATCAAATGTTTAGTTGGGGAAGAGGTATGGTTCTTCATGATTAAGTCAGATAGCTTGTAAAAAATATGATATGATTATAAAGGATGGTATTAGATCCTCCTTGTATACTTTTATTTATTTATTTTGTCTCTATGTTTAGACATGTGGGAAATAAATTTCGATTTATGACCATATACTTTCATATAAATTTTTTATAACATATATATGTTTGTTTTATTTTCCACACATTAATTATATTGTATATGTTTTTTCGTCATTTAAACTATTATTTTACTCTAATATGGGGGTATATCCTCCCCATGGAACAAACGTAATCTCTTTATTCTCGTATAAAGTCTTTGACTGATGTTGAGAAATACCTAAAGTCACAGAACTACCTAATACTTTTTTTGAGCAAATTGGAATGAAGACATTACACTAATTATCCTATAATCTCCCAATTATTATTCCAAATCACTGAGGAGGTCTATTTATTTAATTAAAGGTAAAATTTTCAACAAGGTATGATTTTTTTAAATAATTTGGTCCATGAACCATTATAAATGTCTATAATATTGGGATTATGTTGGTAAAGAATAATGAAACCCAATGATAACTCACCATAAATGGGAAACAACTAATTAAATTCCATAAAACCCTTTCAAATCCCCTTATGTATAATCATTACCTTTTATAATCCCATTTTCCATGATACATACCATTTCAAACATATGGTGTTTAATAGTATTTGTATTCAACATTATGTTAACTATTAATTTGAATATAGTTTTTTCCAATGCATTGAATAAACTAGGGAAGAAAGAAATTAATAAATTGAATATGTAATTCCACTAATATGAAGATAATGAGGAATCAATTTCTCCGGATTGTAATCATGATGAAGACATATCTGTTATCAGAGATGAAAAATAGATACTCCAATAATCTACCAAAAAATGGATAATAATTTAAACTCTAAAAATTATATCCATTCTTGTGATTAAGTGGTAAAAAAATATCTTTCCATATATTTTCTATAGAAGAACCAAGAAAAATCGGTTAAAATCATTCCTTATAAGAATTGAAATATGATTTATATACTTATTTGAGAAATCCCATCCATAATTTACTGACAGAAATTTCCATTTCAGTTTATGGAATTTTCAATGAAATTAGGAGAATATCACTCACCTTAAAGAAGAATAAGTAGAGAGACTGAAATACGTAGAATGAAAAGTAATATTGTGTATAAATATCACAAAGTAATGTAATGAAAATTATTATCTAATTATAAATATTAAAGATAAGTTATCCGAAGTTAGAATGTATTAACTTTATTAAATCCTAATTATAAAGGAAACCATAAAAAGGATTTAAGGGATGTTCCGTGAATTGGAGAAAAAACAAAATGCTTTCATGGATGTCAAGAATTCACAAATGGATGATAAATAAAAAAGGATAAAATATCTTGATATTGGAATATAATAATGAAAGATAATGGCTAATGTTACTTTTTAGAATCTTGGGAACAATTATTAATTTCTATTTAATTCATTATAGGATAAAAAATAGATTATGTATTAAGTATCTTGAATTATAATTTAAAATAGTAATTCTAGAAGGAATATAAGTTTAGTTTTCACAATAAGATGTTGGAAGAAGTACCACCATAAAAATTTCTAATGAATTCTATTATTCTAAATGGCATATGTCTTATAGAAATAAGATTTTGGGTTTATTTAACGACCAATCTATTACAATATCAAATAAAAAGGCAAAACCCACTCTAGAAAATAATGATTGTTCTAAATCTATTTTTATACAGAATACATGTTTAAATATGATCTGGAAAAATTGGATCATTTTTTTAAAAAAACCCCATAATACATCAAAGGAAATTGTAAGTATGTACAAATAAAATTCCCCTAAAAATAAACCCAATCGATAGAGAAAATGAAGAAAAATAATAAGCTATGAAAATATGCCTAGAATAATGCTCAATGTAGATAATATATATTGATTTTTTACCGCTGGTTCTATTAATGATTTGCATGAAATGAATTAGAATGACGGAATAATAAATCAAACTTTGGAAATCAATGAAACAATTCACCACTGTAGAGTAAATTTGAGTTTATATGAGGATCACATAAGGAAGGTAAACAATCTATTTTTCTCAATCATATTTTTAATTCATGAGAATATCTATAAAACATGAAATAAATGTCTTCATAGTGAAGATTCATTATTTTTTAAATGACTAAGAATAAAATATGATAATTTTAATACATATAATGTTGATTCCACCTTGTGAAGAAAAAAAATACATATATTCTAAAAAATTATTAACAAAAAGAACACGAATAATGATAAAAAAATAATAATAACATACATGTTTTTAGAAAAAAGGATGCGTCTGGAAATTATTCTAAAAAAACTAGAGTATTTGTGTCTATTGAGGAAATATTGATCTATAATTAATAAAATAAATCCAAGGGAGAATCCAAAAAATTGATTTGGTTGAAAAATTATAGTAACATAATTCAACGGTCCTAAATGTTTCCTAAAGTTGGTAACATAAATAATCATGATAAACCATGTAGAAATTCCAGTCAACCTAATGATGTTCCTAAATAATTCATATCTATTTGCCTATCTCTATTGTTAATCGAAAGAATTATGGAAAAAATCATATGTGAATGCAATTAATAATGTGAAAATAAAAATTACACATAAATAAGAGATAAAATTTCATGATAGGATATATTAAAATGATGCTCCAATATATATTTAGAAACTATGTGGAAGGTGTAGTAAGTCTACGATCATTTCAAGAAATTGTTTAATAATGCTTCAATCCCAAAACGATATGTTGAAAAATATGAATCTATCTGCAGAACATCCATGTGATTTATTAGCATGTTTAAATAATAAAATTTTAAAAATTGTAGTTTTTAAGAAGGTAATGAAGAGAGTGAAGCCCAAGAATATGACATATAATAATAATAAATCATGTATAAAGAGTTCCCTCAAATATTGATTTAAAAAAGAGAGGAGTATCTTGGTTCGGAAGAAACACTCAACCTAGATTCTCTTTCCGTTTAGAAATGTAGCTCCACATTCTTCTAATATCCATTGTGAGGATTTTTTATTTATATTAAGGTAATAAAATTTTATTTATGAATAATAAGGAGATTAGTAAATTTAGAGTAATCAGGAATAACTATTTTAGACCTTATGTAAGTCACTTTCTTGGAATGATCTCAATATTCTTTATCTTGAATATTATATTAAATTAAGATATCTACATTGATTATTTGAAGGAAATATTTATCCTTTTATGGGGCCTTTTAAAAGAAAAAAAATATATCACTATATGAAAAAATATAATTCTAGAAATTTCATGAAAATATTTCATTGATAAGGTATGTTTTAACATTATATATTACACTTTTCTCAAGAATATGAACTCATGTTAAGGATTAGAATTTGGATTTATCATTGATATTAGATATAAGAATATAGAGAAATTCAAGTTTTGGTTCTTCAAACTAAACCAAGTAGTTATTTTCCAATTTTTTAATCTATGTTTTATGATGTGTAATGGAATTTAGGTTGAATATATCAAATTAATATGTTAAAAAATTGATAGATACAAAACTTTTGAATATAGACTTGAGAAATATTTATGAAATTGGTATCATATTCTAGTTGGTTTATGGATTTTTTTCTTTAAATTGATCTCTATTATTTTCTACACCAATCATTCTACACTTATAATTTGAGTGGAATAATTTATGGGTTATTTATTTAATTAAATGGAATAACCATCTCTTAATATTATTTTGTATTTATTTTTAACAAGGGGTGAGAGAGAATAAAATTAAAGAGAGATATATCCATTCATTTTTATATTGGTATTGAAGATAAATACAAGTGGGGAAATTTTTGAACACCCTGGGTGATGAGTTGTATTTCATTCAATAAGAATGAAATAAATATGTGTTTATAAAGAATAACTTAGAAGAATAATAGATTACCTGATCATATTAAAATGATCTCCTCCAATGAAAAAGGAATTAATATTCTACCATTGGTTATACTCATGGAAGTATTTTCACCTATGGAAAAGTTTTTTAGAGTGAATTATTTTCTTCCAAAATTTTATAAAGATTATATTTTTGTTAAAGCTTGAAATTTTTTATTGAAGTATGGAATTTACACTTGAACGTTGATGTAAGGAATCAGTTTATATTGATCTGGGTTCATGGATTATAGAATTTTATGAATATTTTATCTATGTTAATAAGTTGTGAAAGATAAATATAACTCTTCATCCTTGGGTTTAAAAAGTATAAAAATCTAGTAACGAATGTTTAACTACTATGGGATGAAGTTGAATTAGTTATGTGAATGTGGTGACTACATTTTGAAGATATACATAAAAAAGACTAACCATAAATAATAAGTATACTAATGTCCAAATGTTATTGATATCTAGATATGGAGTATGAAATAACTATTTGGTAATAAGAATAAAATAAATATAATCTATATAATCCAAATATTACTGATATTTTGTAGTATATAATTTATTTTCTGAACATTTCATGATAAGTTGGGGATATATGGATGGTGTGCTTCTAAAATATAAAAACAGTATGTAAATTGTGTATATCTATATGTGTAGGACTATAAGGTGTTTCAATAAAATAATTTTTCAAAGACTAAGTATCATAAGTTTTGGGGGAAGATAATTCCTAAAATTTGACAAAAGACCTAATATAAAATGGTCAGTCTGGATGATACATAATGGTAATTATGAATACTCACTCTATAATATGGAAAATTATGAGCTACCAGATGATGTATAAAGGTAAATAATAATATTTGAATGTTTCATAGACAAAGAACATAGAAAATAACATGATATAGAATATTAATTTTGGAAAAAACCTAAATATATTTCCAAAAACAAATTGAAATTGAATGAGATTCATAAAGGTTTATCAAATATATTTCTATGGGTCTCTCATTATAAAAAATGGTAAAATCATGAGAAACATAAGATTAAACCAATCTAGAAAATGGAAAGGGCATGAGATGTGTAAAGAATAACAAGATTCATTATTATAAGTAAAGTTAATATCGTCAATATGTAATGGTCATCCCAGGAGTCCAAGATAATAAATAAGGGTAATCAATGAGTGAATTTTTTTATTACTATTGATAATAATATAAAATATCTTTATATCATACTAAATAAAAATCCATGTTAAAATTCAGGGTTTTTAGTGATTCACAATTAGTTATTGTGATGGAATTCAAATTATAAACATAAAAATTATTTTTTGACTTAGTAATGATTCAAGAAAACGATTTTGATGATGATGAAAGAACAATATTAGTTAACAATTTTTTAAAATAATAAGATCACAATGTTAAGAACTCAAAGGATGAAATGTAATCTAAACCCACTTTTTTGATTTTATATGTATTCATGATTTGAACAAATATTACAAAATGAAACCAGTCATAAATTAAGAAAAATTTTCATCATGACTAATAGTTTCACACTGTGATTTTCATACATAAAATAATTTACTCATGAAGATAATAAAGACAGGTAGAATAAAAAGATAAGGCTATGATAATTATAATATTTGATAATGATTAAAATGTTGAGTCTTCCAAAGATTTAAAATATATTATATGATATTGATGTAAATATATTTTGAATACTATAAATGAAATAGAATTTCATTTCAATAATATTCTCTTAGTTCTGTGAATATATATAAAGAGAACAATATAAAGATAATATAATTTGATGTTAATATTGTATCAAATATTATATAACTATAATTATCATAGGGAGAGAACCCACACAGTGATTATACTATATATTATATGTGTCAAATAATAGAGGGAACCAATGATACCATGGTAAAGTATATTACACAGTGAATAGGTAGTGGATTAGACGAGGTATAAGTCAATGCATCTTCCACTGAATATCCATAGCATCGAAGAACTCTGAGCATCCAAACTTACAATATCCCCATCTAATAAAGACTAGAGGTCATTATTACTTATATAATATGTTCTAGTTGAGAATGACAGTATGTGATATCTGTATATCATAATGTATAAAGATGTATGGGGTATCCCATGTGACTGATATATATATTGAGAGGAGATCACATAAATATTGTCTTGGTGGGACATGATCCTACACTATTTCTAATCATACTTCGGGTGTTACATTCAAGATATTATATTTTAATAGGAGTTCATTGTTTTTTATATATCCTAAATACTATATTTTGGTCCTTTCATTATAACTAGTTTATTATAAAATTAAATGTTGAAGGATATACTTTGACACAACAATTAACTTGATAATAAAAGATAAGTTATGTGCATGTTGGATAACAACCACCGTACACTGGGGAAACAATCACTTATCATAGAGGTGAACCTCATTAACAAATCAAGATGTACTTTTTGTGTATCTTTCCTATTTAATATACACATAATAAATCAATAGGTTAGAAAAAAATGATTGACGTTTGTTAAATAAACAATAATATAGGTATATGAGGATAAAATGTTTCGATTATTTAAATGTAGGCCACAAAAATTCACTATAGTTTTAATGTGGAGCATCAATACTAGTGTAAAAACACCAAATAAGTAGTATTTACCCTTCTCATATGATCCTATTTATTTATTATTTTTAATAAACTACATATTTTAAGTATGGGGTTTATATTTCCATGATCTATAAAAGACTTTTTAGTATTCATTTTTTCTCAATTATTGATTTTGAAATGTTTTTTGGTATGGTTTTGTCATTTGAAAATAAAATTACTAAAAAGATCGAATAATATTCCCATATATTCATTTAAATTATAGAAAATTCATGATTAATTTTTTTAAAACAAATTTAATAGAACATTCAACGGTAATTTAATTCATCTATATCATGTGAGCCTAAAGAAATAATTAAAATTTTATGGATGATTTTAGTAAAAATATATATATTTCAATGATTGGAATGATTGTATAATTATGAAACCATTAATAATTAGACACAATCCATGATATATTTTTAATGAAAATTATATCATTTATTCCATCTACCCTTTATTAAATACAATTATTACTTGTGAATCTATCTAATTATGATTTTCTCCATATTTTATTCTTGATAAAAATAAACACTCTTCATTGTTTTTTAATTATTTCATATAAGTGACTAAAAATTAGTCTTGATTATATCTGTTTATAATGAAATAATAATCTTTAATGATCCTTAAATATGTTATAACGGAACTGTTAAAGCCTTGGAAGGATTCTATAAGAACCTTAAAAGACAATTCATGGAATTTTAGTAGCCATTTTTTTATATAAGAGTACAAAATTTCTGATGCCTTGATTTTTTTAAAATATTCATGGTCGAAATCTGGGATTGAAGATTAATCAAACATAGGTTGGTGTATATAACAAGGGTTTTTTTTGTGTTTTGGGGGGAAAATCATCTAAGGATTATTCACCAGGGTGAGATGCATGCCATATAGATTGATGTACTTATATTAATGTTTTCCAAACATTTTTTAATTTTTTATTAAAAAATCATTAATACCTATTGAATTACAAATTAATTTATAATCATTTTAATGTAAACAAATAGAGTCTTTTTGTTATTGGATCTCAACAATAAATGTGATTAATAATTCTATTATTTAATGTGTCACCAAATTTCTCTCAATGTGTTCTCTTTTAAAAATCCAATCTTTTTAAATCTTGAGTGTTTTTATATTGTAAGATCTTTTCACTCTTATATTATTTCTCATTATATTTTATTTTTTCTTCATATTATTTGATAAAATCGACACAAACATTCTTATTTCAAAATAATCCTCCCTTCTTCCTCCTTTTTCTATTATTGGTGCTCAAAACCACTAAAGTGAGGGATTCTGTTTTTCATTCTATAGCCATCAAAAGAGAATATAATATTCTCTTTAGGATTAAATCTATACCCATTAATAATCTAGTGTTAATTTTTTTTTGGTCTCTTTAAAAAATCTAAAATCAAGTTAGTTTAGATATCTTACATACCATTAAATACAACGGACTAATACATTAAATACTAAAGTAATTAGTTCGGTAGATGTTTTTGATATTACTATGATATTTCAAAACCTAATTAATAAAATTGTGTACATTATTTAATTATTTATTATTAATTTATTTATCCCCTTCATTAATTCAATTTAACAATTTTATTAATCCATCAATTAGATAAATCATATATTATTCCGATCACTATTTGTCTTCATCTTCCAATTTTATAATCTATATATTTATATGATTATAATTCAGTGTTAATAAATTATTTTATTGAAATATTAAAAAGGTTTTAATTATCTTCATTTATTAAAAAAAAGTTGTTAATCATTCATTTCATTAATTATTTCCTTTTATTTTTTATGATAAATCAACAGCCACTTTCAATTTTACCCTAATCTATCTTACCTATGGTATCATATGAGCTTTGAGTTAGTTAACTTAATTATTTTATAATACTTTCAAAACATACTTCCAAAATATTTCACATATACTTCTAAGATAAATTCTCTTTTTTCAATTAATTTTTTAAACATCAATGGCTCTCTCATATGACACTCAATGTTTCATGCTTCGTTTTTTGAACGTAACAATTTTGATTTTTAAAAATACACATGACTAAATTTATTATATCTGTTGGTTATCCAATATGTAAGAGTATTATAAATTTTTATATCCCTAATTCAAAAAAATGTTCCCCTAATGGTATCTCCTAATTTGAATATGATGGAAAATAAATGAATTCCATTAAATATGGTTTACATTAAAATGAATTAAACCAAATGTATACATAAAAATAGAAGATTAAATATGAAAACTCTAAGATGTTACTAACAAATGAATTAAAAATTTCAAATATGCCAATTTATATATATTTATATAAGACTCTAAAAGTCACTCTATTAATATAAATGAATCTATCATTGAAATTTTTATTTGATTTACTTAGATTTTTAATGTGTAAAAAGCACTTGGTGATCACTTTCTATGGAAACATTAGTCAAGAATATCCTTTATGTTTTATAAGGAAATTTGGTACCTAAAGTCACTATGATCCAAGAAGATAATTTCATAAAGTATATGTAAGTTGATGAACTTGTCATTTATACCCTAAAATATAAGATTACAATGATAATAAAAGAAAAAAAGTTAGAACAGGAGATCAAAGAAACAAAACAGACTATATCTTTCAAATAAATCAATAATTACATATAATAAATTAACGGTGAGATTAATACTATTTATAAATGGTTGATAAAGTACTAGAACAAGAAAAGATATAATCAATTCTTCAAAAAATAAAATATAGAAATTAAATTTACTTACTTCATTTGAAAAAATAAGATCCATATCAAGATGGATTATCCCTTGAATAAAAATAATAATCAAGGTAAGAATGTCCTAAAATATTCAAATTAGAGAACTAGTGAGGACTAAATTTGAAAATAAAAATATGGTGATGAAAGTATGAAGTGTCTAATATAAAATAGAGAGGTATGTGACGATGTAAATTATTCATGTTATAGTTCTCAATATTCTTTTTATTCGACCTATTCTTTAATCTATGAAGATCTTAATTATGTAGAAGATCAACTTCAAGATGGTTTCTCTGAAGTTATTTAAAAATTTAAATATCTTAACAATAATCATAATAAATTTGTTTTTGTAGAAGATCATATTTTAAAAGAAAAATATGATTTATTTTTAAAACGAAAGGAACAACCAAATTCTGAAAAATTGTATCTTAAAAATATGGTTCTCAAAAACATTATTTTGTTTTTAACAATGGTGATGTAACATTTAATATTATTTGTGTATATCAATTATTTAAAGTAAAAAAGGAATTGTTTTTAATAAAATCAAGCAATTATAAAAGGGATACTCTAGTGAAATGTACCTTCCGAAATTAATTTATTATATATTATATAAAATTTCGTAATATTATTAAAAAATGAAATTGTAGAAAATAAATATATGGTATACCTAAAATAATTAATCTATCATATCATATTTATAATGTAAAAACCTATTCTAAACAAGTTTAGATTAGAAAATCTATTTTTAGATAAATTATTTGGACTCAGATATGGGTACCAAAATCATTAATATCTTAATCTTTTATAGGAAATGGGTCTTATTAGAAACACTAGAAAAGAAACACGGTATATCGATAAATTTTACTGAAGGAGTATGTGTGGTGACCCTTGGAATTTAATCTTCCAAAAAACATTGTTTGAGGTCATTTCAAATTTAGAGATGAATTGAATGGTAAAATTACTGGTACATGTACGTTTTGTTTCTCTATCTCTTCTTTAATTAAATATTTTTTATTTATTAGTGGATTAAAGAATAATTTACTAAGTATGTTTTAATTTTGTGATAGTGGTTTCAAAATTTCATTTAAAATTTATTTTTGTAAGATTATAAATTAAAATAGAAAGATTTTATTTACCACGTATCAATTTAAAAATCAATATTTTATATATTTAAAATATATTTTAAGTAAAATTGTTAACAATTTAATTTCCCAAGTTAATTAATCACGTCCTTATAATCAATACATAGGTCATTATAATATTTACTCTCTTTTGAAGCATAACCATAACTAACAAGTAATAGAATTTCTACAAACTTTCTTTCAAAGATAACATTTTTTGTAAACATTTTCATCATGGAAAGAAATAAAAATATACTCTCAAATATAAAATGGTTTTTCCTATTCTAAAACCTTATAAATATTCCACCTATAAATTTTCATACATACTCAAATTTCAAGTATTAGTGATAAAAAATACACCATTTTAATTATTGATTAATATATTATATTTACAAAGGATTTCATCATATCTCATAATAATGAGGCTTGTAAT
This sequence comes from Viscum album, assembly GCA_963277665.1. NCBI lineage: Eukaryota > Viridiplantae > Streptophyta > Magnoliopsida > Santalales > Viscaceae > Viscum > Viscum album. The sequence goes on from OY728128.1 coordinate 1,755,296,845, forward strand.
TTATTTATCTAATATTAAATGAATTTATAGGGTAAAAAATTCTAAAAGAATTTTCCCTTAGAATTCACTATCGTGGATAATTTGATAAAAAAAATACTTTGATTGGTTTTTTTCTTCTATAGGTTTTCATCACTCCTTCTCTGTTCTAAGAATACCTTAACAAAATAATGTTGTCAAAATAAAAATAGGACCCCTCCCCACCCTAAAAATTTCTTGGACTATCTTAAATTAGTTTAAAATTCATAAATTATTTTGGCCTAATGTGGTCAATAATACTAACTATATCAATCAGTGTTTTCTCAGAAGACCCATTATAGGAAAAATCCATTATGAATTTGGAAAGGAAAAACTCTAAATTTTTCCTTCTTTAAATTATTTTTTTGTAAGTGATTTATCATTAAAAACCATGATAATATTGGAATTTTTAAACCTAAATATGATTAAGATGTTTTTATTTAGTACTCAAACTCAATTTAATCCTTAATAATATTCTATAAGATTCTCAAGACCATATAAGAGTCAATTCACATCAAATTTGATGATAATATTCCTAAGTCACATCCCCAAGGAGATGATGATATTGAAAACCTTGTTTTACCATACCTAAAACTCAATAATATATTGTAATTAAAGATATTACAGAACCCCATTATTTTCCTTTACCCAAGCCATGATTTAAACCTAACTGCCACCCCTCGATAATGTTATAGGTGAATTATAATGTGGAACACATACTAGAAGTTCTATCTTAAATGAGGTTTAATGTTAATATTTTCTCTCTCACATCGATTGACACTCCATTAATAACAATATTAATTATAATAATTGTATACATTACATGATAGAGGATTTTATCCAATTTAAAGGAATAATGGTTGAAATATATTGGAATATTATTATAATCATCCATTTTTTCAGCAGGTGGAGCTTTCAGAGTAATATTAATGATTGAGAAAATATCATTCGTAACAAGGTTCAACTTATTAATAATGGTTATAATAAATAATATGTTATTTATTATGTTGAAACCTTTTAATCTATTACTCTACAATAATCTAATCGAATCTTATGCCATTTTTTACTCATTCTAAACAAAATATTTCAAATTACATGTCCAGGGTTATTTTTAAAATTATTTTATTTAAGAAAATTATTTTTGATCAAACACCATATTTTGAAAATCATAAATTTCTAAATCATGTTTTTAAGTTAACTAAATCTCTATATAATTTATAATCATCTCTTAGTATTTTTCTAAGAGGTTAAATAATTTTATTTTATTAAATGATTTCAAAATGGGAAAATATGATTCTGCTTTTTTTCTAAAAAAATAAAATTGATTTTTTAATAATTAATATTTATGTTGATGATGTTATTTTCACCTAGAAAAACTAACTCTTTGAAATGAATTTTCAAATTTAATTAACAATGGGATTGAAATGTGTTTTATGGGTAGACTCAAACTATTCCATTTTTTTTTAATTTCAAAAATTCAAATGGATGTTTTTTAATATTATGTAAATGAACTAATGAACATATAATGAACATTTTACTGAATCATGATAAGAAAATTATATGACATAGTAGTAAAAAATTTAACTTAACATTGTATAATGATTGTAAACCTCTTGAAAATAAATATTTATTGATGTATGATGGGAATTATACTTTACCTTATCTTTATCTAACATAACATCATGTTCAGTGTGTTCTTGTTTTCTTATTTTCAATCAAATATATTGGAATGTCATTTAAAATCCCAAAAAAGAATTATTTTTTATTTGAAAGGAATTAAAAACCATGGATTATTTTATCCTAAGGAATTATTATTTGAACTTTTTTCCCAATATTTAAGTTGGATTCTTTCAAATATATAGGAAACATATTATTCAAACCTATCACATACAAGTAAAATCCCCCATCTCTTGGATTAGTAAGAAGAATTTTTTTTCATCTTTCTCAAGCTGAAGTGGAATATAATTTCACTAGTAGTAATTTTACCCAATTTAAATGGATAAAACATACTCACATATACATTAGGATATCATGTTCTAATTTTGATATAAAGTGTGACAAAACAATTAAATTTAATATCTCTAATCATCCTATCTAACACTACCACACAAAGATTTTTAATTTTAAAACCCATTTTCTATGAGATCACTTCCAAAAAGGTGATATCATTCTTACTATATTTTTACCAACATCATAATTTATGATATCTTTAATAGTTACTTCATCTTGATCACTTTTAATTTATTAAATGTGAGTGGGTTATGAATAACATGGTATAATTATCTCTTATTATTGGCAATCTTGATAAGTTTTCAAATTTTAAATTTTTTTCAACTAAAATTTGTTTTTAAAATAAAATATTTTATATCTTTTCAAATAATATTTTTATGAAATTATCATAATTTTGGAAAGGTTAAGTGATTGTGATGATCCAAGATTTTTTACGGATGAAAACATGTGGATACGGTTATAGAATCAAATATCTATTGGATTTTATCCTTAAAATGGTTGGTTGCATTTTTAACCATTTCTCCATCTGGGGCATGATGATTGGGACCTTACTTGAAACTTGGTTTAACACTCCAATTGAATTTCTTTATGGTTTATTAAAATAATATTTTCTAAACCTTAATGATGAAATGTTTTAAAAAATACATTTAACTGTTTTATTTCTTTATTTAATTTTTTTAATAGTTGTGATCACATTATCTCACCTAATGCATTATTTTAGGGGAATCTATTCTTTTAAATACTAAAATGATCATAGAAGAGAGACTTTTTCAATATATATTTAATTATTTTAACAAATTATTCTTTTAAGAAAATTAATTGACAATGTTTTAAAATAATTTTATTTTCTTAAGATTGATAAAAATTCACTCATTATGAAATATTATTTTAAATTTTCAATTTAGTCCTCATAATTGTTTTTTAGATTGTTATTCTTATCTCTCTTAAAAAAATAGGAATGATAAATATATTTTAAAATTTTACTCTCCAACCCTTTATATGAACCATTTTTTTACTATCAAAGGGAGATAAGTTTTATAAGAGAAGTTTTAATATGGAAGAATTTTTTTGGCTTCAAAGGGGAATAATTCCTGATATCTCAGCATATGGGTAAATTAATCATTTTAATCTTATAATTTTCATATTTTTATAAATATTATTTTATTATTTTATAATAACTTATTATTCAATTGTTTACGATCATAAAAAATGGGATATTTTTGTCATTCACACAATACTTTTATTCTAATCATCCCAAACACTCGTAAAATAATTTAAATAATTTTTATGTGATTGGAAGTTACTCATGATGAAAACTTACTATAATCTCAGATGAACATTGAATGATCCTTGAAGAATTATTAATGGATGTTGTCAGTAGTCATTGATTGCATTTATCAGAAAAAAAGACTAAGGTTAGACCAATTTTGATAAAGCCATTATAGGAAGGTGGTATTTTAGGCCAAAATAGATATAGGTAGGTGGCCACTCACTTAGTGTTAAAAAGTTTGGGAGGAAAAATATCTCATGTGTATTCACTAGGGTATAGTGTAATCCATGTCAACAGTTTCACTACATTTAAGATTGGAAAAACATTATTCAATTATGCCATTAATGACTTTATTACACCCAAATGAATTATAGAATATTTATGAATGATTTTAATGTCTATGGATAGTGTCCTTAGGTTCCTGGATCGCACCAATCAACTAGTGTAATAATTTTCTCACTAAATCGATCACCAAAACTATATCAATGTTCTCTATTATCTAAATAATCTCTTATCCAATATATAGTGTGTACCTATTGAAATAACTTCTCACACTCATATTATTTATTATTATATCAAATTTTTTCTTCATATTCATATATATAATGTAGACCTATCTAAAATGCTATTTCATCAATCAAATCCCCCATTCTTCCACGTATTATTGGTTCTTTAACAACTAGTCCCTACAAGAACCCCAGTTTCCCCACAAACAAATTTTGTCCAATCCCTAGGTCCCACTCACATTCCTGAATGGTTCATAAAAAAATGAGTACCCCCATATGAATTTTTTTATTTCTAGTTTATTTTATCCAAAATATCACAAAAAATTCGAAAATTCCCAATAAGTCACCTATCTTGATCAATACTCTAGGCCAAACCTCTTTAACTATTGAGTTCTAATCCGAGAGGCTCCTGAAAAGAAAGATGAAACTTGTTAATATTGGTTATATAATGTATCCATTTAACCCATTAACATTATATGGTTTTACATTAACCCTACTATAGATCACAATATCTTCATTACGGATCTCATATTTCATCTTGTGAAGTATTACCACACTTATAACTCGGTTCCTCCTTTGATACCAATCTAACAACTAGGCATCATATGTACCCTATTTCCCCTAAAGAAGAATGTTTTCTCCTCCCTAGGAACCACCCATGTTCCCAAATGTGTTAGATGAAAAATTATTATCCCATCAAGAAAACACACGTTACTTCAAATGTTCATTATCCTTAATCTCACACACCCTATAAAACTTCACAGAGGGTCACAAATCCCAATCACATTTTTGCGATAAACCTCATTAATTGTGAATTTATAATTAGGTAGGATCCCAAAATAAAAGTCCCTCATTAGTTATATGGTTCATATAACTTATACATTTAACCCATTAACATTATAGATTTTTATAGGTTATGTCTACCTTTAAAGTGAAGAATTCATTTTTTCATTCCACAACGATTAATATTAAAGGGACTATTATCTTTGAGGTTTCTAGATATACTGACTAAAAATATAATGTCTATTTTATTTCATGTTTCTTTATACAACATAAATATAAATGAAGTTTTGGTATCTAGGAAACCATTAATGAAAAGGGATTAATTCATTAAATCCTTATGAAATTATGATTGTAGATATAGCAGAACTTCTTGAGATATTGTCAAAATTATTTACCAAATTGTGTGACCAATTTAATTTCTATTGTATTATTTATATATCAATTTTATTCATTCATATTATCAATTTTATAATCCATAATGTTACTTAATTTCTTTTTTTTTGAATTTTAAGTTATTTTCTTCTTCTTATTTTATAATCTACATAATTGTATTGTTTTGCTTCAACTTTGATTGACTATTTTTTATCATAAAAAGGTTTTAATTACCCTAATTTCTTAAAAAATAAGTTTTCAATATTTTTTCCTTGTTTATTTTATTTTATTTATTAAAATAAAATTCACCCAACCTCTTTCCATTCTACCATACTCTAACCAAAGTTTCTTCCTTTATTGAGGGTATATAAATGTCGGGATAGATTTAGATTCCATTCAATAATTTTTCTTATGCATTCATTTATTATGTAAAACATTTAAATATTATACTGTATTGATAGAAGATATATAATTAATGTATTATATTGTTAAAAATTTTATAAAATTAATATATATATATATATAAATATATATAATAAAAACATATATGATGGTCTATTAAGGATTGAATGCGTAGACTAATTAACGAATTAGGTTTTGAAAATTTGGTTGTAAAGGATAATATCAGGTTTGGAGAATGAAAATAATGTAAAATGAAATCTTTTAAATAGTTTTACATATAAAAATCAGAGTTAAAAACAAATATGAAATGATTTTTACGTATACACATGTGGATTTATTTATTGTTGACTCATGAGTTTTATCACTATAACTTTTATCATGCATTTAATTGAATTTTATTCCAATTTAATTGTTGTGAAACTTATTTACATACATGTTTAGGTTGACTCGTTGGTTTGAGTCTTCCTTTTATCTTATCTCATTATAGAATTATGTTATCATTGGATATTAAAACATCATGAAATAGGGAATATGTTCATGCATATATTATCATAAATTTATAGAATTAATGAAATTTTATTATTACAAGGGTTCCAAATTTTTGTGTGTGTGGTTTTGATCACATTGTGATTCAAATTTATTCTTCCACCCTAACATCAATATTAAGAATCATTTTTGTGAATTAATTTAATAACCAAATAATTGTTTTCACATATCATGGGGTTTATAATATTAATTTTGAAGAATTTAAAATATTTTAAATTCACTTTATCTTTGTTTTCATTATATCTAATAGTTATTTATGGATACCACAATGAAATTGGATAAAATTAAGCCAAATCATGCACATATTTAAATAATTTAGTATGATAAAAGAAATACAGTTAAAATATAACTATATAATTAATATAAAATTTGGTTGTTATTTCTATAAAATTGTCAGATATAACTTGTTAAAAGACAAAAAATTTAATTTCATCCCTTTATAGGCCAAAAACGTGGAATATTTGGAGAAATGTATACTTGTTCATAGTTAAGATGGAAGTTTAGTATTTTTTTCTATATCATCCATTAATGAACTCAAATATTTATCAGATTTTATATATAGGCATTAAATAAATATCATATTAACTTTTAAAATTATTAAAACTTCATATAAGAAATTCTTTTAGCCCAAATCTAATTAACACATGGTATTGGATAGCATTGTGATAAAACCATCTCCACATTGGGCTATAAATAAACATTGTGGGAAATTAATTTGAAATTTCATAATATGAAGTGAACCTTATCTTTGATGGAGAGTATTAAGGAAACTATACTTACCCTTTATGTTTTATATATCCTTATCTTCTTCAAAATATAAATAATGAAGATGCAGATCCACTCAAACCACCATTTACTCTCTATGGGAAGGTAAGCATTTTTCGGTCATCATGAGTGATCTATACAATTATAGGAGTTGTAATAGTAGATCAACCAACTATAATTTATTTTTTTTAGTTTTTAAAATATTATTTTTTGATATAATGATGTTCCATATTTGAACATAATGTTTTATTATGAATGATATAAGTTTTCCTCTGTTACATTACCCATAAAATTCAGAATTTAATAGGGTAACTTGTTTTATTCTATTTATATGACATATGAATCATTTTATTTTTTATTAAAATGATATTTAAGAGTGAATTGGTTTCCCATTTCCTTAAATAATGGTTTAATCTCGAATAAAATAATATTGTGTCATGTTCCATGAGTAGGATCTCAACAATAAGGGGTTAAAGGATTACCATGATTCCAGATAAATCTCACTAAAAATATTGATAATGTTGAATACCATTTGTATCTCCCTCCCTCTTCAAGAATTTTTCGTAAGGGATTACATATATCTCAATTAAGGAAATACAATTCATTCATATCTCATATAATAAACTCGGAGAAAGTTTATTTATTTATATATATATGAACCTGTTATTCACAAACTACCTAGAATATTTTATTTTGAGGTAAAAATAATGTATTATTCATCTATTGACTATTTTGTATTCTTTGAAAGCATTGATTTATTAGAGAGGGGGTATGGGATAAAGAATATTCTTTGTATCTTGAGGCCCAAAAAATTTATCCATTGAAACTCTTTATATCTCTCTAAGGATAGAAAAGTGTAATGATGGGGAGATTTTTAGTACCCCCATTTGAGATAAGGACCTTAATGTTGATGTTTAATTTATTTTTTAGTATTAAGAACAGAATTTTTAGATTTATGGGAATATTTTTTAAAATTAATGGTTAGTACAAAGTTTGGATAATAAATGCATAGGGTGTAAAATAAATCAAATTTATGATAATGGATGATGAATGTGAAATTTATAGGCGGTTCATGATATTCACAGGAATCATTCATTTTAAAAAATTTCAAATAGATAGGACTATGTAAAAGTCACGGACATGAAGAGAAATAGTTTATCTATTCATAAGTTCCCTAAAAATTTGTATTTTAATTCAAAATAATAATTTATTTTCATGATTTCTACCTCCAAGTGTTATTTTAACTTCTTGGGTATCTTTTAGGAGATTCGGGATTTTTTCTCCCTCTCAAAGATAACCACTTACATTATTGGGTAGTTAAATCTTAGATTAATTCTTGGTTACTGTCTAATATCTTTCTTTCTTATTACTTCCCTTTTACCTCTTCTAATAACCCTTACCATGGTATGTTTTTTTGATTGGGAAAATTTTGGATAATAATTTATTTATATTGTAATATTCGTTGAAACATTATTGACTATGGTTAAAACATTATTGAGAAATATTGGTTTCCCTCCACTAAATCATTTTGATATAGTTGGATTATCTTGAGCATTTTTTTTGGGATAATTTTTTTTTGTATTGGGTAATTGTTTATAAATAAAATATTTCAGTTGGTTTTAAATATATTTATACAACATTAATAAATAAATTTGATCAACATGTGTAGGTTTTGTTATCTTAAATTTATTTCCATTGTTGTATTTCTAGGATGGTTTTTTTAGATAAATATTTACTTTGAAAATTTATAATTTTTAATTATATTTTTTTGGTTGGTTGTATTGGTGGAACTATTTTAGATATTTTTTAAAGAAATTTATTTTTGAGAATAATTAGGAGAAATGGATCTCCACATTAGGGTAGTGCCACTTTCTATGATATTGGAATTTGGTTTTTTACGTGTATCGTTAAGTGATTATATGAGGCCAATGGGTTTTATTCTAGTTCTAAATAGCATTACCTAGTTAGAAAAAGGAATTTTTTTACTTATTTAATATATTGGGTATTCAAATAGAAGTGGTTGTCTGAGTTAATTAATCTTAATGGAGATAATTAGGGTGTGTTTTATTGGTGTTGAAACTCAAAAAAGTGTAATAGTTTTTATTCTATAATTTTTTTTCTTATTTTGTATAAAGTGGATTGTGTTAGGTGGTTTTTTTAAATAGAAATGGAATGACATGGCTTCCACAAACAGAGGTAACATGGTAAGTCATTTTGTGGTAGCTCAAATGATTTCCATTTCTCGACCATTACATACATACCTTGGTGAGAATATACAAATTCTTCATCATAATATAGTTGAAATTAATACATAATTCATTACTATAGAGGGAATATAGAAATGTTGATGAAACTATTAAGGTTATAGATATTTTCATAGATTTTTTATTACAGATTATGGTTTTTTAGTGTATTGAGTAGATGATGGAAACCTATTCTTTTTATATAGTCAGGTCATAGAAAAATCATCCTTTCTTTTGTTATTTTTCATGTAAAATTTACACACTACTTATAGTTTTTTATATCTTTATTTTAGTTCACTATTTTAAATACATGATTTATATATAACAATTTATTAATGATTATACTTATATTATATTTTAAGGGTTTAGTAGCTTGATTTCTTTAATCCAATGTTAAATAAACCCCATGAAAAACACTATGAATAACTATAAATAGTTATAGTGGAATACCTTGAGGGTAAACCATCCCATAAAAATATTTTATAACCCCTTATCAATTATTTCAAGGATTTGAAGATTGAGGGATGTGACTAAGGCCAAGTAAAGAACTATGTTGAGTTGAATACTATAGGGATCACCAAGTCCATCTAAGATGATATTAATCATTCCAAATTAGTTATAGTTATAACATCAATGAAGATAGATATTTGATATGGTACTAAATATAATCAACCTATAATTTCCCCTCACAGTTGATCATAATGCCCAATGAAAGAAACATTCACAAAATCCCTATGAAATTATACTAAAGTATTCTTAAATTTATTGAGTACACCCAACTTAATACATTTTAAACCCTCAAGTGATCAAGTCACATTCCTCCTTCAAGCATCAAAGTGAGTCCATTAACATGAAATTGTAATATTTATCTAGTAATCATTCAACCTTCCTTCTATATACCCATAATGTCACTAATGAGAAAATAATCAGTGTTATAAGAGGGTATGTAGGAGACCATAAAAACTCTAATAATCAAAGATATATACTTATTATTTAAATATGTACATGTTGTGATATTTGAACAATCATCTAAACTAAGCATGAAACTTATATCCATACCTTGTTTCTATGATCCAATATGACTAATTATAGACCGAAATCTTATAAATATTTTTTCCCAGTATATTATAATTCAATTATTTCATAATAATAAGCATAAAATTGAGGTTATTATTTTTTAATGAAATACATTTGAAATAAAAATATATATAGTGTGAGAAAATAAATTCCCAATATATGATATTATAATTAACATAATGAATTAATGTTTTAACCCTAATTTACTAAAACACATTCTCTTTCTTCCCATCCCAAAAAAATGTTTTAAAATGTAAAAATTCATCAATATTTAATTAATGATATTGGATTGTTTAGTTATATTTTTTCATTTTATGAAATATTCAATTATTCTTCTAATTAGATAATTTTTTTAGCATTTAAAAATGCTACTGAAATTCTATCGACTCAACTCTGCAGACCTCTATGCATGATTCATCCCAGGATGATTCTAAGCAATGTTCTACTGACGGCCCCCCTATAGCTCTAAATGTAACAAAGAACATAAATTAGCTTGAAAATTCTCAAAAGGATATAATATTTTCTAGTAAAAAGGGACCAGGGAATAAAAAAGGGATCTCTTGCTCCAAATCTATGATTAAATAATGATTCTCTTCTGTAATTGTTAGGCTATAGCAAACTGTGTCACATTTACTATTTTAGAAATAATTATCAACACTCATTGTCGTATATTGTTTGTTATTGATGAGCTTAAAATTAACTTTTCTTCTAAGTACTCTCATTTGTGCCAGCAAAGTTAATTTTCTACTAGTGCAACCAATTTTACCTCCAACGTTGAATCACTCTTGATTTTTTTATACACTTATTTACCAAATGTTAATATTTTTCATGTTTCTAAGAAAGTCTTTATATGTGAATTTTCTATTATTGGCACACTTATATTTTTCTCTTTTGTTTATGTAATTAATAGATACCAAGATAGTAGTCCTTTAAGAAATGACATCACTTATTTAGGAACTAATATTAATATCAATTGGTTTTTAATTAAGGAATTTAATTAAATTCTTAATTCAAGTGAGAAAATTGGTACATATCATGAAACTATTTCCATGATAGAATTTAAAACATTTATTGAAGACATAAATCTTGTTGAAACTAATATTATTTGTGTGAAATTTAATTGGTATATAAGGCATTACAATAGGGTGGTTTCCTCTAAACTAGATAGATCATTCATGAATATCCCATCTTTAGAAAAATGGGACACTATCACTCGTAACACCCTTCACAATATTCACTCTGAACACCATCCCTTTCTGGTCAATGTCACCACCAAAAACATTAAACATGTGTTACCTTTCAGGTTTAACAATCTGGGGTTTTCTAATTTCGACTACAATGCTATTCTAAAATATTGATGTTCCTCTGTATCCTACAAAAATGGTTTTATGCATGTACTATCAAGTTAAAATACCTCAAGCAGTCCCTCAAAGGTTGGTGTAGCTCAAAAAGACAAAACATTAACAATAATATCCTACTTCTTGAAAATGATATCAATAAAATTCAAAACAATAATGTCAACTCTGATTTCAACATTGATCCGACTCGAGAAATAAACAATGAAATTATACTAAAATCTTTGATCATGTTTATAGAATACATAATTAATCATGATAATAATGATAATTGGATATTAGACGATGGAATAAATACTATGTTCTACAACTCTATTCAATGATTCAGGAAAGATCACAGACCTGCAAACTTTTTAAAATACAGAGACAATATACTATACAGTGAATATTACATTAATAATTATATTGACTCTCACATTGAATCCTTATTTAATGGTCTTGATATCAAAAATGACCTCCTACCTAAAATTATTTTGATGTTGTTCAATGAGGAAGGTAATTAATTCCTTCTAAACATTCCGCTTTATCATGAAATTAAATACATAGTCTATAGTTTTAAACCTTATATTGCTCCAGGTCCTTATGGTTTTAAAAACAGTTTTTTTCAACACTATTAGGATGTTATTCAATTTGATGTTTTTAATATTTTCAAAGAATTCTTCTCTAATGGTGTCCTCTCTCATGTTAGAAATTCTCAATTTCATTCCTTGATCCCAAAAGTGTACAATGTATCTGAGATTCATTTCTTCAGGACCATAGATCTCATTTACACTCATTAAAAAATCATCACTAAAATTATTGTGAGTATACATTCAAATAATATGGAAACAATTGTCTCCTGGAACCAATTTGGGGTTATTAAGGGTAAATCTATACAACATTGCATTTTCATTGCCTAGAATGTGTCAATACTATAAAACAATTTAACATAGGATGTAAAATTTCTATTAAACATGATGTTAATAAAGCCTTTGATACCATGGATTGGAACTATATCTTCAAAGTTATTCAAATTGTTGTTTTTTGTTCTTATTTTATCACTACAATAAAAACCCTGTTCAACTTGTTCTTTATTTCCATTATGGTAAATGGAACTCCCAAGGACTATTTCAAAGGAACCAAAGGTGTTAGTGAAGGTGACCCCCTCTCTTCCATTCTTTTCACTATTGTAGAAGACTATCTTAGTCTCCAACTCACCTGTCTTTTGGAACAAATCAAACTCAATCCCATTCATGTATTTAGTAAAGTGAATGCCCCCACTCACTTGTTATATTCTGATGATATCATCCTCTTCTTACAAGGTGATAAAATAAATATTCTAAACCTCAAAAATGATCCCTCTCACAATTAAGAAGTTTATTTTCAATCCATCAGTTGGAAAAAACTTGTATCTTATTTGGAAAAAACATCCCTCCTAACAGGAAATGTGACATTATTAGTGAATTAGGACTAAAATAATTCTATTTTCCTTTTACTTATCTTTTTATCCCTATTTTATGGGGTCGGCCCAAGTCCTATTACATCTATACAATAGTTGACAAATTTATTAATCAGAAAACTTAATGGGAAGGTAAATCTCTCTTTATGGTTGTAAAAATATGACTTTTCAAATATATTATTGTTTCTTATATGGTTTACTCCATGATGGTCTATAAGTGGCATCTTGGGAATATTATAAAAATGGGCATCTCAATCAAAAAATTTATTTGGGCTAGTCAAATTCTTGAATTAAAACATTTGAATATCCCCTACTCAACTTGTTGCAAACCTATTAAAAATGGTGACATTAGCATAAAAATATTAAGTATGTTAATGAGGCCCTTTAGTCCAAACTCACTTCTAAACATCTTTATAAAAATTCTGACTTGATTTCTTTTCTCAATAATATATATCTTACTAATCTTAAGGAAGGAAATTTTAATTTCTTTAACTCCTATCTCTGGACCTCCATTGGGAATTCTTTTTCCATTTTTATGAATAATTATAGATGGATGGTTTCCAAGGATTCCCTCATGAATTTTTGTTTGGATAATAGGATTTTAACACCCATAATTTATATGACTACTCCTAATAAAATCCATGAGAGTACTAATGATTTAATTAGAGATTTCATAATTTAGTAAAATTATCATCTCCATGATATCCTTATTCATGCTATTGATAACTATCCTTTTTCAAACATGGATGATTTTTTTTAATTTGGGAGACCACTCACAATGGAATGCTTAACTCTAGAAATACTTACAGTCATTATTTTTGTAACTCTAAATTTGATTTTGGATGGATAAAATATTTTGACAGTACCTATATAAAGCCTTTTTGATTCACTCTTATTTAATGCCTTTCTCACAGTAGAGTTTCCACGGATAGGTGACTTCAATTGTTTGGAATTCAGCTTTTATGCAAATGAAGATTCTGAAACCAACACAGAGAAGAGGATAATAATTTCTTTCTTTCTTTATCCACTACTTTTTCTATTCAAAAATATATTTTTGACATATTTGACTACAGATGGTTGATTCTTTAATATGTTAATTCTCAACTCAAGAGATGGGAGGGATTAGAAAGCTCTCCGTAAATTAAGAATCTTTTTATTGTTTTTGTTTCATAGCTACATCATGTGATTTTCTATGATATAAATGATATTATTCATAATATTTACTCATTAATCCATAATCTAGGTTGTATGAGGACACTTTTTTCCATACATGATGTTGCATCGATGGAAAAGGGAAACTGAAACAACATTGTCGGAGACATTGAAATTTTTCGCTGTCTTTGGATTGATGGAAATTTTCTTCCTCCCTATCTCACTTTTGAAGTGCTCTGGAGTTCTTCTTTTCTTGGATATACTAAATTTAATGTGGATGGTGCCTCCAAAGTCAACTTAGGTCCTACGGGTTGTGGAATTGTCTTCAAGAATCACCTTGTTCAGGTACTTGAATGCTTTCTTGTTAGTTGTGACACTACCTCTTCTCTGGAGGTGGAAATGTTGAGCTTGATACATGCTATTAATATTTCCGAGATTTATGTTAGAGAAATCATTTGATTTAAAGTGACTCGACCACAATTGTAAAAGTGATTTGGAATGGTGTGACACTTCTTGAGTGGCTGATTTCTACTTATTGTATGGATTGCATCCGCTCATTTCTTGATATCAATTACATCATCACTTGTGTTTATCATGAAGAAAATATAGTTATTGATGGACATGTGAACAAGGGAGTAAACCAAGACATTACCTGGATCGATGATCTCTCTGATGATCTTCTCCCTCTTCATGACAGGGGTTATAATATTATTCCATAGTTTATCCTCTTTTAATAACTTTCTTCTATAATAATTTATTCCATTACCTTTTTCTCCAATGAAAAATACATTAAAAAAATTACAATAAAATAAAAATACATTGTTGTTTGAGAAAAATATGGCATAAAGGAAATTAAAATAGACAAGGAACATGAGGAATGTACTTAGATGGTGAATACATGAAAACTTTTCATGGAATATATGGAAGGTAAAAGGGGGAATAAATTTCATATGTTATATATAAGACTTATACACTTAACATAATAACTCTTTGATTTTTATAAGTTGTTAATAAGAATGATGAGTCTTTTAAATGGATGAATCGATATGTGTCCAAGTCATGTAAATAAAAAAAGGAATATGGTGATCATTGAGAAAGATAAGTTCATAGCTAAATACAATATAAGAAATATATAGAATCTATGTATGAGAGTAATAGTCATTTATTTTGGGTGATGAAACATTGGGTGGAGAGAGGTGATGACCTAAGACATGGTTCCCAAATCTATGAATTGGGGGAAGTGAAAGAGTATAGACAACACATAGAGAAATTACTAGTGGATACCCTTCAAGAATATAAGAGAAAATTTATTTCACATATCAAAGAATATAAAGGTAATAGATTATAAAGGAACTATAATTATCAGATAATGTATCTTAAAGGAAGTGGATGCATGATATAATTTTTAATTATTGATAGTTAATATACGAACACATTAAAGGAAGTAAAGAATATAATTAATGATAAAATAATAAAATGATAGGGTGGTATATATATAATTATTATTATTTTATATTCATTTTATAGTAATAGATACATTTATTTATAAGTGAATGTTACTCATAGTGGTATCCAATCATAAAATAATAAAAACAGTAATCCTTGAGTGTAATCCCAAAAAAACTTGTGCAATTTTTTAACCTTTGCTGGGTGTGAATATAAAAAATTTTAAAAATTAACTCATTATTATATAATATTTATTGGGAAAATAACATATATATGAACCTTAGATAAGTTCTAACTTGTGATGGTAACAGTTAAGAAAATTAAAGGAGTGCATAATATATATTGGATTTTTTTCCTTATACTCTCAAGTATTCCCTAAATTTATCCCTCATTTGGTATATAATTCTTGATTTCATATAAAGTTTCCTAATTTATTGTTTTTTAGATAATAAATAGATTTTGGTCAATTTTTTTGTACATTAACAGTGAAATTCTATTTTGAAATTAATTTTTTTGTTTGAAATATATTTTGAACAAACATTGAATATCGTTGCTAGAATATTACTACCTTATTATGAAATTCGTCTATATTAATATTTTTGGATATTTAAAATGATATTTATTATTGTGATTTTATTAAATGGTTCAATTATTTTTCATATTCTTATTAAAAAAAATTCATGAATATATTTTTAAATTCCCAATTTGATTATTAATTTTTATACCTGGGGCGATTGAATGTTATTTTTACTAAAATATTATAAAAAAATAAATTATAAAAGATATAGATATGTAATATTAATTGATGTTTTGTTAAAGCTACATAATATTATAGTCATCTATACATGTAAGGAATTTTACCTCACATTTGAATAATCAGTTTGTTAACTAGTTGTGGTAATGGGATGCATACCATATTTTTTCTAGGATTCTAACATATGAGTAAACATCCAAAAAACACAAAATGAGTCATGTAGGAGTAAAATAGGTATTAGTATACATATTTTCTATCCAACCCATTTATAATATATAAAATTTAATTTATTTGTGTGTAATATTTTTAACAAACCACCATATGTAATATTTATCACTAGTTAATTATTTTTTTACACAATCAAATACAACAAATTTGTGAACATCAATTAAACTAGAGGATTTGGATATAAATCTATAATATCTTAAAAATAATAGGCCTGACTGAAACTATGAAATATTGGTGATTGAGGTTTTTAATTAACATGACATCATGGACCAAGAGTGAAATTTTGATGAGATTCAAGTGATGCACTAACCATTTCCTCTAATTGACCATGGAGTTAATATAACCATTTTATTCTTGTGGTCAATATGCATGTGATAGAGGTATAATTAACATAAAATCCTAAGAATATATGATTTTATGTTTAAGGAGGGTTAATGATCGATGGTTTCAAAAATAATTTTTCTAACCATCAATGAATCTTTTTTGTTAATCGAAGTGAAATAACGTTAAAATACCTATAAGATTTTAATAATAGAACTATTATTTTATAATTATTGTTTTTATGATAAAATATAGTGAATTTTACATTTAATAAGAATATTACACATTATTAATTAATATTTACTCTAACAAATAAGAATATTACATGGAGATAAACAAAAAGGAATAATGAACACAATAATAGAAACTTTATACGCTTAAATCCCGTAATAAAGATAATTCCTACCATAATCTCTGTAAAATAATAAGAGCATTAAAAAATGGTAGAAATTTTTAATGGATGTGTAAGAACCTTTTTAATTGAAGTAATGAGCGATAAAGTGAGACAAATGGTGTATTAGTAGGGAAATATGACCGTTGTAAATTACAAACATTGGATAATAAGATAGTTGGTCATTACTTCTGTTGGTGTAATAATGTGACCATTGGAATTATTTTAGAATATAAAAGGTAGGAAGTAATATTTTATTTTTAGAAAGTAAATATATTTAAATTCCCTTAAATGTTTATTTTATGATAAATTTAGAATTTTTTGAATTAAATTTATTTTCAGTAAATAATGTTATAAAATAAATTTTAAATGATATTTTTAATTAACAAAATCCTTAGTAATTTAAATATCAGTCAGTAAGTTTATTATGTAATAATAACATTTAATTTTCAGTAAATAAAGGTTATGCTATTTTATAGTTAAAATTTTAATTTTACTAAATTATTCTTTTTAATTAATATAATTTTGGTAATCAATATATTGAAGTTAGTTTAGGATGAATTTATGGTAATTTTCTAAAAAAGTTGATTTTTGGGGTAAAATTTTAAAAATACCTTTTTTTGAAATACCATAAATCTTATTACATAGTATTGATATGATAATGAATAAAAAATTGATTATAAATATTCTTCTTAAAAATATTTATTTTTGGAATTAATTAATACATAATGTTGTACATTTAAAAACAAAGGCTTAGTGATTTGGAACCATGATTTTATCTTTTCTAAAAAAACTAATTTCATGTGTAATATTGTATCATGTTAGAATAAATTTTTGTCACGTTTATATATTGAATCAAGTAAAATTTATTGTATATTTATGATTATAACAGCCAAATTAGGTAATATGGTAAATTTCTCTTTTTTTGGCACAAAAATGACACCGATTTGGAAAAAGAGTCACAATCGTGAAGGAAAAATAATGTGAAAGGTTAAAATTAAAAGAAAAAAGACGAAAGAAAACTAAAAATCACAAAATTAAATGGGGATTTTTTTTATTTCATTAACTTATCCAAAATATTCAACATTAATTGTCAAAAAAAATTGAAATTAATATCACCTAAAATTTTTTAGCCTAAAAAAATAATCATATTTTATTCCTTAAAACCAATGTAATGACCTGTGTTTTCAAAAAAGGTATAGATCATTAGTTTTTAAATTTTAATAACTTAAATTAACCTAATAGTGATTTATAATCATTCCATGAATTCCACAGGTGTATCTAGGTCTTTTTTGGATCCTGGAACTCTGAATGGGGAAAAACCGATTGGGCCGCACGGTTTGTCTACAACCGTACGACCTAGGGTTCATGACCAAGAATGTGGTTACAGATATGGTACAAAGACATTATATATAGTTTGTGAATAATTAGTCAAATAATGAACCTAACCATGAGTAATTCCCCTAGTAGTTTGGAACTGAGCACAATTTTCTCATGGTTTGGCCAAACTATAAGCCTTGATATTTGGGGTTGAAATAACTATTTTCCCATCACTTAAGTTGAAACATTAGTTACCTTATATCATTATCCATCCAGTATATATACTTGGTTATCAGACTCTTTTCATAACAAATTACTCTCAATCAAGGCTTTGAATCAACTTCTCTATCCAGTGTCCATTCATTAATCTGTCGGAAGCATTGGATCTTTCTTGGTAGGCTCCCTTAGTCTCTCAATTCTTATCTATGTTTATCTTTCCATATGTTGTTCAATTTAGGTGAAAACTCATTTTCCATATTTTCATGGAATTAAAAAACTTCTCATATCTCTTACACACTACTTTGAAACTGAGGTCGATATCGAGTGGCCAGTCATCTATGTAATTGGGGAAGGTGGTCACGTCGTTTTACCTTTGAGTTTTATCGACTTATAGTTATTCCATTGTCCCACACACCAACCATTATTGAGTGTTCTTTTTATATTGAATAATTCATGTTAATTTGATCAATAAATCTTCTTATATAAATATTGAATCCTTTTTAGTGGTTTACTGGTTGTTTTCCATACTTATATACACCCCTTGGCAGTGCCAAGTAGAATTGGCCATTATATCCAATTTGTTCAAAATGGTTGAAGCTCCTAATGAGTTAACAATGTTGATTTCAAGTGATTTTTACCTCGATATATGAATGTTGAAGGTTCTTAAGTCATATCTAAGGTTTTTAGTTCACTCTATCCTTTTAATTTCCCAAGTAGGAAAGTTCCTTAACGCCCATGTCACCCTCTAAGTGACACCTTTAATATTTCAAATGGTGTTTCTATATTTTAATGGATTGAATGAGTTCAATGAAATTGATCAAGATGGATGGATTATACAATATGTAATTCCATCATTATTTTAAATTAAACAGGTTATAATGAAATATTAAGCATGACGGATTCCTTACCTTTAGTGAATTAATTAGTTTAAATGTAAGAACATTGAAGGATGGTATAGTAATGCCTTCTTTCTATGTTATAAAAAATTATTCCTTTGAATTTTACTACCCTTATATATAAAGGAACTTGGATAATTAAATGTATAATAGGTTATTCGTTATTTATTGTATTATAATTTATTATACCCCTTCTATATATATGGTTTAGATGAATGAAATGGATGGGAGGTAATGCCTGATTCCAGTTATCACTATAATCCACATATATAGAGGCTGCTATATGATGGTATGGGACCATTGAGAATGGAGTATAATCATGACCCATTACATCAGGTGTGGAGTATGAAATCTTACATGAGTGATATAATCTTTTCATTGGTAAATATGTTCAGGATGACTACCATTTTTGAAATATACAACTAAACCCTTATTACAGAGAAAAATTCCATGGACGTTGAAGCTATAATTGAGGATGGTTTATCACCATGACCATCTAGCAGTTATTCTATTGGGAAAAAGTGTAACTTTGAGGCTAGTCATATAGGTATTAGTAGTCATGATCCTGATGTATATAGATTTTGTATCTGTTGCTAGTGTTAGAATACAAGGAAAACAAAACCACATTGCCCACATTATCCAGTATAGTGCAGAGATTTGGTAAAGAGGGCCATATTTAGTGTTTCTATAGGAAATTACCTTCAGTTCATAGCAATACTGGATGTGAACCTACTCCTCAGTCAAGAGCAGTTCCAAGAGGATCATGAAAAGTATGGATCTAAAATACCATCGGTCGATTAGGCTGAGGTGACGGTCTGGGCATATGTGGTCAGACTTGTGATTTTCAGCGCCAGTAGTGTGGGCTTTCTAAAGGTAGTTAGAAAGTGACTCAATTCCATGGTATAATCCTATAACATTTGGTCCAGACTATGAATGAGAATAAAAGCACCATACCTTCTATTATAAGAGGTATTGTTCCAGTAGGCTCGGCTTTTGTGTCTTCTTTATTTGAAAAGATAACATCTCACTCTTTTTTATTTGAGGAAATAATTAAGATTATGGCCTCAAGATCGAACAATAATATGAAATTATGATTCAAAACACCCCATTAGAAACCCATTCAGAGGTAATTCACCGTTATAAGTACTATCCTCTTGAGATAAGCGGTTACCTTTTTGTATGGAATCACTTTGTCCTCAATATGAAGGACTTTGACGTAATCATCAAAATAGATTGGTTAGTTCACTATCAATACCATATTGACTTCAATCACTGAATTGTGACTCTTAGTCACTATAGGGTGATAGGAACATGCCTAAGGGTGAATGGGATATCAATGTGACATGATTAGGACCCAGGCATCAAAGGCAATGTAGTGTTACATCTCATATCGTCAATCTTTTCCTCGATGACCAGGGGTTTATAACCACTAATTTTCCACCAATTGTGGAACATTTTAGATAAATATTTCTAGATTACTGTTCTAGTCTACCTCCAATGTAAGAGGTTGAGTTTACTATATATTTTACACTAGGGAAAGTAGCAATTATCATTCCTCCTTATAGGATGGTACCTAAGGAACTTTTGGATCTCAAGAATCCATTGGAGGATCTAGTGGATAATATCTTAATAGGCATCATCACTTATCTTTGGGATTCAACATACCTTTTTCAAGAATGTGTTCAGTAACCTCATCAATTACATGGATTACCATCATTTTAATAAGCTCACAATTAACAATCGGTATCCGCTGTCTGGAATAGATGATCACTTTCATTATCTCTAAGGATATAAAGTGTTACCATAGAAAGATCTAAGGTTGGGATATCATCAGGTAAATTTTAGGACTTCATACATTCCTCTTAAGGATTTTAGGGGTATTTATGGTCTATATGAGTACCTAGTTATTTCATTCTAACTCACGAACGCACCTTCTATTTTTTTGGATCTTATGAATCGGGTATTCCATCCATATCTTGATTCATTTGTTGTTGTCTTTGTTAATGATATATTGGTGTATTCATTCTGCATACATGACCGTGAAACCCATCTTGAGATCATGCTGAATACACTGGGGGAAAATAATATATAATCTAATATTATTAAAAGAAACTTTTGGATCCACCAAGTCCACATCCTAGGTCACATTATCTCAGAGTTAGTAGTTTCAGTAGACCTAGAGAAAGTGAGAGTAGTAGTTTCATGTTATCATCCAAATAACGTTTTTGAAACTAATAGTTTCTTGGGGATATCCTAATATAAATTAAACTTCATCATATATTTCTCATTCCTTTCATTTCCACTTATGGGCTTGAAGATAAGTGGTGTTAAATTTGTATGGTCAATATCTTGAGAAGTAGCCTTTCGAGAGTTGAACAGTTGGTTGACTTCAGTACAAATAATCATTCAAATATATCCAAGAAGAAGCTACATTGTATTCTATGATGCATCAAGTGTCAGTCTTGGAGCTATTCTAAATCAGTACGAATGAGTTTTTGCATATGGATTACTTCATGTGAGGACTCATGAGTAGAATTACCTTACACGTGACCTCAATACCACTGTTGTTATGCATACCATATATTTATGGTGACACTATCTACATGGATATCATTTTTTGGTTTTCACAGACCAAAAAATCCTCATCTTCATATTTATATAGTAGTATCTCAATTTCATGATGTGTAGGTGGGGGGAGTACCAACAGTCGTTTGACTTCAAGCTTGCCTACATGACTGTAAAGGGACATTATATAAGCGATATTGTGTGATGAAAGACTCTAACCCAGAAAATTTAGGAATCCAGTGTTGAATGGATGCTTATGGCCTTGTTATTTGAGATGCACATTGAGGTTCAAAAGGTCCATGGTTATACTATCGTTTCAACCTTAATAGTTAATTCTATTATTCTGGAATGGGTAAAAATAATATAGTTATCTCATCCCAAAGAACTTTTATTGATGGAAAGTGTCACATATAAAGATACATCGTCTGGTTAGACCATAGATATGGATGATAACTTATATTTCTAGGGGTTTGTATGTGTCTTGACAGATATTATAGAGGAAATTATGTTGGTATTCATGCCCTCAGCTTGGGAATTTCACCCCGGTGGAACTAAAATGTATTAAGATCGATGATAGCAGTACTAGTGTCCTGGTCTAAAACATGATATTGTCAGCTTCATCACTAGGTGTTCCACCTACATTATGTGAAGGAAGAACATCCACAAGTGATAGGGTTTCTACAACTGTAGCCTATTCCTGAGTGGAAATGGGATGATGTTTATTTGGATTTCATGACTCATCTAACCATATCATTATTTGAAAATGATACAGTTTAGGTTTTCGTTTAGAATTTGATGAAGTTCGATCACTTCTTACATGTGTTATATAATTTCATGGTCTACAGTCTTCAAAAGTTGTATGTTAGTGAAGTAGAATGTATTCATGGGGCTCCTAGTTATATCATTTCTAAAAGAGATTCATGTTTCAATTCATAGTTCTAGAAGTTCTTTGAGAAGGACTTGGGTACATAGGTGCTTTTGAGCATAGCTTATCACCCACAAACCAATGGATAGATATAGCATATAATTAAAGTGTTATAGGACCTGATTTTTTCACGTGTCCTTAACATTAGAGGATCTTAGGAGAAACACATTCTTCTTGTGGAGTTCAATTACAATAATAATTTTCTAGATACCATCAAGATGGATCCCTATGTATCCTTATATGGTAGTCCGGGAAACTCACCTTTGTGCCAGCTAGAATCTGAGGAGGAAACTCTTCTTAGACAACATCTCATTTAGGAGACCATAGGGTTTTTCCAATCAATCAGAAATCACAAGTTGATAGCTCAATCTAGAAAATATCCATATTCCAACAGACATCAGAAACCTCTCAAGTTTTATGTCAGAGACTGGTTTCTCTTGTGATTCTAACCTATTTTAAGGAATAAATGTATTTTTATGTAGGGTAATCTCTTACTAAGGATCATTGTACCCTTAGAGGTTGTGAAATGAATTAAACTAGTGGCATAGTAGTTGGAACTTCTTCAGAGATGTCATTCCATTCATGATGTCTTTCATATATCTCAGCTTAATCTTTACAATCCAAAACTATCACAATCCTTTAAACTCCATGATCTTGAGTTGGATATGGTTTCTTCCTTCAAGCATTATCATGTGTGTATAGTTGATAGGAGTGTGAATACACTCTGAGGTAGGTCAGTTCCTCTAGTATCAATGATATGGTAGCATGGAAAAGTAATGGATGACACCTAGGAGAATAATGTTGATATACAATCTTAGTGTACAAAGCTCTTTTCTGATGATATATTTTTACCCAAAAAAACGAACTCAAGGATGAGTTTTTTTTAGGAGGGGAGGTAGTAACGACCCTTCCTTTCAAAGAAAGTACGGATCATTAGTTCTTCAATTTTAATATCTTAAATGACACTAATAAATATGTATAATAATTACATGAAGTTCACAGGTTTGTCTAGGGCCCATTCAAAGCCCCTATCTCCAAATTGGAAAAAAGACTATGTCGCATGAGCATGTGGCCGGTTGTATATACGGGAAAAATCCATTCATCATGTTTTTTTTATAGTTATTCAAACCATGAACCTATCGTTTTGTTTCATCCCTAGTATGGTTTGTGCATAATTTGACTAAATTGTGCAGCCAAACCATGATCCTTAATATTTTGGATTAAAATGACCATTCCCCCCCCCCTCGCATAAGTTAAAACCTTATTTCATTTTTCTTCTTCTCCCTCTAATTTCTATCCTAGGTTCTCCTCATATTTTGAGCTCGAATTCCTCTCAATATAGGTTTTGGAGAAACGTATCTATTTGGTTTCAATTCTTTAATCCATTGGTAGAATTAGATTTATCTTAGTGACCTCCCCTAGTCTCTTAAATCCTATATAAGATTATCTTTCAACACTTTGTGATATTTATCTGTAGGATTGTTTTCCTTATTTTTAGGACAACAGAACATTTCTCATATCTATTCCAAACTTCTTCAAATATTATTCATAAATATATAAAGTATTCATCTACATTCTTGAGGTAGGTTGCCACATCATTTTCCCTTTGAGATTTGTCGACTTGTAGCTATGTTGTTGTGTCGCACACCAGCCTTTACTAAGAGTTCCCTTTATATTAACACTTTTTTGGTAAATTTATCTTTGAATCTTGTTATATGCCTATTAAATATTGTTTAGTGGTTTAGAGGTTGGTTTCTACACATAATGTGCCAAGTAGAATTGTCCATTATGGACAATTGGTTCAAATTACTTGGACCTCCTAATGAGTTAATTGATTGGATTTTAAATTAAGTTTCATTTTATATATGAATTTTCATTGAAGATTGATGAATGTCTTAGGTGTTTGGTTCACCCTATCCTTGTAATTGACCAAGAAGGAAGGTTTATTAATTTCCATGTCACCAACTATGTGACCCCTTTTATCTTATAAATAGTGTTGAAATGTTTTAATGTACTGAATGAGTTAAATGGAATTAATCAAGTGGTTTGGATTATGCAATATGGAATTACCCTCCTTTTTATAAATGAAATGGGTTATAAGGAATGTCTTTATAATGATCGATACCATACCTTTAATGAATCCATTTTTTTAAATGGAAGGACTTCAAAGGATGGTTAGGCCATACCTTCTTTCGGTGTTATAATAAATGATTCTTATGAATTTAATTTCATTTTTATATAATGGAACATGGATAATGAAATACCTAATATGTTATTCCTTATGTATTATATTATAAATTATTAGTCCTCATCCATATATATGGGCTAGATGAAATAAATAGATGGGAGGAAATTACACATGCTAGTTATTATTAATATTTACCTTTATAGAGGTTGTGATATGATGGAAAGGGACTATTGATCATGGAAGATAATCATGATCCCATATATCATGGGTGATGTATGGTATCCCATAGTAGTGTTACTATATAGGCATTTGGGATTTACTCACCAGGTACCATGATTAGAGTAATTCCACGAAAACTCACTCACCATCTTGAGTGTTGTTTCATGGCATCACTCACTCTATTGAGATGTTGGGAATATACCCGATTGCATGGGCTTATAGGATTGTTAGACTAGTCATGGATGTCTAAGTTATTCTCTAGTCTATCCATAACTAGTATTCTGTGTATATTTACACTTTCGTATGCACGTACTTTGTTCATATTGCTGGATTCAATCTATATAATTATATTATATATATATATATATATTACTACTATATATATAGTGATTGGTCATACATTTCATCCCAACTTTGAGATGAATTAGGTAGATCCATTACTTGTCCCTTATGAACCTCAGTGTCTTGTTTATTTATTTCTTAATTTATTTACATATCCTATTAAACATGTACAGGGTTTAGTTACAAGCACTTCTTGGATTACACGTAGACACCATTGGTGGTGGCCTATAGAGATTTTTATCTCACAACCTACTCAGTCTACCTTTGGTACCAAAGAATATTATATGTATGATGGTACTGATAATGGAATGCTCCATACTGCTATTATTTGACATGATTTGCCTTTAGTAAGAACTCAGTATTAGAGGATTGGGCATAGATTTGAGATTCTAGGAGTTGTTTTATCTTTTCGTTGTTTTTTACTATTGTGTTCCATGCTTGTATCTACCTATTTCCTTCTTGTATTACAACATGCCTAGTATCCTTGTATCATAAACTACCATAGAGGTTGTTATTATATAATTATCAGTTTCTAAGTTATCTTTCCCTTCTATTTATTACTTATAAAGATATTTGTTTATGCATCCACATCTTATCTATTCTATTTGTTTATATTATGCTTCCACTGTTGATTGTATCTGACTATAAATGGGGTGCCACTCTGATATGAGGGTATAGTCTCCCCATTGTACCACCTTTACACTATTGTTTCTAGTCGACAACCTCTGACATATGGGGAGGCTCTCTTGAGGCTATATCACCCACCTGATCGGGGCACGGGTTAAATGGATCCTGGTTTGGGACATTACAACTACCCCACCCCAAGTATAAATACCCTTACACTTTCTACACATTCTCCACTAAAAATATTTTTATAACAAAGTCATATAAATTAATCTCTCAAGATTCTCTCTAATGTGGTTCCAATATTCTATACAGCCTCTCTTTGGCTTTAACAACCGTCCTCTCAAGGTAAGCCTTATTTTCTATTACATTATAATTTGAAGTGATTATTTTGTATAATAAATTTTATTATCAATTTATTATGTTTTTAGGTGCTTATAAACACAACCATTCTTATGTATATTACTATTTTTTATGATATATTTTCATTCTCCCATATTAATCCCATTACAATATTCATTTTCTATACCTGTTATGTTGTCAAAAACAACCCTCGATTTTTCCTTGTTGTATTTTCATGTCATAAATATGTAACCATATTTTCATTCATGGGTCTTCATTTTAATATTTAATTAAACTATAAATTTGGTAAATCCTTGTATGATACCCAAATTTCCTAATAACTGGATATACTTGATATGTATTTACTATTTTTTATCAATGTGGCACACATAATTGTAGGCATATGAAAGGTGGGCCTTGATAGAGCTCCAATTCATTTCATAAAGAATTATTCTCTAATTATGGCATGTTCATGATTTTTTAGAAGCATGTCTTTGTAATTTTTTATGATACCTTGCTCAAAATACTTGCTAATATTTTATAAAACACCTTACTTATTAGCTTTGGTGATATTTTTATGAATGTATCATGTTTTTTTGTAGATAGATTTCCATGTTACATGTGATGTTATTGTGTCTCTATAATTATGTTATGATTCAAGATCATATATTTATGTTCATATGTTATGATTCATTTATCACTTATGATTTTATCTTACATTTTTAATCCCATAATAGTCATTATTCTCACCCTTTTAATTTGATATATTTCCCCAAGAAATCTTATGCAGTTAGGTGATCTAAAATGGGATAAAAATAATCCTTCCAAGATAGTTGAAAATTAATTTATTTTCTCATTTATGTACCTTTTATGTCATGTATTATGTACCTAATTTACATGAATATAAGCCTAAAAAGGTCTTTACATGTTATTTATGTAATATTTTATCAAGGAATTATGATTTAAATCATTTATTAACATGAGGGTCGGAATAATATGGATGAACATAAAGAGATTCCTATGTTCATCGCTAGTGTTTATTTTGGAAAAAAATTTAACAACTATGATTTAGATCAATGTGTATTCAAGATCATAAACCATTATTTAATATTTTAGGATTTATTTTGTGGTGAAAGGTGTATAATAGGTTTATGAACTGATGTTATATTGTGATATGGCTTGATGGTGTGGAACTGACTGGCAGTGAGGTTAAAGAATGATTAAGGATATTGTGAACTTATTTTCCACAAATTAATGCCCCAAAACCAAGTATTATAGGTGATACATATAAAAATAGTTCTTTAGTGATGTTTTGGGATCAAATAGAGGTGATAATGATGGTGACTATGAATATCAAAGCAGGTTGATGAAGATGGATAGGAAGACGTGACTACATAGCATGCATTTTAGAAGAATACACATTATAACCCATGTTTTCTATATTATTAGGATTTTTGGATGGGTATAAATACAAAATGACCTATTGAATTAATATATACATGGTTTAGTGGGATATATCCTAGTACCATACACCATGATATCATGGAGACACATCATGTAGGCAAGAAAAAATCACTCCGCTAGATGGTAGTACACACAGAGTATCCAAATAGTCGTTATATGTTTTGTACCCCTTATACCTACCATTTACCCAAAAATATAAGGGGGTAATTTATTTGAGATAGACATCATGTACCACACAAGTACCGCACACCATGTATCATGTCATACATGACATGTATTTCAACCTTTAAAATCCATACACAATAATGGAAATGGAAAAATTCATCTATAGGAGTTACACACCATGGGACCCTCAGGTACATGTTTTTTACTTTTAAATTATTGGTGGTTTTTCATATACCCTTGATCAAGACTCTGATTTATATGTGTGAGTAGTCATATTGATATTTTCTCAATGTATAACAAAATGGTATACTTATCTTCAACATCAAAGGTGATACATGCTAGGATATTAGTAAATTAGTGTCCTTAGATTCAAAGGGCTGATGGAGGGGATCAAAAGTGATGATCAGAATGTTATTGGTGATAATAATCCCCTATCAGAATTATTATGTTTGGGTTTTAGTTTCATCATGATGTTTCCTATGGGTTGAAGTTTTAATTTTTTAAATTGGTTTTCATTCCAATCTATAATATCAATGTAATTATATAGTTGTGATGAAATGGGTGATGGATAGAGTACCCACCCATTAAAAATGATGGATTTTTACATATATGTTGGTAGTGAATTAGAGGATGAGGTAATTTCCTTGAATAACTATCTAGATGGATTCAAGTGGGTACCCATAAACATGGTGATTATTTAGTTGGTATTCATGGCTATGACATGTGCAAAGCATTGTCTACAGCATGTGTAATGTGGGATGACAAACATATCCTAAATTTGGACAATGTGAGCGGGATAGCTTGTATAGTTATTATTAAATGGTTAAAATGGGTTTAATGATTTAAAGGGAGATATCTAAATATTTTATATATCGTCCATGGAGTGTTGAGCTTAAAGGATGTAAGAATATTTATAAACAACTAATTGATGATGTTTTGGGAAAATTAAAGATGGAATGAATATATTTGAAATGATTCTTAATTAATTTTAATAAATATAGAATTTTTTATTTTGAGTTAAAAACTAGATTATACCATATGTTATATGGTTCATTATTCATTTTCATTGGAATGGCCAAAAAATTGTTCAAGGAAAACCCACTAAGCTACATAATGATTATTATTTTTTATCTAAAAATAATCATATGTTGTGTAAGGATCATTTTTCCTCTGGTGTTGAAAATTAAAAAGGAATGGTATTTATAAAGGTCATTTATACACTTTGTAAGCTTGAATACCATATTTTGAACCAACTTTAATGTCTGTATAGGGATGATTCATGCTGTATAAATGTCATTTCTGTATATTTAATCTTGAATCTATATGTACGTATGAATACTTTCTAGTCCATAGAAGCATAATTCCTAGTGAAAATTTTAAAATACATAAACTAAAAAAATGATTCTTTCCAAAGGAAAATATTTTAAAGTTTAAATGAAATTTGATGTGTAATATCCAAATATTTTAAAAGTAATGATTGTGTTAGATAGAATACAATATATGAAACACTAAGATTAAATGAACAATTAAGTGTTTTAATTTAAATGTTCATGTTATAAACTAGATATTAATTTGAAAGTTATAGATAGGAATATATGATTTAAGAGATAAATATAAAGTTACTACTTAATATATGTATATTGATAAATGCTAAAAAAATAATCACTACATTTTTATTAAAGTTATTTTATTCTTCAAAAACGTACTTTCTTCAAAAAAGGATATTCCTTCATTTAATGAGTGAATATTTTGATTAATTTGAAAAAAATGAATTTAATTTTTTAAATAATAATTTTAAAATTATCTTGATGATATTTTTTTACAATTTTATAAAAAAAATTCTTTTTCAATGAATAATAAAATTTTCTAATTTTTATTGAAAAATATAATTTTATTTTAAAGATTTTATTATGTAAAATTATGTTTTGGTTAAGTTTTTAAAACATAATTTTTCCCTCTTGATTTAATATAATTTAATTATGGTTTTAAAATGTATTTTATCATTGAATTTTTCATAAAAGTAATTAATATTTAAAAGGGAATTTTTCTAAAAAAAATGGTTGTCATCATGTTTTGCCTATTTTTTTATTAAATTAATCTCCTATGTGTCTATATTTGGACTTTAAAAAAATTCATTATATATTTGGAATAAATAGGTACAAATTTAGTAAATATGACCATTTTTTGGTAAATATAAATACTAACCTTTGTAATTTTTGCTACCATGGTAATGGGAAAATCTTGTAATTAACATCAAAAATAAAATGACCAAAATACATGAATGAAATTTATTATCTATTAATTTTTTTCATAGTCATATTATATATGATTATATGGAGTTTTATGTCCATTTGTGTTATATTATTTCCATTATAATATTTTATTTCAAGAAAATTCAAACATGTCACCGCCTTATTTTTAATAACTATAATATTTTTAAAATGTAGTTATACAAGGGATATGTTTTACTATAAATAGTATTATGAAATCTAAGACTTTGATACACATCATGGTAATTTATTTTTATTTTTTAGTTAATAAATAATTACCTTAAATTTTTTCACAATATAGAAGCATCAAGTATTTAATTAATTGAAATATCGAATGACTATTTTTAAAAATATTAAACATATTTTAATTGTGGATATTTAATGAGATCCACAAATTTTATAGATTACAAAAAAAAATATCGGGGTTCTGCTAAAATAATTGGTTCTAATTCTATGGGTCATCTTGGTATTATTAAAATAAATGTATGGGATTGTACAAAATAATAACATTATTGATATTTTATATTAAATATAATTTTACTATATGATATAATATTCCTAAAAATAATAGATTTAGTCAGGTTATTTAGATATGGTTGATAATATCAACCATGGAATATTTAGGATAATTTTTTCCATTTATAGTAATTATCATGACCCTTAATGAGTAAAAAACCTTGTTTTCACAATAAGCTTAAAAAGGTTTAACGATGGGTAAAAACCAAAAATATAATGATAAAATATAGTAAAAACGTATCTAATTTTTATTGGATGTGATAATTTGGACCCATAATCATCTTATATTCTAAATAATTTTCTTTGTATCCATTTTTAATTTAATATTCATTTATATTAATTTAATATTTTGAGAAATTCCATGAGTGTTCCTCCTCTCTCTTATAAAAGGGAACCTCTTCCTCTCATTCCTAAACACTTAAATACTCTTTTTTGACAAACCCAACCCAAATATCTTCCCATTATACCTATAATCAATCTACGTGCCTTTGTTTTTGTAGAATACCAATCTTATAAGTCTTAAGGTTTTAATAAAATGAGATCATCCAAAGAATATGAATATAAAGAACTTACATGATGAGTCAGACTCAAGGTAATAGATTTTTAACACACATTTATTTCTATGGGACACAAGCTATATTCACCAATATTTTCCTTTTTATGGTGTATATAGTTCCCATGAATGCCTTTTCTGATAAATATTATGAATCTTATGGGTATTTACATATCTATCTATTTTTCATTCTTTTATGGTGCTTAAAATTAATAAGTTACCAAAGTATTAAGGTTTTTATTTCATAATCTCATCATTATGCATGATTTTTATGTTTTAGTCTCCACTGGGGGATATTTATCATCCATGTCCATGATTTATTTTATTTTTTGAAAAAAAATTCTCTCCTCATATGATTTCTTAAATCATTTTTTACCTAGTTTTCCTATTATTATTCAATGTAATTTTTACCCTTTTTAACTTGTTACAAAATTCGTTGAAAGGAATATTTTTCCATTGTTTAAAGTCATTTTACCCAAACAGGTACACCTAGTGGCTCGAGAGACACACCTTCACACTCCATTTATGAACCACACCTATGCAATATCACTCTAGTAAAGACCCGAACCTTCACTTCCTGATTATATAGATAAAATACTAATTATTCTTTTAATAATATATAAATGAAAAATACACATATACTTATACATTATAGGAATTTTTTTATCTTGGTTTCGGATAATCACAAAAATACATACAAATGACATTGTTGAAGAAAACTTTATACAATTTCCTTATCATGTGATGCCTCCTTATATGAAATAGAACTCATTTCAATTTCTATAAGACTTGTAGAAAATAATTTTGAAACATGTGGTGAACACTAAATTTCTCAGTAAGGGGTTTGAAACATGTAGAAACCAATAAGGGGTTGTAAATGAATATATAAGTAAAATATATTATAATGATAAAAAATTAAGAACATATAAATCATGAATACTTTGGAAAATGAACACTTTTTCTTAATGGATTTCAATATATATATCCTTTCAAAAATCCATTTCATTTTTTTATAAATTAGTAAATATTTCTCTTGAAAACTTATTAGCATTCATAAATAATCTCTAAAGGCCCCTTGGATCATAAAATAAAGTCATGAATTACTCTCGAGACGATATAACATAGTGGAAATAGTACCTTGATGTATTAGGTTTTCTACCTAATCTCATAGTGTGCTTGGGATAACCTCTCGTTCACCATAAATGACTTATCATGAGATTTATAACATTTCCCAATTCATTGGTGTTCTATCTTGGAACACCCATCATGAAATCAATAACAGGATCACTCGACGCTATCTAGGTGCACCGATCATAGAGTTGGACAAATTCTCATAAGGGTTTGGGTTTACATCTCATCCCCTGCCTTCATTAAAATAATTTCTAACCGCAATTCATTTGAATTAACTACATGGTAACTTGTATTTTACATCCTAAAAACCATGAATATTCTTTAAAACAAAGAGTTGTAATTTCTATTTCATAAAAAGGAATTACTTATATATATATATCATGATAATGGTATATATATATACACAAAAATATATATATAACAATTTTGCATTAAAAGATACATATATACATAAATATATAAAAATTTAGAATAAAATCATGATCACATATTTATACACTTATGTATATATATCAAAAATGAAAAATACTTGAACAAAATTTGACACTTATATATGTGTGTGTGTGTGTGTGTGTGTTTTAGTGTGTAAATTTATTTTCATATATATATCATAAATAAAATAGTTTTATATAAATTGGTTCATATATTTAGATATTTTTAATATATATGTATCTATTAATATCAAAGTAAAAAAATCTATTTTACCTATACCGATATATATATATACATAGATATATATATACATGTTTGTATAAGTGTTCCATATGAAATTGTATTTATATATACATATACAAATACTTGGTTAAAAATAAAATGACTTAAAAAATAATATTTGAAAATTCCACAACTTATGTTGAAGTTAAATTAACTTGATTAAGATTCATTCAAGATTCAGAATAATTTTATAAAAATCAATTAATGCAAAAAATATATATTTTTAACAAGAATGACGAATATATATTTATATTTTTAAATGCAATTTTTTTATTTAAACAATAATTTTGAAAAATCAATAACAAACTTTGTATTTATAGAAGCCTTGTCAAGATTCTTTAAAAGTCCAAAATACAAATAAATCTAGTCCGAAATAGATTTTAACAATATATAACACAGACACACACACAAAAATATATAAATTGGATTATATAAATATATACCTTCTTTTTCTTAAAGAAAAGGTTTTATTAAAATAATAATTTTGAAAATTTAATTAAATGTCTTTCATTCATAGTAGCACATTTAGAATTCATTAAACCTTTATAATAATGTTATAAAAAATGTTTAGGCAGAAGAAATTTTACATGAAAGGATATATATAAGTATATATATTTATATAATTATATATATATATATATATTAGTATATATATATATAATTATATATATATAAGTATATATATATAAGTATATATATATATAAGTATATATATTTATTTATATATGTTTATACATATCAACTTATTCAAAAATTATATATTATCACCTTAATTAACAATATATTTTCACCTTAATTAACAATATATTTTTTCTGAATAATTAGAATCATAATTATTTTGGGAACAACATGCTTCTTTATAATGATAATATAATTGTATATGTTGGAAAATGGTAAATAGCATAAATATAAATTTTAGAGATAATTTACTTACCAAATTAAAATAAAATAATTCAAAACATAAAAACCCTAAACATCAAAAGGCATAATCAAAATATTTTATATCAATAAATATAATATAGTTGGATGGAAACTAATTTTCATACACAATTTTAAATGTATAATTTCAAAAAAAATCCCCCTATGATGGCTTTTCTAAAAAAATTAAGACAAAATAATTATAATTATGATAAACTAAATTTTTAAGGAAAATAAAAACCTTACCTTCAATTTATCAGATGAATTTATCATCAACCATGGAAGATGAGGGGAACTCACAACTAACACTTAAAATAAAAATAAATAACAAAAAAATATGAGTTTCTTTTATGGTAATTATTGTACTATATCTATTTATATAATATTATATAATAGTTGAATGCTTTTATATATAATATATAGATAATATTTTGACCACAAGAGATTTAGAGAGACAAAAAATAAGGCATTTACAAGCTTGCAGAGTAAGATGAGTGTACATATACTTAATAAATTCATACTCATAGTTAATTGACATATAATATATCAAATTTATATTCATAAATTCACTGTGAAAAATTCATCTGAATAAAATGATGATAAAACTAGCACAAAAATGTTGACGAAAATAAATTAAAATTATCATAATAGGCACATATAAATCGATCATAGTATAAAAATTATGATACTGATAAACAAATAAATCATAATCCACAAAGAGTAAGAATTTTCTGACACCGAAGGAAGAAGAAATGAAAAGAAAATGTAAAATGTAAAATTAAACTTAAAAGAGATTCAAATACCTGAAAAAGAAAACAAATATCTACCTCACTTATGTTGAATAGGATCCAAGATTGAATTGTTTTCTTGGATTCCTTTTTGATACTCACCAATGACAGAATCCTAAACCACATTTGGATCCCCTTCATTAGAGCCCATCTTCTCTCAGCATCCCGAATCGACAACCTGACTAATAGTTGATCTCATTTTCGAGCTTCAATCTACCTCCTGATGAGAAGGAATCCCGTGTTCGGCCTTTGGTATCCACAACCCTCGACCTCCCTGCATTCAAACCCTCCCCAAAAATCGATTTCATGATCTCAACTCTGTCTAATTTTTTAATATTATTTCAATTCATTTATTATTATTTTTAATATTTTAATGCAGTCCATATTTTCATTTTTTAAAATAACTATTACTAATTATTTACTTCAAAAATTTGATATTTATTTATATATAATAATTTCAATAATTCAAATTTTTATGTAACAAATTTAAAATAATTGAAATTTCGTATATAAAATAAAAATTTTCTCTTAAGAAATATGTTTTACAATTAATGATTATTATTATTATTATTATCATTTCTTTTAACAATTAATATTTTAAAATAAATTATAATTTTCATATTTATAAGAAAATATGTTATATTTTATTTATTTCAAAATAAAGAAAAAATTTTAATTACAATTAGTTTTATAAATATTAATTTATATATTTACATTTAATTACATATGTATATTAACTTTTAAAATGTAATTCCTAAATAATAATTTTTATTTTCAAATAAATTTATTTACTCAAATTTTTATAAAAAAAATAAAATATATCTATTTATAATAAAATATCAAAAAAACATTATTTGTTTATAATTTAGATTATTAATTTCAAAATAAAATCTTACATATTATTTAAAACATTATAATATAATATAAATTAAATTATAATTAATAAATCAATTAATAAATTGATATTTCTCATAAAGGTGTAATTATTTTTTGATTAATAATACTAATTAATTTTACTTCTAATATTTATTTTTAAGTAATATTATTTAATTTTATATATTTAATCTTAACATATAACTGAAATTTATTTTGATTTATTTAAATTATAAAACAAAGACTTAATAAAATTTAAAAAGTTGGATGTTACAATCTTCACCCCTTAAATGAATTTCACCCTCGCGATTTATTCATCAAACACGACATTTTTCTAAATTTCAATCTATAGAATTAAGAAAACTATAATTTTTAAATTTTTACACTCTACCTCTTAGATATTCCTTTAAAATGTCTAATCTTCAATGTTTCCAAGACAATAGCTCTGATACCAACTTTAACGACTGAGAACCCATGCTTCCAAATTCAATACATAAAAATGTTAAGTATTCTTTAAAATAAAAGACAATATAAAAATATATAGTGTATTATAAATTTCATGACCTTTTCTAGTCTTGATTTTGCAGAATTAGACAATTATAAAAAAAATGATAGATTTGTACAAAAATTTATACAATTTCTTTCACATGTGATGCCAAAATATTTGAAACAGACCTCATTTGAATTTCTATAAGGCCTATGGAAAATAACTTTGAAACATGGTTTAAGAATTAAATTTCACTATAAGGGTTTTAAAGGATGTGAAAATAATAAAGGGTTTTGAAATTGAATATAAATGTAAAATATATTATAAATAAAAAAATGTAGACTGTAGAAATCATGAATTATATTTAAAATAAAAACTATATCATAATATATTTTAACATACTGAAATTTTGAGAAATACCTTTCATTAATTCATAAAATAATAAATATATGTCTTGAAAAGTCAATAGAAATCATAAATAATTTCCGAAGGAATCTTGGATCATAACATAATGTCACAATTTACACAAAAGATAACATAACATGGTATACATAGTCCCTTGATGGATTATGCTTACTCCATAATTCGATAGTGTTCTTGGGATAACCTAATGCACACTATACATGATATCTCAAAAGATTTATAATATTACCCAATGCATTGGGGCGCTATCTGGGTGAACCCATCATGTAAGCTATTACAGGCTCACCTGACGCTATCTGAGCATACTCATCCCATAGTTATACAAATTCTCAAAAGGGTTTTGGTTTAATCTGAATTCCCTGCCTTC
This sequence comes from Viscum album, assembly GCA_963277665.1. Taxonomy (NCBI): domain Eukaryota; kingdom Viridiplantae; phylum Streptophyta; class Magnoliopsida; order Santalales; family Viscaceae; genus Viscum; species Viscum album. The sequence continues at coordinate 1,755,334,228 of OY728128.1, forward strand.
ATTCATATAATTTCTAGGAGAAATTTCTTGGAATTAAAAACATGGTAACTTTTATTTTACATCATAATAACATGAATAATATATAAAACCATGAGATTCGATACCCATTTCATAAAAATAAATTACTAATATACATATTTATAATGATATATATATATATACCTATATATATATATCATTTTGACATAAAAAGATACATATATGAATTAATATATATACATTTAAAATAAAAACATGATCACATATTCATACACTTATGTATATATATCAAAAATTAAAATAATTTGAAATAAAATGACATATATGTATATATGTAAATTTATTTACAAATATATATATATATATATATATCAGAAATTAAATATTTTTACATAAATTGATTCATATATTTACATATTTTTCATATATATGTATCTATTTATATTAAATAAAAAATCCAGTTTCCCTAAAATGATACATATATATATAAATAGATATATATACATGTTTTTAAAACTAATTCATATGAAATGTAATTTTTATGTATATAAATATACGTAAACTTGTTTAAAAATAAAACTACTTAAAATTTAATTTTAAAATTCTAAAACTTATATTGAAGTTATAAAGTCATATTTAAGATTCTTTAAATATTTAATAAAATTTTATAAAAATAAATTCATTTGTGGGAATTATTTTTGACATGAATTTTTCATATATATATACATATATATATATATATTCTTAATTGAAACATTTGTACTTAAACAATAATCTTCAAATTTTAATAACACCCTTTTTATTTATAAAAACCTAGTTAAGATTATCTAAATGTTCCGAATAAACACCAATACATAAACAGAAATGATTTATAAAAATAAATGACATAAATTTATATAGGAATATAGACATATATACCTTTTTTTCAAAAGAAACACTTTTATTAAAATATATATTTTTCAAAAAAATAATGACATCTCTTGCATTAAAAGTAGAATATTTATAATTAATTAAACCTTCAAAATAATTTTATATTAAAAAAATGTGTAGAAATAAGTTAATTTACATGAAATGACACATAAATATGTGGGTGTGTGTGTGTGTTCATACGTATAAACTTATTTGAAAATACAATATTTTCACCTTAATTAAAAATTTAATTTTCACATTAATTAATAATATATTTTCACCTTATAAATAAATATCATAATAGATTTAAAAATAGCATAATTAATTATAATGATCATATAATTATATGTGTTTGAAAATTATAAATCCCTTAACTATAAATTTTAGAGATAATTTCTTTATAGAATTGAAATAAAAAAACATTTGTAAATATAAACCCTTACCATAAAAATACATAATGGTTGCCATAGTTTTGTCACAAGAACTCCCGATTCTCTATTTACATGAAATATTTCCATGTTCATACTATGTAAAGATCAGATGGTACAAATCAATTGAGATAGTGTGGTCCCATGAAGGAAAAAAAATTACCAGCATAAAGTTCTCACTGATAAGTTCCAGAATGTTGGGATTGTCTCCTTTACGGATATTATCAAACAAGGATCTAGAAATATGGATCCACCAATAGAACTTTTTATTATATATTCTCATTCAAATTGGACTCACCACAGTATCGCTTCCTATATAATGCATGGGAAGGGTTTTTTCAAAAAACATCCTAATGATCACATTCACGAATAGAAAAAATATGTGGTCCTTCATCTTTTGATCCTGCTTCATGGGATGAAATAGCTTCATAGCAAGAGAAAAATAATCTTATTTAGAGGCTTATGTTCAAGAAGGAGTGTATTTGGAAATAAAGAATGAACGTTTTATGAATTCTAAAAGAAAAGTTAAGACCAAGGTGGTTTATAATGATGGTGTGAAGATGGTTGTTTCAAAAAATTCCAAATCCACAATCCATGAGGTTGATGTATACTCTTTGGTTATTCAACGTGAATCTATAAATGTTGTTGAATCCAGTAAAATGGAGGTGTCTTATCTTTGTAAATACAAAGGATCCCATTGTGACACTATTGAGCATAAAATTGATATGGCATCACCTAACCAAGTTTTTTCCACTATACAAACACTAAGGAATGATTTCGTTGAATCTAAATTACTTTATTACAATATAAACACTACTAAAATTCTCAATAAGAACCAACATAAGATGTGTAAATCTACATTATCCTCACATTTTGATCCTGAATATTCATCCTTATTGGATGCTGAGGTTTTACACCATTTCTCTCAAGACTCTTCGGGCTTTAATCATTCTATAAATCATTGTGGTGTACTCGACCCCCTTCATTAAATACATGATGCTAGAAATAATGCTATAGAATAAAAACATTCCCTTACGGACCAAGGGGTAGACACTTTGAGGGGAAAAGAGGTTCATGATAATAATGTGAAGTTTCCATTTGATAATGATGTCTCTAACTTAGGAAAGGAAAAAAATTAAGTATCTTATAAACAAATAAAATCTTGGAATTGAGGTCATCATCTAAGAAGTCACGGTTTTGGATGGGGACATGCGGATTGGGCTGCTCAAAAGGAAGATTTTCAACCATAGATTGAATCTAACTTTGATGAAACTTACTTATAAATCCCCCTTCAACAAAAAAAGAATATTATTAGAGGGTTATTCTAGAGGTCGGGATTATGGGTTTGGATGACCTATAAATTGGAACGACCTTCGAGAAGAAGAAAAAAATATTGGATCTAAGATTAGGAAAAAACATGGTCTTTGATTTATTTGATGAGGGAAGTGGTGTTCTATCTTACCCCATTATATCACTATTTTTTCTTGTTTTTCTATTCTATTTTAGGGGAATTAACCCAGAATTTTTCCAAAAAAATCATAATCAAAATAATTTTTATCAATAAAAATTATACAGTTTGATTTAGAATAATTTTTATATATAATTTTAAATATAGAATTTAAATAAAAATCCCCTTTCTAAATATTTTCTAAAAAAATAGAACAACACATTTATAATTATAAGAAAATTAATTTTTATGAAAAATAAAAACCCTTGACATAAAATGTTCATATCAATTGATTGTCAACCAAGGAAGATGAATTGAACTCATATCCATCTCTTAAAAGATAAATGAAGAACAAAAAAAGAAAGGTTCCTTTTATAGGAGATTATTTCACTGTATCTGTCTATATATATACTATTATAAAATATTCCAATGTTTTATATAATAGATATAGTTGAAATGTGGACCACAAGTGATTCGTAGAGATCCCAAAAAAAGACAATTACAATCTTATAGAGCAATATGATTGTATAAATTCTTAATAAATTCATTCTGATAATGAATTGATATAAAATATATCATTTATATATTCATAATTACACTATAAAATATTTATCCAAAGAAGAATATAACAAAAACGGCACAAAAATGATGACAAAAACAAATTAAAATTTCCATAATAGGGAAAATTGAATCGGTCTAGGTAGAAAAATAAAGAAATAGGAAAATAGAGAAATGATAATCAATAACCAGTATGTACCTTCTAGAACCGATGGAATAAGAAAATAAAATAAAACAATAAACTTCACAATTATCCCGAAATAGATTTTGAATCTAATAAAGGAAAAAAACACCCCACCTCGCTTAGGTTGAAGAGCATCTGAGATCGAGGCATTTTCTCAAATTTGTTTTTTAGTCCTCGACAAAGTTAAAACCTAAAACCACATTCGAATCTCCTTCGTTGGTGGCCCATCCTTTCTCAACCTCACAAATCGATGACGTCAGCAGAATTTGATCTCATTTAAAAGCCCGACCCACCTACCTAGACAAATGACTCCCATGTTCTGCCTCTGGACTCCACAGTGCCTACCTTCTCTATGTTCGAACCGTAGCCCAAAATTGATTTCATGATATCTCTCTATTTTTTAATCTCATTTCATTTCCTTTTTAAATCATTTCATTTTTTATACAATCCATATTTCCATTTTTTTTATATTAACTATTAAGAGAATTTATTTACATCAAATATTTGATATTAAATTATATATAATTAATTTCATGACTCCAATTATATAGAAAAATTAAAAAAATTACAACATCATGTATAAATTAATATTTTTTACTTAAAATAATATTTTTACCATTAATTACTATTATTATTATTTTCATTACCTTATATAATTAATGTTTTAAAATAAATTTTAATTTTCATATTTATGAGAATATATGTAATATTTTTCTATTCAAAATAATTCATAAATTTTAATTATAATTTTTATCCTAAATATTTAATTATATATATAAATTTAATTTCATATATATATATATATATATTCTATTTTAGAATTTAATTCTTAAATAATTATTTTTATTTTAAAACAAATTTAGTAATTCAAATTTCTGCCAAAAAAAATAAATAAATCTATTTATATTAAAAAATCAACATAACTTCATTTTTTTATAATTAAAAATAGAATTTAATTTATTATTTTAAACAATATAAAATTTTATAAAAAAAGTATAATTGATAAAAAAAATTATAAATCATCAATTACCATGATGGTATTGTTATTTTTTTGAATACTAATACAAAGAAATTTTATTTCTAATATATTTTTTGTATTGTTATTTAATTTTATAAATTTAATCTTGAAATAAAACCATTTTCTATTTATTAAAGTTAAAAAAATTACTTAATGAAATTAATTTTTTCAGGATGTTACAACTCCTTCAATTAGGTTCCCTTGTTTTCCTATAAATAGAACCATAGGGCTTCTCATTTGAATGACGGAAAAACCACCATGAATTCTCAAATACCTATTCACCCTGGTCCATCTCACAGGACCTCAAAACCCCCCAATTCACTCTCTAATACTAGAGATAACAGTTAGTTAAGGGGGATAGTGGGTTCAAATTCCATCAGTAGTTTGAAACACAAAACGACTATGCAAGGATCCACACACTTCCTTATTCATCACGAACTAGCATGATGGTTCCATATTTAACCCAAGACCAGCACGAGACACTAACATCCTAAGATTTTGTGAATATTTTTTGGAATTAATTATCATTTTTGATATTTTTCATTTCATGCAATAGTGTAGATGGTTTATTTTATTAAATCACTATGTTCATATTTAAATATAGGAAACACTAAGTTAATCCTGATTTACAAGAAACATAAACTTTGTATTGATATAAACAGAACAACGAGGTTATCATGTGTTATACACAACAATTATATTCCTCAATGACTTGCGTAACAAGGAAAAAAAGGTTTATCAAACAATAATATATTGTTAAAATTTTATTATTCAATGTAATAAGATAAAAACACACTATTAAACTAGAGGTTATAAATATTATTCACTAATATATGAAAATATATGGTTTACATATTATAATTTGAATTTTTAGTTTACCAATTAATTATTAATGAATATGAAAACCGATTGAATATATAAGGAATTATTATTATCGTCACAAAGTGGTTTTACCAAAATAAATTGAATTTTAATATATGTATAGAAAAGAACTAAGACAAACATTCCTTGTACATGGAACCTACTTGGAAAAGGTTACATGAAACACCAACTTGGTTAATGACATGGCATTAATTACACACAACTCCGACTTGGCGTACAATGCATGCAAAATTGAGTTTCTATGAAACATATTTTTATATATATAAGTATTCAAATTAGATAATTATATCCTATCCATTGAAATTAGTAATAGTAATAACTACTATTCAAATATTCTTTATATTATTTTACATAAATAAAATATATTGATAATGAAATATATGATTTTTGGTAATATCATTTATGTTAAAAATATTTTTTTCATGAACTGCCCAAATTATTTTTAAAATTAATTTTATACACATATAGAAATTTAATTTGATAATGTAAACATAATTTTTTAATTCATAATTTATAAATTATCCTAGGTTTAATTTTTTGGATTTTTCCAAGAAACATAATTTTTTAATGAATAGTGAAAAATACTGCTTTTTAGTTGAAAACTATCAGTTTTATAATTAATTATTAATGATAAATGATATTATAAATTTTAAGGTCAAATTAGATAAATATTGAATATATTAATTCAAATTTATTAATTAGAATTAATTTCACTTTGGAATTGAATACAAAATCTTATCAAATTTTTGAAGATTTTTTTACTTTAAAAACATGTTATTTCATCTCATCTGTGGGATTAGTATTAATATTATGTTTGACGACTATATGTTTTGAATTTATAAAAAATGATATAAAGCATTTTATTATATATAATATTAATATTCTATTAATTAAAAGTTAACTTTTGGCCAAAATAATTAGTAAAAGTGATTAAAATTAATTAAGACTGTTAAGGCCAAATTAAGCTTAATTAGGGTCTGAACCGTAAAATTAATGGCCCAAATGATCTAGAAGCTTTTTCAACACTCATTATTTGTCCATAGTTATTCCATAATCATTAAATTATTTATTTCTTTAGTCTTTTTTGACTTTTTTTAAGTAATAACTTGTTTCTAGAAATTCCATGTGAGCCCTTTTCCTTCACTATAAAAATACACTACCTCTCCCACTTCCTAATACCTCTAAAACCTATTATGGTTGTACAAGACCTTACTAATAAACTTCCCATAAATCCTACATTTCTCCTAGAATCATTCCTTTAGGAGAAAATAAATCTAACAAATCAATTTGGCAAAAACCAAAAGGAGTTACCTGATAAAGAGGTAATGTCTTCTCTCAAGTCCTTTCTTTTATTTTCTTCATCCACCCCAAACAAATATATTTATTCTATGATTTAATATATAATATACTATGCATAAAATTAAATTGTATTGAAAAATAAATTTTAAAGAATGAAATTAATTTATTCATATTACATACCTATTAATAAGTATTAGATGGATGATAGAATATTTTTATTGTAAATATTATAAATACAATTATTTAGAACTAGTATTTAGTGAATATTAATTAAAAATACACAACAAAAACTACTTTAAAAATAATATTACATTTATATTAAATAATCTTCACCAAATACCATTATAATTAATTATTATTCTTCTTAAATTTTAATTTTACCTATCAATTCATATTCATATGTTTATTTAAATTTTATAACTACATAATATCATAATAATATTATTAATAATAAAACATGATGAATATATATATATATATATATTCTTTCATTAATTCATTATTTAATATTCATTGATTATATTAAATTTACTACTAAAAATATATGACTTCAACATACCTATTGGATACATATATATCCAATGACTATATTTCCTATGACCATATTTATAATGGCCCAATTTAATTCATATATATAGCCTAAGTATGTTCATTCATTTAATTCGCACTTCTGGAGCCACATTTTTCATTTTTTTAGTTTCCATTTTAGAACTTGAAATTTTCTTTGACCTTTCATTATTTTCTTCCTCATTATATTTTGACTTTGGCTATTTTTGATCCTTAGTGGTGAAGATAAAATAGTACATCTCTTGGTGTTAAAGATTTTAAATTTATATATTTATTGAATAATTTTAATTTTTGTACTATTAAATGATATAATAATAAATTGTGGGTAATAATCAATGTTGTGTAATACTTAGTTTCATGTTCCTTTGTTGTAATGTTTTACTATTAATGAATAAATTGTTAGTTAAATATATATCTTTTATGAGTTATTTGCAATTATATTCCAATCCCTTTTAACAAATAGAAAATTTTAGTTTAGGTTCATAAAAATATTGTTAATAGAATGAATATTCTTTCAAAAAACTTGGTTCGTTACATTATCCCACCCCCCAAGTAAATTTTATCCTCATAATTTTAATTATCACTTTAAAATAACTTAGGGTATCATAAAGGAAATCATGAAACAATATATAACTTCTAAAGAGATATTAAATTTTTTATCTTAGGGAAAATAGGTGATGCATATTCCCCACCCCAAAAAGGTATATATTAATATTCTCAAGAATTTCATACAAATTTGAATCTATAGCTACGTTATAATACTCTATATAGATATTCCTTCCATAGGTTCATTTTCAAGATCCTATTTCCATTCAAATATTAAAACCAAAATGATTTTTATAATACCAATTAAAGTCATGTGAATATGAAAACTCAAACCTAAGATGTATTCTCTAGTGATACCTTAATTTAATGTTAAAAATACTTTCATTTAAACTATGAAATAGTTGGTTCAACATTTAAATCATTTTAATTAACATAGGATTTACATTTTTATATTAAAATTTGGTTTTATAATATATTAAAAACCCTAATAATTGTTTATAAAGAGTGATTGTGTCACATCAGTTGTGCTATTTTGAGGTATTTTATATTTTATTTTTGTTCACATAATTATTACAAGGCATTCTAGGAAGTTTTTTATAAAAATAGCGTTTTTCAATGTTAGACAGAAGGAGCCACAAGATTGGTGCACAGTTGGTAGAGAATGTGCTCCAGACTAGTGTATATCATGCACCTTGTATAGTGGCACTATCCAAGATGTACGGCCTAACACACAGTCATGCGGCCCTCCCAGACTAACTACGCAACCAGGGGGAGAGGAAATGTCCATTACACATGGCTAGGTACATGAGAGTGTACCCAATCATGGAAACTGCTCATCCATGTTTTCCTTCTAGATAGATGTACCATATGGTTGGCGCATGGTTTGGAAAGCCTTGTGGCCAAACTGTTTGGCCTTCTAGAACATTAAAAAATTTAAAATTCTGAATTTTCCCCTCCTTGATTCTAAGACCCAAACCCCTCATTATCACCCCATTTAACCCCCTCTACCTATTGATTCAAAATGTATTTTGACATTCTCATTGATCTTTTTTTTTGGAAATCAGAAATTACTTCTTGTTTTTCATATATGATGCATTCTCATCATAATCACATATATCATAATCACATGTTTTGTTTTACAATTGTAATCGCATATTTTATTTTTTATCATAACCACGCGTGTTGTTTTTATACATCATAATCATATGATTTTTTTTCAATCGTAATCACATATATTTTTTCTCATCATAACCACATAAATATTTTTACAATTATAATCATGTATAATGTTTTAGTAACCATATACATCGTAACCAGGTTATGTATTATATTCGTGTTATGCATTGTAACCACATGCATCGTAACCAGGTTATGTATTGTATTCATATTATGCATTGTAACCATATCCATCATAACCATTATATACATTGTAATCACGTCATGCATTCTAAAAGGGATATACATCATAATCACATTGTGCATCATAACCAAGCTATATATTGTAACCACGATATGAATCGTAACCATAATATGAATCATAACCATGATATTAATCGTAACCATGATATTAATCATAACTGCAATATGAATCGTAACCACGATATGAATCGTAACCATGATATGAATCGTAACCACGATATGAATCATAACCATGATATGAATCTTATCCACGATAAGCATCGTAACGGTTTCATGTATCATAACCTCAATATACATTGTAATCATGATATAAATCATAACCATGTTAGTTATCATACTCATGTAATGCATTGAACACATGTCTTACTCCAATACCGCATAATTGTTTTCATTATATTCATCTTACTCATTCGTTCATACTTCTATACTTATTTTTTCTATCTAAAACGATGTCATGTATTTTGTTTGTTTTGACCGTTATAATGCTAGGTGACCAAGTCCCTCTGAATTTTCCAGATAAATATGACATTTAGATGAAATATGACTGTTGGAACTTGAGGCCTATAAATCGGAGGTCATTCGAACCAAGGTAAATAACTTTTTCTACTTCCAAGTTCTAGAGAGAGATTGTGTGACATCTCTCTTGCCTTATGTGAAAGCCTTGAAATTACAATACCTGAATGGCTTGTTCCTAGTTCTTTTATTTCAGTGAGTTCTTTATTTTTCTTTGGGCGAAAGATCATTATGATAACAATCAAGGTCTTCCAAGCATAGGAATATAGTTCTAACAATCATTATATCGAGGTATTTCAAGTATTTTAAAGACATAGGTGATGGTTACCATCTAAATAGAGGGCTTCCAAGAATAGGAAGATATTCAGGCCAATCAACATATCAAGGGATTACCCAGGTGGTGGTAAGATGGTCCTTTTATCCTAAGTGAAAGGATACCCAACTCTTTGGGATAATAGAATTATAAAACAATTTATTTTCCGCTGCTATTGTAATATAAAGGGAATCATTTTATTTCATATTTTTATTCATATTATTTTATATTTTAATTGTTTCAGTTAAAATTCATTAACTACATATTGTTTTAAAAGATTCTATATGTTGTATGGTAGAATAATTTACATTTTTTTACTATGATAATTATATTTAATTCAAATACAGCTATTTCAATAACCTATTATATCTTATCATTTCATACCCATCGGATCTAGGACCCATATGGTCATTTGTATTGGTTGTGAATTGTATTAGTTTAATACCTATTAAACTATGTTCTTTCTCAACAGATTAAATTCAATGTTTTTTAAACATACAATTAACCCCCCCCCCCCCTCCTATTGTCCCATATCATATACATTTGCATCTATATCACAATCCAAAAATTTGTATCAGAGGTGTTTTCCACTGATTTTTTTTAAAGATTCATTTCTTTATGTAACAAAATTGTATTTTTGTTACAAATACATTGTTTATATTTACTTACTACATTAATGTGTGGAGTGGAAAAGTGTTGTATTATAAGATGGTAGGAATGAAAATTGGATCAATTGATAATCTAAACCCAACTACACCACCTATTTTGGATGGGAATGATTAAAAGTATTGGAGAGATTGAATGAAGAATTTTATTCTTATTACTGGAGTAGGTAATTTTGTGATGTTCACTAGAGATTACAAAATCCCATACACAGAATTAATAACCTTCACCAACCAAGAGAAACTAGAATATCAACTAAATTACAAGGTATGAAATACATTGTTATATTCTATGACCATGAATATATATAGTCTGATATCTTTAAGGGAATCATCTATCTTTATCTAGAAGAAACTGGAAGTCACGCATTTTGGTAAATATAATGTTATAGAAACAAGAAGATCCATTCTTCGAGCATAATATCATGGGTTTTTTCACTATGGAGAACTCGTATCCAAGATTCAACAAATATTTACGACCATTTTCAACCATCTTCAATCCATGGGATAAAAAGTTCTTGATAATGATGTTCTTGTGGACAAGATCATCATTATAATTCCAAATGGGTGGGAATCAAAAAGGAAAAAAATTGATGATAATAGTAAAGTCACTCAAATCACCATTGATGAATTATTTGGTTCTCTTTTACAACACAAGACAAGAATGAAAAGAGATCCAGATTTTAATAAGAAGAAGAATGGTAATTGTCATGACCCGTCCTCGGGGTCGTGCCGTGACTACCCCAAGCCCGCCTTCCATAGGCCAGGGGCTGGCGACTAGCCCCAAGGCGTAAATCCCGGTAAAAAGGGAAGGCATTGCCTTTGTAAAGTAAACAAGCACCACAGAGTAAGCAAGCGGAAAAAAGTAAACACTAAGTACAAGCTGGTACAACAGTAAGTGCAGAAAAGTAAAGGGGGGCCAGAAATACAAGCCCAACTGTAAAGTATAACTAAAAGGGGAAAAACAGCAACTGAAAAGTAAAGCCGCAGCATCGAGCCGTCCTCTGGGAGTCCCACCTGAAGGGTGAGTACACATAGCCTCCACAGCTCCTCGGTCCAGCCGTCCGCTCCGAGTACACCCTGCCCAGTGGTCCACCTCCAAGTATCGTCCTACTCCGCAAGCCTCCACCGCGATCAGTGCTGTCCGTCGTCTGCAACCAACACAACATAGTGCGGGCGTAGCCCGTGCCGGGGTGAGTATAAGCTACTAAATAGGGACCCCGAGACCCCCGGAGGTCTCCCAAAATCCACAAAGGATAATCCACAAAGGAAAGATACAATCATGAAGTAACATCCGACACGGCTTTGGTATATGCCCATACATATACCTAAGTCATCAATTCTCGCTCGGCTCCAACATCCGAGCTCAAGTAAAACCCAGTCCCCACAAGAAAGAAAAACGTAAATCCACACAGGATAGCACAACACAATCCACAAAGGAAAGAAAAATGTAAATCCGCACAGGATAGCACAACACAATCCACAAAGGAAAGAAAAATAGGGTTTCAGCTCACACAGGTATACTTCTTCGTAAATTAAGAGATATGATCAGATGTAATCACTGATTCATCTTCTAGGACCCACGTAGGATACAAGCACTGTAGTCATCGTCGTCGAACCCACAGAGGATTCCGGAACAATTGTCTTCATCATCGAACCCACATAGGATTCCAGTACGATACTCTTCTTCGTCGAACCCACATAGGATTCCAGTACGAAAGTCTTCATCGTCGAACCCACATAGGATTCCAGTACGACAGTCTTCATCGTCGAACCCACATCGGATTCCAGTACGACAGTCCTCATCGTCGAACCCACATAGGATTCCAGTACGACAGTCTTCATCGTCGAACCCACATAGGATTCCAGTACGATAGTCTTCATCATCAAACCCACATAGGATTCCATTACGACAGTCTTCATCGTCGAACCCACATAGGATTCCAGTACGACAGCCTTCATCGTCGAACCCACATAGGATTCCAGTACGATAGTCTTCATCACAGTAGCAGTTGCAGCCAGCTCTAAGGTTCCCGCACACAGCAAGCTCGTTCGGGAGGGTTCACTCCACGAGCTGAGAGGCTGATACATCCACTGACACAAAGTCCAGATTTGATGTATCCAAAAGTTTAGTATCATCAACAGGAACTCAACGTCGTAGACGGCGCGTCAATCGGACGCCCGGTCTGAGAGTTATTGGCTTTTTCTTCCCAGGGGCCCGGTTGGTTTTTAAGTCAAAACCAACCCGACCGTACTCCACCTGCGTCCAAACCTCGGGCGGAGTAATCCAAAAGATCCGTCTCACTAAGAGGAATTCAACAAAGTCGACGGCACATCAATCGGACGTCCGAAACTCAAGATATGAGTGTTTCTGCTCCAAGGGCCCGGTTGGTTTTGTGTACAAACCAACCCGGCGGAACTCAAAGTATTCCGAAGCCTTTAGTTCAATATACCGAAACGACCGTCTCGATTCAAGGATCGCATCGCAACTGACGTTGCGTCGATTGGAGGTCTGTAGCCCACGTTATGGGCAGAAGACCGAAGACGGTCCGAAAATGGGGGTTTCGGGGCCGGACCGACCCGGCCCGAGAACCCCCGGTCGGCCGGAACCAGGTCGACCCGCCCCGGTCCAGGTCGGCCCGGCTGGGCGTGGCCCGGCCCTGCGCGGCCCGGCTTGGCGGTCCGGCCAGGCGGCCGGCTCGGCGGGGCCCAGCGTGCCCAGCGTGCTGCCAACTCGGCCGAAGGCTGAGCTGTTGGCAAAGGGGGGGGGGCACCATCCCCCCTTGTGTAACTGTGGCCCCCCATTTATGGGGGCCGTATGAAGTCTGGCCGGGGGAATTAATTCTCCCATCTCCTCCATGTCCAGCCGGCCCGACCTGGCCGGTCGGTTCCTGCTCAACGGGACCGGCGATGGTCGGTCCCCTTCCAGCTCCGACGCTGGCGGCCCGGTCCGGCCGCCGGTCACCTTACTCCGCCGTAGCCTGGAATCGGCCACGGCCCTTGTCGTCCGAAACGACGCGATGACGCCGCGCCCCTCCGTCGCGGCCCCGGAACCGGCCGCTGTATTTTTGGGTGTCTCCGAAGCGGCGCGATGGCGCCGCATCCTTGGATTAATTCGCGGTGCGGCGCGACGGCGTCACGTCCTTGGTCTTCTTTCCAAGGCGCGGTGCAACGGCGCCGCGCATTTTCCTTTCTCTTGATTCCGCGTGGTGGGATGCCACCACGCCTTCCCGTACCAAACCAAAAAGGAATCAATCATGAAAAAATGAGGAGGGTCGTCCATGTTTGCGCGGTCCGGCCCCCTTGCGTTATTCGATAACAATTGGTTTTAATCAACGAAGATCGTCAATTTGGTATTCACGAACAAAATAAATAAATAAAACCCCTACCTTGGTTTCAAGAGCGGACCTTGTTCGGAGGTTCGTCGAAGAGAAAATGTCTCGGAAAAACTGCGGCGGAAAGAGGTGACTTGAAAGGAGGAAGTCGCGTCGCAGAAACGGCGTCGTGGAAGAACCGTTGCGGAAAAAGACGTCGTGTCGCAGGTCGATGTCACGGAGAACGAACGTCGATTTCGTTGTCGTCGAGGTGCGTCCGAAGAGGAATGTTGTTGGAGAAGTTCTCCGCGTTCTTCAGCGGAGATGTTCTTCGTTGGAGATGAAGAAGATCTTCACGCTTCCCAAAACCTCTCCTGTGGCATAAACTCTAACATTAATAAAATAATCCCAAGTCTTAATTTATTAACACAACATAACTTTTTGAATTTCAAGAGTTTGAAATTCAATTAACCACACTTAACTCACCTCATTAAATTACACAAGTTATCTTAATTTATAGTGAGTTGAGAGGAGTTGAAAAATATGAAGGGGTGGGGTTCGTGTGGGCCCCACCACCCTCATAACCTCCCAAGGGAGGTTGGGTGGTTACCCAACTTCCATCAAGAACTAAACACATAGAGTAAAAATTCTAGAATAATAATAAATTAACTTCCACATTTTTTATCATCCACACCTGTGACAACGCAACTCCGGAACAGGAGTTCCTAAGAAATTACCAGTGTTGCGGTTCCATCGGTGCCCTCGGAATTCGATTCCGGGCACCGGTTCAAAAGTTAGGAATTCACGCTCGTTCGTTCACTGAATGTACCCGAGCTAAACTTCGGATAGAAATTTCGGGCACTCCGGGCCTCGGAATCAAGTGCCGTCTGAAACCGCGTTCTTGTAAAATTCCAAAGAAAATTAAGAAAAAATTTCACTTGAATTTTACGGGTTGTTACATTACTCCCACCTTAGGGCTTTACGTCCCCGTAAAGATACATCATAACTAGGGAAACAAATGAGGGTACTGAGCACGCATCTGAGCCTCCCGCTCCCAAGTGCTCTCCTGGAGGTTCTCGTGCTTCCATCTGATGCGCACTAGAGGAATCGACCATCCACGCAGGACCCGCTCCTGTCGATCCTCGATCTCCACAGGGACCTCTGAAAAAGTCACCCCATCATCAACGTCTATCTCTCCATGGTCAATGATATGTGTCGGGTCGTGCACATATCTCCTCAGCTGGGATACGTGGAAGACGTCGTGCACCCGGTGCAACTGAGGTGGTAGAGCCAGGCGATAAGCCACCTCGCCAATCCTGTTGAGGACCTGGAATGGTCCGATGAAGCGTGGAGACAAATTGCCGCCTTGGAGAAATCTTCGTATTCCACGTAGAGGTGAGACACGCAAGAAGACATGGTCGCCATCCTCGAACTCTAGTGGCCTCCGCCTTCTGTCAGCATAAGACTTCTGCCATCTCTGAGCTGTTCTCTTCCGCTCCTGGATGACTTGGACCTTTATGGTCCTACAAGAGCTGTTGTGATTTCTCCTTTGCCGATAAGAGAAATCTGGTCTCATCCAATGGATGAACCACTTTCTTTTCCTAATACAGTCAATCCCGACATGGATGTTACTAACCCACACCAAGGATGACGTCGTAAGGCCTCGACGCTACTACCAAGAGATCCAACTGTTACTCTCGCCTCTAAGGGTTGAGTCACACTGTCAGCATCAGTGTGTGGTAACTGGGTCTCCTCCAGTAGGTATCTCTCAAGTGAGGGTCAAGTCAACAGTCTAAACTGGAACCTCTTAGTAACAACACACGAGAGGACAGGAAAGTAAATGCCACAAAAAGGGTGTCTTTTATTACTGCAGCTCAAGTACAAAGACACAAAGCATCTAAAAACATACAACAACAAAACTAAAAGCAACATAAACAAAAGTCTCCAGGTCTGGAGCTAGTCCCGCTCATTTCCACCTGCTCCTGGAGCTCCATGATCGTAGGCCTCAGCTGCCTGAAGCTGAGCTCTCCCATGTCCTCCTGTCCCCTGCGGTCAGGGTGGGCCTCCTGGTGGTGGTGGTGGAAACACCCTGAAGCGTCGCCGGCCTTCAGCTGCCCCGCCAGCTCCTCTGCCTCGCCCGCCTACTCCCTGCAGACCGTCATAGTCGAACCTCTTCCCGGGAGGTCCCTCTACTGCCTGTTGTTCATCAGCAGGATGAGTCGGGCAGTCTCGAGCCATGTGACCTTGCCCGCCGCATGCGTAGCATTGCTTGCTCCTCGAGTAGCTGGCTCTCCTTCGTGTGCCCCGCAAAACCGAATCATCACCCTGGGATTGCCTATCTAAAGGTCTGGCCCACTTCGACCGCTGCGTCACCTGTCAACTGCCAGCTGCAGAAGACTCCGCTAAGGGTCGTCTTGCGGAGGGTCCTGCCGCTGGTGCCTTCTCGGTGAGGAAACTCTCTACTAAAAGGGCTCTCTCCAACACCTCTGCCTGCGTCGGAATGTTGAGGGAGATCATCGAGGCCCTAATCTCATGCCTCAGTCCCTGCTCGAAGGTCTGGGCCCGGAAGAACGGATCCCGTACCATATCGGTGGAGTAGCAAGAGAGATCAGTGAATCTCGCTGAGTACTGGGCAACTGTCATGCTACCCTGCCGCAGCTGTAGTAGCTCTTGGATGTGCACCACACGGAGGGTGGCTGGGACGAACTCCGAGCGGAAGATGATCTCAAAGTCCGTCCAGAGGAGAGATGCCTCATCGTGCACCTGGAGCATCAAGATCCACCATCTGCCTGCCGCCGCGTGCAGGAGGCTCGCTGCGAGGATCACCATGAGGTCTGTTGGTGTCCTCACTAACCTGAAAACTCATACAACTGCCTCCAGCCAGTCCTCGATATCCTGGGGGTCCGTCTCCTCACGGAACCTGGGCGGTCGCTAGCGCTGGAACTCATGCAGTGCACTAAGGAGACGTGCATCGTCAGCAGCTGGGGTAGTTGCATCGGTGGCTCAGCGGGTATAGGTACTGCCGGTTCCTCAGCTGTCAAAGGGCCATGTACCGAGTCCTCGTTGCTCGGTGGGCTCTCGCCACGCACAACACTCGGAACCCTAGCTGGATGTCGTCGTGGGGCCATCCTGAAAAGAGACAGGTGTGCCATGGTCAGAACAGTGTACCTGGTGAGCTAACACAAAGTAATCACAAAGAAAACTTGAAACACCCATGCAATCAATGTTTTCGTGCATTAAGTCGGAAATCAGAAGTCAGGATCCTGGTGTACGGATACGTCGGCCGTCGCACCAACACTGGACTCCCTGGACTGATAACCACACCCAATACACTTAACACTATTGCTTCACATAGAAAATATCAGAGTCCCAAGTTCTGTGGTAGAATCGAACTCCTCTGATACCAATTTGTCATGACCCTTCCATGGGGCCCGTCCCGTGACTACCCCAAACCCGCCTTCCATAGGCCAGGGGCTGGCGACTAGCACCAAGGCGTAAATCCCGGTAAAAAGGGAAGGCATTGCATTTGTAAAGTAAACAAGCACCACAGAGTAAGCAAGAAGAAATAAGTAACACTAAGTAAAAGCTGGTACAATAGTAAGTGTGGAAAAATAAAGGGGGGCCGAAAATACAAGCCCAACTGTAAAGTACAACTAAAAGGGGAAAAAGCAACTGAAAAGTAAAGCCGCAGCGTCGAGCCGTCCTCTGGGAGTCCCACCTGAAGGGTGAGTACAGATAGCCTCCACAGCTCCTCGGTCCAGCCATCCGCTCTGAGTACACCTTGCCCAGTGGTCCACCTCCAGGTACTATCCTGCTCTGCAAGCCACCACCGTGATCAGCGCTGTCCGTCGTCTGCAAACAACACAACGTAGTGCGGGCATAGCCCGTGCAGGGGTGACTATAAGCTACTCAGTAGGGACCCCGAGACCCCTGAAGGTCTCCCATAATCCACAAAGGAAAGATAAAATCACGAAGTAACATCCGGCATGGCTTAGGTATATGCCCATACATATACCTAAGTCATCAATTGTCGCTCGGCTCCAACATCCGAGCTCAAGTAAAACCCAGTCCACACAAGAAAGAAAAACGTAAATCCACACAGGATATCACAACACAATCCACAAAGGAAAGAAAAACGTAAATCCACACAGGATAGCACAACACAATCCACAAAGTAAAGAAAAACGTAAATCCATACAGGATAGCACAACACAATCCACAATGGAAAGAAAAACAGGTTTTCAGCTCACACAAGTATACTTCTTCGTAAAGTAAGAGAGATGATCAGATGTAATCACTGATTCATCTTTTAGGACCCACGTAGGATACAAGCACTGTAGTCATCGTCGTCGAACCCACAGAGGATTCCGGAACAATTGTCTTCATCGTCGAACCCACATAGGATTCCAGTACGATAGTCTTCATTGTCGAACCCACATAGGATTCCAGTACGAGAGTCTTGATCGTCGAACCCACATAGGATTCCAGTACGACAGTCTTCATCGTGGAACCCACATAGGATTCCAGTACGACAGTCTTCATCATCGAACCCACATAGGATTCTAGTACGACAATCTTCATCGTCCAACCCACATAGGATTCCAGTACGAGAGTCTTCATCCTCGAACCCACATAGGATTCCAGTAGGATAGTCTTCATCGTCGAACCCACATAGGATTTCAGTATGACAGTCTTCATCGTCGAACCCACATAGGATTCCAATACGACAGTCTTCATCGTCGAACCCACATAGGATTCCAGTATGACAGTCTTCATCGTCGAACCCACATAGGATTCCAGTACGATAGTCTTCATCATAGTAGCAGTTGCAGCCAGCTCTAGGGCTCCCGCACACAGCAAGATCGTTCGGGTGGGTTCGCTCCACGAGCCGAGAGGCTGATACATCCACTGACACAAATTCCAGAGTTGATGTATCCAAAAGTTCTGTATCGTCAACAGGAACTCAACGTCGCAGACGGCGTGTCAATCGGACGCCCGGTCTGAGAGTTATTGGCTTTTTCGTCCCCGGGGCCCGGTTGGTTTTTAAGGAAAAACCAACCCAGTTGTACTCCACCTGTGTCCAAACCTCTGGCGGAGTAATCCAAAAGATCTGTCTCACTAAGAGGAATTCAAAAAAGTCTAGAGCACATCAATCGGACGTCCAAAGCTCAAGATATGAGAGTTTCCGCTCCGAGGGCCCGGTTGGTTTCGTGTACTAACCAACCCGGCCGAACTCAAAGTATTTTGAAACCTTGAGTGCGATATACCGAAACGACCGTCTCGATTCAAGGATCTCATCGCAACTGACGGTGCGTCGATTGGAGGTCAGTATCCCATGTTATGGGCAAAAGACCGAAGACGGTCCGAAAACGGGGGTTTCAGGCCCGGACCGACCCGGCCCGAGACCCCCCGGTCGGCCCGAACCGGGTCGACCCGCCCCGGTCCGGGTCGGCCCGGCCCGGCGTGGCCCGGCCCGGCTGGGCACAGCGTGCCCAGCGCACTGCCAGCTCGGCCTAAGGCCGAGCCGTTGGCAAAGGGGGGGCGCCTGCCCCCCTTGTGTAACCACATCCCCCCATTTATGGGGGGCGTATGAAGTCCGACCGGGGGAATTAATTCCCCCGGCTCCTCCCTGTCCGGTCGGCCCGACCTGGCCGGCCGGTTCCTGCTCAACAGGATCGGCGATGGCCGGTCCCCTTCCAGCTCCGACACCGGCGGCCCGGTCCGGCCGCCGGTCACCTTGCTCCGCCGCAGCCCGGAACCGGCCACGACCCTTGTCGTCCGGCGCGGCGCGACGACGCCACGGCCCCGGAACCGGCCGTGGTATTTTCGGGTGTCTCCGACGCGGTGCGATGGCATCGCGTCCTTGGATTAATTTGCGGTGCGGCGCGATGGTGTCGCGTCCTTGTTCTTCTTTCCATGGTGCGGTGCGACGGCGCCGCACATTTTCCTTTCGCTTGATTCTGCGTGGTGCGACGACACCACGCCTTCCCGTACCAAACCAAAAAGGAATCAATCATGAAATAAGGAGGAGGGTCGGGCGTGTTTGTGCGGTTTGGCCCCCTCGCGTTATTCGATGACAATTGGTTTTAATCCATGAAGATCGTCAAGTTGGTATTCACGAACAAAATAAATAAATAAAACCCCTACCTTGGTTTCAAGAGCGGAGCTTGTTCAGAGGTTCGTCGAAGAGAAAACGTCGCGGAAAAACCGTCGCTGTAAAGACCTGTAAATTCCAAGGAAATTTTTTTCTTAATTTTCTTTGGAATTTTACAAGAACGTGGTTTCTGACGGCACCTGATTCCGAGGCCCGGTGTGCCCGGAATCATTTTCCGAAGTTTGGCTCGGGTACGTTCAGTGAACGGACGAGTGGGTTTTTCTAACTTTTGAACCAGTGCTCGGAATCGAATTCTGAGGGCACCGATGGAATCACAGCGCCGGTAATTGCTTAGAAATGCCTCTTCCGGAGTTGCGTTTTCTCGGGTGTGGTTTTTAATTTTATGGCTTAAAGTTAAGAAATAAAATAATTGTACGACAAACTTTATTTTATTTCACTTAAGCCACATGGAAGCCACTTGAAGCCACTTAAAGTGGCTTAAGCTGAGTTGATCCAGATAGGGTGCTATCCAAAATTATCCTACACTCTTGGTAGGATATTTGTGGGGTGGGGCCCGCACGAGCCCCACCGTTTCTTTTCTGCTAAGTAACGCACCGGCGAAAACCCGTCATTATGAAAGTCAACTGACTCGTTTTCTTAATTTCATAACGCACCAATTAATTGGGCAGTTTATTTCGTTGAATTAATTCTACGAATTAATGGTTCGTTACTTATCTCTTTTTCGTTTTTTAACCGGTTTGAAATCCGTTGGCGTAGTAATAAAATAAGACCAACGCCACATCTTGAGGATTACACGTTGGGAGGATTTTGACATAATTATTGTGCCTTCACCCTTCTTCGCGAAGAACGCGAAGAACGAGAAGAACGCCGGCATTCGATGAAGAACGCTGAAACCACGGAAATCGACGATGCGACGCCGTGTGCCTCGACGACGACGTTTCCTCTTCCGCGACGTTCTTCTGCGACGTTCCATCGTCCGCAACGAAATCTTCGATCTTCTGTTTGAGGTAAGAGTTTTCAGGTTTCTTTTAAAACTCCTTTGTGTTTTTAACAACGCACGGATTTAATTATTAAAATTAAATCTGTTGTTCTTGAACCTCGGAGTTTGTCGACGCGCACAGTATTCCGTGACGACGCGACGCCCTTCCGCAACGACGCGACGCCCTTCCGCGACGACGTGATGCCTTCTGCGACACGACGATCTCCTCCTTCCGCGGCGATCAAATCCGCGAAGAACCCACGTGCGACGACTTGACGTGGTAGGGGTTGTTGTGAATATGTTTTTTCTCGTGAACGTTTCATTTAAATTAAAGAACTGGTTTCATAAGAACAATTTTAATTTATTAAAATTGTTGTTTCTTGTGTTGAATAAATTCTCCCGACTGTTATTATCTAACGCTGAGGGTGCGGGCCAAACGAACACGGCCCGATAACCTTTCGTCGTTCTTCGTGGTTGTGCGGATTTGGCGGGCGACGGCAAAACGTGACGCAAGGGCGATTTGATGATTCCGTAGTGAAGAACGGATCCCGGGAGGAACAGCGGCGCAGACGGGAAGGAAAACGGACCACCGGAGCAACTCTGGTGGCCCGCGGAAGCTACCGGCGGCGCCGACGGCTGGAGGCGGTGGCGGCCAACGGACCCGCGGCCGCGCGGGTCCGGCTCGCACGCACGGGACGCGGTGACATGCCGCGTCCGCTGGTCCAGCGTGGCCCCTCGAGGGTCGTGGCTTCCTCAACCCGCGGGGGAAGCGGCGCTTGGGCGAGCCGAGCCAGGCCGGTCTGACCGGCCGGGCCGCGCCCTGGCCGGACCGGACCGGGTCGGGCCGGGTCGGCCCGGGCCCAGACCCCCCGTCTTCGGACCATTTTCGTTCTTTTGGCCATAACTTGAGCTACGGGCCTCTGCACGACGTGCCGTCAGCGGCGATACGATCCTTGGATCGAGACGGTCGTTTCGGTATATCGCACTCAAGGTTTCAGAAAACTTTGGGTTCGGCCGGGTTGGTTCGTACACAAAACCAACCGGGCCCTTGGAGCAGAAACGCTCATATCTTGACCTCCGGACATCCGATTGACGTGTCGTCGACTTTTATGGATTCTTCTAAGTGAAACGGATCTTTTGGCTTACTCCGCTCGAGGTTTGGACGTAGTTGGAGTACGGCTGGGTTGGTTTTGACTTAAAAACCAACCGGGCCCCCGGGACAAAAAAGACAATAACTTCCAGATCGGGCGTCCGATTGACGCGCCGTCTGTTGCGTTGTGTTCCTGTTGATGATACGGAACTTTTGGCATCCTCCGCCCGAGTTTTGGATGCGGTTGGGTTATACCCGGGTTGTATTGTACCCGAAATCCAACCAGACCCCTGGAACGGAAAAAGATGATATCTTTCAGACCAGACGTCCGTTTGATGAACCGTCAGCGGTGTTGGTGATCACATTGAGAAACGGTCCCTATTAGTATACCCTAGGAGGGTTCGGGGTATAGTTGAGATACGGCCAGGTTGGTTCGCTTACGAAACCAACCAGGCCCCTGGGACGAAAAGGATAATAACTCACAGACCGGGTGTCCGTTTGACACTCCATCTGTTGCGTTGAGACCCCTATGAAGAGGCAGTCCTTTGAGATACTTCTTCGTGGGACTTTGATATACTTGGAGTATCGACCTGTAGCTCGTGGAGCGGACCCTCCCAGAGACGAGCGGGCGGAGTATGGAGACCGTGTAGACGACTGAGACCTGACGACTGCTTGACCGACTCGACTTGGAGTGAGTCGACTAGCCCAGTGGACGGAGCGCCCGGTATTTGGCGGCAGACCCACGGTGGACGGAGCGCCTGGTAGTTGGCCGCAGACCCGCGGTACTCGACCAGAGGAGTACCTCTATAGGTTATTAGGGAGAGCGCCCGGTATTTGGCGACAGACCCTCAGCGGACGAAGCGCCCGGTAGTTGGCCGCAGACCCGCGGTACTCGACAGGAGGAGTACCTCAGCAGTCTTAGGTTAGTGAGCAGTACCTCAGAGTCGTGACAGGACCACTGTACACTCCAGAGATGGAGCTCTTCAGCAGTTACGGTTTCGATAATGAAAATCCTGGTTTGAACTGAGACTTTTGACCTTGTGTTTTCCTCATGATTGATATGGGTCACTTGCTAACTTAGTTATATGTATGGGCATATACCCGGGGTAGTGGTTATCCGTTGATTTCACAATCCTTGTGTTTCCTCATGATTGAGATGGGTTACTTGATAACTTAGGTATATGTATGGGCATATACCTAAGTAGAGGTTATCTGTTTAGATCTTCTTTCTGGTTATCCTTGTTGGTTTAGTGAGACCTTGAGGGTCTCGGGGTCCCTACTGAGTATCGTTATACTCACCCCTGCACGGGCTATGTCCGCACCTCGTTGTGTTGGTTCCAGACGACGGGCACTGCTGACGGAGGCCAAGTGTTCGAGGACTGGATGGTACCCAGAGGTGGACTACACGACGAGTCAGTACCCGGAGGTGGACTACACGACGAGACGACACACAGAGGCGGTTGACGGGCAAGAGCGTGGAGGAGGCTATCTGTACCTACCCTTTAGGTAGGATCAGTGGTGGACGACCAGAAGTTGCACCATCTGTACTTACCCTTCAGGTAGGATCTGAGGAGGACAACCTAGGAGCTGCTTCCGTCCTTCCAGCTGTTATCTTTTCTATTGTACTTGTTCACTTGTAGTTGTACTTTCTTTTGGGTTTGTATTCCGGCCCATTTACTTTTCAGCACTTCTCTTGTACTTAGTGTTTACTTTTTCCGCTTTCTTACTCTGTGGTGCTTGTTTTCTTTTATAAAGGCAATGCCTTCCCAGATATCGAGATTTACGCCTTTGGTGATAGTCGCCAGCCCCTGGCCTATGGAAGGCGGGCTTGGGGTAGTCACGGCATGGGCCCCGAAGACGGGTCGTGACAAATTGGTATCAGAGGAGTTCGGTTCTACCGTAGAACTTATAACTCTGATGTGTCTTTCGGTGAAGCAATAGTGTTAAGAGTACCGAGTGTGGTTTTCAGTTAAGGGAGTCCAGTGTTGGTGCGGGCGGCCGACATATCCATACACCAAGACCCTGACAACTGATTTCCGACTTTGTGAACGAAAACACTGATTGCGTGGGTGTTTTCTAGAAGTTTTATTTAAATGTCAGCTCAAACCAGGTCAGCTCACCAGGGATAATATTTTGACAGTGTCACGTTGTTTCTTTCAGGATTCCTCCCCGTGGACGACTAGCTAGAGCCCCGAGAGTGGTACGTACTGATAGCCCACTTAGCGATGAGGCCTCAGTACAGGGAACTATCCCAGTTGAGGCACCAGCGGAGGCACCAGTGGTACTACTACCCGTTGGTCCACCGATGCCACCAGCCCCAGCAGTAGAGGATGCATGTCGCTTGAGCGCACTGCATGAGTTCCAGTGCCAGAGGCCACCCAGGTTCCAGGGAGGGACGGACCCACAGGTGGCTGAGGATTGGCTGGAGGCTATGGTGAGAGTCTTCAGGCTAGTGGGGATGCCGACAGATTTCATGGTGATCCTTGCTGCCAGCCTTCTTCAGGCAGCAGCAGGCATATGGTGGAGCCTGATGCTTCATATGCATGAAGAGGCGACACTTCTATGGACAGACTTCAAGAGCCTGTTCCGGGCAGAGTTTGTACCAGCCACCCTTCGAGCGGTGCATATACAGGAGCTACTTCAGCTGCGGCAGGGCAGCATGTCAGTGGCGCAGTACTCAGCGAGAATCACAGACCTCTCGCGCTACTCCACAGATATGGTACGGGACCCGTTCTTCAGGGCCCGAACCTTCGAGCAGGGGCTCAGGCGAGATATTAGCGCTTCTGTTGTTTCTCACAGCATTCCGATGCAGACAGGGGTGTTGGAGAGAGCCCTCTTAGTGGAGAGTTTCCTTGCTGAGCAGTCTCCAGCAGCAGGACCCACCACTAGCCGGCTTGCGGCAGAGTCTTCTGCAGCAGGCAGTAGACAGATGACGCAGAGGTCCAAGAGGACCAGACCTACCGATGGCCGATTGAATGACTCAGGTTCAGTTGTGCGAGGAAACCGGGGTGGAGTCAGAGCCAGACGTGCCGAGAGTGGACAGTGTTACTCCTGTGGCGGAATTGGTCACATGGCACGTGACTGTCTGACCCGCCATGCAGATGACCATCAGTTAAATGAAGAACCTCCAAGGTAGAGGCAGAGGTTCGATCAGGGCAGACTGCAAGGAGAAGGCGTCCATGGCAGAGGAGCTGGTCGTGCAGCTGGAGGGGGGCGACGCTTTGGGATGTTGCCACCACCACCACCAGGAGGCCCACCCCGACCGCAGGGGACAGGAGGACATGGGAGAGCTCATCTTCAGGCAGCTGAGGCCTACGGTCATGGAGCTCCGGAAGCAGATGGACAGGAGCGGGACTAGCTTCTGACCTGGAGGCTATTAATCTTGTTGCTTCTAGTTTTGTTGATGTTTGTCTGTAGTTGCTTTGTGTCTTTGTACTATGAGCTGCAATAATGAAAAGACACTTATCTTTGTAAAGTTTACTTTCCTATCCTTTTTGTTTGGTTGATACTGAGTGGTCCCGGTTAAGACTGTTGACTTGACCCTCACTTTCGAGTTTTCTACTGAAGGAGACCTAGTGACCACACACTGATGCCGATAGTGTGACTCGACCCTTGGAGGCGAGAGTGACAGTTGGATCTCTTGGTAGTTACGTTGAGGCCTTACGGCGTCATCCATGGCATGAATTCATCATTCAAGTCAGGAATGACTGTATTAGGAAAAGAATGTGGTTCATCTAGGGGATGAGACCATATTTCTCTTATCGGCAAAGAAGAAATCATAGCAGCTCTTGTGAGACTAGAGAAGGCTCAGGTCATCCAAGAGCGGAAGAGGACGGCACAGGGCCGACAGAAACCTTATGCTGACAGGACTTGGAGGCCTCTAGAGTCCGAGGATGACCATCACGTCCTTATACGAGTCTCACATCGATGAGGTTTACGGAGATGTGGTCAGGGAGGCAAGTTATCTCTGAGGTTCAACGGACCTTTCTAGGTCCTCAGATGGGTAGGCGAGGTGGTTTACCGCTTGACCCTTCCACTTCAGTTGCACTAGGTTCATGACGTTTTCCACTTATCTCAACTGAGGAGATACATGCTTGACCCTCCGCATATCATTGACTATGGGGAGCTGGATGTTGATGATGGGGAGAATTTTGCAGAGGTCCCAGTGGAGATCGAGGATCGATAGGAGCAGATCCTAGGAGGACGATCGATTCCTCTTGTGCACTTTCTTTGGCAGCACGGGAACCTCCAGGTGAGCACATGGGAGAGAAATGCTCAGATGCGTGCTCAGTACCACCTTTGTATCCCTAAGTTTATGGTGAAGCTTTACGGGGACGTAAATCCCTATTGTGGGAGTAATGTAAAGACCCATAAATTCCAAGGAATTTTTTTTCTTAATTTGCTTTGAAATTTTACAAGAACGTGGTTTCTGACGGCACCTGATTCCGAGGCCCGGTGTGCCCGGAATCATTTTCCGAAGTTTGGCTCGGGTACGTTCAGTGAACGGACGAGCGGGTTTTTCTAACTTTTGAACCGGTGCTCGGAATCGAATTCTGAGGGCACCGATGGAATCGCAGCGCCGGTACATTCTTATAAACGCCTCTTCCGGTGTTGCGTTTGCTCAGGTGTGGTTTTTAATTTTCGGGCTTAAAGTTAAGAAATAAAATAATTGTACGACAAACATTATTTTATTTCTCTTAAGCCACTTAGAAGCCACTTGAAGACACTTAAAGCGGCTTAAGCTGAGTTGATCCAGATAGGGTGCTATCCAAAATTATCCTACACTCTTGGTAGGATATTTGTGGGGTGGGGCCCGCACGAGCCCCACCGTTTCTTTTCCGCTAAGTAACGCACCGGCGAAAACCCGTCATTATGAAAGTCAACTGATGCGTTTTCTTAATTTCTTAACGCACCAATTAATTGGGCGGTTTATTTCGTTGAATTAATTCTACGAATCAATGGGTCATTACTTATCTCTTTTTCGTTTTTTAACCGGTTTGAAATCTGTTGGCGTAGTAATAAAATAAGACCAACGCCACATCTTGAGGATTACACGTTGGGAGGCTTTTGACAGAATTCGTGTGCCTTCACCCTTCTTCGTGAAGACACACGAAGAACGCGAAGAATGCGAAGAACGCCGGCATCCGATGAGGAACGCCGAAACCGCGGAAATCGACGACGCGACGTCGTGTGCCGCGATGATGACGTTTCCTCTTCCGCGACGTTCTTCTGCGACGTTCCATTGTCCGCAACGAAATCTTCGATCTTCTGTTTGAGGTAAGAGTTTTCAGGTTTCTTTTAAAACTCCTTTGTGGTTTTTAAAAACGCACGAATTTAATTATTAAAATTAAATCTGTTGTTCTGAAACCTCGGAGTTTGTCGACGCGCACCGTATTCCGCGACGATGCGACGCCCTTCTGCGACGACGCGACGCCCTTCCGCGACGACGCGACGACTTCCGCGGCGCGACGATCTCCTCCTTCCGTGGCGATCAAATCCGCGAAGAACCCGCGTGCGACGACTTGACGAGGTAGGGGTTGTTGTGAATATTTTTTTTTTCTCGTGAACTTTTCTTTTAAATTAAAGAACCGGTTTCATAAGAACAATTTTAATTTATTAAAATTGTTGTTTCATGTGTTGAATAAATTCTCCCGACTGTTATTATCTAACGCGGAGGGTGCGGGCCAAACGAGCACGGCCCGACAACCCTCCGCCGTTCTTCGTGGTTGTGCGGATTTGGCGGGTGACGGAAAAACGTGACGCAAGGGCGATTTGATGATTCCGTAGTGAAGAACGGATCCCGAGAGGAACAGCAGCGCAGACGGGAAGGAAAACGGACCACCGGAGCAACACCTGTGGCCCGCGGAAGCTACCGGTGGCGGCCAACGGACCCGCGGCCGCGCGGGTCCGGCTCGCACGCACGGGACGCGGCGACATGCCACGTCCGCTGGTCCAGCGCGGCCCCTCGAGGGCCGCGGCTTCCTCAACCCATGGGGGCAGCGCCCCGCGGCTGCGGCGCTCGACCGCTCGGCCGCGCCCTGGCCGGACCGGACCGGGTCTAGCCGGGTCGGTTCGACCAGGTACGGATGACCAGGGGGGTCGGGCCGGGTCGGCCCGGGGCAAGACCCCCCGTCTTCGGACCGTTTTTGTTCTTTTGGCCTTAACTTGAGCTACGGGCCTCTGCATGACGCGCCGTCAGCGGCGATGCGATACTTGGATCGAGGCGGTCGTTTAGGTATATCGCACTCAAGGTTTCGGAAAACTTTGGGTTCGGCCGGGTTGGTTCGTACACGAAACCAACCGGGCCCTCAGGGCGAAAACGCTCATATCTTGAGCTCCGGACGTCCGATTGACGTGCCGTCGACTTTGGTGGATTCCTCTAAGTGAAACGGATCTTTTGGCTTACTCTGCTCGAGGTTTGGACGTAGTTGGAGTACGGTCGGGTTGGTTTTGACTTAAAAACCAACCGGGCCCCTGGGACGAAAAAGCCAATAACTTCCAGACCGGGCGTCCGATTGACGCGTCGTCTGTTGCGTTGCGTTCCTGTTGACGATACAGAACTTTTGGCATCCTCCGTCTGAGTTTTGGATGCGGTTGGGTTATAGCCGGGTTGGATTGTACCCGAAATCCAACCAGGCCCCTGGAACGGAAAAAGATGATATCTTTCAGACCAGACGTCCGTTTGACGAACTATCAGCGGTGTTGGTGATCACGTTGAGAAACGGTCCCTATGAGTATACCCTATGAGAGTTTGGGGTACAGTTGAGATATGGCCGGGTTGGTTCGCTTACGAAACCAACCAGGCCCCTGGGACGAAAACGATAATAACTCACAGACCGGGTGTCCGTTTAACACGCCGTCTGTTGCGTTGAGACCCCTATGATGAGGCGGTACTTTGAGATACTTCTTCGTGGGACTTTGAGATACTTGGAGTATCGACCTGTAGCTCGTGGAGCGGACCCTCCCAAAGATGAGCGAGCGGAGTATGGAGACCGTGTAGACGACTGAGACCTGACGACTGCTTGACCGACTCGACTTGGAGTGAGTCGACTAGCCCAGTGGACGGAGCACCCGGTATTTGGAGGCAGACCCACGGTGGACGGAGCACCTAGTAGTTGGCCGCAGACTCGTGGTACTCGACCGGAGGACTACCTCTGTAGGCTATTAGGGAGAGCGCCTGGTATTTGGCGACAGACCCTCAGCGGACGGAGCGCCCGGTAGTTGGCCGCAGACCAACGGTACTCGACAGGAGGAGTACCTCAGCAGTCTTAGGTTAGTGAGAAGTACCTCAAAGTCGTGACAGGACCACTGTACACTCCAGAGACGGAGCTCTTCAGCAGTTACGGTTTCGATAATGAAAATCCTGGTTTGAACTGAGACTTTTGACCTTGTGTTTACCTCATGATTGTGATGGGTCACTTTCTAACTTAGGTATATGTATGGGCATATACCCGAGGTAGTGGTTATCCGTTGATTTCACAATCCTTGTGTTTCCTCGTGATTGAGATGGGTTACTTGATAACTTAGGTATATGTATGGGCATATACCTAAGTAGAGGTTATCTGTTGAGATCTTCTTTGTGGTTATCCTTGTTGGTTTAGTGAGACCTTGAGGGTCTCGGGGTCCCTACTGAGTATCGTTATACTCACCCCTGCACGGGCTATGCCCGCACCTCGTTGTGTTGGTTCCAGACGACGAGCAGTGCTGACGGAGGCTAAGTGTTCGAGGACTGGACGGTACCCAGAGGTGGACTACATGACGAGTCAGTACCCGGAGGTGGACTACACGACGAGACGACACACAGAGGCGGTTGACGGGCGAGAGCATGGAGGAGGCTATCTGTACCTACCCTTCAGGTCGGATCAGTGGTGGACGACCAGGAGCTGCGCCATCTGTACCAACCCTTCAGGTAGGATCTGAGGAAGACGACTCAGGAGCCGCTTCCGTCCTTCCAGCTGTTATCTTTTCTGTTTTACTTGTTCAGTTGTAGTTGTACTTTCTTTTGGGTTTTTATTCTAGCCCATTTACTTTTCAGCACTTCTCTTGTACTTAGTGTTTACTTTTTCCGCTTGCTTACTTTGTGGTGCTTGTTTTCTTTTATAAAGGCAATGCCTTCCCAGATATCGAGATTTACGCCCTTGGTGCTAGTTTCCAGCCCCTGGCCTATGGAAGGCGGGCTTGGGGTAGTCACGGCACAGGCCCCGAGGACGGGTCGTGACAGTCGCGGAATGAGGCGACTTGAAAGGAGGAAGTCGCGTCGCGGAAACGGCGTCATGGAAGAACCGTTGCGGAAAAAGACGTCGCGTCGTGGGTCAATGTCGCGGAGAACGAATGTCGATTCCGTTGTCGTCGAGGTGCATCCAAAGAGGAACGTCGTTGGAGAAGTTCTTCGGGTTCTTCAGCGGAGATGTTCTTCGTTGGAGATGAATATGATCTTCACGCTTCCCAAAACCTCTCTCATGGCATAAACTCTAACATTAATAAAATAAGCCCAAGTCTTAATTTATTAACACAACATAACCTTTTGAATTTCAAGAGTTTTAAATTCAATTAACCACACTTAACTCACCTCATTAAATTACACAAGTTATCTTAATTTATGGTGAGTTGAGAGGAGTTGAAGAATATGAAGGGGTGGGGTTCGTGTGGGCCCCACCACCCTCATAACCTCCCAAGGGAGGTTGGCTGGTTACCCAACTTCCATCAAGAACTAAACCCTTAGAGTAAAAATTTTAGAATAATAATAAATTAACTTCCACAATTTTTATCATCCACACTCGTGATAACGCAACTCCAGAACAAGAGTTCCTAAGAAATTACCGGCGCTGCGGTTCCATCGGTGCCCTCGAAATTCGATTCCGGGCACCGGTTAAGAAGTTAGGAATTCACGCTCATTCGTTCACTGAACGTACCCGAGCTAAATTTCGGATAGAAATTCCGGGCACTCCAGGCCTCAGAATCAAGTGCCGTCTGAAACCGCGTTCTTGGAAAATTCCTAATAAAATTAAGAAAAAATTTCTCTTTAATTCTACGGGTCCTTACAGTAATGGTTGTGTATCTCTTAATACAATATCTAAATACAAGACACCAGAAAGAGTAATAAGAACTAATTCTTAGAAAAGAATTTTTATATCAAAATCTAGTGAAAGTGGTCATTTGCAGAATGAACTATACAATATTTCTCAAATAATGAACAAGATTTTTGGAAAGAAACATTTTTAGTATAGATTTGAAATTAAAGATAGAAAGGATGGGAAAGACTCAGAAGTAACTGGTTGTGAATGTAAAAGATCATGTCATATGAGACCAAATTATCATTTTCTTGAAACAAAAGTCCCGAAGGAGAAACATTCTGGAAGAAACAATAAAAATTATTACAATTCAAAAACTGACAAAGTCTTAAAATAAAATTACACTTGGAGTACAAGTGGTGGTCATTATTCATACAAATCATTTGAATATGAATCTTATGGCTAGGAGAAAATATGACTTATAGATAGACTACCTATTGAAAATCATTGTATCATGGATAAGGTATATAATACAGAATCTCTAACAAATGTATCATTAAATTCTACTTACCTAGATGAGAAATATTATTACTCTTTGGATGAATAAGCTTCCTTTGTAGGGGATAATTTACCTTCTTTTGAAGAAGTATCCAGATTTTCTAAATTACATGAGAATGAAAATTCCAAAACCAAGAAAAATCAAAATAAGGAAATTCTAGAATATCTATTCTTACAAAATAAGTATTAGATATTTGTAAGTTTCTTGATAATTAAACTATTGATTTTGATAATATTTTAAAAAAAATTATCGAAGTATATTACGATAATGATAAAAATTCTAAATAATTTTAACAAGTTGTTTTAAAGAAACATTTTTTTCAACAAAAATAATCAAAACAATTTCTTGTGAGAATGATAATTTAGTCATTAAACTAAAATTTGAAAAAAAAATCTCTTATCAAACTATTATCAAACGTTAAATCTTGTAAAGAAATTTTTTTGAAGTGGTATTCTCAAATTCATTATCTGAGAAATAATTCTAGAATATTTGATTCTTTATAAAAAACTATTTTTAGACATAATTATTTGTTACTAAAAGTGTCCCATTTTGTAATAAATGTCATAGCGGTGGAAATTTGGAAATAAATTATTCCCTTGATAAAACTCAATCTTTAGAATTTCATAAATCTCAATTTGAAAAACAAATTTGGATTCCTGAAGTTCATTTATCTAACATTTCCAGATCCAAACAAGATTGGGTTATGAAAAACTAATTGTTTATTTTTCATGAAAACAACAATGAGAATATTTGGTACATTGATAGTGGTTTTTCACAATATATGATTGGAAATAAATATTTCTTTGAAAATATCATTGAAATGAACGGTGGAAGAGTGACCTTTGGAGATAATGATTTGGAAAATATCATTGGTATAGGTCATATTGTTCTCTTAGAAAAAGTTTTAATTTCAAATTTTTTGTTTGTTAATGGTCTTAAGAATGACCTTATAAGAATAATTCAATTATTTGATGAAGGTTACCTTGTGAATTTTAGGAATGATTAATGTTTAGTTCACAATTCCAAGGATGAATTCATTCTCCCTACTCATAGGCATGAGAATGTATACACACATAACTTATAAGACCATAGGATCCTAGACTCGCCTTGATTTTGTGAAATGGAAGACCAATCATTGTTATAGTATAGAAGGTTAGGACATAGTAACCATAGAAGATTCTGTAAACTCTCAAAGAAAAGACTTTTTTAGAATATACGAGATCTTAGAATTAATTCTTCAAAACTCTTTTCTCATTCTTAATATATAAAGAAACCCAAAGCTATATTTAAATCAATTAATGGAGTTTCAACATCTAACGAATTATAGTTACTGCACATGGATCTTTTCGTTCCTATACAAACTGGAAGAATTGGATAAAAATACTATGTGTTTTTTAAGTTGATGAATACACCAGATTTACATGGGTCTATTTTAAAGTTATGAAATCTGAAGACTTTTTAATTCCAAAAAATTTAGAGCCAATGTTAATAATGATAAAAACCTAACATTGATAACTATTTGAAGTGAACATGGTGGAGAATTTAATAAATCAGATTTTGAAACTTTTTCTAGTATGAAAGGTATTACTCGAAACTTTTTAGATCTAAGAACCCCATAGAAAAATTGTTTTGTTGAAAGAAAAAATCATATTCTTTAGGAAATTACATGAACCATGTTGAGTGAATACTCATTTGCTAATCATTTCTGGGCTGAAACTGTATGTACTTCATGATATACTATAAATCCAGTCTTAATTAGAACTTTTCTTAATAAAACACCAAATCAATTGGGGACTGACCAAAAACCTAAAATTTCTTACTTCAGAGTATTTGGATGAAAAGTATTAATATTGAATAAAAAAGATAATCTACATATATTTTCTCCCAAATCCTATGAAGTAATATTTCTATGTTATTCTACTACTACTAAGGCTTATGGATTTTTTAATAAAAACTCTTGTATTATTGTGGAAATAGAGCATGTTAAATTTGATGAAACTGATCACTTTTTTTGAAACAAACATTTCCTACATCAAAAGATGTTCTTTCAAAAACTGATTTTCATCCCCTGATTGAAAAATCTTCTGAAAAGGGAAATAGTAAAGAAAATGTTTTGGAAAAATTTATGCATAAGAATTTCAATCTTATATTGATGAATAGGTTTTACAAAACCCAAATAAATTTTTTATTAGGAATCATCTAAGTGATAATATAATTAGTGATATAAATAAACCCGTAATAACTATAAATTACTATATAAATTAAATAGAATATCTTAATTTTCTATCCCAATTTGAACCTAAAACTTCTTAATAAGGCCTTTTGTGATGAATATTGGATTAAAGAAATGTAGGAAGAACAAAATGAATTTGAATGGAATAAAATATGGACCTTGGTTGAAAGACCAAAATAAACAATTATAATTATAGTAAAATGGGTTCTCAAAAACAAATTCAATGAAAATGGATCCATTATAATAAATAAACCAAGACTTGTTTCTAAAGGCTATAATCAACAAGAGGGAATAGACTATAAAAAACCTATGCTCTGGTAACTAAACATCAATATAATTGTATTCTATTATCCTTTTTATCATTTATTAACTTTAATCTTTTTCAAATGTGTGTAAAATGTTCTTTTCTAAATTGATATGTACAATAGAAATATTTTTTAGAACGATCTCCTGTTTTAATTGACTAAAAATATCTTAATCATGTTATTAATGTTACCAAATCTTAGTATGGTATTAAACAATCCCCTTGAGGTTGGTATGATAGACATATAGGATTTATTTTATAAATAAATTATGAAAATGGTACTTCAAATCCAACTATTTTTATAAAAATGGAATACAAAAACATTTTGATTGTTCAAATCTATTTTGATGCCATTATGTTTGGATAAACTCAGTAATCCCTATCTTAATATTTTACGATCTAATGAAATATGAGTTTTGAAATGAGTGTTATGGGTGAGTTAACATTCTTTTTAGGTTTTCAAATCTCTCAATAACAAGAACAAATCTATATATCTCAACATAATTATATCAAATATTTACTTAAAATGTATGGATATGACAACATTAAAGTATAAGAACTCCAATCTGTACCTCAAATACAATTGATCTTGATGAAGTTGGGAAACAAGTAGATCAAACATCTTTTAGAGGTATGATAGGAAGTCTATTATACTTAACAGCTAGTCATCCAAACCTAATGTTTTTATTATTCTTATGTGAAATATATCAATTTAATCCAAAGTAATATCATTTAAAATCAGTGAAAATAATTTTTCAGTACTTAAAGGGAACCTTGGATTTTGGACTATTTTATTCTTCTGGAAATGATTTTTAAAAAAAGGTTTTTTAGATGATGAATTTGGTGGTTGTATAATGGATAGAAAAAGTACATCTAAAACTTTTCATTTCTTAAGATATTCATTAGTTTCTTGGTCATGCAAAAAACAACATTTAGAAGCATGTTACACCGCTGAAGATTAATATGCAGCAGTTGGAAGTTTTTGTGCTCAAGTATTGTTGATCCAACACACATTCCCTGACTATGGCATGAGTTTTTACAAAACACAAATACTATATGATAATAATAGTTCCACTTAATTAATAAAAACTATTCACATCACTCATGTGAAAAAAGATAGATATTAGGCATCACTTTCGTAGAGATAACACAAAAAAAGGAGATGTTATTTTACAATTCACCATAATGAAAGAACAACTTGCTGATATTTTCACAAAACCATTATATTCTGATAGATTTGAATATATTAAATAGAAACTAGGAATGATCGTTGTAATGTAATCAATCACATCAATTTATTGTTTAAACAATCTTCTTACATTAAGTTGTTACTTTTCAAATAGGGAGTGTACATATCTTTTTTCAGTTTATCTTTTATCGGTTCTACATTTTAATCGATTTCACCTTTATAGGTTTTACATTTTTTTCAGTTTCACTTTTTATCGGTTTAACTTTTAATCAGTTTTACTTTTTATTGGTTTCAATTTTTATCGGTTTCACTTTTTATCAGTTTCACTTATTATTGGTTTCTCTTTTTATCGGTTTCATATTTATCACTATTACATTTTTATCGTTTTCACTTTTTATTGGTTTTACTTTTTATCTGTATCAAATTTTATTAGTTTCACATTTTATCAACTTAAATTTTTATCGGTTTTACGTTTTATCTATTTCAATTTTTATTAGTTTCACTTTTTATTAGTTTCACATTTCATTTGTTTCAGGTTTATCGGTTTCATGTTTATCTGTTTTATCATTATCAGTTTCATTTTATCAATAATATATTATTTTATCAGCATTAGATTATTTTATCAATACTAGATTATTTGTATTGGATTATTTTATCGATACTAGATTAATTTTATTTTAACAGTTTTAGAATACTAATCAGTCTCGTATGATATTTGTTATTG
Organism: Viscum album; assembly: GCA_963277665.1. Lineage (NCBI taxonomy): Eukaryota > Viridiplantae > Streptophyta > Magnoliopsida > Santalales > Viscaceae > Viscum > Viscum album. Next base: position 1,755,370,470 of record OY728128.1, read on the forward strand.
TGTGTATTATTATCATAAGAACAATATACTAAATAAAATACATCTATCTTGATACTTCGACAGGTAAAACTTCTAAAACCAAACCTTGTTCATTATATTCCAAATAGTTGTTTTTCAATTCTTTCTTTTAACTCGTAATTAGATTAATTCTAAATACTATTTTATTTTGAGGAAAACCTCAAGAGTTCGATGTCATTCTAAACCATTGTATCTTTTAGATCTAATCTGAACCGTTAATTTATTTTTTAAAGAATCTATCCCTAACTATCCCACAAATTTTTTTTCTAATTTTCTCTCATGTCCCGATGCTCTATAAATACCCATCACGATTCGTAATCTGATTTTACGTCAGTTTTCATAATTAGTGAACTACTTGGCTTTTGTAATCAGGTAAAACCTCAGGGATTGTGATTATCTTTCATGTCAGAGTCAACTACTTCATGTCTAAAGAAAATACCTCCAAAGTATTTTTCTTCCATGGCCTTTTGAGGAGAAAGGATAGTATCTAAAAACTTTTATGAGACTTTTGATTCATCTTTGAAAAGTAAAATAAGTTTCCTAGGGTGGGAATCCATTTGTGTGGAAACACTAGATTCAGATCAAGAGTTTGTGTTTTATGATGAAGTTTTTAAATTCTATTAAACAATGGAGATATAAAATGGTCTCAATATATCTTTTATGATATATGATAAGATATACATAAATTTAGTAAAATAAGAAACAACTTTGGTAGGAGTTCCATGTGAAAGAGATACTCTTTTTCCATTATATAAATTACTGAAACTAGATGGAACCTTTTGTAAGATAAAAGATAAAGAATCTCACTTTGAGATTCATGAGGACAAGAGAAAGGTAATTCATTTGTTAGGAGATAATCATCTCATATCCCTCTGGATACATGGATTTTTAGTATCAAGAAAGGGTGATAAGGAAACTTTGAAAGTTTTAGATGTTTATGTGCTTGATAATCTGGTGAATATGAGGAAGTTCAATATAATGGGATTCATTTTCTTGACAATTAAGAAGCTTAAATCTAGTTATATAAAGTCTCATTTAATCATGTATCCCACCATTCTCAGTAATTTTTTGAAATAATTCTTATGATTGCTCAATGTTTCAATCTAGATAGATCCGACATGTTTCAAGGAGCCTCTTATCAGAAATGATATGAAAAGAAGGCTCATGTTACATTTAAATCCTGAATAAAAAAATTTAAGAAAGATCTAGAAGCTGAGACAATAGAAGAAGTGTCTAAAGCGAGTGAAAACCCTTCTAATCTATCCAATTCATCATCAAACAAAAGAATAATAGTTAAGACTATAAACCTAAAAAACTCAAAGAAAAAAAGGTATTATCGTATGAGGTTGTGATAGAGTTGATGAAGAATAAGGAAGAAATGAAATAAGGGATCCTCAATTCAGTTTGGATCCAGCTGATGTTTTTGTAGAGAAAATAAAACCAAGGATACTTTAAAATTAGAAGAATGGAAGAAGATAATGAAGAAGAGAAAGTCCAAAGCTATTGAAATTGATAGTATTCTCAAAATATCTGAGCAAGCCAGAATCAAAATTTTAATAAGGGAACCACCTATTCAGAATCAATCAAATCTAGGAGAGAAAGGAAAGGAGATACAGGCATCTGAACAATCGGCTACACAGAGTATCAATCAAGAATATGAAGAAGAAGAAGAAGAACAATGGGTATAAGAAAATGGTCAACAAGAATAATAAATAGAAGGGAATGAAGATACAAAAAATAAAAATCATTCATATGAAGCTACATCCTGTAAATTCACATCTCGTGGTATTCAGCTATCAAAGGAAGTTTCTCAAAGGTTTTCTTCCAATAAAGTCATTCAAATTTCTGATAAATAAGAAGAATAATAATCTAATAAGAATCAGAATCATATAGCTACTTGTGTCGTCACTAAAAATTATTTCATTGATCTTCCCATATACACTAAAGATATAAATTCTAAAAGGACAATCATAGTGAAGTGAATTCAGTACATCAAACAAGATTTGAACATATTGGAAAAGATTCTACCGTTCATTCCAAAAATTTAATTAAGGATTGAAATCATTTCGAATAGTCATAATGAAATAATAGACTCTATCAAGATTTTGATGGACAAGATTCTTAATCTTGAAGCTGATTTCATGATATTTATGGAATGTGCTTCTGTGCATAGCAAGGCTTGTAACAATGTTTTCAAGTGGTCATAAAACATTGATGAAAATATTAAGTATTATGTGGATAGGCATGATGAATTAGTAAAGATGGTAAATGATCTCAATTTTTTATATTAAAACTTGGTCACTGATTTGAATGAAAAACTTGATGTATTTCAAAGATCGAGTACCTCACAATGAATAGCCTCTGAAGATCTTGAATGTCTTAAGGAAAAATTGTACAATGGTTTTAATGACGTTGTTTTACTATCAAATATATTTTTAATCATATAGAAGGCCTAAAGACTCATAGTGTAATATTTCAATGCTAAGGAAGAAAGGCTCAAAGAACATGATGCAATCAATCAGATTCATGGAAAAAGGATCTATAAATAAGAAAATATTATTTAGTAACATGATGTGAAGCAGAAGGCTCAGCAAAAATCCCTTGAGAAATTTTTAGATGATATAAAATAATTCAAGAATATGATGTTTTTGATGATCAACCTATTAGAAAAACAAAAGGACACATAATTAATTTTTGAACTCTTGTTGTAATAAAACTATATTTCATTCCAAGTAATATCTATTGATTCATACTCCATTTCTCTAAATATGTACAGGAAATGAATGTTTTCCCTTATTCTTTTTGAAAATCACAAAGGGGGAGAATAATTTATAAAAGAAGAATTTTATTTCATAAAAAGGGAAGAGGGTGAATACCTTACTAAGGAGGAGGACTCACAATTAAAATTAAATATGATATGAAAAATGGTGATATTGTATCCTAGGGTGGAATTAATATTATTTACAACTAATTTCAGAACAATTTTTAAACTTAGGGGGAGATAAGCCTTTATTATTTATTTTGTTTTGTTTTGTTCTTTCCAAAAAGGGGGAGATTATTGAGTCAAAATTTATTACAACTTTAAAATTGATCTTTTTGTTTTGGAAATCAAAAATTACATCTTGTTTTGTCATATATAATTTATACTCATCATATGCACATATATTGTAAAAATATATGTTGTTTTCTTATCGTAATCTTATATTATATTTTTATAATCATAATCACATATTTTTCCCTCATAACCTCATGTGTTGTTATTGTACATCGTAATCATATGTTGTTTGTTTTCAATCGTAATCACATATATTATTTCTCATCATAACCACATAAATTTTTTTATAATCGTAATCACATATGATATTTTTGTAACCATATGCATCATAACCAGGTTATGTATAGTATTCATGTTGTGCATCGTAACTACATGCATCGTAACCAAGTTATGTGTCATATTAATATTACGCATAGTAACCATATGCATCATAACCAGGATATACTTCATAATCACAACATGCATTGTAACCAATATATAAATCATAATCACATCGTGCATCGTAACCATAAAACATATTGCAACCACGATATGAATCGTAACCAAAATATGAATCGTAAGCATGATATGAATCATAACCAAGATATGCATCTTATACATGATAAGCATTGTAACCGTTTCATTTATCATAACCACAATATGAATTGTAACCATGATATACATCATATCCAAGTTATGTATCATACTCATTTAATACATTGAACTCATGTCTTACTCCAATACTGCATACATGTTTTTTATTATATTTCATCTTACACATTCTTTCATACTTCTGTACTTATTATTTTATATTTAAAATGATATCCTTCAGTTAGTTATATACTAATCAAAATTATGTCGTGTTTTTTTTGTTTTGACCGTTATAAGGCCATGTGTCTAAGAACCTCCAATTTTTCTGAAGAAATATGATCATTGGAGGAAATATGACCATTAGAACCTAAGGCATATAAATAGGAGGTCATTCGAACCAGATTAAATAAATTTTTCTAATTCCAACTTCTAGAGAAAGAATGTTTGACATCTCTCTTACTTTATGGTAAATCCTTGAAATTACAAGACATGAATAGATTGTTTCTAGTTCTTTTATTTCAATATGTTCTTTGTTCTTCTTCGTGCAACTGATCATTGTGAATATGATCAAGAGATTCTTGGGATAAGAAGAGGGTGAAACCTATCATTGTATCGAAGGATTTCAACTATTTGAATGAAATAGGTGTCGATTAGATTTTTAATAGAGGGATTTCGTGCATAGAAATATTATCGTGATGATCATCGTATTGAGGGATTACTCGGGTGGTGGTAAGACAGACCTTTTATCCGAAGTGAAAGGGTACCCTACTCTTTGGGATTAAATAATTGTAATACATTTTATTTTCTGTCTCAAATTTAATAGAAAGGGAATCATTTTATTTCTTATTTATATTCATATTCTTTTCTATTGTAATTTTTTAAATTGCGATTCATTCTTTACATACTGTTTTAAAATATTATATATGTTCTATGGTAGAATCATTTACATTTTTTTACTCTGATCATTATATTGAATTTAAATACAATTTTTTTGATAACCTATTGTATCTTATCATATCATATCCATAGGATCTAGAACCCATATGTTCATTTGTATTGGTTGTGAATTGTATTAGTTTATGTCTTCTTAAACTAAGTTCTTTATTAAGAGTTTAAATAAAATGTTTTTAAAACATAAAATTTACCCCCCCCCCTCTTGTATTATGCCATCTCTTATACATTTACATCAATGTTATGATCCAACACTACTCTATTAAAACCTGCCTCTCCTCCTCCACTCCCTTGGTCTCCAATTCATGGGTGATTTATCATAGCATATTCAAGAAACCATCAAGTAAGTTCTTACTCTCCTCCTCTCTTATCTTATTTTGGGTTCTTCTTCCTTCTTCTTTGAGTTCTATTTTATCTATATATGTTTTTGATCTATATTGGGTTCAATATTATTTCCCTGGGTTGAATCATGTTGGTTTTGGGGTGCTCTTACCCTTATAAGATCTCCTCTTGGTACGGCTTGTGATTTCAACCTGGATTTGTGAATATTTCATGGAAAAAGTAGGCGGTTCAATGTCATGATAATATTTAATGGTTTGGATATTGTTGGATGTTTCTAAAATAATTTATAAAATTATTTTACTGAGTATGAAAAGTATTATGTTTTTATTTTTGGTGTGTGCATGGTATGAAAGAGGATAAACCCCCTTGTTAAAGGAATATGTTATTATGTGATGGATTATATTGTGAAGAAAAAGGTTTACATGGTTTAAAAATACGGAAATCATATGAGAAAACTAGGTATCTAGGTGGGAACACTCAGATAAGTATTCTAGGAATGAGATTCCCTTCCTAGTTGGATCGTGATATAACAGTAACTAAATAAATATGATGTGGATTAATTGGATTGAGTAGGAGAAAGACCTTCACATCCGGGATTAATCACCAAGGTCATGAGGTTCCTAGGTCCCCACTAACCCTAACTACAAAGAGATTTACTATGGTGAATATAATATTATCTATTTTTTTCATCACTTATTTATTTATATTGAAAAGAATGTTTTCTAATTAAATTGATTTCTTTTAATTAAAAACCAGTATGTTTAATGTTATTATGATATCCATGCATGGAATCATCTGTTTGTATCCTACTGGCAAAGTGATATCAAACCCTATATACACCCTTGGTTTTATATAGATATATCTTTTCTAATTCACATAATTTAAAGTCCTTATATGAGGTTGATGGTGGTTCTATCTACTAACAGTTTCTTTTGGATAGTTTTTAGTGGTGATGGAATGAGGGAATTGACCAATATGTTCCAAAGGTGTTACTTGATGCACAAGAACTAGATTCCATCCCATGGGGATTGGGAATTCCTTTTGGGCCAAGTCATGGGTTGGGTCAGGCTTCGAGGTATATATAATCCTAGTCAGGTTCGTAACAAAGTAAATTTATAAATAATATACATAGGAGTTTCTATCCAGGTGTGCGGTCTTAATCCCAAACTACGATGTAATTTCTCAAAAACCACACAATATCTACTTTACCAAAACTCTAAGATATTATCATATACCTAGAATTATTTATTATACTTATCCCAAATTGTAAGGATTCATAAAGTGAATCTAGGAGAACAAATTTTACATATGGAAAAATACATAATTTCATGGTTATTGTGTATATGTGTATTAATTAGTTATTATCTGTTTTCAATATCGGGTGTGAGTAATCGCAGTCATTTTGACCTGGTTTCATAATAGTGGTGTTTTTCATCATTCTTCTCCCAAATTTCATCAATAACATATCTTTAAAGGCACTAAAATTTATGATATCGAGTTATTTATGGTTTTATATTTTCATTCTATGAAATTTTTGGTAATTATCTTTAAAGATAAAACCAATGATGATCATGCTTTGGTTATTTTTAACAAATAAGAATTTTTATATTAATTAATGTGCTTAATATTAATGTTTCCACTCTAGAACTGAAAAAAAATAAGTATATAATTATTTATATCATATATCATCTGAAATTATTTTCTCATTTTCATACCTGATTTTTTTTATTGCATTTTTCATGTAGGTGGTTAGATCAACCCAAAAATGAACATACCATACTTAATGGATTAGTATGATTATGAGAGTGGTTAATGTTGGAATAATATCATTACTGAAAACACATAATAATATTATTCATATTTTTTTAATGTGGTGAATCAAATTTAAATATATTTTAATAAATAATAAATAATGAATATGAAAAAATTAGATATGTTACTTTGTGGAGGCGGTAGTCTCCACAAATGCATGAATGGAGTATTCATTTTTATTAATGGAAAAGGGGAAATGTGGTTATTTATTTTTAACAAAAAATAATAAAATTTTGTATAAAATCAATAATAATTTCATTATATAAGAGATAAAAAAATTATTTATGAAAAATTAAGCAAGAAAATAATAAAATTAGGTAAATAGTATCACTCATATTGAGAACATGAGTTTTCCCTTGGATAACTCCTTAGAAATTGAGGGATTAGGAAAACTTCTTGTGAATAGAAGCTAAAGGAAGTAGAAATGGACTATAGGGGAACTAAACATGGTCAATATTTCAATAGAAAATATATGTTTATAGTGGTATTTAAGGGGAGTTGATAGGCCCCATTTTATAAGTTGTGAGAATGGAATTATTGTAATTTTGGTATCTTAATATAAATAGAGCACATGTTCCACATCAAAATACAACCCCAAAATGAATGATTATGATGTGGAAAATTTTAGGTTAATCCCCACATTAACCAATCAATTAGAAACATATTTAACATGTTAGAACTTTTACCTATTTGGGTAAACCATTTTCTCATTTTAGCTTCTACTATAGAAACTAGTTTTTACCTAAGTAATTCATTTTTCATCACTAAAAATAAAATGGACCTTAAAACATAATATCTACATTCTAATTTCACATTTGAAATATGTTTTATTTTATTTACTTTCTAAAAGTGATAAAACATAATTTTAAAATAATAAGTATATAATAAATTGAAAATAATTTTAAATAAAATTGAAACATATTTCATAAAATATAAAAATATAATCAAAATGTTCCAAGTACAGGGAGAACTCGTTCCTTGAAATTGTTATTAAAAAATAAAGAAATTGACATCACAAGTGGTTTTATAGAGGTGATTTTCCAGATAATAACATGAATACGAATAAACATGATGTGAATAGAAGTCTAGTATATCAACAGACTATCTTGAGGTTTTTTCCACAATTTCTCTCTTTGAAAAGATAACTATAACATGGTTGGATTATCTATAAGCATATGTGACCTTCAGATTGAGTATTCAATAATATGAAGGCAATCAATATAGGATTTTTGTAGTCTCCATGGAACATTCTTGGATATCGTCTTCAAAATATGCACATCCATGGTTGAGTTGGATTCTTACCCGATGTATCTCTATCCATGGTGAGAAATATGTCTAAAACTATTAATAATAGACCATAATTCAACCTAAATAGAATAAATATTTCCAATGAAATGATAGAATAAGACCTTCATAAATTCCTGATGGGTGATAAAGGCACCACCACAACCTGAGAATCTAAGTTCACCTAAAGCTTCCCTATCCACATTTACTTTCTACAAAAATGAGATCAGAGGAATCCATCAAATAGACATCAATACCAATAGTTTCTTAACCCTGCTAGTGATACCAAATGTTTTCTATATAACAAGATTAGAAAACTCATTTTCCAAATAACCCATTTGAACCTTAGAGGCATCCAAAACCTTCTTATATATGGAAATTATTCCCATATACAAATAAGGAATGTGATTTTTAATGTTAGTCCCATTTTATTCTATCGAGATGTACTAAATGAAAAACAATCTTCTATAATCAACATTCCCTAAATTTGATCATTGTGGCTAGATTTAGGGATAGAGGTCATCTTACTTTTAATGTTTTCTAGCCACAACTATATTCCAAAAAAACCTGTATATGTTCCCATATTCTGCATGAGAATGTCCAAGTCACCAAAATGTGACTGAGAGTTTCCTCAGAGTTCAGACAAAGATAGAACATAGGAGCGATCTACACTTCTGCTCTATATATCATACTATTTATTAGCAGCCAGAACCTTCAAATCCTCTATAGTAGCAGTGTGGATAAAGTTAAAATAAAAGGTAGCCTAAAAGTCCACATCCATTTAGGTACCATAGTAGATTCATCACACTTTTACAAATATTATTTTCTAGTAGTGAGCTGGATAATAGATGATAGTTTCCAAATTACAGTATCTCTATCAAAATAATGGTGCCTTTGGATATCTAGGATCGCATGAGAAGGAAGAAAAACCTATAGAAATAAATAGTATGTAATTAGTCAATGGTAGAGTGATTCATGGAGGGAGGTACAATCACATAATCATTTATTAGCCTAGAAATCCATGGTGTTTTCTAAACATTAGGTTTGGATTGTCTACATACATCCACTTGGACCAATGCATTAAGTCATGATATAAATGATTAATGGTAGGAAAAAAAGAAGAAATTAAACAAATAGAGTATACATTCTACATTATTACTAGTAATCTATTTGAAAGGATCTCCAATGAGATATCATTAGAAGTAAGAATATTCTAGGTGAATTTTATATGGATTTCTTGATTTATGATTCACAAATAATTGACGCTTAATCCTACAATTTCAATGAAAATTAAGCATTCCTTATAATCCATAGTAATAATATTGCTTTAAAGGATAGAAACAATCCAAAAAATTTTATTGATCAAATATTAGGGATATTTTATTAGTTTTTTAAGATATCTGGGAATAGATTAGTAATATAAAAACATGGAGGTTATCACCAAGTTAACTAGAAAAAATCTCCCCACTTGAGAACTAAAATATCTTACATAGGATAGTAAACTCGAATCAACATTTTAAAATTTAAAATAACTCTTAAAAATAAATATCTTTTCTAGAAAAGGGTTTCATGAATTTATATGTCATATATATATTCTAATAATGTCCTAAAACATACGATATTTTTATAACCAATATTTTTAACTATTCACTTAAAAGTCAATCCTCCAATGGCCTGAAGGCCTTAATTTTTTATTGATTTTGATAATCCACCTTTCAAGGGGTGAGGTGGAGCCCTTACAAGGCTGGTAGGAGTAAGTATTACTTGGACCTTATGCCTTAGAGGAATTAATTTCTCATAGGCTTCAACCATCACATACAACACAAACTAACTACTTGGAACTACTCCATCCCAGCATCTTCATTGTGAAATCAGTTCTCCACCTTCACATGGCTATTCGGCTAGGCTTTCCCATGCATGCATAGGCTTGTCCCGATAGCGGGTGTCATACCCTCTCGTTTTTGCAATACATTTAGCTTCTGCTATGGTGAAAGCTCCTTGCTCCTCCTCCTTCATAAGTTTGTTCCTTGTAGGTTGTCTGGTTTTCATATGCCCTAAAAGTGGCCCGAAGGCCTTGAGGTGGCCCGAAGGCATTACTGACCCAAAGGCTTGGGTGGCCCGAAGGCCTTAAAGAACTTGGGGACCAAATCAGTGGCCTGAAGGCCCAAACGGGGGAATATTTCCAGCTTCTATAGTGCTGAATAGTTCCTACTACAGTCCGAGCTACAGTACGTGCTACATTTCCTACTACAGTACCTGCTACAATACTTGGAAATTAGCCTCTGCTTGGATTTGATCCTGGTTCTCTTGGATCCACTTAAGGAGTCCTCACCAACGAGGCTGAGGGTCAAGTTTTATTCCCCTAAAATTCAATATTTTTTAAATAGTACAAAAAATATAATATTTTAATATAAACCAGAAAATGGTGTTAATTTTTCCTAATTAAAATTAAGAAAATTTTAAATTTAACTTTTAAATATAAATATATTGAAAATTGTTTTCATTTGAAAATAAAATTTTAAAATTTTAATTATTCTCCTTAATTTCTATCAATGACTAAATATATTGGTATTATTATATTATTAATATAAAAAATAAAACTTTTCTATAATATATTTAGTTTCTTTAAATAAATTTCATAAAAGATAAATGTTTTTTTAAATACACTTTTTAGTATAAAATGATTTTATCCAGATTACATGCCTAATAATAACAATTTAATAGATGCTAGTTTATTTTTTTGTAAATATTATAAATTAAATTCATTAAAATCTTTCTTGAGTGAATATTAGTTAAAAATAAACAACATAAAAAATCCTGGAAAATTATAAAAAACTTATATTAAATAATCTTAACTAAATACCATTAATATTAATTATTAATATTATAAAAAACTAATTCTACAAATCCATTGATATTAATATATTTCTTTTTATTTTATAAATACATTTTATCATAATAATATTTTTATTAATAATTCATAAAACATAAATAAAGATATATATTTTAATTTTTTTTCATTTTATTTTATTATTTGTTATTTAGGAATATATTAAGTTGACTACTAAACATATAGAACTTCTGTATACCTATTGGATGTATGTATGTCCAACAAATATATTTCAAATTACCATGTTTTCAATGACTATAATTATAAATACTATATTTTTTTGTTATATATATCCTTTCCAAATTCATTCATTCCATTCAGAATTTCTAAGTCTCATTTCTCATTTCTATGGTTTTCATTTTAGATCTCACAATATGCTTTCTCCTTCTTGATATTCTTCCTCATTATAGGTTTTCTTTAGCTATTGGTAATTCTAAAGGGTGAATATGATCTTAGAGATCCCTTGGTGTGGATTTTATTATTATTCTATAATTCTTTTCACCATTTAATTTATGACCATTTAAGATGTAATAATCAATAGTGAGTAAGAATACATGGTGTGTAATACTTAGTTTCAAGTGATTTTGTTATAATGTATTAATATGAATGAATAAAGTTTTTTTAGTTTAATTTTAATCATGTATGAATTATTTACTAATTAATTATATTATATTTAACTAATAGAAAAAAAGAGGTTTATAATTATAGGTATATCGTTTTTTGTAAGAATATGCATCTTAAAAACCTGAGGTGTTATAAAGTACCGCAAAATGTTTTCTACCATCAATAATATGTATCTAAAAAGATTAATAATCCTAATTTTGTATCTACAACAAAACACAAATAACTGAACTCAAATAAATAACCATTCAATCATTATTGATATTAAATAAAAATAATACATTTTTATTTCAACACATAATATTTTTACATTAAAAACCATTACTTTAGTAATTTTTAGAGTTTAATAATACTACATTTAATGCTAATGATATTAAAACTATAATTATATTATAAATAAAAATTTACTCAAAAATATAATACATAGAAAATAAACAATAATAAAAAAATGAAAATAATACTCAAAAATATATTTTAATTAGAAAGATGGAATGTTAAATGTCCACTTAATGTTTTATTTTTTAAATCTAAAAATATGTTTTGTTGCAACCAAAAAATATTAAATAACTATAAATCAAAAAATATAATTATAATATTTAAAAAAATTAATCACATACTAAATATATATCAAATAACTAAAACCAAATATAATTTCATAAAGATAAAATATATTACCAAATTAATTATTGGTTAGAACATAGAGGATTCAAATAGAATATTATTTTATAAATAATTAAGAACTATTATAGTAATAAATTTTATTATGATCTTTATCATAATGTGTTAATGTTTCTAGTAGAAAAAAATATAAAAGTTTTTACATCACAAGCTTTATCAACGACTAAATATAATATTAGTTATGGATTTGAATATAAAGATGATGATAATGATAGCTTTTTAGTTTATATCAGTTTATTTTCTACCACATGTGATGATAAAGGCCCTTAGCTTCTATATTTTTTATAATATTCTATTTAAAATGACCAATAATTTTTCTGAGGGTAAGTACGTGGATTAGAATAAGGATTATTAGGATAAAAAACTATTTTAGGGACAATTTATCTTTTCATTAAGTGTATATTAAAAATGAAAATGTAATAATCCTCTCAACGGATGATTTTTTTTAGTCAAAATATTATGATAACTAATTGTGTAATTTAATGGATACTATATAGTTCTTTTAAGGACAAAGAAATTAAAGGTTTTATCTTTTTTTATAATTTTTTTATTTTGTAATTGGAATTTTCAGATGCATGTCAATGTGATTTTTTATTTTTATTTATTTTTGATTCCTAAACATCCTGAACATAATATACACTTGGGTTTTAAAATAATATATAATATTTGAAGGATAATTGGTGGGTTAATGGATTTTATACAATGAATCATATGAATTTCTAAGATCATATTGTTTCTTTGAGTATTGACTTGTACATTTTTTAGATAATGAATTTATTTTCACCTTATTCATCAAAATTAATATATATATATATAACCAATACATTCTAAATTTAAAAATAAAAAAATATATGGGTCTTATTATTGATCAAAATATATCAGGTATTTTGTTTTAAGTAAAAATAATAATAATTTTTCTAATAATTGAGGATGGATGGACCTTGACGGGGGTTCAAATCTAATTTACACCCTTAGAATGTGTGTCTTTTTGTGTGTGTTATTTTTAATCCATCATATACACTGGTAAAAATAATGGTTGTCCCTTTAATGAATCTATAATTTTGAGATAAAAATATCGGAAAAATGAGAAAAATATGAAGAACAAATGTAACATGGAAAATCCCTTGAATTAAAAAGGGAGGAAACCATGGGAAAATAGAAGGATCTTAATGGAAAAAATTGGTTAAAAAGTCTCCCTCAATATTATAAAAAGATATTTCTCAAATATACTATATCATGAATAAATATAGAAAAAAAATCACGAATACCACTCAAATACTATACTATAATTGGGAGAAATTAAGCACTGAAGAAAATGATTTTTTTAAGATGAATGATCCAACTTTTATAGGAAATCCTCACCCCAGGCCCCCTCCCTCATTGAATAAATTAAATGACAATAATTAAAGGGTAATTCATCTTATTTTACCAAATTAAAGGTGGTATATTTATTCAAAATTCAATTGAAATATCTCCCACTTGAAGAATTTATTGGGAACCAATTATATCTCCACACATCCTTTCCATCTACTAAATCATACTGCTCATGTCTCTATGACTTCTCTTGAGGATTTGTGCCATTTAAACTTGTCATAGTCTATGGTATTAATTATGAAATTTTCTATATTTTATTTGGTATGAATTTTATTTATATTCACACATCCTTCATCCACCACATCCTAAAAAATAATATTGTACCACAATGAGATTTATCCTAGAGTGAAAATATATATTCCTTGTAATGTGAATTGTTATTTAACTATATAAAAATTTCGAAATTCACTTCTATCTATAATTGAGTTCCTCTCAAAACCATCTTGTCCAAATTTCCTATTTTTATGTCTATGTTGCTTCCACTTACTCTTCTATAAACATAGATAAATACAAAACAAACTGTAAATTTGAAATCCAAATCACAGCTCCCCCTACAAGATTAAACCCATAAGCATTTTTAGATCTCCTCTAGTCAAAATAACCTAAAAATTTTTAATCAACATATCCTATAATAGTAAAATTTAATCTTCTATAACATAATGTATTATATTATGTCAATTATATGTATGTTATAATCCTCTCCACTATGTTCCAATGATCCCATCCTCAATTCTTTGTATACCTACCTACTTCTCCCACTAAATATGTAATATTAAGTCTAGTAATGAACATACAGAACATCATACTCCCCACTAATGAATTATGTGGTACTTGAGAAATTATCATCCTCTATACTTTACTACTATGACTCATTATAGGGGATACATTGGAATTAATAGGAAGAGGAGGATATATTGAATTATTGTCTTGCATGTTGAAAAATTTAAATACATTCCCCAAGGAATTATTTTATGATATTATAATCCTCTCATTATTTTTTTCTTGGAAAATATACTTCCCAAGAATCTTATTTATCAGTCCCAAGGCCTTGAAATCAAAATATCCCGACAATTGTGTCTTTTTATCTTATATCTATCCATTGTTGGGGCCAAGAATAAATTTTTCATTCAAATACAATATAAGAATGAGAAAATCATTGCATTCCATAACCTTGAAATATTTCCAAGGTTTTAAATGAATTATATATTATCCAAGGCTCATGATATAGGAATCAAATATCTTTTACTAACACATATGGACCTACTTGAGATCGTAAAAATATATTTTCAACATACATACCAAGTTTCCCTTATATTATTCTGAAAACTATTCAAGATTGAGTATATTTTTTTCATCAAGATCAACATACAAAAAAATTGACTTAAAATATAGGTTCTATATATGTAAAATATATAGTACGAACATCACTAGAACTACATGAAATGTTTTTAGTCTTACAACATTGTAAACCCCAGAAAACGCGTCCCCAAAATTTTCTAAATGCTTCCATACATGATCCAAGATCGTAGAACTTTTCGCAACCTTCTATTTGGTAGGTCACAAGGCCCAAATGGAGTTACAGATTAGGAGTTATGGACATTTGAAGTTGGGCTGGAAAACTGGTTCGCGAAGCCCATTCGCGAAGCCCCCTTTGTGATCGCGGAGCATCGCCGTGAAGTAATGAGGCGGGATGCTCTGTGAACCCATCGAACATTCACGATGCTCCGTGAAGACCCTCCACGAAGTAGAGGAGGCGGTAACTCTCTGTGAACCCAGTTGACTTTTGTGACCCGCCGCGAAGCACCGAAGTCCCCTTCGCGTCGCGTGAGCTTTGCTTCGTAGTGCCCACTAACTATAAATACCCACCTCACCTCCCTTCTCCGGACGGATGGCCATGGCCACTTCGCCCCTTGGGCGGCTGACATCCCGGTCTGCGGAGCTCCGCTTTGCGGCTCCGTGAGGCCATGCTCCGCGAGCCGATGCTCTGTGAGTCCATGCTCCGTGATCCAATGCTCCGCGATACTGCTCCGCGAGTACTCCATGAGCCGCCCCTACTCCGCAAGAGGCCTATTCTCCATGCTCCAATGCTCCGCGATGCAACTCCACGAGTCCATGCTCCGTGAGTACTCCAGGAGACCCCTCTGCTCCGCGAGAGACCTTTGCTTCACGAGACCTTTGCTCCATGAAGATACTTTGCGAAGACCTACCCCTTTGTGAGGCTCTTACCTTCATGCCCAAAAGTCCATACTGCGGGGGTTGCGCCTCCGCACCCCGCTCGAGGGTCAGTTCCGAGATGCAGTCCCAACCCTCCGGGCCGGTCCGTTCACTACCATCACATACCCCCATGAGAAATGGGGAGTCGCACCGCAAACTTTCTGAGCCGAGACGTCAGGATTATCTATTGTACCCTTATGCGCACCCACTTTCCACCTATGGAATACCATGATTTGAGAGACTCCTCCAAACACCATGAAAGACCTTGAGTCGACATATTCCTCTTGGTTTCATTCCCGTGTCATGAGTTGATATCCTTATCATCAATTCCCTGAGTACCTTGAGTCTAATCATTCCTCAGGAAACTCCTCCAAAACCAATCACTTGGCTCCTACGCCAGGTTGAACCAGAAAGGGCCACCCTTGCGTAAGTCCCAACACCATCCATTGCTTTGCACCTTATGGCGATAATCCTACCTACAAGACTCTAAACTGTAGTTATCCCTATGTTCAAATCATAGGATGCATCTTTCTTAATACAAGAGATGCCTCATGCTCCAAGAATGATATGACAATAGTCCTATCTACATGACTATAAATTGTAGTACACCCTATGTTCCTAACATAGGATGCCTCTTGCCCCATACGAGAGATTCTGTATTCTCCAAGCAGGAGATGCCAAGAGTCCTACCTACATGACTCTAAACTGTAGTTCACCCTATGTTCCAAACATAGGATGCCTCTTACTCTAAACAAGAGATGCCTCATGATCCAAGCATGAGATGCCAACAGTCCTATCTATATGATTTTAAACTATAGTAGTACCTATGTTCCAAACATAGGATGCCTCTTGGTCCAAATAAGAGATGCCTCATGCCTCCAAGCATGAGATTCCAATAGTCCTATCTACATGACTTTAAACTGTAGAATTCTCTATCATTCAATGATATGATGCCTCTTTCTCCAAACAAGAGATGCCTTACGCTCCAAGCATAAGATGCCTAATTCCATGATTGTAGGGGCATGATTCCAACACCCCTTGGCATTATCCCGCTTGTGCACCAGTGAACAGGTGAGGGCCTCAATCCACAAGTAGTTTGGGATGCCCTCATGGTCAGACAAGAGGAAGACATTACGGGTAGCTTCCTAGCGTAAGCCCCATCTACCATTGTCACTCCATAGTGGCACCCGGGCAGCTTCCTTGCATAAGCCCCATTCACTAGTGCCGCTCCATAGCGGGACCCGGGTAGCTTCCTTGCGTAAGCCCCATCCACCATTGTCGCTCCATAGCGGCACCCGGGCAGCTTCCTTGCGTAATCCACATCCACCATTTCCGCTCCTTAGCGGCACTCGGGCAGCTTCCTTGCGTAAGCCCCATTCACCATTACCGGTCTATAGCGGAACCCGGGCAGCTTCCTAGCATAATCCCCATTCACCAGTGTCGTTCTATAGCGGCACCCAAGAAGCTTCCTTGTGTAAGCCCCATCCACTGTTGTCACTCCATTTATCGGTAATCTATCGTCACCTCTTTCAGCGGTAAGCCGTTGACATCCTTATCCAGCGGTAATCCGTTGTGATCCTATCCAGTGGTAAGTCGTTGTGACCCAATCCAGTGGTAAGCCGTTTCAACCCCATTCAGCGGCAAGCTGTTGACATCCTCATCCATCTGTAAGTCGTTGCGACCCCATTTAGCAGTAAGTCGTTCACATCCTTATCCAGTGGTAATCTGTTATGACCCAATCCAGCAGTAAGCCATTGAAACCCCCAATCGACGGTAAGCTATCATCAGAAGAACCGTGTGGACTTTGATTCCCTTCCACGGGGATATGTAGGAAGCCTCTTCAAGGCTCAAGCCCAAAACTATCGTCATCCTTTTCCTTGGGCCTTCATCCTGGCATAAGTCCCAACACCATGGGCCGCCTAACGCATATGCCCCGCTTCGATTCTCATGGACACACCCTTCACGACGTGATCGTCAGGTCTCGACTGCCTCTTGTTTCTCACACCGAGCACGACTCACGTGGGCTTAGAGTAATCATCAACCATGAAAATTCCCCCGTCTTGCATGACATTAAACTGTATTCCCTCGTCCATCATGAAGTTAAACTGTACATCCCTTTTGAACTACGAGGTCTTTGATCCATGTCAAGGCATGGTACGTAGGAAGCCTCTACAAGGTTCAAGCCTGCCGCCCATCATTTATGCATGTCAGGGTTCACCCACATCCCACATGATGTTAAACTACATTCCAGTCCAGCGGTAATCCGTTGTGACTATCCGGAACTACGAGGACTTTGATCCATGTCAAGGCATGGTACGTAGGAAGCCTCCCTGAGGTTCAAGCCCACCACCAGTGGACCCCCGGGTTTACCTTCACATCGGTTCACTGACGAATCCCTTTTGAACTATGTGGTCTTTGATCCATGTCAAGGCATGGTACGTAGGAAGCCTCACGAGGTTCAAGCCCACCACTCAGTCGTTCTGACCTCATTCACATCGGTTCACCCACCATCTTAGGCAGCCTAGAGTGTAAGACACATGCCATTTTGAACTACGTGGTCTTTGATCCGTGCTAAGGCATGGTACGTAGGAAGACTCCCTAAGGTTCAAGCCCACCATCCACCTGGACCAAGGTCCTTATCCATGTCGGTTCTCCGACACGCCATTTTATAAACAACGTAGCCTTTGATCCATGTCAAGGCATGGTACGTAGGAAGCCAGACAAGGTCCAAGCCCACCACCTGGTCGTTCCGACCACATTCACGCCAGTTCACCCCCATCCCGCATGATGTTAAACTGTATAACAGAACTACAAGTAATTTTATCAGTTCTAAGGCATGGTACATAGGAAACCTCACGAGGTTCAAGCCCAACACCAGTCGGACCAAGGTCCACCTTCACGTCGGTCCTCCGACGCACCATCCTGAACTACGTGGACTTTGATTCCCTAGCACGAGGATACGTAGGTGGTCTCTTTGAGGATCAATCCCAACTTCACTATCGCCCTTGCGATGGTCCCATTTCATTACCCCTCTACTTCATTCAAATATCCATCATCCATCTTTATTCTCACCCGGGCTTCCAAATCCTGGCGGGATCATGACATCCACCTCCTCGCTACTCCTAGCAGTACATAGGCCGTTATCCACGAGTAAGCCCCATAATGTCTCTAAGTCGTTGTCCTCTATGTACACCCCGATTCATCACCCCTTTGAACTATGTGGGTTTTGATCCTTGTTTTCATTACATGGTCCATTGGAAACCTCCCTGAGGTTCAATCCCAGCCAATGGAAAACCATGGTATTTCCCCATTCTGGGGTGCACACTCCTTGATCCGCCCTCAGTGGTGCCTCGATCATCTTTCATGGTGTGACATCTCCCCTCTATGGGACACACCACCTCTGATCCTTCTCTATGGGACGTTATAATCACCCTCATTACATCTCCATAAGACGTTAAACCCATGGCCAACCTCGTGATAAACATGAGATGCCTGAGGAAAACCTCGGATGACATGCCTTTGGCATAACCGTCTCCGCAAGAAGTTAAACTCACAGCTTACCTCGTGATAAACATGAGATTCCTGAGGAAAACCTCGGATGACACACCTTTGGCATAACCATCTCCACAAGATGTTAAACTCGCGGCCTACCTCGTGATAAACATGAGATGCCTGAGGAAAACCTCGGATGAAACGCCTTTGGCGTAACCGTCTCCGCAAGACGTTAAAATCACGACCTACCCCGTGATAAACACGAGAAGCCTGAGGAAAACCTCGGATAAAATTCCTTTGGAATAACCATCTCTACAAGATGTTAAACTCGTGGCAGACCCCATGTTAAACATGGGAAGCTGAGGAAAACCTCAGAAGACACGCCCTTGGCATAACCATCTCTGCAAGATGTTAATCTCGCGGCATTCCCCGCGTTAAATATGGGAAGCTGAGGAAAAACTCAGAGACATGCTTATGGAATATGATTACATGCATTGGACATGGGATGCATTGGGTTCTATACCCTTGAGATGCCCTCTTATGAGGAAGAATACAGGTTCCCCAATGTCCACGCATCCAGAGATGCCCCGGCATGCCTAATGTTGTCATCTACTCTGACCGAAAGTTGCTACCATATAAGGACCCCATGTAATGTCCTCACAGAATTAGTGTAATTAACCGGTGTCCTTGAAGATATGGCACTGGGAACGAGATTCCCGAACCCGTCTTAAATCTATGAGGGAGACTCGGACTGGGTGATGAGTTCCGAGGAGGAATCCACAGAAGGAAGAACCGACATCCCATCATCCTGTTTCGATCAAGGAGTAAATGACCCTGAATAAGGAGTGAATGTCGCCAGCCTTTGGAAGGCAGGAATGCGGGGTAACATCAGCGCGTCCTCACAGATGGATGTGTGTGCCCCGGCGAAAGCATCGGAAACAAACATGTGAAAATATTTCATTAAAATAAGTACCTTTTTTGATTATATCCTTCGACCACCAATATCACATGATATATTTTTATATGGTCATTTAATCTCTACCCAAGACCTACCAGTCCCAATACATAATCCCTTCTATGGTTATATCTTTAAATTAATTGGTGATGGAAGGGGTAACTCATCCAAGATTATGTGTTAGCCACCATTCCTTGTGGAAACTATTATGGGGTTATCCGTGCACTAAACAAATGGTTTTGGGGTGTATCAGCACAATGTAGAATGATGCCAAAAAAAATTCATCAAAATCTTTATATTTCTCCTCATAACTATATAGATATGTCCTCTAATAATCCAAAAACATTAGATCTACCATGTAATTTTTTATTAATTTAGAAAGATAAAAAATTACATCATCTTAAAATTATATCTTTATTATAAAATTTTGTTGAACCTTCTTGTTATACAATAATTGTTATATAGGAATAAATGGTATATTCTCTCTAGTGGTGATCCACGCATCTACTAAGAAACTGTGAACAATGATTTAGGGTTCTCCAGATACTATTGTGAATGTCCTTATGCCTTGCATTATTTGTTGTTAATTTTGACTTGGAATCTCAGTGAGGGCTATTACATTTACATGGTTCTACCTTATCTAAATAGGTAGGAGGAGGATATCCATTCCTCATATGACTTATAGAGTTCTTGAGAATATATATGGTCTAAGATAATTCTTTAGGGAGCCAAATATTTTGTGTAAGACTTTTTCTTTAGAGATTTTTATACAAAGAAATTTATAAAGAAAGGTTTATAATATTATATATTCAAAAACCATTTAATATTCTCTTAATAACTAGTGTACTATATGTATAAATAAGAATACTATTATTATTATTTACATATCATATGATTAAAAATCAGACTAATTAAATATAATTTCTTATAAATAATTATATCAATATTTATCAAATGATATTTTGATTCTCACCAAACCATAATTCATTCTACTCAGCCTCATAATTATTTATTAGACTAATTATAACAAATATTTATTTAAATAAATAAATGAAATTTCAGTATACACCAATAAATATATACTTACAATCAACCAATAAACCAATTTGAATATTAATCATCAAAACAAAGAATAATATTATAATCTACTTGTTAAACTCATATAGAATTTAAATGTGGTTATTATATACACTTAGTGTGTGACTCTATAGGCCTCCTTCTTGGTGGAATTATAATAGTGAACATAAAATAATAGGTATGAATCTAACCACATGACAAGGAATGCATAGAAAAAATAGTTAATGTTATTATGAAATTTAAACTCTTGTATATTCTTACCATGTTGTATAATCTCTTTGTCTTGATATCTCTCATCAAAATAGGTTTCATAGATTGTGTCATAAACCAATATTCTCGAATCTATTTCTTTGACCATTTGAAACTAAAAACACTAATAAAATTCTATTTCTATGATCTTAATTTGGTTATTTTATTAAAATAAAGGTCTTGAGATATTCACTTCTAATAGAAGGGACAAATCTCCTCTCATGTTATTCATTAACACAATGTCACACATGATGAAACCAAATTATCCAACATCATTTTGAATGATAATAATCACAGTTTATAGAATATATATAATCATTAAAGTCATCAAAAACATTAATAATAATCTTGGTATCAAATCAACATTACTCAATTTCACATATATGAATATTCAGTGACACATAAAGCATGTAGAATTCTTATTGGCGATCCAATTATTATAACCTCCCTTCATAAAAATTAACATGGGTTTACACAATTTGAAGGAGTATTAATGAATTATGAGCCTCCCACCCATGATTTATTATAAAATCTATGACTATTCATACAATATAATCCATCAATATAACATAGGTTGAAGGAATATTTTCATTAAATCTAAAGTCTCTCATCGTAGAGGGGAAGTGATAAGTAATTTTGAAATGAAAAGTTTCCTTATGAAATTATCATATACGCTATCCGAAAAAAGTAAAATTAGGATGTGAAATTAAATTAAATTATATTATATTCAAATACTATGGATATATAATGTAGTATAAAGTAAAAGGGACTTTTTTTAGGTCACCACCAACTCCAATATACTCTCACTTGTACTAAAATTGACAAATATCAATTTTAAGCTTGTTAGATATCATTTGATATTTATTATTATTATAAGATAAATATTTAGTCAAGGGGACTATAACATTATCATATATAGAAACTATAATCACTGTAACTTCAAATCATTGTGAATATTCATCGACCGATGCAACTTCTGAAGTATGTGATCATCCTTTGGTGATACCTAAACTCCATTGTGAGAGCAACCTTTATAGTATTATCACAGTACACTGTGATAGGGTCTTCACATTTATGAACCACTCCAAGATATATGATGAAGTTATAAACACAAACTACTTCCTTATCTTCATCAGAAGTTGCATTATGCTCGGACACCACTTTATAATTTTCCACAACCTTCTATTTTGAGCTCTTCCAACTCACATATCCTCTTTTGAGTGTAAATATATATCCTGATTTCTATATCATTTCATCCTAATCAGTATAGAAACTATAATCTATGTATCCTCTAATGATTATATCCTTGTCTCCTCCATATATAAGGAACATACCCTTAGTACGCCTCAAATACTTAAAGATTGTCTTAATTGCCACCCAATGTTGATCACATGGATCTACTTGATACAATATTTCCATTCCTATATCATAATAAACATCAATAATAGTTCATTAAATGTAATTAATAATTGATCCTATCATATATTCATCAGTGATACTACTCATCCCCTCTCTCTCTCTCATATTGTTCTAAAGGACACTTTTTCTTGACTATTTGAATTCCAAGTGGCACCGGAACTAATACCCTATTGTATTGTTCCATATTGAATTTCATAAATATCTAGTCAATATATGTTCCCTAAAATAGTCCACGAAACCTCTTGGATATACCCCAAATAATATTGATCTCAAGGATATAGGTAACTCCACATAAATCCTTCATGGATAAAAACTTGTTAAACTTGTCCTTAAATAACTGTAAGATGATAACTCATTAACAAAAAGTAATATGTCATTAAAATACACTACTGGGAAAATGACCTCACTCTCACTAAACCATCAATACACACACTGATCACATTCTTTCTTTCTAAAACCAAACTATCATATGGCTTCAGCGAAATTAATATTCCTTAAGATGAATGATTTTTAAATCTATAAATGTATTTATACAACTTTCATACCCTTTTAACAATACCTAGAGTCACAAAAACTTCTTACTATGTCATATAGACATCCTCATAAAGGTTCTCATTATGTATTGTTGTTTTGACATCCAACTGTGAAATCTCATAGTCATAGAATATTTTTATAGAATGTAGAATTACGATGGATTAAAATATAGAAACTGGGGAAAAGGATTCTTTATATTCAATTTCATGATGTTTATTAAACCCTTTTTGCATTATTCATGATTTATAGGTACTAAATTTACCTTCAAGTCTAGTTTTCTCTTGAATATTGATTTAAACCCAACTAGGTTTACATCAACTTGATTATTAACAAGAACCTAGACATGGTTCTAATATATGGAATCTATCTCAAAATTAAAAGCTTATTTCCACATGGAAGAATCTTATCTCTCTACTAGTTCCATATAGGATATAGGATCATTATTCACCAATAATAATGAGTAACCATCCTCAGTGACTACAAAACCATAATAAACTATTTCTTTTACCACTCAGGTGATCCTATGCAATACTTGTGCACTGAAAACATATTCTTCTATGGAGATTTTGAAAAGAAATTCCTCTACCAACTCTTCTATATCTGGATCCTTGACTTCATTATAGTCTAACTTTATACAAAAATAATTATTATGGATGTGCTCCCTTTTTAGGAATATGGACTTTTGAGACACTATAACCGTTTTCTAAGGGCTTGATAGGTAATTTATCTTTATTTCAAAAAGTTATCCTATAAAGTTTTACATTGTGCCCTTGGGTGCTAGTTTTTTCCCTAAAGTGTCCATAAAAATTTTCTTGCAACCCCATATATGTAATTTTGAAAACATATACTTCCTTCCATACATTAACTCATATTGAATACCGTCTGCCTCTTTCGTTGGATCCTAGCTTGGTGCTTACACTGCATTATGTAATGTATATTCCAAAAAGGATAATTAATGATTACCATGACTCATCATAAACCTCTCCATGTCTAAAAAAATGTAGTTCCTAGTTTAACTTAAAAAAATTCCAATGTGGTTTATAGGGAGGATTGATATGGTATAAAATTCCACACTCCCAATAAAGGTTGATAATATCATGGATAAGACATTCACTACCTCAATAAAATCAAAGATTGTTTGTCTTCTTTCAAAGCTAATTCTATATATAATTCTTGAATTACTTGAATTTCGATAAGTATTCATAATTTTACTTCATTAATTAGAAAAAGGCATGTGTACTCATTTCATTGGTAAAATTAATGAAGTATGAGAATCGACCTTTAGATTCTACTCCAAATTCTCTACACAAGTTAGTGTGTGCAAATTCTAGAAGCTCTTTAACACTTTCACTTGAACCAAAAAATGTGTTTTAATCATCATTCCAATAAAATAAAAGAGATATATTTCATAATTTTTTAGATCAAAAAATGATAAATACCCTTCTTAATAGATATTTTTCATTTGATTCTAGTTTACAAGACTTGTATAGTGATGCCACAACTGGGTGTTATATGGGTGATGTGAACTTAATTTTCTATCAGTTGCGAACACTTGGTTTCTAAAATATAATATATAATGACCAATATTAAGTAATTCTAGAATATAACCAATGTTATCTTTATAAAAATAAAATTCATTATTTCCAAACATGAAAATGAAACCATTAATATCATGTTAAGAAAGTGATATCATGTTCTTCATAACACTGGGAACATAATAAAATTTCTTTAAAATAAATATAATTCATGTTGGAAACAAGTGGTTTTAGTCTCAAATATCCCTGGTAGCAACTTGAACTCCGTTGGAACCTAAAATATCCACCTACACTCTATAAACCCCCCTAAAAATTCTTGATTCACATATTGAGAAAAAATATTGTCACCACAAGTAGTATAAAATACCCAACTAGTAGATAAAGATATGTTTCACTTGATAATGAATGTACCTAAAGCAACAATGTGTTTCACCTATTTATAGTACTTCTATTTTCCAATATTACCACATAAAAATAAGATTATGTTTTGTTCCTTTTCTATACTTTGGATCTTTCTATTCATGGTAGGACACTCATCAAAATCCTTTGAATTTGAGTGAAGATTTAGGACCTTTTCATTGTGAGTCTATTTATTCACTATACGGACTAATAATTTTGTATGTCTCATATACTTGTCTAATTATAAAATAAATATTGGTATTTTAGAAAGAGTCTTCTCAATATTGATCATCTTATAATTAAGAGTGAAACTAAAGAAGATCTTAGGTGGTGAGGCCAAAATTTGATCTATGTGAAACTAATCGATTAAAATAAAACATAGGATTTACAAGAGCTCTATATAGTCAATAATCATGTCCACATGAGGACTAGTTGGAATTGACTCTTGAAAGTCGTTGTCGTTGGTACTTTCAATTGATGTTTGGTTTTGGGTTACTTAGATGCAGCAGAGTGGCTAACCAAGGTCATCTCTCAAAAGAGGAAGTAAATTTAAAAAAATATTAAAGGAATTTTGAAAATAGAATAAATTAAAATAGTAATACTAATTAAAATTATGATTTTTTTTATTGTTTATAAATCTAGAAGACATTTTCTGAAAGAATATTTCATTTTTTTAATTTTGAAATAAAAGTTGATTAACAAAGCACAACGAGAATATGTTTTTTAGAAAACTATTTTTAGAAATTTTAATTGATCTAACTCTAACTATTCACATACTTATTAGTCATTATAATTTAAATTAATATCAACTAAATTATGACACCCTAATTTTTTAACCCTCAAACCCTACAAGAGGTAACATAACCAGAAAGATGAAATTACTTAAACCCTAGGCTAGCTTCAGAACACGAAATCGCGACACCCTTATTTGATTGATGTTATAAGGTTATCTTATTATTAGTGGTAAATTAGAGAACATATACACTCTATAAATGAGGATTAAATGAATTTGGGGGTTGTATTTTAACTCTAAAAACTTATCCCTTGTGGTCTTGTATTACCGATTAAGTTCGAGCTCCCACAATTTACACAAAATATCGACCTCTTGTATTTTCTATTTATTGTTAAATTGTTTTCATAGTTTAATTTAAATTGAAAAATCAAGTAATATATCATATTAAGTGAATTAAATTATATCATTTATTCAAAATATATTAATAAATAATGTAAGAGGTATATCAATTACTAAGAAAACTACTTTTCTATGGGTAGTGTAGTCATCGTAGAAACAGTTTGCATGTGCACAGGTTTAGAAATGGTAGAACCCAATCTCTTTTCTACTCTACAATTCCTGCCAAAATATGAAGATAAAATAATATTAAATTTTAACAAAATATAAGATAAGGTAATAAATAAATGAAAAATAAATATGTTTATTATGAAAACACAAACATTACAACATGAGGAAGGAGGATAGGGCTTCAACGAAGGGATCCTGGATTCAAGATCTACCCTTATTGAATTGCTTCGATAATTATAGTGTAACCTATTCTCTCATTCCCTAAAATTCTTAATTCACTTATCAACCCTTAAAAATTGGAAAAATACAAATTTATAGAGTGATGGGGAGTCTAGGTTAAAAGTGGTTTCAAGTGTGAATGAGAAGATTCTTCCAAATATTTTAATCCCACTTGAACCGCCATATTTACCACCAGAAAGTAAGAAATTGGCTATCCTTCCAGAAGGATAATATGTTATATATTGGATTCTCTAGATCCTCTCCAAATTGTATCCCAATAAAAGCACAGATGTAGGAGTTATGGCCCAAATACAGAATCTTTATCCAATCTAGCGAGTCCAACCCAACTTTGACTATGTGGCCCATTTACTCCATCCAAATGCACTCTTTAGCTATAGTTCCATGAATAATAGTTGCATAAATTTATGTGAGTAACACTTTTAAAAACATTTAAGTTAAAATAATACAAATTCAAATATTAATGTGCGAAATACTACAGTGCATTTCAAAAGGGTAAAACTGGAATTTTAATCAAATTTTCAAATGAATGATCTAATCCCAAATATTTAATAAATTAACATATTTAGAACAATGTGAGGAAATTATGTCATTTATTATCAACAAAATATTCAAAAAAATAGTGTTTTATCAACTCCCCCACACTTAGCCTTTTGCACTCCTGGGAAAAACTTCATATCAAGTAAACATCAATATCAAATCAAAAAAAAATTTAAAACACATATCCTTGAGATACAACAATTCCACACCAAGAAACAAAAGATATAATGTCTCATAAAAACCATTATTTCATGTTATCCATTTATATAATTCAATATATTTCTACTTCATTTATCCTTTCATGCACAAAACACTTACCTCACTTGAATTTTCTCTTCTCACACAAATGTAAATTTTTTTAGAAATGTCTTTCTCATCCAAACTCATACAAGGGTCACCATAGGCTTGATAAATTCATACATCCTGACCTGATGGAAGTCAAGGACATATGTCTATCATGATGACTTTTTTTGGTCGTACTGTGTATTTTAGTTGGTAGGATTTAGATGTAAAAATAAACTGAGGCTAAATGAGGAGGGCTTGACTCCTTTTGAAGAAAAATTGCATCAATCTAATTGCCACTTAAATATAGTCTCCTCCTCAATCACCATAGAATCAATTAATATTCATCATCATGAAAAATAAAGGGATTTTCACACCGTTCAACATTTCAGCAGCAAAAATGTCAATCTGCTCCAAAATTATTTTCTTGAATGCTTTAGATAGGCACAACTTTCTTACTTCATCAGATTCTCTAGAAATGCACATCATCTTTTATCATGAAAGCTCTAGAAATGAACAGCTTTCAATGCAATGATTTTTTTCAGTAGAAAACATGACTCTTTAGAATTTAATTTTCCACCCTATGTATCACAAAATGTGGTATCACAACACAAGATAGCTTCTCCCACACTTAAGTTCAACTAGATTATGCAATTTCACTTCAAGAGTTGGTTGGATAGGGTAAATTGGCTTATAAAGTGTCAAAAATAATAGGTTGTTCATTGATTATAAGGGCTAGAAGGATTTAATGTTCAAGGTATTCCATTATAAAAAAAGTATTCTTTGAAATAGGGGATTGAATACCAAACAAATTCTACAATCATTTAAACATAAGTACCTCAAAACCTCATGTTTTGACAGGAATAAATCAAATTCTGGTTAAATCATTCATGGTTTGGTTCTCTAAGAAATGAGTTAAATGTAAATAATAAGAAAATAATGGTTCAAAATCCTCACAAGAACGTTATTTCAAAAATTAAAGATAGTGATATGTGGCATGGGATTCAAAATTCAGAGTACATTTCATGAAATTAATAAATATTTGAACTTGAAACAATGTTATTTTCATCATTCATTTAAGCTTGTTTTCATGGGATAAATTGTGTCACTTATTTTTATGGATTTAAAAATGGTGATGAGAATCATTTCAGCTCAAAATGTTCAAAAACAAACAAAAAATTGAAAAATAAACACACAAAATTTGAAAAGCACAATTTTTTTTGTTTTTTTAATCATTGAAAAATAGGAAAACAATTGAAATTACTAAACTAAAAGGTGCCCTCCCCCACACTTAAAATATTTAATTATTATAAATGAGAACCCATGAGATGATATATGAACATGAAATGCGTAATTTTAAATAGGGCCAATAATATAAAAGTAAAAGGGTTAGGAATAGCCCCATATGCTCAAGTGATGACGGGGTCATGCAGTGTGATGAAATCCACTGCATCAGTTGGAAGTCCCTCAATGTATCTCTAAAAATGTTTCCCATTGACTGTAAATCTCTTTACTATGGCCCCTTGTGTGATCTCCACTATATCATAAGGAATAACATCAGTCACAACATAAGGTCTTAACCATCTCGAACGCAACTTACCAGGTATCAGCATCAGTCGTGAACTATAGAGAAGGAATTTCTCTCCAATATGAAACTCCCATTGTTGGATCATTTTGTCCTGATATTCTTTTGATCATTCCTTGTAGAGCCTAGAGTTCTCATATGAAGACAATCAAATCTCCTCAAGCTCTGGAATTTGCATCTTCCTCTGGATTCCATCTTAGGCCAAATCCATGTTCCATTTCTTTATAACCCAATAAGCCTGATGCTCAACTTCCACAGGTAGATGACACACTTTACCAAAAGAAATCCAAAATGGGGATATACCAATGGGTCTATTTTATGATATCTTATAATCCCACAATGCATCATCCAAGCGCTTTCTCCAATCCTTCCTATTTGGCTGCACTATTTTCTCCAAAATCTGTTTCAACTCCCTATTTGAAACCCTAGACTGACCATTAGTTTGAGGGTGGTGTGGTGTTGATGTTTTGGGTGTCACCCCATACTTCAAAAGGAGGGAAGCCAAATTCCGATGGCAGAAGTGTGTCCCTTGTTCATTGATGATTGCTTTTGGTACACTAAACCTATAATAAATCTGTGCCTCGACAAAGTCCACTACAACATGAGAATCATCAGTCTTGGTGGCCTTATCCTCCACCCATTTACTCACATCATCAAAAACAACCAAAATATACAAAAAACCCAAAGGAAATAAAAAAAGGATCCATAGAAATGATGCACCATACATCAAAAATCTCATAGAATAATATGGATTTTTGGGGCATCTCATGTCTCCTAGAAATGTTCCTAGTGTGTTAGAAATGGGAGCATGACTTAAAAACACATGAGCATCATGTAATAAGAAAGGAAAATATAATCTGAATTCTAAAACATTACTAGTTTTCTTTTGGGTTCTAAAGTGTCCACCACAAGCAAATGTATGAACAAAATGTAAAAGAGACTCAAAATCATGATCTCGAAAACAGCTCCTAATAACTTGGTCACTAAACATGCACCAAAGTTATGGATCATCCCACACATAATACAGAGACTCACATTTTAATTTTTGGATTTGATGTTTTTTTTAATTTTTAGGTATTTCAGATGCAACAAGGTAGTTCAATAAATCAGTAAACTAAGGGTGCGTACCTGAGATGGAATACAGATGCTCATCGGGGAAAGTGTCCTGAAGTGGTACCTGGTCCAATGTGTTATCCTCTAGTGTGTGAGTAAACCTACTCATGTGGTCTGCCACCAGTTTTTTTGACCCCTTATTGTCCTTTATCTCAATATCAAACTTTAGAAGAAGGACTATCCACTGGATAAGTTTGGGCATTGCATCTGGCTCTTCAAGAGGTACCTCATATCTACATGGTCAGAAAAAACTACTACTTTAGAGCCCAATAAATATGAACGGAATTTATCTAAAGAAAATATGATGGCAAGAAACTCCATTTTCGTGGTTGTGTAGTTTTATTAGGTAGAATCTAGTGTCATCAATACATATGCAATCACATGTGATTGTACCTCCACCCTCTGAGATAAGACAACACCGACTGCAAAGTTGGAGGCATCACACATAAGCTCAAAATTAAGCACCAATCGTCGGGGCTGTATGATCGGTGGAGTGGTCACATACTTATTTATCTCATCAAAGGAAGTCCTGTAAGAATAATTAAACACAAAATCTAAATCCTTTTGAAGTAATTATGACATTGGAAGAGCAATCTTATTAAAATATTTGATGAAGCGCCGATAAAATCCGTCATTCCCTAGGAAAGATCTAGCATCATGAACACATGAAGGATATGGTAAGGATGAAATAATATCTACCTTAGATCTATCAACCTCTATACTATGTTTTTACAATACATGGCCTAAGACAATGCCATGTTCTACCATGAAATGACACTTTTCAAAGTTTATGATCAGATTCTTCTCAATAGAATAATTCAAAACGTTTCCCAAGATAGAGATACAGTCATAAAATAAAGACCCATGCACTGTAAAATCATCCATAAATACCTCCATGCATGTCTCAATAAAATAAAAAAATACTCACCATGCATCTCTAGAAGGTACCTTGGGAATTGAAAAGTCCAAATGGCATCCTCCGATAGGCAAATGTGTTGAATGGACAGGTGAATATAGTATTCTCTTGATTATCTGGTGCTATAGGAACCTGAAAATATCTAGAAAATATATCCAAGAAATAATAGTGTGTCTTCCTAGCTAGTCTCTAACTCATTTGATCAATAAATGGGAGGAGAAATGTTCCTTGTGAGTGGATTGATTTAGTTTCCTATAATCAATACACATGTGACAACTGTTTTGTACCCTCATTAGAACTAACTCATCTTTGTCATTTTTAACAATAGTAACACCACATTTCATAGGAACAACCTAAATAGGAATCACCCACTAGGAATTTGAAATGGGATAGATTATATCTTCCTCAAAAAAAATTTCAACCTCTTTTTCAACAACCTCCAAACGTGTTTGATTGAGTCTCCTTTGTGGCTTCTTAACAGGTTTATCCACATCCTCAAAAAGAATCCTATGCATGAAAATGGAGGGGCTAATACCTGATATGTCAACCAAGGTCCACCTGATTGCATTGATGTTATCCCTCAAAATATTCAAAAGTTTTTCTTCATGTTCAAAAAGGATATTTTTAGCAATGATAACTTGTAATCTTTTTCCTCTCAACATGTATGAGTATTTGAGATTAGGTGAAAATGTCTTGAGTTCCAATATTGTATGGATGGATATAGTGAAGGAACTGAAATATGTGCACAAAGGACATCAGTATCAGAATAGAAATCATCAAAATCAAAGAATAGTTCTTCAAATCCATCAACGTACTCAACATCCATATCATAATCAGAGTTCACATGATCAATATCAGAATATGAATTCATTTCTAAATCAAATCTTAGAGAGTATTATTCATTATAAATAGGTGTGGAAGTGCTCTTAGATAATAAACTAGAACCAATATGCATAATCTTCCTAATCATAGGACAATAAAATTCCATGGAGTTTTAATTGGTTGTTCAAAATGGGAGATAACAAATACATAATGGTTATCTGAGGGGTACTTCATGGATTCCATGACATTAAATATCACAACTTCATCTCCAAATTCCATGGAAAGTGTACCCTCATTGACATTTATGATAGTTTTTTCAGTTTTGAGAAAGGTTCTACCTATGATAATGGGAGCATGAGGACTTACCTGATCGTCCTCCATGTTAATCATATAGAAATATGCTGGGAATATCTTGTCTCTTACCCATACAAGTACATCCTCAAGGACTCCCTCCGGATATGTTGTATCTCTATTCCCCAACTACACCGCTACTCTCATCGGATTCAACTCACCAATCTGTAAAGAAGATAATACAGATTGAGGCAACAAATTTATGGAAAATCATAAAACACAAAAATCATCAGAAAAGTGAAACTCCCCTATAGCGAAAGGGATAGTGAATGCCCCTAGATCCTTTCACTTTGATGGAATTACTAGATTTGGTGTAATGGGTGATGACACATTTTTTCCAAGATTTATCCTATCATTTCCCTTGAGCCATCTTCGATTGGTACAAAGTTATTTTAATAATTTCTCATACCTTGGGATTTTCTTGATGGATTCAAGTATAAGAATGTTGATCTCCACACACTTGAATATGTCCAAAACTTCTTTTTGCATCGCCTCTTTGGAAATATTCTGGGTTTTTAAAACCTTATTTGGAAATGGAAGCGGTTTAGGAGGAACAACAACAATATTTTTCTTACCTTTATCTTTCTCCTTAGATTTCTCATCAGTTGGTGTGGAATTGGGATTTTCAAGAGTTGAGTTGAATCCCAGTGGAATGGTAGGTTCATATGTATCATTCATTAGCTTCCTACTTCTCAATGTTATGGAACTGAAATTACCATTGGGATTTGGAGTAGGTTGGGAAGGTAGATTTCCATAATTCTTACTGACCAATTCATGGAGGGTAGTGGAAATCTGGCTCATTTGAGTCTTCAACTCCCTCAGCTCTGAAACATGACTCTTCATCTCATTTTGTTGATTAAGAACAATTTGTTTCAAAAGATCATAAGTTTTGTAATCTATCTTGGTTTTGGGATTCCCTTGTTGTTGACTTTTTGAGGCTTGAGCTTCAAATCCCCTTTGGGGTTGTTGGAAACCCAGTTGGTAAGGTGGAGGTAGCTGGAAGTTTTGTTGAAAAGGGGGCCTTTGTTGTTGTCCAGAGGCATACCTCATGTCTGATAGATCATTCTACCCTTGGTTTCATGTTAGAGAAAATGAATCAAAATTCTTTTGGGGATTTGGCTATTGTTGCTGCTGATATGGTCTCCCAGGAAACAATGATGCACAATCTTCTATTTCTTGTAGTTAGGGCCAACAGTCCGTGGGGTGGTTTATTTTAGTGAAAATGCAACATGGCCTTGAAAGAGGGGACAGGGATTTCTTTTAAGAAAATTCAATATGCCTCACCAAAGGGGTAAATTCTTTTAACTTAGTATCAATCAAATGAATTTCAAGAGAAAAAGGGATTACCTGATGTACTCCTCTTACATGCGGTGTACCTCGATCACCAAATTGTGTGGAGTTTTGCCCCATTTTTTCAATCAAAACATGTGCACCTACTGGTGTCTTTTCCACCAATGATCCTTCATCCACAACATCCACCATGATCCAATAAATAGGTATGAGTCCTTCATAAAAGTATTGGGTGAGGAGTTGCTCACGGATTTGGTGATGTGGGAAGCTTGTGCCCAACTTCTTGAATCACTTCAAGTACTCATACATTAACTCCCTTTATATTTGATTGATCCCCGAGATCTCCTTAGGAATGGAAGTTTTCCTTGATTTTGGAGAAAAATAATTGAAATAAAATATGTTTTAAATAATTATAACAAGTTACATCATCATGTTGTAAATAATATATCCATTCTTTTGTAGATCCATCAAGTGAGAATGGGAATTATCATAGTTTGATTTGATCTTTTGAAAAATTCCTTGGTTTTAAGTTTGAACAATCTATATTAAATTATTTTAAATATTTTTTTGGATCCTCACCATATAATCCATGAAAATTTCGAAGAAGTTGAATTAACCCAGATTTTAGTTCAAAGTTCGATTCGTGATTCGGGTATTCAATACAATTTGGTTGATAGTTAATATTAGGTACGACCAATTATTGAATGGTTCTATTAATTTAATTGTTATTTTCTTCAGCCATTTGTTCTTATTTTTAGTTTTATTTAGAATTGTTTCCAATTTCAATGTTCTTAGAGTGGAGTAATTGACCAACTATTTGAATTTTGAAACTTCATGTAGACTGAGAATGTCTGATTTGAGCATTATGTCTACGTTCAATATTAGGGTCAAGATATAAGAGATCATTGTGATTATTTCAAGTCATAAATAAAATAAAAATTAAAATAATGAAAGTGGTTCATAGTAAAATAAAAATAAGAATTTTGAGTTGATGGTCCAAAAAGAAGAAGAAAATAATAGAAGAATTATAAGAAAGAAAGAAAGAGAGAGAAAAAATAGATTGGGTAAAGAAGAAAGAAAGAAGAGAACAAGAGAATAAAAAATAAAATAAATACCTCTAATCAGTTTAAATAATTACATTCCCTCCATTCAATGGTTCAAATTTGAAAGGCACTGTCATGGGCTCTTTCAAATTATGTTCGGTTTTGGGTTACTTAGGTTCAGCAGAGTGGCTAACCAAGTTCATCTCTCAATGGAGGTAGTAAATTTAACAACATATTAAAGGTATTTTAAAAATATAATAAAAGTAAATTAGAATAATAATTAAAATTATTGGGTTTTATTATTTATTATAAATCTAGAATAAGTTTTCTGGAAGAATATTTCATTTTTTTAATTTTCAAATAAAAGTTGATTAACAAAGCACAACAAGAAGATGTTTTTTGAGAAAACTATTTTTTGAAAGTGTAATAAATATTACTATACCTATTCATTTAATTATTAATCATTATCATTTAAATTAATATCCACTTAATTATGATCCAATAATTTTTTAACCCTCGAACCCAATGAGAGTTAACTTAACCACAGAGATGAAATTACTTAAACCCTAGGCTAGCTTCGGAACACGCAATCACAACACCCTACTTTGATTGATGTTCTAAGGTTAGCTTATCATAAGTGGTTAATTTGAGAACATATATGCTCTGTAAATGAGGATTAATTGATTTTAGGGATTATATTTTAACTCTATAAACTTATCCTTTTTGGTCTTGTATTACCGATTAAGTTCGTGCTCTCACAATTTACACAAAATCTCAACCTCGGGGAATTTGTATTTAGTATTCAATTTATTGCATAGTTTCATTTAAATTGAAAACTAAATTAATATATAATATTAAGTGAATTAAATTATATCATATATTCAAAATAAATTAATGAATAAGGTAATAGGTATATCGATTACTAAGAAAACCACTCTTCCATGCGCGGTGTAGTCATCGTAGAAATGGTTTGCATGTGAAAAGGTTTAGAAAGGGTATAACCCAGTCTGGTTTCTACTCAAGAATTCCAGACCAAAGATGAAGATAAGAGAATAATAAATTTTAACAAAACATAAGATAAGATAAGAAATAAATTAATAACAAAGTTGTTTATTATGAAAACACAAACATTACAACATGAGGAAGAAGAATAGTGCTTCGATGAAGGGATCCTTGTTTCAAGAGCTACCCTTATTGAATTGCTTGGATAATTGGAGTGGAAGATCTTATCCTCTGACCTAAACTTTCTAATTCACTTCCCAACCATTAAAAAAGAAGAAAAATACATATTTATTTAGTGTAGGGGTGGCTTGGTTAAATGTTTTGTGAAGTGCGAATGAGATGATTCTTCCAAATATTTTAATCCAAATTGAATCGCCTTCCTGATCACCAAAGTTTGTGAATTAGCTATCCTTACAAAAAGATAATATATGAAACATTTGTTTTTCAATATCTTATCCAAATTTGTGTCCCATACAAGCACAAATGTAGGATTTATGGCCGAAATACAGAACCCATGTCCAATCTGGCAAGTCCAACCCAACGTTGACTTCATGGTACATTTACTCCATCCAAATGAACTCTTTAGTTCTCGTGTCCTGAATAAAGGTTGTATAAAATAAAATTAAGAACAATTTTGAAAAATTTTAAGTTAAAATAGGTTATATTAAAATATTTATTTGCGAAATACTATAGTATATTTGAAAAGGGTAAAACTGGAATTTTCATCAAATTTTCAAATGAATGATTTAATCCCAAATATTTTATAAATGAACATATTTACCACAATGTGATAAAATTATTTCATTTATTACCAATAAAATATTCAAATAAATAGTATTTTATCAACTCCCCAAAACATAGCCTTTTTCACATCTGGGAAAAACCTCATATGAAGTAAAAATCAATATCAAATCAAAACATATTTTAAAACACATATCCTTGAGATCCAAAAATTACACACCAAGAATAAAAAGATATCATGCCTCATAAAAAACCATTATTTTAAGTTCTCCATTTATATCATTCAGTATATTTCCACTTCATTTATCCTCTAATGCACAAAACACTTACCTCACTTGAATTTTCTCTTATCACACAAATGTCAATTTTTTTAGCAATGTCTTTCTCATCCAAACTCATAAAAGGGTCACCATAGGCTTGATAAATTCCTACATTTCCACCCTATGTGAGTTGAGGACATATTTTTATCATGAGTACTTTTCTGGGTTTCTCTGTGGATTTTGGTTGGTATGATTTAGATGTGAAAAAAAAATCTGAGGCTGAATGAGGAGGTCTTGACTCTTTTTGAAGAAAAATTGCATTAATCTAATTTGCACTTAAATATGGTCTCCTACTCAATCGCCATAGAATCAATTAATCTTTATCGTCATGAAAAATAAAGGAAATTTCACACCATTCAACATTTCGGAAGAAAAAATTCAATCTTCTCAAACATGATTTTCTTGAAAGCTCCAGATAGGCAGAAATTTCTTTCATCATTAGAATCACTAGAAAGGCACAACTTCTTTTATCATGAAAGCTCAAAAAAGGAACAGCTTTCAATACAATGATTTTTTTCAGTAGAAATCACATCTCTTTGGAATTTAATTTTCCACCCAAAGTATCACAAAATGTGGTAGCACAACATAATATAGCTTCCATTACCCTTAATTTCAAATAGATTATGGAATTTCACTTCAAGGGTTGGTTGGATAAAGAAAACTGGCTTGTAATGTGGAAAACCTAACATAATATTCATGGATTCAAAGGGATAAAAGGATTAAATGTTAAAGGTAGGCCATTATAAAAAAAGGATTAATTGAAATAGGTTCTTTAATACCAAAAAAATTCCTCAACCATTTAATCATATGTAACTCAAACCCTAAAGTTTTTACAGAAACAAATCAAATTCAAGATAAATCAAGCATGGTTTGGTTCTCTCAAGAAATGAGGTAAATGTAATGAATATGAAAATAATGGTTGAAAATCCACATATGAATGTGATTTCAAATATAATGATAATGATATGTGGCTTGGGATTCAAAATTCAGAGTAATTTTCATGAAATTACTAAATATTTGTACTTGAAAAAATTTTATTTTCAGCATTCATTTAAGCTCAGTTTCATGGGATAAATTGTTTCACTTTTTTATATGGATTTCAAAATGGGGTTGGGAATAATTTCAGCTCAAAAGTATCAAAAAAAACAAAAAAATGAAAAATAAACACACAAAATTTGAAAAACACGCAATTTTTTTATTTTATTTAAATCATTGAAAAATAGGAAAATAATTGAAATTACTAAACTAAAAGGTTCCCTCCCCCACACTTAAAATATTTCAATGTCCTAAATTTGACCCCATGATATGATATATGAACATGAAATTCATAATTTTAAATAGGACAAATAATATAAAAGTGAAAGGGTTAGGAACATCCTGGTATGCTCAAGTGATGATGGGGTCATGTAGTTTGATGAAATCCACTGAATCAGTAGGAATTCCCTCAATATATATCTTCAAACTTTTACCATTGACTAGAATTCTCCTTCATGTGTCCTCTTGTGTGATCTCCACTACACCATAAGTAAAAACATTAGTTACAACAAAAGGACCTAACCATGTGGAATACAACTTAGCAGGAATCAGCTTCAGCCATGAACTATAGAGAAGGAATTTCTCTCCAACATGAAACTCTCTTGGTTGGATCATTTTGTCATTAGATTCTTTTGATCTTTCTTTTTAGAGACTTGAGTTCTCAAATGAAGACAATTGAATATCCTCAATCTCTTGATTTTGCAGCTTCCTTTGGATTCCAGCTTGGGGCAAATCCATGTTGCATTTATTTATAGCCCAATAAGCCTAGTACTCAACTTCAATGGGTAGATGACACACTTTCCCAAAAACAACCTGAAATGAGGACATACCGATGGGTGTCTTGCATGCGGTCCTATATGACCACAATGCTTCATCCAAGCACTTTCTCTATTCTTTCCTATTTGGATGCACGGTTTTCTCCCAAATTTGTTTCAACTACCTATTTGAATCCTAAGCCTGACCATTTGTTTGAGGGTGGTACGGTGTTGATGTTTTGTGTGTCACCCCATACTTCCAAAGGAGGGAATCCAAATTACGATTTTAGAAGTGTGTCCCTTGGTCACTGATGATGGCATTTAGTACTCCAAACCTACAAAAAATATGTGTCTTGACAATGTCCACTACAACATGAGAATCATCTGTCATGTTGGCCTTAGCCTCCACCCATTTACTCACATAATCAACAGCAACCAAAATATACAAAAATCCACTGAAACTAAGAAAAGGACCCATAAAATCAATGTTACATG
The DNA here is from genome assembly GCA_963277665.1 of Viscum album. NCBI lineage: Eukaryota > Viridiplantae > Streptophyta > Magnoliopsida > Santalales > Viscaceae > Viscum > Viscum album. Next base: position 1,755,409,766 of record OY728128.1, read on the forward strand.
CATCAAAAATCTCACATAATAATATGGGTTGTTTGGGCATCTCATATCTACTAGAAATGTTCCTAGGGTGTTGGAAAAGAGAGCATGACTTACAAAACACATGGGAACCATGGTATAAGCTGGGCCAATATAATCTATAGTCTAAGAATTTCATAGCTATCTGTTGGGGTCCAAATTCTCCACCACAAGTAAGTGTATAACAAAAATGTAAAATAGATTCAAACTCATGATCAGGAACACACCTCCTAATAACTCGATCACTACACATGCGCCAAAGGTATGGATCATCCCACACATAATACCAAGACTCGATTTTTAATTTTTGGACTTGATGTTTCTTTAAATTTGAAAGTATTTCAGATGCAACAAGGTATTTCACTAAATTGGCATACCAAGGATGCGTACCTGAGAAGGAATAAATATTCTCATCGGGGAAAGTGTCCCGAAGTGGTACCTGGTCTAAGGTGTCATACTCTAGTGTGCGAGTAAGCCTACTCATGTGGTCTGCCACCAGGTTTTCTGACACCTTCTTGTCCTTTATCTCAATATTAAATTCCTAAAGAAGGAGCATCCACCAGATAAGTATGGGATCTCATCTGGCTTCTCCAAGATTTACCTCATAGCTACATGGTCATAAAAAACTACTTTAAAGCCCAATAAATATGAATGGAATTTATCTAAATCAAATATGACAGCAAGAAACTCCTTTTCCGTGGTTGTGTAGTCTAATTGGGTTGAATCTATTGTCCTCGATGCATATGCAATCACATGAGAACATCCATCCACCCTCTGAGATAAGAAAACTTCGACCACAATGTCGGAGGCATCACACATAAGCTCAAAAGGAAGATCCCACTATGGGGGCTGTATGATCGGTGGAGTGGTCAGACACTTCTTTATCTCATAAAAGGAAGTCATTCAAGAATCATAAAACACAAAATCTGAATCCTTTGGAAGTAATCATGAAATATGAAGAGATATCTTACTAAAATCTTTGGTGAAGCACTGATAAAATCATGCATTCCCAAGCAAAGATCTAACATCATGCACACATGAAGGATATGGTAAGGATGAAATAATATCTACCTTAGATCTATCAACCTCTATCCCATGTCTTGACACTACATGACTAAATACAATTACATGCTCTACAATGAAATGACACTTTTCAAATTTTATGACCAGATTCTTCTCAATACAATGATTCAAAAACTATCCCAATATAGAGATACAATCATCAAATAAAGACCCATACACTGTAAAATCATCCATATATACCTCCATAAAGGTCTTAATAAAATCAGAAAAAAATACTCACCATATATCTCTGGAAGGTACATGGGGCATTGCAAAGTCCAAATGGCATCCTCCAGTATGAAAATGTGCCGAATAGATAGGTGAATGTAGTCTTCTCTTGATCCTCCTATGCTATATGAACCTAAAAATATCCATAAAATCCATCCAAGAATCAATAGTGAGTCTTCCTAGCAAGTCTCCCAAGCATTTGATCAATAAATGGGAGGGGGAATTAGTCATTGTGGGTGGAATCATTTAGTTTCCTATAATCAATACACTCACTCCAACTATTGTGTACCCTCATTGGAACTAACACATCTTTCTCATTTTTAACAATAGTAAACCACCTTTCTTAGGCACAACCTGAATAGGACACACCCACTGGGAATCTGAAATGGTATAGATTTTACCTGCCTCGATAAATTTTTCAACCTCTTTTTCAACAACCTCCCAAAGTGTTGTATTGAGTCTCCTTTGTGGCTGCATAACCGGTTTATCCCCATAATCCAAAAGAATCCTATGCAATAAATTGGAGGGGCTAATACTTGATTTGTCTGCCAAGTTCCACCCGATTACCCTGATGTTCACCCTCCATATTTTCAAAAGTTTTTCTTCATGTTCAAAAGGGATATTGTTAGAAATGATAAGTGGTAATATTTTTCCACTCACCAAGTATGAGTATTTGAGATTAGGTGGAAATGGATTGAGATCCAATATTGGGGGTGATGTATGGATGGATATAGTGAAGGATCTTAAATATGTTCACAAAGAACATCGGTATTAGAATAGAAATCATCAAAATCAGAGAATACTTCATCAAATACATCAGTATACTCAAAAACATGTCATAATCAGAGTTTACATTATCAATATTCGAATATGATTCCATTTCAAAATCAAATATTAGAGAGTCTAGTTCATTAAAAACAAGCATGGAAGTCCTCTTAGACATTAAACTAGAACCAATGCTTATAATCCCTCTAAGCATAGGACATTAAAATTCTATGGAGTCTTAAATTGGTGGTTTAAAATGTGAGACAACACATGCATAATGGTTCTCCGAGGGGTACTTCACGGATTCCATGACATTAAATATCTCAAATTCATCTCCAAATTCCATGGAAAGTGTACCCTCATTGACATTTATGATAGTTTTTGCAGTTTTAAGGAAGGTTCTACCTAAGATAATGGGATCATGAGAAATTAATTGATCTTCCTCCATGTTAAACACGTAGAAATCTATTGAAAAGATCATGTCTCCTACCAGTACAAGTACATCCTCAAGGAAAACCACTGAATATGTTGTGGCTCTATTTGCCAACTACACCACTACTCTCATCGAATTCAACTCACCAACCTATAAAGAAGAGAATAGATAGTGAGTCATCACCTTTATGGAAGTTCTTAAATCACAAAGAGCATCAGAAAAATGAAACTCCCTCATGATGCATGGGATGGTGAATGTCCCTGGATCCTTGCACTTTTTTGGCATTTCTAGAGTTGGTGCAATGAGTGATGACACATTCCATCCGATATTAATCCTCTCGTTTTCCTTAAACCCTCTTCGATTTGTATAAAGTTATTTTAATAATTTATCATACCTTGGAATTTTCTTGATGGCTTCAAGTAGAGGAATGTTGATCTCCACACGCTTGAATGTGTCCAAAACATCTTATTTCATCGCGTTTTCAGCCATATTCTTAGTTTTTACAAATATTTTTGTAAAAGATGGGGTTTAGGAGGAACATTATCAATATTTTTGTGAATTTTATCTTTCTTCTAGGATTTCTCATCAGTTGGTGTGGAATTGGGATTTTCTAGAGTTGAGTTGAATCCCGGTGGAATAGTAGGTACAGATGTATCATTAATTTTCTTCTCACTTCTCAATGTGATGGCACTGACATTACCCTTGGGATTTGGAGTAGACTGGGAAGGTAGATTTCCAGAATTCCTACTTACTAATTCTTGGAGACCAGTAGAAATATGGATCATTTTTTTCCTTCAACTCCCTCAACTTTGACCTTGACTCTTCATCTCATTCTGTTTATTACGAAGAATTTGTTTGAAAAGATCATCAGTGTTAGAATTTACCTTGCTTTGGGGATTCCCTTGTTGTTTACTTGTTGATTCTTGATCTTCAAATCGCCTTTGGTGTTGTCAGAAACCATGTTGGTAAGGTGGAGGCTACTGGATGTCTTGTTGAAAAGGGGTCCTTTGTTGTTGTCCAAAGTCGTACCTCATGCCTGATTGATCCTTCCACCCATGGTTGTATGTTGGATCAAAGGAATAAAATATATTTTGTGGATGTGGCAGTTGATGCTACTGATATGGTATCCCAGGAAACACTACTGCACAATCTTCTGTTTCATATAGTTGGGGGAAACAGACAGTTGGGTGGTTTGTTTCAGTGAAAATTCCACATGGCCTTGAAGGAGGGGGTTGGGATGTCTTTTGATACAATGCAATATACCTCAACATAGTAGTCAATTATTCTAACATAGTATCAATAAAATGACTTTAAAGAGAAGAAGGACTTACTTGATGTGCTCCTCTAACATGCGGTGTACCTCAAACACAAAATTGTTGGGAGTTTTGGGCCATATTGTCAATCAATGCACATGCAGCTACTGGTGTCTTGTCCACCAAAGATCCTCCAGCCGCATCATCCACCATGCTCTTCTCCATAGGTGTGAGTCCTTCATAGAAGTATTGGATGAGTACTTTCTCACTGATTTGGTGATGTGGTCAGCTTACGCACAACTTCTTGAATCGCTCCCAGTACTCATACATTGACTCCCATTATTCTTTCTTGATCCCCGAGTCTCCTTAGGAATGGAAGTGGTCCTTGATTCTAGAAAAAGTTTTTCAAGAAAATAAATTTAAATCATTCCATCAAGTTACATCTTCAGGTTGTAAATAATACATCTATTCCTTTATAGCTCCATCAAGTGAGAATAGGAATGCTCTTAGATTGATTTGATCTTCAGAAACATTCTTTGGTTTTAATTTTGAGAAAACTACATTAAATTCTTTTAAAATTTTTGTTTATATCCTCACAAAATAATCCATTAACCTTTGGAAGAAGATGAATTAACCTAGATTTTAGTTCAAAGTCTGATTCGAGATTTAGGTATGCAATACAATTTGGTTGATAGTTAATATCAGGTGCATCCAATTCTCAAATTGTTCTATTAAGTTCATTGTTATTTTCATCAGCCATTGGTTCTTGTTTTATGTTTTTTTTAGAAGTGTTTCCAATTTAAATTTCCTTGGAGTGGTGTAATTCTCCAACTATTTGAATTTTGAAACTTCCTGTAGACTAAGAATGTCTGATTCAAGCCCTAAGGCTACGTTCAATCTCAGGGTCATGATCTAAGAGATCTTCAGGATTATTTCGTGTCATAAATCAATTAAAAATGAAAATAATGAAATTGGTACATAGTAAAATAATGAGAAGATTGCGTTGATGGTCCAAAAAGAATAAGAAAATAAGAGAAGAAGAAGAAAGATAGAAAGAGAAAAAAATAGATTTGGAAAAGAAGAAATAAAAAAGAGAATAAGAGAATAAAAAATAAAATAAGTACCTTTAATAAGTTGAAATAATTACTTTACTCCCTATAAATGGCTCCAATTTTAAATGCACCGTCGTGGGCGCTTTCAAATGATGTTCAGTTTTAGGTAACTTAGGTGAAACAGACTGGCTGACCAAAGTCATCTCTCAAAGGAGGAAGTAAATTTAACAAAATATTAAAGGTATTTTGAAAATAGAATAAAAGGAAATAAGAATACTAATTAAAATTATGGAGGTTGTTTATTGTTTTGAAATATATAATAAGTTTTATGGAATAATATTTCATTTTTTAATTTTGAAATAATAGTTGATTAACAAAGCACCACGAGAAGATGTTTTTTTAGAAAACTGTTTTTAGAAGGTGTGATTAATCAAACTCTACCTATTAATTTAATTAGTAATAATTATAATTTAAATTAATATCCAATTAATTATGATCCCCTAATTTGTTAACCCTTTAATTCTACGAGAGTTAACTTAACCACAGAGATGAAATTACTTAAACCCTATGTTATCTTTGGAACACGCAATCGCAACACCCAACATCGATTGTTGTTATAAGGTTTGATTATGGTTATTGGTTAATTAAAGCACATATACACTCTGTAAATGAGGATTAATTGAGTTTATTTATTATATTTTAACTCTACAAACTTCTCTCGTGTGGTCTTGTATTACCGATTATGTTCATGCTCTCACAATTTACACAAAATCTCAACCTCGTGGGATTTGTATTTATTGTTCAATTTCTTGCTTAGTTTCATTAAAATTAAAAAAAATAAATTATTAGATCATATTTAGTAAATTACAGTAGCTCGTTGATTCAAAATAAATGAATGAATAAGGTAAGATTTAGACTTATTACTAAGAAAACTACTCTTCCATGGGCAGTGTAGTCATCGTAGAAACGGTTTGCATGTGAAAAGGTTTAGAAAGTGTAGAACTCAATCTCTTTTCTAATAAAGAATTATAGACCTAATAGGAATATAAAATAATAATAAATTTGAACAAAACAGAATAGAATATTAGAAATAAAAAAATAACAAAAAAGTTTATTATGAAAACACAAACATTATAACATTAGGAAGAAGGATAGGGCTTCGACGAAGGGATCCTTGCTTCAAGAACTAACCTTATTCAATTGTTTGGATAATTGGATTGTAACCTCTTCTCCTCTTCCCTAAACTTCCTAGTGCACGCCCAAACCCTTAAAAATGATAAAAATACATATTTATAGAGTGGAGGGGAGGCTAGGTTAAAAGTGGTTTCAATTGTGAATCAGAAGATTCTTACAAATATTTTAATCCCAGTTGAACCGCCTTCTTGACACAAAAACGCATGAATTAGCTATTATTTAAGAAGGATAATATGTGAGAAATTGGGTTTTAGACCTCCTATCCAAATTTGAGCCAAATCCAATTACTGATTTAGGTGTTATGGCCCAAATACCAAACTAATGTCCAATCTGGTGAGTCTAGACCAACTTTGACTTAATGCCCCATTTACTTCATCCCAATTCACTCTATAGCTCTAGTGTCCTAATAAAAGTTGTAGAAAATTAATTAGGGAACATATTTACTAAATGTTAAGTTAAAATAATTCATATTACAATATTTATGTGTGAAATACTACACTGCATTTTAAAATGGTAAAACTGGAATTTTCATCAAATTTTCAAATGAATGATCTAATACCAAATATTTCATAAATGAACATATTTGGAAGAATGTGGGTAAATTATGTCATTTATTATCAATAAAATATTTCCACAAAATAGTGTTTTTTCAACTCTCCAATATTTCATGTGAATAGTTCCCTGGAGACCTCAAATCTCTATTTTCTCACTTTCTCCTGGTAAATATCACAGATGGGAGAAAATATGATAAATGAATATATGATTTCATGAAGCTTATGAATATCACTAAACATAGTTTATATTATTAAACACTAGAAATCTTTCCCATCATCCATGTGTTTTTTAAAGAGAGAAAATTCATCCCAACCCTCATGATTGGTGGCTGAGGAACTGTGGATTCTAGATCATAAAAATTCTGATTTTTGCATGGTAAAATAAGCATTCAAATGTACCATTCCTCAAAGTTAGTATTACTAATAATATTTTCCTTATCTAGGATATATCATAATAATTATAATAATGTATAAAATTATTTACTTTTCATTTTTATAATAAATATCGAATATATTATTACTTTTCCTTATTACAAAAGAGTGTGATGTGATAAATTTTAATTATAAGTCTCCAATATTTTATCATGTCCTGATATCCATCACTGTCAAAATTATATTATCCTATAATATAGATAATATATTTTCAATGATCAATATTTCACTTCTCATAGCCCCAATGAGGGTTTCTCAATAAACATGAAGGTATTTAGGTATTTAAGTCTTTACCAACTACTGAATCACAGCTCCTTGATCTATTGAGTGGACTCCCCAATCATAAAATCATGGAATTTTATTTCCTCAAAACATGTCTACATATTTATACCAATCCAATAGAGTTCTATTCAACCTTATTTAAATGTGTTTATGTTAACCCAAAACATTCTTTATAACTCCTCGTTAGATTGAATCCCCCTAAAGAGGGTTAGTTAAGTACTTTGAAACTATTTTTTATATTATAAATAAACTAATAAAAGACTATACTAACTAAATATATTAATTGGGGGATTTTATCCTTTATCATATGCATAAAATAATCCAATTTTATCATACCTCAAGCTTATTAATATTAAATATATTTTAATTAAGTGATTAACCATGTCCAAAAAAATATTTACACATAATCTAGTTTATTTAGTTCTGTCTTGTATACATATGAATTAATTTATTTAATTTAATCGTCAAACATTCAAAATAAATAATTATCCATGAAAATTATTGAAAAAAATAAAGTTTTATTATCATGAAAACTATATAATATTTGTTTTATCTAGTGAATGAAATACTAATTATAGACCCTATAGGAAAATCCACCTTGATCTGGGTCTTCACTCAGGATGTTGCATTCCTCCTTTCCCCTTTCTTACCTCCTTCAATGGTTTTACCCTGGTTCCAATATTTAAACATCTACAGTCACATGGGATCTCCTTACTTACATTTTTATTTACTCATATATAGGTTAGAGAAGCCTAAGTATGGGTTAAAGTGGTACATTAAATAAATCATGGACACACAAGTCCATACATAATAAAGTGGAGGGGATGGCATGCAGTCCATCATTTGTATTTAATACTAATAAGTTCCAAACTCATTAAATATGTTAAATTATATGATACCAATAATATATTGGTCTATGTAGGCTCATGATCATTGAAAAAAATAAATTCATTCACTTTTGAAAACCATTTGGTTTTCAATTCATTATTATTTATTAAGATAAAATTGCACAAATTGATTGAATTAATTATCTTATTAAAAATAAATTATTTTATCATAATAATACATATAAACTATTATGAAATCCCATATTATTTTAATAATTAAATTAAGTGTACTTGGTGGTTAAATGAAATGAATTTCTTAATTTAACATGGAATTTAGTGTGCATTTAATATTCTTTAAATAATTTCCACACAACATGTACACTAGATTCATGTTGCGGTTAATTTTATTTCCATGTAAATTAATTACATGACATGTGAATTAATTAAACCTCATTTTAATTAATTAAACTATATTTTAATTAATTAAACCATGTGATATTTAATTAATTACAACACATGTGAATTACATACACCATATGTTAATTAATTTTTCTTATCACATGTGATTTATTTTCACATTTTCTGTTTTACACCACATATGAATTAATTAAATTACCATTATAAAATTTATATTAAATAAACCATATATGTATTATTTACCATGTTACATAGCTATTAGTCCCATGCGTCGTGTGATAAAAACATGATATATCTTGGACCATGTGGATTCCATGATTTACATCGAGAAGATTCATAGACTACACTTTTGTACAGAATATACATAACATGTAATGTGAAAAGTTACCTGCTGGTTTGGCCAATCAACACATATCATGTAAATTAACCATATAACCACTTCGATAACACATGAAGGTCCTGGTTCATAAAGGAAGAGTGTAGAGCGATGCCTAAAAAAATCATCAACATCTTCAAATTTCTCTACAAAACATGATAGAAACTCAATTTCATAATCCTATAAGACAAGATATCACATATAATATATAATTATTTTTGATAGATCAACAATTAAATCATATTTTCATTATTTCTTTGTTATAGAATATGGTTGACCCTTTTTATCTAACTCTCATTATGATGGAGGAATCATGTGTATATTTCCCCAAGTGGTGATAGACATGTGTACCAAGAAACTCTAAACATTATTATAAGATTATCTAGAAACTAGTGTGGATTTCTATACAAATTTTTCCATTAATTTTTTATCTCACCTTAGAATCCCAAGAAGTCATGTTAGATTCTCTTGGTTCTCTAACAATTGAATAGGGAGGAGGAGGATCAGCCTTGCTCATGAAACATATATCGTTCTTGAGAATATATCTAGGCAGAGATAATTCTCTGAAGTGTCAAATTTTGTGCATAATAAATTTATATTTATAGAATTCTATATTTAGGTATTTATAAATCTAGGGTTAGAATATTATTTTCACAAATACCATTTAATATTCTTTTAATTCCTATCATATCCCATGTAAAAATATTATTATTATTATTTATTTCACACGTGCATAACATTTAGAATAAATAAATATTATTTCTCCCAAATAAATAAATAAATATTCAAATAATATTTTCATTATACACAAACCATAACTCATTTTTCTCTTCACTCTCATTGCTTACTGGACCATTTATGATGACTATTTAATTAAAAAAATCATTATAAAATGATAAATAAATACTTGTGATCAACAAATAAACCTAATTAAATATTATTCCTTGTACTTTAGAATAATATTCTAATCTACTAGTAAAACGCATTTTTAATTTAATCTAGTATCTTGTATACAATTACTGTCTAGTCCTCTATGCCCCTTTTTATATGGAATTAGGCTAAACATCTTAATTTCTAAGGCTAGCGCATAGCAACACGCCAATAAACCAATAGAGAAATGAGTAAATATCACAATGATATTCAACATCCCATGATCACTTAAAAAGTAATATAATCTCTTTGTCTTGATATTTCTCGTCATATAGGATTCATATATAGTGTTATCAATATATATTCTTGAAACTATTTTATTAAAACTTCATAACATAGCAAGTCGATAAATTGAAATGGCCATGGAATTAAACCGAATATTTTATTTCATTAATGGTATTGAGATATTCACTTCTAATAGATGGTTAAAATTATATCTTGCATTATTCATTAATTCAATTCCACTCATGATGCACTAAACACTTCAAACATCACCATGAATGATCATCTTCATGGTCTATGAAATGAATTTATGCACACAATTCATGACACAAAATAATAATAATTTTAGAGTCAAAGGATCATTACATAGTCCCATTGATAGGAATTTCCAATGAATCATGAAGCTTGTAGAATTCATATTATTGGATCAATTCTTATGACCACCCTTCTTGGAGATTAATAAAGAAAAATAGTAATAGAAAGCTTCTTAATTTCTTATGAGTCTCCTACCCCTGATAACTGGTATATTCTATTTCCCATTGGAAAATATCATTTTACCAGAGGACACAAGATTAAGTATTATTGTCACAGCATCTAAATAAACACATCATAGCAGGAAACTTCCATGTGATTTCAACATGGAAAGTATCCTTAGGAAATTATCACTTCCATTATCACACATAAGAACAAATTGGATATCATGAAGAATTACTTTATATTATATTAAAATACCATAAATATACAATGTAATCAAAATAATAAGGGAAGTTGGTTTTAGGCTACCACAAACTCTAACATAAATAATACTCCCCTCAAAATAAGAACCACACAGAGGGGCCTCCCCTTCAACGATAATCCATCTAATCCAATAAACTTTCACCTTCATTCCTCATCACCAAGACATGCCACCAAATCTATGCTATCTTGAACACTTTTTACATAAGAGAACACCCAAGATCCACATGTACAAACTAGGACACCATTATCATAGTCAAATAGGTTTGGAGATCTTCCACTTATATCTCACATCAGCTACACCAAAGCTCTGATTACACTTATTGGGGTCTTTCCTATTTAGCCTTGATCTACTAGGACCAAAACGTTTTCCCAATTGGGGTTCCATACTATCACCAATTTTTTTTTAGATAGAACCTCATAAGATCTTATGTGTTGACCTTGGAAGAACTGGTCTGGAGGAATTATCTCAAAATATTGTCATCCATAAAATATTATTATCATGCATCTCATGTAGGTTTGGGAGTATTTATTTGTTGTGGGGTTGGTGTGTGTCGTAGGGTCAAATACACAGGCACTTTTCTTCCATTGTGTTGTGTGTTTTTGGGGAAGCTATACTCTATTAGTATTTTTTGTTGCATTCATTTTTGTAGTTGTCATTACATTTTAACATCCTTAGGTATGTGAATATGTGAAATTTATTTTTACTTTGTATTTCCCATCCCTTTAATAATGAAATTATATTATTATTTTTATTTTTATTAGTGTGTATGGGTCACCCATTTTTTACCTTGTTTTTTTTCTAGATCACATGAGTGCGTGGAGCCTCTTACAACCTTACTTTATGAGACTTAAATTTGGGGATTCATAGACCACCCAAAAGTCCCGAATATATCTGACAGAGGACCCCACCCTGTTGCAAGCCAGTTAAACTCAGCACCACCCAATGTTATGAAACTTCCATAAATTCTCACACCACTAGAAACATGTTATATCTGAATCCTACAACAAACGATGCATCCCGAGATCATCCCTTTTAGTATTTTTTATTAAAATGGGTTTAAATAATGAACATCGGTTTAGGGTTACATAATTTGAAAAATTGGTTTTATATTTCATTAAGCAATATTCACACTTCCTTTAGTACCTTACATTAAGCATTAATACAGTTCACATTTCATGTGAAATCCATATAGGGGAGGCGCAAATATGGTTTACGCCTCCTACTAGGTGATTTCTATAAAAATTAATCCCCCTCTTTTTTTCCATTTTATCTCTTCTATTTTTTATCAAAGCTCTAGAAGGTTGATGTTGCTTTATTAACTTATTCATCGCGGTCTTCAAAAAGGTAAAAATTATATTTTAAAAAAATATTTGTCCATTTATTTTATTAAGTATATTTTATGATTTATTTATTTAAATTTTATGATTGTGTGAATTTACAAATGTGTAATTTGAGACATATTTTCTTTCTATCATTTAGATTATGTCAAATGATTCATAAAATTAAAATATTATGGTTGAATTCACGACTTAAGATACAGTATTTATTAGCATGTAAAATAGTAATTTTCAATGCTAAAAGATTGATTCCATTATAATAACCTTGAAAATCCTAAAACTCTTATCAGTTTTATAAATAAACTGATAAAATTACCCTTTTCTAGTGCTAAAAAATTGATGAAAATCAAAAACCATTTTCAAAAAAATTAGCACTGAAAACAAATACCTTTATCAGGCGTATTTCTATAACTCATAAATTTTCTTTGTATATACAATATTTTTAGCAATGATAAATGAAAATTTTATCACTAATAATTATAGTGCTAAAACCATCCACTGATTCCACTAATGTGATGCTCTATTTTCATCATATGGAAACTCATTAAAAATAAAATTACAATTTTATTTCAAAAAAATAAATTAAAATTATAAACAAATCAACATTAAAAAAAATTTAATACATTAAAATCACATTGGTTTGTACAACTTATTAGAAACAATACATTTTCAAACAAATTCAAAAAGACTATGGGTTCCACTATCTTTGGGACCCCTTTTAAAATAGCTCAATCATGCTACCAGTTTATGAACACACCACCCCAAATCAAAAACTTAAGAAAAATGTACCTATAATAAAAATATTAATATGTTATTAATACTATACTAAATTAAATTAAACATCAATATAATGAAATTAATTAATAAAATGTCAGTTTTAAACTAAAAACATGCACTTAGAGTCATATTTGGAACACTAAGTGTTATATTCACATTCATTTGAATCCTATACGTCGTAAAGAATTTATGGATGATTTTACAAAGGTATCAAGTAGTTCAAGAATTTTTTCATAGTTTTGAATTTTTGATACATTATTTGACCTAATGTGATGACCCAGACCCTCAAGGTTCATCCCTTTGCCAAATTCCGGATCCTAATGGTGACGTATTGGTGGTAGGACGTCATTTCGACATGCAACTGATCGGTGTGCGACCGATCGGCACGAACGATTGGTGCGGAAAATCGGTACGACTGATCGGTGTGCCATCGATCGGTGGGTGACCAATCGGTGTCACCAATCAGTGTCACATAGCCTTGTCGGGTTCTTTTCTACATTTTTTCTCATAACGCCTCTTTTGGGCCTTTTTAACCCTTTTCAAGTGGTTCAAAGCCATTTAAATCTCATAATTAATACCCAAAAATCCCGAGGAACCTCCCCAATGGGGGATATTAAATAATAATTAATCCCATCGTGTGTAACCACCCAACCGCGTGGGGAACCATGATCTGAATTTAAAGTTGTTCAAATCCCCATATCCCCTGACAATGGGATCTCATCCTTATATCACATGGGAATTACTTCTTCTTCTTCCTCTTGGCTGGTCTCCTTTTCTTCCCAGTGTGTTTGGAGTCTCCCTTTCCGAGGAAAGTGGTGCACCTATACCGAAGCTTTTATACTCACCCGTGGATTCCCCAAAGTTCCTCCCCAGCAAGTCATGCCTCCCCAGTGTTTTGCTCATGGAGAATAACTTCGATCCTTGATCAACCAAGTAGGGTTTTTTCCTTCGTATCTCTTTACTATGTATCATGTGGGGTGGGTATGCTATTGTTTCTATGGGGATTGATGAAACCAAACTTAATAAAGATAATGAATGGACCTTTAAAGAATGAAGGGGGTGTGATCGATTTCGTCCTATATTCTTTTGTATTGTTATGTGATTGTGAACCATTTGGGCTTATGCTTGCTGAAAATCATAGTCGTTGGTGGTCGTTCCTTGCGCACTAATGGACCTTTGCCTTTGATGACTGTAATCTGGAAATTGGTTAATCACTTAAACTCATATGGTTGGATGGATGTTCAGTAAAACAAGAATCCCTATACGACCACCCCGGTTAACAAACAGAAAGGAGATCCTAATGAATGATGTGCTTGAACTTGGAAGTTCCTACTTTGTTTTGGTAGTAGGTGTATTGTTCTTCTTTGTGTTTAAAAGGTGACGTGGATGGGGATGGGATCCTCTATTGTTGTATAGTTGATTAGTTGTGGTTATAGAGCCGTGTGGGGCTGTATCTCGAGGCTTACTTTGGTTCCAGTACTTTGAGGGATCTCACTTATCCCTTTGTTGTTGTGACTTCACAAGAGAACCGGGTGTGAATGATTAAATTGTTGTTTTCTGTTCTCTTTCTCTGGCTTGTGGTTATGCCTGTTAGTTGCCCAGTAGTACAGAATTTTACCTAAATGGGATTACTGAACATGAAAACAATAATGAGTTAAATGGGGAACTGGTTTTGGGAATGAGTTGTGGCTTGGCTGTGAGTACTATACCTTTCTTTTATGAATTAATATAATAGGGTGTTTGTGCTTAGGCTGGCTTTGGAAACCCTAGGTTGGGATGAGTGCTCGTTACATATACATATAATTGTAGTTCACATTTTTCTTATTCTCACCCCACCCAAGTAGAGAACTTAGTGTCGAACACCCCCATTTCATGGGGAAGGTTGTTTTTTCCAACACTCCTATAAGTGGCTGGTTATTAGCTCCTTTTTTGCTCCCTTTCCTGAATATCCCAAGACCCTTCAGGCAGGATGTGATGGCCAGAAGTCCATTATTAGCCCAAGAATCTTCGGGCAGGGTAGTTGTGGGGGTTGGCCCAGGTTTCTACGGGCGGGATGTCCGGTTGTGGCCCAGGAGTCTACGGGCAGGATGTGCGGTTGTGGCCCAGGTGTTTGCAGGCGAGATGTGCAGTTGTGGCCCAGGTGTGTGTGGGTGGGTGTGGCAGTGGGACTACAGTGAGAATGGTGGGATTGGTTTGGTGCATAGGATTTCTTCAATAACCAGTGGGAAAGTGGCACAGGGTACCTGAATATCGATGTGCTATTACTATACATTACTTGACTTTCATTGTTTGGGGAGTGTGCCTTGGTGAGGCTTGTGTGGATAGTTTTCTTTTCTAGGTGTTTTGGTTTTTTCTTTTTTGATTGGTCATTAGAATGCCTCCCCACTTGTGCATGAGATTCTTTGGTTTTCCCTTCTGGGTATACTTGTATTCTCACCCTACGTATATAAAACTGCTTTTATGTTTCTAGGAGGACTTCAGGGATCATGTAGGGTCGTAGTATCTTGGGTGTTGGGATAGTTTCAGATGATGTTTTTCTTTTATTTTGGTAATTTAAGTTTGGAGTCCTTGGGGCTTGTATCTTTTACTTTTGAACATGAATATGGGTATGGTTTAATTTCGGCTCTACCTTTACTTTCAGATTTGGTGTTGTTGGGGTTTATATCTTATCTCCTGATCCTATTAAAATAAAAAGGGTAATGCCTTCCATCTTGTGTGTGATTCTAATACCCTTGGTGCTAGTTTCCACTGCAGGACCTATTGAAGGCGGGTCTCGGGGATCATTATCTCTCCTTCAACTTAAAGAAGGAAGGTTCTAGCAGTCTATTGTCCCTTCCCTACTTTTTGGTGAAGGTAGTTCCTGAAACCTAAAATGTTACTTTTAAAATAAAACACAAATTTTGAATCATGCTTGGCACATCATGTGTTAGATAGATGTGAGAATAATTCCTACATATCAAAAATTAATTATGTATCATTTTCCTAAAGGATCAATCCAATCTGACCAATTTTCTGATTTTTGAGTATATGAAGTGTGTTTTTTATTAAAATACTAATTTTTAATACAAACATGCACTTTTAGTCATACCGGCCACACCGTCTTCTATATTGATGTGTGACCAATTCCAATACCTTAAAAAATGACTTATGAAAAATTTTACTATGTTATTTTGAAAATATAATCCTGTTTTATTTGTTTTCATTGATTGTTTCATGTTTCTCACTATAATGAAACTTTTAAACTAAAAACATGTAGTTTGAGTCATACCAAGAACACAATGTTTCAGATTGATGTGAGGATGATTCCTATTTTATAAAAACAACTTCTGGATCATTTTCCAATTGTATCATGAAAATTTGAGTTTTTTTCTTTTTTATCAATGAGAGAAATATATTTTACACTAAAATGTCACATTTTAACTTAAATTACACACTTTGAATCATATTGGGCACGCTCTATGTTGGATTGACACTCTTCTGATTCCAGCACATCTAAAATTAATTATGGATAATTTTCCTAAGGAATCAAGTTAATTCCAGCATGTTTTCATATTTTTTTAGTGTGTGAAGTGTGTTTTGTGCTAAAATGTCAATTTTAAATAAAAATAGAGACATTCAGTAATTCGGGCCACACCATATATCATATTGATGTTTGAATGATTCTTATACATCATAAATGACATATAAATCATTTTCCTAAATTATAAATACAATCAATCTTATTTTATTAATTTTTAGTCAGTGATGAAAATTGTGAACTAAAATTTTTCTTTTAAACATAAAACATGAACCTTGAGTCATTTCAGGCACACCATGTGTCAAATATATGTGTGGATGATTCGTACATGTCAAAAATGAATTATGAATCATTTTCATATTGTATCAAGAATATCCAAGTTCATTTTCTTACTTTTTAGTATGTGAATATTGATTTTTAGTAAAATGTTTATATAAAAAAATACACACTTTTAGTCATACCGACCACACTATGTGTTATATTGATTTTTGAGTGATTCAGTTATATAAATAATGAATTATGGATCATTTTCCTAACTTTTCATGAAAATATGAGTATGTTTTCTCATTTTTAGTGAGTAAAGTGTGTTTTTAACTAAAATGATGCTTTTAAAATGAAAACATGCACTTTTAGTCATATTGGAAACACCATGTATTATATTTCCATGAGAAAAATTCCAAAACATCAAAAATGTCATAGGGATCATTATCTTGAATTATCACTATAATCCAAGAGTGTTTTTCAGTTTGAATATGTGATATGTGTTTGGAAAAAATGTTCCCTTTAAACCGAAAACATGCACTTTGAGTCCTACTAGGAACACTGTGTGTTTGATTAATGTGTGTATAATTCATACATATAAAAAATGAATTTTGGATAATTTACCTAAATTATCAATAAAATCAGAGTTCACTTTCTCAATTTTAATTATGTGAAGTGTGTTTTATACTAAATGTCTATTTTAAATAAAACACCAACTTTCAATATTATTGGTCACACCATGTGTTATATTGATTTGTAGATAATTATTACACACAAAAAATACCTAAGGGTAATTTTACTAAATTATTAAGTTAATATGAGTGTGTTTTCTTAGATTTCAGTGAGTGATGTTCATTTTTAACTAAAATGTTACTTTTAAATTGAAAACATGCACTTTGAGTCATACCTGGCACACCATATGTATTATTGATGTGTGACTAGTTCCTAAAAATATAAAATAACTTATGGATAATTTTAATAAAGTATAATTACAACCCCAGTGGCTTTTCTCATTTTTTTAGAATGTGAAACACATTTTGAACAAAAAATGTCACTTTTGAACTAAACGCACACACTTTGAATTATATTGGAACCCCATGTATTGGGTTGACTTGAACATAATTTTTTCTCATAAAAAATGAATTATGGATAGTTTTCCTAATGTATCAAGATAATTAGAGATTATTTTATTTGTTTCTAATATGTGATGTGTGTTTTGTACTAAAATGAGGATTTTAAATAAAAACAAATATATTCATTCATATTGGCCACATCGGGTGTCATATTTCTTTGAAATTTATTCATATATGTAAAAAATGACATATGGATCATTTTACTAATTTATCAAAATAATAAATGTGTGTTTTCTTGGTTGTCAATCAATGACATGCATTTTGAACTAAAATGTCACTTCTAAACTGAAAACACATACTTTGAGTCATGTAGTTCACATTGTGAATTAAATTGACTTATAGATGATTCCTACATGTCCAAAATGAATTATGGAACATTTTCCTAGTATATAAAGTGTAACAACCCGATATTTTATGATAAGTATTCTTTTTAATTTATTTGATGTCATGTGTTTTATGCTACGACAAGATTATCATGTGATATATGCAACACCGTATTAGCTTGCAGTGTACGCAACACTATTCTTAGATTGTGTTACACACAATTTTAAGTTCGTTTGATAATAGTCATTCTACGCAACATTGAGTGTATATATATATATATATATTCAATGTATAAATGAAATATGTTTGTATTATGTTATATGAAACAACAAAGGAGTCTTGCACAACACGAAACCCTAACTTGTCTTTCATTACACGCAATCGTGACCTTCCTCGATAGCATGTGTTGTACGCAATACCGGGTTTTAAAAAACAACGGTATATTATTATAATATTATTATGAACTAGCCGTTATGAATAGTATTAACTAAATTTTGAATTTTATAACATTATTATTCATCTTACACATTTTCTAGAACATGGTATAAGAACAAAATAAATTTTTCGGGTAAAATAAGTATTTTTCAAAAAATGTAGTTTTGCCACCTTTTGATAGCGCATCCACTTTAAATCTAGTTGTTGAAATGTTTATAAGTTCAATTTGACAAAATAAAATTCTTCTTTTGAATCAGGATATAAAAATTTACATTGGATAAAGTATTGATATTTTTCTGATAACTTTAATATTTTAATGAATAGTAAAAGCACGCTGTATTTTAATTAAAAACAACTTTTTTCATCGTAATAACTTATGTGGTTAAATTATAATATTGAATGGTTTTAAAGTATAAATATAATATATTTTTACCATTTAATATAATTTATGTCATTATCATTGATTTTACATTGAATTCGTAGGTTAAATCAATTCAATCTTTTGCAATGTTTTAATCAAAAACCCGTTTTCATTCGACAACGGGATTAATTTTAATTTCATTTCTAAAACATCTGTGTATCGAATTTGAAAAAATGGATTCCATATTTGGAATCAGTGGGTCCAAATTATGTTAATAGGCTACTTTTTATTTTTGGGAATTATGAATAGTAACTACGGTAAATTTTATTTACAATAGTTAAAGGTAAATCGGGTAATTAAGGGTAAATATAATATTATAAAATTACCCTAACACATGAAAAAATTCTATTGGATGGATAAAAGTATACTCATATCACCTAAGGGTCGGATTAGATTCATTTTATGGACTTTTGACCATGAAAATAATTTAATTATTATTAAAACCAAAGAAAGTGACAACATGTCACTCTCTTAAATCTTATAAGTATAATAATTTTAATTTAGTGATAAAAATCATAAAACTTAGAACATGAATATTCTACAGAAATCTAATAAAATTATATACATCATGATAATTTTTTTAGAATTTTTAAGGATTAAATAATTGTCATTAATGGTGATACATTAATGGTGCAAAAATTATTTATTTAGTGAAAAATCAGTAATATAGTTATTATTGAAATACTAATACCCACTAAAAGTCCCACAAACCTGACCAAAACTTATTGGTAGTGTATCTATACACCTTAGTCATCCAATGACCTAATATATAACCGTTTTGAGTCTTATAAAAGTGATTATGACACTTATATTATTTTGTTTTAAATGATGCCAAAGTTGTCACCTTCATAATTTAATAAATCTAACAATTTAAATATTGTGATTTTAAGATGATAAATTCGAGTAAAAGTATTATTGTGAAAGGTAATAGATTTATCTTCATCATAGGATTTTATTTTTAATTTTTATTCAAAAAATAAGTATATTAAATAATTATACAAAAATGTTGTAGTAATTATTTTATTAAGAGATAAACCAAATAAATGGTTTTAAAAATAATAAAATAAATATTATATGAACTATTTAATGTTCTCCACTAATTTTATAGATACATAGGACCTTTTATAAATCTATTAAAGATTTTATTTTGAACATATCTTCTTTATATATTTAATTTAAATTCAAATAAATGAATAGTGTCAAAATTTAAACTATTGTTAATTTATAAAACTAACATAATATAAAATTGTTTAAAAATCACAAAAATATATAAAAATTATATATTTATATTTATATGGTCTATAATGTTATAAAGTATATAATTATGTAAAATTGACAACAAATAAGTAATTGTTTGTTATTATTTAAAATTTAGAATGTTATTACCACAAATAAAATTAAATTGATTAAGTAAGGATAAATCAAGTTGATAATGTTTAAAATAATTTCCTAACATGTATAAATTTTATTTTTTGATGATATTAAAACCCTATATCATATAATATTCGAATATGAGTCATTTTTGGAGGTTTTTAAGTGGGTTTAGATTTATTATAAATTAATATTTTTAAGGTTTCCAAAGGTGCCCCTCCTCTCCCTTATAAAAGGGCACCTCCTCCCTCTCTTCCTTACACCAATTTGAGCCTTCAAGCTCGGAAAACCTCTGGAAAATTATCTTCTCCACTTTCATAGAAACATCCTAGAGGTCCTGGTCTTCTTCAAAGACCAATTGTAGTGCCTTAAGAGGAGGTCTCAAAGAGGCGCTTCAAAGAAGAGGAAATGTTTGTTACCGATTCTTTCAACTTTATTTCTTCTTCCACTTCTTCTTATTTAGTTGTTTCATTATGAAGTAATAACATCAGTATCACTCATATACTAACATGTTATTATAATTATTAAACAACCCTATTTCACAATTTATCCATCCTACGGAAAACGAAATCACCACGCGTGCGTACGTACGGAATATCGTCTCAATGCCGTGGTGTAATCTATTTTCCACCACCACCTTAGTTGGATGGGTATAATGGTGTAAATAATGACTATATATTATTATTTTAATGTGATATTGATTCTTAAATATTATAAATACACTTCAATACAATTCCACGATCATGGGAATGATATCATCGATCGTGCGTACGTACGGACTACCGTCTCCACGACGCGATGAGATTCATTCTCAATGATTAACCGTTCATGAATTATTATAAAGTATATATAATAAGTAATCATGAAATATGTGAAATAATAATGATACTTGATTTATGTATATATATATTTATTTCATCTACTTAATTCCATTCAATTCAATTAGGAAACGAAAACAGTGTTCATGTGTACGTACGGCCTACCGTCTCCATGAACGGTGTATTTCTTTCCATTTATCGATCTATTATATATATTTATATTCTGAATATATATTATATATAAATCATGTCTTACATTCTGGATTTAATTAAACAAGATCTAAGTAATCATATGAATAATTACAAGTTAAAACACGAACGACAAATGAAACGATTTTACCCAAAATGCTACTTTAACATTAATTTACAAAATAATGGGTAATATAAAGTCATAAGTGAACCATATATGATATCATAATAGTGAATATGATTCTGTAATAAGTCAATGACATTATTTAAATCATTATACAGGAGTTTCGGATCCATACAAAGCATATCGGACCTAAGGTAAGGGATAATTGTGCAAATCTCATTTTTATCCGAGATTTCTTATTCGTAAGTATTTATTGGGGTTATTGATATCATCCATGTTCATGTTTTATAAAAGTGTATTCATGTATGTTTAAATTACTTTTTACCCATTTTGACTTTTACCCCATGGTATGGAAGGAATCTTTCTTTTATTTACCCTACAAGGTACTTTTTGACTTTTCCGACAAAAGTACGAGAAGAATGTTTTTTAACGTATACAGCATGAAAGGATTTTTATAGTTTTATAAAGCCTTATTTTCATGAAGCTTCCTCCAAAATATTTCATTACTATTTTCAAAAAAATCCTTTTCTTTTAAAATTGCATGACATTTTGTGAAAAGAAAATGATTTTGAAGAAAAAAGGATATTTTCCTCAAGAATCCATTTCAAGTGTTTTATCAAAACCATTTTTCATCTAAGATTACATTATTTCATATGTGTATGTTTCGAGTATCATATCTCTTTGATTTAAATGGTTTCACTTTTCATATTATGAAATGATATCCATTTCGTTTATATGGATTATGTGATGATGGGATGATGTTTATGAAACCCATTTTATTTATTGGGTTATTATCAATGATGTATGTTTATTTTGTGTCACAAGTAAGAATAATTTCATTATGAGATGGGTGGGACCTATATCTCCCTCCAATGCATTGGGTAAAGATTTATATCTCATGAGATAGACATCGCTGGAATGGTATGTTAATCTGTTTCAGTGTTACAGGACTGAAACGAGGAGTGAACTCGATTCAGAAAGGGACTTTGTCCACTAAGATGGTCATGGAAGTAATTCCTTGGCTACTATGGAAATAATTAAATGTTATTAATGGATGCCACAATTACATGTTTTATTACCATGCTATGTTATCATGATTTATGTTCCATTATGATCTATGACTTATGTACTTCCATGTTTTAATTCGTTGCTCAAGATTTTGATGTTTAAACATTATGTTCATGTTTTTAAGTTCAAATGTATATGGTATGTTTTATTTTATCCATGCTTACCCTTACTGAGCATTTTATCTCACCCTTTTTATGTTTTATTTTCCCCCAGGATTAAAAGAAAGGTTTTAGGTAAGGAAACAAAAAGTGGAATATCTTTATGGGAGATGTTGAAGATCTTTCACCACGATTAGAAGATTATGTTCCAAGTTTCCAGAGACACTAAACTATTACGGTCCTTGTGTGTCTATTTTTGTTATGTATTATGTATTCCTCAAAAGTAATGTAATATTTATGTACGTCAAGCTTCGGGTCTCTACAGTTGGTATCAGAGGAAAGGTTTAGTCAACATTTGGAAACTAGGATGTGAAAACATTAGTGAGATCCCAAGAGATATTTCTAAGGTATGTCTAGGGATATCCCTAAGGATAAGTATACGTATAGGATATAGTCCTAGAACTACGGTAACAATCATATAATTTAACCTAAGATGTTATATATTGAGGGTACTCCCCCTTTACTATGTTGTTTTCCCTAGCATGATTTTTTCCTCTCACACTATTGTTTTTGGGATTTAGAAAATGGCTGGAAACAGGAAGATTCACGATAATGGAGGATATGATGGACAATGGAATGATATTCATCATGAGCAACCAAATGAAATGGGATTTGGAATTCCAAACATCATTATTATTCCTAATCATAAATATTATAATATGATAAATAATCTCAACTTTGGTAAGTTTCCCGACTCAGATAATAAGAGAAAGATGGAGTTTCATGATGATCATAGAGGAAAGAAAGTTCAATTTCCCTCTTGTAAATCATGTGGGAAGAGGAATCAGGGAGATTGTTTCAAAGGAACTGGAAGATGCTTTGGGTGTGGAAAAGAAGGACACAAATCCAGTAAGTACAAAGGAAAAGGTTCAGTTAACACCATGGACAAGGATAATGGTATTTCTACGACATCAACAATGATAAGATGTTTTAAATGTGGAATGTATGAGAATTATGAAAACCAATTCTCTAAGGGAAAATATCATGAAGAGAATCAGCATGGTCATACGGGTAGTATTTATGTGGATGATGATGAAGAGACTAAAAATGAAATATGAGATGAAATAAATTATAAAGCTCGGCTAGTGGTTTAATAAGTTAGTGGAATGATTGTATGTTTATATAGAATAATGTATGGTACTATGGAATAAAGAATCATCTAAGGATTGTTTTTCCTAAAGTATATGAAATTATATGTTGAATGGTACCGGTAACCATGGAAGGTTATTCATATATTTTTGGAAAGTATATGATATGCGCATAATGAAGGGATAAGAAGATAATGAGATGTTTGATTTTATTCATGAGCTCATGACTGATATAAGGACTATGTGATATTATGGTTTGATTATGTAGATTTTTGGAATTTTGGTATGTGGAAAGAGTTACCTTTTGAAATTATTCATATTTTCACTAAGGTTATATGGTAATTTAGGTTTCAAGAGAATATATGACTAAGGTATTCATGTGTTTGGAATACAACCAACAAGATATATCTAATGATATATGTGGGATAAATGCTTGTATTCACATTCTTGGTAGATAACCTTTCTAGTAATTGTTTTCTTTATACTATGAGCTTGGACTGAAGTATTTTAGATAAGCCTAAAGTTTTAAATTAATTATGTTGGACATAAGTTATTATTATTTAAGGATATGACTTTTTTCGATATTATTGATGGGATGTTATAGTAATGTAGTTTTAGAAAAAGGACAACCTGCAGGACGAGTGACATCTCATCGCATCGGACAAAACTGTGGGAATCGAACCCACAACTGAAGTGAAACTGGCCTTTATCGCATACCAATGGCCTACAAGAATTCCCTAGTTAGTAGAAACTAGTTTTATTTTATTAATCGGTATGATATATGAATTATAAGTTCATTTTTGGAACCATATACGATTAATCTTACCATAAGATGGACTTATAACTTTTTCTAACCTTTTGTTTGAAACAGATGGAATGACCCATCATTCTATCACATGATCTGCTAACACTTCACGAATAACAAATTCAACTTAATTTCTTTAAGAGATGAAGTGGAAATTGTTCAAAGAATAAACAACAGTGAGATTGTACCAAAATCAAGCAATTATTTCTTATAATTAAAATTCTTCAACTTTTGGGAAGCGATCTTGAAAACAAAAAATGTTTTCCTAGTGACCTTATATCCGATGAATCATATGGTAACTTAGATCATCACAAATATATGGATTTGTGATTTTTGGCTTTTTCATAGCCATGTTCTCTACCACTCTCCATCAGAACATGATGGTTAGATTTCTCTTCCATATCCATATTTTCACCTATGTTCTCCTACGTGGAAACCCAGTGATGAGTTAAT
Source organism: Viscum album (assembly GCA_963277665.1). Classification (NCBI taxonomy): domain Eukaryota; kingdom Viridiplantae; phylum Streptophyta; class Magnoliopsida; order Santalales; family Viscaceae; genus Viscum; species Viscum album. The sequence continues at coordinate 1,755,434,826 of OY728128.1, forward strand.
TTGGGTAACCTTTACGTTTCATACTTTAGTTTTGAAAGTTAAGTTTTGGTATTTCATTTTACAATGTGGGTTTTAATTAAAGAAACTTTCAAGTAGAAAACCATGTATAACCCCGACGAATTTCGAAGGCGAAATTCATTTTAAGGGGGGTAGAATGTAACAACCCAATATTTTTTAATAAGTATTATTTTTAATTTATTTGATGTCATGTGTTTTATGCTACAATAACATTATCTTGTGCTATACGCAACACCTTATTAGCTTTCACTGTACGCAACACTATTCTTAGATTGTGTTACACAGAATTTCAAGTTCGTTTGATAATAGTCATTCTACGCAACATTGAGTGTATATATATATATATATATTCAATGTATAAATGAAATATGGTTGTATTATGTTATATGAAACAACAAAGGAGTCTTGAACAACACGCAACCCTAACATGGCTTTCATTACACACAATCGTGACCTTCCTCGATAGCGTGTGTTGTACGCAATATCGGGTTTTACTAAACAATGGTATATTATTATAATATTATTATGAACTAGATGTTATGAATAGTATTAACTAAATTTTTAATTTTATAACATTATTATTTATCTTACACATTTTCTAGAACATGGTATAAGAACAAAATAAATTTTTCGGGTAAAATAAGTATTTTTCAAAAAATACAGTTTTGTCGCCTTTTGATGGACACCCACTTTAAATCTAGTTGTTGACATGTTTATAAGTTCAATTTGACAAAATAAAATTCTTCTTTTGAATTAGGATATAAAAATTTACATTGGATAAAGTTTTGATATTTTTCTGATAACTTTAGTATTTTAATGAATAGTAAAAACATGTTGTATTTTAATTAAAAAAAACTTTTTTCATTGTAATAACTTATGTGGTTAAATTATAATATTGAATTGTTTTAAAGTATAAATAGAATATATTTTTACAATTTAATATAATGTATGTCATTATCATTGATTTTACATTGAATTCATAGGTTAAATCAATTAAATCTTTTGCAATGTTTTAATCAAAAACCCGTTTTCATTCGACAACGGGATTAATTTTAATTTAATTTATGAAACTTCTGTGTATTGAATTTGAAAAAATGGATTCCATATTTATAATCAGTGGTTCTAAATTATGTTAATATGCTACTTTTTATTTTTGGGAATTATGAATAGTAACTATGGTAAATTTTATTTACCATAGTTAAAGGTAAATCGGGTAATTAAGGGTAAATATAATATTATAAAATTACCCTAACACATGAAAAAATTCTATTGGATGGCTAAAATTATACCCATATCACATAAGGGTCGGATTAGATTCATTTTATGGGCTTTTGACCATGAAAATAATTAAATTATTATTAAAACCAAAGAAAGTGACAACATGTCACTCTCTTAAATCTTATAAGTATAATAATTTTAATTTAGTGATAAATATCATAAAACTTCGAACATGAATAGTATCCAGAAATCTAATAAAATTATCTACATCTTGATAATTTATTTTGAATTTTTAGGGATTAAATAATTGTCATTAATGGTGATACATTAATGATGCATAAAATATTTATTAAGTGAAAAATCAGTAATATAGTTTTTATTGAAATAATAATACCACCTAAAAGGCCCACAAACCTACCAAAACCTTATTGGTAGTGTATATCTACACCTTAATCATCCAATGACCTAATATATAACCGTTTGGAGTCTTATAAAAGTGATTATGACACTTATATTATTTTATTTTAAATGATGCCAAAGTTGTCACCTTCATTATTTAATAAATATAACAATTTAAATATTGTGATTTTAAGATGAAAAATTATATTAAAAGTATTATTGTGAAATTTAATAGATTTATCTTCATCATAGGATTTTTGTTTTAATTTTTATGCAAAAAATAAGTATATTAAATAATTATACAAAAATGTTGTAGTAATTATTTTATTAAGAGATAAACCAAATAAATGGTTTTAAAAATAATAAAATAAATATTATATGAACTATTTAATGTTCTACACTAATTTTATAGATACATATGACCTTCTATGAATCTATTAAATATTTTATTTCGAACATATATTCTGTATATATTTTATTTAAATTCAAATAAATGAATAGTGTCAAAATTGACACTATTGTTATTTTATAAAAATAACATATTATAAAATTGTTTAAATATTATAAAAATATATAAAACTTATAAATTTACATTTATATGGTCTATAATGTTATAAAGTATCAAATTATCTACAATTAACAACAAATAAGTAATTATTTGTTATAATTTAAAATTTAGAATGTTATTACCACAAATAAAATTAAATTGATTAAGTAAGGATAAATCAAGTTGATAATGTTTAAAATAATTTCCTAACATGTATAAATTTTATTGGTTGATTATATTACAAACCTATATCATCTAATATTATAATATGAGTAATTTTTGGAGGTTTTTAAGTGGGGTTAGATTTATTATAAATTAATATTTTTAGGATTTCCAAAGGTGCCCCTCCCCTCCCTTATAAAAGGGAACCTCCTTCCTCTCTTCCTCACACCAATTTTAGCCTTAAAGCTCATCCAAACCCTGGAAAATTCTATTATACACTTCCCTATAAACATCCTAGAGGTCCTGATCTTCTTCAAAGACAAATTGTAGTGCCCTAAGAGGAGGTCTCAAAGAGGCGCTTCAAAGAAGAGGTAATGTTTGTTACCGATTCTTTCAACTTTATTTTTTCTTCCACTTATTCTTATTTAGTTGTTTCATTATGATGTAATAACATAAGTTTCACTCATATACTAAAATGTTATTATAAGTATGAAACAACCCTATTTCACCATTTATCCATCCTACGGAAAACAAAATCACCGCACGTGCGTACGTACGGAATACCGTCTCCACGCCGTGGTGTAATCTATTTTCCACCACCACCTTACTTGGATGGGTATAATGGTGTAAATAATGACTATATATGATTATTGTAAAGTGATATTTATTCTTAAATATTATACATAAACTTCAATACAATTCCACGATCATGGGAATGATATCATCGCTCGTACGTACGTACGGACTACCGTCTCCACGACGCGATGAGATTCATTCTCAATGATTAACCATTCGTGAATGATTATAAAGTATATATAATAATTAATCATGAAATATATGACATAATAATGATACTGGATTTATGTATATATATATTTATGTCATCTACTTAATTCCATTCAATTCAATAAGGAAACGAAAACAGCGTTCATGCGTACGTACAGCCTACCGTCTCCATGAACGGTGTGTTTCTTTCCATTTATCGATCTATTATATATATGTATATTCTTCATATATATTATATATAAATCATTTTTTACATTTTGGATTTATGTAACCATGATCTATGTAATCATATGAATAATTACAAGTTAAAACAGGAACGACAAATGAAATGATTTTACCCAAAACGCTACTTTAACATTAATTTACAAAAAAATTGGTAATATAAAGTCATAAGTGAACCATATATGATATCATAACAATGCATATGATTCTGTAATAAGTCAATGACATTATTTAAATCATTATACAGGAGGTTCGGATCCATACAAAGCATATCGGACCTAAGGTAAGGGATAATTGTGCAAATCTCATTTTTATCGGAGATTGCTTATTCGTAAGTATTTACTGGGGTTATTGATATCATCCATGTACATATTTTATAAAAGGTTATTCATGTATGTTTAAATTACTTTTTACCCATTTTTAATTTTACCCCATGTTATGGAAGGAATCTTTCTTTTATTTTCCCTACAAGGTACTTTTTGACTTTTCCGACAAAAGTACGAGAAGAATGTTTTTTTAACGTATACAGCATGAACGAATTTTGATGGTTTTATAAAGACTTATTTTCATGAAGCTTACTCCAAAATATTTCATGACTATTTTCAAAAAAATCCTTTTCTTTTAAAATTGCATGACATTTTTTGAAAAGAAAATGATTTTGAAGAAAAAAGGATATTTTCCTCAAGAATTCATTTCAAGTGTTTTATCAAAACCATTTTTCATCTAAGATGACATTATTTAATATGTGTATGTTTCATGTATCATGTCTCTATGATTTACATAGTCTCACTTTTATTATTATGAAATGATATCCATTTCTTTTATATGGATTATGTGATGATGGGATGAAGTTTATGAAACCCATTTTATTTATTGGGTTATTATGAATGATGTATGTTTATTTTGTGGCACAAGTAAGAATGATTTAATTATGAGATGAGTGGGACCTATATCTCACTAAAATGAATTGGGTAAAGATTTATATCTCATGAGATAGACATGGCTGGAACGGTAAGTTAATTCGGTTCATTGTTACAGGACTGAAACGAGGAGTGAACTCGATTCAGAAAGGGACTTTGTCCACTTAGATGGTCATAGGAGTAATGCCTTGGCTACTATGGAAATCATTACATGTGATTAATGGATGCCACAATTACATGTTTTATTCCCATGCTATGTTATCATGATTTATGTTCCATTATGATCTATTCCTTATGTACTTCCATGTTTTAAATCGTTGCTCAAGATTTTGATGTTTAAACATTGTGTTCATGTTTTTAAGTTCAAATGTATATGGTATGTCTTATTTTATCCATGCTTACCCTTACTGAGCATTTTAGGTCAGCCTTTTTTTGTTTTATTTTCCCCCAGAATTAAAATAAAGGTTTTAGGAAAGGAAACAAAAAGTGGAATATCTTTATGGGAGATGTTGAAGATCTTTCACCATGATTAGAAGATTATGTTCCAAGTTTCCAAAGACACTAAACTATTATGGTCCTTGTGTGTCTGTTTTTGTTATGTATTTTGTATTCGGCAAAAGTAATTTAATATCTATGTACATCAAGCTTCGGGTCTCTACATAAAGAAATATATTTTGGTTTTCTCATTTTTGAGTTTGTGAAGTGTGTTTTGTACTGAAATGAAATTTTTAAATATAGACAGGTACTTATAATCATACTAACCACGTTATTTGTTATATCAATCTTTGAGGGATTCTTATACATCAAAAATGACTTATAGATCATTTTACTAAATTATGAAGACAATATGAGTATATTGTTTCAATTTTTATTGAGTGATGCATGTTTTGAACTAAAATGATACTTTTAAACTAAAATCACACACTTTGTGTCATACCAAGAACACCATGTGTTGGATTGTTGTTTGGTATATTCCTACACATCAAAAATTACTTATGGATAAATACAATATATTTTATATACATTCTAGGTTGGATGGATCATTTTTCAATGAGTGACATGTTTTTTAACTAAAATTCCATTTTTAAAATGAAAACATGCACTCTAAGTTATACCATGAACACTATGTGTCAGATTGATTATGTTCCTAATTTCTAAACATCACAAATGATGTATTGATCACTATCCTAATGTATTGAGAAAATTATAAGAATATTTTTTTGGTTTTTAGTGTGTGAAGTGTGTTTTGTACTAAAATGTTGATTTTAAATAAAAACATGAACTTTGAGTCATACTCGCCACATTGTGTGTCAGAATGATGTGTAAATTATTTCTATACGTGAAAAATTACTTATCAATTATTTTCCTAAAATATCAGTATAACAAAATTTTGTTTTCTTGATTTTCATTTGGTGGTGTACAAAATGAATTGATGATCTTGATCATAGATTATAGTCCCTGGTTCCCTATAGAGCCTCACCACTCCATCTATTTAATTCCTTTCCAGAACATCAACAATACTCGACTCCCGAACTACTATAAAATGGTACAAATTCATTAGCTTATCCACAATCACTCCTAAAACATTACATCCTCCCTGTGCTTGGGGTAACCTAATGAAAATATCCATTAAGAAATCATCCCACTTCCACTCAGTGATATCTAAAGGCTATAATAAACCTCTAGGGACATAGTGCTCTACATTCACCTTCTGATAGACCAAACAATATGAAAAAAACTCTACCACTCACCATTTTATCTCAGGACATACATGTTGAAACCTCTATATGTGATACATCTTTGAAAAACTCAAATTTACTATTAAGGGTGTGGTGTGAAGCTAATGGATAAATACCGAATACAAGGATAGTATAATAAAAATCTTCCCCAAAACAAATCTAACTCTAGCCATCTTCTGACTACCCCTCATGGGAATCACTATAACTGATTCATTATCACATCACCTAAACCTATGAATATCCACAATGATACTCCTACACCTTCTACATAAAGTATCATTCCATAATCATCTGATATAAATATCTATTTCCACTAAATCCATTTACATCAAGATGCATCACCATAAGCTCTTCCTTCCCCTTACAAAAATCCCCAAACTCTCAAATGGTATCTCTTTGTGACTTTCTACTTAGTGTGTAAATCATAACATTCCACTTTCATATTTTTATAGGATATATCTAAGTTATAATCTTGAATAAATTTCATCTACATCCATTAACATAGATTAATATTTCACTAAGTGAAAATATACCTAACATTACTGTGTTATATGATGATCAAAAAGTGATCAATGATGAGGTAATGTCACAATATCTTTAGGTAAGACACTACTACTACTGATTCTAGATCATGGGTGTATTTGTTAAACTCGTGGGGACATAAATACCTTGAACTATATTAAATCATAAACTAATGTTGCATCAAGATGCATCCTATTCCCAGACAAGAAGCATGATAAAATACTACAATGGTCACTCTTTCCTTAGAAAATTGAAGTACTGAGTAAATAATCAACTTCTCCTTAAAATAGATTAATTTTTCATGAGAATGATCTATTTATATAAATTTCTGATAATTTCTTTTTAAATCCATTAATGATGTTAAAATTCATGAAAATTAAATTAAAAACCTTAGATAATATTCCCCAAGACTAAAGAAGCTACAAACCTCTTCCACATTCTTTGATGGAACCCAGGAAATAATGATATAAATATTCAATGAATCCATAAACACACCCATATGAGACATAAAATTTCCATGAAGTAGCATCTCTCTCATCAAAACCATTCACAAGGATATCATCCCATAGAGCTAATGGTGATGAAGAATATGTAGGATAACTCTAATGTGCTCTAGATTATAGAAAACCAGGTTTTCTTACATTAAATTTACATAATTTTAATGATAAAAAACATAAAATAATAACACAAATAGGATAAAAAGGATTATTATCTTGGAAAAACTAGTAAATATCATAACTTTTACAACATAAACATAAGAATTTATTTAATTCCTTCTTCTCTAGATTCTTATTGGCCCTTTAATCCTCTTTATTACAAGTAGTCACCTTAGGATATAGATCAAAAAGGGATGATACAAAATCCTATTAAGATGATATATAGGGACATGGAACAATATAATATAACATGGGATGATGATAATCATTTTCATCATAACATATCCATGGGATCATAATCATGAGAAGAAACATTAAGAAAAGACTTGGAATGTGGAAATGCATAAAAATGAAACATCATGTCTTAGTGGTCAACTACCACACATAGTTGTGAAAACATCAAGAATCATGTTCATGAATATTTCAATTTAACTCATGTGATTTATCAAATTACCCAATTCATTGTATCACTAAATAATTTTGGGTGCGCCGGTCACATCATAAAATTTACATTATCATGCATGCCACATAGAAAATATATCAATATTAGACATAAAATAACCCATTTAATGTAATGGGATACATTTCATAAAAATTATATTCATAAAAATTGGGTTCCAAAAAGAAATAGGGAATATAATACTTGATCATTGAACTTTAGTTATGATAATCCCAAGAAGTAAAATGTGTATTTTCTTTTAAAATGAGAGTTCTTTTGGAAAACAATATTTTTGTCATAAATTCGATTTGAAAACAATTATATACCAAAAAATGAAATATAATGATTAATGAATTATTTTTAAGGAATAAAAATACTAAAAATGGAGTGAAAGGGGGAAACCCCAAAGAAAGAGAGTTGGGTTCAATAATTCCCCTTACCTTGTATCCAAATTTTTTCTTCATTTTAATGTCCTGTATAATGACAATATATTAATTAATTAACAATTAAATAAACTTTTATACACAAATATTGTTCATTATGGGTTCATTAAGTTATTATATGGTCCTTTGGATGAGTTATAGAGTTTAAATTCACTATTCGAGAGTGTTCGTTTTCTTAGTTTTCATGAACGGTTCACTTGTACACATGAATGGTTGTTCATGTGGAAGATGGATAAAAATAAAGAAATGATATTAAAATTTATTAATGATCTTAAAGGATTTTAAATTAAATCTTAATTAATTATTTTTTATACCATGTGGATGAATCATTAGTTAACATTTAATGGTGATCGTTTTAGGATAATTTGGGTGGTTTTTTGATCACAATGAACATGTTTTGTTTTATCATTTATTATTATGTGTAAATGTTTTTCCGGAATATAAAAGGGGATAAAAAATAAATATTGAAATCTTTTTTCAACCATTTAATGGTTTTATTTATATCCTTGAAGAAATTGAAAGAAACTGGAATTGCATCCCCCATGATGTAGGTAAATTTACACATCACGGGTAACAATTTCATTTTTATAAAAAAAAGATAAAGGGGGGTGAATATAATGAATAATCATACATTAAAATCATATAATAATAATATATCAATAATAATATAGTTATCATGATATTTTGATAAGATAATTTTAGGATAAGTGAAGAAATCAAATGAAATTTGAAATTAATTTGAAAGAAAAGAGAGAGAGAAATTGCCTCTTGAATATATCTTCTTTGAGTGCCTCTTTAGGGGAGCAGTTTTGGTCTTTTTAGGAGACCAAGTGAGGATGAGCATGGGGGAGGATATTGAAAAAATATTTGATCAGAATGTTTTGTATGCACAAAGCATGAGCGGTGTGAGGAAATGAGGTTGTGAGGGTGGTATTTATAATGGAGGGAAGAGGGGTTTTCACAATATTATAATCACTAATTTATTATTTCTATACAGGATAAGAAATAGTGATGATTATTATGACTAATAATATTAATAATTACACTTGAGTTCAAACCAATGTCCATTTACATCTTCCATAACTCAAGAATGATGCATCAATTCATATATTTAGCATATTTTGTAATTTATCAAATTTTATTATTCACAAAAAATTCATGTATTTTAGTCAAATACAAAAAATACACTCTAACCATTTTTAAACATGTAGAATAAGAAAATTAACTCCATTTTATGAAAACAAATTTCTAATTATGAGTGGTTTAATTTTTAATTAAAATCATAATTCACTTGAAAAATATAAATTTTAAATTAAAACTACTTTTCTAACTCTTTGAAAAGATAATTAAGGTCTCATAAAATTATCATAAAATCATAAGACATTTAAATAATAGTTTTATGAATACATTTTATGAAAATAAATATTCTTTTAAATAATTAAATTAATAATTAGATATTTATGACTCACAAAAATACCCACAATTTTATATTATATTTTCACTTACAGGATGGATAAATTCTATTTATACTATCATTGGTAGGGTTTCTATTCAAATAGATGATTTACTATTCATAAGGGTCATATTAATATTCATAAGGGTAACATTAATATTTATAAGGGTATGTTACTTGTCACCAAAAAAATTTATGCTTGTCCTATCGGACTCCAAACATCCTACTGATCACAACCGTGTAAGTCTGATTTTATAAATTCAATTCACAGAAGTGGAAAATTTATGTTTAAAGGTCACATAGTAGTTCATTTAATCATTATGTGGAATTGTGTTTCCTAATGTGATTTTATGTGATTATGAAATTACTAAAATAAGGGAGAAATTGAATTGATAAAAGTTTGGTTCATTAGATTCTTCTTCCCTTTTGAAATTTTTCCCTCGAAATTTCATTTTACATAAGCAGGTGAGGGTACATTTCCTTCATAGAATCCTCTAGTTCCCAATTTTCTTCTTAATACTTATGGTTCCTCTATAAAACTTTGAAAAGGTGGGTTGTATTGTTTCATAGAACCTTATCTCTCCAGTCCAGAATCATTACTGGTTGCTCCTCATAAGATTGATCATCTTATAGCTCTTCCACCTATGAGTTCAGTACATATAAGGGATCTGGTATGTGCTTCCTCAAAACTGATACATGAAACACAGCATGAACTTGATATATATTCAGTAGAAGTGAAAGATGATAGGAAATTACACCTATGTGGTCAAGGATCTCAAAGGAGGAAGTGTACCTTGGTCTTGGATTCCCTTTCATTCCAAACTGCACAACTCTCCTCTATGGTGATATCTGAAGGAAGACTTTATCTCCAATGTCAGACTCCAAGTCCCTTCGACAGTTGTCAGTATAGATCTTTTTCTAACTCTGAGATGCTTTGATATTTTGTTCGATTACTTGAACCTTCTCTGTCATCTCTTGCACAAGATCTTGTCCAAGTAGCTTTCTTTCTCCAACTTCAGCTCAACTGGTTGGAGTTCTACATCGATTTCCATACAACTCTTGATATGGAGCCATATTAATACTCAAGTGGAAGTTATTTTTGTATGATAACTCAACCAATCAAATATGTTGATTCCATCCACCTTTGAATTTAAAATAGCAGGCTCTTAGCATATATTCAAGTGTCTGAATAGTCATTTCAGATATTCCATCAGTTTGGGGGTGATAGGTCATGGTAAAATTTATTTAATTACTCAAATCATGTTAGAGACTCCTACAAAACTTATATGTGAAACTTGGATCACGATCAGAGACAATCAACAATGTAAACCCATTCATTCTCACCACTTCCTTCACATATATCTTTGCATGTTTTTCAAGAGAGATATCTTCTCAAATAGCGATAAAGTGGGAAGCCTTGGTGATCTGGTCTACCACAGCCCATATAACATTATTTACTTTGGATGTCTTCAGGAGACCCGTGACAAAGTCCATAGTGAAATTCTCCCATTTCCAAATGGGTTAAGTAAATGGTTGCATCATCCCTTTGGACTTTTATCAATCTGCTTTAACTTATCAGCATATCAATCAACTTGATATATATTCCACAATCTTCTTCTTTATGTTATCCCATCAGAAGTGTTCTCAAAGATGTAAGTTCATCTTGGTGCTACCAGGATGGTTCGAGAAAGTTGAGCTATGCACATTTTCTAGTAGCTCCTTCTTTATCCCGGGTGATGAAGTCACACAAATCTGTGTTCCAAAAAAAATCACTTCATTATCATTAATATGTAACTCTTGCAGATTCCCTTCATTTACTCCATTCACCTTATTTTGTAACTTTGGATAATCCCATTATGCCTCATTAATCTTCTCTTGGATAGATAGTTGATAAATCATTTGGTCAAGTTAGGATGTGTTACCTTCCATAATGATCCCCAAATCCATATTTTTCATATCCATGAATATAGGGTCTTTCTCAATATACATCATGGATAGAGTAAAAGGTTCTTTTATACTTAGATAATTATCTAACTTGTTCACCTTTATGGGATGATAGTCAATAGATAAATCATAGTCTTTGATTCGACTTAACCATCTCCTTTGATGCATGTTGATCTCCTTTTGCATGAATATATACATCAGAATCCTATGAATGGTATATATGTCACACTTCTCACTATAGATGTAGTGCCGCCAGATTTTCAAGGAAAAAATTACAAATTCTAAATTCAGATCATGCGTCGGGTAGTTCTACTATTGGATCTTAAACTTCGGTGATGTTTAGGTTATCACATTATCATTTTTCATTAGTACACAACCTAATCCTTTCTTTAAAGCATCACTGAATATCACATAACATTATCCACTTTTTGGTAAGGTGAGTAAAAGTGTAATGATCACACTTCACTTTAGATCCTTGAATCTTTCCTCACATTCTTCCATCGAGACACACTTTACCCCTTTATATGTTAACTTAGTTAGTCGGATTGACAATCATGACAAATTTATCACAAAATTTCAGCAGTACCCAACTAATCCAAGAAAACTACGAATTTCTGTGACACTAGAGAGTCCGTTCCATTCCTAAATCAACTTTATTTCTTAAGGGTCCATAGAAATTCCCTCATTTGTGATAAAATTTTTCCAAGAACGTGACTTGGTTCATCCAAAAGTTACACTTTTTAAACTTGGCATATGACTTATCCTTTCTCAATGTCGCCAACATAAGTCTTTTATATTCTTCATGTTCTTCCTTTATCTTGTAGTAGATGAGAATATCATCAATAAACACTACCAAACAATTTTCTACGTAATGTCTAAAGACTCTATTCATCAAATCCATGAAGATTCTATGGGAATTAGTAAGTATAATGACCATAACCAGAAACTCATAGTTCCCATACCTTGTACAGAAGGCAGTCTTCTGAATATCTTCATTCTTCACCGTTAGATGACGATATCCAGAATGATGATCCACTTTTGAGAAGTACTGATCTCCTCTTAACTGATCGGATAGGTATTCAATCCTTGTAAAAAGATGCTTTTTTGTTATGGTGATATTATTGAATTATCAATAATCGACAAACAATTTCATTGTTCCATCCTTCATCTTCAGAAAGATCACTGGCCCACCCCAAGGTGATGCACTAGGGCGTATGAACCCTTTGTCCAAATGCTCTTGTAGATTCTTCTATAAATCCTCCATATTGATGGGATCTATCCTATAGGGACATGTTAATGTAGGATTAGCTCAGGGTAAGAGTTATATGGAGAACACTACCTCACAAACTGGGTGAAGTATGAGTAACTCTTTGGGAAATACATCACCATATTCCCTCAAGATGGGAATTTCCACTAGGTTGACACTTTCCTTTGACTCAACCATTTGAGAGAGGTATGCCTCTTCATTGGGAATCAACACCCACATCGTTCAAGTATTTTTAAAGGAGATTCATGATATTCCTTTAATTTTTATAGGAGCATTGGATGGTTTGTAATATGAAAAGATATTACCTTTTCCCCACAATTGATATGTTCTCTATATAATGAGAGCCAGTTCATTCCTAGTATAGTGTTGAATTTCACCAAGGGAAGTATCATGAGATTCGCTGGAAGAATATTCCCACAAACACCAATAAGATAAGAGTACAACACTTTAACTGCAATGATTTCACCACTTAGTGTTTTTATTGATATCTTTAACTCAAGGATTCAGGGGCTTCTATTCAATAGTTTTATCAAAACTGTGAGATATAAAAGAATGCGTAGAACTAGAATCAAATAAGACTTTTTCTATTCTTGAGTGAATAGGAATTGTACCTTATATAAGTTCATTTTAATGATCCACTTCTGCAGTAATGATGATATAATCCTTACCTTGTTCCTTAGGCTTTGGGGGTTGCTAATGTTGATTACCATTGAGGACTCTAGGTTTAGTGCACTGGATTGAATTTCACCCTTTCTCTCTATAGTTGTAGCATTGGACAATGGGTGGTTCTCTCCTTTTCTCCACTACATTATCCTACCTTCTCATGTATTTTAGGAACTCTTGATCTTGGTTTCCTTCTCTCCCACTCTTGAATCACTTCCCCATCCCTTTGAATAAATTCTCATGTTGCTTCTACCCATATTTTTGACATGTGGGTGGTTGAGTTTTCTTTACACCTTTTTCATTAGAACCTCCGGCATGAAAATCCATCTTTCTTTTCTTATCACCATAGCCATGGGACCATTCTCCAAACCTGATATCTACTTTGAGAGAACATCAAAATAATTCTTTATAACTACCAAAGTCTCAAATTGAAAGATCCTTTTGAAGTTCTGATTTTATTCATCTAATAAATCTATAAATTTTTATATCATTGTTGATAAAAAAATCCTGAAGCATATCTTGCCAGCCTTGTGAAATTTTCTTCATAGGTCGTGATAGATTCTCCTTCATTTTGCTTCAGCTCTATGAATTATTTCTCAATATTCATATAAAGAGTTCATGCAAAATACTTGTTTAGAAGCATTATTTTAAAGCCTTCCCACTCTATCTCATCAATTTCAACTCACGGCTTTGTGTTCTTAATAAAATCACACCATTGGTCAAACTCTCCATCGAGACAATAAACAACAAGTGTCACCTTCTACGTCTCAGAATAGTGAATCATAGAAAAGATCATCTCCATCAAGTTGACCCACTATTCTACAACTAGTGGATCAAAGGATCCACTAAATGTTGGTGGTCATTTTTTCCATAAAACACTCTATATATATTTTCTCTCTCTTAGTTGAAGGAGGTCGTTCCACATTATTCACGTTATTATTCATAACATAAGAAAACTAGGTAGGCATCACCATGAAGTTTGAAAAACACCTCCCAAATCATTGGGGAATTCAATAGGGCATTCTCTTCATTGTCCCTCACATGGATTTTTGTCATGGTTTCTCCTAGTTCCCACCATTTTCTAAAATATAAAATGATAGAACAAACATATGGAAACGAGTCATAAATAATTCATTCCTATATGAATTAACAATAAAAGAATATATTATGGGATCCCTATGGTTATCCAATATTCTGGTGTTCATACATGTACTTAGTCTCAAACTAAGTATTTTAACTTAGGTTCTATAATAATAATTCCCAAATTATCTAAACCGTCCTCTGATACCAACTATAGCGACCCTTCATTTCTTACACTAATTTTACATAATTTTAATGATAAAAAACATAAAATAATTACACAAAAAGGATAAAATGGTTTAGTTTCTTTGTAAAACTTTGACCAAACATAAATTTTAAAACATAAACATAAACATTTATTTAATTCCTTCTTCTCAAGCTTCTTACTAGCCCTTTAAATCTACTCAGTGCAAGTAGTCACCTGAGGATATACATCAATAAAAGTCGAGCTAAAATACCAATAAGAGGATAGATAAGAAAATTTATCAATATAATATAACATGATATGAACATAATCATTATCATCAAAATATAGGAATAGTTTCATAATCATGAGTGGAAACATTAAGAAAAGACTTGGAATGTGGAAATGCATAAAAATGAAACATCATGTCTTAGTGATCAAAAACCACACAAAGTTGTAAACAAAGATAGAATCATGTTCATGCATATTTCACTTTAAATCATTTTATTCATCACATTACTCAATACATTTGAGTACTATATAATTTTCAGTGCACCCATCCCATTATAACATTTACATTGTGCTATATAATTCCAAGCACACCCGTCACATCATAACATTTACATTATCATGCATGCCACATAAAAAATATATAAATATTGGACATAAAATAAAAAATGGAATGGAATGGGTTACATTTCATAAATCATACATTCATAAACTTTGGGTACCCAAAAGAAATAGGGAATAATATACTTGATCATCAAACTTTGGTGAAGACAATCTCAAGAAGTAAAAGGTGTGTTTTATTTTAAAAGAAGAGTTCTTTTGGAAAACATTATGTTTGTCATAAAATAAATTATAAAACATGTATATACAAAAAAAATATTGATTAAAAATTTATTATTAATTAATAACCATAATGAAAATGGAGTGAATGAGGGAAACCCCAATGAAAGATAGTTGTGTTCAAGAATTCCCTTTGCCTTGTATCCAAACACTTTTTTCACTTTAATATCATTAATAATGACCTTACACTACCACAAAACCAGTTTCTCTCACTGCCCCCCCTTTATCAGCGCTGATAAAGGGGGGCCTTTATCAGCGCTTTTTTTAAAAGCATTGATAAAGGTTCGACTTCAAAAAAATTAAAAAATATATTAATATATAAATATATAAATATAGTTTTAATGATATAAATATAATATATAATTTTTAAATATATTTTAGATAAGTATAAATGTACATTTACACTTAATATACTTAATATACTTAATATATAAGATATTTAGTTAAAATGGAATCTTAAAAAAATTAATTAATAATTAGCTAATTATTATGGATTAATAGTCATTTAATAACAATTTGAAGACTAAAAAATTAAAAAAAATTAAAAAAAAAGATCCAAAATATGTTGAAAATGCAACTCAAACTTCAAACGGCCATAACTTTTGATCCGGGTTTCCATTTGAGCTCTACCACATATCAAATCGAAGCCTGCGATGAGTTGTACGTCGCTGTGACCAGGGTGAGCCCGTTCAAGTGTCTTTCGAGGCCAAATGAGGCCCAAAAGTCCACCAAAACTGATTTTTTAGTCGGGGTACCCCGATTTTTTAACATTTTATGGATTTTCAGCCTCATTTAAGTGGGTATTATTGGCTTTTTTTGGTGGGGACTAAATTTATTCCAAGGTATTACATTCATATTGATATTATGTCTTTGAAATTTCATCGTTTTTTATAATGCACTGCTTTTTATAATCAAATATATAACTATATGTACATATTTGTTATATATTCACACCTAAAAATTTAATTATAAATATAAATAATAAAATATATTAGCTTTATCTAAATAATAAATAACATCCATTTTATTTAAAATACAAATATATGAATATTTATATACATATATATTAATCTAACTATATATATATATATATATTAATCTAACTATATATATATTAATCTAATAACTATATATATATTAATATAACTACATATATATATTAGTATTACTATAAATATATATATATTAAAATCACTATAAATATATATATTAATATCACTATATATATATATATTAATATACCTATATATATATTCATATAACAATATATATATATTAATATAACTATATATATGTTAATATAACTATATATATGTTAATATAACTATATATATATATATTAATATAAATATATATTACGATACGAATAAATATAAATAAATATATATATATATATATTAATATACCTATATATATATATAAATATAACTATATATATATATTAATATAACTATATATATATTAATATAAATATATATATATTAAAATATACATATATATATATATATTAATATATATATATTACTATACGAATAAATATAACTAAATATATATATATATTAATATAACTATATATATATATTAATATAACTATATATATATATTAATATAACTATATATATATATTAATATAACTATATATATATTAATATAAATATATATTACTATACGAATAAATATAACTATATATATATATAGATATCATGAATTGGAAGAAAAATCAAAATAGAGTAGTGGTAAAGGCTTAGGCGCGCATGGGGGAGGTCTCGAGTTCAAATCTTGGTGGAGGCAGAGGCGCGCGGGCATGGGGGAATATGGGAGCAAGCGCTGTTAAAGGGTGAAGGGGGTGCGTGGGGCGCTGTACAGGGGAAGAAAAGCGCTATAAACCCCCCCCCCCCACCCACCCGATTGGCAGTATTTTTTAAATTTTTTTAAATTTTTTAATTCTTTTACCTTTTATCAGCGCTAAAACGAAAGTGCTGATAAAGGAAGCGCTCATATAGGGGTCTTTTATCAGCACTAAAACAAAGCGCTGATAAAGGACCCTTTTATCAGTGCTTTGTTTTAGCGCAGATAAAAGACCCCTTTTATCAGAGCTTTTTTTAGCCCTGATAAAAGGGGTCTCTATCAACGCTTTTCGGAGCGCTGATAAAGGCCATTTTTAGCACTGATAAAAGCCGTATTTGTAGTAGTGTTAGATTAATTAACTTCCAAATAAAAAACATTTTATACATGAATATGGTTCATTATGGTTTCATTAAGTTCTTTTATGAGAATTTGGATGAGTTATAGAGTTTAAATTCATTGTTTGTGACTGTTCTTTTTCATAGTTTTCATGAACGGTTCACTTGTACACATGAATGGAAGTTCATGAAGAACATTGATAAACATATAGAACTGATATTAAAAGTTATTAATTATATTCCGGGATTTTAAATTATCTTTTAGTTAATTATTTTATATACCATGTGG
This sequence comes from Viscum album, assembly GCA_963277665.1. Classification (NCBI taxonomy): domain Eukaryota; kingdom Viridiplantae; phylum Streptophyta; class Magnoliopsida; order Santalales; family Viscaceae; genus Viscum; species Viscum album. The sequence continues at coordinate 1,755,452,809 of OY728128.1, forward strand.
ATTAATCATTAGTTGGAATTTAAAGATGGTCATTTTATGTTAATTTGGGTAGTTTTTTGGATCACAACGAACATGTTTTGCTTTATCATTTAGTATTATGTGTAGAAGTTATTTCCAAAACCAAAAAGGGGTTACAAAATAAATATTAAAATTTATTTTCAACCATTTAATGGTTTTATTAACATCTGTGAAGGAGTTTAAGTAATATGGAAGTGCATCGCCCATGATGTAGGTAAATTTACATATCACGGTCAACGATTTCATTTTTATAAACAAAGAGAGAGAGGGAAGAGTATGATCTATGATCTTCCATTAACTTGATATAATATCATTATATCAATAAAAATTGAGTTATCAGGAAAGTTGGATAAGATAATTTGAGGATAAAATAAAAAAGGAAATGAAATTTGAAAGGAATTTGAAAGAAAATAGAGAGATAAATTACCTCTTGAATATATCTTCTTTGAGGGCCTCTTTAGGGGAGAGGTTTTTGCATTTTTATTATACCAAAAGAGTATGAACATTTATAAGGACATTGATAAGATATTTTAGCATAATTTTTAGTAGGAACAAGGCTCAATAAATGTTAGTAAATGAGGTTGTGAGGGTGGTATTTTTAGAGGTGGGGAGAGGGGTTTTCTCAATATAATATTAATTAATTTATAATTTCTCCATAAGACAATAAATATTGAAGATTATTAGGAATAAAAATATTAATAAGTGCATGTTAGTTTTAACTAATGGCTATTTACATCATCCTTGACTCAAGCATGATTTAGAAATTCATTTATTTAGCATATTTTGTAAATTATCAAATTTCTCTATTCACAAAAAAAATAATGTATTTCAGAAAAATACCAAAAATTAATCCTAACCATTTTAAAACATGTAGAATCTATAAATTAACTACATTTTATGAATATAATTTTCTAAATAGGATTAATTTAAATTTTAATTAAAATAATAATTTACTTGAAAAATAAAAATTTTAAAATTGAAACAGCTTTTCTAACACTTTGAAAAATTAAATAAGGTCACATAAACTTTTCTTATAATAATAATACATATAAATACTAGTTCTATGAATAAATTTTAAGAAAATATATTTTATTTTAAATTATTAAATTCATCATTAAAAATTAATGACTTATAAAAATACCAAAACTATTAAATTATATTATCACTTATAGGATGGATATATTCTATTTATACTATCATTTGTAAGGTTAATATTCATGTGGTGGATTTAATATTAATAAGGTCATATTACTATTCATAATTTTAAAATTATTGTTCAAAAGGGTTGCATTATTATTCCTATGTGTATTTTCCTATTCACCAAAAATTGAGTTTTTCCTATTGGACTACAAACATCTTACTGATTGCAACATATAAGCGATATTTTTGAAATTCCAAACACGGAAGTGGAAAATTAATAATTAAAGGTCAAATAGTAGTTCATTTAAGCATGATGTTTCATTATGTTTCCTAATGTGATTTTATGTGATTATAAAATTACTACAATAAGGGAGAAATTGAATTGATAAAAGTTTGGGTTGTTGTATTCTTTCCCCCTTTTGAAATCTTGCCCTTAAAATTTATTTTTACATAAACAGGTGAAGGTACTTCACTATAATTTAATCCTATTGTTCCCAAGTTACTTCTTCATACATATGGTTCCTCCAAAACACTTTGAAAAGGTTGGTTTTCTTTTTTATAGAACCTTATCTATATGTTCTAGAATCTTTACCGGATACTCCTCATCAGAGAGATCATCTTACAGTTTTACCACCTCTGAGTTCAGTACATGTGAGGGATCTAGTATGTACATCCTCAAGAGTGATATGTGAAACACATCATGAACTTGAGCCATATTTGGTGGAAGTGAAAGACGATAGGCTACAACTTCTATATGGTCAAGGATCTCAAAGGGGCAATGTACATTGTGATTAGATTCCCTTTCATTCCAAACCGTATGACTCTCTACGATGGACATATACAAAGGAAGACTTTATCTCCAATGTCGAACTCCAATTACCTTCAACAGTTTTCAGCATAGCTCTTTTTGAGAATCTGAGCAGATTTGATATATTTCTCGATGACTTAAACCTTCTCTGTCATCTCTTGTGAAATATCAAGTCCAAGTAGATTTTTTTCTCCAAATTCATCCCAATAGGTTGGAGTTCTACATTTATTTATATATAGAGCTTCATATGGAGCCATATGAATACTCGAGTGGAAGATATTTTTGTATGTGAACTCAACCAATGGAAGATGCAGATCCCATACAACATTGAATTCAAATGATCAGGATCATGGAATATCTTTGAGCATCTGAATAGGCCATTCAAATTGGCTATCAGTATGTGGGTGATAGGCCATGCCGAAATTTAATATTGTACTCAAACAATGCTGGGGAGTCCTCTGAAATTTATATGTGAACCTTGAATCTTGATCCGAGACAATCGATAGTGGATCCCCATCAAGTCTCACAACTTTCTTCACATATATCTTCGCAAGTTTTTCAAGAGAGATATCTTCCCAAATAGAGATAAAGTGGGCAGTATTGGTGAGTCGGTCCACCACAACCAATATCATATTATTTATTTTGGATGTCTTCGGGAGACCCATGACAACTTCCATAGTGACATTATCCCATTATCACATGGGTATATGAAATGGTTACATCATCATGTTGGACTTTTATTGATCTGCATTAACTTACTGACATATCAAGCACCATGAGATATATTCCGCAATCTCCTTCTTCATGTTATCCCACCAAAAGTGTTCTCAGAGATCTCGGTACATCTTGGTGATACCAGTATTGATATATAAATTTGAGCTATGTGCATTGTCCATTAGATAATTCTTTATCCTATGCTATGAAGTCACACAATGCTGCATTCCAAGATGAATCACACCATCATCATCGATATAGAACTCTTACTTCTTCCCTTCCTTTACTACATTCACCTAGTTTTGTAACTCCAGATCATCCCTATGTAGATTCTTAATATTCTCATGGATAGATGGTTGGGAAATCATTTGGGAAAGGTAGGATGTATTCCCTTTCATTATGATTTACGAATCCATCCTTCGCATATCCATGAAGATCGTTTCTCTCTCAATCCGCATCATGGATAGAGTATGATCTTCTTTTCTTCTAAGAGCATCATCAAAATTGTACTCCTTTCCAATATGATAGTGAATAAAGAAATCATAGTCTTTGATTAGATCTAACCATCTCCTTTTATGAATGTTGAACTCCTTTTGTGTGAAAATACAATTTACACTCTTTTGATCATTATATATGTCACACTTCTCACCATAGAGGTAGTGCCGCCATATTTTCAAGGAAAAAGTCACAACTACTGACTCTGTATCATGTATTGGGTAGTTCTGGTCATGGATATTCAACTTCCATGAGGTGTAGGCTATCACATTGTCATTATTCAGGAGTACAAAACCTAAGTCCTTCTAAGCATCACTGTATACCACAAAACTGTATCCATCTTTTTGTTAACATGAATACAGGTGAAGTGATAAGATTTCTCTTTATCACCTTGAAGCTTTCCTCACATTATTCTTTATAAAAATACTTTGCCCCTTTCCTTGTTAAATTAGTTAGCATCCATGATAATCATGAGAAGTGTCTCACAAAATATCAGTGGTACCCAGCTAATCCATGAAAACTACAGATTTATGTGACACAAGAGGGTCTGGGCCATTCCTCAATCACCTTTGTTTTCAAAGGGTACATATAATTTATTTCACTTGTGATCACATGTCCCAAGATTGTGACTTGCTTCATCCAAAAGTCACACTTTCTGAACTTGGCGTACAAATTTTCCTTTCTCAATGTCTCCGACACAAGTCTTAGATGTTCCTCATCTTACTCCTTTCTCTTGGAGTAGCAGAGAATATCATTAATAAATACTACCAAAAAAAATTCTAGGTAATTTATAAATACTCTATTCAACAAATCCATAATGATTTTAGGGGAATTACTAAGTCTGAAGGGCATCACCAGAAAAACATAGTGTCCATACCTTGTAAGGAAGGTAGTCTTATGAATGTCTTCCTTCATCACCTTTAGGTGATGATATCCAGAATGAATATTCACCTTTGATAAGTAATAATCTCCTCTTAACTGATATAATAAGTAATCAATACATGGAATATGATACTTGTTCTTTATGGTGTTCTAGTTGAGTTCTCGATAATCTACACATACCTATATTGTTACATCCTTCTTCTTCACAAAGAGCACTGGTGCACCCAAAGGTAATGCCCTAGGGCATATGAACCCTTTGTCCAAATTATCTTGTATATTATTCTTTATCTCCTCTGGATTGTTAGGATCCATCCTATATGAACACATTGAGATAAGAGTAGCTCTGGGTATGAGTTCTATAGAGAACTTTGCCTCACAATCTGGGGAAAGTCTGGGTAACTCTTCAGGAAATACAATATCGTATTCCCTCATGATGGGAGTTTCTAATAGGTTGACGCTTTCATTTGACTCAACCGTTTGAGTTAGGTATGACTCTTCATAGGGAATCAACACCCACACCTTTGAACAGTCTTTAAAATGAGATTCATGATATTCCATACATTAATATAGGATCATGGGATGGTTCTTAATATGAAAGGATATTTACTTTTCATGAAATTTGATATATTCTCTATATAATAAGAGACAATCCATTCCCATTATAGTATTGAATTCCACTAAGGAATGTATCTATATTTTCAATGTAAGAAAATTCCCACATATTCCAATAAGAGAAGATTTCAACACTTGGGTTACAATGATTGCACTACTTGGTGTTTTTACAGATATCTCTACCTTAAGGTTTCAGCGCTTTGATTCAATAGTACTATCAAACTTACGAGATATAAAAGAATTCATAGAACAAGAATCAAATAAGATTTTTCCATTCTTGAGTGAATAGGAAGTGTACCTTGTATGACCTAATTTTCATGATCCACTTCCATAGTAGTGATGGAAAGAGCCTTCCCTTGTTCATTTGTCTTTGGTGGCTGATGATACAGATTACCCTTGAGGACTCAATGATTACTGCACTGGCTTACAAAGTTCCCTTTCTCATAATAGTTGTAGTATTGGACTGTGGGTGGTTCTATACTTTCATCAACCACATTCTCTTTCCATATCATGTATTTTCAACAATTTTGGGATTGGTGGCCTTCTATCCCACACTTGAAGCATTTCCCCATCCCACTGAGGCTATTCCCATGATTCTTCTTCCCAAATTTTTGACATGTGGGTGGTTGAGTTTACTTTTCACCTTTTTTATTAGATTATCTAGCATGAAACTCTATCATTTTATTCCTATCATCATAGCCATGGTCCATTCTCCAAACTCAATATCCAATTTGAGATCACATCGAAAAACTTCTTCAAAACTAAAAAAATCTTGAATTTCACGATCCTTTCAAAGGTGTGGTTTAAATCCACTAAATAATCTATCAATTTTTCTACCATTTGTTTAACAAATCTTGAAGTCTACCTTGTATTCCTTGTGAAATTTCCTTCATAGTTCATGACATATTCTCCTCCATTTTTCTTGAACTCTAATAATTTTCTCTCTATATTAATACAAAGAGTTTGTGGGAAATACTTATTAAGAAACATTTTCATAAAGTCTTCTCACTACATCTCTTCAATTTCATCTCTCTACTTGGTGTTCGTAATCAAATCCCACCATTGGTCGACCTATCCATCGAGATGATAAACATCTAGAGTCACCTACTCCATCTTAGAATAGTGAAGCATAGAAAAGATCTTCTCTATCGATTTGACCCACTATTATGTAACTAGTGGATTGTAATATCCAAAAAATATTGGTGGTCATTGCCGTATAAAAAACTCTATAGCCAGTTCCTCCCTCTTAGGTGAAGGAAGATGCTACACATTATTGAGGTTATTATTTATAACCTAAGACAATAGGGTTAGAATCACCATGAGGTTTTTAACTCCAACTCCTAAAGCATTGGGGATGTAATTTGGTCAATCTCTTCATTATCCCTTTCATGGTTTTTTGGAATGGTTTCTCCTGGTTCCCACAATTTTATAAAATTGAAAAAAATAGAACAAACATAAGTCAACAAATCATAAATAATTAATTGCTTTGTGAAACAAACACTAAAATAGTTAATTTTGTGATCTCTATGTTTATAAAATGTTTTGGTCTTCTTACATATACTTAGTCTCATAAAATGGATTTTCACTTAGGTTCTCTAATACTAATTCCCAAATTAACTAAACTATCCTTCGATACTAACTATAGAAAACCTGGTTTTCTTAAATTACAGTTACATAATATTAATGATAAACAACATAAAATAATTAAATAAATAGGATCCCAAAGTTTTATTTTCTTAGGAAAACAAGGACCAAACAAAACTTTTACACATAAATATAAACATTTATTTAATTCATTCTTCTCTAGGTTCTTATTGGCCCTTGAATTATCCTTAATACAAGTAGTCACCAGAGAATATACATAAAAAAGGTGGGAGCTAAAATCCCAGTAAGAGTATAGATAAAAACATGGAACAATATAATATAACATAGGATGAGTATAGTCATTATCATCATAACATAAAAATATGATCATAATCATGATAGGAAACATTATAAAGAGACATTCAATGTGGGAATGCATAAAAATGAAACATCGTGTCTTAGTGGTCAACTACCACAGATAGTTTGGAACAAATATAGCATAATTTTCATGTATATTTTACATTAAATCATGTGATTCATCATATTACCCAATGCATTGGAGTGATATATTATTCTAGGATCACTCATCACATTATAGCATTTACATTTCACTTTATAATTTCGGGCACACCCGACACATCATAAAATTTACTTTATCATGAATTCCACATCGAATATTTATCAATATTGGACATAAAATAAGCCATGTAATGTAATGGGTTACATTTTATAAAGAATAAATTCATAAAATATGGGTTCCCAAAATGAAGAGGGAACAACATATACTATCATAAAACTTTAGTAAAGACAATCCCGTGAAGTAAAAGGTGTGTTTTATTTTAAATAAAGAGTTCTTTTGGAAAACATTATGTTTTTCATAAACTCCATTATAAAACATTTATATCCCATAAAATTAAATATAATTATGAATAAATTATTTTTAAGGAATAACCATACTTAAAATTGAGTGAAATATGGAAGACCCAAACAAAGAGAGTTGGGATCAAGAATTCCCCTTACCTTGTATCCAAATGATTTATTTACTTTAATGTCCTATATAATGACATTATATTCATTAATTGACAATTCCATAACCTTTTATACATTAATATTGTTAATTATGGTTTCATTAAGTTCTTTTATGGGATTTTGGGTGAGTTATAGAGTTTAAATTCTTTGTTCGGGAGTGTTCTTTTTCTTAGTTTTCACGAATGGTTAACTTGTACACATGAATGGATGTTCTTGTAGAAAATGGATAAACATAAAAAATTGATATTAAAAGTTAATAATGATATTATATGAGTTTAAATGATATTTTAAATAATTATGTTATATACCATATTGATGAATCATTAGTTATAATTTAGTGATGATCGTTTTAGGAAAATTTGGGCGGTTTTTGAATCCCGACGAACATGTTTTTTTATCATTTAGTATTATGAATAAAATATTTATATATAACATAAAATTGGTTAAAAAATAAATATTATAATATTTTTTTGGCATTTTAATATTTTTATTAACATACATGAAGTATTTGAAGGAAAATGAAAGTCTATAACCCATGATATTTGTAAATTAACACATCACGGGAAACAATTTCATTTTTATAAAAAAAAAAGAGGGAGTGTAATAATGAATAATATTATATTAAAATGATATAATACAATTAAATCAATCATACTAGAGTTATCATGACATTTTTATAAGATAATATGAGTATAAGAGAATAAATGAAATGAAATTAGAAAGGAATTTGAAAGAAAAGAGAGAGAGAAATTACCTCTTGAATATATATTCATTGAGAGCCTCTTTAGGGGAGAGGTTTTGGTATTTCAATGAGACCATGGGATCATAGAAGGGGTGGAAGATCATGGGAAGATATGTTTTCAGAATTTAGAGTAGGAAAAAGTCTTGAGAGGTGTGAGGAAATGAGGTTGTGAGGGGTGATATTTATAGTGGAGGGGAGAGGGGTTTTCTCAATATTATATTAATTAATTTATTATTTCTCCACATGACAATAAATAGTGAGGAATATTGTGACTAAAAATAGTAATAAGTGCATGTGATTTAGAACCAACGTTCATTTATATCATCCATGACTCAATCATGATGTAGAAATTCATTTATTTAGCGGATTTTGTAAATTATCGAATTTAACTATTCACCAAAAATTCAAATATTTCAAAACAATCTCTAGAACTCACCCTAACCATTTTTTAGTGTCTAAAATTCAAAAATAAACTCTATTTTAGGAAAAAAATTATAAATAAAATTAATTAAATTTTTAAGAGAAATCCTAATTTACTTGAAAAATGAAAATTTAAAATTTAAAACTTCTTTTCAAACAATTTGAAAAATTAATTAAGGTCTCATAAAATTATCATATAATCCTATAAAATATAAGTACTTTTTTATGAATAAATTTTACTAAAATAAAATTTCTAATATAAAATTAAATTAATCATCAAATATTTAATACTTACAAAAATACCAAGACTATTATATTATATTATCACATATAGGATGGATAAGTTCTATTTATACTATCATTGGTAAGGTTCTTATTCACATGGTAGATTTACTATTCATAAGAGTCATATTACTATTCATTGGGGTAACATTATTACTCATAGGAGTATGTTAATATTCACTAAAAATTAAGTTTTTCCTATCAAACTCCAAACATCTTACTAATCAAAATTGTGTAAGTCAGTTTTTTAAAATTAAAATCATAAAAGTAGAAAATTTATGTTTAAAGGTCACAAATTAGTTCAGTTAATCATGATATAGAATTTTTTATCCTAATGTGATTTTATTTGATTATAACATTACTACAAGGAAGGATAAATTGCATTGATAAAAGTTTGGGTCGTTACATATATTCTCCTCTTATGATTTTAATTATTTGAGGACTTCATTGATGAACATGACTACAAAATGGTCTAGTAACTCATCGAACATAGATTTAATAATCCATATGAACACATAAGTCACATTCATGACACTGAAAGACGTGAATAGATACTTGAAGTGTCTAGACCATGATCATAATTTAGTCTTGAGGATATCATTCACCTTTTCCCTCATTTGATGATATCTAAAATATAAATTTTTCTTCAAAAACTAATTGGATCGCTTCAAGTAGTCATACATTTATTCTATACTTGGAAGAGGGTAATGGTACTTGATCATCACCTTCTTTAACCCTTTATATTCCACACATAGGCTTAGAATATTGTCTTTCTTTTTTAAGATTAATAACGGATCACCGAAATGTTATACAATTCCCTTCCACAATAGTTCGTCGATCTAACCCTCAACTCCCACATCTCCTTGGGTTCTATATAATAATGATCCATCAAGATAATATATATTCTCAACTATAACATTATTGATAAATCTACATCATGATGAGGGGTAGTATCACAACCCCATCCCTAAAGACATATAGAAACTCTTCAATGACTCTGTGGGCGTCCCTTACCTAATTTTCCACTGAATACTCCACTAACTAAGACAATATAGGATTCTGATTCCTTCTTCCCATTCAATAACCCTTATCACAAATGAACCCCACTCACCTACCTTCCACATTAGAAAACATGGATCTCCTTTAAAAGAAAATGATAACTAAACCAATGGAATAAAATCAATCCTTGACAAGGATGACATATTATAGCTTTATCTATAATAGTAATAAGTCGTCCATCAATCGATGCTACCTTATCATCAGTCTACACCGCCATCAGGAATCAAACAACCTAGCCTAACATCTAACTAGTGTAAATAACTCTAGGGGTAGTGTAAGTATCTTCCCCTACTATCTTAGTGTGTGTACTAAATCAGCTATAGTAAAGAAGTGTGAGTCTTTAAAATTAAACAAGTAAAAACCAAGGTACATTATAAACTAATCATAACTCAGAAAACCTTTAGCTCTTATGGAACTGGAACCTCCATAGAATACATATATCCATGATAATCTCCTCTCCTTCACTGATAATTCCCTCCACATTCACACTCATGTATGATTTACTAAGGATGATTGTTTTTTAATCCCTTTCCTCTATATGATCCATCTCACCTTTGTAGGGTATAACTAAGATGTCCAGGATACTGAGAAATCTCTAGTGCTATGTGCTACTGATATAGCCTTGGGTTGTCTTATGATACTTCAATTGTGAATGAAATTATTCCAAACACTCCAAACCAGACTAACATTCATGTGTGTTTAGTAATTGGAACTTCTAAAGAATACAAACTACATAGGAGAAACATACCATCAGAGATCCCCTGATATATACTTAGGAACAACTATCCCTAGAAAATATCAATGAAAACTGTTATGACCAATTCTCTACTAATAAAAACCTTTACTATTTTGAAATACATGGTCCCCCACCCAGAGTTCTTCTCTAGGAGAAACTCATTTTACCTCCCTCACAAGAAACTCCTCCATGTGAGTGCATTCACATAATCACTAATTCATTCTTATATGCCACCAGATACAAAAGAAACACAGATTCGGTGGTAGAATATTTAAATAGTGAATGAAAAAGATACTAAAGATGTTGAGATTGAGACTCCTCATCAAGAATAATATTGGTAGTGAAATTTAATAGTTCTTTGAACCATATCCCAATCCATTTCACTCTCAATCAAAATTTGTAAAGGGAGATAAATTCATACCTCTTTTTCACCTTCAACATCTATGACCATAACTCTGAACAAAACTCCTTATGGATGTTATAACAAGAAACATTCATCTCATCACACTATATGAGAAACAGTATCCATCACTAAAATTGTAACATATCACCCCTCCACGTTGTCTTGAAAAACATGTGTGGGATACCCTTATGTGACTTTCCCAAGAAACCAAAGGTTATAAATAAATACCAAGGTCCTTAAGAAATATTGGGGGGGATTTTCCAATTAAAAGATAAAAAATATAAACTACATAAACAATAACTAAACAAAATTATAAATAATGCATGAGTAAAAAATAAAACTAAAAAATAACCAAAAAAATAAACCATATAAAATTATAATGGGAAACCAGAATACATACCTGAAGAGAACCAAAATACCTAAAAACAAAAAAAATCCCAAATGACATAAAATATAAATACCCAACCTGATCTAAGATCTAAATCCACATTCCAATTCCATGGTATCAAAATAATCCATAAAAAACTGAGACATTTTCTTTACCTATGTCTTGATAGATGACATCTGAAAATTCATAATAGTGACTTTAAAGGGGGTGAGTCAATACTCAGTAGGATTTACCCAATTATTTCCCAACACATTCCACAAGGAAAAAAAATGTTATAAAAAATTATATAAAATAATTTTAAGTATTAAAAATAGTTTATATCAAATCCATAAACACTATTATATAGAAATTAATAAAAAAATCCTTTAAACGCATTTCTCAATATATTTGACATACCCTTCCATGTACACACTCACAACCATCCACACACACTCTAGCATGGTGTTACCATTGAGGTAAAACTTCACATCTATTCTGCATACCACTATGATAGTGATATTTAATAGAAATAATTCATCCCACATAATACACTCCAAACTACTTATGCCAAAATCATTCAAATCCATTTTCCAAAAAACCAATTTTTATTCCAAACCATTTCGCATAAAACCATTTCTATATTTTAAATTATTTCAATAGACACATTATATTCATCAAAACCATAACATAATTTTAAAATTTCATTTTAATATTAAAACTAAAGAGTTTTCCAAAAACTAGTAAATTATCAAAATTTCCAAGCCATAACCCAAAAAAAGGGATTTTTTCAATAATAATCACATCCGGATTTAACCACCATTTTAAAAAATATATAATTAAAACTAATTCTTAAAGATATATGTCAATTATAGATAATAGATAATCCATCTACTTCACAATAGTTGGAAAAAATGAAGAATGATGCAAAGAAACTGTAGATATTGTCTTAGATATAACTTCCTTCAATCAATCCATTGATAAAACAAAAATATTCTTATCAAGGAACATGAATCTATCAACCATGAATTAGATCTAAAATTATGGGAGAGGGAATAAGGATATAACTAAGAATAATGATGAATAATGGTGACTAGATGATGAATCTAAGCCTCAAATGCACATTTCTACTCCAAATAATCACATTTAGATATAAAGTAAAAAAAAATTTAAACCCTTGGGAGAAAAAGGAATTTTGGTTACGGATAGAATAGGGGATTAACAATGTTTAATGTGGTTAATTCGAATTAGATCCATATTTTAAGAGCTTCCAATTGTATGGTACATGGTTAGGCCACTCTTTTTTGGAAAATCATGCACTAACCATGTGGTGCTACTCTCTTAAGGCCATAACTTTCATGGTTGTATTGCATGATTTGACAAACCGTTCAACAATAATTCCTTTCAACTTTTTAAGAAGCACATTTTCCCATAGTCACTAATGTGGTTTAGCCAAACCATTCCCCAAAAATGAACCTACCTAGTTCTAATTTTCATTACTTTAATGGTTTATTATATATAGTGCATGGTTTCTTCTAACCATTCATAAATCGTGTACCTCCATAAAAACATAAAAACCATTCCAAAACCCCTATGAGCATCCTAAAACATAACCTACAAATTATATAGACTCAAAATACATAAATTAAAGGGTCACATACCTGATGATGGGTGTGATAACTTATCCCCACCATTGGACTATCTATCCTTATAAATAATAAAATACTTGTTTCCTAAGAAGAGTTTGGGCCATATATTTAACATTTCATTCTCATGATCCCATGTTTCTTCCTAAATTTGACCATGTTTCCATAAAAACCACACTAGAATGATTCTTTCCCATGAAATATATTATATTTATTATCCATAATCCACAACAGCCCATGAATCAATATAGAATTAAGATATAGTTCAACATGATCCCATAAAATCACATGGTCATGATCAGTTTGATACTTATTCAACTAAGATATAAGAAACCCATTTTATAATGAATTTAACAATATAAGAAAACATAACTGATATGACACCTCACTGACTCATTCAAGTATATCAAAAGGACCCATGTACAGAGGTGAAAACAATCCCTACATACCAAAACGGTGATTCCCAAGCCTTGGAGAGATTCTCAAGAACACATGGTCACTTGACTCAAATGAAAACAGACATAGATGATGATATGTATATGATTTATGATGAATATGATCTATCTCCAAACATTATCTCATCAAATGATTCTTGTTTATTGTATCTTACACAATGCTAAGTCCAATTATTGAAGTATCACATGTTTCCACCCAATAAAGTGGAGATTGATAAGGATTACCATAAAATTATTCAAAAGTATCCTTATGTATTAGTTCTTGATAACTACTATTTTATTAGAACTCCAATAATGGTATTTTATCCACCTAAGAGCCACAAAAATCCATCACAGAAGACCTAATAATGTTCTCCAACAATTGGATTTTCCAATAATTGTATCCATACATATGAGGATGATAAGATGTACTCATTATCAACTATGTTTCAGGGGCTTCCTGTAAGGATTCCCAAAAATGATTTTTAAACCTTGGGTATTGTTCTAAAAATCTAGAATAAACACAGTTAATATTTTCAATCAATCAAATATATATTTCAAAAAATTCTTCCACCATATTAGTTTTTTGAATTAGGATAAATTAAGATAAATTTGTCAGTAGACCCAGTATCACCCATATGGAATCATGTTTCTTAACCGTACTTATTAGTTCTGTTAAAAAATCCGTGTATATATCATCCCATTTCCACATAGGAATCGATAAAGACTACAAAATACCCATTGTTCATTGATGCTCTACATTGACCTCCTGAAAAGTAAGGAATCTAAAAAAAATACCCTACTAAATTTCTTTTCACTCCAACCCCCCAAAACTATTCTTTTAATTCTATATACATTTTTTGAATCCAAGGGTGAATAGCCCATATCGAATGGTGGTATGTAGTAAAAAGTTATTCCTAACAAGCCAAAGGTACGACCATCTGATCTCTAAATCGCAACACTGAACTCCCATCCATCATCCAACGATTAATGGTCTCTCTGTGACACCCTAATATTTTGAGAAATTTTTTTTCAAATTAATTTAATATTTTTGATATTTTAATTTTCATAAAACATTGAATGTAGCTTTTGTTATTTGAAATCACTAAGTGTGTCTTGTGTTATACGCAAAACCAAGTCAAACATGTACTGCCTAAAACACTTAGATTATATCACAGTACATACAAAACATTGTTTTTCTAGTATTACATATAATACTGAGTCCCTTCGATAAATTGTGTTACATACAAGGTCAGGTTTTACAGAACTATAATTTAATAATATTATTATTAATAAAATATTATTATAGTTACCACCAATCCATTGGAATGGAAAGTACAAATAAGTTTAACAAAATTGTGAAAATATAATCTACACACATATATATAATTTATCATTTGATCTTAAATTAGTTATAAATGAAAGTAAAATTTTTTTAGAATTGATAAATTCCTTTTTCTAGGAAAAATATTTTTCAATGTAAAAACACAAATTTTTCTCAATAAATTAAATAAAACACTTATAATTAATGATTTCAATAAAATTTATATATTATATACACAATAATTATTTTTTATACTCGTTTAATAGATTTTATAAGTTTAAGATAAGAATAAATCTAATTTTATAGATAAAAATATGTATTCTTCTAAAAGGTAATTTTACTACCTTTTAATGAAAACCCCATTTTAGATATGATTTTTGATAGTTATATAATTTTTATTTAAAAAACACATAATTGATTAAAGAAGAACATAAAATATTTATTAGGGTGAATTTTAGGTATTTTTTGTGAAGTTTCATTTTTTGATGAATAGTGAATAATACTAAATGTTAATTCAAAACTACTTCTTACTATCATTTATTTATAAGAATAAATTATGTTTTTGATTGGTTTTAAAATTAATTTAGATCAACTATACATCAATTAATCCAATTTATGTAATTTTAATCAATTTCACTTTGAAATTGGATACACAAACTTACCAAACTTTTGGAAATTTATACTTTATAAAATCGTTGTGTCGTCTCATCTATGGGATTAAATTTTAATTAATTTCTAAAAATTATGTGATTTGAATTTGGTAAAATATATTCTGTATTTTAAATCGTAATAACATATAATCTAAAATAATTTTATCTTATTTTTTGAAAAAAATATATTAGTGAAAATAAATAAAATTAATTATACTGATTAAGAGAAAAAATAGCTTAAAAGGGACAAAACCTTACACTTAAGGGACATAATGACCTATACACTTGTCCAAAATCCATTGTATGGATATATTTATACCCTATAATCCATTTTATTTATTTATTTTAATTATTCAAGCCCCATATCATAGGAAAACTTTGGGTGGAATTCCATTCTAAAAAATTTACAAGAATGCCAGTCCTCCTCCACTATAAAAAATCACTCACCCATCCAATTAATTCATACCACAAAAGCACTTAAGATCATAAAAAATCTACCCAAATAATATTCTATAATCCCTCCCCTTAACATAGAAGCCTCACATTTTTCAGAAATAAAAAAAAATTCTTTTAGTATAAACCAAAAATATTTACCTAAAAATGAGGTAACATTCTTCAACGATCATATTTTGATTAATTTATTTTTCCACATCTTAAATTATTTTTATATCATGGTTATATAATAACACCAGTATAATAAATATAATGATAATTTTTTAGGTTAAAATTTCAACCTAGACCTATACACACTTCCATCTAATGTGTAAAAAACACACCATTCGTGTACAGTGAACTACTGCCTCGTGAAACGATGATTCTTTTTTCATTAACAACCTCTCATGATTGGGAATTATGATGGACACTCTATTATTATATTATATTTATCATATTTATAATGTATTTATGATCCTTTATCTGTTATATAAAACATAACTTAATGTTTTCCATTTTTGTAGATATGATAACTTCGTTTGTGGATGAGTGGACTACAACCTCCCAACTACAAAAATGGCCTATATTAGTGATAAAAAAAGGGATTTAACAGTACTAAAAATCATTGTAAATCTCAGTGCTAATATAGGGGGTCCCTTTTATCAACGCACCAAAAAGTGCTCATAAAGGCCCCATTTATCAGAGCTAAAAAATCGCTGATAAAAGACCCCTTTATCAGCGCTTTTTTTAGCGCTCATAAAAGGGGACTTTATCAGCGCTTTTTGTTAGCGCTGATAAAGGTCAAAAAAAATTAAAAATAATAAAAATAATTAAAAATAATGCGGGGAGTTATTTTATCAGTGCTCCACACCCCCTTTATCAGCGCTAGGAGGTCTCCCACGCGCTTCCATTCCAACACATCCTCATACACCCGCACCCCCTTTGCTTCCACCCGAACTCGAACCTGGGACCTTCCCCCTTTCGTGGCTGCACCTTTACCACTAAGCCATTTTGTTTTGTTCTCTATTTAATGATATATCTATATATATAGTTATATTTATTCATATATTGATATAGATTCATATTAATATTAATATATTTATTCATATATTAGTATATATATATTAATTTGTATATTAATATATTTATATATATTTATATATATATATTTAGTTATAATTTTTTATACGTATATTTATTTTTATATTAATATATACATATAAGATTAGTTTTAAATATATTTATGAAAAAATATGTTTTTTATATGTGTTTATAAATAAATAAATAAATATATACATACGTACATAGAGATATACAACACACAGACACACACAGAGACACACACACAAACACATATATATTTACGAATAAATACATATATATATATGTATTTGATAAGCCATAGAATGTACTTAAAAGATTAGTTTTAAATACATTTATGAAAAAATATTTTTTTTGATGTGTGTTTGTAAGTAAATAAATAAATACATACATATATAGTTATATAAAACACATAGACATACACATAGACACTCACACATACACTCACACACATAGACACATATATATTTACGAATAAATACATATATATGTGTATTTGAAAAGCCATAAAATGTTAAAACCACCATAACTTATAATCTAGAATCCCATTTCAATGCCACAACTAGTCAACTCGAATAAAATTAAACAATATTCGATATGATATGTGGTATAGTCCTAACAGACATCCGGATCAGAAGTTATACTTATTTGAATGTTAACAAATCGGGGTATCCTGACTAAAAACTCAATTTTGGAGGACTTATTGGCCTTTTTGGGCTAGAAAAATGTGACAGAGGATTTGCCTCACTCACTAGAGTGTAGAGATCATCATAGGCTTCGATTTGATATGATGTAGAGATAAAACGGACACCTGGATCAAAAGTTATGGCCGTTTGAAGTTTGAGTTGCATTTTTAACATATTTTAGATCTTTTATTAATTGTTTTAATTTTTTTGTCCTCAAATTGTTATTAAATGGTTTTTAATCAATAATAATTATAGAATTATTAATTAATAATATTTTTTAACATTTTATATTCCATTTTAACTAAATTTCTTAAATATTAAATGTAATAGTCTATTTATACGTATCTATAACATATTTAAAAAATATATATTGAATTTATATCAATATAAATATACTTATATAAAAATATATTATTTTTCATGAAAAAATATTTTTTTTTGAAACTTAACATTTATCAGTGCTCGAGAAAAGCACTGATAAACCCCCCCTTTATCAGTGCTACTAAAAGAAGCGGTGATAAAGGGGTCCCCTTTATCAGTGCTAAAAAAAGCGTTGATATAGGGGGGCCTTTATCAGCGCTAAAAAAAGCCCTGATAAAGGGGGACTTTATCTGCGCTTTTTTAGCATTGATAAACGTGACCCTTTATCAGCTCTTTTTTTAGTGCTGATAAAGTCCCCCTTTATCAGTGCTTTTTTTAGCGCTGATAAAGGTGAAGCGCATCCCATGCCCGTTTTTGGCATAGTGCCTCCTCAAAGTGATGTGATTCATTCACACTCTACATAGAATGCATTAATGATGGATTTAGTTAAGTTGTATGATATATACGTAAAAATTATTATAATATAATGATATTATATATTAATATATTCACATATGTCATTTACGTTTCTTTAACTACGATAAGTAAAAATAGAAACAATATTCATGCGTACATACAGCCTATTATCTCCATGAACAGTGAATTACATTTCATATATCTATATTTTATAGGTTATTAAAAAAATTATATAATAAATATATATGATATATAAATCGTTTTTTACATTATTTAAATAATTATATCATTATATAAGTAAGAGGATCAAGAATAACAAGTCAAAATATGTACGGTAAACAAAGCGATTATTACCCAAAACGTTGCTTTAACATGGATTTTTTTTAAAATGGATAATATAAAGTCAAAAGTGAATCAATTATGGTATGATATATAGGAATATTGTTTTGTGTTATATTTATATTAAAATTATATTTATTTTATAGGAGGTTTTAATGGGTACTAATAAATTCAATACTTGAGGTAATGGAATTTCATCTCACTTTTTATTTTCGTGAGATACAGTCATATTCACTACTCAATTATTTTGAGTGGTGTATATAATTCATTTTTACATGTTATATAATTAATTTAATTTGTTTAATGATATTAAAATTTTATTTTATTCTTTAATGGGGTTCAGGATTCTAAAGTTACTAAAGTAATAAGGGTTTTCTCATCTCACTTTTTATATAAGTGAGATACATGCCATGTTCACCAATTGTTTATTTTGTGTGGTTTATATACTACAAATTAATGTATTCTATTATTATTATACTTAAACTTATGGGTATTTAATTATACATTATATGATATTTATTTCATTGTATTTATTGTTCCAATGATACCAAATCTATAAAGTAATTTTGTCTCAATTTTCCTTCTTTGAGATACATGTCAGGTTATGCATAAATATTAGTATATGGGGTGGATATACTGACAATTGAAATATTATATGATGAATCATCTTATTTTCTCGATATTTTATGTGTCATGAATTTTTATTCTTTTATGAATATTATCATTCAATATTACCAAAGTGATAACATTTTATTACTGCATTACCATCATTTTTTTGGAATGATTATGATTATGCTTCCATTAATGAAATAATATGACGCATATCTCAATAAAACTCATGAAGTTTCTAATATTATGGTTATTAATGTCATATCCAACTAATGGTACCATTTTCCACTGTTTTTTAATTAAGATAATGTTTTTATGAAATTCTAAATTTATTTATCCTATTGGCTGAAAATATCAGTTCTTTCAAAACTATTTTTTTCTAAAAATGTTTTCAAAAATGTTTTATTATTATCCTATAAGGTTTAAAGAAAATCTAACCAATTTTTTAACTTTTTAAAAAATGGTTTAAAAAATAATATTCTTGTCATTTTTCGATCAAGGAACTTTTATAAACTTATACAGTGAAAAAGTATTGTTCAGAATGTGTGGATTTATTCAACATCATGACAATTCTTTCCCAGAATATTACCTTAAAGGTTTACAAGATTTATTTTATGAAAAATTATTTTCCTAATATTATTGAAATTCATTTTTTAAGTTTTTTTCAACGAAAAATGTTTTCAAAGATGTATTATCTTTAAAAAGTGTTTTAAATTATTTTCAAATCTTACGTCATATGTTTTCAAAATGTTATTTTCAAAGAAAATGATGTCAATGATTTTAATATTTCCTTATAAATTATTAATTTAATTTTCTATAAAAGGGATCTAAATATGATTTCAAGCCTTCTTTTTTGGGTTTTCAAATTATTCTCAAAGAAAAAGGATTTAAAAAAATTAATCTTTCTTTATGGGATTTCAAGCTGTTTTCAAAGAAAGAGGTTTTCAAATTATTTTCAAGCTTAATTTATAGGTTTTAAAATCTATTTTAATATAAAAGTGTTTTCAAAGTGATTTATGTTTTAAAAATCATTTTTCATATCCGAAAATATATTCTCATTAAGAAATGTTTTAAAATAAATTAAAAATATTTCTTTATAAGAAATTTATTTTGAAATGGTTTTATAAAAATTATTTTCAAAGATAGGATATTCTCCATAATTAATGTGTCGTGTGATATCTCAAAATCCTTCTCTATTTAATATGAAATAATTTATCATATTTTATGATTTTCAGGAGATATCACCCAAGAATACCATTAATATTCTTTTTTAAATGGTTTATGTTTACATAGAATGATGTTTTTGGATGTTCTTCCTCTTCCATGGGTTGAATGATTTTGAAACCCACTTCTTTTCATGGGTTATTCTTTAATTAAATGATTATGAGACCTATATCTTTTCCTTAGATAACAATATGATGAAATTATTATGAAACCAATTTCATTTCATGGGTTATGATATGATGTTTTTGAAATCCATATTTTTGTATCATTCATGATATGATGTATGTTTAATTATCTTGTGGAACATGTATGTATGATTCTATTTCGTGATAGGTGGGACCTATATGTTTCTCTAATGCATTGGGTAAAGAGTTATATCTCATGATATAATGATTAGAATCAAGTTTACAAGATTGATCCACTATAGAAGATGTGGAAACCATATCCACTATGTAATGATTGGGAAACTAGATCCATGATTGGATGATGGGGAAACATGGTTCACTGTGGAAATATGGGGAAACCCAATCCACTATGGGAATATAGAGAAACTCAATCCCTTACAAGGAAAGGACTTTGACTGGGAAAGGTGGTGTGTCTCTCCCAGTAGGTTTGGTCCCTAGGAAGTTCCCTATTATGTTTGGGAAATACTCATTGACTTATAGGGAATGATGTTACATATTTATTTATCTACCACAAATTCTATGTCTTATGACTTTGATATGATCACATGGTTCTTTTTCTTAATTATATTATAATTTTATTCTTTACAAAATACCAATATTTATTCTATGTATCATGATTATGATAAGGTTTTGAGGGGTATGATATTCAAATGTTATGCTCATGTTCTCACACCCTTATGTTCATGTTATGCCTATGTATTTTCTTTATTTACCATTAATGAGCATTTGAGCTCACCCATTTCTTATATTTACTTTATCTGGGTTATGATGAATGATTTTAAGTAGGAGTACTAATAAGAAATATATTTAAATAATATATTGAAGGACTTTCACCAAACTAGAATAATGTTTTCTAAGATTCCAATTACACTAAACTATTATGGTCCTTGGGCATGTATTTTTGTAATGTATTGAATATTCATCCAAAATGACTAATATACATGTATGTTAATACTAGGTCTCTATATTTGGTATCAATGGAAAGGTTTAGTCAACCATTAGAAACAATGTTGAGAAAAATTTTGTGAGATACCTAGGGATATTCTTATGGATATTTCTTGGTATGTCTCTAAGGATAAGTCTAACGATGAGTTCAAGTATAGGAAAATGTTCTGGAATTTTGGTAATGGATAGAGTTATTGGTTTCCTTGAAATATATGCATGTTTAGATAGTAAAAGTGGTTGTTTCTCTAGAATATATGTACATAGGGATAAAACCCCTGGAAATACCATATTGAGCTGGACTCAATCACAAACTGGTGCATGACAGTGGGCCTTATTGGACACCTAGGTTGACTCTCCTGAGGGATATGATTTTAGAATTCAAAAACACTTTATGAATCATCAATAAGGATTTAAATAGAACATGAATATAAATAGCCTAAAATAAACCTAGGTTAACATAGATTAAAGAAGTATGTGTCATTATTTAGACATAATATAAGTAATTTTTTATGATTATGTGGTTTTCCTCTATGATAAGTGTTTCTCATCCTATGCTATCTGGTTTTAGTCAATAGTGGGAACTAAAATTAAATGGTATATCATTAAATTTTTTAGATGTGGAAATTATGGGAATGATGATAATCAATTTCTTAAGTGCAAATCTCATTAAGACAATCAGGAAGTTCCACGAGTATTGGTGATACTAATGAAGATAAAGAGACTAAAAAAGACTTGTGAAAGATACGGGATGTTCTCCTAGTATTATTTACATTAAACGTAAAAAATAATTATTATTTAGATTTAGGAACCTTAGGACATGATTCTTATTTCATATTCTATGAAAGGGTTATTAAGGGATAAGATGAGGAAGCCTAAGTAATGGATTATGAATAAAGTTGGATTATTTAAGTGAATATGTATAGGAATTCACGAATTATGTGATATGAATCATGTAGTATATGTTTTCCATTTAGTATTTTTAACAAAGTATTTAATGGTTTTAATGAACTATAAAAGGTAGTTAATGGAAATTTTATATTTTTATTATGTTAAGGTAACCCTTAATGTGTCGGTTGTAATGCCCCGACCCTAGAAGATCAGAGTCGATGTATTATTTTAATACATTGCCATTATTATAAGAAATACAATCCTAAAGGATTGATAAGTTTAGAAGTATTTTAAAATATATTTCATACAGAAACCTTACATTATAATTCAAATCATTAAATACAATATAAATAATTCTTTTAGAATTCCATTATTCTGATAGTTTAGCCTTGCATATCAGTCATAATACACTTTTTGGAATACTAGGAAAATAAAACATAATAAAGGGGTGATCTCATATGCTCAATAAGGTTATGCATAAATCATAATAAAATATAAATAAATAATCATAAACCTTAACTCATGATGTATATCTGAAACACAAAACCCTTAAACATAATCTTGAGCATAATATGGAAATAATAAAAAAATACCATATAAAATAAACATAACCATGGATATTTTACTAGTCTAATAATCACATTTAATATCAATAACTAATATCATAATAAGGTAATTAGTAATTTTTTACATATGAACTATTAGGATACATCCTCAAGATAGAAACAGTCATGATCTATCCTCATGACAGTTTAAGTTTGTTGGTAGAAACTCCTCTGATTTGTGTCAAGATCTATCCTCCTAACAATTTTAAACAGATTTGAAATAAAAATGAAATATTTTTTGCCGACTGATTTCATCTCAGGAGACCTACTGATGCATCGAGGGGAAATATTGGGACCCACACCTCAATTACTAATTCCAATGGATTCCTCATATGAAAACATAAACAATATAATCATTTGTATTAAAAACTAGTATATAAAATATGATTTCTTTAACTATAAACCAAGAATGGTATATAAATACAAAAACTATAATCAAAATGATCATAAAACATTCAATAAAATATGGTAAATGATATCATAATAGATAAATCTCAATTAATAATAATATCCAACAAAGGATGTTGACATAGATGAAAATACTCTATTAAAATCATTAAAAATATCTTGGGAAAAATTCCCATTTTTATTTGAAACCATTTATTCAAAAGTTGCGCACTTATAAAAGAAGAAATTTAAAAAGATATTTTTGAACCAAAGTGTCTCATTCCAGTTTTAAATTTTTAAAAGGAATTAACATTTTAAAACATTTATTCCATAAAAATAAATCCTTAAACCATGTTGAAATCCTAGAAATTAATGAAAAAGATTTTAGAATAATAAATATTTAAAACATTTAAAGAGATGATTTAGTTAAAGGGTACCTTAAATAAAACCATAAAAATATTAATTTTTAAAATATTTTTATGAAACATGTACAAGGATGATAATTATGTCCCAATAAATACTTATATATAAATAATCTCGGATAATAATGAGATTGCAAAATTAACCCTTTCCTTAGGTATGATTCTTTGAGTATGTTTCCAATACTCATGTATAGTAGTTTTAAACATATTTTTTACTTGTAAAATAATAATAATAAAATTTATTATATCATATGTGATTCATTTATGACTTTATATTACCCTTTCATTTAACAATTCCATGTTAAAGCAACGTTTTGGGTAATAATCGCTTTGTTTATCGTACATGTTTTCACTTGTTATTCTTGATAATATTACATAGATAGTGATTTAATTACTTTAAAAATGTATAACATGATTTATATATCATATATATTCTGTATATAAATACATATATATATATATATAAGATTGGTAGGTATATGTAATGGAAGACACCGTTCAAGGAGACAGTAGGTCGTGCATACGCATGAACGTTGTATCTGTTTTCTTATTGTATTGAATGGTTTAAATTAAATGATATATATATATATATATATATATATTATTCTAGTAGAATTGTTATTTCATATATTCCATACTTATTGATTATATACATTTTCAAAATCATTCTTAAATGGTTGTAGTGGAGGATGAATCTCATCACGTCGTGGAGACGGTAAGCCATGTGTGTGCACGAGTGACGGTATCATTCCATTAATGTTTAAATGGTATAAAATTGGATGGAATATGAATTATAAACAAAAAATATCATGTAATAGTTTTTATTTAAATCTTTTATATTCATAATTATACCCATCAAAATAAATTGTACATGAAAAATAATTTACACCACGGCGTGATGATGGTAAACCGTACATACACATGCATGGTGATCTTTTTTCATATGATGGGTAAAAAGAGGAATATGGTTGTCCCATAATCATAAAAACATCTCAAAATATATTATATGATTTATTTTTTAATTTATTATGGAAATAATTTAGGAAAATGAAGTAGAAGATGAAAATAATTGTGAAAGAGATGGTAAAACAATTCCACTTCTTCGAGCATCTCCTTTTGATTTGCACAAAAGGACCCCTTAGGTTGGATTTCTACAAATATTATGGCCTCTATGATGAATTTAAAGAATTTTGGTGGATAAATGGGTATGGTTTTACCAAAATAAATAGATTTAGAGGTCTGAATAAAAGAAAAGGAGAGGTTCCCTTTTATAAGAGGGGGGATGGGCACTTTAGGAAACTCCAAAACTATTAAACTATTATAAAAAAAAATTCGATTTTGAATATATAAAAAGTAATTTATTTTAAGTATAATATGAGTATTGGTCTAAAAAACCTTGAAAAATTAATTTTATACAAATTTAAGATACAAAATCAACCATATCTTTTGGATTTAACCCTTAGTTAATAGTTTAACTCTTACCGTGACAAATTGTCTTTTTAAACAATAGGGTTAATATAGTTACTATAAAAAGACAAAAGAATCTAAAGAGGGTAATTTATGTAATATTTAACATTATCCTAGTTATTTGGAAGAAATGTATATTTTTATGAATTTTATTTTATTTAATAATATAATATTTCTTTTAAAATTTCATTTATGTCAATTTTAACACTAGTTATTATTTGACTATTTATAAAATCATAAAAATGTAATTTCTTCAAAACAAAGTACATTAAATAATCTCTTACATGTCATAGTCTTCCCAAAAAATCGTGTATGACATAAAATATTTCAAAATATATTTATTTTAAAATTATTAATATCATTTATTTGATTCTTCCTTTAATAAATCTATTACCGGATCATCATTGTGTCACTATTTAATTTAATTATATATTTTAAAAAATTATAAATAAATTATCATGATGTAGATAAAAATTTTATATTTCTAATTACTATTTATAGTTGAACATATCACTTATATAAACTCATATTAAAAATGATATATTTATTAAAATTTTAATATGATATTTTTAACTCTTCTTTAAATAAAATATAATAAATATCCTAATCTAACACAAGTGGAATAAAAAGTATCATATTTTCGACATAATTTTGATTTTTTTCAAAAAAACATATCCAATTAAATTAGTACAAGTGTTAGGGTAATTTTAAATTATTATAATATTATTTTTACCTTTAATTACTTTATTTACCTTTAATTGTGGTAAATAAAATTCAAAAGTTATTATTCACAAAAAAATATTTTAATCTTATTATACAACATTTTTAATACTTATTAAAACTAAGTATATCCATTTTTTGAAATTCAATTCACATAAGCGGTAAAATTATGTATAATGTTAATCCCGCATATGTGGCTAGAATGCGGGTAAAAGAGACGTTCAAAAGTTCAATAAATTTTTATATCTAATTATACTATAATAATAAATCCAATGACCAATATTGTGTTAATATATGTACTATTTAAATATTTTTAATTTATAATAAATTTAAATTAAAATACTTACTTAAATGAAAATTATGTTATTAACAACAATGCAGTATTTTTCACTATTCATAAAAAATGGAAATTTTCATAAAAATAGACAAAATTCACCATAATCTAATTTTGATATTCCAAATTAAAAAATGAAGTCTATTTTGAAAAATAAATTTTATAAATTTCAAAATTTTGTTAATACTATTCATTGACACTTTTTAAATTGTTAGTTTCATATATCATGGTGTGCTCGAACTCGATGTTGTATGCCAAAAAAGTTATTAAAAATAACAAATTGTGAAATCTAGGGGTGTTACATCATTGATATTGAGAAAATTGTGTTTATCATGGATAAATAGATGATTGATATGGATAAAATAAATTGGATAGTACTGATTACCGTAAAAAAGATTATTCATTTTTTTGAAAAAGTCGTCTAGGTCATGATAGATGAAGTTTAAAACTTTTTGTATTTATTGAATATATCCAATAATCTTTGGAATAAGTAATAATTCATGTTTTCAAAAGTATTTATGGTAATTCAAGTTATTACCCTATTTCAAGAAAATATAATATGAGGGTATTCACATGTTTGGAATGTTAAGATAAAGTGATAATTTGTGATATATGGGGGATTAATGTTAATCTGATTTCATAACCTTATTTCTAATGTTTTGGAATTTCATCTTTTGGAAGGTTTATAAGGCTAATCATTTATGAAATGTTTAAGTTAAACTTTGAATGAATTTTTTGAGATAAAATTGTTATCTCATTGCATGAGGATTTATACTTATTGGATAACCAATTCTAATCACTTTGTGTTGATGGAAATTGAAGATGGATTTTATGACTTATCATGGATCTCATGATCTCTTAGTTATATTGAAATGAACAATGTACCTTCTTTTTTGAGAAATAGGTGAGGTGGAAATTGGTCAAGACATGGCCAATGTGTGAGATTTTACTTATGAAAGGGAATGAAATCAAGAAAGTATATATTCTTGTAAAAAAAAATTCAACTTTAGGAAAAGGGTCTTGAAATAATAAAAAATTCTATTATTATCATTTTTTATGATATCAATGACCTCTTTCATGCTTCTTCACTTTATGGTTTTTCAATTGTTAACATTATCTGGATAACACAAATTATTATGATCAACAATATTTATCAATCCCTATGATTATTTACGAATTTATTCTATGTCCATGTTTTCACTTCCCAACTATGTTTTACTTTGTGGAAACTTAGTTTGTGTTACTTAGGGTAATAATTATGTTTCCAACTTTCCTCTTTTAAAGGATCTTTTAGTATTCACTTTTATGATGTGGTTTTCTATGAAAGTACCTTTCAAGTATTAAAATTTTGATAACCAAGATGAATTTTGAGGTAGAAATTCATTTTAAGGGGGTAGAATGTAACACCCCATATTTTGTGAAATATTTTTTTCAAATCAATTTAATCTTTTGGATATTTTTTATTTCACACAAAACTGAATATATCTTTTCTTATACAAAATCATTTGGTGTAGATTGTGGTATATGCAATAGAAAGTCAATATTATGCTAAAATAAATACTTAGATTATCTTTCAGTACATGCAACACTATGTTTGGTTTGTATTACAAACAATACAGTGTCTCTTCGATAGCTTTTGTTTGATGCAAGGCTAAGTTTTACCAAACTTCAATATACTATTATTATTATTATTATTAAAATAATATTATAGTTACCACTTAGACATTGCAATGGAAATTATGAAAAATTAAATAAATTGTGAAAATATTATCTAAACATATATATATATATAATCTATTGGTTTTCAATTAGTTAGAAATAAAAGTGAGGACTATTTGAGAATGAAGAAACTCCTTTTGTAAGGAAACTATTTTTCTATGAAAAAACACAATTTTATCTCAATAAATTAAACAAACCACTTTTGATTAATTTTTTCAATAAAATTTATCTATTAAACATTCATTCAATATTTTTTAAGCTCATCCAATATATTTTATAGGTATAAGATAATAATAAATCAAATTTTATGAATAAAAAGATGTATTCTTCTAATGGGTAATTTTTTTGCCATTTAATGGAGAACCCATTTTAAATCTAATTTTTTAAATTTTTATAATTTTTATTTCAAAAAATAAACTTCATATTTTTTATAGGAAAATAACAATTATATTAGTGTGGGTTTTGGTATTTTTCTATGAAGTTTCATTTTTTGATGAATAGTGAATAAAATTGAATTTTTATTCAAACATGCCTTTTCATATAGTTTATTTATAAGGTTAAATTATGTATTTGATTGGTTTTTTTGTTAATTTATATCAATTATAAATTAATTAATTAAATTTAAATAATTATAATAAATTTCACATTGAAATTTGATATAAAACTTTATCAAACTTTTGAACATTTTTACTTTAAAAACTCGCTTTTTTGTCCCATCAACTGAAATAAATTTGATTTAGTTTATGATAATTTTGTTATTGGAATATGTAAAAATGGATTAAATATTTGTAATTGGAATAATATATAATTTCAAATAAGGTAAACTTAGTTTTTGAAGAAAAATATTACTAAAAGTAATTAAAATTAGTTAAAATGATTAAGAGGAAAAATTGCTTAATAAGGGATTAAACCATGCATTTAAGGGCCCAAATGCCATATAAATTTGCCCAAAATACATTTTTATTTTCATATTTAGACTCTAAAATCCATTATAACTAATTTTTTTCATAATGTTAGCCACTTTTCATCATAAAAATGTGGGTCGAATTCTAATTTCAAAAATTTATTGGAATGCCACTCGTCCTCCACTATAAAAAGGAACTCAACCCTCCTATTTATTCACACCTATCAATTCCATTGTATCATAAAACCTCTATCCAAATAATATCCAAAAATACCTACCCTCAACTTTATATCATCAACTTATGCATAAATAAAACCAAGGAATTGTTTTGGTCGAAATCGAAAGGGGTTACCTCAAAAAGAGGTAACATTCTTCAACTATCATAATTTGATTCATTTACATATACACCCATTAAATTATTTTTATATCATAGTAATATAATTAAAAAAATATAATCAATATACTTATATGTTGTAATTTTTATAGTCCTACCTATACTTACACACACATTCATCTAATAGGTAAGAAATATACCATTCGTGTACGGAAATCTACTGCCTTGCGAAATGTTGATTGCTTGTTTTTCCTTTACCACTTATAATGGTTGGTAATTTTGATGAATACTATATTTTCATATTATATATACTATATTTATAATTTATTTATTATTATTTAATTATTATATAAAACATACCATCGTTCTTTCCATTTTTTTAAATATGGTAACTTTGTTGGTGGATGTGTGGACTACCACCTCCTCAGCGTGATGTGATTCATTCACACTCGTCATGAAATGTATTAAAGATGGGTTCAGTGAAATTATATGATATATATGAAAAACCTATTTAAATATTAATATATTATATATATACACATTTATATTTTATTTACTTTTATTTCACTATGATAAGAAAAAATAGAAACAGCATTCATGCATACGTAGAGCCAACCGTCTCCATAAATAGTGTATTCCATTTCTTATATATATATATTATAGGTTATTATAAATATTTTTATAAATAATATATATTTTATTTAATAATTTTTTACATTCTATAAATAATTTAATCATGATGTAAGTAATAGGATCAAGAATAAAAAGTCAAAACACGTACGATAATCAAAGTAGTTATTACCCGAAATAATGCTTCAACATGGAATTGTTAATAAGCAGGTAATATAAATTCATAAGTTAATCATATATGGTATTGTATATAATAATATCATTCTATGGTAGATATATAATAAACTTATATTAAATATATATGAGGTTTAAATGTGTAAAAATAATTTCAATACTTATGGTATGGGAATTTCATCCCACATTTTATTTATGTGAGATAAAAGATATATTCACCAGTTGATTATTTGGTGTGGTGTATATACATCCCTATTAAATTTTATATAATTAATTTAATTTATTTAATGATATTAATTTTTTCTTCCATTGTTTCATGGGGATAATGATTCTGAATTTACTCAAGTAGTAAAGGTTTTCTCATCTCACGTTTTATATACATGAGATACATTTCATGTTCCTCACTCATTTATTTTGTATGGTTTATATACTACCCATGAATATATTTTATGATTCTTATACCTAAACTATGGGTATTTACATATCCATTTTATTATCTTTCCATCATGGGGTTTGTGGTTCAAAATTTCCCAAATCAATAAACTAATTTTATCTCAATTAGCCTTGTTTGAGATATATTACATGTTATGCACCTATATTTTTATATGAGGTGTTTATAGTTCCCATAAACATTTTATATCATGGATATTATTATTTTAATGATATTTTAAGATTCTTTAAATTTTATTATTTCATGGGGAGTATGATTCAAAGTTACCAAAATGTAACAGTTTATTGGTTCAATCTAACCATTTATATAGATAATTTATGATTATGCTTCCATTGATGAAATATTATGAACCATATCTCAAGAAAACCCCTGAATTTTATACTAATTTGGTTATTAAGGTTATATCCAAGTAATGGTTCCATTTTTCAACTACTTGTTAATTAATATAATTAATAAAATTGTTTTACAAAAATCTGAATTTATTTATCCTTTAGGTTAGAAAATTATGTTCTTTCAAAAGAGTTTTTCCTAAAAATAGTTTTGAAAATGTTTTACTATTATCCTATAATGTTAAAAGTTAATTTTTACCCATGTTTTACCTTTTTAAAAATGGTTTTAAAAACGATTTTTCTTATAATTTTTTGATCAAGGAACTTTTCTAAACTTCAACAGTGAAAAAATAAATTTAGGATGTACGGATTTATCTACAATCATGGTCATCCTTTATTTGAGGATTAACTGTAATGTTTAATATATTTCTTTTTCTGAAAAATTATTATCATGATATTATCTAAAATCATATTTCTTAAAGAGGTTTTCATAGAAAATTGTTTCCAAAAACTTTTTATGTTTAAAAAATGATTTAAATGTTTATGTGTCTGTTAAAAATTATTTGTCTTATACCTTTGATATGATCACATAGTTAATGTTAGTGATTAGCTTATAATTAAATTCCTTATAAACTTCCAATCTTTATTCCATGTCTCATGATTATGATCTTTTTATGTAAGTTATGATATTTAAATGTTATACTCATGTTCTGATACCCTTATGTTCATGTTTTTCTTATATATTTCGTTTTCTTACCCTTATTTAGCATTTGATCTAACCCCTTTATTATGTTTCCTTTACCTAGATTATGAATAAAGGTTTTAGGTAGTATTACTATTGTTTAAGATCTTTAAATAACATGATGAATATCTTTAACTAAACTAGTAGAATGTGTTCCATGTTTCACAAGACACAAAAGTATTATGGTTCCTCGAGAATGTATTTTTATAATATATTGAATATTCATAAAAAATGATATAATATATATGTATGTTAATTATGTGTCACTATACACCCCACCATTGAGTTTTGAACTCATATAAGTACAATCATGATCAGATGTCTAATAAATTCTAACCTACTCAGCCAAATTAGTAAAAAAGTAAACAGGAAAGAAAAATACAACACCACCTTGGTTTGTGACTTCTAGATTCATATCCTCTTTGACTGAAATTTGTATCAAATATTTTGAAGCCTATTTATCCAACTTATCATATGAATTCCTACTCAATGAACCCATTATATAGCTCCCTTTACCCAGTGTACACATCATGTTGAAGTGAAATGTCTATAAATAATTTATCCATCTTTGCTACCTTAAATTCAAATCAATTTCAAAAAAACATTGTTTCAGACTATTATTATCTGTAAAAATTTTGAATTTTTCACCAAATAGATAATGTAATCAAATCATCAAATCATTTATTTTATTAACAAATATCTAATCATGTGTAGGTTACTTATCTCATGAAACTACAATTGTCTTGATCCATATGAAAAAACATTATCTCCCTATATAAAAACACATCCCAACACAAATATTGATTCATCACAATAAATTACAAAGTTATGTCTATACTCTACAATTGTGAGGATAAGAGATGATGTAGTTATGTCTTTTATTTCTTGAAAGTATTTTTAGTATCCATAATTCTATTTTAATGGAAATTTTTTCTTCAAAAAATTTGTCAATAATGATTCCAATCATGAAAATTCAAATAAAAATATCTATATTATCCCGTTAAGACAAGGAAAATATGTATCGAAAATACATTCATGGGTGTATTCTAAAAGATAACAGATTTTATCTCTCCAGGATCTATAGAAATTTATTTCTTATAAGTGAAATGTACAAGGAAATATACCTATTGTATCAAAAAATAACACTTTTATAACTTGGAATCAAAACAATGCCCCCAAAAGATACCCAACACTATAGAAAATTATTTCTCAAGATCTGATTTTGTCAAGAATAAACTAGTATATCATCAGTAAAAACTGCCACAAAGTAATTCTGAAACCTATAAAATATTCTGTTAATAAATTACATAAATTTGGTAGGTTTATTAATAAGAACAAAACATATAATTACATACTCTTAATGGATATATCTTATTTTTAATGGTTTCTTTGGAATATCCTCCTTCCAGACTCACAACTGGTGATACCTTGAATATAATTCAAATTTAGAGAACTACTAGGCTCCCCTTAATTGATCAAACATATCACTAATTTATGGAAAATGGATATTTATTATTTATCATAAAAATTTTAATATTATGTTAATCCACAAAAATTCTAGGAGTTTCATCCATATTTTCCTCAAAAAATTTGGTGTTGTCCATAGAGACATTCTTGGAAGAACAAACCCTTTACTTTTTGACTCTTCCAACTAATATTTCAACTCATTCGATTCTATTGATTTCATTGAATAATATAGAATTGAAATCATATTGTTTCATAGTAGGAGATCATTCATAAACTCCAGTTCTTTTTTAGGTGGAAATTCCAAGAAATTTTCAGTAAAAACAGTAGGAAATTGGTCAATGGTAGTTAGAAAAATATCTATTCCCAATCTCATCCACATATTCCAAGGTAAGAACTACCAACTGATAAGATATGGTTATAAAAATTGGTTCCAAAATTCCTACTGTGTATGACTTTATATCCCAATATCCTCCAAAGATATTCCTAATGCCATCTAGATAAGTCAAACTAACCATTCAAGAATACCAGTCAATGTGGGCCATTAATGATTTCAAAAAGTATATACCCAAAATTAAGTCATATAAATCCATCTCAAGAACCGATAAATCCCAAATTAGTATAGGCCCATTGTCAAAGAAAAATATTTACAAATAAAGGCTCTACATTATCTTTATATAATAGGTGTTTGATGTTTCAAAATGGAAAGAATCATCAAAACATGAGAAACCCATATGATAAACAACATGAGAAGCAATAAATGAGTGGGACAATCCCCTATCAAACAAATTTTTCCTAAGGGTAGAATTAAAAATAATTATACCTCTCACCATTAAAGGACCTGATTGATCATCTACAATCACTTGCTTAAATATATATAATTTCTTACTTTTTACACTTTTCTTTTTTACCCAGTTGAGATTGCAATGGTTGGGGACTCATGGTATTCCTTGAATCACCTTGGATCCCTCTGTTGTGATGATGAGAATTATTTTTCTTCACTCATCTCGTCGAAGCATAAGATTCCTAAGAAACATGATATTTTTCTCTATCACCTGACCAAGCATCACTATGACATTAGTACCAAATATAACCCAACTATTTTCAATTATTGTTGGTTCTATGTGGTTCTATACAATATTACTTTATTTGATCAAGCTATCCACACTGAAAGCATCTATATTTAATTTTAGGATGAGGAGGAATATTTACTGATCACATACTCTAATTTATAGTTGTCCTTCTAGTATGGAAGTAGGTGTCCCTCTTCCTCTTATTGTGATCATTATATTTCCTACTTATTCTTATAGTAATAAACATTCTCCATTATAATATATTTATATATATATAACTTCCTTACACTATTTCTATATTGACTATTTATATATAATCTGTTACATAAAGAAAAAATATATTTGATTGGAAATCTAGTTGTAATCCTAAATCAGACATGGCTGCCTTTAAGGAAACACTTGCACCAACTTCAAGGTAAAAGTAGACTAATTCCTTAGATTTTTCTATATACTCTATCGCTATGAGTATCTATTTCTTCAAACGAAGGAATTTTATTTTTCTATCAATACGAAAGGTGTGAGGATAGAATTTTTTATTAAATAATTCTTAATAAATCTCCCATTTAATTCCTTCATCAAATTTAACCTAAATTTATATTTCCCTCCATTTTCATGTAAAATCATCTATAATATATGTTTTTAACTTTACGTTCATATTTATCGGTGTCCCAATGAAATAAAATACTTGATTTATCTAGTTCAACCCATACTAATGATTTTTATGGCTCATACTCCCCTCAGAAGATGCAATACTAGAAATCATAGTTTATATCAACGCCATTTTCCCAACAGTTTGTTTTAAACCATTGGGATAGAGAGTTTTTTCCAAACAATTTTTTTAAAATATTTGGAATATATTGATTTAGTGTAGTCTTTCCCAACGGTTTTTTGAAAACCTTTGTGTTATAAGGGATTTTTACCAACGGTTAATCTAAACTATTTGGATATATTTGGGGTATAGTGATGTTTTCCAATGGTTGTTTAAAACCATTGTGATATAGTGATGTTTCCCAACAGTTTTTTAAAACCGTTGGGAAATTTTTTCCCCAAATAATCCCAAGCCCCCCCCCCCCCTTTCCAGATTCGATTGATTGGTTTTTTTTCCCTACCAGAGAGGTGCTCCCTTCATAGATGGTGGACCCCACCTCTTCTAAAGATCCTTCCTAGTTGTTTTCCAATTTAAATTGTTGAGTTGTAGTTACATCTTATGCCTACATTTATTTTGGATTTTTATAAACCTGGTTTAGTTTATTTCCTCATCCTATGTAATCTCTCATCATTTTTGGTTTTTTTGGTTGTTCTTAAATGGGAAATTGGCATGTTCCAAGTACTTCATACTACACATATACAATGAATTTCCCTTCTCGAACCACTACCATCACTAATTTATCTATGAGTGTTAGACAATATTAGTGTTGTAGGGGTTACTATATTTTCTCCCACCGATGGGGGGCTGTGTAGGTGGAGGTGGGGATGGGAGGGGTTGTGAAGGTGGGGGTGGGGTGTGAAGGTGGGGGGTGTAAACGTCGGGGGGAGGGGTTTGTGCAGGGGGAGTCCTGCTGGGGTGAGGTGGGGGGGGGGGCTGTACAGGTGGGGGGTGGGGGTGGTCTATGCTGATGGGGGGTGGGAGAGGGGGGGTTGTGCAAGTGGGGTGGTGCAGGTGGGGTTGAAGTGGGTGGGGGAGGGGGGTGTTCAGGTGTGGGGTGTGCAGGTGGGGGGATGTGCAGTGGGTGAAGGGGAGGTGCAGGTGGGGAGTGTGTAGTGGGGGGAGGAGTCTGTTGGGCATGAGGTGGGGGGATGTACAGGTGGGGAGGGTGGGGGGAGGGTTGTGTAGGTGGGGGTGGGGGAGGGGGTTGTGCAAGTGAGGTGTAGGAGGTGGGGGTTGGTGACTTGGGTGTGATGGGTGGTGGAGGCGAGTGTGCAGGTTGGGGGGGTGGGTTGCACAGGGTGGGGGTGGGGGAGGGGGGGTTTTTGCAAGTGGGAGGGTTGTAGTTGGGGGTGGGAGTGTGGGTGGGGGAGGGGGTGTGCAGGTGGGGGGTGTGCAGGTTAGGGGGGATGTGCAGTGTGCAGGTGGGAGAGGGTGGGAGTGGAGTGGGGGGTGGCTGTGCAGGTGGTAGGTAGTGTGTAGGTTGGCAGGAGGGGGTTTATACAGGGGAGTCTGATGGGGGTGAGGTGGGGTGGTGGCTGTACAGGTGGGGGGTTGGGGGTGGGATATGTAGGTGGGTGTGGGGAAGGAGGGTCTCAGGTGGGGGGAGGGGGTTGTTCAGTATTTGGGGGAGGGGGTGTGCAGGTGGGTGGGGGGATGTGCAGTGTGCAGGTGGGAGGAGGGGTGTGCAGTGGGGGGTGGGATGTGCAGGTGGGGATGTGTAGGTCGGGGGAGGGGGTTTGTGTAGGGGGATTTTGTTGGGGTGAGGTGGGGGGCTATGCAGGTGGGAGGTGGGGGAGGGGGTTGTGCAACTGGGGGGTGCACGTGGGGGGTGTAGTGGTGTGGATGGGAGGGGGTGTGCATGTTGGGGTGTATCGGTGGGGGGGGATGTGCAGTGTGCAGGTGGGGAGGGGTTGTGCAGAGGGGGGAGGGGGGCTATGCAGGGGGACTATTCTAGGGTGAGGTGGGAAGTCATCACTTCCATTGTTCTCCAATAAGCATTGGGAAGTCTTCACTTCTAGAGATTTGGATAGGTTTGAGGCCTCTTTGGTTTTGGTTCTTTTCTAGTCATCTTGATGAGTAAGGAATCACATGATCTAAAAGTGACATCAACCATATAGGATGAATTCCTTCTCCCACAATACATTTTTCAAGAAATAATATATCCTTGGAAGGTGATGGGAGCCTTTTATAATCCTTTCATACAGAGACCAAGGGAGTAAAATCCCCATATATATCCACCTAGACTGGGGACCTTCTTCCATATGCATGTACCATATTCATAAGCCTACCTCTCCATATATTAAATGAATAGTGATTAAATCTAGACTTCACTTTCTAATGAAATCCTAAATTTAATTCATTTCATAATGAAAATAATATCGTGGAATCCATACATCTTCATATAGTAAAACACCATTAATCATCATGCCATGATGATGAAATTCCATACAAACTCATTACCATACATCATATCATTCCAAATAACTGCCTATAGATATTCACTAACCCATATTCCTTCCACCAAAATCCAATACCCCAACATTTTCTCATTTTGAAACATGATACATTCATGATATTAAGTCAAAAATACTACCAAATTGGATTTTCACTAAAAAATACTACTCTAATCCTTAACACCCATCATTTGTTTTTCATAACATGAATGATAACCCAATTAAATCTCATAGACCTCATTCACACCCCCGTAGATATCCCCTTACCCCAGTGGATAGCCTGTACCCCCTGGACAGCCCCCCACTATCGTGGACAGCCCGCCCACCCCCTGGACACCCCCACCCCTCGGACACCCCCATCCCCCCGGACACCCCGACCCCTCGGACACACCCGACCCCCTTGGATAGCCCCCCCAACCCCATGGACAGACCCCCCCCCCCCCATGGAAATAACCCCACCCCCATGGAAACCCCCCCCCCCCCATGGAAATAACCCCACCCCCCATGAAACCCCCCCCCCCCCCAGACACCCCCTACCCCCTTAGACACCCCCCCACCCCTTGGATAGCCCGCCCACCCTCCAGGACACCCCTACCCCCGTAGACAAGCCCCTCCACCCCCGTGGACAGCCCGTCCACCCCCTTGGACACCCCGTACACCCCTAGATAGCCTCACCACCCCCGTGGATAGCCCACCGACCCCCCCTAGACACACCCTACCTTCCCTAGACATCCCCCCAACTCTGTGGAAATCTCTCCCACCACATAGACACCACCCCATCCCCTAGACACCCCACCCCCTGGACACCCCGTACCCCCTAGACATCCCCCCACCCCTGTGGAAAGCCCCGCCCACCCCCTAGACCCCCTCCTCACTGGACACCCCCTACCTCACTGACAGCCCTGTCAACAGCCTGCCCCCAACCACCCCCATGGACTGCCCATTGCCACCAGCCTCATGACACTTAGTAAATAACCATCCAACTAATGATTAAATTTCTTTATTACATATTGTATGATTTATTAACTTCATCATATATATATGTTAAAGATAGTTTATTTTGTTTTTGGGGGTTTCACATTAGTTATCCTTTTCTAACTACTTCCAAATTTTTTTCCAATGCAGGAAATGGAACAAATTGAAGAGAGTTGATAGAAACAGATGCTAGAAAACAATCGTCGCAGGACTAAGATGGAAATTCCACCACTAGTTCATGTAGTGAGAATTTTATTTAAAATATATATATTTAAATAATATACAATGTCATGTGATTAATTTTTTTCTACATTTTTGCTGGATATATCTATTAGGAGACAGTTATTTGATGAGCAGACTTGTAGTGGTCCAAGTACTCAGGGTGTTCATACGAGGGGGGTTGTACGAGAGCTAGATGATCTGGTCGGTGTACCAGATTAGACCCTTCCCTCCCTCTGACATACCATCCATCCCACATTCTGATCATGGTGTATTGTTAGAGACACATGGGATAATTAGGCCTCCCCATTTTCACCACCCTTTACATCTGATCCTCCTCACCCATCTGTACCATATCTGATGAGGATTCCTAGTCCACATCCACCATTTGTCCATCCATCCCTATCGTCTTCTTTTAATTATGCTTCCTTATCTCTAGGATTTTATATTCCATCGCCTTCAACATCTGCTCCACTAGATTCTATCCTTGGGGAGCATACATTGGGACACACTCCACCTATATAGGGTGTTCCTTCATTTTCTGTGAATCCAGTGGCACCCATGGATCATAATACCACAGGTATACTTATAAAACCCTAACAAATTTTTACACCATTAAATATTTTCATTATAACATGTATTGACAAAATATTTTTTTTCCTTTCATAACAGATACATCTACTAATAAGAGGTGGGGAGGGTACATACATACATGGGTGCGGTGTGGAATCGCTGCACGCAGTTGATGGTGGACAAAAATGAACATAGTCA